>LR999958.1:74785969-77305969 GCA_905220385.1 Xylota sylvarum | reverse complement strand
TGGATGGATTTACTGTTGACGACCAGCAATCGAAATAAGGACAACGACCTTCGGATCTGCACGTGGAATGTTCGGACCGTTTACAGACCGCGTACAGCCGAAGAATTAGCAGAGGCCCTAGTCTGCTATAAGGCAGACATCACCAGTGCGATGGGATGGGCCGGGCAAAAAAAGGATGAAAAACTGCTATAGAGAGCAGAAACAGCGCTTATTCGGATGTGGATTTGCTATAAGCGGCAGGCTAAGGCAAGAAGTCTTAAGCTTTTGACACGTGAGCGAACGACTTATGACAATCCGCATCAAGGCTAAATTCGCCAACATAAGCCTTATTTGCGCTCACGCCCCTACAGAAGACAAGGACGACGCCACCAAAGAATATTTCTACGAGCTCCTCGACAAAACCTACGAGCAATGTAATAAATATGACGTTAAAATCGTTCTGGGCGATTTTTCGCCTGTGCAGGATGACATTGGAGAATTTTCGCTGCTCCATCAAGGTCGGTAACGATCTCACCGAGAAATTTGATGTCAAAAAAGGATTTAGACAAGGTGACGCGCTGTCATGTTATTTTTTTAACATCGTTCTTGAAAGAATTGTGCGAAACTCACAAACAAAAAAGTGTGTGCAACTACTAGCTTACGCCGACGACATTGACATTATTGGAAGAACACAGCGGACTATCAACGGTGCGTTCGCTAGTATTGCAACGGAAGCTGCCAAAATGGATTTAGCAGTAAACGAGGGCAAAACCAAGTATATGCTGTCAACCAGAAGGGACACTCGACATATATAACTTTGAGGTAGTGTTTGATAATACGATTGGTTACAACGTACATATGTAAGGAAGAACCAGCACTTGGGGTGATGGGCACCGCAACGAAGAGTAAAGCGAAAAAACCACTTTTCTACCAACGTTATAACAAATGGTTTTATTGAAAAATATCAAAACAATACTTAGCTCTGTTACGGTCGAAATCCAAATGAACGAGTCAAACCAAATTTACATATGAGGTTGTCGTGAAATTAGAATTGTAAACTGTTATACAGTACAAAGAAATAAGAGAATTAAAGAATATACAATGTTAAGAGAGATTAATGTTGACAAGTTAACGTAAATTATGTCATGTTTGGCAATTACAATTTATACAATTCAAATAAATAAGTTGAGTGAATTCATTATACAAACATACAGAAAAGCTACAATCCGTCTGGAACGGATCGTCTGATACCCTATCCTCCTTACTATAAAGTGGGCGTGGCCAAATTGCATTTCGTACTCAAATATGGCTATAACCTCAAATATTTGAGGATGTTACATGTAAAATTTTATCAAAATCGGTTTTTTGATGAAAACGCCCCCAAAAAGTGGGCGTGGCCGAAACTGTTCTATGGGTGAATTGTAGGGAATCTGAATACCTAAATATTTGGACTTAACAAAATTTTTCGGTTTCATATAATTTAGTGAAGTTATAAAAAAGTAGGCGTGGCAGTGGGCGGACTTTAAAAAAAAATTACACTTGTACTGTTTCTTTTTCTCAGAAACCCAGGTATGAAATTTCATCATCCTAGCTTAAAATTTAAGGCCCAAAAAGCAGTGAAATACGGACCGACAGACGGACGGACGGACGGTCATCGCTCAATCGATTTTGCTGTTGATGCTGATCACGAATATATATACTTTATATTTCGATTATTTCTCTATGTTACAAACTATGTGCAAAACTTAATATACCCTGACCTAACGAACTGGAGTAAATTTAAAACATACGGAAAAGCTACAATCCGTCTGGAACGGATCGTATGATAACCTATCCTCTTTTCTATAAAGTGGGCATAGAAAAATTGCATTTTGTACTCAAATATTGCTATAACGTCAAACGTTTGAGGATGTTACATGTAAAATTTCATCAAAATGGTTTTTTTTATAAAAACGCCCTCAAAAGTGGGCGTGGCCAAAACTTTTGTATGGGTGAATGTTAGGGAATCTACATGTCTAAATATTTGGTCTTAACAAAATTTTTCGGTTTCACATACTTTAGTGAAGTTATGAAAAAGTGGGCGTGGCAGTGGGCAGATTTAAAAAAAATTTTAGGCTTGTACTTTATCTTTTTCTCAGAAGCCCAGCTCAAAATTTAAGGCCCAAAAAGCGGTGGCATACGGATGGACTGACGGACGTACGGTCATCGCTCAATCGATTTCGCTATTGATGCTGATCACGAATATATGTATATACTTTATAGGGTCTATCTCGATTATTTCTCTATGTTACAAACTATGTATCAAACTTAATATACCCTTAGGATAGGGTATAAAAACATACAGAAAAGCTACAATCCGTCTGGAACGAATCGTATGATACCCTATCCTCCTTTCTATAAATTGAGAGTCGCCAAATTGAATTTTGTACTCAAATATGGCTATAACGTCGAACGATTGAGGATTTTACATGTAAAATTTCATCAGAATCGGTTTCTTTATGAAAACGACCCCAAAACGTGGGCGTGGCAAAAACTGCAAATATTTTGTCTTAACAAAATTTTTCAGTTTCATATAATTTAGTGAAGCTATGAAAAAGTTAAAAAAAAAATTTTAATAATTTTTACGCTTGTACTGTATCTTTTTCTCATAAGCCCAAGTATGAAATTTCATCGTCCTAGCTCAAAATGTAAGGCCCAAAGAGCGATAACATACGGACGGACAGACGGGCGGACGGTCATCGCTCAATCGATTTCGCTATTAATGCTGATCACGAATATATATACTTTATAGGGTCTATCTCGATTATTTCTCTATGTTACAAACTAACTGTTAAACTTACATAATATATCTACCCTTAGGATAGGGTATAAACACTAGAGAACCATCGGTAAACAATCCACAGCTGACTCTTCTCAAAGGTATCCTCACAGGCCAAAACACAATGGCGGCTCAATTTAGAAATATGAGAATCAGCATCAGAGAGCTATGCAGAGGTTGTGGCGACACAGATGCAGAGGCGGACTCAACACATTTCCTCTGCAAATGCCCAAGCCTCAACAGACCCAGATACACAATCCTTGAAAAGGTATCTTTTAATGACTTTGGCAAACTAGCAAGAACGCTTCTTAAAACCACCGTAAAATTGATCATGCATACACGTTGATTCAGGGGGACCGCTCGCTTCCGATGTAAACTAATTGTTGTCTTGTTCATTATTTTCAGGTATCTCGCACTGGGGAACACAATGATCCCTTCAGATCGGACTGAGGCTGCATCTTTTAAGACAGTTTTCGCTGGCATGAACAAAACTTCCAATTGAAAGTGGAAACTCTTAAAGCCTTTCAACTGTGAAAGTCTGCAGTTTTAAGATTTCATAAAAAGTTAGCCTAATAGTTTTCGACAATTTTTTTCGAAAGAGAAATACACGCACTGAAGGTATAATCGAGCAAAATGAAGACAATTCAGATGTCGAAGTCAACGAATGAAATGATTACGGACAACAAATTACAGTGGAGTCAAATTTTCACGGGATACCATGATTTGTTCGAGTTAGAAGGAGTTTTGGAAAAGTTCGAGTTAGAGAGAGAAACATTTTTTTTTGTCGTAAAGCTAAACAAAACTTTTTACCATACATTTTACATTGCAATAATTCCGTAACATGTAACTTACAATTTTTTTAATTGATCTTACTACTAACTTGCACAGAATAACTGCATCACCTCTGTTGAACTGCCTAGAATCAACTGATTTTCGAATTCCAACTGGAATTTCACTAAAACGCGATCTTTATACCCTATCCTAAGGGTATATTAAGTTTGACACATAGTTTGTAACATAGAGAAATAATCGAGATAGACCCTATAAAGTGTATATATTCGTGATCAGCATCAATAGCGAAATCGATTGAGCGATGACCGTCCGTCCGTCCGTCCGTCCGCCCGTCCGTATGTCACCGCTTTTTGGGCCTTAAATTTTGAGCTAGGACGATGAAATTTCATATCTGGGCTTCTGAGAAAAAGATACAGTACAAGTGTAAAAATTTTTGAAATCCGCCCACTGCCACGCCCACTTTTTCATAATTTCACTAAATTATATGAAACCGAAAAATTTTGTTAAGACCAAATATTTAGGCATTCAGGTTCCCTACAATCCACCCATACAAAAGTTTTGGCCACGCCCACTTTTTGGGGGCGTTTTCATCACAAAACCGAGTTTTGGGCCTTAAATTATTAACTAGGACGCTGAAATTTCATATCTGGGCTTATGACGAAAAGATACAGTAGAGGTGTAAATTTTTTTACATCCGCCCACTGCCACGCCTACTTTTTTATAACTTCACTAAATTATATGAAACCGAAAAATTTTGTTAAGACCAAATATTTAGGTATACAGATTCCCTACAATTCACCCATAGAACAGTTTTGGTCACACCCACTTTTTGGGGGCGTTTTCATCAAAAAAACGATTTTCATGAAATTTTACATGTAACATCCTCAAACGTTCGACATTATAGCTATATTTGAGTACAAAATGCAATTTGGCCACGCCCACTTTATAGAGAGGATAATAGGGTATCATACGATCCGTTCCAGACGGATTGTAGCTTTTCTGTATGTTTTTTTCTAGATAGATTTCCATTGCATTGAAATAAAAACTGTTTTGAATGCAACGAACAACACAAGGAAAAGGATAACATTGTTTTTTTTTTGCCCAGCAATTTTTGTACAAATTGTATCTTTTTAGGTAGATATGTATTGGATATGGGTAGGACACAACAACACAATGCACTTACAATGATGGCATATGCGATGTATAGTTATATCATTGTATATAAAACTAATAGTACTATCACTTGAGGAAATCGATGGTGGTGCCTCTAGAGGTCGAAGTAAAGTATCCGTCGCTGAGTACCACAAAAATATTACGCTCTTTTGCCTTAACAATTTGCATATGCTCTCATAGGCTTAACACATTTCCACTCTAATCTAACCAATCCCATGCCAGTAGCTCTACACACAAACCCACTCCGCTCAAACATTACGCTGTATCGAGTAAGATAGATCTTTTCAATATGAATTAACTCGTCGACCAACCCAACCCTGTGCTAGACTGGCAGATGCTTTGGTATGTGTATTTTCCTCGGGCATGTAAATCTGAGCAATATTGGCAATGGATCGAAAGGAATATGCTCAACAAAAATAAAAAATACACACACGTCCATAGCACGTTCCTTTTTGCATATAATGTTTTGTATATGCTGTGAAGTCTTTGGGATGTGTGTGTGTTTATTTCATTGCGAATAACTCATCCGCCTGATCAATGAACTGACACCTGAGCCATTGGCAATGCAGTTTTTTTTTCGAACTTTTGTTATATTTTCTCTTTTTCATTATTATTTTTTTTTTTTTTGAGCTCTTGAGATAACAGATACATAGTGCCAATATGTAATTCGAGCTGAAATCTATAGCACAGAGCCATGGTGGCATTCTTAACTCGCTCCAGGATGTTGGTATTCTAGCTTAATTTACTATCTAGGATTAGGCCTAGCACCCTACCGCTTCCAGGATTAGAAGCAGTTCATTCACCACTAACTTCCAAAGAAGAAAGGAGATCGCACTTCCTTATAGTGTACCTCTACTGACGTACATACCTCCGAACTGAGACCTAGGCGAGCCTTGAGTTGATAAACCTATTAGTAAGAAACTAGTTCACCAGTGCGCCAATCGGCCGGCGTCTCAAATCCAAGGTTCGACAGTGCGCCTGTAATTGCCTGTAGCTCGACGTTATTAAACGCTCCCATCATGAGGGAAAGTTTATCTGTGCATAATATGTTGACATTACCTAGTTATGTAGTTACATTTAGAAGCTTTGAAGGTCTCAAGTTTTCCTTAGCTACATATGTCCATACACACATACATATGTATGTCACCGACATAAACTCATAGACATTTTTTGTGGGGTGCCATTAAAGATCGATGTAATGCGACAATCCAGAGATAATTCAAAAATGTATTGAAAATTGGATTGACAGGATGGCCTATTGCCATATTCCATTATTAAGCGGAAGGATTACTCTTCTCAATAAAGCAACAATCGTTGGAAAATACCTAAAAGGTGGCCAATGTCCTTCAACTTCCAACAATTCCTGACAGACTTCATAAATCTCAATGAAGGTACACATGACTTCACAGTCGTCATTATCTTATCAGCTTTCATGAAAATGCACTTGTAACTGCCCTAAATGAAAAATTAAGGACTATTGATGTACACACTTTATATACGATCATTACTAATGACAAAACAGCAAGCAATGATGGCTCCAAATCAGGAATTCCGGATATTTTTTTATAATTGTTCATTTCGCTTGGAATAGGTTGTAGATACATAGATACATACATATATCCACATGTACATACATAGTGTATATTGTATACATAGTGTATACATAACGTCTTCGGTGATCATCCTACTCCCTCACACCTCCACTATAAAGTTTTTCTCATGCTTGTACCCATTTCTTTGCATGCAAAATTCCTAATCACACCACCACCCCACTGAGACAGACAAAATTTTTTCATCCCTTAACCAGACCACCACTTGCACCGGTGGTAACTCACATAACTCAAAACTTTTTTATGCCTCTACCAAACCACTACCTAATTAGAAAAACCTACATCTTTTTATTGAACGAAGAAAATGAAATAGTAATAACCTGCTCAATGCTCATAATTTTGTTTTAGTTTCTTTACTCATTTTCTTGGCAAAGTCATTCACTCAGTTGCGTAACATGTGGACAAAAATTCAGAGTGAGAATGGAAACCCAAAACCGGTTTTGCTTACTTTGTTTGCACTCATTACTCACTCATCCTGTCATTATAACTCCATTCTTTTTTTTTAGAGAAATTCGACTTAAGGGGTGAAAAAAGGCCAAGAATCGAGAGAGTTAGAAGGAGTTTGACTTAGAGAGAATGTTTTTGTATGGAAAATTTAACGGAATGCTAAAATATGGCAAAAAATTTCGAGTTAGAGAGAAATTCGACTTAGGGAGAGTTCGACTTAGGGAGAATCCACTGTAATTCATTCTTTTGTCTTTGATTCTGCTTTTCGTGTATTTGCAAACATTTGAACATAAAAAATAAAAAACGTATCCAGCTTCTTTCCTGTTTTTCGAAAAAAACATCTAGTATATGCTAAATTTTACCAGGATTATCCTGAACTTTGTAGAATATATATAGCGACAATACAGGGGTAGTAAAAGAGTGCAAACAGCTTAAAGTTATACAAAGCCCGTGAGCTTTAGTATATAAGAAAAGCTCATATGTGGTATACATGTCTCTTAGCTATTTTGTGTCCCTCTAGCTTTACGTATTCTGTTTCAATAACATTATAATACAGTGAATAAAATGATAATCGCAATATTAATACTAGAAAGAAAATCAGTTTTTTGTTAACATAATAGCAAAAATTTCCAAATAATATGCACGAAATGAGTTTCGTTTGCTGCGTGAAGTATTTCACAGTAATATTCTCCTGTTTGTATTGGGTATGTATCAAGTTGAAATTATTATATGATGAATTTTCTTTACGATTTTTATAGACTAATAAACTGTGTATTTATAACTTTAAATTGTTAATTATAAGTCATTTATTTGTGAGCATTTGTTAAATTTCATGTGAGTGAACAAATATACTTTTATATGTATGCTTGGAAGTTTAGAAAATACAGAAGGCAGTTCAGGATTTGTTCGCGCTTGTTGGCTTTCAATATGTATGTACATATATACCTACACATATGACGCTCAATTGCTACCATTTCAAATTAAAATTAATCAATGACAGATGAAATTTATTCTTTCGCCTAAAATAAGCGATGTTGATACATATGTTTATATGTATATACATATGTACACATATACAGTGAGAAACAAAATAATAATAGGAAAAACGATAATATCATAGTCTTAAGGTTTTTACCTTTTAAAGCTAATATTTTGCTGGAATTTATATTACAATTTTACGTAAACTTGATTGTAGTCACATTTCAGCAGTGTCAATTAATCACTGAGTGCCATTTGCGAAGAGCTATCAATTTTATTCATAAATTTGTCTGCAAATCAGTAAGACTTAGTTTTAATTTTTCCACATATATTTTAGTTCGAAACCTAATATTTATTATAGCACGTGTGTGTTAAACATTCCGACTGGTAGTTAGGTAGCAGTGGTTGTTTCAGCAAGCCGCGCTGAGAACATAATTAACACAAAAAGTGCCGTTTTAATACCACAACTCAAGTGACCTAATGGATGAAAAAAGGATGTTAGCGATTAGAGGTAGCGGAGAAGAGGGAGAGGGATTATTCAAATCCACCCCGTTACATTGAGGAAACTGATAATGTCCGCAAAGCTAATCTCCGAAATCGAGCGATGACCGTCCGTCCGTCCGTCCGTATGTCACTGCTTTTTGGGCCTTAAATTTTGAGCTAGGAGGATGAAATTTCATATCTAGGCTTTTGAGAAAAAGATACAGTACAAGTGTAAACTTTTTTGAAATCCGCCCACTACCACGCCCACTTTTTATAACTTCACTAAATTATATGAAACCGAAAAATTTTGTTAATACTTAATATTTAGGTATTAAATTTATATGCATTTCACCCATACATTGTCCTGTCACGGTCGCCATGTAATGAAACGTAGTAATGAAACGTTCTCTGTTCAGGTTCAAGCAGAACTGTCCGGCGTTGATCAAGCATAATCAACTTTTAACCAAAAATGCTAGGTTAGCACTCACTCGCGCATGCAGCAACATGTACAATATGATACACCAGGAGAACCGTTGGTAATGACGGTTCCCAAGGTGTAATTGTACGCTGCTTAGGAGGTTTCATATTAGTCGCCCAGGGAACCACGATTGACCCTGATTCCCAAGGCGAAACATGATAAGGTTATTATTACACCTTCCTCCTCTAGAAGTATAATTTTATTTTAATTAAATTATGCTTTACCAATGCCTGTTTTATTTAAAAATGAAAAAAAAAACTTAAAATATGCTTAATTAAACTTAACAATTTAGTAGGTTATATATTAAAAAAAATAAGAATAGTTATTATGATTTATTTATTATGGTTTATCATCTAATTAAGAAAATATCTTTATTTCAACATCCTTAAGTCTATCTTAGGAGAATACTACTTATCAATATTTCTCTTACAATCTAAAATTTTATTTCTAAATACAATTAAGTTTTTGAATTATTATTTTTTCTTTATTGCTCTTCTAGATTGAAAACTAATTAATACAATTCTTTTCTTAGAACTACTTAGAGAATAATTAAACAAATAAATTGAATAAAAAATAGAGGTAAATGTCGCATTATTTAAATTAATTGAAAAGTAGTTCATGTAACATTTTTATCAATATCATATGTACTTATTTTTGTGTAAATTTTTTAAGCCTGTTTTTATGAACTATCAACTGTTCACTGTGTTTGTCTTCTATGACGCAGTCTTGTCTTCATATGGACCTGTGAAAGCACTACTTAACTTGTGGCCTGACGTGTTTTCTAACAACACCCAGTCCCCTACATTAATATCTATCTCTTTTATTTTTGTGTCATACTGTAGTTTTTGTTTTATTTTTGCATTTTTGATTAACGTTTGGGCCCGTAAATAGGCAGATTGTAACCTAAACTTAATTTTTATTGTCATATGAGTCGACGTTGTACACTGGGTCTATAGAGTTTTTATTCAACCACTGAAAGCAGTTGTTATAACAATATGCAAAGAATTGTAACCACTCATCCCAATCGTTTCTTTGGACCGATATGTAGAAACGCAAATATTCATTAAACGTTCTATGGCTACGTTCTATTGTGCCTAAGGTCTGATGATGGTACGCTGTTGAAGTTTCTTTGTCTAACTTCAGCAAGGAGCAAAGATCAGTTAAAATTTGATTTCTATATTCGATTCCCATGTCTGTTATAATTTTCTTCATAGGACCGTATTTCAATTCAAAACCTTCAATAATAGCTTTTGCTACTGTTTTTGCACTTTTGTCTGGGATGGGTATTGCTACAAACTACTTAGTCAGATCGCATGCCATATATTATTGCGTTGGCAAAGTTCACATAACGTTACGTACGTTTTGATATCTTTTGTCATGTTCCGCCAACGATAGTCACGTCTAATTATACCCTATCCTAAGGGTATATTAAGTTTGACACATAGTTTGTAACATAGGGAAATAATCGAGATAGACCCTATAAAGTATATATATTCGTGATCAGCATCAATAGCGAAATCGATTGAGCGATGACCGTCCGTCCGTCCGTATGTCACCGCTTTTTGGGCCTTAAATTTCGAGCTAGGACGCTGAAATTTCATGTCTGGGCTTCTGAGAAAAAGATACAGTACAAGTGTATACATTTTTTAAATCCGCCCACTGCCACGCCTACTTTTTTATAACTTCACTAAATTATATGAAACCGAAAAATTTTGTTAAGTCCAAATACAAATACAGATTCCCTACAATTCACCCAAAGAACAGTTTTGGCCACGCTCACTTTTTGGGGGCGTTTTCATCAAAAAACCGTTTTTGATAAAATTTTACATGTAACATCCTCAAACGTTCGAGGTTATAGCCATATTTGAGTACGAAATGCAATTTGGCCACGTCCACTTTATAGAGAGGAGGATAGGGTGTCAGACGATCCGTTCCAGACGGATTGTAGCTTTTCTGTATGTTTATACCCTATCCTAAGGGTATATTAAGTTTGACACATAGCTTGTAACATAGAGAAATAATCGAGATAGACCATATAAAGTATATATATTCGTGATCAGCATCAATAGCGAAATCGATTGAGCGATGACCGTCCGTCCGTCCGTCCGTCCGTCCGTATGTCACCGCTTTTTGGGCCTTAAATTTTGAGCTAGGACGATGAAATTTCATATCTGGGCTTCTGAGAAAAAGATACAGTACAAGTGTAAAAATTTTTTAAATCCGCCCACTGCCACGCCCACTTTTTCATAACTTCACTAAATTATATGGAACCGAAAAATTTTGTTAAGAACAAATATTTAGGCATTCAGATTCCCTACAATCCACCCATACAAAAGTTTTGGCCACGCCCACTTTTTGGGGGCGTTTTCATCACAAAACCGATTTTTGGGCCTTAAATTTTTAACTAGGACGCTGAAATTTCATATCTGGGCTTCCAAGAAAAAGATACAATACTAGCGTAAAATGTTTTTACATCCGCCCACTGCCACGCCTACTTTTTTATAACTTCACTAAATTATATGAAACCGAAAAATTTTGTTAAGACCAAATATTTGGGTATTTAGATTCCCTACAATTAACCCATAGAACAGTTTTGGCCACGCCCACTTTTTGGGGGCGTTATCATAAAAAAACCTATTTTGATAAAATTTTACATGTAACATCCTCAAACGTTCGACATTATAGCTATATTTGAGTACAAAATGCAATTTGGCCAAGCCCATTTTATAGAGAGGAGGATAGGGTATCATACGATCCGTTCCAGACGGATTGTAGCTTTTCTGTATGTTTTTATTTAATAACCTTGTAATACCTGTCTGGCCTCTCCAGATTGGGTTATCGTGGTATTTTTATACCCTGTCCTAAGGGTATATTAAGTTTGACACATAGTTTGTAACATAGAGAAATAATCGAGATAGACCCTATAAAATATATATATTCGTGATCAGCATCAATAGCGAAATCGATTGAGCGATGACCGTCCGTCCGTCCGTCCGTCCGTATGTCACCGCTTTTTGGGCCTTAAATTTTGAGCTAGGACGCTGAAATTTCATATCTGGGCTTCTGAGAAAAAGATACAGTACAAGTGTAAAAATTTTTGAAATCCGCCCACTACCACGCCCACTTTTTCATAACTTCACTAAATTATATGAAACCGAAAAATTTTGTTAAGACCAAATATTTAGGCATTTAGATTCCCTACAATCCACCCATACAAAAGTTTTGGCCACGCCTACTTTTTGGGGGCGTTTTCATCACAAAACCGATTTTTGGGCCTTAAATTTTTAACTAGGACGCTTAAATTTCTTATCTGGGCTTCCAAGAAAAAGATACAGTACAAGTGTAAAATTTTTTTACATCCGCCCACTGCCACGCCTACTTTTTTATAACTTCACTAAATTATATGAAACCGAAAAATTTTGTTAAGACCAAATATTTGGGTATTTAGATTCCATACAATTTACCTATAGAAGAGTTTTGGCCACGCCCACTTTTTGGGGGCGTTATCATCAAAAACCTATTTGGATAAAATTTTACATGTAACATCCTCAAACGTTCGACATTATAGCTATATTTGAGTACAAAATGCAATTTGGCCACGCCCACTTTATAGAGAGGAGGATAGGGTATCAGACGATCCGTTCCAGACGGATTGTAGCTTTTCTGTATGTTTTCATAATCAATTCTTTTTCCTCATTTCTATATATTGTTATCACTTTGGGCGTTAGCGCTATAAATATTTTACTTATACTTATACCATGGTCTTCTCAAATATTTTTTCGTTCAGTGATAACTGCAATTTATTTAGATTTTTAATGCTGGCTTCCTTTTGAAGCGCCGGAAAGAATTTGTCTAAATAAAGTTTTCCATTAACATCAATGTTTTCTAACTAAAATGAACCAATAATCTTTTTTCCATGTTTAAAATAACAATGTTGTGAACCAAATTTTAGTTGAGTGTATTTCTTAACATCCTTAGAGTTAAGTATTTCATAAACTCTTGGTTCATTTGTGTAATGAGTCACGTTTGTATTATTGGAGTCTGATTTATTCAATTGTTTTTTTCTGGTGTCTTGACGAGTTGTTACTTTCATAATTGTATTTTCTGCTCTAATAGCCTTAATGTCATTAAAGTCTATTCGTGATAGAGCATCAGCTACATAATTTTCCTTTCCCCGAAGATATTCCATCGCAAAATCGTATTCCTCAAGGTCCAACCTTATTCGCATCAGTTTGGAAGATGGGTTTTTCATTGAAAATAAATAGGATAATGGCCTGTGGTCGGACTTGACTAAAAAAAATTTCCCATAAATGTATGGTTTAAAGTGTGTTATGGCCCAATGTATAGCCGTAAGTTCTTGCTTAAAGGTGGATTTGTTGAGTTCACCTTTTGTGAAAGCTGTAAATGCATAAGATATGGGCATGTACTTTTCGCCGTATTGCTGAGTAAGTACCACAGGTATACTTGCTTGCATCTGTTATTATACAAAATTCTTTTTCAAAATTAGGGTATTGCAGTACGGATAGACTTAATAAATGATTTTTTAAATATTGGAAAGCAATCTCACAATCTTTGGTCCATGAAAATGGTACATTCTTTCTACTTAATCTTGTTAGATGACGTGCATGTTCTGCAAAATTCGGTATGAAACGCCTATAATAATTGGTAAATGCTACGAACCTCTTCGCCTCGTCACCATTTTTGGGAGTGGGATAATTTGTTATAATTTCAAATTTACTTTCATCTGGCAGTATACCTTTATCTGTGCATTTGTGTCCAAGAAAAGTCACCTCGTAAAAGAAGAATGAACATTTGTCTGGATGCAATTTTAAGTTATATTTCCTGCACAAACGAAATACATCTGATAAATTTTTAAGCATGTGGTTTTCCGAACAACCAATTACTACCAAGTCATCCATATAAAGAAATGCTTGAGATGCGGTCAAACCTGAGAACGCAAGAGACATCATTCTCTTGAATGAATTTGGGGCTAATTTCAATCTGTACGGTAATCTTTTGAAACAAAACGATCCTTTTTCTGTCGAAAATGAAGTTATATCACGTGAGTTTTCTTCCAATTCTATTTGATGGAACCCGGACATCAAATCAAGGCATGAAAAATATTTCGCTCTTCCTAATTGATCGAATATATCGTCAATACGAGCAAGCGGATATTTATCTGCAGTAAGCTTTTTATTAATCTGTCTGTAATCAATTACCAGACGCCAACGTTTTTCAGTTTTACCTGGCAATTTTTTTTTGGAACCAATAGTACCGGGCTGTTATATTCTGATATTGATGGCTCAATTATATCATCTCTTAGAAGTTTGTCTACCTGTTTATTTATCTCTTCCTTTTGGCTATGAGGGGTTCTATAATTCTTTATGTAAGCAGCTGTATTATCTTTTAATCGTAACTTTTGTTTGTAAAAATTATTTGTTGAAATTTTATCATTTTTTAACGCGAATATATCTACGAAATCAGAACATAATTTATTTAGTTGTGTTTTAGTAAAAGTTGGGAAATTGTTGTATAACTTTAGTAGCACTTCTTCTTTGTGACTAGGATTGTAAGCACTAGGAGTGACTTTTTCGTAATCGGACAGACTTTCGGTTTTAATTAGTACGTCTTTCAGTAAGATACCCTTTTCAGTTACGTTTATCAGACGGACAAGTGGACTCTTTTGAGAAACTATTGTATTGGCTATAAAAACACCATTATTTAATTGTTGGTTTGGAATCAGTACCTCATTTTCAGATGATTTCACGTTTATTTTTCTTATTACCTCGGATCTAGCTGGAATTGATATTGGATTTTTGTATGGAGCACTTGCATTGGTATAACGATGTCTTGGAAATTTCTTGGGTGTAATATCAATAATACTTGATTACATTGGTAATCTAACACACAATTATATTTTTTTATAAAATCTAGGCCTAAAATTCCATTACAAGGTATTGGAAAATTGTCAGGGACTACCTGAAATGTAAGTGATATCAGCACATTATCTGCTACAAGATCGGCCTCTATATTTCCAAATGAATTGATAACGCCATGCCCTATTCCACTGAGCTGTATAGAGTTAACGTGTATTAAAATGTCTATTTCCGATTTTGCTTTGTTTGAGAACCGACACATCTGCTCCCGTATCAATTAAGAACAAGGTGTAAGTATTGCTAAGACTTGTTTTTATGGATATGTAGGAACTCAAGCTTAAATTTAAATGGCATATTTTTATATTTGGTTTTGAATATCTTGGGGAGTTGACTCGTTTCCCTAGCCCTGATTGTTACTCAGTCATACTTGTCCTCGTCGTCTATGTTGAAACTGTTGGTTCGTTTGTTCCCTGTTATTATTATAGCTTATTCCGCGGTTAGCGTTGTAATTTCCGCATCCGCTATATCTACCACGACCATTGTAATTATGTATATCGTGATTGCTGGTAGCCTCTGTTGTGCCGTCTGTATCCACCATAATATTGGTGATTTGGTGCACCTCGGTTTTTTTTCCTGATTTCCTTTGTGTGTTAAGCATTCCGACTGGTAGGTAGGTAGAAGTGGTTGTGTCAGCAAGCCGCGCTGACAACATAATTGACGCAAAAAGTGCCGTTTGGCCGTTTGTGGTATTACCACAACGATTAGAGGTAGCGGAGAAGGAAACTGATAATATCCGCAAAGCTAATCTCCGAAATCGAGCGATGACCGTCCGTCCGTCCGTATGTCACCGCTTTTTGGGCCTTTTGAGCTAGGAGGATGAAATTTCATATCATCATAGGCTTTTGAGAAAAAGATACAGTACAAGTGTAAAAATTTTTAAAATCCGCCCACTGCCACGCCCACTTTTTCATACCTTCACTAAATTATATAAAACCGACAAATTTTGTTAAGAACAAATATTAAGGCATTTAGATTCCCTACAATTCACCCATAGGGCAGTTTTGGCCACGCCCACTTTTTGGGGGCGTTATCATCAAAAAACCTATTTTGATAAAATTTTACATGTAACATCCTCAAACGTTCGACATTATAGCTATATTTGAGTACAAAATGCAATTTAGCCACGCCCACTTTTATAGAGAGGAGGATAGCTACAATCCGTCTGGAACGGATCGTCTAATACCCTATCCTCCTCTCTATAAAGTGGGCGTGGCCAAATTGCATTTCGTACTCAAATATGACTATAACCTCGAACGTTTGAGGATGTTACATGGAAAATTTTATCAAAATAGGTTTTTTCATGATAACGCCCCCAAAAATTGGGCGTGGCCAAAACTGCCGTATGGGTGAATTGTAGGGAATCTAAATGCCTAAATATTTGTTCTTAACAAAATTTGTCGGTTTTATATAATTTAGTGAAGGTATGAAAAAGTGGGCGTGGCAGTGGGCGGATTTAAAAAATTTTTACACTTGTACTGTATCTTTTTCTCAGAAGCCCAGATATGAAATTTCATCGTCCTAGCTCAAAATTTAAGGCCCAAAAAGCGGTGACATACGGACGGACGGACGGACGGACGGACGGACGGACGGACGGACAGTCATCGCTCAATCGATTTCGCTATTGATGCTGATCACGAATATATATACTTTATATGGTCTATCTCGATTATTTCTCTATGTTACAAACTATGTGTCAAACTTAATATACCCTTAGGATAGGGTATAAACATACAGAAAAGCTACAATCCGTCTGGAACGGATCGTCTGACACCCTATCCTCCTCTCTATAAAGTGGACGTGGCCAAATTGCATTTCGTACTCAAATATGACTATAACCTCGAACGTTTGAGGATGTTACATGGAAAATTTTATCAAAATAGGTTTTTTCATGATAACGCCCCCAAAAATTGGGCGTGGCCAAAACTGCCGTATGGGTGAATTGTAGGGAATCTAAATGCCTAAATATTTGTTCTTAACAAAATTTGTCGGTTTTATATAATTTAGTGAAGGTATGAAAAAGTGGGCGTGGCA
Organism: Xylota sylvarum; assembly: GCA_905220385.1. Lineage (NCBI taxonomy): Eukaryota > Metazoa > Arthropoda > Insecta > Diptera > Syrphidae > Xylota > Xylota sylvarum. The sequence continues at coordinate 77,289,244 of LR999958.1, read as the reverse complement.
GTGGGCGGATTTTAAAAATTTTTACATTTGTACTGTATCTTTTTCTCAAAAGCCTATGATGATATGAAATTTCATCCTCCTAGCTCAAAAGGCCCAAAAAGCGGTGCCCAGATATGAAACTTCATCGTTTTAGCTCAAAATTTAAGGCCCAAAAAGCGGTGACATATCGTATGTCAGCGCTTTTTGGTCCTTAAATTTTGAGCTAGGACTATGAAAATAAATATTTGGGCTTTTGAGAAAGAAGATACAGTACAAGTGTAAACATTTTTTAAATCCGCTCACTGCCACGCCCACTTTTTCACAACTTCACTAAATTGTATGAAACCGAAAAAATTTTTTAAAACAAAACATTTGGGCAATTCACCCGTACCAAAGTTTAGGCCACGCCCACTTTTTGGGGGCGTTTTCATCAAAAAACCGATTTTGATGAAATTTTACATGTAACATCCTCAAACGTTCGACGTTGTAGCCATATTTGAATACAAAATGTAATTGATTGAGCGATGACAGTCCGTCCGTCCTAATTTTTTGAACTAGGAGGATGAAACTTCATATATGGGCTTCTGAGAAAAAAATACAGTCCAAGTGTAAAAATTTTTCAAATCCGCCCACTGCCACGCCCACTTTTTCACAACTTCACTAAATTATATGAAACCGAAAAATCTTGTTAAAAGCAAATAGTTAGGCATTTAGACTCCCTACAATTCACCCATACAACAGTTTTGACCACGCCCACTTGTTGCGGGCGTTTTCATCAAAACACCGATTTTGATGAAATTTTGCATGTAACATACCCAAACGTTCGACGTTATAGCCATATTTGAGTACAAAATGCAATTTGGCTACGCCCAATTTATAGAAAGGAGGATAGGGTATCATACGATCCGTTCCAGACGGATTGTAGCTTTTCTGTATGTTTTTATACCCTATCCTAAGGGTATATTAAGTTTGATACCTAGTTTGTAACATAGAGATATAATCTAGATAGACCCTATAAAGTATATATATTCGTGATCAGCATACAAAATGCAATTTGCCACGCCCACTTTATAGAAACGAGGATGGGGTATCAAACCATCCGTTCCAGATGGATTGTAGCTTTTCTGTATGTTTTTTACTTGCACCTATACCTATAGGGCAAGTATTGGTTTCGTGAAGAATTTCGAACTCGAGATTTTAATCAAACTTGACATTACTATGATGGAGAAGTCCAAAAAAGTGGGTCCGCCAATTCCGTCTGTCTGTCTGTCTGTCTGTCCGTCTGTCTGTCTGTCTGTCTGTCTGTCTGTCTGTCTGTCTGTCTGTCTGTCTGTCTGTCTGTATATTCGACTGCAGCCCAAACGGCTGGACGGATTTGCTTCAAACTTCATATCTGGGGTCTGTGGGATGATCCCTAGAGGCAAAATTGGAATTTTCATTCTAACCTCAAAATTAAGGGTAGTTTACTTAGGGCCGATTTCACTAAAAATGGATTTTCTCGAAAACGGCTCTAACGATTTTGATAAAATTTCATATGTGAGTTAGTTTGGGCATTTGCTATTAGATGGCATACCACGTTTTGCGCGAAAAATGCGTATAACGGTAATTTTACAAATTGACTGTTTCTCGTCTATTTCTACAGCGATTGGGCTTAAAATCAATATCTGAGGTGGATATGCTAAATGCAAAATTATAATATACCAAGTTTTGGAACTGCCACGCCTACTTTTACAAAATTTTACTTTTTCAAAATTTTTACTAGAAATCGAAAAAAATTGTTAAAACATTTTTTCATAGGCTTTGAAAATATCTATAATTTACCTTAACATCATATATAGCCACGCCCACTTTTACAAAAAAAATTTGAATTTCAGTGCTCATACGATTATAAACTAATAGCATTAAGGTGCAAGTACGTACGACCCAGTCGTGCACTTTATTTTTTTTGGTTTTAAATTTGATAACCCATTATTTAGTTAGGTCTGGGTTAACATTTTGTAATTACGATTTTAATTCTCTCAGTTAGACTTCAAATTTCGGAAAATTCGGTCTTATCTATTCTAATTACGGTGCAAAATTTCAAGTTTCTGAAGCTGTGATTTCAAGGCAATAGCATTTTGGATTATATAGTATTGAAGACAGCAATGAATCGAAAATATATATTGAATAGAATAGATGGCAGAACTTTCGTTCTATGGAGTATAAATCTAGAACTGAATCCACGATACACCATAAAGACTTTTTATAACTATAAGTCTCCCAAAATGTGAAGCTGCCGAGAACAAGAGGTCTTTATTGTAAATTTTCCAGAGTGAAGGTATAATATTTAAGTGTTACCGTGGCTTCAAAATACTCAGATTTTAACCAAAGACAATATAATAATAAAAGTGTCGCATGCCATACAAAAACATCGTTTGATAACCTATCCTCATTTGCATGGTGGGAGATTGCATTTTGTTCGAATTACAATGATGAAAAATTTCATCAAAATTGTTTCTTTAATGAAAAATCCTCCAAAAAGTTGGTGTTTACATTTGTACTGCTTTTCTTTCTCGAAAGCCCAGATTTGAAATTTTATCCTACTAGTTAAAAATTTAAGTCTTAAAATGGGGTGACATACGGACGGATAGTCATGCCTCAATCGCCTCCCCCCAATTGATAATATTTTAGTATGTAGTAGAGGGCATTTTTCTGAGCATTTTGATGTATATATGTAGGAGTCGCAAACGAATAGTTTACGAGATCCCACTTGCTTGGGATCACTGTTGGATTTGCAGTAGGTGCAAGGTAGGGTATGTGCAAAGTTTCCTTAAATGGATTGCGAAACATGCTAAACATGGTTATAAAGAAACTCTACATACACCTAACTTCGCACCTACTCAAAATCCAAGGGAGGTTGAACGGGGGAAGCATGCCCCCATATATATTCCTATATCTCGTAAACTATGTTTGCGACCCCTACATATCTATGATACCCTATCCTCCTTCTTATGCAGTCCTTTAAAGTGGTAGTGGCCATATTACATTTTTATACCCTGTCCAAGGGTATATTAAGTTTGACACATAGTTTATAACATAGAGAAGTAATCGAAATATACCCTTATAAAGTATATAATATTCGTACTCAGTATCAATCGCTAATACGATTTAACCATATGCGTTCCTCCGTCGATCCGTCCGTCTGCCCGTCTGTCCGGAATATCAGCACTTTTTGGCCTTAAATTTTGAGCAGAAAGAGTACAAGTGCAAACATTTTTTGATAGGTGCACTATTTTTTCGTAAGGCCAAATATAAATTTATTTATTTATATTCAGATTGTCACTCATACATTCATTTTGTCCACGCCCACTTTTTGGGGATGTTTTCAAAAAACATCCGATTATGATAAAATTTTATCATATCGGTGTTTTTTTATGATAAGGCCTCCAAAAACTGGGCAGGACTAAAACTGATGTATGGGTGACTTGTAGAGAACCTGAATATTTTAATATTTGCTCTTCATAAAATTTTTCCATTTCATGTAAAATACTGAAGTTATGAAAAAACTGAGTTTCGCAGTGGTCGTGGTAGTGAGCGTAGCAGGAGGCGAATATCAAAAATGTTTACACTTGTACTGATTCGTCAAAACAACGAACATGGACGGATCCACATGGCAGCATTGTCTTCGATATTGATCCTAGATATGTAGATAGATAGAATGTTTATTTCGTATAAATAGTGTTTACATTAGTATAGTTACCGCGCATTTTACAGTTTAGAGATATGTATGATAGCTTATTATCTTTCTTCTAAAACATCGCGCATCGTCACCTAACTCTTTTCCTTTTCCTAACAACTTCTAACTTCCCTATATCTTTTCCTTTCAATCCATCACTGGGTTTATCACTTTAAAGGACTTTAGTGATGAACTACATTTAAAAAAAAAATTGTTGCGAATATTCCCGATTTTAATTTAATTAATGCGCGCAATCTAGGATGGGTAATTAGTTGTAATAGTTCTGATGAGGGAGAAAAAAAAGTAAACTGGAGAGGTAAAAACAAACACGGCCGCGCACGCGAAATGTAAAGGGTCGAATGAGGGAGAAAGGGAATATCGCAACAACAGCGAATGCGAATTCGCCGACTTCCGACCGCTCAGCAGGGATGGGTTCGGGATGTATTGGGGGATGTTCCTTGGGGTCGGAACCCAAGGGCGCCAGGTTATCTTTAAAGTTAAAATTACCAAAACTATTAAAAACTTTTAAAATAAAAAAACAGAAGTTGGTTTATATATATTTTGGTATATATATTCGATGGAAAGAACAATGGAGGCCGCAATTTAAATGAAAGAGAAACGAAATTCCCAAACTAAAAAGGATTGGGGCAAAACTGAAATAGATTAAGGAAATGGCCACAGAGGGTAGCTCGCGATTCCCACACGATACAGAAGTTAGAAAAAAGATAAGGGTTGCGAACAGTTTTAAACACCGGAATAGACTTCGGTGACTAATAAACGAACGGGCAATGGCTTACGCCAAATATATATATAGCAAATATCCTACACGACTTTTAAAACTAATCACAAATCTAATATTCAAGAAAAAAAACACTGTACTTATCTGTGCTCCTTTCACTAGGGGCACTAGGGGTTGGGGAATGTTCCTAAACTCTCTACTTGTCTTCCTGGTTGGGAGAGGTTGGATTTTCTCCGCCACTCAATTCTCAGTCACTCAATGTGTCCTGGTCTCGTCTTCTGGTTTCGTTCTCGTGTTTTTGGTATTCGTGTTCTGGTCTTCGTGAAAGGGTCTCTGTTTTCGTATCTTTATTGTTTTGTCTGGATCCCTCCTGGATCGTGGATCTCTTCTCTAGCTTCTTTTTTCTGCTTCACAGCAACTCTCTCTCGAATCTCTCTTCTCTCACAAAAAGAACCTCTCGTTTGTCCTAATCAAAAATCAAAAGACTTTTTATACGTATGTCCATACACTCATACGCATTCATACACCCACACATTCTCACACTCCTTTCAAGACGAATTCAGCCGTCTCCAATGATCTCAGAATCGGAGAAACAGTTCCTGACGCCTGTCTCTCTGGCGGGGAACTGTATGGTGGTATTGGTGGTGGCTGAGTTCGCCTTGTGTTGTTGATTTAGCTGCCAGAGCAAAGGGAGTCACATCCAGAGCTCTGACAGCTTCCTCTCTTACGGCTTCAAGTTCTCACTCTCTCGTAGCTCTGTTCGTTTTGAGTGACTGCTTGGGTTCGCATTCACCCTCCTGACCAGGGCTAATTATAAAACTAAATGGAGACTAGACATTAACGCAAAGTGAAAGGATAAGATAAGTGCAGACATTAAGGGACAAAAAGGGTACCCAGGGAATCTGGAGCTATCCTTTACAATATAAGGTTTTGGTCGCTTTTTGGGAGATTTGGTTTATAAACATTGTTATTAGGCAAGATCAAACAGTAAAATATAGGGTGGGCTCTCGCCTTGTGAATTTGGCAGCAGATCGTTTGTGAATGTTGGGGGACCTCGTTAACCCCTTTGATGAAGACTTGTTTAGATTGTTGGGGGACTTTCTTAACCCCTTCGATGATGATCATTTGGATTGTTGCGGGACCTCGTTAACCCCTTCGATGAAGATTATTTGGATCGTTGGGGGACCTTGTTAACCCCTTCGATGAAAATTTATTTGGATTGGTGGAAAAGGATCAGGATGAGTCTCCAGGCGGTTTGCCTGGCTCTTCCTGCTTCAGACCGTCCGTCTGGCCCTTGGGTACCTGCTTTGCCATCCCCTTCGAGCATATGGGAAAGAGTGAGCACTGGGTTGTAGAACAACCTAGGAACGCTCAGTTAACCCACAGCTCTCAGAGAACAACGGATAAAAAGAGTAAAAGGCAAGGCAAAAATGGTGGATGGGTAAGACTGGGAAAGATGAAGTGGACAAGGAATTTTGTGCGTAATTTGAATGCAACAAACCCCACCCTTACCTCTCGTCGCGGAGGACATACATAAGTCCAAGGGGAAACCTTCTTATGAATGATGAAAGGCCCGACATATTTCCGCGCTAATTTCGCCGCGTAATAATTTGCAGCCTCAGACAGGGTAAAATTCCTACGCCACACAATCTCATTCGGAAGATATTGGACATCTCTCCACCTGAGATTGTATGCCCTATTTGCCTTCTTGGAGGCTATAGCTAGCTTTTTCCTAATATCCTCCCTAAGCTGACTAAACCTACCCTCTAGCTCAGACATGTCTAATTCCCTATCAGCTGGGTTCAGTTCCATATCTCCTATGCTACTTTCCCTATCTAATGACCTAGTTTCTCTATCTCTTATATCTATTTCCCTATCTTCCACAGCTGAGTTCCTACTATCCCTAACATTTGAAATGGTTCTTATCCGGCCGCCGGCGTAAGTAACCATTTCCCTACCAAAGTTCGCGAAATAAGGGGAGACACGAAGTACGTCATGTTCGGACGTAATGATACTACATGCCACCTTCGCGAGGTGTGTATCCCAGGTCCGATGGTTTTCCGACAGGTACGCGCGAAGTGTGGTTTTGATAATCTGGTTAATCCTCTCAGCAGGATTAGCCTGTGGGTGGTAATGGGCAGTGAACTTAATCTGTGAACCATAAGATTCACAGAGGGTTTTCAGTTCCTTACTCCGGAACTGAGGGCCGTTGTCGCAGATAATGGTTTCGGGTACGCCGAAAAGAAGAAATACATGGTCCTCAAGATCCATACAGACAGAAGACGCCGTTGCAGACCTAAGGGGAAACAACAAGGGAAACTTGGTAAAATAGTCGACAACAGTTAAAATGTACACGAAACCCCTCTTCGACTTTGGAAGAGGCCCTACTAAATCGACGCAAATAGTCTCCCAGGGATTCCAAATCCCTCTCTTTTCAACCATCCAACCAGCTGGTTTGTCGTTAACCGGCTTCACACTCTGGCATACCCTACAATTCCTTACGTATTTGGTAATATCTGACCTCATCTTAGGCCAGTAATACCGAATCCCTACTCTCGCAAACGTTTTGCGTAGTCCCATGTGCCCTGCTAATGGGTTGTCATAACACTCTTTTAAAATCCTAACTCTATTTGCTTTCGGAACTACTTCCTTCCACTCTGAACTATCGTCATGAACAAACATGAAACAAAATTCCCTTATCGACCCTATAGGCCGGAAAAGCTAAAGGGTTCGACTCTACCCTCGTGATCATCTTAGCGATCCAAGCATCGGAACTTTGCTCATCTATTTCCGCTACAACCGCAACGTTCCTAGAGAGCATATCGGGAACTACATGGTCCTTTCCCTTCCGATGCACGATTTCGAAGTCAAACTGCTGAAGCCTAACCGCCCAACGCGCTAGCCTACCGCACGGATCCTTAAGATTACTCAGCCATACTAGGGAGTGATGATCCGTCACAACCGTGAACCGAACACCTTCGATATACGGCTGCAACTTCTCAACCGCCCACAATACAGCCAAGCATTCCTTCTCCGTGGTTGAATAGTTTTTCTCGTTCCTATTCAACGACCTACTCAGATAACATATGACCTTCTCTCCATCATCAAATGTCTGACTCAGTACTGCTCCGACCCCATAGTCCGAAGCGACTGTTTGAACGACAAATTCCCGCTCGAAATCCGGACAGGTCAGAATCGGGGCAGTCACCAGGCACTCCTTTGCCTTTTGGAAACTCCCCTCGCACTCCTCAGACCAGATGAACCTACTGCTCTTCTTCAGCAAGTCGGTCAACGGCTTCAACAAAACTGCGAAGTTTGGTATAAATCTCCTGTACCAGGATACCGTGCCGACGAAATTCCTAATTACCCTAACATTCCTTGGTGCAGGAATCCTCAACATACTATCTATTTTCTCTGGATCCACATGCAAACCATTGCGATCCACTACATATCCTAAAAATTTTAGAGATGACCTACAAAACTATTTGTGACGATAATTATATCGTCCAAATATACAAACACGTGCGGTTCCAAATCGGCACCAAGCACAGTGTCTATAAATCTTTGCCATGTCGCCGGTGCATTATGCAGACCGAATGGCATTCTCTTGAACTGGAAGTGTCCTCGGTTCGGGACTGTGAAAGCTGTGTACGGCCTAGACTTTTCTTCCACAGGGATCTGCCAGTATGCGGACTTTATGTCCAACGAAGACAAGAACTTGGCATCCCTGAGCTTGTCCAGAGTGGCTGAAATGTATGGGAGAGGGTAAGCATCTCGCTCAGTAACTTCATTGAGCTTCCTATAGTTCACGCAGAATCTGAAGGACCCATGCTTCTTCTTGATCATGACTATAGGAGAAGCTCATGGACTACCTGTTTTTTCTATGATATCATCCCTCAACATATCCTCTAACTCTTTATCTATATGGCGTTGAACCGCAGGCGATACCGGATAATACCGTTGCTTTATTGGTTCAGACGCCGTCCTAATCCTGTGTTCTACCAAATGTGTGCATCCAATCCCCTCAGGCATGTTTTGGAAAACTTTTTCCACAAATCCGGTTAGTTGCCTGTCTTGTGTCTCATCCAACTCTGATCGTTCTTTGATCGTCGAAATCGAAGCCACCCCGGCTTGATTTGAGAACTTCCACTCGCCTGATCTTAAATCCGGGACGATTCCCGTTCGGGAACAAAAGTCGGCACCGAGGATCAAGACGGGTGGGAGAGTTGGAATAACAAGACATTTCAACAACACGGATTTATCTTGCACCACAAATGGAACTAAAACACAACCTAACACTTTTATACCCTCAGCATCTGCTAAAGCTACCTGCCTAATTTTCCCCTTTCCTAACTCTAAACCCAATTCTTTTAAAATCTTCCAACCGTCTTTACCGATGATCGTACGCGAAGCTCCTGAATCTAATAATCCTACCATCCTAATACCAAAAACATACAGAAAAGCTACAATCCGTCTGGAACGGATCGTATGATACCCTATCATCCTCTCTATAAAGTGGGCGTGGCCAAATTGCATTTTGTACTCAAATATAGCTATAATGTCGAACGTTTGAGGATGTTACATGTAAAATTTTATCAAAATAGGTTTTTTGATGATAACGCCCCCAAAAAGTGGACGTGGCCGAAACTGTTCTATGGGTGAATTGTAGGGAATCTAAATTCCCAAATATTTGGTCTTAACAAAATTTTTCGGTTTCATATAATTTAGTGAAGTTATAAAAAAGTAGGCGTGGCAGTGGGCGGATGTAAAAAATTTTTACACTTGTATTGTATCTTTTTCTTGGAAGCCCAGATATGAAATTTCAGCGTCCTAGTTAAAAATTTAAGGCCCAAAAATCGGTTTTATGATGAAAACGCCCCCAAATAGTGGGCGTGGCCAAAATTTTTGTATGGGTGGATTGTAGGGAATCTGAATGCCTAAATATTTGGTCTTAACAAAATTTTTCGGTTTCATATAATTTAGTGAAGTTATGAAAAAGTGGGCGGATTTCAAAAATTTTTACACTTGTACTGTATCTTTTCCTCAGAAGCCCAGATATGAAATTTCATCGTCCTAGCTCAAAATTTAAGGCCCAAAAAGCGGTGACATACGGACGGACGGACGGTCATCGCTCAATCGATTTCGCTATTGATGCTGATCACGTATATATATACTTTATAGGGTCTATCTCGATTATTTCTCTATGTTACAAACTATGTGTCAAACTTAATATACCCTTAGGATAGGGTATAAAGATGCACACCAGTATATATGAATATAAAAAAAAAATTACCCCACAGTTAAAGAAAGTCAAAGAATCAAAAAAACAACAAAACAGACAGAAAAGCTACAATCCGTCTGGAACGGATCGTCTGATACCCTATCCTCCTCTCTATAAAGTCGGAGTGGCCAAATTGCACTTTGTACTCAAATATAGCTATAATGTCGAACGTTTGAGGACGTTACATGTAAAATTTTATCAAAATCGGCTTTTTGATGATAACGCCCCCAAAAAGTGGGCGTGGCCGAAACTGTTCTATGGGTGAATTGTAGGGAATCTAAATTCCCAAATATTTGTTCTTAACAAAATTTTTCGGTTTCATATAATTTAGTGAAGTTATAAAAAAGTAGGCGTGGCAGTGGGCGGATGTAAAAAAATTTTACACTTGTACTGTATCTTTTTCTCAGAAGCCCAGATATGAAATTTCATAGTCCTAGCTCAAAATTTAAGGCCCAAAAAGCGGTGACATACGGACGGACGGACGGACGGACGGTCATCGCTTAATCGATTTCGCTATTGATGCTGATCACGAATATATATACTTTATATGGTCTATCTCGATTATTTCTCTATGTTACAAACTATGTGTCAAACTTAATATACCCTTAGGATAGGGTATAAAGATGCACACCAGTATATATGTATATAAAAAAAAAATTACCCCACAGTTAAAGAAAATCAAAGAATCAAAAAAACAACAAAACATACAGAAAAGCTACAATCCGTCTGGAACGGATCGTCTGATACCCTATCCTCCTCTCTATAAAGTGGGAGTGGCCAATTTGCACTTTGTACTCAAATATAGCTATAATGTCGAACGTTTGAAGACGTTACATGTAAAATTTTATCAAAATCGGCTTTTTGATGATAACGCCCCCAAAAAGTGGGCGTGGCCAAAACTCTTCCACGGGTGAATTGTAGGGAATCTGAATACCTAAATATTTGGACTTAACAAAATTTTTCGGTTTCACATAATTTAGTGAAGTTATAAAAAAGTAGGCGTGGCAGTGGGCGAATTTAAAAAAAATGTACACTTCTATTGTATCTTTTCGTCAGAAGCCCAGATATGAAATTTCAGCGTCCTAGTTAAACATTTTAGGCTCAAAAATCGGTTTTATGATGAAAACGCCCCCAAAAAGTGGGCGTGGCCAAAAATTTTGTATGGGTGGATTGTAGGGAATCTGAATGCCTAAATATTTGGTCTTAACAAAATTTTTCGGTTTCATATAATTTAGTGAAGTTATGAAAAAGTGGGCGGATTTCAAAAATTTTTACACTTGTACTGTATCTTTTCCTCAGAAGCCCAGATATGAAATTTCATCGTCCTAGCTCAAAATTTAAGGCCCAAAAAGCGGTGACATACGGACGGACGGACGGTCATCGCTCAATCGATTTCGCTATTGATGCTGATCACGTATATATATACTTTATAGGGTCTATCTCGATTATTTCTCTATGTTACAAACTATGTGTCAAACTTAATATACCCTTAGGATAGGGTATAAAAAAGAAAATAAAAAAAATGACAAAGACACCTACTTGGGGTCCAGGGTACAAACAACCTGGATAATTTGGCGATGAATATTTCCCTCGTTGAGCTGTGTCAATATCCAACAGGTATTCCGATGATACTCCGGTGGTAGCACAAAGGGCTTCCAATGGATGGATCAATAAACCTAAACACTGGTTAAAGAAGACAACAAAGTAAAATGTTCGCAAAAAATAAGAGAAAAAAAACACCAAAGACACTTCCCTGATAGGAATCACTACACCACAGCACACAGATTTTTTTTATCAGGCCCCACACGTTGGGCGTCAATTTGTTGCGAATATTCCCGATTTAATGGTTTAATTAATGAGCGCAATCTAGGAGGGGTAATTAGTTGTAATAGTTATGAGGGAGAAAAAAAAGTAAACTGGAGAGGTAAACACAAACACGGCCGCGCACGCGAAATGTAAAGAGTCGAATGAGGGAGAAAGTGAATATCGCAACAACAGCGAATGCGAATTCGCCGACTTCCGACCGCTCAGCAGGGATGGGTTCGGGATGTATTGGGGGATGTTCCTTGGGGTCGGAACACAAGTTTGCCAGGTTATCTTTAAAGTTAAAATTACCAAAACTATTAAAATAAAAACAAAAAGACGTGGTGTAGGTGAACAGAAGTTGATTTATATATATTTTGGTATATATATTCGATGGAAAGAACAATGGAGGCCGCAATTTAAATGAAAGAGAAACGAAATTCCCAAATTAAAAAGGATTGGGGCAAAACTGAAATAGATTAAGGAAATGGCCACAGAGGGTAGCTCGCGATTCCCACACGATACAGAAGTTAGAAAAAAGATAAGGGTTGCGAACAGTTTTAAACACCGGAATAGACTTCGGTGACTAATAAACGAACGGGCGATGGCTTACGCCAAATATATATATAGCAAATATCCTACACGACTTTTAAAACTAATCACAAATCTAATATTCAAGAAAAAAAACACTGTACTTATCTGTGCTCCTTTCACTAAGGGCACTAGGGGTTGGGGAATGTTCCTAAACTCTCTACTTGTCTTCCTGGTTGGGGGAGGTTGGATTTTCTCCGCCAGAGTCACTCAATGTATCCTGGTCTCGTCTTCTGGTTTCGTTCTCGTGTTTTTGGTATTCGTGATCTGGTCTCTGTTTTCGTATCTTTTTTGCTTTGGGTGGATCCCTCCTGGATCGTGGATCTCTTCTCTGGCTTCTTTTTTCTGCTTTTCAGCAACTCTCTCTCGAATCTCTTTCTCTCACAAAAAGAACCTCTCGTTTGTCTCAATCACAAACCAAAAAGGCGACGTGTCGAAACATGTTCGACTTTTTATACGTATGTCCGTACACTCATACGCATTCATACACCCACACATTCTCACACTCCTTTCAAGACGAATTCAGCCGTCTCCAATGATCTCAGAATCGGAGAAACAGTTCCTGACGCCTGTCTCTCTGGCGGGGAACTGTATGGTGGTATTGGTGGTGGCTGAGTTCGCCTTGTGTTGTTGATTTAGCTGCCAGAGCAAAGGGAGTCACATCCAGAGCTCTGACAGCTTCCTCTCTTACGGCTTCAAGTTCTCACTCTCTCGTAGCACTGTTCGTTTTGAGTGACTGCTTGGGTTCGCATTCACCCTCCTGACCAGGGCTAATTATAAAACTAAATGTAGACTAGACATTAACGCAAAGTGAAAGGATAAGATAAGTGCAGACATTAAGGGACAAAAAGGGTACCCAGGGAATCGGGAGCTATCTTTTACAATATAAGGTTTTGGTCGCTTTTTGGGAGATTTGGTTTATAAAAATTGTTATCATTAGGCAAGATCAAACTGTAAAATATAGGGTGGGCTATCGGCCTTGTGAATTTGGCAGCAGATCGTTTTTGAATGTTGGGGGACCTCGTTAACTCCTTTGATGAAGACTTGTTTAGATTGTTGGGGGACTTTCTTAACCCCTTCGATGATGATCATTTGGATTGTTGCGGGACCTCGTTAACCCCTTCGATGAAGATTATTTGGATCGTTGGGGGACCTTGTTAACCCCTTCTATGAAGATTTATTTGGATTGGTGGAAAAGGATCAGGATGAGTCTCCAGGCGGTTTGCCTGGCTCTTCCTGCTTCAGACCGTCCGTCTGGCCCTTGGGTACCTGCTTTGTCATCCCCTTCGAGCATATGGGAAAGAGGGAGCGCTGGGTTATAGAACAACCTGGGAACGCTCAGTTAACCCACAGCTCTCAGAGAACAACGGATAAAAAGAGTAAAAGGCAAGGCAAAAATGGTGGATGGGTAAGACTGGGAAGGATGGAGTGGACAAGGAATTTTGAACGTAATTTGAACGCAACAAACCGTCTATTATATACATATGTAATGAGTTTTTTTATTTTTTAATAATTTATAATTTGAAGAAAAGTACGAGGTACGAGAGTTGGGCATTAATCACGTAAGTTTTTAATCAATTAATTAATTGGTTAAATATTTAATTGTGATATTTCAATTGCAACTAAATGTCAATAGTGATGTTGCAATTTGAATTAATTGTAACCAAATTTAATTGCAGTTAACACTTTAATGGGAATATGCAACTATATAAGTTCCAATTAATATTATTACACTTCCGAAACACATTTCGCCCTACTGCACTCATTGTGTTTCGTATTAACCTCTGCTGTTAGTCTTAGATTTTACGCGAAAGTAGATAGACGCCGTCTGTTTGGTCTGGTTTTCATCGCGTTTAGTTTTACATCCGTTAATCTTATATATTAATCAGTTAATCTGCTATATTAGTGCACAATGTCTATTTTTATACCCTATCCTAAGGGTATATTAAATTTGATACAGACATAGTTTGTAACATAGAGAAATAATCGAGATAGACAATGTAAAGTATATATATTCGTGATATATCGCATCAATAGCGAAATCGATTGAGCGATGACCGTTTGTCCGCCCCTTCGTAGGAGGATGAAATTTTATATCTGGGCTTCTGAGATAAAGATACAGTCCAAGTGTAAACATTTTTGAAATCCGCGCACTGCGACGCCACTTTTTCATAACTTCACTAAATTATATGAAACCAACAGTTTTGGTAAGACCAAATATTTAGGCATTCAGATTCCCTACAATCCACCCATACAAAAGTTTTGGCCACGCCCACTTTTTGGGGGCGTTTTCATCACAAAACCGATTTTTGGGCCTTAAATTTTTAACTAGGACGCTGAAGTTTCATATCTGGGCTTCTGAGAAAAAGATACAGTACAAGTGTAAAATTTTTTTAAATCCGCCCACTGCCACACCTACTTTTTATAAACTCATTAAATTATATAAAACCGAAAAATTCTGTTAAGCCCAAATATTTAGGAATTTAGATTCCCTACAATTCACCCATACAACAGTTTTAGCTGCTCCCACTTTTTGGGGGCGTTTTCATTAAAACCGATTTTGGTAAAATTTTACATGTAACATCCTTAAACGTTCGACGTTATAGCCATATTACAGTACAAAATGCAATCTGCCACGCCCACTTTATAGAAACGAGGATAGGGTATCACACGATCCGTTCCAGACGGATTGTAGCTTTTCTGCATGTTTATACCCTATCCTAAGGGTATATTAAGTTTGACACATAGTTTGTAACATAGAGAAATAATCGAGATAGACCCTGTAAAGTATATACATTCGTGACCAGCATCGATAGCGAAATCGATTGAGCGATGACCGTCCGTCCGTCCATATGTGTCTCTTTTTTGGGCCTTAAATTTTGAGCTAGGAGGATAAAATTTCATATCTGGGCTTCTGAGAAAAAGATACAGTAAAAGTGTAAAAATTTTTTAAACCCGCCCACTGTCACGCCCACCTTTTCATAAGTTCACTAAATTATATGAAAATGAAAAATTTTGTTAAGACCAAATATTTAGGCATTTAGATTCTCTTCAATTCACTCATACAAAAGTTTTGATCAAAAAACCGATTTTCATGAAATTTTACACGTAACATCCTCAAACATTCGACGTTATAGCCATATTTCAGTACAAAATGCAATTTGTCCACGCCCACTTTATAGAAACGAGGATAGGGTATCATACGATCCGATCCAGACAGCTTTTCTGTATGGTTATACCCTATCCTAAGGGTATATTAAGTTTGACACATAGTTTGTAACATAGAGAAATAATCGAGATAGACCGTATTAAGCATATATATTCGTGATCAGCATCAATAGCGAAATGGATTGAGCGATGACCGTCCGTCCGTCCGCCCGTCCGTCTGTCCGTCCGTATGTCACCGTTTTTTGGGCCTTAAATTTTGAGCTAGTTGAGCTTCTGAGAAAAAGATACAGTAGAAGTGTAAATTTTCTTTAAATCCGCCCACTGCCACGCCCACTTTTTCGTAACTTCATTAAGTTATATGAAACCGAAAAATTTTATTAAGACAAAATATTTAGGCATTTAGGGGGCGGTTTCATAAAAAAAACCGACTTTGATGAAGTTTTATATGTAACATCCTCAAACGTTCGAGGTTATAGCCATATTTGAGTACTAAATGCAAATTGACCACGCCCACTTTATAGAGAGGAGGATAGGGTATCAAACGATCCGTTCCAGACGGATTGTAGCTTTTCTGTATGTTTTTTTTAAATTTGATAAGCCATTATTTAGTTAGGGATGTGTTAACATTTTTTTATTACGAAAAATTCGCTATTAACCCATTTTCTTTCACTTAAAGCCAATTCACAGCTCAGCGACCAGCGAATGCGAATGAGATAATATTCACAAATGTTGACATTTCATTCACAGCCACATTTAAGAGCTCTGACCGACAACCAAGAACAAAACAGCAGAATTGTGAGATTAAGCTCTTGTGTAAATTTGGTCGCGGGAATATAGATTGCGTCGTACATTGGGTGAAATATGAATAAACTTTGACAGTTCACATAAAACATTCGCTTATTCTAATGGTTAATTTCTTCACAAAAACTCGTTGAAATTCAACTGGATTTATATATTAATCGATATATAAGTTCTGTTCTTTTGGAATAGTACAATTGCCAATGGCGTGCTTATAAATATGCTAAGAACGTTAGTTCGCAGTGCACGTATTCGCAAGTCGCTGAGCTGTAAATGTAAGGGTCCATTTACAGCTCAGCGACTTGCGAATTCGGAAAATCCCGTACCTGAAACGGTGATTTCAAGGAGTTTTGCAGCATTAGCTTTTTGGATTTTATAATATTTAAGATAGCAATGAATCGAAAATATATATTTATTCAGGCTATTCAGGCCCTATGGCAGAACTTTCGTTCGATGGGGTATAAGTCTAGAACTGCATCCACGATACACCATAATATTCTTTATACTTATTAATTATACCCATCAATAGCGAAATCAATTGAGCGATGACCGTCCGTCCGTCCGTACGTATGCCACCGCTTTTTGGGTCTACAATTTTGAGCTAGGACGATGAAATTTCATATCTGGCCTTCTGAGCAAAAGATACAGTAGAAGTGTAAATTTTTTTTAAATCCGCCCACTGCCACACCTACTTTTTTATAATTTCACTAAATTATATGAAACCGAAAAATTTTGTTAAGTCCAAATATTTAGGTATTCAGATTCCCCACAATTCACCTATAGAACAGTTTTGGCCACGCCCACTGTTTGGGGGCGTTTCATCAAAGAACCGATTTTGATAAAATTTTACCTGTAACATCCTTAAACGTTCGAGGTTATAGCCATATTTGAGTACAAAATGCAATTTGGCCATGCCCACTTTATAGAGAGGTGGATAGGGTATCAGACGATACGTTCCAGACGGATTGTAGCTTTTCTGTATGTCTATACCCTATCCTAAGGGTATATTAAGTTTGACACATAGTTTGTAACATAGAGAAATAATCGAGATAGACCCTATAAAGTATATATATTAGTGATCAGCATCAATAGCGAAATCGTTTGAGCGATGACCGTCCGTCCGTCCGTTTTCTTTGCTAATGAGAAAAAGATACAGTACAAGTGTAAACATTTTTTAAATCCTCCTACTGACACGCCCACTTTTTCATAACTTCATTAAATTATATGAAACAGAAAAATTTTGTTAAGACCAAATATTTAGGCATTGAGACTCCTTACAATCCACTCATACAAAAGTTTTGGCCACGCCCACTTTTTGGGGGCGTTTTCATCACAAAACCGATTTTTGGGCCTTCAATTTTTAACTAGGGCGCTGAAACTTTGTATCTGGGCTTCTGACGAAAAGATACAGTAGAAGTGAACATTTTTTTTACATCCGCCCACTGCCACGCCTACTTTTTGATAACTTCACTAAATTATATGAAACCGAAAAATGTTGTTAAGTCCAAATATTTAGGTATTCAGATTCCCTACAATTTACCCATAGACCAGTTTTGGCCACGCCCACTTTTTGGGGGCGTTTTCATCAGAAAACCGATTTTGATAAAATTTTACATGTAACATCCTCAAACGTTCGAGGTTATAGCCATATTTGAGTACGAAATGCAATTTGGCCACGTCCACTTTATAGAGAGGAGGATAGGGTATCAGACGATCCGTTCCAGACGGATTGTAGCTTTTCTGTATGTTTTTTATACCCTTTCCTAAGGGTATATTAAGTTAAAAAATTTGGTATCATCAGCATAGAGAGAAAGGGATGAGTGTTTTATAATCCTATCTCAGGTTATGAGATATTTTATCAAAAGCTTTACTAAAATTAGTTGCAATGACGTCTACTTCCTTGGCATTCTCTAAGGCAGAGAGGCAAGGCATGACACGAATTCGACGAGACTTGGCGTAGTTGATCTACATTTTAGAAAGCCATGTTGGTTAGTGGAAATAAGAGACTTGCACTGAAAGCTTAAGGCTTCGTATAAAATACTTTCGAAGAGTTTGGGTATATGGGAAAATTTAGCAGTTGGACGATAATTTGTTACTTCGTTCCTCGAGCCCTTTTTTGAATCGGGGTTATGTAAGAGGTTTTCCAAATCTGAGGAAAATCTCCATGAGAATGAGATAGGCGAAAGAGATGAGAGAGGGGGAGGGAGAGATTGGACGAACATTTTTTTATAAAGATGGCAGGGAGACCATCCGGACCAGGCGAGAATTCATCATTAAGACCCAGTAATTTATTTTCGATATGAGTAGGATCAAAGTGTTGAGACAGAAAGAAAATACCAGGGAAGTTAAGTAGATGATTGAAGTAAGAGGGATCCGGATCGAAGGAGTTGTCAGCGAATTTTGTTTGAAGTAGGTGGCAAAAAAGTTGGCAATGGTAAGTGGATCAGTTGATGAAATGTTTTCCAAAGAGAGGGATGGATGGTAACCGTCAGATTTTCTTTTATAGTTGACGAATTGGAAAAAAGATCGTTTATAAGGTCGATTGCAAGATTTTTTTGCGCATTTTTAAGATAAATCTGATAGAGATAATTATAAAGCTGGCTGAATTGAAGGTAATAACCAAGGTAGTTGGAAAAGTCAGAAACGGAATTGGTACGAAGGAAAATTGCCCATAACTTGTTTCTCTTGTTGCGTAAGGTGCGAAGTTTGCGATTGTACCAGGGAGGCGTGTCAAGGGGACATAAAGAAATACCGTAGAAAATTACTCTGTAAAAACTCGAGATGGCATCGTTTAAGGATAAATTTGTAAAATCAAATGAAGCCCTACTCAGATAGACATTAATTTGGCGGAAATTAGCATTATGAAAGTCGTAAGAAGAGACTGGGGTAGGAGTGGAGTGCGTAGACTGGGGTAGAACGTTATGGAAAAGTGAAAGAAGAAGTGGGGGATAAAAGTTATCAATAGTCGATAGTGATAGGGGACAGAGCGAGACTGAGGAGTTGATAGGATCAGTGGTGAAAATAAGGTCTAATTGTCTACCCATGTAATTAGAGACACCACTAACTTGGCATAGATTTGAATCAGTGAGCCGATCTATGAAGAGGTATTCCTTAGTTGAGTTAACATTTGAAGCGATGAAGAAGGATTCCTCATCGGATGGAGTCCATCGCAATTGAGGGAGATTAAAGACGCCAAATATAAGGATGTCGTCGAGGGAATCAGATAATTCGATTAATTGATCAATCGCGTCGATAACAAGTTGTTAGGATTCGATAGGCTGGGCCGGTAGAATGTAACAACACATAACATACAAGGATCTGCGGGGAAGAGTTATTTTTATTGAAACGAGGTCGATCTCAGAAGAGGAAGAAGTAGCAATGACGGAATAGTCGAGGTCGTTGTGGATAGCCAGTAAAACGCCTCGGGAGGGGGGTCATCTAAAGGGTGGGTATGGTCATCATCTCGAAAGACATTGAAAGTAGTGGGAAATAACTCGTATCTCTTTATATCGGGGATCAAATTGGTTTCAGTCAGAGCATATACATATGTCGAACAGCATTTATTTTTTTTTATACCCTATCCTAAGGGTATATTAAGTTTGACACATAGTTTGTAACATAGAGAAATAATCGAGATAGACCCTATAAAGTATATATATTCGTGATCAGCATCAATAGCGAAATCGATTGAGCGATGACCGTCCGTCCGTCCGTCCGTCCGTCCGTCCGTCCGTCCGTCCGTCCGTCCGTCCGTCCGTCCGTCCGTCCGTCCGTCCGTCCGTCCGTCCGTATGTCACCGCTTTTTGGGCCTTAAATTTTGAGCTAGGACGATGAAATTTCATATCTGGGCTTCTGAGAAAAAGATACAGTACAAGTGTAAAAATTTTTGAAATCCGCCCACTGCCACGCCCACTTTTTCATAACTTCACTAAATTATATGAAACCGAAAAATTTTGTTAAGACCAAATATTTAGGCATTTAGATTCCCTACAATCCACCCATACAAAAGTTTTGGCCACGCCCACTTTTTGGGGGCGTTTTCATCACAAAACCGAGTTTTGGGCCTTCAATTATTAACTAGGACGCTGAAATTTCATATTTGGGCTTCCAAGAAAAAGATACAGTACAAGTGTAAATTTTTTTTACATCCGCCCACTGCCACGCCTACTTTTTTATAACTTCACTAAATTATATGAAACCGAAAAATTTTGTTAAGACCAAATATTTAGGTATACAGATTCCCTACAATTCACCCATAGAACAGTTTTGGTCACGCCCACTTTTTGGGGGCGTTTTCATCAAAAAACCGATTTTGATAAAATTTTACATGTCACATCCTCAAACGTTCGAGGTTATAGCCATATTTGAGTACAAAATGCAATTTGGTCACGCGCACTTTATAGAGAGGAGGATAGGGTATCATACGATCCGTTCCAGACGGATTGTAGCTTTTCTGTATGTTTTTTTTATAATTTACGCGCGCTCAAGGGTTTAGTACTACCCTTTTAATGTTAATACACAGCGCGGGCGTTAGGGAAGTTGGGAGGAGAAGATAGGAGATACCGATGGACGTTGGTTTTAATAGGTTTGAGGGAAAAATAGAGCTTGGTAGAGCATTCCACATTCGTGTTGTACGGTTTATGAAAGAATCTCTATATTTGACGGTACGGCCGAAGATAGGCTTGAGGGTAAACTGATGAGCATTCAAAGCGTGACGGGTATTGCGGGAAAATTGATGAAGGGGCGGAATGCAACTGGCTATTTCGTTGGAGCACTGTTTGTGAAAAAAGCGGTAGAATAAGGAAAGGCAAGAGACATTTCTGAGATGTTGGAGCGAGTCAATAGACTCTGCTATGCTTCTGTTCCCTATTAGTTTCAACGCGCGATTTTGGATTCTATCCAGTAGGTGCAAAGAGGTCTTAGGAGCACCGGACCAGACATGAGAATTATACTCGAGCTTGGGGCGGATGTATGCTTTATATATTGCAGCCAGATCAGAGGGGGTAAAGAACTTCTTGCACCGTTTGAGGAATCCTAAACATTTCGCAGCATTCTTGGCGGATTCGAATATGTGGTCATTCCAACGGAGATGGTCGTTAACACACATACCGAGAATGGAAACGGAGCCTTGGGGAACACCAGCATTTATATGGTGGGTTTTTGACCGCAGGCCTCTTACGTTCTGGTAGTAAAAGGTAAGAAGAAGTTTATGGAAAAGAGGAAGGTGGAAGGGTGGTAGAGATACTGACAAGGGTGACGAGTTATGAACGAAAAAACTTATTGTGGTCATTACGGCTCCGTTAGAGATGTGTTATCCTTTTAGAATGAACATATTTAGTAAAAGCAGCAAGATCAGCCGCTACTTTTTGGGGGAACATATTGAAGATCTCGTGGAACCTGATATACATACATTTTCTTGGGGCTGTTCAGTTCTATATGTAAACCTTCCTGTTGGATGGAAACCATCACACTTGTTTTGGTTTTATCCTCATAACAACCTGAGTCAGGTTTGTCATGAAGATACAGGTTGGAGGGGTAAAGTATGGGAATATATTTGTTTTGAGGCACCAGTTAGCATCAGAATTCGGACGGGAGATTGGAATCGGTTTAGATAACGTATTACTATTCTTAGATTTAGGTTTATTCTTAGGCTTAGACTTAGAGTTAGGGTTAGTTATATTATTATTATTAGAAGTTTTAGACTTAGAACTAAATTTAACGTTGATACTAGCGCTGGACCATTTTTTGAGGCTTGCGTCCCCTATTCTGAGCGCATCGTCGGTTGAGCTCGAAAACAACCAGTCATATCTTGATGGCATTTTAGGGGAAATTTTATGGTAATCTATTACCTTAATAGCAAATCTGGAATGAAAAAGGTTCCGCACCCATGATGCATCAGCGTGTTAAGATGCGACTCTCACGGTGAAAGTCGACAGGTTGCTGTGAGCTAATTTTTTAAGCATTTGGTTATAGTCGGTAAGGGTCCAGGTGGTTCCGAGTCGTTCTATGACGCGAGGTGGCGATGGGTGCCGCTGAGTGGTGTTATCGACGACGTAGGTCGGGGTAACTGCGGCAGAACGTGAAACGTCTGGTATGGCTGATTGAAGAGGAGGTGGATGAGGTTCTGATTCACGGGAAGCAGCTTGAAGTTCAGCAAATAAACTTTGTTGGGCACTAACCATGTTGTTGGATCGATGAAGGGGAGTTGGTGACACTGACTCAGGATCATCTTCTATCAACATTGAATTATTTACATGACCCATATGCATGTGTCGTGGTTGATGTGACGGTGACACTGTATCATAGTATAGCAAGGCAGGTTGTTTGATGGGTGGTTGTGTGTCGATGATTTTTGTGTTAACGTTCTAATTTCTTCACCCAAATCACCAATCATCAGTTGAGTTGACATCAGTTCACTGGTGATAGTATCCATTCTGTTAAAAAGCCCAACGAGAAGTGGATCAGGTTGACGAGGGGGCGGTGACGTAATTGAGAATGGACCCTCGAAGTGTACCTCGAGGTCGGAACGTAGTGATCCAATATTAGCACTGATTTTGGATTGTAACGAGTCAGTGAGAGAAGAAAAGTCGTTTTTTAGATCATCGAACTGACTTGAATTGATCAGTTTCGTCGTTATTTCACTAAGACTTGCCACTTGTTTATCTACATATGTTCCTCAAAAGGGACTTCCGCACTACACCAGATGACTCAACAGAGGTGTTAAGATCATCGACACATTTAATTAGTTCGTCAAGCCTGGAGCTTTGATCAAGAGCTTTTCTAAAAGAGCTCTTATTAAAATCGAGCATAGTGTCAGATGAGTCAATTAGGCACTTCATCGCGAGAATTAAGTGTGAGAGAGCAATTTGTTTACATTCATCACAATAGAATAAAAAGTTCTTCAGGTATTCTTTGAGGTGAAAAAATTTGTCACAGAGGCCACTACATTTAACAACGTCAGCATTAAGTATTTCGCTGGAGCAGAGCGTATTCCCGCACATACTTTCCATTTTTCGTTTAGCAGAGTTCAGTATCGCGAAAAAGAAAACGAAAGAAAAGAGGAAAAACTGGGCCAATTACAAGTGGGTGAACAAACCGAAAAACGCTGACACACTTTTGTAGGAAGAGGTAAACCGCCGAGCGATCAATGAGTAATTAGCGAAAAAATTAACAACGGTCAGAATGCAACTGATATATACATATATATATTTATATATGTAGGATGCTTTACGAGGATCCTACTATCCTCTAAACTGATATTAGCTCGTCGAAAATGAAACACACTTGAGATAATAATATAATATAATATAAATTATTTGGCGACTTTACTTGGTGGCGGAAGGCCGATGCTTACTCGATGAGGGTTAGATCGCTACTGTACTGATTGTTCTGTCTGTTGTTCGTTCGTTACGTCATGTATGTCTGTTCTCTTTAAATGATCCGTTTCGTTGCTGTTGTTGTCTCTCGTCGTTTATTCCCGTTGGTGCGGTTGTGTTTTAGTGTAACGTCCGTTTGTACGGCCCAATCCCACATTCGGCTATCCTGGCGGTCATTCGACCCGAATGAAGCGTTTAGTTCCACTTCTTCATGTGCTCAGCCACGGTGGTCGTTGTCCCTGGCCCCTCGTGCTCACCAACCTTCTGTACCTCATATCTGCCGTGATTATTGACGCGAATTACCTTGTATGAACCTAAGTATTTGGGCCTTAGCTTCATACCCGTACCGCACTGAGTGCGCTTAATGGCGACTAACTCATTCAGCTCGTACTCCTTCTCTGGCGACCGCTTCTTATCAAAGTTCCTTTTGTTTTCCATCTGTATTTCTTGGATGTTGTCGCGGGCTTCTTCCCGTGCCGTATCTCGTTCGAAGTCTAACTCTCTCAATGCCTCCTCCTGCAGCAGTTCTCGGAAATCCGGATACTCCGTGGTACGCATCTCAAGACCGGTCAATATGCGAAATGGGCTAAACTTGGTGCTATTGTTAAGTGCCTGCTGAACATGGTCTATGTGCCTGTACCAGTTCTGCGAACTACCAACGCATACTTAGGCCTAAAGGCCTGTCTTCCTTGTCGATTGGCCGGAGATAGCCTTCCTTTTTTCCAGTTTTTGCACCCGAAATGATACACCTCATACAGCTTCTCACTACATCACCCACCTTTGCCGTCACCATCGGAATGTAGAACGTCTTTTCCAGTAAGTCTTGGGTTCTTCTGGCTGAGAAATGCCTCTGCTGATGCGCAATGCATATCACCTCTCGCTCCATCACCACAGGTATCACCACAAGTTCCTTGACGAGATTTTTGTGTAATATACCGGCCCTCACGAAAAAGTCTTCGTACTCCTCTTTTTCCATAATTTTGACCACTGCTCTAATCCAATCGTCTTTCTTCTGTGCCTCTCTAATTCGGTGGCTTAGCGAGTCTTCCACCAGCAAGCACGAGACTCGACTTAGTGCATCGACGTGCTTCATTTTGGATCCTGATCGATGCTCGATGTGGTAGTCGAAATCTTGTAGGAATATCGCCCTGGACACTCTTAACGGAACGTCTTGTTTCTTCATCGTCATCGAGAAGGCGTTGCAATCAGTAACAATCTTAACCTTAGTCCCCATCACATAGATTCAACACCTTTTCAGGGCTTTTATAATCGCCAGCACCTCCAATTCATATGAGTGAAACTTCTCCTCCGTTGGGGTAGTCTTCCGACTCATATACTGTATCGGGTGTAGTTGTTGGTCATCTGAGTCCTTTTGTAACAGTACGGCTCCGTAGCCGAACTTACTCGCATCAGCATGAATTTCTGTTAACGCCCTAGGGTTGAATAGCTTAAGGACAGGCGATTTGGCTAGCTCTACCTTGAGTTGCTGAAAAGCCAACACTTGCTCATCCTGCAACCTGAACTCTGCACCCTTGCGAAGCAGATCCGACAAATGGTTAGCTATCACCGCATACCCTTCGATGAACCGTCGGAAATATGACGTAAGACTGAGGAAACGTTGAAGCGCTTTCTTGTCACTCGGCACTGGGAATGTGCTTACCGCCTTTGTTTTCTCTGTTGAGGGACTGATGCTGTTCTTCTCAATAACGTATCACAGGAACTCTATTTTCCTTCTTAAAAACTGGCATTTCGCCCAATTTATACGCAATCCATATTGCGAGGCAACTTCTAGTATTTTGGCCAGCTTCTTAACGCCTTCCTCTTCGTCCTCGGATGGGATCACGAGGTCATCCATGTACACTATTACGCTGCCTTCCTGCATCAATTGCCGAAAAATAGCGTAGATGTAGCTCAAAAATACTGCCGGTGAATTGCATATTCCAAATGGAACATAGAGGAACTCAAATTGCCGATCGCTGGTAACGAATGACGTATATTTCCGCGAAGCTTAATCTACTGGAACGTGAAAGAAACCATTTTTCAAATCCAGTGTTGTGAAAGTTGCTGCTCCTCGTTTACAAGGAGCAGCAGGACATCATCAATTAGAGCCATGGGGAAGATGTCTCTGACTATCTTCTCATTGAGCTTCCTATAATCGCAGCATAGTCATTTGGTCCCGTCCTTCTTTCCTTCTTGGATACGAGGACTATCGGTGACGCGTACTCGGACGTACTTGACTGAACAATCTTTTCCGCTAACCACTGATTGATCAGGTCTTGCACCACTCGTTGATCCTCATACGACATGCGCCTTGGTCTTTGGAATACTGGTATTTCATCCGTCAGGACAATCTTCATCTCTACCGGTGACTCCCTCCTTCTCACTGGGTTGTAACCATCTACCATCCCCAGCACTGCCATCTTATTACTCCTGTTTAAGTGATTGACGTTCACTGCTCTACTCTGAAACTCTCCCATTTCTGCAGACAGGCAAAGTGTACTAAAATCTTGCAGTAACTCACGTACTTCTTCTGTATGTACGTACATGTACTTCTTCTGCTCTACTTCGACCATTGTATTTCCGCCTTCTAGACTGACCGCTCTCGACTTACTGAGGTTACTGCCTCCTGCTCCGATCACTGCTGATCCCCTGAGGTCACTGCCTCCTGCTCCGATCAATGTTGATCCCCTGAGGTCACTGCCTCCTGCTCCGATTACTGTTGATCCCCTGAGGTCACTGCCTCCTGCTCTGATCACTGTTGATGCTTCATCAATATCTGTCTCGAAACTACCTACGGTTCTCACTAAATTCTGTCCGATACCCCACAAGTTTCTTTTCCTCGCCTTCAGTTCTACACTTTCCATCAGCAACAAACAATCGTAGCGTAGAAGGCATAAGTCACTCCCAGTATCCAGCAATGCAGAAAGCGTGTAGCCCTTGACGCAGATGTTCTTAAAAATTCGGTTGGATCCGATTGCTAGGGTAACTTGAGCCTACGGTGTATCATCGTCACTCGTTGATGCGGTGTGCACGTTACGGGTGATAGGCCTTCCACGTTGCTGTTGACCTTGAACTTGACTTCTGCACTCGAAGGAACGGTGTCCCTCTTGTCCGCAGGTAAAACATTTCCAGGTCCTCTTGACTGGACAATTTCTCATGAGGTGGGAAGGATTCCCGCATCTAAAGCATCTCCCCTCCTTTTTCTCTGTCTTGGGACTAAACGTTCGGCGCTGGTTACTTTCTGAGTTTGATGACCGCGGATGTAGACCTCGAACTCTCTCGTACACCTTTAACTGAGCCTTCAGTTCGCTCACAGTTCTAGCTTGATACAGCATCATCTTATTTAGCTTGTAGTCCTGTATGCCATCGGCAAAGTATGTGATAAGACTTTCATCGTCTAATGCAATCGATTTGCCTATCTCCATCAAACTATAAAGATATTCCGTAAACGTTTCTGTTGGCTTCTTACGACGGCTTTGCAACCTACGATGGACCTCGACAGTCGACACTTGGCTTCCAAACTCTAGCAGCAATGAATCTTTCAGCGTCTTCCAGTTCCTGACACCCGTTTGGCTACGAATGTACAGTTTAGCGGCTCCCTTCAACAGTTGTTTACCGTGCACGAATTTCTGCAGGCTGTTCCACCTTATGGTGATCGCATTTTCCTCGAATTCATCTATCCACTGTTCCACACTTGGGTACCCGTTTCCGTCAAAGGTGGTCAGGGCATCCTCGATATCCCGTAACGTGAATACCCTTCTTCCACTCGCCGCCCCTTCTCCGTCATACTCTTCGTACACCGATTCATCCGACTCTTGCGCATCTTCCTCACGCCTTAAACCATAATGTTGGATGAGCCTGTCTTGTAATACCGTTTTGAGTCCCGTCGTCTGTAAGTATAGCTGTACTAGCTGTTCCCTAAGTCCGTCTACAGTAAGACCTAACACCTCGTTTAAATCCATGTTAATAAAATAATTTAGCAATATATGTATGCAACTTAATGCAAGAATTATATATATTATTTTAAAATGTAAAAATTAAATTATCATGCGTAATATAAAAACATACAGAAAAGCTACAATCCGTCTGGAACGGATCGTATGATACCCTATCCTCCTCTCTATAAAGTGGACGTGGCCAAATTGCATTTTGTACTCAAATATAGCTATAATGTCGAACGTTTGAGGATGTTACATGTAAAATTTTATCAAAATCGGTTTTTTAATGAAAACGCCCCCAAAAAGTGGGCGTGACCAAAACTGTTCTATGGGTGAATTGTAGGGAATCTGTATACCTAAATATTTGGTCTTAACAACATTTTTCGGTTTCATATAATTTAGTGAAGTTATAAAAAAGTAGGCGTGGCAGTGGGCGGATGTAAAAAAAATTTACACATGTACTGTATCTTTTTCTTGGAAGCCCAGATATGAAAGTTCAGCGTCCTAGTTAATAATTGAAGGCCCAAAACTCGGTTTTGTGATGAAAACGCCCCCAAAAAGTGGGCGTGGCCAAAACTTTTGTATGGGTGGATTGTAGGGAATCTGAATGCCTAAATATTTGGTCTTAACAAAATTTTTCGGTTTCATATAATTTAGTGAAGTTATGAAAAAGTGGGCGTGGCAGTGGGCGGATTTCAAAAAATTTTACACTTGTACTGTACCTTTTCCTCAGAAGCCCAGATATGAAATTTCATCGTCCTAGCTCAAAATTTAAGGCCCAAAAAGCGGTGACATACGGACGGACGGACGGACGGACGGTCATCGCTCAATCGTTTTCGCTATTGATGCTGATCATGAATATATATACTTTATAGGGTCTATCTCGATTATTTCTCTATGTTACAAACTATGTGTCAAACTTAATATACCCTTAGGAT
The DNA here is from genome assembly GCA_905220385.1 of Xylota sylvarum. NCBI lineage: Eukaryota > Metazoa > Arthropoda > Insecta > Diptera > Syrphidae > Xylota > Xylota sylvarum. Next base: position 77,260,918 of record LR999958.1, on the reverse strand, counting down.
AGGGTATAAACATACAGAAAAGCTACAATCCTCCTCCTCCTCTCTCTGGGCGTGGCAGTGGGCGGATTTCAAAAATTTTTACACTTGTACTGTATCTTTTTCTCAGAAGCCCAGATATGAAATTTCAGCGTCCTAGTTATACCCTATCCTAAGGGTATATTAAGTTTGACACATAGTTTGTAACATAGAGCTAACCACAGTTAGTTTGCCTTAATCTACTTTTCCTCCTTCTTCTTCTTTCGGTAATTCCTTTAACCGTTACTCGTTCATCCAACTGGTAACTGCTTTGCACCGTCTGCGGTTCGCCTTCTTGTGTCCAGACACGACACGCTGCTTGTCTCGTTCACTCTCGTTGGGACATACAACAGCGATGCGGTTGAATTTTGACCTGTGCCAACAATTTGACGACTTCGGCCACTTTTCACTTTTTACTTGCACCTATACCTATAGGGCAAGTATTGGTTTCGTGAAAAATTTCGAACTCGAGATTTTAATCAAACTCGACATTACTATGATGGAGAAACCCAAAAAAGTGGGTCCGCCAATTGCGTCTGTCTGTCTGTCTGTCTGTATATTCACTGGAGCCTAAACGGGTGGACGGATTTGCTTCAAACTTCATATCTGCGGTCTGTGGGATGATCCCTACAGGCAAAATTGGAACTTTCGTTCTAACCTCAAAATTAAGGGTACTTTACTTAAGGCCGATTTCACTAAAAATGGATTTTCTCGAAAACGGCTTTAACGATTTTGATAAAATTTCATATGTGAGTTAGTTTGGGCATATGCTACTAGGTGGCATACCACGTTTTGTGCGAAAAATGCGTATAACGGTAATTTTACAAATTGACTGTTTCTCGTCTATTTCTATAGCGATTGGGCTTAAAATCAATATCTGAGGTGGATATGCTAAATGCAAAATTATAATATACCAAGTTTTGGAACTGCCACTCCTACTTTTAAAAAATTTTACTTTTTCAAAAATTTTACTAGAAATCGAAAAAACTTGTTAAAACATTTTTTCATAGGCTTTGAAAATTTCTATAATTTACCTTAACATCATATATAGCCACGCCCACTTTTACAAAAAAAACTTGAATTTCAGTGCTTATACGATTATAAACTAATAGCATTAAGGTGCAAGTACGTACGACCCAGTCGTGCACTTTATTTTTTTTTGTGTGTGTTTTTATACCCCATCCTAAGGGTATATTAAGTTTGACACGTAGTTTGTAACATAGAGAAATAATCGAGATAGACCCTATAAAGTATATATTTTCGTGATCAGCATCAATAGCGAAATCGATTGAGCGATGACCGTCCGTATGTCCGTCCGTCCGTCCGTATGTCACCGCTTTTTGGGCCTTAAATTTTGAGCTAGGACGATGAAATTTCATATCTGGGCTTCTGAGAAAAAGATACAGTATAAGTGTAAAAATTTTTGAAATCCGCCCACTGCCACGCCCACTTTTTCATAACTTCACTAAATTATATGAAACCGAAAAATTTTGTTAACACCAAATATTTAGGCATTCAGATTCTCTACAATCCACCCATACAAACATTTTGGCCACGCCCACTTTTTGGGGGCGTTTTCATCACAAAACCGATTTTTATACCCTATCCTAAGGGTATATTAAGTTTGACACATAGTTTGTAACATGGAGAAATAATCGAGATAGACCCTATAAAGTATATATATTCGTGATCAGCATCAATAGCGAAATCGATTGAGCGATGACCGTCCGTCCGTCCGTCCGTCCGTATGTCACCGCTTTTTGGGCCTTAAATTTTGAGCTAGGACGATGAAATTTCATATCTGGGCTTCTGAGAAAAAGATACAGTACAAGTGTAAAAATTTTTGAAATCCGCCCACTGCCACGCCCACTTTTTCATAACTTCACTAAATTATATGAAACCGAAAAATTTTGTTAAGACCAAATATTTAGGCATTCAGATTCCCTACAATCCACCCATACAAAAGTTTTGGCCACGCCCATTTTTTGGGGGCGTTTTCATCACAAAACCGATTTTTGGGCCTTAAATTTTTAACTAGGACGCTTAAATTTCATATCTGGGCTTCCAAGAAAAAGATACAGTACAAGTGTAAAATTTTTTTACATCCGCCCACTGCCACGCCTACTTTTTTATAACTTCACTAAATTATATGAAACCGAAAAATTGTGTTAAGACCAAATATTTAGGTATACAGATTCCCTACAATTCACCCATAGAACAGTTTTGGTCACGCCCACTTTTTAGGGGCGTTTTCATCAAAAAACCGATTTTGATAAAATTTTACACGTAACATCCTCAAACGTTCGACATTATAGCTATATTTGAGTACAAAATGCAATTTGGCCACGCCCACTTTATAGAGAGGAGGATAGGGTATCATACGATCCGTTCCAGACGGATTGTAGCTTTTCTGTATGTTTGGGCCTTAAATTTTTAACTAGGACGCTAAAATTTCATATCTGGGCTTCCAAGAAAAAGATACAGTACAAGTGTAAAATTTTTTTACATCCGCCCACTGCCACACCTACTTTTACTTTATAACTTCACTAAATTATATGAAACCGAAAAATTTTGTTAAGACCAAATATTTGCGTGTTTAGATTCCCTACAATTCACCCATAGAAGAGTTTTGGCCACGCCCACTTTTTGGGGGCGTTATCATCAAAAAACCTATTTTGATAAAATTTTACATATAACATCCTCAAACGTTCGACATTATAGCTATATTTGAGTACAAAGTGCAATTTGGCCACGCCCACTTAATAGAGAGGAGGATAGGGTATCATACGATCCGTTCCAGACGGATTGTAGCTTTTCTGTATGTTTTTTTTCTTTTTCTCTGTTTTTGTTATTTTCAACCCTTATCTCTGGTTGAAACGAATTAATTGCCACTCTCTTGGTATTTTGTTTGTTACACTTCACTATTTCGTCGGTTAATTCCGGACGAGTCCCCAATTTGTAGGATGTTTTACGAGGATCCTACTATCCTCTCCACTGATATTGGCACGACGAAAATGAAACACACTTGATATAATAATATAAAACCGTTTATTAATTTAATTTGCACACAAGCTTGGCGACTTTAGGCGGAAGGCCGATGCTTACTCGATGAGGGTTAGATCGATACTGTACTGATTGTTCCGTCTGTTGTTCGTTAGTTACGTCATGTATGTCTGTTCTCTTTAAATGATCCGTTTCGTTGCTGTTGTTGTCTCTCGTCGTTTGTTCCCGTTGGTGCGGTTGTGTTTTAGTGTAACGTCCGTTTGTACGGCCCAATCCCACATATATGTATATATATATGTATATATATTCATGATTAGGATCAATAGCGAAAACGATTGTGCCATGTCCGTCCGTCCGTTCATCCGTCACCACTTTTTGGGCCTATAGTTTCGAGCTAGCAGAATGAAATTTAATATCTGGGCTTCTAAGAAAAATATGCAGTACAAGTGTAAAAATTTGATGATATTTTGCATGTAACATCCTCAAACATTCGAAGTTATCATCGTAATTCAGTAAAGAAAATGCTATACGGCCGCGCCCACTTTATAGGGGCCCGATAGGATGGAGTTATAGGGTATCATACGATCCGCTCCAGACGGATTCTAGCGCTCCAGACGGATTATAGCGAAATCGATTGAGCGATGACCGTCCGTCCGTCCGTCCGTCCGTTCGACCGTCTGTCCGTCCGTATGTCACCGCTTTTTGGGCCCTAAATTTTGAGGTAGGACGATGAAATTAAATATATGGGCTTTTGAGAAAAAGATAAAGTACAGGTTAAAATTTTTTTAAATCAGCCCATTGCCACGTCCACTCTTTCATAACTTCACCAAATTATATGAAACCGAAATATTTTGTTAAGATCAAATATTTAGGTATTCCGATTCCCTAAAATTCATCCATACAAAGGTTTTGGCCACGCCCACTTTATAGGGGCTCGATAGGATGGAGGATAGGGCATCATACGATCCGTTCCAGGCGGATTGTAGCTTTTCTGTATGTTTTTATCTTAGCAAGAAACAGGTTAATGAGAAAAATGTTTTCCGTCCAAGAACTAAATGTTATAATCTGTTGATCTGAAGTTTTGAATGATATTTTTTAACTAATCAAGGTTAACAGGAGTTTCACTTGATACTGAGGCTGTGGTAATCTATAGCGATTAAGGGGTTGAACTTCCACCACTAAGTTCCCGAGCAGTATCAAATATTTGGTGTAGACATTCATAGTATATTGGTGATAGAGTGACCGACATTCTTTTTCCAACTGCTACTTTGTATCTTTACCCAAACTCTCCCTGTGCCGCTCCGAAAGATGTAGTAGATTTAACAACAAGTCCAATAGTGCAAGCTGAGTGGAATGTAGGAAAATGATGTAGGCCTGCTTGATTCAAAAAATGCCATTAATGTTCTTTGGAGGATTTTTGATTGTTTTCAAAACGTTATCGTCGAAAAAGTATACTCTTTGTTCATTTTACAAATGTACACTTAGATGCATAACAGATGAAAATCTTTCATTTATTTCCATCGGCCTCTGATCGGCCGGTCTCATATATTTACTATTACCTCATCATGATTTTTACTTGCACCTATACCTATAGGGCAAGTATTGGTTTCGTGAAAAATTTCGAACTCGAGATTTAAATCAAACTTGACATTACTATGATGGAGAAGTCCAAAAAAGTGGGTCCGCCAATTCCGTCTGTCTGTCTGTCTGTCTGTATATTCGACTGCAGCCCAAACGGCTGGACGGATTTGCTTTAAACTTCATATCTGGGGTCTGTGGGATGATCCCTAGAGGCAAAATTGGAATTTTCATTCTAACCTCAAAATTAAGGGTAGTTTACTTAGGGCCGATTTTACTAAAAATGGATTTTCTCGAAAACGATTTTGATAAAATTTCATATGTGAGTTAGTTTGGGCATTTGCTATTAGATGGCATACCACGTTTTGCGCGAAAAATGCGTATAACGGTAATTTTACAAATTGACTGTTTCTCGTCTATTTCTACAGCTATTGGGCTTAAAATCAATATCTGAGGTGGATATGCTAAATGCAAAATTGTAATATACCAAGTTTTGGAACTGCCACTCCTACTTTTAAAAAATTTTACTTTTTCAAAATTTTTACTAGAAATCGAAAAAAATTGTTAAAACATAATTCATAGGCTTTGAAAATCTCTATAATTTACCTTAACGTCATATATAGCCACGCCCACTTTTACAAAAAAAAACTTGAATTTCAGTGCTTATACGATTATAAACTAATAGCATTAAGGTGCAAGTACGTACGACCCAGTCGTGCACTTTATTTCAAGTGTAAATCCTTCTTCTATTTTAGTAATAAGGAATAATGCTCTAATTAATAAAAGTGCAAACGTGCTGAATGTATTGATTCATGAGCATTGCTCAGAAGAAGGGAGATGGATGATTGAAAGCTTAAATGAATCGGGGACGAAATTTCTAAAAACAAACATTTTTATACCCTATCCTAAGGGTATAGTAAATTTGACACATAGTTTGTAACATAGAGAAATAATCGAGATAGACCCTATAAAGTAATCGATTTGAGCGATGACCGTCCGCATGTACGTGAATGCTTTTTGGGCCTTAAATTTTGACTAGGACTATGAAAATAAATATTTGGGCTTTTGGGAAAAAGATACAGTACAAGTGTACAAATTTCTTAAATCCGCCCACTGCCATGCAAACTTTTTCACAACTTCACTAAATATGAAACCGAAAAATTTTGTTAAGACAAAATATTTAGGCATTTAGATTCCCTATAATCCACCCATTCAAAGGCTTTGGCCGTGCCCACTTTTTGGTGGCGTTTTCATCAAAAAACCGATTTTGATGAAATTTTACATGTAACACCCTCAAATGTTCGACGTTATAGCCATATTTGAGTACAAAATGCACCACTTTATAGGGTAGCATCCGTTCCAGACGGATTGTAGCTTTTCTTTATGTTTATACCCTATGCTAAGGGTATATTAAGTTTGACACATAGTTCGTAACATAGAGAAATAATCGAAATAGACCCTAAAATCTATATATATTCGTGATCAGTATCAATAGCGAAGACGATTTAGCCATGCCCGTCCGTCCGTCCGTCTGCATCTCACCACTTTTTGGGACTTAAATTTTGAGCTAGGAGGATGAAACTACATATCTGCGCTTTTGAGAAGGAGAAGCAGTACAAGTGTGAAATTTTTTTAAATCTGCCAATTGCCACGCCCACTTTTTCATAACTTCACTAAATTATATGAAACCGAAAAATTTTGTTAAGACCAAATATTTAGATATTTAGATTCCCAGCAATCCAACCGTACAATAGTTTGGCCACGCCCACTTTTTGGGTGCGTTTTCATAAAAAAAAACGATTTTTGGGATTTCAATTTTTAACTAGGACGCTGAAATTTCATATCTGGGATTCTGAGAAATAGTAACAGTACAAGTGTAAAATTTGGCTATAACGTCGAACGTTTGACATTTACATGTCAAATTTTATCAAAATCGGTTTTTTGATGAAAACGCCCCCAAAAGGTGGGCGTGAAAAAAAACTGTTCTATGGGTGAATTGTAGGAAATATAAATGCCTTAATATTTGGTTTTAACCCTAGGATGGGCAGCTGTTTGGAAGGCGGTAACATAGCCTGCTGGGCCTCGATAGGCCCATATGAATATTGTCTATGCCCGTGTGCCGTTGGTATCGATTATGGTATGAAATAGGGTTTTAAATGAAGAAAAGATTTTGTATTAGTTTATTTATAAATTTACTGTTTATTGTGCCAGGTTAAATATGTACATAATGTTTGTATGTATATGTAATGTATGTTCATATACATATGTGAAAACTTCAATTATTGGCAATACAGGCATTGCATGAAGCCCGTGTTTCAACTTTTGTGTGTGTGAGGCACATAAATTCATGACAAAAAAAAACATTTATGGGATGTCTTACGACGTGGTTCACCTTCGACTTTGCAATGCACACAATCTTTCCGTTCATTTTTCGGTTGCCCAGCAGCGGTGAAGGCCGATGCAGCTAATACAGACGTTGTGGATGATGCTACCTGAGCTGGTGTAGCCGTAATTGGTGCCTGAAAAGAGAGAGAATGAAATGTAGAAATAGGTCTATGATGTGCTGTAAGTACTTTCAATAACACCGAACTTTTCCATTGCTTGTTTGATACGAGGTTGGCGCGAAACATAACCATTCATTGCTCGAACCTCCATATGTGGAGTAACCAATTGTATGGCCAATAGAGTAAAAAATTTACGACGTTTGTCATTTTGCTTTGCTGCCTGTAAATGGTTGTAAACAATAAACGAAGCCAATCCGGCAATATCCAGAGAACATAGCCAATGGCCATCGATTGGTCCCACTTTTGCACGAATATCCGGAGATCATTTGATCCATGGTGTCAACACCTGCTTTATTGGCATTGTAGTCCAAGATTTGATTCAGTTTTAGAGAGCTATTCTCTTGATCGATAGCACGCATATAATGCTGTGTCGACAACATAATGACGGCTTTATTTGGCTTTGGCACGTAGGAACACAAGGCATATTTTTCATTGTAAAAACCAAACAGTGTCTGATACAACGTCCGATTTTTTGATTTTTTGAAATCAGCCGGAACGAAACGTTTCATCCTTGCACCTACCCCAAATCCAACAGTGACTAAAAGCAGGGGGGTTGCAGAGGGGCAGCGGGCCCCCCTATACATATTGCACTGTTTATGCATATAAATGACATACATAAATCCAAATTGGTCTAATGTCGCTTTATCAAAGTGGAAACATTTGCTTTGGCCTTATTTCAAAGACAATGTTCGGCTTTATTTCACTATATGGAAGCGAAATAAGGCCGAATTTCACAAGTTGGAAAGCGATATAGCGGCAAGAGTAAGATAACTTTGGCGCCAAAAAACGGTACCGGTTTTTTGTAGAAGGGTCAAAAGCAAGCATTTTTTACTATGGGAGGGGGTCTATCTCGCCCCGTTTAGGAGGTAGAGGGAATTTTAGAAAAAAATTACTTAAAATGAAAAAAAAAATTATTAAAAAACAACGGCAGCACTAACAATGAAGTACTATACCGGTTTTGAAAGCCAGAAACCAGTTCTTCAATCCTAAATTTAAAGTAAATTATTTATGTCAATAGTTTTTGAAAAATTCGCATGCAAACTCAAAATTTTGATAAAAAAATAAAAAAAAAAGTTAAGACCAATTTTTTTCAAAATTGTGAAATGAAGTGCTAATTTGGCTTTTTGTAGTCAATGCCTGTATCAATTCTGAATCGAACATACAAAACCGAATGGTTTTATGTCTTCTAGTTTTTGAGAAAATTGAAAATTACTATTTATACCCTATCCTAAGGGTATATTAAGTTTGACACATAGTTTGTAACATAGAGAAATAATCGACATAGACCCTATAAAGTATATATATTCGTGATCAGCATCAATAGCGAAATCGATTGAGCGATGACCGTCCGTCCGTCCGTCCGTATGTCACCGCTTTTTGGGCCTTAAATTTTGATCTAGGACGATGAAATTTCATATCTGGGCTTCTGAGAAGAAGATACAGTACAACTGTAAAAAATTTTGAAATCCGCCCACTGCCACGCCCACTTTTTCATAACTTCACTAAATTATATGAAACCGAAAAATTTTGTTAAGACCAAATATTTAGGCATTCAGATTCCCTACAATCGACCCATACAAAAGTTTTGGCCACGCCCACTTTTTGGGGGCGTTTTCATCACAAAACCGATTTTTGGGCCCTAAATTTTGAACTAGGACGCTGAAATTTCATATCTGGGCTTCCAAGAAAAAGATACAGTACAAGTGTAAAATTTTTTTACATCCGCCCACTGCCACGCCTACTTTTTTATAACTTCACTAAATTATATGAAACCGAAAAATTTTGTTAAGACCAAATATTTGGGTATTTAGATTCCCTACAATTCACCCATAGAACAGTTTTGGCCACGCCCACTTTTTGGGGGCGTTATCATCAAAACGTTCGACATTATAGCTATATTTGAGTACAAAATGCAATTTGGCCACGCCCACTTTATAGAGAGGAGGATAGGGTATCATACGATCCGTTCCAGACGGATTGCAGCTTTTTTGTATGTTTTTGTTTCGTTTTTTGGCCGATGACCGTCCGTCCGTCCGTCCGTATATCCCCGCTTTTTGGGCCTTCAATTTTGAGCTAGGACGATGAAATTTCATATCTGGGCTTCTGAGAAAAAGATACAATAAAAGTGTAAAGTTTTTTTAAATCTGCCAATTGCCACGCCCACTTTTTCATAACTTCACTAAATTATATGAAACCGAAAAATTTTGTTAATACCAAATATTTAGCCATTTAAATTCCCTACAATCCACTCGTACAAAAGTTTTGGGCACGCCCACTTTTGGGGGCGTTTTCATCAAAAAACCGATTTTGATGAAATTTTACATGTAACATCCTCAAATGTTCGACGTTATAGCCATATTTAAGTACAAAATGCAATCTCGCCACAGCCAATTTATAGAAAGGAGGATAGGGTATCTTACGATCCATTCCAGACGGATTGTAGCTTTTCTGTATGTGTTTTTTATACCCTATCTTAAGAGTATATTAAGTTTGACACATAGTTTGTAACGTAGGGAAATAATCGACATAGACCCTATAAAATATATATATTCGTGATCAGCATCAATAGCGAAATTGATTGAGCGATGACCGTCCGTCCATCCGTTAGTATGTCACCGCTCTATGGGCCTTAAATTTTGAGCTTTGTCATAGTATATTGGTGATACAGTGACCGACATTCTTTTTCCAACTGCTACTTTGTATCTTTACCCAAACCCTCCCTGTGCCGCTCCGAAAGATGTAGTAGATTTAACAACAAGTCCAATAGTGCAAACTGAGTGGAATGTAGGAAAATGATGTAGGCTTGCTTGATTCAAAAAATGCCATTAATGTTCTTTGGAGGATTTTTAATTGTTTCCAAAACGTTATCGTCTAAAAAGTATATTCTTTGTTCATTTTTCAAATGTACACTTAGATGGCGCCGTGAAATAACGCCGAGTGAAATAAGAGAGAATAATTCGAAATCCGAATTTTGAAATTCGGTCTTATTTCACTTTCATATTGTGAAATAAAGCCGATCATTGTTTGTGAAATAAGGCCGAATTTCGTCCGTTCCATTTAGAATTTCAGAACATATATTCGGTGCCGTGACATAAGGCCAAATCTCGTATGACACTTTGATAAAGCAACATAAGGCAGTGGAATATGTATGGGGGGGCATACTGCCCCCCTGCAACCCCCCTGCTTACCGAATTTTGAAATTCGGCCTTAGTTCGCTTTCATAATGTGAAATAAGGCCGGATTTTGAAATTCGTATAAGGGTTTATTAAGTTTGACACATAGTTTGTAACATAGATAAATAATCGAGATAGACCCTATAAAGTATATATACTTGTGATCAATGAAAATAAATATTTAGGCTTTTGAGAAAAAGATACAGTACAAGTGTAAGAATTTCTTAAATCCGCCCACTGCCATGCAAACTTTTTCACAACTTCACTAAATATGAAACCGAAAAATTTTGATAGACAATATATTTAGGCATTTAGATTCGCTACAATTCACCCGCACCCACTTTTTGGGGGCGTTTTCATAAAAAAACCGATTTTGATGAAATCATTCGTCCGTATGTCACCGCTTTTTGGGCCTTAAATTTTCAGCTAGGACGGCGAAATGTTATTTTTGGGCTTGTGAGAAAAAGGTACAGTACAAGCGTAAAATTTTCTTAAATCCGCCCGCTGCCGATTGAGCGATGACCGACCGTCCGTTCGTCCGTATGTCACCGCTTTTTGGGCTTTAATTTTTGAGCTAGGGGGATGAAATTTCATATCTTGGCTTCTGAAAAAAAGGTACAGTGCAAGTGTAAATTTTTTTTAAATCCGCATACTGCCGCGTCCACTTTTTCATAACTTCACTAAATTATCCGTTCCTCCGTCCGTCCGGCTGTCCGTCCGTATGTCACTGCTTTTAAGGGATATCTGGGCTTCTTAGAAAAAGATGCAGTACAATTGTAAAAATTTTTGAAATTCGTTGAGTGCCATGCCCACTTTTTTATAACATCGCTAAATTATATGAAACAGAAAAATTTTGTTAGGACAAAATATCTAGGCATTTATTCCCTACAATTCGCCGAATGCCATGCCCACTTTTTTAGTACTGACGATGATTTGAGAAACAGTATGGTATATTTGGCAATGCGCAGAAATCGCTTTCAGGATATCGCAGAATTTCTTCATTTTGAAGATAGTGGTAAAAAAGTGACCGATGGCGACAAATTGTGGAAGTTGCGACCCATAACGGATCACCTGAAAACAACTTGTAAAAAACTTGTAAAATATTTTCGGAAAATTCGAAAAAAAAAGTTCTGGGTTGATTCGGGTTAATTCTGGATGGACGGATGCCTTGGTTTTCATCGTCCAGGTTGTATGGTTCATTCTGCCTGACAGCGGAATTTGAGTCGTCGTCGCCATTTAACAGTCAACAGAAGTGGTTTTTCCATATCCACAGCACTGACTGTGACTCAAGTACAAGCTTTCCTTGCTCATCCCTACAGGTCTCTTGTCGGGTCTTGTTGCCGTAACACGTTCTTTTTACCTTTTGTAAAACCTTCGAACATTATTCCTGGAGTAGAACCTCACTAATTCCTCCTTTGAATTCCTTTTTTTGAAGAAGTCGATGTTCTTTCCTCCCCTTTTGTTCATACAGCGCTCTCGTCCACCTGTGCAGCGCCGCATCGTAGGCGAATTGTTTTGCTACATGTGCTTGCCGGCATTCTTCATCAAACCAGGGGTTTCGTGGGGGTAGTCGTGTGAAACCCAGCACATCAGTTGCGGCGTTTCTGATGGCTTCTTGGCAACCATGCCACTGGTATTTACTTAATGCTGGCTGCATAGGACTTCTCGAGAGGTTGAGAGTTACGCGATCGGCAAAGAGTCTGGCGGTTTGTTGCGATTGCAGCCGTTCAACGTAAAATATCTCCACAGTATTTGCCCGTTGTTGTGGCGTTTGAGATACCCGTAGACGTATCTTGGCTGCAACTAAGTAGTGGTCTGAATTTATGTATGTTGGCCGCTCGGAAAGTTCGGACATCTAAGATACTGGAGGAGTGCCTTACGTTGATCTGGTGACCGCCATGTTCCCTTATGAATGTTGAGATGAGAAAACAGTGTGCTAGCTATAGTAACAATTCGTCCCGCAGCAAAGTCAATTAACCTAACTCCGTTTCCAGACGTGGTGTAGTGATTTTAACGTCATACTTAGGACACTGGTCATATGTCTTGTCAAGGAGTTCGTAGAAACACTCTTTAGCATCATCTCTTTCCTCTGTGGGGCCATGAGTGCATATCAGTCTAATGTTGGTGAATTTAGCATTGAGCAGTGTCGTGAATCCGTCCTTTTCCGAGGCTTTTAGTTGTTTCGGAACTAGTATTTTTTCCGTGATAGGGAAGTTACCCCGCCGCACAACCCCCAAACTGGAGGACCAGTTCCCTTTTTAAAGTCCTAAGACGAGAGGCTGGATCTTCCGGGTCGTTGGCCCATTAAGGGTTCATCCACCACTACCTCTTATCCAAACAGCCAAGATACGTCTACGGGTATCTCAAACGCCACAACAACGGGCAAATACTGTGGAGATATTTTACGTTGAACGGCTGCAATCGCAACAAACCGCCAGACTCTTGGCCGATCGCGTAACTCTCAACCTCTCGAGAAGTCCTATGCAGCCAGCATTAAGTAAATACCAGTGGCATGGTTGCCAAGAAGCCATCAGAAACGCCGCAACTGATGTGCTGGGTTTCACACGACTACCCCCACGAAACCCCTGGTTTGATGAAGAATGCCGGCAAGCACATGTAGCAAAACAATTCGCCTACGATGCGGCGCTGCACAGGTGGACGAGAGCGCTGTATGAACAAAAGGGGAGGAAAGAACATCGACTTCTTCAAAAAAAGGAATTCAAAGGAGGAATTAGAGAGGTTCTACTCCAGGAATAATGTTCGAAGGTTTTACAAAAGGTAAAAAGAACGTGTTACGGCAACAAGACCCGACAAGAGACCTGTAGGGATGAGCAAGGAAACCTTGTACTTGAGTCACAGTCAGTGCTGTGGATATGGAAAAACCACTTCTGTAGACTGTTAAATGGCGACGACGACCCAAATTCCGCTGTCAGGCAGAATGAACCATACAACCTGGACGATGAAAACAAAGGCATCCGTCCAGCCGACCAGAATTAACCCGAATCAACCCAGAACTTTTTTTTTTCGAATTTTCCGAAAATATTTTACTAGTTGTCTCTGTAGACTTCAAGGATTCCAAAAATATTATCCGTTCATTCCAGCGCCCTCTGTGAGTCAAGATATGGGGTGTGTCCTTATGATCATGCTGGGCAAGTTTAAGGAAAATGAGTTTTATAAGGAATAAAAATAATTTATTAAGGAAATTGCAGCTTTATTCATTAATTTTAGTATGATAATTTTCAAAACATTTAATGCAAAGACCAATGTTGCATTTTGAACACTCAGTGCGTCCTGTTACAGGACATAAATCACCTACACATCGTCGTCTTGCACAAGGACGAACAAAGTGATCTCTTCTGTCATACCGAAGTGGTTTTTGGGCTGTTTCTTTTACTTTCCTTTTGCGAGGACCACTTGCTTTTGGTATTTCACCAAAGTTCTTGCAGTAGTATCTGGCAATATGACGTCTGAACTCTATTTGTGGTATGTCAGGGTGGGCTGAGCGATGTAATTGCCAAGCATTTTGTACTGAAACATCTACCAGCCATGTAAAAATACTGCTCCACCACTTCTTCCTTTTTACTCCAATGCGATATAGGCTAACATTCTGATCTATACGATCTACACCGCACATGTATTTATTGTACTCTGCAATAACACATGGTCGAGCAACATTTATTTTTTTCTTATGTTCCTTGCAATAGTGTTGAACATTGGAAATTGGATTTATGCCATGAGATGTTGAAGCGATATGGACAACAGCATTGTCATTCCATTTAGTTAAGACAATATCTGTTTCTTTCATTTTGATAGATTTGCAATGCCCTCGAGTTGTTTTTTTTTAACAGTTTCTTGTGCTCAATGGGACAACTGTTAGGAATTCGATTCTCCCGAATTGTTCCTGTTGCATTGTAGCCTCGAGCTTTTAAAAACGTCAGTATGGGAAAGCTGGTAAAAAAATTGTCAAAATAAAAAGAATATGGCAAGCTTTGCAACTCTGGTGAGAAGTCGTCGATCATAGCTTGTAGTCGAGCGTGGATTTTTGCCCTAATAAATTTCAAAATTTACCAGGTAACCAGATGTCGTACACAAAGACCACACTTTGTAACCAAATGGCATAGGTTTTCCTTTTATGAATTGCTTACACCCATGACGTCCAAGGTAAGAGATCATGCTCTCGTCGAAAGAAAGATTTTGTTCGGGGTGGAAATGTTTCAACATATTCATTTTCAGGTGATCCGTTATGGGTCGCAACTTCCACAATTTATCGCCATCGGTCACTTTTTTACCACTATCTTCAAAATGAAGAAATTCTGCGATATCCTGAAAGCGATTTCTGCGCATTGCCAAATATACCATACTGTTTCTCAAATCATCGTCAGTACTCCAAATTGATCTGAAACTGTTACGACCATCATAACCACTTACTAACAAAATGCCAATGTAAGTTTTTAGCTTCGTGGACAATGTGATTCAGCAAATCTTCATCAAAAAATTTTTCAAATTGCTCATGAGGTTTTAAATTATCACAATCTTTATAATTCGCTTGGGGAAAGATTGGAACCGTGGTTACTGCAGAATCTTTCGTCCAAGTGAAATTCACGTTCTTGTTTGATACTGGAAGTTTCACCGTCGACACTGTTGGAATTACTTTACGTAAACGACTCACAATGTGTTCAGCATTTGATGACGAAGGCCTATCTGTGAATGTCGTGCACGATTCTTCAAGTAAATTAGTTTGCATATTAGTAAATGAGTTTTCCAAAACGTCAGCTAACACTGTATCACTTAAAGCTAATTCGTCCTCACTCTCAGCATCATATTCCATCGTAGTGGCTTCCAAAGAATTAATGCGCCTGCCACTTTGCATTACAAGCTCACATGTTGATTTAAGTTGTCCAACACAAATATCTTCAGGTATGCCGACATCGTCCGCATCAGCATCATCCTCCCCACTGAGTGCACTGCTTTCTATTTCCGGTGGAAGAATGTACAACGCTGCAGCCCTATCGTTTTCCTCTTCATTACAAAGCTCATTTAAATAGTCAATTGTTTCTTGTGCACTTATTGGTCATATGTCACACCGCAAAAATTCTATTGCAAATGTTGCAAATCATCCGAAAATCCAACTTTTATATTTTTAACATACATAAACTACTACATACATAAACTACATTTATTAGCTGAACAAAATATATTTTTTGGGCATTTTTTGACCACATTCAATTAAAAAAGAAATATACTTACTTTTGAAGTAATCACTTTTCACGTTTTTTGCCATTTTTTATACCCTATCCTAAGGGTATATTAAGTTTGACACATATTTTGTAACATAGAGAAATAATCGAGATAGACCCTATAAAGTATATATATTCGTGATCATACTGTATCTTTTTCTCAGAAGCCCAGATATGAAATTTCATCGTCCTAGCTCAAAATTTAAGGTCCAAAAAGCGGTGACATACGGACGGACGGACGGACGGACGGACGGTCATCGCTCAATCGATTTCGCTATTGATGCTGATCACGAATATACCTATATACTTTATAGGGTCTATCTCGATTATTTCTGTATGTTACAAACTATGTGTCAAACTTAATATACCATTAGGATAGGGTATAAAAATAGATGATCGTTATGTGTCCTGTGAAGTTTCTGCGAGGTGAACTGCGTTCAACTTTGTTTGTACATATGCATACATATGTATATACTTATATAGGTATGCTTTTCTTTATCATGATTCTGGCGGTTAAGGGTTGGTCACCGTCATTGCATAACAAATCAGACAGATAAATTTGTTTTACTGGCAATTAGGTGTAAGAAAGATCATTTCTTGTAATCTGTTTCCGTGTCAGATTTTGGGTGGATTTAAACTCCTTAAGAGCATAACAGGTGCGCCTTCAATATTTGCTTGTGTAAAGGTACATATACCTGGGGGTAATGTACCACTTCTTCCATATCTGTATAGAGTTGTTGCGTAGTGAGTGTCCTGAAGTTTTCTGCCATTTGATATGTATACGTACTGTGCGCAGCTTTGACTTACTCTGGACATATGTAATACATATGTACATACATATGTACATTTATAATTTTCCTTTTCTTGTTTTTGGCGGTTAAGGATTGGTCACAGCATTGCCTAACATAAAATCACAACATAATATGCCTGAAGAGAAACAAAAAACATATAGAATTGCTTGACTGGCAATTACCAAATTGTACGTTGTAAGAAAGTTAATTTTGAATTCAATATTCAGAGCAGTGAATAGAACAATAGTGGTGTCTAGTGCGGTGCATTTGAAGATTAAATCGTTTGAAGATTAAATTGTTTGAAGATTGTGTTTAAAGATTGGTTGTGCTTATTTGCTGTGCTTTTGTCGATAAGTATAATTTATTGATTTACTTTATTTTGGTATATGCATGTGTATTGTACACATGTAGTATATTTTTTATTTTTATACACGTATGTACATATGTAAATACTTACATATGGAACTACATTTCTAGGTATAAATAGTGACATTTGTATATATCTAGATAAATTTAGGGACAATAAAAAAATATTAAGCATAATCCGTATTGGTAACCTTAATTTACTCCAAAAAGGAAAAAAAAGGTTGTTTTCATCAATTTGTCCTTTCAATCCAATGTTTGTAATTAAATAAAATAAATCTGTTCTTGTGGTACAAAACATTAGAATACGTATTAAATATTTACATGCATTAATACATACAAATACATATGTATTAACGAGAAGAAAAGAATATTTGCATTAACATTGAAATCTACAATATTGCAACGTCGCTGATTCCCGCATAGAAATAATAAAATGTGACAACGTTTGAGTGTGTGTGCAATTGTGTATATTGCAGAAAAACAACTTCATTTATAAACATACAGAAAAGCTACAATCCGTCTGGAACGGATCGTATGATACCCTATCCTCCTCTCTATAAAGTGGGCGTGGCCAAATTGCATTTTGTACTCAAATATAGCTATAATGTCGAACGTTTGAGGATGTTACATGTAAAATTTTATCAAAATAGGTTTTTTGATGATAACGCCCCCAAAAAATGGGCGTGGCCAAAACTCTTCTATGGGTGAATTGTAGGGAATATAAATACCCAAATATTTGGTCTTAACAAAATTTTTCGGTTTCATATAATTTAGTGAAGTTATAAAAAAGTAGGCGTGGCAGTGGGCGGATGTAAAAAAATTTTACACTTGTACTGCATCTTTTTCTTGGAAGCCCAGATATGAAATTTCAGCGTCCTAGTTAAAAATTTAAGGCCCAAAACTCGGTTTTGTGATGAAAACGCCCCCAAAAAGTGGGCGTGGCCAAAACTTTTGTATGGGTGGATTGTAGGGAATCTGAATGCCTAAATATTTGGTCTTAACAAAATTTTTCGGTTTCATATAATTTAGTGAAGTTATGAAAAAGTGGGCGTGGCAGTGGGCGGATTTCAAAACTTTTTACACCTGTACTGTATCTTGTTCCCAGAAGCCCAGATATGAAATTTCATCGTCCTAGCTCAAAATTTAAGGCCCAAAAAGCGGTGACATACGGACGGACGGATGGACGGACGGTCATCGCTCAATCGATTTCGCTATTGATGCTGATCACGAATATATGTATATACTTTATAGGGTCTATCTCGATTATTTCTCTATGTTACAAACTATGTGTCAAACTTAATATACTGTTAGGATAGGGTATAATTAAGGTAAACACCAAAACATACAAAAACTAAACACGAGAGGAAAACATAATCCTCCCGTGTCGTCCATCACGATGGTATTAAACCACACGAACATGTACATATTTGGATGTATGTACATGATCAAGAAGAGAATCAGTTTTTATACCCTATCCTAAGGGTATATTAAGTTTGACACATAGTTTGTAACATAGAGAAATAATCGAGATAGACCCTACAAAGTATATATATTCGTGATCAGCATCAATAGCGAAATCGATTTAGCGATGACCGTCCGTCCGTCCGTCCGTATGTCACCGCTTTTTGGGCCTTAAATTTTGAGCTAGGACAGTACAAGTGTAAAAAAATTTTAAATCCGCCCACTGCCACGCCCACTTTTTCATAACTTCACTAAATTATATGAAACCGAAAAATTTTGTTAAGACCAAATATTTAGGCATTCAGATTCCCTACAATCCACCCATACAAAAGTTTTGGTCACGCCCACTTTTTGGGGGCGTTTTCATCACAAAACGATTTTTGGGCCTTAAATTTTTAACTAGGACGCAGAAATTTCATATCTGGGCTTCCAAGAAAAAGATACAGTACAAGTGTAAAATTTTTTTACATCCGCCCACTGCCACGCCTACTTTTTTATAACTTCACTAAATTATATGAAACCGAAAAATTTTGTTAAGACCAAATACTTTGGTATTTAGATTCCCTACAATTCACCCATAGAAGAGTTTTGGCCACGCCCACTTTTTGGGGGCGTTATCATAAAAAAACCTATTTTGATAAAATTTTACATGTAACATCCTCAAACGTTCGACATTATAGCTATATTTGAGTACGAAATGCAATTTGGCCACGCCCACTTTATAGAGAGGAGGATAGGGTATCATACGATCCGTTCCAGACGGATTGTAGATTTTCTGTATGTTTATACCCTATCCTAAGGGTATATTAAGTTTGACACATAGTTTGCAACATAGAGAAATAATCGAGATAGACCCTATAAAGTATATATATTCGTGATCAGCATCAATAGCGAAATCGATTGAGCGATGACCGTCCGTCCGTCCGTCCGTCCGTATGTCACCGCTTTTTGGGCCTTAAATTTTGAGCTAGGACGATGAAATTTCATATCTGGGCTTCTGAGGAAAAGATACAGTACAAGTGTAAAAATTTTTGAAATCCGCCCAATGCCACGCCCACTTTTGCAAAACTTCACTAAATTATATGAAACCGAAAAATTTTGTTAAGACCAAATATTTAGGCATTCAGATTCCCTACAATCCACCCATACAAACTTTTTGGCCACGCCCACTTTTTGGGGGCGTTTTCATCATAAAACCGAATTTTGGGCCTTACATTTTTAACTAGGACGCTGAAATTTCATATCCGGGCTTCTGACGAAAAGATACAGTAGAAGTGTAAATTTTTTTTACATCCGCCCACTGCCACGCCTACTTTTTTATAACTTCACTAAATTATATGAAACCGAAAAATTTTGTTAAGACCAAATATTTGGGTATTTAGATTCCCTACAATTCACCCATAGAAGAGTTTTGGCCACGCCCACTTTTTGGGGGCGTTATCATCAAAAAACCTATTTTGATAAAATTTTACATGTAACATCCTCAAACGTTCGACATTATAGCTATATTTGAGTACAATATGCAATTTGGCCACGCCCACTTTATAGAGAGGAGGATAGGGTATCATACGATCCGTTCCAGACGGATTGTAGCTTTTCTGTATGTTTTTTTTATATTCCTTGTCATTATACCCTATCCTAAGGGTATATTAAGTTTGACACATAGTTTGTAACATAGAGAAATAATCGAGATAAACCCTATAAAGTACATATATTCGTGATCAGCATCAATAGCGAAATCGATTGAGCGATGACCGTCCGTCCGTCCGTTCGTCCGTATGTCACCGCTTTTTAGGCCTTAAATTTTGAGCTAGGACGCTGAAATTTCATATCTGGGCTTCTGAGAAAAAGATACAGTACAAGTGTAAAAATTTTTGAAATCCGCCCAATGCCACGCCCACTTTTTCATAACTTCAC
The DNA here is from genome assembly GCA_905220385.1 of Xylota sylvarum. Lineage (NCBI taxonomy): Eukaryota > Metazoa > Arthropoda > Insecta > Diptera > Syrphidae > Xylota > Xylota sylvarum. Next base: position 77,240,813 of record LR999958.1, on the reverse strand, counting down.
TAAATTATATGAAACCGAAAAATTTTGTGAAGATCAAATATTTAGGCATTTAGGTTTCCTACAATTCATCCAAATAGCACTTTTAGCCACGCCCCTTTTTAAGGGCGTTTTTATAAAAAACAGATTTTCATGAAATTTTACGTTTAATCCTCAACGTTCGACGTCGTATTTCAGTACAAATTGCAATATCACCTCGCCCACTTTATAAGGGCTACATAGCAAGGAGGATAGGGTATCATACGATCCGTTCCAGACGGATTGTAGCTTTTCAGTATTTTTTTTTCCTTTTGTTCGCTCGTTTATTCATTTCTTCGCTCAAAACTCTCTTTCTGTGTGTAAGAGAAATCACTTTGTTTTGCGCCCTCTGTAGAATGAGGTAGCTAAGAAAAAATTTCGTCAAGTGATAATACTATTAGATTTATATACAATGCTATAACTAAGTTTCCTTAACAAGTAGTTTAAGCTTCAATAATACTCGCGTGAGGCGTCATTATATGTGGTTGCTTCTTATTGCACTGGATCGAACGGTTTCGTTCTTTAAAGTCGTCGCCCAAGATTCCTCACGTCCAATGTTCGGAGTATGGCATGGTTGCAATGACTAAGAAGGCGAATATGGAGCGTCCTAGCGAAGTTTGTTATTATTTTTATGCTTAGGCTTAAGCACTTGCTTATATATAAGCAGGTTTTTATGTATACTTAGCTTGGAATATCTTCTAAGAAGCCAATATAACTCTCTAAGCGATTTTCAAGCTCATCGCTTCGCGTCTAGTGTTATCCCTAGATATTTAGCTTCGTTTGCATAAGATATTTGTACCGAATTAATAAATACGGGTAGATTGTTTATTTTCTTGTATGTGAAGTTAACATGTGTCGATTTGGTCTCGTTGAGGACAATGCGCCAATGTTTTGTCCAGTTACAGATATTATCTAAAGCTAATTGGAGTTTTTCAGTTGCTGACTCAATTGAACTATTCGTTGCTAAAACAGCCGTATCGTCTGCGAACGTATGTAGTTACTGCGGTGCCTTGAGTTTGGGGTATGTCCCAAATGTACAGCAAAAATAAAATTAGGCCAATTGAACTCGGAGTATTCAGTTCCGCGTTTAACACGAAATAATCTATTTTGAAGGTAGGATTCTAAGATCTTATTTAAGTGTTCCGGCAGGACCTGTCTTAGCTTGTATTTCAAGCCATCGAGCCAAACCTTGTCGAAGGCCTGAGAGACGTCAAGAAAAGCGCCAGAGCAAAACTTTTTTCCTTCTAGGGCTTTTTCAATTTCGTCGCCTATTCTGTAAGCCTGGACAATTGAGGAATGCTTGATTCTAACCGAATTGATGATCGGGTATAAGTCGTCTTTCTTCAATAACCGGTTGGATGTGTTTCAATAGGAGTCTTTCAAATACCTTTGATATTATTGGAAGGAGCGATATTGGTCTGTACGATTTTTTGTCGCTAGGGGATTTTCCCGGTCTCCGAACCATTATCACTTCTGCTAGCTTCCACACATGTGGAACGTGTACCAATCTAAGCGAAGCGTTTATTAAATGCATGAGTTTCATTAGTGCTTTTTGTGGCAATTGCTTAATGATTTGTCCGATTATTATGTAAATAAAAACCAGGGGCTATGTTATTTTTCAGTTTTTTTTGTACCCTATCCTAAGGGTATATTAAGTTTGACACATAGTTTGTAACATAGAGAAATAATCGAGATAGACCCTATAAAGTATATATATTCGTGATCAGCATCAATAGCGAAATCGATTGAGCGATGACCGTCCGTCCGTCCGTCCGTCCGTATGTCACCGCTTTTTGGGCCTTAAATTTTGAGCTAGAACGATGAAATTTCATATCTGGGCTTCTGAGAAAAAGATACAGTACAAGTGTAAACATTTTTGAAATCCGCCCACTGCCACGCCCACGTTTTCATAACTTCACTACATTATATGAAACCGAAAAATTTTGTTAAGACCAAATATTTAGGCATTCAGATTCCCTACAATCCACCCATACAAAAATTTCGGCCACGCCCACTTTTTGGGGGCGTTTTCATCACAAAACCGATTTTTGGGCCTTAAATTTTTAACTAGGACGCTGAAATTTCATATCTGGGCTTCCAAGAAAAAGATACAGTACAAGTGTAAAATTTTTTTACATCCGCCCTCTGCCACGCCTACTTTTTTATAACTTCACTAAATTATATGAAACCGAAAAATTTTGTTAAGACCAAATATTTAGGCATTCAGATTCCCTACAATCCACCCATACAAAAGTTTTGGCCACGCCCACTTTTTGGGGGCGTTATCATCAAAAAACCTATTTTGATAAAATTTTACATGTAACATCCTCAAACGTTCGACATTATAGCTATATTTGAGTATAGAGAAAATTTTGTGAAGACCAAATATTTAGGCATTTAGGTTTCCTACAATTCATCCAAATAGCACTTTTAGCCACGCCCCTTTTTAAGGGCGTTTTTATAAAAAACAGATTTTCATGAAATTTTACGTTTAATCCTCAACGTTCGACGTCGTATTTCAGTACAAATTGCAATATCACCTCGCCCACTTTATAAGGGCTACATAGCAAGGAGGATAGGGTATCATACGATCCGTTCCAGACGGATTGTAGCTTTTCAGTATTTTTTTTTCCTTTTGTTCGCTCGTTTATTCATTTCTTCGCTCAAAACTCTCTTTCTGTGTGTAAGAGAAATCACTTTGTTTTGCGCCCTCTGTAGAATGAGGTAGCTAAGAAAAAATTTCGTCAAGTGATAATACTATTAGATTTATATACAATGCTATAACTAAGTTTCCTTAACAAGTAGTTTAAGCTTCAATAATACTCGCGTGAGGCGTCATTATATGTGGTTGCTTCTTATTGCACTGGATCGAACGGTTTCGTTCTTTAAAGTCGTCGCCCAAGATTCCTCACGTCCAATGTTCGGAGTATGGCATGGTTGCAATGACTAAGAAGGCGAATATGGAGCGTCCTAGCGAAGTTTGTTATTATTTTTATGCTTAGGCTTAAGCACTTGCTTATATATAAGCAGGTTTTTATGTATACTTAGCTTGGAATATCTTCTAAGAAGCCAATATAACTCTCTAAGCGATTTTCAAGCTCATCGCTTCGCGTCTAGTGTTATCCCTAGATATTTAGCTTCGTTTGCATAAGATATTTGTACCGAATTAATAAATACGGGTAGATTGTTTATTTTCTTGTATGTGAAGTTAACATGTGTCGATTTGGTCTCGTTGAGGACAATGCGCCAATGTTTTGTCCAGTTACAGATATTATCTAAAGCTAATTGGAGTTTTTCAGTTGCTGACTCAATTGAACTATTCGTTGCTAAAACAGCCGTATCGTCTGCGAACGTATGTAGTTACTGCGGTGCCTTGAGTTTGGGGTATGTCCCAAATGTACAGCAAAAATAAAATTAGACCAATTGAACTCGGAGTATTCAGTTCCGCGTTTAACACGAAATAATCTATTTTGAAGGTAGGATTCTAAGATCTTATTTAAGTGTTCCGGCAGGACCTGTCTTAGCTTGTATTTCAAGCCATCGAGCCAAACCTTGTCGAAGGCCTGAGAGACGTCAAGAAAAGCGCCAGAGCAAAACTTTTTTCCTTCTAGGGCTTTTTCAATTTCGTCGCCTATTCTGTAAGCCTGGACAATTGAGGAATGCTTGATTCTAACCGAATTGATGATCGGGTATAAGTCGTCTTTCTTCAATAACCGGTTGGATGTGTTTCAATAGGAGTCTTTCAAATACCTTTGATATTATTGGAAGGAGCGATATTGGTCTGTACGATTTTTTGTCGCTAGGGGATTTTCCCGGTCTCCGAACCATTATCACTTCTGCTAGCTTCCACACATGTGGAACGTGTACCAATCTAAGCGAAGCGTTTATTAAATGCATGAGTTTCATTAGTGCTTTTTGTGGCAATTGCTTAATGATTTGTCCGATTATTATGTAAATAAAAACCAGGGGCTATGTTATTTTTCAGTTTTTTTTGTACCCTATCCTAAGGGTATATTAAGTTTGACACATAGTTTGTAACATAGAGAAATAATCGGGATAGACCCTATAAAGTATATATATTCGTGATCAGCATCAATAGCGAAATCGATTGAGCGATGACCGTCCGTCCGTCCGTCCGTCCGTATGTCACCGCTTTTTGGGCCTTAAATTTTGAGCTAGGACGATGAAATTTCATATCTGGGCTTCTGAGAAAAAGATACAGTATAAGTGTAAAAATTTTTGAAATCCGCCCACTGCCACGCCCACTTTTTCATAACTTCACTACATTATATGAAACCGAAAAATTTTGTTAAGACCAAATATTTAGGCATTCAGATTCCGTACAATCCACCCATACAAAAATTTTGGCCACGCCCAGTTTTTGGGGGCGTTTTCATCACAAAACCGATTTTTGGGCCTTAAATTTTTAACTAGGACGCTGAAATTTCATATCTGGGCTTCCAAGAAAAAGATACAGTACAAGTGTAAAATTTTTTTACATCCGCCCTCTGCCACGCCTACTTTTTTATAACTTCACTAAATTATATGAAACCGAAAAATTTTGTTAAGACCAAATATTTAGGCATTCAGATTCCCTACAATCCACCCATACAAAAGTTTTGGCCACGCCCACTTTTTGGGGGCGTTATCATCAAAAAACCTATTTTGATAAAATTTTACATGTAACATCCTCAAACGTTCGACATTATAGCTATATTTGAGTACAATATGCAATTTGGCCGTGACCACTTTATAGAGAGGAGGATAGGGTATCATACGATCCGTTCCAGACGGATTGTAGCTTTTCTGTATGTTTATTACTTTGTAAATTTATAAAGTTGTCAGATGTCGTTGTCATACTTCTATGAGCATCTATTAATGTTTGACCATCAAATGGCCTAAAGGTTTCCTCCAGACGTTTGGCAAAAAGGTCGGCCTTTTCATTATCATCTTTTCATCTTTTGCCCAGTCTCCATTCTCTTTTCTGATTGGTGGTGATTGCATTTGTGGTTTTTTACGCTTTTCATAGCTTTCCAAAGCGAACAGTTTGTGCTCTTTTCGGCTGTTAAGCCTTCAAGATAAGCAGTGGTCTATTTTTTAAATCCTGAATCTCTGTTTTAAGTTTATTACTTAAGTCAACCTTGAATTGCATACCGACTTCGTATAAAAGTCGGCCTTTTGATGAGTTATATCTTGAACCCGAAAAGGTGTGTTTTGCATTAAAGTCACCACCAATAATGAAATTCTTTCCAAACGAATTGAAGAGATCTACAAAGTCGTTACTTTTACACGTGCATCGTGGGGAACAATAAATGAAGTATGAGTTTTTGTATTTAACACCAACTAAAGTTGTTTGCATAATTCAATTCATAGAGTGCTTAATTCAGTTTTAATGAATAGGGAGGATCCGCCGCTGGCTCTACCGGAAGTATGGTAAGCGTGATACGCACCAAATCCTCTTATTTTTACTTCAGATCATATGTCAAATGAGTTTCAGATATCAAGCATATGTCAATATTGTGGTTTCGCAGGAATACCTCTAGTTCGGTGATTTTTTGTTGGAGGCCGTTTGCGTACCACGTTAAAATTTTTAGCAACCGTTTCATGTTCATGTGGGAGTTCTTTTTGTACGAGGTTTACACTCGAGCTTGCTCAATTTGATATGGCTTGGTTTGCTCCTCAAGTTTCGCGAGAATAATAGAGAAGACTTGCGAGATTGGGTCTGCCGTAACACTAGGCTGTTTGTTTGCGTGTGATACGGTTTAAGGATATGATTGCGCACCTGAAAATTTCGGCTTTTAATTTTTTTTTGTTACAGGAACTTTGGTTTGGTCCCCTTTCGTCTTAACCTTAGCGGGTTTAAATTCGTTCGTAACCTTTCCCTTAATGATTATACGTCTTTCTTTAATCAGCTGAGCGTTTTTGACTAAAATATTCTTGAGTGTATCGCATTTTTTTTGGAGCTCCTTAGCAACTTTACAACTTCTATACATAGATTGCTGGATGGTTGCCTTTGCAGTTTATGCAGGTCGCCGGAGCCTGCCTATTAAGGTCACACCTTTCTGATAGGTGGTTACCAGTACATTTTACACATATTGGCTCTTTTTGGCAATATGCTTGGGTGTGATTAAAACCTTGAACGCGTTTGCACTGCGGTATCGATCGTGTGTTCGTTCGCATTGATTTACTTTTACTTTACGATATTTCGATATTTAAAATTGTTTTAATATTGTAAATATCGTGTAGACTTTCACTGATATCGAAAGTGAGCATAAAGAGCAGAAGTTCATGCTTATCCAAGATTTCCTGGTCTTGTCCCATTTTCTGCTTTGTTTTTTTTTTTGTATATTAACTGCGTCAATAATTTTCAAACCTTTCGCTTTAAGATCAGTTATAATGTCATCTTTAGTGCACGAAGGGTGGAAGCTACTACACGTAGTGATCTTTATGACTTATTTTCATAAGTGTACCATTCGATCTTTTCCGCGTTTAATTTCTTAGATATTGCTCGGTAGCCTTCGGGGTGAACTACATTAATTTTTCAAGCATTGTTTCGGAATGATGTTACCTTAAACTCCGACATCACAGTTCCTTTGAGAAGGCGATGCAATTTATTGCACTACGTTTACTGCAGGCGGAGGACGTACTTTATCCTCAGCTTGTTTCTTCTGCGGCTCACTTTTTGTGTCTTGTTTCCGTGGTTTGATTTCGGATGAAGAACCGGCTCTTCGTTTTTTACTAGGTCTTTTCTTTTCTACCCAATTTGTTTCGCGTGTTAGCTCTTCCTCGTCCGTGTGATAATTGGGACTAGCTTCATGAGAACAGAGTAACTTCACGTTCTTTGTGCGAGGGTGAATTATTTAGAGTCTGTTTTTCTTCTTTTAGTGCATCTACCTCTCCCTTGAGCTCTTGGTAGAGTAGATCCATTTTATTAAGCTTAATACGGAGTTCATTGTTTTCCTCCTCAAAGCTTTTACATATTGCTGAGTCCCGTTTACTTGCGCTTGCGCTTATGCAATAATTGGCTCTCCCCAGAATCCGTAGAGCCTACCTCCGAAGAGGGTGGATTATCCAGTGAACCTGGACTGCCACCTGGGGTATTGTAACTATTTGTTTTATTCATTGCATATTATGTATACATTTTATCCGTGGTATACGAAGGGTGGATTTTAGTCACCTCTTACGACAGGCATGCCTAACTCGGGTAGATTCTGGCCCCTAAACGAAAGGGGTCTGTGCAACTACACACTTGCATACGACATTGACGTCATCGACAAAACACAGCCAGCTGTGACTGGTGCGTTTGCAAGTATTGGAACAGAAACGGCAAAAATGGGCTTAGCTGTGAATGAGGGCAAAACCAAGTATATGCTGTCAACAAGAAGGGACACACAACAGATAGCTATGACTTTGAGGTAATTAGGGACTTTGTCCACCTCGTCTCCGATAAAGACTCTGACAAGAATATCAGATCAGAAATCATACGAAGAACTCTTCGCTTTGCCAATCGCTGTTTCTTTGGTCTAAGAAGGCACTTAAGTAACAAGGCCTTGTCAAGAAACACTAAGGAGACTCTATATAAGACCGTCAAAGCGAACGCTGCGAGCAGTACAGCGACATAGACCTGTTTAGAAAAGTAATACATCAATCGTCTTAGATGGCTAGGGCATGTAGAGCGAATGAACACCAACGCTCCGGCCCGAAGAGTCTTCGAATCCAACCCGGACAATGCTGTAGAGAACTACCTTGCCTTAGGTGGCCCGCACAAGTGGAAGAGGACCTCAATCAACTTGGAGTGTGCAACTGGAGGCAGTTAGCCAAAGATCGCGTTAGCTAGAGAGGCTTGTTGGTTGAAGCCCAGGTCCACCCCAGACTGTAGCGCCACCTAACTAAGTAAATAAGTACATATTGTCGGTAGCAGCTTGATAACTTGATGTCGTTAACTTAATATCGATAACTTAATGTAAACGCTCGCGCGCCTCTCGAATAGTCAAGATTCTTATGGAAGTTCCAATTTCATCAAGAAATAATTTTTTTTACCAATTCCAAACAGAAATACATATTCGTTTCCCCCTTACCAAATCTATTACTTTCGTTGTACTTTTCGTGACCTAAAAATGTAAGCCCCCAGATGAATATGTATGTATTTTTTTTTTCTTTTTCTTTTTTATACCCTATCCTAAGGGTATATTAAGTTTGACACATAGTTTGTAACATAGAGAAATAATCGAGATAGACCATATAAAGTATATATATTCGTGATCAGCATCAATAGCGAAATCGATTGAGCGATGACCGTCCGTCCGTCCGTCCGTCCGTCCGTCCGTCCGTCCGTCCGTCCGTCCGTCCGTATGTCACCGCTTTTTGGGCCTTAAATTTTGAGCTAGGACGATGAAATTTCATATCTGGGCTTCTGAGGAAAAGATACAGTACAAGTGTAAAAATTTTTGAAATCCGCCCACTGCCACGCCCACTTTTTCATAACTTCACTAAATTATATGAAACCGAAAAATTTTGTTAAGACCAAATATTTAGGCATTCAGATTCCCTACAATCCACCCATACAAAAGTTTTGGCCACGCCCACTTTTTGGGGGCGTTTTCATCACAAAACCGATTTTTGGGCCTTAAATTTTTAACTAGGACGCTGAAATTTCATATCTGGGCTTCCGAGAAAAAGATACAATACTAGTGTAAATTTTTTTTACATCCGCCCACTGCCACGCCTACTTTTTTATAACTTCACTAAATTATATGAAACCGAAAAATTTTGTTAAGACCGAACATTTGGGTATTCAGATTCCCTACAATTCACCCATAGAACAGTTTTGGCCATGCCCACTTTTTGGGGGCGTTATCATCAAAAAACCTATTTTGATAAAATTTTACATGTAACATCCTCAAATGTTCGACATTATAGCTATATTTGAGTATAAAATGCAATTTGGCCACGCCCACTTTATAGAGAGGAGGATAGGGTATCATACGATGCGTTCCAGACGGATTGTAGCTTTTCTGTATGTTTTTTGAGTCATTTGGCTTGTGAGCGAAAGTTTTTGGAACTTGCACTTATCGCTTATGAATATGACTAAATTCGATCGAGAATGTAGAACACTTGCGAATATGAGATTACAATGAGCTTCAGAACACCACGAAGTGGAGTAGTTTTTAGTTACATATGTACATATCTAAGTCGGAAATTGCATTTTCCCATTACTCTCTGAATTTTTAAGAACGCTATTGCGTTTTCCTCTTAGCACTGCAAATGTAGAGTGTCGATTTTCGTCAATAAATTTAATTAAGACTAAATTAAGGAACAAACATTCGACGAAAACTTTAACGGGGTTATTATTTATCAAAAAAGCGCTTTTAACTCTGTATTATGAGTGGGTATACCCTGATGTTTTTTTTTTTTTCCAAGGGCAGGTGAAAATCTTCTAAAGACGCCATAAGGCCCGATTGCGCGTGCTTATGATAGTGTGAGATTTTTAATCACTAAAAACACATCTCTTCAAAATTAGTACAACAACTAAGCCGACGCTTCTAGCAGTTTTATTTTCGCTTAAGAAATTCGCAATTTTTGGAAAAAGATGTCTATTTAATTAAAAAGAATGTAGCACTTTAGACAAGTTAAATTAAAATGAAAGTTCCTGCGTTTTTCACGTCCGGTATACAGGTAATCTATCCACTTTTTTGTAGGTAAAGTTGACGTGAGTAGATTTGCTTTCGTTCAGCATAATACACCTAGAATTCGTCCAAGCGTGTACCTTATTATCAGCATGTTCAGCTTTTCAGTTACTGCTTCAATTTTATCGCCCGTTGTCAATATCGCTATATCGTCCACAAACGTGGCGGAATATCACGCGTGTAGAGTACATGTAGAAACGGGTCAAGGACACTTCCTTGTGGGACTCCGGCCCCAGTCTCCTTAAAGTCAGAGTAATCATTTCTGTGCTTAACATGAAAGAGTCTCTCGGTGAAAGAAAGAAAGATTAAGAAAGAGTTGCCTTGTCAATAGTAGTTGTAATTTGTACCAAACCTTATCGAGGAAATACACAACAACAAATCTTTTTTTCTTCTTCTTCACGTCAGTTATTTTGTCGACTTGATCGATTGTAGAATGTTTGGTTCTAAATCCAAATTGATGGTTAGGGATGTGACGACTTTCATCGATTATGAGTTATAGTTGTTTAGAAAATACCTTCCACCATTTTGCCCTGCCCTGTTGTTCTCTGAGAACTGTGTTAACTGGTTAACTTAGCGTTCCCAGGTTCTTCTTCAACCCAGTGCTCACTCTTTGCCATATGCTCGAAAGGGATGTTGGCAAAGTGAAATAAAGCCGAATTTTGAAATTCGGCCTTATTTCGCTTTCATAATGTGAAATAAGGCCAAATTTTGAAATTCGGTCTTATTTCACTCGGCGTTATTTCACGGCACCGAGTGAGAACTTAAGGAAGCTGTCAGAGCTCTGGATGTGACTCCCTTTCCTCTGGCAACTAAATCAACTGCAGCGGAGAGAACAAGGCGAACTCAGCTACCACCAATACCACCATACAGTTCTCCTCCAGAGAGACAGGCGTCAGGAACTGTTTCTCCGATTCTGAGATCATTGGAAACGGGTGAATTCGTCTTGAGAGTGAGTGTGAGAATGTTGAGTGCGTGAGTATAAAAAGTCAAACATGTTTCGACATGTCGCCTTTTTGGGTTTTGAGCTTAAGACCTACGAGAGGTTCTTTTTGAGAGAAGAGAAATTCGAGAGATAGAGTTGCTGTTAAGCAGGAGAAAATATAGAGAAGGGGTTGAATCCAAGAAGGATACAAAACAACAATAAACATATGAAAACAGAGACCAGAACACGAATACCAAAAAACGAGAACGAAACCAGGAAACGAGACCAGGATATACAGAGTGACTGTGGCGGAGAAAATTCAACCTCCCCCCAACCAGGAAGATAGTCAGAAGTTTAGCAGGAACATACCCAACCCCTAGTGAAAGGCAGATAAGTACAGTGTTTTATTAAATATTAGATTTGTGATTAGTTTTATTAGCCGTGTAGGATATTTTATGTACATACAGTGGCTCACAGTCAAAATGGCCCACTCCTAACCAAATTCTTTTAGCCAAGCAAATTCAAGGAAATCAGTAACAATAAAAACTGGAAGTATTTGTTTATATTAGTTTATTGTATTTTTATTCAAAAAAACCAAAAAATTAACTAATTCAATTAACAAAACAATAAAAAAATTACAAATAAATGAAAAGAGAAGAAACGTCATCTCACAGTGAAAATGGCCCACCCAACAAAAGTTTTCCAAATGAAGGTATTTTTTTATTATTTTATTCGGTTTTTCTCTTTTTTCTTTCTTATATCCTGTGTTTTTTAATTCAACTGAATTAGTCGCTGGTAAATGTTTGTTAGCTTAGTTCTGTTAGTTGTGTTAGCTTAGTTATGCGAAATGGGGCGTCACACTTCAATTGAGATTCGGCAATTAATTATTGAGCATTATAAAAATGGGAAAAGTCAAAGGCAAATTGTAGCAAATGTTAATAAGGCGAGGGAAACAATAAGAAATATTATTAAAAGATACACAAAGGAAAAAAGAGTTGCTAATAAGCTAAGAGTTAGTCCAAAGAAGATTTTTTCTGAGCGTGATGAACGTTGGATTGTCAACAAATCCAAGAATAACCCAAGGCTAAGTGCACCAAAACTTCGAGATATGGTGGAGGAACACCTAAAAATTGTTTGCAATGCTGAGACAATCCGAAGGGTTCTACGCAGAGCAGGTTTAAATGGCAGAATTGCAAGGAAGAAGCCATTCGTTAGCCAGAAGAATAAAAAAGTTCGATTGGAATTCGCTCACAACTACGCAATGAAAGACTTCTCATTTTGGAAAATGTTATTTTTACGGATGAGAGTAAATACAATCTTTTTGGGTCAGATGGAAGAGTCAACGTTTGGAGAAAGTCCAATGAAGAGATGAATCCACGGCATTTGCGCCGTGGTGGCGGTCATGTGATGGTTTGGGGTGCATGTTCAGCAGCTGGAGTTGGTAAACTGCACTTTGTTGAAGGAAATATGGACAAATTCCAATATTTAAATATTTTAAAAAACAATTTGAAACAGAGTGCTCAAAAACTGGGTATTGAAGAATCGTTCCATTTTTATCAGGACAATGACCCGAAGCACACGGCTGGAATTGTTCGTGAATGGCTGCTTTACCATTGTCCAAGAGTAATCAAAACACCACCACAATCACCGGACTTAAATATTATAGAAAATTTATGGCAGAAACTGGAAGTTGAAATTCGAAAACATGAAATTTCGAATCAAAATGATTTAAAAAAGGTCTTGTTGGAGGTATGGGATAAAATAAGCCCCGATTATACAAAAAAACTGGTCGAATCAATTCCAAATCGTCTAAAGATGGTTATCAAACATAAAGGATATCCAACAAAATACTAAAGATCTTTTTATTCTATTTTCACTGCATTTTTTTGAACTTAAATTATCATGGGCCATTTTCACTGTGAGATGAAATTTGTTTTCTTTTGATTTATTTGTTATTTTTTTGTTCTTTTATTACCAAAATTAATATACTTTTACTTTTGTTTAGTTAAGAATTTAATAAACTATTATAAATACACATATTTGTTTTTAATTTATACTTTTTTCTTTGAACTATCTTGACATAAAGGTTTTGGTCAGGGGTGGGCCATTTTCACTGTGAGCCACTGTATATATAGTTCGAGTAAGCCACCGTTCGTTTCTGAGTCACCGAAGTCTATTCCGGTGTTTAAAACTGTTCGCGACCCTTTTCTTTTCTTTAAAGATTACCTGGCGCACATTGTGTTCCGATCCCAAGGAACATCCCCAATACATCACGAACCTATCCCTGCTGAGCAGTCGGACGTCGGCAAATTCACATTCGCTGTTGTTGGGATATTCCCTCTCCCTCATACGACAATTTTCATTTCGCGTGCGCGGCCGTGATTTTGTTTACCTCCAGCTTCATTCTTTTTATACCCTCTCCTAAGGGTATATTAAGTTTGACACATAGTTTGTAACATAGAGAAATAATCGAGATAGACCCTATAAAGTATATATATTCGGGATCAGCATCAATAGCGAAATTGATTGAGCGATGACCGTCCGTCCGTCCGTCCGTCCGTCCGTCCGTCCGTCCGTATGTCACCGCTTTTTGGGCCTTAAATTTTGAGCTAGGACGATGAAATTTCATATCTGGGCTTCAGAGAAAAAGATACAGTACAAGTGTAAAAATTTTTGAAATCCGCCCACTGCCACGCCCACTTTTTCATAACATCACTAAATTATATGAAACCGAAAAATTTTGTTAAGACCAAATATTTAGGCATTCAGATTCCCTACAATCCACCCATACAAAAGTTTTGGCCACGCCCACTTTTTGGGGGAGTTTTCATCACAAAACCGATTTTTGGGCCTTAAATTTTTAACTAGGACGCACAAATTTCATATCTGGGCTTCCAAGAAAAAGATACAGTACAAGTGTAAAATTTTTTTACATCCGCCCACTGCCACGCCTTCTTTTTGATAACTTCACTAAATTATATGAAACCGAAAAATTTTGTTAAGACCAAATATTTGGGTATTTAGATTCCCTTCAATTCATCCATAGAACAGTTTTGGCCACGCCCACTTTTTCGGGGCGTTATCATAAAAAAACCTATTTTTATAAAATTTCACATGTAACATCCTCAAACGTTCGACATTATAGCTATATTTGAGTACAAAATGCAATTTGGCCACGCCCACTTTATAGAGAGGAGGATAGGGTATCATGCGATACGTTTCAGACGGATTGTAGCTTTTCTGTATGTTTATACCCTATCCTAAGGGTACTGAAATTTCATATCTGGGCTTATGACGAAAAGATACAGTAGAAGTGTCAATTTTTTTTACATCCGCCCACTGCCACGCCTACTTTTTTATAACTTCACTAAATTATATGAAACCGAAAAATTTTGTTAAGACCAAATATTTAGGTATACAGATTCCCTACAATTCACCCATAGAACAGTTTTCGTCACGCCCACTTTTTGGGGGCGATTTCATCAAAAAACCGATTTTTATGAAATTTTACATATAACATCCTCAAACGTTCGACATTATAGCTATATTTGAGTACAAAATGCAATTTGACCACGCCCACTTTATAGAGAGGAGGATAGGGTATCATACGATCCGTTCCAGACGGATTGTAGCTTTTCTGTATGTTTTTACTTTAAATTGTCAAATGTCGTAACTGGGGAGTCGGGCATTATCAAAGGGCTTAAATGTTTCTCTTAAGTGCAAAGCAAAAATTTTTGCCTTTTCTTTGTCTATAATTTTTTTCGAATTGATTGCGCTTGCATTTGAGGTCTCGCATGCCTTCTAGCTAGGGTTTCCATCTCATCTCTTTAAAAGAGAACAGGTTCTCTTTTTTAGCTCCGATCTTTTTATACCCTATCCTAAGGGTATATTTAGTTTGACACATAGTTTGTAACATAGAGAAATAATCGAGATAGACCCTATAAAGTATATATATTCGTGATCAGCATCAATAGTAAAATCGATTGAGCGATGACCGTATGTCCGTCCGTCCGTATGTCACCGCTTTTTGGGCCTTAAATTTTGAGCTAGGACGATGAAATTTCATATCTGCGCTTCTGAGATACAGTACAAGTGTAAAAATTTTTGAAATCCGCCTACTGCCACGCCCACTTTTTCATAACTTCACTAAATTATATGAAACCGAAAAATTTTGTTAAGACCAAATATTTAGGCATTCAGTTTCCCTACAATCCACCCATACAAAAGTTTTGGCCACGCCCACTTTTTGGGGGCGTTTTCATCACAAAACCCATTTTTGGGCCTTAAATTTTTAACTTGGACGCTGAAATTTCATATCTGGGCTTGCAAGATACAGTACAAGTGTACAATTTTTTTTACATCCTCCCACTGCCACGCCTACTTTTTTATAATTTCACTAAATTATATGAAACCGAAAAATTTTGTTAAGACCAAATATGTGGGTATTTAGATTCCCCACAATTCACCCACAGAACAGTTTTGGCCACGCCCACTTTTTGGGGGCGTTATCATCAAAAAACCTATTTTGATAAAATTGTACATGTAACATCCTCAAAAGTGCGACATTATAGATATATTTGAGTACAAAATGCAATTTGGCCACGCCCACTTTATAGAGAGGAGGATAGGGTATCAGACGATCCGTTCCAGACGGATTGTAGCTTTTCTGTATGTTTTACACTATCTTTTTCTGTAAGAATCTTTTTTATTCTCTTTTTTTCTTAGCAAGTTTTTATGTTGTTTTCAACAAGATGTAACCACGGTGTAAAGCAAAAGTGGGTAATGCAAACCTTCTACTCTAAAAGTGTACAAACAATTCTACTACATACTACATTGCCGTGACAGTCGGTGGCTGTCAAATGTCAAATTCAAAATAAACCATTTGTTATATTTTTCGTGCTATTTTGCGGTGGTATTTATCTTTCTGTTTTTGCGGGAAACGTGAGTAAAGTTTTTACATCAAATGAATTGATTGTTTTCATGAGCTCAGCAACTTTCGTTTTTACAGAAAACCAATTCAATGGCAACAAAAAGAAAATGCACTTTTTCCGACGAAATGAAATGAAACTCTATGAACAAAGCCATACTAGGAAAAATCAAAAATAAAGAAAAATATCAAGATGGTATTGATGAAGAGGAAAGCTTATTTGAATAGCTTTAAAATAAATAACAGCTAATTATATGTGATTTGAAACAATTGAAAGACTTATGTATACTTAATAGTTTTTTAAGCAATAAAGTAATATATTTATTAATGTTTTGTTAATGTTGTACCTTCTCTTGTTCTTATAAGAAATGAATTTGTAATTGTTTATGTTTTTTTTGAATAAATTTTTAATTTATTTTTTTAAATTCACACTGTTCTCTCTTTGTTCTATTTTTTTCCCCCTCAAAGTTCTCTTTATACCCTATCCTAAGGGTATATTAAGTTTGACACATAGTTTGTAACATAGAGAAATAATCGAGATAGACCCTATAAAGTATATATATTCGTGATCAGCATCAATAGCGAAATCGATTGAGCGATGACCGTCCGTCCGTCCGTCCGTCCGTATGTCACCGCTTTTTGGGCCTTAAATTTTGAGCTAGGACGATGAAATTTTATATCTGGGCTTCTGAGAAAAAGATACAGTACAAGTGTAAAAATTTTTGAAATCCGCCCACTGCCACGCCCACTTTTTCATAACTTCACTAAATTATATGAAACCGAAAAATTTTGTTAAGACCAAATATTTAGGCATTCAGATTCCCTACAATCCACCCATACAAAAGTTTTGGCCACGCCCACTTTTTGGGGGCGTTTTCATCACAAAACCGAGTTTTGGGCCTTAAATTATTAACTAGGACGCTGAAATTTCATATCTGGGCTTATGACGAAAAGATACAGTAGAACTGTCAATTTTTTTTACATCCGCCCACTGCCACGCCTACTTTTTTATAACTTCACTACATTATATGAAACCGAAAAATTTTGTTAAGACCAAATATTTTGGTATACAGATTCCCTACAATTCACCCAAAGAACAGTTTTGGTCACGCCCACTTTTTGGGGGCGTTTTCATCAAAAAACCGATTTTCATGAAATTTTACATGTAACATCCTCAAACGTTCGACATTATAGCTATATTTGAGTACAAAATGCAATTTGGCCACGCCCACTTTATAGAGAGGAGGATAGGGTATCATACGATCCGTTCCAGACGGATTGTAGCTTTTCTGTATGTTTTTTTATAGGCTTTAGAGCAAAATGTTTTCTTTTTAGAAAGGTCCCAGATGGACTCCCTACTTCTAGCTCTTTCCAAATCGACTAATTTGATACTCTTTCTGCAAAGAATTTTCAAGGTAGGTCGCTGTCTTATTAATTTTAAATTCCCGAATATTATCTCTAAGGCCCTTTTATCCTGTGGTGCACGAGTGATTTGCCATTTCTTTCGTGCTTTTTTTCTCCCTCTCCAGTTCAGAAAGTGTTTTAAGTGATACATTTAAGACGATATTTGTTTCGCAATAATTTCTAAAGCCCTCCCAGTTTGTTCTATTGCTAGCAAGTCTTGGAGACCTTTTGTAAGAAAAAATCGATAATATATGTAGGGATTTTATAACCAACGACGGAACTCCAGAATGAAAAAGAAATAGACCAATGCAATTAAAGTTAATAATAATTATTCACTTTAATACGTTAATCCTTTCTTTTAATACAAAAACTTGAAAAAAGAACAAATAAAAAATGTTTATTGGAATTAAGCAAGTTATATGGAAAAAGCTTATTGTATTTTAGTAATTTAAATATGAAACTTGACTTTAAGTTTTCTTTCGACGCGGCGGCCGGCGTGGTCTTCTCGGTTCTCACTGCTTCTCGTTTCGTGTCTCTCTTTGTACCCTGTCCATCAATTGCAATGGAACATGCGTTCTCCAGTCCATCTTCTATTCTATTTAAAGTGTGTTTGTTTATGTTACGATCGCACTAGTAAACTACTTCTAGTTAAAATCATACATATGTATATGGAATTTTTCCTGAATCGGTTGGCCAATAAGTCGATTTTTCTGACGAATAAAACAACAACCGAATTCATTTGCTACTTCGAAGAGAATTCCTCCTTTAGTCGATGTATGTATATACATATATATATTTAGTATGTGGGCTAGTTCTTTATAACAAATCCCTTTTCTTCAAGAGGTCGTTAGATTTGGGTCATGATCCACCAGAAGCTTACATGTATCTTGACAGCATTGGATACATCCAGGATAGCCGAAAAGTGCCTGTGTTTATACCCTATCCTAAGGGTATATTAAGTTTGACACATAGTTTGTAACATAGAGAAATAATCGAGATAGACCCTATAAAGTATATATATTCGGGATCAGCATCAATAGCGAAATTGATTGAGCGATGACCGTCCGTCCGTCCGTCCGTCCGCCCGTCCGTATGTCACCGCTTTTTGGGCCTTACATTTTTAACTAGGACGCTGAAATTTCATATCTGGTCTTCCAAGAAAAAGATACAGTACAAGTGTAAATTTTTTTTACATCCGCCCACTGCCACGCCTACCTTTTTATAACTTCACTAAATTATATGAAACCGAAAAATTTTGTTAAGACCAAATATTTGGGTATTTAGATGCCCTACAATTCACCCATAGAACAGTTTTGGCCACGCCCACTTTTTGGGGGCGTTATAATAAAAAAACCTATTTTGATAAAATTTTACATGTAACATCCTCAAATGTTCGACATTATAGCTATATTTGAGTACAAAATACAATTTGGCCACGCCCACTTTATAGAGAGGAGGATAGGGTATCATACGATCCGTTCCAGACGGATTGTAGCTTTTCTGTATGTTTTATCATGCGTACCGTAGGACAACAGACAAGTCGGTAGTATATCAAACGTGTTTCTACTCGAGTGTAGCTGATACTATCTGGAGATACAACATGTCAATGAAAGAATGACAAGTTTCAGGTTAATCCAGACAAATACTTCTGGCTTAATTTGGGGGGGTTGTTCAGTTTAATTCTTAGTATTGTATTGTATTTTAAATAGTAAACGTAAGTGAGGTTAGGACTGAGGTGGCTAGTTTTGTAAGAGTTCACTTGCATTCCAAGTTACAATTTTAAGCAAAAAGTCCATAACTACTTAGATTCAGATATAAGGTTACTCATACAAAAGCTTTCGACGTTACTGAAACGTTCGTAAACACATTTGTTCGTTTCATATAAACACAATATGTGTAACAAATTTTATATGCGAAATTTCATTGATTTTTTTTTTTTTTAAACGCCCTCAAAAAGTGGGCGGGCCTCATATGTATTTTGTATCAGTGAAATAAAGGGAATTCTATCGTCTATAAATTGCGTCGTAATATTTTTTTGGTGCAGGGAAATAACTCCACGGGAATTTACTCCATCTGGGAATTTATTCTACCCTAAGTGAAAATTAACTCCACATTTATGAAATGAAGTTATTTCGCACAATAAGTGAGAATCAGTATCACTTCTTTGTGGAAAGTTACTCCATTTCTTTTTATACCCTATCCTAAGGGTATATTAAGTTTGACACATAGTTTGTAACATAGAGAAATAATCGAGATAGACCCTATAAAGTATATATATTCGTGATCAGCATCAATAGCGAAATCGATTGAGCGATGACCGTCCGTCCGTCCGTCCGTCCGTATGTCACCGCTTTTTGTTCCTTAAATTTTGAGCTAGGACGATGAAATTTCATATCTGTGCTTCTGAGAAAAAGATACAGTACAAGTGTAAAAATTTTTTAAATCCGCCCACTGCCACGCCCACTTTTTCATAACTTCATTAAATTATATGAATTCGAAAAATTTTGTTAAGACCAAATATTTAGTCATTCAGACTCCCTACAATCCACTCATACAAAAGTTTTGGCCACGCCCACTTTTTGGGGACGTTTTCATCATAAAACCAATTTTTGGGCCTTAAATTTTTAACTAGGACGCTGAAAGGATACAGTAGAAGTGTACATTTTTTTTACATCCGCCCACTGCCACGCCTTCTTTTTTATAACTTCACTAAATTATATGAAACCGAAAAATTTTGTTAAGTCCAAATATTTAGCTATTCAGATTCCCTACAATTCACCCATAGAATAGTTTTCGCAACGCCCACTTTTAAGGGGCGTTTTAATCAAAAAACCGATTTTGATAAAATTTTACGTGTAACATCCTCGAACGTTCGAGGTTATAGCCATATTTGAGTACGAAATGCAATTTGGCCACGCCCACTTTATAGAGAGGAGGATAGGGTATCAGACGATATGTTCCAGACGGGTTGTAGCTTTTCTGTATGTTTTACACTATATTTTTCCGTAAGGATCTTTTTTATTCTCTTTTTTTCTTAGCAAGTCACTTTTTATGTTGTTTTCAACAAGATGTAACCACGGTGTAAAGCAAAAGTGGGTAATGCAAACCTTCTATTCTAAAAGTGTACAAACAATTCTACTACATACTACATTGCCGTGACAGTCGGTGGCTGTCAAATGTCAAATTCAAAATAAACCATTTGTTATATTTTTCGTGCTATTTTGCGGTGGTATTTATCTTTCTGTTTTTGCGGGAAACGTGAGTAAAGTTTTTACATCAAATGAATTGATTGTTTTCATGAGCTCAGCAACTTTCGTTTTTACAGAAAACCAATTCAATGGCAACAAAAAGAAAATGCACTTTTTCCGACGAAATGAAATGAAACTCTATGAACAAAGCCATACTAGGAAAAATCAAAAATAAAGAAAAATATCAAGATGGTATTGATGAAGAGGAAAGCTTATTTGAATAGCTTTAAAATAAATAACAGCTAATTATATGTGATTTGAAACAATTGAAAGACTTATGTATACTTAATAGTTTTTTAAGCAATAAAGTAATATATTTATTAATGTTTTGTTAATGTTGTACCTTCTCTTGTTCTTATAAGAAATGAATTTGTAATTGTTTATGTTTTTTTTGAATAAATTTTTAATTTATTTTTTTAAATTCACACTGTTCTCTCTTTGTTCTATTTTTTTCCCCTCAAAGTTCTCTTTTTTTATAGGCTTTAGAGCAAAATGTTTTCTTTTTAGAAAGGTCCCAGATGGACTCCCTACTTCTAGCTCTTTCCAAATCGACTAATTTGATACTCTTTCTGCAAAGAATTTTCAAGGTAGGTCGCTGTCTTATTAATTTTAAATTCCCGAATATTATCTCTAAGGCCCTTTTATCCTGTGGTGCACGAGTGATTTGCCATTTCTTTCGTGCTTTTTTTCTCCCTCTCCAGTTCAGAAAGTGTTTTAAGTGATACATTTAAGACGATATTTGTTTCGCAATAATTTCTAAAGCCCTCCCAGTTTGTTCTATTGCTAGCAAGTCTTGGAGACCTTTTGTAAGAAAAAATCGATAATATATGTAGGGATTTTATAACCAACGACGGAACTCCAGAATGAAACATACAGAAAAGCTACAATCCATCTGGAACGGATCGTATGATACCCTATCCTCCTCTCTATAAAGTGGGCATGGCCAAATTGCATATTGTACTCAAATATAGCTATAATGTCGAACGTTTGAGGATGTTACATGTAAAATTTTATCAAAATAGGTTTTTTGATGATAACGCCCCCAAAAAGTGGGCCTGGCCAAAACTGTTCTATGGGTGAATTGTATTGAATCTAAATACCCAAATATTTGGTCTTAACAAAATTTTTCGGTTTCATATAATTTAGTGAAGTTATTAAAAAAGTAGGCGTGGCAGTGGGCGGATGTAAAAAAATTTTACACTTGTCCTGTATCTTTTTCTTCGAAGCCCAGATATGAAATTTCAGCGTCCTAGTTAAAAATTTAAGGCCCAAAAATCGGTTTTGTGATGAAAACGCCCCCAAAAAGTGGGCGTGGCCAAAACTTTTGTATTTGTAGATTGTAGGGAATCTGAATGCCTAAATATTTGCTCTTAACAAAATTTTTCGGTTTCATATAATTTAGTGAAGTTATGAAAAAGTGGGCGTGGCAGTAGGCGGATTTCAAAAATTTTTACACTTGTACTGTGTCTTTTCCTCAGAAGCCCAGATATGAAATTTCATCGTCCTAGCTCAAAACGAATATATATACTTTATAGGGTCTATCTCGATTATTTCTCTATGTTACAAACTATGTGTCAACCTTAATATACCCTTAGGATAGGGTATAAAAAGAAATAGACCAAAGCAATTAAAGTTAATAATAATTATTCACTTTAATACGTTAATCCTTTCTTTTAATACAAAAACTTGAAAAAAGAACAAATAAAAAATGTTTATTGGAATTAAGCAAGTTATATGGAAAAAGCTTATTGGATTTTAGTAATTTAAATATGAAACTTGACTTTAAGTTTTCTTTCGACGCGGCGGCCGGCGTGGTCTTCTCGGTTCTCACTGCTTCTCGTTTCGTGTCTCTCTTTGTACCCTGTCCATCAATTGCAATGGAACATGCGTTCTCCAGTCCATCTTCTATTCTATTTAAAGTGTGTTTGTTTATGTTACGATCGCACTAGTAAACTACTCCTAGTTAAAATCATACATATGTATATGGAATTTTTCCTGAATCGGTTGGCCAATAAGTCGATTTTTCTGACGAATAAAACAACAACCGAATTCATTTGCTACTTCGAAGAGAATTCCTCCTTTAGTCGATGTATGTATATACATATATACATTTAGTATGTGGGCTAGTTCTTTATAACAAATCCCTTTTCTTCAAGAGGTCGTTAGATTTGGGTCATGATCCACCAGAAGCTTACATGTATCTTGACAGCATTGGATACATCCAGGATAGCCGAAAAGTGCCTGTGTTTATACCCTATCCTAAGGGTATATTAAGTTTGACACATAGTTTGTAACATAGAGAAATAATCGAGATAGACCCTATAAAGTATATATATTCGTGATCAGCATCAATAGCGAAATCGATTGTCCGTCCGTCCGTCCGTCCGTATGTCACCGTTTTTTGGGCCTTAAATTTTTAACTAGGACGCTGAAATTTCATATCTGGGCTTCCAAGAAAAAGATACAGTACAAGTGTAAATTTTTTTTACATCCGCCCACTGCCACGCCTACCTTTTTATAACTTCACTAAATTATATGAAACCGAAAAATTTTGTTAAGACCAAATATTTGGGTATTTAGATGCCCTACAATTCACCCATAGAACAGTTTTGGCCACGCCCACTTTTTGGGGGCGTTATAATAAAAAAACCTATTTTGATAAAATTTTACATGTAACATCCTCAAATGTTCGACATTATAGCTATATTTGAGTACAAAATACAATTTGGCCACGCCCACTTTATAGAGAGGAGGATAGGGTATCATACGATCCGTTCCAGACGGATTGTAGCTTTTCTGTATGTTTTATCATGCGTACCGTAGGACAACAGACAAGTCGGTAGTATATCAACCGTGTTTCTACTCGAGTGTAGCTGATACTATCTGGAGATACAACATGTCAATGAAAGAATGACAAGTTTCAGGTTAATCCAGACAAATACTTCTGGCTTAACTTGGGGGGGTTGTTCAGTTTAATTCTTAGTATTGTATTGTATTTTAAATAGTAAACGTAAGTGAGGTTAGGACTGAGGTGGCTAGTTTTGTAAGAGTTCACTTGCATTCCAAGTTACAATTTTAAGCAAAAAGTCCATAACTACTTAGATTCAGATATAAGGTTGCTCATACAAAAGCTTTCGACGTTACTGAAACGTTCGTAAACACATTTGTTCGTTTCATATAAACACAATATGTGTAACAAATTTTATATGCGAAATTTCATTGATTTTTTTTTTTTTTTTAAACGCCCTCAAAAAGTGGGCGGGCCTCATATGTATTTTGTATCAGTGAAATAAAGGGAATTCTATCGTCTATAAATTGCGTCGTAATATTTTTTTGGTGCAGGGAAATAAATCCACGGGAATTTACTCCATCTGGGAATTTATTCTACCCTAAGTGAAAATTAACTCCACATTTATGAAATGAAGTTATTTCGCACAATAAGTGAGAATCAGTATCACTTCTTTGTGGAAAGTTACTCCATTTCTTTTTATACCCTATCCTAAGGGTATATTAAGTTTGACACATAGTTTGTAACATAGAGAAATAATCGAGATAGACCCTATAAAGTATATATATTCGTGATCAGCATCAATAGCGAAATCGATTGAGCGATGACCGTCCGTCTGTCCGTATGTCACCGCTTTTTGGGCCTTAAATTTTGAGCTAGGAAGCTGAAATTTCATATCTGGGCTTCTGACGAAAAAATACAGTAGAAGTGTAAATTTTTTTTAATCCGCCCACTGCCACGCCTATTTTTTTATAACTTCACTAAATTATATGAAACCGAAAAATTTTGTTAAGTCCAAATATTTAGTTATTCAGATTCCCTACAATTCACCCATAGGACAGTTTTGGCCAGTCCCACTTTTTGGGGGCGTTTTCATCAAAAAACCGATTTTGATAAAATTGAGTTTATAGCCATATTTGAGCACGAAATGCAATTTGGCCACACCCACTTTATAGAGAGGAGGATAGGGTATCAGACGATCCGTTTCAGACGGATTGCAGCTTTTCTGTATGTTTGTTTTTAAATGTGACAACAACAAATTTAATATCTGATACTATATGCAAAAAAAACTTTGAATACACCCAACCTCGCACTTACTCCAAATCCAACAGTGACCCCAAGCAGGGGGTACATATACAATACATATTCCACTGTTTATGCATTGTGGACTTATTTCGAATTTGCTCACTATTATTTTACCTAATGCTGAAAAAATACATATCTAGTTCTGACATTTCCTATTAATTTATCTAATGCTCAAAAATAAACACTTATCTTATTCTCAAATGATGAATTTAAGTTTTGTTATTTACTTTTTTTTAATTGATCAATAAAATGAATCTATATAAAATGTTTTTGATATACCAAAAAAATTTTATCATCAATTAACTTTAACCCAAGAGCAAATAAGTTTAACCTTTTAGCAAATATGAATAATATATGTATTTAAACCAAAAGCAAATCATTTTAAACAAAACACAAATTTATTTCAACTTTGTAATTATTGTATAAAAACCTAAGACTTCTAATACAAAATTAATATTTTTAAAATTTTTTTTGTTGTTTTGCTGCCTTTGAGTAAAACCATATCCATTATATAATTAGCGCAATCAGTTTGAGTAATTTGTTGTAAACTATCTTCAATTACTGCAACCAAGTATCCAACCAAACCGTATCCGATGATATTCCCATACAACAGATTAACACCACAACGGACGTCCCAAGTGCATTTCTTAGAAGGCCGCAAATATAAATAATGCACAAGAAACCACGAGTGACCCAAAATAATAAAACGGACGACATTTATGACTTGGTGTGCACAGCTGCAAACTATTAAGCAAATGAAATATGAAGGTCCGTTAAAAGGGATCGATACTTGAGATCGATCATTAGTTTTCGTGTGGAATAATTTCGGTTCCCACAGTTAGTTAAGACTAAGCATTGTAAGACAAAAATAGAAAATAAATTTTTGGCGCAACAGGTCCATGGTACCCAGGGCCTAGCTTCTCACAACCATTCGTGTTGTGCGTGTTTTATTCTTCACATGAATGGAAGGGGCCTACTGTTTAATGCCGGATCCGAACGGCAATTTTAAGAAGCTTTTTCATGACCGTTTTACTCTCGGATGTTTGTCAGACGCTCGCGAGCATTGTAAGACACATGTTATAAAATTAGCTCCTAAGGTTTGAATAAATAAAAATATATTTTTTTTTCTAAAAATCGAATCTTAGTAAATTATTTGGCGCATATTGTAGTGAGAGAAAGTATCCAGTGATCAAGTTAAATATTAAATTAACTTGCAACCTACAATTAAAATCAGTGAAAGTGTTCAAGAGTAAATTAATAACCCAATACACGAAATCCATAGAGGAAATTGACACTGCATTGTATTATCAGTTTGAAGAAACAGAAAATCTTCAAACAACTTGATCAATCAATCCAGAGGTTATTGAATAAAGAGATAAGTGAATAATACGGGAGCAAATTAGAGCTACACAAAATAGTGAAAACAACAACTAAACCACAAGTGAAATGTCACAACCAGTAGACCAGAATGCAGCTCTGAAGCGATTGGAAAAAATCCCCACATTCTCTGGCAGACCAGAAGAATACGTAATTTCATTCGTCGAATACGTTGACTTCATACAGCCCATAGCTACGCTAATAATACGGAATAAAATCCTACGAACAGCCATCAATACACTTCGACGTATCCTCACACCTACATGGACAGAATTAAGAACTGCCTTGATTCAGGATTTTGGAATCCAAGAAACGTACGAGCAAATTCTACAAGATCTCCACGAAGTACACACCAAAGACATCCATCAGCTCTACCTTTCTGGTAGAGAACATCCTTTTAAAATTAAATAAGAAAAGCAAAATTGAAGTAAGTCAAATTTATAATCCTAGTAATAATGAAAATATTGTAATGGGTAAATTTATTAATAATTAAAATGCCAATCAGGCGTCAGTTATAATTACACAGGGTATCACTAATATTCGGGAAGCATACAAATTATTAACTCGTCATAAGAATTTAAAT
Source organism: Xylota sylvarum (assembly GCA_905220385.1). NCBI lineage: Eukaryota > Metazoa > Arthropoda > Insecta > Diptera > Syrphidae > Xylota > Xylota sylvarum. The sequence continues at coordinate 77,214,558 of LR999958.1, read as the reverse complement.
GAAAAAAAAACATACAGAAAAGCTACAATCCGTCTGGAACGGATCATATGACACCCTATCCTCCTCTCTATAAAGTGGGCGTGGCCAAATTGCATTTTGTACTCAAATATAGCTATAATGTCGAACGTTTGAGGATGTTACATGTAAAATTTTATCAAAATAGGTTTTTTGATGATAACGCCCCCAAAAAGTGGGCGTGGCCAAAACTGTTCTATGGGTGAATTGTAGGGAATCTAAATACCCAAATATTTGGTCTTAACAAAATTTTTCGGTTTCATATAATTTAGTGAAGTTATAAAAAAGTAGGCGTGGCAGTGGGCGGATGTAAAAAAATTTTACACTTGTACTGTATCTTTTTCTTGGAAGCCCAGATATGAAATTTCTGGGTTCTAGTTAAAAATTTAAGGCCCAAAAATCGATTTTGTGATGAAAACGGGTGGATTGTAGGGAATCTGAATGCCTAAATATTTGGTCTTAACAAAATTTTTCGGTTTCATATAATTTAGTGAAGTTATGAAAAAGTGGGCGTGGCAGTGGGCGGATTTAAAAAATTTTTACACTTGTACTGTATCTTTTTCTCAGAAGCCCAGATATGAAATTTCATCGTCCTCAAAATTTAAGTCCCAAAAAGCGGTGACATACGGACGGACGGTCATCGCTCAATCGATTTCGCTATTGATGCTGATCACGAATATATATACTTTATAGGGTCTATCTCGATTATTTCTCTATGTTACAAACTATGTGTCAAACTTAATATACCCTTAGGATAGGGTATAAACAATAAAGAATTCAAACCTAGTGGATTCTTAAATCAATCAAAACTGAATCGTAATCAATACTATAACCATAATAGGAGAATAGGCATGAACTCGAGTCAGTTTAATCAGACCACTGAAAGAACAAATAATCCTTTTAACGCTAGGCCCTCATACCCACAAAATAACAACTTTTATAACAATCAGAGACCACAAAGTTCAAGGCAATTTAGAAACAATAACAATTATTATAACAACCAGAAACCTCAAAGTTCAGGGCAATTTAGACACAACAATAATTACCATAACAACCAGGGACCCCAACATTCAGGACCATTTAGATATTATAAGCCAGAGCCAATGGAGGTAAACAACTTAGAAAAATTAGAAGAAGTAAATTTTACTTCAATCGGGAAAGCGAGGCACTTCCCCTGATTTCAATCAGGATACAACCATACAAAGTTTTAGTAGACACAGGAGCCACTACAAGTATAATAGACAACTCACAACTACTAGAATATGATAGGAAAGTCTTAGATACAACTATAAAAATAATAACCACTAATAACGAAAATACAAACATTAAAGAAGAAATCATTACTCCACTACCTACTGAATTCAACGAAAGCGAATCAACAATGTCATGGAACCAAAGAAATTAGACAACTCTGGGAAACAAAAATGGCGGAAATAGGTTTTTTGATGATAAAGCGGGCGTGGCCAAAACTCTTCTATGGGTGAATTGTAGGGAATCTAAATACCCAAATATTTGGTCTTAACAAAATTTTTCGGTTTCATATAATTTAGTGAAGTTATAAAAAAGTAGGCGTGGCAGTGGGCGGATGTAAACAAAATTTACACTTCTACTGTATCTTTTCGTTAGAAGCCCAGGTAAGAAATTTCAGCGTCCTAGTTAAAAATGTAAGGCCCAAAAATCGGTTTTATGATGAAAACGCCCCCAACAAGTGGGCGTGGCCCAAACTTTTGTATGAGTAGATTGTAGGGAGTCTGAATGTATAAATATTTGGTCTTAACAAAATTTTTCGGTTTCATATAATTTAATGAAGTTATGAAAAAGTGGGCGTGGCAGTGGGCGGATTTCAAAAACTTTTACACTTGTACTGTATCTTTTTCTCAGAAGCACAGATATGAAATTTCATCGTCCTAGCTCAAAATTTAAGGCCCAAAAAGCGGTGACGGACGGAGGGACGGACGGACGGACGGTCATCGCTCAATCGATTTCGCTATTGATTCTGATCACGAATATATATACTTTATAGGGTCTATCTCGATTATTTCTCTATGTTACAAACTATGTGTCAAACTTAATATACCCTTAGGATAGGGTATAAACATACAGAAAAGCTACAATCCGTCTGGAACGGATCGTATGATACCCTATCCTCCTCTCCATAAAGTGGGCGTGGCCAAATTGCATTTTGTACTCAAATATAGATATAATGTCGAACGTTTGAGGATGTTACATGTAAAATTTTATCAAAATCGGCTTTTTGATGATAACGCCCCCAAAAAGTGGGCGTGGCCAAAACTGTTCTATGGGTGAATTGTAGGGCATCTAAATACCCAAATATTTGGTCTTAACAAAATTTTTCGGTTTCATATAATTTAGTGAAGTTATAAAAAGGTAGGCGTGGCAGTGGGCGGATGTTAAAAAATTTTACGCTTGTACTGTATCTTTTTCTTGGAAGCCCAGATATGAAATTTCAGCGTCCTAGTTAAAAATTTAAGGCCCAAAAATCGGTTTTTTGATGAAAACGCCCCCAAAAAGTGGGCGTGGACAAAACTTTTGTATGAGTGGATTGTAGGGAGTCTGAATGCCTAAATATTTGGTCTTAACAAAATTTTTCGGTTTCATATAATTTAATGAAGTTATGAAAAAGTGGGCGTGGCAGTGGGCGGATTTAAAAAAATTTTACACTTGTACTGTATCTTTTTCTCAGAAGCCCAGATATGAAATTTCATAGTCCTAGCTCAAAATTTAAGGCCCAAAAAGCGGTGACGGACGGACGGACGGACGGTCATCGCTCAATCGATTTCGCTATTGATGCTGATCACGAATATATATACTTTATAGAGTCTATCTCGATTATTTCTCTATGTTACAAACTATGTTTCAAACTTAATATACCCTTAAGATAGGGTATAATAATAGCACTTGTCGAGAAGATACATAAAATTATTTTAGCTAGTCGTTTACAAGTTATGATAGAAAGTTTACTAACCACAGAAGAGATTGACGATTACGAAATTGATTTATTTAAGTTACAGAATATAAAACTAGCTATTGGAGAATATAGTAAAGATCTTTTGATATTTGTTATTCAGATACCCGATGCAATTTATACTGTAGATAAATATTTCATAACCCCTATACCTAACAAGGAATACACTGAACTCGATTTTGAAGAACAAAATATTGTAAAAATTAATAACACATATTATAAATTTGAAGAAAATAAAGTATTGCGACATTTAGAATTGTATGTAAATTGTATAACTAAAAACAATTGTCTAAAAAGAGTTAACAAAGAAACGAATGTCATTAAAGAATTAAAGAAAGGTATATTGTTAATAAAAAATAGTAATGATAAAATAAATAGTTCATGTGATGAAAAAAGAATAATTACAATTAAAAGAAATGTACTAATTAACTTTGAAAACTGTAAAATAACAATCAGCAATGAAGAATATGATAACCAACAAAGAATTGTAAAATAACCTATTAATATAGATCTAGAAGATACCTTCAACTTAAAAGTAATACAATACAAAAATGTGAATCTAAATACCACAAAATTTCATAACGTAGACGAAATCGTAGAGAAACACGCTGATCATATAAATATTCATTATGGTATACATGGCCTAATAATTATTGTAATAATTTCAATACTCATAGCTATGTATAAGATATTGTTTCAGGAGAAACAACCCACTAAGACGGGAGGAGATACGTTAGAGGCAACCCAAACCGTATCCGATGATATTCCCATACAACAGATTAACACCACAACGGGCGTCCCAAGTGCATTTCTTAGAAGGCAGCAAATATAAATAATGCATAAGAAACCACGAGTGACCCAAAATAATAAAACGGACAACATTTATGACTTGGTGTGCACAGCTGCAAACTATTAAGCAAATGAAATATGAAGGTCTGTTAAAAGGGATCGATACCTGAGACCGATCGAATAATTTCAGTTCCCACAGTTAGTTAAGACTTAACATTGTAAGACACATGTTATAAAATTAGCTCCTATTTGAATAAATAAAAATATATTTTTTTCTAAAAATCGAATCTTAGTAAATAATATTTTAAATATAAGTGTTTTTGGAATATTTTTCCACCACTTTTTTTTCCAATTTCGAATCAAAATCTGAAAATATTGGAAAGTTTTAAATATTAAAGTGGGCATGGCCGTTTCAAATTTTGGTACGCCATATCATTGCGTATGCCTTATATTCCTCAATCGCTGAAGAAATAGCCGAGAAACAGCCAATTTCTTAAATTACCGTTATACGTTTTTTTCGCGCAAAACGTGGTATATTATCTAACAGCATGTGCCCAAACTACCTCACATATGAAATTTTATTACGGTCGTTGCAGCCGTTTTCGAGAACACCCAAATTTAGTGAAATCGGCCTTAAGTAAAGTAGCCTTAATTTTGAAGTTATAACGAAAATTCTAATTTCGCCTCAAGAGATTATTCCACAGACCCTAGATATGAAGTTTGAAGCAAATCCGTCGAGCCGTTTAGGCTGCAATCGAATAGACAGACAGACCGACAGATGGGCAGACAGACAGACGGACAGACAGACAGGCCGAAGTGGCGGACCCACTTTTTTTTAACTTCTCCGTTATAGTAATGTAAAGTTTGATTAAAATCTCGAGTTCGAAATTTTTCACGAAACCAATACTTGCCCTCTAGGTACAGGTGCAAGTAAAAATATAAAATGCTGAAATCTCGAAAAAAGTGTAGACAAAAAGGGAGCTAAGTCCCACTTCAGTGGAAAATAAGTCCGCAAATGAATTATGGACTTATGTCCCACCCCATCAGGACATAAGTTCAGATTTTGCTTGTCGATGGTAAGCTAATGAAGCAAAATTACTTCAGTACTCACTCTGCTGCCGTTTCGCTACGCTGCTTCTTTACGATCATCATACATACCTATGTAGCATTGGGTGTTATGAAGATTTACATGATCTTAAATACTAAAATATTGCTAACTATACAAAATAATATACAAGAGTTTAATTACTTAGGTGTAGACAGACGAAAACAAAATAGCCAGACAGCAATAAGACACCTTACATTCTGCTGCCTGTCTGATAAGAAATATGAATACATGAGAAATGGGAAAGAGAATTTATGAAATTATGTCATTATCATGACATGCTGGGGCCGCCGCCTGATGTCTAGACTGCAAAATGTTCATCCAAAAACATTGATGTTGGCTGGATCTGACTTGCTGACGATGATCTTCTGTCTCTTCTTCGAGGTGCTGGTTCGGGATGATGGGTCAATTCAATTGTTACCTCCGGTTTCTTGCGTGGCAGCCTTCTCAGGATGATGATAATAATGGAAAGAATTACCACGAATGTGAGAATTCCGCTCAAGGAATACTGATGGATTTTTTGAGTCCGTACTTCGTGCAGGAGCATCTCTTGACTCATTTGAAAGGCGAGATCTTGTTGTACCTTCAGTCTTTGCTGTGTAATATCCGAAGTTAGTATTTGAGCTTGTTCTGGCTTACATTTGAATTCAACTAATTGCTCAGACATGTTCTGGATAGGTAGGTACGAAGACTGAAGTCGTGTTGTAATGGTTTGCTTGCCAAAAAATATCATGGTTGCCTGATGAATTCTACAGTTCGGTTTTAGCTTCAAAATACCTGATATATATTTTATATTTTATATTTTATATTTTATATTTTAAATTCTTCATTATATAATAACGGCAAGGTGAGTTCAATGATGATGTCTTGATCTGTCACTCGTGCCCTTGGCTGTAAGGCCTTATACAGTTGAAGGATTGACTCATGGTGTCGATCTCCAGATATCATCATTGTCCTTGGGATGTTGTCATGAATGCGAGCCAGTTCTGTTTTGAGTTGTTGAACTGTTAATATTAATGGATGTATTTGACCACGATGTGTTGCTAATACAACATTAAGCAGAACATTTTGCGTGTTTTGATAATGTATCATTGTCAAAATGCTCGGGAAGGCAGTTGATATAAATGTTTGAAATACATGTTCCTCATTTCTCTGGTTGTCTAATGCTGAGACCATTTTGGTTATTGCCTTTAACTGTTGATTAGTTGATGCATATTGCGTCTTGAAGATATTTAACGTTGAATCTATGATGGTGGTTTGATTTTTCGTTAGATCCAGTAGATGTTGTTCATTGTGCTTTATCCTTTCAATGTTTTCCTCGTATTGGCGTGCATTTGTGATTGTCCCAATAAAATCAAAGGGCGAACGTTTCAATCGGTTTGTTGGCGAATAGTTGTTTGCATGCAGAAGTATTTCGTTGTTGAGGTCTATCTGTTGAAGTTGGCGCTCAAATAGTTTTAATGTGTTATTGCATAGCAATGAATTCGGTTGTGTCACATTTACGGTCGCACAAATCTGCTTCATGTGTTTTAAGCACTTTTTGTAAGTGTAGTATTCTGCCCAGTAAGTTTTGAGATTGAAGAATACTATGGTCTTCCAAGAGCTGATGATCATATTTACTCGACCGATGTCTTCAAAATATATACCTGGTTGTGTTTCAAATGGTGTGATCTCAAAGTTATTAGTGATTTGTTGAGATCATATAGGGTTCATTGCTATGGCTATGATGCATAACCATAGAAGAGGCTTAAAGCATGTCCTTGCCATTAAAGAATTGACGTCCTTGTGTTCTAGTGTTACTTTACTAGAGTTGTCTTCAGTCGTCGTTCTGTTATTTTCTGGTCCTGTATCTCCCGTATCATCTTCCATTGGCAACGGGCACAGTTTGGATAATGGTCGTTTTGCATTCCTTTTATTGCAGTAGACTGTTACTGCACGGACATGATAATCCTTTCCTGGATGTAGCTCTGTTATCTTAGCTAAGTTCCATTTAGTTGGCGGTAACCGGTCGTCCTTAATTAGCACTTTTTTGCAACAACCTCCACCGTGAACGACAGCCTTTCGTTTGGTCTAGTCTGGGATCAGGTAAGGCATTTAAGGCAGCGCCGATGAGAAAGTGTCCAGGCGTAAGTATAGGGTTGTCATCAATATCATTGCTTATTGCAACTAACGGACTCCAGTTAGTTTATCCGGAGGGATAAAGTGCCACTGGACTCCAGTTGTAGTCATTTTATCCGCGGCTTTTTTGTAGCTTTGGGCGATCACAAGTCTGAGCTGCTCTTGTAGTTTTTTGTTCGCTCCTACGAATGTTGTCCCGCAATCACTGTAGACATGAGCGCAGAGTCCTCTCCGGGATGTAAATCTTCTTACAGCTGCAATAAATGATTCTGACGTGAGATCACTGACCAGTTCTAGGTGAATGGCCTTTGTTGCCAAGCAAACGAACACTGCAACATAGCCCTTTGTTGATCGATTCCCTCTGCCTTTGGAGATAAGTATTTGGATCGGGCCGGCATAGTCAATCCCCGTGTGTGTAAATGGACGGGATGGTATGACTCGTGGAGTTGGAAGCATTCCCATAATCTGAGTTCTAGAGGCTGCGTTGAAGCGGTGGCATCGTACGCAGTTGTGGATGATTTGACGTGCTGCCGATTTAGCTTGAAGAACCCAGAACGACTGACGAAGAGTGGCCAATAGTAACTGAATTCCTCCATGTAGAGTTTTCTCATGAATATGTTCGATTAGCAATTTTGTGGATCTACTGTTGCGTGGTAGTATGTACGGATGCCTTTCAACCTCCGACAACCAAGAGACTATGTTTATCTAGGCATGGAGCTAAGGCTAATAGCTTACTCTTTTTAGGTAGGCTGTTGCAATTCTGTAGGCATAATATTTCTTCTGCAAATTCCATTTGCTGAACTAGTTGGATCATAGCTCTTTGAGCTTCTTCCAGTTCCGTTGTGGTTAAATCTCCAGTTTGGTTCGCTTCCTTGCTGTTCCTTACATTGAAAGCAAATCGTTTGCAGTAAGCAATTGATCGAATCAATCTCGTGTAGGAAGAAAATCGTTCACAAATGTTATTTTCCTTGATTGTAGATGTTACTGCAACTGTAGATGCAACTGTATCAACTATAGGATAGTCTGAAGTTGCTGGTGATTCCGGGTGTTGAGGCCAATGTACCATATCCTTTTGAAGCCATGCTGGTCCACTCCACCACAGGTGATGATCTTTTAACTGAATTGGTGTTATACCCCTTGATGCACAGTCTGCTGGATTTTCGGCTGACCTTATATGTCTCCATGAAGTTGACTCTGTGTTTTCGTGCATTTGAGCTACTCGGTAGGAAATAAACGCCTTTTCATGGGATGATCCTTTTCTTATCCAGGCTAAAACGATAGTTGAATCCGTCCAGGCATAGACATTTTCTGCCGGAGTACTAAACACCTGCTTCATTGCATTCAGCAGTTTCGACAGTAAGTGTGCTCCGCAGAGTTCCATCCTTGGTATGGTGAGCTGCTTCTTTATAGGTGCTACTCGTGTCTTACATGTGAGTACAGTAACCTTGTGCATTCCATTTTGATCAGTAATTCTTGAATATATTACTGCAGCATAGGCTCCATCAGAGGCATCACAAAATCCATGTAGTTCAATTTTTTGGGTACCATATGCACCAATCCACCTTGGAATTTTGATAAATTCAGCCATTGGAAGATCCCTTTTGAATTGATTCCAGCATTTCTGTAGCTCAGCTGTTAATGGTTCATCCCAATCGAGATCGGCCTTCCAAATTCGCTGCATTAACATCTTCGCGGTAATGGTGATTGGCGCAAGCCATCCTAACGGATCGAAGACACGTGCTATTTCAGAGAGTGTGGCACGCTTTGATGAAGTTTCAGGTTTAAATGTTGATTTATTGATGTTTACTCTGAATAAAAATGTGTCTGTGGATGGGTTCCAATGGATTCCTAGAGTTTTAATAACCTCTTCATTGTCCAAGTTGATGCACCACTGATTGTTGTCAACTAATTTTTTGTGATTAGTGGCCCATTTTCTTAAATGAATTTGCTCAGTAATTTAATTAGTTGATGTTGAGCCTCTTTACATTCAGATAAGGTATCTCCTCCAGACATCACATCATCTACGTAGAAATCGTTTCTCAGAATTTCAGATGCGATTGGATAATGTTGTTGTTCATCCAAGGTAAATTGATGGAGGGTCCTTACAGCTAAATACGGCGCTGATGCCGTACCGTATGTAACTGTCGTTAACTTGAAGTCCTTGATTGGGTCGTTGGTCGAGTTCCTCCACACTATACGCTGATAATCCTGATGGTGAGTGTTAACCTTAATTTGGCGGTACATTTTTTCGATATCCGCTGTAAATACCTAGCGGTGTCTTCGCCAGAGCATGATAATTGTTGTTAGGTCCTCTTGAAGTCTTGGACCAACGAGCATCAATTGGTTAAGACTTGTTCCACTTGATGTTTTTGATGATGCGTCAAACACTACTCGTAACTTCGTAGTGGTGCTGTCCGGTTTTAAGACAGCATGATGTGGCATGTAATAGATGTTGGTTTCCTTATGCTCAGTAGCTCCGGCCATATGCCCAAGTTTTATGAATTCATCCATAAATTTTGTGTATTCAACCTTTAACTTTGGGTCGGCGACAAATCGTTTTTATACCCTATCCTAGGGGTATATTAAGTTTGACACATAGTTTGTAACATAGAGAAATAATCGAGATAGACCCTATAAAGTATATATATTCGTGATCAGCATCAATAGCGAAATCGATTGAGCGATGACCGTCCGTCCGTCCGTCCGTATGTCACCGCTTTTTGGGCCTTAAATTTTGAGCTAGGACGATGAAATTTCATATCTATGCTTCTGAGGAAAAGATACAGTACAAGTGTACAAATTTTTGAAATCCGCCCACTGCCACGCCCACTTTTTCATAACTTCACTAAATTATATGAAACTGAAAAATTTTGTTAAGACCAAATATTTAAGCATTCAGATTCCCTACAATCCACCCATACAAAAGTTTTGGCCACGCCCACTTTTTGGGGGCGTTTTCATCACAAAACCGATTTTTGGGCCTTAAATTTGTATACCCTATCCTAAGGGTATATTAAGTTTGACACATAGTTTGTAACATAGAGAAATAATCGAGATAGACCATATAAAGTATATATATTCGTGATCAGCATCAATAGCGAAATCGATTGAGCGATGACCGTCCGTCCGTCCGTCCGTATGTCACCGCTTTTTGGGCCTTAAATTTTGAGCTAGGACGATGAAATTTCATATCTGGGCTTCTGAGAAAAAATACAGTACAAGTGTAAAATTTTTTTAAATCCGCCCACTGCCACGCCCACTTTTTCATAACTTCACTAAATTATATGAAACCGAAAAAATTTGTTAAGACCAAATATTTAAGCATTGAGATTCCCTACAATCCACCCATACAAAAGTTTTGGCCACGCCCACTTTTTGGGGGCGTTTTCATCACAAAACCGCTTTTTGGGCCTTACATTTTGAGCTAGGACGATGAAATTTCATATCTGGGCTTCTGAGGAAAAGATACAGTACAAGTGTAAAAATTTTTTAAATCCGCCCACTGCCACGCCCACTTTTTCATAACTTCATTAAATTATATGAAACCGAAAAATTTTGTTAAGACCAAATATTTAGGCATTCAGACTCCCTACAATCTACTCATACTAAAGTTTAGGCCACGCCCACTTTTTGGGTGCGTTTTCATCATAAAACAGATTTTTGGGCCTTAACTTTTTAACTAGGACGCTGAAATTTCATATCTGGGCTTCTAACGAAAAGATACAGTAGAAGTGTAAATTCTTTTTACATCCGCCCACTGCCACGCCTACTTTTTTATAACTTCACTAAATTATATGAAACCGAAAAATTTTGTTAAGACCAAATATTTGGGTATTTAGATTCCCTACTATTCACCCATAGAAGAGTTTTGGCCACGCCCACTTTTTGGGGGCGTTATCATCAAAAAACCTATTTTGATAAAATTTTACATGTAACATCCTCAAACGTTCGACATTAAAGCTATATTTGAGTACAAAATGCAATTTGGCCACGCCCACTTTATAGAGAGGAGGATAGGGTATCAGACGATCCGTTCCAGACGGATTGTAGCTTTTCTGTATGTTTAACTAGGACGCTGAAATTTCATATCTGGGCTTCCAAGAAAAAGATACAGTACAAGTGTAAATTTTTTTTACATCCGCCCACTGCTACGCCTACTTTTTTATAACTTCACTAAATTATATGAAAACCGAAAAATTTTGTTAAGACCAAATATTCGGGTATTTAGATTCCCTACAATTCACTCATAGAACAGTTTTGGCCACGCCCACTGTTTGGAGGCATTATCATCAAAAAACCTATTTTGATAAATTTGTACATGTAACATCCTCAAACGTTCGACATTATAGCTATATTTGAGTACAAAATGCAATTTGGCCACGCCCACTTTATAGAGAGGAGGATAGGGTATCATACGATCCATCCCAGACGGATTGTAGCTTTTCTGTATGTTTCTAACTGCAGTAGTCTGGCTACCGCTCGGTCTCGTGATGCACCAAGGTTATGCTTCTGCATCATCTCTTGATTAAATGGAATGCTAACTACGTATCTGCCACTGTTATCTCGATAGTGAGTTTCTTCATAGTCATCTTCACAACGCTGTTCGAATTGTGTTAGACGATTTCTTTAGGGTATTTCCTCGACCTCCCAAGATCGTTTAAGTTGATTTTCTATTGTTGTTTGAGCGACCATTCCTACCACTTTGACACTTTCGGATTTTACAGATGTACGGCCTGTGATAAACCATCCTAAATGCGATTTTTGCGCGACAGGGGAATTTTTCGAACCCTTCTTAATGCCATTGAGTATGATGTCTCCGTACACATCGGGTCCTAATATCATGTCAATTGGTCCAGGAACGAAAAATGTTGGTTCTGCTAATTAAAGATTTTTGAGTTGGGTAGGAATCGTAGTGATGTCGTTTTTATCGGGCATTAGTTTGGTAAGATTTGGTAACACAAGCGCTGATTACGAGCTTGAAATCTGATTTGAGTCTTGGTTCAATTGTGACGTCCACCTTACTGCGGGCTGTCCCAGCGTCCGTTGCTCCTAAACCACTGATTTCTGCGTAGATCTTCTGTTTCGGCAAGCGTAGCGACTGGACAGCTTGCTCTGTAATAAGTGTCGCTTGGGATCCTGGATCTATGAGTGCCCTCAATTCCTTGCGATGTCCATCAATGTTGGTGCCAATAACGATAGCTGTGACTAGTAACACACTTTGGCTTTGATGATCATAATGCTTTTGAACAGGTGGGGATTTAAATGACGCAGCGTTGATTGGATTGATCTGATGTCTTCCAGTGTAATGTTCTTGGAGCTTTTTATTGCACTGCTTGCAAGTTCGCAGACTTGAGCAGGTGATCTTCTTGTCATGTCTTAGACAATTGATGCAAAGCTTGGCCTGTTTAACATGCTCATATCCCTCGTTTGGTGTCCAGCCCATGAACTTGTTGCAGGAGTAAATATTATGATCACCCTTACAAAAAATGCAACTGAGCCTTCCTGCTAGATGGTAATTTCGACCAGCACCTTTATTTTCTTCCTTTTGGAGTCTTTGACGAGATGGAGCTAATACCTCTAATGCCTGATACCTTCTGGCCAGAAAATCGAAGAGTTCTTCTTGTGAGAGAACCTTGTTTGGACTTTTAATCCCTTGTTCAAAAAGATTTCTGCTTTCCGAGTCCAATCCCTTTATGATGAGATGAACTATAATGGGTCCCCAGGATGATGTCTCGAACCCCATGTTTTTTAGAGCCGCAAGGCCTTCTTTATTTGCATCTAAAATAGCTTTTAGATGACTTGCAGAGGACTGGTTGCCGTGATAGCCAATTTTGAACATTCTCTCTAAGTGCATTGATACGATTTTCCTCTCATTGTCGTATCGCTTTTTTAGAGTTTCCCAAGCACTTGCGTAATTTTCGCTTGAGATAGTAAAACGTTGTATCAACTGCAATGGTTCGTCCTCCAGATGCGTTTTGAGGTACTCCATTTTTTCGGTGATCCCAAGAGTAGCTTTATTATGATAATCCATTGTTGTGTGAAGATATCACAAAACGACTGCCATTCTAAGTACTTCCCTTTGAATACGGGAATTTTAAGCTGCGGTAGTCGCACTTCTGAGTTAGAGGGGGACTCTTTGGCTATTCGAGTTGCTGAGGATTTGGAAGCCATTTGAAATAGGCAGTTATTGACATCTTCTTGGACACCTTCATACCTCTTTTCGGTTACATATGAGGTCTTATAATCTTGAGCAGTTGCATTTGAAAGGAATTCTACATGCAATTCGGTGGGTTTCTCCATTGATCTAGAAGAATCCTTTGTTGATACTCGTATACTTCCCTCGAGTAATTTTCAAATGTCCGCTCGAATGATTCTATCGTTCTTATTATGGCTCCAATTTTGATTTCTAATTTTTTAAGGTGTAGCCGCTGGGTGTCGTCTTTGGAAGTCCTTGGCACTTCTTTTTATACCCTATCCTAAGGGTATATTAAGTTTGACACATAGTTTGTAACATAGGGAAATAATCGAGATAGACCCTATAAAGTATATATATTCGTGATCAGCATCAATAGCGAAATCGATTGAGCGATGACCGTCCGTCCGTATGTCACCGCTTTTTGGGCCTTAAATTTTGAGCTAGGACGATGAAATTTCATATCTGGGCTTCTGAGAAAAAGATACAGTACAAGTGTAAAAATTTTTTAAATCCGCCCACTGCCACGCCCACTTTTCATAACTTCATTAAATTATATGAAACCGAAAAATTTTGTTAAGACCAAATATTTAGGCATTCAGACTCCCTACAATCCACTCATACAAAAGTTTTGACCACGCAAACTTTTTGGGGGCGCTTTCATCATAAAACCGATTTTTGAGCCTTAAATTTTTAACTAGGACGCTTAAATTTCATATCTGGGCTTCTGATGAAAAGATACAGTAGAAGTCAAAATTTTTTTTACATTCGCCGACTGCCACGCCTACTTTTTTATAACTTCACTAAATTATATGAAACCGAAAAATTTTGCTAAGTAAAAATATTTAGGTATTCAGATTCCCTACCATTCACCCGTAGAACAGTTTTGGCCACGCCCACTTTTTGGGGGCGTTTTCATTAAAAAACCGACTTTGATAAAATTTTACATGTAACATCCTCAAACGCTCAAGGTTATAGCCTTATTTGAGTACAAAATGCAATTTGGCCACGCCCACTTTATAGAGAGGAGGATAGGGTACGGTACGGATAGGAACGGTATACGATCCGTTCCAGACGGATTGTAGCTTTTCTGTATGTTTATACCCTATCCTAAGGGTATATTAAGTTTGACACATAGTTTGTAACATAGAGAAATAATCGAGATAGACCCTATAAAGTATATATATTCGTGATCAGCATCAATAGCGAAATCGATTGAGCGATGACCGTCCGTCCGTCCGTCCGTCCGTAACCGCTTTTTGGGCCTTAAATTTTGAGCTAGGACGATGAAATTTCATATCTGTGCTTCTGAGAAAAAGATACAGTACAAGTGTAAAAGTTTTTGAAATCCGCCCACTGCCACACCCACTTTTTCATAACTTCATTAAATTATATGAAACTGAAAAATTTTGTTAAGACCAAATATTTAGGCATTCAGACTCCCTACAATCCACTCATACAAAAGTTTTTTCCACGCCCACTTTTTGGGGGCGTTTTCATCATAAAACCGATTTTTGAGCCTTAAATTTTTAACTAGGACGCTAAAATTTCATATCTATGCTTCTGACGGAAAGATATAGTCGAACTGTAAATTTTTTTTAATCCGCCCACTGCCACGCCTACCTTTTTATAACTTCACTAAATTATATGAAACCGAAAAATTTTGTTAAGTCCAAATATTTAGGCATTCAGATTCCCTACAATTCACCCATAGAACAGTTTTGGCCACGCCCACTTTTTGGGGGCGTTTTCATCACAAAACCGATTTTGATCAAATTTGACATGTAACATCCTCAAATGTTTTGGGGGCATTATCATCAAAAAACCTATTTTGATAAAATTTTACATGTAACATCCTCAAACGTTTGACATTATGGCCATGTTTGAGTACGAAATGCAATTTGGCCACGCCCACTTTATAGAGAGGAGGATAGGGTATCAGACGATCCATTCCAGATGGATTGTAGCTTTTCTGTATGTTTTTTAATTTGTTCGTGGTCCATACATACGGGCACACCCGTAACCAAGGAAGTGGAGGAGCAAAACCTTTAATTGGTAACCCTGACGACCCTATTTGTGTGGACAATAGAAAAATTTTGTGCTGCGCAAACACTGCGCCACTTGTGTGCTGCCCAAGCAACATTGCGCCACTTGCGTGCTGCGCAAACGACATTGCGCCACTTGTGTGCAGCAATGTTGTATGGGTGAATTGTAGGGAATCTGAATGCCTAAATATTTGTTTAGTGAAGTTATAAAAAAGTAGGCGTGGCAGTGGGCGGATTTAAAAAAAATGTACACTTCTATTGTATCTTTTCGTCAGAAGCCCAGATATGACATTTCAGCGTCCTAGTTAAACATTTTAGGCTCAAAAATCGGCTTTATGATGAAAACGCCCCCACAAAGTGGGCGTGGCCAAAACTTTTGTATGGGTGGATTGTAGGGAATCTGAATGCCTAAATATTTGGTCTTAACAAAATTTTTCGGTTTCATATAATTTAGTGAAATTATGAAAAAGCGGGCGTGGCACTGGGCGGATTTAAAAAATTTTTACACTTGTACTGTATCTTTTCCTCAGAAGCCCAGATATGAAATTTCATAGTCCTAGCTCAAAATTTAAGGCCCAAAAAGCGGTGACATACGGACGGACGGACGGACGGACGGTCATCGCTCAATCGATTTCGCTATTGATGCTGATCACGAATATATATACTTTATAGGGTCTATCTCGATTATTTCTCTATGTTACAAACTATGTGTCAAACTTAATATACCCTTAGGATAGGGTATAAACATACAGAAAAGCTGCAATCCATCTGGAACGGATCGTATGATACCCTATCCTCCTCTCTATAAAGTGGGCGTGGCCAAATTGCATTTTGTACTCAAATATAGCTATAATGGCGAACGTTTGAGGATGTTACATGTAAAATTTTATCAAAATAGGTTTTTTGATGATAACGCCCCCAAAAAGTGGGCGTGGCCAAAACTCTTCTATGGGTGAATTGTAGGGTATCTAAATACCCAAATATTTGGTCTTAACAAAATTTTGCGGTTTCATATAATTCAGTGAAGTTATAAAAAAGTAGGCGTGGCAGTGGGCGGATGTAAAAAAATTTTACACTTGTACTGTATCTTTTTCTTGGAAGCCCAGATATGAAATTTCAGCGTCCTAGTTAAAAATTTAAGGCCCAAAAATCGGTTTTGTGATGAAAACGCCCCCACAAAGTGGGCGTGGCCAAAACTTTTGTATGGGTGGATAGTAGGGAATCTGAATGCCTAAATATTTGGTCTTAACAAAATTTTTCGGTTTCATATAATTTATGGGCGTGGCCAAAACTTTTGTATGGGTGAATTGTAGGGTATCTAAATACCCACATATTTGGTCTTAACAATATTTTTCGGTTTCATATAATTTAGTGAAGTTATAAAAAAGTAGGCGTGGCAGTGGGCGGATGTAAAGAAATTTTACACTTGTACTGTATCTTTTTCTTGGAAGCCCAGATATGAAATACAAGCGTTATAGTTAAAAATTTAAGGCCGAAAAATCGGTTTTGTGATGAAAACGCCCCTAAAATGTGTTCGTGGCCAACAGCTTTGTATGGCTGGAGTGTAGAGAATCTGAATGCCTAAATATTTGGTCTTAACAAAATTTTTCGGTTTCATATAATTTAGTGAAGTTTTGAAAAAGTGGGCGTGGCAGTGGGCGGATTTCAAAAATTTTTACACTTGTACTGTATCTTTTTCTCAGAAGCCCAGATATGAAATTTCATCGTCCTAGCTCAAAATTTAAGGCCCAAAAAGCGGTGACATACGGACGGACGGACGGAAGGACGGACGGACGGACGGACGGAAGGACGGACGGACGGACGGACGGAAGGACGGACGGACGGACGGACGGACGGTCATCGCTCAATCGATTTCGCTATTGATGCTGATCACGAATATATATACTTTATAGGGTCTATCTCGATTATTTCTCTATGTTACAAACTATGTGTCAAACTTAATATACCCTTAGGATAGGGTATAAACATACAGAAAAGCTACAATCCGTCTGGAACGGATCGTCTGATACCCTATCCTCCTCTCTATAAAGTGGGCGTGGCCAAATTGCATTTCGTACTCACATATGGCTCTAACCTCGAACGTTTGAGGATGTTAAATGTAAAATTTTATCAAAATCGGTTTTTTGATGAAAACGCCCCCAAAAAGTGGGCATGGCCAAAACTGTTCTATGGGTGAATTGTAGGGAAACTGAATACCTAAATATTTGGACTTAACAAAATTTTTCGGTTTCATATAATTTAGTGAAGTTATAAAAAAGTAGGCGTGGCAGTGGGCGGATATAAAAAAAAATTACACTTCTACTGTATCTTTTCGTCAGAAGCCCAGATATGAAATTTCAGCATTATAGTTAAAAATTTAAGGCCCAAAAATCGGTTTTATGATGAAAACACCCCCAAAAAGTGGGCGTGGCAAAAACTTTTGTATGAGTGGATTGTAGGGAGTCTGAATGCCTAAATATTTGGTCTTAACAAAATTTTTCGGTTTCATATAATTTAGTGAAGTTATGAAAAAGTGGGCGTGGCAGTGGGCGGATTTCAAAAATTTTTACACTTGTACTGTATCTTCTTCTCTGAAGCCCAGATATGAAATTTCATCGTCCTAGATCAAAATTTAAGGCCCAAAAAGCGGTGACATACGGACGGACGGACGGTCATCGCTCAATCGATTTCGCTATTGATGCTGATCACGAATATATATACTTTATAGGGTCTATCTCGATTATTTCTCTATGTTACAAACTATGTGTCAAACATAATATACCGTTAGGATAGGGTATAAATATTACGAAGTGCCTTCATACTCAACTTCCGATAGAAGTTATCGTGACAGTTTCGGATATGATAAACAATCTTCCACCTGCCAATTCATACAAAACTTTACGTGAAACCCTAATAAAAAGAAAAGCGTTTTCAGACGCACAGCATCTCGAACAATTGCCTGAGTCTACGACTATGGACCACCAGTCGCCATCCGAGTTCTATCGCAAGATGGAAAATATAAGTATTACTTCAGTCGTGATAAAATTTTTAAAAATGTTGTGGCTCAAGCAGTTGCCCAATACAATTAGTAATAATGTTTAGGGAATCCAATGAGATCAAAATGCTAACAGAACTAGCGGATAAAATTTGGGAGACGTGTTCTACGTCTACCTCAAACGTCGATGCGGCGACGTGAAGCAACGGAGTTTTACAGAACTTAAAGATCTCGGTGAACGCATTGTTTTGACAGGTTGGAGATTTATATACATATGTATCTTTCTACAGAAACCTTATTTTAAGAATTTGGAAAATATTAGTGTCAAAAAACCTTCAATAAAAGAAACATACAGAAAAGCTACAATCCGTCTGGAACGGATCGTCTGATACCCTATCACCTCTCTATAAAGTGGGCGTGGCCAAATTGCATTTCGTACTCAAATATGGCTATAACGTCCAACGTTTGAGGATGTTAAATGTAAAATTTTATCAAAATCGGTTTTTTGATGAAAACGCCCCCAAAAAGTGGGCATGGCCAAAACTGTTCTATGGGTGAATTGTAGGGAATCTGAATACCTAAATATTTGGACTTAACAAAATTTTTCGGTTTCATATAATTTAGTGAAGTTATAAAAAAGTAGGCGTGGCAGTGGGCGGATATAAAAAAAAATTACACTTCTACTGTATCTTTTCGTCAGAAGCCCAGATATGAAATTTCAGCATCCTAGTTAAAATTTTAAGGCCCAAAAATCGGTTTTATGATGAAAACACCCCCAAAAAGTGGGCGTGGCAAAAACTTTTGTATGAGTGGATTGTAGGGAGTCTGAATGCCTAAATATTTGGTCTTAACAAAATTTTTCGGTTTCATATAATTTAGTGAAGTTATGAAAAAGTGGGCGTGGCAGTGGGCGGATTCCAAAACTTTTTACACCTGTACTGTATATTTTTCTCAGAAGAACAGATGTGAAATTTCATCGTCCTAGCTCAAAATTTAAGGCCCAAAAAGCGGTGACATACGGACGGACGGAAGGACGGACGGACGGACGGACGGAAGGACGGACGGACGGACGGACGGACGGTCATCGCTCAATCGATTTCGCTATTGATGCTGATCACGAATATATATACTTTATAGGGTCTATCTCGATTATTTCTCTATGTTACAAACTATGTGTCAAACTTAATATACCCTTAGGATAGGGTATAGAAACAAAATTAAAATTGATTTAATAGACTACACGTAAGCTAGTGTAGGATAAGTAACAAAATTAGTAAATAAAATATACAGAAAAGCTACAATCCGTCTAGAACGGATCGTATGATACCCTATCCTCCTCTCTATAAAGTGGGCGTGGCCAAATTGCATTTTGTACTCAAATATAGCTATAATGTCGAACGTTTGAGGATGTTACATGTAAAATTTTATCAAAATAGGTTTTTTGATGATAACGCCCCCAAAAAGTGGGCGTGGCCAAAACTTTTGTATGGGTGGATTGGAATCTAAATACCCACATATTTGGTCTTAACAAAAATTTTCGGTTTCATATAATTTAGTGAAGTTATAAAAAAGTAGGCGTGGCAGTGGGCGGATGTGAAGAAATTTTACACTTGTACTGTATCTTTTTGTTGGAAGCCCAGATATGAAATTTCAGCGTCCTAGTTAAAAATTTAAGGCCCAAAAATCGGTTTTGTGATGAAAACGCCCCTTAAATGTGGGCGTAGCCAAAAGTTTTGTATGCGTGGAGTGTAGAGAATCTGAATGCCTAAATATTTGGTCTTAACAAAATTTTTCGGTTTCATATAATTTAGTGAAGTTATGAAAAAGTGGGCGTGGCAGTGGGCGGATTTCAAAAATGTTTACACTTGTACTGTATCTTTTTCTCAGAAGCCCAGATATGAAATTTCATCGTCCTAGCTCAAAATTTAAGGCCCAAAAAGCGGTGACATACGGACGGACGGACGGACGGTCATCGCTCAATCGATTTCGCTATTGATGCTGATCACGAATATATATACTTTATAGGGTCTATCTCGATTATTTCTCTATGTTACAAACTATGTGTCAAACTTAATATGCCCTTAGGATAGGGTATAAACATACAGAAAAGCTACAATCCGTCTGGAACGGATCGTCTGATACCCTATCCTCCTCTCTATAAAGTGGGCGTGGCCAAATTGCATTTCGTACTCAAATATGGCTATAACCTCGAACGTTTGAGGATGTTAAATGTAAAATTTTATCAAATTCGGTTTTTTATGATAACGCCCCAAAAAGTGGGCGTGGCCAAAACTGTTCCAAATATTTGGTCTTAACAAAATTTTTCGGTTTCACATAATTTAGTGAAGTTATAAAAAAGTTTGCGTGGCAGTGGGCGGATGTAAAAAAAATTTACACTTGTACTGTATCTTTTTCTTGGAAGATATGAAATTTCAGCGTCCTAGTTAAAAATTTAAGGCCCAAAAATTGGTTTTGTGATGAAAACGCCCCCAAAAAGTGGGCGTGGCCAAAACTTTTGTATGAGTGGATTGTAGGGAATCTGAATGCCTAAATATTTGGTCTTAACAAAATTATTCGGTTTCATATAATTTAGTGAAGTTATGAAAAAGTGGGCGTGGCAGTGGGCGGATTTCAAACATTTTTACACTTGTACTGTATCTTTTTCTCAGAAGCCCAGATATGAAATTTCATCGTCCTAGCTCAAAATTTAAGGCCCAAAAAGCGGTGACATACGGACGGACGGACGGAAGGACGGACGGACGGACGGACGGAAGGACGGACGGACGGACGGACGGACGGAAGGACGGACGGACGGACGGACGGACGGTCATCGCTCAATCGATTTCGCTATTGATGCTGATCACGAATATATATACTTTATAGGGTCTATCTCGATTATTTCTCTATGTTACAAATTATGTGTCAAACTTAATATACCCTTAGGATAGCGTATAAACATACAGAAAAGCTACAATCCGTCTGGAACGGATCGTCTGATACCCTATCCTCCTCTCTATAAAGTGGGCGTGGCCAAATTGCATTTTGTACTCAAATATAGCTATAATGTCGAACGTTTGAGGATGTTACATGTAAAATTTTATCAAAATCGGCTTTTTGATGAAAACGCCCCCAAAAAGTGGGCGTGACCAAAACTGTTCTATGGGTGAATTGTAGGGAATCTGTATACCTAAATATTTGCTCTTAACAAAATTTTTCGGTTTCATATAATTTAGTGAAGTTATAAAAAAGTAGGCGTGGCAGTGGGCGGATGGAAAAAAAATTTACACTTGTACTGTATCTTTTTCTTGGAATCCGAGATATGAAATTTCAGCATCCTAGTTAAAAATTTAAGCCCCAAAAATCGGTTTTGTGATGAAAACGCCCCCAAAAAGTGGGCGTGGCCAAAACTTTTGTATGGGTGGATTGTAGGAAATCTGAATGCCTAAATATTTGGTCTTAACAAAATTTTTCGGTTTCATAGAATTTAGTGAAGTTATGAAAAAGTGGGCGTGGCAGTGGGCGGATTTCAAAAATTTTTACACTTGTACTGTATCTTTTTCTCAGAAGCCCAGATATGAAATTTCATCGTCCTAGCTCAAAATTTAAGGCCCAAAAAGCGGTGACATACGGACGGACGGACGGACGGACGGTCATCGCTCAATCGATTTCGCTATTGATGCTGATCACGAATATATATACTTTATAGGGTCTATCTCGATTATTTCTCTATGTTACAAACTATGTGTCAAACTTAATATACCCTTAGGATAGGGTATAAACATACAGAAAAGCTACAATCCGTCTGGAACGGATCGTCTGATACCCTATCACCTCTCTATAAAGTGGGCGTGGCCAAATTGCATTTCGTACTCAAATATGGCTATAACGTCCAACGTTTGAGGATGTTAAATGTAAAATTTTATCAAAATCGGTTTTTTGATGAAAACGCCCCCAAAAAGTGGGCATGGCCAAAACTGTTCTATGGGTGAATTGTAGGGAATCTGAATACCTAAATATTTGGACTTAACAAAATTTTTCGGTTTCATATAATTTAGTGAAGTTATAAAAAAGTAGGCGTGGCAGTGGGCGGATATAAAAAAAAATTACACTTCTACTGTATCTTTTCGTCAGAAGCCCAGATATGAAATTTCAGCATCCTAGTTAAAATTTTAAGGCCCAAAAATCGGTTTTATGATGAAAACACCCCCAAAAAGTGGGCGTGGCAAAAACTTTTGTATGAGTGGATTGTAGGGAGTCTCAATGCCTAAATATTTGGTCTTAACAAAATTTTTCGGTTTCATATAATTTAGTAAAGTTATGAAAAAGTGGGCGTGGCAGTGGGCGGATTCCAAAACTTTTTACACCTGTACTGTATATTTTTCTCAGAAGCCCAGATGTGAAATTTCATCGTCCTAGCTCAAAATTTAAGGCCCAAAAAGCGGTGACATACGGACGGACGGACGGAAGGACGGACGGACGGACGGACGGAAGGACGGACGGACGGACGGACGGACGGTCATCGCTCAATCGATTTCGCTATTGATGCTGATCACGAATATATATACTTTATAGGGTCTATCTCGATTATTTCTCTATGTTACAAACTATGTGTCAAACTTAATATACCCTTAGGATAGGGTATAAAAACAAAATTAAAATTGATTTAATAGACTACACGTAAGCTAGTGTAGGATAAGTAACAAAATTAGTAAATAAAATATACAGAAAAGCTACAATCCGTCTAGAACGGATCGTATGATACCCTATCCTCCTCTCTATAAAGTGGGCGTGGCCAAATTGCATTTCGTACTCACATATGGCTCTAACCTCGAACGTTTGAGGATGTTAAATGTAAAATTTTATCAAAATCGGTTTTTTGATGAAAACGCCCCCAAAAAGTGGGCATGGCCAAAACTGTTCTATGGGTGAATTGTAGGGAAACTGAATACCTAAATATTTGGACTTAACAAAATTTTTCGGTTTCATATAATTTAGTGAAGTTATAAAAAAGTAGGCGTGGCAGTGGGCGGATATAAAAAAAAATTACACTTCTACTGTATCTTTTCGTCAGAAGCCCAGATATGAAATTTCAGCATTATAGTTAAAAATTTAAGGCCCAAAAATCGGTTTTATGATGAAAACACCCCCAAAAAGTGGGCGTGGCAAAAACTTTTGTATGAGTGGATTGTAGGGAGTCTGAATGCCTAAATATTTGGTCTTAACAAAATTTTTCGGTTTCATATAATTTAGTGAAGTTATGGAAAAGTGGGCGTGGCAGTGGGCGGATTTCAAAAATTTTTACACTTGTACTGTATCTTCTTCTCTGAAGCCCAGATATGAAATTTCATCGTCCTAGATCAAAATTTAAGGCCCAAAAAGCGGTGACATACGGACGGACGGACGGTCATCGCTCAATCGATTTCGCTATTGATGCTGATCACGAATATATATACTTTATAGGGTCTATCTCGATTATTTCTCTATGTTACAAACTATGTGTCAAACATAATATACCGTTAGGATAGGGTATAAATATTACGAAGTGCCTTCATACTCAACTTCCGATAGAAGTTATCGTGACAGTTTCGGATATGATAAACAATCTTCCACCTGCCAATTCATACAAAACTTTACGTGAAACCCTAATAAAAAGAAAAGCGTTTTCAGACGCACAGCATCTCGAACAATTGCCTGAGTCTACGACTATGGACCACCAGTCGCCATCCGAGTTCTATCGCAAGATGGAAAATATAAGTATTACTTCAGTCGTGATAAAATTTTTAAAAATGTTGTGGCTCAAGCAGTTGCCCAATACAATTAGTAATAATGTTTAGGGAATCCAATGAGATCAAAATGCTAACAGAACTAGCGGATAAAATTTGGGAGACGTGTTCTACGTCTACCTCAAACGTCGATGCGGCGACGTGAAGCAACGGAGTTTTACAGAACTTAAAGATCTCGGTGAACGCATTGTTTTGACAGGTTGGAGATTTATATACATATGTATCTTTCTACAGAAACCTTATTTTAAGAATTTGGAAAATATTAGTGTCAAAAAACCTTCAATAAAAGAAACATACAGAAAAGCTACAATCCGTCTGGAACGGATCGTCTGATACCCTATCACCTCTCTATAAAGTGGGCGTGGCCAAATTGCATTTCGTACTCAAATATGGCTATAACGTCCAACGTTTGAGGATGTTAAATGTAAAATTTTATCAAAATCGGTTTTTTGATGAAAACGCCCCCAAAAAGTGGGCATGGCCAAAACTGTTCTATGGGTGAATTGTAGGGAATCTGAATACCTAAATATTTGGACTTAACAAAATTTTTCGGTTTCATATAATTTAGTGAAGTTATAAAAAAGTAGGCGTGGCAGTGGGCGGATATAAAAAAAAATTACACTTCTACTGTATCTTTTCGTCAGAAGCCCAGATATGAAATTTCAGCATCCTAGTTAAAATTTTAAGGCCCAAAAATCGGTTTTATGATGAAAACACCCCCAAAAAGTGGGCGTGGCAAAAACTTTTGTATGAGTGGATTGTAGGGAGTCTCAATGCCTAAATATTTGGTCTTAACAAAATTTTTCGGTTTCATATAATTTAGTAAAGTTATGAAAAAGTGGGCGTGGCAGTGGGCGGATTCCAAAACTTTTTACACCTGTACTGTATATTTTTCTCAGAAGCCCAGATGTGAAATTTCATCGTCCTAGCTCAAAATTTAAGGCCCAAAAAGCGGTGACATACGGACGGACGGACGGAAGGACGGACGGACGGACGGACGGAAGGACGGACGGACGGACGGACGGACGGTCATCGCTCAATCGATTTCGCTATTGATGCTGATCACGAATATATATACTTTATAGGGTCTATCTCGATTATTTCTCTATGTTACAAACTATGTGTCAAACTTAATATACCCTTAGGATAGGGTATAAAAACAAAATTAAAATTGATTTAATAGACTACACGTAAGCTAGTGTAGGATAAGTAACAAAATTAGTAAATAAAATATACAGAAAAGCTACAATCCGTCTAGAACGGATCGTATGATACCCTATCCTCCTCTCTATAAAGTGGGCGTGGCCAAATTGCATTTTGTACTCAAATATAGCTATAATGTCGAACGTTTGAGGATGTTACATGTAAAATTTTATCAAAATAGGTTTTTTGATGATAACGCCCCCAAAAAGTGGGCGTGGCCAAAACTTTTGTATGGGTGGATTGGAATCTAAATACCCACATATTTGGTCTTAACAAAAATTTTCGGTTTCATATAATTTAGTGAAGTTATAAAAAAGTAGGCGTGGCAGTGGGCGGATGTGAAGAAATTTTACACTTGTACTGTATCTTTTTCTTGGAAGCCCAGATATGAAATTTCAGCGTCCTAGTTAAAAATTTAAGGCCCAAAAATCGGTTTTGTGATGAAAACGCCCCTAAAATGTGGGCGTAGCCAAAAGTTTTGTATGCGTGGAGTGTAGAGAATCTGAATGCCTAAATATTTGGTCTTAACAAAATTTTTCGGTTTCATATAATTTAGTGAAGTTATGAAAAAGTGGGCGTGGCAGTGGGCGGATTTCAAAAATTTTTACACTTGTACTGTATCTTTTTCTCAGAAGCCCAGATATGAAATTTCATCGTCCTAGCTCAAAATTTAAGGCCCAAAAAGCGGTGACATACGGACGGACGGACGGACGGTCATCGCTCAATCGATTTCGCTATTGATGCTGATCACGAATATATATACTTTATAGGGTCTATCTCGATTATTTCTCTATGTTACAAACTATGTGTCAAACTTAATATGCCCTTAGGATAGGGTATAAACATACAGAAAAGCTACAATCCGTCTGGAACGGATCGTCTGATACCCTATCCTCCTCTCTATAAAGTGGGCGTGGCCAAATTGCATTTCGTACTCAAATATGGCTATAACCTCGAACGTTTGAGGATGTTAAATGTAAAATTTTATCAAATTCGGTTTTTTATGATAACGCCCCAAAAAGTGGGCGTGGCCAAAACTGTTCCAAATATTTGGTCTTAACAAAATTTTTCGGTTTCACATAATTTAGTGAAGTTATAAAAAAGTTTGCGTGGCAGTGGGCGGATGTAAAAAAAATTTACACTTGTACTGTATCTTTTTCTTGGAAGATATGAAATTTCAGCGTCCTAGTTAAAAATTTAAGGCCCAAAAATTGGTTTTGTGATGAAAACGCCCCCAAAAAGTGGGCGTGGCCAAAACTTTTGTATGAGTGGATTGTAGGGAATCTGAATGCCTAAATATTTGGTCTTAACAAAATTATTCGGTTTCATATAATTTAGTGAAGTTATGAAAAAGTGGGCGTGGCAGTGGGCGGATTTCAAACATTTTTACACTTGTACTGTATCTTTTTCTCAGAAGCCCAGATATGAAATTTCATCGTCCTAGCTCAAAATTTAAGGCCCAAAAAGCGGTGACATACGGACGGACGGACGGAAGGACGGACGGACGGACGGACGGACGGTCATCGCTCAATCGATTTCGCTATTGATGCTGATCACGAATATATATACTTTATAGGGTCTATCTCGATTATTTCTCTATGTTACAAATTATGTGTCAAACTTAATATACCCTTAGGATAGCGTATAAACATACAGAAAAGCTACAATCCGTCTGGAACGGATCGTCTGATACCCTATCCTCCTCTCTATAAAGTGGGCGTGGCCAAATTGCATTTTGTACTCAAATATAGCTATAATGTCGAACGTTTGAGGATGTTACATGTAAAATTTTATCAAAATCGGCTTTTTGATGAAAACGCCCCCAAAAAGTGGGCGTGACCAAAACTGTTCTATGGGTGAATTGTAGGGAATCTGTATACCTAAATATTTGCTCTTAACAAAATTTTTCGGTTTCATATAATTTAGTGAAGTTATAAAAAAGTAGGCGTGGCAGTGGGCGGATGGAAAAAAAATTTACACTTGTACTGTATCTTTTTCTTGGAATCCGAGATATGAAATTTCAGCATCCTAGTTAAAAATTTAAGCCCCAAAAATCGGTTTTGTGATGAAAACGCCCCCAAAAAGTGGGCGTGGCCAAAACTTTTGTATGGGTGGATTGTAGGAAATCTGAATGCCTAAATATTTGGTCTTAACAAAATTTTTCGGTTTCATAGAATTTAGTGAAGTTATGAAAAAGTGGGCGTGGCAGTGGGCGGATTTCAAAAATTTTTACACTTGTACTGTATCTTTTTCTCAGAAGCCCAGATATGAAATTTCATCGTCCTAGCTCAAAATTTAAGGCCCAAAAAGCGGTGACATACGGACGGACGGACGGACGGACGGACGGACGGACGGTCATCGCTCAATCGATTTCGCTATTGATGCTGATCACGAATATATATACTTTATAGGGTCTATCTCGATTATTTCTCTATGTTACAAACTATGTGTCAAACTTAATATACCCTTAGGATAGGGTATAAAAATACAGTGAGTACACTGAGTACAATGAGTGCACCCATTTGTGTTAATGAATGCAAAGGGTAATCGGTTTCTAGGTTTGATCAAGCAAAGACAAACAAGTTGCAGCTCTTAAAATTGTGTATTAAACTTATTTAACAAAATGGAAGCATATGATGTAAGTTAATATTTGCTTAGAAATAATTGCATATAGGTACATACATATTGAAATTTTATTTTAAACAAGGATTCAATAAACGATTTGGATATTTTGATGGCAAGCAATATTACGTTGCTAAATAGTTCAGCCATTAAAGCAAAAATTTAATATGAAAAGCACTTCAAATTTAACTTCAAATTTAAGCACCTCAAAAAACATACGTTGTCCACCCTCGTGTGTAGATTTCTACACATATGGAATTTGTGTGCATTTTCCATGGATTTGGTGTTTTTATACCCTATCCTAAGGGTATATTAAACTTGACACATAGTTTGTAACATAGAGAAATAATCGAGATAGACCCTATAAAGTATATATATTCGTGATCAGCATCAATAGCGAAATCGATTGAGCGATGACCGTCCGTCCGTCCGTCCTTCCGTCCGTCCGTCCGTATGTCACCGCTTTTTGGGCCTTAAATTTTGAGCTAGGACGATGAAATTTCATATCTGGGCTCTGAGAAAAAGATACAGTACAAGTGTAAAAATGTTTGAAATCCGCCCACTGCCACGCCCACTTTTTCATAATTTCACTAAATTATACGAAACCGAAAAATTTTGTTAAGACCAAATATTTAGGCATTTAGATTCCCTACAATCCACCCATACAAAAGTTTTGGCCACGCCCACTTTTTGGGACCGTTTTCATCACAAAACCGATTTTTGGGCCTTAAATTTTTAACTAGGGCGCTTAAATATCATATCTGGGCTTCCAAGAAAAAGATACAGTACAAGTGTAAAATTTTTTTACATCCGCCCACTGCCACGCCTACTTTTTTATAACTTCACTAAATTATATGAAACGGAAAAATTTTGTTAAGACCAAATATTTGGGTATTTAGATTCCATACAATTCACCCATAGAAGAGTTTTGGCCACGCCCACCAAAAAACCTATTTTGATAAAATTTTACATATAACATCCTCAAACGTTCGACATTATAGCTATATTTGAGTACAAAATGCAATTTGGCCACGCCCACTTTATAGAGAGGAGGATAGGGTATCATACGATCCGTTCTAGACGGATTGTAGCTTTTCTGTATGTTTTTATCTCCAATCGATTTTCCCAAGTATGGTTGAATTTCCCAATCATAACATGTATAGAAGATACCAGCAACCACAATTTTAATTCATATTTCACTTCTATTGCCATATATAAGTTATAGTTATAAACAACACAAATTCGTCATAGCTGTCTCCAGAAATATCACTATCATTACAATCATCACCGTCATTCAAAAATGCTTCCATTTCCTCAACTGTGAGATATGTAAATATGTATCTTGGTCTAGACAAAGCTTTTTATACCCTATCCTAAGGGTATATTAAGTTTGACACATAGTTTGTAACATAGAGAAATAATCGAGATAGACCCTATAAAGTATATATATTCGTGATCAGCATCAATAGCGAAATCGATTGAGCGATGACCGTCCGTCCGTCCGTCCGTATGTCACCGCTTTTTGGGCCTTAAATTTTGAGCTAGGACGATGAAATTTCATATCTGGGCTTCTGAGAAAAAGATACAGTACAAGTGTAAAAATTTTTGAAATCCGCCCACTGCCACGCCCACTTTTTCATAACTTCACTAAATTATATGAAACCGAAAAATTTTGTTAAGACCAAATATTTAGGCATTCAGATTCCCTACAATCTACCCATACAAAAGTTTTGGCCACGCCCACTTTTTGGGGGCGTTATCATCACAAAACCGAGTTTTGGGCCTTCAATTATTAACTAGGACGCTGAAATTTCATATCTGGGCTTCCAAGAAAAAGATACAATACAAGTGTAAATTTTTTTTACATCCGCCCACTGCCCCGCCTACTTTTGTATAACTTCACTAAATTATATGAAACCGAAAAATTTTGTTAAGACCAAATATTTAGGCATTCAGATTCCCTACAATCCACCCATACAAAAGTTTTGGCCACGCCCACTTTTTGGGGGTGTTTTCATCAAAAAACCGATTTTGATAAAATTTTACATGTAACATCCTCAAACGTTCGAGGTTATAGCCATATTTGAGTACAAAATGCAATTTGGCCACGCGCACTTTATAGAGAGGAGGATAGGGTATCATACGATCCGTTCCAGACGGATTGTAGCTTTTCTGTATGTTTTTTATTATTATTGCTTGTAAATTCGGATTTCAAAAATTTTTACACTTGTACTGTATCTTTTTCTCAGAAGCCCAGATATGAAATTTCAGCGTCCTAGTTAAAAATGTAAGGCCCAAAAAGCGGTGACATACGGACGGACGGACGGACGGACGGTCATCGCTTAATCGATTTCGCTATTGATGCTGATGACGAATATATATACTTTATAGGGTCTATCTCGATTATTTCTCTATGTTACAAACTATGTGTCAAACTTAATATACCCTTAGGATAGGGTATAAACAACACTCATTTCCAGCGCCGCCGAGCAACACAATTACTTTACATCAATTCTGCAGCAATCATAAATGAATAACTGAGTGCTCTCAGTGTAGTGAATGCACTCATTGTACTCAGTGCATGGTTTGTTATAAATGGGTGAAATACTCACTCAGTAATCAAATATCAAGGGATTTACTCATTTAATTTTGCAAGATGTGAGTACAGTGAATAAGGTACGTGAATAGATAATGAATGTTTTGAAACTGGATTCAAGACATTCTTTGCAGATCTCTATTATTTAGGTTTGATACTAACAGTTTTAGTTGGGATGAAGGAGCGCATTCCAAGTAAAACCAAGTCTGTGAATATGTCAGTAGCGGCATTTACATCTCTATCGAGGAAGCATAGAGACCAATTAAAAGCCCTGAAGAACAAATTTAAGCCGCTCCAATCGGCATTCTCGTATTGCCAAATTGTTCTTCGAGGGTATCTACTGTTAACTGAGTGCTGATTAGAGTAAAAGAATTTAGCTGACACCGAACAATCTACACAGGGAAGCAGAAACTGCGATTGAATACTTGTCGGGAAGAGAGGTTAAAAACGGGTCTAGAGTGTGTTGGCCGTGACCGTGAACATCGGGAATGTGCGTGGCCTTGTCCGCAAGCTGAGTAAGGTGATTCAACTCAGCGAAGATTTCTGTGTAACGACCTTAAGGTGTTGTTGGTCCATAGTGGCGAAGCCAACTAGTATTATGGACATTGAAATCACCCGCAACATCTATTTCAGTTTTGGGATAGCGGGATAAAATACTAGTTATTGATTCAGAAATTTTATCAAGGTGTTGAAATGTCAATTCCTTTCCTAAACCGGGGCTTCGATAAAGAAGACAGAAGTGAATGGAATGCTTCCCGATGGAAAATTTGATCCAGAAAAACTGAAAGAGTGGATCATCTGAGCTATCGAATTGGGGCTGCAGTTGGAAGCTCACTTAATTTTTTACGTAGAGCGCTATACCTCTACGTGGCACAAATAACGGCACCAGTGTATACCCTGCTATTGCGAATTCACTGCGATCAGCGTCATCGTTAAGCTGGGTTTCACTTAGTGCCATTACCGCTGGTTTGTGCGTGCAGATATGGGTAGCAACAGCAAAGAAGTTGCCTCTTAGCCCACAAATATTTGTATACGCAACCTCGAAAATTTCCATCAAAAAATTATTTATAACGATTTAAAATGTACACTCCACAATCTATCTAGCCCTTATAAAGTAGGCGTGGCCATATTGCATTTTATACTGATATACGATGATAACGCCGAATGTTTGAGGATGTAAAATTTCATGAAAATTTATTTTTTTATGAAAACGCCCCCAAAAAGTGGGCGTGACCAAAGCTGTTGTGAACTGTAGGGAATCTAAATGCCTAAATATTTAGTCTTAACAAAATTTTTCGGTTTCATATAATTTAGTGAAGTTATGGAAAAGTGGGCGCGGCAGTGGGCGGATTTCCAAAACTTGTACTGCTTCTCCTTCTCAAAAGCTCAGATATGAAATTTTATCCTCCTTGCTCAAAATTTAAACCAAAAAGTGCTGGCGGACGGACGGACATGGCTAAATCGTCTTCGCCATTGATACTGGTCACGAATATATGTATGTATGTATATACTTTATAGGGTCTATCCCGAATTTTTCTCTATGTTACAAAATATGTATCAAACTTAATATACCCTTAGGATAGTGTATAAAAAGAGAAAGGGAAGGGAAAAAGGTCAAATTTAACATCTGAAATAAGGAAACTAGGCAAATATTGTAACAACTACTATTATCGGTTTTCTTTCAGTTATTTCCCATGCGTTTCCTGTTCACTATAAGAGCTATGTACGTATTATAATTGACTTAGTAATTATTATATCCTTCATTAATTGTATTCGAACAAATTAAGTTTCATCATAAGAAGAAACAATAACAACAATAAATATTTCTCGTACAGAAAAAGTGTAAAGTGTTTCGCTTGAAAAAGTGTTGAGAAGAGTTTGTTCGCGAAAAACCTGCGAGAAGCATGTAAACAGTTTTATCGCAACCAAACGCTGTCAGTTGTGTATGGAATCTTACGAAAGTAAGTAAGTAAGTAAAAATTGTTAACGTGAGAGTTAAGTCATTCCCCAGAAAAATAGGCAAAAATAAAGACTGATGTCTTTATTATATGGTTATAAATAAAACGTTCCATTGTACATTGTACGTTCCATAGTTTAAGAATAAACTATTATATTATATAGTAGCAAATTAATATATGACTTATTGATACCATTTTTAGATTTTGGGAACATCTGTCATTATTGGAAGCGTTTGGATACTTAACGACCCTATGTTTTCATTGATGTTCACTCAATCTGGAGAATTTTTGTATATTGTAGTCTACTTTCTTTTATTGGCTGGTTGCTTTATACTGCTAAGTGCTTGGTTTGCTTGTTATGGTATCCTTAAGGAATCAAAATGTGTTCTTGGTGCGGTAAGTTGCTATATACTTTTTACAATAGATGAGAAATATTAATGATATATTTGTACCATCCATAAATATTTTGATGCTGCACAACAGTTTATATTGACCTTACTGATTATATTGGGCTCTGAGATAGCAGCAGGCACTTGGATTTTGAAAAATAGAGACAGATTTTATGACATAATAAGAGCATCCATTAAACATTCAATTCAAGAAGAATATGGACAAATTAGTACAACCACTGTTACTTTTGACGTAATTCAGAAACATGTTGGTATTATTTTAATAAATTATAAATAAAAAAATTAGTGCCAGTTTTTGCAGCTTAAATGTTGCGGCGCAGATGGACCTACTGATTGGATAGCAAGTCGATACAATAATGTCGGTCGAGAGGATATAATAAATATTGCATTTTCGTCACTTAATGTGTTTTTCAATATACCGGAATCATGTTGCAATCAAGATATGAGTGAAATATCATGCGAAATAGCCAGAAAGCATAAGTTAGACGCCATTTTTCAACCGGGGGTATTCGAGGAGGTAAGGACTGTACCTATACACATGTACATACATATGTATATAAGAATTGAATAATGTTTGATCCTATTTCCATAATTACAGGGTTGCATTACCAAATTGAGTCAGATGGCATCAGACAATTCAGAGATATTGTTCGGAATCTCAGTAAGTGCAATTATATTAGAAATAATTGCGCTCGTTTTTTCCTTATTCTTGTGTTTTTCGATGGTAAAGGATCGTAATAAAAATAAAAACTTTCTGAGTTCTTAATAATTTATTTCTAATGTATCCGCATACAAATTTAAGTATATATACACATACATACGTACGTATACATGTATGTTTGTACATATATGTATGTATTCGATCAGCGTTGAAATTAACTAATTTTACTATTTGACAAAACAATCGAAAACAATCGATGAGAAAGTTAAAATAGTTGAATACTTTAATTTTTATAATTTTATTTAAAACGCAAAATTAAGATCAAATCTACGTACATACATATGTACATACATCCCAGCGGCGATTATTCGAATTGTGCATATCGTTCACGAACTTCTGAAATCGTAGGAAATTAATTGCTACGATATAGTGATGTACATACAGTTGCGGTCAAAATAATAGTAGAGAAACTTATGGAACAAAAAAAGAATTATAAATATATCCATTTGTACAAACAAATATATATTTTTTTTTTTAAATTCATGATTTTTAATCTATTATTTTAGAAAAACCTAGACCTAAAATTTAACATCATTATATAATAATTTTGAATGTATCCAAATGTATAGTATATATAAGATAATAATTAGGTTTAAAACTTAAATCATGACAAAAAGATCGTGGTTTTTACATGAAATTATATTAAGTTGCATGGTCTTTATTGAAGACTAGCCGACCCTTCCGGCTTCGCTCATGTATTTTTCATAGTATGAATAAGTAGATATGAACGTACGTAGCCCTAATTCTTATCATTGGATCTTTAAAATCCAAATTAACTCAAATTAATAAAATAAAAGTCGATATCAAGACAAATTTATAAAGTTAAGTACTAAGTTTGAGGTCGTTTATAAAGCAGAGTATTTAGTATTGTGTATTGTATCTTACGCATGGCAGATACTTCTCTAAGCCTGGGTATTTACCTACGTAATGGAGCAACGATTAATCCATATAGCTACGAAAATCTTAGGCCAGCAGGTTTCCTTATTTCTTCAGCACCTCTTTATATGATATGCTTGGTGTTTTTCCAATAGACTATACCTTTATCAACTCCCTCTTTTAAGAAAAGCGTGTGAGTGGTTTCGGTTTGTTGGCTATTTCAGAATCAGGAGCTACATACAGCTTTTATTAAGGCAATAAGTGCCGTTTTCAAAGATAAGGGCAAATTATGATCAATTATATACATTAATTATCATTCGCAGCTCAGCCGTTTTAATTTGATTTATTTTAGCTTGAAACTTTTTTCGGTACTGGGTGTTGTCCATTTATGGTTGATTTCTTAAACTCTTATGTCGTTTAATATGTTGTGATGTTGTCCGATCCAATTTGTTGTTCCATCCAGTTAAAATTTTCTAAACACTTACATATGTTGAAATAAACGAATTCTTTTCTTACTCCTGCCGGGTTCTTCGTGACAAATGTCGATCTCTCTAGTTTTATTTGCTGGAAGATGTTTTTTTTTTGTTGCTGTTTTTATACCCTATCCTAAGGGTATATTAAGTTTGACACATAGTTTGTAACATAGAGAAATAATCGAGATAGACCCTATAAAGTATATATATTCGTGATCAGCATCAATAGCGAAATCGATTGAGCGATGACCGTCCGTCCGTCCGTCCGTCCGTATGTCACCGCTTTTTGGGCCTTAAATTTTGAGCTAGGAGGATGAAATTTTATATCTGGGCTTCTGAGAAAAAGAAACAGTACAAGTGTAAAAATTTTTGAAATCCGCCCACTGCCACGCCCACTTTTTCATAACTTCACTAAATTATATGAAACCGAAAAATTTTGTTAAGACCAAATATTTAGGCATTCAGATTCCCTACAATCCACCCATACAAATTTTTGGCCACGCCCACTTTTTGGGGGCGTTTTCATCACAAAACCGAGTTTTGGGCCTTAAATTATTAACTAGGACGCTGAAATTTCATATCTGGGCTTATGACGAAAAGATACAGTAGAAGTGTCAATTTTTTTTACATCCGCCCACTGCCACGCCTACTTTTTTATAACTACACTACATTATATGAAACCGAAAAATTTTGTTAAGACCAAATATTTTGGTATACAGATTCCCTACAATTCACCCAAAGAACAGTTTTGGTCACGCCCACTTTTTGGGGCGTTTTCATCAAAAAACCGATTTTCATGAAATTTTACATGTAACATCCTCAAACGTTCGACATTATAGCTATATTTGAGTACAAAATGCAATTTGGCCACGCCCACTTTATAGAGAGGAGGATAGGGTATCATACGATCCGTTCCAGACGGATTGTAGCTTTTCTGTATGTTTTTTCTTCAATGCGGTTGATGAAGATGTTGTTTTCAAATTAAATGAAACTGAAGACATATGTGACGAAGATGGCAGCGACTGAGCAGTTTGGTTTTTTCTTTCCGTATTCGTTCCTGGAGGTGGACT
This sequence comes from Xylota sylvarum, assembly GCA_905220385.1. Lineage (NCBI taxonomy): Eukaryota > Metazoa > Arthropoda > Insecta > Diptera > Syrphidae > Xylota > Xylota sylvarum. Next base: position 77,178,600 of record LR999958.1, on the reverse strand, counting down.
TGCTTGATGAGAGATGTTGCCCACAATTCGTGTACCTGAGTTAAAAACAAATATTCTTTAATTATTTTGAAACTAGGGGAAAATTTTCGTGACGTAATAAAAAAAGGCAGCCAGGACGGTATCAATGATATGTAACTATGCCACGAGATGATATCCCAATTTTTATTAACAGTCATGCGGCCATTAAAGAAATTTTTGCTCATGAAATCAAGTCCAAGCTAGTTCGGTGCTGAGCTGTCACAAAGAACTTATGCCCAAATCACAATGTCGCGTGACAGATTGTGCAGAAACACCGGGCACCACGAAATGCAACCTCACCCTTGGTCGGCGTTTTATCGTAAATATCGTAAATGCTACTAAAATCTCCAAGTAGATATACTCTCCACTTTTGCGTGCGTTTGACAACTATCGGCTATCAGCAGGGTTGCCGTTAGGCGACTTTTTAGCGTCCGGGATATCAGGTAACTACTTTTTTCAAAAATGCCGAAGTTGGACACTTTTTCAAAATCTTGGCGACTTTTGGGACTCTTTTCTCAGGATTCATTTATAAATTATGCTGCCAAATTACTTGCTTGGCTACTGGGGCAGAGTTGTAACGGAATTAAATCTTTTGGGAGGTCTATTGAATTCATCTAGAAATGATTTGAAGTCTTTTTTCTAAAAAAGGTTAGGATTAAAAAAACGTAGTTCGCACTTCTTTTGAAGTCAGTTATTAATGCATTCAATATTTGATAAACACTTAATTGAAATCATTTTTGAAGTCAATCGAATTCACATATTTCGTTGAAGTCAGTAGTGAATTTACTTGAAATTTTTGGATTTCATTTTTCTTAAAAATGAATTTTTTGTTATGTAAATAATTAGACGCTGTTGCGCCTCGTCAGCTTGGTCAAGCAATTTTACCTTCTTCGGTTTTGATAACACATCAAAATCTCCTTCACTATTCAAACACCACGGTATCTTTACTACCTGAAAGTTTGAATCTCATCCACAAATGTCTTATAATTAGACATCAACATCAACATGATCCACCACCTGGAATCAAGTGAATTAAAATTATTGCAGTTGAATTCACTGACTTCAACTGAATTCACTACTGACTTTAATTTCAGTGCAAATTGGAATGCAAATCATTGCCTTAGACATTGACTTGTGCTGATGATTAGAATAACAGATCACTTTTAAGTAACGATTCAACAACTTCATAATTAATAGTGAATAACTAGTCTTTAACCTTTTTTAAGAACGCTATAACGGTGTAGAAATGATAAAAATGGGTTTGGTACGCGATTGGAACATAGATAAGATGCATGGTATTTATACGAAGACTATAAAACTGTGAAGTTCTACTAGGAATATGGCCGCTTTGCTTAAAAAATTCTTTTAAGACTTTGAAAACGTAAAGGTGTCTCATTGGTAAAGTATGCAGGTTTCTAAATAAAGGCCAGCTGTGAGTAAAACGATTTATGTTACAAATAATCCTAATTAGATGTTTCCGATGTATTAACAATGGGCTGAAAGTGTTATTATAAGAAGCACCATAACTTGGGAGGCGCAGGGACATAAGTCCCCGGGACATATCTAAGTCCAATTTTTTTTTCTTTTGGGACCAATGTCCCACTTAACTGGGGCATAAGACCCAAATTGAATTAGAGATTAATGTCCCACCCCATCGGGACATAAGTCCAAAATTTCTTTCTTCGAAAATGGGACATAAGTCCCAAATACTAGCAATTGGCCTTATAACACTTTGATAGAGCGACATTAGGCAAATTTTGCTTATTGGCAGCTGCCACTGTTGGATTTGTGGTAGATGCGAGGTTGGGTATATGCAAACTTTCTTTATATCCATATTTCGCATATTTCGCATATTTCGCATGGATGCTCAACCTCGCACTTATCCCAAATCCAACAGTGACCCCAAGCAGGGGGGTTGCAGGTTGGCAGCATGCCTCCCAAAGATATTCCACTGTTTATGCATATAAGTGACATAAAGCAAAATTTGCATAATGTAGCTTTGCTATGTACTTCTATGTTCTTCTGGGTATTTGAATTCTCTAAGTTTATTTAAAAAGAAATAAATTAGGTGGCAGAGTTGTTAATAACTGCATTACTTTGGTACTGCAATCAGAAAGTCATAGTCAATTGAATAAAATCTTGGAATAAAAGTTAAGACTTTGACGTAGTACTTTAACTTTAAAACTACAGTCACTAGTCATTTTGAATAGTCTTACTGGGCAGTTACCCGAAGCATTCAATTGACTGTAAGTTAAATGACTGCAGTACTTCAGTGATTTATATATAATACTTTCAGTAAGTTATAAGTCTTCTAAAATTGTTACTCATTTTTGCAGTCAGTAAGTCTTTTGACTGCAGTCAATTAACTGCCCAGTAAGAATATAAAAATGACTGGTGACTGTAGTTTTAAAATTAAAGTCATTGTGTAAGTCAACAGACTTATTAAATAAAGTCTTTTAGTCAATTAACTGCAGTCTTCAAATTACTGCAATCTTAACAACTCTGAGGTGGGACGTAAGACCCAATATTTTTTGATGGGACTTATGTCCCGATACGGGGGAAAATAAGTCCCTAATTCGATTTGTCACTTATGTCACGATGGATTTAATAATTTTGTAGAACAATATTGTTTACATTTTACGCGTTACAAGGAACATATGCGATCTAACAGTTTGAATATGATCTATCCAATTAAAATTATGGTCAATTAATACTCCAAAGTATTTATAGTGGTGCATTGACTCAATATTAAAACAATTATTGGAACAAGGTAAACTACTAACAAAATTACATTTTCCACAATTATGTAAAAGTAAACAGAATTAAAAATACATTTTAAGTTTTATTTTCTCGTTAATAATCATTTTATTTTCCATAAATCAACGTCTCAAGTTTCTAGACCTTCCGAGATCTTTGCAATACTTTCAAATCTTGTATCAAATTGATAAGTAAAAGCATTGTATATAAATCTAATAGTATTATCACTTGACGATATTTTTTCTTAGCTTCCTCGTTCGACAGAGGGCGCAAAGCAAAGTGATTTCTCTTACACACAGAAAGAGAATTTTGAGCGAACGAAATGGATAAACGAGATAACAAAAGGAAAAACGGCAAGGAATATAAAAAAAACATACAGAAAAGCTACAATCCGTCTGGAACGGATCGTCTAATACCCTATCCTACTCTCTATAAAGTGGGCGTGGCCAAATTGCATTTCGTACTCAAATATGGCTATAACCTCGAACGTTTAAGGATATTACATGTAAAATTTTATCAAAATCATTTTTTTGATGAAAACGCTCCCAAAAAGTGGGCGTTTCCAAAACAGTTCGATGGGTAAATGGTAGGGAATCCGAATACCTAAATATTTGGACTTAACAAAATTTTTCGGTTTCATATAATTTAGTGAAGTTATAAAAAAGTAGGCGTGGCAGTGGGCGGATTAAAAAAAAAATTTACACTTCTACTGTATTTTTTCGTCAAAAGCCCAGATATGAAATTTCAGCTTCCTAGCTCAAAATTTAAGGCCCAAAAAGCGGTGACATACGGACGGACGGACGGACGGACGGTCATCGCTCAATCGATTTCGCTATTGATGCTGATCACGAATATATATACTTTATAGGGTCTATCTCGATTATTTCTCTATGTTACAAACTATGTGTCAAACTTAATATACCCTTAGGATAGGGTATAAAAACTGACTCTCTTCTTGATCATGTACATAAGTACATCCAAATATGTACATGTTCTTGTTGTTTAATACCATCGTGATGGACGAGACGGGAGGATTATGTTTTCCTTTCGTGTTTTGTTTTTGTATTTTTTGGTGTGTACCTTAATTATGAATGAAGTTATTTTTCTGCAATATACACAATTGCACACACACTCAAACGCTGCCACATTTTATTATTACTATGCGGGAATTAGCGACATGGCAATATTGTAGATTTCAATGTTAATGCAAATGCAAATGCATTTCTTCTTGTTAACTATATGTAGGTAGGTACTTAGGTATGTAGGAATATAATATACATTTAATTCATGTACATATGTACATATGTACGTAGATATGTGCATATGTATAACAATTTCATAAACTATATTTTTGCAATGACTAGATTATTGCACATGTATTAAAAAAAGTTTATTATTATTATGTATTATTATGTATATGTAATACATACATACATATATACATATATTATATACATAATGTATTAACATACATATGTATGTATAATAATTGCATAAATAATAAATTTACATACATCCATACATATACATATATCTATGAATTATGCAAACACCAGAAAAAACACAGAAAATTTAATACAAAACCAAAAAAAACTTTATTTGTAAGGAGACGGGGAGCTCACTGTTTTAGCAGTAGCACCCCCATTTAGAAGAAGTTCGCTAGTTTCCAGATCGCCGGAAAAGCCAACACCAGTGGAGAAACAGTATAGTACCGAACCCACTGGTCCCAGCACTTCCAAAAGCACGGAAAAACCCACTGAAGCAGAGAGGAAGACGGATACAAGCCCCAGCCTGAATATACAAAATCGGGAGAGTGATGCTATGAGAATCCTCGGCAGCAAGATCACCGAGCTGATGGATTTCAGGGAAAAAATAACGTGCATCATGAAATTAGGAGACTGGTTAGTTCAATTCGAACCCACTATAAAACAGTGGAGAAACATGAAATAACCAAGAAGACGATCAGGGTCAAAAATGATCTCTCGTCCCAAAGTACCCAAACGGAGGAAAGGAGCTGCAGTGCGACCTTTAGGATTGGGAAGGATAACGCTAGCGGGCCCGGGCGGAGTCCTGCCCAGAATCCCGGAAAGCAGGCAACACCCACCAATAAAAGGAGAAGGGACACGACTCCCAAGCCGAAAAGGCAAGCGAGCTAGCAAAAACGGCACTTGCCTGAGCCAAAAAGGAAAAGACCGGAGACAGAGGTGGATGGAGGATCTTCGAATTTAGATCAACAACAAAAAACGACGAAAAGTCAAGGGCCAGCAAAGAAGATGGAATGGACGCAGGTGAAGGGACGTGAAAGACAGAGAAGGAAGCCAACCCGACCCGATGGGATTGTAATAAAGGCAACAGGAGATCTTTCCTACGCGGACATGTTGAGGAAGGTAAAAACCGACCCCTCACTAAAAGAGCTAGGAGAAAATGTGGACCACGTCCGGAAGACCATGAAAGGAGAAATATTGCTGCAGCTGAAGAAAACAGCAGATGCCCAAACTTCGGACTTCCAGCAACAAGTGGAAACGATTTTGGAAACAAAGGCCAAAGTCAAAACGATGACACATGAGGTCTTAATAGAGGTGAAGGATCTTGATGAAATCACCACCAAGGAACAAGTCGCTCTAGCCCTCTCAGAGCAGTTCGAATTGCAAAAGCCGATACCGGAAACTGCAATAAAGTCCGTGAGGAAAACTTATGCCGGGACGCAGACTGCAGTAGTAAGCCTGCCAGCAAGCATCGGCAGGAAAAGCCAGAATCGGGTGAGTAAATTGCCGATTAAGAGAAAAACCGGATCTGAAATGATTTTACCGGTGCCTCGGGTATGGCCACCGCGCAATGGACTGCAAGAGTGAAGATCGGTCCGAACACTGCTACAGATGCGGTGGAAAGGGACACAAGGCAAAGGATTGCTCCTTAGAGCCGGAATGTATGCTCTGTAAAGGAAGTGGGCACAGCGCCAAGCACAGTACTGGAAGCATAAGATGCCCTGCATTCCAGCTCGCGCTGAATGCAGCTCAGGACCTACTTACACAGATGGTCCAAGAGTACGATGCGGATATCGCAATACTCAGCGAGCCCTACAAGCAGCTTAATGAGAGTGTGTGGACAGCGGACACTTCAGGTACAGCAGCGATATGGATATACGGCCAACGAGCATTCGAACAAAAAATGACAACACACCAGGCAGGATTCGTGTTTTTTTTTTTTTTTTAAGAAGGTGGAAAGCATCGAAAGCCTGAGTGTGGGACTTTAATCCACTAAAACCACCTCTGTTAGGCATTTCATCACAGGGGGGTTTTCAGCCGTAGCTGCTTCTCTCTTTGTCTGCATGTAAGGAGATGTAGGTGCCGAAGCACGAAAGTCTGTCCGTGGGTGTGTGTGTTCATGTGTGTATGCGTGTTCATGTCTATGTGTGAGTATCAGTCTATTGCATGTACGTATAAGTTTTGGTTTCGTAGCGTAATTATGTAGTGGTTCTATAGTGTGTATGTTATGTATGTTAAAGGTTGTGTATGTCGTATTTGGCTGTGTGTTCCAGGCGTAGCTGCTGCATTATGGTTGTGATAACTTCATTTGCCGTCCCCAGGCTTCAGACGTCGTTAGCATGAAAGTTATCAGCCCTATTGGTGTCACCTCTCCACCTATTGCCATTTCCAGTATATTTCTGGCCATCGAGAATCCTCGGCATTCCATCAGGATATGCACTGCATTCTGAATTTTGCCATCGCAATGCGGACAGTATGGGTCGTCAACATGCTTATACTTGCAGAGATACTCTCGGAAGCATCCATGCCCCGACAGGAATTGCGTCAGGTAGTAGCTTACTTCTCTGTGTCCTCTACTGTTCCACTTTTCTATGCTGGAGATTAATTTGTGGGTCCATCTCCTTTTGGTGGTAGTATCCCATCTGCGTTGCCACTCTGCTTGTATGGCAGCGCTGGTAATTCTCCTCTCTTCCGGCTCGGCTGAAGAGACTGTCTCGCTGACACAGTTCTGTAAACGCAGCATATTCTTAGCGATGCGATTCTATGCACTGCGTTCATGCGCCTCATGTAGGATTTGACATCCGTCGCTGGTGCCCTTATGGGGGACGCGTACATAAGCATCGACTTGCTCACCGTTGCTAGCAGATTTCTAATTGGCTGCCTTGGTCCACCAATATTTGGCATTATCCTGGATAGTGCCGCTACTGCTCGGGAGGCTTTTTCACCTGCGTACATCATGTGTTCTTTGAAGTTGAGCCTGTGATCCAGCAGCATTCCCAGGTATCTGATGTGTGGGCTCGACGCAGGATTCGTGTGGGCCAAAGTAAATGACGTCTACTTCTTTAGCTGCTATGCTCCTCCCAGCATTACACAAGAACAATTTGAGCAAATAGTCTATCGCAACCACCGCAAGAGGAAGAAACCGCGTCGTCATTGCAGGCGATTTTAATGCGTGGGCGGTAGAATGGGGTTCACGTACCACAAACGCCAGAGCAAGAACACTCCTGGAGGCATTTGCATCGTTGGACATAGTTCTCGCGAATTCCGGGAGCGAGCTGACTTTCAGCAAAAACGGAAGAGGGTCAATAATAGACATTACTTTTATGAGCACGTGTTTGGCAAGGAATGCTGCGACCACCAGGCGATCAAGTTCCAGCTACGACCCAGCCCCATTGAAAATAGAAGAGAGCAGAGAATGCAGCCGCGGAAAAGAGGATGGAAACCACATATTCTGGACGTCGAAGTACTTCAGCTGATGATGGAAGATGTATCCCTTAGTAGACCAGCCGCCGATAAGGCGAATCAGCTCAGAAAAGGATTGGCACGCGCCTGTGACGCATCTATGCAAAAGAAAACAACAAGCGCGCGGCGACCTCCAGTATACTGGTGGAACGACGAAATCGCCAGACTGCGCGCAGAGAGTCACAGGGCGCGCAGATTGTACCAGCGGTCCAGAGAACACAGCAACCATGGAGAACTACATGAGAGATTCATAACCGCCCGGAGAAATCTAAAAACTGCAATTAAAGACAGTAAAAAGAGAAGCTTCATCGAACTGTGCAACGAAGCCGACCAAAACCCGTGGGGAAAAGCCTACCAAGTGGTGATGATGAAGCTGAAGGGTGGCCGAAAACCCGCGCCTACGTCCACAGTGTTTCTCGAAAACGTAGTGGCTGTACTCTTCCCACAACAACCAGAAATGGAGGTACAAACGGAGAGAGTAAATACGACGGGAGCGTTAACAATACCCCTCGTCACCGCTGAAGAAGTCCTGCAAGTCTGCGCAAAAATCAAGGACCAAAAGGCGCCTGGGGTCGATGGAATCCCTAACATTGCCTTAAAAGCAGCAATCACACATCTTCGCAGATATGTATAACACTTGCCTAAAAGAAGGAGTATTCCCCGACCAGTGGAAAAAACAAAGACTGGTCCTCCTACCAAAAGGTAGTAAACTACCACAGAATCCCTCATCGTATAGGCCTCTATGCATGTTGGACACAATGTGCAAAATACTGGAGCGCGTCATAAGTGACAGGTTGGAGAGTGCAATCGATGAGGCAGGAGGCCTTGCAGCTCACCAGTACGGTTTCCGTAAGACACGGTCTACGTTCGACGCTATCGACGAAGTCGTGAATACCGCATCAAAAGCCATAGAAGGAAGACGATGGAAGGGCGGGAGCAAACAGCGCAATCATCACGCTGGATGTAAAGAACGCCTTCAACACCGCAAACTAGAGAAACATCTTGCGAGCACTTACCGCCAAGAGTGTACCAGAATACCTGCAGAGGATAATGACGGACTATTTTAGAAATAGAATACTGCTTTAGGACGCCGACGATGGAACGAGGCAGTATAACGTCACAGGCGGCGTTCCCCAAGGCTCCGTATTAGGTCCGCTACTGTGGAACTTAATGTATGATGGCGTCCTCAGACTTCGGACCCCGAGGTCTTCGAAAATAATTGGTTTCGCCTATGATATAGCGATCGTTGTAGTAAACAAACACTTTGAAGAGTTGGAGCATGACTGCAATGAAGCTATTGGGATGGTCCAGGACTGGCTAGTACGCATGGGCCTACAACTTGCAGAAGAAAAGACTGAAGTAGTGCTCATCAGCAGCAGGCGGGTCATGGAGACTATAAGGGTAACCGTGGGCGATCACGTCATAACTTCCAAACCAGCGCTGAAGTACCTTGGCATTACCTTAGATGCAAGGTTAACCTATAAGCAGCATCTGCAGTATGCAGCTGAAAAGACAGCAAAGGCAACGGCTGCCCTGTCAAGGATAATGCCGAATATCGGGGGACCAAAACATAAGAAGAGATTACTCTTAGCAAGAGTTGCCGCATCAATAATGCTCTACGGTTCCCAGATATGGGCTAGTGCCATGAAAACAAAAGCATACAGAAAGAAGACTGAGGCAGTCTACAGAAGCAACGCGCTGAGAGTATGCAGCGCCTTCCGAACAACTTCCTACGACGCGGCATGTGTAGTGGCTGGCATGGTACCAATAGACCTTCTTGCAAAAGAAGCGCAACAGAAATACCGTGCCAGCAGGACAACGGCAACAGCAACGATTAGAAGCAATACTGAAGGACAAGGACCAAGGACAAGTCTGGAAGAATAGCAGGAGAGATGGTGTCACTCTGACAAAGGCAGGTGGACGCAGAGATTGATACCCAATATAGACGCCTGGATTAATAGGAAGCATTGGGAGCTGAATTTCTACCTCACCCAGATGCTTACTGGCCATGGATGCTTCAGAGCCTACCTGCATAGATTTGGACACGAAGACAACCCTTATTGTCCAACGTGCACGGGAGTAGTGGAGGATGCGGAACACATCATGTTCCACTGCCCACGATACTACGTAGAACGGCACCTGCTGGTAAACCAATTGGGCGAGGATTTAACCCCAGACAACTTCACCAGACAGATGACGAGCAGCGAAGAGGCTTGGGACGCAGTTAACGACACTGTGACTACAATAATGAAAGAGCAGCGAAGACCAAAGCAGCAACGAAACGCAGCGCAGCAGGCTGCTAACTTGTATGAGCCGAACACATAAGGCTGAAGTCCCCCCTCGCGATGAAATGCTTGAAGGCAGTGCCGCGAGGACCAGGGGTAGAAGGGGAGGTGGGTTTAATGGGTGGAAATCCCACACTGTTACTGAGTACGAGGTCAGTTTCGTCTTTACAAGATTCCCACCCTCCTACGGAAAAAAAAAAAAAAACATACAGAAAAGCTACAATCCGTCTGGAACGTATCGTATGATACCCTATCCTCCTCTCTATAAAGTGGGCGTGGCCAAATTGCATTTTGTACTCAAATATGGCTATAACCTCGAACGTTTGAGGATGTTACATGTAAAATTTTATCAAAATCGGTTTTTTGATGAAAACGCCCCCAAAAAGTGGGCGTGGCAAAACTTTTGTATGGGTGGATTGTAGGGAATCTGAATGCCTAAATATTTGGTCTTATCAAAATTTTTCGGTTTCATATAATTTAGTGAAGTTATAAAAAAATAATATGCGTGGATGTAAAAAAATTTTACACTTGTACTGTATCTTTTTCTTGACCGCCCAAAAAGCGGTGACATACGGACGGACGGACGGACGGACGGTCATCGCTCAATCGATTTCGCTATTGATGCTGATCACGAATATATATACTTTATAGGGTCTATCTCGATTATTTCTCTATGTTACAAACTATGTGTCAAACTTAATATACCCTTAGGATAGGGTATAAAAATACATACATTATGTCCAGAGTTCGTCAAAGCTGGGCACAGTACGTACATATACACACCATATGGTAGAAAACCTTGCGACACACATTACGCCTACAACTCTATACAGAAACTAGTAGATATGGCAGAAGTGATACATTACCCCCAGGTATTCCTTCACACAAACAAATATTGAAGGCGCACCTGTTATACTCTTAAGGAGTTTAAATCCACCCAAAATCTGACACGGAATCAGATTACAGGTTAAAGCTGCACATACATACATACATATGTATGTACGAATGTGAAAGAAGAAATGATCTTTTTTACACCTAATTGCCAGTCGAACAAATTTATCTGTCTGATTTGTTATGCAATGACGGTGACCACCCCTTAACCGCCAGAATCATGATAAAGAAAAGCATACCTACATATATCTTATCTTATCTTATCTTAAATACTATAAAATCCAAAACGCTAAAGCTACAAAAGTCCCTGAAATCACAGTTTCTCAAAAACCCCTTAACGTAGAAACTTCAAATTCCGCACAGTAATTTCTTATAACCTCTATATGTTCGATAAGAAGGGATTTTTCGAAATTCGAGGTCTAAGTGGTGGTCAAAGGGTAGTGATGCGGAACATATGGGAACACAAGCGTTCTCGCCTTAGCCTCTCACTATCAACTCCTACTCTACACCTCCACGATGGTGGCTGCTGAGTGCCTAGTACCTTAACTGGAGATTGGGTAACCAACCCCTTTGGAAGGTTGTTGGTGGCACCGATCGAGAGAGGGGGGAGGAGTGTCTTCTCACTAAGGCACCTTCTCTTGCTTTAGGCGGCGGCGGACGAATTCTCTAGATGGAATCAACGGTGGCGTCAACCAGTTCCAGTAAGGCCGAACTATTAGTGTTATCCCTGTATGAGCTGCTTCGACATATTCGAATTCCAGGTCTATAGGGATTTTCAATACTGAGTCAGGGTGTTGGAATAGAGTTGGTGGCGGATGAACCCTTAATGGGCCAACGGCAGCGCTCAAATCCCCGAGGCGGGGTACTGACTTCGGAATATCCGGCCCCTTGTCCTAGGGGTAACAAAAAAAAAAAGGAACTGGTCCTCCAGATTGGGGGTTGTGCGTCGGGGTAACTTCCCTACCACGTAAAAAACAAGTAGTTACGAAAAAACAACAAGCCTCGGATAAGGATGATACCACTGTTGACGACCCCAGCAAACGAAATAAGGACAACGATCTTCGGATCTGCACGTGGAATGTTCGGCCGTAGACTGCTACAATGCAGATATCACCGCCATCCAGGAAGTGCGATGGGATAGCCCGGGCAAAAAGAGGATGAAAAACTGTGACGGTGATTGCTATAGAGAACAGAAACAGCGCTTATTTGGATGTGGGTTCGTCATAGTCAGTCTTGAGCTTTCGACACGTGAGCGAGCGTCTTATGACATTCCGCATCAAGCCTAAATTCGCGAACATAAGCCTAATATGCGCTCATAAACTATTATTAGGATCTACACTTCGCGGCTTCGCTTAGTTTCGTCAGAGTTGTGTCTTTTTGTGTTTTTATGTTTTAATGATGAGGGAATTTAGGGTGGATATTTCCAACATACGTGGGCTTCGAACAAATTTCTTCGATGTTCGAAGAAATCCCATAAACCAGCTATTCTGGCACTTAGCGAAACACAGGTAGTAGAAGAATCTTCTGATTTGCAACTGCCTGGATATAGCATAGTGCCATTATTCTTTCCTCACCGAGGCCTCGCCACTTTTATCCGTAGTGATATTGCTTACCAAATTCCAACACAGTATGACCACTGTTCCAATCCGAAATTCAACTTCAAATGGCTAAAATTCACCGTCCGTAAGCAAATCATTCACTACTGCTTTATTTACAGAAGCCCTAGTGCTGACAGCAACTCAACTTTTAATGAGTTTGATGCGCTGTCAGATTCCATCACTCGAATTGTCTCCCTGTATCCTCATACTGAAATCGTTATTGCTGGCGATTTTAATATACACAATTCGGATTGGCTTCGACACTCTGGCCAGACAACACCCGAAGGAAGGTATGTTGAGCTTTTCGCTGAGGTAAACAACTTGACCCAGCTTGTAAATGAGCCGACACGTATACCTGACATTGCAAGTCATTCCGCCAACACCCTTGACTTGTTTCTTACCTCGCACCCTGATAAATACACCATTGATGTACTAGCGCCCCTAGGCCGGTCTGACCATAACATCATATCAGCTAAATTCTCGTACTCCGACCACGCAGTTAAAGAACAAACTCCCAAAAGAAAAGTATGGCGATACAAACAAGCCAACTGGGACGGCCTTAATAGCTTCTTCAGGAGTTTTAACTGGTCGCTATGCTTCCTCGATAGTGACGTGGATGCCGCCGCTGATATGATTACCGACACGATTCTCTTAGGCATGAATGACTTTATTCCTAACAGAATAAAGAGCATTAAACCTAAGATAAACTCATGGTTCGACCAGAGCTGTAAAGAGGCAATCAGGTTGAAAGAAGTAAGTTTTCGGTACTATAAAGCCAACAAATCTGAGGAAAACCGAAAGAAGTTTAAACAAGCCAGAAAAGACTGCAATGCCCATATTCAACGTGCAAAATTCTTATACGACCAAAAATTGAGGCAAAAAATTCTACAATGCTCCAAAGGTAGTAAAAATTTTTGGTCATTCGTTAAAAACATTAAAAATTCGGCTTCATCTGCCATCCCAACGCTCATTTACAATGACATTCCAGCTGTCAGCTCCTTAGACAAGGCTAATCTTCTTGCTGCACAATTTGCAGCTAATTCCACACTGCAAGATAGTGCTTTGTCTGTCCCTGTGCTTGAGAGCGTCGAATCTTCCATGGGACAAATCCACTTTCGCACTCGCACAGTTGCAGGAGTTCTTAACAGGTCTTAACATACACAAATCTGCTGGCCCAGACGGTATCCCCCTATAGTTCTGAAGAGGTGTTCTTCCTCGCTGGCAAAACCTCTGCGTAAGCTTTTCTATCTGTCCTACTCTTCTGGGCTCTTTCCGAGAAGATGGAAAAAAAGCATTTGTCCAGCCTGTCCCAAAAAAGGCGAATTTTCCTCTCCGACCAATTACCGACCCATTGCACTTACGTCCCTTCTTTCCAAGGTCATGGAAACGCAGATAAATTGTCAGCTTATGAAATATCTTGAATCACGAAAACTCATTAATGACCGGCAGTATGGTTTTCGTAGCAACAGGTCCACTGGTGATTTGATGGCATATCTCACCGAGAAGTGGAACCATTCGCCGGTGTTCAATGCCGGTGTTCCCCAGGGCTCAGTTTTGTCTCCAACTCTTTTTCTCATTTTTATAAATGATCTCTTGTCTGCAATCTCTAATCCAATCCATTCCTTCGCTGATGACAGTACCCTCAGTTTTTCATATTCGTTCCCTAACTCACGTCCCTGCTCTTCGGCCGTAGAAGAGGAACGGCAGCGTATGTTAAACTCATTAAATTCCGATCTTGACAGCATAAGCAAATGGGGTTCAACAAACAGAGTGGAATTTAATGCTTCCAAAACGCAATGCTGTCTTCTGTCTCTCAAGCGAAACCAAAACCCCCAACCATTATCCATGAATGGTACTTGCATCGCGGAAACCGAAAGACTTGCCACTCTCGGTATGTGTATTAATAGCCATCTTCGATGAAACAATCACGTATTCGAGGTCGCCAAAAATGCTGCAAAATGTCTAGGATTCCTTAAGCGGTGCAAGAAATACTTCACCCCGTCTGATCTGGCCTCAATTTATAAGGCATTCATCCGCCCAAAACTGGAATACAACGCCCATATCTGGTCTGGTGCACCCAATACCGTCCTGAACATTCTAGAAAGGGTCCAAAATCACGCGTTAAGACTTGTAGGTGATAGAGACATTGTAAGCTCCATAGTCTCACTAGAACATCGAAGAAATGTATCATGTCTCTCCCTGTTTTATCGCTTTTTTCATAAAAAATGCTCCAGTGAAATAGCCAGCTGCATTCCTCCCCTTCAAAATTTCACCCGCAATACGCGTCACGCCCAATTTCGGACGTACTGTCAAATACAGAGATTCGTTTATAAGCCGAACGTGTCATGTGAAATAATCTTCCAAGCTCTGTATTTCCTCATCATTTCAATCTTCAAACATTTAAAGCCAACGTGCACCGGTACCTCCTCTGTTCCTTTTCCCCCTTTTCCCAAACGCCCGCGCCCTGAATTCAGTATAAGCGTATACATATCCCCTTTGGTGCGCGCAGTTTAGAAAAAAACAAAAAATGCCCTTACAGAGGACAAGGACGACGCCACCAAAGAAAGTTTCTACGAGCTCCTCGACAAAACATATGAACAATGTCCTAAGTATGACGTTAAAATCGTCCTAGGCGATTTTAACGCCAAGATAGGAAAGGATTACATCTTTGGTAGGACGATTGGGAAGCACAGCCTACACGACACCACGTCTGGCAACGGACTTAGGCTTATTG
Source organism: Xylota sylvarum (assembly GCA_905220385.1). Classification (NCBI taxonomy): domain Eukaryota; kingdom Metazoa; phylum Arthropoda; class Insecta; order Diptera; family Syrphidae; genus Xylota; species Xylota sylvarum. The sequence continues at coordinate 77,163,590 of LR999958.1, read as the reverse complement.
ACAAGCACACGGTTTCCTCATCTCAATATCCACAATGGGACATGGCGATCTCCTGATCATCAAACGATCAATCAAATTGACCACATTGCAATCGACGCAAGGCATGCCTCCAGTATTCTGGATGTCCGAACCTTCCGAGCAGCCAACATGGACTCGGATCATTACCTTCTTGCAGCCAAGGTACGAATGCGGATATCCCAAACGCCACAACTAAGAAGAACTACTGTGAGAAGATATGATGTCGAAAAGCTGCAATTGCAAGAGATCGCCAGAACCTTCACCGAACGCGTATCCCGAAATCTTTCAACGACTCCTATGTCGCCAGCATCAAGCGCCGAAGACCAGTGGCAACGCTGCCAACAAGCCATCAGAAGTGCCACAACTGATGTGCTGGGTTTCATCCGACCACCACCAAGAAACCCCTGGTTTGACGATGAGTGCCGGCAAGCACATGCAGCTAAACAGGAAGCATACAAAGTGGCGCTGCAAAAAAGGACGAGAGCTGCTCGTCGAGCAGAAGAGACGGGAAGAACATCGGCTTCTCCGAAATAAGAAAAAAGAGCATGAGAAGCGCGCGATCGAAGATATTGAGAGATTATACTCCAGGAATAATGTACGGAAGTTTTACCAACAGGTAAAAAGAACGTGTCAGGCCAACAATACCCGTACAGAAGCCTGTAGAGATGAAGAAGAAAACCTCGTAGTAGAGTCGCAGTCTGTGCTGAGAATATGGAAAAACTTCTTCTGCAGACTGTATAACGGCGACGAAGACCAACATCCCGCTGTCAGGTTGAATGAACCATTCAACATAGACGATGGTAGCCAAAACTTCCGTCCTCCTGGCCAAAACGAAGTAAGGATAGCAATATCTAAACTTAAGTCCAACAAGGCTGCTGGACCTGACGGCTTACCACTCGAGCTGTTCAAAGCAGCTGGAAATGACCTAGTAGAGAGCATACACCAACTCATTTCTAAAATTTGGTCAGATGAGTGTATGCCTGATGAATGGAATCTCAGCACCGTTTGCCCGATCCACAAGAAAGGAGATACCCTCAATTGCGCCAATTACAGAGGTACCAGTCAACAACCTGATTGGGCCCTATGAGTGTGGTTTCAGACCAGGAAAGTCCACAATCGATCAAATCTTCACACTTCGGCAGATCCTGGAAAAGACCAACGAATTTCAAGTCGAGACTCACCATCTCTTCATCGACTTTAAAGCCGCATATGATAGCATTCATCGTCTTGAGCTCTACAAGGCGATGGCCGAATTCGGGATCCCGGCTAAACTGATCCAGCTGTGCCGCGTGACGCTGGATAACACGCGGTGCAACGTGCAATTCGGCAACAGTTCCTCTGAACTATTCCAAACATGCACCGGATTTCGGCAAGGGGATGCGCTATCATGTGACTTCTTCAATCTTGTGCTGGAACAGATAGTGCGCAGGGCAGGTGTAAACACGGAAGGCACTATCTTCAACAAATCTGTCCAGTTACTGGGATACGCAGACGACATCGACATCATCGGTCGCTCCCAGCGCACCGTGTTAGAGGCTTTTACAGCAATTGAAGAAGAGGCGAAACGTGTTGGCCTTGAAGTGAATGAGGACAAAACCAAATACATGTTGTCAACAAACAAAGAAGCATCTGTCCACCACCTAGGACAAAACGTCACTGTTGGCAACAGTAACTTCGAAGTGGTTAAGGAGTTTACCTACCTCGGAGTAAATATCAACTCCACGAATGACAACTTAGTGGAGATTCGACGAAGACTTACCCTAGGAAACCGCTGCTACTTCGGTTTGGCGAAACAAATGAGGTCAAAACTCCTAACTCGGAAGACGAAATGTTTGCTCTACAAAACTTTGATCCTGCCAGTTCTGCTGTATGGAGCCGAGTGCTGGACGATAAGCAGGAAAGCAGAGCAAATACTGAACACTTTCGAAAGAAAAATTCTTCGTCGGATATTCGGTCCCGTATGCGAGGAGGGCGAATGGAGGAGAAGATATAACCGCGAACTCTATGAGCTGTACCAGGATGTGGATGTAGTCCAAAAAGCCAAAACACGTCGACTACACTGGCTCGGCCACATCGAGCGAATGGACAATAATGCTCCAGCAAAGAGGACCTTGGAATCACAGCCCCCAGGTTCGAGAAGACAAGGAAGACCGAACCTCCGTTTTAAGGATCAAGCTATCGCGGATGCCAGAGCGCTTGGTCTAGATAACTGGAAGCAGCGTGCCCGGGATCGAAGAGAGTGGAAGGCTGCTGTGCCTCAGGCAGAGACTCTTCACGGGTCGGGAGCCCGTTAAGTAAGTAAGTAAGCCAAAGTCGTCAGATTGTGCAGGATGACGATGGAGAATACACGCTGCTCCATCTAGGTCGGGAAAGACCTCACCGAGACCTTTGATGTCAAAAAAGGATTTAGACAAGGTGAAGCGCTGTCATGTGATTTTTATACCCTATCCTAAGGGTATATTAAGTTTGACACATAGTTTGTAACATAGAGAAATAATCGAGATAGACCCTATAAAGTATATATATTCGTGATCAGCATCAATAGCGAAATCGATTGAGCGATGACCGTCCGTCCTTTCGTCCGTATGTCGCCGCTTTTTGGGCCTTAAATTTTGAGCTAGGACGATGAAATTTCATATCTGGGCTTCTGAGAAAAAGCTACAGTACAAGTGTAAAAATTTTTGAAATCCGCCCACTGCCACGCCCACTTTTTCATAACTTCACTAAATTATATGAAACCGAAAAATTTTGTTAAGACCAAATATTTAGGCATTCAGATTCCCTACAATCCACCCATACAAAAGTTTTGGCCACGCCCACTTTTTGGGGGCGTTTTCATCACAAAACCGATTTGGGGGCCTTAAATTTTGAACTAGGACGCTGAAATTTCATATCTGGGCTTCCAAGAAAAAGATACAGTACAAGTGTAAAATTTTTTTACATCCGCCCACTGCCACGCCTACTTTTTTAAAACTTCACTAAATTATATGAAACCGAAAAATTTTGTTAAGACCAAATATTTGGGTATTTAGATTCCCTACAATTCATCGATAGAACAGTTTTGGCCACGCCCACTTTTTGGGGGCATTATCATCAAAAAACCTATTTTGATAAAATTTTACATGTAACATCCTCAAACGTTCGACATTATAGGTATATTTGAGTACAATATGCAATTTGGCCACGCCCACTTTATAGAGAGGAGGATAGGGTATCATACGATCCGTTCCAGACGGATTGTAGCTTTTCTGTATGTTTTTAACATCGTTCTTGAAAGAATTGTGCGAATCTCACAAGCCAACACCGGAGGCACAATCTTTCAAAAGTCTGTGCAACTACTAGCCTATGCCGACGATATCGACATTATTGGAAGAACACAGCGGGCTGTCACCGGTGCGTTCGCTAGTATTGAAACAGAAGTTGCCAAAATGGGTTTAGCGGTAAACGAGGGCAAAACCAAGTATATGCTGTCAACCAGAAGGGACACGCAACATCGACGAATTGGACAGAACGTCACAATCGACAGCTATAACTTTGAGGTAGTAAGGGACTTTGTCTACCTCGGCTCTACTATCAATTCTGACAATAACACCTCGGTAGAAATAAAACGAAGTATAACTCTTGCCAATCGCTGTTTCTTTGCGCTGAGAAGGCAATTAAGGCAAGTAAGGCCCTATCCCGAACAACTAAGGAAACTCTATATAAGACCTTTATCATCCCAGTCCTGCTTTATGGCGCTGAAGCTTGGACTTTATCAAAAGCGGATGAAGATATCCTTGGTCGTTTCGAGAGAAAAATTCTTCGTAAAATATTCGGTCCCGTTTGCGTTGACGGGTTTTGGAGGAGAAGATTCAACGAGAAGATACGAGCTGTCGCATCAGTCGTTTGAGATGGCTAGGACATGTAGAGCGAATGGACACCAGTGCTCCGGCCCGCAGAGTCTTCGAATCAAACCCGGAGGGTCAGCGCAGTAGAGAAAGACCTCGCCTTAGATGGCGCACACAAGTTGAAGGGGACCTGAACAAGCTTGGATTGCGCAACTGGAGGCAGTTAACTAAGGACCGAGCTAACTGGAGAGGCTTGTTAGTTGAGGCCCAGGTTCACCCCGAACTGTAGCGCCACCTAATTACTTACTTAGTAAATGGGGGAAAATGTTTACACATCCCTAATTAAATAATAGTGTATCAAATTGAAAAACAAAAAAAGTTGTTTTTAGTAAATTCGTCCACGATTCATTTCAGCTATAAATCATGCTTCTGCGTTATTCTCAAGCTGAGCAATGCTCATAACAAGTAATCAAATCATCCCAATAATTTTCCGTCACTGGAGACCACAGCCAGCAGACGTGCACCAGTTGCTATCATGGCCATATCGTGTGTGTGCGTGTGTGTGTGGGTGCGCGCGCATTGACTTTATCGTTTTTGAATTTCAGTCATGCTTCTTTATAAGTAAAAACGTTTGGCATGTTTGCAATTTTATTAATTCTGTTATTATTAGTAGAAGAAAAATGATGATAAGTATATGAAACTTCTCGCTACGTGGAAACTCTTATTTAAGTTATATTTGATTAACGCTACTAACCGCAGGTGGTCGAACTGTACCACGAAGCTGATCTGGTCCAAGCTGGACCTCAAGCGCTCCAATAGTCTAATAAGACTAAAGAGATCCCTCATCAGCACCATAGTAGGTGTCATTACCATTACGGAACACTGTGTCATAGGGAGACATGCCTTCAGGCTGGGTCTCCCGGCAAACGACCTCTGTAGAAGCTGCATGGACGAGGAAGAGGAAGAGCTATTCTTTACCTCCTTAGCACTTGCCAAGCTCTCCTTCACTTACTTACTTACTTAACGGGCTCGCGACCCGTAAAGAGTCTCTGCCTGAGACACGGCAGTCTTCCACTCTCTTCGATCCCGGGCACGCTGCTTCCAGTTGTCTACACCAAGCGCTCCGGCATCCGCGATAGCTTGGTCCTTAAAACGCAGGTTCGGTCTTGCTTGTCGTCTCGAACCTGGGAGCTGTGATTGGAAGATCATCTTTGCTGGAGCATTATTGTCCATTCGCTCGATGTGGTCGAGCCAGTGTAGTCGACGTGTTTTGGCTTTTTGTACTACATCCACATCTTGGTACAGCTCATAGAGTTCGCGGTTGTATCTTCTCCTCTATTCGCCCTACTCGCATACGGGACCGAATATCCGACGAAGAATTTTTCTTTCGAAAGTGTTCAATATTTGCTCTGCTTTTCTGCTTATCGTCCAACACTCGGCTCCATACAGCAGAACTGGCAGGATCAAAGTTTTATAGAGCATACATTTCGTCTTCCGAGTTAGGAGTTTTGACCTCATTTGTTTCGCCAAACCGAAGTAGCAACGGTTTCCTAGGGTAAGTCTTCGTCGAATCTCCACTAAGGTGTCATTCGTGGAGTTGATGTTTACTCCGAGGTAGGTAAACTCCTTAACCACTTCGAAGTTACTGTTGCCAACAGTGACGTTCTGTCTTAGGCAAGCTCTTCTTCAACTTGAACGAAACTGTATCTAGGAGAGTACTTAGTCGACAACCTTGGCGAATTAGCTAACATAAGTATTAACCGCCTCCAGCGCTTTATAATAAGCTCATGTTGGTTCAACGGGTAGTTGAAGAAACTAGATCCTGTGGTATCTCAACGGGCATATTCTGGCCTAAGTGTGTCTGCACTTTCTGAAGCCTCCCAACCGAACCCATCCTAACCTATGTATATGAGACCGACATTGCAGAGGCCGATTGGCCCATTCTTTGTTTTAGTATACATGAACAAGTATTTTTTTCCGAAGATAATAAGGAGATTCAAAAATCCTCCAAAGAACATGAATGTCATATTTCGAACTAAGCATCGATTACTTCGCCGACCACATACATATCTACATATGTACCTTTGTACTGGAACATATTTTATTACGTCTGGAGAAATAATAATTTAGTAAGATGAAACAGAACACTCTGGATAAAAAAGACCATGAACTCGGTAGGATTTATATTGTTCATCCGATCAACGTCGAGTGCTATTACCTCCATCTCCTGCTTCACGAAGTTCGAAGGCCAACATCCTTTCAAACTTAAAGACGGTAGCTGCTTACATTCATCCTACATTCCACTCAGTTTGCAGCGACTATTGAAAGACGGAAGATATTAGAACCAGATAATGGAAGCTTCTGTCTCTGATTTATGTTATTGAGATCTGTTGGCTATAATGCTGGTTTTTGCGATGGTCTGGGTAAAGTGTTGAATATTGGAGACTGTATGATCAACATAGTATGGATGTCTACAACAAATACTTGATATTGCTCGAGAATTTTGTGGTTGCGGTGGGATATCATATGATATGTCATATGACATAGATGATCTATAAAACTACCCAATTCTCAACTGCAAGAGGAAAATTTATAATGAAATCATTTAAGGTTTCAAAACAACAGATGATAACATTTTGTTCTTGGACGCTGCAGACGGGACGGAAAACATTTTTCTCAATGACCTGTTGCTTGATAAGGTAAGAGCATTGATGTCGCTTCGTCTGGAATAGCTGCATCACTTTTGGAGTGGGATTGCGCATTCAGTATTCAAGCTACATCACAGTTCAAACACATTTGCAAGTCCTCTTTGCAACATATATGTATAAGTAAAGTCCTACGTAATGTCATAGTCTGGGATGAGTGCACTATATCACTCAAAAGAGTTTTGTGCTGACGAAATACGGGCCTGCCTAAATTCATCCTACTTGTGACCAAAAACGAAGCAGCTGTGTCTTAAACATACAGAAAAGATACAATCCCTGTGGAACGGACATTGCATACTGCAATTTTGTATAGAATTCCTACGATAACTTGAAATGAAATATTTTACACTTCTACTATTTTTCCTTCTCACAGCCAAGATATGAAATTTCTTCCTTCCAGTTCCAAATTTAAAGTATAATATATACTTTAAAGGGTTTATCATTATTATTTCTCTATGTTACAAACTATGCATCAAACTTAATATACCCTACAGGGTATATACAAGGTGTGATGTAACACACCTTTGTTAAGGGATTTCGCTTAACCGGTGCTTACTGATTTACCGAGTCATTGTACCTGAGTGTTTGCTATAAAAAGAATATGAGGGTACATTTAGGACTTGGTTGGGACGTGGATGGTAAAGAGTCTACGTAGCTTGAAAACTGAAATAGGCGACGGAAATATAGAAGAAGGAAAGGGAAAAATACAAATTCTTAATACATAATTTGAGTCAAATCGTGTGGGACATAAAGACGCTCCGAATTTGAAGAACATATCCAACAAACCAATTTCAAGGCTAAAGAAGCGGGCTATACAGCACCAACAAAATTATGCAATCGAAATTAGTCCTTAGCTTTCGCTTAAATTAAGTGCTTTTGATATGACCTGCAACTCTATAGGCACAGTAGATAGTAGATATCGAAGAAGTAATGGATTAAATAAAATAAAAAAACATACAGAAAAACTACAATCCGCCTGGAACGGATCGTATGATACCCTATTCTCCATCCTATCGAGCCCCTATAAAGTGAGCGTGGCCGTATTGCATTTTCTTTACTGAATTACGATGATAACTTCGAACGTTTGAGGATGTTACATGTAAGATTTAATCAAAATCGGTTTTTTTAAGAAAACGCGACCAAAAAGTGGGCGTGGCGAAAACTGTTGTATGCGTCAATTCTAGGGAATCTAAATACCTAAATATTTGAACTTAACAAAATTTTTCGGTTTCATATAATTTAGCAAAGCTTTGAAAAAGTGGGCTTGACAGCGGACGGACATGGCTAAATCGACTTCTATTTGATGCTGATTACGAATATATATACTTTATACTATCTCGATTATTTCTCTATGTTACAAACTATGTATCAAACTTAATATACCCTTAGGATAGGGTATAAACATTTGGCGCGTAAGGTCCATGAGACCCAGGGCCGAGCTTCTCACACCCATTCGTGTTGTACCTGGTTAAAATCTCGTAATCTATAATATGTTCCCTAAGATAATCTTGTGTGGTTTCAGTATTTTTATACCCTATCCTAAGGGTATATTAAGTTTGATACATAGTTTGTAACATAGAGAAATAATCGAGATAGACCCTATAAAGTATATACACACGTATGTATATTCGTAATCAGCTTCAGTAGCGAATCGATTTAGCCATGTCCGTCCGTCACCACTTTTTGGGCCTTAAATTTTGCGCTAGGAAGATGAAATTTCGTATCTGGGCTTCTGAGAAAAAGATACAGTACAACTGTAAAAAAATTTTGAAATCCGCCAACTGCCCCGCCCACTTTTTCATAACTTCACTAAAAACTGATTGGCCCTTGGGATAAGACCGTCCCAATTGCAACGTTACAAGTGTCTGTAGTAACATTGAATGGTTTGTCAAAATCCGGAAATTATGGGATTAATGTGGGATCATTGCATAAGAGAGATTTGCATGTTTCGAAACAATTAAAATATTTGGTATCCAGTTTTATGCTGTTGCCTTTGCGAAGACACTCTGTTACTGGTTTAGTTAAATTTGAAAAGTTTGTGATAAGCTTTCTATAATAGCCGAGTAGGCCCAAGAACGACTGAATTTGTTTTATGGTCTTAGGGACGGGATAGTCCTTTATGGCTCGTATTTTTTCGGGTTTGGGTTTGACCCCATCAGATGTTACCATATGACCTAGAAAAGCAACCTCTTTAAAGAAATTCGGATTTATCTGGTTGCACTTTGAGATTTGCATTTTCTAATTTTTCAAAAACTTTAGACAAATTTTCAATATGTTCTTGTAGGGAAGTGGAAAAGACGATTATGTCGTCCATATAAACAAGACATATTTTACCTTGTAGATTTTGTAGGACGTTGTCCATTACCCTTTGAAAGGTTGCCAGCACATTTTTTAACCCGAAAGGCATTCGCACGTATTCGAAGTGCCCGTTCTCGACACTAAACGCTGTCTTTGGGATATCTTCTTCAATTTGATGAAAACCCGAAGCAAGATCTAACGTACTGAAAATAGATACACATTTGTCAAGTTTATCGAGAATCTCTGTAATGTTCGGAATAGGGTATCTGTCTTCGTTTCTTCGTTAAGCTTTCGGTAGTCTATGACTAGCCTCTACTTTTGTTTCCCGGTTGTGTCCTTTTTCTTGGGCACAATCTACACGGGGGAGGACCACGGTGAAGAATTTGGGTTTGTATTTCTTCCTTATGTACATAAGGATAACGGTAAGATTTGGTGTATATCGGCAATTAGTTTTGATATCATGTTTAATAAGATTAGTAAAGTAAAGAAAGTATGTTTGTATTTCTTACAGAGTTTTTGAAGAGCCCTTTTCTTTTCGATATTTAAATGATTTGTTCTTATTAAGTCGTTTATATTTTTGTTTTCATAATTATCAGAATAATTATTGATAGAAAAATTGTGAAATTCTGCGTACTGGTCCTTACTAAAGGATTGTACTTCTATTAGTTGTTCGATAACAAATTTTTGTGGTGATTCCGATGAATTTATTACTTCTAAAAATGAGTACCATTCTTGTGCATTGTAAATACCTTCAGGAATTAATAATTTTTCATTTATCTTAACGGGTTTCATATGAAACTTTCATATACATATAAGTATGTTGCCTTTTTCTATGTCAACTGGTAAATGAGCAATCATTTTACTGTGAGGAGGAACAATATATGGCTTCGACATAATATTTGGTTTATATTTTAAATGTATTCGAGCAAACTTGGTTTCAAAGATAGAATTATGAATATCTATTTTCGTTTCTAATTCTTTCATTAAATCTATTCCAATGAAGCCATCAAAGTATTGATGAAATTTAAATATTATAATATGATAAATGGGAGTTTGATTTCATTAACTTGAACTTCTTCATCTACAACTTGAGTTCCGAACACGGTTTTTATTTCAATTGGCTTAATTTTCACAATTTGTGTTTTTATACCCTATCCTAAGGGTATATTAAGTTTGACACATAGTTTGTAACATAGGGAAATAATCGAGATAGACCCTATAAAGTATATATATTCGTGATCAGCATCAATAGCGAAATCGATTGAGCGATGACCGTCCGTCCGTCCGTATGTCACCGCTTTTTGGGCCTTAAATTTTGAGCTAGCACGATGAAATTTCATATCTGGGCTTCTGAGAAAAAGATACAGTACAAGTGTAGAAATTTTTGAAATCCGCCCACTGCCACGCCCACTTTTTCATAACTTCACTAAATTATATGAAACCGAAAAATTTTGTTAAGACCAAATATTTAGACATTCAGATTCCCTACAATCCACCCATACAAAAGTTTTGGCCACGCCCACTTTTTGGGGGCGTTTTCATCACAAATCCGATTTTTGGGCCTTACATTTTTAACTAGGACCCAGAAATTTCATATCTGGGCTTCTAAGAAAAAGATACAGTACAAGTGTCAAATTTTTTTACATCCGCCCACTGCCACGCCTACTTTTTTATAACTTTACTGAATTATATGAAACCGAAAAATTTTGTGAAGACCAAATATTTTGGTATTTAGATTCCCTACAATTCACCCATAGAACAGTTTTGGCCACGCCCACTTTTTGGGGGCGTTATCATCAAAAAACCTATTTTGATAAAATTTTACATGTAACATCCTCAAACGTTCGCCATTATAGCTATATTTGAGTACAAAATGCAATTTGGCCACGCCCACTTTATAGAGAGGAGGATAGGGTATCAGACGATCCGTTCCAGACGGATTGTAGCTTTTCTGTATGTTTTTAATTTTTTTTGTCTAGCGCTTCTAGGTATTGTTTTACATCGTGTCGATCGTTTATCTGTGGCCTTAGGTAGTTTTGGATTAAACGGGTTGGGTTACTGTAATGTGTACCATCTGGTTCGATGTTTTCTTCAAAGTTTACTATGTACATACGTTCCTTCGTAGGATTCGTTGATAACTTTGTGCTTTCCAGAAATTAAGATGGAACCATCGTTAATGACTTCGATTTCTGCGTTTTTATACCCTATCCTTAGGGTATATTAAGTTTGACACATAGTTTGTAACATAGAGAAATAATTGAGATAGACCCTATAAAGTATATATATTCGTGATCAGCATCAATAGCGAAATCGATTGAGCGATGACCGTCCGTCCGTCCGTATGTCACCGCTTTTTGGGCCTTAAATTTTGAGCTAGGACGATGAAATTTCATATCTGGGCTTCTGAGAAAAAGATACAGTACAAGTGTAAAAATTTTTGACATCCGCCCACTGCCACGCCCACTTTTTCATAACTTCACTAAATTATATGAAACCGAAAAATTTTGTTAAGACCAAATATTTGGGTATTTAGATTCCCTACAATTCACCCATAGAAAAGTTTTGGCCACGCCCACTTTTTGTGGGCGTTTTCATCAAAAAACAGATTTTGATAAAATTTTACATGTAACATCTTCAAACGTTCGAGGTTATAGCCATATTTGAGTACGCAATGCAATTTGGCCATGCCCACTTTATAGAGAGGAGGATAGGGTATCATACGATCCGTTCCAGACGGATTGTAGCTTTTCTGTATGTGTATACCCTATCCTAAGGGTATATTAAGTTTGACACATAGTTTGTAACATAGAGAAATAATCGAGATAGACCCTATAAAGTATATATATTCCTGATCAGCATCAATAGCGAAATCGATTGAGCGATGACCGTCCGTCCGTCCGTCCGTCCGTATGTCACCGCTTTTTGGGCCTTAAATTTTGAGCTAGGACGATGAAATTTCATATCTGGGCTTTTGAGTAAAAGATACAGTACAAGTGTAAAAATTTTTGAAATCCGCCCACTGCCACGCCCACTTTTTCATAACTTCACTTAATTATATGAAACCGAAAAATTTTGTTAAGACCAAATATCTAGGCATTCAGATTCCCTACAATCCACTAATACAAAAGTTTTTTCCACGCCCACTTTTTGGGGGCGTTTTCATCACAAAACCGATTTTTGGGCCTTAAAGTTTTAACTACGACGCTGAAATTTCATATCTGGGCTTCCAAGAAAAAGATACAGTACAAGTGTCAAATTTTTTTACATCCGCCCACTGCCACGCCTACTTTTTTATAACTTTACTGAATTATATGAAACCGAAAAATTTTGTGAAGACCAAATATTTTGGTATTTAGATTCCCTACAATTCACCCATAGAACAGTTTTGGCCACGCCCACTTTTTGGGGGCGTTATCATCAAAAAACCTATTTTGATAAAATTTTACATGTAACATCCTCAAACGTTCGACATTATAGCTATATTTGAGTACAAAATGTAATTTGGCCACGCCCATTTTATAGAGAGGAGGATAGGGTATCATACGATCCGTTCCAGACGGATTGCAGCTTTTCTGTATGTTTATACCCTATCCTAAGGGTATATTAAGTTTGACACATAGTTTGTAACATAGAGAAATAATCGAGATAGACCCTATAAAGTATATATATTCGTGATCAGCATCAATAGCGAAATCGATTGAGCGATGACCGTCCGTCCGTCCGTCCGTATGTCACCGCTTTTTGGGCCTTAAATTTTGAGCTAGGACGATGAAATTTCATATCTGGGCTTCTGAGAAAAAGATACAGTACAAGTGTAAAAATTTTTGACATCCGCCCACTGCCACGCCCACTTTTTCATAACTTCACTAAATTATATGAAACCGAAAAATTTTGTTAAGACCAAATATTTGGGTATTTAGATTCCCTACAATTCACCCATAGAAAAGTTTTGGCCACGCCCACTTTTTGTGGGCGTTTTCATCAAAAAACAGATTTTGATAAAATTTTACATGTAACATCTTCAAACGTTCGAGGTTATAGCCATATTTGAGTACGCAATGCAATTTGGCCATGCCCACTTTATAGAGAGGAGGATAGGGTATCATACGATCCGTTCCAGACGGATTGTAGCTTTTCTGTATGTTTATACCCTATCCTAAGGGTATATTAAGTTTGACACATAGTTTGTAACATAGAGAAATAATCGAGATAGACCCTATAAAGTATATATATTCCTGATCAGCATCAATAGCGAAATCGATTGAGCGATGACCGTCCGTCCGTCCGTCCGTCCGTATGTCACCGCTTTTTGGGCCTTAAATTTTGAGCTAGGACGATGAAATTTCATATCTGGGCTTTTGAGTAAAAGATACAGTACAAGTGTAAAAATTTTTGAAATCCGCCCACTGCCACGCCCACTTTTTCATAACTTCACTTAATTATATGAAACCGAAAAATTTTGTTAAGACCAAATATTTAGGCATTCAGATTCCCTACAATCCACCCATACAAAAGTTTTTTCCACGCCCACTTTTTGGGGGCGTTTTCATCACAAAACCGATTTTTGGGCCTTAAAGTTTTAACTACGACGCTGAAATTTCATATCTGGGCTTCCAAGAAAAAGATACAGTACAAGTGTCAAATTTTTTTACATCCGCCCACTGCCACGCCTACTTTTTTATAACTTTACTGAATTATATGAAACCGAAAAATTTTGTGAAGACCAAATATTTTGGTATTTAGATTCCCTACAATTCACCCATAGAACAGTTTTGGCCACGCCCACTTTTTGGGGGCGTTATCATCAAAAAACCTATTTTGATAAAATTTTATATGTAACATCCTCAAACGTTCGACATTATAGCTATATTTGAGTACAAAATGTAATTTGGCCACGCCCATTTTATAGAGAGGAGGATAGGGTATCATACGATCCGTTCCAGACGGATTGCAGCTTTTCTGTATGTTTATACCCTATCCTAAGGGTATATTAAGTTTGACACATAGTTTGTAACATAGAGAAATAATCGAGATAGACCCTATAAAGTATATATATTCGTGATCAGCATCAATAGCGAAATCGATTGAGCGATGACCGTCCGTCCGTCCGTCCGTATGTCACCGCTTTTTGGGCCTTAAATTTTGAGCTAGGACGATGAAATTTCATATCTGGGCTTCTGAGAAAAAGATACAGTACAAGTGTAAAAGTTTTTGAAATCCGCCCACTGCCACGCCCACTTTTTCACAACTTCATTACATAATATGAAACCGAAAAATTTTGTTAAGACCAAATATTTAGGCATTCAGATTCCCTACATTCCACTCATACAAAAGTTTTTACCACGCCCACTTTTTGGGGGCGTTTTTATCATAAAACCGATTTTTGGGCCTTAAATTTTTAACTAGGACGCTGAAATATCATATCTGGGCTTCTGACGAAAAGGTACAGTAGAAGTGTAAATTTTTTTTACATCCGCCCACTGCCATGCCTACTTTTTCATAACTTCATTAAATTATATGAAACCGAAAAATTTTGTTAAGACCAAATATTTAGGTATTCAGATTCCCTACAATTCACTCATAGAACAGTTTTGGCCACGCCCACTTTTTGGGGGCGTTTTCATCAAAAAAGCCGATTTTGATAAAATTTTACATGTAACATGCTCAAACGTTCGGGTTTATAGCCATATTTGAGTACGAAATGCAATTTGGCCACGCCCACTTTATAGAGAGGAGGATAGGGTATCAGACGATCCGTTCCAGACGGATTGTAGCTTTTCTGTATGTTTATACCCTATCCTAAGGGTATATTAAGTTTGACACATAGTTTGTAACATAGAGAAATAATCGAGATAGACCCTATAAAGTATATATATTCGTGATCAGCATCAATAGCGAAATCGATTGAGCGATGACCGTCCGTCCGTCCGTATGTCCGTATGTCACCGCTTTTTGGGCCTTAAATTTTGAGCTAGGACGATGAAATTTCATATCTGGGCTTCTGAGAAAAAGATACAGTATAAGTCTAAAAATTTTTGAAATCCGCCCACTGCCACGCCCACTTTTTCATAACTTCACTAAATTATATGAAACCGAAAAATTTTGTTAAGACCAAATATTTAGGCATTCAGATTCCCTACAATTCACCCATACAAAAGTTTTGGCCATGCCCACTTTTTGGGGGCGTTTTCATCACAAAACCGATTTTTGGGCCTTAAATTTTTAACTAGGATGCTTAAATTTCATATCTGGGCTTCCAAGAAAAATATACAGTACAAGTGTAAATTTTGTTTACATCCGCCCACTGCCACGCCTACTTTTTTATAACTTCACTAAATTATATGAAACCGAAAAATTTTGTTAAGACCAAATATTTAGGTATACAGATTCCCTACAATTCTCCCATAGAACAGTTTTGGTCACGCCCACTTTTTGGGGGCGTTTTCATCAAAAAACCGATTTCCATGAAATTTTACATGTAACATCCTCAAACGTTCGACATTATAGCTATGTTTGAGAACAAAATGCAATTTGGCCACTCCCACTTTATAGAGAGGAGGATAGGGTATCATACGATCCGTTCCAGACGGATTGTAGCTTTTCTGTATGTTTTTAATTTTTTTTGTCTAGCGCTTCTAGGTATTGTTTTACATCGTGTCGATCGTTTATCTGTGGCCTTAGGTAGTTTTGGATTAAACGGGTTGGGTTACTGTAATGTGTACCATCTGGCTCGATGTTTTCTTCAAAGTTTACTATGTACATACGTTCCTTCGTAGGATTCGTTGATAACTTTGTGCTTTCCAGAAATTAAGATGGAACCATCGTTAATGACTTCGATTTCTGCGTTTTTATACCCTATCCTAAGGGTATATTAAGTTTGACACATAGTTTGTAACATAGAGAAATAATTGAGATAGACCCTATAAAGTATATATATTCGTGATCAGCATCAATAGCGAAATCGATTGAGCGATGACCGTCCGTCCGTCCGTCCGTATGTCACCGCTTTTTGGGCCTTAAATTTTGAGCTAGGACGATGAAATTTCATATCTGGGCTTCTGAGAAAAAGATACAGTACAAGTGTAATTTTTGAAATCCGCCCACTGCCACGCCCACTTTTTCATAACTTCACTAAATTATATGAAACCGAAAAATTTTGTTAAGACCAAATATTTGGGTATTTAGATTCCCTACAATTCATCAATAGAACAGTTTTATCCACGCCCACTTTTTGGGGGCGTTATCATCAAAAAACCTATTTTGATAAAATTTTACATGTAACATCCTCAAACGTTCGACATTATAGTTATATTTGAGTACAAAATGCAATTTGGCCACGCCCACTTTATAGAGAGGAGGATAGGGTATCATACGATCCGTTCCAGACGGATTGTAGCTTTTCTGTATGTTTTTAATTACCTCTGGGTTGATGAATAACCTGCTGTTCCCTGTGTTTATTAGGAAATTGAGTATATTGCCTTGTATACTGCGTAACTGAATGTAAGGTAATGTGGATGAACTAAAATTGTTTATATCTATATAACCTGTTGGTGTACCGAGGCTTGTGTGCGAAAATTTTCGTTATTTACCTCGATATCTTCGTCTTGATGATGTGCATCGAGATTTTGAATATAATTGCTGGGATTTTTATGTGTATTACTTTCCTCCACATTGTATAGCTCGGCTCTGGGATTGTTATGAGTATTTGATCTCAAAGAATTATTAAATCGACTGCTGCCAGTATTGTTACTTATACGACTATTGCCGCTATAAGTGTCCATTGGTTCTGGACCTCTAGTGTAACCATGTTGGCTTACTTGTCGGCTTGGCGGTTTGGGGGGGAGTTTGGCAGCATGCCTGCAGCCCCCCTGCTTGGGGTCACTGTTGGATTTGGGGTAGGTATGAGGTTGGGTATATGCAAAGTTTCTTTATATCCATGTTTCACATGTTTCGCATGGATTTAAAGAAACTTTGCACATACTCAACCTTGCACCTAAACCAAATTTAACAGTGACCACAAGCACGGGGGTTGCAGATAGATAGATATTTCACTGTTTATGCATTTAAGTGACATAAAGCAAAATTTGCCTAATGTAGCTTTGCCATGTACTTGTTCCATGCTCTTCTGGGTATTTAAATTCTCTAAGCTTATTTAAAAACATACAGAAAAGCTACAATCCGTCTGGAACGGATCGTATGATACCCTATCCTCCTCTCTATAAAGTGGGCGTGGCCAAATTGCATTTTGTACTCAAATATAGCTATAATGTCGAACGTTTGAGGATGTTACATGTAAAATTTCATGAAAATCGGTTTTTTGATGAAAACGCCCCCAAAAAGTGGGCGTGACCAAAACTGTTCTATGGGTGAATTGTAGGGAATCTGTATACCTAAATATTTGGTCTTAACAAAATTTTTCGGTTTCATATAATTTAGTGAAGTTATAAAAAAGTAGGCGTGGCAGTGGGCGGACGAAAAAAAAAATAAACACTTCTACTGTATCTTTTCGTCATAAGCCCAGATATGAAATTTCAGCGTCCTAGTTAATAATTTAAGGCCCAAAACTCGGTTTTGTGATGAAAACGCCCCCAAAAAGTGGGCGTGGCCAAAACTTTTGTATGGGTGGATTGTAGGGAATCTGAATGCCTAAATATTTGGTCTTAACAAAATTTTTCGGTTTCATATAATTTAGTGAAGTTATGAAAAAGTGGGCGTGGCAGTGGGCGGATTTAAAAAAATTTTACACTTGTACTGTATCTTTTTCTCAGAAGCCCAGATATGAAATTTCATCGTCCTAGCTCAAAATTTAAGGCCCAAAAAGCGGTGACATACGGACGGACGGACGGACGGACGGACGAATCGATTTCGCTATTGATGCTGATCACGAATATATATACTTTATAGGGTCTATCCCGATTATTTCTCTATGTTACAAACTATGTGTCAAACTTAATATACCCTTAGGATAGGGTATAAACATACAGAAAAGCTACAATCCGTCTGGAACGGATCGTATGATACCCTATCCTCCTCTCTATAAAGTGGGCATGGCCAAATTGCATATTGTACTCAAATATAGCTATAATGTCGAACGTTTGAGGATGTTACATGTAAAATTTTATCAAAATAGGTTTTTTGATGATAACGCCCCCAAAAAATGGGCGTGGCCGAAACTTTTGTATGGGTGGATTGTAGGGAATCTGAATGCCTAAATATTTGGTCTTAACAAAATTTTTCGGTTTCATATAATTTAGTGAAGTTATAAAAAAATAATAGGCGTGGCAGTGGGCGGATGTAAAAAAATTTTACACTTGTACTGTATCTTTTTCTTGGAAGCCCAGATATGAAATTTCAGCGTCCTAGTTAAAAATTTAAGACCCAAAAATCGGTTTTGTGATGATAACGCACCCAAAAAGTGGGCGTGGCCAAAACTTTTGTATGGGTGGATTGTAGGGAATCTGAATGCCTAAATATTTGGTCTTAACAACATTTTTCGGTTTCATATAATTTAGTGAAGTTATGAAAAAGTGGGCGTGGCAGTGGGCGGATTTCAAAAATGTCTACACTTGTACTGTATCTTTTTCTCAGAAGCCCAAATATGAAATTTCATTGTCCTAGCTCAAAATTTAAGGCCCAAAAAGCGGTGACATACGGACGGACGGACGGTCATCGCTCAATCGATTTCGCTATTGATGCTGATCACGAATATATATACTGTATAGGGTCTATCTCGATTATTTTTCTATGTTACAAACTATGTGTCAAACTTAATATACCCTTAGGATAGGGTATAAATAAATATGTTAGGTGGTACATAAGACCCAACATTTTTTTATGGGACTTATGTCCCGATGGAGTGCAACAAAAGTCCCGAAAAAAAAGTTTGGGACTTATGTCCCTGCAGCACATAACTCACAGGTGCAGCTGTGTTTGCTGTGGGAGTTGGCTGATTCTGTCTTCTCATGGTTGCTGTTGTACAGGGATCGTAACCTCGCTATCTGTGTCTCTGTCCAAGCCTATGTCACTGGAAGAACAGAACGCTAGGAAGATATAACTTATTGGACTCATAACAACTATCTGATGTCCGACTACACAATCTTTCCAGGTTTCTGTGGACAATTGTTTGATTCCCTGTTCAAAAATGAACAGTTATAAATACAAATTTTTGACGCGACAGGTCCATGGGACACAGTGCCAAGTTTCTCACAACCATTCGTGTTAAATTCTTTACACGAATAGATGGGGCCTACTGTTTAATGTCGTATCCGAAGGGCCATTTTTTTTTTTTTGAGAAGCTTTTTAATGACAGTTTTACTCTCGGATGTTTGTCAGACGCTCGAGAGAGGTGGGGCCGTGAAAAAAATTTTAGGTGTTGTTTGGGGATTGAACCCGGAACCCATCGCTCCGTAGTCCAACGCAATAATCACTTGATCCACAGCGCCCACAATGAACAGTTAGGAGTTATAAAAAAAACTCGGTACAGGAACTTGGAGCAATTCCCTATTGGGAATCACAATGGGTCCACTAGGACCTAAGTGTAATGAGGTGGAGCATACCTCCATTTTGCATTCAGGTTTGCGAATCGTGCATGCCAGTAGCCCGGGTTACTGGTATCTTTAAAAGATTACAAATCCGTTGGCGCAACCAAAAAAAAACAAGCTACAACATGTTGAGATATTTCCCGATTGAAGGGATTAATTACACGCGCGCAATCTAAGAATGGGAATTAATTTAATTATTTTAAGGGAGGAAAAAGAAAAAAAACTGGAGGTAAACACAAACACGGCCGCGCACGCGAAATGTAAAGGGTCGAATGAGGGAGAAAGGGAATATCGCAACAACAGCGAATGCGAATTCGCCGACTTCCGACCGCTCAGCAGGGATGGGTTCGGGATGTATTGGGGAATGTTCCTTGGGGTAGGAACACAAGGGCGCCAGGTAATCTTTTGCAAAAAGAGGTAAAATTACCAAAACCTTTGAAATAAAAAGACGTGGTGTAGGAACAGAAGTTGGTTTATATATATTTTGGTATATATATTCGGTGGTGGAATGAACAATAGAGGCCGCAATTTAAATGGAAGAGAAACGAAACTCCCAAAACAATGTATTGGGGTAAAAGTGAAACAAGTTAAGAAAAATGGCCACAGAGGGTAGCTCGCGATTCCCACACGATACAGAAGTTAGAAAAAAGAAAAAGGGTCGCGAACAGTTTTAAACACCGGAATGAAATCTTCGGTGACTCAGAAAGAAACGGACGATGGCTTACGCGAAATATATATATATCAATATCCTAAACGAGTTTCAAAAACTAACACAAATCTAATATTGGAAAAAAACACTCTACTTAGCTGTGATCCTTTCACTATGGGGTTGCTCCTAAACTTCTACTTATCTTCCTGGTTGGGGGAGGTTGGATATTCTCCGCCACAGTCACTCGTTGTATCCTGGTCTCGTCTTCTGGTTTTCGTTCTTGTGGTATTGGTATTCGTGTTCGGGTCTCGTTCTCGTGTTTCGTATGTCTATTCTTGTGTTATTTCCTGGATCCCTCCTGGATCGTCGTTCTCTTCTCTAGCTTCTTATTTTTTTTTGCTTCACAGCAACTCTCTTACAGAATTTTCTCTCACTTGTAAAAAAGGAACCTCTCATAGGTCTTAATCTCAAACCAAAAAAAGGCGACGTGTCGAGACATGTTCGACTTTTTATACATCGGTATGTTCGCCCACTCATACGCATTCACGCACTCACACATTCTCACACTCACTCTCAAGACGAATTCAGCCGTCTCCAATGATCTCAGATTTTGAGAAACAGTTCCTGATGCCTGTCTCTCTGGCGGGGAACTGTATGGTGGTATTGGTGGTGGCTGAGTTCGCCTCGTTCTCTCCGCTGCAGTTGATTTAGCTGCCAGAGCAAAGGGAGTCACATCCAGAGCTCTGACAGCTTCCTCTCTCACGGCTTCAAGATCTCACTCTCTCTCGTAGCACTGTTCGTTTTGAGTGACTGCTTGGGTTCGCATTCACCCTCCTGACCAGGGCTAATTATAAAACCATATGGAGACTAGACATTAACCCAAAGTGAAAGGATAAGTTTAACGCGAAAACTACCTATCGAGTAAACCATCGTGCAGACATTAAGGGACAAAAAGGGTACCCAGGGAATCGGGAGCTGTCCTTTACAAAATAAGGTTTTGGTCCCTTTTTGGTTTATAAAAATTGTTATCATTGGGCAAGATTAAACAATACAATATAGGGTGGGCTCTCGGCCTTGTGAATTTGGCAGCAGATGATTTTAGAATGTTGGGGGACCTTGTTAGCCCCCTTGATGAATTTATTTGGATCGTTGGGGGACCTGGTTAACCCCTTTGATGAATTTATTTGGATCGTTGGGGGACCTTGTTAACCCCTTGATGAATTTATTTGGATTGGTGGAGAAGGATCAGGATGAGTCTCCAGGCGGTTTGCCTGGCTCTTCCTGCTTCAGACCGTCCGTCTGGCCCTTGGGTACCTGCTTTGTCATCCCCTTCGAGCATATGGGAAAGAGTGAGCACTGGGTTGTAGAACAACCTAGGAACGCTCAGTTAACCCACAGCTCTCAGAGAACAACGGATAAAAAGAGAAAAGGCAAGGCAAAAATGGTGGATGGGTAAGACTGGGAAGGATGGAGTGGACAAGGACTTTTGTGCGTAATTTGAACGCAACAAACCCCACCCTTACCTCCTAAAAGAAAGGAGTTGGCTTTCGAAAGAAAAGCCGGAGTAAAAGAAAAATCCGAACTTGGATTACCCCCAAAAACGACACAACAGAGGTAACAGGTACTACAGGGGAGACGACACAACTACCTAAATCTGGTTGGCCGCCTGGTTGGCCTGGCGCGACTTAATTCTTCCTGTTGTGACTCGTGGTCACCGTTGCATGGCTTGAGGTCCTTGACGTGCCATGTCCCTCGCTCTTTTCCGCTCTCGTCGCGGAGGACATAAGTCCAAGGGGAAACCTTCCTGTGAACTATAAATGGCCCGACATATTTCGGCGCCAATTTCGCTGCGTAATAGTTCGCAGCCTCAGACAGGGTAAAATTCCTACGCCATACAATCTCATTCGGAAGATATTGGACATCTCTCCGCCTGAGATTGTATGCCCTACTTGCCTTCTTAGAGGCTATAGCTAGCTTCTTCCTAATGTCTTCCCTAAGCTGACTAAATCTACTGCCTAGTTCAGACATGTCAAATTCCCTATCAGCTGGGTTCAGTTCCCTATCTCCTATGCTACTTTCCCTATCTAATGACCTAGTTTCCCTATCTCCTATACCTATTTCCCTATCTTCCACAGCTGAGTTCCTACTATCCCTAACATTTGAAATGGTTCTTATCCGGCCGCCGGCGTAAGTAACCATTTCCCTACCAAAGTTCGCGAAATAAGGGGAGACTCGGAGTACGTCATGTTCGGACGTACGGATACTACACGCCACCTTCGCGAGGTGTGTATCCCAGGTGCGATGATTTTCCGACACGTACGCGCGAAGAGTCGTTTTAATTATCTGGTTAATCCTCTCAGCAGGATTAGCTTGTGGGTGGTAATGGGCTGTGAACTTAATCTGTGAACCATAAGATTCACAGAGGGTTTTCAGTTCCTTGCTCCGGAACTGAGGGCCGTTGTCGCAGATAACAGTTTTGGGTACGCCGAACAAAAGAAAAACATGGTCTTCAAGATCCCTACAGACAGAAGACGCTGTTGCAGACCTAAGGGGAAACAACAAAGGGAACTTGGTGAAATAGTCAACGACGGTTAGAATGTACACGAAACCCCTACTCGACTTTGGAAGAGGCCCCACCAAATCCACGCAAATAGTCTCCCAGGGATTCGAAATCCCTCTCCTTTCGACCATCCAACCAGCTGGTTTGTCATTAACTGGCTTTACACTCTGGCATACCCTACAATTCCTAACGTATTTGGTAATATCTGACCTCATCTTAGGCCAGTAATACCGAATCCCTACTCTCGCAAACGTTTTGCGTACTCCCCTGTGCCCTGCTAATGGGTTGTCATGACACTCTTTTAAAATCCTAACTCTATCTGCTTTCGGAACTACTTCCTTCCACTCTGAACTATCGTCATGAACAACCACGTGATTTGCCCTAACAAATTTAAATAAAATTCCCTTATCGACCCTCCAGGCCGGAAAAGCTAAAGGGTTCGACTCTACCTTCGTGATCATCTTAGCGATCCAAGGATCGGAGCTTTGCTCATCTATTTCCGCTACAACCGCAACGTTCCTAGAGAGCATATCGGGAACTACATGGTCCTTTCCCTTCCGATGCACGATTTCGAAGTCAAACTGCTGAAGCCTAACCGCCCAACGCGCTAACCTACCGCACGGATCCTTAAGATTACTCAGCCATACTAGGGAGTAATGATCCGTCACAACCGTAAACCGAACACCTTCGATATACGGCCGCAACTTCTCAACCGCCCACAATACAGCCAAGCATTCCTTCTCCGTGGTTGAATAATTTTTCTCGTTCCTATTCAACGACCTACTCAGATAACATATGACCTTCTCACCATCATCAAATGTCTGACTCAGTACTGCTCCGACCCCATAGTCCGAAGCGTCTGTTTGAACGACAAACTTCCGCTCGAAATCCGGACAGGTCAGAATCGGGGCAGTCACCAGGCACTCCTTTGCCTTTTGGAAACTCCCCTCGCACTCCTCAGACCAGATGAACCTACTGCTCTTCTTCAGCAAGTCGGTCAACGGCCTTACCAAAACTGCGAAGTTTGGTATAAATCTCCTGTACCAGGATACCGTGCCGACGAAACTCCTAATTTCCCTAACATTCCTTGGTGCGGGAATCCTCAACATACTTTCTACTTTCTCTGGATCCACATGCAAACCATTGCGATCCACTACATATCCTAAAAATTTTAAAGATGACCTACAAAAGTTACATTTCTCCCTACTCACTTTCAGACCTGCCGCACATAATCGCTTGAAGACTTCTTCCAGGATTTCCAGATGTTGTCGGAAACTATTTGTGACGATAATTATATCGTCCAAATATACAAACACGTGCGGTTCCAAATCGGCACCAAGCACAGTGTCTATAAATCTCTGCCATGTCGCCGGTGCATTATGCAGACCAAATGGCATTCTCTTGAACTGGAAGAGTCCTCGGTTTGGGACTGTGAAAGCTGTGTACGGCCTAGACTTTTCTTCCACAGGGATCTGCCAGTATGCGGACTTTATGTCCAACGAAGACAAATACTTGGCATCCCTGAGCTTGTCTAGAGTGGCTGAAATGTATGGGAGAGGATAAGCATCTCGCTCAGTAACTTTATTGAGCTTCCTATAGTCCACACAGAATCTGAAGGACCCATCCTTCTTCTTAATCATGACTATAGGAGAAGCCCACGGACTACCTGACTTTTCTATAATTCCGTCCCTCAACATATCCTCTAATTCTTTATCTATATGGCGTTGAACCGCAGGCGATACCGGGTAATACCGCTGCTTTTTTGGTTCAGACGCCGTCCTAATCTTGTGTTCTACCAAATGTGTGCATCCAATCCCCTCAGGCATGTTTTGGAAAACCTTTTCCACAAATCCGGTTAGTTGCCTGTCTTGTGTCTCATCCAACTCTGATCGTTCTTTGATCGTCGAAATCGAAGCCACCCCGGCTTGATTTGAGAACCTCCACTTGCCTGATCTTAAATCCGGGACAATTCCCGTTCGGGCCCAAAAGTCGGCACCGAGGATCAAGACTTGTGGGAGAGTTGGAATGACAAGACATTCTAGCAACACCGATTTACCTTGCACCACAAATGGAACTAAAACACAACCTAACACTTTTATACCCGCACCATCTGCTAAAGCTACCTGCCTAATTTTCCCCTTTCCTAACTCTAAACCTAACTCTTTCAAAATGTTCCAACCGTCCCTACCGATGATCGTACGCGAAGCTCCTGAATCTAATAATCCTACCATCCTAATACCAAAAACACTAACTCCTAAATATGGGCGTACGTCATCATCTAATGCCTCAAGTGTAAAGCCTAGCTGAACAACTTTCAACTGGTTGCCAGCAGGCAACCTACTCAATTTCTTCGGCGCTCTTGTCCTGCCGACGCAAGAGACCGATTCCCATTTCCCGAACAGAATCTACAATCCCTACGAATGACCCCTAATCTACCACAACCTAAACATTTTCGAGGAGCGGAACAAGAACTCGAAATATGTCCCTCCTGGTTGCAGTTGAAACACCTCAACCGTCTAATAGGTTGGGGGTTTCTACTGGCAACCACCGATACTTCTGGTTCCTCAGCTGTCAGACACGCTAAATCAGGTTCCAGTAAGCCTCGGGAACGTTGAGAGGGAGGTGGAGCAAAGGAGTCTACATTGGCTCGGACCACCTCCAATCTTCTACCTAACGCAACCAATTCGGTGATCGACTTAGGATCAGCCAAACCAAGTTGCGTTTGATAGAAGGGAGCCAAATTCCTTTGTATCATCCCTAGCCTCCGCCTCTCACTCAATGGTTCAGAGAGTCGACCAAACATGTTGTCCATGATGGCAACATAAACGCCAATGGACTCTTCCTTCCCTTGGGTACGACGTCTGATCTCCTCCAAAAGGAGATCATCATAGTTGGGAGGGAGAAACTCCAGTTTCAACTCCCTCACCAACTCCTGCCAAGACGTTACTCTTCTCGTTAATATCTCGGAAATATCTCAACAAATTGGCCCCACGTTGGGCGCCAATTTGTTGAGATATTTCCCGATGGAAGGGATTAATTACACGCGCGCAATCTAAGAATGGGAATTAATTTAATTATTTTAAGGGAGGAAAAAGAAAAAAAACTGGAGGTAAACACAAACACGGCCGCGCACGCGAAATGTAAAGGGTCGAATGAGGGAGAAAGGGAATATCGCAACAACAGCGAATGCGAATTCGCCGACTTCCGACCGCTCAGCAGGGATGGGTTCGGGATGTATTGGGGAATGTTCCTTGGGGTAGGAACACAAGGGCGCCAGGTAATCTTTTGCAAAAAGAGGTAAAATTACCAAAACCTTTGAAATAAAAAGACGTGGTGTAGGAACAGAAGTTGGTTTATATATATTTTGGTATATATATTCGGTGGTGGAATGAACAATAGAGGCCGCAATTTAAATGGAAGAGAAACGAAACTCCCAAAACAATGTATTGGGGTAAAAGTGAAACAAGTTAAGAAAAATGGCCACAGAGGGTAGCTCGCGATTCCCACACGATACAGAAGTTAGAAAAAAGAAAAAGGGTCGCGAACAGTTTTAAACACCGGAATGAAATCTTCGGTGACTCAGAAAGAAACGGACGATGGCTTACGCGAAATATATATATATCAATATCCTAAACGAGTTTCAAAAACTAACACAAATCTAATATTGGAAAAAAACACTCTACTTAGCTGTGATCCTTTCACTATGGGGTTGCTCCTAAACTTCTACTTATCTTCCTGGTTGGGGGAGGTTGGATATTCTCCGCCACAGTCACTCGTTGTATCCTGGTCTCGTCTTCTGGTTTTCGTTCTTGTGGTATTGGTATTCGTGTTCGGGTCTCGTTCTCGTGTTTCGTATGTCTATTCTTGTGTTATTTCCTGGATCCCTCCTGGATCGTCGTTCTCTTCTCTA
This sequence comes from Xylota sylvarum, assembly GCA_905220385.1. Classification (NCBI taxonomy): domain Eukaryota; kingdom Metazoa; phylum Arthropoda; class Insecta; order Diptera; family Syrphidae; genus Xylota; species Xylota sylvarum. Next base: position 77,137,082 of record LR999958.1, on the reverse strand, counting down.
GCTTCTTATTTTTTTTTGCTTCACAGCAACTCTCTTACAGAATTTTCTCTCACTTGTAAAAAAGGAACCTCTCATAGGTCTTAATCTCAAACCAAAAAAAGGCGACGTGTCGAGACATGTTCGACTTTTTATACATCGGTATGTTCGCCCACTCATACGCATTCACGCACTCACACATTCTCACACTCACTCTCAAGACGAATTCAGCCGTCTCCAATGATCTCAGATTTTGAGAAACAGTTCCTGACGCCTGTCTCTCTGGCGGGGAACTGTATGGTGGTATTGGTGGTGGCTGAGTTCGCCTCGTTCTCTCCGCTGCAGTTGATTTAGCTGCCAGAGCAAAGGGAGTCACATCCAGAGCTCTGACAGCTTCCTCTCTCACGGCTTCAAGATCTCACTCTCTCTCGTAGCACTGTTCGTTTTGAGTGACTGCTTGGGTTCGCATTCACCCTCCTGACCAGGGCTAATTATAAAACCATATGGAGACTAGACATTAACCCAAAGTGAAAGGATAAGTTTAACGCGAAAACTACCTATCGAGTAAACCATCGTGCAGACATTAAGGGACAAAAAGGGTACCCAGGGAATCGGGAGCTGTCCTTTACAAAATAAGGTTTTGGTCCCTTTTTGGTTTATAAAAATTGTTATCATTGGGCAAGATTAAACAATACAATATAGGGTGGGCTCTCGGCCTTGTGAATTTGGCAGCAGATGATTTTAGAATGTTGGGGGACCTTGTTAGCCCCCTTGATGAATTTATTTGGATCGTTGGGGGACCTGGTTAACCCCTTTGATGAATTTATTTGGATCGTTGGGGGACCTTGTTAACCCCTTGATGAATTTATTTGGATTGGTGGAGAAGGATCAGGATGAGTCTCCAGGCGGTTTGCCTGGCTCTTCCTGCTTCAGACCGTCCGTCTGGCCCTTGGGTACCTGCTTTGTCATCCCCTTCGAGCATATGGGAAAGAGTGAGCACTGGGTTGTAGAACAACCTAGGAACGCTCAGTTAACCCACAGCTCTCAGAGAACAACGGATAAAAAGAGAAAAGGCAAGGCAAAAATGGTGGATGGGTAAGACTGGGAAGGATGGAGTGGACAAGGACTTTTGTGCGTAATTTGAACGCAACAAACAGATCTTTGGGACTTAAGGGCCAACCATAACAGTCAGAAGCAATCGGAAGCTAATGTCAAACTTCTACGTTAAGTATTCTTCCTTTCTTTCGATTGCTCAAGTTGCCCATAATAGGAGTATGTGAACGGAAACGACTGTCAGAAGCGATTGTCAAAGTCAAGTCATTTTGCTTGTCATTTCTGTGTTGTTTTCAGTGAAATTAATAAGTTGAAAAAATGTATTATACACATCCAGAATTACTGAAAGATTTAAAATTGTTGCATCTGACGATGGAGGCATTTATTGCATTAAAAGATGTAATTGAATTTGAGGAGAAAACATACAGAAAAGCTACAATCCGTCTGGAACGGATCGTATGATACCCTATCCTCCCCTCTATAAAGTGGGCAAGGCCAAATTGCATATTGTACTCAAATATAGCTATAATGTCGAACGTTTGAGGATGTTACATGTAAAATTTTATCAAAATAGGTTTTTTATGATAACGCCCCCAAAAAGTGGGCGTGGCCAAAACTTTTGTATGGGTGGATTGTAAGGAATCTGAATGCCTAAATATTTGGTCTTAACAAAATTTTTCGGTTTCATATAATTTAGTGAAGTTATAAAAAAGTAGGCGTGGCAGTGGGCGGATGTAAAAAAATTTTAGACTTGTACTGTATCTTTTTCTTGGAAGCCCAGATATGAAATTTCAGCGTCCTAGTTAAAAATTTAAGGCCCAAAAATCGGTTGTGTGATGAAAACGCCCCTAAAAAGTGGGCGTGGCCAAAACTTTTGTATGGGTGGAGTGTAGGGAATCTGAATGCCTAAATATTTGGTCTTAAAAAAATTTTTCGGTTTCATATAATTTATTGAAGTTATGAAAAAGTGGGCGTGGCAGTGGGCGGATTTCAAAAATTTTTACGCTTGTACTGTATCTTTTTCTCAGAAGCCCAGATATGAAATTTCATCGTCCTAGCTCAAAATTTAAGGCCCAAAAAGCGGTGACATACGGACGGACGGACGGTCATTTGTGTTTATTTATTTGCATGAATAAAAGTAATTTCGTTTTCTTTCACAAGCTATTTATGACAAAGTATATCGATACAGTCGCCGGCTTGGTCCTTTAAGTTGGGTAAAGAAACTGTCCGATCGATTATATTGGAGTCAGCAGAAGTACTGTAGACAACTCTCTTCCCCATTTATATGTCCGGACTTAAGGGCCAACCATAACAGTCAGAAGCAATCGGAAGCTAATGTCAAACTTCTACGTTAAGTATTCTTCCTTTCTTTCGATTGCTCAAGTTGCCCATAATAGGAGTATGTGAACGGAAACGACTGTCAGAAGCGATTGTCAAAGTCAAGTCATTTTGCTTGTCATTTCTGTGTTGTTTTCAGTGAAATTAATAAGTTGAAAAAATGTATTATACACATCCAGAATTACTGAAAGATTTAAAATTGTTGCATCTGACGATGGAGGCATTTATTGCATTAAAAGATGTAATTGAATTTGAGGAGAAAACATACAGAAAAGCTACAATCCGTCTGGAACGGATCGTATGATACCCTATCCTCCCCTCTATAAAGTGGGCAAGGCCAAATTGCATATTGTACTTAAATATAGCTATAATGTCGAACGTTTGAGGATGTTACATGTAAAATTTTATCAAAATAGGTTTTTTATGATAACGCCCCCAAAAAGTGGGCGTGGCCAAAACTTTTGTATGGGTGGATTGTAAGGAATCTGAATGCCTAAATATTTGGTCTTAACAAAATTTTTCGGTTTCATATAATTTAGTGAAGTTATAAAAAAGTAGGCGTGGCAGTGGGCGGATGTAAAAAAATTTTAGACTTGTACTGTATCTTTTTCTTGGAAGCCCAGATATGAAATTTCAGCGTCCTAGTTAAAAATTTAAGGCCCAAAAATCGGTTGTGTGATGAAAACGCCCCTAAAAAGTGGGCGTGGCCAAAACTTTTGTATGGGTGGAGTGTAGGGAATCTGAATGCCTAAATATTTGGTCTTAAAAAAATTTTTCGGTTTCATATAATTTATTGAAGTTATGAAAAAGTGGGCGTGGCAGTGGGCGGATTTCAAAAATTTTTACGCTTGTACTGTATCTTTTTCTCAGAAGCCCAGATATGAAATTTCATCGTCCTAGCTCAAAATTTAAGGCCCAAAAAGCGGTGACATACGGACGGACGGACGGTCATTTGTGTTTATTTATTTGCATGAATAAAAGTAATTTCGTTTTCTTTCACAAGCTATTTATGACAAAGTATATCGATACAGTCGCCGGCTTGGTCCTTTAAGTTGGGTAAAGAAACTGTCCGATCGATTATATTGGAGTCAGCAGAAGTACTGTAGACAACTCTCTTCCCCATTTATATGTCCGAGCCAAACACTGAAGATTACAGGCGGATTAGCTCCGACTTTTGGAATATGTGGGGTATGCCCAACTGTATCGGCGCAATTGATGGCAAACAAATAGCAATTAGGTGTCCTCCAAAGAGTGGAAGCCAATTCTTTTGCTACAAAAAACATTTTAGCATAGTTTTAATGTTCGTATGTGACGCTAAATATCGGTTCACATACGTAGATGCTGGCGCATATGGGAGCCAAAGTGACGGAGGTAAGAAATATATTTCAATATGCTTGGGCTCTCTTCTAATTGTACTTTTTTAATCCTATGCAGGTATTCTTCAAGCAAGTCGATTTGGTTAGAAGCTTTTGAGCAATGGCATTTTAATTCCTGCCACCAAGAACTTGCCAAACACGCGGACAAGAATTCCGCACTACTTTGTTGCTGATGCTGCATTTCCTCTGGGATTGAATTTAATGCGACCACAATCAGGTTGTGCTGTTGCCACCGGACAAGGAAAATTTCAATAAATGGCTGTCGAGAGCCCACCGTACTATTGAAAATAGTTTTGGGATCCTTGTCTCACGATGCATGTGCAACACTGCATATGTTCCCCGAAAATGTCGAGAAAATAGTTGTTGCTTGTGTGGCGTTACACAATTTCCTAATGTTCAACAAGGGCAATGATTCACCATATTGTCCTAACAACTATGTGGATTGGGAGGACTCGGATGGGCAACATCACGATATACGAAATATTCTTACCGAATTTTTAAACCAAAATAAAAACAAAATTCATTTTCAATGTGTTTATATTCATTTTTACTAGCACCTATACCTATAGGGCAAGTATTGGTTTTGTGAAAAATTTCGAACACGAGATTTTAATCAAACTTGACATTACTATGATGGAGAAGTCCAAAAAAGTGGGTCCGCCAATTCCGTCTGTCGGTCTGTCTATCTGTCTGTCTGTATGTTCAACTGCAGCCTAAGCGTCTTGACGGATTTGCTTCGAACTTCATATCTGGGGTCTGTGGGATGATCCCTAGAAGGAAAATTGGAATTTTCATTCTAACCTCAAAAATAAGGGTACTTTACTTAAGACCGATTTCACTAAAAATTAATTTTCTCGAAAACGGTTCTAACGATTTTGATAAAATTTCATATATGAGTTAGTTTGGGCATATACTATTAGATGGCGTACCACGTTTTGCGCGAAAAATGCGTATAACGGTAATTTTACAAATTGGCTGTTTCTCGTCTATTTCTTCAGCGATTGGACTTAAAATCAATATCTGAGGTGGGTATGATAAATGCGAAAATATGACATCCCAAGTTTTGGAACTGCCACGCCTAGTTTTAAAAAATTTTACTTTTTCAAAATTTTTACTAGAAATCGACAAAAATTGTTAAAACATAATTCATAGGCTTTGAAAATCTCTATAATTCACCTTAACATCACATATGGCTACTCCCACTTTTTGATGCCGTTTTTATAAAAAAAACTTGAATTTCAGTGCTTATATGATTGTAAACTTATAGCATTAAGGCGCATGTATATAATAAGAATAAAAAGTCAAAATAAGGTAAAATAGAAAATTTGTACTTAATTTTTTTTTTGAAAATAGTGATAAAATATAAAAGTAAGTAAGTAATAATGGGTGTATATACATAGTATATATACAAGGTTTCTTCTTATTAGAAGAAAATAATAAAAATAAAAAAAAAAACTAATCATCTAGTGGTGTCCTCTCTGTGCTCCCATTACTTGCAGGAATATATTCTCTTTCAAGTTGTCCTTGGCATCTATCGGCAGATCTTTCATCAATGAAAGAATGGTGGCATGTTGGCTGCGAAGCGTTCCTCCAGCTTCCGTATTGCAGATCCAAATCGGTCGCATAGTCCTTCAAGCGCCACCTTTCTCCGTTTTGCGAGAGTGGACGTCGCAAGGTACGACTGGTTTGATTCTTTGGTCTGGACCAGTCGACTGTCTTCTCCACTCAACCCACCAGGAGTGGGTCCTTCTTCTGCAGATTAAAATAGAAGGTATCCTTCTTATCGTGCAGCAATTTATTTTCTTGCACAGGACTAATTAGTCCCGAAAGAAATTCGTAGTCCTACATATGTATGTAGATTTATTTTGTGCCGGAAAACTGCTGAGTTTTGATGTTGATACAGAAGCATACATATACGTCGGTGATCCATAAAGACACATATAACAAGTTTTTCAAAAATCACGAGATACTAGAACTAGAACAGTCTTTATATTTGATTTCCGGGGGCGGGTAGATATTATAGGGTACATCCCGATTTTAGTAAGAATTGCGACGCACGGTTCTGTTGTTAATCTAAACTCTAGAAAGCAGGAAATACTTTAATCCTCTTTTGGGGCGCTCCTGGCTAGACAATCCTTCCGTAGGACGGAGAAATTAATTTGCGAATAGTATGGTAGGAAGTTTGGAGCAAGAAAACCCTTGTACATCATTACTAGAGAAATATTAAATATTAAAAATTTGAAAAATAACAAATGGCTATGACTTAATTACCGGACAAATTCTCAAGAAATTCCCAAAAAAGGCGTTAATTAAGCTTCAACACATAATAAACGCTTCGTTTAGGTTGTTGCACGTTCGATATTCATGGAAAGTCGCAGAAGTGATAATAATAGAAACCGGGTAAACCGCCAAACGAGAAAAAATCGTATAGACCAATATCAATGTTACCTATAACGTCGAAGCTATTCGAGAAGCTTTTATTGAAACGCATCCAACGAATTATAGAAGAAAGACGCCTTATACCTGATCACCAATTTGGTTTCAGAAAGAATCACTCCACAATTGACTAGGTATTTAGAATAACTAACGAAATCGAAAAGCACTAGAGGAAAAACAGGTTTGCTCTAGCGTTTTACTTGACGTTTCCCGGGCCTTTAACAAGGTTTGGCACTATGGCCTGAAATATAAACTCAGTAGGATATTTCCGAAAAAGTTATACAGCATTTTAGAATCCTACCTCAAAAATAGGATATTTAGAGTTAAACACGGAACGTATTGCTCTCAATGAGACCAAATCCACGCATACTAATTTTACATATAGAAACATAAACAATATATCCGTCTTCATTAATTCGGTACAAATACCGTACGCAAATGAAGCCAAATATCTCGGGATGACATTAGATGCTAAGCTCAAGTGGAAGGCGCATGTCAAAAAAAACGTGACGAACTTGAGAACCGGTACCGAGAAATGTACTGGCTACTCGGACGACATTCCAAGTTAAGCACATACAACAAACTGCTTATATATAAGCAAGTGCTAAAACCTATATGGACTTACGGCATACAACTCTGGGGCTGCACTAAAGCAAGTAACAGAGAATCCATACAATCATTTCAAAACAAAGTCATTAGGGCTATTGTGAATGCTCCCTGGTATCTCCGAAATAATGATATACAGAGAGATCTATTGATCCCAACCATGGACGAAGAAATAATAACCTTTGGTAGGAAGTTACGAACTCGACTTGTTGGTCATTGCAACCATGCCATACTCCAAACATTGGACATGAGAAACCTCGTGCGTCGACTCCAAAGAACGAAACCGTTCGATTAGTAGTTCTAGTGGGTGATTTTATCGAAAATCTACCTGCCTCACGCGTACATATAATGTAACCAAAACTACTAGATGGGGAAACCTAGTTGTAGTAAACGACAATAACTAAAGGGAAGGGTGTGTTTAGTCAGTAAAAATCTGACACTACTATGAGTACACGGGTATCATAGTGTCTTCTTGAAGATTCACACCAACCCACAAAAAAAAAAAAACATACAGAAAAGCTACAATCCGTCTGGAACGGATCGTATGATACCCTATCCTCCTCTCTATAAAGTGGGCGTGGCCAAATTGCATTTTGTACTCAAATATAGCTATAATGTCGAACGTTTGAGGATGTTACATGTAAAATTTTATCAAAATCGGTTTTTTGATGATAACGCCCCCAAAAAGTAGGCGTGGCCAAAACTGTTCTATGGGTGAATTGTATGGAATCTAAATACCCAAATATTTGGTCTTAACAAAATTTTTCGGTTTCATATAATTTAGTGAAGTTATAAAAAAGTAGGCGTGGCAGTGGGCGGATGTAAAAAATTTTTACACTTGTACTGTATCTTTTTCTTGGAAGCCCAGACATGAAATTTCAGCGTCCTAGTTAAAAATTTAAGGCCCAAAAATCGGTTTTGTGATGAAAACGCCCCCAAAAAGTGGGCGTGGCCAAAACTTTTGTATGAGTGGATTGTAGGGAATCTGAATGCCTAAATATTTGGTCTTAACAAAATTTTTCGGTTTCATATAATGTAGTGAAGTTATGAAAAAGTGGGCGTGGCAGTGGGCGGATTTCAAAAATTTTTACACTTGTACTGTATCTTTTTCGCAGAAGCCCAGATATGAAATTTCATCGTCCTAGCTCAAAATTTAAGGCCCAAAAAGCGGTGACATACGGACGGACGGACGGTCATCGCTCAATCGATTTCGCTATTGATGCTGATCACGAATATATATACTTTATAGGGTCTATCTCGATTATTTCTCTATGTTACAAACTATGTGTCAAACTTAATATACCCTTAGGATAGGGTATAAAAACGAGAAATATAAAAGTGTATTTAACAAAAAAACCGCCGATTAAAAAGTTTAAGGCTCGTATAGTCTGTGAGAAAAATAGTACTCCTATTTTTTCCAACCCTATGGTATGCCCTTTGGTATGAATTAGATAGGTTGGTCGCCGAAGAAATCATTTATCCCGTACGTCACAGCAAGTGGGCCTCTCCGAAACTTAATATACCCTTAGGATAGGGTATAAAAAAGGAAAGATATAAAATGTTTTTGATATACCAAAAAAATTTTATCATCAATTAACTTTAACCCAAGAGCAAATAAGTTTAACCTTTTAGCAAATATGAATAATATATGTATTTAAACCAAAAGCAAATCATTTTAAACAAAACACAAATTTATTTCAACTTTGTAATTATTGTATGAAAACCAGAGACTTCTAATACAAAATTAATATTTTTAAAATTTTTTTTGTTGTTTTGCTACCTTTGAGTAAAACCATATCCATTATATAATTAGCGCAATCAGTTTGAGTAATTTGTTGTAAACTATCCTCAATTACTGCAACCAAGTATCCAACCAAACCGTATCCGATGATATTCCCATACAACAGATTAACACCACAACGGACGTCCCAAGTGCATTTCTTAGAAGGCCGCAAATATAAATAATGCACAAGAAACCACGAGTGACCCAAAATAATAAAACGGACGACATTTATGACTTGGTGTGCACAGCTGCAAACTATTAAGCAAATGAAATATGAAGGTCCGTTAAAAGGGATCGATACTTGAGATCGATCATTAGTTTTCGTGTGGAATAATTTCGGTTCCCACAGTTAGTTAAGACTAAGCATTGTAAGACAAAAACATACAGAAAAGCTACAATCCGTCTGGAACGGATCGTATGATACCCTATCCTCCTCTCTATAAAATGGGCTTGGCCAAATTGCATTTTGTACTGAAATATAGCTATAATGTCGAACGTTTGAGGATGTTACATGTAAAATTGTATCGAAATAGGTTTTTTGATGATAACGCCCCCAAAAAGTGGGCGTGGCCAAAACTATTCTATGGGTGAATTGTAGGGAATCTAAATACCCAAATATTTGGTCTTAACAAAATTTTTCGGTTTCATATAATTTAGTGAAGTTATAAAAAAGTAGGCGTGGCAGTGGGCGGATGTAAAAAAAATTTACACTAGTATTGTATCTTTTTCTCGGAAGCCCAGATATGAAATTTCAGCGTCCTAGTTAAAAATTTAAGGCCCAAAAATCGGTTTTGTGATGAAAACGCCCCCAAAAAGTGGGCGTGGCCAAAACTTTTGTATGGGTGGATTGTAGGGAATCTGAATGCCTAAATATTTGGTCTTAACAAAATTTTTCGGTTTCATATAATTTAGTGAAGTTATGAAAAAGTGGGCGTGGCAGTGGGCGGATTTAAAAAATTTTTACACTTGTACTGTATCTTTTTCTCAGAAGCCCAGATATGAAATTTCATCGTCCTAGCTCAAAATTTAAGGCCCAAAAAGCGGTGACATACGGACGGACGGACGGACGGACGGACGGACGGACGGTCATCGCTCAATCGATTTCGCTATTGATGCTGATCACGAATATATATACTTTATATGGTCTATCTCGATTATTTCTCTATGTTACAAACTATGTGTCAAACTTAATATACCCTTAGGATAGGGTATAAATAGAAAATAAATTTTTGGCGCAACAGGTCCATGGGACCCAGGGCCTAGCTTCTCACAACCATTCGTGTTGTGCGTGTTTTATTCTTCACATGAATGGAAGGGGCCTACTGTTTAATGCCGGATCCGAACGGCAATTTTGAGAAGCTTTTTCATGACCGTTTTACTCTCGGATGTTTGTCAGACGACTGTTATAAAATTAGCTCCTAAGGTTTGAATAAATAAAAATATATTTTTTTTTCTAAAAATCGAATCTTAGTAAATTATTTGGCGCATATTGTAGTGAGAGAAAGTATCCAGTGATCAAGTTAAATATTAAATTAACTTGCAACCTACAATTAAAATCAGTGAAAGTGTTCAAGAGTAAATTAATAACCCAATACACGAAATCCATAGAGGAAATTGACACTGCATTGTATTATCAGTTTGAAGAAACAGAAAATCTTCAAACAACTTGATCAATCAATCCAGAGGTTATTGAATAAAGAGATAAGTGAATAATACGGGATCAGCAAATTAGATCTACACAAAATAGTGAAAACAACAACTAAACCACAAGTGAAATGTCACAACCAGTAGACCAGAATGCAGCTCTGAAGCGATTGGAAAAAATCCCCACATTCTCTGGCAGACCAGAAGAAGACGTAATTTCATTCGTCGAATACGTTGACTTCATACAGCCCATAGCTACGCTAATTATACGGAATAAAATCCTACGAACAGCCATCAATACACTTCGACGTATCCTCACACCTACATGGACAGAATTAAGAACTGCCTTGATTCAGGATTTTGGAATCCAAGAAACGTACGAGCAAATTCTACAAGATCTCCACGAAGTACACACCAAAGACATCCATCAGCTCTACCTTTCTGGTAGAGAACATCCTTTTAAAATTAAATAAGAAAAGCAAAATTGAAGTAAGTCAAATTTATAATCCTAGTAATAATGAAAATATTGTAATGGGTAAATTTATTAATAATTAAAATGCCAATCAGGCGTCAGTTATAATTACACAGGGTATCACTAATATTCGGGAAGCATACAAATTATTAACTCGTCATAAGAATTTAAATGAAAAAAAAACATACAGAAAAGCTACAATCCGTCTGGAACGGATCGTATGATACCCTATCCTCCTCTCTATAAAGTGGGCGTGGCCAAATTGCATTTTGTACTCAAATATAGCTATAATGTCGAACGTTTTGAGGATGTTACATGTAAAATTTTATCAAAATAGGTTTTTTGATGATAACGCCCCCAAAAAGTGGGCGTGGCCAAAACTGTTCTATGGGTGAATTGTAGGGAATCTAAATACCCAAATATTTGGTGTTAACAAAATTTTTCGGTTTCATATAATTTAGTGAAGTTATAAAAAAGTAGGCGTGGCAGTGGGCGGATGTAAAAAAATTTTACATTTGTACTGTATCTTTTTCTTGGAAGCCCAGATATGAAATTTCTGGGTTCTAGTTAAAAATTTAAGGCCCAAAAATCGATTTTGTGATGAAAACGCCCCCACAAAGTGTTCGTGGCCAAAACGTTTGTACGGGTGGATTGTAGGGAATCTGAATGCCTAAATATTTGGTCTTAACAAAATTTTTCGGTTTCATATAATTTAGTGAAGTTATGAAAAAGTGGGCGTGGCAGTGGGCGGATTTAAAAAATTTTTACACTTGTACTGTATCTTTTTCTCAGAAGCCCAGATATGAAATTTCATCGTCCTCAAAATTTAAGTCCCAAAAAGCGGTGACATACGGACGGACGGTCATCGCTCAATCGATTTCGCTATTGATGCTGATCACGAATATATATACTTTATAGGGTCTATCTCGATTATTTCTCTATGTTACAAACTATGTGTCAAACTTAATATACCCTTAGGATAGGGTATAAACAATAAAGAATTCAAACCTAGTGGATTCTTAAATCAATCAAAACTGAATCGTAATCAATACTATAACCATAATAGGAGAATAGGCATGAACTCGAGTCAGTTTAATCAGACCACTGAAAGAACAAATAATCCTTTTAACGCTAGGCCCTCATACCCACAAAATAACAACTTTTATAACAATCAGAGACCACAAAGTTCAAGGCAATTTAGAAACAATAACAATTATTATAACAACCAGAAACCTCAAAGTTCAGGGCAATTTAGACACAACAATAATTACCATAACAACCAGGGACCCCAACATGGAGGTAAACAACTTAGAAAAATTAGAAGAAGTAAATTTTACTTCAATCGGGAAAGCGAGGCACTTCCCCTGATTTCAATCAGGATACAACCATACAAAGTTTTAGTAGACACAGGAGCCACTACAAGTATAATAGACAACTCACAACTACTAGAATATGATAGGAAAGTCTTAGATACAACTATAAAAATAATAACCACTAATAACGAAAATACAAACATTAAAGAAGAAATCATTACTCCACTACCTACTGAATTCAACGAAATCGAATCAACAATGTCATGGAACCAAAGAAATTAGACAACTCTGGGAAACAAAAATGGCGGAAATAGGTTTTTTGATGATAAAGCGGGCGTGGCCAAAACTCTTCTATGGGTGAATTGTAGGGAATCTAACTACCCAAATATTTGGTCTTAACAAAATTTTTCGGTTTCATATAATTTAGTGAAGTTATAAAAAAGTAGGCATGGCAGTGGGCGGATGTAAACAAAATTTACACTTCTACTGTATCTTTTCGTTAGAAGCCCAGGTAAGAAATTTCAGCGTCCTAGTTAAAAATGTAAGGCCCAAAAATCGGTTTTATGATGAAAACGCCCCCAACAAGTGGGCGTGGCCCAAACTTTTGTATGAGTAGATTGTAGGGAGTCTGAATGCCTAAATATTTGGTCTTAACAAAATTTTTCGGTTTCATATAATTTAATGAAGTTATGAAAAAGTGGGCGTGGCAGTGGGCGGATTTCAAAAACTTTTACACTTGTACTGTATCTTTTTCTCAGAAGCACAGATATGAAATTTCATCGTCCTAGCTCAAAATTTAAGGCCCAAAAAGCGGTGACGGACGGACGGACGGACGGACGGACGGTCATCGCTCAATCGATTTCGCTATTGATGCTGATCACGAATATATATACTTTATAGGGTCTATCTCGATTATTTCTCTATGTTACAAACTATGTGTCAAACTTAATATACCCTTAGGATAGGGTATAAACATACAGAAAAGCTACAATCCGTCTGGAACGGATCGTATGATACCCTATCCTCCTCTCCATAAAGTGGGCGTGGCCAAATTTCATTTTGTACTCAAATATAGATATAATGTCAAACGTTTGAGGATGTTACATGTAAAATTTTATCAAAATCGGCTTTTTGATGATAACGCCCCCAAAAAGTGGGCGTGGCCAAAACTGTTCTATGGGTGAATTGTAGGGAATCTAAATACCCAAATATTTGGTCTCAACAAATTTTTTCGGTTTGATATAATTTAGTGAAGTTATAAAAAGTAGGCGTGGCAGTGGGCGGATGTTAAAAAATTTTACGCTTGTACTGTATCTTTTTCTTGGAAGCCCAGATATGAAATTTAAGCGCCCTAGTTAAAAATTTAAGGCCCAAAAATCGGTTTTGTGATGAAAACGGCCCCAAAAAGTGGGCGTGGCCAAAACTTTCGTATGGGCGGATTGTAGGGAATTTGAATGCCTAAATATTTGGTCTTAACAAAATTTTTCGGTTTCATATAATTTAGTGAAGTTATGAAAAAGTGGGCGTGACAGTGGGCGGATTTCAAAAATTTTTACACTTGTACTTTATCTTTTTCTCAGAAGCCCAGATATGAAATTTCATCGTTCTAGCTCAAAATTTAAGGCCCAAAAAGGGGTGACATACGGACGGACGGACGGACGGTCACCGCTTAATCGATTTCGCTGTTGATGCTGATCACGAATATATATACTTTATAGGGTCTATCTCGATTATTTCTCTATGTTACAAACTATGTGTCAAACTTAATATACCCTTAGGATAGAGTATAAACATACAGAAAAGCTACAATCCGTCTGGAACGGATCGTCTGATACCCTATCCTCCTCTCTATTAAGTGGGCGTGGCCAAATTGCATTTTGTACTCAAATATAGCTATAATGTCGAACGTTTGAGGATGTTACATGTAAAATTTTATCAAAATAGGTTTTTTGATGATAACGCCCCCAAAAAGTGGGCGTGGCCAAAACTTTTGTATGGGTGGATTGTAGGGAATCTGAATGCCTAAATATTTGGTTTTAACAAAATTTTTCGGTTTCATATAATTTAGTGAAGTTATAAAAAATTAGGCGTGGCAGTGGGCGGATGTAAAAAAATTTTACACTTGTATTGTATCTTTTTCTTGGAAACCCAGATATGAAATTTCAGCGTCCTAGTTAAAAATTTAAGGCCCAAAAATCGGTTTTTTGATGAAAACGCCCCCAAAAAGTGGGCGTGGACAAAACTTTTGTATGAGTGGATTGTAGGGAGTCTGAATGCCTAAATATTTGGTCTTAACAAAATTTTTCGGTTTCATATAATTTAATGAAGTTATGAAAAAGTGGGCGTGGCAGTGGGCGGATTTAAAAAATGTTTACACTTGTACTGTATCTTTTTCTCAGAAGCCCAGATATGAAATTTCATCGTCCTAGCTCAAAATTTAAGGCCCAAAAAGCGGTGACGGACGGACGGACGGACGGATAGGGTATAATAATAGCACTTGTCGAGAAGATACATAAAATTATTTTAGCTAGTCGTTTACAAGTTATGATAGAAAGTTTACTAACCACAGAAGAGATTGACGATTACGAAATTTATTTATTTAAGTTACAGAATATAAAACTAGCTATTGGAGAATATAGTAAAGATCTTTTGATATTTGTTATTCAGATACCCGATGCAATTTATACTGTAGATAAATATTTCATAACCCCTATACCTAACAAGGAATACACTGAACTCGATTTTGAAGAACAAAATATTGTAAAAATTAATAACACATATTATAAATTTGAAGAAAATAAAGTATTGCGACATTTAGAATTGTATGTAAATTGTATAACTAAAAACAATTGTCTAAAAAGAGTTAACAAAGAAACGAATGTCATTAAAGAATTAAAGAAAGGTATATTGTTAATAAAAAATAGTAATGATAAAATAAATAGTTCATGTGATGAAAAAAGAATAATTACAATTAAAAGAAATGTACTAATTAACTTTGAAAACTGTAAAATAACAATCAGCAATGAAGAATATGATAACCAACAAAGAATTGTAAAATAACCTATTAATATAGATCTAGAAGATACCTTCAACTTAAAAGTAATACAATACAAAAATGTGAATCTAAATACCACAAAATTTCATAACGTAGACGAAATCGTAGAGAAACACGCTGATCATATAAATATTCATTATGGTATACATGGCCTAATAATTATTGTAATAATTTCAATACTCATAGCTATGTATAAGATATTGTTTCAGGAGAAACAACCCACTAAGACGGGAGGAGATACGTTAGAGGCAACCCAAACCGTATCCGATGATATTCCCATACAACAGATTAACACCACAACGGGCGTCCCAAGTGCATTTCTTAGAAGGCAGCAAATATAAATAATGCATAAGAAACCACGAGTGACCCAAAATAATAAAACGGACAACATTTATGACTTGGTGTGCACAGCTGCAAACTATTAAGCAAATGAAATATGAAGGTCTGTTAAAAGGGATCGATACCTGAGACCGATCGAATAATTTCAGTTCCCACAGTTAGTTAAGACTTAACATTGTAAGACACATGTTATAAAATTAGCTCCTATTTGAATAAATAAAAATATATTTTTTTCTAAAAATCGAATCTTAGTAAATAATATTTTAAATATAAGTGTTTTTGGAATATTTTTCCACCACTTTTTTTTCCAATTTCGAATCAAAATCTGAAAATATTGGAAAGTTTTAAATATTAAAGTGGGCATGGCCGTTTCAAATTTTGGTACGCCATATCATTGCGTATGCCTTATATTCCTCAATCGCTGAAGAAATAGCCGAGAAACAGCCAATTTCTTAAATTACCGTTATACGTTTTTTTCGCGCAAAACGTGGTATATTATCTAACAGCATGTGCCCAAACTACCTCACATATGAAATTTTATTACGGTCGTTGCAGCCGTTTTCGAGAACACCCAAATTTAGTGAAATCGGCCTTAAGTAAAGTAGCCTTAATTTTGAAGTTATAACGAAAATTCTAATTTCGCCTCTAGAGATTATTCCACAGACCCTAGATATGAAGTTTGAAGCAAATCCGTCGAGCCGTTTAGGCTGCAATCGAATAGACAGACAGACCGATAGATGGGCAGACAGACAGACGGACAGACAGACAGGCCGAAGTGGCGGACCCACTTTTTTTTAACTTCTCCGTTATAGTAATGTAAAGTTTGATTAAAATCTCGAGTTCGAAATTTTTCACGAAACCAATACTTGCCCTCTAGGTACAGGTGCAAGTAAAAATATAAAATGCTGAAATCTCGAAAAAAGTGTAGACAAAAAGGGACCTAAGTCCCACTTCAGTGGAAAATAAGTCCGCAAATGAATTATGGACTTATGTCCCACCCCATCAGGACATAAGTTCAGATTTTGCTTGTCGATGGTAAGCTAATGAAGCAAAATTACTTCAGTACTCACTCTGCTGCCGTTTCGCTACGCTGCTTCTTTACGATCATCATACATACCTATGTAGCATTGGGTGTTATGAAGATTTACATGATCTTAAATACTAAAATATTGCTAACTATACAAAATAATATACAAGAGTTTAATTACTTAGGTGTAGACAGACGAAAACAAAATAGCCAGACAGCAATAAGACACCTTACATTCTGCTGCCTGTCTGGGACAATATTTTTTATGCTGAGTGCAATGATAAGAAATATGAATACATGAGAAATGGGAAAGAGAATTTATGAAATTATGTCATTATCATGACATGCTGGGGCCGCCGCCTGATGTCTAGACTGCAAAATGTTCATCCAAAAACATTGATGTTGGCTGGATCTGACTTGCTGACGATGATCTTCTGTCTCTTCTTCGAGGTGCTGGTTCGGGATGATGGGTCAATTCAATTGTTACCTCCGGTTTCTTGCGTGGCAGCCTTCTCAGGATGATGATAATAATGGAAAGAATTACCACGAATGTGAGAATTCCGCTCAAGGAATACTGATGGATTTTTTGAGTCCGTACTTCGTGCAGGAGCATCTCTTGACTCATTTGAAAGGCGAGATCTTGTTGTACCTTCAGTCTTTGCTGTGTAATATCCGAAGTTAGTATTTGAGCTTGTTCTGGCTTACATTTGAATTCAACTAATTGCTCAGACATGTTCTGGATAGGTAGGTACGAAGACTGAAGTCGTGTTGTAATGGTTTGCTTGCCAAAAAATATCATGGTTGCCTGATGAATTCTACAGTTCGGTTTTAGCTTCAAAATACCACTGCCTGATAGCTTGACTGGAACTACAGTTGAACTACACGCAACATCTATGTTGATCTCAGTTGGAATGCTAAATATCCACGTGTTTGTATGGTGCATCTGGACCCAAAAACTTTGCGGTGCCACTGTTCGAGTGACTCATGACCTGGGCAATTCTTTTGTATGTCTTAAGAGGTTTATCTCACAGGAACTTACAGTTGACCCGGCTGTATATAATGGATGTTGCATCTCGCACCAGTAAAAGTCCAAGGCTCTTCGGTTGCATGAAGAGAATGCGCCTTCGTTCATGGGATAATAATGATCGCCTTGAAGATTTACTATCATGTAGTCTGATGATGGTTCGATGAATGTAAAGTTGTTATTACGCAATGCGGGTACTGGAAGAACCTTGTATATTTTAAATTCTTCATTATATAATAACGGCAAGGTGAGTTCAATGATGATGTCTTGATCTGTCACTCGTGCCCTTGGCTGTAAGGCCTTATACAGTTGAAGGATTGACTCATGGTGTCGATCTCCAGATATCATCATTGTCCTTGGGATGTTGTCATGAATGCGAGCCAGTTCTGTTTTGAGTTGTTGAACTGTTAATATTAATGGATGTATTTGACCACGATGTGTTGCTAATACAACATTAAGCAGAACATTTTGCGTGTTTTGATAATGTATCATTGTCAAAATGCTCGGGAAGGCAGTTGATATAAATGTTTGAAATACATGTTCCTCATTTCTCTGGTTGTCTAATGCTGAGACAATTTTGGTTATTGCCTTTAACTGTTGATTAGTTGATGCATATTGCGTCTTGAAGATATTTAACGTTGAATCTATGATGGTGGTTTGATTTTTCGTTAGATCCAGTAGATGTTGTTCATTGTCCTTTATCCTTTCAATGTTTTCCTCGTATTGGCGTGCATTTGTGATTGTCCCAATAAAATCAAAGGGCGAACGTTTCAATCGGTTTGTTGGCGAATAGTTGTTTGCATGCAGAAGTATTTCGTTGTTGAGGTCTATCTGTTGAAGTTGGCGCTCAAATAGTTTTAATGTGTTATTGCATAGTAATGAATTCGGTTGTGTCACATTTACGGTCGCACAAATCTGCTTCATGTGTTTTAAGCACTTTTTGTAAGTGTAGTATTCTGCCCAGTAAGTTTTGAGATTGAAGAATACTATGGTCTTCCAAGAGCTGATGATCATATTTACTCGACCGATGTCTTCAAAATATATACCTGGTTGTGTTTCAAATGGTGTGAT
The DNA here is from genome assembly GCA_905220385.1 of Xylota sylvarum. Taxonomy (NCBI): domain Eukaryota; kingdom Metazoa; phylum Arthropoda; class Insecta; order Diptera; family Syrphidae; genus Xylota; species Xylota sylvarum. Next base: position 77,118,569 of record LR999958.1, on the reverse strand, counting down.
CTCAAAGTTATTAGTGATTTGTTGAGATCATATAGGGTTCATTGCTATGGCTATGATGCATAACCATAGAAGAGGCTTAAAGCATGTCCTTGCCATTAAAGAATTGACGTCCTTGTGTTCTAGTGTTACTTTACTAGAGTTGTCTTCAGTCGTCGTTCTGTTGTTTTCTGGTCCTGTATCTCCCGTATCATCTTCCATTGGCAACGGGCACAGTTTGGATAATGGTCGTTTTGCATTCCTTTTATTGCAGTAGACTGTTACTGCACGGACATGATAATCCTTTCCTGGATGTAGCTCTGTTATCTTAGCTAAGTTCCATTTAGTTGGCGGTAACCGGTCGTCCTTAATTAGCACTTTTTTGCAACAACCTCCACCGTGAACGACAGCCTTTCGTTTGGTCTAGTCTGGGATCAGGTAAGGCATTTAAGGCAGCGCCGATGAGAAAGTGTCCAGGCGTAAGTATAGGGTTGTCATCAATATCATTGCTTATTGCAACTAACGGACTCCAGTTAGTTTATCCGGAGGGATAAAGTGCCACTGGACTCCAGTTGTAGTCATTTTATCCGCGGCTTTTTTGTTGCTTTGGGCGATCACAAGTCTGAGCTGCTCTTGTAGTTTTTTGTTCGCTCCTACGAATGTTGTCCCGCAATCACTGTAGACATGAGCGCAGAGTCCTCTCCGGGATGTAAATCTTCTTACAGCTGCAATAAATGATTCTGACGTGAGATCACTGACCAGTTCTAGGTGAATGGCCTTTGTTGCCAAGCAAACGAACACTGCAACATAGCCCTTTGTTGATCGATTCCCTCTGCCTTTGGAGATAAGTATTTGGATCGGGCCGGCATAGTCAATCCCCGTGTGTGTATATGGACGGGATGGTATGACTCGTGGAGTTGGAAGCATTCCCATAATCTGAGTTCTAGAGGCTGCGTTGAAGCGGTGGCATCGTACGCAGTTGTGGATGATTTGACGTGCTGCCGATTTAGCTTGAAGAACCCAGAACGACTGACGAAGAGTGGCCAATAGTAACTGAATTCCTCCATGTAGAGTTTTCTCATGAATATGTTCGATTAGCAATTTTGTGGATCTACTGTTGCGTGGTAGTATGTACGGATGCCTTTCTTTCTCGGGCATATTTACGTTTTCAAGTCAACCTCCGACAACCAAGAGACTATGTTTATCTAGGCATGGAGCTAAGGCTAATAGCTTACTCTTTTTAGGTAGGCTGTTGCAATTCTGTAGGCATAATATTTCTTCTGCAAATTCCATTTGCTGAACTAGTTGGATCATAGCTCTTTGAGCTTCTTCCAGTTCCGTTGTGGTTAAATCTCCAGTTTGGTTCGCTTCCTTGCTGTTCCTTACATAGAAAGCAAATCGTTTGCAGTAAGCAATTGATCGAATCAATCTCGTGTAGGAAGAAAATCGTTCACAAATGTTATTTTCCTTGATTGTAGATGTTACTGCAACTGTAGATGCAACTGTATCAACTATAGGATAGTCTGAAGTTGCTGGTGATTCCGGGTGTTGAGGCCAATGTACCATATCCTTTTGAAGCCATGCTGGTCCACTCCACCACAGGTGATGATCTTTTAACTGAATTGGTGTTATACCCCTTGATGCACAGTCTGCTGGATTTTCGGCTGACCTTATATGTCTCCATGAAGTTGACTCTGTGTTTTCGTGTATTTGAGCTACTCGGTTGGAAATAAACGCCTTTTCATGGGATGATCCTTTTCTTATCCAGGCTAAAACGATAGTTGAATCCGTCCAGGCATAGACAGTTTCTGCCGGAGTACTAAACACCTGCTTCATTGCATTCAGCAGTTTCGACAGTAAGTGTGCTCCGCAGAGTTCCATCCTTGGTATGGTGAGCTGCTTCTTTATAGGTGCTACTCGTGTCTTACATGTGAGTACAGTAACCTTGTGCATTCCATTTTGATCAGTAATTCTTGAATATATTACTGCAGCATAGGCTCCATCAGAGGCATCACAAAATCCATGTAGTTCAATTTTTTGGGTACCATATGCACCAATCCACCTTGGAATTTTGATAAATTCAGCCATTGGAAGATCCCTTTTGAATTGATTCCAGCATTTCTGTAGCTCAGCTGTTAATGGTTCATCCCAATCGAGATCGGCCTTCCAAATTCGCTGCATTAACATCTTCGCGGTAATGGTGATTGGCGCAAGCCATCCTAACGGATCGAAGACACGTGCTATTTCGGAGAGTGTGGCACGCTTTGATGAAGTTTCAGGTTTAAATGTTGATTTATTGATGTTTACTCTGAATAAAAATGTGTCTGTGGATGGGTTCCAATGGATTCCTAGAGTTTTAATAACCTCTTCATTGTCCAAGTTGATGCACCACTGATTGTTGTCAACTAATTTTTTGTGATTAGTGGCCCATTTTCTTAAATGAAATCCGCCAGTGCTCAGTAATTTAAATAGTTGATGTTGAGCCTCTTTACATTCAGATAAGGTATCTCCTCCAGACATTACATCATCTACGTAGAAATCGTTTCTCAGAATTTCAGATGCGATTGGATAATGTTGTTGTTCATCCAAGGCCAATTGATGGAGGGTCCTTAACTGTCGTTAGCTTGAAGTCCTTGATTGGGTCGTTGGTCGAGTTCCTCCACACTATACGCTGATAATCCTGATGGTGAGTGTTGACCTTAATTTGGCGGTACATTTTTTCGATATCCGCTGTAAATACGTAGCGGTGTCTTCGCCAGAGCATGATAATTGTTGTTAGGTCCTCTTGAAGTCTTGGACCAACGAGCATCAATTGGTTAAGACTTGTTCCACTTGATGTTTTTGATGATGCGTCAAACACTACTCGTAACTTCGTAGTGGTGCTGTCCGGTTTTAAGACAGCATGATGTGACATGTAATAGATGTTGGTTTCCTTATGCTCAGTAGCTCCGGCCATATGCCCAAGTTTTATGAATTCATCCATAAATTTTGTGTATTCAACCTTTAACTTTGGGTCGGCGACAAATCGTTTTTATACCCTATCCTAGGGGTATATTAAGTTTGACACATAGTTTGTAACATAGAGAAATAATCGAGATAGACCCTATAAAGTATATATATTCGTGATCAGCATCAATAGCAAAATCGATTGAGCGATGACCGTCCGTCCGTCCGTCCGTATGTCACCGCTTTTTGGGCCTTAAATTTTGAGCTAGGACGATGAAATTTCATATCTATGCTTCTGAGGAAAAGATACAGTACAAGTGTAAACATTTTTGAAATCCGCCCACTGCCACGCCCACTTTTTCATAACTTCACTAAATTATATGAAACTGAAAAATTTTGTTAAGACCAAATATTTAAGCATTCAGATTCCCTACAATCCACCCATACAAAAGTTTTAGCCACGCCCACTTTTTGGAGGCGTTTTCATCACAAAACCGATTTTTGGGCCTTAAATTTGTATACCCTATCCTAAGGGTATATTAAGTTTGACACATAGTTTGTAACATAGAGAAATAATCGAGATAGACCATATAAAGTATATATATTCGTGATCAGCATCAATAGCGAAATCGATTGAGCGATGACCGTCCGTCCGTCCGTCCGTATGTCACCGCTTTTTGGGCCTTAAATTTTGAGCTAGGACGATGAAATTTCATATCTGGGCTTCTGAGAAAAAGATACAGTACAAGTGTAAAATTTTTTTAAATCCGCCCACTGCCACGCCCACTTTTTCATAACTTCACTAAATTATATGAAACTGAAAAATTTTGTTAAGACCAAATATTTAAGCATTCAGATTCCCTACAATCCACCCATACAAAAGTTTTGGCCACGCCCACTTTTTGGGGGCGTTTTCATCACAAAACCGCTTTTTGGGCCTTACATTTTGAGCTAGGACGATGAAATTTCATATCTGGGCTTCTGAGAAAAAGATACAGTACAAGTGTAAAACTTTTTGAAATCCGCCCACTACCACGCCCACTTTTTCATAACTTCATTAAATTATATGAAACCGAAAAATTTTGTTAAGACCAAATATTTAGGCATTCAGACTCCCTACAATCTACTCATACTAAAGTTTAGGCCACGCCCACTTTTTGGGTGCGTTTTCATCATAAAACCGATTTTTGGGCCTTAACTTTTTAACTAGGACGCTGAAATTTCATATCTGGGCTTCTAACGAAAAGATACAGTAGAAGTGTAAATTCTTTTTACATCCGCCCACTGCCACGCCTACTTTTTTATAACTTCACTAAATTATATGAAACCGAAAAATTTTGTTAAGACCAAATATTTGGGTATTTAGATTCCCTACTATTCACCCATAGAAGAGTTTTGGCCACGCCCACTTTTTGGGGGCGTTATCATCAAAAAACCTATTTTGATAAAATTTTACATGTAACATCCTCAAACGTTCGACATTAAAGCTATATTTGACTGACTAGACTGCAAAATGTTCATCCAAAAACATTGATGTTGGCTGGATCTGACTTGCTGACGATGATCTTCTGTCTCTTCTTCGAGGTGCTGGTTCGGGATGATGGGTCAATTCAATTGTTACCTCCGGTTTCTTGCGTGGCAGCCTTCTCAGGATGATGATAATAATGGAAAGAATTACCACGAATGTGAGAATTCCGCTCAAGGAATACTGATGGATTTTTTGAGTCCGTACTTCGTGCAGGAGCATCTCTTGACTCATTTGAAAGGCGAGATCTTGTTGTACCTTCAGTCTTTGCTGTGTAATATCCGAAGTTAGTATTTGAGCTTGTTCTGGCTTACATTTGAATTCAACTAATTGCTCAGACATGTTCTGGATAGGTAGGTACGAAGACTGAAGTCGTGTTGTAATGGTTTGCTTGCCAAAAAATATCATGGTTGCCTGATGAATTCTACAGTTCGGTTTTAGCTTCAAAATACCACTGCCTGATAGCTTGACTGGAACTACAGTTGAACTACACGCAACATCTATGTTGATCTCAGTTGGAATGCTAAATATCCACGTGTTTGTATGGTGCATCTGGACCCAAAAACTTTGCGGTGCCACTGTTCGAGTGACTCATGACCTGGGCAATTCTTTTGTATGCCTTAAGAGGTTTATCTCACAGGAACTTACAGTTGACCCGGCTGTATATAATGGATGTTGCATCTCGCACCAGTAAAAGTCCAAGGCTCTTCGGTTGCATGAAGAGAATGCGCCTTCGTTCATGGAATAATAATGATCGCCTTGAAGATTTACTATCATGTAGTCTGATGATGGTTCGATGAATGTAAAGTTGTTATTACGCAATGCGGGTACTGGAAGAACCTTGTATATTTTAAATTCTTCATTATATAATAACGGCAAGGTGAGTTCAATGATGATGTCTTGATCTGTCACTCGTGCCCTTGGCTGTAAGGCCTTATACAGTTGAAGGATTGACTCATGGTGTCGATCTCCAGATATCATCATTGTCCTTGGGATGTTGTCATGAATGCGAGCCAGTTCTGTTTTGAGTTGTTGAACTGTTAATATTAATGGATGTATTTGACCACGATGTGTTGCTAATACAACATTAAGCAGAACATTTTGCGTGTTTTGATAATGTATCATTGTCAAAATGCTCGGGAAGGCAGTTGATATAAATGTTTGAAATACATGTTCCTCATTTCTCTGGTTGTCTAATGCTGAGACCATTTTGGTTATTGCCTTTAACTGTTGATTAGTTGATGCATATTGCGTCTTGAAGATATTTAACGTTGAATCTATGATGGTGGTTTGATTTTTCGTTAGATCCAGTAGATGTTGTTCATTGTCCTTTATCCTTTCAATGTTTTCCTCGTATTGGCGTGCATTTGTGATTGTCCCAATAAAATCAAAGGGCGAACGTTTCAATCGGTTTGTTGGCGAATAGTTGTTTGCATGCAGAAGTATTTCGTTGTTGAGGTCTATCTGTTGAAGTTGGCGCTCAAATAGTTTTAATGTGTTATTGCATAGCAATGAATTCGGTTGTGTCACATTTACGGTCGCACAAATCTGCTTCATGTGTTTTAAGCACTTTTTGTAAGTGTAGTATTCTGCCCAGTAAGTTTTGAGATTGAAGAATACTATGGTCTTCCAAGAGCTGATGATCATATTTACTCGACCGATGTCTTCAAAATATATACCTGGTTGTGTTTCAAATGGTGTGATCTCAAAGTTATTAGTGATTTGTTGAGATCATATAGGGTTCATTGCTATGGCTATGATGCATAACCATAGAAGAGGCTTAAAGCATGTCCTTGCCATTAAAGAATTGACGTCCTTGTGTTCTAGTGTTACTTTACTAGAGTTGTCTTCAGTCGTCGTTCTGTTGTTTTCTGGTCCTGTATCTCCCGTATCATCTTCCATTGGCAACGGGCACAGTTTGGATAATGGTCGTTTTGCATTCCTTTTATTGCAGTAGACTGTTACTGCACGGACATGATAATCCTTTCCTGGATGTAGCTCTGTTATCTTAGCTAAGTTCCATTTAGTTGGCGGTAACCGGTCGTCCTTAATTAGCACTTTTTTGCAACAACCTCCACCGTGAACGACAGCCTTTCGTTTGGTCTAGTCTGGGATCAGGTAAGGCATTTAAGGCAGCGCCGATGAGAAAGTGTCCAGGCGTAAGTATAGGGTTGTCATCAATATCATTGCTTATTGCAACTAACGGACTCCAGTTAGTTTATCCGGAGGGATAAAGTGCCACTGGACTCCAGTTGTAGTCATTTTATCCGCGGCTTTTTTGTTGCTTTGGGCGATCACAAGTCTGAGCTGCTCTTGTAGTTTTTTGTTCGCTCCTACGAATGTTGTCCCGCAATCACTGTAGACATGAGCGCAGAGTCCTCTCCGGGATGTAAATCTTCTTACAGCTGCAATAAATGATTCTGACGTGAGATCACTGACCAGTTCTAGGTGAATGGCCTTTGTTGCCAAGCAAACGAACACTGCAACATAGCCCTTTGTTGATCGATTCCCTCTGCCTTTGGAGATAAGTATTTGGATCGGGCCGGCATAGTCAATCCCCGTGTGTGTAAATGGACGGGATGGTATGACTCGTGGAGTTGGAAGCATTCCCATAATCTGAGTTCTAGAGGCTGCGTTGAAGCGGTGGCATCGTACGCAGTTGTGGATGATTTGACGTGCTGCCGATTTAGCTTGAAGAACCCAGAACGACTGACGAAGAGTGGCCAATAGTAACTGAATTCCTCCATGTAGAGTTTTCTCATGAATATGTTCGATTAGCAATTTTGTGGATCTACTGTTGCGTGGTAGTATGTACGGATGCCTTTCAACCTCCGACAACCAAGAGACTATGTTTATCTAGGCATGGAGCTAAGGCTAATAGCTTACTCTTTTTAGGTAGGCTGTTGCAATTCTGTAGGCATAATATTTCTTCTGCAAATTCCATTTGCTGAACTAGTTGGATCATAGCTCTTTGAGCTTCTTCCAGTTCCGTTGTGGTTAAATCTCCAGTTTGGTTCGCTTCCTTGCTGTTCCTTACATTGAAAGCAAATCGTTTGCAGTAAGCAATTGATCGAATCAATCTCGTGTAGGAAGAAAATCGTTCACAAATGTTATTTTCCTTGATTGTAGATGTTACTGCAACTGTAGATGCAACTGTATCAACTATAGGATAGTCTGAAGTTGCTGGTGATTCCGGGTGTTGAGGCCAATGTACCATATCCTTTTGAAGCCATGCTGGTCCACTCCACCACAGGTGATGATCTTTTAACTGAATTGGTGTTATACCCCTTGATGCACAGTCTGCTGGATTTTCGGCTGACCTTATATGTCTCCATGAAGTTGACTCTGTGTTTTCGTGTATTTGAGCTACTCGGTTGGAAATAAACGCCTTTTCATGGGATGATCCTTTTCTTATCCAGGCTAAAACGATAGTTGAATCCGTCCAGGCATAGACAGTTTCTGCCGGAGTACTAAACACCTGCTTCATTGCATTCAGCAGTTTCGACAGTAAGTGTGCTCCGCAGAGTTCCATCCTTGGTATGGTGAGCTGCTTCTTTATAGGTGCTACTCGTGTCTTACATGTGAGTACAGTAACCTTGTGCATTCCATTTTGATCAGTAATGATCAGAGGCATCACAAAATCCATGTAGTTCAATTTTTTGGGTACCATATGCACCAATCCACCTTGGAATTTTGATAAATTCAGCCATTGGAAGATCCCTTTTGAATTGATTCCAGCATTTCTGTAGCTCAGCTGTTAATGGTTCATCCCAATCGAGATCGGCCTTCCAAATTCGCTGCATTAACATCTTCGCGGTAATGGTGATTGGCGCAAGCCATCCTAACGGATCGAAGACACGTGCTATTTCGGAGAGTGTGGCACGCTTTGATGAAGTTTCAGGTTTAAATGTTGATTTATTGATGTTTACTCTGAATAAAAATGTGTCTGTGGATGGGTTCCAATGGATTCCTAGAGTTTTAATAACCTCTTCATTGTCCAAGTTGATGCACCACTGATTGTTGTCAACTAATTTTTTGTGATTAGTGGCCCATTTTCTTAAATGAAATCCGCCAGTGCTCAGTAATTTAAATAGTTGATGTTGAGCCTCTTTACATTCAGATAAGGTATCTCCTCCAGACATCACATCATCTACGTAGAAATCGTTTCTCAGAATTTCAGATGCGATTGGATAATGTTGTTGTTCATCCAAGGCCAATTGATGGAGGGTCCTTACAGCTAAATACGGCGCTGATGCCGTACCGTATGTAACTGTCGTTAGCTTGAAGTCCTTGATTGGGTCGTTGGTCGAGTTCCTCCACACTATACGCTGATAATCCTGATGGTGAGTGTTGACCTTAATTTGGCGGTACATTTTTTCGATATCCGCTGTAAATACGTAGCGGTGTCTTCGCCAGAGCATGATAATTGTTGTTAGGTCCTCTTGAAGTCTTGGACCAACGAGCATCAATTGGTTAAGACTTGTTCCACTTGATGTTTTTGATGATGCGTCAAACACTACTCGTAACTTCGTAGTGGTGCTGTCCGGTTTTAAGACAGCATGATGTGACATGTAATAGATGTTGGTTTCCTTATGCTCAGTAGCTCCGGCCATATGCCCAAGTTTTATGAATTCATCCATAAATTTTGTGTATTCAACCTTTAACTTTGGGTTGGCGACAAATCGTTTTTATACCCTATCCTATGGGTATATTAAGTTTGACACATAGTTTGTAACATAGAGAAATAATCGAGATAGACCCTATAAAGTATATATATTCGTGATCAGCATCAATAGCGAAATCGATTGAGCGATGACCGTCCGTCCGTCCGTCCGTATGTCACCGCTTTTTGGGCCTTAAATTTTGAGCTAGGACGATGAAATTTCATATCTATGCTTCTGAGGAAAAGATACAGTACAAGTGTAAAAATTTTTGAAATCCGCCCACTGCCACGCCCACTTTTTCATAACTTCACTAAATTATATGAAACTGAAAAATTTTGTTAAGACCAAATATTTAAGCATTCAGATTCCCTACAATCCACCCATACAAAAGTTTTAGCCACGCCCACTTTTTGGGGGCGTTTTCATCACAAAACCGATTTTTGGGCCTTAAATTTTTATACCCTATCCTAAGGGTATATTAAGTTTGACACATAGTTTGTAACATAGAGAAATAATCGAGATAGACCATATAAAGTATATATATTCGTGATCAGCATCAATAGCGAAATCGATTGAGCGATGACCGTCCGTCCGTCCGTCCGTATGTCACCGCTTTTTGGGCCTTAAATTTTGAGCTAGGACGATGAAATTTCATATCTGGGCTTCTGAGAAAAAGATACAGTACAAGTGTAAAATTTTTTTAAATCCGCCCACTGCCACGCCCACTTTTTCATAACTTCACTAAATTATATGAAACTGAAAAATTTTGTTAAGACCAAATATTTAAGCATTCAGATTCCCTACAATCCACCCATACAAAAGTTTTGGCCACGCCCACTTTTTGGGGGCGTTTTCATCACAAAACCGCTTTTTGGGGCTTACATTTTGAGCTAGGACGCTGAAATTTCATATCTGGGCTTCTGAGAAAAAGATACAGTACAAGTGTAAAACTTTTTGAAATCCGCCCACTACCACGCCCACTTTTTCATAACTTCATTAAATTATATGAAACCGAAAAATTTTGTTAAGACCAAATATTTAGGCATTCAGACTCCCTACAATCTACTCATACTAAAGTTTAGGCCACGCCCACTTTTTGGGTGCGTTTTCATCATAAAACCGATTTTTGGGCCTTAACTTTTTAACTAGGACGCTGAAATTTCATATCTGGGCTTCTAACGAAAAGATACAGTAGAAGTGTAAATTCTTTTTACATCCGCCCACTGCCACGCCTACTTTTTTATAACTTCACTAAATTATATGAAACCGAAAAATTTTGTTAAGACCAAATATTTGGGTATTTAGATTCCCTACTATTCACCCATAGAAGAGTTTTGGCCACGCCCACTTTTTGGGGGCGTTATCATCAAAAAACCTATTTTGATAAAATTTTACATGTAACATCCTCAAACGTTCGACATTAAAGCTATATTTGAGTACAAAATGCAATTTGGCCACGCCCACTTTATAGAGAGGAGGATAGGGTATCAGACGATCCGTTCCAGACGGATTGTAGCTTTTCTGTATGTTTAACTAGGACGCTGAAATTTCATATCTGGGCTTCCAAGAAAAAGATACAGTACAAGTGTAAATTTTTTTTACATCCGCCCACTGCTACGCCTACTTTTTTATAACTTCACTAAATTATATGAAAACCGAAAAATTTTGTTAAGACCAAATATTCGGGTATTTAGATTCCCTACAATTCACTCATAGAACAGTTTTGGCCACGCCCACTGTTTGGAGGCATTATCATCAAAAAACCTATTTTGATAAATTTGTACATGTAACATCCTCAAACGTTCGACATTATAGCTATATTTGAGTACAAAATGCAATTTGGCCACGCCCACTTTATAGAGAGGAGGATAGGGTATCATACGATCCATCCCAGACGGATTGTAGCTTTTCTGTATGTTTCTAACTGCAGTAGTCTGGCTACCGCTCGGTCTCGTGATGCACCAAGGTTATGCTTCTGCATCATCTCTTGATTAAATGGAATGCTAACTACGTATCTGCCACTGTTATCGCGATAGTGAGTTTCTTCATAGTCATCTTCACAACGCTGTTCGAATTGTGTTAGACGATTTCTTTAGGGTATTTCCTCGACCTCCCAAGATCGTTTAAGTTGATTTTCTATTGTTGTTTGAGCGACCATTCCTACCACTTTGACACTTTCGGATTTTACAGATGTACGGACTGTGATAAACCATCCTAAATGCGATTTTTGCGCGACAGGGGAATTTTTCGAACCCTTCTTAATGCCATTGAGTATGATGTCTCCGTACACATCGGGTCCTAATATCATGTCAATTGGTCCAGGAACGAAAAATGTTGGATCTGCTAATTAAAGATTTTTGAGTTGGGTAGGAATCGTAGTGATGTCGTTTTTATCGGGCATTAGTTTGGTAAGATTTGGTAACACAAGCGCTGATTACGAGCTTGAAATCTGATTTGAGTCTTGGTTCAATTGTGACGTCCACCTTACTGCGGGCTGTCCCAGCGTCTGTTGCTCCTAAACCACTGATTTCTGCGTAGATCTTCTGTTTCGGCAAGCGTAGCGACTGGACAGCTTGCTCTGTACTAAGTGTCGCTTGGGATCCTGGATCTATGAGTGCCCTCAATTCCTTGCGATGTCCATCAATGTTGGTGCCAATAACGATAGCTGTGTCTAGTAACACACTTTGGCTTTGATGATCATAATGCTTTTGAACAGGTGGGGTTTTAAATGACGCAGCGTTGATTGGATTGATCTGATGTCTTCCAGTGTAATGTTCTTGGAGCTTTTTATTGCACTGCTTGCAAGTTCGCAGACTTGAGCAGGTGATCTTCTTGTCATGTCTTAGACAATTGATGCAAAGCTTGGCCTGTTTAACATGCTCATATCCCTCGTTTGGTGTCCAGCCCATGAACTTGTTGCAGGAGTAAATATTATGATCACCCTTACAAAAAATGCAACTGAGCCTTCCTGCTAGATGGTAATTTCGAACAGCACCTTTATTTTCTTCCTTTTGGAGTCTTTGACGAGATGGAGCTAATACCTCTAATGCCTGATACCTTCTGGCCAGAAAATCGAAGAGTTCTTCTTGTGAGGGAACCTTGTTTGGACTTTTAATCCCTTGTTCAAAAAGATTTCTACTTTCCGAGTCCAATCCCTTTATGATGAGATGAACGATAATGGGTCCCCAGGATGATGTCTCGAACCCCATGTTTTTTAGAGCCGCAAGGCCTTCTTTATTTGCATCTAAAATAGCTTTTAGATGACTTGCAGAGGACTGGTTGCCGTGATAGCCAATTTTGAACATTCTCTCTAAGTGCATTGATACGATTTTCCTCTCATTGTCGTATCGCTTTTTTAGAGTTTCCCAAGCACTTGCGTAATTTTCGCTTGAGATAGTAAAACGTTGTATCAACTGCAATGGTTCGTCCTCCAGATGCGTTTTGAGGTACTCCATTTTTTCGGTGATCCCAAGAGTAGCTTTATTATGATAATCCATTGTTGTGTGAAGATATCACAAAACGACTGCCATTCTAAGTACTTCCCTTTGAATACGGGAATTTTAAGCTGCGGTAGTCGCACTTCTGAGTTAGAGGGGGACTCTTTGGCTATTTGAGTTGCTGAGGATTTGGAAGCCATTTGAAATAGGCAGTTATTGACATCTTCTTGGACACCTTCATACCTCTTTTCGGTTACATATGAGGTCTTATAATCTTGAGCAGTTGCATTTGAAAGGAATTCTACATGCAATTCGGTTACGTTTCTCCATTGATCTAGAAGAATCCTTTGTTGATACTCGTATACTTCCCTCGAGTAATTTTCAAATGTCCGCTCGAATGATTCTATCGTTCTTATTATGGCTCCAATTTTGATTTCTAATTTTTTAAGGTGTAGCCGCTGGGTGTCGTCTTTGGAAGTCCTCGGCACTTCTTTTTATACCCTATCCTAAGGGTATATTAAGTTTGACACATAGTTTGTAACATACGGAAATAATCGAGATAGACCCTATAAAGTATATATATTCGTGATCAGCATCAATAGCGAAATCGATTGAGCGATGACCGTCCGTCCGTCCGTCCGTATGTCACCGCTTTTTGGGCCTTAAATTTTGAGCTAGGACGATGAAATTTCATATCTGGGCTTCTGAGAAAAAGATACAGTACAAGTGTAAAATTTTTTTAAATCCGCCCACTGCCACGCCCACTTTTCATAACTTCATTAAATTATATGAAACCGAAAAATTTTGTTAAGACCAAATATTTAGGCATTCAGACTCCCTACAATCCACTCATACAAAAGTTTTGACCACGCAAACTTTTTGGGGGCGCTTTCATCATAAAACCGATTTTTGAGCCTTAAATTTTTACCTAGGACGCTTAAATTTCATATCTGGGCTTCTGATGAAAAGATACAGTAGAAGTCAAAATTTTTTTTACATCCGCCGACTGCCACGCCTACTTTTTTATAACTTCACTAAATTATATGAAACCGAAAAATTTTTCTAAGTCCAAATATTTAGGTATTCAGATTCCCTACCATTCACCCGTAGAACAGTTTTGGCCACGCCCACTTTTTGGGGGCGTTTTCATCAAAAAACCGACTTTGATCAAATTTTACATGTAACATCCTCAAACGCTCAAGGTTATAGCCTTATTTGAGTACAAAATGCAATTTGGCCACGCCCACTTTATAGAGAGGAGGATAGGGTATCATACGATCCGTTCCAGACGGATTGTAGCTTTTCTGTATGTTTTCTTTTTTTACCCTATCCTAAGGGTATATTAAGTTTGACACATAGTTTGTAACATAGAGAAATAATCGAGATGGACCTTATAAAGTATATATATTCGTGATCAGCATCAATAGCGAAATCGATTGAGCGATGACCATCCGTCCGTATGTCACCGCTTTTTGGGAATTAAATTTTGAGCTAGGACGATGAAATTTCATATCTGGGCTTCTGAGAAAAAGATACAGTACAAGTGTAAAATTTTTTTAAATCCGCCCACTGCCACGCTCACTTTTCATAACTTCATTAAATTATATGAAACCGAAAAATTTTGTTAAGACCAAATATTTAGGCATTCAGACTCCCTACAATCCACTCATACAAAAGTTTTGACCACGCCCACTTTTTGGGGGCGCTTTCATCATAAAACCGATTTTTGAGCCTTAAATTTTTACCTAGGACGCTTAAATTTCATATCTGGGCTTCTGATGAAAAGATACAGTAGAAGTCAAAATTTTTTTTACATCCGCCGACTGCCACGCCTACTTTTTTATAACTTCACTAAATTATATGAAACCGAAAAATTTTTCTAAGTCCAAATATTTAGGTATTCAGATTCCCTACCATTCACCCGTAGAACAGTTTTGGCCACGCCCACTTTTTGGGGGCGTTTTCATCAAAAAACCGACTTTGATCAAATTTTACATGTAACATCCTCAAACGCTCAAGGTTATAGCCTTATTTGAGTACAAAATGCAATTTGGCCACGCCCACTTTATAGAGAGGAGGATAGGGTATCATACGATCCGTTCCAGACGGATTGTAGCTTTTCTGTATGTTTTCTTTTTTTACCCTATCCTAAGGGTATATTAAGTTTGACACATAGTTTGTAACATAGAGAAATAATCGAGATGGACCTTATAAAGTATATATATTCGTGATCAGCATCAATAGCGAAATCGATTGAGCGATGACCATCCGTCCGTATGTCACCGCTTTTTGGGCCTTAAATTTTGAGGTAGGACGATGAATATTCATATCTGGGCTTCTGAGAATAAGATACAGTATAAGTGTAAACATTTTTTAAATCCGCCCACTGCCACACCCACTTTTTCATAACTTCATTAAATTATATGAAACTGAAAAATTTTGTTAAGACCAAATATTTAGGCATTCAGACTCCCTACAATCCACTCATACAAAAGTTTTTTCCACGCCCACTTTTTGGGAGCGTTTTCATCATAAAACCGATTTTTGAGCCTTAAATTTTTAACTAGGACGCTAAAATTTCATATCTGGGCTTCTGACGGAAAGATATAGTCGAACTGTAAATTTTTTTTAATCCGCCCACTGCCACGCCTACCTTTTTATAACTTCACTAAATTATATGAAACCGAAAAATTTTGTTGAGTCCAAATATTTAGGCATTCAGATTCCCTACAATTCACCCATAGAACAGTTTTGGCCACGCCCACTTTTTGGGGGCGTTTTCACCACAAAACCGATTTTGATCAAATTTGACATGTAACATCCTCAAATGTTTTGGGGGCATTATCATCAAAAAACCTATTTTGATAAAATTTTACATGTAACATCCTCAAACGTTTGACATTATGGCCATGTTTGAGTACGAAATGCAATTTGGCCACGCCCACTTTATAGAGAGGAGGATAGGGTATCAGACGATCCATTCCAGATGGATTGTAGCTTTTCTGTATGTTTTTTAATTTGTTCGTGGTCCATACATACGGGCACACCCGTAACCAAGGAAGTGGAGGAGAAAAACCTTTAATTGGTAACCCTGACGACCCTATTTGTGTGGACAATAGAAAAATTTTGTGCTGCGCAAACACTGCGCCACTTGTGTGCTGCCCAAGCAACATTGCGCCACTTGCGTGCTGCGCAAACCACATTGCGCCACTTGTGTGCAGCGCAAACATCATTGCACCAACCAGTGGCACCACGAACATCCGTCTGGAACGGATTGTATGATACCCTATCCCCCTTTCCCTATAAGGTGGACGTGGCATATTGCATTTTGTACTGAAATACGACGATAACGTCGAACGTTTGAGGATGTTAAATATAAAATTTCATCAAAATCGGTTTTTTGATGAAAACGCTCCAAAAAAGGGGCTTGGCCAAAACTTTTGTATGGGTGAATTGTAGGGAATCTGAATGCCTAAATATTTGTTTAGTGAAGTTATAAAAAAGTAGGCGTGGCAGTGGGCGGATTTAAAAAAAATTTACACTTCTATTGTATCTTTTCGTCAGAAGCCCAGATATGAAATTTCAGCGTCCTAGTTAAACATTTTAGGCTCAAAAATCGGTTTTATGATGAAAACGCCCCCACAAAGTGGGCGTGGCCAAAACTTTTGTATGGGTGGATTGTAAGGAATCTGAATGCCTAAATATTGTGTCTTAACAAAATTTTTCGGTTTCATATAATTTAGTGAAATTATGAAAAAGCGGGCGTGGCACTGGGCGGATTTAAAAAATTTTTACACTTGTACTGTATCTTTTCCTCAGAAGCCCAGATATGAAATTTCATAGTCCTAGCTCAAAATTTAAGGCCCAAAAAGCGGTGACATACGGACGGACGGACGGACGGTCATCGCTCAATGGATTTCGCTATTGATGCTGATCACGAATATATATACTTTTTAGGGTCTATCTCGATTATTTCTCTATGTTACAAACTATGTGTCAAACTTAATATACCCTTAGGATAGGGTATAAACATACAGAAAAGCTACAATCCATCTGGAACGGATCGTCTGATACCCTATCCTCCTCTCTATAAAGCGGGCGTGGCCAAATTGCATTTTGTACTCAAATATAGCTATAATGGCGAACGTTTGAGGATGTTACATGTAAAATTTTATCAAAATAGGTTTTTTGATGATAACGCCCCCAAAAAGTGGGCGTGGCCAAAACTCTTCTATGGGTGAATTGTAGGGTATCTAAATACCCAAATATTTGGTCTTAACAAAATTTTTCGGTTTCATATAATTTAGTGAAGTTATAAAAAAGTAGGCGTGGCAGTGGGCGGATGTAAAAAAATTTTACACTTGTACTGTATCTTTTTCTTGGAAGCCCAGATATGAAATTTCAGCGTCCTAGTTAAAAATTTAAGGCCCAAAAATCGGTTTTGTGATGAAAACGCCCCCACAAAGTGGGCGTGGCCAAAACTTTTGTATGGGTGGATAGTAGGGAATCTGAATGCCTAAATATTTGGTCTTAACAAAATTTTTCGGTTTCATATAATTTATGGGCGTGGCCTAAACTTTTGTATGGGTGGATTATAATAATCTAAATACCCACATATTTGGTCTTAACAAAATTTTTCGGTTTCATATAATTTAGTGAAGTTATAAAAAAGTAGGCGTGGCAGTGGGCGGATGTAAAGAAATTTTACACTTGTACTGTATCTTTTTCTTGGAAGCCCAGATATGAAATACAAGCGTTATAGTTAAAAATTTAAGGCCGAAAAATCGGTTTTGTGATGAAAACGCCCCTAAAATGTGGGCGTGGCCAAAAGTTTTGTATGGCTGGAGTGTAGAGAATCTGAATGCCTAAATATTTGGTCTTAACAAAATTTTTCGGTTTCATATAATTTAGTGAAGTTATGAAAAAGTGGGCGTGGCAGTGGGCGGATTTCAAAAATTTTTACACTTGTACTGTATCTTTTTCTCAGAAGCCCAGATATGAAATTTCATCGTCCTAGCTCAAAATTTAAGGCCCAAAAAGCGGTGACATACGGACGGACGGACGGTCATCGCTCAATCGATTTCGCTATTGATGCTGATCACGAATATATATACTTTATAGGGTCTATCTCGATTATTTCTCTATGTTACAAACTATGTGTCAAACTTAATATACCCTTAGGATAGGGTATAAACATACAGAAAAGCTACAATCCGTCTGGAACGGATCGTCTGATACCCTATCCTCCTCTCTATAAAGTGGGCGTGGCCAAATTGTATTTCATACTCAAATATGGCTCTAACCTCGAACGTTTGAGGATGTTAAATGTAAAATTTTATCAAATTCGGTTTTTTGATGAAAACGCCCCCAAAAAGTGGGCATGGCCAAAACTGTTCTATGGGTGAATTGTAGGGAATCTGAATACCTAAATATTTGGACTTAACAAAATTTAAATTTTGAACTGTAAATTTTTTTTAATCCGCCCACTGCCACGCCTACCTTTTTATAACTTCACTAAATTATATGAAACCGAAAAAGTTTGTTAAGTCCAAATATTTAGGCATTCAGATTCCCTACAATTCACCCATAGAACAGTTTTGGCCACGCCCACTTTTTGGGTGCGTTTTCATCACAAAACCGATTTTGATCAAATTTGACATGTAACATCCTCAAATGTTTTGGGGGCATTATCATCAAAAAACCTATTTTGATAAAATTTAACATGTAACATCCTCAAACGTTTGACATTACGGCCATGTTTGAGTACGAAATGCAATTTGGCCACGCCCACTTTATAGAGAGGAGGATAGGGTATCAGACGATCCATTCCAGATGGATTGTAGCTTTTCTGTATGTTTTTTAATTTGTTCGTGGTCCATACATACGGGCACACCCGTAACCAAGGAAGTGGAGGAGAAAAACCTTTAATTGGTAACCCTGACGACCCTATTTGTGTGGACAATAGAAAAATTTTGTGCTGCGCAAACACTGCGCCACTTGTGTACTGCCCAAGCAACATTGCGCCACTTGCGTGCTGCGCAAACCACATTGCGCCACTTGTGTGCAGCGCAAACATCATTGCACCAACCAGTGGCACCACGAACATCCGTCTGGAACGGATTGTATGATACCCTATCCCCCTTTCCCTATAAGGTGGACGTGGCATATTGCATTTTGTACTGAAATACGACGATAACGTCGAACGTTTGAGGATGTTAAATATAAAATTTCATCAAATCGGTTTTTTGATGAAAACGCTCCAAAAAAGGGGCTTGGCCAAAACTTTTGTATGGGTGAATTGTAGGGAATCTGAATGCCTAAATATTTGTTTAGTGAAGTTATAAAAAAGTAGGCGTGGCAGTGGGCGGATTTAAAAAAAATGTACACTTCTATTGTATCTTTTCGTCAGAAGCCCAGATATGAAATTTCAGCGTCCTAGTTAAACATTTTAGGCTCAAAAATCGGTTTTATGATGAAAACGCCCCCACAAAGTGGGCGTGGCCAAAACTTTTGTATGGGTGGATTGTAGGGAATCTGAATGCCTAAATATTTGGTCTTAACAAAATTTTTCGGTTTCATATAATTTAGTGAAATTATGAAAAAGCGGGCGTGGCACTGGGCGGATTTAAAAAATGTTTACACTTGTACTGTATCTTTTCCTCAGAAGCCCAGATATGAAATTTCATAGTCCTAGCTCAAAATTTAAGGCCCAAAAAGCGGTGACATACGGACGGACGGACGGACGGACGGTCATCGCTCAATGGATTTCGCTATTGATGCTGATCACGAATATATATACTTTTTAGGGTCTATCTCGATTATTTCTCTATGTTACAAACTATGTATCAAACTTAATATACCCTTAGGATAGGGTATAAACATACAGAAAAGCTACAATCCATCTGGAACGGATCGTCTGATACCCTATCCTCCTCTCTATAAAGTGGGCGTGGCCAAATTGCATTTTGTACTCAAATATAGCTATAATGGCGAACGTTTGAGGATGTTACATGTAAAATTTTATCAAAATAGGTTTTTTGATGATAACGCCCCCAAAAAGTGGGCGTGGCCAAAACTCTTCTATGGGTGAATTGTAGGGTATCTAAATACCCAAATATTTGGTCTTAACAAAATTTTTCGGTTTCATATAATTCAGTGAAGTTATAAAAAAGTAGGCGTGGCAGTGGGCGGATGTAAAAAAATTTTACACTTGTACTGTATCTTTTTCTTGGAAGCCCAGATATGAAATTTCAGCGTCCTAGTTAAAAATTTAAGGCCCAAAAATCGGTTTTGTGATGAAAACGCCCCCACAAAGTGGGCGTGGCCAAAACTTTTGTATGGGTGGATAGTAGGGAATCTGAATGCCTAAATATTTGGTCTTAACAAAATTTTTCGGTTTCATATAATTTATGGGCGTGGCCTAAACTTTTGTATGGGTGGATTATAATAATCTAAATACCCACATATTTGGTCTTAACAAAATTTTTCGGTTTCATATAATTTAGTGAAGTTATAAAAAAGTAGGCGTGGCAGTGGGCGGATGTAAAGAAATTTTACACTTGTACTGTATCTTTTTCTTGGAAGCCCAGATATGAAATACAAGCGTCCTAGTTAAAAATTTAAGGCCGAAAAATCGGTTTTGTGATGAAAACGCCCCTAAAATGTGGGCGTGGCCAAAAGTTTTGTATGGCTGGAGTGTAGAGAATCTGAATGCCTAAATATTTGGTCTTAACAAAATTTTTCGGTTTCATATAATTTAGTGAAGTTATGAAAAAGTGGGCGTGGCAGTGGGCGGATTTCAAAAATTTTTACACTTGTACTGTATCTTTTTCTCAGAAGCCCAGATATGAAATTTCATCGTCCTAGCTCAAAATTTAAGGCCCAAAAAGCGGTGACATACGGACGGACGGACGGTCATCGCTCAATCGATTTCGCTATTGATGCTGATCACGAATATATATACTTTATAGGGTCTATCTCGATTATTTCTCTATGTTACAAACTATGTGTCAAACTTAATATACCCTTAGGATAGGGTATAAACATACAGAAAAGCTACAATCCGTCTGGAACGGATCGTCTGATACCCTATCCTCCTCTCTATAAAGTGGGCGTGGCCAAATTGTATTTCATACTCAAATATGGCTCTAACCTCGAACGTTTGAGGATGTTAAATGTAAAATTTTATCAAATTCGGTTTTTTGATGAAAACGCCCCCAAAAAGTGGGCATGGCCAAAACTGTTCTATGGGTGAATTGTAGGGAATCTGAATACCTAAATATTTGGACTTAACAAAATTTAAATTTTGAACTGTAAATTTTTTTTAATCCGCCCACTGCCACGCCTACCTTTTTATAACTTCACTAAATTATATGAAACCGAAAAAGTTTGTTAAGTCCAAATATTTAGGCATTCAGATTCCCTACAATTCACCCATAGAACAGTTTTGGCCACGCCCACTTTTTGGGTGCGTTTTCATCACAAAACCGATTTTGATCAAATTTGACATGTAACATCCTCAAATGTTTTGGGGGCATTATCATCAAAAAACCTATTTTGATAAAATTTTACATGTAACATCCTCAAACGTTTGACATTACGGCCATGTTTGAGTACGAAATGCAATTTGGCCACGCCCACTTTATAGAGAGGAGGATAGGGTATCAGACGATCCATTCCAGATGGATTGTAGCTTTTCTGTATGTTTTTTAATTTGTTCGTGGTCCATACATACGGGCACACCCGTAACCAAGGAAGTGGAGGAGAAAAACCTTTAATTGGTAACCCTGACGACCCTATTTGTGTGGACAATAGAAAAATTTTGTGCTGCGCAAACACTGCGCCACTTGTGTACTGCCCAAGCAACATTGCGCCACTTGCGTGCTGCGCAAACCACATTGCGCCACTTGTGTGCAGCGCAAACATCATTGCACCAACCAGTGGCACCACGAACATCCGTCTGGAACGGATTGTATGATACCCTATCCCCCTTTCCCTATAAGGTGGACGTGGCATATTGCATTTTGTACTGAAATACGACGATAACGTCGAACGTTTGAGGATGTTAAATATAAAATTTCATCAAATCGGTTTTTTGATGAAAACGCTCCAAAAAAGGGGCTTGGCCAAAACTTTTGTATGGGTGAATTGTAGGGAATCTGAATGCCTAAATATTTGTTTAGTGAAGTTATAAAAAAGTAGGCGTGGCAGTGGGCGGATTTAAAAAAAATGTACACTTCTATTGTATCTTTTCGTCAGAAGCCCAGATATGAAATTTCAGCGTCCTAGTTAAACATTTTAGGCTCAAAAATCGGTTTTATGATGAAAACGCCCCCACAAAGTGGGCGTGGCCAAAACTTTTGTATGGGTGGATTGTAGGGAATCTGAATGCCTAAATATTTGGTCTTAACAAAATTTTTCGGTTTCATATAATTTAGTGAAATTATGAAAAAGCGGGCGTGGCACTGGGCGGATTTAAAAAATTTTTACACTTGTACTGTATCTTTTCCTCAGAAGCCCAGATATGAAATTTCATAGTCCTAGCTCAAAATTTAAGGCCCAAAAAGCGGTGACATACGGACGGACGGACGGACGGACGGTCATCGCTCAATGGATTTCGCTATTGATGCTGATCACGAATATATATACTTTATAGGGTCTATCTCGATTATTTCTCTATGTTACAAACTATGTGTCAAACTTAATATACCCTTAGGATAGGGTAAAAACATACAGAAAAGCTACAATCCGTCTGGAACGGATCGTATGATACCCTATCCTCCTCTCTATAAAGTGGGCGTGGCCAAATTGCATTTTGTACTCAAATATAGCTATAATGGCGAACGTTTGAGGATGTTACATGTAAAATTTTATCAAAATAGGTTTTTTGATGATAACGCCCCCAAAAAGTGGGCGTGGCCAAAACTCTTCTATGGGTGAATTGTAGGGTATCTAAATACCCAAATATTTGGTCTTACCAAAATTTTTCGGTTTCATATAATTCAGTGAAGTTATAAAAAAGTAGGCGTGGCAGTGGGCGGATTTAAAAAAAATTTACACTTGTACTGTATCTTTTTCGTGGAAGCCCAGATATGAAATTTCAGCGTCCTAGTTAAAAATTTAAGGCCCAAAAATCGGTTTTGTGATGAAAACGCCCCCACAAAGTGGGCGTGGCCAAAACATTTGTATGGGTGGATAGTAGGGAATCTGAATGCCTAAATATTTGGTCTTAACAAAATTTTTCGGTTTCATATAATTTATGGGCGTGGCCTAAACTTTTGTATGGGTGGATTATAATAATCTAAATACCCACATATTTGGTCTTAACAAAATTTTTCGGTTTCATATAATTTAGTGAAGTTATAAAAAAGTAGGCGTGGCAGTGGGCGGATGTAAAGAAATTTTACACTTGTACTGTATCTTTTTCTTGGAAGCCCAGATATGAAATACAAGCGTCCTAGTTAAAAATTTAAGGCCGAAAAATCGGTTTTGTGATGAAAACGCCCCTAAAATGTGGGCGTGGCCAAAAGTTTTGTATGGCTGGAGTGTAGAGAATCTGAATGCCTAATTATTTGGTCTTAACAAAATTTTTCGGTTTCATATAATTTAGTGAAGTTATGAAAAAGTGGGCGTGGCAGTGGGCGGATTTCAACAATTTTTACACTTGTACTGTATCTTTTTCTCAGAAGCCCAGATATGAAATTTCATCGTCCTAGCTCAAAATTTAAGGCCCAAAAAGCGGTGACATACGGACGGACGGACGGACGGTCATCGCTCAATCCATTTCGCTATTGATGCTGATCACGAATATATATACTTTATAGGGTCTATCTCGATTATTTCTCTATGTTACAAACTATGTGTCAAACTTAATATACCCTTAGGATAGGGTATAAACATACAGAAAAGCTACAATGCATCTGGAACGGATCGTCTGATACCCTATCCTCCTCTCTATAAAGTGGGCGTGGCCAAATTGCATTTCGTACTCAAATATGGCTCTAACCTCGAACGTTTGAGGATGTTAAACGTAAAATTTTATCAAATTCGGTTTTTTGATGAAAACGCCCCCAAAAAGTGGGCATGGCCAAAACTGTTCTATGGGTGAATTGTAGGGAATCTGAATACCTAAATATTTGGACTTAACAAAATTTTTCGGTTTCATATAATTTAGTGAAGTTATAAAAAAGTAGGCGTGGCAGTGGGCGGATATAAAAAAAAATTACACTTCTACTGTATCTTTTCGTCAGAAGCCCAGATATGAAATTTCAGCATCCTAGTTAAAAATTTAAGGCCCAAAAATAGGTTTTATGATGAAAATACCCCCAAAAAGTGGGCGTGGCAAAAACTTTTGTATGAGTGGATTGTAGGGAGTCTGAATGCCTAAATATTTGGTCTTAACAAAATTTTTCGGTTTCATATAATTTAGTGAAGTTATGAAAAAGTGGGCGTGGCAGTGGGCGGATTTCAAAAATTTTTACACTTGTACTGTATCTTCTTCTCAGAAGCCCAGATATGAAATTTCATCGTCCTAGATCAAAATTTAAGGCCCAAAAAGCGGTGACATACGGACGGACGGACGGACGGTCATCGCTCAATCGATTTCGCTATTGATGCTGATCACGAATATATATACTTTATAGGGTCTATCTCGATTATTTCTCTATGTTACAAACTATGTGTCAAACATAATATACCGTTAGGATAGGGTATAAATATTACGAAGTGCCTTCATACTCAACTTCCGATAGAAGTTATCGTGACAGTTTCGGATATGATAAACAATCTTCCACCTGCCAATTCATACAAAACTTTACGTGAAACCCTAATAAAAACATACAGAAAAGCTACAATCCGTCTGGAACGGATCGTCTGATACCCTATCCTCCTCTCTATAAAGTGGGCGTGGCCAAATTGCATTTCGTACTCAAATATGGCTATAAACTCGAACGTTTGAGCATGTTACATGTAAAATTTTATCAAAATCGGCTTTTTTGATGAAAACGCCCCCAAAAAGTGGGCGTGGCCAAAACTGTTCTATGAGTGAATTGTAGGGAATCTGAATACCTAAATATTTGGTCTTAACAAAATTTTTCGGTTTCATATAGTTTAATGAAGTTATGAAAAAGTAGGCGTGGCAGTGGGCGGATGTAAAAAAAATTTACACTTCTACTGTACCTTTTCGTCAGAAGCCCAGATATGAAATTTCAGCGTCCTAGTTAAAAATTTAAGGCCCAAAAATCGGTTTTATGATAAAAACGCCCCCAAAAAGTGGGCGTGGCAAAAACTTTTGTATGAGTGGAATGTAGGGAATCTGAATGCCTAAATATTTGGTCTTAACAAAATTTTTCGGTTTCATATAATTTAATGAAGTTATGAAAAAGTGGGCGTGGCAGTGGGCGGATTTCAAAAATTTTTACACTTGTACTGTATCTTTTTCTCAGAAGCCCAGATATGAAATTTCATCGTCCTAGCTCAAAATTGAATGCCCAAAAAGCGGTGACATACGGACGGACGGACGGACGGACGGACGGACGGACGGACGGACGGACGGTCATCGCTCAATCGATTTCGCTATTGATGCTGATCACGAATATATATACTTTATAGGGTCTATCTCGATTATTTCTCTATGTTACAAACTATGTGTCAAACTTAATATACCCTTAGGATAGGGTATAAACATACAGAAAAGCTACAATCCGTCTGGAACGGATCGTCTGATACCCTATCCTCCTCTCTATAAAGTGGGCGTGGCCAAATTGCATTTTATACTCAAATATAGCTATAATGTCGAACGTTTGAGGATGTTACATGTAAAATTTTATCAATATAGGTTTTTTGATGATAACGCCCCCAAAAAGTGGGCGTGGCCAAAACTGTTCTATGGGTGAATTGTAGGGAATCTAAATACCCAAATATTTGGTCTTAACAAAATTTTTCGGTTTCATATAGTTTAATGAAGTTATGAAAAAGTAGGCGTGGCAGTGGGCGGATGTAAAAAAAATTTACACTTCTACTGTACCTTTTCGTCAGAAGCCCAGATATGAAATTTCAGCGTCCTAGTTAAAAATTTAAGGCCCAAAAATCGGTTTTATGATAAAAACGCCCCCAAAAAGTGGGCGTGGCAAAAACTTTTGTATGAGTGGATTGTAGGGAGTCTGAATGCCTAAATATTTGGTCTTAACAAAATTTTTCGGTTTCATATAATTTAGTGAAGTTATGAAAAAGTGGGCGTGGCAGTGGGCGGATTTCAAAAATTTTTACACTTGTACTGTATCTTCTTCTCAGAAGCCCAGATATGAAATTTCATCGTCCTAGATCAAAATTTAAGGCCCAAAAAGTGGTGACATACGGACGGACGGACGGACGGTCATCGCTCAATCGATTTCGCTATTGATGCTGATCACGAATATATATACTTTATAGGGTCTATCTCGATTATTTCTCTATGTTACAAACTATGTGTCAAACATAATATACCGTTAGGATAGGGTATAAATATTACGAAGTGCCTTCATACTCAACTTCCGATAGAAGTTATCGTGACAGTTTCGGATATGATAAACAATCTTCCACCTGCCAATTCATACAAAACTTTACGTGAAACCCTAATAAAAACATACAGAAAAGCTACAATCCGTCTGGAACGGATCGTCTGATACCCTATCCTCCTCTCTATAAAGTGGGCGTGGCCAAATTGCATTTCGTACTCAAATATGGCTATAAACTCGAACGTTTGAGCATGTTACATGTAAAATTTTATCAAAATCGGCTTTTTTGATGAAAACGCCCCCAAAAAGTGGGCGTGGCCAAAACTGTTCTATGAGTGAATTGTAGGGAATCTGAATACCTAAATATTTGGTCTTAACAAAATTTTTCGGTTTCATATAGTTTAATGAAGTTATGAAAAAGTAGGCGTGGCAGTGGGCGGATGTAAAAAAAATTTACACTTCTACTGTACCTTTTCGTCAGAAGCCCAGATATGAAATTTCAGCGTCCTAGTTAAAAATTTAAGGCCCAAAAATCGGTTTTATGATAAAAACGCCCCCAAAAAGTGGGCGTGGCAAAAACTTTTGTATGAGTGGAATGTAGGGAATCTGAATGCCTAAATATTTGGTCTTAACAAAATTTTTCGGTTTCATATAATTTAATGAAGTTATGAAAAAGTGGGCGTGGCAGTGGGCGGATTTCAAAAATTTTTACACTTGTACTGTATCTTTTTCTCAGAAGCCCAGATATGAAATTTCATCGTCCTAGCTCAAAATTGAATGCCCAAAAAGCGGTGACATACGGACGGACGGACGGACGGACGGACGGACGGACGGACGGACGGACGGTCATCGCTCAATCGATTTCGCTATTGATGCTGATCACGAATATATATACTTTATAGGGTCTATCTCGATTATTTCTCTATGTTACAAACTATGTGTCAAACTTAATATACCCTTAGGATAGGGTATAAACATACAGAAAAGCTACAATCCGTCTGGAACGGATCGTCTGATACCCTATCCTCCTCTCTATAAAGTGGGCGTGGCCAAATTGCATTTTATACTCAAATATAGCTATAATGTCGAACGTTTGAGGATGTTACATGTAAAATTTTATCAATATAGGTTTTTTGATGATAACGCCCCCAAAAAGTGGGCGTGGCCAAAACTGTTCTATGGGTGAATTGTAGGGAATCTAAATACCCAAATATTTGGTCTTAACAAAATTTTTCGGTTTCATATAATTTAGTGAAGTTATAAAAAAGTAGGCGTGGCAGTGGGCGGATTTCAAAAATTTTACACTTGTACTGTATCTTTTTCTTGGAAGCCCAGATATGAAATTTCAGCGTCCTAGTTAAAAATTTAAGGCCCAAAAATCGGTTTTGTGATAAAAACGCCCCCACAAAACGGGCGTGGCCAAAACTTTTGTATGGGTGGATTGTAGGGAATCTGAATGCCTAAATATTTGGTCTTAACAAAATTTTTCGGTTTCATATAATTTATGGGCGTGGCCTAAACTTTTGTATGGGTGGATTATAATAATCTAAATACCCACATATTTGGTCTTAACAAAATTTTTCGCCCACTTTTTGGGGGCGCTTTCATCATAAAACCGATTTTTGAGCCTTAAATTTTTACCTAGGACGCTTAAATTTCATATCTGGGCTTCTGATGAAAAGATACAGTAGAAGTCAAAATTTTTTTTACATCCGCCGACTGCCAAGCCTACTTTTTTATAACTTCACTAAATTATATGAAACCGAAAAATTTTTCTAAGTCCAAATATTTAGGTATTCAGATTCCCTACCATTCACCCGTAGAACAGTTTTGGCCACGCCCACTTTTTGGGGGCGTTTTCATCAAAAAACCGACTTTGATCAAATTTTACATGTAACATCCTCAAACGTTCGCCATTATAGCTATATTTGAGTACAAAATGCAATTTGGCCACGCCCACTTTATAGAGAGGAGGATAGGGTATCATACGATCCGTTCCAGACGGATTGTAGCTTTTCTGTATGTTTTTACCCTATCCTAAGGGTATATTAAGTTTGACACATAGTTTGTAACATAGAGAAATAATCGAGATGGACCTTATAAAGTATATATATTCGTGATCAGCATCAATAGCGAAATCGATTGAGCGATGACCATCCGTCCGTATGTCACCGCTTTTTGGGCCTTAAATTTTGAGGTAGGACGATGAATATTCATATCTGGGCTTCTGAGAATAAGATACAGTATAAGTGTAAACATTTTTTAAATCCGCCCACTGCCACACCCACTTTTTCATAACTTCATTAAATTATATGAAACTGAAAAATTTTGTTAAGACCAAATATTTAGGCATTCAGACTCCCTACAATCCACTCATACAAAAGTTTTTTCCACGCCCACTTTTTGGGGGCGTTTTCATCATAAAACCGATTTTTGAGCCTTAAATTTTTAACTAGGACGCTAAAATTTCATATCTGGGCTTCTGACGGAAAGATATAGTCGAACTGTAAATTTTTTTTAATCCGCCCACTGCCACGCCTACCTTTTTATAACTTCACTAAATTATATGAAACCGAAAAATTTTGTTAAGTCCAAATATTTAGGCATTCAGATTCCCTACAATTCACCCATAGAACAGTTTTGGCCACGCCCACTTTTTGGGGGCGTTTTCACCACAAAACCGATTTTGATCAAATTTGACATGTAACATCCTCAAATGTTTTGGGGGCATTATCATCAAAAAACCTATTTTGATAAAATTTTACATGTAACATCCTCAAACGTTTGACATTATGGCCATGTTTGAGTACGAAATGCAATTTGGCCACGCCCACTTTATAGAGAGGAGGATAGGGTATCAGACGATCCATTCCAGATGGATTGTAGCTTTTCTGTATGTTTTTTAATTTGTTCGTGGTCCATACATACGGGCACACCCGTAACCAAGGAAGTGGAGGAGAAAAACCTTTAATTGGTAACCCTGACGACCCTATTTGTGTGGACAATAGAAAAATTTTGTGCTGCGCAAACACTGCGCCACTTGTGTGCTGCCCAAGCAACATTGCGCCACTTGCGTGCTGCGCAAACCACATTGCGCCACTTGTGTGCAGCGCAAACATCATTGCACCAACCAGTGGCACCACGAACATCCGTCTGGAACGGATTGTATGATACCCTATCCCCCTTTCCCTATAAGGTGGACGTGGCATATTGCATTTTGTACTGAAATACGACGATAACGTCGAACGTTTGAGGATGTTAAATATAAAATTTCATCAAAATCGGTTTTTTGATGAAAACGCTCCAAAAAAGGGGCTTGGCCAAAACTTTTGTATGGGTGAATTGTAGGGAATCTGAATGCCTAAATATTTGTTTAGTGAAGTTATAAAAAAGTAGGCGTGGCAGTGGGCGGATTTAAAAAAAATTTACACTTCTATTGTATCTTTTCGTCAGAAGCCCAGATATGAAATTTCAGCGTCCTAGTTAAACATTTTAGGCTCAAAAATCGGTTTTATGATGAAAACGCCCCCACAAAGTGGGCGTGGCCAAAACTTTTGTATGGGTGGATTGTAAGGAATCTGAATGCCTAAATATTTGGTCTTAACAAAATTTTTCGGTTTCATATAATTTAGTGAAATTATGAAAAAGCGGGCGTGGCACTGGGCGGATTTAAAAAATTTTTACACTTGTACTGTATCTTTTCCTCAGAAGCCCAGATATGAAATTTCATAGTCCTAGCTCAAAATTTAAGGCCCAAAAAGCGGTGACATACGGACGGACGGACGGACGGACGGTCATCGCTCAATGGATTTCGCTATTGATGCTGATCACGAATATATATACTTTTTAGGGTCTATCTCGATTATTTCTCTATGTTACAAACTATGTGTCAAACTTAATATACCCTTAGGATAGGGTATAAACAAACAGAAAAGCTACAATCCATCTGGAACGGATCGTCTGATACCCTATCCTCCTCTCTATAAAGTGGGCGTGGCCAAATTGCATTTTGTACTCAAATATAGCTATAATGGCGAACGTTTGAGGATGTTACATGTAAAATTTTATCAAAATAGGTTTTTTGATGATAACGCCCCCAAAAAGTGGGCGTGGCCAAAACTCTTCTATGGGTGAATTGTAGGGTATCTAAATACCCAAATATTTGGTCTTAACAAAATTTTTCGGTTTCATATAATTCAGTGAAGTTATAAAAAAGTAGGCGTGGCAGTGGGCGGATGTAAAAAAATTTTACACTTGTACTGTATCTTTTTCTTGGAAGCCCAGATATGAAATTTCAGCGTCCTAGTTAAAAATTTAAGGCCCAAAAATCGGTTTTGTGATGAAAACGCCCCCACAAAGTGGGCGTGGCCAAAACTTTTGTATGGGTGGATAGTAGGGAATCTCAATGCCTAAATATTTGGTCTTAACAAAATTTTTCGGTTTCATATAATTTATGGGCGTGGCCTAAACTTTTGTATGGGTGGATTATAATAATCTAAATACCCACATATTTGGTCTTAACAAAATTTTTCGGTTTCATATAATTTAGTGAAGTTATAAAAAAGTAGGCGTGGCAGTGGGCGGATGTAAAGAAATTTTACACTTGTACTGTATCTTTTTCTTGGAAGCCCAGATATGAAATACAAGCGTCCTAGTTAAAAATTTAAGGCCGAAAAATCGGTTTTGTGATGAAAACGCCCCTAAAATGTGGGCGTGGCCAAAAGTTTTGTATGGCTGGAGTGTAGAGAATCTGAATGCCTAAATATTTGGTCTTAACAAAATTTTTCGGTTTCATATAATTTAGTGAAGTTATGAAAAAGTGGGCGTGGCAGTGGGCGGATTTCAAAAATTTTTACACTTGTACTGTATCTTTTTCTCAGAAGCCCAGATATGAAATTTCATCGTCCTAGCTCAAAATTTAAGGCCCAAAAAGCGGTGACATACGGACGGACGGACGGACGGACGGTCATCGCTCAATCGATTTCGCTATTGATGCTGATCACGAATATATATACTTTATAGGGTCTATCTCGATTATTTCTCTATGTTACAAACTATGTGTCAAACTTAATATACCCTTAGGATAGGCTATAAACATACAGAAAAGCTACAATTCGTCTGGAACGGATCGTCTGATACCCTATCCTCCTCTCTATAAAGTGGGCGTGGCCAAATTGCATTTTATACTCAAATATAGCTATAATGTCGAACGTTTGAGGATGTTACATGTAAAATTTTATCAAAATAGGTTTTTTGATGATAACGCCCCCAAAAAGTGGGCGTGGCCAAAACTGTTCTATGGGTGAATTGTAGGGAATTTAAATACCCAAATATTTGGTCTTAACAAAATTTTTCGGTTTCATATAATTTAGTGAAGTTATAAACAAGTAGGCGTGGCAGTGGGCGGATTTCAAAAATTTTACACTTGTACTGTATCTTTTTCTTGGAAGCCCAGATATGAAATTTCAGCGTCCTAGTTAAAAATTTAAGGCCCAAAAATCGGTTTTGTGATAAAAACGCCCCCACAAAACGGGCGTGGCCAAAACTTTTGTATGGGTGGATTGTAGGGAATCTGAATGCCTAAATATTTGGTCTTAACAAAATTTTTCGGTTTCATATAATTTATGGGCGTGGCCTAAACTTTTGTATGGGTGGATTATAATAATCTAAATACCCACATATTTGGTCTTAACAAAATTTTTCGGTTTCATATAATTTAGTGAAGTTATAAAAAAGTAGGCGTGGCAGTGGGCGGATGTAAAGAAATTTTACACTTGTACTGTATCTTTTTCTTGGAAGCCCAGATATGAAATACAAGCGTCCTAGTTAAAAATTTAAGGCCGAAAAATCGGTTTTGTGATGAAAACGCCCCTAAAATGTGGGCGTGGCCAAAAGTTTTGTATGGCTGGAGTGTAGAGAATCTGAATGCCTAATTATTTGGTCTTAACAAAATTTTTCGGTTTCATATAATTTAGTGAAGTTATGAAAAAGTGGGCGTGGCAGTGGGCGGATTTCAACAATTTTTACACTTGTACTGTATCTTTTTCTCAGAAGCCCAGATATGAAATTTCATCGTCCTAGATCAAAATTTAAGGCCCAAAAAGCGGTGACATACGGACGGACGGACGGACGGTCATCGCTCAATCGATTTCGCTATTGATGCTGATCACGAATATATATACTTTATCTCTATACTTTATATAATATATATACTATCTCGATTATTTCTCTATGTTACAAACTATGTGTCAAACATAATATACCGTTAGGATAGGGTATAAATATTACGAAGTGCCTTCATACTCAACTTCCGATAGAAGTTATCGTGACAGTTTCGGATATGATAAACAATCTTCCACCTGCCAATTCATACAAAACTTTACGTGAAACCCTAATAAAAACATACAGAAAAGCTACAATCCGTCTGGAACGGATCGTCTGATACCCTATCCTCCTCTCTATAAAGTGGGCGTGGCCAAATTGCATTTTATACTCAAATATAGCTATAATGTCGAACGTTTGAGGATGTTACATGTAAAATTTTATCAAAATAGGTTTTTTGATGATAACGCCCCCAAAAAGTGGGCGTGGCCAAAACTGTTCTATGGGTGAATTGTAGGGAATCTAAATACCCAAATATTTGGTCTTAACAAAATTTTACGGTTTCATATAATTTAGTGAAGTTATAAAAAAGTAGGCGTGGCAGTGGGCGGATTTCAAAAATTTTACACTTGTACTGTATCTTTTTCTTGGAAGCCCAGATATGAAATTTCAGCGTCCTAGTTAAAAATTTAAGGCCCAAAAATCGGTTTTGTGATGAAAACGCCCCCAAAAAGTGGGCGTGGCCAAAACTTTTGTATGGGTGGATTGTAGGGAATCTGAATGCCTAAATATTTGGTCTTAACAAAATTTTTCGGTTTCATATAATTTATGGGCGTGGCCTAAACTTTTGTATGGGTGGATTATAATAATCTAAATACCCACATATTTGGTCTTAACAAAATTTTTCGGTTTCATATAATTTAGTGAAGTTATAAAAAAGTAGGCGTGGCAGTGGGCGGATGTAAAGAAATTTTACACTTGTACTGTATCTTTTTCTTGGAAGCCCAGATATGAAATACAAGCGTCCTAGTTAAAAATTTAAGGCCGAAAAATCGGTTTTGTGATGAAAACGCCCCTAAAATGTGGGCGTGGCCAAAAGTTTTGTATGGCTGGAGTGTAGAGAATCTGAATGCCTAAATATTTGGTCTTAACAAAATTTTTCGGTTTCATATAATTTAGTGAAGTTATGAAAAAGTGGGCGTGGCAGTGGGCGGATTTCAACAATTTTTACACTTGTACTGTATCTTTTTCTCAGAAGCCCAGATATGAAATTTCATCGTCCTAGCTCAAAATTTAAGGCCCAAAAAGCGGTGACATACGGACGGACGGACGGACGGTCATCGCTCAATCGATTTCGCTATTGATGCTGATCACGAATATATATACTTTATAGGGTCTATCTCGATTATTTCTCTATGTTACAAACTATGTGTCAAACTTAATATACCCTTAGGATAGGGTATAAACATACAGAAAAGCTACAATCCATCTGGAACGGATCGTCTGATACCCTATCCTCCTCTCTATAAAGTGGGCGTGGCCAAATTGCATTTCGTACTCAAATATGGCTCTAACCTCGAACGTTTGAGGATGTTAAATGTAAAATTTTATCAAATTCGGTTTTTTGATGAAAACGCCCCCAAAAAGTGGGCATGGCCAAAACTTTTCTATGGGTGAATTGTAGGGAATCTGAATACCTAAATATTTGGACTTAACAAAATTTTTCGGTTTCATATAATTTAGTGAAGTTATAAAAAAGTAGGCGTGGCAGTGGGCGGATATAAAAAAAAATTACACTTCTACTGTATCTTTTCGTCAGAAGCCCAGATATGAAATTTCAGCATCCTAGTTAAAAATTTAAGGCCCAAAAATCGGTTTTATGATGAAAACACCCCCAAAAAGTGGGCGTGGCAAAAACTTTTGTATGAGTGGATTGTAGGGAATCTGAATGCCTAAATATTTGGTCTTAACAAAATTTTTCGGTTTCATATAATTTAGTGAAGTTATGAAAAAGTGGGCGTGGCAGTGGGCGGATTTCAAAAATTTTCACACTTGTACTGTATCTTTTTCTCAGAAGCCCAGATATGAAATTTCATCGTCCTAGATCAAAATTTAAGGCCCAAAAAGCGGTGACATACGGACATACGGACGGACGGACGGTCATCGCTCAATCGATTTCGCTATTGATGCTGATCACGAATATATATACTTTA
The DNA here is from genome assembly GCA_905220385.1 of Xylota sylvarum. Classification (NCBI taxonomy): domain Eukaryota; kingdom Metazoa; phylum Arthropoda; class Insecta; order Diptera; family Syrphidae; genus Xylota; species Xylota sylvarum. Next base: position 77,084,213 of record LR999958.1, on the reverse strand, counting down.
TAGGGTCTATCTCGATTATTTCTCTATGTTACAAACTATGTGTCAAACATAATATACCGTTAGGATAGGGTATAGATATTACGAAGTGCCTTCATACTCAACTTCCGATAGAAGTTATCGTGACAGTTTCGGATATGATAAACAATCTTCCACCTGCCAATTCATACAAAACTTTACGTGAAACCCTAATAAAAACATACAGAAAAGCTACAATCCGTCTGGAACGGATCGTCTGATAAACTATCCTCCTCTCTATAAAGTGGGCGTGGCCAAATTGCATTTTATACTCAAATATAGCTATAATGTCGAACGTTTGAGGATGTTACATGTAAAATTTTATCAAAATAGGTTTTTTGATGATAACGCCCCCAAAAAGTGGGCGTGGCCAAAACTGTTCTATGGGTGAATTGTAGGGAATCTAAATACCCAAATATTTGGTCTTAACAAAATTTTTCGGTTTCATATAATTTAGTGAAGTTATAAAAAAGTAGGCGTGGCAGTGGGCGGATTTCAAAAATTTTACACTTGTACTGTATCTTTTTCTTGGAAAATTTAAGGCCCAAAAATCGGTTTTGTGATGAAAACGCCCCCAAAAAGTGGGCGTGGCCAAAACTTTTGTATGGGTGGATTGTAGGGAATCTGAATGCCTAAATATTTGGTCTTAACAAAGTTTTTCGGTTTCATATAATTTAGTGAAGTTATGAAAAAGTGGGCGTGGCAGTGGGCGGATTTCAAAAATTTTTACACTTGTACTGTATCTTTTTCTCAGAAGCCCAGATATGAAATTTCATCGTCCTAGCTCAAAATTTAAGGCCCAAAAAGCGGTGACATACGGACGGACGGACGGTCATCGCTGAATCGATTTCGCTATTGATGCTGATCACGAATATATATACTCTATAGGGTCTATCTCGATTATTTCTCTATGTTACAAACTATGTGTCAAACTAAATATACCCTTAGGATAGGGTATAAAGAAAAGCGTTTTCAGACGCACAGCATCTCGAACAATTGCCTGAGTCTACGACTATGGACCACCAGTCGCCATCCGAGTTCTATCGCAAGATGGAAAATATAAGTGGTACTTCAGTCGTGATAAAATTTTTAAAAATGTTGTGGCTCAAGCAGTTGCCCAATACAATTAGTAATAATGTTTAGGGAATCCAATGAGATCAAAATGCTAACAGAACTAGCGGATAAAATTTGGGAGACGTGTTCTACGTCTACCTCAAACGTCGATGCGGCGACGTGAAGCAACGGAGTTTTACAGAACTTAAAGATCTCGGTGAACGCATTGTTTTGACAGGTTGGAGATTTATATACATATGTATCTTTCTACAGAAACCTTATTTTAAGAATTTGGAAAATATTAGTGTCAAAAAACCTTCAATAAAAGAAACATACAGAAAAGCTACAATCCGTCTGGAACGGATCGTCTGATACCCTAACACCTCTCTATAAAGTGGGCGTGGCCAAATTGCATTTCGTACTCAAATATGGCTATAACGTCCAACGTTTGAGGATGTTAAATGTAAAATTTTATCAAAATCGGGTTTTTGATGAAAACGCCCCCAAAAAGTGGGCATGGCCAAAACTGTTCTATGGGTGAATTGTAGGGAATCTGAATACCTAAATATTTGGACTTAACAAAATTTTTCGGTTTCATATAATTTAGTGAAGTTATAAAAAAGTAGGCGTGGCAGTGGGCGGATATAAAAAAAATTACACTTCTACTGTATCTTTTCGTCAGAAGCCCAGATATGAAATTTCAGCATCCTAGTTAAAAATTTAAGGCCCAAAAATCGGTTTTATGATGAAAACACCCCCAAAAAGTGGGTGTGACAAAAACTTTTGTATGAGTGGATTGTAGGGAGTCTGAATGCCTAAATATTTGGTCTTAACAAAATTTATCGGTTTCATATAATTTAGTAAAGTTATGAAAAAGTGGGCGTGGCAGTGGGCGGATTCCAAAAATTTTTACACCTGTACTGTATATTTTTCTCTGAAGCCCAGATATGAAATTTCATCGTCCTAGCTCAAAATTTAAGGCCCAAAAAGCGGTGACATACGGACGGACGGACGGACGGACGGTCATCGCTCAATCGATTTCGCTATTGATGCTGATCACGAATATATATACTTTATAGGGTCTATCTCGATTATTTCTCTATGTTACAAACTATGTGTCAAACTTAATATACCCTTAGGATAGGGTATAAACATACAGAAAAGCTACAATCCGTCTGGAACGGATCGTCTGATACCCTATCCTCCTCTCTATAAAGTGGGCGTGGCCAAATTGCATTTCGTACTCAAATATGGCTATAACCTCGAACATTTGAGGATGTTAAATGTAAAATTTTATCAAGTTCGGTTTTTTATGATAACGCCCCCAAAAAGTGGGCGTGGCCAAAACTGTTCCAAATATTTGGTCTTAACAAAATTTTTCGGTTTCACATAATTTAGTGAAGTTATAAAAAAGTTTGCGTGGCAGTGGGCGGATGTAAAAAAAATTTACACTTGTACTGTATCTTTTTCTTGGAAGCATTTTGTACTCAAATATAGCTATAATGTCGAACGTTTGAGGATGTTACATGTAAAATTTTATCAAAATAGGTTTTTTGATGATAACGCCCCCAAAAAGTGGGCGTGGCCAAAACTTTTGTATGGGTGGATTGGAATCTAAATACCCACATATTTGGTCTTAACAAAAATTTTCGGTTTCATATAATTTAGTGAAGTTATAAAAAAGTAGGCGTGGCAGTGGGCGGATGTGAAGAAATTTTACACTTGTACTGTATCTTTTTCTCTGAAGCCCAGATATGAAATTTCAGCGTCCTAGTTAAAAATTTAAGGCCCAAAACTCGGTTTTGTGATGAAAACGCCCCCAAAAAGTGGGCGTGGCCAAAACTTTTGTATGGGTGGATTGTAGGGAATCTGAATGCCTAAATATTTGGTCTTAACAAAATTTTTCAGTTTCATAGTATTTAGTGAAGTTATGAAAAAGTGGGCGTGGCAGTGGGCGGATTTCAAACATTTTTACACTTGTACTGTATCTTTTTCTCAGAGCCCAGATATGAAATTTCATCGTCCTAGCTCAAAATTTAAGGCCCAAAAAGCTGTGACATACGGACGGACGGACGGACGGACGGACGGACGGACGGACGGTCATCGCTTAATCGATTTCGCTATTGATGCTGATCACGAATATATATACTTTCTAGGGTCTATCTCGATTATTTCTCTATGTTACAAACTATGTGTCAAACTTAATATACCCTTAGGATAGGGTATAAACAATATAAATAAATACAAATTTAAAGAACTTAACAACTAAAACCACCAGTGCTATTTAACAACAGAATTAAATTAATCTTAAATGCGCTCCTGCTAAGATGAAAATCTAAATGACTACAATACTTATTAGACTCTCGAAGGCATCTAGAAATTGGTTCATTATAACCATAGTTAACCCTATTATAAGGTGTATTGAACATAAAACGATTTCTAAGAACTCTTGAAGGAGCATAGAATCCAATTAATGAAAGGATAAAAAGGCAATCAATATTTATCAAATCGGGAATAAACATAATAGAAAAATATTGCCTTCTTACGAAAATAGGTAAAACTCCAAATAATTTTCACCTCGTCTCATAATAAGGCATTTCGATATTCCAGCGTAGTCTACGCATAGCTACCCTCATGGAGTGGATTCCAGACTATACGAAAATATTCTAGATTAGACCTGACAAATGCAAAAAATAGGCATTTAAGAGTATGAGGATCCTGGAAGACTTTAGAATTGCGTAATATGAATCCCAGCATTGAATTACTTTTACTCAATATGTTTAACCAAACCAAGTTTACTGTCGAAATTTACTCCAAGATCTTTCTTGGAGGAGATAGTGGACAGCGCAGCATTATTGATCAAGTATGTAAAAGAAATTTGTAAATGGTTACGACAAAATCTAAGGCTTTGACATTTAGAAACATTGAGTTGAAGGTAATTAATATGACACCAACTGGGAAGTTTATTCAGATTCCTTGAAGAAGAGTGCAGTCAAGCTCAGAGTTCATAGGTTGGCAAACAAGAGACATTGGGAATTCAAAAAACATACAGAAAAGCTACAATCCGTCTGGAACGGATCGTATGATACCCTATCCTCCTCTCTATAAAGTGGGCGTGGCCAAATTGCATATTGTACTCAAATATAGCTATAATGTCGAACGTTTGAGGATTTTACATGTAAAATTTTATCAAAATAGGTTTTTTGATGATAACGCCCCCAAAAAGTGGGCGTGGCCAAAACTGTTCTATGGGTGAATTGTAGGGAATCTAAATACCGAAATATTTGGTCTTAACGAAATTTTTCGGTTTCATATAATTTAGTGAAGTTATAAAAAAGTAGGCGTGGCAGTGGGCGGATGTAAAAAAAATTTACACTTGCACTGTATCTTTTTCGTGGAAGCCCAGATATTAAATTTCAGCGTCCTAGTTAAAAATTTAAGGCCAAAAAATCGGTTTTGTGATGAAAACGCCCCCAAAAAGTGAGCGTGGCCAAAACTTTTGTATGGGTGGATTGTAGGGAATCTGAATGCCTAAATATTTGGTCTTAACAAAATTTTTCGGTTTCATATAATTTAGTGAAGTTATGAAAAAGTGGGCGTGGCAGTGGGCGGATTTCAAAAATTTTTACACTTGTACTGTATCTTTTTCTCAGAAGCCCAGATATGAAATTTCATCGCTCTAGCTCAAAATTTAAGGCCCAAAAATCGGTTTTGTGATGAAAACGCCCCCAAAAAGTGGGCGTGGCCAAAACTTTTGTATGGGTGGATTGTAGGGAATCTGAATGCCTAAATATTTGGTCTTACCAAAATTTTTCGGTTTCATATAATTTAATGAAGTTATGAAAAAGTGGGCGTGGTAGTGGGCGGATTTCAAACATTTTTACACTTGTACTGTATCTTTTTCTCAGAAGCCCAGATATGAAATTTCATCGCTCTAGCTCAAAATTTAAGGCCCAAAAAGCGGTGACATACGGACGGACGGACGGACGGACGGACGGACGGACGGTCATCGCTCAATCGATTTCGCTATTGATGCTGATCACGAATATATATACTTTATAGGGTCTATCTCGATTATTTCTCTATGTTACAAACTATGTGTCAAACTTAATATACCCTTAGGATAGGGTATAACAAGTCAGGAATGTCATTAATGAATAAAAGAAAAAGTAATGGACCAAGATGGCTACCCTGAGAAACTCCAGAGGTTACATAAATGGGTTGTATCATTAGTGCGGACATAATGAATACGATCCGTTAGATAGGAGCTAATCCATTTAAGGAAGCTAGAGTTGAAAAATTTAGTTAGCTTCCAAATTAAAAGATCATGATTGACGCGGTCAAAAGCCGTTGAGAAGTCAGCGTAGATGACATCATATTGCAGCCCTTTCTCAAACCAATTCAGGACATAGTGGCAAAAAATTGAGAAATTGGTAGAAGTAGACCTACCAGACAAAGTCATGTTGAAGGGGAGAGATAAATCTTTTTAAGAGAGGTGTTAGTTTGTTACAGACTATTTTTTCGAAAACCTTAGGTATGGCCGAAATTTTACAAATAGGACGATAGGAAAAAAGAGTTCTTCCAAATCTTTAGAAACTATCCCTTTTTAAGGGATAAGTTAAACGCTAAAGAGAGAGGTACGGAAAACGCATGCAAAAGTAGTATAATTGGCGGAATGACATCGATATGAGGATTTTTATCTTATTTTAATAAAGATAGCGCTAATTGAACCTTCACAGCCACTTCACAGTTCACCAAGCTTGAAAAGTCCGAGTACAGAGCCTTGAGGTACTCCTGAGTTAAAACTAATTGGACGTGAAAAACCACTGTTAACATAAACTTTAAAACAACGACCAGACAAAAAACTTTGAATTGTTTTACACAGGTATGGAGTAAAACCGTAATTGAACATTTTGTAAACCATCGTGCCAAACGGAGTCGAATGACAGTAGATTTTCCTTGTTTCCGATTCAGTCTAACAATATTGCAAATTTAAAGTACTTGATGGGAAGTACTATCATCATCACGATGATTAACCACCTTGTCGCGGTGTGATAGCTTAGCAAGAGCTCAAGATGCTCCGAATCGACATCGGGAATGCATCACATTCCCTCGGTACCGCCGTGACGATGAAGGATTCGCGAGGGAGGCTCAAAAACTAAGAGGTAATCACCCCCACACCTAGTACCTCACATCCTTCTTTCCTTCCTCCCCCTTACTCTCCCCCTGGGCTGAATCAAGGTGTCAACCGAACCGTGCCGATGATCAACTTGGCTGAGGGCCCAGGTACATCAAAAATAGCTCAGTCGCGAACGGTGTATCGAACTCTGGGTCAGCCTGCCTTATCCGCATAATGCGGGGCTCTTTGCGGACGTACCACCCTTTCCCTAGCTACTCGTGGGACCAGAATTCAAAATGTCATAAAAACAAAACAAAAATAAAAACGAAAAACCTTCCGAGGCCGGACCTTAAGAAATCCGGATATAACTGGCACCGCCAGCAGCTCCGAAAACACTTCACGTGTGGAGCAGAAAAAAGTTTAACAAAGCCAAATCAACAAGGCAACCCACGGACTGGGACATCTACAAACATATCCTAAACAAGTTCAAAGCTGAAGTTCGGAAAGCCCAACATATGTATATCCTGGCGCAGTTTTTGTTAGAGCATTGACAACACGTCTCAAGCCTCCAGACTGCGCAAGATCCTCTCCAAAACACCAGCCGTGCCGAGTGTTCTCATGAACACAAATGGATCATGGGTGGAATCTGATGAAACATCGCTCAACACATCGCTGCACGCCTATCCCTAGCAATGCTCCTGCTCTGATAAATATCGCACGCCCACCATCAGTGATGAGAAACTGAAATGGGCAGTGGCCGGTTTCGAGCCCTTTAAGTCCCCGGGGTCGGACGGCATGTTACCGGCACAAATCCAGGCGACATTCTTGAAAGAATCCTGAACTTACACATCAAGGCAACAATTGATAGCACCCTAATATCCACGTCACAACACGAATATCAAAAAGGTAAATCTGTGCAAACGGCCCTTCACTCAATCATCCAACCTATCGAAAAATTTCTCTCATTTAAAAAATTCACACTGGTAACTTTCCTAGACATTGAAGGAGCTTTCAACAACGTGGAAACATATTCGATAATCAATTCCCTACGAAGGCTCAATATCTGCGAAACAGTCTGCTGCTTTATAGAACATATGCTCAAAAGCAAGGTAATCACTTCGTCGCCCCCAAAAAGTGGGCGTGGCCAAAACTGTTCTATTGGTGAATTGTAGGGAATCTAAATACCCAAATATTTGGTCTTAACAAAATTTTTCGATTTCATATAATTTAATGAAGTTATAAAAAAGTAGGCGTGGCAGTGGGCGGATGTAAAAATAATTTACACTTCTACTGTATCTTTTCATCAGAAGCCCAGATATGAAATTTCAGCGTCCTAGTTAAAAATTTAAGGCCCAAAAATCGGTTTTATGATGAAAACGCCCCCAAAAAGAGGGTGTGGCCAAAACTTGCGTATGAGTGGATTGTAGGGAGTCTAAATACCCAAATATTTGGTCTTAACAAATTTTTTCGGTTTCATATAATTTAGTGAAGTTATGAAAAAGTAGGCGTGGCAGTGGGCGGATTCCAAAAAATTTTACACTTGTACTGTATCTTTTTCTTGGAAGCCCAGATATGAAATTTCTGCGTCCTAGTTAAAAATTTAAGGCCCAAAAATTGGTTTTGTGATGAAAACGCCCCCAAAAAATGGGCGTGGCCAAAACTTTTGTATGGGTGGATTGTAGGGAATCTGAATGCCTAAATATGTGGTCTTAACAAAATTTTTCGGTTTCACATAATTTAGTGAAGTTATGAAAAAGTGGGCGTGGCAGTGGGCGGATTTCAAACATTTTTACACTTGTACTGTATCTTTTTCTCAGAGCCCAGATATGAAATTTCATCGTCCTAGCTCAAAATTTAAGGCCCAAAAAGCTGTGACATACGGACGGACGGACGGACGGACGGACGGTCATCGCTCAATCGATTTCGCTATTGATGCTGATCACGAATATATATACTTTATAGGGTCTATCTCGATTATTTCTCTATGTTACAAATTATGTGTCAAACTTAATATACCCTTAGGATAGCGTATAAAAATACAGTGAGTACACTGAGTACAATGAGTGCACCCATTTGTGTTAATGAATGCAAAGGGTAATCGGTTTCTAGATTTGATCAAGCAAAGACAAACAAGTTGCAGCTCTTAAAATTGTTGTATTAAACTTATTTAACAAAATGGAAGCATATGATGTAAGTTAATATTTGCTTAGAAATAATTGCATATAGGTACATACATATTAAAATTTTATTTTAAACAAGGATTCAATAAACGATTTGGATATTTTGATGGCAAGCAATATTACGTTGCTAAATAGTTCAGCCATTAAAGCAAAAATTTAATATGAAAAGCACTTCAAATTTAACTTCAAATTTAAGCACCTCAAAAAACATACGTTGTCCACCCTCGTGTGTAGATTTCTACACATATGGAATTTGTGTGCATTTTCCATGGATTTGGTGTTTTTATACCCTATCCTAAGGGTATATTAAACTTGACACATAGTTTGTAACATAGAGAAATAATCGAGATAGACCCTATAAAGTATATATATTCGTGATCAGCATCAATAGCGAAATCGATTGAGCGATGACCGTCCGTCCGTCCGTCCTTCCGTCCGTCCGTCCGTATGTCACCGCTTTTTGGGCCTTAAATTTTGAGCTAGGACGATGAAATTTCATATCTGGGCTCTGAGAAAAAGATACAGTACAAGTGTAAAAATGTTTGAAATCCGCCCACTGCCACGCCCACTTTTTCATAACTTCACTAAATTATACGAAACCGAAAAATTTTGTTAAGACCAAATATTTAGGCATTTAGATTCCCTACAATCCACCCATACAAAAGTTTTGGCCACGCCCACTTTTTGGGGGCGTTTTCATCACAAAACCGATTTTTGGGCCTTAAATTTTTAACTAGGGCGCTTAAATATCATATCTGGGCTTCCAAGAAAAAGATACAGTACAAGTGTAAAATTTTTTTACATCCGCCCACTGCCACGCCTACTTTTTTATAACTTCACTAAATTATATGAAACCGAAAAATTTTGTTAAGACCAAATATTTGGGTATTTAGATTCCATACAATTCACCCATAGAAGAGTTTTGGCCACGCCCACCAAAAAACCTATTTTGATAAAATTTTACATATAACATCCTCAAACGTTCGACATTATAGCTATATTTGAGTGCAAAATGCAATTTGGCCACGCCCACTTTATAGAGAGGAGGATAGGGTATCAGACGATCCGTTCCAGACGGATTGTAGCTTTTCTGTATGTTTTTTAATTAAAATGAGCAAAAAATTGTTTTTTTTAATATTATTCTAAGGAAACAAGTGAAGTTAAATTGAAAATAGTTTTTCTTGAGTACATTTTACACAAACATGTAGATTATGTTGGTTTTTACAAGCAGCTTTTGTGCATAAACGACAAATTGTCTCTGTTTAAAATTATAAAATAATTTGTAAACGACCATCACTAAATGTAATAGATTTGCAATTATCATAAAATTCCCATTTCGATGTTTTTTGACATTTGTCATTTTTTTTATTGAATACAATTAAAATTATATTTAACAGCAGGAAATCTGTATTGCATTCAAGTTATAACGTTCAATATTACTGAAACATTTGCGGTTCATAATTTAGTTGTAATATTAACTTTAGTTCTATTTATTTCAACCGTAAAATAAATCGGTCGTATAAGACAGTACTTTTATAATTTTAACTTTGAGTTTTCATTTCAAATTTTACAAAGAAACAGTCTCATATTTGTATATTATTTGTCGTGGCGGACATAGTAAACGTACTCTGTCTTTTATCTTGATCGTATTAGTGGATTTGATAAGTGGATGCAGAAATATGTATTTTCCTAAGATTGGGTTGGTGAACTGTCTCTTGAAACAGTTGCAAGCAAAGTTCCAGATGATGGCGATCTTTGTTTAAAACTTCTAGCTGCCATCAAGTGAAAATCCACGTAGAAAATTGCATCTTATTTCAATATTTGAAAATAATGAATGAAGTTTAATGCAGCTATAACAGTGAAATCATTTTCTCAACTGTATCTACACCGTGTATATCGAATGAAAACAAAAATCATTAGAGGACTTGAATAGAGTTATGTATTGTACTTTGTAATACAAAACATTTATTTTTTCTTACAATTTACGAATTAAGTGCTGCGTTATCGGTAAATGCAGATGTAAATTGATACACCGCTTCTTTTATTTTTATACCCTATCCTAAGGGTATATTAAGTTTGACACATAGTTTGTAACATAGAGAAATAATCGAGATAGACCCTATAAAGTATATATATTCGTGATCAGCATCAATAGCGAAATCGATTGAGCGATGACCGTCCGTCCGTCCTTCCGTCCGTCCGTCCGTATGTCACCGCTTTTTGGGCCTTAAATTTTGAGCTAGGACGATGAAATTTCATATCTGGGCTTCTGAGAAAAAGATACAGTACAAGTGTAAAAATTTTTGAAATCCGCCCACTTTTTCATAACTTCATTAAATTATATGAAACCGAAAAATTTTGTTAAAACCAAATATTTAGGTATTCAGACTCCCTACAATCCACTCATACAAAAGTTTTGGCCACGCCCACTTTTTGGGAGCGTTTTCATCATAAAACCGATTTTTGGGCCTTAAATTTTTAACTAGCACGCTGAAATTTCATATCTGGGCTTCTGACGAAAAGATACAGTAGAAGCGTAATTTTTTTTTACATCCGTCCACTGCCACGCCTACTTTTTTATAACTTCACTAAATTATATGAAACCGAAAAATTTTGTTAAGTCCAAATATTTAGGTATTCAGATTCCCTACAATTCACCCATAGAACAGTTTTGGCCACGCCCACTTTTTGGGGCCGTTTTCATCAAAAAACAGATTTTGATAAAATTTTACATGTAACATCCTCAAACGTTCGAGGTTATAGCCATATTTGAGTACGAAATGCAATTTGGCCACGCCCACTTTATAGAGAGGAGGATAGGGTATTAGACGATCCGTTCCAGACGGATTGTAGCTTTTCTGTATGTTTTTATCTCCAATCGATTTTCCCAAGAATGTTTGAATTTTCCAATCATAACATGTATAGAAGAATATTTCACTTCTATTGCCATATATAAGTTATAGTTATAAACAACACAAATTCGTCATAGCTGTCTCCAGAAATATCACTATCATTACAATCATCACCGTCATTCAAAAATGCTTCCATTTCCTCAACTGTGAGATATGTAAATATGTATCTTGGTCTAGACAAAGCTTTTTATACCCTATCCTAAGGGTATATTAAGTTTGACACATAGTTTGTAACATAGAGAAATAATCGAGATAGACCCTATAAAGTATATATATTCGTGATCAGCATCAATAGCGAAATCGATTGAGCGATGACCGTCCGTCCGTCCGTCCGTATGTCACCTCTTTTTGGGCCTTAAATTTTGAGCTAGGACGATGAAATTTCATATCTGGGCTTCTGAGAAAAAGATACAGTACAAGTGTAAAAATTTTTGAAATCCGCCCACTGCCACGCCCACTTTTTCATAACTTCACTAAATTATATGAAACCGAAAAATTTTGTTAAGACCAAATATTTAGGCATTCAGATTCCCTACATTCCACCCATACAAAAGTTTTGGCCACGCCCACTTTTTGGGGGCGTTTTCATCACAAAACCGAGTTTTGGGACTTCAATTATTAACTAGGACGCTGAAATTTCATATCTGGGCTTCCAAGAAAAAGATACAATACAAGTGTAAATTTTTTTTACATCCGCCCACTGCCACGCCTACTTTTTTATAACGTCACTAAATTATATGAAACCGAAAAATTTTGTTAAGTCCAAATATTTAGGTATACAGATTCCCTACAATTCACCCATAGAACAGTTTTGGTCACGCCCACTTTTTGGGGGTGTTTTCATCAAAAAACCGATTTTGATAAAATTTTACATGTAACATCCTCAAACGTTCGAGGTTATAGCCATATTTGAGTACAAAATGCAATTTGGCCACGCGCACTTTATAGAGAGGAGGATAGGGTATCATACGATCCGTTCCAGACGGATTGTAGCTTTCCTGTATGTTTTTTATTATTATTGCTTGTAAATTCGCAATATATACCTACGTACAATGTTCACGTGCGAAACGACTAAATGAAATGACATTTTATATGGAAACCACCAATTTTCCATATGTGTAGAAATCTACACACGAGGGTAGACAACGTAAGTTTATGAATAACAACCGTTATAAATTTATTTTTCGTGGGGAACACTTTTTATTCTTTGTAAAATAAGAGTTTTAATAAAGTCAAAAAATTTCGGAATTTTTCAATTAATGGTTTTTGAGAAAAATTAGAAAAGGGGTTGTATTTGTGTAGTTTTCTACACATGGGTGGGATGAAGGTCAAACATAAATTCTATGTATTAAAAATAGCAAAAACGGATATCGCAGAAAAAATAGAAGTGGATATTGAAGACAAAAACAATAGTGTACGAGTTATTACACAGTGGGCTATTGAAAATTGTCGACCTTTTAGAATTGTGGAAGATTCAGGATTAAGGAATTTTGCACAGTTCTTAATATCAATAGTGGCAAAATACGGTCAAAATTGATATGGATATTGACAAGTTATTACCAAACTCCACAACAGTTTCACGAAAAGTTCAAAATCTAAACAATACATACTTAAAAATTATAAAAGACGAAATTATACCTATTAAAAATATTGACTATGGACTAACGTTAGATATCTGGACAAACAATTATTTGAGAAGTTCATACATTTCACTCACCATTCACTACATTAAAGAAAGAACTTTAATCACCAGACTTCTAGGCCTAAAATCTATGAAGGGCGAATCTTGTACTGGTGCACATACGTAACATAATTAACAGACATATCTGGTCTTGTATCAGTGTAAAAATGTATCGTTTTCCTACAATAAAACAACAAAATATACTGGCTGTCGTTGTTACGGAAAGAAAAAAAGTTAATTTGGGCACCGTAACATTACGTTTGGTTCATCCCACAGCGCCAGTTCTGCTTACCAAAAGTTTTATTTTAAATTTGTGACAGCTTTTGTCGTTTGGCATTTTCTATCTTTTTCTAAAATTTGTTTTTTATACCCTATCCTAAGGGTATATTAAGTTTGACACATAGTTTGTAACATAGAGAAATAATCGAGATAGACCCTATAAAGTATATATATTCGTGATCAGCATCAATAGCGAAATCGATTGAGCGATGACCGTTCGTCCGTCCGTCCGTATGTCACCGCTTTTTGGGCCTTAAATTTTGATCTAGGACGATGAAATTTCATATCTGGGCTTCTGAGAAAAAGATACAGTACAAGTGTAAACATTTTTTAAATCCGCCCACTGCCACGCCCACTTTTTCATAACTTCATTAAATTATATGAATTCGAAAAATTTTGTTAAGACCAAATATTTAGGCATTCAGACTCCCTACAATCCACTCATACAAAAGTTTTGACCACGCCCACTTTTTGGGGACGTTTTCATCACAAATCCGATTTTTGGGCCTTACATTTTTAACTAGGACGCTGAAATTTCATATCTGGGCTTCTAAGAAAAAGATACAGTACAAGTGTAAAATTTTATTACATCCGCCCACTGCCACGCCTACTTTTTTATAACTTTACTAAATTATATGAAACCGAAAAATTTTGTTAAGACCAAATATTTAGGCATTCAGATTCCCTACAATCCACGCATACAAAAGTTTTGGCCACGCCCAATTTTTGGGGGCGTTTTCATCACAAAACCCATTTTTGGGAATTAAATTTTTACCTAGCACGCTGAAATTTCATATCTGGGCTTGCAAGAAAAAGATACAGTACAAGTGTAAAATTTTTTTCACATCCTCCCACTGCCACGCCTACTTTTTTATAATTTCACTAAATTATATGAAACCGAAAAATTTTGTTAAGTCCAAATATTTGGGTATTTAGATTCCCTACAATTCACCCATAGAACAGTTTTGGCCACGCCCACTTTTTGGGGGCGTTATCATCAAAAAACCTATTTTGATAAAATTTTACATGTAACATCCTCAAACGTGCGACATTATAGATATATTTGAGTGCAAAATGCAATTTGGCCACGCCCACTTTATAGAGAGGAGGATAGGGTATCATACGATCCGTTCCAGATGGATTGTAGCTTTTCTGTATGTTTTTTATAAGAACCGCCATTGCCAAAATTCTTCTGTATTTTTCCATTCTTATTTTCGAACCTTCAATCCGCCTAATTTGATTAACAGTATGTTTCGCTAAGAATTTTTTTGCATCAAAATTAACTGGTTGCATAGTTTTTTTAAAAAAGTTAGCTGTAAAATTTTATCTACCCAGCAAATAGTGCTGCTTGCGAAAGAATATTTTCTTCAGTTAGACAATTGATATGTTGGTTCTGACCCAGTTTTGGTAAACCAAATAATGTTTTTACATTCGAACATTAAAAAATCTGATATTTATAAAGATCTGGAAGAAAACTTAAATATATTTTGTGAAGAATTTTGAAAAAAATTAAAGAAATAAGTAAATAAATACAATAAAGCTACAATCCGTCTGGAACGGATCCTATGATACCCTATCCTCCTCTCTATAAAGTGGGCGTGGCCAAATTGCATTTTGCACTCAAATATATCTATAATGTCGCACGTTTGAGGATGTTACATGTAAAATTTTATCAAAATAGGTTTTTTGATGATAACGCCCCCAAAAAGTGGGCGTGGCCAAAACTGTTCTATGGGTGAATTGTAGGGAATCTAAATACCCAAATATTTGGACTTAACAAAATTTTTCGGTTTCATATAATTTAGTGAAGTTATGAAAAAGCAGGCGTGGCAGTGGGCGGATTTCAAAAATTTTTACACTTGTACTGTATCTTTTTCTCAGAAGCCCAGATATGAAATTTCAGCGTCCTAGTTAAAAATGTAAGGCCCAAAAAGCGGTGACATACGGACGGACGGACGGACGGACGGTCATCGCTTAATCGATTTCGCTATTGATGCTGATGACGAATATATATACTTTATAGGGTCTATCTCGATTATTTCTCTATGTTACAAACTATGTGTCAAACTTAATATACCCTTAGGATAGGGTATAAACAACACTCATTTCCAGCGCCGCCGAGCAACACAATTAGTTTACATCAATTCTGCAGCAATCATAAATGAATAACTGAGTGCTCTCAGTGTAGTGAATGCACTCATTGTACTCAGTGCATGGTTTGTTATAAATGGGTGAAATACTCACTCAGTAATCAAATATCAAGGGATTTACTCATTTAATTTTGCAAGATGTGAGTACAGTGAATAAGGTACGTGAATAGATAATGAATGTTTTGAAACTGGATACAAGACATTCTTTGCAGATCTCTATTATTTAGGTTTGATACTAACAGTTTTAGTTGGGATGAAGGAGCGCATTCCAAGTAAAACCAAGTCTGTGAATATGTCAGTAGCATTTACATCTCTATCGAGGAAGCATAGAGACCAATTAAAAGCCCTGAAGAACAAATTTAAGCCGCTCCAATCGGCATTCTCGTATTGCCAAATTGTTCTTCGAGGGTATCTACTGTTAACTGAGTGCTGATTAGAGTAAAAGAATTTAGCTGACACCGAACAATCTACACAGGGAAGCAGAAACTGCGATTGAATACTTGTCGGGAAGAGAGGTTAAAAACGGGTCTAGAGTGTGTTGGCCGTGACCGTGAACATCGGGAATGTGCGTGGCCTTGTCCGCAAGCTGAGTAAGGTGATTCAACTCAGCGAAGATTTCTGTGTAACGACCTTAAGGTGTTGTTGGTCCATAGTGGCGAAGCCAACTAGTATTATGGACATTGAAATCACCCGCAACATCTATTTCAGTTTTGGGATAGCGGGATAAAATACTAGTTATTGATTCAGAAATTTTATCAAGGTGTTGAAATGTCAATTCCTTTCCTAAACCGGGGCTTCGATAAAGAAGACAGAAGTGAATGGAATGCTTCCCGATGGAAAATTTGATCCAGAAAAACTGAAAGAGTGGATCATCTGAGCTATCGAATTGGGGCTGCAGTTGGAAGCTCACTTAATTTTTTACGTAGAGCGCTATACCTCTACGTGGCACAAATAACGGCACCAGTGTATACCCTGCTATTGCGAATTCACTGCGATCAGTGTCATCGTTAAACTGGGTTTCACTTAGTGCCATTACCGCTGGTTTGTGCGTGTAGATATGGGTAGCAACAGCAAAGAAGTTGCCTCTTAGCCCACAAATATTTGTATACGCAACCTCAAAAATTTCCATCAAAAAATTATTTATAACGATTTAAAATGTACACTCCACAATCTATCTAGCCCTTATAAAGTAGGCGTGGCCATATTGCATTTTATACTGATATACGATGATAACGCCGAATGTTTGAGGATGTAAAATTTCATGCAAATTTATTTTTTTATGAAAACGCCCCCAAAAAGTGGGCGTGACCAAAGCTGTTGTGAATTGTAGGGAATCTAAATGCCTAAATATTTAGTCTTAACAAAATTTTTCGGTTTCATATAATTTAGTGAAGTTATGGAAAAGTGGGCGCGGCAGTGGGCGGATTTCCAAAACTTGTACTGCTTCTCCTTCTCAAAAGCTCAGATATGAAATTTTATCCTCCTTGCTCAAAATTTAAACCAAAAAGTGCTGGCGGACGGACGGACATGGCTAAATCGTCTTCGCCATTGATACTGGTCACGAATATATGTATGTATGTATATACTTTATAGGGTCTATCCCGAATTTTTCTCTATGTTACAAAATATGTATCAAACTTAATATACCCTTAGGATAGTGTATAAAAAGAGAAAGGGAAGGGAAAAAGGTCAAATTTAACATCTGAAATAAGGAAACTAGGCAAATATTGTAACAACTACTATTATCGGTTTTCTTTCAGTTATTTCCCATGCGTTTCCTGTTCACTATAAGAGCTATGTACGTATTATAATTGACTTAGTAATTATTATATCCTTCATTAATTGTATTCGAACAAATTAAGTTTCATCATAAGAAGAAACAATAACAACAATAAATATTTCTCGTACAGAAAAAGTGTAAAGTGTTTCGCTTGAAAAAGTGTTGAGAAGAGTTTGTTCGCGAAAAACCTGCGAGAAGCATGTAAACAGTTTTATCGCAACCAAACGCTGTCAGTTGTGTATGGAATCTTACGAAAGTAAGTAAGTAAGTAAAAATTGTTAACGTGAGAGTTAAGTCATTCCCCAGAAAAATAGGCAAAAATAAAGACTGATGTCTTTATTATATGGTTATAAATAAAACGTTCCATTGTACATTGTACGTTCCATAGTTTAAGAATAAACTATTATATTATATAGTATTTAGATTTTGGGAACATCTGTCATTATTGGAAGCGTTTGGATACTTAACGACCCTATGTTTTCATTGATGTTCACTCAATCTGGAGAATTTTTGTATATTGTAGTCTACTTTCTTTTATTGGCTGGTTGCTTTATACTGCTAAGTGCTTGGTTTGCTTGTTATGGTATCCTTAAGGAATCACAATGTGTTCTTGGTGCGGTAAGTTGCTATATACTTTTTACAATAGATGAGAAATATTAATGATATATTTGTACCATCCATAAATATTTTAATTGCTGCACAACAGTTTATATTGACCTTACTGATTATATTGGGCTCTGAGATAGCAGCAGGCACTTGGATTTTGAAAAATAGAGACAGATTTTATGACATAATAAGAGCATCCATTAAACATTCAATTCAAGAAGAATATGGACAAATTAGTACAACCACTGTTACTTTTGACGTAATTCAGAAACATGTGGGTATTATTTTAATAAATTATAAATAAAAAAATTAGTGCCAGTTTTTGCAGCTTAAATGTTGCGGCGCAGATGGACCTACTGATTGGATAGCAAGTCGATACAATAATGTCGGTCGAGAGGATATAATAAATATTGCATTTTCGTCACTTAATGTGTTTTTCAATATACCGGAATCATGTTGCAATCAAGATATGAGTGAAATATCATGCGAAATAGCCAGAAAGCATAAGTTAGACGCCATTTTTCAACCGGGGGTATTCGAGGAGGTAAGGACTGTACCTATACACATGTACATACATATGTATATAAGAATTGAATAATGTTTGATCCTATTTCCATAATTACAGGGTTGCATTACCAAATTGAGTCAGATGGCATCAGACAATTCAGAGATATTGTTCGGAATCTCAGTAAGTGCAATTATATTAGAAATAATTGCGCTCGTTTTTTCCTTATTCTTGTGTTTTTCGATGGTAAAGGATCGTAATAAAAATAAAAACTTTCTGAGTTCTTAATAATTTATTTCTAATGTATCCGCATACAAATTTAAGTATATATACACATACATACGTACGTATACATGTATGTTTGTACATATATGTATGTATTCGATCAGCGTTGAAATTAACTAATTTTACTATTTGACAAAACAATCGAAAACAATCGATGAGAAAGTTAAAATAGTTGAATACTTTAATTTTTATAATTTTATTTAAAACGCAAAATTAAGATCAAATCTACGTACATACATATGTACATACATCCCAGCGGCGATTATTCGAATTGTGCATATCGTTCACGAACTTCTGAAATCGTAGGAAATTAATTGCTACGATATAGTGATGTACATACAGTTGCGGTCAAAATAATAGTAGAGAAACTTATGGAACAAAAAAAGAATTATAAATATATCCATTTGTACAAACAAATATATTTTTTTTTTTTAAATTCATGATTTTTAAGCTATTATTTTAGAAAAAACCTAGACCTAAAATTTAACATCATTATATAATAATTTTGAATGTATCCAAATGTATAGTATATATAAGATAATAATTAGGTTTAAAACTTAAATCATGACAAAAAGATCGTGGTTTTTACATGAAATTATATTAAGTTGCATGGTCTTTATTGAAGACTAGCCGACCCTTCCGGCTTCGCTCATGTATTTTTCATAGTATGAATAAGTAGATATGAACGTACGTAGCCCTAATTCTTATCATTGGATCTTTAAAATCCAAATTAACTCAAATTAATAAAATAAAAGTCGATATCAAGACAAATTTATAAAGTTAAGTACTAAGTTTGAGGTCGTTTATAAAGCAGAGTATTTAGTATTGTGTATTGTATCTTACGCATGGCAGATACTTCTCTAAGCCTGGGTATTTACCTACGTAATGGAGCAACGATTAATCCATATAGCTACGAAAATCTTAGGCCAGCAGGTTTCCTTATTTCTTCAGCACCTCTTTATATGATATGCTTGGTGTTTTTCCAATAGACTATAGCTTAACACCTTTATCAACTCCCTCTTTTAAGAAAAGCGTGTGAGTGGTTTCGGTTTGTTGGCTATTTCAGAATCAGGAGCTACATACAGCTTTTATTAAGGCAATAAGTGCCGTTTTCAAAGATAAGGGCAAATTATGATCAATTATATACATTAATTATCATTCGCAGCTCAGCCGTTTTAATTTGATTTATTTTAGCTTGAAACTTTTTTCGGTACTGGGTGTTGTCCATTTATGGTTGATTTCTTAAACTCTTATGTCGTTTAATATGTTGTGATGTTGTCCGATCCAATTTGTTGTTCCATCCAGTTAAAATTTTCTAAACACTTCCATATGTTGAAATAAACGAATTCTTTTCTTACTCCTGCCGGGTTCTTCGTGACAAATGTCGATCTCTCTAGTTTTATTTGCTGGAAGATGTTTTTTTTTTGTTGCTGTTTTTTTTCTTCAATGCGGTTGATGAAGATGTTGATTTCAAATTAAATGAAACTGAAGACATATGTGACGAAGATGGCAGCGACTGAGCAGTTTGGTTTTTTCTTTCCGTATTCGTTCCTGGAGGTGGACTTGCTTGATGAGAGATGTTGCCCACAATTCGTGTACCTGAGTTAAAAACAAATATTCTTTAATTATTTTGAAACTAGGGGAAAATTTTCGTGACGTAATAAAAAAAGGCAGCCAGGACGGTATCAATGATATGTAACTATGCCACGAGATGATATCCCAATTTTTATTGACAGTCATGCGGCCATTAAAGAAATTTTTGCTCATGAAATCAAGTCCAAGCTAGTTCGGTGCTGAGCTGTCACGAAGAACTTATGCCCAAATCACAATGTCGCGTGACAGATTGTGCAGAAACACCGGGCACCACGAAATGCAACCTCACCCTTGGTCGGCGTTTTATCGTAAATATCGTAAATGCTACTAAAATCTCCAAGTAGATATACTCTCCACTTTTGCGTGCGTTTGACAACTATCGGCTATCAGCAGGATTGCCGTTAGGCGACTTTTTAGCGTCCGGGATACCAGGTAACTACTTTTTTCAAAAATGCCGAAGTTGGACACTTTTTCAAAATCTTGGCGACTTTTGGGACTCTTTTCTCAGGATTCATTTATAAATTATGCTGCCAAATTACTTGCTTGGCTACTGGGGCAGAGTTGTAACGGAATTAAATCTTTTGGGAGGTCTATTGAATTCATCTAGAAATGATTTGAAGTCTTTTTTCTAAAAAAGGTTAGGATTAAAAAAACGTAGTTCGCACTTCTTTTGAAGTCAGTTATTAATGCATTCAATATTTGATAAACACTTAATTGAAATCATTTTTGAAGTCAATCGAATTCACATATTTCGTTGAAGTCAGTAGTGAATTTACTTGAAATTTTTGGATTTCATTTTTCTTAAAAATGAATTTTTTGTTATGTAAATAATTAGACGCTGTTGCCCCTCGTCAGCTTGGTCAAGCAATTTTACCTTCTTCGGTTTTGATAACACATCAAAATCTCCTTCACTATTCAAACACCACGGTATCTTTACTACCTGAAAGTTTGAATCTCATCCACAAATGTCTTATAATTAGACATCAACATCAACATGATCCACCACCTGGAATCAAGTGAATTAAAATTATTGCAGTTGAATTCACTGACTTCAACTGAATTCACTACTGACTTTAATTTCAGTGCAAATTGGAATGCAAATCATTGCCTTAGACATTGACTTGTGCTGATGATTAGAATAACAGATCACTTTTAAGTAACGATTCAACAACTTCATAATTAATAGTGAATAACTAGTCTTTAACCTTTTTTAAGAACGCTATAACGGTGTAGAAATGATAAAAATGGGTTTGGTACGCGATTGGAACATAGATAAGATGCATGGTATTTATACGAAGACTATAAAACTGTGAAGTTCTACTAGGAATATGGCCGCTTTGCTTAAAAAATTCTTTTAAGACTTTGAAAACGTAAAGGTGTCTCATTGGTAAAGTATGCAGGTTTCTAAATAAAGGCCAGCTGTGAGTAAAACGATTTATGTTACAAATAATCCTAATTAGATGTTTCCGATGTATTAACAATGGGCTGAAAGTGTTATTATAAGAAGCACCATAACTTGGGAGGCGCAGGGAGATAAGTCCCCGGGACATATCTAAGTCCAATTTTTTTTCTTTTGGGACCAATGTCCCACTTAACTGGGGCATAAGACCCAAATTGAATTAGAGATTAATGTCCCACCCCATCGGGACATAAGTCCAAAATTTTTTTCTTCGAAAATGGGACATAAGTCCCAAATACTAGCAATTGGCCTTATAACACTTTGATAGAGCGACATTAGGCAAATTTTGCTTATTGGCAGCTGCCACTGTTGGATTTGTGGTAGATGCGAGGTTGGGTATATGCAAACTTTCTTTATATCCATATTTCGCATATTTCGCATATTTCGCATGGATGCTCAACCTCGCACTTATCCCAAATCCAACAGTGACCCCAAGCAGGGGGGTTGCAGGTTGGCAGCATGCCTCCCAAAGATATTCCACTGTTTATGCATATAAGTGACATAAAGCAAAATTTGCATAATGTAGCTTTGCTATGTACTTCTATGTTCTTCTGGGTATTTGAATTCTCTAAGTTTATTTAAAAAGAAATAAATTAGGTGGCAGAGTTGTTAATAACTGCATTACTTTGGTACTGCAATCAGAAAGTCATAGTCAATTGAATAAAATCTTGGAATAAAAGTTAAGACTTTGACGTAGTACTTTAACTTTAAAACTACAGTCACTAGTCATTTTGAATAGTCTTACTGGGCAGTTACCCGAAGCATTCAATTGACTGTAAGTTAAATGACTGCAGTACTTCAGTGATTTATATATAATACTTTCAGTAAGTTATAAGTCTTCTAAAATTGTTACTCATTTTTGCAGTCAGTAAGTCTTTTGACTGCAGTCAATTAACTGCCCAGTAAGAATATTAAAAATGACTGGTGGCTGTAGTTTTAAAATTAAAGTCATTGAGTAAGTCAACAGACTTATTAAATAAAGTCTTTTAGTCAATTAACTGCAGTCTTCAAATCACTGCAATCTTAACAACTCTGAGGTGGGACGTAAGACCCAATATTTTTTGATGGGACTTATGTCCCGATACGGGGGAAAATAAGTCCCTAATTCGATTTGTCACTTATGTCACGATGGATTTAATAATTTTGTAGAACAATATTGTTTACATTTTACGCGTTACAAGGAACATATGCGATTTAACAGTTTGAATATGATCTATCCAATTAAAATTATGGTCAATTAATACTCCAAAGTATTTATAGTGGTGCATTGACTCAATATTAAAACAATTATTGGAACAAGGTAAACTACTAACAAAATTACATTTTCCACAATTATGTAAAAGTAAACAGAATTAAAAATACATTTTAAGTTTTATTTTCTCGTTAATAATCATTTTATTTTCCATAAATCAACGTCTCAAGTTTCTAGATCTTCCGAGATCTTTGCAATACTTTCAAATCTTGTATCAAATTGATAAGTAAAAGCATTGTATATAAATCTAATAGTATTATCACTTGACGATATTTTTTCTTAGCTTCCTCGTTCGACAGAGGGCGCAAAGCAAAGTGATTTCTCTTACACACAGAAAGAGAATTTTGAGCGAACGAAATGGATAAACGAGATAACAAAAGGAAAAACGGCAAGGAATATAAAAAAAACATACAGAAAAGCTACAATCCGTCTGGAACGGATCGTCTAATACCGTATCCTACTCTCTATAAAGTGGGCGTGGCCAAATTGCATTTCGTACTCAAATATGGCTATAACCTCGAACGTTTAAGGATATTACATGTAAAATTTTATCAAAATAATTTTTTTTATGAAAACGCTCCCAAAAAGTGGGCGTTTCCAAAACAGTTCGATGGGTAAATGGTAGGGAATCCGAATACCTAAATATTTGGACTTAACAAAATTTTTCGGTTTCATATAATTTAGTGAAGTTATAAAAAAGTAGGCGTGGCAGTGGGCGGATTAAAAAAAAATTTACACTTCTACTGTATTTTTTCGTCAGAAACCCAGATATGAAATTTCAGCTTCCTAGCTCAAAATTTAAGGCCCAAAAAGCGGTGACATACGGACGGACGGACGGTCATCGCTCAATCGATTTCGCTATTGATGCTGATCACGAATATATATACTTTATAGGGTCTATCTCGATTATTTCTCTATGTTACAAACTATGTGTCAAACTTAATATACCCTTAGGATAGGGTATAAAAACTGACTCTCTTCTTGATCATGTACATAAGTACATCCAAATATGTACATGTTCTTGTTGTTTAATACCATCGTGATGGACGAGACGGGAGGATTATGTTTTCCTTTCGTATTTTGTTTTTGTATTTTTGGTGTGTACCTTAATTATGAATGAAGTTATTTTTCTGCAATATACACAATTGCACACACACTCAAACGCTGCCACATTTTATTATTACTATGCGGGAATTAGCGACGTTGCAATATTGTAGATTTCAATGTTAATGCAAATGCAAATGCATTTCTTCTTGTTAACTATATGTAGGTAGGTACTTAGGTATGTAGGAATATAATATACATTTAATTCATACGTATGTATGCATGTATGTATGTACATATGTACGTAGATATGTGCATATGTATAACAATTTCATAAACTATATTTTTGCAATGACTAGATTATTGCACATGTATTAAAAAAAGTTTATTATTATTATGTATTATTATGTATATGTAATACATACATACATATATACATATATTATATACATAATGTATTAACATACATATGTATGTATAATAATTGCATAAATAATAAATTTACATACATCCATACATATACATATATCTATGAATTATGCAAACACCAGAAAAAACACAGAAAATTTAATACAAAACCAAAAAAAACTTTATTTATAAGGAGACGGGGAGCTCACTGTTTTAGCAGTAGCACCCCCATTTAGAAGAAGTTCGCTAGTTTCCAGATCGCCGGAAAAGCCAACACCAGTGGAGAAACAGTATAGTACCGAACCCACTGGTCCCAGCACTTCCAAAAGCACGGAAAAACCCACTGAAGCAGAGAGGAAGACGGATACAAGCCCCAGCCTGAATATACAAAATCGGGAGAGTGATGCTATGAGAATCCTCGGCAGCAAGATCACCGAGCTGATGGATTTCAGGGAAAAAATAACGTGCATCATGAAATTAGGAGACTGGTTAGTTCAATTCGAACCCACTATAAAACAGTGGAGAAACATGAAATAACCAAGAAGACGATCGGGGTCAAAAATGATCTCTCGTCCCAAAGTACCCAAACGGAGGAAAGGAGCTGCAGTGCGACCTTTAGGATTGGGAAGGATAACGCTAGCGGGCCCGGGCGGAGTCCTGCCCAGAATCCCGGAAAGCAGGCAACACCCACCAATAAAAGGAGGAGGGACACGACTCCCAAGCCGAAAAGGCAAGCGAGCTAGCAAAAACGGCACTTGCCTGAGCCAAAAAGGAAAAAACCGGAGACAGAGGTGGATGGAGGATCTTCGAATTTAGATCAACAACAAAAAAACGACGAAAAGTCAAGGGCCAGCAAAGAAGATGGAATGGACGCAGGTGAAGGGACGTGAAAGACAGAGAAGGAAGCCAACCCGACCCGATGCGATTGTAATAAAGGCAACAGGAGATCTTTCCTACGCG
This sequence comes from Xylota sylvarum, assembly GCA_905220385.1. Taxonomy (NCBI): domain Eukaryota; kingdom Metazoa; phylum Arthropoda; class Insecta; order Diptera; family Syrphidae; genus Xylota; species Xylota sylvarum. The sequence continues at coordinate 77,058,932 of LR999958.1, read as the reverse complement.
GACATGTTGAGGAAGGTAAAAACCGACCCCTCACTAAAAGAGCTAGGAGAAAATGTGGACCACGTCCGGAAGACCATGAAAGGAGAAATATTGCTGCAGCTGAAGAAAACAGCAGATGCCCAAACTTCGGACTTCCAGCAACAAGTGGAAACGATTTTGGAAACAAAGGCCAAAGTCAAAACGATGACACATGAGGTCTTAATAGAGGTGAAGGATCTTGATGAAATCACCACCAAGGAACAAGTCGCTCTAGCCCTCTCAGAGCAGTTCGAATTGCAAAAGCCGATACCGGAAACTGCAATAAAGTCCGTGAGGAAAACTTATGCCGGGACGCAGACTGCAGTAGTAAGCCTGCCAGCAAGCATCGGCAGGAAAAGCCAGAATCGGGTGAGTAAATTGCCGATTAAGAGAAAAACCGGATCTGAAATGATTTTACCGGTGCCTCGGGTATGGCCACCGCGCAATGGACTGCAAGAGTGAAGATCGGTCCGAACACTGCTACAGATGCGGTGGAAAGGGACACAAGGCAAAGGATTGCTCCTTAGAGCCGGAATGTATGCTCTGTAAAGGAAGTGGGCACAGCGCCAAGCACAGTACTGGAAGCATAAGATGCCCTGCATTCCAGCTCGCGCTGAATGCAGCTCAGGACCTACTTACACAGATGGTCCGAGAGTACGATGCGGATATCGCAATACTCAGCGAGCCCTACAAGCAGCTTAATGAGAGTGTGTGGACAGCGGACACTTCAGGTACAGCAGCGATATGGATATGCGGCCAACGAGCATTCGAACAAAAAATGACAACACACCAGGCAGGATTCGTGTTTTTTTTTTTTTTTTAAGAAGGTGGAAAGCATCGAAAGCCTGAGTGTGGGACTTTAATCCACTAAAACCACCTCTGTTAGGCATTTCATCACAGGGGGGTTTTCAGCCGTAGCTGCTTCTCTCTTTGTCTGCATGTAAGGAGATGTAGGTGCCGAAGCACGAAAGTCTGTCCGTGGGTGTGTGTGTTCATGTGTGTATGCGTGTTCATGTCTATGTGTGAGTATCAGTCTATTGCATGTACGTATAAGTTTTGGTTTCGTAGCGTAATTATGTAGTGGTTCTATAGTGTGTATGTTATGTATGTTAAAGGTTGTGTATGTCGTATTTGGCTGTGTGTTCCAGGCGTAGCTGCTGCATTATGGTTGTGATAACTTCATTTGCCGTCCCCAGGCTTCAGACGTCGTTAGCATGAAAGTTATCAGCCCTATTGGTGTCACCTCTCCACCTATTGCCATTTCCAGTATATTTCTGGCCATCGAGAATCCTCGGCATTCCATCAGGATATGCACTGCATTCTGAATTTTGCCATCGCAATGCGGACAGTATGGGTCGTCAACATGCTTATACTTGCAGAGATACTCTCGGAAGCATCCATGCCCCGACAGGAATTGCGTCAGGTAGTAGCTTACTTCTCTGTGTCCTCTACTGTTCCACTTTTCTATGCTGGAGATTAATTTGTGGGTCCATCTCCTTTTGGTGGTAGTATCCCATCTGCGTTGCCACTCTGCTTGTATGGCAGCGCTGGTAATTCTCCTCTCTTCCGGCTCGGCTGAAGAGACTGTCTCGCTGACACAGTTCTGTAAACGCAGCATATTCTTAGCGATGCGATTCTATGCACTGCGTTCATGCGCCTCATGTAGGATTTGACATCCGTCGCTGGTGCCCTTATGGGGGACGCGTACATAAGCATCGACTTGCTCACCGTTGCTAGCAGATTTCTAATTGGCTGCCTTGGTCCACCAATATTTGGCATTATCCTGGATAGTGCCGCTACTGCTCGGGAGGCTTTTTCACCTGCGTACATCATGTGTTCTTTGAAGTTGAGCCTGTGATCCAGCAGCATTCCCAGGTATCTGATGTGTGGGCTCGACGCAGGATTCGTGTGGGCCAAAGTAAATGACGTCTACTTCTTTAGCTGCTATGCTCCTCCCAGCATTACACAAGAACAATTTGAGCAAATAGTCCATCGCAACCACCGCAAGAGGAAGAAACCGCGTCGTCATTGCAGGCGATTTTAATGCGTGGGCGGTAGAATGGGGTTCACGTACCACAAACGCCAGAGGAAGAACACTCCTGGAGGCATTTGCATCGTTGGACATAGTTCTCGCGAATTCCGGGAGCGAGCTGACTTTCAGCAAAAACGGAAGAGGGTCAATAATAGACATTACTTTTATGAGCACGTGTTTGGCAAGGAATGCTGCGACCACCAGGCGATCAAGTTCCAGCTACGACCCAGCCCCATTGAAAATAGAAGAGAGCAGAGAATGCAGCCGCGGAAAAGAGGATGGAAACCACATATTCTGGACGTCGAAGTACTTCAGCTGATGATGGAAGATGTATCCCTTAGTAGACCAGCCGCCGATAAGGCGAATCAGCTCAGAAAAGGATTGGCACGCGCCTGTGACGCATCTATGCAAAAGAAAACAACAAGCGCGCGGCGACCTCCAGTATACTGGTGGAACGACGAAATCGCCAGACTGCGCGCAGAGAGTCACAGGGCGCGCAGATTGTACCAGCGGTCCAGAGAACACAGCAACCATGGAGAACTACATGAGAGATTCATAACCGCCCGGAGAAATCTAAAAACTGCAATTAAAGACAGTAAAAAGAGAAGCTTCATCGAACTGTGCAACGAAGCCGACCAAAACCCGTGGGGAAAAGCCTACCAAGTGGTGATGATGAAGCTGAAGGGTGGCCGAAAACCCGCGCCTACGTCCACAGTGTTTCTCGAAAACGTAGTGGCTGTACTCTTCCCACAACAACCAGAAATGGAGGTACAAACGGGGAGAGTAAATACGACGGGAGCGTTAACAATACCCCTCGTCACCGCTGAAGAAGTCCTGCAAGTCTGCGCAAAAATCAAGGACCAAAAGGCGCCTGGGGTCGATGGAATCCCTAACATTGCCTTAAAAGCAGCAATCACACATCTTCGCAGATATGTATAACACTTGCCTAAAAGAAGGAGTATTCACCGACCAGTGGAAAAAACAAAGACTGGTCCTCCTACCAAAAGGTAGTAAACTACCACAGAATCCCTCATCGTATAGGCCTCTATGCATGTTGGACACAATGTGCAAAATACTGGAGCGCGTCATAAGTGACAGGTTGGAGAGTGCAATCGATGAGGCAGGAGGCCTTGCAGCTCACCAGTACGGTTTCCGTAAGACACGGTCTACGTTCGACGCTATCGACGAAGTCGTGAATACCGCATCAAAAGCCATAGAAGGAAGACGATGGAAGGGCGGGAGCAAACAGCGCAATCATCACGCTGGATGTAAAGAACGCCTTCAACACCGCAAACTAGAGAAACATCTTGCGAGCACTTACCGCCAAGAGTGTACCAGAATACCTGCAGAGGACAATGACGGACTATTTTAGAAATAGAATACTGCTTTAGGACACCGACGATGGAACGAGGCAGTATAACGTCACAGGCGGCGTTCCCCAAGGCTCCGTATTAGGTCCGCTACTGTGGAACTTAATGTATGATGGCGTCCTCAGACTTCGGACCCCGAGGTCTTCGAAAATAATTGGTTTCGCCTATGATATAGCGATCGTTGTAGTAAACAAACACCTTGAAGAGTTGGAGCATGACTGCAATGAAGCTATTGGGATGGTCCAGGACTGGCTAGTACGCATGGGCCTACAACTTGCAGAAGAAAAGACTGAAATAGTGCTCATCAGCAGCAGGCGGGTCATGGAGACTATAAGGGTAACCGTGGGCGATCACGTCATAGCTTCCAAACCAGCGCTGAAGTACCTTGGCATTACCTTAGATGCAAGGTTAACCTATAAGCAGCATCTGCAGTATGCAGCTGAAAAGACAGCAAAGGCAACGGCTGCCCTGTCAAGGATAATGCCGAATATCGGGGGACCAAAACATAAGAAGAGATTACTCTTAGCAAGAGTTGCCGCATCAATAATGCTCTACGGTTCCCAGATATGGGCTAGTGCCATGAAAACAAAAGCATACAGAAAGAAGACTGAGGCAGTCTACAGAAGCAACGCGCTGAGAGTATGCAGCGCCTTCCGAACAACTTCCTACGACGCGGCATGTGTAGTGGCTGGCATGGTACCAATAGACCTTCTTGCACAAGAAGCGCAACAGAAATACCGTGCCAGCAGGACAACGGCAACAGCAACGATTAGAAGCAATACTGAAGGACAAGGACCAAGGACAAGTCTGGAAGAATAGCAGGAGAGATGGTGTCACTCTGACAAAGGCAGGTGGACGCAGAGATTGATACCCAATATAGACGCCTGGATTAATAGGAAGCATGGGGAGCTGAATTTCTACCTCACCCAGATGCTTACTGGCCATGGATGCTTCAGAGCCTACCTGCATAGATTTGGACACGAAGACAACCCCTATTGTCCAACGTGCACGGAAGCAGTGGAGGATGCGGAACACATCATGTTCCACTACCCACGATACTACGTAGAACGGCACCTGCTGGTAAACCAATTGGGCGAGGATTTAACCCCAGACAACTTCACCAGACAGATGACGAGCAGCGAAGAGGCTTGGGACGCAGTTAACGACACTGTGAAAGAGCAGCGAAGACCAAAGCAGCAACGAAACGCAGCGCAGCAGGCTGCTAACTTGTATGAGCCGAACACATAAGGCTGAAGTCCCCCCTCGCGATGAAATGCTTGACGGCAGTGCCGCGAGGACCAGGGGTAGAAGGGGAGGTGGGTTTAATGGGTGGAAATCCCACACTGTTACTGAGTACGAGGTCAGTTTCGTCTTTACAAGATTCCCACCCTCCTACGGAAAAAAAAAAAAAAAAACATACAGAAAAGCTACAATCCGTCTGGAACGTATCGTATGATACCCTATCCTCCTCTCTATAAAGTGGGCGTGGCCAAATTGCATTTTGTACTCAAATATGGCTATAACCTCGAACGTTTGAGGATGTTACATCTAAAATTTTATCAAAATCGGTTTTTTGATGAAAACGCCCCCAAAAAGTGGGCGTGGCCAAAACTTTTGTATGGGTGGATTGTAGGGAATCTGAATGCCTAAATATTTGGTCTTATCAAAATTTTTCGGTTTCATATAATTTAGTGAAGTTATAAAAAAATAATAGGCGTGGCAGTGGGCGGATGTAAAACAATTTTACACTTCTACTGTATCTTTTTCTTGGAAGCCCAGATATGAAATTTCAGCGTCCTAGTTAAAAATTTAAGGCTCAAAAATCGGTTTTGTGATGAAAACGCCCACAAAAAGTGGGCGTGGCCAAAACTTTTGTATGGGTGGATTGTAGGGAATCTGAATGCCTAAATATTTGGTCTTAACAAAATTTTTCGGTTTCATATAATTTAGTGAAGTTATGAAAAAGTGGGCGTGGCAGTGGGCGGATTTCAAAAATTTTTACACTTGCACTGTATCTTTTCTCAGAAGCCCAGATATGAAATTTCATCGTCCTAGCTCAAAATTTAAGGCCCAAAAAGCGGTGACATACGGACGGACGGACGGACGGACGGTCATCGCTCAATCGATTTCGCTATTGATGCTGATCACGAATATATATACTTTATAGGGTCTATCTCGATTATTTCTCTATGTTACAAACTATGTGTCAAACTTAATATACCCTTAGGATAGGGTATAAAAACACATACATTATGTCCAGAGTTCGTCAAAGCTGGGCACAGTACGTACATATACACACCATATGGTAGAAAACCTTGCGACACACATTACGCCTACAACTCTATACAGAAACTAGTAGATATGGCAGAAGTGATACATTACCCCCAGGTATTCCTTCACACAAACAAATATTGAAGGCGCACCTGTTATACTCTTAAGGAGTTTAAATCCACCCAAAATCTGACACGGAATCAGATTACAGGTTAAAGCTGCACATACATACATACATATGTATGTACGAATGTGAAAGAAGAAATGATCTTTCTTACACCTAATTGCCAGTCGAACAAATTTATCTGTCTGATTTGGTATGCAATGACGGTGACCACCCCTTAACCGCCAGAATCATGATAAAGAAAAGCATACCTACATATATCTTATCTTATCTTATCTTAAATACTATAAAATCCAAAACGCTAAAGCTACAAAAGTCCCTGAAATCACAGTTTCTCAAAAACCCCTTAACGTAGAAACTTCAAATTCCGCACAGTAATTTCTTATAACCTCTATATGTTCGATAAGAAGGGATTTTTCGAAATTCGAGGTCTAAGTGGTGGTCAAAGGGTAGTGATGCGGAACATATGGGAACACAAGCGTTCTCGCCTTAGCCTCTCACTATCAACTCCTACTCTACACCTCCACGCTGGTGGCTGCTGAGTGCCTAGTACCTTAACTGGAGATTGGGTAACCAACCCCTTTGGAAGGTTGTTGGTGGGGGGAAGAGTGTCTTCTCACTAAGGCACCTTCTCTTGCTTCAGGCGGCGGGGGACGAATTCCCTAGATGGAATCAACGGTGGCGTCAACCAGTTCCAGTTAGGCCGAACTTATAGTGTTATCCCTGTATGAGCTGCTTCGACATATTCGAATTCCAGGTCTATAGGGATTTTCAATACTGAGTCAGGGTGTTGGAATAGAGTTGGTGGCGGATGAACCCTTAATGGGCCAACGGCAGCGCTCAAATCCCCGAAGCGGGGTACTGACTTCGGAATATCCGGCCCCTTGTCCTAGGGGTAACAAAAACAAAAAGGAACTGGTCCTCCAGATTGGGGGTTGTGCGTCGGGGTAACTTCCCTACCACGTAAAAAACAAGTAGTTACGAAACAACAACAAGCATCGGATAAGGATGATGCGCTGTCAGATTCCATCACTCGAATTGTCTCCCTGTATCCTCATACTGAAATCGTTATTGCTGGCGATTTTAATATACACAATTCGGATTGGCTTCGACACTCTGGCCAGACAACACCCGAAGGAAGGTATGTTGAGCTTTTCGCTGAGGTAAACAACTTGACCCAGCTTGTAAATGAGCCGACACGTATACCTGACATTGCAAGTCATTCCGCCAACACCCTTGACTTGTTTCTTACCTCGCACCCTGATAAATACACCATTGATGTACTAGCGCCCCTAGGCCGGTCTGACCATAACATCATATCAGCTAAATTCTCGTACTCCGACCACGCAGTTAAAGAACAAACTCCCAAAAGAAAAGTATGGCGATACAAACAAGCCAACTGGGACGGCCTTAATAGCTTCTTCAGGAGTTTTAACTGGTCGCTATGCTTCCTCGATAGTGACGTGGATGCCGCCGCTGATATGATTACCGACACGATTCTCTTAGGCATGAATGACTTTATTCCTAACAGAATAAAGAGCATTAAACCTAAGATAAACTCATGGTTCGACCAGAGCTGTAAAGAGGCAATCAGGTTGAAAGAAGTAAGTTTTCGGTACTATAAAGCCAACAAATCTGAGGAAAACCGAAAGAAGTTTAAACAAGCCAGAAAAGACTGCAATGCCCATATTCAACGTGCAAAATTCTTATACGACCAAAAATTGAGGCAAAAAATTCTACAATGCTCCAAAGGTAGTAAAAATTTTTGGTCATTCGTTAAAAACATTAAAAATTCGGCTTCATCTGCCATCCCAACGCTCATTTACAATGACATTCCAGCTGTCAGCTCCTTAGACAAGGCTAATCTTCTTGCTGCACAATTTGCAGCTAATTACACACTGCAAGATAGTGCTTTGTCTGTCCCTGTGCTTGAGAGCGTCGAATCTTCCATGGGACAAATCCACTTTCGCACTCGCACAGTTGCAGGAGTTCTTAACAGGTCTTAACATACACAAATCTGCTGGCCCAGACGGTATCCCCCTATAGTTCTGAAGAGGTGTTCTTCCTCGCTGGCAAAACCTCTGCGTAAGCTTTTCTATCTGTCCTACTCTTCTGGGCTCTTTCCGAGAAGATGGAAAAAAAGCATTTGTCCAGCCTGTCCCAAAAAAGGCGAATTTTCCTCTCCGACCAATTACCGACCCATTGCACTTACGTCCCTTCTTTCCAAGGTCATGGAAACGCAGATAAATTGTCAGCTTATGAAATATCTTGAATCACGAAAACTCATTAATGACCGGCAGTATGGTTTTCGTAGCAACAGGTCCACTGGTGATTTGATGGCATATCTCACCGAGAAGTGGAACCATTCTCTCCATCACTTCGGCGAAACAAAGATGGTTGCACTTGATATTTCAAAGTCATTTGACAGAGTTTGGCACCAGGCTGTTTTGTCTAAAATGCGTGCATTTGGTATCGATGAGTCTCTTCTTCAATGGATTAGAAATTACCTTTCGGGGCGTTGAATACAAGTTGTGTTGGATGGCTTCAAGTCTGATATTCACCGCACAAATGCCGGTGTTCCCCAGGGCTCAGTTTTGTCTCCAACTCTTTTTCTCACTTTTATAAATGATCTCTTGTCTGCAATCTCTAATCCAATCCATTCCTTCGCTGATGACAGTACCCTCAGTTTTTCATATTCGTTCCCTAACTCACGTCCCTGCTCTTCGGCCGTAGAAGAGGAACGGCAGCGTATGTTAAACTCATTAAATTCCGATCTTGACAGCATAAGCAAATGGGGTTCAACAAACAGAGTGGAATTTAATGCTTCCAAAACGCAATGCTGTCTTCTGTCTCTCAAGCGAAACCAAAACCCCCAACCATTATCCATGAATGGTACTTGCATCGCGGAAACCGAAAGACTTGCCACTCTCGGTATGTGTATTAATAGCCATCTTCGATGAAACAATCACGTATTCGAGGTCACCAAAAATGCTGCAAAATGTCTAGGATTCCTTAAGCGGTGCAAGAAATACTTCACCCCGTCTGATCTGGCCTCAATTTATAAGGCATTCATCCGCCCAAAACTGGAATACAACGCCCATATCTGGTCTGGTGCACCCAATACCGTCCTGAACATTCTAGAAAGGGTCCAAAATCACGCGTTAAGACTTGTAGGTGATAGAGACATTGTAAGCTCCATAGTCTCACTAGAACATCGAAGAAATGTATCATGTCTCTCCCTGTTTTATCGCTTTTTTCATAAAAAATGCTCCAGTGAAATAGCCAGCTGCATTCCTCCCCTTCAAAATTTCACCCGCAATACGCGTCACGCCCAATTTCGGACGTACTGTCAAATACAGAGATTCGTTTATAAGCCGAACGACACGTATGTGAAATAATCTTCCAAGCTCTGTATTTCCTCATCATTTCAATCTTCAAACATTTAAAGCCAACGTGCACCGGTACCTCCTCTGTTCCTCTTCCCCCTTTTCCCAAACGCCCGCGCCCTGAATTCAGTATAAGCGTATACATATCCCCTTTGGTGCGCGCAGTTTATAAAAAAACAAAAAATGCCCTTACAGAGGACAAGGACGACGCCACCAAAGAAAGTTTCTACGAGCTCCTCGACAAAACATATGAACAATGTCCTAAGTATGACGTTAAAATCGTCCTAGGCGATTTTAACGCCAAGATAGGAAAGGAGGACATCTTTGGTAGGACGATTGGGAAGCACAGCCTACACGACACCACGTCTGGCAACGGACTTAGGCTTATTGACAAGCACACGGTTTCCTCATCTCAATATCCACAATGGGACATGGCGATCTCCTGATCATCAAACGATCACTCAAATTGACCACATTGCAATCGACGCAAGGCATGCCTCCAGTATTCTGGATGTCCGAACCTTCCGAGCAGCCAACACGGACTCGGATCATTACCTTCTTGCAGCCAAGGTACGAATGCGGATATCCCAAACGCCACAACTAAGAAGAACTACTGTGAGAAGATATGATGTCGAAAAGCTGCAATTGCAAGAGATCGCCAGAACCTTCACCGAACGCGTATCCCGAAATCTTTCAACGACTCCTATGTCGCCAGCATCAAGCGCCGAAGACCAGTGGCAACGCTGCCAACAAGCCATCAGAAGTGCCACAACTGATGTGCTGGGTTTCATCCGACCACCACCAAGAAACCCCTGGTTTGACGATGAGTGCCGGCAAGCACATGCAGCTAAACAGGAAGCATACAAAGTGGCGCTGCAAAAAAGGACGAGAGCTGCTCGTCGAGCAGAAGAGACGGGAAGAACATCGGCTTCTCCGAAATAAGAAAAAAGAGCATGAGAAGCGCGCGATCGAAGATATTGAGAGATTATACTCCAGGAATAATGTACGGAAGTTTTACCAACAGGTAAAAAGAACGTGTCAGGCCAACAATACCCGTACAGAAGCCTGTAGAGATGAAGAAGGAAACCTCGTAGTAGAGTCGCAGTCTGTGCTGAGAATATGGAAAAACTTCTTCTGCAGACTGTATAACGGCGACGAAGACCAACATCCCGCTGTCAGGTTGAATGAACCATTCAACATAGACGATGGTAGCCAAAACTTCCGTCCTCCTGGCCAAAACGAAGTAAGGATAGCAATATCTAAACTTAAGTCCAACAAGGCTGCTGGACCTGACGGCTTACCACTCGAGCTGTTCAAAGCAGCTGGAAATGACCTAGTAGAGAGCATACACCAACTCATTTCTAAAATTTGGTCAGATGAGTGTATGCCTGATGAATGGAATCTCAGCACCGTTTGCCCGATCCACAAGAAAGGAGATACCCTCAATTGCGCCAATTACAGAGGTACCAGTCAACAACCTGATTGGGCCCTATGAGTGTGGTTTCAGACCAGGAAAGTCCACAATCGATCAAATCTTCACACTTCGGCAGATCCTGGAAAAGACCAACGAATTTCAAGTCGAGACTCACCATCTCTTCATCGACTTTAAAGCCGCATATGATAGCATTCATCGTCTTGAGCTCTACAAGGCGATGGCCGAATTCGGGATCCCGGCTAAACTGATCCAGCTGTGCCGCGTGACGCTGGATAACACGCGGTGCAACGTGCAATTCGGCAACAGTTCCTCTGAACTATTCCAAACATGCACCGGATTTCGGCAAGGGGATGCGCTATCATGTGACTTCTTCAATCTTGTGCTGGAACAGATAGTGCGCAGGGCAGGTGTAAACACGGAAGGCACTATCTTCAACAAATCTGTCCAGTTGCTGGGATACGCAGACGACATCGACATCATCGGTCGCTCCCAGCGCACCGTGTTAGAGGCTTTTACAGCAATTGAAGAAGAGGCGAAACGTGTTGGCCTTGAAGTGAATGAGGACAAAACCAAATACATGTTGTCAACAAACAAAGAAGCATCTGTCCACCACCTAGGACAAAACGTCACTGTTGGCAACAGTAACTTCGAAGTGGTTAAGGAGTTTACCTACCTCGGAGTAAATATCAACTCCACGAATGACAACTTAGTGGAGATTCGACGAAGACTTACCCTAGGAAACCGCTGCTACTTCGGTTTGGCGAAACAAATGGGGTCAAAACTCCTAACTCGGAAGACGAAATGTTTGCTCTACAAAACTTTGATCCTGCCAGTTCTGCTGTATGGAGCCGAGTGCTGGACGATAAGCAGGAAAGCAGAGCAAATACTGAACACTTTCGAAAGAAAGGATATTCGGTCCCGTATGCGAGGAGGGCGAATGGAGGAGAAGATATAACCGCGAACTCTATGAGCTGTACCAGGATGTGGATGTAGTCCAAAAAGCCAAAACACGTCGACTACACTGGCTCGGCCACATCGAGCGAATGGACAATAATGCTCCAGCAAAGAGGACCTTGGAATCACAGCCCCCAGGTTCGAGAAGACAAGGAAGACCGAACCTCCGTTTTAAGGATCAAGCTATCGCGGATGCCAAAGCGCTTGGTCTAGATAACTGGAAGCAGCGTGCCCGGGATCGAAGAGAGTGGAAGGCTGCTGTGTCTCAGGCAGAGACTCTTCACGGGTCGGGAGCCCGTTAAGTAAGTAAGTAAGCCAAAGTCGTCAGATTGTGCAGGATGACGATGGAGAATACACGCTGCTCCATCAAGGTCGGGAAAGACCTCACCGAGACCTTTGATGTCAAAAAAGGATTTAGACAAGGTGAAGCGCTGTCATGTGATTTTTATACCCTATCCTAAGGGTATATTAAGTTTGACACATAGTTTGTAACATAGAGAAATAATCGAGATAGACCCTATAAAGTATATATATTCGTGATCAGCATCAATAGCGAAATCGATTGAGCGATGACCGTCCGTCCTTTCGTCCGTATGTCACCGCTTTTTGGGCCTTAAATTTTGAGCTAGGACGATGAAATTTCATATCTGGGCTTCTGAGAAAAAGATACAGTACAAGTGTAAAAATTTTTGAAATCCGCCCACTGCCACGCCCACTTTTTCATAACTTCACTAAATTATATGAAACCGAAAAATTTTGTTAAGACCAAATATTTAGGCATTGAGATTCCCTACAATCCACCCATACAAAAGTTTTGGCCACGCCCACTTTTTGGGGGCGTTTTCATCACAAAACCGATTTGGGGGCCTTAAATTTTGAACTAGGACGCTGAAATTTCATATCTGGGCTTCCAAGAAAAAGATACAGTACAAGTGTAAAAATTTTTTACATCCGCCCACTGCCACGCCTACTTTTTTATAACTTATATGAAACCGAAAAATTTTGTTAAGACCAAATATTTGGGTATTTAGATTCCCTACAATTCATCCATAGAACAGTTTTGGCCACGCCCACTTTTTGGGGGCATTATCATCAAAAAACCTATTTTGATAAAATTTTACATGTAACATCCTCAAACGTTCGACATTATAGCTATATTTGAGTACAATATGCAATTTGGCCACGCCCACTTTATAGAGAGGAGGATAGGGTATCATACGATCCGTTCCAGACGGATTGTAGCTTTTCTGTATGTTTTTAACATCGTTCTTGAAAGAATTGTGCGAATCTCACAAGCCAACACCGGAGGCACAATCTTTCAAAAGTCTGTGCAACTACTAGCCTATGCCGACGATATCGACATTATTGGAAGAACACAGCGGGCTGTCACCGGTGCGTTCGCTAGTATTGAAACAGAAGTTGCCAAAATGGGTTTAGCGGTAAACGAGGGCAAAACCAAGTATATGCTGTCAACCAGAAGGGACACGCAACATCGACGAATTGGACAGAACGTCACAATCGACAGCTATAACTTTGAGGTAGTAAGGGACTTTGTCTACCTCGGCTCTACTATCAATTCTGACAATAACACCTCGGTAGAAATAAAACGAAGTATAACTCTTGCCAATCGCTGTTTCTTTGGGCTGAGAAGGCAATTAAGGCAAGTAAGGCCCTATCCCGAACAACTAAGGAAACTCTATATAAGACCTTTATCATCCCAGTCCTGCTTTATGGCGCTGAAGCTTGGACTTTATCAAAAGCGGATGAAGATATCCTTGGTCGTTTCGAGAGAAAAATTCTTCGTAAAATATTCGGTCCCGTTTGCGTTGACGGGTTTTGGAGGAGAAGATTCAACGAGAAGATACGAGCTGTCGCATCAGTCGTTTGAGATGGCTAGGACATGTAGAGCGAATGGACACCAGTGCTCCGGCCCGCAGAGTCTTCGAATCAAACCCGGAGGGTCAGCGCAGTAGAGAAAGACCTCGCCTTAGATGGCGCACACAAGTTGAAGGGGACCTGAACAAGCTTGGATTGCGCAACTGGAGGCAGTTAACTAAGGACCGAGCTCACTGGAGAGGCTTGTTAGTTGAGGCCCAGGTTCACCCCGAACTGTAGCGCCACCTAATTACTTACTTAGTAAATGGGGGAAAATGTTTACACATCCCTAATTAAATAATAGTGTATCAAATTGAAAAACAAAAAAAGTTGTTTTTAGTAAATTCGTCCACGATTCATTTCAGCTATAAATCATGCTTCTGCGTTATTCTCAAGCTGAGCAATGCTCATAACAAGTAATCAAATCATCCCAATAATTTTCCGTCACTGGAGACCACAGCCAGCAGACGTGCACCAGTTGCTATCATGGCCATATCGTGTGTGTGCGTGTGTGTGTGGGTGCGCGCGCATTGACTTTATCGTTTTTGAATTTCAGTCATGCTTCTTTATAAGTAAAAACGTTTGGCATGTTTGCAATTTTATTAATTCTGTTATTATTAGTAGAAGAAAAATGATGATAAGTATATGAAACCGGCGATCCTACCGGAGCAGGAGGATCTATACATACTTCTCGCTACGTGGAAACTCTTATTTAAGTTATATTTGATTAACGCTACTAACCGCAGGTGGTCGAACTGTACCACGAAGCTGATCTGGTCCAAGCTGGACCTCAAGCGCTCCAATAGTCTAATAAGACTAAAGAGATCCCTCATCAGCACCATAGTAGGTGTCATTACCATTACGGAACACTGTGTCATAGGGAGACATGCCTTCAGGCTGGGTCTCCCGGCAAACGACCTCTGTAGAAGCTGCATGGACGAGGAAGAGGAAGAGCTATTCTTTACCTCCTTAGCACTTGCCAAGCTCTCCTTCACTTACTTACTTACTTAACGGGCTCGCGACCCGTAAAGAGTCTCTGCCTGAGACACGGCAGTCTTCCACTCTCTTCGATCCCGGGCACGCTGCTTCCAGTTGTCTACACCAAGCGCTCCGGCATCCGCGATAGCTTGGTCCTTAAAACGCAGGTTCGGTCTTGCTTGTCGTCTCGAACCTGGGAGCTGTGATTGGAAGATCATCTTTGCTGGAGCATTATTGTCCATTCGCTCGATGTGGCCGAGCCAGTGTAGTCGACGTGTTTTGGCTTTTTGTACTACATCCACATCTTGGTACAGCTCATAGAGTTCGCGGTTGTATCTTCTCCTCTATTCGCCCTACTCGCATACGGGACCGAATATCCGACGAAGAATTTTTCTTTCGAAAGTGTTCAATATTTGCTCTGCTTTTCTGCTTATCGTCCAACACTCGGCTCCATACAGCAGAACTGGCAGGATCAAAGTTTTATAGAGCATACATTTCGTCTTCCGAGTTAGGAGTTTTGACCTCATTTGTTTCGCCAAACCGAAGTAGCAACGGTTTCCTAGGGTAAGTCTTCGTCGAATCTCCACTAAGGTGTCATTCGTGGAGTTGATGTTTACTCCGAGGTAGGTAAACTCCTTAACCACTTCGAAGTTACTGTTGCCAACAGTGACGTTCTGTCCTAGGCAAGCTCTTCTTCAACTTGAACGAAACTGTATCTAGGAGAGTACTTAGTCGACAACCTTGGCGAATTAGCTAACACAAGTATTAACCGCCTCCAGCGCTTTATAATAAGCTCATGTTGGTTCAACGGGTAGTTGAAGAAACTAGATCCTGTGGTATCTCAACGGGCATATTCTGGCCTAAGTGTGTCTGCACTTTCTGAAGCCTCCCAACCGAACCCATCCTAACCTATGTATATGAGACCGACATTGCAGAGGCCGATTGGCCCATTCTTTGTTTTAGTATACATGAACAAGTATTTTTTTCCGAAGATAATAAGGAGATTCAAAAATCCTCCAAAGAACATGAATGTCATATTTCGAACTAAGCATCGATTACTTCGCCGACCACATACATATCTACATATGTACCTTTGTACTGGAACATATTTTATTACGTCTGGAGAAATAATAATTTAGTAAGATGAAACAGAACACTCTGGATAAAAAAGACCATGAACTCGGTAGGATTTATATTGTTCATCCGATCAACGTCGAGTGCTATTACCTCCATCTCCTGCTTCACGAAGTTCGAAGGCCAACATCCTTTCAAACTTAAAGACGGTAGCTGCTTACATTCATCCTACATTCCACTCAGTTTGCAGCGACTATTGAAAGACGGAAGATATTAGAACCAGATAATGGAAGCTTCTGTCTCTGATTTATGTTATTGAGATCTGTTGGCTATAATGCTGGTTTTTGCGATGGTCTGGGTAAAGAGTTGAATATTGGAGACTGTATGATCAACATAGTATGGATGTCTACAACAAATACTTGATATTGCTCGAGAATTTTGTGGTTGCGGTGGGATATCATATGATATGTCATATGACATAGATGATCTATAAAACTACCCAATTCTCAACTGCAAGAGGAAAGTTTATAATGAAATCATTTAAGGTTTCAAAACAACAGATGATAACATTTTGTTCTTGGACGCTGCAGACGGGAAACATTTTTCTCAATGACCTGTTGCTTGATAAGGTAAGAGCATTGATGTCGCTTCGTCTGGAATAGCTGCATCACTTTTGGAGTGGGATTGCGCATTCAGTATTCAAGCTACATCACAGTTCAAACACATTTGCAAGTCCTCTTTGCAACATATATGTATAAGTAAAGTCCTACGTAATGTCATAGTCTGGGATGAGTGCACTATATCACTCAAAAGAGTTTTGTGCTGACGAAATACGGGCCTGCCTAAATTCATCCTACTTGTGACCAAAAACGAAGCAGCTGTGTCTTAAACATACAGAAAAGATACAATCCCTGTGGAACGGACATTGCATACTGCAATTTTGTATTGAATTCCTACGATAACTTGAAATGAAATATTTTACACTTCTACTATTTTTCCTTCTCACAGCCAAGATATGAAATTTCTTCCTTCCAGTTCCAAATTTAAAGTATAATATATACTTTAAAGGGTTTATCATTATTATTTCTCTATGTTACAAACTATGCATCAAACTTAATATACCCTACAGGGTATATACAAGGTGTGATGTAACACACCTTTGTTAAGGGATTTCGCTTAACCGGTGCTTACTGATTTACCGAGTCATTGTACCTGAGTGTTTGCTATAAAAAGAATATGAGGGTACATTTAGGACTTGGTTGGGACGTGGATGGTAAAGAGTCTACGTAGCTTGAAAACTGAAATAGACGACGGAAATATAGAAGAAGAAAAGGGAAAAATACAAATTCTTAATACATAGTTTGAGTCAAATCGTGTGGGACATAAAGACGCTCCGAATTTGAAGAACATATCCAACAAACCAATTTCAAGGCTAAAGAAGCGGGCTATACAGCACCAACAAAATTATGCAATCGAAATTAGTCCTTAGCTTTCGCTTAAATTAAGTGCTTTTGATATGACCTGCAACTCTATAGGCACAGTAGATAGTAGATATCGAAGAAGTAATGGATTAAATAAAATAAAAAAACATACAGAAAAGCTACAATCCGTCTGGATGGTATGATACCCTATCCTCCTCTCTATAAAGTGGGCGTGGCCAAATTGCATTTTGTACTCAAATATAGCTACAATGTCGAACGTTTGAGGATGTTACATGTAAAATTTCATGAAAATCGGTTTTTTGATGAAAACGCCCCCAAAAAGTGGGCGTGACCAAAACTGTTCTATGGGAGAATTGTAGGGAATCTGTATACCTAAATATTTGGTCTTAACAAAATTTTTCGGTTTCATATAATTTAGTGAAGTTATAAAAAAGTAGGCGTGGCAGTGGGCGGATGTAAAAAAAATTTACACTTGTACTGTATCTTTTTCTTGGAAGCCCAGATATGAAATTTCAGCGTCCTAGTTAAAAATTTAAGGCCCAAAACTCGGTTTTGTGATGAAAACGCCCCCAAAAAGTGGGCGTGGCCAAAACTTTTGTATGGGTGGATTGTAGGGAATCTGAATGCCTAAATATTTGGTCTTAACAAAATTTTTCGGTTTCATATAATTTAGTGAAGTTAAGAAAAAGTGGGCGTGGCAGTGGGCGGATTTCAAAAATTTTTACACTTGTACTGTATCTTTTTCTCAGAAGCCCAGATATGAAATTTCATCGTCCTAGCTCAAAATTTAAGGCCCAAAAAGCGGTGACATACGGACGGACGGACGGACGGACGGACGGACGGACGGACGGACGGTCATCGCTCAATCGATTTCGCTATTGATGCTGATCACGAATATATATACTTTATAGGGTCTATCTCGATTATTTCTCTATGTTACAAACTATGTGTCAAACTTAATATACCCTTAGGATAGGGTATAAAAACACATACATTATGTCCAGAGTTCGTCAAAGCTGGGCACAGTACGTACATATACACACCATATGGTAGAAAACCTTGCGACACACATTACGCCTACAACTCTATACAGAAACTAGTAGATATGGCAGAAGTGATACATTACCCCCAGGTATTCCTTCACACAAACAAATATTGAAGGCGCACCTGTTATACTCTTAAGGAGTTTAAATCCACCCAAAATCTGACACGGAATCAGATTACAGGTTAAAGCTGCACATACATACATACATATGTATGTACGAATGTGAAAGAAGAAATGATCTTTCTTACACCTAATTGCCAGTCGAACAAATTTATCTGTCTGATTTGGTATGCAATGACGGTGACCACCCCTTAACCGCCAGAATCATGATAAAGAAAAGCATACCTACATATATCTTATCTTATCTTATCTTAAATACTATAAAATCCAAAACGCTAAAGCTACAAAAGTCCCTGAAATCACAGTTTCTCAAAAACCCCTTAACGTAGAAACTTCAAATTCCGCACAGTAATTTCTTATAACCTCTATATGTTCGATAAGAAGGGATTTTTCGAAATTCGAGGTCTAAGTGGTGGTCAAAGGGTAGTGATGCGGAACATATGGGAACACAAGCGTTCTCGCCTTAGCCTCTCACTATCAACTCCTACTCTACACCTCCACGCTGGTGGCTGCTGAGTGCCTAGTACCTTAACTGGAGATTGGGTAACCAACCCCTTTGGAAGGTTGTTGGTGGCACCGATCGAGAGAGGGGGGAAGAGTGTCTTCTCACTAAGGCACCTTCTCTTGCTTCAGGCGGCGGGGGACGAATTCCCTAGATGGAATCAACGGTGGCGTCAACCAGTTCCAGTTAGGCCGAACTTATAGTGTTATCCCTGTATGAGCTGCTTCGACATATTCGAATTCCAGGTCTATAGGGATTTTCAATACTGAGTCAGGGTGTTGGAATAGAGTTGGTGGCGGATGAACCCTTAATGGGCCAACGGCAGCGCTCAAATCCCCGAAGCGGGGTACTGACTTCGGAATATCCGGCCCCTTGTCCTAGGGGTAACAAAAACAAAAAGGAACTGGTCCTCCAGATTGGGGGTTGTGCGTCGGGGTAACTTCCCTACCACGTAAAAAACAAGTAGTTACGAAACAACAACAAGCATCGGATAAGGATGATACCACTGTTGACGACCCCAGCAAACGAAATAAGGACAACGATCTTCGGATCTGCACGTGGAATGTTCGGACCCTTAACAGGCCCTGTGCAGCCGAACAACTAGCAGAGGCCGTAGACTGCTACAATGCAGATATCACCGCCATCCAGGAAGTGCGATGGGATAGCCCGGGCAAAAAGAGGATGAAAAACTGTGACGTATACTACGGTGATTGCTATAGGGAACAGAAACAGCGCTTATTTGGATGTGGGTTCGTCATAGTCAGTCTTGAGCTTTCGACACGTGAGCGAGCGTCTTATGACATTCCGCATCAAGCCTAAATTCGCGAACATAAGCCTAATATGCGCTCATAAACTATTATTAGGATCTACACTTCGCGGCTTCGCTTAGTTTCGTCAGAGTTGTGTCTTTTTGTGTTTTTATGTTTTAATGATGAGGGAATTTAGGGTGGATATTTCCAACATACGTGGGCTTCGAACAAATTTCTTCGATGTTCGAAGAAATCCCATAAACCAGCTGTTCTGGCACTTAGCGAAACACAGGTAGTAGAAGAATCTTCTGATTTGCAACTGCCTGGATATAGCATAGTGCCATTATTCTTTCCTCACCGCGGCCTCGCCACTTTTATCCGTAGTGATATTGCTTACCAAATTCCAACACAGTATGGCCACTGTTCCAATCCGAAATTCAACTTCAAATGGCTAAAATTCACCGTCCGTAAGCAAATCATTCACTACTGCTTTATTTACAGAAGCCCTAGTGCTGACAGCAACTCAACTTTTAATGAGTTTGATGCGCTGTCAGATTCCATCACTCGAATTGTCTCCCTGTATCCTCATACTGAAATCGTTATTGCTGGCGATTTTAATATACACAATTCGGATTGGCTTCGACACTCTGGCCAGACAACACCCGAAGGAAGGTATGTTGAGCTTTTCGCTGAGGTAAACAACTTGACCCAGCTTGTAAATGAGCCGACACGTATACCTGACATTGCAAGTCATTCCGCCAACACCCTTGACTTGTTTCTTACCTCGCACCCTGATAAATACACCATTGATGTACTAGCGCCCCTAGGCCGGTCTGACCATAACATCATATCAGCTAAATTCTCGTACTCCGACCACGCAGTTAAAGAACAAACTCCCAAAAGAAAAGTATGGCGATACAAACAAGCCAACTGGGACGGCCTTAATAGCTTCTTCAGGAGTTTTAACTGGTCGCTATGCTTCCTCGATAGTGACGTGGATGCCGCCGCTGATATGATTACCGACACGATTCTCTTAGGCATGAATGACTTTATTCCTAACAGAATAAAGAGCATTAAACCTAAGATAAACTCATGGTTCGACCAGAGCTGTAAAGAGGCAATCAGGTTGAAAGAAGTAAGTTTTCGGTACTATAAAGCCAACAAATCTGAGGAAAACCGAAAGAAGTTTAAACAAGCCAGAAAAGACTGCAATGCCCATATTCAACGTGCAAAATTCTTATACGACCAAAAATTGAGGCAAAAAATTCTACAATGCTCCAAAGGTAGTAAAAATTTTTGGTCATTCGTTAAAAACATTAAAAATTCGGCTTCATCTGCCATCCCAACGCTCATTTACAATGACATTCCAGCTGTCAGCTCCTTAGACAAGGCTAATCTTCTTGCTGCACAATTTGCAGCTAATTACACACTGCAAGATAGTGCTTTGTCTGTCCCTGTGCTTGAGAGCGTCGAATCTTCCATGGGACAAATCCACTTTCGCACTCGCACAGTTGCAGGAGTTCTTAACAGGTCTTAACATACACAAATCTGCTGGCCCAGACGGTATCCCCCTATAGTTCTGAAGAGGTGTTCTTCCTCGCTGGCAAAACCTCTGCGTAA
The DNA here is from genome assembly GCA_905220385.1 of Xylota sylvarum. Taxonomy (NCBI): domain Eukaryota; kingdom Metazoa; phylum Arthropoda; class Insecta; order Diptera; family Syrphidae; genus Xylota; species Xylota sylvarum. The sequence continues at coordinate 77,037,937 of LR999958.1, read as the reverse complement.
GCTTTTCTATCTGTCCTACTCTTCTGGGCTCTTTCCGAGAAGATGGAAAAAAAGCATTTGTCCAGCCTGTCCCAAAAAAGGCGAATTTTCCTCTCCGACCAATTACCGACCCATTGCACTTACGTCCCTTCTTTCCAAGGTCATGGAAACGCAGATAAATTGTCAGCTTATGAAATATCTTGAATCACGAAAACTCATTAATGACCGGCAGTATGGTTTTCGTAGCAACAGGTCCACTGGTGATTTGATGGCATATCTCACCGAGAAGTGGAACCATTCTCTCCATCACTTCGGCGAAACAAAGATGGTTGCACTTGATATTTCAAAGTCATTTGACAGAGTTTGGCACCAGGCTGTTTTGTCTAAAATGCGTGCATTTGGTATCGATGAGTCTCTTCTTCAATGGATTAGAAATTACCTTTCGGGGCGTTGAATACAAGTTGTGTTGGATGGCTTCAAGTCTGATATTCACCGCACAAATGCCGGTGTTCCCCAGGGCTCAGTTTTGTCTCCAACTCTTTTTCTCACTTTTATAAATGATCTCTTGTCTGCAATCTCTAATCCAATCCATTCCTTCGCTGATGACAGTACCCTCAGTTTTTCATATTCGTTCCCTAACTCACGTCCCTGCTCTTCGGCCGTAGAAGAGGAACGGCAGCGTATGTTAAACTCATTAAATTCCGATCTTGACAGCATAAGCAAATGGGGTTCAACAAACAGAGTGGAATTTAATGCTTCCAAAACGCAATGCTGTCTTCTGTCTCTCAAGCGAAACCAAAACCCCCAACCATTATCCATGAATGGTACTTGCATCGCGGAAACCGAAAGACTTGCCACTCTCGGTATGTGTATTAATAGCCATCTTCGATGAAACAATCACGTATTCGAGGTCACCAAAAATGCTGCAAAATGTCTAGGATTCCTTAAGCGGTGCAAGAAATACTTCACCCCGTCTGATCTGGCCTCAATTTATAAGGCATTCATCCGCCCAAAACTGGAATACAACGCCCATATCTGGTCTGGTGCACCCAATACCGTCCTGAACATTCTAGAAAGGGTCCAAAATCACGCGTTAAGACTTGTAGGTGATAGAGACATTGTAAGCTCCATAGTCTCACTAGAACATCGAAGAAATGTATCATGTCTCTCCCTGTTTTATCGCTTTTTTCATAAAAAATGCTCCAGTGAAATAGCCAGCTGCATTCCTCCCCTTCAAAATTTCACCCGCAATACGCGTCACGCCCAATTTCGGACGTACTGTCAAATACAGAGATTCGTTTATAAGCCGAACGACACGTATGTGAAATAATCTTCCAAGCTCTGTATTTCCTCATCATTTCAATCTTCAAACATTTAAAGCCAACGTGCACCGGTACCTCCTCTGTTCCTCTTCCCCCTTTTCCCAAACGCCCGCGCCCTGAATTCAGTATAAGCGTATACATATCCCCTTTGGTGCGCGCAGTTTATAAAAAAACAAAAAATGCCCTTACAGAGGACAAGGACGACGCCACCAAAGAAAGTTTCTACGAGCTCCTCGACAAAACATATGAACAATGTCCTAAGTATGACGTTAAAATCGTCCTAGGCGATTTTAACGCCAAGATAGGAAAGGAGGACATCTTTGGTAGGACGATTGGGAAGCACAGCCTACACGACACCACGTCTGGCAACGGACTTAGGCTTATTGACAAGCACACGGTTTCCTCATCTCAATATCCACAATGGGACATGGCGATCTCCTGATCATCAAACGATCACTCAAATTGACCACATTGCAATCGACGCAAGGCATGCCTCCAGTATTCTGGATGTCCGAACCTTCCGAGCAGCCAACACGGACTCGGATCATTACCTTCTTGCAGCCAAGGTACGAATGCGGATATCCCAAACGCCACAACTAAGAAGAACTACTGTGAGAAGATATGATGTCGAAAAGCTGCAATTGCAAGAGATCGCCAGAACCTTCACCGAACGCGTATCCCGAAATCTTTCAACGACTCCTATGTCGCCAGCATCAAGCGCCGAAGACCAGTGGCAACGCTGCCAACAAGCCATCAGAAGTGCCACAACTGATGTGCTGGGTTTCATCCGACCACCACCAAGAAACCCCTGGTTTGACGATGAGTGCCGGCAAGCACATGCAGCTAAACAGGAAGCATACAAAGTGGCGCTGCAAAAAAGGACGAGAGCTGCTCGTCGAGCAGAAGAGACGGGAAGAACATCGGCTTCTCCGAAATAAGAAAAAAGAGCATGAGAAGCGCGCGATCGAAGATATTGAGAGATTATACTCCAGGAATAATGTACGGAAGTTTTACCAACAGGTAAAAAGAACGTGTCAGGCCAACAATACCCGTACAGAAGCCTGTAGAGATGAAGAAGGAAACCTCGTAGTAGAGTCGCAGTCTGTGCTGAGAATATGGAAAAACTTCTTCTGCAGACTGTATAACGGCGACGAAGACCAACATCCCGCTGTCAGGTTGAATGAACCATTCAACATAGACGATGGTAGCCAAAACTTCCGTCCTCCTGGCCAAAACGAAGTAAGGATAGCAATATCTAAACTTAAGTCCAACAAGGCTGCTGGACCTGACGGCTTACCACTCGAGCTGTTCAAAGCAGCTGGAAATGACCTAGTAGAGAGCATACACCAACTCATTTCTAAAATTTGGTCAGATGAGTGTATGCCTGATGAATGGAATCTCAGCACCGTTTGCCCGATCCACAAGAAAGGAGATACCCTCAATTGCGCCAATTACAGAGGTACCAGTCAACAACCTGATTGGGCCCTATGAGTGTGGTTTCAGACCAGGAAAGTCCACAATCGATCAAATCTTCACACTTCGGCAGATCCTGGAAAAGACCAACGAATTTCAAGTCGAGACTCACCATCTCTTCATCGACTTTAAAGCCGCATATGATAGCATTCATCGTCTTGAGCTCTACAAGGCGATGGCCGAATTCGGGATCCCGGCTAAACTGATCCAGCTGTGCCGCGTGACGCTGGATAACACGCGGTGCAACGTGCAATTCGGCAACAGTTCCTCTGAACTATTCCAAACATGCACCGGATTTCGGCAAGGGGATGCGCTATCATGTGACTTCTTCAATCTTGTGCTGGAACAGATAGTGCGCAGGGCAGGTGTAAACACGGAAGGCACTATCTTCAACAAATCTGTCCAGTTGCTGGGATACGCAGACGACATCGACATCATCGGTCGCTCCCAGCGCACCGTGTTAGAGGCTTTTACAGCAATTGAAGAAGAGGCGAAACGTGTTGGCCTTGAAGTGAATGAGGACAAAACCAAATACATGTTGTCAACAAACAAAGAAGCATCTGTCCACCACCTAGGACAAAACGTCACTGTTGGCAACAGTAACTTCGAAGTGGTTAAGGAGTTTACCTACCTCGGAGTAAATATCAACTCCACGAATGACAACTTAGTGGAGATTCGACGAAGACTTACCCTAGGAAACCGCTGCTACTTCGGTTTGGCGAAACAAATGGGGTCAAAACTCCTAACTCGGAAGACGAAATGTTTGCTCTACAAAACTTTGATCCTGCCAGTTCTGCTGTATGGAGCCGAGTGCTGGACGATAAGCAGGAAAGCAGAGCAAATACTGAACACTTTCGAAAGAAAGGATATTCGGTCCCGTATGCGAGGAGGGCGAATGGAGGAGAAGATATAACCGCGAACTCTATGAGCTGTACCAGGATGTGGATGTAGTCCAAAAAGCCAAAACACGTCGACTACACTGGCTCGGCCACATCGAGCGAATGGACAATAATGCTCCAGCAAAGAGGACCTTGGAATCACAGCCCCCAGGTTCGAGAAGACAAGGAAGACCGAACCTCCGTTTTAAGGATCAAGCTATCGCGGATGCCAGAGCGCTTGGTCTAGATAACTGGAAGCAGCGTGCCCGGGATCGAAGAGAGTGGAAGGCTGCTGTGTCTCAGACAGAGACTCTTCACGGGTCGGGAGCCCGTTAAGTAAGTAAGTAAGCCAAAGTCGTCAGATTGTGCAGGATGACGATGGAGAATACACGCTGCTCCATCAAGGTCGGGAAAGACCTCACCGAGACCTTTGATGTCAAAAAAGGATTTAGACAAGGTGAAGCGCTGTCATGTGATTTTTATACCCTATCCTAAGGGTATATTAAGTTTGACACATAGTTTGTAACATAGAGAAATAATCGAGATAGACCCTATAAAGTATATATATTCGTGATCAGCATCAATAGCGAAATCGATTGAGCGATGACCGTCCGTCCTTTCGTCCGTATGTCACCACTTTTTGGGCCTTAAATTTTGAGCTAGGACGATGAAATTTCATATCTGGGCTTCTGAGAAAAAGATACAGTACAAGTGTAAAAATTTTTGAAATCCGCCCACTGCCACGCCCACTTTTTCATAACTTCACTAAATTATATGAAACCGAAAAATTTTGTTAAGACCAAATATTTAGGCATTCAGATTCCCTACAATCCACCCATACAAAAGTTTTGGCCACGCCCACTTTTTGGGGGCGTTTTCATCACAAAACCGATTTGGGGGCCTTAAATTTTGAACTAGGACGCTGAAATTTCATATCTGGGCTTCCAAGAAAAAGATACAGTACAAGTGTAAAAATTTTTTACATCCGCCCACTGCCACGCCTACTTTTTTATAACTTATATGAAACCGAAAAATTTTGTTAAGACCAAATATTTGGGTATTTAGATTCCCTACAATTCATCCATAGAACAGTTTTGGCCACGCCCACTTTTTGGGGGCATTATCATCAAAAAACCTATTTTGATAAAATTTTACATGTAACATCCTCAAACGTTCGACATTATAGCTATATTTGAGTACAATATGCAATTTGGCCACGCCCACTTTATAGAGAGGAGGATAGGGTATCATACGATCCGTTCCAGACGGATTGTAGCTTTTCTGTATGTTTTTAACATCGTTCTTGAAAGAATTGTGCGAATCTCACAAGCCAACACCGGAGGCACAATCTTTCAAAAGTCTGTGCAACTACTAGCCTATGCCGACGATATCGACATTATTGGAAGAACACAGCGGGCTGTCACCGGTGCGTTCGCTAGTATTGAAACAGAAGTTGCCAAAATGGGTTTAGCGGTAAACGAGGGCAAAACCAAGTATATGCTGTCAACCAGAAGGGACACGCAACATCGACGAATTGGACAGAACGTCACAATCGACAGCTATAACTTTGAGGTAGTAAGGGACTTTGTCTACCTCGGCTCTACTATCAATTCTGACAATAACACCTCGGTAGAAATAAAACGAAGTATAACTCTTGCCAATCGCTGTTTCTTTGGGCTGAGAAGGCAATTAAGGCAAGTAAGGCCCTATCCCGAACAACTAAGGAAACTCTATATAAGACCTTTATCATCCCAGTCCTGCTTTATGGCGCTGAAGCTTGGACTTTATCAAAAGCGGATGAAGATATCCTTGGTCGTTTCGAGAGAAAAATTCTTCGTAAAATATTCGGTCCCGTTTGCGTTGACGGGTTTTGGAGGAGAAGATTCAACGAGAAGATACGAGCTGTCGCATCAGTCGTTTGAGATGGCTAGGACATGTAGAGCGAATGGACACCAGTGCTCCGGCCCGCAGAGTCTTCGAATCAAACCCGGAGGGTCAGCGCAGTAGAGAAAGACCTCGCCTTAGATGGCGCACACAAGTTGAAGGGGACCTGAACAAGCTTGGATTGCGCAACTGGAGGCAGTTAACTAAGGACCGAGCTCACTGGAGAGGCTTGTTAGTTGAGGCCCAGGTTCACCCCGAACTGTAGCGCCACCTAATTACTTACTTAGTAAATGGGGGAAAATGTTTACACATCCCTAATTAAATAATAGTGTATCAAATTGAAAAACAAAAAAAGTTGTTTTTAGTAAATTCGTCCACGATTCATTTCAGCTATAAATCATGCTTCTGCGTTATTCTCAAGCTGAGCAATGCTCATAACAAGTAATCAAATCATCCCAATAATTTTCCGTCACTGGAGACCACAGCCAGCAGACGTGCACCAGTTGCTATCATGGCCATATCGTGTGTGTGCGTGTGTGTGTGGGTGCGCGCGCATTGACTTTATCGTTTTTGAATTTCAGTCATGCTTCTTTATAAGTAAAAACGTTTGGCATGTTTGCAATTTTATTAATTCTGTTATTATTAGTAGAAGAAAAATGATGATAAGTATATGAAACCGGCGATCCTACCGGAGCAGGAGGATCTATACATACTTCTCGCTACGTGGAAACTCTTATTTAAGTTATATTTGATTAACGCTACTAACCGCAGGTGGTCGAACTGTACCACGAAGCTGATCTGGTCCAAGCTGGACCTCAAGCGCTCCAATAGTCTAATAAGACTAAAGAGATCCCTCATCAGCACCATAGTAGGTGTCATTACCATTACGGAACACTGTGTCATAGGGAGACATGCCTTCAGGCTGGGTCTCCCGGCAAACGACCTCTGTAGAAGCTGCATGGACGAGGAAGAGGAAGAGCTATTCTTTACCTCCTTAGCACTTGCCAAGCTCTCCTTCACTTACTTACTTACTTAACGGGCTCGCGACCCGTAAAGAGTCTCTGCCTGAGACACGGCAGTCTTCCACTCTCTTCGATCCCGGGCACGCTGCTTCCAGTTGTCTACACCAAGCGCTCCGGCATCCGCGATAGCTTGGTCCTTAAAACGCAGGTTCGGTCTTGCTTGTCGTCTCGAACCTGGGAGCTGTGATTGGAAGATCATCTTTGCTGGAGCATTATTGTCCATTCGCTCGATGTGGCCGAGCCAGTGTAGTCGACGTGTTTTGGCTTTTTGTACTACATCCACATCTTGGTACAGCTCATAGAGTTCGCGGTTGTATCTTCTCCTCTATTCGCCCTACTCGCATACGGGACCGAATATCCGACGAAGAATTTTTCTTTCGAAAGTGTTCAATATTTGCTCTGCTTTTCTGCTTATCGTCCAACACTCGGCTCCATACAGCAGAACTGGCAGGATCAAAGTTTTATAGAGCATACATTTCGTCTTCCGAGTTAGGAGTTTTGACCTCATTTGTTTCGCCAAACCGAAGTAGCAACGGTTTCCTAGGGTAAGTCTTCGTCGAATCTCCACTAAGGTGTCATTCGTGGAGTTGATGTTTACTCCGAGGTAGGTAAACTCCTTAACCACTTCGAAGTTACTGTTGCCAACAGTGACGTTCTGTCCTAGGCAAGCTCTTCTTCAACTTGAACGAAACTGTATCTAGGAGAGTACTTAGTCGACAACCTTGGCGAATTAGCTAACACAAGTATTAACCGCCTCCAGCGCTTTATAATAAGCTCATGTTGGTTCAACGGGTAGTTGAAGAAACTAGATCCTGTGGTATCTCAACGGGCATATTCTGGCCTAAGTGTGTCTGCACTTTCTGAAGCCTCCCAACCGAACCCATCCTAACCTATGTATATGAGACCGACATTGCAGAGGCCGATTGGCCCATTCTTTGTTTTAGTATACATGAACAAGTATTTTTTTCCGAAGATAATAAGGAGATTCAAAAATCCTCCAAAGAACATGAATGTCATATTTCGAACTAAGCATCGATTACTTCGCCGACCACATACATATCTACATATGTACCTTTGTACTGGAACATATTTTATTACGTCTGGAGAAATAATAATTTAGTAAGATGAAACAGAACACTCTGGATAAAAAAGACCATGAACTCGGTAGGATTTATATTGTTCATCCGATCAACGTCGAGTGCTATTACCTCCATCTCCTGCTTCACGAAGTTCGAAGGCCAACATCCTTTCAAACTCAAAGACATGCTTACATTCATCCTACATTCCACTCAGTTTGCAGCGACTATTGAAAGACGGAAGATATTAGAACCAGATAATGGAAGCTTCTGTCTCTGATTTATGTTATTGAGATCTGTTGGCTATAATGCTGGTTTTTGCGATGGTCTGGGTAAAGAGTTGAATATTGGAGACTGTATGATCAACATAGTATGGATGTCTACAACAAATACTTGATATTGCTCGAGAATTTTGTGGTTGCGGTGGGATATCATATGATATGTCATATGACATAGATGATCTATAAAACTACCCAATTCTCAACTGCAAGAGGAAAGTTTATAATGAAATCATTTAAGGTTTCAAAACAACAGATGATAACATTTTGTTCTTGGACGCTGCAGACGGGAAACATTTTTCTCAATGACCTGTTGCTTGATAAGGTAAGAGCATTGATGTCGCTTCGTCTGGAATAGCTGCATCACTTTTGGAGTGGGATTGCGCATTCAGTATTCAAGCTACATCACAGTTCAAACACATTTGCAAGTCCTCTTTGCAACATATATGTATAAGTAAAGTCCTACGTAATGTCATAGTCTGGGATGAGTGCACTATATCACTCAAAAGAGTTTTGTGCTGACGAAATACGGGCCTGCCTAAATTCATCCTACTTGTGACCAAAAACGAAGCAGCTGTGTCTTAAACATACAGAAAAGATACAATCCCTGTGGAACGGACATTGCATACTGCAATTTTGTATTGAATTCCTACGATAACTTGAAATGAAATATTTTACACTTCTACTATTTTTCCTTCTCACAGCCAAGATATGAAATTTCTTCCTTCCAGTTCCAAATTTAAAGTATAATATATACTTTAAAGGGTTTATCATTATTATTTCTCTATGTTACAAACTATGCATCAAACTTAATATACCCTACAGGGTATATACAAGGTGTGATGTAACACACCTTTGTTAAGGGATTTCGCTTAACCGGTGCTTACTGATTTACCGAGTCATTGTACCTGAGTGTTTGCTATAAAAAGAATATGAGGGTACATTTAGGACTTGGTTGGGACGTGGATGGTAAAGAGTCTACGTAGCTTGAAAACTGAAATAGACGACGGAAATATAGAAGAAGAAAAGGGAAAAATACAAATTCTTAATACATAGTTTGAGTCAAATCGTGTGGGACATAAAGACGCTCCGAATTTGAAGAACATATCCAACAAACCAATTTCAAGGCTAAAGAAGCGGGCTATACAGCACCAACAAAATTATGCAATCGAAATTAGTCCTTAGCTTTCGCTTAAATTAAGTGCTTTTGATATGACCTGCAACTCTATAGGCACAGTAGATAGTAGATATCGAAGAAGTAATGGATTAAATAAAATAAAAAAACATACAGAAAAGCTACAATCCGTCTGGAACGGATCGTATGATACCCTATCCTCCTCTCTATAAAGTGGGCGTGGCCAAATTGCATTTTGTACTCAAATATAGCTACAATGTCGAACGTTTGAGGATGTTACATGTAAAATTTCATGAAAATCGGTTTTTTGATGAAAACGCCCCCAAAAAGTGGGCGTGACCAAAACTGTTCTATGGGAGAATTGTAGGGAATCTGTATACCTAAATATTTGGTCTTAACAAAATTTTTCGGTTTCATATAATTTAGTGAAGTTATAAAAAAGTAGGCGTGGCAGTGGGCGGATGTAAAAAAAATTTACACTTGTACTGTATCTTTTTCTTGGAAGCCCAGATATGAAATTTCAGCGTCCTAGTTAAAAATTTAAGGCCCAAAACTCGGTTTTGTGATGAAAACGCCCCCAAAAAGTGGGCGTGGCCAAAACTTTTGTATGGGTGGATTGTAGGGAATCTGAATGCCTAAATATTTGGTCTTAACAAAATTTTTCGGTTTCATATAATTTAGTGAAGTTAAGAAAAAGTGGGCGTGGCAGTGGGCGGATTTCAAAAATTTTTACACTTGTACTGTATCTTTTTCTCAGAAGCCCAGATATGAAATTTCATCGTCCTAGCTCAAAATTTAAGGCCCAAAAAGCGGTGACATACGGACGGACGGACGGACGGACGGACGGACGGTCATCGCTCAATCGATTTCGCTATTGATGCTGATCACGAATATATATACTTTATAGGGTCTATCTCGATTATTTCTCTATGTTACAAACTATGTGTCAAACTTAATATACCCTTAGGATAGGGTATAAACATACAGAAAAACTACAATCCGCCTGGAACGGATCGTATGATACCCTATTCTCCATCCTATCGAGCCCCTATAAAGTGAGCGTGGCCGTATTGCATTTTCTTTACTGAATTACGATGATAACTTCGAACGTTTGAGGATGTTACATGTAAGACTTAATCAAAATCGGTTTTTTTAAGAAAACGCGACCAAAAAGTGGGCGTGGCGAAAACTGTTGTATGCGTCAATTCTAGGGAATCTAAATACCTAAATATTTGAACTTAACAAAATTTTTCGGTTTCATATAATTTAGCAAAGCTTTGAAAAAGTGGGCTTGACAGCGGACGGACATGGCTAAATCGACTTCTATTTGATGCTGATTACGAATATATATACTTTATACTATCTCGATTATTTCTCTATGTTACAAACTATGTATCAAACTTAATATACCCTTAGGATAGGGTATAAACATTTGGCGCGTAAGGTCCATGAGACCCAGGGCCGAGCTTCTCACACCCATTCGTGTTGTACCTGGTTAAAATCTCGTAATCTATAATATGTTCCCTAAGATAATCTTGTGTGGTTTCAGTATTTTTATACCCTATCCTAAGGGTATATTAAGTTTGATACATAGTTTGTAACATAGAGAAATAATCGAGATAGACCCTATAAAGTATATACACACGTATGTATATTCGTAATCAGCTTCAGTAGCGAATCGATTTAGCCATGTCCGTCCGTCACCACTTTTTGGGCCTTAAATTTTGCGCTAGGAGGATGAAATTTCGTATCTGGGCTTCTGAGAAAAAGATACAGTACAACTGTAAAACAACTGCCCCGCCCACTTTTTCATAACTTCACTAAAAACTGATTGGCCCTTGGGATAAGACCGTCCCAATTGCAACGTTACAAGTGTCTGTAGTAACATTGAATGGTTTGTCAAAATCCGGAAATTATGGGATTAATGTGGGATCATTGCATAAGAGAGATTTGCATGTTTCGAAACAATTAAAATATTTGGTATCCAGTTTTATGCTGTTGCCTTTGCGAAGACACTCTGTTACTGGTTTAGTTAAATTTGAAAAGTTTGTGATAAGCTTTCTATAATAGCCGAGTAGGCCCAAGAACGACTGAATTTGTTTTATGGTCTTAGGGACGGGATAGTCCTTTATGGCTCGTATTTTTTCGGGTTTGGGTTTGACCCCATCAGATGTTACCATATGACCTAGAAAAGCAACCTCTTTAAAGAAATTCGGATTTATCTGGTTGCACTTTGAGATTTGCATTTTCTAATTTTTCAAAAACTTTAGACAAATTTTCAATATGTTCTTGTAGGGAAGTGGAAAAGACGATTATGTCGTCCATATAAACAAGACATATTTTACCTTGTAGATTTTGTAGGACGTTGTCCATTACCCTTTGAAAGGTTGCCAGCACATTTTTTAACCCGAAAGGCATTCGCACGTATTCGAAGTGCCCGTTCTCGACACTAAACGCTGTCTTTGGGATATCTTCTTCAATTTGATGAAAACCCGAAGCAAGATCTAACGTACTGAAATTACATACACATTTGTCAAGTTTATCGAGAATCTCTGTAATGTTCGGAATAGGGTATCTGTCTTCGTTTCTTCGTTAAGCTTTCGGTAGTCTATGACTAGCCTCTACTTTTGTTTCCCGGTTGTGTCCTTTTTCTTGGGCACAATCTACACGGGGGAAGACCACGGTGAAAAATTTGGGTTTGTATTTCTTCCTTATGTACATAAGGATAACGGTAAGATTTGGTGTATATCGGCAATTAGTTTTGATATCATGTTTAATAAGATTAGTAAAGTAAAGAAAGTATGTTTGTATTTCTTACAGAGTTTTTGAAGAGCCCTTTTCTCTTCGATATTTAAATGATTTGTTCTTATTAAGTCGTTTATATTTTTGTTTTCATAATTATCAGAATAATTATTGATAGAAAAATTGTGAAATTCTGCGTACTGGTCCTTACTAAAGGATTGTACTTTTATTAGTTGTTCGATAACAAATTTTTGTGGTGATTCCGATGAATTTATTACTTCTAAAAATGAGTATCATTCTTGTGCATTGTAAATACCTTCAGGAATTAATAATTTTTCATTTATCTTAACGGGTTTCATATGAAACTTTCATATACATATAAGTATGTTGCCTTTTTCTATGTCAACTGGTAAATGAGCAATCATTTTACTGTGAGGAGGAACAATATATGGCTTCGACATAATATTTGGTTTATATTTTAAATGTATTCGAGCAAACTTGGTTTCAAAGATAGAATTATGAATATCTATTTTCGTTTCTAATTCTTTCATTAAATCTATTCCAATGAAGCCATCAAAGTATTGATGAAATTTAAATATTATAATATTATAAATGGGAGTTTGATTTCATTAACTTGAACTTCTTCATCTACAACTTGAGTTCCGAACACGGTTTTTATTTCAATTGGCTTAATTTTCACAATTTGTGTTTTTATACCCTATCCTAAGGGTATATTAAGTTTGACACATAGTTTGTAACATAGGGAAATAATCGAGATAGACCCTATAAAGTATATATATTCGTGATCAGCATCAATAGCGAAATCGATTGAGCGATGACCGTCCGTCCGTCCGTATGTCACCGCTTTTTGGGCCTTAAATTTTGAGCTAGCACGATGAAATTTCATATCTGGGCTTCTGAGTAAAAGATACAGTACAAGTGTAAAAATTTTTTACATCCGCCCACTGCCACGCCCACTTTTTCATAACTTCACTAAATTATATGAAACCGAAAAATTTTGTTAAGACCAAATATTTAGACATTCAGATTCCCTACAATCCACCCATACAAAAGTTTTGGCCACGCCCACTTTTTGGGGGCGTTTTCATCACAAATCCGATTTTTGGGCCTTACATTTTTAACTAGGACGCTGAAATTTCATATCTGGGCTTCTAAGAAAAAGATACAGTAGAAGTGTCAAATTTTTTTACATCCGCCCACTGCCACGCCTACTTTTTTATAACTTTACTGAATTATATGAAACCGAAAAATTTTGTGAATACCAAATATTTTGGTATTTAGATTCCCTACAATTCACCCATAGAACAGTTTTGGCCACGCCCACTTTTTGGGGGCGTTATCATCAAAAAACCTATTTTGATAAAAAAATTTTACACTTGTACTGTATCTTTTTCTTGGAAGCCCAGATATGAAATTTCAGCGTCGTAGTTAAAACTTTAAGGCCCAAAAATCGGTTTTGTGATGAAAACGCCCCCAAAAAGTGGGCGTGGCCAAAACTTTTGTATGGGTGGATTGTAGGGAATCTGAATGCCTAAATATTTGGTCTTAACAAAATTTTTCGGTTTCATATAATTTAGTGAAGTTATGAAAAAGTGGGCGTGGCAGTGGGCGGATGTAAAAAATTTTTACACTTGTACTGTATCTTTTACTCAAAAGCCCAGATATGAAATTTCATCGTCCTAGCTCAAAATTTAAGGCCCAAAAAGCGGTGACATACGGACGGACGGAGGGACGGACGGACGGTCATCGCTCAATCGATTTCGCTATTGATGCTGATCACGAATATGTATACTTTATAGGGTCTATCTCGATTATTTCTCTATGTTACAAACTATGTGTCAAACTTAATATACCCTTAGGATAGGGTATAAACATACAGAAAAGCTACAATCCGTCTGGAACGGATCGTCTGATACCCTATCCTCCTCTCTATAAAGTGGGCGTGGCCAAATTGCATTGCGTACTCAAATATGGCTATAACCTCGAACGTTTGAGGATGTTACATGTAAAATTTTATCAAAATCTGTTTTTTGATGAAAACGCCCACAAAAAGTAGGCGTGGCCAAAACTTTTGTATGAGTGGATTGTAGGGAATCTGAATGTCTAAATATTTGGTCTTAACAAAATTTTTCGGTTTCATATAATTTAGTGAAGTTATGAAAAAGTGGGCGTGGCAGTGGGCGGATTTCAAAAATTTCTAAGCACAAAGTTATCAACGAATCCTACGAAGGAACGTATGTACATAGTAAACTTTGAAGAAAACATCGAGCCAGATGGTACACATTACAGTAACCCAACCCGTTTAATCCAAAACTACCTAAGGCCACAGATAAACGATCGACACGATGTAAAACAATACCTAGAAGCGCTAGACAAAAAAAATTAAAAACATACAGAAAAGCTACAATCCGTCTAGAACGGATCGTATGATACCCTATCCTCCTCTCTATAAAGTGGGCGTGGCCAAATTGCATTTTGTACTCAAATATAGCTATAATGTCGAACGTTTGAGGATGTTACATGTAAAATTTCATGAAAATCGGTTTTTTGATGAAAACGCCCCCAAAAAGTGGGCGTGACCAAAACTGTTCTATGGGTGAATTGTAGGGAATCTGTATACCTAAATATTTGGTCTTAACAAAATTTTTCGGTTTCATATAATTTAGTGAAGTTATAAAAAAGTAGGCGTGGCAGTGGGCGGATGAAAAAAAAAATAAACACTTCTACTGTATCTTTTCGTCATAAGCCCAGATATGAAATTTCAGCGTCCTAGTTAATAATTTAAGGCCCAAAACTCGGTTTTGTGATGAAAACGCCCCCAAAAAGTGGGCGTGGCCAAAACTTTTGTATGGGTGGATTGTAGGGAATCTGAATGCCTAAATATTTGGTCTTAACAAAATTTTTCGGTTTCATATAATTTAGTGAAGTTATGAAAAAGTGGGCGTGGCAGTGGGCGGATTTAAAAAAATTTTACACTTGTACTGTATCTTTTTCTCAGAAGAGCAGATATGAAATTTCATCGTCCTAGCTCAAAATTTAAGGCCCAAAAAGCGGTGACATACGGACGGACGGACGGACGGACGGACGGACGGTCATCGCTCAATCGATTTCGCTATTGATGCTGATCACGAATATATATACTTTATAGGGTCTATCTCGATTATTTCTCTATGTTACAAACTATGTGTCAAACTTAATATACCCTTAGGATAGGGTATAAACATACAGAAAAGCTACAATCCGTCTGGAACGGATCGTATGATACCCTATCCTCCTCTCTATAAAGTGGGCATGGCCAAATTGCATATTGTACTCAAATATAGCTATAATGTCGAACGTTTGAGGATGTTACATGTAAAATTTTATCAAAATAGGTTTTTTGATGATAACGCCCCCAAAAAATGGGCGTGGCCGAAACTTTTGTATGGGTGGATTGTAGGGAATCTGAATGCCTAAATATTTGGTCTTAACAAAATTTTTCGGTTTCATATAATTTAGTGAAGTTATAAAAAAATAATAGGCGTGGCAGTGGGCGGATGTAAAAAATTTTTACACTTGTACGGTATCTTTTACTCAGAAGCCCAGATATGAAATTTCATCGTGCTAGCTCAAAATTTAAGGCCCAAAAATCGGTTTTGTGGTGAAAATGCCCCTAAAATGTGGGCGTGGCCAAAACTTTTGTATGGGTGGAGTGTAGGGAATCTGAATGCCTAAATATTTGGTCTTAACAAAATTTTTCCTTTTCATATAATTTATTGAAGTTATGAAAAAGTGGGCGTGGCAGTGGGCGGATTTCAAAAATTTTTACGCTTGTACTGTATCTTTTTCTCAGAAGCCCAGATATGAAATTTCATCGTCCTAGCTCAAAATTTAAGGCCCAAAAAGCGGTGACATACGGACGGACGGACGGACGGACGGTCATCGCTCAATCGATTTCGCTATTGATGCTGATCACGAATATATATACTTTATAGGGTCTATCTCGATTATTTCTCTATGTTACAAACTATGTGTCAAACTTAATATACCCTTAGGATAGGGTATAAAAAAGGAAAGATCCTGTTGTGTGCGACGAATAAACCGCGCCCGAAACCGAAATGGTTTCTTTAATGTTTCATTTAGAAAAATGAAACAATTAGATAGTGCTCAATATTTTATTTACAAACGGATGAGTGAATAACTTTATACTATATACAATAAAATCATTCCTAGCAAAAACATCGATCAGAGAACCCATTTGTCCAGAATGTGGCTGTAATTGTGCTGTGAGTATGTTTATTTATTTGCATGAATAAAAGTAATTTCGTTTTCTTTCACAAGCTATTTATGACAAAGTATATCGATACAGTCGCCGGCTTGGTCCTTTAAGTTGGGTAAAGAAACTGTCCGATCGATTATATTGGAGTCAGCAGAAGTACTGTAGACAACTCTCTTCCCCATTTATATGTCCGAGCCAAACACTGAAGATTACAGGCGGATTAGCTCCGACTTTTGGAATATGTGGGGTATGCCCAACTGTATCGGCGGAATTGATGGCAAACAAATAGCAATTAGGTGTCCTCCAAAGAGTGGAAGCCAATTCTTTTGCTACAAAAAACATTTTAGCATAGTTTTAATGTTCGTATGTGACGCTAAATATCGGTTCACATACGTAGATGCTGGCGCATATGGGAGCCAAAGTGACGGAGGTAAGAAATATATTTCAATATGCTTGGGCTCTCTTCTAATTGTACTTTTTTAATCCTATGCAGGTATTCTTCAAGCAAGTCGATTTGGTTAGAAGCTTTTGAGCAATGCCACCAAGAACTTGCCAAACACGCGGACAAGAATTCCGCACTACTTTGTTGCTGATGCTGCATTTCCTCTGGGATTGAATTTAATGCGACCACAATCAGGTTGTGCTGTTGCCACCGGACAAGGAAAATTTCAATAAATGGCTGTCGAGAGCCCACCGTACTATTGAAAATAGTTTTGGGATCCTTGTCTCACGATGCATGTGCAACACTGCATATGTTCCCCGAAAATGTCGAGAAAATAGTTGTTGCTTGTGTGGCGTTACACAATTTCCTAATGTTCAACAAGGGCAATGATTCACCATATTGTCCTAACAACTATGTGGATTGGGAGGACTCGGATGGCCAACATCACGATATACGAAATATTCTTACCGAATTTTTAAACCAAAATAAAAACAAAATTCATTTTCAATGTGTTTATATTCATTTTTACTAGCACCTATACCTATAGGGCAAGTATTGGTTTTGTGAAAAATTTCGAACACGAGATTTTAATCAAACTTGACATTACTATGATGGAGAAGTCCAAAAAAGTGGGTCCGCCAATTCCGTCTGTCGGTCTGTCTATCTGTCTGTCTGTATGTTCAACTGCAGCCTAAGCGTCTTGACGGATTTGCTTCGAACTTCATATCTGGGGTCTGTGGGATGATCCCTAGAGGGAAAATTGGAATTTTCATTCTAACCTCAAAAATAAGGGTACTTTACTTAAGACCGATTTCACTAAAAATTAATTTTCTCGAAAACGGTTCTAACGATTTTGATAAAATTTCATATATGAGTTAGTTTGGGCATATACTATTAGATGGCGTACCACGTTTTGCGCGAAAAATGCGTATAACGGTAATTTTACAAATTGGCTGTTTCTCGTCTATTTCTTCAGCGATTGGACTTAAAATCAATATCTGAGGTGGGTATGATAAATGCGAAAATATGACATCCCAAGTTTTGGAACTGCCACGCCTAGTTTTAAAAAATTTTACTTTTTCAAAATTTTTACTAGAAATCGACAAAAATTGTTAAAACATAATTCATAGGCTTTGAAAATCTCTATAATTCACCTTAACATCACATATGGCTACTCCCACTTTTTGATGCCGTTTTTATAAAAAAAAACTTGAATTTCAGTGCTTATATGATTGTAAACTTATAGCATTAAGGCGCATGTATATAATAAGAATAAAAAGTCAAAATAAGGTAAAATAGAAAATTTGTACTTAATTTTTTTTTTGAAAATAGTGATAAAATATAAAAGTAAGTAAGTAATAATGGGTGTATATACATAGTATATATACAAGGTTTCTTCTTATTAGAAGAAAATAATAAAAATAAAAAAAAAAACTAATCATCTAGTGGTGTCCTCTCTGTGCTCCCATTACTTGCAGGAATATATTCTCTTTCAAGTTGTCCTTGGCATCTATCGGCAGATCTTTCATCAATGAAAGAATGGTGGCATGTTGGCTGCGAAGCGTTCCTCCAGCTTCCGTATTGCAGATCCAAATCGGTCGCATAGTCCTTCAAGCGCCACCTTTCTCCGTTTTGCGAGAGTGGACGTCGCAAGGTACGACTGGTTTGATTCTTTGGTCTGGACCAGTCGACTGTCTTCTCCACTCAACCCACCAGGAGTGGGTCCTTCTTCTGCAGATTAAAATAGAAGGTATCCTTCTTATCGTGCAGCAATTTATTTTCCTGCACAGGACTAATTAGTCCCGAAAGAAATTCGTAGTCCTACATATGTATGTAGATTTATTTTGTGCCGGAAAACTGCTGAGTTTTGATGTTGATACAGAAGCATACATATACGTCGGTGATCCATAAAGACACATATAACAAGTTTTTCAAAAATCACGAGATACTAGAACTAGAACAGTCTTTATATTTGATTTCCGGGGGCGGGTAGATATTATAGGGTACATCCCGATTTTAGTAAGAATTGCGACGCACGGTTCTGTTGTTAATCTAAACTCTAGAAAGCAGGAAATACTTTAATCCTCTTTTGGGGCGCTCCTGGCTAGACAATCCTTCCGTAGGACGGAGAAATTAATTTGCGAATAGTATGGTAGGAAGTTTGGAGCAAGAAAACCCTTGTACATCATTACTAGAGAAATATTAAATATTAAAAAATTGAAAAATAACAAATGGCTATGACTTAATTACCGGACAAATTCTCAAGAAATTACCAAAAAAGGCGTTAATTAAGCTTCAACACATAATAAACGCTTCGTTTAGGTTGTTGCACGTTCGATATTCATGGAAAGTCGCAGAAGTGATAATAATAGAAACCGGGTAAACCGCCAAACGACAAAAAATCGTATAGACCGATATCACTGTTACCTATAACGTCGAAGCTATTCGAGAAGCTTTTATTGAAACGAATCCAACGAATTATAGAAGAAAGACGCCTTATACCTGATCACCAATTTGGTTTCAGAAAGAATCACTCCACAATTGACTAGATATTTAGAATAACTAACGAAATCGAAAAGCACTAGAGGAAAAACAGGTTTGCTCCAGCGTTTTACTTGACGTTTCCCGGGCCTTTGACAAGGTTTGGCACTATGGCCTGAAATATAAACTCAGTAGGATATTTCCGAAAAAGTTATACAGCATTTTAGAATCCTACCTCAAAAATAGGATATTTAGAGTTAAACACGGAACGTATTGCTCTCAATGAGACCAAATCCACGCATACTAATTTTACATATAGAAACATAAACAATATATCCGTCTTCATTAATTCGGTACAAATACCGTACGCAAATGAAGCCAAATATCTCGGGATGACATTAGATGCTAAGCTCAAGTGGAAGGCGCATGTCAAAAAAAAGCGACGAACTTGAGAACTGGTACCGAGAAATGTACTGGCTACTCGGACGACATTCCAAGTTAAGCACATACAACAAACTGCTTATATATAAGCAAGTGCTAAAACCTATATGGACTTACGGCATACAACTCTGGGGCTGCACTAAAGCAAGTAACAGAGAATCCATACAATCATTTCAAAACAAAGTCATTAGGGCTATTGTGAATGCTCCCTGGTATCTCCGAAATAATGATATACAGAGAGATCTATTGATCCCAACCATGGACGAAGAAATAATAAACTTTGGTAGGAAGTTACGAACTCGACTTGTTGGTCATTGCAACCATGCCATACTCCAAACATTGGACATGAGAAACCTCGTGCGTCGACTCCAAAGAACGAAACCGTTCGATTAGTAGTTCTAGTGGGTGATTTTATCGAAAATCTACCTGCCTCACGCGTACATATAATGTAACCAAAACTACTAGATGGGGAAACCTAGTTGTAGTAAACGACAATAACTAAAGGGAAGGGTGTGTTTAGTCAGTAAAAATCTGACACTACTATGAGTACACGGGTATCATAGTGTCTTCTTGAAGATTCACACCAACCCACAAAAAAAAAAAAAAGAGAAATATAAAAGTGTATTTAACAAAAAAACCGCGGATTAAAAAGTTTAAGGCTCGTATAGTCAGTGAGAAAAATAGTACTCCTATTTTTTCCAACCCTATGGTATGCCCTTTGGTATGAATTAGATAGGTTGGTCGCCGAAGAAATCATTTATCCCGCACGTCACAGCAAGTGGGCCTCTCCGATTGTGGTAGTTAAAAAACCAGACGGTACCATTCTGTGCCGACTGCAAGATGTCGATCAACATGTATGTACATATGTGAAAGACGATCACTACCCATTGAACAAATTTGAGGATATGCATATTTCCTGATCTATCTGGTGGTGGATGTTTTTGTGTCCTTGATTTGCAGGGCAGGGACTTCTCAACAACTAGAAGTAGTAAAAGATTGTCAAGAGTTGTTGACAATAAATACTCACAAAGGCTTATTTAGGCATCGGAGACTAATTTTTGACGTAATGTCTGCACCAGCCATTTTTCAAGCCACTATGGATGAAATTTTAGAGGGATTCGGAAAAGCAAAGTGTTTATTGATGATATTCTGATAGGTGGTAAGGATTTAAAAGAGTGTCTAGAAATCTTAGAAATAGTTTTGGAAAGGCTAGCTAAATATAATGATATAGTCAATTTAAAAAAAAAAAAGTCAGTTCCTTTAAGAGGAAATACAGTATTTGGGTCACGTAATTGGCAAAGAAGGCATTAAGCCCCAATCCCGAAAAGGTAAACGTTATCTAGAATGCTCCTACTCCATTAGTTTTGGAGCAATTAAGATCATACTTGGGAGTTATTCATTACTACTCCAGATTCATTCCTAATATATCATCGGAACTCAAGGATTTATATGACCTTACTATCGCATGTGATAGATGGAGTTGACCGCCCGGTCATGTTTGTATCAAGCACCCTAAGTTCTGCGGAGCAAAATTATGCACAGCTTCAAAGGGAAGCTTTAGCGATCGTGTTCAGTGTCAAAAAGTTTCACAAGTACATATGTATGTATATGGGACAAAATTCACGATCTATGCGGTTGCTCAGTCATTAAAAGAAATATTTAGTCCTACGAAGTCCTCACCCCCAGTCGCAGCGGCTAGAATACAAAGATGGGCTGTATTCCTAAGTAGGTAGGTATCAGTATACTTTAAAATATCGTAAAGGGATATTGATGACAAATGCGGAAGCCATGTCCAGATTGTCCCTTCCAACTCCTACGAGGCTAGAGAATATAGCTTATAGCCATTTGTGAGGGATCACATAAACATTGAAACAGTAAAGGACACAATGCTTCAGGAAGTTAATCAATTATGCATTTCAGGTCCTATTTTCGTAGGCGTACTGAAATAAATTTTGAGAACGGGTGTCTTTATTATATAAATAGACCCATTATTCCTTCTGTTTTAGTTTTAAGGGTGTAACTTTTGTATGAATCTCACATCGACATCGTTCGTATGAAGATCCTAGCACGTCAGTATTTTTGGTGGGATAGCATGGAAAATGACATTGAAAATTACATTAATAAATGCGAGGTGTACTGTTTTTTCAACAACAAATCATGTTCGACTTATAAAAGGCACTGACCAGAATCGAAATTCTTTTTGAAAGGATCCATTTAGACTTTTTCTTTTTAAAGAAAACCATTTCCTAATTATAGTGGAAAGTTATAGTAATTGGATCGATGTTAAACAAATGAGGAATATAACGGCGGTTTGTTTAACCTTCATCTCATCTTCAAAAAAACTTACGTTGTCCACCCTCGTGTGTAGATTTCTACACATATGGAATTTGTGTGTGTTTATACCCTATCCTAAGGGTATATTAAGTTTGACACATAGTTTGTAACATAGAGAAATAATCGAGATAGACCCTATAAAGTATATATATTCGTGATCAGCATCAATAGCGAAATCGATTGAGCGATGACAGTCCGTCCGTCCGTCCGTCCGTCCGTCCGTATGTCACCGCTTTTTGGGCCTTAAATTTTGAGCTAGGACGATGAAATTTCACATCTGGGCTTCTGAGAAAAAGATACAGTACAAGTGTAAAAATTTTTTACATCCGCCCACTGCCACGCCCACTTTTTCATACCTTCACTAAATTATATGAAACCGAAAAATTTTGTTAAGACCAAATATTTAGGCATTCAGATTCCCTACAATCCACCCATACAAAAGTTTTGGCCACGCCCACTTTTTGGGGGCGTTTTCATCACAAAACCGATTTTTGGGCCTTAAATTTTTAACTAGGACGCTGAAATTTCATATCTGGGCTTCCAAGAAAAAGATACAGTACAAGTGTAAAATTTTTTTACATCCGCCCACTGCCACGCCTACTTTTTTATAACTTCACTAAATTATATGAAACCGAAAAATTTTGTTAAGACCAAATATTTGGGTATTTAGATTCCCTACAATTCACCCATAGAACAGTTTTGGCCACGCCCACTTTTTGGGGGCGTTATCATCAAAAAACCTATTTTGATAAAATTTTACATGTAACATACTCAAACGTTCGACATTATAGCTATATTTGAGTACAAAATGCAATTTGGCCACGCCCACTTTATAGAGAGGAGGATAGGGTATCTTACTATCCGTTCCAGACGGATTGTAGCTTTTCTGTATGTTTTCCATTGATTTGGTGTTTTTATACCCTATCCTAAGGGTATATTAAGTTTGACACATAGTTTGTAACATAGAGAAATAATCGAGATAGACCCTATAAAGTATACATATTCGTGATCAGCATCAATAGCGAAATCGATTGAGCGATGACCGTCCGTCCGTCCGTCCGTCCGTCCGTCCGTCCGTATGTCACCGCTTTTTGGGCCTTAAATTTTGAGCTAGGACGATGAAATTTCATATCTGGGCTTCTGAGAAAAAGATACAGTACAAGTGTAAAAATTTTTGAAATCCGCCCACTGCCACGCCCACTTTTTCATAACTTCACTAAATTATATGAAACCGAAAAATTTTGATAAGACCAAATATTTAGGCATTCAGATTCCCT
Source organism: Xylota sylvarum (assembly GCA_905220385.1). Lineage (NCBI taxonomy): Eukaryota > Metazoa > Arthropoda > Insecta > Diptera > Syrphidae > Xylota > Xylota sylvarum. Next base: position 77,014,894 of record LR999958.1, on the reverse strand, counting down.
ACAATCCACCCATACAAAAGTTTTGGCCACGCCCACTTTTTGGGGGCGTTTTCATCACAAAACCGATTTTTGGGCCTTAAATTTTTAACTAGGACGCTGAAATTTCATATCTGGGCTTCCAAGAAAAAGATACAGTACAAGTGTAAACATTTTTTACATCCGCCCACTACCACGCCTACTTTTTTATAACTTCACTAAATTATATGAAACCGAAAAATTTTGTTAAGACCCAATATTTGGGTGTTTAGATTCCCTACAATTCACCCATAGAACAGTTTTGGCCACGACCAATTTCTGGGGGCTTTATCATCAAAAATCCTATTTTGATAAAATTTTATATGTAACATCCTCAAACGTTCGACATTATAGCTATATTTGAGTACAAAATGCAATTTGGCCACGCCCACTTTATAGAGAGGAGGATAGGGTATCAGACGATCCGTTCCAGACGGATTGTAGCTTTTCTGTATGTTTTTTAATTAAAATGAGCAAAAAACTGTTTTATAATATTATTCTAAGGAAACAAGTGAAAATAAATTGAAAATAGTTTTTCTTGAGTATATTTTACACAATCATGTAGATTATGTTGGTTTTTACAAGCAGCTTTTGTGCAAAAACAACAAATTGTCTCATATTTGTATATTATTCTTCTTGGCGGATATAGTAAACATGCTCTGTCTTTTATTTGTAGTGGAACACTTCTTGATCGTATTAGTGGATTTGATAAGTGGATGCAAAAATATGTATTTTCCTAAGATTGTGCTGGTGAACTGTCTCTTGAAACAGTAGCAAGCAAAGTTCCAGATGATGCCGATCTTGGTTTAAAACTTGTAGCTGCCATCTATGCTTTTGCAAGTGAAAATCCACATAGAAAATTCCATCGTATTGTTGTTTTTTGTGTTGTTTGACTATTCAGATTCACTTATTTGAAAATAATGAATGAATTTCAATTCAGCTGTAACAGTGAAATCATTTTCTCAACTGTATCTACATTAGAGGACTTGAAATGTGAAGAGGAAGAATATGTATATGAACAAACCCTTTGTTTTATTGTATATACTCTATAATTGATGATAACTTTTTTTATGTTTTGTACTTTCCAATACAGTACATTTATTTTTTCTTACAATGTACGATACAACTTCTGTATTGTCGGTATATGGAAAAATGTAGATTGATACAATGACCTTTTTTCATTCAAGAAGCCAACCATTGTAATTTCTTTTTACAAGAATTATTAAAAGTTATGTTATGACCTTTCAAACCGTCAACGAGATCCAAAAGAACATTCTCGCCTTGTCTTCAAAAATGCTTCCATTTCCTCAACTGTGAGATATGTACATACATATGTATCTTGGTCTAGACGAAGCTTTTTTTTATTATTATTGCTTGTAAATTCGAAATATATACGCACAATGTTCACGTGCGAAACGACTAAGTGAAATGACATTTTATATGAAAACCACCAATTTTCCATATGTGTAGAAATCTACACACGAGGGTAGACAACGTAAGTTTATGAATAACAACCGTTATAACCATGAAAAAAAATGGGGAACATTTTTTTTTCTTTGTAAAATAAAGTCAAAAAATTTCGGAATTTTTCAATTAATGGTTTTTGAGAAAAATTAGAAAAGAGCTTGTATTTGTGTAGTTTTCTACACAAAGGTGGGATGAATTATATATTTAATTAATTTTAATTTAATTCTTTCTTTATTTCATATAAAAACTTAAGTCTTATTTAATTTAATTCATATCACAATCAATCATGAGCAATTACTTTTAAGCTTAGTATGAAATGGTATGGTACAATCTGTTGTCTAAGACAAGAGGCGATTGTAACTATCATTATAAAATTGAGTTTTTAAAACAATAAGTAAAACTATTGATGGGGAAAATAGGAAAATATAATTCAAAATTTATACAATGAAAAATGAAGAGAATTATATAATTGGAGTAAAAAATAAGTCTATAGTAGAGTCATTAAAGGAGAGAAGCCAGTTTTAATATGATTTAAAAATACTGTTTCCACTCTCTCGCATCCAAGGTTTTCAAGCAGTATATTAAACTAACGAGGTGCAGTAATAGAATAAAACCGTGAAAAATGTGTTTTATAGATTGCTGGTACGGTTACAAAATTTCTGGTATTGATTCTTAAATTAAAATTTTCATGCACTCTTACAGCATAGTACCCGGAGTTTTCAAAATATATTTTTAAAACTTTATATCAGTAAAGGTGTCTTAAATGGAGAATTCCAAGCCTTTTGAACAACTCAAAACTAGGAGTTCTACGATCCACTTTACACATAATTCTGATTGCGTGTTTTTGTATCTTAAGCAAACCCTCTATATTAACAAAATACGTACCAACCCAAAAAAATTAATTCGTATTGCAGCTTTGATTTCAATAAACCATTGTACACTAACTTTAAGATAGGCAAACTGCAGTAGAGAATAAGATGATAGAGTTGCCTGATGATTCTATTTGGATACTGCTTTAGGTAGAAAGTATGGGCTTTCCAATTAAGCCTGTGATCCAATATAATACCTAAATACTTAGAATTGTCGACGCAATCTATTTTGAAGCAGTGACGCCTGCAACTTACATTACTGTTAAAGGTAATAGGGTCATAGCGGCTTAAACGAAATCTCAAGCAGCTCGGTGAATGGTAATGTAAAGGAAAGTCATCACATATAGAGCCCTTGATATTAAAAATCATAAATTTAGTTTTATTACTGATTACCAGTTTGTGCTGATTGAACCATCTTCGCAATATACATATCTGAGTCATTACTTACACCAAAAAAAGATTAAGATAACTCTTATTAGTGTAGGAAAGAGCAGTATCATCAGCAAATGCTGTAATTTTTCCCTTAAAATGTTGAATAAATACCGAATTTACATATATTAAAAACAGGATAGGACCCAACACAGAATCCTGTGGAACACCTATATTGACCAAATTCTGCGAACTGAAACAGTTTTTAATTTTTACTATTTGCTTACGATTTTTTAAATAAGAGACAAACCAGTCGTAGATAAAACATCTGAAACCAGCATTATGGATTTTATTTAATAAAAAAGTATGGTTTACCATATCAAAAGCTTTAGTGATGTCAATGAAAAGAGTAGCGGGAGTTTCGGATATATTCAAACTATTATAAATTTCCCCAGTTAATTTTAACGATGCACTTTCCGTAGATCTTCTGCTTCTAAATCCAAATTGAGAAACACTAAGAAAATTTTTTCTATCAAGGAAAGACAAAATTCTAGATTTCATACCTCTTTCAAAAACTTTTGAAAAAACTGATAGAAGGAAGATAGGACGATAATTATGTAAGTAGTATCACCCTTTTTATGAAGTGGCATTACTACTGCTGTTTTTAAAGATTCTGGAAAAATTCCAAACTGAACGCAGAAATTAAATACAGTGAACTCTCTCATAAGCGAACACTGACGGTACCACGAAATTTGTCCGCTTGAGAGTTATGAGAAAATATACGATATTGACAACCTTGAAAAAAGAAACACAATAGACGTATGCATTTATAGTATAACATTTTATTTTAAAATGGAATAATTTTTTTGTGATACAAATACAAATACAAAGCCTTTAAAAATTCATTTTTACATAACTTAAGACTATGTATGTATGTACATACTACATGTTACATTGTGTATTTAAAAAAAAAAAAAATGTGGTTAAATAAAGAAACTGTACATCTGTCAACATATCAAATGCCTTTAAATCATTTCTTTTTAAAGAAAAGTCTCTTAGTATCTTAATTTCATTGTGGGCCTCTTCGTAAGATTTTATCGGGATGTTAACATTCAAATCGTTATTTGGTTCGTCATCCGAATCAATTGAATGTAAGTCAGCTTCACCCAGACCGTCAATTCGAAAACTGTCGAGATTGTCATCTGTCGACGGCCGCCGGCGCCGCAGCCTACTATTTTTACATTCTTTAACGTTTTTTAAATTTTTTGCTGGGTAACAAGGGCAAAGCGCAAGAAAACAGATGCATTTTGTCCGTTTAAGAGAGAGTGAAATTCTATTCCGGTTATGAAAATTGGTGTCCACGTCCGGTTATAAGAGAGTACGTTTATGAAAGAATTATTTACATTAAAAATCGTGTAGATAATACCGTTCTTTGAATTTTGTCCGGTTATGACGGGTGTCCGTTAGAAGTACTCTCTTCTATATAACACAAGACATCTGAAATTTGATAGGAAATGTTTTTCAAGACTAAATTGGAGATCTTATCAAAAGATGACGAATTAGATGTTTTACATGATACTATGATTTTTTATACCCTATCCTAAGGGTATATTAAGTTTGACACATAATTTGTAACATAGAGAAATAATCGAGATAGACCCTATAAAGTATATATATTCGTGATCAGCATCAATAGCGAAATCGATTGAGCGATGACCGTCCGTCCGTCCGTCCGTATGTCACCACTTTTTGGGCCTTAAATTTTGAGCTGGACGATGAAATTTCATATCTGGGCTTCTGAGAAAAAGATACAGTACAAGTGTAAAAATTTTTGAAATCCGCCCACTGCCACGCCCACTTTTTCATAACTTCACTAAATTATATGAAACCGAACAATTTTGTTAAGACCAAATATTTAAGCATTCAGATTCCCTTCAATCCACCCATACAAAAGTTTTGGCCACGCCCACTTTTTGGGGGCGTTTTCATCACAAAACCTATTTTTGGGGTTTAAATTTTTAACTAGGGCGCTGAAATTTCATATCTGGGTTTCCAAGAAAAAGATACAGTACAAGTGTAAAATTTTTTTACATCCGCCCACTGCCACGCCTACTTTTTTATAACTTCACTAAATTACATGAAACCGAAAAATGTTGTTAAGACCAAATATTTGGGTATTTAGATTCCCTACAATTCACCCATAGAACAGTTTTGGCCACGCCCACTTTTTGGGGGCGTTATCATCAAAAAACCTATTTTGATAAAATTTTACATGTAACATCCTCAAACGTTCGACATTATAGCTATATTTGAGTACAAAATGCAATTTGACCACTTTATAGAGAGGAGGATAGGGTATCATACGATCCGTTCCAGACGGATTGTAGCTTTTCTGTATGTTTGTACTTCAAGTGCAGTAAACTGTTCAAAGAAGAAACTTTCAGATTGTAAATTCATTTGTTTTAAAGTATTATCATATAGGAACTTCTAAAGGTTCAGGTTATTGTCTATAATAATTTCAGAATATGTTATAGTCCTGTTTAGAATTTCGTTAATAACTCCCCATTCCCTTCTAGTGTTACCAAAACTCGCAGCTAGTCTATTATACAAGTAAGTATCTCTACAAAGTGGTATTTCAGTTTTCAGCTCTAAACACAGTTTATCATAATATTTTTTCAATCTAGTATTGTTAGAATGTTTTTTAACATGTGAACATATTTGTTTTTTCTTTCTGATTTTTTTTAAGTAAAGGGAGAGTCATCCATTGCTTAAGACATTTTAAATTGTTATTTTTATTACATACATATCTTCTGGCTACAATTGGATATATGAAATTGTAATTTATTTAAAACATACAGAAAAGCTACAATCTGTCTGGAACGGATCGTATGATACCCTATCCTCCTCTCTATAAAATGGGCGTGGCCAAATTGCATTTTGTACTCAAATACAGCTATAATGTCGAACGTTTGAGGATGTTACATGTGAAATTTTATCAAAATAGGTTTTTTGATGATAACGCCCCCAAAAAGTACGCGTGGCCAAAACTGTTCTATGGGAGAATTGTAGGGAATCTAAATACCCAAATATTTGGTCTTAACAAAATTTTTCGGTTTCATATAATTTAGTGAAGTTATAAAAAAGTAGGCGTGGCAGTGGGCGGATGTAAAAAAATTTTACACTTGTACTGTATCTTTTTCTCAGAAGCCCAGATATGAAATTTCATCGTCCTAGCTCAAAATTTAAGGCCCAAAAAGCGGTGACATACGGACGGACGGACGGACGGTCATCGCTCAATCGATTTCGCTATTGATGCTGATCACGAATATATATACTTTATAGGGTCTATCTCGATTATTTCTCTATGTTACAAACTATGTGTCAAACTTAATATACCCTTAGGATAGGGTATAAAAAAACAACAGAGAAACTGAAAATCGGTTAAAAAAAATCGAATGGGAAAATAAACCCAACTGCAACGAAATGTCAAAATTTCGCTGCGAATTCCCAGCTGCTCTGTAGGGGTGGGTTCAGGGTAAATTGGTGGTGGTGTTTACAATGTGCAATAAAAAAAAATAAAGAATATCTATTTTTGACAAGGTGATTACGATGGGTCGTAAAAAGAAAAGGGGTTGAGCGAAAGGTAATCTTTTTTATTGAGGTGAATTACCGAACCTTTGAAAGAAAAGGTGAAATGACGTACGGTACGTATCCAGTTACAGAGTTCACTGCGTCTCAGCGGGTAGCTGTGACTTACCTATCCCGGCATAACTGCACCAAGGGATTAGGCTCTGAGGGGGCTTGGACCCGGTACCAGCCCTTGATACGGGAAGAAATATTTAGATATATTTGGGAAAAAAGAAACAAGGATGGCCACAAAAAAACAATGTCGTGTCAAAAAGTTTAAAATTAATCCCGATTGGCTAATTTAGGATGTAATATAATTTCTCAAAAAAAAATAGCGAAGGACGTTAAGAATGGCCAACAAAAAGGGGGGGTAGCTCCGGATTTCCTTACGGTTCCGTTAACTACGGGTTCAAAGAGAACGGGTCGCGAAACTATCTCGTAGCAAAAAAAACTACGGTAAAAAGAAAACGGGTACGAAGGCTGACCGGAATTTTTGTAATAATTGATGACTACGAATTAAAACTCTATATACTTATCTTTTACTCGATCCTGCGTTTATCTATCCTTCCACCTGGGGATCCTCTATCCTGAGTACGGGGTGAGAGCCGTAATTCTCCGCCACAATCACAGCGATTTCTTTTTTTTCCACTTTTATATGTGGTGCCAAACACCACTTGCACACTACAGACTATTACTTTTTTTATTAAACTTCCCACTAAAACTCCTCACTAACTTTGTTATCTTTTAAACTTTTTATTCCACTCCTCACTAACTTTGTTATTATTTTTTTTTTTTTTTTTACTTTTAAAACTTATTGTTACACTCCTCACTAACGTGATACATGGATCTTTCACTGGACACCATAAATGAACCATACCTAGATGGTCAACTTCGAGGGGGTCTCTCTTTCGAACCCACAAGCTGTTCCCGTTGGTGAGCAGGAATGTATGCGTAATTTGCATGCAAACTCACTAATACATTCTTGCTCACCAACGGGAGCCACAACTGTCATATGTACGAAGCCATCTTGGACAGTTAGTGTCAAAAATTGAAAAATTGTGGAAGGGATGCTGTGTCCAATAAACAACTACCAAAAATATTCTTCGTTTCGTGGTGAATCTGTTAAAAGTACGTTACATTTAAAATAGTTAAATTCAAAATGTAACGTATGTTTCAAATCATTTATACTAAATAAAAAACCTAATAAAAACATACATACATACATATGTATCACAGTATAAACATACATATTTTAATTTGTTCCACTTTGTTTTTTTTTTAACAAATAAAAAGTAGATACGTTTAGTATATATTTTAGGTCAAATATGAAAAGAATATGTTTGATTAAAGGACACATGTATGTGTTGAGATGGCGAACGCAAATTCTTGTGTTATCCTTAAACTGCATATCTTGTTGTCTTTCTATTGGTTTTATTTTCTTCCTTTTAATTTTGTACTCTGACTTAACCATCTACAGTTATTTTTATACCCTATCCTAAGGGTATATTAAGTTTGACACATAGTTTGTAACATAGAGAAATAATCGAGATAGACCCTATAAAGTATATATATTCGTGATCAGCATCAATAGCGAAATCGATTGAGCGATGACCGTCCGTCCGTCCGTATGTCACCGCTTTTTGGGCCTTAAATTTTGAGCTAGGACGATGAAATTTCATATCTGGGCTTCTGAGAAAAAGATACAGTACAAGTGTAAAAATTTTTGAAATCCGCCCACTGCCACGCCCCCTTTTTCATAACTTCACTAAATTATATGAAACCGAAAAATTTTGTGAAGACCAAATATTTAGGCATTCAGATTCCCTACAATCCACCCATACAAATGTTTTGGCCACGCCCACTTTTTGGGGGCGTTTTCATCACAAAACCGAGTTTTGGGCCTTAAATTATTAACTAGGACGCTGAAATTTCATATCTGGGCTTCCAAGAAAAAGATACAGTACAAGTGTAAATTTTTTTTTACATCCGCCCACTGCCACGCCTACTTTTTTATAACTTCACTAAATTATATGAAACCGAAAAATTTTGTTAAGACCAAATATTTAGGTATACAGATTTCCTACAATTCACCCATAGAACAGTTTTGGTCACGCCCACTTTTTGGGGGCGTTTTCATAAAAAAAACCGATTTTGATAAAATTTTACATGTAACATCCTCAAACGTTTGACATTATAGCTATATTTGAGTACAAAATGCAATTTGGGAACGCCCACTTTATAGAGAGGAGGATAGGGTATCATACGATCCGTTCCAGACGGATTGTAGCTTTTCTGTATGTTTTCATTAAAGATTAACAGAACGGAAGGTCATCGACACATAAAATTTGAGAACTGACAATTTATTCTCCTGTGAATAATTTATGCATACACATATGTATATTGTACATATTAGTACTTTAAATCAAACATTTCTACAAATCAGTAAGCACGTAAGCAAAGAACAACCCAATCCAGTACGAAATTTCATACAAGTGTAGAATATATATATATATATATAATAACACAACAGAATAATAATTATTTAAATAAAATAATTATAAAATCTAAATATCCATTTCCAACAATTTAGTAGTTACATTATACCAATTTGTTTAATTGTGTAGGACATATTTCATTTATTTATAAAAAAAAGATATTGTTTTAACATCCCAAACTCCCCACTGCAATTCCAAACACACCCGCAGCGACCCACTGCCTTTGTTTACATTATTTCAGCACAATTTCAGACTGCTATATTTCTTAAACAGAAAAAGTGCGACAACATCTTGGTATAGATTTGAATTCAGTGCAATAAATCGAATCGAGTGGCATAAAAAAAATATAAAACATACAGAAAAGCTACAATCCGTCTGGAACGGATCGTCTGATACACTATCTTCCTCTCTATAAAGTGGGCGTGGCCAAATTGCATTTTGTACTCAAATATAGCTATAATGTCGAACGTTTGAGGATGTTACATGTACAATTTTATCAAAATAGGTTTGTTGATGATAACGCCCCCAAAAAGTGGGCGTGGCCAAAACTGTTCTATGGGTGAATTGTAGGGAATCTAAATACCCAAATATTTGGTCTTAACAAAATTTTTCGGTTTCATATAATTTAGTGAAGTTATAAAAAAGTAGGCGTGGCAGTGGGCGGATGTAAAAAAATTTTACACTTGTACTGTATCTTTTTCTCAGAAGCCCAGATATGAAATTTCATCGTCCTAGCTCAAAATTTAAGGCCCAAAAAGCGGTGACATACGGACGGACGGACGGACGGACGGACGGACGGTCATCGCTTAATCGATTTCGCTATTGATGCTGATCACGAATATATATACTTTCTAGGGTCTATCTCGATTATTTCTCTATGTTGCAAACTATGTGTCAAACTTAATACACTCTTAGGATAGGGTATAAAAAGTTGTCTAAAATCAAAAATATATTTGCTCTTTTTTGAGCTAAAAAGTAAACAAATGGGGAAAAAGGAAAAACACCTCCATTTTTGACAGCCACGTGTTTAGCCGATACAAAAAAAAGTATCGATTTACTGAAATTTGGTGAAAGCTGTCAGTATAGATTCACTCCACTCTAATGCAAAATTACATGAGCTATTGTTTTGGACCTGTAGATGAGCTGATTAAACTTCAAATCTCTCATCACACGTATTCACCGATAGGAACGAAAGAGAGGATTAGGCTCCGCCCATTTGCGGGTTTTCGTGGGTTGGGGATGGAAAGTTGACTATCTAATATTGTTAATTTATGCTGGACACGGTCAACCAAGAAGTGAGTTCGCCGGGTCGACAGATCCACCTCTTTCGCATTCAGACACACACACATACACACAGTTGAGGCGAATTCAGCCATTTCATAATGTCCATTACGACTTCAAAAATTTTTGGAAAATTCTGTTTTTGTCACATATATTTTGCAAATTCGATTTTGTGAATTTTAAAATGTTTTTTTCGCGGTTTTGAATAAAATTGACGCCTTTCTACCGCGTTGTCCTTTTTGGCGGGAAAGGGTGCATATGCATTAGTTTGGTTGATTTCGCCTCCTTGTAGTCGATTCAGCTACCAGAGCGAAGGGAGTCACATCCAGCGCTCCAGCAGCCTCCCTCGTTGAGTCTCTCATTCGACACTCGATATCACGCTAGTGGGAAATTTTTACGACTGTTTGTTTTCGAAACCTAGTGATTGCTTGGGTTCGTACCTAGCCCTCCCCTACATTCAGGACCTTATACCAATTACAATTCCCATGAGGACCTACCATTTGGAGGGATAGATTATAAAATATATCGCGAGCCCTACCTCCAAGTAAGCCTCCGTAATTCAAAAAAACAAGGGAGAAACCCAGGAAGTCGGACGCTACCCTTTACATATCAATTTCGACTTGAGTTTAACAATTATTTTTTTTAAATCAGAATGGCAAAGTTAAGCGTTATGAACTTTTTATACCCTATCCTAAGGGTATATTAAGTTTGGCACATAGTTTGTAACATAGAGAAATAATCGAGATAGACCCTATAAAGTATATATATTCGTGATCAGCATCAATAGCGAAATCGATTGAGCGATGACCTTTTTGGGCCTTAAATTTTGAGCTAGAACGATGAAATTTCATATCTGGGCTTCTGAGAAAGAGATACAGTACAAGTGTAAAAATTTTTGAAATCCGCCCACTGCCACGCCCACTTTTTCATAACTTTATTAAATTATATGAAACCGAAAAATTTTGTTAAGACCAAATATTTAGGCATTCAGATTCCCTACAATCCACCCATACAAAAGTTTTGGCCACGCCCACTTTTTGGGGGCGTTTTCATCACAAAACCGATTTTTGGGCCTTAAATTTTTAACTAGGACGCTGAAATTTCATATCTGGGCTTCTGAGAAAAAGATACAGTTCAAGTGTAAAAATTTTTGAAATCCGCCCACTGCCACGCCCACTTTTTTATAACTTCACTAAATTATATGAAACCGAAAACTTTTGTTAAGACCAAATATTTAGGCATTCAGATTCCCTACAATCCACCCTTACAAAAGTTTTGGCCACGCCCACTTTTTTTGGGCGTTTTCATCACAAAACCGAGTTTTGGGCCTTAAATTTCATATCTGGGCTTCCAAGAAAAAGATACAGTACAAGTGTAAATTTTTTTTACATCCGCCCACTGCCACGCCTACTTTTTTATAACTTAACTAAATTATATGAAACCGAAAAATTTTGTTAAGACCAAATATTTGGGTATTTAGATTCCCTACAATTCACCCATAGAACAGTTTTGGCCACGCCCACTTTTTGGGGGCGTTATCATCAAAAAACCTATTTTGATATAATTTTACATGTAACATCCTCAAACGTGCGACATTATAGATATATTTGAGTACAAAATGCAATTTGGCCACGCCCACTTTATAGAGAGGAGGATAGGGTATCATACGATCCGTTCCAGACGGATTGTAGCTTTTCTTTATGTTTTTTATTAAAAACTTCCCACTTCCCACTAAAACTCTTAAAACTTATTGTTACACTCCTCACTAACGTGATAGATGGATCCTTCACTGGACACGGTCAACCAAGAAGTGAGTTCGCCGGGTCGACAGATCCACCTCTTTCGCATTCAGACACACACACATACACACAGTTGAGGCGAATTCAGCCATTTCATAATGTCCATTACGACTTGAAAAATGTTTGGAAAATTCTGTTTTTGTCACATATATTTTGCAAATTCGATTTTGTGAATTTTAAAATGTTTTTTTCGCGATTTTGAATAAAATTGACGCCTTTCTGCCGCGTTGTCCTTTTTGGCGGGAAAGGGTGCATATGCATTAGTTTGGTTGATTTCGCCTCCTTGTAGTCGATTCAGCTACCAGAGCGAAGGGAGTCACATCCAGCGCTCCAGCAGCCTCCCTCGTTGATTCTCTCATTCGACACTCGATATCACGCTAGTGGGAAATTTTTACGACTGTTTGTTTTCGAAACCTAGTGATTGCTTGGGTTCGTACCTAGCCCTCCCCTACATTCAGGACCTTATACCAATTACAATTCCCATGAGGACCTACCATTTGGAGGGATAGATTATAAAATATATCGCGAGCCCTACCTCCAAGTAAGCCTCCGTAATTCAAAAAAACAAGGGAGAAACCCAGGAAGTCGGACGCTACCCTTTACATATCAATTTCGACTTGAGTTTAACAATTATTTTTTTTAAATCAGAATGGCAAAGTTAAGCGTTATGAACTTTTTATACCCTATCCTAAGGGTATATTAAGTTTGACACATAGTTTGTAACATAGAGAAATAATCGAGATAGACCCTATAAAGTATATATATTCGTGATCAGCATCAATAGCGAAATCGATTGAGCGATGACCTTTTTGGGCCTTAAATTTTGAGCTAGAACGATGAAATTTCATATCTGGGCTTCTGAGAAAAAGATACAGTACAAGTGTAAAAATTTTTGAAATCCGCCCACTGCCACGCCCACTTTTTTATAACTTCACTAAATTATATGAAACCGAAAAATTTTGTTAAGACCAAATATTTATTCATTCAGATTCCCTACAATCCACCCATACAAAAGTTTTGGCCACGCCTACTTTTTGGGGGCGTTTTCATCACAAAACCGATTTTTGGGCCTTAAATTTTTAACTAGGACGCTGAAATTTCATATCTGGGCTTCCAAGAAAAAGATACAGTACAAGTGTAAATTTTTTTTACATCCGCCCACTGCCACGCCTACTTTTTTATAACTTAACTAAATTATATGAAACCGAAAAATTTTGTTAAGACCAAATATTTGGGTATTTAGATTCCCTACAATTCACCCATAGAACAGTTTTGGCCACGCCCACTTTTTGGGGGCGTTATCATCAAAAAACCTATTTTGATAAAATTTTACATGTAACATCCTCAAACGTTCGACATTATAGCTATATTTGAGTACAAAATGCAATTTGGCCTTTTTGTAAAATCTGTGTAGAGTACATCAACCTGCGACCTATTCCCAAGGCTATTAAAAATATAATTTATAAATAAAGTAAAATTAGAAGTACATGACCTACCGCGAATAAAGCCATGTTGATAATTTGGAACAATCTCTTTTATTGCGAAAAAAAAAGTTTACCCTTTACAATGCTTTAAAACAATTTAGGACTCGCAGAAAGCTTTGATATAGGGCGATAGTTTTCAACTTTTTGTCTGGAGCCACTTTTAAAAATTGGAGTTATAAAAGAGTATTTCCATTCACTAAGAAAATTACCAGTTCTAAGTGATTGGTTAAAAATAATTTTAAGTGGATGAAAAACGGAAGAAACACATTTCTTTAATACTACCGCTGGTACCCCATCAGGTCCTGGGTTGCTATTTAAATTAAGTTTTTCCAATGCAATAATAACATGCTCATCCGAAAACTGTAATTCACCTATGTCTAAAAGTTCCGGAACATTAGCGTAGTGATTTCTTGACAACGACACTTGAGATTTGTTATATACAGACTCAAAAAAGTTTACAAACAAATCACAAGTGCTTTTCAAATCTGTTGAACTTACATTATCAAACTCCATAACCTTAGGCAAGCCTGAGGTATTTCTTTTTGAATTAATGTAATTCCAAAACGATTTGCTGTTACGCTTTACTGATGATTCCACGGACAAGACATGCTGTTTATATGAAAATTTAGTTAAAAACTCGTATTCTTTACGAAATCTCAAAAAAATTCGGGATTAGAGCTTGTTTTATTTAATAAATAATTAGAATAAGCTTTTCATTAAATACATTTACCAATCTTTTATTGAACCAAGGGAATTTGAACCCATTCAAATGACGCGTTTTAGGAACAAATAAATCAAAACTAGAATTTATTTTGCTCATAAATACATCGTAATTACCTTTTAAGTTGGGGGATTTTAGCCCATCCCAGTTAAAACTATTCAAATAATCAGTTAGTGCAACGAAATTGATTTTAAAAAAGTTAAAAGAAAATGCGGAGTTAATTCTATTATTATTAATTAATTTAGAGTAATTAAGGATAGTTAATTCTAAAAGTAATGCCTTGTGGTGCATTTTATTGGAATCAATAAGATCCAAAGCTTCTGAAATACTAAAATTAATTTCATTATTAATAAAAATCAAATCTAAAATTCTATTCAACGCATTCCGGACATTGTGTACTTGAAATAGATTCAAAGACAGAAGACCATCGATTAGAACTTGTTCCGATTCATATTTTAAATTGAACGGTGTTAAATTTTTATCACCATCCACATTCTTCCAAATGACATCACCAATAGTCACCCAATACACAAGGTAATTGAGTAGCATCAAGACGAGTAACTACACTACTAATGTTTTCAATGTGCTTTTCATAGACCTTGGCAACACTGTTTGGCGGAACGTAGGAGACAAAAATAAACAACTGATAACGAACAACATCAACAAAATCAATGCACACACACACATTTGTTCTACATCAACCGTTCGATACTCTAATGTGATTTGCTTACTTTGCAACCGAGATGAGGCAGCTATTAAACCTCCCCCACCTCGTTCACTACTTGTGCAGCAGCGGTCTTTTCGGTAAACCACATACGAAGAGTCAAAGAACTCAGCAGAAAAAATGTGTGGGTGCAGTCATGTTTCCGTTAATACCAGAATGTCGTATTGGTGGTCAAAGAGCGCAAAGAACATCTCTTTCGTTTTCGTTCTCATACCACCAACATTCTGGTAATAAACGGAATATGTAAGAACGGAGGTAGTTGGTTGTCGCAGCTGATCAATTTTTATATTTTGATCGCTGCGACAGGTAAAGCAACTCCGTTTTTTGGAATGAATTTTTTTACGTGGATTCCCGACGGCCAATTTGATGATAATTCGGCAAACAAATTTTAAAATTAATATAATGTAATTTGGTTAAGTCTGCGGTAGACTTAACCAACTTACAACATGTGATTTGTCCATCCGGTATGTCCAATTTCTTAGAAATATAATTAATTATTTAGACGACTTTATTAGCTGGAGGGCAGCGTCAGACAATTCCACATAGTGAGCGCGAAATTTTTTTCCCCATAACCCTTCGCAGCCAACAAAATCGGCAGACAAAATGCCAGAATTGCACATCAACCATTATTAATCGAGTTTGAAATTAAAATAAACGTTTAATAGGGAAATAAGTAAATTTCACGAGCGGCAATCGACCGATGCTTACAACGCAAAAGTTCCGTGACAACTGAATCCAAAGATTGTTCTATTCTGTTAGCCCTGCAATCCAGTTGAATACTTGTTCAGGTATGGTCTGTAATTTTCAAATCATAAGTGGGTATAATATATCTGGAGTGGGTATGACAAAAACAAAGATATGACGTACCAAGTTTTGGAACAGCCACGCCCACTTTTCAAAAATGTACCTTTTTTAAAAATTTTTACTAGAAATCGAAAAATTTGTTAAAGCGAAATTAATAGTCTTTGAAGTTTTCTATAATTCAGTTGAACACCATACATAAACTTTGAATTTCAGTGCTTATAAAATAAGGTACAAGTACGTACGACCCAGTCGTGCACTTTATTTTATTTCACAACCTAATAAATCACTGCGGTAAAAAAGTGAAACACCTCCAGCTGAATACGATTCGTTACAATTTGCATCAAACGTAAAATTTGGAATTGAATAATCTGAAATCTCATTATCAAAAATCTAAATTTCAGAAAGAAAGATGAGATCAGGCAAATGATCCAAAGGTGCCAGATGAGTGAGCAAAGTGTCAAAGTTAGCTCTCATGCTACGAATATTTTTATGCATGACTGAAAAACCTGAATATTGCTCATTATATGGGTGGTCAAAACAAAAACATTTGAAATTATTATTTGAAATTGAAGACAAAAAGTTATTACAACCATTATCATCATGAGGATTTATAAATGAAATATTATTTACGCTATTATTGATCATAATTAGTTTTCAAGTTTAGAAAAGTCGTCAAATCTACTAATTTTAATAAACTCATCGCCTTTTTTTCCTAATAAGCACAGATGAATTCCTAACCCAAACATATTTACATTTATTATTAATTTTGTAGTTTTTATTTTCAATAACGATCTTGTGTAGCCAGTGAAACAGTCGTTGTCCTCAAGAGATCTAATTTTAGCGAGTGCCTCCGTGTTAACTTCTCTCAGCATAATAATGTCACTATACAGCATTTGTAATGTTGCTGTTTGCTCACTGTTAAGGTTATGGGAAGTTGAAGCATTACTGTTGGTAAAACTGGAACTAGGCGGAGTAAGAGAAGGAGTAGTGTTGATCGAAGAGATTTTGTTAGCAGACACATTTATGAGCGCATTAACCAGAATTGATTTTCTGCGCTCAATAACACAACGATCTATCTTTTTTCTAATTTCGCGCATTAGCATGATAATATTCTTTGCAAAGTGCGTGGCAACTATATGAGCAAGGCGACAGTAATAGTCAAAATGAAATCCCGTCACAGTGTTGTAAACGTTCTACGAAATGCATCCAAGCTAAAAGTTTTTTGATAAAAACGCCACAAGTGGGCGTGGCCAACATTTTTGTACACTTGAATTGTAGGGAATCTACATGCCTAAATATTTTGTCTATATATGTGATGAAAACGCCCCCAAAAAGTGGGCGTGGCCAAAACTTTTGTATGGGTGGATTGTAGGGAATCTGAATGCCTAAATATTTGTTCTTAACAAAATTGTTCGGTTTCATATAATTTAGTGAAGTTATGAAAAGTGGGCGTTGATATTATCATATCAAATTGTCAATCTGCATTACAAATGTATTTCTTTTAGTAAAACAGTTATAAAAAACCAACGCATGTTTTTCATGTTTACATTTTTTTTCAAACCGGTTTGGCGCGCAACGTGTCACAGCGTGTTCGGTCATTGATTATTATTTTCTGTCTGGATTTTGGATTCACGCTCTCAGTGAGTTTAAAGTAGGAATGAAAACATTCTCCGACCATATGCCTCTAGAGGCTACTTTTAATATCTCTTCTCTTTCTAACGTGAGGAATTTTTCGTTGCTGGAGCTATTGCCAAAACTAGCATGGATTTCGACATTTGTACCAACAAAATCTAAGTGCGGAGCTCACTAGATTGAGCGAATCCAATATTTCCACCAATACCGAAACTCTAACAAAAATAATAAAAAGAGCTGCGGATGCCTCTTTCGCATTATTTAGGTTACTACACATTTAAGCTTCTCTACTCAGCGGCTAACAAATACTTTAAACACCTTTGCTTATCGAAAAGAGAGGCATACGTATAAAGAAACATTAACTTACTAAATGAAGCGAAATCGACAGCAGAATTCTGAAAAGCCGTGAAACTCATTAATGGAAAGAGAAATGTAATCGCCTCCGGCTTATAAGCACATATGCTGAAAGATCACTTCAGTCACCTCCTCAACACACCACTTATATCCGCACCGTTTCAATACGCAGCCCGTTTGATTGATGATGAATTCCTAGATGCCCCTATCACATAAGATGAAGTTCAAAATTCCAAAAAATTGGCCTTCAAAAGAAGGCCAGAATTAATAAAGCTCCAGAAGAAGACCGTGTGCCTTTCGAATTCTTTAAGAATTACACCTCGGAATTTCTGACAGAACTTACTTCTGAATTCAATCGGATCTTCAATTCAGCGGACGTCCGAGGAAGCTTTCGCAAAGCTATAATATATCCGTTGCACAGGAAGGGAAGTCATGAAGACCCAGCTAATTACAGGAGAATATCATTCCTGAACACATCGACTAATTTATTTGCGGCTGTACTTTTCAAAGGGCTTTCCACTTGGGTAGAAAATAATTGAATTCTGCACTAATTTCAAGTAGGTTTTAGGAGAATGTATTCAACGACGGATCAAATATTTACACTTGTAAACTTAGCAGAGATCTATAAAAAGAAACGTAAGAAGCTGTATGCATTTTTGTAGATTTCCGAACAGCCTTTGGCACTATAACACGCGGATCTCTTTTCTATAAGCTCTACAAAATTGGATTTTCAACAAAAGTCATAAACGTTTTAAGGGCTATGTATGAAAATAACACGGCGTGCATATGGGATGGGACCCACTTATCTGATGAGTTCCAAATGACAATGGGTGTTAAAGAAGGGTGCATCTTTAGCACATTGCTGTTTATCTTATATATAAACGACATAGTAGATGACATTAAAGGCGGAATACAGTGAAATTCGCCTATAGCGACCTCGGTTATAACGATCATGCGGATATAACGACGTAAATTCTGAGTCCCATGATTTCACAACATTTTTCCCATACAAATTCATCCTGACTTCGGATATAAAGACGATTCCGGATAAAGCGTCCGTTTTTTCCAAGAATTTAATTTTTTTCTTTCGGATATAGCAATAAAACAAAATACCGTTTGTTTCTTTTGCTTGTTCTGCTTCTTTGATTTTTCTTCGGTTATTGAAACTACGAATCGAAGGAAAAACTATTCGCACGCTGTGTAGTAGTTGCGCAGCACAAATTAAATTATTTGGTAAATCTTTTGATTTAAGCAGCCTATTTAACTTATTATGTAGGTGACATTTGTGTATTCAATCATTCAGTTGTTATTGATACATTTTTATACCCTATCCTAAGGGTATATTAAGTTTGACACATAGTTTGTAACATAGAGAAATAATCGAGATAGACCCTATAAAGTATATATATTCGTGATCAGCATCAATAGCGAAATCGATTGAGCGATGACTGTCCGTCCGTCCGTCCGTCCGTCCGTCCGTCCGTATGTCACCGCTTTTTGGGCCTTAAATTTTGAGCTAGGACGATGAAATTTCATATCTGGGCTTCTGAGAAAAAGATACAGTACAAGTGTAAAAATTTTTTAAATCCGCCCACTGCCACGCAGACTTTTTCATAACTTCACTAAATTATATGAAACCGAACAATTTTGTTAAGAACAAATATTTAGGCATTCAGATTCCCTACAATAAACCCATACAAAAGTTTTGGCCACGCCCACTTTTTGGGGGCGTTTTCATCACAAAACCGATTTTTTGGCCTTAAATTTTTAACTAGGACGCTGAAATTTCAGATTTGGGCTTCCACGAAAAAGATACAGTACAAGCGTACATTTTTTTTACATCCGCCCACTGCCACGCCTACTTTTTTATAACTTCACAAAATTATATGAAACCGAAAAATTTCGTTAAGACCAAATATTTCGGTATGTAGATTCCCTATAATTCACCCATAGAACAGTTTTGGCCACGCCCACTTTTTGGGGGCGTTATCATCAAAAAACCTGTTTTGATAAAATTTTACATGTAAAATCCTCAAACGTTCGACATTATAGCTATATTTGAGTACAATATGCAATTTGGCCACGCCCACTTTATAGAGAGGAGGATAGGGTATCATACGATCCGTTCCAGACGGATTGTAGCTTTTCTGTATGTTTTTCTTTTGTTTTCGAACGTTCTGAGGAAATTTAGTTCATTATGGCACAATCATCTGTTAGACGCACATTGACTATTGAAGAGAAATCAGCAATAATTTGGCGGCTGCAGAATGGTGAATCTAAAGCCGATTTATGCAAAGAATTCAATATGCCGCATTCCTCCCTTTCTACGATTTGGAAAAATCGAGAAAAAATACAACAAGTTTTTGAGTCGAATTCATTAAAATCAAAAGGGAATCGTAAATCCGACTATGAGGATATTGAAAATTCACTTTTGATGTGGTTTAAATCGCAACGAAGTAAAGATATCCCTTTGAGCAGTCGCATTTTACAAGAAAAAGCGAATCAATTTGGCACCCTACTAGGAAGGAAAGATTTTAAATGTTCTGAAAGTTGGATCTTTCGATTTCGACAACGTCATAATATTGTGGTCGGCAAAATTTGTGGTGAAGCAGCAAGTGTTTCTCAAAGTGACTGCAGTGAATGGTTAAAAAACGTTTTTCCGAAATTAAGAGAAGAATATAAAAATACAGAGATTTATAATGCGGATGAAACAGAATTGTTCTATAAACTAACACCTGAAAGAACATTAAAGCTAAAAGGCGAAAAATGTGTGGGTGGTAAGTTGTCAAAAGAACGGATCACAGTGTTAGTTGCTGCAAGTATGGATGGAATGAAACGGAAGTTACTTATCATCGGTAAGTCAAAGAAACCTCGATGCTTTAAGAATATTAAATGTTTACCTGTTGATTATGAAGCCAACAAAAAGGCCTGGATGACCTCTGAAGTTTTTGAAAATTCTTTAAGGAAATGGAACTCTGAGTTAAAGCGCGAAAATAAAAAAAATCTTTTGTTTGTTGATAACTGTCCTGCACATCCGCATATTGATAATTTGACAAACATTAAATTGGCATTTTTACCACCCAACACAACATCTGTTATTCAACCAATTGACCAAGGTATTGTAAAGTGTCTCAAACAGAATTACCGAAAAATATTAGTATTAAAAATGATAAATCATCTTGAGAATAACACTTCAGAATTCCGCGTTAGTCTTTTAGATGCAATAGAAATGATAACAACACCTTGGGAAAGATTACACCCGGAGACTATAAGAAAATGTTTTGCACATGCGGGCTTCTGTAACTCATCACCTTTGCCTACAGATGAAGAGGATACCGATGATGGACTTGATAGTTTGCCTTTGGCACAACTCTTGGTCGAATGAGGAAAACTATTGTAACTGGGAGACTTACATTGATATAGATAACCATGTGCTGACTGCCAAGGACGCTACAGTTCAAGAGATTATTGAAAATGTAGCATTATCTTCAGCTTCAGCAATAAATGTGCATGAAGTTTTATCTGACGAGGATGAGTCTGGCGATCCGGAACTGCCTGAACGAGTTCCAACGCTCACAGATGCTCTAGGTGCTATTTCGGTCTTAAAACGATTTGCTCTATTTGGTGAAGGTGAAAACATCATGGAAGTTTCGTGGCTTATAAAAACTGAGAAGCGACTAGAAAAAGTTTTTGCTGAAAAAAAATTACAGACTTTTTCACAGAAATGATATATAAATCTCTTCATAAGTTGAGCTCTTTTTATTACATTTATATTATTACTTTTTTTCATTTCTTACTGAATAATAAGAATTTAAATACATATGGTAAAAAATTGTTTTTTTTTCTGAACTTCGGTTATAGCGACATTCGGCTATAACGACTATTTAAGTCCGGTCCCTTCACCGTCGTTATATCCGAATTTCACTGTATTTTATCCAAGACAGTAAGCAGACTTTCAATGAAACGAAAGGCGTCCAAATACCTAGTCACTACAGATGACTGGGATCTCGGTGGAATATAGATGCATACAACATATAACTTTGAAGGTAAGGCTAATTCTGCTACAGCATATTTCAATATCGGAGTAATTAGTCAATTCGATTTCTTTTGGCATTAGGACATCTTTCACAGCGATAATTACACTACCAAGACGATCTTTGGTGCTATTATTCACTGAACGGTCACAACGATTAACAGAAAAATTTGGTGGAAAAACGACGTCATTATGAAAGCTGTCATCTAATCCACTTTCAGTAATATTAACTATGTATATCAGAGGAACAGCTGTACATGCTTATCAGAAATTGAGTGCATTTAGTTCTTAGTCCTCTCACGTTTTGATAGAAGAAGGCGATTTCCGTATTTTTTTGAGGAGGAAGCTCTCAAATTGAGTCTGCTAATGAATTCCTTTACTAGCATATTACTTGGCCAAAAATCTGGATTAACAAGTATTTTACCAGTAGACAGTGGTGCAAGTACTTTGAATGACCGCTTTTTGGGCCTTCAATTTTTAACTAGGACGCTGAAATTTCATATCTGGGCTTCGGAGAAAAAGATACAGTACAAGTGTAAAATTTATTTACATCCGCCCACTGCCTACTTTTTTATAACTTCACTAAATTATATGAAACCGAAAAATTTTGTTAAGACCAAATATTTGGGTATTTAGATTCCCTACAATTCACCCATAGAACAGTTTTGGCCACGCCCACTTTTTGGGGGCATTATCATCAAAAAACCTATTTTGATAAAATTTTACATGTAACATCCTCAAACGTTCGACATTATAGCTATATTTGAGTACAATATGCAATTTGGCCACGCCCACTTTATAGAGAGGAGGATAGGGTATCATACGATCCGTTCCAGACGGATTGTAGCTTTTCTGTATGTTTTTGATTAATATAATCAATAATATCAGATGGTTTAGTGCCGTATTCCAAACGAGACAAAAATATAACAAATGGGGGTGGTACTACCTTTAAGGTACAAGTTCCAGCGGTAGATATGTTGTTCGATCCAAAGTTACCTGACGTAGAACGTGTCTCAATGTTAATAAATGGTGAAAGTATAGACGAAGTGGTATCAATATTCGAATTATCAATTGATACGTCAATAGAGGGAAGTTCCACAAGTAAATGCGAGTTGGAGCGTGAAACTCTCTTTTCAGGAGGTTCCAATTGTATCAGTGGAAGAGGAATTGCACTATTCGTAGAGTCATCGTCATGCTGCATAGCGGTTGTAGGGGTTGACTCCAAAATAGTTATTAAAGAAGTATGTTGCTGTTGCTGAACACGTGTTTGATCAGTTTTTTTCTGTTTAGGTTATGGAGGCTTTGTTTTTTGTTGTCTGTGCTGATTCTGAAATGTTTGTTTTTGTTCTGGTTGTGGGTGTTCCTGTTGCTGAGGCTCATGTTCTTGTTGTGGACGTTCTTTTTGAGGTTGATTATATTGTTGCTGTTGTTGTTCAACTAATTGTTGTTGGATGAGGTGTAGTTGCGATTGCTCATCTTTTATTTGATTCTGCTGTGCTAGTAAAAGCTGTTGGGGCTCGCTGATAGGCTGATGTTGTTGCAGCAGGCGATCAATGTTATTAAAACCCTCCAGCATTTTTTGTTTGTTTGAGGCGTCAAAAACGAATATCTCTTCAATTTCCGAGAAAATAGCAGACAAATTGTGAAACGTTTTTTGCAGAGTCCAGGCGTAGAGACAATTTTATCAATGTCTTTACCTTTGATGTTTATGCATTTAGCATGTACATTTGCAAGGCATATTGCAAAAGCAAGTTTAACATCATTCGATGTTTTTTTGCATATGTAATATTCAGAGTCACCCATGATTATTGGTTTGAAATATTTAAATATTACAAGCGGGAAATGATGTTTGTTTCCGTCTTAAATTATACTGGTTATAGTTGAAATGGCAATGGTTGCAGTATTAGAAAATGTGTGGTTCCAGTATATGATTGATGATTGCTCGGAATTGGAACATGCAATGATTAAATCAAAACAGAGAAGAAAAAATTATTTGAGTAGAATCCACTATGCTGACGGCAGAATAAGCACTAAAAATGTACTCACACGTGTGGGGGAGTGAGATCACTAACGTTTCTCAGCGTTGTTG
The DNA here is from genome assembly GCA_905220385.1 of Xylota sylvarum. NCBI lineage: Eukaryota > Metazoa > Arthropoda > Insecta > Diptera > Syrphidae > Xylota > Xylota sylvarum. The sequence goes on along the minus strand of LR999958.1, from coordinate 76,991,131 downwards.
GTCTGTTAAATCCCGCAAACATAATTTGTCGAAACTCTGCATAAATAAATTCAAAATCGCCCAAAAATCGGTTTTGTGATGAAAACGCGCCTAAAATGTGGGCGTGGCCAAAACTTTTGTATGGGTGGAGTGTAGGGAATCTGAATGCCTAAATATTTGGTCTTAACAAAATTTTTCGGTTTCATATAATTTAGTGAAGTTATGAAAAAGTGGGCGTGGCAGTGGGCGGATTTCAAAAATTTTTACACTTGTACTGTATCTTTTTCTCAGAAGCCCAGATATGAAATTTCATCGTCCTAGCTCAAAATTTAAGGCCCAAAAAGCGGTGACATACGGACGGACGGACGGACGGTCATCGCTCAATCGATTTCGCTATTGATGCTGATCACGAATATATATACTTTATAGGGTCTATCTCGATTATTTCTCTATGTTACAAACTATGTGTCAAACTTAATATACCATTAGGATAGGGTATAAAAACAAAAAATTAAAGTGAAAACTAAACTCCAAAATACAAAAAAAACGTACAGAAAAGCTACAATCCGTCTGGAACGGATCGTATGATACCCTATCCTCGTCTCTATAAAGTGGGCATGTCCAAATTGCATTTTGTACTCAAATATAGCTATAATGTCGAACGTTTGAGGATGTTACATGTAAAATTTTATCAAAATAGGTTTTTTGATGATAACGCCCCCAAAAAGTGGGCGTGGCCAAAACTTTTGTATGAGTGGATTGTAGGGAGTCTGAATGCCTAAATATTTGGTCTTAACAAAATTTTTCGGTTTCATATAATTTAGTGAAGTTATGAAAAAGTGGGCGTGGCAGTGGGCGGATTTCAAAAATTTTTACACTTGTACTGTATCTTTTTCTCAGAAGCCCAGATATGAAATTTCATCGTCCTAGCTCAAAATTTAAGGCCCAAAAAGCGGTGACATACGGACGGACGGACGGACGGACGGTCATCGCTCAATGGATTTCGCTATTGATGCTGATCACGAATATATATACTTTATAGGGTCTATCTCGATTATTTCTCTATGTTACAAACTATGTGTCAAACTTAATATACCCTTAGGATAGGGTATAAACATACAGAAAAGCTACAATCCGTCTGGAACGGATCGTCTGATTCCGTACTCAAATGTGGCTGTAACCTCGAACGTTTGAGGATTTTACATGTAAAATTTTATCAAAATCGTTTTTTTGATGTAAAAAAAATTTACACTTCTACTGTACCTTTTCGTCAGAAGCCCAGATATGAAATTTTAGCGTCCTAGTTAAAAATTTAAGTAACAAAAATCGTTTTATGATGAAAACGCCCCCAAAAAGTGGGCGTGGCCAAAACTTTTGTATGAGTGGATTGTAGGGAGTCTGAATGCCTAAATATTTGGTCTTAACAAAATTTTTCGGTTTCATATAATTTAGTGAAGTTATGAAAAAGTGGGCGTGGCAGTGGGCGGATTTAAAAAATTTTTTACACTTGTACTGTATCTTTTTCTCAGAAGCCCAGATATGAAATTTCATCGTCCTAGCTCAAAATTTAAGGCCCAAAAAGTGGTGACATACGGACGGACGGACGGACGGACGGTCATCGCTCAATCGATTTCGCTATTGATGCTGATCACGAATATATATACTTTATAGGGTCTATCTCGATTATTTCTCTATGTTACAAACTATGTGTCAAACTTAATATACCCTTAGGATGGGGTATAAACATACAGAAAAGCTACAATCCGTCTGGAACCGATCGTCTGATACCCTATCCTCCTCTCTATAAAGTGGGCGTGGCCAAATTGCATTTTGTACTCAAATATAGCTATAATGTCGAACGTTTGAGGATGTTACATGTAAAATTTTATCAAAATAGGTTTTTTGATGATAACGCCCCCAAAAATTGGGCGTGGCCAAAACTGTTCTATGGGTGAATTGTAGGGAATCTAAATACCCAAATATTTGGTCTTAACAAAATTTTTCGGTTTCATATAATTTAGTGAAGTTATAAAAAAGTAGGCGTGGCAGTGGGCGGATGTAAAAAAATTTTACAGTTGTACTGTATCTTTTTCTTGGAAGCCCAGATACGAAATTTCAGCGTCCTAGTTAAAAATTTAAGGCCCAAAAATCGGTTTTGTGATGAAAACGCGCCTAAAATGTGGGCGTGGCCAAAACTTTTGTATGGGTGGAGTGTAGGGAATCTGAATGCCTAAATATTTGGTCTTAACAAAATTTTTCGGTTTCATATAATTTAGTGAAGTTATGAAAAAGTGGGCGTGGCAGTGGGCGGATTTCAAAAATTGTTACACTTGTACTGTATCTTTTTCTCAGAAGCCCAGATATGAAATTTCATCGTCCTAGCTCAAAATTTAAGGCCCAAAAAGCGATGGCATACGGACGGACGGACGGTCATCGCTCAATCGATTTCGCTATTGATGCTGATCACGAATATATATACTTTATAGGGTCTATCTCGATTATTTCTCTATGTTACAAACTATGTGTCAAACTTAATATACCATTAGGATAGGGTATAAAAACAAAAACCTAAAGTGAAAACTAAACCCCAATATACAAAAAAAACATACATAAAAGCTACAATCCGTCTGGAAGGGATCGTATGATACCCTATCCTCGTCTCTATAAAGTGGGCATGTCCAAATTGCATATTGTACTCAAATATAGCTATAATGTCGAACGTTTGAGGATGTTACATGTAAAATATTATTAAAATAGGTTTTTTGATGATAACGCCCCCAAAAAGTGGGCGTGGCCAAAACTTTTGTATGGGTGGAGTGTAGGGAATCTGAATGCCTAAATATTTGGTCTTAACAAAATTTTTCGGTTTCATATAATTTAGTGAAGTTATGAAAAAGTGGGCGTGGCAGTGGGCGGATTTCAAAAATTTTTTACACTTGTACTGTATCTTTTTCTCAGAAGCCCAGATATGAAATTTCATCGTCCTAGCTCAAAATTTAAGGCCCAAAAAGCGGTGACATACGGACGGACGGACGGACGGTCATCGCTCAATCGATTTCGCTATTGATGCTGATCACGAATATATATACTTTATAGGGACTATCTCGATTATTGCTCTATGTTACAAACTATGTGTCAAACTTAATATACCCTTAGGATAGGGTATAAACATACAGAAAAGCTACAATCCGTCTGGAACGGATCGTCTGATTCGTACTCAAATGTGGCTGTAACCTCGAACGTTTGAGGATTTTACATGTAAAATTTTATCAAAATCGTTTTTTTGATCTAAACGCCCCCAAAAAGTGGGCGCGGCCAAAACTGTTCGATAGGTAAATTATAGGGAATCTGAATAATTAAATATTTGGTCTTAACAAAATTTTTCGTTTTCATATAATTTAGTGAAGTTATAAAAAAGTAGGCGAGGCAGTGGGCGGATGTAAAAAAAATTTACACTTCTACTGTACCTTTTCGTCAGAAGCCCAGATATGAAATTTTAGCGTCCTAGTTAAAAATTTAAGTAACAAAAATCGGTTTTATGATGAAAACGCCCCCAAAATGTGGGCGTGGCCAAAACTTTTGTATGAGTGGATTGTAGGGAGTCTGAATGCCTAAATATTTGGTCTTAACAAAATTTTTCGGTTTCATATAATTTAGTGAAGTTATGAAAAAGTGGGCGTGGCAGTGGGCGGATTTCAAAAATTGTTACACTTGTACTGTATCTTTTTCTCAGAAGCCCAGATATGAAATTTCATCGTCCTAGCTCAAAATTTAAGGCCCAAAAAGCGATGGCATACGGACGGACGGACGGTCATCGCTCAATCGATTTCGCTATTGATGCTAATCACGAATATATATACTTTATAGGGTCTATCTCGATTATTTCTCTATGTTACAAACTATGTGTCAAACTTAATATACCCTTAGGATGGGGTATAAACATACAGAAAAGCTACAATTGCATTTTGTACTCAAATATAGCTATAATGTCGAACGTTTGAGGATGTTACATGTAAAATTTTATCAAAATAGGTTTTTTGATGATAACGCCCCCAAAAATTGGGCGTGGCCAAAACTGTTCTATGGGTGAATTGTAGGGAATCTAAATACCCAAATATTTGGTCTTAACAAAATTTTTCGGTTTCATATAATTTAGTGAAGTTATAAAAAAGTAGGCGTGGCAGTGGGCGGATGTAAAAAAATTTTACAGTTGTACTGTATCTTTTTCTTGGAAGCCCAGATATGAAATTTCAGCGTCCTAGTTAAAAATTTAAGGCCCAAAAATCGGTTTTGTGATGAAAACGCCCCCAAAAAGTGGGCGTGGCCAAAACTTTTGTATGGGTGGATTGTAGGGAATCTGAATGCCTAAATATTTGGTCTTAAGAACATTTTTCGGTTTCATATAATTTAGTGAAGTTATGAAAAAGTGGGCGTGGCAGTGGGCGGATTTCAAAAATGTTTACACTTGTACTGTATCTTTTTCTCAGAAGTCCAGATATGAAATTTCATCGTCCTAGCTCAAAATTTAAGGCCCAAAAAGCGGTGACATACGGACGGACGGACGGACGGACGGACGGTCATCGCTCAATCGATTTCGCTATTGATGCTGATCACGAATATATATACTTTATAGAGTCTACCTCGATTATTTCTCTATGTTACAAACTATGTTTCAAACTTAATATACCCTTAGGATAGGGTATAAAAATGCCTTCTTGGCGTAAGACGTAAAACAAATAAGGGAATATGATTAGTATTTAATTGTAATTATCTTATTCGTCACATGATTGGCAAAGAAATATAACATGCCTTCCTGGCAGGCAAGACACATGAGCCCAAACCATGTCACATTGTAGATATGTAGCCCATTTTTTTTAACGATTTGTCATCAATCAAACGATTATTACAAAAATAACACATTGTATCCTCTGTCGGTGGAACATCAACAAAATTTTCCATCTCATCGTCGGTTTCTTGAAAAACTAGGCTTTGGTTGGAGTCACTATTGGGTGATGCATTCGGATCTACTGGGTTGTATCATTTTTTAGAATAACTGAAAGATTAGCTTTTTTTGGTACACGGACTCGTTTTGGCAATTTTGGTTTCGACGATTTTGGTTTCTGCTCAGCAGTCCCTTTACGCTTGTTTATTGCTGCAATACTTTCCATCAATTCATTTTTGTATGGCGAAGTGGTCAAAACCGCCGTTTTTCTTCCTACGGCTATTTAGAGGTTGTTTAATTTTTGGTGGCGGAGATATTTCCCAAGGTGTCACGTAATCTAACCTCGCGGAGGCAGTGGGCTGCCGTCCGTCCGTCCGTCCGTATGTCACCGCTTTTTGGGCCTTAAATTTTGAGCTAGGACGATGAAATTTCATATCTGGGATTCTGAGAAAAAGATACAGTACAAGTGTAAAATTTTTTTAAATCCGCCCACTGCCACGCCCACTTTTTCATAACTTAACTAAATTATATGAAACCGAAAAATGTTGTTAAGACCAAATAGTTAGGCATTCAGATTCCCTACAATCCACCCATACAAAAATTTTGGCCACGCCCACTTTTTGGGGGCGTTTTCATCACAAAACCGATTAAAGCCTTAAATTTTTAACTAGGACGCTGAAATTTCATATCTGGGCTTCCAAGAAAAAGATACAGTTCAAGTGTAAAATTTTTTTACATCCGCCCACTGCCACGCCTACTTTTTTATAACTTCACTAAATTATATGAAACCGAAAAATTTTGTTAAGACCAAATATTTGGGTATTTAGATTCCCTACAATTCACCCATAGAAGAGTTTTGGCCACGCCCACTTTTTGGGGGCGTTATCACCAAAAAACCTATTTTGATAAAATTTTACATGTAACATCCTCAAACGTTCGACATTATAGCTATATTTGAGTACAAAATGCAATTTGGCCACGCCCACTTAATAGAGAGGAGGATAGGGTATCATACGATCCGTTCCAGACGGATTGTAGCTTTTCTGTATGTTTTTGCAGCTGGTTGTTCTCCTTCAATTTCGGCAGCAATGAAGTCTGCTTCCGAAAAAAGGTTTTTGTCAAATGGATAAATTCCAGTGCATTTAAAGTCGTTGATAGCAATTTGACCAGATTGTACCTTCAAGCACGCCTTCGAGAAAAGTCCCACCAAATCATATTGGGTTACTTTGCGCCCCAGCAAGTCAATCAGCCCTAAGTTATGCAATGAACTCGAAAGATCCTCAGATCTTAGAAATGCTACTACGTCAGAAAAAATATAAAATTTAACAAAAAACACGGTCATCTGTTAAATTTGGGAATTAATCCATCTATCAATCTAGGAGATATCCAGCATTCAAGTCTCTTTAAGAAGGTATTGTAAATGAATTGTCAAGGAATATCAGAAATATGATTGTAATTAATTAATTATGAATCGACGTACAAGTCAATCCGTCCTATGTTATGCAATGAACTTGAGAGATCCTCAAATCTTACAGATGCTACTAATTACGTCAGAAAATATAGAACTTAACAAAATACAAGCCCATCTGACGCCACTGAATAGCGTCAATCCAACCGTCTCGTCAGCTCTGTTTATACCCTATCCTAAGGGTATATTAAGTTTGACACATAGTTTGTAACATAGAGAAATAATCGAGATAGACCCTATAAAGTATATATATTCGTGATCAGCATCAATAGCGAAATCGATTGAGCGATGACCGTCCGTCCGTCCGTCCGTCCGTCCGTATGTCACCGCTTTTTGGGCCTTAAATTTTGAGCTAGGATGCTGAAATTTCATATCTGGGCTTCTGAGAAAAAGATACAGTACAAGTGTAAAAATTTTTGAAATCCGCCCACTGCCACGCCCACTTTTTCATAACTTCACTAAATTATATGAAACCGAAAAATTTTGTTAAGACCAAATATTTAGGCATTCAGATTCCCTACAATCCACCCATACAAAAGTTTTGGCCACGCCCACTTTTTGGGGGCGTTTTCATCACAAAACCGATTTTTGGGCCTTAAATTTTTAACTAGGACGCTGAAATTTCATATGTGGGCTTCCAAGAAAAAGACACAGTACAAGTGTAAAATTTTTTTACATCCGCCCACTGCCACGCCTACTTTTTTATAACTCCACTAAATTATATGAAACCGAAAAATTTTGTTAAGACCAAATATTTGGGTATTTAGATTCCCTACAATTCACCCGTAGAAGAGTTTTGGCCACGCCCACTTTTTGGGGGCGTTATCACCAAAAAACCTATTTTGATAAAATTTTACATGTAACATCCTCAAACGTTCGACATTATAGCTATATTTGAGTACAAAATGCAATTTGGCCACGCCCATTTTGTAGAGAGGAGGATAGGGTATCATAAGATCCGTTCCAGACGGATTGTAGCTTTTCTGTATGTTTTATACTGTAAAATATTACAATAAAAGCATATCATACATTAACTTCTGAAGCATGGAGCGTACATACATATATAAAAGCAAAGAACAAGTGCCATGCTTCATATAGTCTCACAAATGGATGCAAGTCCTATGTCTTTATGGTGAATAAACAAAGATCTTTTCGTTTCGTTAAGCGGCATCTATAATTATTTTCTTGAGGGCAATAAAAATTACACCTCAATGAATAGAGATCGTCACAATCAAATCTGTTTTATCGTATTGTTGTAAATCCTCCTGCACTTCTTTCAAAACTACATAGAAATTCATTACTTCCTCTGATTGTTAAGTATTGTAAGAAAATGTTCAACAATCGGGCACATGTAAAGCCAGAGTAATAACCTAGTTCAAGAAAATGTAACTTGCTGTTTACTCATCTGTCAATAAAGAAACTGGCATTCCATTGTCAACCGCCAACGAAAACAGCTGTTTCGATACACTACATTGGCGACGAGGATACACACAAAGAAAAAAACATACAGAAAAGCTACAATCCGTCTGGAACGGATCGTATGATACCCTATCCTCCTCTCTATAAAGTGGGCGTGGCCAAATTGCATTTTGTACTCAAATATATCTATAATGTCGCACGTTTGAGGATGTTACATGTAAAATTTTATCAAAATAGGTTTTTTGATGATAACGCCCCCAAAAAGTGGGCGTGGCCAAAACTGTTCTATGGGTGAATTGTAGGGAATCTAAATACCCAAATATTTGGTCTTAACAAAATTTTTCGGTTTCATATAATTTAGTGAAATTATAAAAAAGTAGGCGTGGCAGTGGGAGGATGTAAAAAAAAATTTACACTTGTACTGTATCTTTTTCTTGCAAGCCCAGATATGAAATTTCATCGTCCTAGCTCAAAATTTAAGGCCCAAAAAGCGGTGACATACGGACGGACGGACGGACGGTCATCGCTCAATCGATTTCGCTATTGATGCTGATCACGAATATATATACTTTATAGGGTCTATCTCGATTATTTCTCTATGTTACATACTATGTGTCAAACTTAATATACCCTTAGGATAGGGTATAAAAATACGCAATAGTTGCATGGCATTTGCCGACAGCAGAAAAGAGATAATTTTTATAAACTTTAATTTAAATTTAAAAATTAGTTGTGTAGCAGAGCATTTGATTCAAAAGTTTTCATTGATAATTTGATTTTAAAGCTGTCCTTACGTAACTAACCAGAGTTGCCCTACTGTGAAAAAAAATTGGCTTCTCTTATCTTCTCCCACAGAGCCAGCAACGGAGTTTTCCATGAAGCGGTGTCATCGGTGTTTAATTATATGTTATGTTCCAAGCACAATCTTGACCACTCGCCAAAGAATTGTGTTTTGCGCTGTGCGATGTGGGTAGCCACAATTTTGGGAAGTCTATGGGGCTGGTACTCCATAATTTTCATAATGTAGCCAAAATGCAATCTTAGTGCGTACAAATAGAGGGGAGATAACCCTGTTTCAAGGTGCAGCATATCGGTTGGAGTATTTTCAAGCAGACGGAAAATTTTCTTTAGGAAGTATCTCAATAGTTTGTCCACATCGTCATGCTGGTATGCTCCCCAGACCTATGCTGCACAGCACATTATAGCTCTTACTACCGCTTCAAACAGGCGGTACTTTACGCTTGTTGCTATGTTCCTCTTGCCCAGGACTCCTTTGCAGTTACAGTTTATAGCAGTTTTGGCTTTACATGTAAATGGATGTTACATGTAAAATTTTATCAAAATCAGTTTTTTGATGAAAACGCCCCCAAAAGTGGGCGTGGCCAAAACTGTTTTATGGGTGAAATGTAGGGAATCTGAATACCTAAATGTTTGGTTTTAACAAAATTTTTCGGTTTCATATAATTTAATGAAGTTATAAAAAAGTAGGCGTGGCAGTGGGTGGATGTAAAAAAAATTTACATTTCTACTGTACCTTTTCGTCGGAAGCCCAGATATGAAATTTCAGCGTCCTAGTTAAAAATGTAAGGCCCAAAAATCGGTTTTATGATGAAAACGCCCCCAAAATGTGGGCGTGGCCAAAACTTTTGTACGAGTGGATTGTAGGGAATCTGAATGCCTACATATTTGGTCTTAACAAAATTTTTCGGTTTCATATAATTTAATGAAGTTATGAAAAAGTGGGCGTGGCAGTGGGAGGATCTAAAAAATTTTTACACTTGTACTGTATCTTTTCCTCAGAAGCCCAGATATGAAATTTCATAGTCCTAGCTCAAAATTTAAGGCCCAAAAAGAGGTGACATACGGACGGACGGACGGTCATCGCTCAATGGATTTCGCTATTGATGCTGATCACGAATATATATACTTTATAGGGTCTATCTCGATTATTTCTCTATGTTACAAACTATGTGTCAAACTTAATATACCCTTAGGATAGGGTATAAACATACAGAAAAGCTACAATCCGTCTGGAACGGATCGTATGATACCCTATCCTCCTCTCTATAAAGTGGGCATGGCCAAATTGCATATTGTACTCAAATATAGCTATAATGTCGAACGTTTGAGGATGTTACATGTAAAATTTTATCAAAATAGGTTTTTTGATGATAACGCCCCCAAAAAATGGGCGTGGCCGAAACTTTTGTATGGGTGGATTGTAGGGAATCTGAATGCCTAAATATTTGGTCTTAACAAAATTTTTCGGTTTCATATAATTTAGTGAAGTTATAAAAAAATAATAGGCGTGGCAGTGGGCGGATGTAAAAAATTTTTACACTTGTACTGTATCTTTTACTCAGAAGCCCAGATATGAAATTTCATCGTGCTAGCTCAAAATTTAAGGCCCAAAAATCGGTTTTGTGGTGAAAACGCCCCTAAAATGTGGGCGTGGCCAAAACTTTTGTATGGGTGGAGTGTAGGGAATCTGAATGCCTAAATATTTGGTCTTAACAAAATTTTTCGGTTTCATATAATTTATTGAAGTTATGAAAAAGTGGGCGTGGCAGTGGGCGGATTTCAAAAATTTTTACGCTTGTACTGTATCTTTTTCTCAGAAGCCCAGATATGAAATTTCATCGTCCTAGCTCAAAATTTAAGGCCCAAAAAGCGGTGACATACGGACGGACGGACGGACGGACGGACGGTCATCGCTCAATGGATTTCGCTATTGATGCTGATCACGAATATATATACTTTATAGGGTCTATCTCGATTATTTCTCTATGTTACAAACTATGTGTCAAACTTAATATACCCTTAGGATAGGGTATAAACATACAGAAAAGCTACAATCCGTCTGGAACGGATCGTATGATACCCTATCCTCCTCTCTATAAAGTGGGCATGGCCAAATTGCATATTGTACTCAAATATAGCTATAATGTCGAACGTTTGAGGATGTTACATGTAAAATTTTATCAAAATAGGTTTTTTGATGATAACGCCCCCAAAAAGTGGGCGTGGCCAAAACTCTTCTATGGGTGAATTGTAGGGGATCTAAATACCCAAATATTTGGTCTTAACAAAATTTTTCGGTTTCATATAATTTAGTGAAGTTATAAAAAAGTAGGCGTGGCAGTGGGCGGACGTAAAAAAAATTTACACTTGCACTGTATCTTTTTCTTGCAAGCCCAGATATGAAATTTAAGCGTCCTAGTTAAAAATTTAAGGCCCAAAAATCGGTTTTGTGATGAAAACGCCCAAAAAAAGTGGGCGTGGCCAAAACTTTTGTATGGTAGAATTGTAGAGAATCTGAGTGCCTAAATATTTGGTTTTAACAAAATTTTTCGGTTTCATATAATTTAGTGAAGTTATGCAAAAGTGGGCGTGGCAGTGGGCGGACTTACAAAATTTTTACGCTTGTACTGTATCTTTTTCTCAGAAGCCCAGATATGAAATTTCATCGTCCTAGCTCAAAATTTAAGGCCCAAAAAGCGGTGACATACGGACGGACGGACGGTCATCGCTCAATCGATTTCGCTATTGATGCTGATCACGAATATATATACTTTATAGGGTCTATCTCGATTATTTCTCTATGTTACAAACTATGTGTCAAACTTAATATACCCTTAGGATAGGGTATAAAAAGTGAAATGACGAAACGACAATTTTGCCAATGATGTACGCAAACGCACACATGCCCGAATTCGACACAGAAAAGGATAATTGGTCCTTATGGAAAGAAAGACTGGAAATCCATTTTGAGGAGGTGGACAGCGACGAAGAACGACAGAAGAAAGCGACTTTGTGGAAGGCAATTGGGGCCGGAGCATATTCCGTTGTGCGTAGTTTATGTGATCCAGTAATTCCAGCAAAAAAAAAAGTATGAGTAAGCTCCTGGACGAGCATTATGTACCAACAGTCATCATATTTCGTGAGCGAAAAAAAATTTTCGCTGCAGAAAAAACAGAAAGTGAATCAATTGCATCGCGGTTTGCCCGCATAAAAAAATTAGGCGCTAAACTGCAAGTTTGGCGTCTCGTTAGAACAATTCGTGTTAAATAAATTTATCAGTGGTACATCTGTGCTAATTTTTGAGCGATTGTGCGAAGAAGATGAACATTTAAAGTTAGTCGATGCATATAAGAGAGCGTTGATAGTGGAATCAAACATTTTGGCGAAAAGCGTAAGTAGCGGAGCAGCAGCAGATGAGGTTATGTTTGTCAGAGTACAGAGGTCACGAGGAGACAACAACAAAAACCACAAAAAACTAAAGAAACCTTGTACACACTGTGGTTGGAAAAATCATCCGTCAAATTCTTGCAAATAATCGAGATAGACCCTATAAAGTATATATATTCGTGATCAGCATCAATAGCGAAATCGATTGAGCGATGACCGTCCGTCCGTCCGTCCGTCCGTCCGTCCGTCCGTTCGTATGTCACCGCTTTTTGGGCCTTAAATTTTGAGCTAGAACGATGAAATTTCATATCTGGGCTTCTGAGAAAAAGATACAGTACAAGTGTAAAAATTTTTGAAATCCGCCCACTGCCACGCCCACTTTTTCATAACTTCACTAAATTATATGAAACCGAAAAATTTTGTTAAGACCAAATATTTAGGCATTCAGATTCTCTACAATCCACCCATACAAAAGTTTTGGCCACGCCCACTTTTTGGGGGCGTTTTCATCACAAAACTGATTTTTGGGCCTTAAATTTTTAACTAGGACGCTGAAATTTCATATCTGGGCTTCCAAGAAAAAGATACAGTACAAGTGTAAAATTTTTTTACATCCGCCCACTGCCACGCCTACTTTTTTATAACTTCACTAAATTATATGAAACCGAAAAATTTTGTTAAGACCAAATATTTGGGTATTTAGATTCCCTACAATTCACCCATAGAACAGTTTTGGCCACGCTCACTTTTTAGGGGCGTTATCATCAAAAAACCTATTTTGATAAAATTTTACATGTAACATCCTCAAACGTTCGACATTATAGCTATATTTGAGTACAATATGCAATGTGGATACGCCCACTTTATAGAGAGGAGTATAGGGTATCATACCGTCCGTTCCAAACGGATTGTAGCTTTTCTGTATGTTTTTAATATAGAGTCAGCTGAAAAGGAGATGGTGATTCATACAGTGAATTCAACGGTTAATAACGGTTCGAGAATTTATGTACTGCCAATCGTGATTAATGGCGTGAGTCTAGACATGACTTGTGATACCGGTGCTCCACTTTCATTGATGTCAATCGGATTTTTCGATAAATTTTATCGCAGATCAAATTTACAAAGATGCGGAAGTTCCCTTACTGGTTATGGGGGTAAATAGATCGAAATAATGGGTGAGTTTGACACAAACATAATTTACAAAGGAAAAGAAAAATTAATTACATTCGTCGTTACGAATACAATTAGTCCTCCGTTGTTCGTAAGACATTTTTTGAGACAATTTAATTTCGAATTAGCCCAAAGGCACCAGCAAATTAATGCCATTTATGATTCTTTAAGCACAAGAGCAGATGAATTAAAAAAAGAATTTAGTGAATTTTTTGATGGGAATCAAAATTTAAATTTGGAACAGTAAAGTTAGAATGTGTTCCTGACGTTAAAAAGGTTTTCTGCAAACCGCGGCCCATCCCGTTACGTGCATTATTCCTGGAGTATAATCTCTCAATATCGATCGCGCTTCTCGTGCTCTTTTTTCTTCTTTCGGAGAAGCCGATGTTCTTCCCGTCTCTTCTGCTCGTAGAGCTCACGAGCAGCTCTCGTCCTTTTTTGCAGCACCGCTTTGTATGCTTCCTGTTTAACAGCATGTGCTTGCCGGCACTCATCGTCAAACCAGGGGTTTCTTGGTGGTGGTCGGGTGAAAGCCAGCACATCAGTTGCGGCACTTCTGATGGCTTGTTGGCAGCGTTGCCACAGGTCTTCGGCGCTTGATGCTGGCGGCATAGGAGTCATTGAGAGATTTCGGGATACGCGTTCGGTGAAGGTTCTGGCGATCTCTTGCGATTGCAGCTTTTCGACGTCAAATCTTCTCACAGTAGTTCTTCTTAGTTGTGGCGTTTGGGATATCCGCATTCGTACCTTGACTGCAACAAGGTAGTGATCCGAGTCCATGTTGGCTGCTCGGAAGGTTCGGACATCCAGAATACTAGAGGCATGCCTTGCGTCGATTGCAATATGGTCAATTTGATTGACCGTTTGATGATCAGGCGATCGCCATGTCCCTTTGTGGATATTGAGATGAGGAAACCGTGTGCTTGCTATACTGACATTTCTCCCCGCCGCAAAGTCAATGAGCTTAAGTCCGTTGCCAGACGTGGTGTCGTTTAGGCTGTGCTTCCCAATCGTCCTACCAAAGATGTCCTCCTTTCCTGACTTAGGACATTGCTCATATGTTTTGTCGAGGAGCTCGTAGAAACTTTCTTTGGTGGCGTCGTCCCTGTCCTCTGTCGGGGCATGAGCTCATATTAGGCTTATGTTCGCGAATTTAGCCTTGATGCGGATAGTCATAAGACTTCTTGCCTAAGTCTGCCGCGTATGACGAACCCACATCCAAATAAGCGCTGTTTCTGTTCCCTATAGCAATCACCGTAGTATACGTCACAGTTTTTCATCCTCTTTTTGTCCGGCCCATCCCATCGCACTTCCTGGATGGCGGTGATATCTGCATTGTAGCAGTCTACGGCCTCTGATAGTTGTTCGGCTGCACAGGGCCTGTTAAGGGTCCGAACATTCCACGTGCAGATCCGAAGATCGTTGTCCTTATTTCGTTTGCTGGGGTCGTCAACAGTGGAATCATCCTTATCCGAGGCTTGTTGTAGTATCGTAACTACTTGTTTTTTACGTGGTAGGGAAGTTACCCCGATGCACAATCCCCAACCTGGAGGACCAGTTCCTTTTGTTTTTTTACCCCTAGGACAAGGGGCCGGATATTCCGAGGTCAGTACCCCGCTTCGGGGATGTGAGCGCTGCCGTTGGCCCATTAAGGGTTCATCCGCCACCAACTCTATTCCAACACCCTGACTCAGTATTGAAAATCCCTATAGACCTGGGATTCGAATATGTCGAAGCAGCTCATATAGGGATAACACTAATAGTTCGGCCTAACTGGAACTGGTTGACGCCACCGTTGATTCCATCTAGAGAATTCGTCCGCCGCCGCCAGAAGCAAGAGAAGGTGCCTTAGTGTGAAGACACTAATAATTACATGTCGATTATACCCAAAATTGGTAATTCTCAAACTTTCCCGAGCTCCAAGAATCAATTATGGGTGCATGACACTCTTTAGCGGATTCCCTACTAAGAAAACTAGTTGGGGGTGTACTTACTTGTTTTTTGATGCCATAAAATAAAAAAATAATAAGGGGTCTGTATCTGTTTTAGAGTTTCCTGCAAAACGGATTTTACAGGGTGCGGTTATACTTTTGCAAGGCACTGTAGCGCGACTAACGAAACACCGGCAAAATTGTTGATGGGGTGCGAACTGAAAACAAGATTTAGTTTGTTAAAACCACCAACTGTTATAGATACGATAATACATAATCAATTGAGGGCTGTAGGGAATCATAAAGGCGACCGAAATGTAGGCTTTAAAGAAAATCAAAATGTCTATATTCGCGATTGTACTGATCCTACCAATACTAGTTGGACAAAAGCAAAGGTTGAAAAGAAACTTGGTCCGCGTAATTATAGATGTGTCATTACTCATAATAACAGACGCATTAAACGACATATTCATCAAATACGTGACCAGTTGTGTGAACAGAATGCATCAGATGGTAGCGATAATCACGATAAAGATGGGGGTGGATCATCGGATTCGTTAGAGACTGAAGGTAAACTAATCGATCTCAATGAAAACCGTAATGAATGGTCATCTCCGAAGCGACTGCGGCCTAAAAACCTGTAAAATATTATTAAGTATTAAAGTGAATCAATTAGTAAAGTTAAGTGAATTTAAATCATGAACTAGTTAACTTGCCCTATACGTTGAATTGAATTTGAGTTTGTAAAATTAATTTCCCCTATATTTTGAATTGAATTAAATTTTGTAAAATTAATTTTCCCTATACATTTAATTGAATACCTATAAGTTTGTAAAATTATCTAACCGTTTGTGTTGTGCGTGTTATATTCTTCACATGAATGGAAGGGGCCTACTGTTTAATGCCGGATCCGAACGGCATTTTTGAGAATCTTTTTCATGACAGTTTTACTCTCGGATGTTTGTCAGACGCTCGCGAGAGGTGGGGCCGTGAAAGAAATTTTAGGTGTTGTCTGAGGACTGAACCTGGAACCCCTTGCTCCGTAGTCCAACGCACTAACCACTTGAGCCACGGTGCCCACAGGAAAGGTCAGCTTATATAAAAATCTCTTAAACCACTCACTGAAGCCAGGCCACTGTTGGAAAATGAGTTTCCAGATCATCAGCACAGATCAATTTAACATATTGATCAATTTCCTACGAAGAAGCAATGAAGAAAAATTCCTACAAATCTTACTTAGAAATTCTTTGCTCCGTCAGAAAAAAGAATTATACTTTCCGAAAAATTAAAATTAAATAAAAAACCATTTTTATTTTTAAATTACATCAAACTGGCCGCAAACCCCAAGGTGTTCCATCCCCTTTACCATATGGAATAGAGTTTTCAGCTGGTTAGTTTTAAGGCCTCTCCTATATTCGTGGTGAAGTTTTGTTGCCTCCGCAACAAATTCTGGGAAGTCCCAGCAAGCCTTCTCAAACTCTTCGATGAAATTAGTTATGATATCTTGGGTCATTTTGTGGTTACTATAACATAAATTCATAAGTCTTATTTATACTGAAATTTTTCTCGCTAATTGATCGTGCTCTATGTAAAAAATCCATATACATGTCCTATCTCATATGGAGAAACACAAAGGAGAACAAGTGATAATTCACTGCCCTCTGACTTGGATAAACACACACACACAGAGATCGATCATTAACTCTCCTTTCAAGTTCGATATTTAATTTCGTTCGGACAGTGGTCCCCACAATCAAAAATGCTCCTCTAGCAGATGTGTGGACTCCATCAAAAAATCTATCCGTATGCATTGTCCCATATGGAGAAAAACAAAAGGAGAATTTATGTCCTCTGTTTTAGCAATAATCGACTCTTTTTATAAACAGAGACCGTCAAGAGGTTTCAACGATCATATTTTTGAGGGTAATTAAAATTTCAAACACTGGTGACACGCATTGATCAAGCAAAAAATCTATCTGTATATTTTGACTCAAGATAAAGAGGAACAACGGAGAAATCATATCCATTGACTTATCAATAATTAGTCTTGCATAAAGACAGAGACCAATTTCGTCCGTACAGTGGTCCTGTTTGGCGTGAATGCCGCAAG
This sequence comes from Xylota sylvarum, assembly GCA_905220385.1. Classification (NCBI taxonomy): domain Eukaryota; kingdom Metazoa; phylum Arthropoda; class Insecta; order Diptera; family Syrphidae; genus Xylota; species Xylota sylvarum. The sequence goes on along the minus strand of LR999958.1, from coordinate 76,973,924 downwards.
AAACGGATAAAATTTTACTTTTATGATTACTGTTCCGCGGTTATAAAAGACTGTTCCGAACTGTATTAAAAAACTGAAATTAAAGAAAACCACTTGTTTCCACTTTCGAGTGACGATGAAGAATGTGTTTTATTTTGTACATATGGGATGATGCATTTGACATTTCTCCTGGACGGGAAATTGTCCCAATGGGAAATTTTGTGTGTGGGTGCATTCCACAACTTCCTTGACGTGACGTCACTCTGCGTGACGTAAACATTCTCCCCCCGGATGAGCGAAGATCATAAAGCTGCTTCTGCACCGTCGACGATTCACTCGTACCATCTGGATCTTCCTTCTGCTTTCATCTCCTGCTGGTTATATCTGCTTGGAACTTCCTTTCTCATTCATACATCGATAACGTTCATGTGTCACAGAGTACATGAAAAGAGAAACATATTATAAAGTTTGTTTACAAACAGATCATGGCAAATGAAAATATCGAAAGATAACACGCAGAGATCGACAGCATTGGTATAGTTTTACGCAATGTACCGCAACTCTCTTCTTTTTTTGTTGCTTCCTCCTCTATTCGTACACATAAAGTGCATGAACGTGTAGACTGGAATGCATAATGATACGAAACATACAGAAAAGCTACAATCTGTCTGGAACGGATCGTATGATACCCTATCCTCCTCTCTATAAAGTGGGCGTGGCCAAATTGCATTTTGTACTCAAATATAGCTATAATGTCGAACGTTTGAGGATGTTACATGTAAAATTTTATCAAAATAGGTTTTTTGATGATAACGCCCCCACAAAGTGGGCGTGGCCAAAGCTCTTCTATGGGTGAATTATAGGGAAACTAAATACCCAAATATTTGGTCTTAACAAAATTTTTCGGTGTCATATAATTTAATGAAGTTATAAAAAAGCAGGCGTGGCAGTGGGCGGATGTAAAAAAATTTTACACTTGTACTGTATCTTTTTCTTAGAAGCCCAGGCCAAAACTTTTGTATGGGTGGATTGTAGGGAATCTGAATACCTAAATATTTGGTCACTTGTACTGTATCTTTTTCTCAGAAGCCCAGATATGAAATTTCATCGTCCTAGCTCAAAATTTAAGGCCCAAAAAGCGGTGACATACGGACGGGCGGACGGACGGTCATCGCTCAATCGATTTCGCTACTGATGCTGATCACGAATATATATACTTTATAGGGTCTATCTCGATTATTTCTCTATGTTACAAACTATGTGTCAAACTTAATATACCCTTAGGATAGGGTATAAAAACGGGTTGGTTGTGTTTATCGCCGCTGTTCTTCTTGTGTTGTCGGTGGACTGGAAATCCAAGTGAAGTACGAAGGGTTAATGATTGACGGGTTGTTTATGGACTGGAAATCCGTATGAGGGGCGACGATGTGTCGGTTGCTGATAGACTGGAAATACAAGTGGGATTGAAGAGAATATCGATGTGCGAGGACTCCAGTCGGATCCAGCTTGCATATGGTAATGTAATGTGTGTAGTGCGTGAATTTGATCGAGTGTTTCAGCAAATGTGATCAGTATGCAGGTAAGTTTTATATATTGTATTATATTTCATCGTTTTCTCTTATGCAGGTAGAGACTTTGTGTGTGCAGAATATAAGTACATATTTAGTTTCTGCTTGTATTGATAATTACGCGTGTGTGAATATGTGGTTTTTTTTATTTTTATTTTTTTATTATTATTAACGGGTAATGCCGGATATGTCTCGTCACGGCCGTTAAATTTCAAATGGGTTCGGATCGTTTTAAAGTTACCAAAGTATAGGCGGGTACCTATGTTTGTAGTGTGTGTAAGAGTGCGCGTGTAAATCATACGTATGTATATGTGTGTGTAAGTGTGTATATGTGTGTAGGGAATGGACTGTATAGGCAGAATAGGCTGTAAAAGCGTGTTGTGTGGAGGGATAACGAAAGCTGTCCCAGTGAACTGACCCTGTTAAATGTTAATTTTTGATAGGAGTCAGACTCTGAGTTGTGGTATCATCCTGGTGAGGGAAATGTCTTTGCCGGGAGTAGCATTGACAGGTAGTGGACAAAGTTTGGTTATTGGCGTTTTAAACTCGCCAGCTTGGGTTTTGAGCTTCACAACCCTCGTTATATTGTCGGATCCGGGAAAGGTGTCCACGATGCGACCTAGACTCCACCTGGAAGGGGAAGTCTTTCATCCTTTAGGAGGACCAGATCTCCAATTTTTAAAATTGGTTGTTGTTTAAGCCACGTCGGTCTTTGCTGGAGCCGTATCAAATATTCTTCCTGCCATTGCTTCCAAAAGGTTTGCATGCGAAGCTGAATCGTCTTCCACCGGTCGGTTAAGCTCGTTTTCCCCGACGTTAAATCCGGTTCCGGAACAATTAGGACCTCTTGCCCAATTAAGAAGTGTGCAGGAGTTAAGGCACGGAAGTCATCTGGGTCTTCTGAGAGGGGACATAAAGGTCTTGAGTTAAGACATGCTTCAATTTGTGTCAAAAGCGTGCATAGCTCTTCATAAGTAAGTGCCCCATTCCCGACAACTCTTTTGAGGTGGTACTTCACACTCTTTACCCCCGCTTCCCACAGTCCTCCAAAATGGGGGAAGCAGGAGGAATGAATCTCCACTTTGTTCCCTGAGTTGCCAAAACTTCAGCAATCTCCTTCCAATCATGAGCTGCATGGTCCAATAAACGGTGGAGCTCGGCTTCGGCTCCGACGAAATTTGTCCCGCAATCGCTGTTGAGCTCATTGCAAAGTCCTCTCCGGGCTGCGAACCTCCGAAAGGCTGCTAAAAAGGCTTGGGTGGTTAGGTCGGTTACCGCCTCCAGATGTAACGCCTTGGTGGTCAGACAGACAAATATGGCCAGATAGCCCTTGTAGGTTTTGGCCTTTCGGCCTCTTCATGTCTTTATGTCCATTGGTCCGGCGTAATCCACCCCAGTGTGTGTGAAGGGCTTCGAGATTCTTATCCTGGGGGCTGGAAGATCTCCCATTAACTGGTGAGCCGTCCTGCTGCGATACCTGTTACATATGGTGCACCCATGTATATGTTTTTTCACAGCTCTTTTTAGATTGAATATCCAATACATATTGCGCAGATACCCCATCATCAATTGGATGCCGCCATGAAAAGTCCTGCTGTGTGCCTCCCGGGTTATCAGGTTAGTGTAGTGATGAGATGGTTCCAGTATTATTGGGTGTCGTTGATCATAGGAGACTCTAAGAATGCCATCACCGTCTATAAACGGATTTAAGGGACCCATACCTCTCGTTTTAGCTGCCGGTTGAGGGAACATTTCATGCTGAGATAAGCGTGCCAAAACCTTTGTTGCCGCATCGAGTTCCGTAGGACTTATTGGTCCACGTATTCTCTCAGAGCTACGCTTCCGTGCATTGGTCCCGAATCTTCTGCAGTGAGCAGTTATTCTGGTGAGCTGGCTAAGATTCGAGGATCGATGGATTAACATACTGAGCTGACTGTTGGTGAGATCGGTTTTGGCGTGATGATCATTGACGGACTTCATCTCCTCATCGTTGTTTCCCTCAGCTGGTTGTACTGGGAATTCAAAGTCCCATGAAGATAACCTTAAAAATGTAGGCCCATTCCACCACAAAGTGGCTTGGACAAGCGCTGATGGGAGCATTCCTCTGGAGACTAAATCTGCGGGGTTTTCTTGTGTAGGTACATGGCTCCATATATCAACCTTCGTTAACCGTTAGATGCAAAAGTGGGAATTCCTCTCCCCTCAAGAGTCTTTGTAAAGTGGTGAATCAGTTTCGCGAGACTGACAGCTCCACATAACTCCAATCGCGGAAGAGTGACTGGGTTTACTGGTGCAACCCTCGACTTGGACATGAGCAGATGCATCTTGATGTTGCCGCATTCATCTTCCACTCTCAGATACACCGCTGCCCCATATGCCTTTTCCGATGCATCGCAGAAACCGTGTAGCTGGGTACGGGTAATTTTGCCATACGTGCGAAGCCACCTTGGAATTCTCAGGTTGCTGATAGCCGGTAGATCACTGTAAATCGTCTTCCATTCTACCATAATATCAGGATCCACAGGCTCATCCCAGGCTTGTTTGCGAACCCAGAGAAGCTGCATCAGGATTTTGGCTTTGGTGATGGTAGGGGCGATCCAACCCATGGGATCGAAGAGGAGTGCAATTGAGGACAATATGGACCTTTTCGTTGCCTGGTGACATTCCAAGAGAGTGTAGTTAAAAGAGAACACGTCACTCAGAGGGAGCCACTGTATGCCCAATGTTTTGATCCGGTCTGATCCTTCAGAAGGTGAAGAAAAAGATGCCTCGTGATCCTGGATAGGCACGCTGTCGAGAAGTTGCTCATGGTTGGCTGTCCATTTACGTAGGTGAAAACCAGCTCCAGCTAAAATCTTTTTGATTTCAGCCATTTTTTCTTTAGCTTCTGGCAGGGTCTCCGCTCCGGAAATCAAGTCATCTACATACATTTCTTCTCGAATCATCTTGGCGGTTCTGGGATGTAGTTTTTCGACCTCCTCTGCTAAGGCACGAAGTGTTCGGATCGCCAAGTATGGGGCTGGTGCTGTACCGAAGGTCACCGTTTTGAGGCGATATGTCCTCAAGACGTCAGATTGCTGCTTGCGCCATAGGATAAGTTGATAATTAGCGTCACGTTCTGGCAGTCTAATATGTCGGTACATCTTCTCTATGTCTCCGGTAAAAGTGTACTGATAGAGCCTCCATTTGAGAATGATGTTCGTGATGTTCTGCTGGAGTGCCGGGCCTACCATCAACTGGTTTTAAACGAGGCATCAAGTACCACTCTGAGTTTAGTAGTCGAGCTCAGTTCCTTAAGAACGGCGTGATGTGGCACATAGTAGTGGTGCAGGTCGGGAATAGAGGTTTCGTCTACCTCTTCCATATGGCCAAGTAACCGATAATCTTCCAAACAGTTACTGTAGCGTTGACTTAAATTTGGATCTCGTTCTAACCTTTTTTCCAGACCTTTGAAACGAGCGAGAGCACCTTCTCGTGATCTACCAAGTGTAGGGTATACATTCCCCTTGAATGGAAGAGCCACCTGGAAACGGCCATTCGATAGACGTCGGACAGTTTTGGCAAATTGAGTCTCACACTGGATATCTTCCAGCCTTTCCAAAGGTCTGTAAGGAACTTCTTCTAATTTCCAGAATCTACGGAGTTCTGTCTCGATGGTACATTTCTGGAAGAAATTGTTGACTCGATGGGATGTAACTGGAGCTCTACCAAACAGGATCCATCCTAATTTCGTCTTCTCTGCGATGGGTAACGTGTTGTTGTTTGGTTTAATTATTTACGCCATCAAAACATCAGCCAAGACATCACTTCCCAGCAGCAAATACACCTTGGCTGACTGATGAAAATTAGGGTCCGCTAAAGTTAAACCATTCAGGTGTTCCCAACCTGTCGTTGTCAAAGTATGGGCCGGAAGATGCCCAGACAGCGACTTGAGGACAAGAGCTTGAGTCGAAACTCTAAATGCTGAGTGGTGAGAAGCTAAAGAGATATCTACCACCTTTGAGCAGACGCCACTGCTGACCAAACCCAGCCCAGAGACTTTGACGGAAGTTGACTTTAGCGGGAGACCAAGCATCTGTACAGCTGATGTTGTTATAAAGCTGGCTTCTGAGCCTGAATCTAACAAGGCTCGCAATGAAAATGATTCCCCTGTCACCGAGCGTACCTTGACTAAGGCAGTTCCTAACAACACTTGAGTTAATGGGTTCGTTGTATAAAAGGCGTTGACGTTCGGTCTGGCTATAATTTCTCTTTCAGATGGTTGCAAAGTAGACGCACCTGCATTCATCGAGGAAGTATTTGACCCTGAAGAGGATCGCCGTACAGTGAAAGCGTTTGTTTGCCCCACCATAGGATTGCTATTCAAGTGAAAAAGAGAATGGTGTGGTTGTTGGGAGTAGTAACATCGCCGACTACTTGGGCAATCCTCGAAGGTATGGCTATATGCAAGACAATTTTTACAAACTCCTAACCTATTGACTTGTTTAACCCGATCAGAGATGTTCAACTTCAAAAATTTACTATATTTCCGGATGGCATGTTGACCCTTGCTGCAAATTTGGCAGGAATACTTTGAGGTGTTGGTGGCTGTATGCATTACGTTTCGGTGGAACACAAGCTTGTTGGGATTCGGTGTGACTCGGGTTTGCTGCTGGTTGACTGCTTCCAACGTTCGGAACCTGGTTTCCAAAAATTGGCTAAATTCAGCAAAAGTTGGCAATGCTTTGGTATCAGCCTTGGAACCTAGCTTCTCTTCCCATTGGTGCTGTGTTTTAGCATGCAGTTTTTGCAGCAATACAAAAATTAACACTATATCCCAGTGTTCCACGTCAACCTTCAAATTAGAGAGACTATGAACTACCTCCGTCGACGTATCCAACAGTTCCTTGATGGACTCGGCACGCTCTTGTGAAATTGATGACTGATTAAACAAACATTTTAACTGGGTGTTCACAAGGAAGCGTTGATGGTCGTACCTATCCTTCAAGATTTCCCACGCCTTGGAATAATTACCTAAATCCATACCTAGGTGAGCTAAAAGCTTATCAGCTTCACCAGACACACTTGACTTTAAATAATGCATCTTTTGGGTTTCAGATAATGACGGATTGTGATGAATGAGGGAGACAAAGATATCACGAAAGGCACGCCAGGTTTCGTAGCTACCTGTGAAAACTGGCAAGTTAATTTTTGGTAGCCTGGACGTCGTTTTCGCAGTTTCTTTGGAATCATGTGGCTTGTCGCTTTGTGACACCTTTGAAGCCTGTGCTTTGTCTATAGAATCGAGAAGATCGCTGCGATATTCAAAATAGCCTTCTCGGATTTTATAATGGATGGCCTCTGCCGCCGCTTCCTGTTGTTTATCATCATCATCTACTTTGGATAACACACTTTGGTACTCGACCTCCGCTTTCTCGATTGTCTTTTCCAACATGGATAATCTCCCCATGAGATAATTCGCCGTACGTCTGGCTAAACCGGTTTTGGCAAAATTGGAAACATCCTTTTCTAATTGCCTTAAAATATTTCCTAACACACTATTCTTCATTTTATAACCCTTTTTTATAATCTATGCACACAATGTATATATGTATGTATATAGTTTCTGTTTGGTTTATGTCTTATATAATATATTATGAACCCAATAGCGGATTGTATGATACCCTATCCTCCTCTCTATAAAGTGGGCGTGGCCAAATTGCATTTTGTACTCAAATATAGCTATAATGTCGAACGTTTGAGGATGTTACATGTAAAATTTTATCAAAATAGGTTTTTTGATGATAACGCCCCCAAAAATTGGGCGTGGCCAAAACTGTTCTATGGGTGAATTGTAGGGAATCTAAATACCCAAATATTTGGTCTTAACAAAATTTTTCGGTTTCATATAATTTAGTGAAGTTATAAAAAAGTAGGCGTGGCAGTGGGCGGATGTAAAAAAATTTTACGCTTGTACTGTATCTTTTTCTTGGAAGCCCAGATATGAAATTTCAGCGTCCTAGTTAAAAATTTAAGGCTCAAAAAGCGGTGACATACGGACGGACGGACGGACGGACGGTCATCGCTCAATCGATTTCGCTATTGATGCTGATCACGAATATATATACTTTATAGGGTCTATCTCGATTATTTCTCCAAATCCTACAGTGACCCCAAGCAGGGGGGTTGCAGGGGGCAGCGTACTCTCATATATATCCCACAGTTTATGCATATACATAAGTGACATAAAACAAAATTTGCTTAGTGTCGCTCTATCAAAGTGTTATAAGGCCAATTGCTAAAATTTTGGACTTATGTCCCAGTTAAGTGAGACATAGGTCCCAAAAGAAAAAAATGGGACTTATGTCGCGGGGGCTTATGTCCCGTGGACTTATGTCCCGTGGACTTATGTCCCTGCGCCGTGAAAGATAAAAATTATATTATAATTATAAAATTTTCGGACACCATACTCATAGTGTATTGCTAAATTAAATACCAATTCTAATTTACGGAAAGTCGATGATTTAGGATTGCTATATATGTACATATTACCACAGCGTAATTTTTAATTGGTAGAAACAGAGCTCTCACAAGTTTTAGTTTTATGTCATTCATATTTGATGAATGCCAAAATAAATCCGCGTAATTACATAGATAATATGAGTTTCGCAGGAGAGTGTAGATACTATTAAGATAAATCCACAGGTTGTTTGCCTCATCTAGATAGAATATAAGAAATTTGGATCCACATAGTTGTTAGATATGACTAAAGCTTTTGATTTTGTTGGATTAAGACAGAGTTTATTCAACATAGCCCAGTAACCCATACTTGCAACGAAGTCTTTAATGAGGCCGATTGTTATATATAAAAATACAGAGGGAGAATAATAAAGGATTTAAAATAGATCCTTGTGGAACCCCAGAGTGTACTTCCAAAGACTAAGAAATCCATGAGGCTGTACTGACTTGTTGCAATATGTTACTAAGATAGCTAGAAATAAAAATTACAAAGTTTTGGTTAAAATTTTACAGTTGCCTTAGTTTTTCAGCAAAAGAAAGTGATCCCAACTATCAAAAGCTTTGGAAAAATCTAACAGACGCAAAATGGAAATATTATTCTGATCAAAGTGTTGTTTTATGTCATCAATGATTTCAACAGTGGCGATGGTACAACTATGTTTTGACCTGAAATCAGATTGATCCAGAGATAGCACATTATTCAGGTCAATATGTGATTTGATTTCTCATTAGAACTTCCAAGACTTTTGAGAGACATGACAAAATGCTTTTTTGTCTGAAGTCATCGGGTCTACTTCTAGTACAGTTTTTCAGCACAGGAACTACGTTGACATATTTTTAACTGCTTGGAATTATCAACTCATGATACAAACATACAGAAAAGCTACAATCCGTCTGGAACGGATCTTATGATACCCTATCCTCCTCTCTATAAAGTGGGCGTGGCCAAATTACATTTTGTACTCAAATATAACTATAATGTCGAACGTTTGAGGATGTTACATGTAAAATTTTATCAAAATAGGTTTTTTAATGATAACGCCTCCAAAAAGTGGGCGTGGCCAAAACTGTTGTATGGGTGAATTGTAGGGAATCTAAATACCCAAATATTTGGTCTTAACAAAATTTTTCGGTTTCATATAATTTAGTGAAGTTATAAAAAAGTAGGCGTGGTAGTGGGCGGATGTAAAAAAATTTTACACTTGTACTGTATCTTTTTCTTGGAAGCCCAGATATGAAATTTGTGCGTCCTAGTTAAAAATTTAAGGCCCAAAAATCGGTTTTGTGATGAAAACGCCCCCAAAATGTGGGCGTGGCCAAAACTTTTGTATGGGTGGATTGTAGGGAATCTGAATGCCTAAATATTTGGTCTTAGCAAAATTTTTCGGTTTCATATAATTTAGTGAAGTTATGAAAAAGTGGGCGTGGCAGTGGGCGGATTTCAAAAAATTTTACACTTGTACTGTATCTTTTTCTCAGAAGCCCAGATATGAAATTTCATCGTCCTAGCTCAAAATATAAGGCCCAAAAAGCAGTGACATACGGACGGTCATCGCTCAATCGATCTCGCTATTGATGCTGATCACGAATATATATACTTTATAGGGTCTATCTCGATTATTTCTCTATGTTACAAACTATGTGTCAAACTTAATATACCCTAAGGATAGGGTATAAAAATTAATAATATGTGTTAAGGTATAATTAGAAATCATTGAGTAAAGAGATATTAAACTTGTACCTCTCTTTCCTCTCAAAACCCATTTGTTTACATTGTTTTTGTTGTAATTCGCTCCTCGTCTGTTAATACGTGTACATTGGCAACAACAATTCCTCTAGTGGTGGAATAAATACGTCGGCGGATGTGTTAGCAAAACGGACGCATTTGCTATAAATATTGTGCATTGGAAACAATACTGGAAAATCAATGTGAAAGGAAAAAATTAATATCAGAAATTAAATTTAAAATATTAATTATTGTTTTTCCAATTGAATAACATAAAAACGACTCTTTTTCCAAATTAAGATATTATTTTTTGAATATTGATCATAAATAGAAAATAATAGACACCAATTTCAATTGAGATTGTTATTGTTAATTAAAAAATCAAGTAATTGCTACAAAAATTATTGTTGCAACCAAGTTAAGTTACGGTAATTATTGGTATACATAAGTAGAATGCCAGTAATTATTGTGTATTGATCGATGAGGCTTTCTGTTACAGATATTACGGCCGTTCCTGGATTTTGGTTCAACGAACTTTAATTACAATTATGTATAAACGTACAAAAATCAATAAATATTAAAATTGAGCATTATAATCAGTAATTTAACAGTGTTAATCTCGAAGAAGTAGTCTAGAGTTCTAAAGCATATAAAAATGCAATTTTCATTCCAATTCCTTTAGATACATACATACATATGTTTTAATATTCTGAACTACTACAATTGTAATACACAGCTGAAGTTACATTTATAATTAAAAGTTTTATAACTCGTAAAACAACCATGCTAAATAAAACTACTTCAAGCAGAGTAAACGTCGTGTACATTTAGGTGCTTGTTTTTAAATACAATATATGTATTTATGAAAACCGTATTAAAAACGTATTTAAAAAATTGTTGTTGAGCAAATGCTTATTTGTTTTTGATTTCAATGACGAATAGAAAACACTTGTTTACCGGAAATGTTTTTCTCATTTTCACTTACATTCGGATATAATGCTTGAATTGCAATATAAAACCATTTTTAAATATTTCAGTGATGCAGCAAATAGTAAGCACCCAAGGTTGATTATGTGGATCATATCTTTCTCATATATATTTTTAAATATGTTTAAAATATTGAAATGTGTATATATTTTGCCATAATGGATGTTACTAGCATCTGTAACTTTTGAAATGTCGCCGTTGTCTTAAATTCAAAACACATCACACATTTCGAACCCTATGTTAGGCTTATAAATGAAAACAATAATAATCCATGAATGCATGCATTCATATGTATATCAACCACTAATTTATTGTTTTGATAATTAAATTACAAAAATGTAAATTTTGCCAGTACAAGCTATGTTATCCAAACAATGTCCATCGTAGAATTTTTATACCCTATCCTAAGGGTATATTAAGTTTGACACATAGTTTGTAACATAGAGAAATAATCGAGATAGACCCTATAAAGTATATATATTCGTGATCAGCATCAATAGCGAAATCGATTGAGCGATGACCGTCCGTCCGTCCGTCCGTCCGTCCGTCCGTCCGTCCGTATGTCACCGCTTTTTGGGCCTTAAATTTTGAGCTAGGACGATGAAATTTCATATCTGGGCTTCTGAGAAAAAGATACAGTACAAGTGTAAAATTTTTTTAAATCCGCCCACTGCCACGCCCACTTTTTCATAACTTCACTAAATTATATGAAACCGAAAAATTTTGTTAAGACCAAATATTTAGGCATTCGGACTCCCCACAATCCACCCATACAAAAGTTTTGGCCACGCCCACTATTTGGGGGCGTTTTCATCATAAAACCGATTTTTGGGCCTTAAATTTTTAACTAGGACGCTGAAATTTCATATCTGAGCTTCTGACGAAAAGATACAGTAGAAGTGTAAATTTTTGAAATCCGCCCACTGCCACGCCCACTTTTTCATAACTTCACTAAATTATATGAAACCGAAAAATTTTGTTAAGACCAAATATTTAGGCATTCAGATTCCCTACAATCCATCCATACAAAAGTTTTGGCCACGCCCACTTTTTGGGGGCGTTTTCATCACAAAACCGATTTTTGGGCCTTAAATTTTTAACTAGGACGCACAAATTTCATATCTGGGCTTCAAAGAAAAAGATACAGTACAAGTGTAAAATTTTTTTACATCCGCCCACTACCACGCCTACTTTTTTATAACTTCACTAAATTATATGAAACCGAAAAATTTTGTTAAAACCAAATATTTAGGCATTCAGATTCCCTACAATCCACCCATACAAAAGTTTTGGCCACGCCCACTTTTTGGGGGCGTTGTCATCAAAAAACCTATTTTGATAAAATTTTACATGTAACATCCTCAAACGTTCGACATTATAGTTATATTTGAGTACAAAATGTAATTTGGCCACGCCCACTTTATAGAGAGGAGGATAGGGTATCATACGATCCGTTCCAGACGGATTGTAGCTTTTCTGTATGTTTTTTTTTTTGTATGGTTGCGCCAATGGGTGTGGTAATCTTCTAAAGATATTAATAGCCCGGGCTACCAGCATGCACGATTCACACACCCGAACTGCTCGATGCCAGGAATGCGCCTACGTACTAATCCACACCCAGCACTCTTCTACCACTCTCCCCGCGGGACTGCCGGTTTTTATTGCTTCGCGGGGCTGGTTAGCAACTTGTGCTATGTGCTCTGTTCTGCCGTTGTGGCTCTTCTTATTCGTTCAAGTCTCCTTAGCTCGTTTTGCACGCTCGTTATGAAGGAGCAGATCTCTGACCAGTAATTCTCTGAGCTTATCATACGGCTTACTAGAAGCTCCGGGATGGGTAGGTCCATTCCTGCCTCTGCGAAGCGTCTACAATGGAATATTGCGTGCTCCGCGTCTTCCTCTTCTTCTGGACATTCTGTGCAGAAGAGTGAGCTATCGTGTCCAAATCTGTGAAGATATTTCCGATAGCCGCCGTGACCGGACAGGAATTGCGTAAGGTGGTAGTTGCAATCCCCGTGTGCTCTTTTTGTCCAAACCTCGATTGTGGGAATCAGCTTGTGGGTCCATCTGCCTTTTTCCGTGCTATTCCACCTGGCCTGCCACAGTGCCACAAATGTTGCCCTTTCTTCTGCTTTTACTCTCCTGGTAACGCCGGTTTCTTATCAGTTCGTGTTTCGCCTAAGGTAAACTCTTTGCATTTCGTTGGCGAGAATGTCGATAGGGACCATACCCGCTATAACACAGGCTGCTTCGTCCGGAAACCGCATATTGTTCTAATTGCGCAGAGTCTGTATGCAGACGAGAGCTTTCTTTTTGTCACAATCTTTCGGCTGGTTATTAAGACAGCCTCCGTCTTGTGGTCAGCTAGTTCAGCCTCTAGCCAATTTTTGATTCTGGCGATCGCTTCATCCGTGGCGGACTCTACCTCGCGGATGTGCTTAGCTATGGTAACTACAGCGATATCGTCAGCAAAGCCTATAACCTTAACTCCTTGTGGCAGCGTTAATCGCAGAACTCCGTCGTACATTATGTTCCACAGGAGGGGTCCAAGGATAGTCCCTTGGGGGACTCCCGCGGAAACATTGTAGTATTTAAAGCCGTCATCCGTCTGGTACCTCAGCTTCCTATTAGTGAAGTAGCTAAGGATTATCTTCACGAGGTAATTTGGTGTATCCATTCTGGTCAGAGATCTCCTAATGCAGGACCAGTTCGCAGAATTAAAGGCATTTTTAACGTCGAGCGTTACAACTGCGCAGTATCGCTTCAGCAGCTGTATCTACTACCTCTTTTATGGCATCGACGGTAGAACGCGATTTTCTAAAGCCATACTGGTGGTCAGACAAAGCTCCTCTATCCTCTGCCACGGCCATTAGTCTGCCGTATATGATACGTTCTAGAATCTTTCCAGTTGTATCTAGCAGACATATTGGTCGATACGCCGAAGGTTCTCCAGGTGGCTTGTTTCCCTTGGGTAGCAACACCAGATGTTGGAGTTTCCATGGTTCAGGGAAGAAACCCTCCTGGAGGCACCTTTGCATCGTTGTTATAAACAGATCAGGTCTCCTTTTGACGACTGCTTTGATCGCTATATTTGGGATGCCGTCGGGTCCGGGTACTTTGTTGTCGTCTATCTTTTTGCATGCTTCGTGCAGTTCCGCCGGCGTGATTGGTGGGATTTGTTCCATGCTGGTCTCCGTCATGATGGTGCACAGAGTAGGTGATCTACGGGGAAATAGATGCTCTACTATCGTTCGCAACATTGTTGGGCAGGATATTTGTGGGGAACTACTGCCCCTTAGCTTCTTCATCAACATTCTATATGCCATCCCCCAGGGGTCTAGAGTTGTTTAAAGCATCTTGCTTTGCTCTCTTTGATGGCCTTTTCAAGGTCGCGTCTCGCCAACCTGAAGGTATCCAGACGTTCTGGGAACTCTGGTCTTCCCCTGGAACGCTGTGATCTGCGTCGGGCCTGTAAGCAATTTGCCCTGAGCGTTTTAATCTCATCGTCCTACCAATAGCAAGGTGCCTTGTGTTAAGGACGTCTGCTTCGCAAACCCCGTTCAATTGGTACTGGGCTATGATTGCATCACAGATATCCTTCTTGGTGGTGACCTCATTAATGTCCTTGATTTCCAACGTCATTCGGTGCGTCAGCATTCGAACTTCCACGCCATTCCCAAGGGTTTCACTGATTATACCCTAAAACTGTTAGGTTTTCCCACCTGTCTCGTTGAGTTGAAACAGCAGGTCACCTTTCTGGGTCCATCGAATCTTTGTCACCGACTCACCGAGATTGCCGAGTTTAGGATCTGCTTTAACTCTTCGGAGTATTTCCGCATAGGATAGGTCACCTTTCGCTACCACCACGATTGCATCGGGTCGGGTTTTCTCCTTCGTAGGCCCATTTTGCTTCTTGGGCTCTTTCTTCTTCCTAGTCACCTTTGACCAAGCGCTGCTGTCGATGTTACTATTTTCGACTTGCCTGACGTTCACTGCATTGCCAGTCTTTTGAAGCTTGGCGCTCGCATTTTTTTCACCTTTGCCATCGTTTTGAAGATTGGCTTTGTATCGGGGTACTTTTGTACCCTCAATTGCTGGCGGTTTTTGGCGTCGTTTTGGACCTGGGCTTTCTACATACTAGAGTACCTATGTCATATCGTATGCATTAATAGATGCTTTACCAGTTTTTCTTTGAACGCTCTCTGATAGGTCCTTAATTAAAGGGTGAATAACATGTTTATACTTTTCGCCTTTGTTACTTTTAATTTGGGAAGCAATCATAGTTTCTCATATTCACATTGGTTTTATGTGATGTTTTTCGATATTGTTGTAAATCCTCATTAGTATACCGAGATTTTATAGGGTTTTTACGTAAAATCAACTCATAGAGCCTTCTATTCCACTGAATATTTCATCGTCAATAACGAAATCATGGTGTTCGTTGATTGAAAATGTTGATATATGTACCAAGTAGAATTTGATTGCGAATCGAAATGTGGACCATAGATCTTGTCACAATTCTCATTTGATGGTGATGATCGATTGAATGGAGTACTTTGATTGAGATTATCGTTATAGAAATTTGTGGATGTTCTAAATGAAGGATCTTTATCTATTGTTGCCGAAGTCGATAACAATGGTTTCAGAGATGAGTACTCGAAACTTAAATTGTTTTTTTTTTTCTGGTGGGCTTTGAAATTTTAATTGTCGTTTTACTATTTCATTTATGTCTTTCATTTTATTAGTATTTTGAGTATCCTCACTCTCGACCTTTTTCGAGATTTTTTTTAAAGGTTCAATTATTGGTTTAGTATTTTCAAAATCTGTTTCCTTCATAGTTTTTCCAGTTTTGAGAAACATATATTTCTTCTTCAAAGCATTTCTAGGTTTTCATTTACATATATCCATATTTATGTGTGCGAATGAATTGCAAATAGGGTAGTTCCAAAATAGGGCTATTCCGTCAACAAGGTTGTTCACTCAACAGGGCTGTTCTCAACAGGGCTGTTCCTTCAACAGGGCTGTTTCCAACAGGGCTGTTCCTTCAACATATGCTTTGGTATACGACTGACACAAATACAAACTAGTAGTGCGATTGCACCTTAAATCACAATAATGATAAAATTAAATCACTTCAACTATGACAGCTCATCTCACATCTCTAATTATAAAGAAGCAGGTATTTGCATTAAACCTGTTACTATACAATCAACGTCTGATAAGAGAACCTCAAAACTCACTGTACGAAATCAGAAAATTTCTATTATCACAAGGGTACAAATTGAAAAATTAAATCAAATCAATCAAAGTCATGCTGAACATTTTCGAAGAACCAAACTTTTGGGGAGAGTATCTCAAAATTGAAACATCACACACAATCGGCGTATTTAAATAATTTCGAGAAAAATGACATACAAATTTGTGCTCAACATCAAAATCTTAATATTTTAAGAAAACTGATGGAATCGCAATCGCGAATATAAAACTTATAAATAACGAAGTGGCTTTTTTGTTCGGTGAAATTCTCTATGAATTAAATAGTGTCGAAATCGATAGCAATCGTAATGTTGGTATCACTTTTTTTTTTTTTTTATAACTAGCTTGCGCTCAAGGGGTTATGATTACCCTTAAAGTGTTAAGACACAGCGCGAGCGGAAGTTTTTGACTTACGCCTAACAAAGAGCATGGCATAAGTCGGAAATGAATAGGGAGATAGGATAAATAATTTTGTGGTGTAGTGGTTTTTGAAACTCAGGTGATGTTAGGTTCCAGTATTTGCTCCATGGGTGGTGTCCGCACTAAGCGGGGAGTTGTTGCGAATTTTTGCATTCGTCATAATTCACATTATTTTTTTTTCGAGTATGCACGAGGCTACTCTAGATGGAATTGAGGGGCGTGACATTTTAATGTAAATACTGCAAATATTGAATGGGTATGGCTGGGATTTGAGCGCACAACCTTCCATTCAATAGACGAACGCATTACCACTACACCGTGGCCACCCACTTCACTTCAACTATTGAAATTATATTTCCTTAAATAAAAATGAAAGTGCTATGATATATGATATATCAATCGACGTCAATAGGCTCTTTTTTTAATTTTTGCATACCTTTACATAAATTCCTAGAATTTGCTGAAGACTAAAAAAGATTTAATTCATGCATGATTTAATTGTAACGTGTTTATGAACCGACGAACATTCCTTAATTACTGATGAAACTGAAAAGGCAAAGATAAATATGTTCAAAGTATATACAGTGGAAAATTACCCATATTATATTGATTGATAATTACAAATTAAAGCTGTACAAACCTATTAATAATTGTTGTTTGGAACTGGGATCTATACGAATATCCAGCACTACCTAGTTCCGATCATCATATTTGGAATGTGAAGACAACATCTCAATTGGAGAGACCACGCTACATTATCTTTGCTCTGCAAATCAACAAACGTAATTTACTAAATGGAAATCCAACTAATTGTATTGTTATGTAATAGAATGCTATTACTGCACTCTCTTATACATTACAATAGCCCCACCCATTTCAAACCTTCTCACCGCCACGCTCGTCGTTTGGTCATCAAACACCAAGCGTGGCTTACACGTCTTTTCTCTTAATCTTGGCTCTCTCTCATCATGACGATAGAGGCTTCGGCTTGGGATGTATGTATGTAGTTTAGGAGTTAGTTACTAAGTTGTAAGTAGCCTGATTGGAAGGCACCAACAAGAAGCTAATAAAGATATACATATGTGTAATCATCAATGGGATTTCGTGTTTTCTTTTGTAACATCAATGTATAGTAATACATTGTATAGCTGGCGCAGTTGGTAAATTATTCGAGTTGTTTGTGAAAATAAAAGTAAAACTTACTAAAAAAATACTACATAAATATACGAAAAACTGCAGTAATTTAAAAACGAAAAGTCAAAAAAAAAAAAGTGCTTAAACGAACAATAGAATAAAAGTAAGCGTTTTTAAAACCAAATTTAAAAGAAACCCTGCGTTTTTGTATTCAATAGAAAAAAAAACAATAAAAGAAAGTGAAAACGAAAAACATGCGGTCTCAATCAGAGTGTTAGTTCGAAAACAACTTTGTTCAAACCTCCCGTTCGAAAACAACACCACGAAAGACCCAACTTTACACAACTCAAACAGCAACGAAAATCTCTGCAGCGAAGCGGAACAGCCGAATCAACATTCAAAGAACCCCGTAGATCGAAGAAACCTTGAAAGGGAAAAAAAGCTCAACTTCCTGCGAGTAAGTACCAAACACAACATGGAAACCATAGTGCAGCTGATCAATTTAAAATAATATTAGAATTAATAAATAAACCCCCTGTATTCGATGGAAACGAAGATTATCTAATTGACTTCTTGGACAGAGTAGACTCAGTGGCATATTCTTTTGAAAGTTTTGATGTTAGTAATAAAGCACTTCTTTCAGGCTTTATAAAAGATAAGCTAGTAGGAAGGACTAGGTGCGAGCTACAAAAACACGGTAGATTAGGAACATGGTCGCAAATAAGAAGTATTCTTAAAAATAGTTTTGGGGAAAAGAGTTCTGTCAATGAATTTATAGATAGCATTCGTACCGCCAGAGTAACCACAACGATCGAAGACTATTATTTAACTATAAACACCTTCTTATGTATAATAAAAAACAAGTTTTTACTAGAAAATTACCAAATCGGACAAGAAATGATTGAGTCCAACAATAGAATTGCTCTAGACGCATTTAAAAACAATTTGCCAGAACCAACTAAATTTATAATATTAAGTCGTAATCCATCTTCATTAAACGAAGCCTACAAAATGATAACAGAAATTAACCACCAGTCGTACGGTCCCAATCTGCCAATCGACTAATTTAGAAACAGAGGTAGAGGCCAACTTAGTTACCATGGTCAGCAATATAATAATGCCCACACAAGAACTAACAATACAAATAATTATTTTACGCGAGGTGTTCAGACGCGACATGATGGTTACTATGCACCACGACAAAACAACTACACACAGAACTTCCAAACACGACAAGATAACAACTTAACACCGAGTGGCCGACAAAGCAATAACTGTGTACAAAGTAATCAATCGCGACAAACAAACAGATCTAGACAACTTAGTAATACTATGAATACCCATGGGCATTACACTAAATGAACAAAAACCATACAACGAACCTTGTTCACATTTCCAAAATCGCCCAAATTTTTACAGAGATCAGCGAAAAAATTACCCTATTTAATAGTTCAAAGCAGAACGAAACCTCTACGATTTATAATCGATTGCGGTGCGGAGTACAGCATCATTAATCAAAACCTGTGCAGTCCAAAGTGGAAGATAACTTCCAAAAATCATACCCTCAAATTACTTGGCCGTAACGTCCAAACTAATGTTGAGTACAGCTTACCTATTTTTAAAGAATTTAATAGATCCAACTATTTTGTGAACTTTTTAGAATATCAATTCCACGAATATTTCGATAGGTTAATAGGAAACAATATCCTTATTGACCTAAACCCAGTCATTGATTATAAAAATAGATCTCTCAGAACAGACAGCGCAGATATTCGGATATATTTCAACGAAGAAAAGGAAATATATGCGAAAAATTGCCATGAAGATAAATTTTTAAAAGTTTTTTGTAACGAAACTTTTCAAAACAAAATTTCTGACAAAGTGTTCGCGAGTCATTTACGCAGTGTCGACGTTGAGAAATTACATTTACAGCGAAATAAGACACCAGATAAATACGAAGAGCGAGGCCCCAATTTTAAGCAAGCTTTATCGATACCCAGAAATTCACGAAAAAGAGGTATATAGGCAAATTATCGAAATAAAATATAGGCAAATTATCGAAATGTTAGAGCAAAACATTATCGCACCAAGCAATAGCCCCTACAACTCGCCTATCTGGTTAGTAATACGGTTGGAGATAGGTTTCCTATGCCGAACATGGAAGATATGTTTGACAAGCTTGGCAGATGTAATTACTTTTCGACCATAGATTTAGTGGAAGGTTTTCATCAAATCGAAGTAGAACCGCGTGATAGGGCTAAAACCGCAGCAATTTTTAAGGATGCCGTTCGGGCTTAAGAATACCCCAGCGACATTCCAAAGAATGATGAATTTATAAACAAGATTTGCGTGGTCTATTTGGACGACATTTTAGTATTTTCTACAAGTTTCGAGGAGCAGTTGGTATCGCTAGCCAACATTTTTAAAAAATTAAGAGAATGCAACCTGAAAATTCAAGTCAACAAGTGTCGTTTTGCAGACGTATCTACTACATTCTTAGGGCATATTTTTGTAGAAAATGGTATAAAACCAGACAAAAATAAAATAAAAGCAATAACTGAAATGAAATTACCGAATAATATCAAAGGTATCAAACAATTTCTAGGAATAACCGGGTATTACCGGAAGTTCGTACGAGCTTATGCCAAAGTAACGTACACAATGATTGAATTTCTAAAAAATCTGTGATAGGGCTAAAACCGCAGCAATTTTTAAGGATGCCGTTCGGGCTTAAGAATGCCCCAGCGACATTCCAAAGAATGATGAATTTATAAACAAGATTTGCGTGGTCTATTTGGACGACATTTTAGTATTTTCTACAAGTTTCGAGGAGCACTTGGTATCGCTAGCCAACATTTTTAAAAAATTAAGAGAATGCAACCTGAAAATTCAAGTCTACAAGTGTCGTTGTGCAGACGTATCTACTACATTCTTAGGGCATATTTTTGTACAAAATGGTATAAAACCAGACAAAAATAAAATAAAAGCAATAACTGAAATGAAATTACCGAATAATATCAAAGGTATCAAACAATTTCTAGGAATAACCGGGTATTACCGGAAGTTCGTACGAGCTTATGCCAAAGTAACGTACACAATGATTGAATTTCTAAAAAATCTGTGATAGGGCTAAAACCGCAGCAATTTTTAAGGATGCCGTTCGGGCTTAAGAATGCCCCAGCGACATTCCAAAGAATGATGAATTTATAAACAAGATTTGCGTGGTCTATTTGGACGACATTTTAGTATTTTCTACAAGTTTCGAGGAGCACTTGGTATCGCTAGCCAACATTTTTAAAAAATTAAGAGAATGCAACCTGAAAATTCAAGTCTACAAGTGTCGTTGTGCAGACGTATCTACTACATTCTTAGGGCATATTTTTGTACAAAATGGTATAAAACCAGACAAAAATAAAATAAAAGCAATAACTGAAATGAAATTACCGAATAATATCAAAGGTATCAAACAATTTCTAGGAATAACCGGGTATTACCGGAAGTTCGTACGAGCTTATGCCAAAGTAACGTACACAATGATTGAATTTCTAAAAAATCTGTGATAGGGCTAAAACCGCAGCAATTTTTAAGGATGCCGTTCGGGCTTAAGAATGCCCCAGCGACATTCCAAAGAATGATGAATTTATAAACAAGATTTGCGTGGTCTATTTGGACGACATTTTAGTATTTTCTACAAGTTTCGAGGAGCACTTGGTATCGCTAGCCAACATTTTTAAAAAATTAAGAGAATGCAACCTGAAAATTCAAGTCTACAAGTGTCGTTGTGCAGACGTATCTACTACATTCTTAGGGCATATTTTTGTACAAAATGGTATAAAACCAGACAAAAATAAAATAAAAGCAATAACTGAAATGAAATTACCGAATAATATCAAAGGTATCAAACAATTTCTAGGAATAACCGGGTATTACCGGAAGTTCGTACGAGCTTATGCCAAAGTAACGTACCCAATGATTAAATTTCTAAAGAATCCGAAAAAGTTAATTTTTCTGATCCTGAATATATGTATGTATAAAGGCGTTTAACAAATTAAAGATTTTGCTCACTCACTGAACAACCATGAGCGGAATTATTCGACCATCGAAAAAGAGCTTCTCGCTGTTGTTTGGTCAGTTAAATATTTTCGGACGTATTTGTACGGAAGGAAATTTACAGTCCGCACGGACCACAAACCATTAGTTTGGCTAAACGGCATCAAGGAACCAAACATGAAGCTTCAGCGGTTTAAAATAATTCTTAACGAATATGATTTTGAAATTGAGTACCTTAAAGGTAAAGAGAACTTTGTGGCTGATGGGCTTAGTAGGTATGTAAATCAAGATCAAAATAAGGAAATGTCGGACAACTACGAAGAAGTTAGTTTTGCGGACGTTTATAATAACGAGGTTGTAATTAGTGGTACTCGGGATTATTATTATTATTAGTATTTGAGAATGGGGTATGTTGCACTGCGACCTGTTGGTCTATTGTGCCCCCAGCTAACACCTCGGGGAGGTACATGCCCTCATTAGAGTTCCCCTCGTTTTTGGATTCCTTTCGGAATTATTTCGAGGGTAAAGCACTCTTACTACGCCTTGGCGGAAGAAGTATATCCTAGAGCTCTCTCTAATCCAGTTTCCTTTAGGAATCTAGGGATGAGAGCTGGATCTAGTGACGGTATTTCTTCATCTGATAATTGGTACTTGCCCAAGTATTTCAGTCTTTTGTGGGTCAATGCCCCACAGGATCCCAGCACATGTTCCGGGATTTCGCTGGACTCATTGCAGAATCGACAGAGTCCTTCTTCAGATATACCTAGTTTCCTTAGGTGCTCCTCGAGTTTACAATGCCCCGTTAAAAAGCCCGTTAGGATACGGAGGTTATTTTTGCTCATGCTGATGCATGCATCGAATCTTTTTCGGTTGTATTGCCCTAGAAGTTTCTTGGCTTGTATCATTCCATGGGCGTTGTTCCAGGTTCTTGCCCTGTTTTCTCTTTCTTGTTTCCTGAATTCTTCTTTGAGGGTATGATCCCCTATTCCGCAGAATGGTTCAGGACCTGCGAAGGATTCTGATGCTCCTTTTCTTGCTAGGGAGTCGGCCATTTCATTACCCTCTATTACCACATGACCAGGTATCCAACATAGGGTTACTTTGTTTTTACTGCCTACTTCATTAAGTTTTTTCAGGCATTCCCACACAAGTTTGGACTTAATGATATAGGAGTCAAGTGCCATGATAGCAGCTTGGCTATCTGGCAATATAGTTATATCACAGTTGACATGGTTTCTATCAAGATTGATTTGGACACATCTATTAATAGCATAGATTTCAGCCTGAAAGATTCTAGTACTTTTGCCAATGGATCCAGAGTATTTGGTTCTGGGCCCAAATACCCTTGCTCCAATTCCTTCATCATAGTGGATACATTGCTCCAACTTTTTTTGGTACTGAGCTTAGCAACAAAGTTCCTTTGAAAGTTAAACCTTTCTTTTTACCCATGCAATCGCTCCATATGTGATCATTGGTCTCACAATAGCAATATACATCCACATAAGGATGGTAGGGCTATATCCCCAAGATTTGCCCGCCAGGCTTCGACAGATCATCAGGGCCCGCGTGGCTTTCCTGGTTATCTCTTCTATATGTTTTTTCCAGATGAGTTTACTGTCTAGGTTTAGTCCCAGATATTTAACTTCTTTGACTGGTGTCAGTATTGTACCCGACAGCCTTTATGGGTTCAGTCTTTCAAGTTTTATTTTCCTCGTGAAAGATACTATTGTAGTTTTTGCCGGATTAAGGCTTAGCCCAGCCGTCAAATATCATTCGCGAGTTATATTAAGTCCCCGTTGTACTATATTGCATAGGGTTTCCTCAAATTTGCCTCTGGCAATAATAACTATGTCATCAGCATATGCATGACAGTTGATGTTGTAACGCTTATTACGCGGGACGAATTATATTCGCGTCGCGCACCACTTATGTTTAAACTGTTTACGCGTAGTTTTCACGCTTCCTTGGACGTGGAAGCGTGACTGCGCGGAGAGTTAAAAAAAACGAGTTGTTTATTATTATTCTTTATACCCTATCCTAAGGGTATATTAAGTTTGACACATAGTTTGTAACATAGAGAAATAATCGAGATAGACCCTATAAAGTATATATATTCGTGATCAGCATCAATAGCGAAATCGATTGAGCGATGACCGTCCGTCCGTGAGTCCGTCCGTATGTCACCGCTTTTTGGGCCTTAAATTTTGAGCTAGGACGATGAAATTTCATATCTGGGCTTCTGAGAAAAAGATACAGTACAAGTGTAAAAATTTTTTAAATCCGCCCACTGCCACGCCCACTTTTTCATAACTTCACTAAATTATATGAAACCGAAAAATTTTGTTAAGACCAAATATTTAGGCATTCAGATTCCCTACAATCCTCCCATACAAAAGTTTTGGCCACGCCCACTTTTTGGGGGCGTTTTCATCACAAAACCGAGTTTTGGGCCTTAAATTATTAAATAGGACGCTGAAATTTCATATCTGGGCTTCCAAGAAAAAGATACAGTACAAGTGTACATTTTTTTTACATCCGCCCACTGCCACGCCTACTTTTTTATTACTTCACTAAATTATATGAAACCGAAAAATTTGGTTAAGACCAAATATTTAGGTATACAGATTCCCTACAATTCACCCATACAACAGTTTTGGTCACGCCCATTTTTTGGGGGCGTTTTCATCAAAAAACCGATTTTGATAAAATTTGCATGTAACATCCTCAAACGTTCGACATTATAGCTATATTTGAGTACAAAATGCAATTTGGCCACGCCCACTTTATAGAGAGGAGGATAGGGTATCATACGATCCGTTCCAGATGGATTGTAGCTTTTCTGTATGTTTTTAATATAAGGTCCGCCGTCTTAAGCATCGCTGCGACCTTTTATTATATTTTATTTATTTATTTACATATATTGGTCCGCCGTCTTTAGCGTCGCTGCGACCTTTTGAAATTTCAGATTAACTCTAACTTTTCTTCTCACATCAATCCTCCTTTTATACTAATTTTAACATCGTCCTTTCTCCTTTCTATCCCTTCCCAGGACCTCTTTTCTCCTGCATTTTACATACGGTCGCTAACACGACCGTTTGTAATAGTCGCTTATGCGTTTCCCGTCGTAAAACAGTCTTCTCCTGCATCTTGGGTATTATCACCCAGAGCCGGTGTCAAGTGTCATCCATCCATAAATTGTATTAAACCGTAACGCAAAATGCATTTCGAGTTTTATTACCCTGTGCGTTTTGAGTACGTATTCGGTTGGTGTCATATTTCGGACATGCAATCGTCGGCTCGGGTAGTCGACGCCGAACGATCGGGGTAGAATTACGTACATACATTATGATGGAGTTCGTTGCTTGACAGTGCAGTTTATTACTATCTTGGGTTGGCAAAGCGAGAACCACAAATTTGAATACATATGTATGTGTATGCCAGGTTAGTGTCGATTGTCATGGGAAGGCTGGAGATGGTTTCAATGCAGGTGGACATTTCTTGGTTGTGCGTATCGCGACATACCATCCCCCTTTGAAAAAGAAAATTCTTACCTGAAGGGTTAGAATTTTCTGTAAGTAGGTTTCGATGTGAAAAGAAAAGTTGTTACAAAATTGTTGATATAAGGATTGGTATGTATTTTACAAATGTTTGTTAGGAGTAAAAAAAATATTTAATTCAATACATATGGTTTTTTTTTCACTATAAGTATAATTTTTGGTTTTGTTTAGGTATTTGATAATTAATACCGAAAAACAGTAATAATATTTGTTTTTGCGATACTTTAGCTTAATATTTTTATTTTTGTTATTTTACAATAGATACCTAATTAAAAAAAATCGATCTTTCCTTGCGCCTATTTTCAATATAAAGAGATGTCAAGATACAGTGACTTTTAGAGAAAGATCAGGTAGCATTTGAGTATATGAAAGCTATGGTTTATCGATTGTTTTGAAGAGTAAGCAATAGGGACTTTCTTCGTAACTTTATTTATATTCTAGTTTTTAAATTTAAATTGTTTTTAATTTTCCACCAGAGATTAAACTCTGCACAAATATGGATTTATATCTACGTGTATAATTGAAATAAATTGAAAATTGAAAAAAAAGTATAATTTTTGTTTTATAAGTTTTTTTTTTCTTTTATTTAAAAATAATATGGGAACGCTTAACTTATTACATTAAGTGTTGTATTGAGATAAGAAAAAAAAATTTTATTTTTATATGTTACTAGCTGAACTGAGGATGGTTTTGACAGTGTCATTGATCGGTCTGGGTGTTTTATATTTTGATCAACTTTTGTGTTGGTTTTGGTTGTGTCTACTATAGGTTCTATGTCCCGCATTTCCACAATTACAACTTCTTCAACTAAAACTTACTTACCTTGCAGTTTTCTGCGAATTAATGAGACAGCTTGGGCAACTACATACATAAGTAATCATATTGCCAATAAACTAGAGAACGAAAAAGATGTTAAAGATAGGGTTTGGTGATTAAAGGATGGTTGATCTTTGTTAAATTTGTCTAGTTTATCGTATATGTCCTCTAACGACTGTGTATTTTTATTAATTATGTCATTAGTTTCCTGTTTGATCAGTAGGTTAGACGTTTTCTTAATTTTCAGTCGTGGAAAGTAATCGTTGTAGGTGTTGTTCAGAAATTTTAACAGTGGGTGGTCCAGTGGGAAATAGTTTGGTTGAGTAATTCTTATTGGTTCCTTGGTAGTGAATTGTTTGGTCTGCAATTTATAGTTGACAAGGTTGGGTTAGTGTAAGTACACCTTGTCTCTCGAGCTGCGATGTTATAAAGTTATTGGAACAAGTAATATGTATAGTTTGGGGGTTTTGAACTGAGAACAACTAACTGCTAGGCCTCTTCAGTTTTAATATGAAATCTTGTGGTGGTATTTGAAGTTTTATTGGGCACTCCACTTTTTCATTTAAAGGGTTCAATAACATTTTTAGTGCACATTCTTTTCTAAAACTGGCTTGTGATGTAGGGCCTTCTAGTAGTCCAACGTAAGTGTCGGTGTCTAATGTTTTGCTTACTTTTATATAATTTTGAATATCTTTTGATTGAATAAGGTAAATATTTAGGTTTGGTTGTTTATAGCTACGTGGGAATACTTTATGTCTGGTATTACTGATTGTCCATGTGCTGTGTGTATTGGATAGCACCAGATCTGTAAGAACTGCATTTTTGGTAGAGTGAAAATGGGTAAGGTTATTCTGATTACCACTTTATCGTGTAATAGGTGTGATTTGACTGTGGCTGTTTGGTATAAGACTGATAGGCAGTCCTTTTAGGCAGATTTTGTCTTTTGATATATATTTGCTAAAGTATTGCGTGAAATTAACAATCTAGCAGTGAGTTTCCTTTTATTTCTAATTCACCTAACTTACTATATATCTCCTGTTCATTTGTGTGATACATAGTACCAAATAAATAGTGCATTGCACTACCAATTCCTTTGAATATTGACCTTTTTTGACGGGGTTTATTAATTAGATCCCGAATTGTTCGTGTTCGCGATTTGATTTGGTCTATAATGGAATGAATATGTAGTTTCTGTGATTGGCATGTACTCTTTATGGTATTATTGATGTAACATAGGCTTAAGCTTAGATGTTCGGCATATTCTGCTAACTTTGTATGATTGTCTAATTCTGTTAGGTCAATTTCGGTGAATATGTTCCAATCATTGTGGTATAGCCATAATTCGCCTACGTGTTCAAAAACCTGCGGAGTAATAGTATACGGTTGCTTTGTAGATTCGCCGGTGATAGCGGTTATTGCCAAAAGTAAAAGAAACAGTTCCATAATGTGCTGCGGAATTTGAAATGGATGGGGTTAAAAAGGTATTATTTGAAAAAGAAAATTGGAGGGAGGAGGTGGATGTGTCGTTAATCATAATGTGGCTTCAAACGATTGTTGTGTACTACTACTTGTCTTCTTCCTATTTTGATAGTTGTGTTAACGGGTTCTGTTACCGCTACAACTGGGTAAGGACCTCTCCAAATAGGTGGTTATTTGCACTTTCGGTTTTCATTTTTTATGAGTACCTCATCTCCTATGTGAAAAGTGTGGAGTCTTATTGCCTTATCGTACTGTAATTTGGACCTATTTTTGCTAGATAGTAGATTTCGTCTTGCTATAGAATATGACTTTTGAAGTTTGTATTTTAACAGGTGATAATAACTTTCATGATTATAGAGGGGTTCAGGTGCTCGTTTTAAGTTAGACGGTACATCAGCTGTGAAACCATACAGGCATTCCATAGGCGTGAGGTTAGTACTGTCATTGAAACTATTGTTATAGACAAATGTCGCTGTTCGTAGGTATTGGTCCCATGACTTAGGATTTTTATCAGTTATGCTACGCAGATATTCCACTATTGGTCGGTGGGCTCTTTCAAGAGTACCATTTGACTGTATATGGTATGCTGATGTTTGTAATTTCCGTATTTTCAGAAGTTTACACAATCCTTTGAATACGTCACTAATAAAATTGGTTCCCTGGTCGGTGACTATCTGTTTAGGGATTCCGTATCGTGTGATTATTTGATCAAACACTAATTGTGCTACAGTCTGGCCCTCTGCATTCGACAATGCATGGCAATCTATAAATTTAGTGAGGTTGTCCTGGAAGGTTAATATATATATGTTACCAGTATGCGATTGCTGCAGAGGTCCTACGATGTCTAAATACACCTTGTCGAAAGGTTTTTCAGCGATATCTGTAATCACCATTCGCATTCGAAGAAAGGGGATTTGTTGCGGTAAAATTTACCACAACAAGGACTCTATTGCGCTCCTTCGCTCCCTCTTTTCTTCCATTGCCCCTGCAAAATTCTGGGAAAATGGAGGGCAGCCATGGTCCCATCAGCCATAGGCCCATTTCCCCAGCATCTTGTACCGGCAACCCTTCTAGGTGACCGGAGTTGATGACGGAGACTGGCGGTCTCTTGGCCTTGCGCGAACAGGGGGTCTGGCGCCGAGATAATGACGAAAGCAGCCAACTAGAGACAAGACTTTAGCTTTATACAAATACACATACACGGAACATGACATCACGACGAGAAGATCCCGAGTAATCCAGCATAATCGATATCTACACATTTTTATACCCTATCTTAAGGGTATATTAAGTTTGACACATAGTTTGTAACATAGAGAAATAATCGAGATAGACCCTATAAAGTATATATATTCGTGATCAGCATCAATAGCGAAATCGATTGAGCGATGACCGTCCGTCCGTCCGTCCGTCCGCCCGTCTGTCCGTCCGTATGTCACCGCTTTTTGGGCCTTAAATTTTGAGCTGGGACGATGAAATTTCATATCTGGGCTTCTGAGAAAAAGATACAGTACAAGTGTAAAAATTTTTTAAATCCGCCCACTGCCACGCCCACTTTTTCATAACTTCACTAAATTATATGAAACCGAAAAATTTTGTTAAGACCAAATATTTAGGCATTCAGGCCACCCATACAAAAGTTTTGGCCACGCAAACTTTTTGGGGGCGTTTTCATCACAAAACCGATTTTTGGGCCTTAAATTTTTAACTAGGACGCTGAAATTTCATATCTGGGCTTCTGACGAAAAGATACAGTACAAGTGTAAAATTTTTTCACATCCGCCCACTGCCACGCCTACTTTTTTATAACTTCACTAAATTATATGAAACCGAAAAATTTTGTTAAGTCCAAATATTTAGGTATTCAGATTTCCTACAATTCACCCGTAGAAGAGTTTTGGCCACGCCCACTTTTTGGGGGCGTTATCATCAAAAAACCTATTTTGATAAAATTTTACATGTAACATCCTCAAACGTTCGGCATTATAGCTATATTTGAGTACAAAATGCAATTTGGCCACGCCCACTTTATAGGGAGGAGGATAGGGTATCAGACGATCCGTTCCAGACGGATTGTAGCTTTTCTGTATGTTTAATAGTAAAATTGATGTGGACCGACTTAAGGTCATTTAATTTAATTTGCCATTTCTTGGTCCATTTTGAAATATTGTTCACTGCCTTCTGTAGCTTTTTCGTCGCTATTTCTACGGTTTCACCCACAGCAAGTACAGCAGTATCATCTGCAAATGTTGCCATAGTTATTTCTTCACTTTCTGGTAGATCGCTGGTAAATAAAAGATATAATACAGGGCCTAGCACACTGCCTCGTGGTACACCAGCTTCTATTTCTCTCAATGTGGAGTACTCATCCCCTTGTTTAATTCTACAATATCGCTGCAATATATAAGATTCTAAAATTTCTGAATATTGCTTTGGTAGATGCTTTTGCAATTTATGGATCAGTCCTTTGTGCCAGACTTTATCGAAAGCTTGTGCTATATCAAGGAATATAGCAGAGCATATCTTTATACCCTATCCTAAGGGTATATTAAGTTTGACACATAGTTTGTAACATAGAGAAATAATCGAGATAGACCCTATAAAGTATATATATTCGTGATCAGCATCAATAGCGAAATCGATTGAGCGATGACCGTCCGTCCGTCCGTCCGTCCGTATGTCACCGCTTTTTGGGCCTTAAATTTTGAGCTAGGACGATGAAATTTCATATCTGGGCTTCTGAGAAAAAGATACAGTACAAGTGTAAAATTTTTTTAAATCCGCCCACTGCCACGCCCACTTTTTCATAACATCACTAAATTATATGAAACCGAAAAATTTTGTTAAGACCAAATATTTAGGCATTCAGATTCCCTACAATCCACTCATACAAAAGTTTTGGGCACGCCCACTTTTTGGGGGCGTTTTCATCACAAAACCGAGTTTTGGGCCTTCAATTATTATCTGGGCTTCCAAGAAAAAGATACAGTACAAGTGTAAAATTTTTTTACAACCGCCCACTGCCACGCCTACTTTTTTATAACTTTACTAAATTATATGAAACCGAAAAATTTTGTTAAGACCAAATATTTAGGTATACAGATTCCCTACTATTCACCCATAGAACAGTTTAGGTCACGTGCACTTTTTGGGGGCGTTTTCATCAAAAAACCGATTTTGATAAAATTTTATATGTAACATCCTCAAACGTTCGACATTATAGCTATATTTGAGTACAAAATGCAATTTGGCCACACCCACTTTATAGAGAGGAGGATAGGGTATCATACGATCCGTTCCAGACGGATTGTAGCTTTTCTGTATGTTTTTCTCTTCAAATGCTTTTTCGATTCCATCCGTTATTCTATGCACCTGATCAATCGAATGCTTTGTTCCAAAACCAAATTGATAGTTTGGAATTAGCGATTTTTCTTCGATTATTTTATGCAGACGTTTAATCAACATTTTTTCGAGTAGCTTGGACAATATAAGCAGTATCGATATTGGACGATAGGAGTTAACTTCACTAGGTGGTTTGCCTGGTTTTGGTATCATAATTACCTCCGCGACTTTCCACATGCTTGGGAATTTTTTTTTTGGGAATTGTTTTAGGATTCTTCCAGTTATCAAATCAAATCCCGGGGCTTTTTATACCCTATCCTAAGGGTATATTAAGTTTGACACATAGTTTGTAACATAGAGAAATAATCGAGATAGACCCTATAAAGTATATATATTCGTGATCAGCATCAATAGCGAAATCGATTGAGCGATGACCGTCCGTCCGTCCGTCCGTCCGTATGTCACCGCTTTTTGGGCCTTAAATTTTGAGCTAGGACGATGAAATTTCATATCTGGGCTTCTGAGAAAAAGATACAGTACAAGTGTAAAAATTTTTGAAATCCGCCCACTGCCACGCCCACTTTTTCATAACTTCACTAAATTATATGAAACCGAAAAATTTTGTTAAGACCAAATATTTAGGCATTCAGATTCCCTACAATCCACCCATACAAAAGTTTTGGCCACGCCCACTTTTTGGGGGCGTTTTCATCACAAAACCGATTTTTGGGCCTTAAATTTTTAACTAGGACGCTGAAATTTCATATCTGGGCTTCCAAGAAAAAGATACAGTACAAGTGTAAAATTTTTTTACATCCGCCCACTGCCACGCCTACTTTTTTATAATTTCACTAAATTATATGAAACCGAAAAATTTTGTTAAGACCAAATATTTAGGCATTCAGATTCCCTACAATCCACCCATGCAAAAGTTTTGGCCACGCCCACTTTTTGGGGGCGTTATCATCAAAAAACCTATTTTGATAAAATTTTACATGTAACATCCTCAAACGTTCGACATTATAGCTATATTTGAGTACAATATGCAATTTGGCCATGCCCACTTTATAGAGAGGAGGATAGGGTATCATACGATCCGTTCCAGACGGATTGTAGCTTTTCTGTATGTTTTAGTATTGATGCCTTCTTTTATTTCTTTGGCAATTTCATTCGCCGTTACCGGTTGAATATATCTCTCTTCTTCGCACAATTCTTCCGTTTCTTCATAATCTTTATCTTCATAAGGTTGGAAGACTTTTGCGAGATACTCAGCAAATAAATTCGCTTTCTCTTGGTTGCTTTTTGTCCAGTTACCTTCTCTGTTTTTAACTGGTGGAATGTATGCTATTGGCCTCTTCATTTTCTTTGTTGCCTTCCACAGAGAATATTCGGTACTAGCATCATTCGTAAGATTGGTAAGGTATGTTTTAAGAGACTCATTCTCTTATCGATCTTTTAAGTTTACTGCTTAGCTTATTAAGCATAGTTTTGTCACTTGGCGCCCTTGATTGTTGCCAACGTTTTCTAGCTCTTCTCTTTTCTGCAATAATTTCACGTACTTCTTTTGGATAGGAGTTTTGTTGGACTTTTGGTTTAGTTCTAGGTGTTGCAGCTCATACAGCTTTTTGGATATTAGTTGTAAATATCTGCACAGCCTCATCTAATTGGTCTTCTGTATCAATTATCCCTGAAAGTTGGATACTTTCCTCCAAGTTCTCTCTAAAGTATGTAGTTCCAATCAGTCAGTTGATTAGGTATTTTCTTTGATAATGATAATGATCTGAGTCAAGATCTGGCCCCTCTTCTACTTTTATAGCATTTGACGAGTTATTCTTTGTTACGAAAAAGTCGACAAGATCTGGGATTTTATTCCTATCTATTGGCCAATAGGTGGGTTTTCCCGTTGAGTGATATTTGCCGCCAATTTCTCTTATTGTTTCATATAGTTCTCTTCCTCTCGTATTTGTTAATCTAGATCCCCAATACTTGTTTTTGGCATTAAAATCTCCTCCTGTGATAAATCTATTGCAGAATATGCGAAAGAGGCTTTTAAAATCATTTTTCTTAAGTTTATAGCTGGGAGAACAGTAAATTGATGCAACTGATATTTGTCCGCTTTTCGTTCTTATAGTTCTTAATAGGCTTCTGAGAAAAAGATACAGTACAAGTGTAAAAATTTTTTAAATCCGCCCACTGCCACGCCCACTTTTTCATAACTTCACTAAATTATATGAAACCGAAAAATTTTGTTAAGACCAAATATTTAGGCATTCAGATTCCCTACAATCCACCCATACAAAAGTTTTGGCCACGCCCACTTTTTGGGGGCGTTTTCATCACAAAACCGATTTTTGGGCCTTAAATTTTTAACAAGGACGCTGAAATTTCATATCTGGGCTTCTGACGAAAAGATACAGTACAAGTGTAAAATTTTTTCACATCCGCCCACTGCCACGCCTACTTTTTTATAACTTCACTAAATTATATGAAACTGAAAAATTTTGTTAAGACCAAATATTTGGGTATTTAGATTCCCTACAATTCACCCATAGAACAGTTTTGGCCACGCCCACTTTTTGGGGGCGTTATCATCAAAAAAACTATTTTGATAAAATTTTACATGTAACATCCTCAAACGTTCGACATTATAGCTATATTTGAGTACAAAATGCAATTTGGCCACGCCCACTTTATAGGGAGGAGGATAGGGTATCAGACGATCCGTTCCAGACGGATTGTAGCTTTTCTGTATGTTTATACCCTATCCTAAGGGTATATTAAGTTTGACACATAGTTTGTAACATAGAGAAATAATCGAGATAGACCCTATAAAGTATATATATTCGTGATCAGCATCAATAGCGAAATCGATTGAGCGATGACCGTCCGTCCGTCCGTCCGTCCGTATGTCACCGCTTTTTGGGCCTTAAATTTTGAGCTAGGACGATGAAATTTCATATCTGGGCTTCTGAGAAAAAGATACAGTACAAGTGTAAACATTTTTGAAATCCGCCCACTGCCACGCCCACTTTTTCATAACTTCACTAAATTATATGAAACCGAAAAATTTTGTTAAGACCAAATATTTAGGCATTCAGATTCCCTACAATCCACCCATACAAAAATTTTGGCCACGCCCACTTTTTGGGGGCGTTTTCATCACGAAACCGATTTTTGGGCCTTAAATTTTTATCTAGGACGCTGAAAATTCATATCTGGGCTTCCAAGAAAAAGATACAGTACAGGTGTAAATTTTTTTTACATCCGCCCACTGCCACGCCTACTTTTTTATAACTTCACTAAATTATATGAAACCGAAAAATTTTGTTAAGACCAAATATTTGAGCAGTTTTGGCCACGCCCACTTTTGGGGGCGTTATCATCAAAAAACCGATTTTGATAAAATTTTACATGTAACATCCTCAAACGTTCGACATTGTAGCTATATTTGAGAACAAAATGCAATTTGGCCACGCCCACTTTATAGAGAGGAGGATAGGGTATCATACGATCCGTTCCAGACGGATTGTAGCTTTTCTGTATGTTTAGAATTAGGTTCTATTTTTTTATGTTTTTTGTCTTTTGCCAGTTGAATCTGCTTTGCAACCGAACAGCCTCTGTAGTTAGCTGGATGCTTTTCGTTGCAGTTGGCACATTTTGCAGGTTCTTCTATTTCCCTCATACAGTCCTTAGTATGGTGGTTTCCTGCGCACTTAACGCATCTCGGATTAGAGATGCGTTAATATACCCTTAGGATAGGGTATAAAAATAGGAAGCGGTACTTTACTTTTAAATTTTAGCACATTGACAGCTTCTAATATTTTAAAGCTTTTACTTTTTATACCCTATCCTAAGGGTATATTAAGTTTGACACATAGTTTGTAACATAGAGAAATAATCGAGATAGACCCTATAAAGTATATATATTCGTGATCAGCATCAATAGCGAAATCGATTGAGCGATGACCGTCCGTCCGTCCGTCCGTCCGTCCGTCTGTCACCGCTTGTTGGGCCTTAAATTTTGAGCTAGGACGATGAAATTTCATATCTGGTCTTCTGAGCAAAAGATACAGTACAAGTGTAAAAATTTTTGAAATCCGCCGACTGGCACGCCCACTTTTTTATAACTTCATTAAATTATATGAAACCGAAAGATTTTGTTAAGACCAAATATTTAGGCATTCAGATTCCCTACAATCCACCCATACAAAAGTTTTGGCCACGCCCACTTTTTGGGGGCGTTTTCATCACAAAACCGATTTTTGGGCCTTAAATTTTTAACTAGGACGCTGAAATTTCATATCTGGTCTTCCAAGAAAAAGATACAGTACAGGTGTAAAATTTTTTTTACATACGCCCACTGCCACGCCTACTTTTTTATAACTTCACTAAATTATATGAAACCGAAAAATTTTGTTAAGACCAAATATTTGGGTATTTAGATTCCCTACAATTCACGCATAGAAGAGTTTTGGCCACGCCCACTTTTTGGGGGCGTTATCATCAAAAAACCTATTTTGATAAAATTTTACATGTAACATCCTCAAACGTTCGACATTATAGCTATATTTGAGAACAAAATGCAATTTGGCCACGCCCACTTTATAGAGAGGAGGATAGGGTATCATACGATCCGTTCCAGACGGATTGTAGCTTTTCTGTATGTTTAAGTCTTTAACTATACTCTCTGGGGAGCATGAAAAGTGTAATTTTTTTTACAACAACCTTAATTGGTCTTGTTTGCTTGTTCTCATAAGAGAACCATTGCACTTTTTTTTGGTTAAGTATTTTGATAAGTTTTCTATAAGAATCTTCTCCATCTACATTAATTTTAATATCATTGTTATTTATTAACATTGTATTTGCTTTAATTTTATTTTTCTCCAATACCTTAAGTAAGCTTTCGTACTTTATTATTTGCAGTGCAATAATAGGCGGAGGATTAATTGGCTTCCGATTGGTATTTTCTTTGTTAGGAGTATTATCCGCAACTTGGCTGCTTTCTTTTGGAGATGAAACTTTTGGGGATGTACTCATTTTTCGTTTTTTATTTTTATTCCCCTTTTTATACCCTATCCTAAGGGTATATTAAGTTTGACACATAGTTTGTAACATAGAGAAATAATCGAGATAGACACTATAAAGTATATATATTCGTGATCAGCATCAACAGCGAAATCGATTGAGCGATGACCGTCCGTCCGTCCGTCCGTCCGTCCGTCCGTCCGTATGTCACCGCTTTTTGGGCCTTAAATTTTGAGCTAGGACGATGAAATTTCATATCTGGGCTTCTGAGAAAAAGATACAGTACAAGTGTAAAAATTTTTTAAATCCGCCCACTGCCACGCCCACTTTTACATAACTTCACTAAATTATATGAAACCGAAAAATTTTGTTAAGACCAAATATTTATGCTTTCAGATTCCCTACAATCCACGCATACAAAAGTTTTGGCCACGCCCACTTTTTGGGGGCGTTTTCATCACAAAACCGAGTTTTGGGCCTTCAATTATTAACTAGGACGCTGAAATTTCATATCTGGGCTTCCAAGAAAAAGATACAGTACATGTGTAAATTTTTTTTACATCCGCCCACTGCCACGCCTACTTTTTTATAGCTTCACTAAATTATATGAAACCGAAAAATTTTGTTAAGTCCAAATATTTAGGTACTCAGATTCCCTACAATTCACCCGTAGAAGAGGTTTGGCCACGCCCACTTTTTGGGGGCGTTTTCATCACAAAACCGATTTTTGGGCCTTAAATTTTTAACTAGGACTCTGAAATTTCATATCTGGGCTTCCAAGAAAAAGATACAGTACTAGTGTAAAATTTTTTTACATCCGCCCACTGCCACGCCTACTTTTTTATAACTTCACTAAATTATATGAAACCGAAAAATTTTGTTGAGACCAAATATTTGGGTATTTAGATTCCCTACAATTCACCCATACAAAAGTTTTGGCCACGCCCACTTTTTGGGGGCGTTATCATCAAAAAACCTATTTTGATAAAATTTTACATGTAACATCTTCAAGCGTTCGACATTATAGCTATATTTGAGTACAGAATGCAATTTTGCCACGCCCATTTAATAGAGAGGAGGATAGGGTATCATACGATCCGTTCCAGACGGATTGTAGCTTTTCTGTATGTTTAAGACTTCCTTCTGTCTCCTTAAGTAGTTATTCTTCATCCGTTGAGAACTCGACTACTTTAATTTTATCTTTATTTTTATTTTCGCTGTTGAATTGATGTTTCAACGCTTGCAACTCCTGCTTTAAATTATTAATTTCTTTAAGCAATGTCTCGTTGAGTTGCTGAAACCCATCTCTTTCTTCGCAGGTTTTCTACACACGCAGGCATCTACACATGCAATAACACACGCACGATACACAAATTCATACGATCGAGAAGAGGGGACGGACTGTCCCAAGACAAAACATACACCCACACATCACGAATCATACCAGCGTGACATCGAGAGAGAGAACGGACGGTCCCATAACGCAATACAACATAGAACAATACAATACAACACACACATACAACATCACGAAACGTCACACCCACCAACACATCATACCAGTACGGTACTGCGAAGAGGGACGGACTATCCTAACTCGCATCACAATCACACACTCAACACAAAACATCACATCCCCCAACACATAATAATTCACACCAACATCGCACCAACAGAGAAAGGACGGACGGTCCTAAAACATAAGACGTAACGTTCACCATGACACCATATGCATCAACGACGTTATAGTGAACGTGACCACGAGTTGTGACGCACCGACCTAAGCTGATTTCCGAGGAACACATCAATGGCCGAGAGCCCACCCTATCTCATGACTTGTGTACGGGGTGGCACGTCATCAGCCCGTCCTCCTTCCCAAAATCTGCGCGAAATTCCACCGGGGTAGACTACGGGGTCCGACGTAAGTCGTTGTTTGACATTTTTTTTTTTATGTAACCAAGTAGGTTCTCTCTGCATCTGGAAGAGAAACTTCCTCCATATTATTTTGTTACATTTCAAGAGGGTAAATGCCCTCGTTTACTTGAGTAGTAGTAACGACTTACGATCTGGATTGAACACGTCACTACCAGAGGAGGTGTGAGGGAAATGCCTCACTCGACCCGCTGAAATGCCGCGGGTCAGAAGATTGTCTGAACCTCTGTCGGAACGACGGAAGCTAGCTGTACTTCAGAAGAACCTAGCCCCCTTCTACCAGACACAGCTTGGTCTGGCCGATTCCAAATCGGTCAAAGACCTGGTGGCGTTGGGTAGAAGGCTTGAGACTGTCCGAGCAAATGTGGATAAATGTGGATACAATGTGGATACATTTACTCCACCCCCTAGTAGTCGAAATAAAAACATTTAAGAACCGGACGTGGCTTATGTTGCGGTTGAGGATTCGACGGTTGCTGTCGTTAGTAGGAACGACCAACCAGCTAGGCCCATTCGCTGTTTCAACTGTGGAGAAGGCGGTCATATTGCAAGTTCTTGTTCTGCTCGTATGCACTGTTTTGGTTGCGGGGCGATAGGTGTCTTGCGTAGGGATTGTCGTCGTTGCTCGGGAAACGCCCCACGTGCTCTGGGGTCAGCAGGACAGGAGCGTCGTCGGAAGTAGTTGGAAACTCAGAATATTCAGTTAGGTTTCACTTTAGAGGCAAACGGGGGGATAGGCGTCCTTACTTAGGAGTTAGTATTTATGGGATTAAGATGATAGGGCTTTAAGATTCTGGTTCATCACACACAATTATTTGTAAGGACGGTTGGGAGAAGCTTAAAGATTTAGGAGTAGTTCTGGGTGGGAGTAATATTAGATAGGTTGCTTTAGCCGACGGTGCTGGAATAGGAGTTTTGGGGGCGGTATCTCTACCAATCGAGATACAGGGGAAATTCGTGTTCTTGGAATGCCCCGTATCCTGCAATCTTTGTTAATAACCAAGAACTAGTACGAATGTTTCCAAGTTGAGTTCAATTCTTTGAATTGACTGAATGTCATATCGGAATTTATATGATAATTGTATATTGTATGTTTAAGGTTGAGTTCATTTTGCTTAAAATAATTATATAGTTTGCATTGTCTCTAATCAAATGCTTTGGTATACGACTGACACAAATACAAACTAGTAGTGCAATTGCACCTTAAATGACAGCTCATCTCACATCTCTAATTATAAAGAAGCAGGTATTCGCATTAAACCTGTTACTATAGAATCAACGTCTGATAAGAGAACCTCAAAACTCACTGCAAATTTCATCAGCAATTTCTATTATCACAAGGGTACAAATTGAAAAATTAAATCAAATCAATCAAAGTCATGCTGAACATTTTCGAAGAACCAAACTTTTGAGGAGAGTATCTCAAAATTGAAACATCACACACAATCGGCGTATTTAAATAATTTCGAGAAAAATGACATACAAATTTGTGTTCAACATCAAAATCTTAATATTTTAAGAAAACTGATGGAATCGCAGTCGCGAATATAAAACTTATAAATAACGAAGTGGCTTTTTTGTTCGATGAAATTCTCTATGAATTAAATAGTGTCGAAATCGATAGCAATCGTAGTGTTGGTATCACTTCAACTATTGAAATTATATTTCCTTAAATAAAAATGAAAGTGCTATGATATATGATATATCAATCGACGTCAATGGGCTCTTTTTTAATTTTTGCATACCTTTATATAAATTCCTAGAATTTGCTGAAGACTAAAAAAGATTTAATTCATGCATGATTTAATTGTAACGTGTTTATGAACCGACGAACATTCCTTAATTACTGATGAAACTGAAAAGGCAAAGATAAATATGTTCAAAGTATATACAGTGGAAAATTCCCCATATTATATTGATTGATAATTACAAATTAAAGCTGTACAAACCTATTAATAATTGTTGTTTGGAACTGGGATCTATACGAATATCCAGCACTACCTAGTTCCGATCATCATATTTGGAATGTGAAGACAACATCTCAATTGGAGAGACCACGCTACATTATCTTTGCTCTGCAAATCAACAAACGTAATTTACTAAATGGAAATCCAACTAATTGTATTGTTATGTAATAGAATGCTATTACTGCACTCTCTTATACATTACAATAGCCCCACCCACTTCAAACCTTCTCACCGCCACGCTCGTCGTTTGGTCATCAAACACCAAGCGTGGCTTACAAGTCTTTTCTCTTAATCTTGGCTCTCTCTCATCATCTTCTCGAATATGACGATAGAGGCTTCGGCTTGGGATGTATGTATGTAGTTTAGGAGTTAGTTACTAAGTTGTAAGTAGCCTGATTGGAAGGCACCAACAAGAAGCTAATAAAGATATACATATGTGTAATCATCAATGGGATTTCGTGTTTTCTTTTGTAACATCAATGTATAGTAA
The DNA here is from genome assembly GCA_905220385.1 of Xylota sylvarum. Lineage (NCBI taxonomy): Eukaryota > Metazoa > Arthropoda > Insecta > Diptera > Syrphidae > Xylota > Xylota sylvarum. The sequence goes on along the minus strand of LR999958.1, from coordinate 76,933,701 downwards.
TACATTGTATAGCTGGCGCAGTTGGTAAATTATTCGAGTTGTTTGTGAAAATAAAAGTAAAACTTACTAAAAAAATACTACATAAATATACGAAAAACTGCAGTAATTTAAAAACGAAAAGTCAAAAAAAAAAAGTGCTTAAACGAACAATAGAATAAAAGTAAGCGTTTTTAAAACCAAATTTAAAAGAAACCCTGCGTTTTTGTATTCAATAGAAAAAAAACAATAAAAGAAAGTGAAAACGAAAAACATGCGGTCTCAATCAGAGTGTTAGTTCGAAAACAACTTTGTTCAAACCTCCCGTTCGAAAACAACACCACGAAAGACCCAACTTTACACAACTCAAACAGCAACGAAAATCTCTGCAGCGAAGCGGAACAACCGAATCAACATTCAAAGAACCCCGTAGATCGAAGAAACCTTGAAAGGGAAAAAAAGCTCAACTTCCTGCGAGTAAGTACCAAACACAACATGGAAACCATAGTGCAGCTGATCAATTTAAAATAATATTAGAATTAATAAATAAACCCCCTGTATTCGATGGAAACGGAGATTATCTAATTGACTTCTTGGACAGAGTAGACTCAGTGGCATATTCTTTTGAAAGTTTTGATGTTAGTAATAAAGCACTTCTTTCAGGCTTTATAAAAGATAAGCTAGTAGGAAGGACTAGGTGCGAGCTACAAAAACACGGTAGATTAGGAACATGGTCGCAAATAAGAAGTATTCTTAAAAATAGTTTTGGGGAAAAGAGTTCTGTCAATGAACTTATAGATAGCATTCGTACCGCCAGAGTAACCACAACGATCGAAGACTATTATTTAACTATAAACACCTTCTTATGTATAATAAAAAACAAGTTTTTACTAGAAAATTTCCAAATCGGACAAGAAATGATTGAGTCCAACAATAGAATTGCTCTAGACGCATTTAAAAACAATTTGCCAGAACCAACTAAATTTATAATATTAAGTCGTAGTCCATCTTCATTAAACGAAGCCTACAAAATGATAACAGAAATTAACCACCAGTCGTACGGTCCCAATCTGCCAATCGACCAATTTAGAAACAGAGGTAGAGGCCAACTTAGTTACCATGGTCAGCAATATAATAATGCCCACACAAGAACTAACAATACAAATAATTATTTTACGCGAGGTGTTCAGACGCGACATGATGGTTACTATGCACCACGACAAAACAACAACACACAGAACTTCCAAACACGACAAGATAACAACTTAACACCGAGTGGCCGACAAAGCAATAACTGTGTACAAAGTAATCAATCGCGACAAACAAACAGATCTAGACAACTTAGTAATACTATGAATACCCATGGGCATTACACTAAATGAACAAAAACCATACAACGAACCTTGTTCACATTTCCAAAATCGCCCAAATTTTTACAGAGATCAGCGAAAAAATTACCCTATTTAATAGTTCAAAGCAGAACGAAACCTCTACGATTTATAATCGATTGCGGTGCGGAGTACAGCATCATTAATCAAAACCTGTGCAGTCCAAAGTAATGTTGAGTACAGTTTTCCTATTTTTAAAGAATTTAAGAGATCCAACTATTTTGTGAACTTTTTGAAATTTCAATTCCACGAATATTTCGATGGGTTAATAGGAAACAATATCCTTATTGACCTAAACCCAGTCATTGATTACAAAAATAGATCTCTCAGAACAGACAGCGCAGATATTCGGATATATTTCAACGAAGAAAAGGAAATATATGCGAAAAATTGCCATGAAGATAAATTTTTAAAAGTTTTTTTCAAAACAAAATTTCTGACAAAGTGTTCGCGAGTCATTTACGCAGTGTCGACGTTGAGAAATTACATTTACAGCGAAATAAGACACCAGATAAATACGAAGAGCGAGGCCCCAATTTTAAGCAAGCTTTATCGATACCCAGAAGTTCACGAAAAAGAGGTATATAGGCAAATTATCGAAATAAAATATAGGCAAATTATCGAAATGTTAGAGCAAAACATTATCGCACCAAGCAATGGCCTCTACAACTCGCCTATCTGGTTAGTAATACGGTTGGAGATAGGTTTCCTATGCCGAACATGGAAGATATGTTTGACAAGCTTGGCAGATGTAATTACTTTTCGACCATAGATTTAGTGGAAGGTTTTCATCAAATCGAAGTAGAACCGCGTGATAGGGCTAAAACCGCAGCAATTTTTAAGGATGCCGTTCGGGCTTAAGAATGCCCCAGCGACATTCCAAAGAATGATGAATTTATAAACAAGATTTGCGTGGTCTATTTGGACGACATTTTAGTATTTTCTACAAGTTTCGAGGAGCACTTGGTATCGCTAGCCAACATTTTTAAAAAATTAAGAGAATGCAACCTGAAAATTCAAGTCAACAAGTGTCGTTTTGCAGACGTATCTACTACATTCTTAGGGCATATTTTTGTAGAAAATGGTATAAAACCAGACAAAAATAAAATAAAAGCAATAACTGAAATGAAATTACCGAATAATATCAAAGGTATCAAACAATTTCTAGGAATAACCGGGTATTACCGGAAGTTCGTACGAGCTTATGCCAAAGTAGCGTACCCAATGATTAAATTTCTAAAAAATCTGAAAAAGTTAATTTTTCTGATCCTGCATATATGTATAAAGGCGTTTAACATATTAAAGATTTTGCTCACTCACTGAACAACCATGAGCGGAATTATTCGACCACCGAATTCAATTCAATTCAATTCAATTCAACATGAAGCTTCAGCGGTGGAAAATAATTCTTAACGAATATGATTTTGAAATTGAGTACCTTAAAGGTAAAGAGAACTTTGTGGCTGATGGGCTTAGTAGGTATGTAAATCAAGATCAAAATAAGGAAATGTCGGACAACTACGAAGAAGTTAGTTTTGCGGACGTTTATAATAACGAGGTTGTTATTAGTGGTACTCGGGATTATTATTATTATTAGTATTTGAGAATGGGGTATGTTGCACTGCGACCTGTTGGTCTATTGTGCCCCCAGCTAACACCTCGGGGAGGTACATGCCCTCATTAGAGTTCCCCTCGTTTTTGGATTCCTTTCGGAATTATTTGAGGGTAAAGCACTTTTACTACGCCTTGGCGGAAGAAATATATCCTAGAGCTCTCTCCCTAATCCAGTTTCCTTTAAGAATCTAGGGATGAGAGCTGGATCTAGTGACGGTATTTCTTCATCTGATAATTGGTACTTGCCCAAGTATTTCAGTCTTTTGTGGGTCAATGCCCCACAGGATCCCAGCACATGTTCCGGTGCTGTTCATGTGATTTCGCTGGACTCATTGCAGAATCGACAGAGTCCTTCTTCAGATATACCTAGTTTCCTTAGGTGCTCCTTGAGTTTACAATGCCCCGTTAGGATACGGAGGTTATTTTTGCTCATGCTGATGCATGCATCGAATCTTTTTCGGTTGTATTGCCCTAGAAGTTTCTTGGCTTGCCTCATTCCACGGGCGTTGTTCCAGGTTCTTGCCCTGTTTTCTCTTTCTTGTTTCCTGAATTCTTTTTTGAGGGTATGATCCCCTATTCCGCAGAATGGTTCAGGACCTGTGAAGGATTCTGTTGCTCCTTTTCTTGCTAGGGAGTCGGCCATTTCATTACCCTCTATTACCACATGACCAGGTATTCAACATAGGGTTACTTTGTTTTTACTGCCTACTTCATTAAGTTTTTTCAGGCATTCCCACACAAGTTTGGACTTAATGATATAGGAGTCAAGTGCCATGATAGCAGCTTGGCTATCTGGCAATATAGTTATATCACAGTTGACATGGTTTCTATCAAGATTGATTTGGACACATCTATCAATAGCATAGATTTCAGCCTGAAAGATTCTGGTACTTTTGCCAATGGATCCAGAGTATTTGGTTCTGGGCCCAAATACCCCTGCTCCAGTTCCTTCATCAGTTCTTGATTCTACTGTGTACCACTTTGTTGTATGATTGATCAGTTTGTAGGTATTGGATACATTGCTCCAACTTTTTTTGTTACTGAGCTTAGCAACAAAGTTCCTTTGAAAGTTAAACCTTCTAATGATGTCATCCCTAGGAAAAGCTAGGAGTGGTAGTTTTTTGAGCAGTGCATCGAATTGCTTCGATGTAATGCACTTGTCCCTTCCTATTCCTTCCTTAGCCATCCTTAGGATCGTTTTACTTCCACATTCCTCAACCACGAGGTGCAAAGGAGTCAATTCCAATAGTACCTGCATGGACGCAGTTGGACAAGTTCTCATGGCCCCTGTGATACAGAGGCATGCCAGTCTTTGCACCTTGGTGGGTGTCTTCCTCGTGGTGACCAGATTGGTTCTTTTTGCCCATGCAATCGCTCCATATGTGATCATTGGTCTCACAATAGCAATATACATCCACCTAAGGATGGTAGGGCTACATCCCCAAGATGCCCGCCAGGCTTCGACAGATCATCAGAGCCCGCGTGGCTTTCCTGGTTATCTCTTCTATATGTTTTTTCCAGATGAGTTTACTGTCTAGGTTTAGTCCCAGATATTTAACTTCTTTGACTGGTGTCAGTATTGAACCCGACAGCCTTTATGGGTTCAGTCTTTCAAGTTTTATTTTCCTCGTGAAAGATACTATTGTAGTTTTTGCCGGATTAAGGCTTAGCCCAGCCGTCAAATATCATTCGCGAGTTATATTAAGTCCCCGTTGTACTATATCGCATAGGGTTTCCTCAAATTTGCCTCTGGCAATAATAACTATGTCATCAGCATATGCCTGACAGTTGATGTTGTAACGCTTATTACGCGGGACGAATTATATTCGCGTCGCGCACCACTTATGTTTAAACTGTTTATGCGTAGTTTTCACGCTTCCTTGGACGTGGAAGCGAGACTGCGCGGAGAGTTAAAAAAACGAGTTGTTTATTACTATTCTTTTTATACCCTATCCTAAGGGTATATTAAGTTTGACACATAGTTTGTAACATAGAGAAATAATCGAGATAGACCCTATAAAGTATATATATTCGTGATCAGCATCAATAGCGAAATCGATTGAGCGATGACCGTCCGTCCGTATGTCACCGCTTTTTGGGCCTTAAATTTTGAGCTAGGACGATGAAATTTCATATCTGGGCTTCTGAGAAAAAGATACAGTACAAGTGTAAAAATTTTTTAAATCCGCCCACTGCCACGCCCACTTTTTCATAACTTCACTAAATTATATGAAACCGAAAATTTTTGTTAAGACCAAATATTTAGGCATTCAGATTCCCTACAATCCACCCATACAAAAGTTTTGGCCACGCCCACTTTTTGGGGGAGTTTTCATCATAAAACCGATTTTTGGGCCTTAAATTTTTAACTAGGACGCTAAAATTTCATATCTGGGCTTTTGACGAAAAGATACAGTAGAAGTGTAAATTTTTTTTACATCCGCCCACTGCCACGCCTACTTTTTTATAACTTCACTAATTTTTCATGTGAAATTTTCATGAAATTTCACATGTAACATCCTCAAACGTTCGACGTTATAGCCATATTTGAGTACCAAATGCAATTTGGGCATGAGCACTTTATAGAAACGAGGATAGGGTATCATACGATCCGTTCCAAACGGATTGTAGCTTTTCTGTATGTTTTTTTTATAAGGTCCGCCGTCTTAAGCATCGCTGCGACCTTTTATTATATTTTATTTATTTATTTACATATATTGGTCCGCCGTCTTTAGCGTCGCTGCGACCTTTTGAAATTTCAGATTAACTCTAACTTTTCTTCTCACATCAATCCTCCTTTTATACTAATTTTAACATCGTCCTTTCTCCTTTCTATCCCTTCCCAGGACCTCTTTTCTCCTGCATTTTACATACGGTCGCTAACACGACCGTTTGTAATAGTCGCTTATGCGTTTCCCGTCGTAAAACAGTCTTCTCCTGCATCTTGGGTATTATCACCCAGAGCCGGTGTCAAGTGTCATCCATCCATAAATTGTATTAAACCGTAACGCAAAATGCATTTCGAGTTTTATTACCCTGTGCGTTTTGAGTACGTATTCGGTTGGTGTCATATTTCGGACATGCAATCGTCGGCTCGGGTAGTCGTCGCCGAACGATCGGGGTAGAATTACGTACATAAATTATGATGGAGTTCGTTGCTTGACAGTGCAGTTTATTACTATCTTGGGTTGGCAAAGCGAGAACCACAAATTTGAATACATATGTATGTGTATGCCAGGTTAGTGTCGATTGTCATGGGAAGGCTGGAGATGGTTTCAATGCAGGTGGACATTTCTTGGTTGTGCGTATCGCGACATACCATCCCCCTTTGAAAAAGAAAATTCTTAATTGAAGGGTTAGAATTTTCTGTAAGTAGGTTTCGATATGAAAAGAAAAGTTGTTACAAAATTGTTGATATAAGGATTGGTATGTATTTTACAAATGTTTGTTAGGAGTAAAAAAAATATTTAATTCAATACATTTGGTTTTTTATACCCTATCCTAAGGGTATATTAAGTTTGACACATAGTTTGTAACATAGAGAAATAATCGAGATAGACCCTATAAAGTATATATATTCGTGATCAGCATCAATAGCGAAATCGATTGAGCGATGACCGTCCGTCCGTCCGTCCGTATGTCACCGCTTTTTGGGCCTTAAATTTTGAGCTAGGACGATGAAATTTCATATCTGGGCTTCCAAGAAAAAGATACAGTACAAGTGTAAATTTTTTTTACATACGCCCACTGCCACGCCTACTTTTTTTATAACTTCACTAAATTATATGAAACCGAAAAATTTTGTTAAGACCAAATATTTAGGCATTCAGATTCCCTACAATCCACCCATACAAAAGTTTTGGCCACGCCCACTTTTTGGGGGCGTTATCATCAAAAAACCTATTTTGATAAAATTTTACATGTAACATCCTCAAACGTTCGACATTATAGCTATATTTGAGTACAATATGCAATTTGGCCATGCCCACTTTATAGAGAGGAGGATAGGGTATCATACGATCCGTTCCAGACGGATTGTAGCTTTTCTGTATGTTTTTTTTCACTATAAGTACAATTTTTGGTTTTGTTTAGGTATTTGATAATTAATACCGAAAAACAGTAATAATATTTGTTTTTGCGATACTTTAGCTTAATATTTTTATACCCTATCCTAAGGGTATATTAAGTTTGACACATAGTTTGTAACATAGAGAAATAATCGAGATAGACCCTATAAAGTATATATATTCGTGATCAGCATCAATAGCGAAATCGATTGAGCGATGACCGTCCGTCCGTCCGTCCGTCCGTATGTCACCGCTTTTTGGGCCTTAAATTTTGAGCTAGGACGATGAAATTTCATATCTGGGCTTCTGAGAAAAAGATACAGTACAAGTGTAAAAATTTTTGAAATCCGCCCACTGCCACGCCCACTTTTTCATAACTTCATTAAATTATATGAAACCGAAAAATTTTGTTAAGACCAAATATTTGGCTATTTAGATTCCCTACAATTCACCCATACAAAAGTTTTGGCCACGCCCACTTTTTGGGGGCGTTTTCATCAAAAAACGGATTTTGATAAAATTTTACATGTAACATCCTCAAACGTTCGAGTTTATAGCCATATTTAAGTACAAAATGCAATTTGGCCACGCCCACTTTATAGAGAGGAGGATAGGGTATCATACGATCCGTTCCAGACGGATTGTAGCTTTTCTGTATGTTTATTTTTGTTATTTTACAATAGATACCTAATTAAAAAAAATCGATTTTCGATTTTCTTCGTAACTTTATTTATATTCTAGTTTTTAAATTTAAATTGTTTTTAATTTTCCACCAGAGATTAAACTCTGCACAAATATGGATTTATATCTACGTGTATAATTGAAATAAATTGAAAATTAAAAAAAAAAAGTATAATTTTTGTTTTATAAGTTTTTTTTTCTTTTATTTAAAAATAATATGGGAACGCTTAACTAATTACATTGATTGTTGTATTGAGATAAGAAAAAAATTTTTTATTTTTATATATTACTAGCTGAACTGAGGATGGTTTTGACAGTGTCATTGATCGGTCTGGGTGTTTTATATTTTGATCAACTTTTGTGTTGGTTTTGGTTGTGTCTACTATAGGTTCTATGTCCCGCATTTCCACAATTACAACTTCTTCAACTAAAACTTTCTTACTTTGCAGTTTTCTGCGAATTAATGAGAGAGCTTGCGCAACTACATAGATAAGTAATCCTATTGCCAATAAACTAGAGGACGAAAAAGAGGTTAAAGATAGGGTTTGGTGATTAAAGGATGTTTGATCCTTGTTAAATTTGTCTGGTTTATCGTATATGTCCTCTAACGACTGTGTATTTTTGTTATTATGTCATTGGTTTCCTGTTTGATCAGTAGGTTAGACGTTTTCTTAATTTTCAGTCGTGGAAAGTAATCGTTGTAGGTGTTGTTCAGAAATTTTAACACTGGGTGGTCCAGTGGGAAATAGTTTTGTTGAGTAATTCTTAGAGGGTGTTTATTGGTTCCTTGGTAATGAATTGTTTGGTCTGCAATTAATAGTTGACAAGGTTGGGTTAGTGTAAGCACACCTTGTCTCTCGAGCTGCGATGTTATAAAGTTATTGGAACAAGTAATATGTATAGTTTGGGGGTTTTGAACTGAGAACAACTAACTGTTAGAACTTTTCAGTTTTAATATGAAATCTTGTGGTGGTATTTGAAGTTTTATTGGGCACTCCACTTTTTCATTTAAAGGCCTCAATAACATTTTTAGTGCACATTCTTTTGTAAAACTGGCTTGTGATGTAGGGCCTTCTAGTAGTCCAACGTAAGTGTCGGTGTCTAATGTTTTGCTTACTTTTATATAATTTTGAATATCTTTTGATTGAATAAGGTAAATATTTGGGTTTGGTTGTTTATAGCTACGTGGGAATACTTTATGTCTGGTATTATTGATTGTCCATGTGCTGTGTGTATTGGATAGCACCAGATCTGTAAGAACTGCATTTTTGGTAGAGTGAAAATGGGTAAGGTTATTCTGATTACCACTTTATCGTGTAATAGGTGTGATTTGACTGTGGCTGTTTGGTATAAGACTGATAGGCAGTCCTTTTAGGCAGAGTTTGTCTTTTGATTTGCTAAAGTATTGCGTGAAATTAACAAGGGGTGTATTTTGTTATTGCTTGCTGCAATCATAACGTCAAGGAATGTTTTCTGCCTTGATTCTATCTCGATTACTTGTAACAAGAGGCTGAAGAGTATGCCTTGTCGGATTTGTTCTGTGCCTAGTTTGTTATAGATTTGTTATATTCTGTAAGTCATTAATTTGGTATGCTATCTGTTGCTGTCTTTTCATCAGCACCCCTAAGGGTTTCCTAATTTGCTGAAATGTGGCATTGACGACACTTATTTGTTGTTTTTCTAAATCTAGCAGTGAGTTTCCTTTTATTTCTAATTCACCTAACTTACTATATATCTCCTGTTCATTTGTGTGGTACATAGTACACAGTTGCTGTGATTGGCATGTGCTCTTTATGGTATTATTGATGTAACATAGGTTTAAGCTTAGATCTTCGGCATATTCTGCTAACTTTGTATGATTGTCTAATTCTGTTAGGTCAATTTCGGTGAATATGTTCCAATCATTGTGGTATAGCCATAATTCGCCTACGTGTTCAAAAACCTGCGGAGTAATAGTATACGGTTGCTTCGTAGATTCGCCTTTGATAGCGGTTATTGCCAAAAGTAAAAGAAACAGTTCCATAATGTGCTGCGGAATTTGAAATGGATGGGGTTAAAAAGGTATTATTTGAAAAAAAAAATTGGAGGGAGGAGGTGGATGTGTCGTTAATCATAATATGGCTTCAAACGATTGTTGTGTACTACTACTTGTCTTCTTCCTATTTTGATAGTTGTGTTAACGGGTTCTGTTACCGCTACAACTGGGTAAGGACCTCTCCAAATAGGTGGTTATTTGCACTTTCGGTTTTCATTTTTTATGAGTACCTCATCTCCTATGTGAAAAGTGTGGAGTCTTATTGCCTTATCGTACTGTAATTTGGACCTATTTTTGCTAGATAGTAGATTTCGTCTTGCTATAGAATATGACTTTTGAAGTTTGTATTTTAACAGGTGATAATAACTTTCATGATTATAGAGGGGTTCAGGTTCTCGTTTTAAGTTAGACGGTATATCAGCTGTGAAACCATACAGGTATTCCATATTCGTGAGTTTAGTACTGTCATTGAAACTATTGTTATAGACAAATGTCGCTGTTCGTAGGTATTGGTCCCATGACTTAGGATTTTTATCAGTTATGCTACGCAGATATTCCACTATTGGTCGGTGGGCTCTTTCAAGAGTACCATTTGACTGTATATGGTATGCTGATGTTTGTAATTTCCGTATTTTCAGAAGTTTACACAATCCTTTGAATACGTCACTAAGAAAATTGGTTCCCTGGTCGGTGACTATCTGTTTAGGGATTCCGTATCGTGTGATTATTTGATCAAACACTAATTGTGCTACAGTCTGGCCCTCTGCATTCGACAATGCATGGCAATCTATAAATTTAGTGAGGTTGTCCTGGAAGGTTAATATATATATGTTACCAGTATGCGATTGCTGCAGAGGTCCTCCGATGTCTAAATACACCTTGTCGAAAGGTTTTTCAGCGATATCTGTAATCACCATTCGCATTCGAAGAAAGGGGATTTGTTGCGGTAAAATTTACCACAACAAGGACTCTATTGCGCATGCCTTCACTCCCTCTTTTCTTCCATTGCCCCTGCAAAATTCTGGGAAAATGGAGGGCAGCCATGGTCCCATCAGCCATAGGCCCATTTCCCCAGCATCTTGCAGCGGCAACCCTTCTAGGTGACCGGAGTTGATGACGGAGACTGGCGGTCTCTTGGCCTTGCGCGAACAGGGGGTCTGGCGCCGAGATAATGACGAAAGCAGCCAACTAGAGACAAGACACTAGCTTTATACAAATACACATACACGGAACATGACATCACGACGAGAAGATCCCGAGTAATCCAGCATAATCGACATCTACACATTTTTTTTTTTTTTTTTTCTGAGTTTTCTTTTCATCTCAGCGCATAGCTGAAACGTACCTATCCCGATGGGATTAGGCTCAGATGGAACATAAATTTTGTTCTAACTCTTAACTTTATTATCGCACCTAGTTTATTAAACCAATTAGCAATTTTTTTCTGATAATTGTCTTTTGAAAATTTAAGAAACCTTTTTTTGTCGGTTACCTTTTTCTTTTAACAATATTAATCACTTTTTTCTTGCATAATATAACATAATATAACCTCACGCCGAAACAACGAGTGGAAAATCAATGTAGATGACGCCGATTCCTATCGAGCACTGTCTCAAAAATTAAACACGGAGATTATCCAATGGTACACATATGAAAACAAGTATGAAAAACCGCTGAGAGTTTTTGTTAGGGGACTCCACCCGACATGCTCAAAAGAAGACATTATCGAAGACGTGCAAACCCAAGGGCTCAAAATTCTTGACGCCGTGAATATTCTTAAGAAGGAAAAGCAACTTACAGAAGGAGACAAAGATACCGTAGTCAAACGCGGTCTCCCACTCTTTATGCTTACCTTTGATAAAACCGAGAATGTGGACGACATTTTCAAAATCAAAGCGATCTTAAATATATGGGTTAAAATCGAGCCCATGCGTAAAGGCAAGAGAACGATACCTCAGTGCAAACGATGCCAAGGTTTTAACCACACGCAGGCATACTGCCAGAAAGAACCACGGTGCGTAAAATGTGCTGGTACACATCTCTCGGGAGAGTGCAAAGAAAATAAACAGGTCCCAGCGGTTTGCGCCAATTGCAAGAGAAACCACCCAGCGAATTATCGAGGTTGTGAAGTCGCCAAAGTACTTCAAAAAAGACGCGATACTCTCAGGAAACCGGTACACCCGAATACTAGCCTAAAATATCCCAAAACCGATAAGCCTAAGATTGTTAAGCCAGTCAAAAAGACGAGACCGATAAAGGACAATATAAAAATTGCCAAAGAAAGTGGTGCTGGTCAAAGTACAATGGAAAAACCGCCACTGGTTGGCGCGAGATCGTACGCGCAAGTCGCGTCACATGAACCCAATTCAAGATCAGCCACAATAGATCCGGTACGTCAACTATTATCCGTGATATTGGAAAAACTTGAGGAGCAAACCAAGATTAATCAAGTCATATTTGACAAATTGAGCAAGCTCGAGACCAAACCTCGCAAGACAAACGACAAAACATGAATATGAAACAGTTGCTCAAGATACTAACATGGAACGCAAACGGCCTTCTGAAAAAAATCGACGAACTAGAAGTATTTCTACGGAAAAACAGTATTGATATATGCCTGATATCAGAAACCCACCTAAAAAAGGGACCTGGACCCAAAATAAAAGGATACAGTGATTATCACGCACATCATCCTTCGGAAAATGCGAGAGGCGGATCTTCTCTTTACATAAAAGACTGCATAAAGCACTCCGAAGACATGAAAATAGAACTCGACTCTATGCAAATAAGTTCAGTCTCCGTAAAAATAAACCACTTAGACTACCACATTGGATCTAGTTACTTTCCTCCGGGATATAGGCTAGTAGACGACGACCTCGTTCGCCTCTTTGAATCACTCGGGCCTAATTTTATCATCGGTGGTGACTTTAACGCGAAACACACCTTCTGGGGTTCAAGATGTAATTCAACGAAAGGCAGGCTATTGTACAAAGTCAGCATGAAGCGTGGTGTGAAATTTTTTTCGACGGGAAAGCCAACGTATTGGCCAACTGACAAAAATAAAATCCCTGACCTCGTTGACTTCTTTATCGCAAAAGGGCTAGCTACAGATCTGACGGAAGTCGAAGAATGCTATGATCTATGCTCAGATCACTCAGCAGTCACTTTAAAAATAGGTGGAAATCCAGATAGGAAAGAAGGACCGCCCAGGTTAACTAGTAACAAAACTAACTGGGACGCCTAACTGTGCCGCTAAAGACACCGATCGAAATAGAAGACGAAATTGACAAACTTGTGGAAGCCATTCAGAGTGCAGCGTGGAAAAACACTCCTTTCCGGAAGACAGTAACACGGAACAATAAAGTTAAATTCCAACCCGAAATTGAAGACCTTATAAGAGAAAAGAGGAGAGCGCGCAAGAGATGGCAACAATCCCGCGCGCCCCCAGATAAAACTTATTATCAACAAATTGAAAAATGTGCTGCATGATTTAAGAAATCGCGAGACTTCTACTTACCTTGAGGGCTTGACTGCTGAAAAGAGCTCAAATTATTCACTATAGAAAGCTTTGAAGTGCGTAAGGAAACCCGTAATGCACTCGCCACCAATAAGGAAAGTTAACGGCGAATGGGCAAAAGAAGACAAGGTGAAAGCGGAATTATTTGCTGAGCATTTAGAAGAAACGTTCAAGCCTTTCGATGGACAACCATTGATCGAAGACCCGAATGTTAACACGGCACCCGACAACTTTAAAGTAAAAACCGTATCCTTGTCCGAACTTCGAATGACAATAGGAAGGTTGAAAAATAACAAGGCTCCAGGATATGATTTAATCACTGGCGAAATTTTGAAGGAGCTACCAACAAAGGCGTTGGTTAAGCTGCTCTACATTATAAACGCTTCTTTGAGACTTTTATATGTTCCAAGGCAATGGAAAGTCGCCGAAGTCATTATGGTTCAGAAACCGGGGAAATGTGCAAACGATAAAAAATCATATAGACCCATTTCGCTTCTGCCGATAACATCTAAGGTCTTCGAGAAACTTTTGATTAAACGATAACAACCAGTAATTGAAGAAAGACACTTGATCCCGGATCATCAGTTCGGCTTTCGGGTCAAACATTCCACAATCGATCAGGTGTATCGTATAACGAATGAAATTGAAGAAGCTCTCGAAGCGAAAAAGATATGTTCTAGCGCTTTCCTCTACGTATCGCAAGCCTTCGATAAGGTATGTCACGAAGGGCTAAGGTATAAGCTAAGGCTAATTCTACCGAAAAATTGTGTAGAATACTGGGATCTTACCTTGAAAACAGGCTCTTTCGTGTTAGACACGGGACCGAATACTCACAATTCAAGGAAATCCATGCCGGCGTTCCGCAAGGAAGCGTACTCGGTCCAATGCTGTTCCTGCTCTTCACAAGAGATATGCCAAAAGATGAAGGGACCGTCGTAGCAACGTTCGCAGATGATACGGCTATCCTCGCAACGGACGAATCAGTCGAAGCATCAACGGGTAAACTACAACGGGCTCTAAACAAAGTATGCGAATGGACAAAGACCTGGCGAATCGTCCTTAACGAGACCAAGTCAACGCATGTCAATTTTACGTACAAACATACAGAAAAGCTACAATCCGTCTGGAACGGATCGTATGATACCCTATCCTCCTCTCTATAAAGTGGGCATGGCCAAATTGCATATTGTACTCAAATATAGCTATAATGTCGAGCGTTTGAGGATGTTACATGTAAAATTTTATCAAAATAGGTTTTTTAATGATAACGCCCCCAAAAAGTGGGCGTGGCCAAAACTTTTGTATGGGTGGATTGTAGGAAATCTGAATGCCTAAATATTTGGTCTTAACAAAATTTTTCGGTTTCATATAATTTAGTGAAGTTATAAAAAAGTAGGCGTGGCAGTGGGCGGATGTAAAAAAATTTTACACTTGTACTGTATCTTTTTCTTGGCAGCCCAGATATGAAATTTCAACGTCCTAGTTAAAAATTTAAGGCCCAAAAATCGGTTTTGTGATGAAAACGCCCCCAAAAAGTGGGCGTGGCCAAAATTTTTGTATGGGTGGATTGTAGGGAATCTGAATGCCTAAATATTTGGTCTTAACAAAATTTTTCGGATTCATATAATTTAGTGAAGTTATGAAATAGTGGGCGTGGCAGTGGGCGGATTTCAAAAATTTTTACACTTGTACTGTATCTTTTTCTCAGAAGCCCAGATATGAAATTTCATCGTCCTAGCTCAAAATTTAAGGCCCAAAAAGCGGTGACATACGGACGGACGGACGGACGGACGGTCATCGATTAATCGATTTCGCTATTGATGCTGATCACGAATATATATACTTTATAGGGTCTATCTCGATTATTTCTCTATGTTACAAACTATGTGTCAAACTTAATATACCCTTAGGATAGGGTATAAAAAGGTAAACCACTTACCTATTTCCATTAACTCGGTACAAATACCATACGCAAATGAGGCAAAATATCTAGGAATGACCCTAGACGCAAAACTTAAGTGGAAGTCACACGTTAAAAAAAAGCGCGACGAGCTAGAAATCAAACTAAGAGAAATGCATTGGCTACTCGGAAGATACTCGAAGCTAAGCGTATATAACAAACTGCTTCTGTATAAGCAAGTGCTAAAACCGTCTTGGACATATGGAATACAACATTGGGGTTGTACGAAACCAAGCAACATGGCTATATTGCAAACATTCCAAAACGAAGCCCTACGAGCAATCGTGAATGCTCCGTGGTATATAAGCAATAGTGATATTCACAGAGATCTAGGAATTGCTACTGTGAACGACGAAGTAATGAACTTTGCTCGCAAACTTCGTACTCGTCTTTATGCTCATTGCAATAATGAAATAATCTGTACTATGGACGTGACAAACATCGAGCGCCGACTACAAAGAACAAGACCATTCGATCTAGCGCCGTAAGGAAAAACCGCATCTAATGACGGTATTAGTAGGTGCCTTCGCCGGAAGGCTACCTACCAAACGAGATTAACACTACAGAAGCGTAAACTACTTGTTAAGGGAACTTAGTCGTAGTCATCAAACAATGAAGAAATGAGAGGATTGAAGCTGTACTACTATGAGCATGCGCGGCTCATAGTGCCTCTCTGAGGGGTGAGGTTTAGCCCGTAGGCATATACTGACAGACACTAATGACATTGACAGGTCAGCTATATGAATCGGGCATCACCAATGGTATGGACCATTGGTATCTTTTGAAGATTCCTCACCTCCAGGCGAAACAAAAAAAAAAAAAAAACATACAGAAAAGCTACAATCCGTCTGGAACGGATCGTATGATACCCTATCCTCCTCTCTATAAAGTGGGCGTGGCCAAATTGCATTTTGTACTCAAATATAGCTATAATGTCGAACGTTTGAGGATGTTACATGTAAAATTTCATGAAAATCGGTTTTTTGATGAAAACGCCCCAAAAAGTGGGCGTGACCAAAACTGTTCTTTGGGTGAATTGTAGGGAATCTGTATACCAAAATATTTGGTCTTAATAAAATTTTTCGGTTTCATATAATGTAGTGAAGTTATAAAAAAGTAGGCGTGGCAGTGGGCGGATGTAAAAAAAATTGACACTTCTACTGTATCTTTTCGTCATAAGCCCAGATATGAAATTTCAGCGTCCTAGTTAATAATTTAAGGCCCAAAACTCGGTTTTGTGATGAAAACGCCCCCAAAAAGTGGGCGTGGCCAAAACTTTTGTATGGGTGGATTGTAGGGAATCTGAATGCCTAAATATTTGGTCTTAACAAAATTTTTCATATAATTTAGTGAAGTTATGAAAAAGTGGGCGTGGCAGTGGGCGGATTTCAAAAATTTTTACACTTGTACTGTATCTTTTTCTCAGAAGCCCAGATATAAAATTTCATCGTCCTAGCTCAAAATTTAAGGCCCAAAAAGCGGTGACATACGGACGGACGGACGGACGGACGGTCATCGCTCAATCGATTTCGCTATTGATGCTGATCACGAATATATATACTTTATAGGGTCTATCTCGATTATTTCTCTATGTTACAAACTATGTGTCAAACTTAATATACCCTTAGGATAGGGTATAAACATACAGAAAAGCTACAATCCGTCTGGAACGGATCGTATGATACCCTATCCTCCTCTCTATTAAGTGGGCGTGGCCAAATTGCATTTTGTACTCAAATATAGCTATAATGTCGAACGTTTGAGGATGTTACATGTAAAATTTTATCAAAATAGGTTTTTTGATGATAACGCCCCCAAAAAGTGGGCGCGGCCAAAACTCTTCTATGGGTGAATTGTAGGGAATCTAAATACCCAAATATTTGGTCTCAACAAAATTTTTCGGTTTCATATAATTTAGCGAAGTTCTAAAAAAGTAGGCGTGGCAGTGGGCGGATGTAAAAAAATTTTACACTTGTACTGTATCTTTTTCTTCGAAGCCCAGATATGAAATTTCAGCGTCCTAGTTAAAAATTTAAGGCCCGGAAATCGGTTTTGTGATGAAAACGCCCCCAAAAAGTGGGCGTGGCCAAAACTTTTGTATGGGTGGATTGTAGGGAATCTGAATGCCTAAATATTTGGTCTTAATAAAATTTTCGGTTTCATATAATTTAGTGAAGTTATGAAAAAGTGGGCGTGGCAGTGGGCGGATTTAAAAAATGTTTACACTTGTACTGTATCTTTTTCTCAGAAGCCCAGATATGAAATTTCATCGTCCTAGCTCAAAATTTAAGGCCCAAAAAGCGGTGACATACGGACGGACGGACGGACGACGGTCATCGCTCAATCGATTTCGCTATTGATGCTGATCACGAATATATATACTTTGTAGGGTCTATCTCGATTATTTCTCTATGTTACAAACTATGTGTCAAACTTAATATACCCTTAGGATAGGGTATAAACATACAGAAAAGCTACAATCCGTCTGGAACGAATCGTATGATACCCTATCCTCCTCTCTATAAAGTAAGGGTATATTAAGTTTGACACATAGTTTGTAACATAAAGAAATAATCGAGATAAACCCTAAAAGTATATATATTCGTCATCAGCATCAATTGCGAAATCGATTGAGCGATGACCGTCCGTCCGTCCGTCCGTCCGTCCGTATGTCACCGCTTTTTGGGCCTTAAATTTTGAGCTAGGACGATGAAATTTCATATCTGGGCTTCTGAGAAAAAGATACAGTACAAGTGTAAACATTTTTGAAATCCGCCCACTGCCACGCCCACTTTTTCATAACTTCACTAAATTATATGAAACCGAAAAATTTTGTTAAGACCAAATATTTAGGCATTCAGATTCCCTACAATCCACCCATACAAAAGTTTTGGCCACGCCCACTTTTTGGGGGCGTTTTCATCACAAAATCGATTTTTGGGCCTTAAATTTTTAACTAGGACGCAGAAATTACATATCTGGGCTTCCAAGAAAAAGATACAATACAAGTGTAAATTTTTTTTACATCCGCCAACTGCCACGCCTACTTTTTTATAACTTCACTAAATTATATGAAACCGAAAAATTTTGTGAAGACCAAATATTTGGGTATTTAGATTCCCTACAATTCACCCATACAACAGTTTTGGCCACGCCCACTTTTTGGGGGCGTTTTCATCACAAAACCAATTTTTGGGCCTTAAATTTTTAACTAGGACGCACAAATTTCATATCTGGGCTTCCAAGAAAAAGATGCAGTACAAGTGTAAAATTTTTTTACATCCGCCCACTGCCACGCCTACTTTTTTATAACTTCACTAAATTATATGAAACCGAAAAATTTTGTTAAGACCAAATATTTAGGTATTTAGATTCCCTACAATTCACCCATAGAATAGTTTTGGCCACGCCCACTTTTTGGGGGCGTTATCATCAAAAAACCTATTTTATAAGGATAGGGTATCATACGATCCGTTCCAGACGGATTGTAGCTTTTCTGTGTGTTTAATCGTAAAATTGATGTGGACCGACTTAAGGTCATTTAATTTAATTTGCCATTTCTTGGTCCAATTTGAAATATTGTTCACTGTCTTCTGTGGCATTTTCGTCGCTATTTCTACAGTTTCACCCACAGCAAGTACAGCAGTATCATCTGCAAATGTTGCCATAGTTATTTCTTCACTTTCTGGTAGATCGCTGGTAAATAAAAGATATAATACAGGGCCTAGAACACTGCCTCGTGGTACACCAGCTTCTATTTCTCTCAATGTGGAGTACTCATCCCCTTGTTTAATTCTAAAATATCGCTGCAATATATAAGATTCTAAAATTTCTGAATATTGCTTTCGTAGATGCTTTTGCAATTTATGGATCAGTCCTTTGTGTCAGACTTTATCGAAAGCTTGTGCTATATCAAGGAATATAGCAGAGCATATCTTTTTCTCTTCAAATGCTTTTTCGATTCCATCCGTTATTCTATGCACCTGATCAATCGTGGAATGCTTTGTTCCAAAACCAACTTGATGGTTTGGAATAAGCGATTTTTCTTCGATTATTTTATGCAGACGTTTAATCAACATTTTTTCGAATAGCTTGGACAATATAGGCAGTATCGATATTGGACGATAGGAGATAACTTCACTAGGTGGTTTGCCTGGTTTTGGTATCATAATTACCTCCGCGACTTTCCACATGCTTGGGAATTTTTTTTTTGGGAATTGTTGTAGGATTTCTCCAGTTATCAAATCAAATCCCGGGGCTTTTTTAGTATTGAACCTTCTTTTATTTCTTTAGCAATTTCATTCGCCGTTACCGGTTGAATATATCTCTCTTCTTCGCACAATTCTTCCGTTTCTTCATAATCTTTATCTTCATAAGGTTGGAAGACTTTTGCGAGATACTCAGCAAATAAATTCGCTTTCTCTTGGTTGCTTTTTGCCCAGTTACCTTCTCTGTTTTTAACTGGTGGAATGTATGCTATTGGCCTCTTCATTTTCTTTGTTGCCTTCCACAGAGAATATTCGGTACTAGCATCATTCGTAAGTTTGGTAAGGTATGTTTTAAGAGACTCATTTTTAAATTCTCTTATCGATCTTTTAAGTTTACTGCTTAGCTTATTAAGCATAGTTTTGTCACTTGGCGCCCTTGATTGTTGCCAACGTTTTCTAGCTCTTCTCTATTCTGCAATAATTTCACGTACTTCTTTTGGATAGGAGTTTTGTTGGACTTTTGGTTTAGTTTTAGGTGTTGCAGCCCATGCAGCTTTTTGGATATTAGTTGTAAATATCTGCACAGCCTCATCTAATTGGTTGGATACTTTCCTCCAAGTTCTCTCTAAAGTATGTAGTTCCAATCAGTCAGTTGATTAGGTATTTTCTTTGATAATGATTTTGTCGCCAAGTGTTAAGAGTATTGTAGAATGATCTGAGTCAAGATCTGGCCCCTCTTCTACTTTTATAGCATTTGACGAGTTATTCTTTGTTACGAAAAAGTCGACAAGATCTGGGATTTTATTCCTATCTGTTGGCCAATAGGTGGGTTTTCCCGTTGAGTGATATTTGCCGCCAATTTCTCTTATTGTTTCATATAGTTCTCTTCCTCTCGTATTTGTTAATCTAGATCCCCAATACTTGTTTTTGGCATTAAAATCTCCTCCTGTGATGATTCTATTGCAGAATATGCGAAAGAGGTTTTTAAAATCATTTTTCTTAAGTTTATAGCTGGGAGAACAGTAAATTGATGCAACTGATATTTGTCCGCTTTTCGTTCTTATATTTATTGATATTCCTTGAATCGCACATGATTGGAATTTAGCTTCTATATGGTGATCGATCGTCTTCTTTATTATAACTGCAGCTCCTCCTTTTGCAGAATTATGTGGATGTGGTGAGTGATATAACTCGTACCCATGCAGTTTGAAATTTGTTTCAAATTTAAACTGCGTCTCTGACACAAGACATATATCTATTTGGTTTATGTCGAGAATTACTTGAATTTCTTCTTTACGATTCTCGATACCATTAGCATTCCATTCTAGGATTATTATATTATCCATCATGTTTGTCTTTTTAGTGCAGGCTTTTTGTTGCTGCTTTGCCTTTCAAGGAACGACATTCTTTCTAATATAGCTTTATTACTTTTTTCCATGCTTTCCATTCTATTTAGAATTTTTTGCATGAAGGTTTCCATATTAGTAATTGGTTTTGTTTTTGTTGTGTTAGTTGATTTTTCAACATTTTTTGATGCAGCTTGTGCATAAGTCATTTCTGTACCAGCCGTTGTCTTTGGTTTTAGGTCTTTTTTGACAATTTCTCGGATTTTGGGTACTTTTTTGGCGTTTTTATACCCTATAATAAGGGTATATTAAGTTTGACACATAGTTTGTAACATAGAGAAATAATCGAGATAGACCCTATAAAGTATATATATTCGTGATCAGCATCAATAGCGAAATCGATTGAGCGATGACCGTCCGTCCGTCCGTCCGTCCGTCCGTCCGTCCGTCCGTCCGTCCGTCCGTCCGTATGTCACCGATTTTTGGGCCTTAAATTTTGAGCTAGAACGATGAAATTTCATATCTGGGCTTCTGAGAAAAAGATACAGTACAAGTGTAAAAAAATTTTTTAATCCGCCCACTGCCACGCCCACTTTTTCATAACTTCACCAAATTATATGAAACCGAAAATTTTGTTAAGACCAAATATTTAGGCATTCAGATTCCCTACAATACACCCATACAAAAGTTTTGGCCACGCCCACTTTTTGGGGGCGTTTTCATCACAAAACTGATTTTTGGGCCTTAAATTTTTAACTAGGACGCTGAAATTTCATATCTGGGCTTCCAAGAAAAAGATACAGTACAAGTGTAAAATTTTTTTACATCCGCCCACTGCCACGCCTACTTTTTTATAACTTCACTAAATTATATGAAACCGAAAAATTTTGTTAAGACCAAATATTTGGGTATTTAGATTCCCTACAATTCACCCATAGAAAAGTTTTGGCCACGCCCACTTTTTAGGGGCGTTATCATCAAAAAACCTATTTTGATAAAATTTTACATGTAACATCCTCAAACGTTCGACATTATAGCTATATTTGAGTACAATATGCAATGTGGATACGCCCACTTTATAGAGAGGAGGATAGGGTATCATACCATCCGTTCCAAATGGATTGTAGCTTTTCTGTATGTTTGGTTTTAAGTCCTTGCTGACTTTAGGTGCGTCCTTTTTATACCCTATGCTAAGGGTATATTAAGTTTGACACATAGTTTGTAACATAGAGAAATAATCGAGATAGACCCTATAAAGTATATATATTCGTGATCAGCATCAATAGCGAAATCGATTGAGCGATGACCGTCCGTCCGTCCGTCCGTCCGTCCGTATGTCACCGCTTTTTGGGCCTTAAATTTTGAGCTAGGACGATGAAATTTCATATCTGGGCTTCTGAGAAAAAGATACAGTACAAGTGTAAACATTTTTGAAATCCGCCCACTGCCACGCCCACTTTTTCATAACTTCATTAAATTATATGAAACCGAAAAATTTTGTTAAGACCAAATATTCAGGCCTTGAGATTCCCTACAATCCACCCATACAAAAGTTTTGACCACGCCCACTTTTTGGGAGCGTTTTCATCATAAAACCGATTTTTGAGCCTAAAATGCTTAACTAGGACGCTGAAATTTCATATCTGGGCTTCTGACGAAAAGATACAGTAGAAGTGTACATTTTTGTTAAATCCGCACACTGCCCCGCCTACTTTTTTATAACTTCACTAAATTATATGAAACCGAAAAATTTTGTTAAGTCCAAATATTTAGGTATTCAGATTTCCTACAATTCACAGGTAGAAGAGTTTTGGCCACGCCCACTTTTTGGGGGCGTTTTCATCAAAAAACCGATTTTGATAAAATTTTACATGTATCATCCTCAAACGTTCGAGGTTATAGCCATATTTGAGTACAAAATGCAAATTGGCCACGCCCACTTTATAGAGAGGAGGATAGGGTATCAGACGATCCGTTCCAGACGGATTGTAGCTTTTCTGTATGTTTAGAATTAGGTTCTATTTTTTTATGTTTTTTGTCTTTTGCCAGTTGAATCTGCTTTGCAACCGAACAGCCTCTATAGTTAGCTGGATGCTTTTCGTTGCAGTTGGCACATTTTGGAGATTCTTCTATTTTCCTCATACAGTCCTTAGTATGGTGGTTTCCTGCGCACTTAACGCATCTCGGATTAGAGCTGCAGTATTAATGTGTATGTCCATACTTTTGGCAATTCTTGCATTGTGGGGCTAGTTTTGATTTCCTTAAGGCATGAATCTCTACTTTCATTCCACGGATATCTTTAATTTCGTGTATCTTTTTGATATCTTCGTCGTGGTCAAAAGTAAGCATAAACATACAGAAAAGCTACAATCCGTCTGGAACGGATCGTATGATACCCTATCCTCCTCTCTATAAAGTGAGCATGGCCAAATTGCATATTGTACTCAAATATAGCTATAATGTCGAACGTTTGAGGATGTTACATGTAAAATTTTATCAAAATAGGTTTTTTGATGATAACGCCCCCAAATAGTATGCGTGGCCAAAACTTTTGTATGGGTGGATTGTAAGGAAACTGAATGCCTAAATATTTGGTTTTAACAAAATTTTTCGGTTTCATATAATTTAGTGAAGTTATAAAAAAGTAGGCGTGGCAGTGGGCGGATGTAAAAAAATTTTACACTTGTATTGTATCTTTTTCTTGGAAGCCCAGATATGAAATTTCAGCGTCCTAGTTAAAAATTTAAGGCCCAAAAATCGGTTTTGTGATGAAAACGCCCCTAAAATGTGGGCGTGGCCAAAACTTTTGTATGGGTGGAGTGTAGGGAATCTGAATGCCTCAATATTTGGTCTTAACAAAATTTTTCGGTTTCATATAATTTAGTGAAGTTATGAAAAAGTGGGCGTGGCAGTGGGCGGATTTCAAAAATGTTTACACTTGTACTGTATCTTTTTCTCAGAAGCCCAGATATGAAATTTCATCGTCCTAGCTCAAAATTTAAGGCCCAAAAAGCGGTGACATACGGACGGACGGACGGGCGGTCATCGCTCAATCGATTTCGCTATCGATGCTGATCACGAATATATATACTTTATAGGGTCTATCTCGATTATTTCTCTATGTTACAAACTATGTGTCAAACTTAATATACCCTTAGGATAGGGTATAAAAATAGGAAGCGGTACTTTGCTTTTAAATTTTAGCATATTGACAGCTTCTAATATTTTAAAGCTTTTACTTTTTAAGTCTTTAACTATACTCTCTGGGGAGCATGAAAAGTGTAATTTTTTTTACAACAACCTTAATTGGTCTTGTTTGCTTGTTCTCATAAGAGTACCATTGCACTTTTTTTTGGTTAAGTATTTTGGTAAGTTTTCTATAAGAATCTTCTCCATCTACATTAATTTTAATATCATTGTTATACCCTATCCTAAGGGTATATTAAGTTGGACACATAGTTTGTAACATAGAGAAATAATCGAGATAGACCCTATAAAGTATATATATTCGTGATCAGCATCAATAGCGAAATCGATTGAGCGATGACCGTCCGTCCGTCCGTATGTCACCGCTTTTTGGGCCTTAAATTTTGAGCTAGGACGATGAAATTTCATATCTGGGCTTCCGACGAAAAGGTACAGTAGAAATGTAAAATTTTTTTACATCCGCCCACTGCCACCCCTACTTTTTTATAACTTCACTAAATTATATGAAACCGAAAAATTTTGTTAAGACCAAATATTTAGGCATTTAGATTCCATACAATTCACCCATAGAAGAGTTTTGGCCACGCCCACTTTTTGGGGGCGTTTTCATCAAAAAACCGATTTTGATAAAATTTTACATGTAACATAGCTATATTTGAGTACAAAATGCAATTTGGCCACGCCCACTTTATAGAGAGGAGGATAGGGTATCAGACGATCCGTTCCAGACGAATTGTAGCTTTTCTGTATGTTTATTTATTAACATTGTATTTGCTTTAATTTTATTTTTCTCCAATACCTTAATTCCGCAACTTGGCTGCTTTCTTTTGGAGATGAAACTTTTGGGGATGTACTCATTTTTCGTTTTTATACCCTATCCTTTTTTGAGCCTAAAATGCTTAACTAGGACGCTGAAATTTCATATCTGGGCTTCTGACGAAAAGATACAGTAGAAGTGTACATTTTTTTTAAATCCGCACACTGCCCCGCCTACAACTACAATCCGTCTGGAACGAATCGTATGATACCCTATCCTCCTCTCTATAAAGTGAGCATGGCCAAATTGCATATTGTACTCAAATATAGCTATAATGTCGAACGTTTGAGGATGTTACATGTAAAATTTTATCAAAATAGGTTTTTTGATGATAACGCCCCCAAATAGTATGCGTCGCCAAAACTTTTGTATGGGTGGATTGTAAGGAAACTGAATGCCTAAATATTTGGTTTTAACAAAATTTTTCGGTTTCATATAATTTAGTGAAGTTATAAAAAAGTAGGCGTGGCAGTGGGCGGATGTAAAAAAATTTTACACTTGTATTGTATCTTTTTCTTGGAAGCCCAGATATGAAATTTCAGCGTCCTAGTTAAAAATTTAAGGCCCAAAAATCGGTTTTGTGATGAAAACGCCCCTAAAATGTGGGCGTGGCCAAAACTTTTGTATGGGTGGAGTGTAGGGAATCTGAATGCCTAAATATTTGGTCTTAACAAAATTTTTCGGATTCATATAATTTAGTGAAGTTATGAAAAAGTGGGCGTGGCAGTGGGCGGATTTCAAAAATGTTTACACTTGTACTGTATCTTTTTCTCAGAAGCCCAGATATGAAATTTCATCGTCCTAGCTCAAAATTTAAGGCCCAAAAAGCGGTGACATACGGACGGACGGACGGACGGTCATCGCTCAATCGATTTCACTATTGATGCTGATCACGAATATATATACTTACTTTATAGGGTCTATCTCGATTATTTCTCTATGTTACAAACTATGTGTCAAACTTAATATACCCTTAGGATAGGGTATAAAAATAGGAAGCGGTACTTTGCTTTTAAATTTTAGCATATTGACAGCTTCTAATATTTTAAAGCTTTTACTTTTTAAGTCTTTAACTATACTCTCTGGGGAGCATGAAAAGTGTAATTTTTTTTACAACAACCTTAATTGGTCTTGTTTGCTTGTTCTCATAAGAGTACCATTGCACTTTTTTTTGGTTAAGTATTTTGGTAAGTTTTCTATAAGAATCTTCTCCATCTACATTAATTTTAATATCATTGTTATTTATTAACATTGTATTTGCTTTAATTTTATTTTTTCCAATACCTTAATTCCGCAACTTGGCTGCTTTCTTTTGGAGATGAAACTTTTGGGGATGTACTCATTTTTCGTTTTTATACCCTATCCTAAGGGTATATTAAGTTTGACACATAGTTTGTAACATAGAGAAATAATCGAGATAGACCCTATAAAGTATATATATTCGTGATCAGCATCAATAGCGAAATCGATTGAGCGATGACCGTCCGTCCGTCCGAATGTCACCGCTTTTTGGGCCTTAAATTTTGAGCTAGGACGATGAAATTTCATATCTGGGCTTCAGAGAAAAAGATACAGTACAAGTGTAAACATTTTTGAAATCCGCCCACTGCCAAGCCCACTTTTTCATACCTTCACTAAATTATATGAAACCGAAAAATTTTGTTAAGACCAAATATTCAGGGGTTGAGATTCCCTACAATCCACCCATACAAAAGTTTTGGCCACGCCCACTTTTTGGGGGCGTTTTCATCATAAAACCGATTTTTGAGCCTAAAATGCTTAACTAGGACGCTGAAATTTCATATCTGGGCTTCTGACGAAAAGATACAGTAGAAGTGTACATTTTTTTTAAATCCGCACACTGCCCCGCCTACTTTTTTATAACTTCACTAAATTATATGAAACCGAAAAATTTTGTTAAGTCCAAATATTTAGGTATTCAGATTTCCTACAATTCACCCGTAGCAGAGTTTTGGCCACGCCCACTTTTTGAGGATGTTACATGTAAAATTTTATCAAAATAGGTTTTTTGATGATAACGCCCCCAAATAGTATGCGTGGCCAAAACTTTTGTATGGGTGGATTGTAAGGAAACTGAATGCCTAAATATTTGGTTTTAACAAAATTTTTCGGTTTCATATAATTTAGTGAAGTTATAAAAAAGTAGGCGTGGCAGTGGGCGGATGTAAAAAAATTTTACACTTGTATTGTATCTTTTTCTTGGAAGCCCAGATATGAAATTTCAGCGTCCTAGTTAAAAATTTAAGGCCCAAAAATCGGTTTTGTGATGAAAACGCCCCTAAAATGTGGGCGTGGCCAAAACTTTTGTATGGGTGGAGTGTAGGGAATCTGAATGCCTAAATATTTGGTCTTAACAAAATTTTTCGGATTCATATAATTTAGTGAAGTTATGAAAAAGTGGGCGTGGCAGTGGGCGGATTTCAAAAATGTTTACACTTGTACTGTATCTTTTTCTCAGAAGCCCAGATATAAAATTTCATCGTCCTAGCTCAAAATTTAAGGCCCAAAAAGCGGTGACATACGGACGGACGGACGGACGGACGGACGGACGGACGGTCATCGCTCAATCGATTTCGCTATTGATGCTGATCACGAATATATATACTTACTTTATAGGGTCTATCTCGATTATTTCTCTATGTTACAAACTATGTGTCAAACTTAATATACCCTTAGGATAGGGTATAAAAATAGGAAGCGGTACTTTGCTTTTAAATTTTAGCATATTGACAGCTTCTAATATTTTAAAGCTTTTACTTTTTAAGTCTTTAACTATACTCTCTGGGGAGCATGAAAAGTGTAATTTTTTTTACAACAACCTTAATTGGTCTTGTTTGCTTGTTCTCATAAGAGTACCATTGCACTTTTTTTTGGTTAAGTATTTTGGTAAGTTTTCTATAAGAATCTTCTCCATCTACATTAATTTTAATATCATTGTTATTTATTAACATTGTATTTGCTTTAATTTTATTTTTCTCCAATACCTTAATTCCGCAACTTGGCTGCTTTCTTTTGGAGATGAAACTTTTGCGGATGTACTCATTTTTCGTTTTTATACCCTATCCTAAGGGTATATTAAGTTTGACACATAGTTTGTAACATAGAGAAATAATCGAGATAGACCCTATAAAGTATATATATTCGTGATCAGCATCAATAGCGAAATCGATTGAGCGATGACCGTCCGTCCGTCCGTCCGTCCGTCCGTATGTCACCGCTTTTTGGGCCTTAAATTTTGAGCTAGGACGATGAAATTTCATATCTGGGCTTCAGAGAAAAAGATACAGTACAAGTGTAAAAATTTTTGAAATCCGCCCACTGCCACGCCCACTTTTTCATATCTTCACTAAATTATATGAAACCGAAAAATTTTGTTAAGACCAAATATTTAGGCATTCAGATTCCCTACAATCCACCCATACAAAAGTTTTGGCCACGCCCACTTTTTGGGGGCGTTTTCATCACAAAATTGATTTTTGGGCCTTAAATTTTTAACTAGGACGCTGAAATTTCATATCTGGGCTTCCAAGAAAAAGATACAGTACAAGTGTACAATTTTTTTACATCCGCCCACTGCCACGCCTACTTTTTTACAACTTCACTAAATTATATGAAACCGAAAAATTTTGTTAAGACCAAATATTTGGGTATTTAGATTCCCTACAATTCACCCATAGAACAGTTTTGGCCACGCCCACTTTTTGGGGGCGTTATCATCAAAAAACCTATTTTGATAAAATTTTACATGTAACATCCTCAAACGTTCGACATTATAGCTATATTTGAGTACAATATGCAATTTGGCCATGCCCACTTTATAGAGAGGAGGATAGGGTATCATACCATCCGTTCCAAACGGATTGTAGCTTTTCTGTATGTTTGGTTTTAAGTCCTTGCTGACTTTAGGTGCGTCCTTTTTATACCCTATCCTAAGGGTATATTAAGTTTGACACATAGTTTGTAACATAGAGAAATAATCGAGATAGACCCTATAAAGTATATATATTCGTGATCAGCATCAATAGCGAAATCGATTGAGCGATGACCGTCCGTCCGTCCGTCCGTCCGTCCGTCTGTCCGTCCGTCCGTCCGTCCGTCCGTCCGTCTGTCCGTCCGTCCGTCCGTCCGTCCGTCCGTCCGTCCGTATGTCACCGCTTTTTGGGCCTTAAATTTTGAGCTAGGACGATGAAATTTCATATCTGGGCTTCTGAGAAAAAGATACAGTACAAGTGTAAAAATTTTTGAAATCCGCCCACTGCCACGCCCACTTTTTCATACCTTCACTAAATTATATGAAACCGAAAAATTTTGTTAAGACCAAATATTCAGGCCTTGAGATTCCCTACAATTCACCCGTAGAAGAGTTTTGGCCACGCCCACTTTTTGGGGGCGTTTTCATCAAAAAACCGATTTTGATAAAATTTTACATGTATCATCCTCAAACGTTCGAGGTTATAGCCATATTTGAGTACAAAATGCAAATTGGCCACGCCCACTTTATAGAGAGGAGGATAGGGTATCAGACGATCCGTTCCAGACGGATTGTAGCTTTTCTGTATGTTTAGAATTAGGTTCTATTTTTTTATGTTTTTTGTCTTTTGCCAGTTGAATCTGCTTTGCAACCGAACAGCCTCTATAGTTAGCTGGATGCTTTTCGTTGCAGTTGGCACATTTTGGAGATTCTTCTATTTTCCTCATACAGTCCTTAGTATGGTGGTTTCCTGCGCACTTAACGCATCTCGGATTAGAGCTGCAGTATTAATGTGTATGTCCATACTTACTTACTTACTTAGGTGGCGCTACAGTTCGGGGTGAACCTGGGCCTCAACTAGCAAGCCTCTCCAGTTAGCTCGGTCCTTAGCGCCTCCAGTTGCGCACTCCAAGCTTGTTCAGGTCCCCTTCAACTTGTGCGCGCCACCTAAGGCGAGGTCTTCCTCTGCTGCGTTGTCCCTCCGGGTGTGAGTCGAAGACTCTTCGTCCCGGAGCACTGGTGTCCATTCGCTCTACATGTCCTAGCCATCTCAAACGACTAATGCGCAGTTTTTTGACTAGGTCGATGTCGCTGTACAGCTTGTATAGTTCGTCGTTGAATCTTCTCCTCCAAAGCCCGTCAACGCAAACGGGACCGAATATTTTGCGAAGAATTTTTCTCTCGAAACGACCGAGGATATCTTCATCCGCTTTTGATAAAGTCCAAGCTTCAGCGCCATAAAGCAGGACTGGGATGATCAAGGTCTTATATAGAGTCTCCTTAGTTGTTCGGGATAGGGCCTTACTACTCAATTGCCTTCTCAGCCCAAAGAAACAGCGATTGGCAAGAGTTATTCTTCGTTTTATTTCTGCTGAGGTGTTATTTTCAGAATTGATAGCAGAGCCGAGGTAGACAAAGTCCCTTACTACCTCAAAGTTATAGCTGTCGATTGTGACGTTCTGTCCAATTCGTCGATGTTGCGTGTCCCTTTTGGTTGACAGCATATACTTGGTTTTGCCCTCGTTTACCGTTAAACCCATTTTGGCCGCTTCTGTTTCAATACTAGCGAACGCACCGGTGACAGCCCGCTGTGTTCTTCCAATAATGTCAATATCGTCGGCATACGCTAGTAGTTGCACAGACTTTTGAAAGATTGTGCCTCCGGTGTTGGCTTGTGAGTTTCGCACAATTCTTTCAAGAACGATGTTAAAAAAATCACATGACAGCGCATCACCTTGTCTAAAACCTTTTTTGACATCAAAGGTCTCGGTGAGATCGTTACCGAGCTTGATGGAGCAGCGAGAATTCTCCAACGTCATCCTGCACAGGCAAACGAGTTTGGCAGGGATGCCAAAACTAGACATGGCTCTGTATAACTCGTCTCTATAAATGCTGTCATATGCGGCCTTGAAATCGATAAAAAGATGGTGGGTATCGATTTGGACTTCTTGGGTTTTTCCAGGATCTGTCGAAGTGTGAAGATTTGATCGATTGTGGACTTTCCTGGTCTGAAACCACACTGATAGGGCCCAATCAGGTTGTTGACGAAGGGTTTCAGACGTTCACACAATATGGCAGATAGGATCTTATACGCGATGTTGAGGAGACTGATACCTCTGTAATTGGCGCAATTGAGGGGATCTCCTTTCTTGTGGATTGGGCAAACGGTGCTGAGATTCCATTCATCAGGCATACACTCATCTGACCAAATTTTAGAAATGAGTTGGTGTATGCTCTCTACCAGGTCATTTCCAGCTGCTTTGAATAGCTCGGCTGGTAAGCCGTCAGGTCCAGCAGCCTTGTTGGACTTAAGTTTGGATATTGCTATCCTTACTTCGTTTTGGTCAGGTGGACGGAAGTTTTGGCTATCATCGTCTATGTTGAATGGTTCATTCTGCCTGACAGCGGGATGTTGGTCTTCGTCGCCGTTATACAGTCTGCAGAAGAAGTTTTTCCATATTCTCAGCACCGACTGTGACTCTACTACGAGGTTTCCTTCTTCATCTCTACAGGCTTCTGTACGGGTCTTGTTGGCCTGACACGTTCTTTTTACCTATTGGTAAAACTTCCGTACATTATTCCTGGAGTATAATCTCTCAATATTTTCGATCGCGCGCTTCTCGTGCTCTTTTTTCTTCTTTCGGAGAAGCCGATGTTCTTCCCGTCTCTTCTGCTCGTAGAGCTCACGAGCAGCTCTCGTCCTTTTTTGCAGCGCCGCTTTGTATGCTTGGTGTTTAGCTGCATGTGCTTGGCACTCATCGTCAAACCAGGGGTTTCTAGGTGATGGTCGGGTGAAACCCAGCACATCAGTTGCGGCACTTCTGATGGCTTGTTGGCAGCGTTGCCACTGGTCTTCGGCGCTTGATGCTGGCGGCATAGGAGTAGTTGAGAGGTTTCGGGATACGCGTTCGGTGAAGGTTCTGGCGATCTCTTGCGATTGCAGCTTTTCGACGTCAAATCTTCTCACAGTAGTTCTTCTTAGTTGTGGCGTTTGGGATATGCGCATTCGTACCTTGGCTGCAACAAGGAAATGATCCGAGTCCATGTTGGCTGCTCGGAAGGTTCGGACATCCAGAATACTGGAGGCATGCCTTGCGTCGATCGCAATGTGGTCAATTTGATTGACCGTTTGATGATCAGGAGATCGCCATGTCCCCTTGTGGATATTGAGATGAGGAAACCGTGTGCTTGCTATACTGACATTTCGCCCCGCCGCAAAGTCAATAAGCCTAAGTCCGTTGCCAGACGTGGTGTCGTGTAGGCTGTGCTTTCCAATCGTAATACCAAAGATGTCCTCCTTTCCTATCTTGGCGTTAAAATCGCCTAGGACGATTTTAACGTCATACTTAGGACATTGCTCATATGTTTTGTCGAGGAGCTCGTAGAAACTTTCTTTGGTGTCGTCATCCTTGTCCTCTGTGGGGGCATGAGCGCATATTAGGCTTATGTTCGCGAATTTAGCCTTGATGCGGATTGTCATAAGACGCTCGCTCACGTGTCGAAAGCTCAAGACTTCTTGCCTAAGTCTGCCGCGTATGACGAACCCACATCCAAATAAGCGCTGTTTCTGTTCCCTATAGCAATCACCGTAGTATACGTCACAGTTTTTCATCCTCTTTTTGCCCGGGCCATCCCATCGCACTTCCTGGATGGCGGTGATATCTGCATTGTAGCAGTCTAGGGCCTCTGCTAATTGTTCGGCTGCACGCGGCCTGTTAATGGTCCGAACATTCCACGTGCAGATCCGAAGATCGTTGTCCTTATTTCGTTTGCTGGGGTCGTCAACAGTGGGATCATCCTTATCCGAGGTTTGTCTTTGTGTCGTAACTACTGGTTTTTTACGTGGTAGGGAAGTTACCCCGACGCACAACCCCCAACCTGGAGGACCAGTTCCTTTTTTTACCCCTAGGACAAGGGGCCGGATATTCCGGAGTCAGTACCCCGTTTCGGGGATGTGAGCGCTGCCGTTGGCCCATTAAGGGTTCATCCGCCACCAACTCTATTCCAACACCCTGACTCAGTATTGAAAATCCCTATAGACCTGGAATTCGAATATGTCGAAGCAGCTCATATAGGGATAACACTAATAGTTCGACCTAACTGGAACTGGTTGACGCCACCGTTGATTCCATCTAGGGAATTCGTCCGCCGCCGCCTGAAGCAAGAGAAGGTGCCTTAGTGAGAAGACACTCCTTCCCCCTCTCTCGTTCGCTGCCACCAACAACCTTCCAAAGGGGTTGGTTACCCGATCTCCAGTTGAGGTACTAGGCACCCAGCAGCCACCATCGTGGAGGTGTAGAGTAGGAGTTGATAGTGAGAGGCTAAAGCGAGAACGCTTGTGTTCCCATATGTTCCGCATCACTACCCTTTGACCACCATGTCCATGTGTATGTCCATACTTTTGGCAATTCTTGCATTGTGGGGCTAGTTTTGATTTCCTTAAGGCATGAATCTCTACTTTCATTCCACGGATATCTTTAATTTCGTGTATCTTTTTGATATCTTCGTCGTGGTCAAAAGTAAGCATAAACATACAGAAAAGCTACAATCCGTCTGGAACGGATCGTATGATACCCTATCCTCCTCTCTATAAAGTGAGCATGGCCAAATTGCATATTGTACTCAAATATAGCTATAATGTCGAACGTTTGAGGATGTTACATGTAAAATTTTATCAAAATAGGTTTTTTGATGATAACGCCCCCAAATAGTATGCGTGGCCAAAACTTTTGTATGGGTGGATTGTAAGGAAACTGAATGCCTAAATATTTGGTTTTAACAAAATTTTTCGGTTTCATATAATTTAGTGAAGTTATAAAAAAGTAGGCGTGGCAGTGGGCGGATGTAAAAAAATTTTACACTTGTATTGTATCTTTTTCTTGGAAGCCCAGATATGAAATTTCAGCGTCCTAGTTAAAAATTTAAGGCCCAAAAATCCGTTTTGTGATGAAAACGCCCCTAAAATGTGGGCGTGGCCAAAACTTTTGTATGGGTGGAGTGTAGGGAATCTGAATGCCTAAATATTTGGTCTTAACAAAATTTTTCGGATTCATATAATTTAGTGAAGTTATGAAAAAGTGGGCGTGGCAGTGGGCGGATGTCAAAAATGTTTACACTTGTACTGTATCTTTTTCTCAGAAGCCCAGATATGAAATTTCATCGTCCTAGCTCAAAATTTAAGGGGCCCAAAAAGCGGTGACATACGGACGGACGGACGGGCGGTCATCGCTCAATCGATTTCGCTATTGATGCTGATCACGAATATATATACTTACTTTATAGGGTCTATCTCGATTATTTCTCTATGTTACAAACTATGTGTCAAACTTAATATACCCTTAGGATAGGGTTTTTGAGCCTAAAATGCTTAACTAGGACGCTGAAATTTCATATCTGGGCTTCTGACGAAAAGATACAGTAGAAGTGTACATTTTTTTTAAATCCGCACACTGCCCCGCCTACTTTTTTATAACTTCACTAAATTATATGAAACCGAAAAATTTTGTTAAGTCCAAATATTTAGGTATTCAGATTTCCTACAATTCACCCGTAGCAGAGTTTTGGCCACGCCCACTTTTTGAGGATGTTACATGTAAAAT
The DNA here is from genome assembly GCA_905220385.1 of Xylota sylvarum. NCBI lineage: Eukaryota > Metazoa > Arthropoda > Insecta > Diptera > Syrphidae > Xylota > Xylota sylvarum. The sequence continues at coordinate 76,899,294 of LR999958.1, read as the reverse complement.
TTTATCAAAATAGGTTTTTTGATGATAACGCCCCCAAATAGTATGCGTGGCCAAAACTTTTGTATGGGTGGATTGTAAGGAAACTGAATGCCTAAATATTTGGTTTTAACAAAATTTTTCGGTTTCATATAATTTAGTGAAGTTATAAAAAAGTAGGCGTGGCAGTGGGCGGATGTAAAAAAATTTTACACTTGTATTGTATCTTTTTCTTGGAAGCCCAGATATGAAATTTCAGCGTCCTAGTTAAAAATTTAAGGCCCAAAAATCGGTTTTGTGATGAAAACGCCCCTAAAATGTGGGCGTGGCCAAAACTTTTGTATGGGTGGAGTGTAGGGAATCTGAATGCCTAAATATTTGGTCTTAACAAAATTTTTCGGATTCATATAATTTAGTGAAGTTATGAAAAAGTGGGCGTGGCAGTGGGCGGATTTCAAAAATGTTTACACTTGTACTGTATCTTTTTCTCAGAAGCCCAGATATAAAATTTCATCGTCCTAGCTCAAAATTTAAGGCCCAAAAAGCGGTGACATACGGACGGACGGACGGACGGACGGACGGACGGTCATCGCTCAATCGATTTCGCTATTGATGCTGATCACGAATATATATACTTACTTTATAGGGTCTATCTCGATTATTTCTCTATGTTACAAACTATGTGTCAAACTTAATATACCCTTAGGATAGGGTATAAAAATAGGAAGCGGTACTTTGCTTTTAAATTTTAGCATATTGACAGCTTCTAATATTTTAAAGCTTTTACTTTTTAAGTCTTTAACTATACTCTCTGGGGAGCATGAAAAGTGTAATTTTTTTTACAACAACCTTAATTGGTCTTGTTTGCTTGTTCTCATAAGAGTACCATTGCACTTTTTTTTGGTTAAGTATTTTGGTAAGTTTTCTATAAGAATCTTCTCCATCTACATTAATTTTAATATCATTGTTATTTATTAACATTGTATTTGCTTTAATTTTATTTTTCTCCAATACCTTAATTCCGCAACTTGGCTGCTTTCTTTTGGAGATGAAACTTTTGCGGATGTACTCATTTTTCGTTTTTATACCCTATCCTAAGGGTATATTAAGTTTGACACATAGTTTGTAACATAGAGAAATAATCGAGATAGACCCTATAAAGTATATATATTCGTGATCAGCATCAATAGCGAAATCGATTGAGCGATGACCGTCCGTCCGTCCGTCCGTCCGTCCGTATGTCACCGCTTTTTGGGCCTTAAATTTTGAGCTAGGACGCTGAAATTTCATATCTGGGCTTCCAAGAAAAAGATACAGTACAAGTGTACAATTTTTTTACATCCGCCCACTGCCACGCCTACTTTTTTACAACTTCACTAAATTATATGAAACCGAAAAATTTTGTTAAGACCAAATATTTGGGTATTTAGATTCCCTACAATTCATCCATAGAACAGTTTTGGCCACGCCCACTTTTTGGGGGCGTTATCATCAAAAAACCTATTTTGATAAAATTTTACATGTAACATCCTCAAACGTTCGACATTATAGCTATATTTGAGTACAATATGCAATTTGGCCATGCCCACTTTATAGAGAGGAGGATAGGGTATCATACCATCCGTTCCAAACGGATTGTAGCTTTTCTGTATGTTTGGTTTTAAGTCCTTGCTGACTTTAGGTGCGTCCTTTTTATACCCTATCCTAAGGGTATATTAAGTTTGACACATAGTTTGTAACATAGAGAAATAATCGAGATAGACCCTATAAAGTATATATATTCGTGATCAGCATCAATAGCGAAATCGATTGCGCGATGACCGTCCGTCCGTCCGTCCGTCCGTCCGTCTGTCCGTCCGTCCGTCCGTCCGTCCGTCCGTCCGTCCGTATGTCACCGCTTTTTGGGCCTTAAATTTTGAGCTAGGACGATGAAATTTCATATCTGGGCTTCTGAGAAAAAGATACAGTACAAGTGTAAAAATTTTTGAAATCCGCCCACTGCCACGCCCACTTTTTCATACCTTCACTAAATTATATGAAACCGAAAAATTTTGTTAAGACCAAATATTCAGGCCTTGAGATTCCCTACAATTCACCCGTAGAAGAGTTTTGGCCACGCCCACTTTTTGGGGGCGTTTTCATCAAAAAACCGATTTTGATAAAATTTTACATGTATCATCCTCAAACGTTCGAGGTTATAGCCATATTTGAGTACAAAATGCAAATTGGCCACGCCCACTTTATAGAGAGGAGGATAGGGTATCAGACGATCCGTTCCAGACGGATTGTAGCTTTTCTGTATGTTTAGAATTAGGTTCTATTTTTTTATGTTTTTTGTCTTTTGCCAGTTGAATCTGCTTTGCAACCGAACAGCCTCTATAGTTAGCTGGATGCTTTTCGTTGCAGTTGGCACATTTTGGAGATTCTTCTATTTTCCTCATACAGTCCTTAGTATGGTGGTTTCCTGCGCACTTAACGCATCTCGGATTAGAGCTGCAGTATTAATGTGTATGTCCATACTTACTTACTTACTTAGGTGGCGCTACAGTTCGGGGTGAACCTGGGCCTCAACTAGCAAGCCTCTCCAGTTAGCTCGGTCCTTAGCGCCTCCAGTTGCGCACTCCAAGCTTGTTCAGGTCCCCTTCAACTTGTGCGCGCCACCTAAGGCGAGGTCTTCCTCTGCTGCGTTGTCCCTCCGGGTGTGAGTCGAAGACTCTTCGTCCCGGAGCACTGGTGTCCATTCGCTCTACATGTCCTAGCCATCTCAAACGACTAATGCGCAGTTTTTTGACTAGGTCGATGTCGCTGTACAGCTTGTATAGTTCGTCGTTGAATCTTCTCCTCCAAAGCCCGTCAACGCAAACGGGACCGAATATTTTGCGAAGAATTTTTCTCTCGAAACGACCGAGGATATCTTCATCCGCTTTTGATAAAGTCCAAGCTTCAGCGCCATAAAGCAGGACTGGGATGATCAAGGTCTTATATAGAGTCTCCTTAGTTGTTCGGGATAGGGCCTTACTACTCAATTGCCTTCTCAGCCCAAAGAAACAGCGATTGGCAAGAGTTATTCTTCGTTTTATTTCTGCTGAGGTGTTATTTTCAGAATTGATAGCAGAGCCGAGGTAGACAAAGTCCCTTACTACCTCAAAGTTATAGCTGTCGATTGTGACGTTCTGTCCAATTCGTCGATGTTGCGTGTCCCTTTTGGTTGACAGCATATACTTGGTTTTGCCCTCGTTTACCGTTAAACCCATTTTGGCCGCTTCTGTTTCAATACTAGCGAACGCACCGGTGACAGCCCGCTGTGTTCTTCCAATAATGTCAATATCGTCGGCATACGCTAGTAGTTGCACAGACTTTTGAAAGATTGTGCCTCCGGTGTTGGCTTGTGAGTTTCGCACAATTCTTTCAAGAACGATGTTAAAAAAATCACATGACAGCGCATCACCTTGTCTAAAACCTTTTTTGACATCAAAGGTCTCGGTGAGATCGTTACCGAGCTTGATGGAGCAGCGAGAATTCTCCAACGTCATCCTGCACAGGCAAACGAGTTTGGCAGGGATGCCAAAACTAGACATGGCTCTGTATAACTCGTCTCTATAAATGCTGTCATATGCGGCCTTGAAATCGATAAAAAGATGGTGGGTATCGATTTGGACTTCTTGGGTTTTTCCAGGATCTGTCGAAGTGTGAAGATTTGATCGATTGTGGACTTTCCTGGTCTGAAACCACACTGATAGGGCCCAATCAGGTTGTTGACGAAGGGTTTCAGACGTTCACACAATATGGCAGATAGGATCTTATACGCGATGTTGAGGAGACTGATACCTCTGTAATTGGCGCAATTGAGGGGATCTCCTTTCTTGTGGATTGGGCAAACGGTGCTGAGATTCCATTCATCAGGCATACACTCATCTGACCAAATTTTAGAAATGAGTTGGTGTATGCTCTCTACCAGGTCATTTCCAGCTGCTTTGAATAGCTCGGCTGGTAAGCCGTCAGGTCCAGCAGCCTTGTTGGACTTAAGTTTGGATATTGCTATCCTTACTTCGTTTTGGTCAGGTGGACGGAAGTTTTGGCTATCATCGTCTATGTTGAATGGTTCATTCTGCCTGACAGCGGGATGTTGGTCTTCGTCGCCGTTATACAGTCTGCAGAAGAAGTTTTTCCATATTCTCAGCACCGACTGTGACTCTACTACGAGGTTTCCTTCTTCATCTCTACAGGCTTCTGTACGGGTCTTGTTGGCCTGACACGTTCTTTTTACCTATTGGTAAAACTTCCGTACATTATTCCTGGAGTATAATCTCTCAATATCTTCGATCGCGCGCTTCTCGTGCTCTTTTTTCTTCTTTCGGAGAAGCCGATGTTCTTCCCGTCTCTTCTGCTCGTAGAGCTCACGAGCAGCTCTCGTCCTTTTTTGCAGCGCCGCTTTGTATGCTTGGTGTTTAGCTGCATGTGCTTGGCACTCATCGTCAAACCAGGGGTTTCTAGGTGATGGTCGGGTGAAACCCAGCACATCAGTTGCGGCACTTCTGATGGCTTGTTGGCAGCGTTGCCACTGGTCTTCGGCGCTTGATGCTGGCGGCATAGGAGTAGTTGAGAGGTTTCGGGATACGCGTTCGGTGAAGGTTCTGGCGATCTCTTGCGATTGCAGCTTTTCGACGTCAAATCTTCTCACAGTAGTTCTTCTTAGTTGTGGCGTTTGGGATATGCGCATTCGTACCTTGGCTGCAACAAGGAAATGATCCGAGTCCATGTTGGCTGCTCGGAAGGTTCGGACATCCAGAATACTGGAGGCATGCCTTGCGTCGATCGCAATGTGGTCAATTTGATTGACCGTTTGATGATCAGGAGATCGCCATGTCCCCTTGTGGATATTGAGATGAGGAAACCGTGTGCTTGCTATACTGACATTTCGCCCCGCCGCAAAGTCAATAAGCCTAAGTCCGTTGCCAGACGTGGTGTCGTGTAGGCTGTGCTTTCCAATCGTAATACCAAAGATGTCCTCCTTTCCTATCTTGGCGTTAAAATCGCCTAGGACGATTTTAACGTCATACTTAGGACATTGCTCATATGTTTTGTCGAGGAGCTCGTAGAAACTTTCTTTGGTGTCGTCATCCTTGTCCTCTGTGGGGGCATGAGCGCATATTAGGCTTATGTTCGCGAATTTAGCCTTGATGCGGATTGTCATAAGACGCTCGCTCACGTGTCGAAAGCTCAAGACTTCTTGCCTAAGTCTGCCGCGTATGACGAACCCACATCCAAATAAGCGCTGTTTCTGTTCCCTATAGCAATCACCGTAGTATACGTCACAGTTTTTCATCCTCTTTTTGCCCGGGCCATCCCATCGCACTTCCTGGATGGCGGTGATATCTGCATTGTAGCAGTCTAGGGCCTCTGCTAATTGTTCGGCTGCACGCGGCCTGTTAATGGTCCGAACATTCCACGTGCAGATCCGAAGATCGTTGTCCTTATTTCGTTTGCTGGGGTCGTCAACAGTGGGATCATCCTTATCCGAGGTTTGTCTTTGTGTCGTAACTACTGGTTTTTTACGTGGTAGGGAAGTTACCCCGACGCACAACCCCCAACCTGGAGGACCAGTTCCTTTTTTTACCCCTAGGACAAGGGGCCGGATATTCCGGAGTCAGTACCCCGTTTCGGGGATGTGAGCGCTGCCGTTGGCCCATTAAGGGTTCATCCGCCACCAACTCTATTCCAACACCCTGACTCAGTATTGAAAATCCCTATAGACCTGGAATTCGAATATGTCGAAGCAGCTCATATAGGGATAACACTAATAGTTCGACCTAACTGGAACTGGTTGACGCCACCGTTGATTCCATCTAGGGAATTCGTCCGCCGCCGCCTGAAGCAAGAGAAGGTGCCTTAGTGAGAAGACACTCCTTCCCCCTCTCTCGTTCGCTGCCACCAACAACCTTCCAAAGGGGTTGGTTACCCGATCTCCAGTTGAGGTACTAGGCACCCAGCAGCCACCATCGTGGAGGTGTAGAGTAGGAGTTGATAGTGAGAGGCTAAAGCGAGAACGCTTGTGTTCCCATATGTTCCGCATCACTACCCTTTGACCACCATGTCCATGTGTATGTCCATACTTTTGGCAATTCTTGCATTGTGGGGCTAGTTTTGATTTCCTTAAGGCATGAATCTCTACTTTCATTCCACGGATATCTTTAATTTCGTGTATCTTTTTGATATCTTCGTCGTGGTCAAAAGTAAGCATAAACATACAGAAAAGCTACAATCCGTCTGGAACGGATCGTATGATACCCTATCCTCCTCTCTATAAAGTGAGCATGGCCAAATTGCATATTGTACTCAAATATAGCTATAATGTCGAACGTTTGAGGATGTTACATGTAAAATTTTATCAAAATAGGTTTTTTGATGATAACGCCCCCAAATAGTATGCGTGGCCAAAACTTTTGTATGGGTGGATTGTAAGGAAACTGAATGCCTAAATATTTGGTTTTAACAAAATTTTTCGGTTTCATATAATTTAGTGAAGTTATAAAAAAGTAGGCGTGGCAGTGGGCGGATGTAAAAAAATTTTACACTTGTATTGTATCTTTTTCTTGGAAGCCCAGATATGAAATTTCAGCGTCCTAGTTAAAAATTTAAGGCCCAAAAATCCGTTTTGTGATGAAAACGCCCCTAAAATGTGGGCGTGGCCAAAACTTTTGTATGGGTGGAGTGTAGGGAATCTGAATGCCTAAATATTTGGTCTTAACAAAATTTTTCGGATTCATATAATTTAGTGAAGTTATGAAAAAGTGGGCGTGGCAGTGGGCGGATGTCAAAAATGTTTACACTTGTACTGTATCTTTTTCTCAGAAGCCCAGATATGAAATTTCATCGTCCTAGCTCAAAATTTAAGGGGCCCAAAAAGCGGTGACATACGGACGGACGGACGGGCGGTCATCGCTCAATCGATTTCGCTATTGATGCTGATCACGAATATATATACTTACTTTATAGGGTCTATCTCGATTATTTCTCTATGTTACAAACTATGTGTCAAACTTAATATACCCTTAGGATAGGGTATAAAAATAGGAAGCGGTACTTTGCTTTTAAATTTTAGCATATTGACAGCTTCTAATATTTTAAAGCTTTTACTTTTAAAGTCTTTAACTATACTCTCTGGGGAGCATGAAAAGTGTAATTTTTTTTACAACAACCTTAATTGGTCTTGTTTGCTTGTTCTCATAAGAGTACCATTGCACTTTTTTTTGGTTAAGTATTTTTGTAAGTTTTCTATAAGAATCTTCTCCATCTACATTAATTTTAATATCATTGTTATACCCTATCCTAAGGGTATATTAAGTTGGACACATAGTTTGTAACATAGAGAAATAATCGAGATAGACCCTATAAAGTATATATATTCGTGATCAGCATCAATAGCGAAATCGATTGAGCGATGACCGTCCGTCCGTCCGTCTGTATGTCACCGCTTTTTGGGCCTTAAATTTTGAGCTAGGACGATGAAATTTCATATCTGGGCTTCAGAGAAAAAGATACAGTACAAGTGTAAAAATGTTTGAAATCCGCCCACTGCCACGCCCACTTTTTCATAACTTCACTAAATTATATGAAACCGAAAAATTTTGTTAAGACCAAATATTTAAGCATTCAGATTCCCTTCAATCCACCCATACAAAAGTTTTGGCCACGCCGACTTTTTGGGGGCGTTTTCATCACAAAACCGATTTTTGGGGTTTAAATTTTTAACTAGGGCGCTGAAATTTCATATCTGGGTTTCCAAGAAAAAGATACAGTACAAGTGTAAAATTTTTTTACATCCGCCCACTGCCACGCCTACTTTTTTATAACTTCACTAAATTACATGAAACCGAAAAATTTTGTTAAGACCAAATATTTGGGTATTTAGATTCCCTACAATTCACCCATAGAACAGTTTTGGCCACGCCCACTTTTTGGGGGCGTTATAATCAAAAAACCTATTTTGATAAAATTTTACATGTAACATCCTCAAACGTTCGACATTATAGCTATATTTGAGTACAAAATGCAATTTGACCACGCCCACTTTATAGAGAGGAGGATAGGGTATCAGCGACCCGTTCCAGACGGATTGTAGCTTTTCTGTATGTTTAAGACTTCCTTCTGTCTCCTTAAGTAGTTATTCTTCATCCGTTGAGAACTCGACTACTTTAATTTTATCTTCATTTTTATACCCTATCCTAAGGGTATATTAAGTTTGACACATAGTTTGTAACATAGAGAAATAATCAAGATAGACCCTATAAAGTATATATATTCGTGATCAGCATCAATAGCGAAATCGATTGAGCGATGACCGTCCGTCCGTCCGTCCGTATGTTACCGCTTTTTGGGCCTTAAATTTTGAGCTAGGACGATGAAATTTCATATCTGGGCTTCAGAGAAAAAGATACAGTACAAGTGTAAAAACTTTTGAAATCCGCCTTCAATTATTAACTAGGACGCTGAAATTTCATATCTGGGCTTCCAGGAAAAAGATACGGTGTACATTTTTTTTACATCCGCCCACTGCCACGCCTACTTTTTTATAACTTCACTAAATTATATGAAACCGAAAAATTTTGTTAAGACCAAATATTTAGGCATTCAGATTCCCTACAATTCACCCATAGAACGGTTTTGGCCACGCCCACTTTTTGTGGGCGTTATCATCAAAAAACCTATTTTGATAAAATTTTACATGTAACATCCTCAAACGTTCGACATTATAGCTATATTTGAGTACAAAATGCAATTTGACCACGCCCACTTTATAGAGAGGAGGATAGGGTATCAGCGATCCGTTCCAGACGGATTGTAGCTTTTCTGTATGTTTAAGACTTCCTTCTGTCTCCTTAAGTAGTTATTCTTCATCCGTTGAGAACTCGACTACTTTAATTATACCCTATCCTAAGGGTATATTAAGTTTGACACATAGTTTGTAACATAGAGAAATAATCGAGATAGACCCTATAAAGTATATATATTCGTGATCAGCATCAATAGCGAAATCGATTGAGCGATGACCGTCCGTCCGTCCGTCCGTCCGTCCGTCCGTATGTCACCACTTTTTGGGCCTTAAATTTTGAGCTAGGACGATGAAATTTCATATCTGGGCTTCTGAGAAAAAGATACAGTACAAGTGTAAAAATTTTTGAAATCCGCCCACTGCCACGCCCACTTTTTCATAACTTCACTAAATTATATGAAACCGAAAAATTTTGTTAAGACCAAATATTTAAGCATTCAGATTCCCTTCAATCCACCCATACAAAAGTTTTGGCCACGCCCACTTTTTGGGGGCGTTTTCATCACAAAACCGATTTTTGGGGTTTAAATTTTTAACTAGGGCGCTGAAATTTCATATCTGGGTTTCCAAGAAAAAGATACAGTACAAGTGTAAAATTTTTTTACATCCGCCCACTGCCACGCCTACTTTTTTATAACTTCACTAAATTACATGAAACCGAAAAATTTTGTTAAGACCAAATATTTGGGTATTTAGATTCCCTACAATTCACCCATAGAACAGTTTTGGCCACGCCCACTTTTTGGGGGCGTTATCATCAAAAAACCTATTTTGATAAAATTTTACATGTAACATCCTCAAACGTTCGACATTATAGCTATATTTGAGTACAAAATGCAATTTGACCACGCCCACTTTATAGAGAGGAGGATAGGGTATCAGCGACCCGTTCCAGACGGATTGTAGCTTTTCTGTATGTTTAAGACTTCCTTCTGTCTCCTTAAGTAGTTATTCTTCATCCGTTGAGAACTCGACTACTTTAATTTTATCTTCATTTTTATACCCTATCCTAAGGGTATATTAAGTTTGACACATAGTTTGTAACATAGAGAAATAATCAAGATAGACCCTATAAAGTATATATATTCGTGATCAGCATCAATAGCGAAATCGATTGAGCGATGACCGTCCGTCCGTCCGTCCGTATGTCACCGCTTTTTGGGCCTTAAATTTTGAGCTAGGACGATGAAATTTCATATCTGGGCTTCAGAGAAAAAGATACAGTACAAGTGTAAAAACTTTTGAAATCCGCCTTCAATTATTAACTAGGACGCTGAAATTTCATATCTGGGCTTCCAGGAAAGAGATATGGTGTACATGTTTTTTACATCCGCCCACTGCCACGCCCACTTTTTCATAACTTCACTAAATTATATGAAACCGAAAAATTTTGTTAAGACCAAATATTTAGGCATTCAGATTCCCTACAATCCACCCATACAAAAGTTTTGACCACGCCCACTTTTTGGATGCGTTTTCATCACAAAACCGATTTTTGGGCCTTAAATTTTTAACTAGGACTCTGAAATTTCATATCTGGGCTTCCAAGAAAAAGATACAGTACAAGTGTAAAATTTTTTTACATCCGCCCACTGCCACGCCTACTTTTTTATAACTTCATTAAATTATATGAAACCGAAAAATTTTGTTAAGACCAAATATTTGGGTATTTAGATTCCCTACAATTAACCCATAGAACAGTTTTGGCCACGCCCACTTTTTGGGGGCGATGTCATCAAAAAACCTATTTTGATAAAATTTTACATGTAACATCCTCAAACGTTCGACATTATAGCTATATTTGAGTACAAAATGCAATTTGGCCACGCCCACTTCATAGAGAGGAGGATAGGGTATCAGACGATCCGTTCCAGACGGATTGTAGTTTTTCTGTATGTTTATTTTCGCTGTTGAATTGATGTTTCAACGCTTGCAACTCCTGCTTTAAATTATTAATTTCTTTAAGCAATGTCTCGTTGAGTTGCTGAAACCCATCTCTTTCTTCGCAGGCTTTCTACACACGCAGGCATCTACACATGCAAATACACACGCATGATACACAAATTCATACGATCGAGAAGAGGGGACGGACTGTCCCAAGACAAAACATCCACCCACACATCACGAATCATACCAGCGTGACATCGAGAGAGAGAACGGACGGTCCCATAACACAATACAACATAGAACAATACAATACAACAACACACACATACAACATCACGAAACGTCACACCCACCAACACATCATACCAGTACGGTACTGCGAAGAGGGACGGACTATCCTAACTCGCATCACAATCACACACTCAACACAAAACATCACATCCACCAACACATAATAATTCACACCAACATCGCACCAACAGAGAAAGGACGGACGGTCCTAAAACAGAAGACGTAACGTTCACCATGACACATGACAAGTAGGTTCTCTCTGCATCTGGAAGAGAAACTTCCTCCATTTTATTTTATTGCCTTTCAAGAGGGTAAATGCCCTCGTTTACATGAATAGTAGTAACGACCCACGATCTGGATTGAACACGTCACTACCAGAGGAGGTGTGAGGGAAATGCCTCACTCCACCCGCTGAACTGCCGCGGGCGGCGAACTCTTTGAGAGAGTCAGTGGAAAAGAGGTGGATATTGGATAGCGGCGGTTCAAGAACGGTTGCTTACTACAGCAAATAAGCGGAGCTTAGCGCACAAAGCTGTGATTGAACCCCGCTACTGCCTAATGAGCGGAAATCCATGTATGTGTGTGAGAGACTCTCGGGCCGAGCAGAGTACCGTGGTGAAGATGGCACTTATTGGTTAGCCACTAGAGAGCACGGTTGTGTGATACCAGTTCAACCCAGACCGAGGAGTTTTTTTTGCACTTTAAATTTTTTTTGAGGAAGATAGGATGGGTGGAAGAGCTAGGATCGAGGAGAGAGATACGAGGAAGACGGAGATACCTAAGAAGCGAGCAGAAAGAAGCTGAGTACTCGAGACACTTAAATAGATAATTAAAATTTTCGTTTGTATTCGTTAGAGTAGGAGTTGTTTCAAAATTAGTCCCGGTAGGATTTCGTTCCTCAAAATTTCCGAAAAAGTGAGACACGCGACCCGGTAGAGTTTGTTTTTTTTATACCCTATCCTAAGGGTATATTAAGTTTGACACATAGTTTGTAACATAGAGAAATAATCGAGATAGACCCTATAAAGTATATATATTCGTGATCAGCATCAATAGCGAAATCGATTGAGCGATGACCGTCCGTCCTTTCGTCCGTATGTCACCGCTTTTTGGGCCTTAAATTTTGAGCTAGGACGATGAAATTTCATATCTGGGCTTCTGAGAAAAAGATACAGTACAAGTGTAAAAATTTTTGAAATCCGCCCACTGCCACGCCCACTTTTTCATAACTTCACTAAATTATATGAAACCGAAAAATTTTGTTAAGACCAAATATTTAGGCATTCAGATTCCCTACAATCCACCCATATAAAAGTGTTGGCCACGCCCACTTTTTGGGGGCGTTTTCATCACGAAACCGATTTTTGGGCCTTAAATTTTTAACTAGGACGCTGAAATTTCATATCTGGGTTTCCAAGAAAAAGATACAGTACAAGTGTAAAATTTGTTTACATCCGCCCACTGCCACGCCTACTTTTTTATTACTTCACTAAATTATATGAAACCGAAATATTTTGTTTGGACCAAATATTTGGGTATTTAGATTCCCTACAATTCACCCATAGAAGAATTTTGGCCACGCCCACTTTTTGGGAGCGTTGTCATCAAAAAACCTATTTTGATAAAATGTTACATGTAACATCCTCAAACGTTCGACATTATAGCTATATTTGAGTACAAAATGCAATTTGGCCACGCCCACTTCATAGCGAGGAGGATAGGGTATCATACGATCCGTTCCAGACGGATTGTAGCTTTTCTGTATGTTTTAAATTCAGGACCGCGCGATAACGGGCCACTCCCAGCGGCGATTTTGATTTTAATATTCTTTTTATCGGTTCTTTTTATACCCTATCCTAAGGTTATATTAAGTTTGACACATAGTTTGTAACATAGAGAAATAATCGAGATAGACCCTATAAAGTATATATATTCGTGATCAGCATCAATAGCGAAATCGATTGAGCGATGACCGTCCGTCCGTCCGTCCGTCCGTATGTCACCGCTTTTTGGGCCTTAAATTTTGAGCTAGAACGATGAAATTTCATATCTGGGCTTCTGAGAAAAAGATACAGTACAAGTGTAAAAATTTTTGAAATCCGACCACTGCCACGCCCACTATTTCATAACTTCATTAAATTATATGAAACCGAAAAATTTTGTTAAGACCAAATATTTAGGCATTCAGATTCCCTACAATCTACCCATACAAAAGTTTTGGCCACGCCCACTTTTTGGTTGCGTTTTCATCACAAAACCGATTTTTGGGCCTTAAATTTTTAACTAGGACGCTGAAATTTCATATCTGGGCTTCTGAGAAAAAGATACAGTACAAGTGTAAAAAAACCGAAAAATTTTGTTAAGACCAAATATTTGGGTATTTAGATTCCCTACAATTCACCCATAGAACAGTTTTGGCCACGCCCACTTTTTGGGGGCGTTTTCATCACGAAACCGATTTTTGGGCCTTAAATTTTTAACTAGGACGCTGAAATTTCATATCTGGGTTTCCAAGAAAAAGATACAGTACAAGTGTAAAATTTTTTTACAAACGCCCACTGCCACGCCTACTTTTTTATTACTTCACTAAATTATATGAAACCGAAATATTTTGTTTGGACCAAATATTTGGGTATTTAGATTCCCTACAATTCACCCATAGAAGAATTTTGGCCACGCCCACTTTTTGGGAGCGTTGTCATCAAAAAACCTATTTTGATAAAATGTTACATGTAACATCCTCAAACGTTCGACATTATAGCTATATTTGAGTACAAAATGCAATTTGGCCACGCCCACTTCATAGAGAGGAGGATAGGGTATCATACGATCCGTTCCAGACGGATTGTAGCTTTTCTGTATGTTTTAAATTCAGGACCGCGCGATAACGGGCCACTCCCAGCGGCGATTTTGATTTTAATATTCTTTTTATCGGTTCTTTTTATACCCTATCCTAAGGTTATATTAAGTTTGACACATAGTTTGTAACATAGAGAAATAATCGAGATAGACCCTATAAAGTATATATATTCGTGATCAGCATCAATAGCGAAATCGATTGAGAGATGACCGTCCGTCCGTCCGTCCGTCCGTATGTCACCGCTTTTTGGGCCTTAAATTTTGAGCTAGAACGATGAAATTTCATATCTGGGCTTCTGAGAAAAAGATACAGTACAAGTGTAAAAATTTTTGAAATCCGACCACTGCCACGCCCACTATTTCATAACTTCATTAAATTATATGAAACCGAAAAATTTTGTTAAGACCAAATATTTAGGCATTCAGATTCCCTACAATCTACCCATACAAAAGTTTTGGCCACGCCCACTTTTTGGTTGCGTTTTCATCACAAAACCGATTTTTGGGCCTTAAATTTTTAACTAGGACGCTGAAATTTCATATCTGGGCTTCTGAGAAAAAGATACAGTACATGTGTAAAAAAACCGAAAAATTTTGTTAAGACCAAATATTTGGGTATTTAAATTCCCTACAATTCACCCATAGAACAGTTTTGGCCACGCCCACTTTTTGGGGGCGATGTCATCAAAAAACCTATTTTGATAAAATTTTACATGTAACATCCTCAAACGTTCGACATTATAGCTATATTTGAGTACAAAATGCAATTTGGCCACGCCCACTTCATAGAGAGGAGGATAGGGTATCAGACGATCCGTTCCAGACGGATTGTAGTTTTTCTGTATGTTTATTTTCGCTGTTGAATTGATGTTTCAACGCTTGCAACTCCTGCTTTAAATTATTAATTTCTTTAAGCAATGTCTCGTTGAGTTGCTGAAACCCATCTCTTTCTTCGCATGCTTTCTACACACGCAGGCATCTACACATGCAAATACACACGCATGATACACAAATTCATACGATCGAGAAGAGGGGACGGACTGTCCCAAGACAAAACATCCACCCACACATCACGAATCATACCAGCGTGACATCGAGAGAGAGAACGGACGGTCCCATAACACAATACAACATAGAACAATACAATACAACAACACACACATACAACATCACGAAACGTCACACCCACCAACACATCATACCAGTACGGTACTGCGAAGAGGGACGGACTATCCTAACTCGCATCACAATCACACACTCAACACAAAACATCACATCCACCAACACATAATAATTCACACCAACATCGCACCAACAGAGAAAGGACGGACGGTCCTAAAACAGAAGACGTAACGTTCACCATGACACATGACAAGTAGGTTCTCTCTGCATCTGGAAGAGAAACTTCCTCCATTTTATTTTGTTGCCTTTCAAGAGGGTAAATGCCCTCGTTTACATGAATAGTAGTAACGACCCACGATCTGGATTGAACACGTCACTACCAGAGGAGGTGTGAGGGAAATGCCTCACTCCACCCGGTGAACTGCCGCGGGCGGCGAACTCTTTGAGAGAGTCAGTGGAAAAGAGGTGGATATTGGATAGCGGCGGTTCAAGAACGGTTGCTTACTACAGCAAATAAGCGGAGCTTAGCGCACAAAGCTGTGATTGAACCCCGCTACTGCCTAATGAGCGGAAATCCATGTATGTGTGTGAGAGACTCTCGGGCCGAGTAAGCAGAGTACCGTGGTGAAGATGGCACTTATTGGTTAGCCACTAGAGAGCACGGTTGTGTGATACCAGTTCAACCCAGACCGAGGAGTTTTTTTTGCACTTTAAATTTTTTTTGAGGAAGATAGGATGGGTGGAAGAGCTAGGATCGAGGAGAGAGATACGAGGAAGACGGAGATACCTAAGAAGCGAGCAGAAAGAAGCTGAGTACTCGAGACACTTAAATAGATAATTAAAATTTTCGTTTGTATTCGTTAGAGTAGGAGTTGTTTCAAAATTAGTCCCGGTAGGATTTCGTTCCTCAAAATTTCCGAAAAAGTGAGACACGCGACCCGGTAGAGTTTGTTTTTTTTATACCCTATCCTAAGGGTATATTAAGTTTGACACATAGTTTGTAACATAGAGAAATAATCGAGATAGACCCTATAAAGTATATATATTCGTGATCAGCATCAATAGCGAAATCGATTGAGCGATGACCGTCCGTCCTTTCGTCCGTATGTCACCGCTTTTTGGGCCTTAAATTTTGAGCTAGGACGATGAAATTTCATATCTGGGCTTCTGAGAAAAAGATACAGTACAAGTGTAAACATTTTTGAAATCCGCCCACTGCCACGCCCACTTTTTCATAACTTCACTAAATTATATGAAACCGAAAAATTTTGTTAAGACCAAATATTTAGGCATTCAGATTCCCTACAATCCACCCATACAAAAGTGTTGGCCACGCCCACTTTTTGGGGGCGTTTTCATCACGAAACCGATTTTTGGGCCTTAAATTTTTAACTAGGACGCTGAAATTTCATATCTGGGTTTCCAAGAAAAAGATACAGTACAAGTGTAAAATTTTTTTACATCCGCCCACTGCCACGCCTACTTTTTTATTACTTCACTAAATTATATGAAACCGAAATATTTTGTTTGGACCAAATATTTGGGTATTTAGATTCCCTACAATTCACCCATAGAAGAATTTTGGCCACGCCCACTTTTTGGGAGCGTTGTCATCAAAAAACCTATTTTGATAAAATGTTACATGTAACATCCTCAAACGTTCGACATTATAGCTATATTTGAGTACAAAATGCAATTTGGCCACGCCCACTTCATAGAGAGGAGGATATGGTATCATACGATCCGTTCCAGACGGATTGTAGCTTTTCTGTATGTTTTAAATTCAGGACCGCGCGATAACGGGCCACTCCCAGCGGCGATTTTGATTTTAATATTCTTTTTATCGGTTCTTTTTATACCCTATCCTAAGGTTATATTAAGTTTGACACATAGTTTGTAACATAGAGAAATAATCGAGATAGACCCTATAAAGTATATATATTCGTGATCAGCATCAATAGCGAAATCGATTGAGCGATGACCGTCCGTCCGTCCATCCTGCCGTATGTCACCGCTTTTTGGGCCTTAAATTTTGAGCTAGAACGATGAAATTTCATATCTGGGCTTCTGAGAAAAAGATACAGTACAAGTGTAAAAATTTTTGAAATCCGCCCACTGCCACGCCCACTATTTCATAACATCATTAAATTATATGAAACCGAAAAATTTTGTTAAGACCAAATATTTAGGCATTCAGATTCCCTACAATCTACCCATACAAAAGTTTTGGCCACGCCCACTTTTTGGTTGCGTTTTCATCACAAAACCGATTTTTGGGCCTTAAATTTTTAACTAGGACGCTGAAATTTCATATCTGGGCTTCTGAGAAAAAGATACAGTACAAGTGTAAAAATTTTTGAAATCCGCCCACTGCCACGCCCACTTTTTCATAACTTCACTAACTTATATGAAACCGAAAAATTTTGTTAAGACCAAATATTTAGACATTCCAATTCCCTACAATCCACCCATACAAAAGTTTTGGCCACGCCCACTTTTTGGGGGCGTTTTCATCACAAAACCGATTTTAGGGCCTTCAATTTTTAACTAGGACGCTGAAATTTCATATCTGGGCTTCCAAGAAAAAGATACAGTACAACTGTAAAATTTTTTAACATCCGCCCACTGCCACGCCTACTTGTTTATAACTTCACTAAATTATATGAAACCGAAAAAATTTGTTAAGACCAAATATTTGGGTATTTAGATTCCCTACAATTCACCCATAGAACAGTTTAGCCACGCCCACTTTTTGGGGGCGTTATCATCAAAAAGCCGATTTTGATAAAATTTTACATGTAACGTCCTCAAACGTTCGACATTATAGCTATATTTGAGTACAAAATGCAATTTGGCCACTCCCACTTTATAGAGAGGAGGATAGGGTATCAGACGATCCGTTCCAGATGGATTGTAGCTTTTCTGTATGTTTTTGTTTTGCTTATATTCTAATTGCGAGTACGAAGATATTTAACTCGCTAATTAAATTAATTCGCGCGCGGGTAGTAGTGCAACAGGTTGACTTGACAGTTTGGCATTTTTTACTTCGTTTAATGTATCTTTATAATGATGTCTTTAAGCATGTGACTCCACCAATTTTAATTTAATTTTATCAATTATTTCTGGGTCTATTGAATTCTTTTCCTGCAAGAGTGTTGGTTGTTGTGGATTTATAGCTTGAACTTCTATTGGCTGTGAAAGTGCTTGTTCAGGGATTACTTTTTCTTTATGCATTTGTGATCGAGTTACTACATTACATTGCAAGGAAATCGTGGACTTGTTAGGTACTTTTATGTGTGAGTTACCTTTGGTTTGTACCGTTAGTGTAGGTTTTTCTCCCATTTTCTTGCGGAATACGACTAAGAGCATCGGCATTCGTATTATATTTGCCTGGTTTGTATTCAATGTTATAATCAAACTCTGATAACTTGTGGTGGAATCTCACGAGACGTGTTGTAGGGTCTTTTATATTAAAAACTCCTTTCAGTGGCTTGTGGTCTGTGTGAACCGTGAATTTACGCCCTTGCATATAGCATCTAAAATTTTTTACAGCCCAAACTATGGCTAATAACTCTTTTTCTATAGTAGAGTAATTACGCTCGGCTTTATTTAGGGTACGGCTGGCATAAGCAATGGGCTGATCTTTTCCCACCTTCCCCTGGGAAAGTACAGCTCCGATTGCTTCACTGCTTGCGTCCGTAGTAAGGTTGAAAGGTTGGTGCAGGGACATAAGTCCCCGGGACATAAGTCCCAAACTTTTTTCCGGACTTATGTCCCACTCCATCGGAACATAAGTCCCAAATCGAATTAGGGACTTATGTCCCACCGCATCGGGACATAAGTCCCATCAAAAAATGTTGGGTCTTATGTCCCATCTAACATATTTGTTTTTAAATAAGGTTAGAGAATTCAAATACCCAGAAGCGCATGGAACAAGTAAGTACATGGCAAAGCTACATTAGGCAAATTTTGCTTTATGTCACTTATGTATATACAAAAGTGGAATATTTATGGGGGGCATGCTGCCCCCCTGCAACCCCCCTGCTTGGGGTCACTGTTAGATTTGGGGTAAGTGCGATTTTGAGGATCCATGCGAAATATGCGAAATATGGATATAAAGAAAGTTTCCATATAACCAACCTTACATCTACCCCAAATCCAACAGTGACCCCAAGCAGGAGGATTGCAGGGGGGCAGCATGGCCCCCCATAGATATTCCACTGTTTGTGCATATACATAAGTGACATAAAGCAAAATTTGCTTAATGTCGCCTTATCAAAGTGTGATAAGGCCAATTGCTAGAATTTGGGACTTATGTCCCATTTTCGGCGAAAAAATTTTGGACTTATGTCCCGATGAGGTGGGACATATGTCCCTAATCCAATTTGGGTCTTCTGTCCCAGTTAAGTGGGACATAATTCCCAAAAGAAAAAAAGTACCGGGTGAAATCAGTATAAATGAGTAGGGGCGGTGAAATAAGTAGTTTTTTTATTTACTTAAATGCGTTTTGGCATTTTTCTGTCCAAATGAATTTCACATCTTTACATAGAAGATTAGTTAGAGGGCGGACTATTTTAGAAAATTGGGGAATAAACTTGCCATAATAGTTGGCAAGTCCCAAAAAAGATTTAATAGTTTTGGGAACTGGAAAATTTTGGACACTGGCAGTTATACTAGGGTTTGGAAGTGCTCCTTTATCTGAACATATGTGTCCCAAATAGACAACTTCCTTCTGTAGAAACCTGCATTTTTCTGGTTGTAATTTGAGGTTGTGTTTTCTTAATCTTTTGAAAACCTTTTTAAGTTTTTCATTATGGTCTTTAAGATTTTTGCCATAGATGACAATGTCGTCTAAATACACGAAACATTCGAGGCCTTGTAAATCGGTGAGGACATAGTTCATTAGCCTTTGAAACGTAGCCGGGGCTCCTTTTAATCCGAACGGCATACGTTTGAATTCATAGTGCCCGTAATTGGTACTAAACGCTGTTTTAGACTGATCCTTTCGGTCTACCAGTACTTGGTGGTAACCGCTGGCTAGAGCGAGTGTCGAGAAATAGCGGGAATGACCTAGTTGATCGAGTATATCGTCAATTCGAGGAAGAGGGTATGCGTCGCCAATGGTCTTATCATTGAGTTTGCGGAAATCGACCACGACTCTCCATCTACTGTCACTGTCACTAGGAGAGGCGATTTCCATGGACTTCTGCCAGGTTGTATTATGTCGTTTTCTAGCATTTCTTTAACTTCATCGTTGTTTATTGCCTCTTGATTATTTGCCTCTTTGTTTCGGGCAGTCTATACATTCTTTGGTTTATGGGTGCCTGATTTTGTTCTAGGGGTATTTCATGTGTAATGGCACTGGTGTACGTTAGTTTATCGCCTTTTAAATGAAATAATTCAGAGTATTCTCTCTTCCGAGTTCAAATTTGTGTCTAATTTAAGCTCCTTTTCGAGTTGTTTTAAACGAGAGCTATTCTTTGATTCATTAACATGTTCTTTTTCTGGGCAAAGATTTTTTTTAAGGTTTGAATAGCTAAATTTGTTAAAAGTTTAGTTTTTCTCTTTTGCTTTAAATAATTGTTTATACCCTATCCTAAGGGTATATTAAGTTTGACACATAGTTTGTAACATAGAGAAATAATCGAGATAGACCCTATAAAGTATATATATTCGTGATCAGCATCAATAGCGAAATCGATTGAGCGATGACCGTCCGTCCGTCCGTCCGTCCGTCCGTCCGTCCGTATGTCACTGCTTTTTGGGCCTTAAATTTTGAGCTAGGACGATGAAATTTCATATCTGGGCTTCTGAGAAAAAGATACAGTACAAGTGTAAAAATTTTTGAAATCCGCCCACTGCCACGCCCACTTTTTCATAACTTCACTAACTTATATGAAACCGAAAAATTTTGTTAAGACCAAATATTTAGACATTCCAATTCCCTACAATCCACCCATACAAAAGTTTTGGCCACGCCCACTTTTTGGGGGCGTTTTCATCACAAAACCGATTTTAGGGCCTTCAATTTTTAACTAGGACGCTGAAATTTCATATCTGGGCTTCCAAGAAAAAGATACAGTACAACTGTAAAATTTTTTAACATCCGCCCACTGCCACGCCTACTTGTTTATAACTTCACTAAATTATATGAAACCGAAAAAATTTGTTAAGACCAAATATTTGGGTATTTAGATTCCCTACAATTCACCCATAGAACAGTTTTGGCCACGCCCACTTTTTGGGGGCGTTATCAGCAAAAAGCCGATTTTGATAAAATTTTACATGTAACGTCCTCAAACGTTCGACATTATAGCTATATTTGAGTACAAAATGCAATTTGGCCACTCCCACTTTATAGAGAGGAGGATAGGGTATCAGACGATCCGTTCCAGATGGATTGTAGCTTTTCTGTATGTTTATACCCTATCCTAAGGGTATATTAAGTTTGACACATAGTTTGTAACATAGAGAAATAATCGAGATAGACCATATAAAGTATATATATTCGTGATCAGCATCAATAGCGAAATCGATTGAGCGATGACCGTCCGTCCGTCCGTCCGTCCGTCCGTCCGTATGTCACCGCTTTTTGGGCCTTAAATTTTGAGCTAGGACGATGAAATTTCATATCTGGGCTTCTGAGGAAAAGATACAGTACAAGTGTAAAAATTTTTGAAATCCGCCCACTGCCACGCCTACTTTTTTATAACTTCACTAAATTATATGAAACCGAAAAATTTTGTTAAGACCAAATATTTAGGCATTCAGATTCCCTACAATCCACCCATACAAAAGTTTTGGCCACGCCCACTTTTTGAGGGCGTTTTCATCACAAAACCGATTTTTGGGCCTTAAATTTTTAACTAGGACTGAAATTTCATATCTAGGCTTCCGAGAAAAAGGTAAAATACTAGTGTAAAATTTTTTTACATCCGCCCACTGCCACGCCTACTTTTTTATAACTTCACTAAATTATATGAAACCGAAAAATTTTGTTAAGACCGAACATTTGGGTATTCAGATTCCCTACAATTCACCCATAGAACAGTTTTGGCCACGCCCACTTTTTGGGGGCGTTATCATCAAAAAACCTATTTTGATAAAATTTTACATGTAACATCCTCAAACATTCGACATTATAGCTATATTTGAGTATAAAATGCAATTTGGCCACGCCCACTTTATAGAGAGGAGGATAGGGTATCATACGATCCGTTCCAGACGGATTGTAGCTTTTCTGTATGTTTTTGTTTTGCTTATATTCTAATTGCGAGTACGAAGATATTTAACTCGCTAATTAAATTAATTCGCGCGCGGGTAATAGTGCAACAGGTTGACTTGACAGTTTGGCATTTTTTACATCGTTTAATGTATCTTTATAATGATGTCTTTAAGCATGTGACTCCACCAATTTTAATTTAATTTTATCAATTATTTCTGGGTCTATTGAATTCTTTTCCTGCAAGAGTGTTGGTTGTTGTGGATTTATAGCTTGAACTTCTATTGGCTGTGAAAGTGCTTGTTCAGGGATTACTTTTTCTTTATGCATTTGTGATCGAGTTACTACATTACATTGCAAGGAAATCGTGGACTTGTTAGGTACTTTTATGTGTGAGTTACCTTTGGTTTGTACCGTTAGTGTAGGTTTTTCTCCCATTTTCTTGCGGAATACGACTAAGAGCATCGGCATTCGTATTATATTTGCCTGGTTTGTATTCAATGTTATAATCAAACTCTGATAACTTGTGGTGGAATCTCACGAGACGTGTTGTAGGGTCTTTTATATTAAAAACTCCTTTCAGTGGCTTGTGGTCTGTGTGAACCGTGAATTTACGCCCTTGCATATAGCATCTAAAATTTTTTACAGCCCAAACTATGGCTAATAACTCTTTTTCTATAGTAGAGTAATTACGCTCGGCTTTATTTAGGGTACGGCTGGCATAAGCAATGGGCTGATCTTTTCCCACCTTCCCCTGGGAAAGTACAGCTCCGATTGCTTCACTGCTTGCGTCCGTAGTAAGGTTGAAAGGTTGGTGCAGGGACATAAGTCCCCGGGACATAAGTCCCAAACTTTTTTCCGGACTTATGTCCCACTCCATCGGAACATAAGTCCCAAATCGAATTAGGGACTTATGTCCCACCGCATCGGGACATAAGTCCCATCAAAAAATGTTGGGTCTTATGTCCCATCTAACATATTTGTTTTTAAATAAGGTTAGAGAATTCAAATACCCAGAAGCGCATGGAACAAGTAAGTACATGGCAAAGCTACATTAGGCAAATTTTGCTTTATGTCACTTATGTATATGCAAAAGTGGAATATTTATGGGGGGCATGCTGCCCCCCTGCAACCCCCCTGCTTGGGGTCACTGTTAGATTTGGGGTAAGTGCGATTTTGAGGATCCATGCGAAATATGCGAAATATGGATATAAAGAAAGTTTCCATATAACCAACCTTACATCTACCCCAAATCCAACAGTGACCCCAAGCAGGAGGATTGCAGGGGGGCAGCATGGCCCCCCCATAGATATTCCACTGTTTGTGCATATACATAAGTGACATAAAGCAAAATTTGCCTAATGTCGCCTTATCAAAGTGTGATAAGGCCAATTGCTAGAATTTGGGACTTATGTCCCATTTTCGGCGAAAAAATTTTGGACTTATGTCCCGATGAGGTGGGACATATGTCCCTAATCCAATTTGGGTCTTCTGTCCCAGTTAAGTGGGACATAATTCCCAAAAGAAAAAAAGTACCGGGTGAAATCAGTATAAATGAGTAGGGGCGGTGAAATAAGTAGTTTTTTTATTTACTTAAATGCGTTTTGGCATTTTTCTGTCCAAATGAATTTCACATCTTTACATAGAAGATTAGTTAGAGGGCGGACTATTTTAGAAAATTGGGGAATAAACTTGCCATAATAGTTGGCAAGTCCCAAAAAAGATTTAATAGTTTTGGGAACTGGAAAATTTTGGACACTGGCAGTTATACTAGGGTTTGGAAGTGCTCCTTTATCTGAACATATGTGTCCCAAATAGACAACTTCCTTCTGTAGAAACCTGCATTTTTCTGGTTGTAATTTGAGGTTGTGTTTTCTTAATCTTTTGAAAACCTTTTTAAGTTTTTCATTATGGTCTTTAAGATTTTTGCCATAGATGACAATGTCGTCTAAATACACGAAACATTCGAGGCCTTGTAAATCGGTGAGGACATAGTTCATTAGCCTTTGAAACGTAGCCGGGGCTCCTTTTAATCCGAACGGCATACGTTTGAATTCATAGTGCCCGTAATTGGTACTAAACGCTGTTTTAGACTGATCCTTTCGGTCTACCAGTACTTGGTGGTAACCGCTGGCTAGAGCGAGTGTCGAGAAATAGCGGGAATGACCTAGTTGATCGAGTATATCGTCAATTCGAGGAAGAGGGTATGCGTCGCCAATGGTCTTATCATTGAGTTTGCGGAAATCGACCACGACTCTCCATCTACTGTCACTGTCACTAGGAGAGGCGATTTCCATGGACTTCTGCCAGGTTGTATTATGTCGTTTTCTAGCATTTCTTTAACTTCATCGTTGTTTATTGCCTCTTGATTATTTGCCTCTTTGTTTCGGGCAGTCTATACATTCTTTGGTTTATGGGTGCCTGATTTTGTTCTAGGGGTATTTCATGTGTAATGGCACTGGTGTACGTTAGTTTATCGCCTTTTAAATGAAATAATTCAGAGTATTCTCTCTTCCGAGTTCAAATTTGTGTCTAATTTAAGCTCCTTTTCGAGTTGTTTTAAACGAGAGCTATTCTTTGATTCATTAACATGTTCTTTTTCTGGGCAAAGATTTTTTTTAAGGTTTGAATAGCAAAATTTGTTAAAAGTTTAGTTTTTCTCTTTTGCTTTAAATAATTGTTTATACCCTATCCTAAGGGTATATTAAGTTTGACACATAGTTTGTAACATAGAGAAATAATCGAGATAGACCCTATAAAGTATATATATTCGTGATCAGCATCAATAGCGAAATCGATTGAGCGATGGCCGTCCGTCCGTCCGTCCGTATGTCACCGCTTTTTGGGCCTTAAATTTTGAGCTAGGACGATGAAATTTCATATCTGGGCTTCTGAGAAAAAGATACAGTACAAGTGTAAAAATTTTTGAAATCCGCCCACTGCCACGCCCACTTTTTCATAACTTTACTAAATTATATGAAACCGAAAAATTTTGTTAAGACCAAATAGTTAGGCATTTAGATTCCCTACAATCCACCCATACAAAAATTTTGGCCATGTCCACTTTTTGGGGGCGTTTTCATCACAAAACCGATTTTTGGGCCTTAAATTTTTAACTAGGACGCTGAAATTTCATATTTGGGCTTCCAAGAAAAAGATACAGTCCAAGCGTAAATTTTTTTTACATCCGCCCACTGCCACGCCTACTTTTTTATAACTTCACTAAATTATATGAAACCGAAAAATTTTGTTAAGACCAAATATTTAGGCATTCAGATTCCCTACAATCCACCCATACAAAAGTTTTGGGCACGCCCACTTTTTGGGGGCGTTATCATCAAAAAACCGATTTTGATAAAATTTTACATGTAACATCCTCAAACGTTCGACATTATAGCTATATTTGAGTACAATATGCAATTTGGCCATGCCCACTAGAGAGGAGGATAGGGTATCATACGATCCGTTCCAGACGGATTGTAGCTTTTCTGTATGTTTTTAAATTGGATTTTTGCCATTGGTGCTTCACTAGGGCAAAGTGGGTTATTCTGAGGGTGTTCCTCTTGGGTTTCTAATGGGACTATTATGTAATCCTTAACCGGAACTAGTGTTAATAATAACTTAGAAATGGTTACTGGTTCGTTTGTTACATTAAGGATGGGGATTAAAGAGGTTGTGCTCGTAGGCAGTAAAGTGTTTGCCAGGAAGACTCCGTCGTCTAATTCTTGTTTTAAACACAGCATTTCTTCCTTTAATTCTATTGGAATAACTATTGCTTTTTGAGACCGCGCAGGTACGCAAACAGTTTCCTTTAGAACTATTTTGACTAAATCATTGTCCACCACTGTCGCTTAGGTTTTGCAGCCAGTTTCTCGTGTAGTAAAAACTTTGGAGACGTTACAGGCGGGATTTCTGACCTCCTTGGGTTCCGCTTTGTCTGTAACTT
The DNA here is from genome assembly GCA_905220385.1 of Xylota sylvarum. Classification (NCBI taxonomy): domain Eukaryota; kingdom Metazoa; phylum Arthropoda; class Insecta; order Diptera; family Syrphidae; genus Xylota; species Xylota sylvarum. The sequence continues at coordinate 76,873,158 of LR999958.1, read as the reverse complement.
GCCTCTCTTCGACTGTCCTTTTGCGATTTGTACTTTTAAAATCCAGAGGAATGTTGAATTCCTCTGGGTTTATTTCCGTGCGAGGAAATTTAAGTTTGGACCCTCTACGTTACAATTTTTTGAAAGAAAATCGTTCCCTAATAATCCGTCTTCGGATAAGCCGGGCATGTCGCTCACCACTTGGAATTTGCATGGGATTTTTGTTTTTAAATCAAAATTTCCCTGGCAACCACCTAGGGTTTTCCCTGTTCCTTAAGGTGTTTGTAAGGTACATGCATCGTTTTGGTTAATAGTTATGTTTTTTGATTGTTTTATTTGTTTTTCATGTATGATACTTACTTCAGCGCCGGTGTCCACTACTAATTGTACACTGCCGTTAAGGCCTATGTCTAATGGAATTTGAACAGTAGGGACACTTGGTAATAGCAACTGAGTATACCCTTTATTATTTTTGTTTATTAATGGTGTCGGGCTTTGGCCCGGCAGAGGTGAGTTTCCCGGATTCTTTTGTCCCCATTTTATTTTCTGTTGACATTCTGTCAACGTGTGACATCGACCACAAAAATCATAGTTGCTTTTAATATTAAAAACTCTGGATTTGTTTGACGTTTGGGCGTTGTTGCTTGTATTGGTTATAGCCCTGAAGGGACCTTGTTCATTGGAATCGTTTTTCCGATTCATGGGATTATTGTTATTAATTCGTTGACAGTCTCTAATGTCGTGATTGTATACTTTCCAGTTTGAGCAAAATGGTGTATTTTTTCTATCTAGGCAATCACTGTAAGTGTGGCCTCTCTTTCGGCAGAAGCTGCAAATAATGCCGGTCGTAGCTGAATTTGGGTTCCTATTCTGACTAATATATTGTCGACTGATGTCGAAAGTTCCCTGAGTTTGTCTAAGGGGAATGTTCTTATTTCGGGAGTACGCATAAGATTGCATATTCGGGTCGAATGGTGTTGCTTGTGGATTTAGCTGTGGTTGAGAAGGACTACTGTTATTCTCAAACCATGACATCGAAGTTGAAAAGTTATTGTTGATAGGGATTGGTAGGAATTGGGCTGCTGAATGGGTGATTTGTTGCGTAGGAAAGACCGTCTGTTGCAGCCGTTCCATATCCAATGCTAGTTGGATTAATTTGTCTATTTTCCCATCGCCTATCGCTAAAAGATATTGGCAGAGATGGGGTAAGTGCGATTTTGAGGATCCATGCGAAATATGCGAAATATGGATATAAAGAAAGTTTCCATATAACCAACCTTACATCTACCCCAAATCCAACAGTGACCCCAAGCAGGAGGATTGCAGGGGGGCAGCATGGCCCCCCCATAGATATTCCACTGTTTGTGCATATACATAAGTGACATAAAGCAAAATTTGCCTAATGTCGCCTTATCAAAGTGTGATAAGGCCAATTGCTAGAATTTGGGACTTATGTCCCATTTTCGGCGAAAAAATTTTGGACTTATGTCCCGATGAGGTGGGACATATGTCCCTAATCCAATTTGGGTCTTCTGTCCCAGTTAAGTGGGACATAATTCCCAAAAGAAAAAAAGTACCGGGTGAAATCAGTATAAATGAGTAGGGGCGGTGAAATAAGTAGTTTTTTTATTTACTTAAATGCGTTTTGGCATTTTTCTGTCCAAATGAATTTCACATCTTTACATAGAAGATTAGTTAGAGGGCGGACTATTTTAGAAAATTGGGGAATAAACTTGCCATAATAGTTGGCAAGTCCCAAAAAAGATTTAATAGTTTTGGGAACTGGAAAATTTTGGACACTGGCAGTTATACTAGGGTTTGGAAGTGCTCCTTTATCTGAACATATGTGTCCCAAATAGACAACTTCCTTCTGTAGAAACCTGCATTTTTCTGGTTGTAATTTGAGGTTGTGTTTTCTTAATCTTTTGAAAACCTTTTTAAGTTTTTCATTATGGTCTTTAAGATTTTTGCCATAGATGACAATGTCGTCTAAATACACGAAACATTCGAGGCCTTGTAAATCGGTGAGGACATAGTTCATTAGCCTTTGAAACGTAGCCGGGGCTCCTTTTAATCCGAACGGCATACGTTTGAATTCATAGTGCCCGTAATTGGTACTAAACGCTGTTTTAGACTGATCCTTTCGGTCTACCAGTACTTGGTGGTAACCGCTGGCTAGAGCGAGTGTCGAGAAATAGCGGGAATGACCTAGTTGATCGAGTATATCGTCAATTCGAGGAAGAGGGTATGCGTCGCCAATGGTCTTATCATTGAGTTTGCGGAAATCGACCACGACTCTCCATCTACTGTCACTGTCACTAGGAGAGGCGATTTCCATGGACTTCTGCCAGGTTGTATTATGTCGTTTTCTAGCATTTCTTTAACTTCATCGTTGTTTATTGCCTCTTGATTATTTGCCTCTTTGTTTCGGGCAGTCTATACATTCTTTGGTTTATGGGTGCCTGATTTTGTTCTAGGGGTATTTCATGTGTAATGGCACTGGTGTACGTTAGTTTATCGCCTTTTAAATGAAATAATTCAGAGTATTCTCTCTTCCGAGTTCAAATTTGTGTCTAATTTAAGCTCCTTTTCGAGTTGTTTTAAACGAGAGCTATTCTTTGATTCATTAACATGTTCTTTTTCTGGGCAAAGATTTTTTTTAAGGTTTGAATAGCAAAATTTGTTAAAAGTTTAGTTTTTCTCTTTTGCTTTAAATAATTGTTTATACCCTATCCTAAGGGTATATTAAGTTTGACACATAGTTTGTAACATAGAGAAATAATCGAGATAGACCCTATAAAGTATATATATTCGTGATCAGCATCAATAGCGAAATCGATTGAGCGATGGCCGTCCGTCCGTCCGTCCGTATGTCACCGCTTTTTGGGCCTTAAATTTTGAGCTAGGACGATGAAATTTCATATCTGGGCTTCTGAGAAAAAGATACAGTACAAGTGTAAAAATTTTTGAAATCCGCCCACTGCCACGCCCACTTTTTCATAACTTTACTAAATTATATGAAACCGAAAAATTTTGTTAAGACCAAATAGTTAGGCATTTAGATTCCCTACAATCCACCCATACAAAAATTTTGGCCATGTCCACTTTTTGGGGGCGTTTTCATCACAAAACCGATTTTTGGGCCTTAAATTTTTAACTAGGACGCTGAAATTTCATATTTGGGCTTCCAAGAAAAAGATACAGTCCAAGCGTAAATTTTTTTTACATCCGCCCACTGCCACGCCTACTTTTTTATAACTTCACTAAATTATATGAAACCGAAAAATTTTGTTAAGACCAAATATTTAGGCATTCAGATTCCCTACAATCCACCCATACAAAAGTTTTGGGCACGCCCACTTTTTGGGGGCGTTATCATCAAAAAACCGATTTTGATAAAATTTTACATGTAACATCCTCAAACGTTCGACATTATAGCTATATTTGAGTACAATATGCAATTTGGCCATGCCCACTAGAGAGGAGGATAGGGTATCATACGATCCGTTCCAGACGGATTGTAGCTTTTCTGTATGTTTTTAAATTGGATTTTTGCCATTGGTGCTTCACTAGGGCAAAGTGGGTTATTCTGAGGGTGTTCCTCTTGGGTTTCTAATGGGACTATTATGTAATCCTTAACCGGAACTAGTGTTAATAATAACTTAGAAATGGTTACTGGTTCGTTTGTTACATTAAGGATGGGGATTAAAGAGGTTGTGCTCGTAGGCAGTAAAGTGTTTGCCAGGAAGACTCCGTCGTCTAATTCTTGTTTTAAACACAGCATTTCTTCCTTTAATTCTATTGGAATAACTATTGCTTTTTGAGACCGCGCAGGTACGCAAACAGTTTCCTTTAGAACTATTTTGACTAAATCATTGTCCACCACTGTCGCTTAGGTTTTGCAGCCAGTTTCTCGTGTAGTAAAAACTTTGGAGACGTTACAGGCGGGATTTCTGACCTCCTTGGGTTCCGCTTTGTCTGTAACTTGCCTCTCTTCGACTGTCCTTTTGCGATTTGTACTTTTAAAATCCAGAGGAATGTTGAATTCCTCTGGGTTTATTTCCGTGCGAGGAAATTTAAGTTTGGACCCTCTACGTTACAATTTTTTGAAAGAAAATCGTTCCCTAATAATCCGTCTTCGGATAAGCCGGGCATGTCGCTCACCACTTGGAATTTGCATGGGATTTTTGTTTTTAAATCAAAATTTCCCTGGCAACCACCTAGGGTTTTCCCTGTTCCTTAAGGTGTTTGTAAGGTACATGCATCGTTTTGGTTAATAGTTATGTTTTTTGATTGTTTTATTTGTTTTTCATGTATGATACTTACTTCAGCGCCGGTGTCCACTACTAATTGTACACTGCCGTTAAGGCCTATGTCTAATGGAATTTGAACAGTAGGGACACTTGGTAATAGCAACTGAGTATACCCTTTATTATTTTTGTTTATTAATGGTGTCGGGCTTTGGCCCGGCAGAGGTGAGTTTCCCGGATTCTTTTGTCCCCATTTTATTTTCTGTTGACATTCTGTCAACGTGTGACATCGACCACAAAAATCATAGTTGCTTTTAATATTAAAAACTCTGGATTTGTTTGACGTTTGGGCGTTGTTGCTTGTATTGGTTATAGCCCTGAAGGGACCTTGTTCATTGGAATCGTTTTTCCGATTCATGGGATTATTGTTATTAATTCGTTGACAGTCTCTAATGTCGTGATTGTATACTTTCCAGTTTGAGCAAAATGGTGTATTTTTTCTATCTAGGCAATCACTGTAAGTGTGGCCTCTCTTTCGGCAGAAGCTGCAAATAATGCCGGTCGTAGCTGAATTTGGGTTCCTATTCTGACTAATATATTGTCGACTGATGTCGAAAGTTCCCTGAGTTTGTCTAAGGGGAATGTTCTTATTTCGGGAGTACGCATAAGATTGCATATTCGGGTCGAATGGTGTTGCTTGTGGATTTAGCTGTGGTTGAGAAGGACTACTGTTATTCTCAAACCATGACATCGAAGTTGAAAAGTTATTGTTGATAGGGATTGGTAGGAATTGGGCTGCTGAATGGGTGATTTGTTGCGTAGGAAAGACCGTCTGTTGCAGCCGTTCCATATCCAATGCTAGTTGGATTAATTTGTCTATTTTCCCATCGCCTATCGCTAAAAGATATTGGCAGAGATGGGAATTTGTGACTCCGCTCTTTGAGGCATTTTTGGCAAAGTCTTCCAGCTGTGTTTTCACAACTGTAAGGATAAATTTTCACAATGGAGTAATGATAAATTCACTAGGACTTGAATCACTAACACTTTTTGTTTTACTTTTTATAATGTTACTGCTTAAATTAAAACTTACTTTTGATTCAGGGAGGGTTGTTCCACTCCGTAATCGTCTGCTTGATGTTGCTGTAGTAGTTGTTCCTTTGTTGTTTTTGGTGCTGCTGCTGCTGTCGATCTGCTTTTGTTGAGGTGGCTGCAGTTGGTCTGGCTGTAGTTGATGTGGCTGCAGTAGTTATTTTTCTTTGTTGCTTCTGTTCTTCTTGTGGTTGCAATTGATATGGCTGATTTTCTTGTTGTGGTTGTAGTGGATGTGGCTGCAGTTGATGTTCCTTTGCTGCTATTGCTGTCGATCTGCTTTTGTTGAGGTGGGTGCAGTTGGTCTGGCTGTAGTTGATGTGGCTGCAGTAGTTGTTTCTTTGTTGCTTCTGTTTTTCTTGTGGTTGCAATTGATATGGCTGATTTTCTTGATGTGGTTGCAGTGGCTATGGCTGCAGTTGATGTTCCTTTGCTGCTGTTGCTGTCGATCTGCTTTTGTTGAGGTAACTGCAGTTGGTCTGGATGCAGTTGATGTGGTTGATTTTCTATATGTGGTTGCAGTTTTTGTGGCAGCTTTTCAGACATAAGTAGTTTATGCGTTATTTGTTTTTCTTTTTTTTTGTACGATCGATCAAGGATTTTCAACCTACGGTAGGCTTCCTTGATCCTACCGGCTGCACCAATTTTTTATTTTTTTTTCTGAGTTTATCTTTTCATCTCAGCGCATAGCTGAAACGTACCTATCCCGATGGGATTAAGCTCAGATGGAACATAAATTTTGTTCTAGCTCTTAACTTTATTATCGCACCTAGTTTATTAAACCAATTAGCAATTTTTTTCTGATAATTGTCTTTCGAAAATTTAAGAAACCTTTTTTTGTCGGTTACCTTTTTCTTTTAACAATATTAATCACTTTTTTCTTGTGATCATGCTACATATGTATGTATGTATGTATGTTGCTTTTTTTTATTATTATCTAGCTAGTTCAAAGGGTTTTATTCTTCGTAATCTCCTAGTCAGATTGGCAGCATTAAGTAGTTGCGTCATTTCTAAATTGACGTGGTTAAGAAGCCTAAGTTTATGCCTATTAGCTACTTTTTTGACTTCATCTTCAATCAAGTCAATTTCTAGATCTCTATGCAGATCAGAGTTTCTTATGTACCATGGTGCATTTACTATGTTTATTTTGAAAAGTTTGTATTTTTTTTAAATTTGATTTGCATGTGCATGCCCACAGCTGGAGCCCGTAGGTCCATACTGGTTTTAGAATTTGCTTATAAAGCAGTAGTTTATTGTAGTTGGACAAACAAGAGTATCTCCCAATAAGCCAATACATTTTACTGTAACGCATGTTCAATTCGTCTATGTTTTTCTTTACATGGGATTTCCAGCGCAGCTTTGCATCTAGAGTCATGCCTAGATATTTTGCAGTGTTTGCGTATTCTACTACATTATTATTTATGAATACTGGGATGTGCTGCACGTTTTTAATCGTAAAATTGGACCGACTTTAGGTCATTTAATTTAGTTTGCCATTTCTTGGTCCATTTTGCAATATTGTTCACTGCTTTCTGTAGCTTTTTCGTCGCTATTTCTACAGTTTCACCCACAGCAAGTACAGCAGTATCATCTGCAAATGTTGCCATACCTCTTTTCTCCTGCATTTTACATACGGTCGCTAATACGACCGTATTCTTGGGTATTATCACCCAGAGCCGGTGTCAAGTGTCATCCATCCATAAATTGTATTAAACCGTAACGCTAAATGCATTTTGAGTTTTATTTCCCTGTGCGTTTTGAGTACTATTCTGTTGGTGTCATATTTCGGACATTCAATCGTCGGCTCGGGTCGTAGTCGACGCCGAATGATCGGGGTAGAATTACGTACATACATTACGATGGAGTTCGTTGCTTGACAGTGCAGTTTATCTTGGGTTGGCAAAGCGAGAACCACAAATTTGGATACATATGTATGTATATGCCAGGTTAGTGTTGATTGACATGGGAAGGCTGGAGATGGTATCAATTCGGGTGGACATTTCTTGGTTGTGCGTATCGCGACCTCATCCACGACAGGGCTCCATATTAAGGGAGAGAGGACTCCTCCGTGTGGGCAGCCTTTCGCTGTGCTGACCTTGATGATGCCTTCTGATGTATAAGTCTCTGCTGATCTTATACTCAGAAGTTCATACATCCACTTAGATACTGTGTTATTTACCCCTTTTCGTTCTAGAGCTCGCACAATTGCTTCATGAGATGTGTTATCGAATGCTCCTTCAATGTCCAAGAAGGCACACAATACTATCTCTTTTGCTTCAAGAGCGCTTTGGATAGTTTCAGTCAGCTGTTACAGAGCAGTCTCTGCCGCTCTGTAGGCATACTGACGGTGATGAAGAGGAGATGTACGTAAAACATCCTCTCTTAAATAGTTGTCCACAGCCTTTTCCATAGTTTTGAGAAGGAACGATGTTAGGCTTATCGGTCTGTAGGGCTTCGGTAGACGTGGGTCTTTCTTCCCCATTTTTTGGAATGAACAGTACCTTCGCCCGTTTCCACTGGTTCGGTATATAGCCCAGTGCCATGCTACTTTTTAGTATCCTTGCCAGATGTGCAAGTAATTTATCCTGTCCCTTTTGTAATAGGATTGGTGTAATTCCATCCACCACTGGTGACTTATAAGACTGAAAGGAGCCGATTGCCCATTCTAAGCGCCCTCTGGAAAAGATTCTTGCCGCTATTTTCCAATCCTCTTTCCGAGGTCTCGGTATGTTGGTGCTGGTCCTATTGTGTGTACTTGGAAGACTGCAGCAAAATGAGTTTCTAGTAGAAGTCGTGCCCTCTGTCCCTCATTTTCGGTGAAGCTGCCATCCGGTTTTCATAGAGACGTTGGTATTCCTCCCGTTTTTGCCTGTGCCTTGTGCAATCTGACCGCAGCAGGGGTACTAGTAATTGTCTCACAGAATTTCCTAAAGCTTTCTCGTTTAGCTTTCCTTATTTCCTTGGTGTAAGAGGTCAGTGCCATTTTGTAGCTCTGACAATCTCCAGTACGCTTCGCTGTATTTAACAGTTAACGCGTTTTTAATCGGAGGTTTGACAGATTATTGCTCCAATATGGGATCTTATTCCCTCTTACATTTCTGCCTACTGGGCAGCTGGTTTTAAATGTAGATGTGATGGCTCTTGTTATGCCCTCTACATTGTGCTCAAGTTCTAGATAGTGAGCTAGAGCTCTCCTAATATCCATATGCTCCAGACTACTTTCAAGAGACGATACAAAGAGATCCCAGTTTGTCTTCCTTGGGTTTCTAACTGGATTGATTGTGATACACGTGTTATCTAAGTCAAAAGTTATGATCCTATGATCAGACATAGATGACTCACTAGATAATCTCCAGTCCCTAACAAATCTACTCAAGCTGTGGCTCCCTGGTGTGAGGTCTAATACCTCCTGCCTAGCTCGAGTTACAAAAGTGGGGGTATTACCTACATTATAAATATCAAGAGAAGAGTTTAAAATGAATTCTAATAAAGACTCACCGCTGATATTGGTGTCGGTACTTCCCCAGATAGTGTTGAGTGCATGGGCATCACATCCGATCAGCAGCAGCAGTTGGAGCTTGTTGCAGTGCTCCACAAGGCGTTGCGTATTCTGAAAGTAGAACAAAACTAAATTTTTTGTTAATAAGAATGCAAGCTCTTGGATGAAGTGTTCGGGTATCCCAAATTACCTTCGCATTCTGGCACGCCAGTCCCTTGACTGCTCCTCTCAGGATCCATGGCTCCTGAATCAGTACAAGGCCCAGTTCTTGAGTTGTGAGCATCCGTGCTATAACAGCAGAAGCCGCTATAGCATGATGAATGTTCACCTGGGCCATTCGTATTCTTCTGGAAGGGGTCATCAAGCTAATGCTCGTATGGGGCTGGTGCCCCTCCCTCATCCAGAAGTAACAGGTCCTCTTTCATATCGATGACCGTCGTGTCATGTTTCTCATCTGAGAGCGAGTTCTACGAGAGGGACACGTACTCCTCTTCTTTCGCTGCCTCAGTCACCTGTTCGACAGAGGAAGCAAGTGTTTCAACCCGTTGCAGATCTGGTTGCTCCGATGTGGGTTCTGGTCTCTCAACGATAGGATTCGAGGGAGTCTCCTCTGACCTTTTGAGTCCAAACACCGCGACCTTGCCGAACCTGTAGCTAAGGGAATTCTTTTGAGCCCTTATAGCTTCATAAGACTGCTGGTCGATTCCGAGGCCCAGTACTTGCCCGGTGCCCTCTTTTCGTACATGCAGAATCTTCCACGATTTGACGTTCAGGCCGTCGTTTTGCGCTTCAAGGAGTGCCAGTGTAGTTTGGTGCTCCTGGTCAGCGCTGCGTGGGAAAAAGATAGTAATGGAATGGCCGAAATTTGAGCTTATGCTCCCATCCTAGGGCCATTTCGTCCACCAGAGCGTTCTCTAGATCTTTGAGATACTCGGTACACAGCATCTCCCTGGGATAGTCACAGGGAAGTACTGCCACCTGCTCAGCTATCGCTGTCATGACACGGCTTCCGCTAGCGACAGCTGCTTTCGCAGCCGCTGCATAGCTTCTGGCATGTGCGACAGTAGCATGCTTAGCAGGCTTTGCCCGCGACTTTTCTGGTTTCTCAGCCACCCTTGGCTTCTTCTGTACATTAGGTACAGGAGGTGAAATAGAGCTACTGCTCCTTTTCGCCGCAGGTGACGGTTTAGAACCAGGCTGAGCCTTGTGTTCTTCCTTGCTTCCTCAGGTACAAAGCCCTTTTCGATGTAGCAAAGCCCTTTTCGAAGTAGCAAAGGTACCATCTAGTGCCAGCACCGCTGAGCCCCTTCCGAAGAGGGTCTTCCTTGCCTCCGGGCTGGCCCGGGGGTGGCATCGGTGGGCAGTAGTGCCCTTTCTTTTTAGCCGCAGCTGCTGAGGATCGCGACGAGCCCGGTGTATGAGCTTAGCTCTTTGCCATCGTCATGCTTTCCTTTGCAGTTTTGGCCAAAGGTTGAGAGGCTAGAGCTCCCGCTTCACAGTCTGGCAGCTTCCTGGCGTTTAGCCAACATTTGCGTTGGCACAGGAACTTTGAAGGTACTAGTAACTTCTTGACTAGTGCTAGGTTGCACCTGTCGGAAGTTACTCCCTCGGCTTGTTCCCGGCCGATTAGCAAAATCATCCGCACAGAGTCTTTGCTCCGCGCGGCTCACTAGACCAGATGCGGTGTCACCCCGCAATCTGTCCAGCTCACTCCTTATCATCCTTTGTATTTTTATATCCTAAGGGTATATTAAGTTTGACACATAGTTTGTAACATAGAGAAATAATCCAGATAGACCCTATAAAGTATATATATTCGTGATCAGCATCAATAGCGAAAACGATTCAGCGATGACCGTCCGTCCGTCCGTCCGTATGTCACCGCTTTTTGGGCCTTAAATTTTGAGCTAGGACGATGAAATTTCATATCTGGGCTTCTGAGAAAAAGATACAGTACAAGTGTAAAAATTTTTGAAATCCGCCCACTGCCACGCCCACTTTTTCATAACTTCACTAAATTATATGAAACCGAAAAATTTTGTTAAGACCAAATATTTGGGTATTTAGATTCCCTACAATTCACCCATAGAACAGTTTTGGCCACGCCCACTTTTTGGGGGCGTTATCATAAAAAAACCTATTTTGATAAAATTTTACATGTAACATCCTCAAACGTTCGACATTATAGCTATATTTGAGTACAAAATGCAATTTGGCCACGCCCAGAGAGAGGAGGATAGGGTATCATACGATCCGTTCCAGACGGATTGTAGCTTTTCTGTATGTTTTTGTTTTGTTTTTTGTTTGAGGTAGACATATCAAACGAGTAGGGCAGGAAATGGTCGTCCGCCACGTCAGGGCCCCGCAGTAACGTGGTAAGGCCATGGTTACTCTCCAAGGTGGCCCTGTATCAGAGAGGCTCCGTTAGAAAACAGTCGGTATACACCCTTACTGCAAACCATCCAGTGAGCACGGGTCGCTTAGCACCCTGCATTAGGGGGGATAGGCTTTGTTCACCGATCTCATCAGCCTTTTGACTGGGACAGTTCTGCCAGAGGCCATTGCGAGTGCACCAGCACCTAGCAGTGCTGGCCTTCCAACAGGCTTCGTGAGTCAGTTTAAGCCTTCGCACCACGCCAAGGTGCCTATCCATGCGAAGGTGGTACTCGGGATAGTAACGATGAAGTTATACCCGCAGTTTCAAGGCCCAGAAGCAATAACGACGATGTTATGTCAACTGGTGCGACAGTCCACAGCGCAATGGAAGTCGAATCGCTACATATATACATTTCCAAAAAGCCTATTAATTTATTTCAAAATCAGATATTTCTTCCTTACGGCACAAAAGAGAAAATAGCGTTGAAAATCGTGCACAAAAAAATACAAAATCATCTTCAATTGAGCAAAGAAAATAGTGATTTATTAGAGATAATGAAAAGATTTCTGATCGATAAAGGGCTAATCTGCATATTTTGTGACGATTTACCATTATTTCTTGCATTTCAAGAACTATACGTAAAGTATTTTTAAATGAACACCAACTTGAAACTGCTTAAATCTAATGTTAAATTAAAAGATGTAGTAGATAAGAACGAAATAATCACTATTATCGCCAAAGAGCACCTCAGCAAAAACCATAGAATTATAAATGAAATATTTTCCGAACTAAGAAAAACATATTTTTATCCAAATCTGCAAGTCGAAATTCAAAAGTACATAAACAACTGCGATATTTGTAATCTCGCAAAGCATGATCGGCGTCCACCACAAATTCCTATGCAAATAACAGAAACACCGAAGCATTTAAACGACATCTTGCATATAGATATTTGGTTCCCCGAACGTAAGAAAATGTATCTAAGCACAATAGATAAAATTTCAAAATACGCAACACTCCATAAATTAGAGGACAGAAACTGGATAGCTATTCTGAGTGCAATAAAGCAAAGGATTCAGTTTCTAGGAAAGCCTAACAAAATTGTTTCCGATGGAGACACTTGTATTTTGCACTCAGCAGTTGAGCAGTATTTGAAAGACAACAACATCATGTTTCATAAAACCACGGCAGCAATTACAACTGGTAATGCGGACGTCGAAAGACTTCATGGAACTTTAAACGAGCATGGAAGGATAAGGACTTAGATGAAAAACTGTTTAATATAATAAATTTCTACAATAGCACCATACATTCAGCAACAAAAATCAAACCTATAGAGTTCATTTGTAAAAATTTTAGCCGGTTTTTTGATGAAAACGCCCCCAAAAAGTGGGCGTGGCCAAAACTGTTTTATGGGTGAAATATAGGGAATCTGAATACCTAAATGTTTGGTTTTAACAAAATTTTTCGGTTTCATATAATTTAATGAAGTTATAAAAAAGTAGGCGTGGCAGTGGGCGGATGTAAAAAAAAATTTCGTTTCTACTGTACCTTTTCGTCGGAAGCCCAGATATGAAATTTCAGCGTCCTAGTTAAAAATTTAAGGCCCAAAAATCGGTTTTATGATGAAAACGCCCCCAAAATGTGGGCATGGCTAAAACTTTTGTACGAGTGGATTGTAGGGAATCTGAATGCCTAAATATTAGGTCTTAACAAAATTTTTCGGTTTAATATAATTTAATGAAGTTATGAAAAAGTGGGCGTGGCAGTGGGCGGATTTCAAAAATTTTTACACTTGTACTGTATCTTTTTCTCAGAAGCCCAGATATGAAATTTCATCGTCCTAGCTCAAAATTTAAGGCCCAAAAAGCGGTGACATACGGACGGACGGACGGTCATCGCTCAATCGATTTCGCTATTGATACTGATCACGAATATATATACTTTATAGGGTCTATCTCAATTATTTCTCCATGTTACAAACTATGTGTCAAACTTAATATACCCTTAGGATAGGATATAAAAACATACAGAAAAGCTACAAACCGTCTGGAACGGATCGTATGATACCCTATCCTCCTCTCTATAAAGTGGGCGTATCCAAATTGCATTTTGTACGCAAATATAGCTATAATGTCGAACGTTTGAGGATGTTAACTATGTGTCAAACTTAATATACCCTTAGGATAGGGTATAAAAACATACAGAAAAGCTACAATCCGTCTGGAACGGATCGTATGATACCCTATCCTCCTCTCTATAAAGTGGGCGTGGCCAAATTGCATTTTGTACTCAAATATAGCTATAATGTCGAACGTTTGAGGATGTTACATGTACAATTTTAGCAAAATAGGTTTTTTGGTGAAAACGCCCCCAAAAAGTGGGCGTGGCCAAAACTGTTCTATGGGTGAATTGTAGGGAATCTAAATACCCAAATATTTGGTCTTAACAAAAATTTTCGGTTTCATATAATTTAGTGAAGTTATAAAAAAGTAGGCGTGGCAGTGGGCGGATGTAAAAAAAATTTACACTTGTACTGTATCTTTTTCTTGGAAGCCCAGATATGAAATTTCAGCGTCCTAGTTAAAAATTTAAGGCCCAAAAAGCGGTGACATACGGACGGACGGACGGACGGACGGACGGACAGACGGTCATCGCTCAATCGATTTCGCTATTGATGCTGAGTACTTTATAGGGTCTATCTCGATTATTTCTCTATGTTACAAACTATGTGTCAAACTTAATATACCCTTAGGATAGGGTATAAACATACAGAAAAGCTACAATCCGTCTGGAACGGATCGTATGATACCCTATCCTCCTCTCTATAAAGTGGGCGTGGCCAAATTGCATTTTGTACTCAAATATAGCTATAATGTCGAACGTTTGAGGATGTTACATGTACAATTTTAGCAAAATAGGTTTTTTGGTGAAAACGCCCCCAAAAAGTGGGCGTGGCCAAAACTGTTCTATGGGTGAATTGTAGGGAATCTAAATACCCAAATATTTGGTCTTAACAAAAATTTTCGGTTTCATATAATTTAGTGAAGTTATAAAAAAGTAGGCGTGGCAGTAGGCGGATGTAAAAAAATTTTACACTTGTACTGTATCTTTTTCTGGGAAGCCCAAATATGAAATTTCAGCGTCCTAGTTAAAAATTTAAGGCCCAAAAATCGGTTTTGTGATGAAAACGCCCCCAAAATGTGGGCGTGGCCAAAACTTTTGTATGGGTGGATTGTAGGGAATCTGAATGCCTAAATATTTGGTATTAGTGAAGTTATGAAAAAGTGGGCGTGGCAGGGGGCGGATTTCAAAAATGTTTACACTTGTACTGTATCTTTTTCTCAGAAGCCCAGATATGAAATTTCATCGTCCAAGCTCAAAATTTAAGGCCCAAAAAGCGGTGACATACGGACGGACGGACGGTCATCGCTCAATCGTTTTCGCTATTGATGCTGATCACGTATATATATACTTTATAGGGTCTATCTCGATTATTTCTCTATGTTACAAACTATGTGTCAAACTTAATATACCCTTAGGATAGGGTATAAAAACATACAGAAAAGCTACAATCCGTCTGGAACGGATCGTATGATACCCTATCCTCCTCTCTATAAAGTGGGCGTGGCCAAATTGCATTTTGTACTCAAATATAGCTATAATGTCGAACGTTTGAGGATGTTACATGTAAAATTTTATCAAAATAGGTTTTTTTATGATAACGCCCCCAAAAAGTGGGCGTGGCCAAAACTGTTCTATGGGTGAATTGTAGGGAATCTAAATACCCAAATATTTGGTCTTAACAAAATTTTTCGGTTTCATATAATTTCGTGAAGTTATAAAAAAGTAGGCGTGGCAGTGGGCGGATGTAAAAAAATTTTACACTTGTACTGTATCTTTTTCTGGGAAGCCCAGATATGAAATTTCAGCGTCCTAAATAATAATTGAAGGCCCAAAACTCGGTTTTGTGATGAAAACGCCCCCAAAAAGTGGGCGTTTCCAAAACTTTTGTATGGGTGGATTGTAGGGAGTCTGAATGCCTAAATATTTGGTCTTAACAAAATTTTTCGGTTCCATATAATTTAGTGAAGTTATGAAAAAGTGGGCGTGGCAGTGGGCGGATTTCAAAAATGTTTACACTTGTACTGTATCTTTTTCTCAGAAGCCCAGATATGAAATTTCATCGTCCTAGCTCAAAATTTAAGGCCCAAAAAGCGGTGACATACGGACGGACGGACGGACGGATGGACGGACGGACGGACGGTCATCGCTCAATCGATTTCGCTATTGATGCTGAGTACTTTATAGGGTCTATCTCGATTATTTCTCTATGTTACAAACTATGTGTCAAACTTAATATACCCTTAGGATAGGGTATAAACATACAGAAAAGCTACAATCCGTCTGGAACGGATCGTATGATACCCTATCCTCCTCTCTGTAAAGTGGGCGTGGCCAAATTGCATATTGTACTCAAATATAGCTATAATGTCGAACGTTTGAGGATGTTACATGTACAATTTTAGCAAAATAGGTTATTTGGTGAAAACGCCCCCAAAAAGTGGGCGTGGCCAAAACTGTTCTATGGGTGAATTGTAGGAAATCTAAATACCCAAATATTTGGTCTTAACAAAATTTTTCGGTTTCATATAATTTAGTGAAGTTATAAAAAAGTAGGCGTGGCAGTGGGCGGATGTAAAAAAATTTTACACTTGTACTGTATCTTTTTCTGGGAAGCCCAAATATGAAATTTCAGCGTCCTAGTTAAAAATTTAAGGCCCAAAAATCGGTTTTGTGATGAAAACGCCCCCAAAAAGTGGGCGTGGCCAAAACTTTTGTATGGGTGGATTGTAGGGAATCTGAATGCCTAAATATTTGGTCTTAACAAAATTTTTCGGTTTCATATAATTTAGTGAAGTTATGAAAAAGTGGGCGTGGCAGGGGGCGGATTTCAAAAATGTTTACACTTGTACTGTATCTTTTTCTCAGAAGCCCAGATATGAAATTTCATCGTCCAAGCTCAAAATTTAAGGCCCAAAAAGCGGTGATATACGGACTGACGGACGGTCATCGCTCAATCGTTTTCGCTATTGATGCTGATCACGTATATATATACTTTATAGGGTCTATCTCGATTATTTCTCTATGTTACAAACTATGTGTCAAACTTAATATACCCTTAATATAGGGTATAAAAACATACAGAAAAGCTACAATCCGTCTGGAACGGGTCGTATGATACCCTATCCTCCTCTCTATAAAGTGGGCGTGGCCAAATTGCATTTTGTACTCAAATATAGCTATAATGTCGAACGTTTGAGGATGTTACATGTAAAATTTTATCAAAATAGGTTTTTTGATGATAACGCCCCCAAAAAGTGGGCGTGGCCAAAACTGTTCTATGGCTGAATTGTAGGGAATCTAAATACCCAAATATTTGGTCTTAACAAAATTTTTCGGTTTCATATAATTTAGTGAAGTTATAAAAAAGTAGGCGTGGCAGTGGGCGGATGTAAAAAAATTTTACACGTGTACTGTATCTTTTTCTTGGAAGCCCAGATATGAAATTTCAGCGTCCTAGTTAATAATTGAAGGCCCAAAACTCGGTTTTGTGATGAAAACGCCCCCAAAAAGTGGGCGTGGCCAAAACTTTTGTATGGGTGGATTGTAGGGAGTCTGAATGCCTAAATATTTGGTCTTAACAAAATTTTTCGGTTTCATATAATTTAGTGAAGTTATGAAAAAGTGGGCGTGGCAGTGGGCGGATTTCAAAAATGTTTACACTTGTACTGTATCTTTTTCTCAGAAGCCCAGATATGAAATTTCATCGTCCTAGCTCAACATTTAAGGCCCAAAAAGCGGTGACATACGAACGGACGGACGGACGGATGGACGGACGGATGGACGGACGGACGGACGGATGGACGGACGGACGGACGGATGGACGGACGCACGGACGGTCATCGCTCAATCGATTTCGCTATTGATGCTGATCACGAATATATATACTTTATAGGGTCTATCTCGATTATTTCTCTATGTTACAAACTATGTGTCAAACTTAATATACCCTTAGGATAGGGTATAAACATACAGAAAAGCTACAATCCGTCTGGAACGGATCGTATGATACCCTATCCTCCTCTCTATAAAGTGGGCGTGGCCAAATTGCATTTTGTACTCAAATATAGCTATAATGTCGAACGTTTGAGAATGTTACATGTAAAATTTTATCAAAATAGGTTTTTTGGTGATAACGCCCCCAAAAAGTGGGCGTGGCCAAAACTGTTCTATGGGTGAATTGTAGGGAATCTAAATACCCAAATATTTGGTCTTAACAAAATTTTTCGGTTTCATATAATTTAGTGAAGTTATAAAACAGTAGGCGTGGCAGTGGGCGGATGTAAAAAAATTTTACACTTGTACTGTATCTTTTTCTGGGAAGCCCAAATATGAAATTTCAGCGTCCTAGTTAAAAATTTAAGGCCCAAAAATCGGTTTTGTGATGAAAACACCCCCAAAATGTGGGCGTGGCCAAAACTTTTGTATGGGTGGATTGTAGGGAATCTGAATGCCTAAATATTTGGTCTTAACAAAATTTTTCGGTTTCATATAATTTAGTGAAGTTATGAAAAAGTGGGCGTGGCAGTGGGCGGATTAAAAAAATTTTTTACACTTGTACTGTATCTTTTTCTCAGAAACCCAGATATGAAATTTCATCGTCCTAGCTCAAAATTTAAGGCCCAAAAAGCGGTGACATACGAACGGACGGACGGACGGACGGTCATCGCTCAATCGATTTCGCTATTGATGCTGATCACGAATATATATACTTTATAGGGTCTATCTCGATTATTTCTCTATGTTACAAACTATGTGTCAAACTTAATATACCCTTGGGATAGGGTATAAACATACAGAAAAGCTACAATCCGTCTGGAACGGATCGTATGATACCCTATCCTCCTCTCTATAAAGTGGGCGTGGCCAAATTGCATATTGTACTCAAATATAGCTATAATGTCGAACGTTTGAGGATGTTACATGTACAATTTTAGCAAAATAGGTTTTTTGGTGAAAACGCCCCCAAAAAGTGGGCGTGGCCAAAACTGTTCTATGGGTGAATTGTAGGGAATCTAAATACCCAAATATTTGGTCTTAACAAAATTTTTCGGTTTCATATAATTTAGTGAAGTTATAAAAAAGTAGGCGTGGCAGTGGGCGGATGTAAAAAAATTTTACACTTGTACTGTATCTTTTTCTGGGAAGCCCAAATATGAAATTTTAGCGTCCTGGTTAAAAATTTAAGGCCCAAAAATCGGTTTTGTGATGAAAACGCCCCCAAAATGTGGGCGTGGCCAAAACTTTTGTATGGGTGGATTGTAGGGAATCTGAATGCCTAAATATTTGGTCTTAACAAAATTTTTCGGTTTCATATAATTTAGTGAAGTTATGAAAAAGTGGGCGTGGCAGTAGGCGGATTTCAAAAATGTTTACACTTGTACTGTATCTTTTTCTCAGAAGCCCAGATATGAAATTTCATCGTCCAAGCTCAAAATTTAAGGCCCAAAAAGCGGTGACATACGGACGGACGGACGGTCATCGCTCAATCGTTTTCGCTATTGATGCTGATCACGTATATATATACTTTATAGGGTCTATCTCGATTATTTCTCTATGTTACAAACTATGTGTCAAACTTAATATACCCTTAGGATAGGGTATAAAAACATACAGAAAAGCTACAATCCGTCTGGAACGGATCGTATGATACCCTATCCTCCTCTCTATAAAGTGGGCGTGGCCAAATTGCATTTTGTACTCAAATATAGCTATAATGTCGAACGTTTGAGGATGTTACATGTAAAATTTTATCAAAATAGGTTTTTTTATGATAACGCCCCCAAAAAGTGGGCGTGGCCAAAACTGTTCTATGGGTGAATTGTAGGGAATCTAAATACCCAAATATTTGGTCTTAACAAAATTTTTCGGTTTCATATAATTTAGTGAAGTTATAAAAAAGTAGGCGTGGCAGTGGGCGGATGTAAAAAAATTTTACACGTGTACTGTATCTTTTTCTTGGAAGCCCAGATATGAAATTTCAGCGTCCTAGTTAATAATTGAAGGCCCAAAACTCGGTTTTGTGATGAAAACGCCCCCAAAAAGTGGGCGTGGCCAAAACTTTTGTATGGGTGGATTGTAGGGAGTCTGAATGCCTAAATATTTGGTCTTAACAAAATTTTTCGGTTTCATATAATTTAGTTAAGTTATGAAAAAGTGGGCGTGGCAGTGGGCGGATTTCAAAAATGTTTACACTTGTACTGTTTCTTTTTCTCAGAAGCCCAGATATGAAATTTCATCGTCCTAGCTCAACATTTAAGGCCCAAAAAGCGGTGACATACGGACGGACGGACGGACGGATGGACGGATGGACGGACGGATGGACGGACGGACGGACGGATGGACGGACGGACGGTCATCGCTCAATCGATTTCGCTATTGATGCTGATCACGAATATATATACTTTATAGGGTCTATCTCGATTATTTCTCTATGTTACAAACTATGTGTCAAACTTAATATACCCTTAGGATAGGGTATAAACATACAGAAAAGCTACAATCCGTCTGGAACGGATCGTATGATAGCCTATCCTCCTCTCTATAAAGTGGGCGTGGCCAAATTGCATTTTGTACTCAAATATAGCTATAATGTCGAACGTTTGAGAATGTTACATGTAAAATTTTATCAAAATAGGTTTTTTGATGATAACGCCCCCAAAAAGTGGGCGTGGCCAAAACTGTTCTATGGCTGAATTGTAGGGAATCTAAATACCCAAATATTTGGTCTTAACAAAATTTGTCGGTTTCATATAATTTAGTGAAGTTATAAAAAAGTAGGCGTGGCAGTGGGCGGATGTAAAAAAATTTTACACTTGTACTGTATCTTTTTCTGGGAAGCCCAAATATGAAATTTCAGCGTCCTAGTTAAAAATTTAAGACCCAAAAATCGGTTTTGTGATGAAAACGCCCCCAAAATGTGGGCGTGGCCAAAACTTTTGTATGGGTGGATTGTAGGGAATCTGAATGCCTAAATATTTGGTCTTAACAAAATTTTTCGGTTTCATATAATTTAGTGAAGTTATGAAAACGTGGGCGTGGCAGTGGGCGGATTAAAAAATTTTTTTACACTTGTACTGTATCTTTTTCTCAGAAGGACAGATATGAAATTTCATCGTCCTAGCTCAAAATTTAAGGCCCAAAAAGCGGTGACATACGAACGGACGGACGGACGGACGGTCATCGCTCAATCGATTTCGCTATTGATGCTGATCACGAATATATATACTTCATAGAGTCTATCTCGATTATTTCTCTATGTTACAAACTATGTGTCAAACTTAATATACCCCTAGGATAGGGTATAAACATACAGAAAAGCTACAATCCGTCTGGAACGGATCGTATGATACCCTATCCTCCTCTCTATAAAGTGGGCGTGGCCAAATTGCATTTTGTACTCAAATATAGCTATAATGTCGAACGTTTGAGGATGTTACATGTAAAATTTTATCAAAATAGGTTTTTTGATGACAGCGCCCCCAAAAAGTGGGCGTGGCCAAAACTGTTCTATGGGTGAATTGTAGGGAATCTACATACCCAAATATTTGGTCTTAACAAAATTTTTCGGTTTCATATAATTTAGTGAAGTTATAAAAAAGTAGGCGTGGCAGTGGGCGGATGTAAAAAAATTTACACTTGTACTGTATCTTTTGCTGGGAAGCCCAAATATGAAATTTCAGCGTCCTAGTTCAAAATTTAAGGCCCAAAAATCGGTTTTGTGATGAAAACGCCCCCAAAATGTGGGCGTGGCCAAAACTTTTGTATGGGTGGATTGTAGGGAGTCTGAATGCCTAAATATTTGGTCTTAACAAAATTTTTCGGTTTCATATAATTTAGTGAAGTTATGAAAAAGTGGGCGTGGCAGTGGGCGGATTTCAAAAAATTTTACACTTGTACTGTATCTTTTTCTCAGAAGCCCAGATATGAAATTTCATCGTCCTAGCTCAAAATTTAAGGCCCAAAAGGCGGTGACATACGGACGGACGGACGGACGGACGGATGGACGGACGGATGGACGGACGGACGGACGGTCATCGCTCAATCGATTTCGCTATTGATGCTGATCACGAATATATATACTTTATAGGGTCTATCTCGATTATTTCTCTACGTTACAAACTATGTGTCAAACTTAATATACCCTTAGGAAAGGCTATAAACATACAGAAAAGTTACAATCCGTCTGGAACGGATCGTATGATACCCTATCCTCCTCTCTATAAAGTGGGCGTGGCCAAATTGCATTTTGTACTCAAATATAGCTATAATGTCGAACGTTTGAGGATGTTACATGTAAAATTTTATCAAAATAGGTTTTTTGATGATAACGCCCCCAAAAAGTGGGCGTGGCTAAAACTGTTCTATGGGTGAATTGTAGGGAATCTAAATACCCAAATATTTGGTCTTAACAAAATTTTTCTGTTTCATCTAATTTAGTGAAGTTATAAAAAAGTAGGCGTGGCAGTGGGCGGATGTAAAAAAATTTTACACCTGTACTGTATCTTTTTCTTGGAAGCCCAGATATGAAATTTCATCGTCCTAGTTAAAAATTTAAGGCCCAAAAATGGGTTTTGTGATGAAAACGCCCCCAAAAAGTGGGCGTGGCCAAAACTTTTGTATGGGTGGATTGTAGGGAATCTGAATGTCTAAATATTTGGTCTTAACAAAATTTCTCGGTTTCATATAATTTAGTAAAGTTATGAAAAAGTGGGCGTGGCAGTGGGCGGATTTCAAAAATTTTACACTTGTACTGTATCTTTTTCTTGGAAGCCCAGATATGAAATTTCATCGTCCTAGCTCAAAATTTAAGGCCCAAAAATCGGTTTTGTGATGAAAACGCCCCCAAAAAGTGGGCGTGGCCAAAACTTTTGTATGGGTGGATTGTATGGAGTCTGAATGCCTAAATATTTGGTCTTAACAAAATTTTTCGGTTTCATATAATTTAGTGAAGTTATGAAAAAGTGGGCGTGGCAGTGGGCGGATTTCAAAAAATTTTACACTTGTACTGTATCTTTTTCTCAGAAGCCCAGATATGAAATTTCATCGTCCTAGCTCAAAATTTAAGGCCCAAAAAGCGGTGACATACGGACGGACGGACGGACGGACGGATGGACGGACGGATGGACGGACGGACGGACGGTCATCGCTCAATCGATTTCGCTATTGATGCTGATCACGAATATATATACTTTATAGGGTCTATCTCGATTATTTCTCTATGTTACAAACTATGTGTCAAACTTAATATACCCTTAGGATAGCGTATAAACATACAGAAAAGCTACAATCCGTCTGGAACGGATCGTATGATACCCTATCCTCCTCTCGATAAAGTGGGCGTGGCCAAATTGCATTTTGTACTCAAATATAGCTATAATGTCGAACGTTTGAGGATGTTACATGTAAAATTTTATCAAAATAGGTTTTTTGATGACAGCGCCCCCAAAAAGTGGGCGTGGCCAAAACTGTTCTATGGGTGAATTGTAGGGAATCTACATACCCAAATATTTGGTCTTAACAAAATTTTTCGGTTTCATATAATTTAGTGAAGTTATAAAAAAGTAGGCGTGGCAGTGGGCGGATGTAAAAAAATTTACACTTGTACTGTATCTTTTGCTGGGAAGCCCAAATATGAAATTTCAGCGTCCTAGTTCAAAATTTAAGGCCCAAAAATCGGTTTTGTGATGAAAACGCCCCCAAAATGTGGGCGTGGCCAAAACTTTTGTATGGGTGGATTGTAGGGAGTCTGAATGCCTAAATATTTGGTCTTAACAAAATTTTTCGGTTTCATATAATTTAGTGAAGTTATGAAAAAGTGGGCGTGGCAGTGGGCGGATTTCAAAAAATTTTACACTTGTACTGTATCTTTTTCTCAGAAGCCCAGATATGAAATTTCATCGTCCTAGCTCAAAATTTAAGGCCCAAAAAGCGGTGACATACGGACGGACGGACGGACGGACGGATGGACGGACGGATGGACGGACGGACGGACGGTCATCGCTCAATCGATTTCGCTATTGATGCTGATCACGAATATATATACTTTATAGGGTCTATCTCGATTATTTCTCTACGTTACAAACTATGTGTCAAACTTAATATACCCTTAGGATAGGGTATAAACATACAGAAAAGTTACAATCCGTCTGGAACGGATCGTATGATACCCTATCCTCCTCTCTATAAAGTGGGCGTGGCCAAATTGCATTTTGTACTCAAATATAGCTATAATGTCGAACGTTTGAGGATGTTACATGTAAAATTTTATCAAAATAGGTTTTTTGATGATAACGCCCCCAAAAAGTGGGCGTGGCTAAAACTGTTCTATGGGTGAATTGTAGGGAATCTAAATACCCAAATATTTGGTCTTAACAAAATTTTTCTGTTTCATCTAATTTAGTGAAGTTATAAAAAAGTAGGCGTGGCAGTGGGCGGATGTAAAAAAATTTTACACCTGTACTGTATCTTTTTCTTGGAAGCCCAGATATGAAATTTCATCGTCCTAGCTCAAAATTTAAGGCCCAAAAAGCGGTGACATACGGACGGACGGACGGACGGTCATCGCTCAATCGATTTCGCTATTGATGCTGATCACGAATATATATACTTTATAGGGTCTATCTCGATTATTTCTCTATGTTACAAACTATGTGTCAAACTTAATATACCCTTAGGATGGTGTATAAACATACAGAAAAGCTACAATCCGTCTGGAACGGATCGTATGATACCCTATCCTCCTCTCGATAAAGTGGGCGTGGCCAAATTGCATTTTGTACTCAAATATAGCTATAATGTCGAACGTTTGAGGATGTTACATGTAAAATTTTATCAAAATAGGTTTTTTTATGATAACGCCCCCAAAAAGGTGGGCGTGGCCAAAACTGTTCTATGGGTGAATTGTAGGGAATCTAAATACCCAAATATTTGGTCTTAACAAAATTTTTCGGTTTCATATAATTTAGTGAAGTTATAAAAAAGTAGGCGTAGCAGTGGGCGGATGTAAAAAAATTTTACACGTGTACTGTATCTTTTTCTTGGAAGCCCAGATATGAAATTTCAGCGTCCTAGTTAATAATTGAAGGCCCAAAACTCGGTTTTGTGTTGAAAACGCCCCCAAAAAGTGGGCGTGGCCAAAACTTTTGTATGGGTGGATTGTAGGGAGTCTGAATGCCTAAATATTTGGTCTTAACAAAATTTTTCGGTTTCATATAATTTAGTTAAGTTATGAAAAAGTGGGCGTGGCAGTGGGCGGATTTCAAAAATGTTTACACTTGTACTGTTTCTTTTTCTCAGAAGCCCAGATATGAAATTTCTGAAAAAGCGGTGACATACGGACGGACGGACGGACGGATGGACGGACGGACGGACGGACGGATGGACGGACGGACGGACGGTCATCGCTCAATCGATTTCGCTATTGATGCTGATCACGAATATATATACTTTATAGGGTCTATCTCGATTATTTCTCTATGTTACAAACTATGTGTCAAACTTAATATACCCTTAGGATAGGGTATAAACATACAGAAAAGCTACAATCCGTCTGGAACGGATCGTATGATACCCTATCCTCCTCTCGATAAAGTGGGCGTGGCCAAATTGCATTTTGTACTCAAATATAGCTATAATGTCGAACGTTTGAGGATGTTACATGTAAAATTTGATCAAAATAGGTTTTTTGATGATAACGCCCCCAAAAAGTGGGCGTGGCTAAAACTGTTCTATGGGTGAATTGTAGGGAATCTAAATACCCAAATATTTGGTCTTAACAAAATTTTTCGGTTTCATATAATTTAGTGAAGTTATAAAAAAGTAGGCGTGGCAGTGGGCGGATGTAAAAAAATTTTACACTTGTACTGTATCTTTTTCTTGGAAGCCCAGATATGAAATTTCAGCGTCCTAGTTAAAAATTTAAGGCCCAAAAATCGGTTTTGTGATGAAAACGCCCCCAAAAAGTGGGCGTGGCCAAAACTTTTGTATGGGTGGATTGTAGGGAGTCTGAATGCCTAAATATTTGGTCTTAACAAAATTTTTCGGTTTCATATAATTTAGTGAAGTTATGAAAAAGTGGGCGTGGCAGTGGGCGGATTTCAAAAAATTTTACACTTGTACTGTATCTTTTTCTCAGAAGCCCAGATATGAAATTTCATCGTCCTAGCTCAAAATTTAAGGCCCAAAAAGCGGTGACATACGGACGGACGGACGGACGGATGGACGGACGGTTGACGGACGGATGGACGGACGGACGGACGGATGGACGGACGGATGGACGAACGGACGGACGGTCATCGCTCAATCGATTTCGCTATTGATGCTGATCACGAATATATATACTTTATAGGGTCTATCTCGATTATTTCTCTATGTTACAAACTATGTGTCAAACTTAATATACCCTTAGGATAGGGTATAAACATACAGAAAAGCTACAATCCGTCTGGAACGGATCGTATGATACCCTATCCTCCTCTCTATAAAGTGGGCGTGGCCAAATTGCATTTTGTACTCAAATATAGCTATAATGTCGAACGTTTGAGAATGTTACATGTAAAATTTTATCAAAATAGGTTTTTTGATGATAACGCCCCCAAAAAGTGGGCGTGGCCAAAACTGTTCTTTGGGTGAATTGTAGGGAATCTAAATACCCAAATATTTGGTCTTAACAAAATTTTTCGGTTTCATATAATTTAGTGAAGTTATGAAAAAGTGGGCGTGGCAGTTTGCGGATTTCAAAAATGTTTACACTTGTACTGTTTCTTTTTCTCAGAAGCCCAGATATGAAATTTCATCGTCCTAGCTCAACATTTAAGGCCCAAAAAGCGGTGACATACGGACGGACGGACGGACGGATGGACGGACGGATGGACGGACGGACGGACGGATGGACGGACGGACGGACGGTCATCGCTCAATCGATTTCGCTATTGATGCTGATCACGAATATATATACTTTATAGGGTCTATCTCGATTATTTCTCTATGTTACAAACTATGTGTCAAACTTAATATACCCTTAGGATAGGGTATAAACATACAGAAAAGCTATAATCCGTCTGAAACGGATCGTATGATACCCTATCCTCCTCTCTATAAAGTGGGCGTGGCCAAATTGCATTTTGTACTCAAATATAGCTATAATGTCGAACGTTTGAGAATGTTACATGTAAAATTTTATCAAAATAGGTTTTTTGATGATAACGCCCCCAAAAAGTGGGCGTGGCCAAAACTGTTCTATGGGTGAATTTGTAGGGAATCTAAATACCCAAATATTTGGTCTTAACAATATTTGTCGGTTTCATATAATTTAGTGAAGTTATAAAAAGTAGGCGTGGCAGTGGGCGGATGTAAAAAAATTTTACACTTGTACTGTATCTTTTTCTGGGAAGCCCAAATATGAAATTTCAGCGTCCTAGTTAAAAATTTAAGACCCAAAAATCGGTTTTGTGATGAAAACGCCCCCAAAATGTGGGCGTGGCCAAAACTTTTGTATGGGTGGATTGTAGGGAATCTGAATGCCTAAATATTTGGTCTTAACAAAATTTTTCGGTTTCATATAATTTAGTGAAGTTATGAAAAAGTGGGCGTGGCAGTGGGCGGATTAAAAAAATTTTTTACACTTGTACTGTATCTTTTTCTCAGAAGGACAGATATGAAATTTCATCGTCCTAGCTCAAAATTTAAGGCCCAAAAAGCGGTGACATACGGACGGACGGACGGACGGACGGTCATCGCTCAATCGATTTCGCTATTGATGCTGATCACGAATATATATACTTTATAGAGTCTATCTCGATTATTTCTCTATGTTACAAACTATGTGTCAAACTTAATATACCCTTAGGATAGGGTATAAACATACAGAAAAGCTACAATCCGTCTGGAACGGATCGTATGATACCCTATCCTCCTCTCGATAAAGTGGGCGTGGCCAAATTGCATTTTGTACTCAAATATAGCTATAATGTCGAACGTTTGAGGATGTTACATGTAAAATTTTATCAAAATAGGTTTTTTGATGATAACGCCCCCAAAAAGTGGGCGTGGCTAAAACTGTTCTATGGGTGAATTGTAGGGAATCTAAATACCCAAATATTTGGTCTTAACAAAATTTTTCGGTTTCATATAATTTAGTGAAGTTATAAAAAAGTAGGCGTGGCAGTGGGCGGATGTAAAAAAATTTTACACTTGTACTGTATCTTTTTCTTGGAAGCCCAGATATGAAATTTCAGCGTCCTAGTTAAAAATTTAAGGCCCAAAAATCGGTTTTGTGATGAAAACGCCCCCAAAAAGTGGGCGTGGCCAAAACTTTTGTATGGGTGGATTGTAGGGAATCTGAATGTCTAAATATTTGGTCTTAACAAAATTTCTCGGTTTCATATAATTTAGTGAAGATATGAAAAAGTGGGCGTGGCAGTGGGCGGATTTCAAAAATTTTACACTTGTACTGTATCTTTTTCTTGGAAGCCCAGATATGAAATTTCATCGTCCTAGCTCAAAATTTAAGGCCCAAAAATCGGTTTTGTGATGAAAACGCCCCCAAAAAGTGGGCGTGGCCAAAACTTTTGTATGGGTGGATTGTAGGGAGTCTGAATGCCTAAATATTTGGTCTTAACAAAATTTTTCGGTTTCATATAATTTAGTGAAGTTATGAAAAAGTGGGCGTGGCAGTGGGCGGATTAAAAAAATTTTTTACACTTGTACTGTATCTTTTTCTCAGAAGCCCAGATATGAAATTTCATCGTCCTAGCTCAAAATTTAAGGCCCAAAAAGCGGTGACATACGGACGGACGGACGGACGGTCATCGCTCAATCGATTTCGCTATTGATGCTGATCACGAATATATATACTTTATAGGGTCTATCTCGATTATTTCTCTATGTTACAAACTATGTGTCAAACTTAATATACCCTTAGGATAGCGTATAAACATACAGAAAAGCTACAATCCGTCTGGAACGGATCGTATGATACCCTATCCTCCTCTCGATAAAGTGGGCGTGGCCAAATTGCATTTTGTACTCAAATATAGCTATAATGTCGAACGTTTGAGGATGTTACATGTAAAATTTTATCAAAATAGGTTTTTTGATGATAACGCCCCCAAAAAGTGGGCGTGGCCAAAACTCTTCAATGGGTGAATTGTAGGGAATCAAATACCCAAATATTTGGTCTTAACAAAATTTGTCGGTTTCATATAATTTAGTGAAGTTATAAAAAAGTAGGCGTGGCAGTGGGCGGATGTAAAAAAATTTTACACGTGTACTGTATCTTTTTCTTGGAAGCCCAGATATGAAATTTCAGCGTCCTAATTAATAATTGAAGGCCCAAAACTCGGTTTTGTGATGAAAACGCCCCCAAAAAGTGGGCGTGGCCAAAACTTTTGTATGGGTGGATTGTAGGGAGTCTGAATGCCTAAATATTTGGTCTTAACAAAATTTTTCGGTTTCATATAATTTAGTGAAGTTATGAAAAAGTGGGCGTGGCAGTGGGCGGATTTCAAAAAATTTTACACTTGTACTGTATCTTTTTCTCAGAAGCCCAGATATGAAATTTCATCGTCCTAGCTCAAAATTTAAGGCCCAAAAAGCGGTGACATACGGACGGACGGACGGACGGATGGACGGACGGATGGACGGACGGACGGACGGATGGACGGACGGACGGACGGTCATCGCTCAATCGATTTCGCTATTGATGCTGATCACGAATATATATACTTTATAGGGTCTATCTCGATTATTTCTCTATGTTACAAACTATGTGTCAAACTTAATATACCCTTAGGATAGGGTATAAACATACAGAAAAGCTATAATCCGTCTGAAACGGATCGTATGATACCCTATCCTCCTCTCTATAAAGTGGGCGTGGCCAAATTGCATTTTGTACTCAAATATAGCTATAATGTCGAACGTTTGAGAATGTTACATGTAAAATTTTATCAAAATAGGTTTTTTGATGATAACGCCCCCAAAAAGTGGGCGTGGCCAAAACTGTTCTATGGGTGAATTTGTAGGGAATCTAAATACCCAAATATTTGGTCTTAACAAAATTTGTCGGTTTCATATAATTTAGTGAAGTTATAAAAAGTAGGCGTGGCAGTGGGCGGATGTAAAAAAATTTTACACTTGTACTGTATCTTTTTCTGGGAAGCCCAAATATGAAATTTCAGCGTCCTAGTTAAAAATTTAAGACCCAAAAATCGGTTTTGTGATGAAAACGCCCCCAAAATGTGGGCGTGGCCAAAACTTTTGTATGGGTGGATTGTAGGGAATCTGAATGCCTAAATATTTGGTCTTAACAAAATTTTTAGGTTTCATATAATTTAGTGAAGTTATGAAAAAGTGGGCGTGGCAGTGGGCGGATTAAAAAAAATTTTTACACTTGTACTGTATCTTTTTCTCAGAAGGACAGATATGAAATTTCATCGTCCTAGCTCAAAATTTAAGGCCCAAAAAGCGGTGACATACGGACGGACGGACGGACGGACGGTCATCGCTCAATCGATTTCGCTATTGATGCTGATCACGAATATATATACTTTATAGAGTCTATCTCGATTATTTCTCTATGTTACAAACTATGTGTCAAACTTAATATACCCTTAGGATAGGGTATAAACATACAGAAAAGCTACAATCCGTCTGGAACGGATCGTATGATACCCTATCCTCCTCTCTATAAAGTGGGCGTGGCCAAATTGCATTTTGTACTCAAATATAGCTATAATGTCGAACGTTTGAGGATGTTACATGTAAAATTTTATCAAAATAGGTTTTTTGATGATAACGCCCCCAAAAAGTGGGCGTGGCTAAAACTGTTCTATGGGTGAATTGTAGGGAATCTAAATACCCAAATATTTGGTCTTAACAAAATTTTTCGGTTTCATATAATTTAGTGAAGTTATAAAAAAGTAGGCGTGGCAGTGGGCGGATGTAAAAAAATTTTACACTTGTACTGTATCTTTTTCTGGGAAGCCCAAATATGAAATTTCAGCGTCCTAGTTAAAAATTTAAGACCCAAAAATCGGTTTTGTGATGAAAACGCCCCCAAAATGTGGGCGTGGCCAAAACTTTTGTATGGGTGGATTGTAGGGAATCTGAATGCCTAAATATTTGGTCTTAACAAAATTTTTCGGTTTCATATAATTTAGTGAAGTTATGAAAAAGTGGGCGTGGCAGTGGGCGGATTAAAAAAAATTTTTACACTTGTACTGTATCTTTTTCTCAGAAGGACAGATATGAAATTTCATCGTCCTAGCTCAAAATTTAAGGCCCAAAAATCGGTTTTGTGATGAAAACGCCCCCAAAAAGTGGGCGTGGCCAAAACTTTTGTATGGGTGGATTGTAGGGAGTCTGAATGCCTAAATATTTGGTCTTAACAAAATTTTTCGGTTTCATATAATTTAGTGAAGTTATGAAAAAGTGGGCGTGGCAGTGGGCGGATTTCAAAAAATTTTACACTTGTACTGTATCTTTTTCTTGGAAGCCCAGATATGAAATTCCATCGTCCTAGCTCAAAATTTAAGGCCCAAAAAGCGGTGACATACGGACGGACGGACGGACGGTCATCGCTCAATCGATTTCGCTATTGATGCTGATCACGAATATATATACTTTATAGGGTCTATCTCGATTATTTCTCTATGTTACAAACTATGTGTCAAACTTAATATACCCTTAGGATAGCGTATAAACATACAGAAAAGCTACAATCCGTCTGGAACGGATCGTATGATACCCTATCCTCCTCTCGATAAAGTGGGCGTGGCCAAATTGCATTTTGTACTCAAATATAGCTATAATGTCGAACGTTTGAGGATGTTACATGTAAAATTTTATCAAAATAGGTTTTTTGATGATAACGCCCCCAAAAAGTGGGCGTGGCCAAAACTCTTCAATGGGTGAATTGTAGGGAATCAAATACCCAAATATTTGGTCTTAACAAAATTTGTCGGTTTCATATAATTTAGTGAAGTTATAAAAAAGTAGGCGTGGCAGTGGGCGGATGTAAAAAAATTTTACACGTGTACTGTATCTTTTTCTTGGAAGCCCAGATATGAAATTTCAGCGTCCTAATTAATAATTGAAGGCCCAAAACTCGGTTTTGTGATGAAAACGCCCCCAAAAAGTGGGCGTGGCCAAAACTTTTGTATGGGTGGATTGTAGGGAGTCTGAATGCCTAAATATTTGGTCTTAACAAAATTTTTCGGTTTCATATAATTTAGTGAAGTTATGAAAAAGTGGGCGTGGCAGTGGGCGGATTTCAAAAAATTTTACACTTGTACTGTATCTTTTTCTCAGAAGCCCAGATATGAAATTTCATCGTCCTAGCTCAAAATTTAGGGCCCAAAAAGCGGTGACATACGGACGGACGGACGGACGGTCATCGCTCAATCGATTTCGCTATTGATGCTGATCACGAATATATATACTTTATAGGGTCTATCTCGATTATTTCTCTATGTTACAAACTATGTGTCAAACTTAATATACCCTTAGGATAGGGTATAAACATACAGAAAAGCTACAATCCGTCTGGAACGGATCGTATGATACCCTATCCTCCTCTCGATAAAGTGGGCGTGGCCAAATTGCATTTTGTACTCAAATATAGCTATAATGTCGAACGTTTGAGGATGTTACATGTAAAATTTTATCAAAATAGGTTTTTTGATGATAACGCCCCCAAAAAGTGGGCGTGGCCAAAACTCTTCAATGGGTGAATTGTAGGGAATCTAAACACCCAAATATTTGGTCTTAACAAAATTTTTCGGTTTCATATAATTTAGTGAAGTTATAAAAAAGTAGGCGTGGCAGTGGGCGGATGTAAAAAAATTTTACACGTGTACTGTATCTTTTTCTTGGAAGCCCAGATATGAAATTTCAGCGTCCTAATTAATAATTGAAGGCCCAAAACTCGGTTTTGTGATGAAAACGCCCCCAAAAAGTGGGCGTGGCCAAAACTTTTGTATGGGTGGATTGTAGGGAGTCTGAATGCCTAAATATTTGGTCTTAACAAAATTTTTCGGTTTCATATAATTTAGTGAAGTTATGAAAAAGTGGGCGTGGCAGTGGGCGGATTTCAAAAATGTTTACACTTGTACTGTATCTTTTTCTCAGAAGCCCAGATATGAAATTTCATCGTCCTAGCTCAAAATTTAAGGCCCAAAAAGCGGTGACATACGGACGGACGGACGGACGGACGGATGGACGGACGGATGGACGGACGGACGGACGGTCATCGCTCAATCGATTTCGCTATTGATGCTGATCACGAATATATATACTTTATAGGGTCTATCTCGATTATTTCTCTATGTTACAAACTATGTGTCAAACTTAATATACCCTTAGGATAGGGTATAAACATACAGAAAAGCTACAATCCGCCTGGAAAGTGGGCGTGGCCAAATTGCATTTTGTACTCAAATATAGCTATAATGTCGAACGTTTGAGGATGTTACATGTAAAATTTTATCAAAATAGGTTTTTTGATGATAACGCCCCCAAAAAGTGGGAGTGGCTAAAACTGTTCTATGGGTGAATTGTAGGGAATCTAAATAACCAAATATTTGGTCTTAACAAAATTTTTCTGTTTCATATAATTTAGTGAAGTTATAAAAAAGTAGGCGTGGCAGTGGGCGGATGTAAAAAAATTTTACACGTGTACTGTATCTTTTTCTTGGAAGCCCAGATATGAAATTTCAGCGTCCTAGTCAATAATTGAAGGCCCAAAACTCGGTTTTGTGATGAAAACGCCCCCAAAAAGTGGGCGTGGCCAAAACTTTTGTATGGGTGGATTGTAGGGAGTCTGAATGCCTAAATATTTGGTCTTAACAAAATTTTTCAATCGATTTCGCTATTGATGCTGATCACGAATATATATACTTTATAGGGTCTATCTCGATTATTTCTCTATGTTACAAACTATGTGTCAAACTTAATATACCCTTAGGATAGGGTATAAACATACAGAAAAGCTACAATCCGTCTGGAACGGATCGTATGATACCCTATCCTCCTCTTTATAAAGTGGGCGTGGCCAAATTGCATTTTGTACTCAAGTATAGCTATAATGTCGAATGTTTGAGAATGTTACATGTAAAATTTTATCAAAATAGGTTTTTTGATGATAGCGCCCCCAAAAAGTGGGCGTGGCCAAAACTGTTCTATGGGTGAATTGTAGGGAATCTAAATACCCAAATCTTTGGTCTTAACAAAATTTTTCGGTTTCATATAATTTAGTGAAGTTATAAAAAAGTAGGCGTGGCAGTGGGCGGATGTAAAAAAATTTACACTTGTACTGTATCTTTTGCTGGGAAGCCCAAATATGAAATTTCAGCGTCCTAGTTCAAAATTTAAGGCCCAAAAATCGGTTTTGTGATGAAAACGCCCCCAAAATGTGGGCGTGGCCAAAACTTTTGTATGGGTGGATTGTAGGGAATCTGAATGTCTAAATATTTGGTCTTAACAAAATTTCTCGGTTTCATATAATTTGGTGAAGTTATGAAAAAGTGGGCGTGGCAGTGGGCGGATTTCAAAAATTTTACACTTGTACTGTATCTTTTTCTTGGAAGCCCAGATATGAAATTTCATCGTCCTAGCTCAAAATTTAAGGCCCAAAAAGCGGTGACATACGGTCGGACGGACGGACGGACGGACGGACGGACGGACGGACAGTCATCGCTCAATCGATTTCGCTATTGATGCTGATCACGAATATATATACTTTATAGGGTCTATCTCGATTATTTCTCTATGTTACAAACTATGTGTCAAACTTAATATACCCTTAGGATAGGGTATAAACATACAGAAAAGTTACAATCCGTCTGGAACGGATCGTATGATACCCTATCCTCCTCTCTATAAAGTGGGCGTGGCCAAATTGCATTTTGTACTCAAATATAGCTATAATGTCGAACGTTTGAGGATGTTACATGTAAAATTTTATCAAAATAGGTTTTTTGATGATAACGCCCCCAAAAAGTGGGCGTGGCTAAAACTGTTCTATGGGTGAATTGTAGGGAATCTAAATACCCAAATATTTGGTCTTAACAAAATTTTTCTGTTTCATATAATTTAATGAAGTTATAAAAAAGTAGGCGTGGCAGTGGGCGGATGTAAAAAAATTTTACACTTGTACTGTATCTTTTTCTTGGAAGCCCAGATATGAAATTTCAGCGTCCTAGTTAAAAAATTAATTCCCAAAAATCGGTTTTGTGATGAAAACGCCCCCAAAATGTGGGCGTGGCCAAAACTTTTGTATGGGTGGATTGTATTGAATCTGAATGTCTAAATATTTGGTCTTAACAAAATTTCTCGGTTTCATATAATTTAGTGAAGTTATGAAAAAGTGGGCGTGGCAGTGGGCGGATTTCAAAAATTTTACACTTGTACTGTATCTTTTTCTTGGAAGCCCAGATATGAAATTTCAGCGTCCTAGTTAAAAAATTAAGGCCCAAAAATCGGTTTTGTGATGAAAACGCCCCCAAAAAGTGGGCGTGGCCAAAACTTTTGTATGGGTGGATTGTAGGGAGTCTGAATGCCTAAATATTTGGTCTTAACAAAATTTTTCGGTTTCATATAATTTAGTGAAGTTATGAAAAAGTGGGCGTGGCAGTGGGCGGATTTCAAAAATTTTACACTTGTACTGTATCTTTTTCTTGGAAGCCCAGATATGAAATTTCATCGTCCTAGCTCAAAATTTAAGGCCCAAAAAGCGGTGACATACGGTCGGACGGACGGACGGACAGTCATCGCTCAATCGATTTCGCTATTGATGCTGATCACGAATATATATACTTTATAGGGTCTATCTCGATTATTTCTCTATGTTACAAACTATGTGTCAAACTTAATATACCCTTAGGATAGGGTATAAACATACAGAAAAGCTACAATCCGTCTGGAACGGATCGTATGATACCCTATCCTCCTCTCGATAAAGTGGGCGTGGCCAAATTGCATTTTGTACTCAAATATAGCTATAATGTCGAACGTTTGAGGATGTTACATGTAAAATTTTATCAAAATAGGTTTTTTGATGATAACGCCCCCAAAAAGTGGGCGTGGCCAAAACTGTTCTATGGGTGAATTGTAGGGAATCTAAATACCCAAATATTTGGTCTTAACAAAATTTTTCTGTTTCATATAATTTAGTGAAGTTATAAAAAAGTAGGCGTGGCAGTGGGCGGATGTAAAAAAATTTTACACGTGTACTGTATCTTTTTCTTGGAAGCCCAGATATGAAATTTCAGCGTCCTAGTTAATAATTGAAGGCCCAAAACTCGGTTTTGTGATGAAAACGCCCCCAAAAAGTGGGCGTGGCCAAAACTTTTGTATGGGTGGATTGTAGGGAGTCTTACTTACTTACTTAACGGGCTCCCGACCCGTGAAGAGTCTCTGCCTGAGACACAGCAGCCTTCCACTCTCTTCGATCCCGGGCACGCTGCTTCCAGTTATCTAGACCAAGCGCTCTGGCATCCGCGATAGCTTGATCCTTAAAACGGAGGTTCGGTCTTCCTTGTCTTCTCGAACCTGGGGGCTGTGATTCGAAGATCCTCTTTGCTGGAGCATTATTGTCCATTCGCTCGATGTGGCCGAGCCAGTGTAGTCGACGTGTTTTGGCTTTTTGGACTACATCCACATCCTGGTACAGCTCATAGAGTTCGCGGTTATATCTTCTCCTCCATTCGCCCTCCTCGCATACGGGACCGAATATCCGACGAAGAATTTTTCTTTCGAAAGTGTTCAGTATTTGCTCTGCTTTCCTGCTTATCGTCCAGCACTCGGCTCCATACAGCAGAACTGGCAGGATCAAAGTTTTGTAGAGCAAACATTTCGTCTTCCGAGTTAGGAGTTTTGACCCCATTTGTTTCGCCAAACCGAAGTAGCAGCGGTTTCCTAGGGTAAGTCTTCGTCGAATCTCCACTAAGTTGTCATTCGTGGAGTTGATATTTACTCCGAGGTAGGTAAACTCCTTAACCACTTCGAAGTTACTGTTGCCAACAGTGACGTTTTGTCCTAGGCGGTGGACAGATGCTTCTTTGTTTGTTGACAACATGTATTTGGTTTTGTCCTCATTCACTTCAAGGCCAACACGTTTCGCCTCTTCTTCAATTGCCGTAAAAGCCTCTAACACGGCGCGCTGGGAGCGACCGATGATGTCGATGTCGTCTGCGTATCCCAGCAACTGGACAGATTTGTTGAAGATAGTGCCTTTCGTGTTTACACCTGCCCTGCGCACTATCTGTTCCAGCACAAGATTGAAGAAGTCACATGATAGCGCATCCCCTTGCCGAAATCCGGTGCATGTTTGGAATAGTTCAGAGGAACTGTTGCCGAATTGCACGTTGTACCGCGTGTTATCCAGCGTCACGCGGCACAGCTGGATCAGTTTAGCCGGGATCCCGAATTCGGCCATCGCCTTGTAGAGCTCAAGACGATGAATGCTATCATATGCGGCTTTAAAGTCGATGAAGAGATGGTGAGTCTCGACTTGAAATTCGTTGGTCTTTTCCAGGATTTGCCTTAGTGTGAAAATTTGGTCGATCGTCGATCTGCCGGGCCGGAAGCCACACTGGTACGTGCCGATTAGTGTGCTGCAGAAAGGCTTCAGACGTTCACACAGTACGTTGGATAGGATCTTATATGCGACATTAAGCAGGGATATGCCTCGGTAGTTCTTACAAGACATAGGATCGCCTTTCTTGAAGATGGGGCATATAGAGCTGATAGTCCAGTCATCGGGCATGATTTCATCTACTATTTCCTGTGCTTCGGTGACTAGGTTTCCTTCACTGTTTCGAAGAGCCTGCGTTCCGGGCTTGAAGCCAGCTGCCAGTTGCTTGGCTTTCCTGAAAAACATCCGGCTGTTGTTCCTATCGCGGGACTCTTCGATATCCTTGAGCTGGGAGGCTGCGTGGGCCCTTGCAAGTGTGCATTTTCTGTCACCTTTTTCCGGCGTACGCATTCATCATCATACCAAGGGCTCTTTTTGGGTGGTGGCTGGTAGCCTATGGTGGTCTCTGCTACCCCTTTGATGATGTCGCGATACTGGTTCCACAGATTGTTGGCGTTTGTGGATGCTGAATGCACAGCGGAGAGTCTCTCACTCAGGCGCTCCCTGTAGGCTCTGGCTACTCCAGACGTGCTAAGGCTTCCAACGTTGAATTTCTTTTTCTGGGCTTTGCAGCTTCTTCTCATTGGATAGTCGAGCTCTGAACTTAGCTGCAACAAGAAAATGGTCAGAGTCGACGTTTGCCCCTCTGAACGTTTGCACATTCAGAATGTTGGATGCGTGCCTCGCATCTATTAGCACGTGGTCGATTTGGTTGGCGGTTCGACCATCTGGAGAGCGCCAGGTTGCTGTGTGGATTCGTAGTCTTGGAAACCTAGTGCTACTTATCACCGTATTACGAGCTGCTGCAAAATCGATTAGCCGGAAGCCGTTGTCTGTTGTCGTGTCGTGTAGGCTGTGTTTTCCAACTAATCCGCCGAAGATGTTTTCCTTACCGATTTTGGCATTGAAGTCCCCGAGTATGATTTTGACATCATACTCCGGACAGGCTCCGTAGGCTCCGTCCAGCAGGTCATAAAACTCCTCCTTGATAGAGTCTTCAGCTTCGTCGGTAGGGGCGTGTGCACATATTATGCTGATGTTTTGAAATGTAGCCTTGATGCGGATCACAGCCAGGCGATCGCTGATCGGCTTAAAGTCAATTATCATTGAGCGTAGCCGATTTCCCACGACGAATCCGCATCCTAACATGTGCAGTCTTTTGTGGCAGCTGTAATAAATGTCGCAATTTTTTCGTTTTTGCATACCTGATCCTATCCATCGTATCTCCTGGATCGCGGTAATATCTGCCTTGTACCGCGTGAGGACAGATTCAAGTTTTTGAGTAGCACCAGGAGTGTACAGTGTACGTACATTCCAGGTGCATACTCTTATATCATAGTCCGTGTACGTTCCGGGTCGTGGTATTAAATGAGGGGGTCCATTATCCGAGGCTTGCGTCTCTCTCATAACTAAATTTTTTTTACGTGGTAAGGAAGTTACCCCGACGGCACAACCCCCAACCTGGAGGGCCAGTTCCATTTTTTTGAAACCCCTAGGACGAGGGGCCGGTTTTAAACCGAAGTCAGTATCCCGCTTCGGGGATATGAGCGCTGCCGTTGGCCCAATAAGGGCTCATCCGCCACCATCTCTTTTGTAAAAACCTGACTTATTCTTGGAAATCTTTATCGGCCTGAGCTCCGAATATGTCGAAGTAGCCCAGATAAAGTGTTGTGCTTCCGTTTGAAGCTTTAACGCCACCGTTGACTCCATCGAGAGAGTTCGTCCGCTGTCGTATTTATAGTGCTGCAATTTTCTCTTGGTCAACACTCGCGCTTATAAGTTTAGCAAGTCGGGTCCGGATGGACACCAACCAGTACCAGTTGTAGGGAGTCTGAATGCCTAAATATTTGGTCTTAACAAAATTTTTCAATCGATTTCGCTATTGATGCTGATCACGAATATATATACTTTATAGGGTCTATCTCGATTATTTCTCTATGTTACAAACTATGTGTCAAACTTAATATACCCTTAGGATAGGGTATAAACATACAGAAAAGCTACAATCGTATGATACCCTATCCTCCTCTCTATAAAGTGGGCGTGGCCAAATTGCATTTTGTACTCAAGTATAGCTATAATGTCGAATGTTTGAGAATGTTACATGTAAAATTTTATCAAAATAGGTTTTTTGATGATAGCGCCGCCAAAAAGTGGGCGTGGCCAAAACTGTTCTATGGGTGAATTGTAGGGAATCTAAATACCCAAATATTTGGTCTTAACAAAATTTTTCGGTTTCATATAATTTAGTGAAGTTATAAAAAAGTAGGCGTGGCAGTGGGCGGATGTAAAAAAATTTACACCTGTACTGTATCTTTTGCTGGGAAGCCCAAATATGAAATTTCAGCGTCCTAGTTAAAAATTTAAGGCCCAAAAATCGGTTTTGTGATGAAAACGCCCCCAAAAAGTGGGCGTGGCCAAAACTGTTCTATGGGTGAATTGTAGGGAATCTAAATACCCAAATATTTGGTCTTAACAAAATTTTTCAATCGTTTTCGCTATTGATGCTGATCACGAATATATAAACTTTATAGGGTCTATCTCGATTATTTCTCTATGTTACAAACTATGTGTCAAACTTAATATACCCTTAGGATAGGGTATAAACATACAGAAAAGCTACAATCCGTCTGGAACGGATCGTATGATACCCTATCCTCCTCTCTATAAAGTGGGCGTGGCCAAATTGCATTTTGTACTCCAATATAGCTATAATGTCGAACGTTTGAGGATGTTACATGTAAAATTTTATCAAAATAGGTTTTTTGATGATAACGCCCCCAAAAAGTGGGCGTGGCTAAAACTGTTCTATGGGTGAATTGTAGGGAATCTAAATACCCAAATATTTGGTCTTAACAAAATTTTTCTGTTTCATATAATTTAGTGAAGTTATAAAAAAGTAGGCGTGGCAGTGGGCGGATGTAAAAAAATTTTACACGTGTACTGTATCTTTTTCTTGGAAGCCCAGATATGAAATTTCAGCGTCCTAGTTAATAATTGAAGGCCCAAAACTCGGTTTTGTGATGAAAACGCCCCCAAAAAGTGGGCGTGGCCAAAACTTTTGTATGGGTGGATTGTAGGGAGTCTTACTTACTTACTTAACGGGCTCCCGACCCGTGAAGAGTCTCTGCCTGAGACACAGCAGCCTTCCACTCTCTTCGATCCCGGGCACGCTGCTTCCAGTTATCTAGACCAAGCGCTCTGGCATCCGCGATAGCTTGATCCTTAAAACGGAGGTTCGGTCTTCCTTGTCTTCTCGAACCTGGGGGCTGTGATTCGAAGATCCTCTTTGCTGGAGCATTATTGTCCATTCGCTCGATGTGGCCGAGCCAGTGTAGTCGACGTGTTTTGGCTTTTTGGACTACATCCACATCCTGGTACAGCTCATAGAGTTCGCGGTTATATCTTCTCCTCCATTCGCCCTCCTCGCATACGGGACCGAATATCCGACGAAGAATTTTTCTTTCGAAAGTGTTCAGTATTTGCTCTGCTTTCCTGCTTATCGTCCAGCACTCGGCTCCATACAGCAGAACTGGCAGGATCAAAGTTTTGTAGAGCAAACATTTCGTCTTCCGAGTTAGGAGTTTTGACCCCATTTGTTTCGCCAAACCGAAGTAGCAGCGGTTTCCTAGGGTAAGTCTTCGTCGAATCTCCACTAAGTTGTCATTCGTGGAGTTGATATTTACTCCGAGGTAGGTAAACTCCTTAACCACTTCGAAGTTACTGTTGCCAACAGTGACGTTTTGTCCTAGGCGGTGGACAGATGCTTCTTTGTTTGTTGACAACATGTATTTGGTTTTGTCCTCATTCACTTCAAGGCCAACACGTTTCGCCTCTTCTTCAATTGCCGTAAAAGCCTCTAACACGGCGCGCTGGGAGCGACCGATGATGTCGATGTCGTCTGCGTATCCCAGCAACTGGACAGATTTGTTGAAGATAGTGCCTTCCGTGTTTACACCTGCCCTGCGCACTATCTGTTCCAGCACAAGATTGAAGAAGTCACATGATAGCGCATCCCCTTGCCGAAATCCGGTGCATGTTTGGAATAGTTCAGAGGAACTGTTGCCGAATTGCACGTTGTACCGCGTGTTATCCAGCGTCACGCGTCACAGCTGGATCAGTTTAGCCGGGATCCCGAATTCGGCCATCGCCTTGTAGAGCTCAAGACGATGAATGCTATCATATGCGGCTTTAAAGTCGATGAAGAGATGGTGAGTCTCGACTTGAAATTCGTTGGTCTTTTCCAGGATTTGCCTTAGTGTGAAAATTTGGTCGATCGTCGATCTGCCGGGCCGGAAGCCACACTGGTACGTGCCGATTAGTGTGCTGCAGAAAGGCTTCAGACGTTCACACAGTACGTTGGATAGGATCTTATATGCGACATTAAGCAGGGATATGCCTCGGTAGTTCTTACAAGACATAGGATCGCCTTTCTTGAAGATGGGGCATATAGAGCTGATAGTCCAGTCATCGGGCATGATTTCATCTACTATTTCCTGTGCTTCGGTGACTAGGTTTCCTTCACTGTTTCGAAGAGCCTGCGTTCCGGGCTTGAAGCCAGCTGCCAGTTGCTTGGCTTTCCTGAAAAACATCCGGCTGTTGTTCCTATCGCGGGACTCTTCGATATCCTTGAGCTGGGAGGCTGCGTGGGCCCTTTTCTTCTTACGCAGGATCTTCTTCTCCTCCCTTCTTCTGGTTCGATACTCTTCTCTCGCTGCCCTTGTTTTGCGTTGCAGCGCTTGCAAGTGTGCATTTTCTGTCACCTTTTTCCGGCGTACGCATTCATCATCATACCAAGGGCTCTTTTTGGGTGGTGGCTGGTAGCCTATGGTGGTCTCTGCTACCCCTTTGATGATGTCGCGATACTGGTTCCACAGATTGTTGGCGTTTGTGGATGCTGAATGCACAGCGGAGAGTCTCTCACTCAGGCGCTCCCTGTAGGCTCTGGCTACTCCAGACGTGCTAAGGCTTCCAACGTTGAATTTCTTTTTCTGGGCTTTGCAGCTTCTTCTCATTGGATAGTCGAGCTCTGAACTTAGCTGCAACAAGAAAATGGTCAGAGTCGACGTTTGCCCCTCTGAACGTTTGCACATTCAGAATGTTGGATGCGTGCCTCGCATCTATTAGCACGTGGTCGATTTGGTTGGCGGTTCGACCATCTGGAGAGCGCCAGGTTGCTGTGTGGATTCGTAGTCTTGGAAACCTAGTGCTACTTATCACCGTATTACGAGCTGCTGCAAAATCGATTAGCCGGAAGCCGTTGTCTGTTGTCGTGTCGTGTAGGCTGTGTTTTCCAACTAATCCGCCGAAGATGTTTTCCTTACCGATTTTGGCATTGAAGTCCCCGAGTATGATTTTGACATCATACTCCGGACAGGCTCCGTAGGCTCCGTCCAGCAGGTCATAAAACTCCTCCTTGATAGAGTCTTCAGCTTCGTCGGTAGGGGCGTGTGCACATATTATGCTGATGTTTTGAAATGTAGCCTTGATGCGGATCACAGCCAGGCGATCGCTGATCGGCTTAAAGTCAATTATCATTGAGCGTAGCCGATTTCCCACGACGAATCCGCATCCTAACATGTGCAGTCTTTTGTGGCAGCTGTAATAAATGTCGCAATTTTTTCGTTTTTGCATACCTGATCCTATCCATCGTATCTCCTGGATCGCGGTAATATCTGCCTTGTACCGCGTGAGGACAGATTCAAGTTTTTGAGTAGCACCAGGAGTGTACAGTGTACGTACATTCCAGGTGCATACTCTTATATCATAGTCCGTGTACGTTCCGGGTCGTGGTATTAAATGAGGGGGTCCATTATCCGAGGCTTGCGTCTCTCTCATAACTAAATTTTTTTTACGTGGTAAGGAAGTTACCCCGACGGCACAACCCCCAACCTGGAGGGCCAGTTCCATTTTTTTGAAACCCCTAGGACGAGGGGCCGGTTTTAAACCGAAGTCAGTATCCCGCTTCGGGGATATGAGCGCTGCCGTTGGCCCAATAAGGGCTCATCCGCCACCATCTCTTTTGTAAAAACCTGACTTATTCTTGGAAATCTTTATCGGCCTGAGCTCCGAATATGTCGAAGTAGCCCAGATAAAGTGTTGTGCTTCCGTTTGAAGCTTTAACGCCACCGTTGACTCCATCGAGAGAGTTCGTCCGCTGTCGTATTTATAGTGCTGCAATTTTCTCTTGGTCAACACTCGCGCTTATAAGTTTAGCAAGTCGGGTCCGGATGGACACCAACCAGTACCAGTTGTAGGGAGTCTGAATGCCTAAATATTTGGTCTTAACAAAATTTTTCAATCGATTTCGCTATTGATGCTGATCACGAATATATATACTTTATAGGGTCTATCTCGATTATTTCTCTATGTTACAAACTATGTGTCAAACTTAATATACCCTTAGGATAGGGTATAAACATACAGAAAAGCTACAATCGTATGATACCCTATCCTCCTCTCTATAAAGTGGGCGTGGCCAAATTGCATTTTGTACTCAAGTATAGCTATAATGTCGAATGTTTGAGAATGTTACATGTAAAATTTTATCAAAATAGGTTTTTTGATGATAGCGCCGCCAAAAAGTGGGCGTGGCCAAAACTGTTCTATGGGTGAATTGTAGGGAATCTAAATACCCAAATATTTGGTCTTAACAAAATTTTTCGGTTTCATATAATTTAGTGAAGTTATAAAAAAGTAGGCGTGGCAGTGGGCGGATGTAAAAAAATTTACACCTGTACTGTATCTTTTGCTGGGAAGCCCAAATATGAAATTTCAGCGTCCTAGTTAAAAATTTAAGGCCCAAAAATCGGTTTTGTGATGAAAACGCCCCCAAAAAGTGGGCGTGGCCAAAACTGTTCTATGGGTGAATTGTAGGGAATCTAAATACCCAAATATTTGGTCTTAACAAAATTTTACGGTTTCATATAATTTAGTGAAGTTATAAAAAAGTAGGCGTGGCAGTGGGCGGA
Organism: Xylota sylvarum; assembly: GCA_905220385.1. Taxonomy (NCBI): domain Eukaryota; kingdom Metazoa; phylum Arthropoda; class Insecta; order Diptera; family Syrphidae; genus Xylota; species Xylota sylvarum. Next base: position 76,829,234 of record LR999958.1, on the reverse strand, counting down.
TGTAAAAAAATTTTACACTTGTACTGTATCTTTTTCTTGGAAGCCCAGATATGAAATTTCACCGTCCTAGTTAAAAATTTAAGGCCCAAAAAGCGGTGACATACGGACGGACGGACTGATCACGAATATATATACTTTATAGGGTCTGTCTCGATTATTTCTCTATGTTACAAACTATGTGTCAAACTTAATATACCCTTAGGATAGGGTGTAATAAAAAAAAAAAATAAAAAATTATATTATTGAAGAAATTGAATTATATAACGAAAATTAAGAAAATTATTTAATACGTAAAATTTATATTATTATGTACTTGACAAAAGAGACTTTAACGTTTATATTAAAATAATATCTTATTAATATAACATAGGTATAACAACATCCATAAATGTAATGTATAGTACACCTAAATTAATATTGCTCCAGTTTTGCAATTATAAATTTTGGAGACCAAAATTACTTAGCGGGGGAAGTGTTATATAATAGAATGTGTTAACAGCTAGATTAGAAACCGGCAGTAGATAGGTAGATTCGTTCGATAGAGTGGGGAAATCTCTCCTACTCTCAGGATATAGATAGCATTAGTGTAGACTGCAACAGCAGCTCGGTGCGATGGGTTGGAATGTATTGTGTTCAGTTCGCTTTGCGTATCCATACCGGAAGGGCATCGTGCCGAGTTCGCATCAATGTTGCGACTCGGATATTTAACGCGTATAGTTCTTTTCAGAGTAGAGTAAGTGTTAGTGTAATACTTTTTAAAGTTTAACAAATGCTGTTACTGCACTCTCTTATACATGACAATAGCCCCACCCACTTCAAACCTTTTCACCGCCACGCTCGTCGTTTGGTCATCAAACACAAGTCGTTTCTATTAATCTTGGCTTTTTCTCGTCTCTTCTCGAAGATGACGATAGAGGCTTCGTTTTTTAGGAAATAATCGAGATAGACCCTATAAAGTATATTCCCTAAAATTCACCCGAAGAACAGTTTTGGCCACGCCCACTTTTTGGGGGCGTTTTCATCAAAAAACCGATTTTGATAAGATTTTACATGTAACATCCTCAAACGTTCGAGGTTATAGCCATATTTGAGTACAAAATGCAATTTGGCCACGCCCACTTTATAGAGAGGAGGATAGGGTATCAGATAATCCGTTCCAGACGGATTGTAGCTTTTCTGTATGTTTTGTTTTTGTAATAGGTAATGTTTTAACATTTTTTACATAAAAGGTTGTGAATTAGGTATATTCACCTCTTCCAAGTTGGATGCATCCTCTGACAGGGGTAAAATTCCAGCTCAAAAGAATTTCCTACCGCTTGCACCACCTCTATCTCACTTGAGGATAGTACCTTCACAATGTCCTCGTCCATCGTATTGAAGCGTACCGGCAGAATCACCTTGAGTTTGTCCAATTCTACCAAAATACGAGGCCCATATTTGGTTTGACACCGTAGCTCTTTGAAGATGCGATATCGTTTTTTCAACTCCAACGATTTGACGGGTTCTAGAGGCCTAATTTTGCCTAGTTGTTTTAAGGAATCCAGTCTTAAAATTAGAGCTTACATATATAGGGCGCAAACATTTTGCATCGACTCTTAAATAATCACATATACATACCTACAATAAGATTCCTTTTTTGTTTTTCTCCATATGAAACAATGTATGTATGTACATACAGTGTATCAATCTCATATTCGTACATCAGTTATCAAAAATTACATTCCACTCCTGATCACAAACGACTTGAAAAATTAATTTGAATATGGTATGTACTATTACAGGGTATTGAGCAATTGTACTCCACCTAGTTTTAAGAATATTTAATATTCACTTTGGTTTGAAAACAGAATAAAAGTAAGAAATGGACTCAAAAGTATCTCAATTTCGTATTCGTACACCTATCGTTTATTCACTAAACGATACAAATTACTGTTATTTAGCTTGTCAAAGTTGGTTTTTGCATTTTGTTGTTCTTTTTCAAAGCAATTTAAAGAAAAATGTGAAATATTTTGTGAAGTTTGCTGGAAAAATCGAGATTTGTTGGAAAAATGGGCAAAAATCAAGGTGAGACCTCAAATGAACTGTGAGAATTAATTATCAAATACAACGGCGATGGAAAAACGTATGGGGAGATATCTCGTTTGGTAAATCGATCAAGATCAACCATCCAAACAATCATTAATCGATTCAAAAATGAAAATCGTATAGAAAACTATACTAAGAAATACCACCAGAAATGTATTCAGTGCACATGATAAGATAATAATTATACGTGAAATAAAAAAAAAACCCTAAATGTAGTGCACCAAAACTTGCAGAAACCCTGCGTCATACTCTTAATAAAGATTTTTGAACAGAAACCCTAAGAAAATGCCTGTGTGAACATGGGTACAATGGAAAAGTTATGCGAAAAAAAACCTTTCATTAGTTCCATAAACAGAAGCAAAAGGTTAGAATTCGCTAAACAACACCAATCTAAAGATTTCGACTTCTGGAAAACAGTAATATTCACAGACGAGTCTAAATTTAATGTGCATGCATGGGATGGCCGACAAATGGTTTGGAGAAAACCAAATATCGAATATCTCCCACATAATTCACGGGGACAGTCCAACATGGTGGTGGGTCGGTAATGATCTGAGGCTGTTTTTCCGCAGCTGGAGTGGGACGACTGCACATAATTGAGGGAATAATGGACCATAAGCAGTACATCGAAATATTGAAGCAAAACCTGAAGGAAAGTGCCATTCAAATGGGATTTGGGAACAATTTTACCTTTTAACAGGATAACGAAGCATAAAGCTTATGCAACTCGATTGTGGCTACTTTATAATTGTCCCAAAGTATTGGAAACACCTCCACAGTCACCAGATATCAATGCCGTAGAGAATTTGTGGGATGATGATGAACCGAAAAATAAGAACATTCAATAAAAGGAACACAAAAGATCTCAAAGAAATGCTTATTGAAGAATGGACGAAAATTACCCCTGAATTTAAGGAAAAATTAGCCAGATCCATGCCAAACCGTCTTAAACAGGTCCTAGGTAACAAAGGATATGCTGCAAAATATTAGTTGCATAATACATATAATTTGAACAAATTAACAAATTAATATGAAATATCCATGTGTACGAATACAAAATTGACCATATTTTTGTTGCTTTTATGTTTATTATGAAGAATTTAAAATACCTTATTTGAAATGTGTTTGTGTTTGAAAATGTTTGTCTTATGTATTCTTACTGAAAATAAAAAATAAATTTAAGTATGTGCCCAATTTACTTAATTTTTACTTAAAAGTATATTGCACCATGCGGTGTACGGATATGAGATTGATACACTGTATATGGATAGATTTTTGATGGAGTTCACATACATATATCTGCTAGAGAAGCTTTTTGATTATTGGGACCACCGTCCGGACGAAATTGGTCTCTGTGTTTATGCAAGACTAATTATTGATAAGTCAATGGATATGATTTCTCCGTTGTTCCTCTTTGTCTTGAGACGGAGAGATTGTTTGCTTGATCAATGCGTGTCGCCAGTATTTCAAATTTTATTTACTCTCAAGAATATGATCGTTGAAACCACTTGACGGTCTCTGTTTATAAACATACAGAAAAGCTCCAATCCGTCTGGAACGGATCGTCTGATACCCTATCCTCCTCTCTATAAAGTAGGCGTGGCCAAATTGCATTTTGTACTCGAATATATCTATAACCTCGAACGTTTGAGGATGTTACATGTAAAATTTTATCAAAATCGGTTTTTTGATGAAAACGCCCCCAAAAAGTGGGCGTGGCCAAAACTCTTCTACGGGTGAATTATAGGAAATCTGAACACCTAAATATTTGTTCAAAACAAAATTTTTCGGTTTCATATAATTTAGTGAAGTTATAAAAAAGTAGGCGTGGCAGTGGGCGGATTTAAAGAAAAACAAGGAACGCTTCTACTGTATCTTTTCGTCAGAAGCCCAGATATGAAATTTTAGCGTCCTACTTAAACATTTTAGGCTCAAAAATCGGTTCTATGATGAAAACGCCCCCAAAAAGTGGGCGTGACCAAAACTGTTGTATGGGTGGATTGTAGGGAATCTGAATGCCTAAATATTTGGTCTTAACAAAATTTTTCGGTTTCATATAATTTAGTGAAGTGACATACGGACGGACGGACGGACGGACGGTCATCGCTCAATCGATTTCGTTATTGATGCTGATCACGAATATATATACTTTATAGGGTCTATCTCGATTATTTCTCTATGTTACAAACTATGTGTCAAACTTAATATACCCTTAGGATAGGGTATAATAATCGACACTTTTTATACCCTATCCTAAGGGTATATTAAGTTTGACACATAGTTTGTAACATAGAGAAATAATCGAGATAGACCCTATAAAGTATATATATTCGTGATCAGCATCAATAGCGAAATCGATTGAGCGTCACCGCTTTTTGGGCCTTAAATTTTGAGCTAGGACGATGAAATTCCATATCTGGGCTTCTGAGGAAAAGATACAGTACAAGTGTAAAAATTTTTGAAATCCGCCCACTGCCACGCCCACTTTTTCATAACTTCACTAAATTATATGAAACCGAAAAATTTTTTTAAGACCAAATATTTAGGCATTCAGATTCCCTACAATCCACCCGTACAAAAGTTTTGGCCACGCCCACTTTTTTGGGGCGTTTTCATCACAAAACCGATTTTTGGGTCTTAAATTTTTAACTAGGACGCTTAAATTTTTTATCTCGGCTTTCAAGAAAAAGATACAGTACAAGTGTAAAATTTTTCTACATCCGCCCACTGCCACGCCTACTTTTTTATAATTTCACTAAATTATATGAAACCGAAAAATTTTGTTAAGACCAAATGTTTGGGTATTCAGATTCCCTACAATTCACCCATAGAAGAGTTTTGGACACGCCCACATTTTGGGGGCGTTATCATCAAAAAACCTATTTGGATAAAATTTTACATGTAACATCCTCAAACGTTCGACATTATAGCTATATTTGAGTACAAATTGCAATTTGGCCACGCCCACTTAATAGAGAGGAGGATAGGGTATCATACGATCCGTTCCAGATGGATTGTAGATTTTCTGTATGATTGCTAAAGCAGAATACATAAATTCTCTTTTTGTTTTTCTCCATATAGGAAAATGTATACGGGTAGATTTTTTGATGGAGTCCACATATCTGCTAGAGAAGCATTTTTGATTATAGGGACCACTGTATGGACGAAATTGGTCTCTGTGTTTATGCAAGACTAACTATTGATACATACATATGTAAGTCAATGGATATGATTTCTCCGTTGTTCCTCTTTATCTTGAGACAAAATATACAGATAGATTTTTTGCTTGATCAATGAGTGTCACCAGTGTTTGAAATTTTAATTACCCTCAAAAATATGATTGTTGAAACCACTTGACGGTCTCTGTTTATAAAAAGTGTCGATTATTGCTAAAGCAGAGGACATAAATTCTCCTTTTGTTTTTCTCCATGTGGGACAATGTATACGGATAGATTTTTTGATGGAGTCCACATATCTGCTAGAGAAGCATTTTTGATTGTGGGGACCACTCTATGGACGAAATTGGTCTCTGTGTTTATGCAAGACTAACTATTGATACATACACTCAGTAGAAAAAGTCTGCGTACAGTAATAAAAGCACATTATTTTTAGTAAAAAAACATTGTTTTTAAACTCAGAAACGAAAAATTTATTTACTATGCAATTAATTAAAATTAATTACATCTTCAATGCATTTAACATAAACAAAGGCTTAAAAATAAGTGAGAAAAAAATAAAACAAAACATAAAAGTGAGAAATGTTATACGAAAAAGTCTGCGTACACCTTGAAAAGTACAATAATAGACAAAAAAAAACAATTAAATTAATAACTGGTAGGATAGCCTCTTCGTTTGATAACTTCCTTTAACCTGTTCTGCATCGAATTGACCAGCTTCGAAGTTTCCTCAGGAGTGATTTTTTGCCATTCCTCTACTAAGGCCGTTTTGAGCATTTGTTTCGACGTTATGGTTCTCTGCCGAATTTTCTTTTCGAGCAAATCCCACAAATGTTCGATGGGATTTAGGTCCGGTGATTGTGGTGGTGAATGCAACTGTTTCGGTACATTGTAGAGCAACCAGAGTTTAACAATGTGGGCATTATGTTTGGGGTCATTATCATGCATGAAATAATACTCATGATTGAGACCCAATTTTTCAGCGCTCTGATTAAAATTTCGTTTAAGAATGTCTAAGTACCCATATTTATCCATAGTGGATTCCACAAAGTCCAATTGCCCAACGCCTCTACCCGCCATACATCCCCAAACGATTGCTCCACCACCACCATGCTTCACAGTTGGAACCAAATTTTCTTTATTCAGTGCAGTACCAGCCTTTCTCCACACAATCTTTCGACCTTTGATGCCAAAAAAGCAGTACTTGCTCTCGTCGCTGAAAATTACTCGCTGCCAGAAGTCTAATGGCTTATTTATATGCTCGTAAGCATATTTAAGTCTTTTTTGACGATTTATGAGTGATATAAAGGGTTTCCTACGTGCGACACGACCCTTATACCCGGTTTTTTTCAAAATTTTTCTCGCTGTATCTGCACAAATTTTTTTTTAAATTGTTTTTCAATATTACTCACCATTTGTGAGGCGGTTATTTTAGGGTTTTTCTTCACGAAACCAATTAGACTGCGTTTTTCTCTCACAGATAACTTTGAAGGGCGACCTGAACGATTTTTTGAGAGCAAAGTTCCATTTGTTTGGAAATTGTTTATAACTTTTTGAACAGATGAATGTGTCCTATTAACTGTTTTCCCAATTTGTCTATAACTTTTGCCCTCTTTCCACAATTTAATTATAATTTCATGCTACCTTAGACAAATTTATTTTCCTTTCGTTGCCATTGTTCAAAAATCTCTATCTTAGACCACAAAACTTTACTAATAATATGTAATTGAGACTTACACTTCACTGCCGATCAACTGGAATAGTTTTAACTCATTTTTGCTTGTAGTTATTCAACAGGATTGCAAAATCTGGCGCCATAACGAGCTGTACGCAGACTTTTTCTGCGTATTTTTCTCTGTGTGTTTTCTTTTGTGTGTATTTTCTTGTGTACCGTTATCTCTGAAATTACCTTAGAGGTGCCAGTCGAATGCCTAACACTTGTATATAAATACATAGGATTGTGTTTTTAGTTTGGAACTGTGGGTAAATAGTTTCTCGATGAAGTAATTTCGTACTCCATACTGTACGCAGACTTTTTCTACTGAGTGTATGTAAGTCAATGGATATGATTTCTCCGTTGTTCCTCTTTGTCTTGAGACAAAGTAGACGGATAGATTGTTTGCTTGATCAATGCGTGTCACCACTGTTTGAAATTTTAATTACCCTCAAAAATATGATCGTTGAAACCTCTTGATGGTCTCTGTTTATAAAAAGTGTCGACTATTGCTAAAGCAGAGGACATAAATTCTCCTTTTGTTTTTCTCAATATGGGTCAATGTATACGGATAGATTTTTTGATGGAGTCCACATATCTGCTAGAGATAATTGTCTATCTGCTAGAGTCCACATATCTGCTTTATAATTGTCCCAAAGTATTGGAAACACCTCCACAGTCACCAGATATCAATGCCATAGAGAATTTGTGGGATGAGTTGGACCGAAAAATAAGAACATTCAATAAAAGGAACACAAACGATCTCAAAGAAATGCTTATTGAAGAATGGACGAAAATTACCCCTGAATTTAAGGAAAAATTAGCCAGATCCATGCCAAACCGTCTTAAACACGTCCTAGGTAACAAAGGATATGCTGCAAAATATTAGTTGCATAATACATATAATTTGAACAAATTAACAAATTAACATGAAATATCCATGTGTACGAATACAAAATTGACCATATTTTTGTTGCTTTTATATATATTCTGAAGAATTTAAAATACCTTATTTGAAATGTGTTTGTGTTTGAAAATGTTTGTCTTATGTATTCTTACTGAAAATAAAAAAAAAATTTAAGTATATGCCCAATTTACTTAATTTTTACTTAAAAGTATATTGCACCATGCGGTGTACGAATATGAGATTGATACACTGTATATGGATAGATTTTTGATGGAGTTCACATACATATATCTGCTAGAGAAGCATTTTTGATTATAGGGACCACTGTACGGACGAAATTGGTCTCTGTGTTTATGCAAGACTAACTATTGATACATATGTAAGTCAATGGATATGATTTCTCCATTGTTCCTCTTTCTCTTGAGACAAAATATACCGATAAATTTTTTGCTTGATCAATGCGTGTCACCAGTGTTTGAAATTTTAATTACCCTCAAAAATATGATCGTTGAAACCTCTTGACGGTCTCTGTTTATAAAAAGAGTCGATTATTGCTAAAGCAGAGGACATAAATTCTCCTTTTGCTTTTCTCCATATGGGACAATGTATACGGATAGATTTTTTGATGGAGTCCACACATCTGCTAGAGAAGCATTTTTGATTGTGGGGACCACTGTCCGTACGAAATTAAATATTGAACTTGAAAGGAGAGTTAATGATCGATCTCTGTGTGTGTGTGTTTATCCAAGTCAGAGGGCAGTGAATTATCACTTGTTCTCCTTTGTGTTTCTCCATATGAGATAGGACATGTTTATGGATTTTTTACATAGAGCACGATCAATGAGCGAGAAAAATTTCAGTATAAATAAGACTTATGAATTTATGTTATTCATAGTAACCACTAAATGATCCAAGATATCATAACTAATTTTATCGAAGAGTTTGAGAAGGTTTGCTGGGACTACCCAGAATTTGTTGCGGAGGCAACAAAACTTATCCACGAACATAGGAGAGACCTTAAAACTAACCAGTTGAAAACTCTATTCCATATGGTAAAGGTGATGGAACATCTTGGGGTTAGTAGCCAGTTTGATGTCCTCGTAACTCCGAAGGAGTTAGAATATATAACTGGATTGCTATAGTAATAAAATATTTAGAAATAAAGATGGTTTTTTATTTAATTTTAATTTTTCAGAAGGTTTAATTATTTTTTCTGACGGAGCAAAGATTTTCTAAGTAAGCTTTGTAGGAATTTTTCTTCATTGCTTCTTCGTAGGAAATTGATCAAAATGTTAAATTGATCTCTGCTGATGATCTGGAAACACGTTTTCCAACAGTTGCCTGGGTTCAGTATATGAAATGTGTTTAGGTCAATCAATGAGTGGCTCAAGAGATTTTTGTATAAGCTGACCTTTTCGATCATCAACATATTAACAACTTAATAATATTTTTTCAGAGGAAGTAATGAGTTTCTATGTAGTTTTGAAAGAAGTGCAGGAGGATTTACAACAATACGATAAAACAGATTTGATTGTGGCGATCTCTATTCATTGAGGTGTAATTTTAATTGCCCTCAAGAAAATAATCATTGATGCGGCTTAAACGAATAACGAAAAGATCTTTGTTTATTCACCATAAAGACTTAGGACTTGCATCCATTTGTGAGACTATATGAAGCATGGCACTTGTTCTTTGATTTTATATATGTATGTACGCTCCATGCTTCAGAAGTTCCTGTATGATATGCTTTTATTGTAATATTTTACAGTATAAAACAGAGCTGACGAGACGGTTTGATTGACGCTATTCAGTGGCTTCAGATGAGCTTGTATTTTGTTAAGTTCTATATCTTCTGACGTAGATAGTAGCATCTGTAAGATTTGAGGATCTCTCAAATTCATTGCATAACTTAGGGCGGATTGACTTGTTCGTCGATTCATAATTAATTAATTACAATCATATTTCAGATATTCCTTGACAAGCCTTATACATCCCTCTATCCAAGAAGGTACTTAAACACACTTGAATGCAGGGCATCTTCTAAAATTGGATTCTTTCCCATATTTAATAGAATTTAGAAATCTCATGTATATCACCGACTGTTCTCATAAAGTATTACTTGATGTATATACATATGTATGATACACATTCATTCAATTTATTTCTTTTATACATTCAAATTTCCTATTCCTGACCCACTCTTATCAAATCAACATTACCCTGACTTATTATATTCCATGCCTTTATGAAAGGTTACATATGTAGCATAAAACAGAGTTGACGAGATGTTTAGATCTATGCTATTGAGTGGCGTCGTCAGATGAGCTTGGATTTTGTTAAGTTCTATATTTTCTCACGTAGATAGTAGCATCTATAAGATTTGAGGAACTCTCGAGTTCATTGCATAACTTAGGGCGGATTGACTTGTTCGTCGATTCATAATTAATTAATTACAATCATGTTTCAGATGTTCCTTGACAAGCGTTATATATTTGATCTTAACAAAATTTTTCGGTTTCATATAATTTAGTGAAGTTATGAAAAAGTGGTACACTTGTACTGTATCTTTTTCTCAGAAATGAGAAATGATGAAACGATAGCTCAAAATTTAAGGCCCAAAAAGCGGTGACATACGGACGGACGGACGGACGGTCATCGCTCAATCGATTTCGCTATTGATGCTGATCACGAATATATATACTTTATAGGGTCTATCTCAATTATTTCTCTATGTTACAAACTATGTGTCAAACTTAATATACCCTTAGGATAGGGTATAAAAAGGATATTCCTCGATAGTTGCTCGGATCTTCTGCATTCCCCTTCTTGTAGATAGGAAAAATTATACTTTTTCTGAAGCTTTCTGGTGCTACCCCTTTGGTGAGAATTTGGTTATAGCAATGTATACGATCTTCTCCGGGCGCCTTGTTTAACTTAAAAGCCCTGATGACTTCTTGTACCTCTACTGATGTGATCCTGCGGTCTAGATCAGCGTTTACCGTATAAGGTAGAACGAACATGTGCTGATTTGGGTTGTTTGGTGGGTTCAGTAAATTTCTGAATGTTCTGCCAATTTCTCCGTTTCAGCTTTTATCCGGGTACGACCAGTGGATACTCCGTTATTTAACTTCCTTGCTAATTTCCAAAAGGCACGACTGTCCCTAACTTCCGCTATCTCCTGCGTTATATCTTGCCAGTACTGTCTCTGTTTTTCCTTACAGATACTCTTGAATTCTCTATTTGCCTGGAGGTATGTTAGTTTAGCAGTAGTGGTTCCTGTTCTTTTCGAAGTTCGTAGGCAAGTGAACGAGTTTTTTCTGGCCCTCCGCATCATACCATGGATGAACTTTTCTGGATCTTCCCCTTGGTGGGAAAGCGCTCGCTGCATCTACTATACAAGACATCAATCCATCTATTCGCCGATTGGATTGCAGTTCAGACCTATCGGTCGTGTGTAGAGCCTGGTCCAGATTCGTTTGGTAGCGTTGCGCACAGTCTTCTTACCATATAAGTTTAGGCAGCAGTTGCAATACGTGTTTCTCCTTTTCCTTTTTTGTGTGTAGAATTCAGTTCTTATTATTAAGGGCAGGTGGTCCGAGTAAGGATATTATCCCACCTCAAGGTCAGTTACACACCTTAGCCACTCTTCGCGGACCAAGCAATAGTCTATCGTTGAGGACGCGTTTCCTCTGAAGAAGGTTAGAGAGCCGTCTTTATTGCTTTTGGTTCGTCCATTCAGCATTGTCAAACCAATCGACTCGCACATTTCTGTAAATTTTCTTCCATTACCATCAATGGTTTCGTCCGTTGCATTTCTGGGAATGTAAGCTGTGCCGTCCGTAAATTCTGTATGTGTGTTCGACGTTGAACGGGATTCTTGCACTTCGTATGCGGTTGTGTATGGAAACAAAGAGTGGACTGTAATTCCGTATAGTTCTGTAAATATCCGTATTAGAAATAAAACGACCGGTTGACCTTTTACCACAGAATGAATTGAAGTTTTTCTTTATTTACTGGTAATATATATAGTCAATTCACATCTGTCAAATTTAAAGACATTGTGGGGGCGTTGTTGGAGGCGGTGTTGCACAAGTGCATGTGCATGGCAGCGTTCGATCATGCAACCTGTGTTGCGGTGATGACGCAACATTCTCCCCCCACCGATGAACGAAGTTCGGTTGATCTGCATTGACTGCCCCATTTTACGCCTTCACTTCTACGGCACTGGTGTTTCCGCTGACTCTTCTATGCCTACGCTCTTGGTATTCTCATGGAAGGAAACTGGAGTTAAAGCATACCAACAGCAATGAACATAGAGATAAGACCATGAACGAGACAAACAAACGTGCAAATGTGTAATGCAGAGATACATGGCCACAGGCCACACATATCATCGTTGCCCTTTTTGCTCGCTTGCTATGATGTGCTGCACTGCACAGTAGTCGGTTTGTGAATGAGAATTCATTGTGTGCCGGTGTACGGTGTAACAGCGAGAAGGGTGTCGTCTCTAGTGTTGTTTTCGGGTTTTTTTTTTTGTATATTAATTTCAATTAGTTGCGTTTGTGTTTTAAATTCAGGTGAGTGTTTAATTAAGATATATATTATATTTTTATGATGTAAAATTTCCCTTTAGGTTTGTGTTCTGTAATTTTGTTTTTTTTAGTTGAGTGCAATGTGTTTCGTATTGTGTTGCCGAGTGGTTTTTATTGTACCTAGTACTAGATAGTAGTTGATCCTGTAGTACATTGTAAGAATTTTGTACTACGAGGTCTTCGCCGTGTAATGTGTTTAGAATTTCCCTTGCTTTAAGAATTTTGTAATATTTTGTGCGTTATGTGTCGTTTTACCTTATTACGTCGCCTTCATCGTTGTTTGTTCCGCTGTCGGTTGTGTTGGTCTCGTGTTTGTTAATGGGTAGTGGCATTGTATATGAAACTTATAGTACTATCATCAAGCGATATTTTTTCTTTTCCGCTTGGACCGCCTAGGTGGCGTGTTTTCATTTCTCGCAAGCAAAGAGAGATGTTATCGCTCTCTGAGAATGGAGTTATAATGACAGGATGAGTGAGTAATGAGTGCAAACAAAGTAAGCAAAACCGGTTTTGGGTTTCCATTTCCACTCCGAATTTTTGTCCACATGTTACGCAACTGAGTGAATGACCTTGCCAAGAAAATGAGTAAAGAAACTGATTAACAATACGATGAGTCTTGAGCAGATTATTACTATGCATGTATTTCATTTTCTTTGCTCAATAAAAATATGTAGGTTTTTCTAATTAGGTAGTGGTTTGGAAGATGCATAATAAGTGTTAAGTGATGCGTCAAGTTCTTCAAGTGGTGTTCTGATAAGGGATGAAAGAATTTGTTCTCAGTGAGGGGTGGTGTTGTGATTGGGATTTGTCCCCACAGATAAGTAAAATTTCGGCACAAAGCAAAGAAGTGGTCGCAAGCATCAGAAAAACTTTGCAGTGGAGAGGAGAGGCAGGAGGACGATCGCCGAAGACCGTATGCACCTACATATGTATACTGTATGTTTGTATGTATCTATCTACAACCGTTTTCAAGCGAAGTGAACAAAAAGTTATATGTGTATGTACATAAATATGTATGAAATAACACAGAAAAACCTTTGAATCAAACTTCTATCCTCTGCTGCACGGATAAACAAAAGGCGCTGAACAATTTACATATTCTTTTCCACGTCACCCAATGAGGTAGAATATTAAACGCGTTTTTTTTTCGAGGTGTCCTCTGTAAGCATAGTCCTCGCTCTTTAGTAAGTACTAAAGAAATAGAAATATTCATAAAATAAATAGTTACTATCCATTAATTAAAAAAATTATGAATAACTACAAAAACTTAACAAAAAACATACAGAAAAGCTACAATCCGTCTGGAACGGATCGTATGATACCCTATCCTCCTCTCTATAAAGTGGGCGTGGCCAAATTGCATTTTGTACTCAAATATAGCTATAATGTCGAACGTTTGAGGATGTTACATGTAAAATTTTATCAAAATAGGTTTTTTGATGATAACGCCCCCAAAAGTGGGCGTGGCCAAAACTCTTCTATGGGTGAATTGTAGGGAATCTAAATACCCAAATATTTGGTCTTAACAAAATTTTTCGGTTTCATATAATTTAGTGAAGTTATAAAAAAGTAGGCGTGGCAGTGGGCGGATGTAAAAAAATTTTACACTTGTACTGTATCTTTTTCTTGGAAGCCCAGATATGAAATTTCAGCGTCCTAGTTAAAAATTTAAGGCCCAAAAATCGGTTTTGTGATGAAAACGCCCCCAAAAAGTGGGCGTGGCCAAAACTTTTGTATGGGTGGATTGTAGGGAATCTGAATGCCTAAATATTTGGTCTTAACAAAATTTTTCGGTTTCATATAATTTAGTGAAGTTATGAAAAAGTGGGCGTGGCAGTGGGCGGATTTCAAAAATTTTTACACTTGTACTGTATCTTTTTCTCAGAAGCCCAGATATGAAATTTCATCGTCCTAGCTCAAAATTTAAGGCCCAAAAAGCGGTGACATACGGACGGACGGACGGACGGACGGTCATCGCTCAATCGATTTCGCGATTGATGCTGATCACGAATATATATACTTTATAGGGTCTATCTCGACTATTTCTCTATGTTACAAACTATGTGTCAAACTTAATATACCCTTAGGATAGGGTATAAATAGTGAAAAACAGAAAATATAACAAAAATTCACAAAAAAAAACTTAACAAAACAAAGGACGGATTAATGTACATGTGTATGTACATATATGTATAATAAAACATACAGAAAAGCTACAATCCGTCTGGAACGGATCGTATGATACCCTATCCTCCTCTCTATAAAATGGGATTGGCCAAATTGCATTTTGTACTCAAATATAGCTATAATGTGGAACGTTTGAGAATGTTACATGTAAAATTTCATGAAAATAGGTTTTTTGATGAAAACGCCCCCAAAAAGTGGGCGTGACCAAAACTGTTCTATAGGTGAATTGTAGGGAATCTGTATACCTACATATTTGGTCTTAATAAAATTTTTCGGTTTCATATAATTTAGTGAAGTTATAAAAAAGTAGGCGTGGCAGTGGGCGGATGTAAAAAAAATTTACACTTCTACTGTATCTTTTCGTCATAAGCCCAGATATGAAATTTCAGCGTCCTAGTTAATAATTTAAGGCCCAAAACTCGGTTTTGTGATGAAAACGCCCCCAAAAAGTGGGCGTGGCCAAAACTTTTGTATGGGTGGATTGTAGGGAATCTGAATGCCTAAATATTTGGTCTTAACAAAATTTTTCGGTTTCATATAATTTAGTGAAGTTATGAAAAAGTGGGCGTGGCAGTGGGCGGATTTCAAAAATTTTTACACTTGTACTGTATCTTTTTCTCAGAAGCCCAGATATGAAATTTCATCGTCCTAGCTCAAAATTTAAAGCCCAAAAAGCGGTGACATACGGACGGACGGACGGACGGACGGACGGACGGTCATCGCTCAATCGATTTCGCTATTGATGCTGATCACGAATATATATACTTTATAGGGTCTATCTCGATTATTTCTCTATGTTACAAACTATGTGTCAAACTTAATATACCCTTAGGATAGGGTATAAAAAAAAAGTATGTGAACTTCAGAGATCCTTATTGGTTTTCTTAATCGAAAATTTGACTAAACCAATTAAAATGAATTTACAAATGGAGTGTCTGTGCACTCATTGTCACATTTCATACTATCGGAAGCTGGCATTCCTAGCGCGGATTTTAGCAAAGCTTCAATCAGATGGCCTTGGTGTCGTATGTTTGCAAACTGGCTGTCAAAAAGTGTTTGCATACTTTTCACATAAGCCTCGAATTCTAATGAAGGAACAGTTAACTTTCCAAATTCGGATGATGTGTCATAGGTGTTATAAGCTCGTAATTTTATTAACAGAGCTTATTCTCGGAATTTGTTTGATTTTTCTATCATAAACTGAGTGCAGTTTTGACAGTTAAGTTTCTTATGCAACTTAAAAGCTGCAAACCCAGTATAAAATGTAAGTGCCGCTTCTTGTAGCTTCTGTGAACATCCTTTGGATATAACTGTTCGTGTCTCATTGGCATCACCATCAAACTCGTCATCGCAATTATTGATTTGGTATTCGATACTGCTCAAAACATCTGATACCATAAGATGATCTTCTACTGGACCTTCAATGTGGAATTCTTCGCTGTCATCACACTTAAGATCGTCACAATCAGCTTCTTGCAATAACGATTCAACCCCAGAATCTTCGCAACTTGCATTTTCTGACGACTTCAAATTTTTGACAATAATTTGCTTTAAATTTCGAATAAATCTGTAAGCTGAAGGGTTCCGTTCGTATGATCCCCTATTTAATCGAGCCATTGAAAATAAATTTTCAGCAACATCAGTATTCAGATGTGCAATTAGAAGGAATAGCTGGTCATTTTTAAGTTTTTCCCATATCAGTTCAATGGCAAGTAAAGTTTGTAGTAATCCGCCAAAGCAATATGGCTTTTTCATCTTACCAGTGGACTCCCATAACGATATCCACTGCCTAGCAGTTTTAATGGACTGCAGAGTTTCGCTATGTGATGAAATAGGTTGTCGGTTAGGGTTGCTTGTATTTAAACTGTAGCTGTTTAAGTTGTCGAAAAGATCATTCATCTTGCTCAAAAACGTAGCCGTTGAGGCAGCAATCTTTTTATCGGCTTCAGTTGTAAAACAATTTGCTGAAATTGCGTTGAAGACTCCAGCACCAACTCAAAGTTGTTCGGATGTTTTTCGAATCCTCTTCAAAAAGTTTGATAAGGATCCCCCATGAAACAACATCTTCAGATATTATGATGGTATTCTTAAGTAAACAATTTCGCACACTTTTGAATAAGTGAGGGTATTCATACAGAAGGAAAATTTAAGTAATTTGTATGCTCTTCTTTATTGCTGCCTTGGTCACAGCAAACAGCAATAACGTGGAAGCCACATTCAAAAGTTTTTGATATTGTTAATTTCAGTATTTCGGCAATATCATCACCTTTCGGGCATCCTATATAATACGATATAGTTTGCCTCCAATTTTTATTTAATCCCCTAAGGGTAAAAACCATTACTTTGGAGGCTACAGTGGGGCGTCTACCCAGCTCCCCGAAGTCAGAAAAGCCGTAGACCATGTAATTTTTTATGTTATAATCAAGTTCTGGTTTGATTGCCATTTCATCAAAAATTAAGATGCATCTTTTCTCCATGTTTGACATTGTTTCAGCCTTGCTCTTTAAAAGATGAATCATTTGGTTTGAAAATCCGGCCGGTAAACTTAAGGAAGAATGCCATCGATAGATTGTGCTGGTAGATGGTAAACTAAATCCCGAGCTCACCATATGGGAATATAATGAGGGAGACTATAAAAAAACTTCAGACACAAATCTTTTTCGTCATTGGTCCAATGTGCATTTGGCTTATGAAAAAATTGCATATTCACAAATGTTTTTATGTCGACTGGCTTATTTTGCAATTGCATGTCAACGTTTTTCTCTAAATTGTAGTCCTCATCAACCTTTAATCGCTTTGGCGTATCGAAAATATACCGAGGTATGGTATTTACTGTTCGCTCAGTATGAAAACGAGATTCGGGAGAAGGAAACTGTGAAGGAAAAATTTACAAACTATTGTTTTCAAAGCTAGGTAGAGAGAAATCTCTAATATATGTCATAGGGTTGGCAACTCTATTAACACAAAGTGCAGTTGGACCAATCGCAGTATTGTTAGTTTCGTTTTGGCTAATATTTAGTACATTGCATGCACTAGAATTGCCTGAAGTGACCGCTGGAGGAAGCTTTGCATCTCTGATGTTATCCATGATTTTAAAGCAAGTCTCGTCGATAGATACATCTGAGCAACTGCACACTGATATTGATGATATTGGAAGTGCATTTTTAGATAGCAATTTTCGATGTAGACGCACATCGAAAATTGCTCTTTACATCTTTGCTATAAAAATGAGTTTCACAAATAAAAAATTGTTTTTTCAATGTACTACATTGAGCATGCTTTAACCAAACATCCCTTCTACAATCTTTAGGAACTGCAAAAAATGACAAGGAAAATGTTCTCTTGACATTATCGCAATCCTTGTATGAACAATTTTCTAATAAATGGAAGTGCAAGTGCGTGCAAATAAAAGGAAGCAAAAATGTTTACCAATGAATTATATACGTATGTTTGTATGTACATATAGTATGTTGCAATTGATGAAAAGCACAGACTGAAAATCACAAAACAAATTCTTAAAAGAACACACACCTATGACGGAAACTGGCACTGCACTGCCAAAAGCTAAGGTGTCAGGTCATTGATCAGGTCGATGAGTTATTTGCAATGAAATAAATACACACATTCCCCACAGACTTCACAGCTATAAAGGAAACGTTATGATTGTGTAAAATAAGTGAAAAGTGATGTGTGTGTGTGTGTTTTTTTTTTGAGCACATTCTGTTTGCTTCATTTCCATTATCGCTCAAAATTAACATGCATGAGAGAAGTACACCTACCAAAGCATCTGGCAGTTTAGCACTGCGTTGGGTTAAATCGACGGGTTATTCATATTGCAAAGTGTCGATCTTACTTTACTCAGACTGAAAATGTGTTATGCCTATGAGTGCATATGTAAATTGTTGAGGCAAAAGAGCGTAAGATTTTTGTGGTACTCAGCGACGGATCCTTTACTTGGACGGATCCTTTACCATATACAATGGTAGTGGGCATAATTTTGTTATTGGCCGTTTGTACTCTCCCTGTTGTGTCCATACCTTGACGACGCGTATTAGGTCATCCTTCCCCTGGTATGTGTCGGTGATGCGTCCGAGGCTCCACTTGGCTGGAGGTAAGCGTTCATCCTTAATCAGTACCAAATCGCCTATCTTCAGCTGCGGTTGAGGTTTTAACCATTTCGGTCTCTGTTGCAGGCGCGTTAAATATTCCTGTCGGCAATGGTTCCAAAACGTCTGGGTCTGCAATTGGATAGTTTTCCACCGGTCGTTGTATCCTTGTTTGCCTATGGTCAGATCCAGTTCTGCCACGGTGAAAATTGATTCCCCAATAAAAAAATGCGCTGGGGTCAGTGCTTGAAAATCGTCCGGATTTTCGGAGAGTGGACAAAGCGGCCTCGAATTCAGACAGGCCTCAATTTGTGTGAGCAAAGTGGCGAGTTCCTCGTACGTCAGTGTTCCGTTGCCGACGACCCGTTTGAAATGGTGTTTTACGCTCTTAACTACTGCCTCCCACAATCCTCCAAAGTGCGGAGAAGCAGGGGGTATGAAGTTCCATCTTGTTCCATCTGTCGCTAGCACTTCCGCAACTTCCTTCCAGTTGTGACTAGCTTCTGTTAAGAGCCGTTTGAGTTCAACTTCAGCTCCAACGAAATTCGTTGCGCAATCACTGTTATTCTGATTACAGACACCTCGCCGAGCTTCAAAACGCCGGAAGGCAGCTAAGAAGGCTTGAGTGGTAAGATCTGTGACTGCTTCCAAGTGAATCGCCTTGGTAGCAAGACAGACAAATATTGCTAGGTATCCTTTGCAAGATTTGGCCCCGCGACCCTTCCAAGATCGTATGGTGATTGGTCCCGCATAGACAACACCTGTATGCATGAACGGTCTACTAGCTGTAACCCTGGCAGATGGCAGATCTCCCATTAGTTGCTGGGATACCTTATTCTTGTACCGATGACAGATTACGCAAGCGTGTAGGTATTTTTTAACCGCTCTCCTGGTCTGAATTATCCAATACTTGCTTCTGGTGTGCGCTGTCATCAATTGAATCCCTCCATGCAACGTGGCTTCATGGGCGTTCCGGATAATAAGTCCTGTCAAATGATGTCTGGGTCCGAGTATCACGGGGTGCTGTTGATCGAATGACACATTTGCATTTTTAAGACTTCCGCCGACTCTTAAAATGCCTTCACCGTCCAGAAATGGGTTTAAAGATGCTAATCCCTTCGATTTGCAGGCTTCTCCAGGAAACGTATCTTGTTGGGCGGAGCGAACAAGTGCCTTAAAGAAACTTCAAGTTCCATGGGGTCGAGAGGAACTAATTTCCGGTGGCTTGAGCGGCACCTGTGGTTTTTTCAAAATCAGCTTGGACACCTTCCCCAAGTTGCTGATGTAACGCATACAGTGTGCTAATGGCCTCGTCAGGTGCTTCAGATTTGATGATTCATGCAGAAGCGTGTATAAAAGATTTGTCCCTGGGTTAACATGAAAGACATGTACAGCCTTGCATCCTTCGTTGGTGGCTAGACTAGTAGGCTGTTTGGGAAGTTCGAAGTTCCACTTCTGATTTAAAAATGAAGGGCCGTTCCACCACAGTGTAGCCCTTGAAAGTGCCGACGGCTGCATGCCTCTTGAAACCAGGTCAGCTGGGTTGTCGTGAGTCGGTATGCGCTTCCACATGTCGATGTTGGTGAGTCTCTGGATCTCTCCTACCCGGTTTCGCACAAAGGTTTCCCACTTAGAAGGCGGTGCCGAGATCCAGCAAATTGCTATGGTGGAATCAGTCCAGGCGTACATTCTAACGTTGTCTCTTTTTAGGGTTCGATTTACGTAGTGTAGCAGTTTCGCCCCTAGCACAGACCCGCACAGTTCCAGCCTCGGGAGGCTTATTGGCTTTATTGACGCAAGCTTGGATTTGGAGACCAGCAAGTGCATGTTGATTTTTTAATGCTCATCTTCAATCCTCAAATATACCGCTGCACCAAAGGCCTTCTCCGAAGCGTCGCTGAAACGGTGCAACTCTACTTTCTGTGACCTACCTATCGTGTGTATTCACCTAGGCAAACGCAGATAGTTTATGTTACTTAGGTCAAAAAAAGGTGTTCCATTCATTTAAAATGACGGGTTCGACGGGATCGTCCCAATGCATCTTCCGGACCCAGAGAAGTTGCATAAAACATTTTGCTTTGACTATGCACGGCGAAATCCATCCCAACGGGTCGAAAAGACGTGCGATCGTCGAGAGGATGAATCGTTTCGTTGGCAACGGATTGCTGGGAGGTACATACCTAAAGCAAAAGACGTCGTCACTAGTTCGCCAATAGAGACCAAGTGTTTTGACTTTATCCGAATCTTCTGTGGGAACCGAGAACGAAGCCTCGCAATCCTGGGTTGGAATGTCCGTCAAAAGCTCCTTCCTATTTGAAGTCCACTTCCTTAAGTTGAACCCTGCTGTCTGGAGTGTTTCTTTAGCTTCCTTCATTTTTAGACCTGCTTCTTCCAAGGTATCAGCGCCTGAAATCAGATTATCGACGTACATCTCATCGATCATTCGAGCTGCTAACGGAGAGTGATGTCCGGAATCTTCTGCTAACTTCTTCATAGTACGGATGGCCAATTACTGCAGATGCCGTCCCAAAGGTGACCGTCTTAAGGCAGTATATCTTAGGCTCTTGGGATGGGTCCGTGCGCCAGATGACTAACTGGTAGTAGGAGTCCCGATCTCTGACCCAGATTTGTCGGTACATCTTTTCGATATCAGCTGTAAATGTGAACTGGTAAAGCCTCCATCGAAGGATGATGTCAGTCACGTTATGCTTTAATCGGGGTCCTACCATCAGCTGGTCGTTCAACGTTATTCCATTCGAGGTTTTGAAGGACGCATCGAACACCACTCTTAGTTTCGTTGTCGAGCTAGCCTCTTTGATGACAGCGTGATGAGGCAAAAAATAGTGACCTGACTTGGGTAAGTTTTCCTTCTTCACTTCAATCATATGGCTTAAGTTGATGTACTCTTCCAGGCATGACGAGTATTGCTCCCGTAGTTGAGGATCGGCTATGAGACGTTTCTCCAAACTCTTGAAGCGTTGGAAAGCACCTTCGTATGACCTGCCCAACACGGGGTAAGCGGCTCCCTTAAAAGGAAGAGCGACTTCATAACGGCCATCTCCTGTACGCCTCACATGCTGCACGAAGTGTTTTTCACAAGTGATGTTGTCGGAAGTTTCGTAGGATTCAAATGGAGCTTCTTCTTGTTCCCAAAACTTGTGGAGTTGTGCGTCGACATCCGTTGTTTGGAGAAAGCTTTGAATAGGTTGGGCCTGGCTTTCAGCCTTACCAAATAAAATCCAGCCCAGCTTGGTGTTTTGAGCTACTGGCCTATCCTCTTCCACCGGCTTTATCAACTCAGGAAGCAAAATTTCGGCAAGAACATTGCTTCCTAAAAGAAGATCAACCTTTGCTGGCTGAGAGAAAGTCGGATCTGCTAAGCTGAGCCCATTAATGTGCTCCCAATGAGCAACGGCGAGTGTCCGGGCCGGAAGATGGCCAGACAGTGACTTGAAGACGAACGCCTGCGTTGATGTCTCGAAGGTTGATTGATGTGGGGAGAGGGCGATGCTTACAAACCTTTGACATGTGCCACTGCTGACTAAACCCAAACCGGAAACTTCAACGTGTGTGAATATGGATTTCAAACGTAAAAGTCGATGTGGGCGAGAGTGGAAGGTATTGACCGAGCTGCAAGAAGGCTGTTCACCGTCGTTCGGTTAAAAGGGTGCTGCTTCAGCGTTCATCGTCGTGGTGAGACAGTTCTGTTGGTTCTGCTGTACAGGATTGGTGGAGTTCCGCGGATGTAAAGTAGACGGCTGAGAAAAGTTGGCATGTAACAACGAGTGATGTGGCTGCTGGCAGTTAAAACACCTCCGCGTACTTGGACACTGCTCAAAAGTGTGGCTGTATGCTAAGCAGTTCCGACAAAGTCCTAATCTCGTTACATTCTGACATCGCTCCGCAGTACCCATCTTTAGAAAACGCCCGCATTGACGTATAGAGTGCTGACCTCTATTGCAGATCTTGCAGGAAAACTTTTCGGTGGTTGCTGTCGTATGGAAGCTGTTTCGCAGTGGCACATTCCTTACTTGATTCGCTGTTGGTCGAGGCTGCTGTTGACTAACTGCTTCCAGTGAACGGAACCTCGTCTCCAAAAACTGGATGAAATCAGTAAACGTAGGAAGTTCCTTGCTGTCTGGCTTGTTTGCAAGCCTTTCTTCCCACAAGTGCTGAGTTTTTATTGGAAGTTTTTGCAGCAGAACGAAAATGAGCATAACATCCCAATGCTCCACCGGCACCTCGAGATTCTCCAGGCTGTGGACAACTTCCGTGGAGGTGTCAAGCAACTCCTTAATCGACTCTGCACGCTCTTGAGCTATCGCCGGCTGGTTGAAGAGGCATTTCAAATGGGTATTCACCAGGAATCGTTTGTGGTCGTACCGGTCCTTCAGAATGGTCCAAGCCTTGGCATA
The DNA here is from genome assembly GCA_905220385.1 of Xylota sylvarum. Classification (NCBI taxonomy): domain Eukaryota; kingdom Metazoa; phylum Arthropoda; class Insecta; order Diptera; family Syrphidae; genus Xylota; species Xylota sylvarum. The sequence goes on along the minus strand of LR999958.1, from coordinate 76,806,052 downwards.
ATTGCCGTTATCGATCCCCAGGTGATGCTCCAGATACATTTCTCGAACTGCGTCGAACGTTGTTTCCGCTTGAATTAACTCCGTGTCTACTAAGGAAGCAATCGCTTTTTGGAACTGCGCAGTTGCTGTCTCCATAGTCCTTTCCAGATCGGACAACCGCACCGATATGTAGTTCGCAGTTCGCCTCGCAGAACCAGCTTTGGAGAAATTGGTCATATCTTTCCCCAATTGCTTGCGAGTTTGGGCCAAGTAAGTAGCGATTTGAATATTCAATGCAATGCACAGAAAAAACAAGAATTAAACAAGATCACTTACTTGTTACAGCGCGTTGCTCCAGTCTTGAGGGGGTTCCAAATTTTCTTCAGTCTTAAGGGTCAAACCAATAGCACACGATTGGTTTTGGTTTTTACTCAGCACACGATTTCTACACACAGCAGATAAATTTAGATTTTACAAAATAATTGTCCTTTTAATAATTTGAATTGTCTTCCAGATTAATTATAATTACACACACACTTGGGAAAATGCAAGAAACCGGAGAGATGAAAAAAATTCGTACATCCGGCTTGAAGTGACCAAATGTTCGACGTTGAACGGGATTCTTGCACTTCGTATGCGGTTGTTTATGGAAACAAAGAGTGGACTGTAATTCCGTATAATTCTGTAAATATTCGTATTAGAAATAAAACGACCGGTTGACCTTTTACCACAGAATGAATTGAATTTCTTCTTTATTTACTGGTAATATATATAGTCAATTCACATCTGTCAAATTTAAAGACATTGTGGGGACGTTGTTGGAGGCGGTGTTGCATGGCAGCGTTCGAACATACAACCTGTGTTGCGGTGATGACGCAACAATGTGAAAGACACAGTTGTGCAGTACCGACTCTTGCATTTCCGTCTCCAATCACGTTTTGTTTTCCAAATTTCAATAGGAAGTTAAACAAGGCATAAAACTCTTGCTGCCAAACATTACAATTTAAATACATCGGGATTATATATAACTTTTGACCATTGATTGTAAGTTCTACAAAAGTTCTATCCAGCTCCAGTATGAAACAGCACTGTAAGTTTTGCTTAGACACTTTTTAAAACCGTAAAGGCATCCTCCGCTGGCTCTTCCATGGGTGAATGTTCTTGTTGCAAGGGTCCAGTGCAATTTATATTCCTCAAAAAAGTGGGTGTACTGTTCTATATTGTTTTCAATAAATGTTTCATAAAGAAAAAAAATATCGTACTGTCTAATTAATTCAAAAAATTCATTAAGGAGTAGTTTGTTACGTAGCCCTGCAATATTGTACGAGATAATTTTTAATGAACTAAAACTTAAATTTAATATACTAATTTTTTTTTTATTAAAAAGGCTGACGTCTTTACTACTAAAAATGATGACCCTGGATGCTGTCCACAGTTTGACAGTCACTGGAAACCGCTGTCAATACTGCTGTCACCGATAAGCTTCTGTAGAAACGTCAATCCGCCATCACTTTCACATGCAAGGTTGATATTGCCATTGAAGTGAAAAATATATTTGTCGATAGTAATTTTATCTCCTCGAATTTGAACATTAATTTTGCTGTGTTTCGCGATGACTTCCTTTTTTAGAGTTGTTAGACGCTTTCTTTTCTCCCGCGCTGCAGCTGGATAATCTCTATGCAGGGAGATACCTTCGCCTCGGAGTTTTGCTGAGGGGTGAATGCCTACTGCAAAATAGTGTCCATCGTCTTTTCTTTGTAATTCGACCAGAACGTTGTTTATTTTCGGATTCCTTGAACATAGTGTGTGGATGCAATAGCCGCCGAATTGTTGGTTTTGAGCAGTTCCATGCACACTGTTTTTGCTTCGTCGGTCGCCGCTTGGCCTGCTACAGCTGGTAAATGCAAAATTTTGTTTTTTTCGATTGCCTTCTTGGCCAGCCAATCCACCTGCCGCTCCAGAGCAGAACATTTCGACTTCATTTGCTGCAATTTTTTTTTAAGTGCTGCGTTGTTTTGCTTGAGCTCCTGAATTTCTGCACAAATACCCTCTAGGTCAGATTTTGTGGCCATATTTTTCAGCTTTTCGTCAAGAAGCGAAGACAGATCATTGATCGACATCGTGCCAGCCGCTGTGTTTATACCCTATCCTAAGGGTATATTAAGTTTGACACATAGTTTGTAACATAGAGAAATAATCGAGATAGACCCTATAAAGTATATATATTCGTGATCAGCATCAATAGCGAAATCGATTGAGCGATGACCGTCCGTCCTTCCGTCCGTCCGTCCGTCCGTCCGTATGTAACCGCTTTTTGGGCCTTAAATTTTGAGCTAGGACGATGAATTTTCATATCTGGGCTTCTGAGGAAAAGATACAGTACAAGTGTAAAAATTTTTGAAATCCGCCCACTGCCACGCCCACTTTTTCATAACTTCACTAAATTATATGAAACCGAAAAATTTTGTTAAGACCAAATATTTAGGCATTCAGATTCCCTACAATCCACCCATACAAAATTTTTGGCCACGCCCACTTTTTGGGGGCGTTTTCATCATAAAACCGATTTTTGAGCCTAAAATGTTTAACTAGGACGCTGAAATTTCATATCTGGGCTTCTGACGAAAAGATACAGTAGAAGTGTACATTTTTTTGAAATCCGCCCACTGCCACGCCTACTTTTTTATAACTTCACTAAATTATATGAAACCGAAAAATTTTGTTAAGTCCAAATATTTAGGTATTCAGATTTCCTACAATTCACCCGTAGAAGAGTTTTGGCCACGCCCACTTTTTGGGGGCGTTTTCATCAAAAAACCGATTTTGATAAAATTTTACATGTAACATCCTCAAACGTTCGAGGTTATAGCCATATTTGAGTACAAAATGCAATTTGGCCACGCCCACTTTATAGAGAGGAGGATAGGGTATCAGACGATCCGTTCCAGACGGATTGTAGCTTTTCTGTATGTTTTCCAGTTTTGTTGATATTTTTTGGCGAGGAAATTGGGGGTATCAGGTATCAGCTAATTTTCGTTTGGGTGTAGCTGTGCTAGCGGATATGCTGTTCTTTGCGGTGGATTTTACTGGTGCCCGTTGCAATGACATTCTTTGTGACTGTGCGTTACGGCAGTATTCAAAAAGGTCATACAGAGGGGCAAACGGCTCAAATCTTCCTCTTTCTTTCAGAATTTATTTGTTCAGTATTCTCTTCATTAGTCGGCATTACGTTTTTAACATCATTTCGCACAGATGTAGTCAGATGTGGTATTTTAAGTCTATCAATTAGTTAACTTTCAACTAGAGCGAAATGCAATTTTTTCATACAACAAGTACGGTTGAGAGGCTTTTGTTTTATTTGAAGCGTGTTTTGAACGTAAATGACATAGCTATTTATAAAAGCCATATTTAGTATTCCAAAAAATTGACACATTGGTCATCTGTTTATTTTGCGTGAACAGCTCATAACGCTACACATTTGGTCGAACGTATCGACACCTCCTTTGGTTTGATTATAAAACTCTATTATATTAGGCTTGTTTGATTTTTCATTCACTGTTCCTTATTCATTACATGAAGATAATAAATATATTATTTTACTCGGTTTCGGTTTGTAAGAAACAAGTGTTAATTCATTATCGTAGCAAAACATTGAAGTATTGCACTTACGACCTTTAACATTTTTTAATTCTTTCGGAATTTCTTTCTTATTCGATCGCAGATTTCCAACTAATGTCAACTTATAGGGTTCACGTAAAAGTGTTTAGCAAGTGGGATTGACGTAAACCAGTTGTCCATTGTAATATTTCTATTCGAGCCATGAACAGTTTTTGTTAACTCCTTCACATAGTACTCACCAAGTGGCAGAATGGTTTTGTTTCAATCAATCATATACTTTGTGCCGCTATCACATATCATTAGCATTTTCAACCCATTCTTAGCTGGTTTGTTAGGTATGTGCATTCGGAAACTGCATTTGCCTGTGAACGCCAGTAACTGCTCATCAATCGTTAGATATAACCCAGGTGTGTAATTTTCACGACATTTTTGAACAAATGTCTCCCACACATTTCTTATAGGAGCAAATTTGTGTTCTACGAGATGAATGCGCACAGACTTATCATCGAACCGGCGACGTGACGTGAGAAACTTAAATCTAGATTTTGTCATTGTTGACATGTATTGTGCTCCACTGTAGGATCTGTCAAACAATTCGGTTGCAGATAGATGCTGGTCCTTCTTGACAGCTGTCAGTACTAATATACCAATAAGGGCTAAAATTTCTTTCGAAGAAGTCTGCTTCCTTTGTGCTTCATTAGATGAGACTAATATTGATTTGTTCAGATCAATCTCCACATTTATCCATTGCACTATTTCATCGATTATTTCATTTGTTATAAACATTTGAAAGCACTGCAGTGGGTCAGTAATGTTTTTGCATTGGTGATTTGGTCCACGAACTTGATGAACAATATTTTGCCCATAACGATGGGATTTTGCTTTTTGTGCAGACCACTTAGGCTTGTTTTTCGCACGCAAAATGGATTTGGTTAACGATATTATATTAGACTTTGCCCTTAAGATATGAAGAGGTATATCGTCTTGATCTACATCGGTTGGCTCCTCTGATGAACTTGCATCTTCCAAATTTTCATCTCGAACCTCTGTATCAGATTGATCATTGTTGTATTCCAGCTCATTGTCTAATTCCTGGTCGTCGTCACACATCAACAGATACTTTTCAATTTCAGCGGCATTCATATTTTTTGTGGTGTTCATTTCGCATTCGAGCTGTGCAAAACCAAATATAAAAGCGAAAAACAATAACAAAACCCAACCTTAAAATTCAAAAGTTAGACAAAGGTCATGCTTCGTCGTTTCGACGACGCACATTTAAAAAAATCATACTTACGTAAAGTATATTCAGTTGCACTTCTGCACACACTAACAACTTGGCCAACTTGAACTGGTGCTGTACGACGAACGAACATTAAACAAACAAAAATAATACTTCTAGGGTTAAAGAGACTTGAATGCTGGATATCTCCTAGATTGATAGATGGATTAATTCCCAAATTTAACAGATGACCGTGTCTTTTGTTAAATTTTATATTTTTTCTGACATAGTAGTATTTCTAAGATCTGAGGATCTTTCGAGTTCATTGCAAAACTTATGGCTGCTAATTAACAAATTACAATCTTGTTTCAGATGCTCCTTGACAAGCTTTATATGTATGTACATAGGTACATCCCTTCATCTGCAGTACCTTCTTAAAGATACTTGATTGCTGGTTATGTTCTAGATTTGGTTTCATTCCCATATTTAATGCATTATAAATATTTCGTATGTACATATGTATGTGCATATGTATCTCCGACTGTTCTCATAAAGTATTACTTAATTTATGTACATGTGTGTTTACTTAATGTATGTACATTCAATTAATTTCTTTTCATACATTCAAATTTCCTATCCCTGACCCACTCTTATCAAATCAACATTACCCTGACTTGTGATAATCCATTATATTCAATGCCTTTGCAAAAGTTTACACACACATTTGGTCACGGGAACCATCTATCGTCACCGATGCCAATAATTCATACACACACACACTATTTTCCTTCCGCATTCATCACCCTTTTCGCAATCCGAACTCCCATAGCAAGATCAGGAATTATATATACATATATATGAATATATATTATTATTAGAGAGTCCCCCCTTTTGATTTTCTTAATAATGCCAACAACTACACGAGGTCCCCCATCTAAGTAGTAACAGCACCCAATGCTACTTCATTTCAACGATCGGTAGATCATGAATTACTCACGATAACATCCAAACCCAGCCCCCTTACCCCATATTCCCTCATCCATTCATCAAAATTACTTATCCAGATACTGCTTCACAATTACACAATATCCCATACACTCCAATGCTCCAGCTACATACCTATGTATATCCAAAAACAACATCAACAAATAATAAAGATGATTATGACGCTGACAAACAATGCATGACACAACTCTCCAGTTATAAAAAAGTAGGCGTGGCAGTGGGCGGATGTAATAAAAATTTACACTTCTACTGTATCTTTTCGTCAGAAGCCCAGATATGAAATTTCAGCGTCCTAGTTAAAAATTTAAGGGCCAAAAATCGGTTTTATGATGAAAACGCCCCCAAAAAGTGGGCGTGGCCAAAACTTTTGTATGAGTGGAATGTAGGGAGTCTGAATGCCTAAATATTTGGTCTTAACAAAATTTTTCGGTTTCATATAATTTAATGAAGTTATGAAAAAGTAGGCGTGGCAGTGGGCGGATTTAAAAAATGTTTACACTTGTACTGTATCTTTTTCTCAGAAGCCCAGATATGAAATTTCATCGTCCTAGCTCAAAATTTAAGGCCCAAAAGCGGTGACATACGGACGGACGGACGGACGGACGGTCATCGCTCAATCGATTTCGCTATTGATGGTGATCACGACTATATATACTTTATAGGGTCTATCTCGATTATTTCTCTATGTCACAAACTATGTGTCAAACTTAATATACCCTTAGGATAGGGTATAATAATGCAAAAATCGATCAATAGCAACACAAGGATTTACAAACACTTAGATCGTTAGATCGAGGTAAAATGATGTGGATTTTTAAAGCCAGATGCGACCTTATTCATCAAAAATTATAGTTTTAAAGATATTTGAGTTTTTGTATCCAGGATTTTCAAATTTCGCATGTCTTTTTCGTCGTTCCTAGCAGTTTGCGCCTAAAACCGCTTTGGATAAAATGACCGACATTTAATGATTCTGTTAATACACATTTATCTATTTCGTAATACAGATGTATTTCCATTACATCAAAATTCGCTGAAAAATAAAATCAGTTTGATTAAAAAATAATTTCTTATTTAAGAAAAACAGTCGTTTTGATGTTATTCAATTCGAAAAACAATCAATAATTACTTTAAATTGAATATTTGATATTAATTTTCTCGTTTCGCATTGATTTTCCAGTATTCTTTCCAATGCACAATATTTCTAGTAAATTTCAGTTGAATGCTTCCGTTTTAAGCGAACACATCCGTTGGCGTACTTACTCCACCCCTGGGGATTGTCGTTGCCAATGACTGATAATAAGAATTTTTGGCAGAAAGTCATTTAAATTGGTTGTTTCACCATAGCCAAAACTATTTTTCAGTGCTGATATCTATTGACTCTAGTTTAGACAAACCCAAAAGTTTTTGGCCAATGCTCACACGTATTCACAGACGAGGAGCGAATTTTGAAAGGAAGGAGGGGTAAAGGTTTAATATCTCTTTACTCAATGATTTCTGGTCAAATCATAAAATCTATTCCAAGTCTACTTGTCATAGAAAAAATTGCAACCAAATTTTTCCATTCGTTGAGTGCGAGATGATCGAACAATTACAGTACATATACATATGTAAAGCACGAGGCAATCAGGTGTACTACACGCATGTACTAACATGCTCGCTTGCGCATTGACGGTGACAATGGTCTCCACTAATCGTTATCGCGAAACCATACAAACAACATTTCTGTATGTTATTACCAGAAATCATTGAGCAAAGAGATATTAAACTTTCCCGGCACTTTCCAGGTGCCTATAAGCTATTTCACGCATATTGTTATATTTTCACTCACTTTTGTTTGACTGAGTCAATTCACCCTTGAGTTGATCAATTCACCCCTAAATCACAACAACAACGCAATAAATTCACCTTTTAATCACAACAACAATGAGTGAATTTGACAGCTAATGAAGAGCGCTTGGAAGAAATTGGAAAGTGCTTTCACTAGATTCACAATATTCAAATTACTTTTTCTTCTTTAAAATATAAAAATTTTAATGTAGTTAGTTGATAAAAAAAAAACATACAGAAAAGCTACAATCCGTCTGGAACGGATCGTCTGATACCCTATCCTCCTCTCTATCAAGTGGGCGTGGCCAAATTGCAATCTCGAACATTTGAGGATGTTACGTGTAAAATTTTATCAAAATCGGTTTTTTGATGAAAACCCCCCCAAAAAGTGGGCGTGGCCAAAACTGTTCTATGGGTGAATTGTAGGGAATCTGAATACCTAAATATTTGGACTTACCAAAATTTTTCGGTTTCATATAATTTAGTGAAGTTATAAAAAAGTAGGCGTGGCAGTGGGCGGATGTAAACAAAATGTACACCTCTACTGTATCTTTTCGTCAGAAGCCCAGATATGAAATTTCAGCGTCCTAGTTAAAAATTTAAGGCCCAAACATCGGTTTTATAATGAAAACGCCCCCAAAAGTGGGGGTGGCCAAAACTTTTGTATGAGTAAATTGTAGGGAGTCTGAATGCCTAAATATTTGGTCCTAACAAAATTTTTCGGTTTCATATAATTTAATGAAGTTATGAAAAAGTGGGCGTGGTAGTGGGCGGATTTAAAAAATGTTTACACTTGTACTGTATCTTTTTCTCAGAAGCCCAGATATAAATTCATCGTCCTAGCTCAAAATTTAAGGCCCAAAAAGCGGTGACATACGGACGGACGGACGGTCATCGCTCAATCGATTTCGCTATTGATGCTGATCACGAATATATATACTTTATAATGTCTATCTCGATTATTTCTCTATGTTACAAACTATGTGTCAAACTCAATATACCCTTAGGATAGGGTATAACAACAAACATAGAAAAACATATTTTATTATATCCTCTATCCTAAGGGTATATTAAGTTTGACACATAGTGTGTAACATAGAGAAATAATCGAGATAGGTCCTATAAAGTATATATATTCGTGATCAGCATCAATAGCGAAAGCAATTGAGCGATGACCATCCGTCCGTCCGTATGTTACCGCTTTTGGGCCTTAAATTTTCAGCTAGAAAGATATCTGGACTTCTGAGAAAAGATACAGTGCAAGTGTAAACATTTTTGAAATCCGCCCACTGCCACGCCCACTTTTATATAACTTCACTAAACTATATGAAACCGAAAAATGTTGTTAAGACCAAATATTTAGGCATTCAGATTCCCTACAATCCACTCATACCAAAGTTTTGGCCACGCCCACTTTTTGGGTGCGTTTTTATCAAAATACCGATTTTTGGGCCCTAATTTCTTAATTAAGACGCTGAAATCACATACCTGGGCTTCTGAGAAAAAGATACAGTACAAGTGTAAATTTTGTTTAAATCCGCCCACTGCTACGCCTAATTTTTTATAACTTCACTAAATTATATGAAACCGAAAAATTTAGTTAACAAAATTTTGTTAATTCAGATTCCGTTCAATTCACCCATACAACAGTTTTGGTCACGCCCACTTTTTGGGGGCGTTTTCATCAAAAGACCGGTTTTGATAAACTTTTACATGTAACATCCTCAAACGTTTGAGGTTACAGCCATATTTGAGTAAGAAATGCAATTTGGCCACGCACTTTTTTTAGAGAGGAGCATATGGTATCATACGATCCGTTCCAGACGGATTGTAGCCTTTCTGTATGTTTACACATTTTATCTAAATAAAGAATGTGAAGTATATTATTTAAAGAAAAATATAAGCGCTCACAATTTCTGATTGCAATTTACGATATGAAGTAAATGTAAAATGCACACTTTTGAACTTTACTTCTATGTTAACGATAAAATAACTTAAAATTGTATTTATGTTGTTGGAAAACAGTAGTTGGAGTTTTGAAATTTTATTCAATGTGGAAATATATGTATGCACATATTGAGAAATATTTAAAAGAAATTATATTGAAATTCTGTTTTTCAATATTTTAAACGTATTTAAAAACATACAAAAAAGCTACAATCCGTCTGGAACGGATCGTATGATACCCTATCCTCCTCTCTATAAAGTGGGCATGGCCAAATTGCATATTGTACTCAAATATAGCTATAATGTCGAACGTTTGAGGATGTTACATGTAAAATTTTATCAAAATAGGTTTTTTGATGATAACGCCCCCAAAAAGTGGGCGTGGCCCAAACTGTTTTATGGGTGAAATGTAGGGAATCTGAATACCTAAATGTTTGGTTTTAACAAAATTTTTCGGTTACATATAATTTAGTGAAGTTATAAAAAAGTAGGCGTGGCAGTGTTCGGATGTAAAAAAAATTTACACTTCTACTGTGTCTTTTCGTCATAAGCCCAGATATGAAATTTCAGCGTCCTAGTTAATAATTTAAGGCCCAAAACTCGGTTTTGTGATGAAAACGCCGACAAAAAGTGGGCGTGGCCAAAAATTTTGTATGGGTGGATTGTAGGGAATCTGAATCCCTAAATATTTGGACTTAACAAAATTTTTCGGTTTCATATAATTTAGTGAAGTTATAAAAAAGTAGGCGTGGCAGTGGGCGGATGTAAAAACATTTTACACTTGTACTGTATCTTTTTCTTGGAAGCCCAGATATGAAATTTCAGCGTTCTAGTTAAAAATTTAAGGCCCAAAAATCGGTTTTGTGATGAAAACGCCCCCAAAAAGTGGGCATGGCCAAAACTTTTGTATTGGTGGATTGTAGGGAATCTGAATGCCTAAATATTTGGTCTTAACAAAATTTTTCGGTTTTATATAATTTAGTGAAGTTATGAAAAAGTGGGCGTGGCAGTGGGCGGATTTCAAAAAATTTTACACTTGTACTGTATCTTTTTCTTAGAAGCCCAGATATGAAATTTCATCGTCCTAGCTCAAAATTTAAGGCCCAAAAATCGGTTTTGTGATGAAAACGCCCCCAAAAAGTGGGCGTGGCCAAATCTCTTCTATGGGTAAATTGTATTGAATCTGAATACCTAAATATTTGGACCTATCAAAATTTTTCGGTTTCATATAATTTAGTGAAGTTATAAAAAAGTAGGCGTGGCAGTGGGCGGATGTAAAAAATGTTTACACTTGTACTGTATCTTTTTCTCAGAAACCCAGATATGAAATTCTATCGTCCTAGCTCAAAATTTAAGGCCCAAAAAGCGGTGACATACGGTCGGACGGACGGACGGACGGTCATCGCTCAATCGATTTCGCTATTGATGCTGATCACGAATATATATACTTTATAGGGTCTATCTCGATTATTTCTCTATGTTACAAACTATGTGTCAAACTTAATATACCATTAGGACAGGGTATAAACATACAGAAAAGCTACAATCCGTCTGGAGCGGATCGTCTGATACCCTATCCTCCTCTCTATAAAGTGGGCGTGGCCAAGTTGCATTTCGTACTCAAATATGGCTATAAACTCGAACGTTTGAGGATGTTACATGTAAAATTTTATCAAAATCGGTTTTTTGATGAAAACGCCCCCAAAAAGTGGGCGTGGCCAAAACTGTTTTATGGGTGAAATGTAGGGAATCTGAACACCTAAATGTTTGGTTTTAACAAAATTTTTCGGTTTCATATAATTTAGTGAAGTTATAAAAAAGTAGGCGTGGCAGTGGGCGGATGTAAAAAAAATTTACATTACTACTGTACCTTTTCGTCGGAAGCCCAGATATGAAATTTCAGCGTCCTAGTTAAAAATTTAAGGCCCAAAAATCGGTTTTGTGGTGAAAACGCCCCCAAAATGTGGGCGTGGCCAAAACTTTTGTATGGGTGGATTGTAGGGAATCTGAATGCCTAAATATTTGGTCTTAAAAAATTTTTCGGTTTCATATATTTTAGTGAAGTTATGAAAAAGTGGGCGGATTTCAAAAATTTTTACACTTGTACTGTATCTTTTTCTCAGAAGCCCAGATATGAAATTTCATCGTCCTAGCTCAAAATTTAAGGCCCAAAAAGCGATGGCATACGGACGGACGGACGGTCATCGCTCAATCGATTTCGCTATTGATGCTGATCACGAATATATATACTTTATAGGGTCTATCTCGATTATTTCTCTATGTTACAAACTATGTGTCAAACTTAATATACCATTAGGACAGGGTATAAACATACAGAAAAGCTACAATCCGTCTGGAGCGGATCGTCTGATACCCTATCCTCCTCTCTATAAAGTGGGCGTGGCCAAGTTGCATTTCGTACTCAAATATGGCTATAAACTCGAACGTTTGAGGATGTTACATGTAAAATTTTATCAAAATCGATTTTTTGATGAAAGCGCCCCCAAAAAGTGGGCGTGGCCAAAACTGTTGTATGGGTGAATTGTAGGGAATCTGAATACCTAAATATTTGGACTTAACAAAATTTTTCGGTTTCATATAATTTAGTGAAGTTATAAAAAAGTAGGCGTGGCAGTGGGCGGATGTAAAAACATTTTACACTTGTACTGTATCTTTTTCTTGGAAGCCCAGATATGAAATTTCAGCGTCCTAGTTAATAATTTAAGGCCCAAAAATCGGTTTTGTGATGAAAACGCCCCCAAAATGTGGGCGTGGCCAAAACTTTTGTATGGGTGGATTGTAGGGAATCTGAATGCCTAAATATTTGGTCTTAACTAAATTTTTCGGTTTCATATAATTTAGTGAAGTTATGAAAAAGTGGGCGCGGCAGTGGGCGGATTTCAAAAATTTTTACACTTGTACTGTATCTTTTTCTCAGAAGCCCAGATATGAAATTTCATCGTCCTAGCTCAAAATTTAAGGCCCAAAAAGCGGTGACATACGGACGGACGGACGGACGGACGGACGGTCATCGCTCAATCGATTTCGCTATTGATGCTGATCACGAATATATATACTTTATAGGGTCTATCTCGATTATTTCTCTATGTTACAAACTATGTGTCAAACTTAATATACCCTTAGGACAGGGTATAAACATACAGAAAAGCTACAATCCGTCTGGAACATACAGAAAAGCTACAATCCGTCTGGAACGGATCGTCTGATACCATATCCTCCTCTCTATAAAGTGGCCAAATTGCATTTCGTACTCAAATATGGTTATAACCTCGAACGTTTGAGGATGTTACATGTAAAATTTTATCAAAATCGATTTTTTGATGAAAACGCCCCCAAAAAGTGGGCGTGGCCAAAACTGTTGTATGGGTGAATTGTAGGGAATCTGAATACCTAAATATTTGGACTTAACAAAATTTTTCGGTTTCATATAATTTAGTGAAGTTATAAAAAAGTAGGCGTGGCAGTGGGCGGATGTAAAAACATTTTACACTTGTACTGTATCTTTTTCTTGGAAGCCCAGATATGAAATTTCAGCGTCCTAGTTAAAAATTTAAGGCCCAAAAATCGGTTTTATGATGAAAACGCCCCCAAAAAGTGGGCGTGGCCCAAACTTTTGTATGAGTAGATTGTAGGGAGTCTGAATGCCTAAATATTTGGTCTTAACAAAATTTTTCGGTTTCATGAAAAAGTTATGAAAAAGTGGGCGTGGCAGTGGGCGGATTTCAAAAATTTTTACACTTGTACTGTATCTTTTTCTCAGAAGCCCAGATATGAATTTCATCGTCCTAGCTCAAAATTTAAGGCCCAAAAAGCGGTGACATACGGACGGACGGACGGACGGACGGACGGAAGGACGGACGGTCATCGCTCAATCGATTTCGCTATTGATGCTGATCACGAATATATATACTTTATAGGGTCTATCTCGATTATTTCTCTATGTTACAAACTATGTGTCAAACTTAATATACCCTTAGGATAGGGTATAAACAAAAAAAATATTACGTATTTACTATATTGGATTGTTCACTTTATCGAGCTTTCACAGTATATACTTCACACAGTCTATTTCGATTATTTCGCTATGTTACAAACTATGTGTCAAAGTTAATGCACATGCCTTTGGGATAATTACTGTGAGACTTAAAAGTTCGTCTATGGCGAAATACATATATCTTGCTTTTTTATATCGAACAAACTTATGAGTTTATTAAAAGGTTATTGTAAAGAAGTTTGACTGCCATTATATTGGATTATTAGAATATTTAATTTCAATTCTAATATGCATTTCAGTTTTAAATAAGCATTTGTTTCTGAAGAAATGTTTTGAATTATCCAATCTCTCTGGTTATTAATAATGACTACAGAAGCATTAAACCTTTGTACCCATCTCGATGACATTCTGGTGGTAGGTACGTGCCATACACTTACCCCCAGTCTGATACATGTTATCTATTCAACGTCATCTATTTTCGCTTTTGCCTTTATGAATACAATTCCGCGCATCTGTTGTTTTATTGAGTTTATCATCCCTCGATTACATACATGTATATGTAATAGAAGCACATATATACATACGTAGATGCATATGGATGTGTTTGTATATACTTACATATTTATGTATACATTATATGATTTGAATGCGTTTCGAATTTCTTAACTATCGTAGCTAAATTGGATAATTTATTCAACCCTCCAATACCTAATTTATTTACAAACCAAATAGAAAAAGTCGTAGCGTATATACTTTGTATGTTGTTTTCAATGCTTTTGATTTTTGAAATATTTTCACTACCTTCATAGAATTTCTTTTTTATAATTGAACATAATGGCTCAGATTTACTTACAGATTCTTCTGATTATTAAAAGCTCCGATAGAACAATAAAAAAAAAATTGATATTGGCGTGAGACGTTTGACGTGAAAAATTATACAGATTTTCTAACAAAAAAATCCTTCCGAAACAATTTATTCTCAGAAGTGCAACTTTTCATAAATATTTTCTTTCGTTAAATTGCGGAATCTTATTATTTTTTTGTGTCACAGCAAAATCAAATCAGGGTTGTTTAATAATCTATTAAGCAAGCTCTTTGAAAACAGCTAATGCGCATGTACCATTTTAAGGAAATATACATATGTACATGTGTATGCCTGCTGCAACTTTCCGAAGAAACTGAATTTATATTCCTTCAGGCATGTAGTACCTATATGTATTTCTATAAGTTGCTTGTGCATTAACTTTTTAGCAAATACTTGGCCCCGTGTTTTATTGATGTTTATGTTGTAATATTTCGTGGAAAAGTAAATTCTCATAAATTATATACAGAAAACATCGCTTATTTTCTTTGAAACAATAATTATTTAAATTATAGCAAAAAATATTTTCGTGAAAGTGAAAAAAAAGTTTGAAATCATTATTTGTTTGTTCTTAAGATATTGTCGCCAAATACTGTGCATTGAAAGGAAGAAAACCTATCCATTAACATGGCGGCAGATCCAGATTTAGATGACGTGGCTTTCCTCTCAGGTATGCTCAATTTTTGTAAGAAACAAGCTTTGCAATGGTACTCGTTTTGACAATGCCTTCAGTATTAGGTTTGGTTTTGTATACTTAATATGTGTGCTTATAGCGTTTTTAGACAGGAATAAATTGGGAGGCACAGCTCTAATAAGTAAAGTAAAGGTCAATACAATCTTCTTTTGTGTAGAACTGAAGTGTAAGTTAGTTTTACATTAATCAAAGCAGACATTTTTCTCGCTATCTAGGGTTATGCTATTGTGGTTGAAATTGCTTATTTGTTTCCTACTACGGGCAAAGAATTACTCATGACCATGAGAAAAAAAAAGGTTATAGGTTTATTGTTCAATTGTCCTTTTCACTCCTGGGTTTTGTAAATGAAACGAGGAAACCCAATTGTTTTGCATATATAATGATTTTTCAGAACAAGTAGGTGAGATAAGCTCAAAAATATTTTTGTTTATAAATATATAAAATATCGTCATAGACAATATGAGGACCGGCAGTGTGTACTCAAAACAGAGTGGATTTTGACTCACTCGAAAAAACTCAAGTTTTCTTATTCGAGTTTGGCAGGTACTTTTTCACAAAAACCACTTGCTGATACCAACATTACAACTGTCTGTCCTTACAGCGCTTTTTTGAACGGTTTTCCATTGTTATCTCGAATGTGGAGCCTGGTGGACCAGCGACATAGTTGTTTAAACGAACCTGGTATTTATCTCGTGGGGCCTCACACAGAGGCTCATTTTAACTTTTTTGCTTGCAAAAATAATAACACTTAAACGAATAAAGATATCGTTACAGTTTTTACTGGCACCTATATCTTAGGGTAAGTATTGGTTTCGTGAAAAACTTTGAACTTGAGATTTTAATCAAACTTGACGCAACTATGACGAAGAAAGCCAAAAAAGTGGGTCCGCCTATTCCGTCTGTCTGTCTAGAAGCCTGCGGATATGTCTGCCTGTCTGTTTGTTTGTTTATTCGACTGCAGCCTAAACGGCTGAACGAAGTTATTACAATCATCATATCTGGAGTCTGTGGGATGATCCCTGGAAGCAGAATTGGAATTTAAATTCTAACCTTAAAATTATGGGTACTTTACTTAAGGCCGATTTCACTGAAAATAGATTTTCTCGAAAACGAAAACGAAAAATCATATGTGAATATGTTTGGGCATATGCTATTGCATACGCTGGCAAATACGTATAACGGTTATTTTAACAATGGCTTAAAACTAATATCTAAGGTGGGTATGGCATATGCAAAGATATGACGTACTAAGTTTTGAAACTGTCACGCGCACTTTTCAGAAATTGAACTCTTTAAATATTTCAACTAGAAATCGTAATAATTTGTTAAAACAAAATGAATAGGCCTTGAAGTTTTCTATAATTCACCTGAACGCCATATATGCCCACGCCCACTTTTGAGGGCGTTTTAACAAAAAAGAAGAATTTGTGACATCTCAAGTAAAGTTTAAAATTATCAATTTCATCAAAAATGCAGAATCCCACGCCCACTTTATTAGGCCTCATGTGTAAGAAGAACAAGACTTGAATTTCAGTGCTTAGAAGATTGTAAACTTACATTACCTTTCCCAGGGCTATGAATTTAATGAATTTTTAAGAAAAATGACACCATGTAGGTGTTTCAGAATCTTCTGCTAAAATAATACTTTCTCATCACAGCGGATAAATATAATATTTTACTTTAAAAATATTCAAAAGTCCTTGATTGAAGTAATAACAGAGTATCTAAAATCTAATCGCAGCAAAACAGTGGTGAATTAAACCAACGAACCATTTTTAAATCTTTTAATTAATTTGGTTTATTTTTTTTGGCGCATCAGAGTGAATAATAAAATATTTCACTAATTCATTTCAAGTCAAACAAAGGAGAAGAAAATAAACGGACCAAAACTTAAAAAAAAATTTGATTTCTTGGAAACTTTAGTCAACATCCGAGGGAAAGTCTAATAAATTTATTATTTCTGGATAGTATTGACCCTTGAGATATTTTTCAGTTCTTGCATGACGTAATGAAAAAATTAGTGGGTCCGATAAGCCTTCAAGCATGTTGAAAAGTTCTTCCTTCTGCCGAATCCTTGAAACCTTGCACGTTTTTTGATATCTATATTTCTTATATTATTTCTTATATAGTCTTTACTTTTGTATTCCTGAGCTTCTTCTGCCAATCCTCCAAGTGATAGCGATTGATACCCAATTTGTTTTACTATGCCCCAAAATTTTATGAAGAGTAGGGGTTAGCTCTGTTCTTTTCTTGGCACACTCCGCAAACATGAGAGTGTTAACCTTTTCCCTGTAAATCAAAACATAAATATCATTAGAGCCCTATATTGACGCGTTATAGGACTTGTTGCCTCAGATACTTAAAAAATCTATTTGAAGTACTTCCGACATTGGTATTTCTAAATCCAATCTCATCACGAAAATGCTTTTGGATATCTTGTTTTCTCCTTTTTACCCTATCCTAAGGGTTGGCATCTTAAGTACATAAATTGTAACATAGACAAATAATCATGATAGACCCTATAAAGTATATATAAATTAAACTTGATTAAACCTTTTAATTTTAAAAACAACTTTATTTTTTCAACTTCCTGCCTTCACGGCTACTTATCAACTGAATACAATTTTCATTACTTAAAACTACCTATGCTACACTATTCCCTATTTTTCCGTGCTCCCACGTTACACACGTCACCCAACTTGCTGACGCTGCGTCTGGATCACCGACCACCTGCATTCCAAGTAACCTGCATAAGGTAAGTGTTGCACACGCGGAAGTATACGGATATTGTTCGCTACCTGATCTTTCTGCTCGCTGTGCTGCCATACGATTTATTTGTTGTTCACTCCTCCGCCCTTTAAAATCGAACGTCCACGTTCGATGTCACCGTTGTAAGATGTTGTGGAAGGTCATCTACCCCTATTGTTCTAGATGATGGGATAGGTATATTTGCAGTACTACTTGACGTTCTTGTTTCAGGATTTTGTTCATGCAAAGAGATTTCTTCTACGTTCCCTTTCTTCTTCGGATTGATACATGTGGCTAATCTTTTCCTCAAAAGCGTGTATGCGAAGCTTACTAATATTAGCGTTAAGAGTAATAACATCGCTATGGATTTTCTTTCGCTGGAAATTTCCAATTCCCTGATATACCGGGTGTTATTAATTTCTAACTCCTTGAACATCTCCAGAGAGAGCAGTTCCTCGATCTGTGGTTTCGCTGCTGATGGTTGTAGTATTGCTGGAAGTGGTTTATGTTCAATGATCTCTGTTTCTGTAAAGGTGTATTGCTGGGCTTTAATCGTTGTGTTGTGGAACTGAATAACGTATGTTCCATTTAAATGGACTTCATTTCCATCGATCACGATCATATCGTTGAATTGGTTTAAAAGAACGATTCCAGGGGCTAGTTCATCAATGGCGGGGATGTGTTGGTTGTTCACTTCAGTGCACATGTGGGGTTTACTAGACAATAAATTGTTAATACACTTATTGTTACTTATGTCTAATATACTATTTCGTTTACATATTGATAAAGAATTGAAAGTCTTACATTCTTGTTTTATAGCATACATGTTTATACCCTATCCTAAGGGTATATTCAGTTTGACACATAGTTTGTAACATAGAGAAATAATCGAGATAGACCCTATAAAGTATATACATATATTCGTGATCAGCATCAATAGCGAAATCGATTGAGCGTCACCGCTTTTTGGGCCTTAAATTTTGAGCTAGGACGATAAAATTCCATATCTGGGCTTCTGAGGAAAAGATACAGTACAAGTGTAAAAATTTTTGAAATCCGCCCACTGCCACGCCCACTTTTTCATAACTTCACTAAATTATATGAAACCGAAAAATTTTGTTAAGACCAAATATTTAGGCATTCAGATTCCCTACAATCCACCCATACAAAAGTTTTGGCCACGCCCACTTTTTGGGGGCGTTTTCATCACAAAACTTAAATTTTTAACTAGGACGCAGAAATTTCATATCTGGGCTTCCAAGAAAAAGATATAGTACAAGTGTATAATTTTTTTGCATCCGCCCACTGCCACGCCTACTTTTTTATAACTTCACTAAATTATATGAAACCGAAAAATTTTGTTAAGACCAAATATTTGGGTATTTAGATTCCCTACAATTCACCCATAGAACAGTTTTGGCCACGCCCACATCATCAAAAAACCTATTTTGATAAAATTTTACATGTAACATCCTCAAACGTTCAACATTATAGCTATATTTGAGTACAAAATGCAATTTGGCCACGCCCACTTTATAGAGAGGAGGATAGGGTATCATACGATCCGTTCCAGACGGATTGTAGCTTTTCTGTATGTTTTTTTTACATTTTAATATTTTCTGAAAGTCTGACGGGTTTAATTAACATTTTGTTGCAAGTTTCTTCTTTAGTGGTAGGTAGGCTTAAAATATATAGAAGCAATTTATTGTTAGAAGCTATTTTAACCTCTGAAAATTCAACAGCCTCTATTATATTAGTATAGGGCATGTTTTCTTTATTTAAAATTTCTTTTATTAAACTTATTTCTACATTTGATAAGATGTAGGTATTAACTACACCAGCCTTTGCCCATTCTAAGGCATATTCGACATTCGTTATTTCATCTTCAAATATTTCAAGTTTAAATCTTAAATCTAACATAAATTCAATTTTAATATTTTCATTTGATTTTAAAAGTTTCAATATTTGATTTGTTGCATTATGGATATCATTTATGTTTGTAGTTACTAAGTTATTTATGATTTTTTGCTGGTTATTATTAGTCAAAACGTTATTAATTTTACCTTTAATTAACATAAAATCGTGCTTATCGGGGGTTCCCGCGATCCATTTCCAGGCAGCGCCCAGGAAATCCAGCGATCTTTTAATTTTGGTCCGGGGAACGAGGCGGTCAAGTTGCAGTTGTATTCTTTTTACATCGTTGGATAAGAAGGGAAGGATGGGATTTGAGGTACTCTCTATCTGCTGTATCGTCTGATCTAACCCTCTGAGTGATTGTTGGTACTCTTGAATGTCGATGACATGGACAAGCTTAAATGTGCCGGTTTGCACCTTTGCACTTCCTGTATTTATTGCGATGAGTTGAGAGTTTGAATAATCAAGTATCTTAACATCGCCAATGATGAGTGAAAACCAGGATCTAAAATGAATTTTAATTTCGTATTAAGGACTTGTGAACTATTTTGCCGGTTTTAGTTAAAATCGTTGTTGTTCTGTTTTCAGACACAATTTCTTTCCTGTAGCGGCTATTTAATTTTGACCCTATTCGTTTATTTTGCTTGACATACACTGTTTGTCCAGAAGAATATTCTTTAATTGGCTGTCTTGCTTTATTGTGGTATTCGAGGTCAGCTTTTTGTTTATTTTCGATTTTCTTGACGAGCCTTTTCTAATAACTGTGGGTCGGAGGTTACACGACGACCAAAAAATACTATTTCCGGTGGTGGAGTGAATGGACAGGTTATACTCATGAACAGCTCGTTCTAAAAGTTCCGTGAAGGAACGATGGAGACCTTCCGTTTTGAAACATCTCATTATCTCGATGAGAGTTGAATGCAAACGCTCCTCTTGTCCGTTGACGTTACTACAATATGGTGGTGTGGTGAATATTTTGATGTTCAGTTCTTCCTCTATCATAAAACCTAGCGCGACTGAATTGAATGCCTTTTCATTATCTATAACTATTGTTTCTGGTAATCCACAAGAGAAAAGAATCTCTCTTAGTGGCTGTCGTACGTCTTCTACCGCTCTAGACCTAAGAATTCTGGCCAGCGCGTATTTCGAAAACTTATCTATGGCCGTAAGGAAGAGTTTTTTTTTCAGTAGAAAATATATCGATATGCACAATCTGACCTGGGTATTTCGGGATTGGCGTTGCCTGTAATTCTGGCTTGTTGGGATGCCTATCGTATTTATTTTCCCTGCATACCGTACACCTTTTTATACCCTATCCTAAGGGTATATTAAGTTTGACACATAGTTTGTAACATAGAGAAATAATCGAGATAGACCCTATAAAGTATATATATTCGTGATCAGCATCAATAGCGAAATCGATTGAGCGATGACCGTCCGTCCGTCCGTCCGTATGTCACCGCTTTTTGGGCCTTAAATTTTGAGCTAGGACGATGAAATTTCATATCTGAGCTTCTGAGAAAAAGATACAGTACAAGTGTAAAAATTTTTGAAATCCGCCCACTGCCACGCCCACTTTTTCATAACTTCACTAAATTATATGAAACCGAAAATTTTGTTAACACCAAATATTTAGGCATTCAGATTCCCTACAATCCACCCATACAAAAGTTTTGGCCACGCCCACTTTTTGGGGGCGTTTTCATCACAAAACCGATTTTTGGGCCTTAAATTTTTAACTAGGACGCTGAAATTTCATATCTGGGCTTCCAAGAAAAAGATACAGTACAAGTGTAAAATTTTTTTACATCCGCCTACTGCCACGCCTACTTTTTTATAACTTCACTAAATTATATGAAACCGAAAAATGTTGTTAAGACCAAATATTTGGGTATTTAGATTCCCTACAATTCACCCATAGAACAGTTTTGGCCACGAAAAGGCTGTCTTCTCAATGTCAGATTCCTTCAAAGGAATTTGATAGAAGCCACTTTTCAAATCAAGCACAGTAAAGAATTTATTTCTCCCCAACTGTGCAATTACCTCGTTTATATCGGGTATGGGATACTTATCGGCAATTGTAATGGTGTTAAGTTTTCGAAAGTCGATGACCATCCTGTACTGCTTTGCACCAGTGGAGTCACGTTTTTTCGGGACGATCTACACTGGCGAATTGTACGGTGACCGTGAAGGTCGTATTATTCCGTCATCAAGAAGTTTTTCTACTTGTTTTTCCACTTCGGATTTTAAGGACATTGGGAAAGGATAGTAACGAGTATAGACTGGATCATCGTTAGAAGTTCTTATTTCAGCTACAACTGCTGTGGTATACGTTAGCCTATCTTCGGGCGCGAAAATAAGTTTTTATGTTTGTTTACGACTGAGTCTAGCAAATGTTTTTGACGATGTTTTAGATCATCGGTATTTACTATTGAGTTGACAGATTGAGGTTCGAGTTGTTTAATTTTGATGTTTACCCTATTGAGAATGGTCATGTAACTGCCTTGGATATGAATAACTGCGGATAGGGACTTTAGGCTGTCGTTGCCTAGTATCCCATGGAAAGTTTTAAGGGTAGGTAAAATAAAGAATTTTATATTCACGTCGTTGATACCGAAAAGGTTAAGAAAAGTGTGGTGGCTGACTTTAACGTCTCCGGCCATAGATTTAGCATAGAATGAAGTTTCATTCGGAAGGGGTTTATTTACTAGCTCCGGTTTTATATAGTTTTTACTGGAGCCAGTATCTATTAAAAATTTGTAAATTTCTCCAGTCCTCGTCTTACATTCGAAATATGGCAATGAGGACTGGGTTAATCTAAAAAATGTATATCGCTATATTCCAGCGATTGATCAACTGGGTATTAATATCCCGTATATTCGGTTGAGAATTCGGCTAGGGAATTGTCATTCTGATCTATATTGACGTTTTGAGCCATTTCTTCATAAGCTTGGGCATATGCGACTTCTTTGCAATTGTAGTTCTCGTTAGGTTGGGATGTTGGCGGGTTTTTAGATGATTCTATGCCAGGACTTATATGAAAGTTGTGTTGTTTTTTTTTATAAACTGCTGACTATTGTTGAAAGGAAGGCCTCGGTGGTTGTTGGCTTGTGCTATAATATGCTCCATGGTTTCGATTATTTATACCTTTATGCTGATAACTGCAGCCTTGTGTCAAAGGTTCATTTTTTATGGGAGTTTGATTTGGGAAAGGTATGGCAGCTTGAAGCTGGTTTTGACGAAAATTATTAGAGTGATTTTGCGCAAAGGAATTATTGGGTGGTCGAAAGCCAAATCCATGGGGTAGGCGTACTGGTGAATTATAGGTAGGGTATGAGGGATATGTTAGATTCTGATGTCGATTTTGAAGCATGTAGGAATTTGTTGGTGGTAGCACACTTTGAGAAAACGAGTTTTGTTGACGTGGAGGTTGTTGACCGGAGTTCCTTCTGATCTCTCCTTGATTGGTCTGAACGTAATGAGGTCGGAAATGCTGGTTTTCGTATTTAAGGCACAGATGTAGAGCTTGTGGTAAGTCCGCGGGCTCTTTCATTCCCAAGAGATCGGACAGGTTACCTTTAAGTCCCCTAATGAATGTCTCTAGGGCGTTATCTCTATATGTTTTAGTTAAGAGTCGCATCGACTCCGGACAAATTTCCATACAGGATACCTTATTGATTATTAGAGTTAATTGAGAATTAACTGCCTGATAAAACTGTTGAACACTCTGGTTTCCTTGAACCAAATTTGCCAATTGATATTCGAGGGTTGTAACATCACGCTTATCAGCGTAATGCATAGTAAGACAATGTGCAATGCTTTCCCAGTTTAAGGGAGTGTTATAAGCTTGTAGGGCTGCATCTGCTTGCCCAATAATTTTATTGCGAACGACATTAATTATGCCGTAGTACTTAGGCGTTCCTTTATAGCTTTCGTAAATTTTTAACACACGTTCAACGCTTTTCTTCCAGGAGGAGAACTCACTAGCCTCCCCTGAGAAGTTACGTAGACATCTTACGACGTCAGGAATTTTTTCCAACCTTGTACTTGGATTTAGAATGCTTTCCACTAAATTTCTACCTTGCTACTCTAGAACGCGACTAACTATTGAGGTCACAAGAACGTCCAATTCAGGTGTGGACCTAATTCCTTGAGCTTCAGCTGGAGATGTGCTCGAATGAAAAGAACAATTTTGGTCTTGACTTGTGGCGGACAAAAAGGAGGAGCATTAAATGGAATTTGATGACTGGTTAAAAATTGTACAGAGGGGTTGGTGTTAGGTGGTTGGTTTTGGGAAGTACTAGGTCGTTGGGAAGTAGAAAGGAGTTGAATTGGAGCGGTTTGCCCTTGATTCGAAGGAGTCGCGTCTTCGCCCACACCCGATCTTGTGTTGACCATACCGATCATTATTTTGTGCAGATGGGTAAATTAAATTTAGATTTAGAACTGATACGCGATTTCACTGTATAAGTTAAAGTAAAAAGACAACTAAAAGGAAGGAGAGAACGAAAAGCAAAGATGAATTTAAAAAAATTAAACACTAATGCACAAATTCGTGATTCACTTATTAGGTTCTAATTATTAATTACTTCGATTTTCTAGTATTTTTTGTATTTTTTATACCTTAAATTTTGAGCTATGACGATGAAATTTTATATCTGATCTTCTGAGAAAAAGATACAGTACAAGTGTAGACATTTTTTAAATCCGCCCACTGCCACGCCCACTTTTTCATAACTTCATTAAATTGTATGAAACCGAAAAATTTTGTTAAGACCAAATATTTAGGCATTCAGACTCCCTACAATCCACTCATAGAACCGTTTTGGCCACGCCCACTTTTTGGGGGCGTTTCCATCAAAAAACCGATTTTGATAAAATTTTACATGTAACATCCTCAAACGTTCGAGGTTATAGCCATATTTGAGTACGAAATGCAATTTGGCCACGCCCACTTTATAGAGAGGAGGATAGGGTATCAGACGATCCGTTCCAGACGGATTGTAGCTTTCCTCTATGTTTTTTTATCTTATTACGGATTTTTTGTTTCAGCTTCTTAAAATTATAGGAAAAAATTCACAATTCACTTGTTTGATTAACTATTTTCACTTATATGTATTTAATTTAATCTTTTAATAGACTTTCAATTTTACTTAAATAAAACTTACAATACTAAATAAAAATGCAGATTCCCCACTTGATTCCGGAAAATCAGCTCCAATCGGGTGGTGCGGCTAGCTTTGACCAGCTTCCGTTTCGTCTTCCTACACTTTGATGTAGGGCTACTTCGGGGTCCTTTAGACAGAGTCTTTTCACCACTACGCGATTGCGACCACAGGGATTTTATAAAGAAGTTTCACTCGCGCGTACTTCAGTCCTTGAAAGGATTTTATTAAAACGTTTACTTCGCGTTTACGATTTAAGTAAATTTTAACTTAACGACTTAACCCTGTGGTCCCTGCTCGGGCGCCAATTAAACTTGATTAAACCTTTTTATTTAAAAAAAAAACTTTATTTTTTCAACTTCCTGCCTTCACGGCTACTTATCAACTGAATACAATTTTCATTACTTAAAACTACCTATGCTACACTATTCCCTATTTTTCCGTGCTCCCACGATTCGCAAGTTACACACGTCACCCAACTTGCTGACGCTGCGTCTGGATCACCGGACACCACCTGCGGAAGTATGCGGATGTTGTTAGCTACCTGATCTTTCTGCTCGCTGTGCTGCCATATGATTTATTTGTTGTTAACTTATATTCGTGATCAGCATCAATAGCGAAATCGATTGAACGATGACCGTCCGTCCGTCTGTCCGTATGTCACCACTTTTTGGGCCTTATATTTTGAGCTATGACGATGAAATTTCATATCCAGGCTTCTGAGGAAAAGACACAATACAAGTGTAAACATTTTTTAAATCCGCATACTGCCACGCCTACTTCTTGGCGGCGTTTTCATCGAAAAACCGATTTTGTTGAAATTTTAAATGCAACATCCTCAAACGTTCGACGTTATAGCCATATTTGAGTACAAAATGCAATTTGGCCTTACGATAATATTTTCAAGTACTTTGAAGAAAGTGCAAGTACCAATACAAGTCCTGGTACTGGTATTTGAATATTTTAAGTACAAATACCAAGGAACTGTACTTGTACTTAAAAAAAATTAGTCCAAGGTAATTGTACTTGTACTGGTACTTGCACTTGAATTTTACAGGTCTGTTTGTAACATAGACAAATAATCGAGAAATTATTATGTAAAATTTTTTAAATCCGCCCACTGCCCCGCCCACTCTTTCATAACTTTACTAAATTATATGAAACCGAAAAATTTTGTTAAAACCAAATATTTACGCATTCCTACAATACAACACTGTTAGCCACGCCCACTTTTTGGCCCTACGATTATATTTTCAAGTACTTTGAAGAAATTGCAAGTACCAATACAAGTCCTGGTACTGGTATTTGAATAGTTTAAGTACAAATACCAAGGAACTGTACTTGTACTTAAAAAAAATTAGTCTAAGGTAATTGTACTTGTACTGGTACTTGCACTTGAATTTTACAGGTCTGTTTGTAACATAGACAAATAATCGAGAAATTATTATGTAAAATTTTTTAAATCCGCCCACTGCCCCGCCCACTCTTTCATAACTTTACTAAATTATATGAAACCGAAAAATTTTGTTAAAACCAAATATTTAGGCATCCCTACAATACAACACTGTTAGCCACGCCCACTTTTTGGGGGCGTTTTCATAGAAAAACTGTTTTATCATTAAATTTTGCATGTAACATCCTCGAACGCTCGACGTTATCTTATTTCTGTACAAAATGCAATATGAGTACGGCCACTCTATAAGGGCTATATAGAAAGAAGAATAGGTTATCATAAAATCCGTTCCAGACGGATTGTAGCTTTTCTGTATGTTTTTTGTCTTTTTCATAAAAACGATAAAAAATTTTCTTTTGGTCGGTGGAACCGATTACTTATTTCTCCTCTATGCGTATCCCTTACTCTCGCGCAGTGGTGCTAACCTGCTGGAGTAGTTCGGTGCTGCCAGACATGTATGTATTTCAACAGACGGATAAGGTATTAAACGATCCGTTCCAAACGGATTGTAGCCAATCTGTATGTTTATACCCTATCGCAAGGGTGTATGAAGTCTGAGACATCATCTTATCTTATCTTATGCTATAAAATCCAACACGCTATGGCTACAAAAGTCCTTGAAATGATAGTTCAATCACAGTGAAATTTTGCACAGTAATTCCGTAAAACATGTGAGATAAGAAATTTACAAATAATTATGATAAAATTTTTTTGTCTAGATCAAGATACAATCATACATACATACTTATGTATCTTACAGTTGAAGAAATTAAAGCATTTTTGGAATAAAAGTGACGGTGATAATTGTGATGATAGTGGTATTTCTAGAGACAGCGATGACGAATAGAGTTGTTCAAATTCACGCAAAAAAAATCTTTATACCCTATCCTAAGGGTATATTAAGCTTGACACATAGTTTGTAACATAGAGAAATAATCCAGATAGACCCTATAAAGTATACAGTGCATCAATCTCATATTCGTACACCGCATGGTGCAATATACTTTTAAGTAAAAATTAAGTAAATTGGGCACATACTTAAATTTTTTTTTATTTTCAGTAATAATACATAAGACAAACAAAAAAACTTCAATTAATTCAAACATTTCAAATGCGGTATTTTAAATTCTTCATAATAAACATAAAAGCCACAAAAATATTGTCAATTTCGTATTCGTACACATGGATATTGCATGTTAATTTGTTCAAATTATATTATGCAACTAATATTTTGTAGCATATCCTTTGTTCACTTAGGACCTGTTTAAGACGGTTTGGCATGGATCTGACTAATTTTTCCTTAAAATTTAATTTAATTTAAATTAATTTAAGTTTTCCTTGACATTCAGCATATAGAAAAAAAAAAGTTTATTGTATCGACAACGGACAATCGAAGCGGGTGTTTTATTCAATTGCATAACAATTTTGGTGGCAGCGGTGTCAAAGTAAAGCATCTGCTTGACAGTCTCTTAAATAAAGAACGAAAAGTGAAAAGCAAATCCTACGTTGACTTGAAAAAAAAAGTTTACAAATAAAACACAAAATAAAAAAAATACAAAAAAATTCTTTAATCGAAAAAAAAAACAAAGATTCAAATCAATTCAGTGAAAAAAAAATAAATAAAAAATTTACTCATAATACCATATAACTTACACAATACTCCATCGTGCAATTCAGTGCAAAAAAAAATTTAAACTTATTACACCATACAACTTATACACTAACTCCATCGTGCTCATTTTCGAATCCGCCCTATAATCCATCGACTTCATCATACTCCACAACAGCTCTCTCGTATACACGACCGACAAACCAAGTCAAACCGTTCAACTGTCAAAGCGAACGTATACACCTCCGTCAGATTCATACTCTTCGATAGATACATCGTATACTCCATTCGACGTCATCGTACTCCCCGTCATCTCCTTCGTATAATCCATCAACACCATCAGCATCATTGAGAACTCGACAAACAGAAACTATCATGCGGCGAAGCAGTATATTGTAAGTCCAAAAATATTATTTTAATTATATGTAATAAAAAAAAAAACTTACGTATTATTACCTTGTTATTCTATTTACTTTTAAGTAATTAATGAATGTCAATATTAGTTTAAGAAACCGAAAAGTGCTGCGGATAATAAAAAACCTCGACTCATCTGAGACTGGTATGCCTTGTGAGCATTCCCCGAAAGCCGCAAGCACCAAAGGGGAATTTCAATTTAATATTGAACAGCTTGCAGAACCTGAAAAGGATCTGCTCCAAGACCAGACCCATACTGGTGATCAGGTTAGTAGCAAGGCTAACTGGTGGTGAAGCTCCTTGTAGTAGTAATACTACAAACAAGGTTGACCAAATTCTTGCTCCGCCTCAACCTCCACGTCGTCGTCCTACACCCTTTCGTGACGAAGGTCATATACCGCCTAACCCCCCTCACAACAAACAATCAGATTCTAGCTTTCTAAAAAAGGAATCTAAAATCATGTCTAGCTTTGACATGAATCAGGCTATAAAAATGATTCCCGAGTTTAATGGAAACTCAATGGAACTGCATAGATTCCTCCAAATAGCGGATATCCAATATAAAACGGTCAATGAGGAAACTTTGCCTGATTTCCTTGACGTTATTACTTCTAAGCTCAGAGATCGAGCTTATAATATCATCAGTAGATACAATAGCTATGACACCTGGGAAGAGCTCAGATTAGCACTAGAGACGCACTTTTCCAAACTCCGTTCCCTACAACTGGTGCAGACGGATATTTTCTCGCTATCCCAAGGCTACAAAGAACAGATAGGCAATTACGCTGAGAGAGCGGAAAAACTTCTCGATGAACTAAACATCGTAAGTACCGCAAAAACAGCAAGAGAGGTCAGCGATGAAATTAGAAAATTAAATGAAGCCACGGTCTTGAATAGTTTCACAAACGGGTTAAAAGATCCTTTACGTTTAATTATAAGAACTGCGAGAACCGACTCGCTTCGGAAAGCTGTCGAATTGGCCGTAGAGGAGGAAAAGCTAATTCACACACATTCAAGACCAGACATATCCAGGCAATGCACTCACTGCAGGACTACTACACATAATACTAGAGATTGCCGTGTCCGAAACCAAAGTTCTAGTAGTTTTGCAAGACAAAATGTTCAGCAGAATGAAAACTTCAATTATTATCTTCCGCGTAATTCGCAACCTCCCAAATCATGTAATTGCTGTAAAAATCCCGGACATTTAATTTCGGAATGTAGGAAAAAGAAATATAACGACGAAAAAACTAGATCTAATAATACTAGACTCAATTATTTGAACCCTAATTCTAATAGTTTTATTCCGAACTCTGCACGAAATTCGGAAAACTTAGTGCAGCCGGGTCAAATAAAATAATATACCCTGTTGAAAAAGCTTCAAAATCTTTTATTCATAGCAATTCCGAAAATCTTAATACAATAGCTTTGCAAATCCGAGGAACAGAAAAACCCATTACAAATCTTCTATTGGACACTGGCGCAGCAATAAGTGTGTTAAAAGCGAACTCTCTTCATGATAGTTAAAGGAATAACTAACGAGCCCATTAAGACCCTTGGTATAGTCACTTTACAAATAGAAACCCCTGGACATTCGAATAAGCCCTATCCTATAACTTTTCACATAGTTCCATCAAATTTCCCTATATCACAGGACGGAATAATTGGCAACAATTTTCTCAAGCAAACTACGGCTGTTATAGATTATGGAAGAAGTCAGGTAACATTCGTACTAAAGGAAACACAAGTTTCCAGTAAATTCCTAACCGGTCATATGAATACAATCATACCTCCTAGAGTAGAGAAAATAGTAAAATATGGTCCCGTCTCAATACAAGAAGAATCAATCGCCCTGTTTGATAACGACAAGTTGTCAAAAAGAGGATTATTCGTGTCCAACTCCCTAGTTAAACCTGAAAATGGATTTGTATTTCTAAGCATTTTAAATTCAAACAGCTTCCCTGTCTCAATAGATAACGATTTAGAGATTAAATTCACAGCAATAGACGACTACTCAGTCTACAGCCTATCCGAAAGCCCTTTTAGTAGTAAAATAGAAAATAGATTAGGCATTTTAGAAAAGCAAATGGAGCTAAATCACCTTAATGCAGAGGAAAGACAAGCAATCATCGAGATGTGTAGAGAATACAATCATCTATTCTATATAGATGGTGACAAGTTGTCTGCAACCGACGCAGTTACGCATCAAATCAACACTGATCCGGCAAAGCCGCGCGTGAACAACAGACCCTATAGATTAGCACAGATCCATAAAACTGAAATCAAGGAACAGGTGGACAAAATGTTATCTGAGTGAATTGTTCGCCCGAGCGCCAGCCCATGGAATTCACCATTGTTAGTTGTACCAAAAAAATCTGATTCAGAGGGGCATAAGAAGTGGAGAGTGGTAGTAGATTTTCGTAAGCTCAACGAAAATACTATACCCGATGCTTATCCCTTGCCCAACATTGAAGACATCTTAGGTCAACTAGGAAACTCCAAGTACTTTAGTACCCTTGATTTGGCGAATGGCTTTCATCAAATAAAAGTAGATGAAAAAGATAAGCCTAAAACCGAGTTCAGTACTAACCATCGCCATTTTGAGTTTAACCGTATGCCCTTTGGGTTACGGAATGCTCCCCCTACGTTCCAAAGGCTAATGAACAAAGTACTTACGGGTTTAATTGGCATTCGTTGTTTGGTGTACCTCGACGATATAATTGTTTACGGCGCAAATCTTAAGGAACACAATGCTAGACTTCGTGAAGTATTCCAAATGCTTAGTAAATTCAATCTCAAGCTACAACCAAATAAATGCAAGTTTCTTTACAAAGAAGTGATGTATTTAGGACATGTACTCTCTGAAAAAGGTAGCTCTCCTGACCCAAACAAAGTTTCAGCTATAGACAAAATTATACCTCCAAGAAACGCGGACCATGTTAGATCGTTTTTAGGATTAGTAGGATACTATCGAAAATTCATAAAAAATTTTTACAAGTTCTCAGCACCTCTCAATAAACTTTTGAAAAAGGACGCAGTTTTTGAATGGGACGCGTATTGCGACGAGGCGTTTAACCATTTAAAACATGCCATAACCAATTCCCTTATCCTACAATTTCCTAATTTTAACGAACATTTCTTCGTAACCACCGATGCTAGTAACATAGCTATAGGTGCTGTCTTATCTCAAAAATGCAACCCAGAAAGCCACGATCTCCCCATCGCATTTGCTAGCCGTGTATTGAACAATGCAGAGAAAAACTATTCAACAATTGAAAAGGAAGCACTTGCTGTAGTGTGGGCCGTGACCCATTTTTGCCCATATATTTATGGTCGCAAGTTTACCTTAGTTACCGAAACGACTTCACAGTAGTACATAAAGCAGGGCATTTAAACACCAATGCGGATGCTCTTTCACGACTTGAAGCAATTCAAGTTAATTTTGTGACAAGGGCACAAAGCAAACAAGCATCAGATATTGTGGACGAAAACGCCAAAGTCGAAGACACACTAGAACAGTTAAATCTTTCAGATTCCAACGATGATACAATTTTACAGCCGTCAGACGTTATTGAGTTGTATGATCCCTCCGAAATCAAAAAAATAGTGTACGAATACCATGATGCGCCAACGGGAGGACATCAAGGTATTCCTCGTACTTTCAAGCGAATCAAAAGCAAATTCAAATGGAACAAAATGTTTCGGGACATAAAACAACATATCATTTCCTGCGAAACTTGTCAGAAAAATAAGACATACGATAAATCAAAGTCCCCAATGGAAATCACTACATCGTCCAAGAAACCATTCGACCGCGTCGCTTTAGATATCGTAGGTCCCTTGCAGATCTCTGAGAGTAGCAATCAGTACATTTTAACATTCCAGGACGACCTAACACGTTTTATACAAGCAGTTCCAATACCAAACCAAGAAGCCTCAACCATAGCAGAAGTTGTATACCTAAAGTCTTGCTAACGGACCAAGGATCCAACTTCGTAAGTGAGTTGTTCAAAAACGTGTGCAAACCTTCAGAATCAGAAAAATTCAAACAAGTCCCTATCACCCCCAGTCCAACGGTGCTCTCGAACGCTCTCACCGTTCCATTGGTGCTTACCTCCGAAGTTACGCTAGCAAAGATCCTGATAATTGGGACAAGTGGTTAGAATATGCAACCTTCTGTTACAACACAACCCCGCATTCTTCTACTAACTTTACTCCTTATGAAATATTATTCGGTTTTAAAGCAGAAATCCCATCTTCTCTAACAGGAACAATTGAACCAGTATACAATTATGGTGACTACGTCATAGAATTGAAGGTTCGCTTACAGAATTGCTATGCAGTAGTAAGAAAAAATCAGATCGAAGCCAAGGAGAAGTCTAAGGTCCTGTACGACAGGAGTGCCAAAAAGACAATCTTCCAACTGGGAGACAAAGTTCTTTTGGAAATTAAGAATAGGTCAAACAAAAAGCTCACTCCCAGTTTTAGCAGCCCTTATGACATTATACAAATCAAGAGCCCGGTCAACTCTGTCATAAAAGTAGGGAAAAAGCATAAGTTAGTACACAACAACTTATTAAAATATTTCAAGTAACGTCAGTTTAACCGATAGGTAACCCCAAATTTCTCCCCTCTTCCTCATTTTAGACTAGCGACTACTTTTTATACCCTATCCTAAGGGTATATTAAGTTTGACACATAGTTTGTAACATAGAGAAATAATCGAGATAGACCCTATAAAGTATAGAAATCGATTGAGCGATGACCGTCCGTCCGTCCGTACGTATGTCACCGCTTTTTGGGCCTTAAATTTTGAGCTAGGACGATGAAATTTCATATCTGGGCTTCTGAGAAAAATATACAGTACAAGTGTAATACATATACAGTAAACGTAAACTTTTTCATAACTTCACTAAATTATATGAAACCGAAAAATTTTGTTAAGACCAAATATTTAGGTATTCAGATTTCCTACAATTCACCCGTAGAAGAGTTTTGGTCACGCCCACTTTTTGGGGGCGTTTTCATCAAAAAACCGATTTTGATAAAATTTTACATGTAACATCCTCAAACGTTCGAGGTTATAGCCATATTTGAGTACAAAATGCAATTTGGCCACGCCCACTTTATAGAGAGGAGGATAGGGTATCAGACGATCCGTTCCAGACGGATTGTAGCTTTTCTGTATGTTTTAATACAAATTACTTTCATTTTAACGGAAGTCGTGCAAATCAGAAATCCTGGGGTATACTCTAAAAAGATGGGTAAACTTCAAAAGACTGTAGCCGATTGGAGATTTGTGTTTGGTTTAATTTATTGGAATCGAATGCTTGGTTATATATCGTTCCCAACAAGACGAGTATTAAAGTAATTTGTGATGGTAAAACGAGTATTGAGAATCTCATAGAAAGTGGTATTTTTAAATTAAGAACGAATTGCAGAGCTTATACTAGCGTGGTCAACTTGCATGCACACGTCGGGTCTATAGGAAGCGGAACTTTTATTTACGAATTCGGGAGTTTGCTAAATAATAATAGTGTTGCACTACCAGAAGGCTTAGCAGTACAATCCCCTCAGATTAGTCACATGGAGGTTTTTAATTTAGATAAATTCAGTGTAAACTTAGAAGATTTAAATAAACCACTAAAAACCACGAAACTACATAGCGCTACAAACATAATCTTAATAGCTACGCTTTTACTTGTAACTATTTCCTTTATATTCTATGTTCTCTACAAAAAATATGTTAAAATTAAGCTCACTAGACAAATAACTAGTGCCAACGAATTACCGTAAATATAATGTAAAAAAAATAAAAAATAAATAGAAAACAAAAAAAAATGTTTTTAACGAACTAAAACTTCAAAAATGTTAAAAATAAATAAAAAACATACAGAAAAGCTACAATCCGTCTGGAACGGATCGTACGATACCCTATCCTCCTCTCTATAAAATGGGCTTGGCCAAATTGCATTTTGTACTCAAATATAGCTATAATGTCGAACGTTTGAGGATGTTACATGTAAAATTTTATCAAAATAGGTTTTTTGATGATAACGCCCCCAAAAAGTGGGCGTGGCCAAAACTGTTGTATGGGTGAATTGTAGGGAATCTAAATACCCAAATATTTGGTCTAACAAAATTCTTCGGTTTCATATAATTTAGTGAAGTTATAAAAAAGTAGGCGTGGCAGTGGGCGGATGTAAAAAAAATTTACACTTGTACTGTATCATTTTCTTGGAAGCCCAGATATGAAATTTCAACGTCCTAGTTAAAAATTTAAAGCCCAAAAATCGGTTTTGTGATGAAAACGCCCCCAAAAAGTGGGCGTGGCCAAAACTTTTGTATGGGTGGATTGTAGGGAATCTGAATGCCTAAATATTTGGTCTTAACAAAATTTTTCGGTTTCATATAATTTAATGAAGTTATGCAAAAGTGGGCGTGGCAGTGGACGGATTTCAAAAATTTTTACACTTGTACTGTATCTTTTTCTCAGAAGCCCAGATTTCATATCTGTTTTCATCGCTCTAGCTCAAAATTTAAGGCCCAAAAAGCGGTGACATACGGACGGACGGACGGACGGACGGTCATCGCTCAATCGATTTCGCTATTGATGCTGATCACGAATATATATACTTTATAGGATCTATCTCGATTATTTCTCTATGTTACAAACTATGTGTCAAACTTAATATACCCTTAGGATAGGGTATAAAAATGTCTTTGAACTAAAACTAAGAATATTCAAACACTCTTAAAAACATACAGAAAAGCTACAATCCATCTGGAACGGATCGTATGATACCCTATCCTCCTCTCTATAAAGTGGGCGTGGCCAAATTGCATTTTGTACTCAAATATAGCTATAATGTCGAACGTTTGAGGATGTTACATGTAAAATTTCATGAAAATCGGTTTTTTGATGAAAACGCCCCCAAAAAGTGGGCGTGACCAGAACTGTTCTATGGGTGAATTGTAGGGAATCTGTATACCTAAATATTTGGACTTAACAAAATTTTTCGGTTTCATATAATTTAGTGAAGTTATAAAAAAGTAGGCGTGGCAGTGGGCGGATGTAAAAAAAATTTACACTTCTACTGTATCTTTTCGTCATAAGCCCAGATATGAAATTTCAGCGTCCTAGTTAATAATTTAAGGCCCAAAATTCGGTTTTGTGATGAAAACGCCCCCAAAAAGTGGGCGTGGCCAAAACTTTTGTATGGGTGGATTGTAGGGAATCTGAATGCCTAATATAATTTAGTGAAGTTATGAAAAAGTGGGCGTGGCAGTGGGCGGATATAAAAAATTTTACACTTGTACTGTATCTTTTTCTCAGAAGCCCAGATATGAAATTTCATCGTCCTAGCTCAAAATTTAAGGCCCCAAAAGCGGTGACATACGGACGGACGGACGGACGGACGGACGGACGGACGGACGGACGGACGGACGGACGGACGGTCATCGCTCAATCGATTTCGCTATTGATGCTGATCACGAATATATATACTTTATAGGGTCTATCTCGATTATTTCTCTATGTTACAAACTATGTGTCAAACTTAATATACCCTTAGGATAGGGTATAAAAATAAACAAAAAAAATGTTTTCAATTAAGTAAAACTATGAAAACTCAAACAATGTAAAAAATAAACAAAATAAAACCCATGAAATTTAAAAATATATACATATGTTAAACAAATATAATAAATGTTTTGTAACCCGAAAATCTCTTCCGTATTTCAACGTCGTCGATTTTCTTTTAAGGGGGGAGGGGTGTTATGAAGTTATGCACTCCAATCAGGTATTCGACACCTGTTCACCCCAACCCGGTCATGTGCAACACGAGCGCACGAATTTGGACTCGATCGATCGATGTGTTTATGCTGAATTTCTGATTCAGTGCATTCACTCTTTCGGGTTCGTTTGAGTTCAGGTGCAAAAGCGTTTATGTTGCACACGAGCATCCGGGCAATAAACCAAAAACGGGAATACGGGAGAGAGTTGACGGTCAGCATATAGAAAAATAAAGATTATTGTATCGACAACGGACAATCGAAACGGGTGTTTTATTCCATTGCATAACTTTTGTTGGTGGCAGCGGTGGAAAAAACGGGAATACGGGAGAGAGTTGACGGTCAGCATATAGAAAAATAAAGATTATTGTATCGACAACGGACAATCGAAACGGGTGTTTTATTCAATTGCATAACATTTGCTTCAATATTTCGATGTACTGCTTATGGTCCATTATTCCTTCAATTATGTGCAGTCGTCCCACTCCAGCTGCGGAAAAACAGCCCCAGACCATTACCGACCCACCACCATGTTTGACTGTCCCCCGTGTGTTATGTGGGAGATATTCGGTATTTGGTTTTTTCCAAACTATTTGTCGGCCATCCGATCCATGCACATTAAATTCAGACTCGTCTGTGAATATTACTATTTTCCAGAAGTCGAAATCTTTAGATTGGTGTTGTTTAGCGATTTCTAACCTATTGCTTCTGTTTATGGAACTAATGAAAGGTTTTTTTTCGCATAACTCTTCCATTGTATCTATGTCCACGAAGGCATTTTCTTAGGGTTTCTGTACAAAAATCTTTATTAAGAGTACGACGCAACTTTTCTGCAAGTTTTGGTGCACTACATTTAAGGTTTTTTTTAATTCACATATAATTATTCTCTTATCATGTGCACTGAATACATTTCTGGTGGTATTTCTTGGTTTATTTTCTATAAGATTTTCATTTTTAAATCGATTAATGATTGTTTGGATGGTTGATCTTGATCGATTTACCAAACGAGATATCTTCTTATAAGTTTTTCCATCGCCGTTGTATTTGATAATCTCATAATCTTTGATTTGAGGTCTCACCTTGTTTTCTGTTCATTTTTCCAACAAATCTCGATTTTTCCAGTAAACTTCACAAAATATTTCACTGTTTTCTTTAAATTGCTTTGAAAAAGAATAACTAAATGCAAAAAACAACTTTGACAAGCTAAATAACAGTAATTTGTATCGTTTAGTGAATAAACGATAGGTGTACGAATACGAAATTGAGCTACTTTTAAGCTCATTTCTTACTTTTATTCCGTTTTCAAACCAAAGTGAATATTAACTATTCTTAAAAGTAGGTGGAGTACAATTGCTCAATATCCTGTAATAGTACTTACTGTTACGACCTTAAAGATCACCACGGACAGTGAATAATATGACCTACAGATGGCGGTTGACGGAGCTGTCAAAAATAGGCGGCAGCAGTGAGAAGAGAATAAGCCACGGCCACATGAAAAAAGTCATCATTGTCTCGTTGAGAAATAAAAACTAATTCTTTCTAAAACGTGTGATTATTTTTCATTTAATTATTTCGTTCATCTGCGTAAGCGGTTCCCTCCCCGAAGGTGCAACAATTGGTGTCAGGTGTGGGGTACCGCGAGCGACATCATAATCGTGTCTCAACCAAACTGCGCAGATAAATTACCCTGAAAGGTGACCGATTCAGAAGAACTTGTGAATAAATTGTAGCAAATTTTAAACAAGTTTGCCGAGCAGTCGACCATTATGACTGACGTGCAGAAGTCGCTGAGCGAAATCAACTCTCGAGTAGCGAAGGTCGAAGCTACTCAACAGGAATCTTTTAATGCCCGATTAGAAGCTTTAACTAATCTCTCCACTCCCACAGGTAGAGTCACCGACGGCGGAGTGCAGTTATTAGATTCTCGTTCGGCCTCCCAGAAAAACCTGCACATGAGTCATCAGATGCACATGTTTTCCTTGCTGCGTCTAAGGATTGTTTTCCGCCAGATAAGATTCCATCGTCCACATTTAGATGTACAAATGATGCGGGAGTATGCTTTGAAGGCAACCTCACAGGGCACTGTCAAAGTAATCTTTTCGGACAGCCGCAGCGAATTAAAGTACAGCCGCGTGAATTTGATAGCAAAACTCCCTGGCGGTCATATCGCTTGCACTTTGAGACGGTAGCAAGAGTCAACGGTTGGACGAACGATATTAAGGCGATCCTATCTTGCCCCGTATCTTCGAGGTACTGCGCTGGCTTTCTTCGAGACACTGCAACCATATGTCCGAGATGACTACACTCGCCTAGATGAGGCCTTGAAACAACGTTTTGGTAACAAATGCGAACAGTCTACGGCACATTCTGAACTACGTGGAAGGGTGCAAAAATCTAAGGAGTCCTTGAATGAGTTAGCTACCGATATTCAACGCCTTGTTTATCTTTCTTTTCCAGACTGTCCCGAACAGGCTAAAGACAGAATTGCTTTGGCACAGTTCATCGACGGCATTTTTGATCTGGAACTACAACAAAGGGTGCGTGATGCTGCACCCGACACGTTGGAAAAAGCATTATCAACAGCAGTACGAGCGGAAGCTAGTCGCGTTGCTACCCGATTAAGCCGAAGACAGATTCGAGTTGCTGAAGCGCGTATATCGGACAGTGAGCCTTGTAACCTAACTGTATTATCGGAAAACGAGGATCGCGCAGCTTAATGGCCCTACTCGGTCCTCGAGCAATCAACCTTAAGGTAGACAACAGCACGCGCGATCAAGACAACTTCGATCCGGGAAACCGGAACCCACTAACTCGAAAGGGGCAGACTTAGTAGGGAAAACGGAGGCCCCTACACCAGTTACTGTTCTCATTCGCTGTGCAAATAACCCGAACAATCTCCTCACCCGAATCAAAATAAACGATGTCAATTGCCTTGGAATCCTCGACACAGGAGCAACCCAATCGATCATTCATCCCCGCGTCGTCCAGAAGATGGTCCGTCCGGTGATAGAAACATCGCACTCTGTCATTCAGACTGTCACTGGAGATACTGCGCCAGTAGAAGGGATTCTGGAAGTCGACTTGCAAATAGGGCAGTTCAAAACTCGACATTCTGTGTACGTAGCCCGGATTCTCGACGACTGCATAATCGGCATGGACTTCCTGCGACGATTCTCATGCGCCATTAATTTACAAACTGATTGTCTGTAGATAGACGGACAAATTATAAGAATGGAGCGAACCTTGAATCGACAGTTCGTAGCAACGAGCGTTTCAGATATGTGCGTCCCTGCATTATCCGATTGTTGGATTCATTTAGCCACTTCTGCACCCGAACAAGAAACCGTAGTAACTACTGCCATTCCAATGAAACCCGACATTTTCATAGCACCTTCGCTGTGCAAAGTGGTAGAAAAAGAGAAATATCCCTTTGCGTAACCAACCTTTCTGCGAACGATGTTTGAAACCGTTCTGTATTTGCTCAGCCAGAAGCTACGCAAGGGTGGAGTTCCCTTACTCGGCACCGGATAGATACGGGAGGCACTAGTCCAATAAAGCAACCTCCAAGAAAGCTGCCCTTGGCACGCCGAGCAGAAACTGAGAAAATTTTAAACAACATGAAGGTTCAGGGAGTGGTGCGACCATCAAAGAGCCCTAGGTGTTCTCCTGTCGTTCTAGTTCGCAAAAAAGATGGGTCTCTTCGGTTTTACGTTGACTATCGCAGGCTGAATAATGTCACCAAAAAGGACTCCTACCCCTTGCCGCGCATAGACCTTACCCTTGAAGCACTCGGAGGCTCATCTTGGTTTACCACTTTGGATCTGGAATCTGGTTACTGGCAGGTAGAAATGGCTGAAAAAGATAAGGAGAAGACCGCATTTTCGATTGGTACTGGACTTTAATGTTATGCCGTTTGGTTTAACTAACGCACCAGCTACTTTTCAGCGGCTCATGGATGTCGTACTTCAAGGGATTCCATACAACGTCTGCCTGGTTTATCTCGACGACATTATCGTTCACGGCAGGACTTTCGACGAGTTGCTCCGCAATTTAGAACTCGTTTTTGAGCGCTTACTGGAAGCAGGTCTTCGACTTTCACCCAAAAAGTGTTGGCTAGCGAAGAAGGAAGTTCGATTTCTGGGACATCTCGTTTCTGGTGTTGGTATTGCAGCTGATCCGGAAAAGGTGTCAGAGGTGGCCTGTGCCAAATAGTAAGACCGAAACTCAGTCGTTCGTAGGTCTATGCGCCTATTATCGCCGTTTTATCCGTGACTTCTCGACTATTGCAAAACCTCTCACCACCTTGACCGAGAAAGGACAAAAATTTTTGTGGACTGCTTCATGCGAACGTGCCTTTCGACAGCTGAAGGAAAAGCTCACTACTGCTCCAATCCTTGTCCAACGATCTGTTTATACTGGATACAGATGCCAGCCTTCATGCATGCGGATCAGTTTTGTCGCAGCTGCAAATGGGAGAAGAAAAGGTTATCGAATATATATGGAACACTTTACAGGCGGGTCAACTCTTCCAACGGTGAGTACTATCAGGTATTAGTCCCAGTCTCTTTGCAGACCACGATCCTCAAGGCGATGCCCGACAGTCCTACTGGAGGCCACTTCGGAGTTCATAAGACGTTGGCAAAAACCAAAAAGACATATTACTGGGTGGGATGTTCCAAGGACGTAGACCAACACTGCCGATCCTATTTGCAGTGCCAACAACGCAGGGGTCCTGCAAGAAGAAGTCACGCGAAGCTCCAGCCAGTGCATGTCGGCGCACCATTCGAACGAGTTGCCATTGACATATTAGGGCCTCTACCAGTCACTACTCAAGGCAACAACAAACTGCCGAGACGGTAGCAGAAGCTCTCATCACTCACGTATTCTCTCGATTTGGAGTTCCTCTACAATTGCACTCAGACCAGGGTAGGAACTTCGAATCCGTTGTTTTTAAGCACACTTTGGAAAAAATGGGCATCGATAAGACGAGTACTACAGCTTTACATCTGCAATCTGATGGAATGGTGGAACGGTTTAGCCGTACTCTCTTGAACTACCTCGCTATACATATTCCGTTTTTGCTGCTACCTTATCAAACTGCAGTGCATGAAGCAACGAAGCAAACGCCAGCATTTTTGACTTTCGGACGTGAACTTCATTTACCAACTGAATTATACACTGGCCCTCCTCCGGATCGATCCGTCACCACTTTGAAATACGTCGAAGATTTAGTCCATCGTTTAGAAACAGCGTACGCGTTTAATCGAAATCAGCTACTGGAATACAGCCGACGAATGAAAGACCGATACGACCTCAACGCTAAAGCTGCACCGTTTGCTGAGGGTGATAAGGTTTGGCTGTATGCCCCAAAGCGAAAAAAAGGACCTTGCCCGAATTTTCAAAATGATTGGCAAGGACCCTACAACGTTATTAAGAAAATGG
Organism: Xylota sylvarum; assembly: GCA_905220385.1. Taxonomy (NCBI): domain Eukaryota; kingdom Metazoa; phylum Arthropoda; class Insecta; order Diptera; family Syrphidae; genus Xylota; species Xylota sylvarum. Next base: position 76,764,347 of record LR999958.1, on the reverse strand, counting down.
GCGATGTACTCTATCAAATCGTCAGGATAGGAGGAGGCAAATCACTTATACTGCATAGGGATCGGTTTGCACTATGCCAGCTTTCTCCGTAGGAATATATGTCATCCTTTCTTTCTTCACTGGACACTTTGGTCTGGCGACTGAGGGCAACCGATATCTTTTAATGGGGGAGCAGTGTTACGACCTTAAAGATCACCACGGACAGTGAATACCATGACCTGCAGATTAGAATTCTAGCCCAATGCACAAAAAACCTTACAAATGCTCCCTGACTAGTTCAGACACCACCCACGGAGTAATGAAACCTAACACCACCTGAGTTTCAACCACTACACCAGAAAAATCTGTCCTATCTTCCCTTCTTCCTTCCGACTTTACGCTGAAAGAGTGCATACTCTTAGGCGTAAGTCAATAATATCGCTTACGCTGTGTACTTGCATACATTATAAGGGTATTCATAATCCCTTGAGCATTATAAAAAAAAAAAAAACATATCCTCCTATCCTCCTCTCTATAAAGTGGGAGTGGCCAAATTGCATTTCGTACTCAAATATGGCTATAACCTCGGACGTTTGAGGATGCTACATGTAAAATTTTGTCAAAATCGGTTTTTTGATGAAAACGCCCACGAAAAGTGGGCGTGGCCAAAACTGCTCTATGTGCGAATTGTAGGGAATCTGAATACCTAAATATTTTGTCTTAAGAAAATTTTTCGGTTTCATATAATTTAGTGAAGTTATAAAAAAGTGGGCGTGGCTGTGGGCGGATGTAAAAAACATTTACACTGTATCTTTTCGTTAGAAGCCCAGATATGAAATTTCAGCGTCCTAGTTAAAAATTTAAGGCCCAAAAATCGGTTTTATGATGAAAACGCCCCCAAAAAGTGGGCGTGGCCCAAACTTTTGTATGAGTAGATTGTAGGGAGTCTGAATGCCTAAATATTTGGTCTTAACAAAATTTTTCGGTTTCATGAAAAAGTTATGAAAAAGTGGGCGTGGCAGTGGGCGGATTTCAAAAATTTTTACACTTGTACTGTATCTTTTTCTCAGAAGCCCAGATATGAATTTCATCGTCCTAGCTCAAAATTTAAGGCCCAAAAAGCGGTGACATACGGACGGACGGACGGACGGACGGACGGAAGGACGGACGGTCATCGCTCAATCGATTTCGCTATTGATGCTGATCACGAATATATATACTTTATAGGGTCTATCTCGATTATTTCTCTATGTTACAAACTATGTGTCAAACTTAATATACCCTTAGGATAGGGTATAAATATGGAGCTTTTTGTAATATTTGCAAAAAATACGCATTGCACAATACATCCCGAACAAGATTGTTAGCGCATCGGTATTTATTTCATTTTCTGATGTTATTTGAATTCAAAAGGAAAAGATGTTTAAATCCTGCAGCTACAATTTCATCTGCAAACAACTCGTTTATCAAATCGGATTCAACTATTTCTTGCGAAACGTTTGAAGAAAACTTTTGTTTGGATATCTATTCTGAAAGTTCAAGAATTGTCGGCGCAGGGACATAAGTCCCAAACTTTTTTTTCGGGACTTATGCCCCACTCCATCGGGACATAAGTCCCAAAACGAATTAGGGACGGTTTTTCGATGAAAACGGCCCCCAAAAAGTGGGCATGGCCAACACTTTTGAATGAGTGAATTATAGGGAATTGAAATGCCTAAATAATTGGTGTTAACAAAATTTTTCGGTTTCATATAATTTAGTGAAGTTATGAAAAAGTGGGTGTAGCAGTGGGCGGTTTTGAAAAATGTTTACACTTGTACTGCTTCTTCTTCTCAAAAGCCCAGATATGCAGTTTCATCCTCCTAGCTCAAAATTTAAGGCCCAAAAAGTAGTGACATACAGACGGACGGACGGACGGACATGGCTAAATCGTCTTCGCTCTTGATGCTGATCATGAATATATATATGTACTTTATAGGGTCTATCTCGATTATTTCTCTATGTTACAAACTAGGTGTCAAACTTAATATACCCTTAAGATAGGGTATCAAAACATACAGAAAAGCTACAATCCGTCTGGAACGGATCGTATGATACCCTATCCTCCTACCTATAAAGTGGGCGTGGCCGAATTGAATTTTGTACTCAAATATGGCTGTAACGTCGAACGTTTGAGGATGTTACATGTAAAATCTCATCAAAATCAGTTTTTTGATTAAAACGCCCCCAAAAAGTGGGCGTGGCCAAAAGTGTTGTATGGATGAATTATAGGGAATTGAAATGCCTAAATATTTGGTCTTAGCAAAATTTTTCGGTTTCATATAATTTAGCGAAGTTATGAAAAAGTGGGCGGATTTCAAAAACGTTTACACTTGTACTGTATCTTTTTCTCTGGAGCCCAGATATGAAATTTCATCCTCCTAGCTCAAAATTTAAGGCCCAAAAAGTGGGGACATGCAGACGAACGAACGGACGGACGGTCATCGCTCAATCGATTACGCTACTGATGCTGGTCACGAATATACATACTTTATAGGGTCTACTCGATTAAACCTCTATGTTACATACTATGTGTCAAACTTAATAGACCCTTAGGATAGGGTATAAAAACTCAGACCATCGTACGCAGATATAATACCCAAACGTAAGTTCTTGTCAAATCAGCTTTCGGCCGAAGTGTATAAAAATTGTGTACAGAATCTAAATCATCTAATCAACGGATTCTGCCCTATTGCTACATACATAGCAACGTTTCACGGCGAAACAGGGACACTGCCCTCATTCATTAATTCAGTTATAAGAACTACGGAGAAGATGATGCACCAGATGTTTACCAGGCAATTTATGATGGGAAAATTCAAGGCGTCGCAAAGAACATCCTCAACATTGATCCACCAACTACCTGGGATGAATGCAAAACCCGATTGAAGCAGCATTTTAGAGCATTGAAGGACGAGCTGACAATCACCAGAGACATCGGATTTTTTAGAGTAAGTAGTATAAGTGAACTAGATTATAAATTGAAACAATTTGTAGAAACAATAACAGAATTCGCAGCGTTTAATGAAAATGGCGAAATTACAAAAAAATTTTACGGTATGTTAGTCCAGAAAGTGAAGGAAATTGCAGCTGGCTCCTTAGCATACGCCATAATGAATAAGTATGATATAGGAGAAATTAGGAATATCGTTAATACATTTATAGGGCAAGATGAAAGCAACCTAAGGAACTCTCAAAGAAAACAAAACTACCAAAACAGACGTCAACACTATGACAATAACACGAACCGGGATAGACCAAACAATAATAGGCAATATAATCACAACCGAAATGATAGCTCAAGACATTTTAGGAACCACGAGAACAGTTCAGAAAATTTTAGGAATTGCGCAAATAATAGTTCAGGAAATTTCAGGAACCATGAGAATAGTTCAGGAAATTTTAGGAACCGCGGAAATGATAGTTCAGGAAATTTTAGGAACCATGAAAATAATTCAGGAATTTTAGTAACGGAATAGAACCAATGGACACTTTATCCTGAAGTTACGCTAGGCTAGTTAACAATATAACAAACAGAACATAAATCGAACAGAAAGCCTACCAGAAAATTACAATATATAGCCTACCAGAAAATTACCCTATATAGTCGTAAAAACTAAAAATGATAAGCACACACTAAGGATACTAATTGACCCAGGGTCAAAAACAAGTATTCTTAACCCAGAGATATGCCATCCCAAATGGCAAATTAAACTTAAATCACCTGTTAAGATACTTACAACTAGTACACCTATATTTACACACAGAAAAGTAAGAATCTCCTTATTTAAAGAATTCGGCGCATTAAATAAAACCGCGGAAATCCTTGAATATAAATTTCATCACACCTTTGACGGTTTAGTAGGAAATAATATTTTGTTACCATTAGAGGCGATTCTCGACTACAAGAGAAGAGTCCTAATTGTAAATGAAAAACATACAGAAAAGCTACAATCCGTCTGGAACGGATCGTATGATACCCTATCCTCCTCTCTGTAAAGTGGGCGTGGCCAAATTGCATTTTGTACTCAAATATAGCTATAATGTCGAACGTTTGAGGATGTTACATGTAAAATTTTATCAAAATAGATTTTTTGATGATAACGCCCCCAAAAAGTGGGCGTGGCCAAATCTTTTGTATAGGTGGATTGTAGGGAATCTGAATGACTAAATATTTGGTCTTAACAAAATTTTTCGGTTTCATATAATTTAGTGAAGTTATGGAAAAGTGGGCGTGGCAGTGGGCGGATTTCAAAAATTTTTACACTTGTACTGTATCTTTTTCTCAGAAGCCCAGATATGAAATTTCATCGTCCTAGCTCAAAATTTAAGGCCCAAAAAGCGGTGACATATGGGCAGACGGACGGTCATCGCTCAATCGATTTCGCTATTGATACTGATCACGAATATATATACTTTATAGGGTCTATCTCGATTATTTCTCTATGTTACAAACTATGTGTCAAACTTAATATACCCTTAGGATAGGGTATAAACAGGAAATGATATCCCAATCTACACCTAGGTACCCAGAGGTACATAAAAGCGAGGTATTTCGTCAAATAAAAGAGATGCTAGAGCAAGGCATTATCCGCAATAGCAGCTTGCCATATTCCGCACCCATCTGGAGCGACCCGAAGAAGGTAGACGCTTCTGGAAAACAAAAATGAAGGATCGTCATCGATTATCGAAAGCTCAACGAAGTTTCGATAGATGGTAAGTTCCCCATTCCAAATATCGATGATATATTCGATAAACTGGGAAAAGCACAGTACTTAACAACATTAGATTTGGCTACAGGGTTTCACCAGATCGAAAAAGCAGATGAGGATATAAAACATACAGAAAAGCTACAATCCGTCTGGAACGGATCGTCTGATACCCTATTCTCCTCTCTATAAAGTGGGCGTGGCCAAATTGCATTTTGTACTCAAATATAGCTATAATGTCGAACGTTTGAGGATGTTACATGTAAAATTTTATCAAAATAGGTTTTTTGATGATAACGCCCACAAAACGTGGGCGTGGCCAAAACCGTTCTATGGGTGAATTGTAGGGAATCTAAATACCCAAATATTTGGTCTTAACAAAATTTTTCGGTTTCATATAATTTAGTGAAGTTATAAAAAAGTAGGCGTAGCAGTGGGCGGATGTAAAAAAATTTTACACTTGTACTGTATCTTTTTCTTGGAAGCCCAGATATGAAATTTCAGCGTCCTAGTTAAAAATTTAAGGCAGTACAAGTGTAAAAATGTTTGAAATCCGCCCACTGCCACGCCCACTTTTTCATAACTTCACTAAATTATATAAAACCGAAAAATTTTGTTAAGACCAAATATTTAGGCCTTTAGACTCCCTACAATCCACTCATACAAAAGTTTTGGCCACGCCCACTTGAAATTTCATCATCCTAGCTCAAAATTTAGGGCCCAATAAGCGGTGACATACGGACGGACGGACGGACGGTCATCGCTCAATCGATTTCGTTATTGATGCTGATCACGAATATATATGCTTTATAGGGTCTATCTCGATTATTTCTCTATGTTACAAACTATGTGTCAAACTTAATATACCCTTAGGATAGGGTATAAACATACAGAAAAGCTACAATCCGTCTGGAACGGATCGTATGATACCCTATCCTCCTCTCTATAAAGTGGACGTGACCAAATTGTACCAATTGTAAACGGTCATCGCTCAATCGATTTCGCTATTGATGCTGATCACGTATATATATACTTTATAGGGTCTATCTCGATTATTTCTCTATGTTACAAACTATGTGTCAAACTTAATATACCCTTAGGATATTGTATAAACACACTGTTTGGGATACATGGCTTCCATACTATGTTTATACCCTATCCTAAGGGTATATTAAGTTTGACACATAGTTTGTAACATAGAGAAATAATCGAGATACACCCTATAAAGTATATATATTCGTGATCAGCATCAATAGCGAAATCGATTGAGCGATGACCGTCCGTCCGTCCGTATGTCACCGCTTTTTGGGCCTTAAATTTAAATTTTGAGCTAGGACGATGAAATTTCATATCTGGGCTTCTGAGAAAAAGATACAGTACAAGTGTAAAAATTTTTGAAATCCGCCCACTGCCACGCCCACTTTTTCATAACTTCACTAAATTATATGAAACCGACAAATTTTGTTAAGAAAAAATATTTAGGCATTCAGATTCCCTACAATCCACCCTTACAAAAGTTTTGGCCACGCCCACTTTTTGGGGGCGTTTTCATCACAAAACCGATTTTTGTTCCTTAAATTTTTAACTAGGACGATGAAATTTCATATCTGGGCTTCCAAGAAAGAGATAGAGTACAAGTGTAAAATTTTTTTACATCCGCCCACTGCTACGCCTACTTTTTTATAACTTCACTAAATTATATGAAAATGAAACTGAATAAAAAAACATACAGAATAGCTACAATCCGTCTGGAACGGATCGTATGATACTCTATCCTCCTCTCTATAAAGTGGGCGTGGTCAAATTGCATTTTGTACTCAAATATAGCTATAATGTCGAACGTTTGAGGATGTTACATGTAAAATTTTATCAAAATAGGTTTTTTGATAATAACGCCCCCAAAAAGTGGGCGTGGCCAAAACTCTTCTATGGGTGAATTGTAGGGAATCTAAATACCCAAATATTTGGTCTTAACAAAATTTTTCGGTTTCATGTAATTTAGTGAAGTTATAAAAAAGTAGGCGTGGCAGTGGGCGGATTTCAAACATTTTTACACTTGTACTGCCTTAAATTTTTAACTAGGACGCTGAAATTTCATATCTGGGCTTCCAAGAAAAAGATACAGTACAAGTGTAAAATTTTTTTACATCCGCCCACTGCTACGCCTACTTTTTTATAACTTCACTAAATTATATGAAAATGAAACTGAATAAAAAAACATACAGAATAGCTACAATCCGTCTGGAACGGATCGTATGATACTCTATCCTCCTCTCTATAAAGTGGGCGTGGTCAAATTGCATTTTGTACTCAAATATAGCTATAATGTCGAACGTTTGAGGATGTTACATGTAAAATTTTATCAAAATAGGTTTTTTGATAATAACGCCCCCAAAAAGTGGGCGTGGCCAAAACTCTTCTATGGGTGAATTGTAGGGAATCTAAATACCCAAATATTTGGTCTTAACAAAATTTTTCGGTTTCATGTAATTTAGTGAAGTTATAAAAAAGTAGGCGTGGCAGTGGGCGGATGTAAAAAAATTTTACACTTGTACTGTATCTTTTTCTTGGAAACCCAGATATGAAATTTCAGCGCCCTAGTTAAAAATTTAAACCCCAAAAATCGGTTTTGTGATGAAAACGCCCCCAAAAAGTGGGCGTGGCCAAAACTTTTGTATGGGTGGATTGAAGGGAATCTGAATGCCTAAATATTTGGTCTTAACAAAATTTTTCGGTTTCATATAATTTAGTGAAGTTATGAAAAAGTGGGCGTGGCAGTGGGCGGATTTCAAAAATTTTTACACTTGTGCTGTATCTTTTTCTCAGAAGACCAGATATGAAATTTCATCGTCCTAGCTCAAAATTTAAGGCCCAAAAAGCGGTGACATACGGACGGACGGACGGTCATCGCTCAATCGATTTCGCTATTGATGCTGATCACGAATATATATACTTTATAGGGTCTATCTCGATTATTTCTCTATGTTACAAACTATGTGTCAAACTTAATATACCCTTAGGATAGGGTATAAAAATACATCATTATGTGCTTTTCGAAAAACACCCAGCGTCGCTTTGAGGAATGGTTCGTGTAACTTACCCCTTAAACATCTACGCATCATAAATGGTCTGCCTATCGCCAGCAACGCCAACTGTTTCAGCTAGAAGCAAGTTTATATGACTTCTGTCATCTCATAGCGTTTTGTGTATTCCACATGAACAGTTATTTCTTTTTATAGACGAAAGTTAAAATAATAAATTAATTACTCAGTGCTGTTAATAAATCATTATGAGTGATATACAAGAGAAGGATTCAAATGGTGAAATCCAAAAAGAAAATTCTGTTGCAGATTTACCCGTCAAAATCACGGAGCAAGAAAGGAGACGTCAGCGTGCTCCAGAAAGTGAGGTTAGTAGAAATTATACCTCGTTCGACTCGGAATCTGATTGGAATTCTTAAAGACCTCTAAACAAAAGACCAAAAAAAGATCCGAGGTTTGATGCTCTGATTAATCAAGTAAGTTATTTAACAAATTTCATAACATCCCAACAATTTCCATCCTCGGGGGAATGGGACGAATTGAATTTACCATCAACAAGTAGAGCAAGAGATGCCAGTACACCTTTCCTGTTCAGACAAGAATGCTCGATTTTGGTGAGACAAAGACCTACGTCGACAACAAATATGCAATTAAACAAGCACCTCATGCTAAAGTGGAGTCTTTGATAAAGCTGCAGCATTTTCTTTCCGATTCATGGAAAGATGTGAAATACTCGAAGTCGCTCCAGGGTTTCTAAGCTGCTCCTGGCTTTATTGAATACGAGGGAAAGACTATTTGCATCGACTGAAAGAGTAATGGCAGGTCTGACAAATGGCATGTTGGATTCAAAAGATTTAATGCGATCAGGTTTACAATCTATAACTAACTGGGCAAATAGTTCTCCAAGTGAGTTTACTCCTTCTAACTTACTGGATAAGTTCGTAGAATTATTTGGACCAGATTCTGAAAACTATAAGGTCATAGAACAAATGTTACAAGTAGTCTGTGGAAAGAGGGCCGAGTGTATCGAGGTAAGACGCGAGCGCATTCTATCGGAAATGTGAAATACAAACTTGCAGTCCACATTGCGAAAAGTACCTCCAAGTGCTGAACATCTTTTCGATCGTACCAATTTGGCCTCCATAATTAATTCACTTGGTGGTACATCTGTGTGGCTTAATCCGCCCACTTACTTGAAAGATAAGAGAGAATCTGAACGAAATACGAATTTCCAAGAACAGTCCTCAAATACTTTCCATTCATCTCGTACTTTTCGTAATGATTTTCGTTCGTCTAATAGAGGCAGAACAATGCGCAAGAAATTTAGAAAGGATTCAAAGAATAATTCCTAAGTACAAAAGATAAGAAGCGACAATCAAAACAAATTATTCAAAAATTTCAAACAAATTGGCTTTCCTTGGGAGCAAACAATTTTATAATGAAAATCATCTCTGGTGTTCGAATTCCTTAAATTTCCCAACTTCTCCAAATATGACGAGATGGATGATGATTTGAAGCTTCAAAATATGTTGGAAACGCCGAACATCGCAGGCCCAAGTTTCTTGTTCAGAAAAGCGACGAAAGCTTTCTTCCCATATTTGACCTTCGAGGTCTGAATTCTTATATAAAGACAAAGCATTTTCAACTAATTTCCCATGCATTAGTCCCAGAGTTTCTCCAAAAACACGACTGGATGGTAAAAATCGATCTATCTTAATCATACTTTCCCATATTGATGAGCTATCGTTGTTTCCTACGGCTAGTTTACAACGAGGAGTTACTGGAAATGACAGCTCGACCATTCATCCTATCTTCAGCTCGTCAAATATTTGCTGCCTTAACGAATTGGATCGCGGAGATCCTTCGAAAGCGTGGCATTCGGGTCTTAGTCCATCTAGACGACTTTTTGGTTGCCCATCAGGACAAGAACAAATTAATTTCACAAACCGCGGAGGTTGTAAATACTTTGAAATTTCTGGAATGGCAGATCAACTACCAAAAAGCGGAACTGGACCCAATGCAGCAACTCGAGTATCTCGGAGTAACATGGGACACCAAGGCCAATACAATTTTTCTCTCAAAAAAGAAAACAGAGAAGATATTACATGCAATAAAAACTTTTTGACCAAACAGCTCCGCAGCGAGAAACAGGTTCAAAGATTGTTAGGCCAGTTGAATTTCGCAAGGGGTCGCCTGTACTGCCGTCATTTGCAAATATATTGTCGCCGCTTCAATCGAAAGCCGACAAAGAAGCAAAGGGTGTCTCCTCAAGTAATTGTCGACTTAAGGTGGTGGCGCGGAGCCATTCACATAAAGTCGGATTTGCATCCAAAGCCCTAAACCAATTTCTTAACGACAGATGCAGCGGACACTGGTTGGGGAACGCAGGTAGACGAAAAACTGTTGTCCGGCCTCTGGAACAGAAAGAACAGAAAAAGTGGTATTCAAACCGAAAAGAATTGTTTGCGGTTTATGCGGCCTTGAGTGCAGAAAAACATCATCTGAGCAATGCCCACATTCTTGTCCAGTCAAACAACAAGACATTAGTAGTATACATTCGAAAAGAAGGCGGAACACACTCTTTAAGTCTACTGGCACCAACTTGAAAATTATTGATGCTGGCAGACCGTGTGAAAATTCGGCTATCAGCACAATACCTTCCGGGTAGGTACAACTGCATTGCATACCATCTGTCTCGGGGACGGCATCCGCAGAGTGGCACCTGCTGTCTTCGGCAACAAACAAAATCTTCAATCATTGGGGCACTCCAGACGTCGATTTATTCGCGTCTGCAGAAACAACCGTCGTAAACAGCTACGTCTCATTAGACTGCAGAGATCAGTTTGTTCTCTTCTCAAACGCCTTCAGCCATCAGTGGGACTTCCCACTGGGTTGGATATTTCCACCACCCAATGTAATGCCCAGGGTATTAGCCCACTTGAATTCGGCGAAAGGACGCTACATTATAGTGGCACCAGTTTGGGAAAAAAACGTTTTGGATGTCAGATTTGAGGTCACGAGCCCTAACAAATCCGATGGATGTGTCAACCAACCTTCCGCCAGCTCAAGTAGACCGTCTGGCCTTCAGGCCTGGTTAGTTGGAAGAACAACTTTTCAATGAGAGCTGGAGGCCTTCCAGCAATTAAACGGTGGCTAGTCTGGTGCCAAAAAAATTTAGTAAACCCGAACTCACCACAATCTCAACACATTGCGAGGTTTTTAGCGCATTTGTTTTTAGACGAGAATCTAGCGTATAGTACAATTTTAGTTCACAAGTCAGCCATAGCTACTTTCTGTGTCCAGTTAGCAGAAGAATTATCCGAAAATATTTTGGTTAAACAAGTGCTTAAAGCAATTGCAGCTGCTCAGCCGAGGAAAGTACAATTGCTGATTTGTGATCCCCAGATTGGTTTTGATTGGTTGGTTTCGTCTAATGCCAAGAATACATTGTTAAAGGTATCTAGACGAACGGCTAGCATCAGGTCGCATATTAGTTACTTTTGGTGAAATTTTGAATTAAAATAAAAAACCTTTTTCACATAGCGTTTTGTGCCTTATCACCAGCAGATATCAAACACGTCTACAAAACGACGCTGTGTGTTTTTCAAAAAGCACATGATTTTTGTGTGTTTTTTTTTCCAGCACATAATAACAATTTTGTTGCAACTCAAAATTTCATATTACTTTTCTTTTAAAATATGTTTAAATATGCCCAAATGATATATAGTAACAATTTCTTTAAAGAAAAAGAAATATCAAAATTAGTAGCAGAATTTGATATATGATCAAAGCTTTTTGTGAAAGATGATATTATAATAGATACATTTTATAAACAGGTCAAAGAAATTGGAGAAATACTAAAGTCAAAGAGAACAAAATTAATAATTGCAGATTTATCTATAAAAGAGAGGGAATTCCAAACAATGGCGACGTTTGAGATAATAACAACATTAAAAATAATACCAGAATTTAACGGAGAATTTGACCGGTTAACCAGCTTTCTGAATATGATACAATTTGTACATGACACTCTTAAGGACGACACTGAAAAAGAAATATTATATAAATTTGTAATAGAGACTAGACTTTCGGATAGAGTGAGGAATAAACTAAATACAGAAATAGTTTCCAAAAGCATCAAGGAACTAGCGACAACTCTGAAGAAACTATAAAAGGACAATAAAAGTGCACTACAATTACAGAGTGAGTTAGCTAAAGTTATTCAGGGAAATAGGAACACTATGAATTTCGCGGCAAAAATTTAAACAATAGTAGCCGACCTTAATAGTATACAAATAACAGAGCAAGGAGAAGAAGCAAGGACGGTGGTAACAAAACTTAATGACCAATTAGGGTTAAACACATTTCAAAATGGTTTAAATCAGCCAACACAGTCAACCGTGTTTGCAGCTAGACCAAAAACGCTAGGTGAAACAATTCAATTATCTTCTAAACTAGAAAGCTCAGGTGGACACGAATAAATCATTTTTATACACACAGAAGATACAATACCAATACATGGAGAAATCAAACAGTTAGAAACAATGGGAATAGGAATTTTCACCAACAATATAACAAAAACGATAAGTACAATAACAACACTAACATGAATCATAGACAGAACAGCAATAGGAACAGTAGCAATAACAGCGGTAATAATAGTTCAAGAAATACTAACGACATTAGAAATAATTATACTAATTATAGGAATAATAATAACAATAATAGGTATAGAAACAATAACAACAATGATAATACACCTAGAAAAGTTAACCACATCAATAGTTCGGGAAACGGACAACAAGTCTCCGAAGTCCTGAGAGACTCCGAATACCACGTGACAAACAAACAATAAAGTCAATTTTTCATCTAATGTAATAGATTAAAGTAACACCAAGTAGTTTTTGTATACCACATCTTTTATATATCCTCTAAACACAGCCATTTGGGTGGCATTGGAAATGATAGTGTGTTTAAGTCCATACGTATCTTAAGAAAAAACATACAGAAAAGCTACAATCCATCTGGAACGGATCGTATGATACCCTATCCTCCTTTTTATAAAGTGGGCGTGGCCAAATTGCGTTTTGTACTCAAATATAGCTATAACCTCGATCGTTTGAGGATGTTACATGTAAAATTTTATCAAAATCGGTTTTTTGATGAAAACGCCCCCAAAAAGTGGGCGTAACCAAAACTGTTCTATGGGTGAATTGTAGGGAATCTGTATACCTAAATATTTGGTCTTAACAAAATTTTTCGGTTTCATATAATTTAGTGAAGTTATGAAAAAGTGGGCGTGGCAGTGGGCGGATTTCAAAAATTTTTACACTTGTACTGTATCTTTTTCTCAGAAGCCCAGATATGAAATTTCATCGTCCTAGCTCAAAATTTAAGGCCCAAAAAGCGGTGACATACGAACGGACGGACGGACGGACGGACGGTCATCGCTCAATCGATTTCGCTATTGATGCTGATCACGAATATATATACTTTATAGGGTCTATCTCGATTATTTCTCTATGTTACAAACTATGTGTCAAACTTAATATACCCTTAGGATAGGGTATAAACATACAGAAAAGTTACAATCCCTACCTACCCTATCCTCCTTGCTATGTAGCCCTTATAAAGTGGGCGAGGTGGTATCGCATTTTGTACTGAAATACGAAGTCGAACGTTTGAGGATGTTAAACGTCCTAGCTCAAAATTTAAGGCACAAAACGCGGTGACATACGGACGGACGGACGGACGCACGGACGGACGGTCATCGCTCAATCGATTTCGCTATTGCTGCTGATCACGAATATATATACTTTATAGGGTCTATCTCGATTATTTCTCTATGTTACAAACTATGTGTCAAACTTAATATACCCTTAGGACAGGGTATAAAAACATATAAATATGTAATAAAAATTAAAACAAACATACATATGATACCCTATCCTCCTCTCTATAAAGTGGCCGTTTCCAAATTGCATTTTGTACTCAAATATAGCTATAACGTCGAACGTTTGAGGATGTTACATGTAAAATTTTATCAAAATCGGTTTTTTGATGAAAACGCCCCCAAAAGGTGGGCGTAACCAAAACGTTTGTATGAATGGATTGTAGGGAGTCTGAATGCCTAACTATTTGGCCTTAACAAAATTTTTCGGTTTCATATAATTTAGTGAAGTTATAAAAAAATAGGCGTGGCAGAGGGCGGATTTAAAAAAATTTGATACTTGTATTGTATCATTTTCTTGGAAGCCCAGATATGAAATTTCATCCTCCTAGTTAAAAATTTAAGGTCAAAACATACAGAAAAGCTACAATCCGTCTGGAACGGATCGTATGATACCCTATCCTCCTCTCTATAAAGTGGGCGTGGCCAAATTGTATTTTGTACTCAAATATAGCTATAATGTCGAACATTTGAGGATGTTACATGTAAAATTTTATCAAAATAGGTTTTTTTATTATAACGCCCCCAAAAAGTGGACGTGGCCAAAACTGTTCTATGGCTGAATTGTAGGGAATCTAAATACCCAAATATTTGGTCTTAACAAAATTTTTCGGTTTCATATAATTTAGTGAAGTTATAAAAAAGTAGGCGTGGCAGTGGGCGGATGTAAAAAAAATTTACACTTGTACTGTATCTTTTTCTTGGAAGCCCAGATATGAAATTTCAGCGTCCTAGTTAAAAATTTAAGGCCCAAAACTCGGTTTTGTAATGAAAACGCCCCCAAAAAGTGGGCGTGGCCAAAATTTTTGTATGGGTGGATTGTAGGGAATCTGAATGCCTAAATATTTGGTTTTAACAAAATTTTTCGGTTTCATATAATTTAGTGAAGTTATGAAACAGTGGGCGTGGCAGTGGGCGGATTTCAAAAATTTTTACACTTGTACTGTATCTTTTTCTCAGAAGCCCAGATATGAAATTTCATCGTCCTAGCTCAAAATTTAATTCCCAAAAAGCATTGACATACGGACGGACGGTCATCGCTCAATCGATTTCGCTATTGATGCTGATCACGAATATATATACTTTATAGGGTCTATCTCGAATTTTTCTCTATGTTATAAACTATGTGTCAAACTATGTGGTCATTTACCCTGAATCATATTTTTAGATACATAGTACATATAGATAGCATTAGATTATTACTAAAGGAAATTTACCATTTGCCAACAATTCTTCCTAATCCGAATCCACTGGTTCTTGTTGGAGCGAGATGGCTCTGCATTCTGCCACTAGATATGTTTATGTCTTTGCAATATTTCTTGGTATTGGTCAGAGTGACCCAAGCTATTCCCTTTAAACGCCCTTTAAACGACATCCCTAATAGGCAGTATAGGTGTGGAGTGCAATCTCAGAGGTAACATCTGGCAGCGAGCATGCGGCTGGAAGTAGCACTTAAATTTAGTAATTTTTTTTATGTAATGTACATATGTATTTATTAAGTAAGAATTTTAAAAGAACTTTCTAAGCTTAACTCGAGTACATCCATCATATTTATCATTAATACTGATGATGATTTATGTCCAGACTAATACAGGGTGACTTTAATCAACTAAAATCAATTTTCTTAGTTGAATAATGAAATAAAGGAATAATTTATTTTGTTTTTATGCCCTATTCTATAGGGTATATAAAGTTTGACATATATTTAATATGTAACATACAGAAAAGCTACAATCCGTCTGGAACGGATCGTCTGATACCCTATCCTCCTCTCTATAAAGTGGGCGTGGCCAAATTGCATTTTGTACTCAAATATAGCTATAATGTCGAACGTTTGAGGATGTTACATGTAAAATTTCATGAAAATCGGTTTTTTGATGAAAACGCCCCAAAAAGTGGGCGTGACCAAAACTGTTCTTTGGGTGAATTGTAGGGAATCTGTATACCAAAATATTTGGTCTTAACAAAATTTTTCGGTTTCATATAATGTAGTGAAGTTATAAAAAAGTAGGCGTGGCAGTGGGCGGATGTAAAAAAAATTGACACTTCTACTGTATCTTTTCGTCATAAGCCCAGATATGAAATTTCAGCGTCCTAGTTAATAATTTAAGGCCCAAAACTCGGTTTTGTGATGAAAACGCCCCCAAAAAGTGGGCGGGGCCAAAACTTTTGTATGGGTGGATTGTAGGGAATCTGAATGCCTAAATATTTGGTCTTAACAAAATTTTTCGGTTTCATATAATTTAGTGAAGTTATGAAAAAGTGTTCGTGTCAGTGGGCGGATTTCAAAAATTTTTACACTTGTACTGTATCTTTTTCTCAGAAGCCCAGATATAAAATTTCATCGTCCTAGCTCAAAATTTAAGGCCCAAAAAGCGGTGACATACGGACGGACGGACGGACGGACGGTCATCGCTCAATCGATTTCGCTATTGATGCTGATCACGAATATATATACTTTATAGGGTCTATCTCGATTATTTCTCTATGTTACAAACTATGTGTCAAACTTAATATACCCTTAGGATAGGGTATAAAAATGAAGAAATAATCGAGATAAAGTCTATAAAGTATATATATATATATTCGTGATAAACATCAATAGCGAAGACGATTGAGTCATGTCTGTCCATCTGTCCGTACGTCCGGCTGTATGTCACCTTTTTTTACGCCTTAAATTTGAAAAGGGAAGCTGTACATGTATAAAAATTTTTGAAATCCGCCCACTTCCACATCCATTTCTTCATATCCTCACTATTTTAACCCTTAAATGCACAACTTAATTAAAAGTTGTGAAAAAAATATATTTCATAGCTAGGGCCCATTACATTCGAGATAAAATATTTTAAAAAATTCTACAATTTTATTTTTCATATTATTTAAAAAAAAACAGGTATGTTGTTTGTATATCCGCACTGCTGAGTATGAAATATACACTTTTGAAATCATAAAAAAATAATCGTTTTGGTTTTAACTCTTTTTATTTATAAAACTTATTGGTACATTTGAAAATTTTTTATTATTTTTTTTCAGAAACATTGTTTTGTTTTTGTGTCGCATAAGGAAACATTACATTTTTCACAATATTTTTGGGTAAAACCTTTGCAATTCGGGTATTTGCAACTTTGCTGTTGGTCTAACCATATTGGCCAATGCGAGGTCTGATCTAACCTAACATCTTTGACAGGTGTTGCTTGAGCTGGTCCCCTTCTTTTCTTTTCGTTCAGCTCACCTTCTACACTGGAACTACTAGGTCGACCGCGTTTTGAGATAGGTAAACCCATCTTGCATAATGATTCAGCCAACTCCAACCTAAATTTGCAAAGGTTCAAAACTCTTGTTCCTGGAACGGTGTTTAAAACATTTTTATATACTATCCAAGAATTTATTATGCTTAGGTCCAGTAAATGGTAAAACAAACGCATAGTCCATTTGCGGCTTTTCATTTGACACATTATACCGACCGATAAAGATGTCCATAAGGTCGACTCCACCCATATGAGCGTTGTATTCCCGTATTATCTTTGGACATGGAATAGATACTTTTTCTTTTCTTGCTCTATCGAATCGCGTAATGGTGGTGGCTGGTTCTGTGCCCACATATGTGCGCACTGGTTTGTTGTCCTTCCAGATTACACTACTCACATCTATACCATCAACATTTGTAACATATTCTTCGTAAGAACCTCTGAGAACGTCTTTATTCATTAGTTGCTTTTTATCTAGAAGCTTGCAGTTACGAAGACGATTTATTCGTACTGTTCCAAGTGAATAAATACCTTCTTTTGCCAAATACAGTGGCTCAAAGTAATAATCGGACACCTATAATATTAAATCACTTATATGAATGCAAATCAAAATAAG
The DNA here is from genome assembly GCA_905220385.1 of Xylota sylvarum. Lineage (NCBI taxonomy): Eukaryota > Metazoa > Arthropoda > Insecta > Diptera > Syrphidae > Xylota > Xylota sylvarum. The sequence goes on along the minus strand of LR999958.1, from coordinate 76,746,765 downwards.
AATATATATTTATATTCATTTTTCAAAAGCATTTTATATAACCTTAACTACAACAAAAAAAATTAAAAAATTCATTCAATAAAATAGCACAAAAAGCAAAAAACAGTAAATTCATCAAAAATTAATCTCAAAGTAATAACCGGACACTTCAATTAACATAAAAACTTTTTATGAATTAAAAGAAAAAATATTTTCGCCTTATTTTTAAAATATTTAATAGACAGTCCTTTATGTTTTAAAACTGCTTTAGGCCCGTCAGGCATTGATAAAACTAATCTTTTGCAATAAGATGGTTCTATCTTACTCCACTCCTCTTTTAAAGCTGCTACCAAGTCTCTTTTGTTGAATATCACGTGGTTTTTCAACTTCCTATCCAAATGATCCCATAAATGCTCGATTACATTTAGATCAGGACTCTGAGGATCACTATCATGGTAATAATGATAGCGATCTCCATTTCCCAGATTTTCAGCACTTTGTCTAAGGTTATCCTTTAGTATTCTCAAATACATCATTTGGTCCATATTTCCTTCAATTACTTGTAAGTTTCCAGGTCCAGCCGCAGACATATGTACATCCGCCACCATGTTTTATAGTGGGTTGCAAGTTTGGTTCTGCAAGTTCGGTATTTGGCTTTCTCCAGACATATGATTGACCATCTGAGCGAAATATATTAAATTTGCTTTCATCACAAAACAGCACGTTCTTCCAGAATGAAAAGTCGCAGTTTTTATACTCCTTTGCAAAATGCTTTCTTTTTTATACTATATATTAAGTTTGACACATAGTTTGTAACATAGAGAAATAATCGAAATAGACCCTATAAAGTATATATATTCGTGATCAGCATCAATAGCGAAATCGATTGAGCGATGACCGTCCGTCCGTCCGTTCGTCCGTCCGTATGTCACCGCTTTTTGGGCCTTAAATTTTGAGCTAGGACGATGAAATTTCATATCTGGGCTTCTGAGAAAGAGATACAGTACAAGTGCAAACATTTTTGAAATCCGCCCACTGCCACGCCCACTTTTTCATAACTTCACTAAATTATATGAAACCGAAAAATTTTGTTAAGACCAAATATTTAGGCATTCAGATTCCCTACAATCCACCCGTACAAAAGTTTTGGCCACGCCCACTTTTTGGGGGCGTTATCATCACAAAACCGATTTTTGGGCCTTAAATTTTTAACTAGGACTCTGAAATTTCATATCTGGGCTTCCAAGAAAAAGATACAGTACAAGTGTAAATTTTTTTTACATCCGCCCACTGCCACGCCCACTTTTTTATAACTTCACTAAATTATATGAAACCGAAAAATTTTGTTAAGACCAAATATTTAGGCATTCAGATTCCCTACAATCCACCCGTACAAAAGTTTTGGCCACGCCCACTTTTTGGGGGCGTTATCATCAAAAAAACCTATTTTGATAAAATTTTACATGTAACATCCTCAAACGTTCGACATTATAGCTATATTTGGTATAGGGTATCATACGATCCGTTCCAGACGGATTGTAGCTTTTCTGTATGTTTTTCTATTACGTTGACATATGTACGGTTTTTTCTAGCTACTCTTCCATTGAAGTTGTGCTTCCGTAATACAATTCTTATTGTTTCAGGATTAGCGGACTTACCTAACTGTGTTTCAGCTTGTACAGCAAGTTTCGGTACACTCAACTTAGGATTTTTCTTTACTTGTCTTACCAACCAGCGCTCTTCGGCCTGTGTGAAGATCTTACGTCGGCTGGGTTTAGGTTTATTCTCCAATGTTTTTGTGGCCAAAAAGCGTTTTAATATGTCGTGGAAGGTAGAATAACTGCTTTTCACTATTTTGCTTATATCACGAATAGATTTTCCCTCATTATGGTGATCAATTATTGACTTTCGCACTTCTAAGGACGTTTGTTGACGTTTTTCCATTTTTATTATTTTTTTCTCAGTGCCACTACAAATCATGTCACCAACTCACTGCTCTAAATATGTCTGACGACTAAAAATTAATACTGAATTCATATTGCAGAAAATGTGCAGCATTGCCAACAGTGTCCGGTTATTACTTTGAGATGTTCGATGAATTAACAATTTTTATTGCATTCACAGTTTGAATGAGCGAATTTTATTTTAGCTTTGTTATAGTTTAGTAATGTAAACCTAGCTAAGTTGGAAATGAAGACATTTGTTTAAAATCTTTTGTCAAATTACTTTTTATTTATGCATTTAGTATAAAAAATGAGGTGTCCGGTTATTACTTTGAGCCACTGTATGTCAATAATGGTATAGAAGTGTAAAAATTGTCAAAGTAAATGATGTGATTTACGTTGCGTGGAACAATCCGCGCTAGTCTAATAACCGTATTCCCCCAATTCCGGTTCTCGAGCTAAAAGGGTGTTCTTTTTTCCACTCCCAGTATACACTTCAAATTTATGAGCATACCCTTGTTGGCTGCAAATGATGTAGAGTTTGAAGCCCCACTTATGTGGTTTGTTCGGCAAATATTGCTTCATATAATGACTCATTTTTGTGGCACATATCAGCTCATCAATAGATAGTTTTTGATGCATTGGAATTTTGCTGAAACGATCGCTGAGGTCATCACGAAGAGGTCTAATTTTGTAAAGCCTATCGTATTGCGGATGTGCTCTAGGCAAGCTTTGATCATTGTCATTGAAGTGTATGACGGTTTAAGTTTTTCAAATTTCTTTAATGGCATAGTTTCTTTGATTGGCCAATAACCAGATTTGTTGCACCAATACAACCTTGTGTTAGGACATTTGAAAACGGAGTGGTAAATCAGTATTCCTAAAAATTTATTGATGTCATTTACACTCAAACCGCCTGGATTGGAAATCTTGTTCTGCGTAGCATATAAGTTACTCTCTGTAACTATTTTTATACCCTATCCTAAGGGTATATTAAGTTTGACACATAGTTTGTAACATAGAGAAATAATCGAGATAGACCCTATAAAGTATATATATTCGTGATCAGCATCAATAGCAAAATCGATTGAGCGATGACCGTCCGTCCGTCCATCCGTCCGTCCGTATGTCACCGCTTTTTGGGCCTTAAATTTTGAGCTAGGACGATGAAATTTCATATCTGGGCTTCTGAGAAAAAGATACAGTACAAGTGTAAAAATTTTTGAAATCCGCCCACTGCCACGCCCACTTTTTCATAACTTCACTAAATTATATGAAACCGAAAAATTTTGTTAAGACCAAATATTTAGGCATTCAGATTCCCTACACTCCACCCATACAAAAGTTTTGGCCACGCCCACATTTTAGGGGCGTTTTCATCACAAAACCGATTTTTGGGCCTTAAATTTTTAACTAGGACGCTGAAATTTCATATCTCGGCTTCCAAGAAAAAGATACAGTACAAGTGTAAAATTTTTTACATCCGCCCACTGCCACGCCTACTTTTTTATAACTTCACTAAATTATATGAAACCGAAAAATTTTGTTAAGACCAAATATTTAGGCATTCAGATTCCCTACAATCCACCCATACAAAAGTTTTGGCCACGCCCACTTTTTGGGGGCGTTGTCATCAAACAACCTATTTTGATAAAATTTTACATGTAACATCCTCAAACGTTCGAGGTTATAGAAATATTTGAGTACAAAATGCAATTTGGCCACGCCCACTTTATAGAGAGGAGGATAGGGTATCATACGATCCGTTCCAGACGGATTGTAGCTTTTCTGTATGTTTATACCCTATCCTAAGGGTATATTAAGTTTGACACATAGTTTGTAACATAGAGAAATAATGGAGATAGACCCTATAAAGTAGATATATTCGTGATCAGCATCAATAGCGAAATCGATTGAGCGATGACCGTCCGTCCGTCCGTCCGTCCATCCGTATGTCACCGCTTTTTGGGCCTTAAATTTTGAGCTAGAACGATGGAATTTCATATCTGGGCTTCTGAGAAGAAGATACAGTACAAGTGTAAAAATTTTTGAAATCCGCCCACTGCCACGCCCACTTTTTCATAACTTCACTAAATTATATGAAACCGAAAAATTTTGATAAGACCAAATATTTAGGCATTCAGATTCCCTATAATCCACCCATACAAAAGTTTTGGCCACGCCCACTTTTTGGGGGCGTTTTCATCACAAAACCGATTTTTGGGCTTTAAATTTTTAACTAGGACGCTTAAACTTCATATCTGGGCTTCCAAGAAAAAGATACAGTACAGGTGTAAAATTTTTTTACATCCGCCCACTGCCACGCCTACTTTTTTATAACTTCACTAAATTATATGAAACCGAAAAATTTTGTTAAGACGAAATATTTGGGTATTTAGATTCCCTACAATTCACCCATAGAAGAGTTTTGGCCACGCCCTCTTTTTGGGGGCGTTTCCATCAAAACACCGATTTTGATAAAATTTTACAAGTAACATCCTCAAACGTTCTAGGTTATAGAAATATTTGAGTACGAAATGCAATTTGGCCACGCCCACTTTATAGAGAGGAGGATAGGGTATCATACGATCCGTTCCAGACGGATTGTAGCTTTTCTGTATGTTTTTCTTAGACTGGGAGTGAAGAAGTATGAAAAGAATTCATATGGCGTCTTGTAGCCTAAAAGTTCATCAGGCAATTCAGTTTCCCCTTGAAATTGAACATCCTCATCGTTTCTAATCAATTTTTTCTTGCGCCACACTAGGGGTCTTGCAGAAGTACGGCCTGAAGGACCAGCACTTTGGAAATGATGGCCAAGTTCTTCTTCGTTCGTGACAGGAAAACCATCATCCACAGTTTCATCGGGTTCGTGTATATTCTGAATAGCCTGACGAGCAAATCTGAAACAATCTTCATCTAAATCCGAGTCTGACTGAATGCAGCCATCTTCGGAGTCATTCAATTCCTCTAAATACTTCTCTATTTCTCTTTGTGACATTCGAGACATACTGAAAACAAACAAACCCAGATCATAGAATGACTTCACCATACATTACATATGTATATATACATATATATACATACGTTCGTGATCAGCATCGATAGCGAAATCGATTCAGCGATGGCCGTCCGTGCGTCCGTCCGTATGTCACTGGTTTTTGGGCCTTAAATTTTGAGCTAGGACGATGAAATATGTGGGCTTCTGAGAAAAAGATACAGTACAAGTGAGAATTTTTTTTAAATCCGCCCACTACCTCGCCCACTTTTTCATAACTTCACTAAATTATATGAAATCGAAAGATTTTATTAAGGACAAATATTTAGATATTCAGAGTGCCTACAATTCTAATGTTCATCAGGTTTGGCCACACCCATGATCTTCTTTGGGGTGCTTGGATCAAAAAATTGATTTTGATGAAATTTGTACATGAAACATCTTCAAATGTTCGAGGTTATCGTCGTAGTTCAATAATAAAACGCATAAGATGTTTTGAATGTAATTCAAGTGGTCGAATGAAAATATTGTGGCGAAGAAAACTTGAATTGTCTACTATAATTAATTAGTGGGCTAATACTAAAACGCGATAGAAAACATACAGAGAGACCACAATCCTCCTTTCTATGTAGCCCCATATTGCATTTTGTACGATAACGTCGAACTTTTGAGGATGTTACATGTAAAACTTCATCAAAATCAGTTTTTGATGAAAACGCCCCCAAAAAGTGGGGATGGCCAAAACTTTTGTATGTGTGGATTTTAGGGAATCTAAATGCCTACATATTTGGTCTTAACAAAATTTTTCAGTTTCATATAATTTAGTGAAGTTATGAAAAAGTGGGCGTGGTAGTGGGAGGATTTCAAACATTTTTACATTTGTACTGTATCCTTTTCTCAGAAGCCCAGATATGAAATTTCATCCTCATAGCTCAAAAATTAAATCCCAAAAAGTGGTGAGGGACGGACGGCCACGGCTAAATCGACTTCGCTATTAGTGCTGATTACGTTCCACAAAATCAGGCCTTAACACCAAATGCCGTATAACGAGTAATGTTTTTTTCATACAAACCCATACAAAATCCATTAGATTGGTTTCAAATTTTCAAAAAATAACCACAAAATTTATAAAACATTATAAAAAATTCATTTATTGTGTGTAAATGCCTATGTTCTTATTTGCCAAATCGTATTAAAACATTAATGTTAAAAAATATTTAAGGAATTTTGCAGCATACGTAATTTAAAATGTACATGCCAAAAATAACTGTAAAATAAAAGCTGAGAATAAAACTGTAATATACGCGTCCATATATACATACACACGTAAGAGAGTCAACACATCTTCTGAATTGAAAACTATGTCCTAAACCAAAACGGGGAAAACCCGTGTCTAAGAATTTCAAACTTAGCGATGCCGATGTCGACTTTGTTGTGCATTATGCATTATGTAAATTGGAGATATGCATATACATACTTTTTATACCCTATCCTCAGGGTATATTAAGTTTGACACATAGTTTGTAACATACATAGAGAAATAATCGATAATATAAAGTATATATATTCGTGATCAGCATCAATAGCGAAATCGATTGAGCGATGACCGTCCGTTCGTCAGTCCGTATGTCACCGCTTTTTGGGCCTTAAATTTTGAGCTAGGACGCTGAAATTTCACATCTGGGCTTCTGAGAAAAAGATACAGTACAAGTGTAAAATTTTTTTAAATCCGCCCACTGCCACGCCTACTTTTTCATAACTTCATTAAATTATATGAAACCGAAAAATTTTATTAAGACCAAATATTTAGGCATTCAGACTCCCTACAATCCACTCATACAAACGTTTTGGCCACGCTCACTTTTTGGGGGCGTTTTCATCAAAAAAAAATTTTTGATAAAATTTTGCATGTAACATCCTCAAACGTTCGAGGTTATAGCCATATTTGAGTACGAAATGCAATTAGGCCACGTCCACTTTATAGAGAGGAGGATAGGGTATCAGACGACCCGTTCTAGACGGATTGTAGCTTTTCTGTATGTTTATACCCTATCCTAAGGGTATATTAAGTTTGACACATAGTTTGTAACATAGAGAAATAATCGAGATAGACCCTATAAAGTATATATATTCGTGATCAGCATCAATAGCGAAATCGATTGAGCGATGACCGTCCGTCCGTCCGTCCGTCCGTATGTCACCGCTTTTTGGGCCTTAAATTTTGAGCTAGGACGCTGAAATTTCACATCTGGGCTTCTGAGAAAAAGATACAGTACAAGTGTAAAATTTTTTTAAATCCGCCCACTGCCACGCCTACTTTTTCATAACTTCATTAAATTATATGAAACCGAAAAATTTTATTAAGACCAAATATTTAGGCATTCAGACTCCCTACAATCCACTCATACAAACGTTTTGGCCACGCTCACTTTTTGGGGGCGTTTTCATCAAAAAAAAATTTTTGATAAAATTTTGCATGTAACATCCTCAAACGTTCGAGGTTATAGCCATATTTGAGTACGAAATGCAATTAGGCCACGTCCACTTTATAGAGAGGAGGATAGGGTATCAGACGATCCGTTCTAGACGGATTGTAGCTTTTCTGTATGTTTATACCCTATCCTAAGGGTATATTAAGTTTGACACATAGTTTGTAACATAGAGAAATAATCGAGATAGACCCTATAAAGTATATATATTCGTGATCAGCATCAATAGCGAAATCGATTGAGCGATGACCGTCCGTCCGTCCGTCCGTCCGTATGTCACCGCTTTTTGGGCCTTAAATTTTGAGCTAGGACGATGAAATTTCATATCTGGGCTTCTGTGAAAAACATACAGTACAGGTGTAAAAATTTTTGAAATCCGCCCACTGCCACGCCCACTTTTTCATAACTTCACTAAATTATATGAAACCGAAAAATTTTGTTAAGACCAAATATTTAGGCATTCAGATTCCCTACAATCCACCCATAGAAAAGTTTTGGCCACGCCCACTTTTTGGGGGCGTTATCATCAAACAACCTATTTTGATAAAATTTTACATGTAACATCCTCAAACGTTCGAGGTTATAGAAATATTTGAGTACAAAATGCAATTTGGCCACGCCCACTTTATAGAGAGGAGGATAGGGTATCATACGATCCGTTCCAGACGGATTGTAGCTTTTCTGTATGTTTATACCCTATCCTAAGGGTATATTAAGTTTGACACATAGTTTGTAACATAGAGAAATAATCGAGATAGACCCTATAAAGTAGATATATTCGTGATCAGCATCAATAGCGAAATCGATTGAGCGATGACCGTCCGTCCGTCCGTCCGTCCGTCCGTATGTCACCGCTTTTTGGGCCTTAAATTTTGAGCTAGAACGATGGAATTTCATATCTGGGCTTCTGAGAAAAAGATACAGTACAAGTGTAAAAATTTTTGAAATCCGCCCACTGCCACGCCCACTTTTTCATAACTTCACTAAATTATATGAAACCGAAAAATTTTGTTAACACCAAATATTTAGGCATTCAGTTTCCCTACAATCCACCCATACAAAAGTTTTGGCCACGCCCACTTTTTGGGGGCGTTTTCATCACAAAACCGATTTTTGGGCCTTAAATTTTTAACTAGGAGGCTGAAATTTCATATCTGGGCTTCCAAGAAAGAGATAGAGTACAAGTGTAAAATTTTTTTACATCCGCCCACTGCCACGCCTACTTTTTTATAACTTCACTAAATTATATGAAACCGAAAAATTTTGTTAAGACCAAATATTTGGGTATTTAGATTCCCTACAATTCACCCGTAGAACAGTTTTGGCCACGCCCACTTTTTGTGGGCGTTTTCATCAAAAAACCGATTTTGATAAAATTTTACATGTAACATCCTCAAACGTTCGGCATTATAGCTATATTTGAGTACAAAATGCAATTTGGCCACGCCCACTTTATAGGGAGGAGGATAGGGTATCAGACGATCCGTTCCAGACGGATTGTAGCTTTTCTGTATTTTCTTTTATATAAAGGAGATAAATAAAGAATATGTGAATTTTAAACTGAAAACTTATAAGTATTTTTCTAGTAATACTAACAACTTCTTTTCGGATCTCCCCATCCCAATAGTTTTGTGAGCCACTGTATATACTTTATAGGACCTATCTCGTTTAGAAAAATAATCGGGATAGACCCTATACAGTATATACATATATTCATGATCAGTAACAATAGCGAAAACGATTGAGCCATGTCCGTCCGTCACCACTTTGTGGGCCTTAAATTTTGAGCTAGGAGGATGAAACATAATATTTGGGCTTCTGAAAAAAGTGTACAAGTCCGCTGCTACACCCACTTTTTCAGAACTTCACTAAATTATATGAAACCGAAAAATTTTGTTTAGTCGAAATATTTAGGCATTCAGATTCGCTACAATTCACACAAACAAAGGTTTTGGCCTCGCCCTTTTTTGGGACGTTGTAATCAAAAAACCGATTTTGATGAAATTTTACATGCAACATCTTCAAACGGTCGACGTTACAGGCATATTTAAGTACAAAATGCAATTTGGCCACGCACACTTTATAGAAAGGCGGATAGGGTATCATACCGTTCTAGACGGATTGTAGCTTTTTTGTATGTTTAATCATACAAACAACACCAATAAATATGTGAAACCCGTACTGCAAAAAAATATTATCGATGTGGGTAACTCAAAAACTGTACGTAGTTTTGACGGATTAATATTACTGAGAGTGTTGGCAGTTACTATGTGTTCAAATTACTTTTAAGTCTCAGCGGCACCAAATTTTTCTTTTTATTTTGTAGACCTGCGTTATCAATCCGATTGGAAGGGGACGTTTTTTATACCCTATCCTAATAGCTTACATATTTAGTTTGTAACATAGAGAAATAATCGAGATAAACCCTATAAAATATATATATTCATGATCAGTATCAAACTTAATATACCCTTAGGATAGGGTATAAAAACGTTCATAAATCAAGATCATTGAGATGTTTTTGTCAAGGCGATCTTGTTTAAATGATCCAGATATATTTTGTTATGTTTGTGGCGAATACACGATAACAAAGTGTCGAAGACCTATGTATGTATGTTTGTATATCTGAATTTGTGCAAAGTGCTTATTTTGCTTATTTAAACATGACAATTAAAGACGTTGGCAAACATTGGATTCCAAACGATGTTTGCAAATTGTGTTGCCAGCATTTAAGACAGTGGATGTAAGGAAAAAAAACGTATTTTGAAGTTTGGTGCCTATAGTTTGGAAGGAACCGAAGGAACCATAATGCCTGCTATTTTTCCTTAGTCGATCTGCGTGGTGTTAACCGACAAATAAATGACGTACCCCGATCTGAAATCTGCTAAGAGACATGTCTCTCATTCAGGAGACCTTTCAGATCTTTCAAGCACCGAATTAAATACATTCGAACCTAGCAAAGGTAGCTACAAGAAAGACCGTGATTTTGAAGCAACATTATCAAAACCCATACTTTTTACTCAAAAAGCTTTAAGTCACCTTATCAGTGGCCTTAACCTTTTAGAATACTTGGTTGTAATATGAGCATCAACGTGTACTATCTGGACAATCATTTGGATAGATTTCCTGAAAATTTTGGCTTTTACAGTGAGGGACAAGGCGAGCGATATCATCACGACCTAAAACATATAGAAGAACGGTACCAGGGTCGATGGGATGAACATATGATCACTAATAACTGCTGGAGTATCAAACTCCAGTATCAGTACTCCAAGAAATCCCGAAAAAGCAGCTTTTTCCACATTCAAACAAATAAATAAACGGTTAAAAATATGAAAAAAAACATTTTTTTTAAAGTAGCGTTAGAATCAGCATAAGGGGCATACTCAAAAACCGTTTTAGTCTTTCCCGCACCAAAACCACTGCAGACCTGTGTTGCCAATATTCCCGATTGAAGGGTTAATTAATCGCGCGCAATCTAAGAGGGGAATTAATTTAATTATTTTAAGGGAGGAAAAAAAGTAAAAACATACAGAAAAGCTACAATCCGTCTGGAACGGATCGTCTGATACCCTATCCTCCTCTCTATAAAGTGGGCGTGGCCAAATTGCATTTTGTACTCAAATATAGCTATAATGTCGAACGTTTGAGGATGTTACATGTAAAATTTCATGAAAATCGGTTTTTTGATGAAAACGCCCCAAAAAGTGGGCGTGACCAAAACTGTTCTTTGGGTGAATTGTAGGGAATCTGTATACCAAAATATTTGGTCTTAACAAAATTTTTCGGTTTCATATAATGTAGTGAAGTTATAAAAAAGTAGGCGGGCAGTGGGCGGATGTAAAAAAAATTGACACTTCTACTGTATCTTTTCGTCATAAGCCCAGATATGAAATTTCAGCGTCCTAGTTAATAATTTAAGGCCCAAAACTCGGTTTTGTGATGAAAACGCCCCCAAAAAGTGGGCGGGGCCAAAACTTTTGTATGGGTGGATTGTAGGGAATCTGAATGCCTAAATATTTGGTCTTAACAAAATTTTTCGGTTTCATATAATTTAGTGAAGTTATGAAAAAGTGGGCGTGGCAGTGGGCGGATTTCAAAAATTTTTACACTTGTACTGTATCTTTTTCTCAGAAGCCCAGATATAAAATTTCATCGTCCTAGCTCAAAATTTAAGGCCCAAAAAGCGGTGACATACGGACGGACGGACGGACGGACGGACGGACGGTCATCGCTCAATCGATTTCGCTATTGATGCTGATCACGAATATATATACTTTATAGGGTCTATCTCGATTATTTCTCTATGTTACAAACTATGTGTCAAACTTAATATACCCTTAGGATAGGGTATAAAAAAACTGGAGGTAAACACAAACACGGCCGCGCACGCGAAATGTAAAGGGTCGAATGAGGGAGAAAGGGAATATCGCAACAACAGCGAATGCGAATTCGCCGACTTCCGACCGCTCAGCAGGGATGGGTTCGGGATGTATTGCGGGATGTTCCTTGGGGTCGGAACACAATGGGCGCCAGGTAATCTTTTAAAGAAAACAATAGGTAAAATTACCAAAACCTTTGTAATAAAAAAGACGTGGTGTAGGTGAACAGAAGTTGGTTTATATATATTTTGGTCTATATATTCGATGGAAAGAACAATGCAGGCCGCAATTAAAAGGAAAAAAAAAGAAACGAAATTCCCAAATCAAAAGGATTGGGGTAAAAGTGAAACAAGTTAAGAAAAATGGCCACGGAGGGTAGCTCGCGATTCCCACACGATACAGAAGTTAGAAAAAAAGAAAAAGGGTCGCGAACAGTTTTAAACACCGGAATGAAATCTTCGGTGACTAATAAAACGAACGGTGGCTTACGCGAAATATATCTATACAATATCCTACACGACTTTCAAAACTATAACAACTCTAATATTGGAAAAAAAACACTCTACTTATCTGGTCCTTTCACTAGTTGGGGAACCTTCCTGCTCCTATCTATCTTCCTGGTTGGGGGAGGTTGGATGCTCTCCGCCACAGTCGCTCTGTATGTTCCTGGTCTCGTCTTCTGGTTTCGTCCTCGTGTTTTGTTCTCGTGTTTTGTTCTCGTGTTTTGGTCTCGTATGGTATGTTTATTTGGTTGTGCCTGGATCCTTCCTGGATCCTCGATATCTTCTCTAGCTTCTTTTTTTTTGCTTCACAGCAACTCTCTCTCGAATTTCTCTCTCTTGTAAAAAAGAACCTCTCTTAGGTCTTAATCTCAAACCAAAAAGGCGACGTGTCGAGACATGTTCGACTTTTTATACATCGGTATGATCGTATGTCCATACACTCGTATGCATTCACGCACTCACACATTCTCACACTCACTCTCAAGACGAATTCAGCCGTCTCCAATGATCTCAGATTTTGAGAAACAGTTCCTGACGCCTGTCTCTTTGGCGGGGAACTGTATGGTGGTATTGGTGGTGGCTGAGTTCGCCTCGTTCTCTCCGCTGCAGTTGATTTAGCTGCCAGAGCAAAGGGAGTCACGTCCAGAGCTCTGACAGCTTCCTCTCTCACGGCTTCAAGGTCTCACTCTCTCTCGTAGCACTGTTCGTTTTGAGTGACTGCTTGGGTTCGCATTCACCCTCCTGACCAGGGCTAATTATAAAACTAAATGGAGACTAGATATTAACCCAAAGTGAAAGGATAAGTTTAACGCGAAAACTCCCTATCGAGTAAACCATCGTGCAGACAATAAGGGACAAAAAGGGTACCCAGGGAATCGGGAGCTATCCTTTACAATATATGGTTTTGGTCCCTTTTTGGGAGATTTGGTTTATAAAAATCGTTGTTTTAGGCAATATCAAACAGTAAAATATAGGGTGGGCTCTCGGCCTTGTGAATTTGGCAGCAGATCGTTTTTGAATGTTGGGGGACCTCGTTAACCCCTTCGATGTATCTCTCACAACATGGAGATCATTTGGACCGTTGGGGGACCTTGTTAACCCCTTCGATGAAAAAGGATCAGGATGAGTCTCCAGGCGGATTGCCTGGCTCTTCCTGCTTGAGACCGTCCGTCTGGCCCTTGGGTACCTGCTTTGTCATCCCCTTCGAGCATATGGGAAAGAGTGAGCACTGGGTTGTAGAACAACCTAGGAACGCTCAGTTAACCCACAGCTCTCAGAGAACAACGGATAAAAGAGAAAAGGCAAGGCAAAAATGGTGGATGGGTAAGACTGGGAAGGATGGAGTGGACAAGGACTTTTGTGCGTAATTTGAACGCAACACCTGTGTAATCTTTACATATATATGTATTTACTTTTTCCTCGAAATTTTCCTCTTTAAAAATAACAACTAATTTTCAATTTAAATTCTGTTTCAGGTGGCGAAGAAACCGCTCGGCAAACAAAGAACACAATCATTGTTTGCTCCCAAAAACGCGCACTTTGTGTTGCAGGGTTGGTTTGTGGGTCTCTGTTAATGACAGCATTGATTGTAGCTTATGGAGGGCAAACGACAGGTTTGTAACTAGAAAAATAAACTCTCTTTTAGTTTTGTGTAATTGTGTAACTTACATTTGTGCAAGCTATTAGTTGCTAATGGATGTTAGAGTAGTAAATAATAGCATAAATAATTAAACCAATAACCGTAAATTCCATGTTTGTGTTTGCTGCCTGTGTTTTACATTTGTTGAGCTGAGAAATACTGTTAAAGTTGAAAATTTCTCCAACAAGAAATATCGCAGGGGTAAAATAAAAATTAGATTACTTCTGATTTGAAATAAAACCATACTAAAAACATACAGAAAAGCTACAATCCGTCTGGAACGGATCGTCTGATACCCTATCCTCCTCTCTATAAAGTGGGAGTGGCCAAATTGCATTTTGTACTCAAATATAGCTATAAATATAATGTCGAACGTTTGAGAATGTTACATGTAAAATTTTATCAAAGTAGGTTTTTTGATGATAACGCCCCCAAAAGTGGGCGTGGCCAAAACTGTTCTACGGGTGAATTGTATGGAATCTAAATACCCAAATATTTGGTCTTACCAAATTTTTCGGTTTCATATAATTTAGTGAAGTTATAAAAAAGTAGGCGTGGCAGTGGGCGGATGTAAACAAATTTTACACTTGTACTGTATTTTTTTCTTGGAGGCCCAGATAAGAAATTTAAGCGTCCTAGTTAAAAATTTAAGGCCCAAAAATCGGTTTTGTGATGAAAACGCCCCCAAAAAGTGGGCATAGCCAAAACTTTTGTATGGGTGGATTGTAGGGAATCTAAATGCCTAAATATTTGGTCTTAACAAAATTTTTCGGTTTCATATAATTTAGTGAAGTTATGAAAAAGTGGGCGGATTTAAAAAATTTGTACACTTGTACTGTATCTTCTTCTCAGAAGCCCAGATATGAAATTTCATCGTCCTAGCTCAAAATTTAAGGCCCAAAAAGCGGTGACATACGGACAGATGGACGGACGGACGGACGGACGGTCATCGCTCAATCGATTTCGCTATTGATGCTGATCACGAATATATATACTTTATAGGGTCTATCTCGATTATTTCTCTATGTTACAAACTATGTGTCAAACTTAATATACCCTTAGGATAGGGTATAAAAATCGTTTTGGTTTTAACTCTTTGTATGTATAAAACTTATTGGTACATTTGAAAATTTTTTATTATTATTTTTAAGAAACATTGTGAAATGTGTAAAAACGCTCTTTTGTTTATACCCTATCCTAAGGGTATATTAAGTTTGACACATAGTTTGTAACATAGAGAAATAATCGAGATAGACCCTATAAAGTATATATATTCGTGATCAGCATCAATAGCGAAATCGATTGAGCGATGACCGTCCGTCCGTCCGTATGTCACCGCTTTTTGGGCCTTAAATTTTGAGCTAGGACGATGAAATTTCATATCTGGGCTTCTGAGAAAAAGATACAGTACAAGTGTAAAAATTTTTTAAATCCGCCCACTGCCACGCCCACTTTTTCATAACTTCACTAAATTATATGAAACCGAAAAATTTTGTTAAGACCAAATATTTAGGCATTCAGATTCCCTACAATCCACCCATACAAAAGTTTTGGCCACGCCCACTTTTTGGGGGCGTTTTCATCACAAAACCGATTTTTGGGCCTTAAATTTTTAACTACGACTCTGAAATTTCATATCTGGGCTTCCAAGGAAAAGATAGAGTACAAGTCTAAAATTTTTTTACATCCGCCCACTGCCACGCCTACTTTTTTATAACTTCACTAAATTATATGAAACCGAAAAATTTTGTTAAGACCAAATATTTGGGTATTTAGGTTCCCTACAATTCACCCATAGAACAGTTTTGGCCACGCTCACTTTTTGGGGGCGTTATCATCAAAAAACCTATTTTGATAAAATTTTACATGTAACATCCTCAAACGTTCGACATTATAGCTATATTTGAGTACAAAATGCAATTTGGCCACGCCCACTTTATAGAGAGGAGGATAGGGTATCATACGATCCGTTCCAGACGGATTGTAGTTTTTCTGTATGTTTTTGTGTCGCATAAGGAAACATTACATTTGTCACAATATTTTTATGTAAAACATTTGCAATTCGGGTATTTGCATATTTGCTGTTGGTCTAACCATATTAGCCAATGCGAGGTCTGATCTAACCTAACATCGTTGACAGGTGTTGCTTGAGCTGGTCCCCTTCTTTTCTTTTCGTTCAGCTCACCTTCTACACTGGAACTACTATTTCGACCGCGTTTTGAGATAGGTAAACCCATCTTGCATAATGATTCAGCCAACTCCAACCTAAATTTGCAAAGGTTACTATCCAAGAAATTATTATGCTTAGATCCAGTAAATGGTAAAACAAACGCATAGTCCATTTGCGGCTTTTCTTTGACACATTATATCGACCGATAAAGATGTCCATAAGGTCGACTCCATCCATATGAGCGTTGTATTCCCGTATTATCTTTGGACATGGAATAGATACTTTTTCTTTTCTTGCTCTATCGAATCACGTAATGGTGGTGGCTGGTTCTGTGCCCATCTATGTAGATAATAGAGTTATTTTTTTTTTTTTTTATAATTTGCGCGCGCTCAAGGGTTTAGTACTACCCTTTTAATGTTAATACACAGCGCGGGCGTTAAATAAATTATAAGGAGAAGATAGGAGATACCGATGGACGTTGGTTTTAAATGTTTGTGGATTATAATGTGAGGGAAAAATAGAGCTTGGTAGAGCATTCCACATTCGTGTTGTACGGTTTATGAAAGAATCTCTATATTTGACACGGCCGAAGATAGGCTTGAGGGTAAACTGATGAGCATTCAAAGCGTGACGGGTATTGCGGGAAAATTGATGTAGGGGCGGAATGCAACTGGCTATTTCGCTGGAGCACTGTTTGTGAAAACATACAGAAAAGCTACAATCCGTCTGGAACGGATCGTATGATACCCTATCCTCCTCTCTATAAAGTGGGCGTGGCCAAATTGCATTTTGTACTCAAATATAGCTATAATGTCGAACGTTTGAGGATGTTACATGTAAAATTTTATCAAAATAGGTTTTTTTTATGATAACGCCCCCAAAAAGTGGGCGTGGCCAAAACTGTTCTATGGGTGAATTGTAGGGAACCTAAATACCCAAATATTTGGTCTTAACAAAATTTTTCGGTTTCATATAATTTAGTGAAGATATAAAAAAGTAGGCGTGGCAGTGGGCGGATGTAAAAAAAATTTACACTTGTACTGTATCTTTTTCTTGGAAGCCCAGATATGAAATTTCAGCGTCCTAGTTAAAAATTTAAGGCCCAAAACTCGGTTTTGTGATGAAAACGCCCCCAAAAAGTGGGCGTGGCCAAAACTTTTGTATGGGTGGATTGTAGGGAATCTGAATGCCTAAATATTTGGTCTTAACAAAATTTTTCGGTTTCATATAATTTAGTGAAGTTATGAAAAAGTGGGCGTGGCAGTGGGCGGATTTCAAAAATTTTTACACTCGTACTGTATCTTTTTCTCAGAAGCCCAGATATGAAATTTCATCGTTCTAGCTCAAAATTTAAGGCCCAAAAAGCGGTGACATACGGACGGACGGACGGACGGACGGACGGACGGTCATCGCTCAATCGATTTCGCTATTGATGCTGATCACGAATATATATACTTTATAGGGTCTATCTCGATTATTTCTCTATGTTACAAACTATGTGTCAAACTTAATATACCCTTAGGATAGGGTATAAAAAGCAGTAGAATAAGGAAAGGCAAGAGACATTTCTGCGATGTTGGATCGAGTCAATAGACTCTGCTATGCTTCAGTTCGCTATCCAGTAGGTGCAAAGAGGTCTTAGGAGCACCGGACCAGACATGAGAATTATACTCGAGCTTGGGGCGGATGTATGCCTTATATATTGCAGCCAGATCAGAGGGGGTAAAGAACTTCTTGCGCCGTTTGAGGAATCCTAAACATTTCGCAGCATTATTGGCGGATTCGAATATGTGGTCTTTCCAACGGAGATGGTCGTTAACACACATACCGAGAATGGAAAGTTTTTCGGTTTCGACGATGCATGTGCCATTCATTGATAATGGCAAAGGGTTTAGGTTACGCTTGAGCGACAGGTGACAGCATTGGGTTTTTGAGGCATTAAATTCCACTCTTGTTTATACCCCATTTAGTTATACTGTCAAGATCGGAATTTAATGAGCTTAACATACGCTGCCGCTCCAGTTCTACGGCCGAAGAGCAGGGACGTGAGTCTGGGAACGAATATGAGAAGCCGAGGGTACTGTCGTCAGCGAAGGAATGTATTGGATTAGAAGTAGCAGACAAGAGATCATTTATGAATATAAGAAAGAGAGTCGGAGACAAAACGGAGCCTTGGGGAACACCAGCATTTATATCGTGGATAGCAGACTTGAAACCGTCCAAAACCACTTGAATTGAACGTTCCGAAAGGTAGTTTCTAATCCATTGAAGAAGAGATTCATCGATGCCAAATGCACTCATTTTCGACAAAAGAGCTAGATGCCAAACTCTGTCAAATGCATTTGAAATATCAAGCGCAACAATCTTACATTCACCAGAATGATGCAGAGAGTGGTTCCACTTTTCGGTGAGATATACCATCAAATGACCAGTGGACCTTTTGCTACGAAAGCCATACTGACGATTTATCAGCGTTTCCATGACCTTGGAAAGAAGGGACGTAAGTGCAATGGGTCGATGGTTGGAGGGAGAAGAAGATTCGCCTTTTTATACCCTATCCTAAGGGTATATTAAGTTTGACACATAGTTTGTAACATAGAGAAATAATCGAGATAGACCCTATAAAGTATATATATTCGTGATCAGCATCAATAGCGAAATCGATTGAGCGATGACCGTCCGTCCGTCCGTCCGTATGTCACCGCTTTTTGGGCCTTAAATTTTGAGCTAGGACGATGAAATTTCATATCTGGGCTTCCAAGAAAAAGATACAGTACGAGTGTAAAATTTTTTTAAATCGGCCCACTGCCACGCCCACTTTTTCATAACTTCACTAAATTATAAGAAACCGAAAAATTTTTTTAAGACCAAATATTTAGGCATTCAGATTCCCTACAATCCACCCATACAAAAGTTTTGGCCACGCCCACTTTTTGGGGGCGTTTTCATCACAAAACCGATTTTTGGGCCTTAAATTTTTAACTAGGACGCTGAAATTTCATATCTGGGCTTCCAAGGAAAAGATACAGTACGAGTGTAAAATTTTTTTACATCCGCCCACTGCCACGCCTACTTTTTTATAACTTCACTAAATTATATGAAACCGAAAAATTTTGTTAAGACCAAATATTTGGGTATTTAGATTCCCTACAATTCATCCATAGAACAGTTTTGGCCACGCCCACTTTTTGGGGGCGTTATCATCAAAAAACCGATTGTGATAAAATTTTACATGTAACATCCTCAAACGTTCGACATTATAGCTATATTTGAGTACAAAATGCAATTTGGCCACGCCCACTTTATAGAGAGGAGGATAGGGTATCATACGATCCGTTCCAGACGGATTGTAGCTTTTCTGTATGTTTTAGGGACGGGCTGGACAAATGCTGTTTTCCATCTACTCGGGAAGAGTCCAGAAGAGTAGGATAGATGAAAAAGCTTACGCAGTGGTTTTGCCAGGGTGGAAGAACACCTCTTCAGAATAATGGGTGAGATACCATCTGGACCAGCGGATTTGTTTACATATGTTAAGATCTTTAAGTACTCTTGCTACTGTACGAATGCGAAAGTGGATTTGTCCCATAGAATATTCAACGCACTAAGTACAGGGGGAGGCAAAGCACAATCTGGGAGTGTTGAGTTTGCAGCGAATAGGGCTGTAAGCAGATTGGCCTTGTCCAAAGAGCTGACAGCTGGAATATCATAGTGAACAAGCGTTGGGATGGAGGATGAGGCACAATTTTTTATGTTTTTGACGAACGACCAACAATTTCTACTACCTTTATGACAATGTAGGATTTTTTGCCTCAATTTTTGGTCGAAGGAGAACTTGACACTGCGAATGAGCGCATTGCAGTCATTTCTGACTCGTTTAAATTTTTTCCGATTTTCCTCAGAAGGGTCGGCCTTGTAAGACCGAAAACTTAACTCCCTCAAACTGATAGCCTCTTTACAGCTCGAGTCATACCAAGCATTTTCCTTTGGCTTGATACTCTTTATTCGGTTAGGAATAAAGGATTTCATGCCAAGGTAAATGGTATTAGTGATCATATCGGCGGCGGCATCCACGTCGCTATCGAGGAAACATAGCGACCAGTTAAAACTCCTAAAGAAGCTGTTCAAGCCGTCTCAATTGGCTTTCTCGTATTGCCACACTATTCTTTTTGGAGTTTTTTCTTTAACTGAGTGGTTGAGGTACGAGAAATTAGCCGATACGACGCAGTGGTCTGACGAACCTAGAGGCGACAAAATGTTTATAGTGTATTTATCAGGGTGGGAGCTGAGAAACAAGTCCAGAGTGTTGGCGGAATGACTATCAATGTCGGGTAGCCGTGTGGGCTCGTTCACAAGCTGGGTCAAAATATTTACCTCAGCAAAGATCTCAACATATCTTCCTTCGGGTGTTGTCTGTCCAGAATGTTGAAGCCAACCAGAATTGTGTATATTGCAATCGCCCGCAATAACGATTTCAGTATGAGGATAAACGGAAACAATTCTTGTGATGGAGTCAGACAGCGCATCAAACTCATTATAAGTAGAATTGCTGTCTAAATTGGGGCTTCTGCAAATGAAACAGTAGTGAATAATTTGACTACGGACACTGAATTTTAGCCACACGAAGTTAAATTCCGGATTGGAACATGAGCCGTACTGTGGTTGAATTTGGTAGGCAACATCACTACGTACATATGTATATGGCGAGACCGCGGTGAGAAAAGAATAAAGGCACCAGGTTATATCCAGGAAGGTTCAAGTCTGAGGAATCAGAATTCTCCCCAACCTGTGTTTTACCCAGTGCCAAAACAACTGGCCTGTACTTGCAGACGTGGACGTACGCGGCAATAAGAGTTGGTCTACCAAATTTTCACTCACAACCCGCTATTCGTCTGGCGTGAATAAAAAACATACAGAAAAGCTACAATCCGTCTGGAACGGATCGTATGATACCCTATCCTCCTCTCTATAAAGTGGGCGTGGCCAAATTGCATATTGTAGTCAAATATAGCTATAATGTCGAACGTTTGAGGATGTTACATGTAAAATTTCATCAAAATCGGTTTTTTGATGAAAACGCCCCCAAAAAGTGGGCGTGACCAGAACTGTTCTATGGGTGAATTGTAGGGAATCTGTATACCTAAATATTTGGACTTAACAAAATTTTTCGGTTTCATATAATTTAGTGAAGTTATAAAAAAGTAGGCGTGGCAGTGGGCGGATGTAAAAAAAATTTACACTTCTACTGTATCTTTTCGTCATAAGCCCAGATATGAAATTTCAGCGTCCTAGTTAAAAATTTAAGGCCCAAAAATCGGTTTTGTGATGAAAACGCCAGCAAAAAGTGGGCGTGGCCAAAATTTTTGTATGGGTGGATTGTGGGGAATCTAAATGCCTAAATATTTGGTCTTAACAAAATTTTTCGGTTTCATATAATTTAGTGAAGTTATGAAAAAGTGGGCGTGGCAGTGGGCGGATTTCAAAAAATTTTACACTTGTACTGTATCTTTTTCTTGGAAGCCCAGATATGAAATTTCATCGTCCTAGCTCAAAATTTAAGGCCCAAAAAGCGGTG
This sequence comes from Xylota sylvarum, assembly GCA_905220385.1. NCBI lineage: Eukaryota > Metazoa > Arthropoda > Insecta > Diptera > Syrphidae > Xylota > Xylota sylvarum. Next base: position 76,725,093 of record LR999958.1, on the reverse strand, counting down.
ACATACGGACGGACGGACGGACGGACGGTCATAGCTCAATAGATTTCGCTATTGATGCTGATCACGAATATATGTATATACTTTATAGGGTCTATCTCGATTATTTCTCTATGTTACAAACTATGTGTCAAACTTAATATACCCTTAGGATAGGGTATAAAAAACAAATGGCGAATGCAATGATTGTGGACAAGTGACAGTCAAGAGATGGAGAGGAGGGACAGGATGACCCGCACTGGAACTCACACACTTTTGTTTTTTTATACACTGCACTGTAAATAGTTAGCACTACGTGCGCGAGGATTTTTTTTTTTTGATTTTCTATTGTTTTAATTTTTTTTTCCTTGGTTATTGTTGATTTGATTTGTTTTTATTTTTTGGTTATTTTTGATTTAAATTATTGTTTATTTAGATTTTGGGTCCTGCTTTTTATACCCTATCCTAAGGGTATATTAAGTTTGACACATAGTTTGTAACATAGAGAAATAATCGAGATAGACCCTATAAAGTATATATATTCGTGATCAGCATCAATAGTGAAATCGATTGAGCGATGACCGTCCGTCCGTCCGTATGTCACCGCTTTTTGGGCCTTAAATTTTGAGATAGGACGATGAAATTTCATATCTGGGCTTCTGAGAAAAAGATACAGTACAAGTGTAAAAATTTTTTAAATCCGCCCACTGCCACGCCCACTTTTTCATAACTTCACTAAATTCTATGAAACCGAAAAATTTTGTTAAGACCAAATATTTAGGCATTCAGATTCCCTACAATCCACCCATACAAAAGTTTTGGCCACGCCCACTTTTTGGGGGCGTTTTCATCACAAAACCGATTTTGATAAAATTTTACATGTAACATCCTCAAACGTTTGACATTATAGCTATATTTGAGTACAAAATGCAATTTGGCCACGCCCACTTTATAGAGAGGAGGATAGGGTATCATACGATCCGTTCCAGACGGATTGTAGCTTTTCTGTATGTTTTTTTTTCCTTTTTGCACGTATCTGGATGGCCGTGATTTTAAGCGCGTGCGCACGCGGCGCCTGTCAATCGGTAACTGGTTTGTTGTCCTTCCAGATTACACTACTCACATCTATAACATTTGTAACATATTCTTCGTAAAAACCTCTGGGAACGTCTTTATTTTTATACCCTATCCTAAGGGTATATTAAGTTTGACACATAGTTTGTAACATAGAGAAATAATCGAGATAGACCCTATAAAGTATATATATTCGTGATCAGCATCAATAGCGAAATCGATTGAGCGATGACCGTCCGTCCGTCCGTCCGTCCGTATGTCACCGCTTTTGGGGCCTTAAATTTTGAGCTAGGACGATGAAATTTCATATCTGGGCTTCTGAGAAAAAGATACAGTACAAGTGTAAAAATTTTTAAAATCCGCCCACTGCCACGCCCACTTTTTCATAACTTCACTAAATTATATGAAACCGAAAAATTTTGTAAAGACCAAATATTTAGGCATTCAGATTCCCTACAATCCACCCATACAAAAGTTTTGGCCACGCCCACTTTTTGGGGGCGTTTTCATCACAAAACCGAATTTTGGGCCTTAATTTATTAACTAGGACGCTGAAATTTCATATCTGGGCTTATGACGAAAAGATACAGTAGAAGTGTAAATTTTTTTTACATCCGCCCACTGCCACGCCTACTTTTTTATAACTTCACTAAATTATATGAAACCGAAAAATTTTGTTAAGTCCAAATATTTAGGTATACAGATTCCCTACAATTCACCCATAGAACAGTTCTGGTCACGCCCACTTTTTGGGGGCGTTTTCATAAAAAAACCGATTTTGATGAAATTTTACATGTAACATCCTCAAACGTTCGACATTATAGCTATATTTGAGTACAAAATGCAATTTGGCCACGCCCACTTTATAGAGAGGAGGATAGGGTATCATACGATCCGTTCCAGATGGATTGTAGCTTTTCTGTATGTTTATACCCTATCTTAAGGGTATATTAAGTTTGACACATAGTTTGTAACATAGAGAAATAATCGAGATAGACCCTATAAAGTATATATATTCGTGATCAGCATCAATAGCGAAATCGATTGAGCGTTGACCGTCCGTCCGTCCGTCCGTCCGTATGTCACCGCTTTTTGGGCCTTAAATTTTGAGCTAGGACGATGAAATTTCATATCTGGGCTTCCAAGAAAAAGATACAGTACAAGTGTAAAATTTTTTGAAATCCGCCCACTGCCACGCCCACTTTTTCATAACTTCACTAAATTATATGAAACCGAAAAATTTTGTTAAGACCAAATATTTGGGTATTTAGATTCCCTACAATTCATCCATAGAACAGTTTTGGCCACGCCCACTTTTTGGGGGCGTTATCATCAAAAAACCTATTTTGATAAAATTTTATATGTAACATCCTCAAACGTTCGACATTATAGTTATATGTGAGTACAAAATGCAATTTGGCCACGCCCACTTTATATAGAGAAGAGAATAGGGTATCATACGATCCGTTCCAGACGGATTGTAGTTTTTCTGTATGTTTATTATTTAAGCGCGTGCGCACGCGGCCCCTGTCAATCGGTAACTGGTTTGCTGTCCTTCCAGATTACACTACTCACATCTATAACATTTGTAACATATTCTTCGTAAAAACCTCTGGGAACGTCTTTATTCATTACTTACTTTTTATCTGGTACTGTTCCAAGTGAATAAATAAGTTTTTTTGCCAAATATGTCAATAATGGTATAGAAGTGTAAAAATTGTCAAAGTAAATGATGAGATTTACGTTGCGTGGAACAATCCGCGCTAGTCTAATAACCGTGTTCCCCGATTCCCCCAATTCCGGTTCTCCAGCTAAAAGGGTGTTCTTTTTTCCACTCCCAGTATACACTTCAATATTATGAGCATACCCTTGTTGGCTGCAAATGATGTAGAATTTGAAGCACCACTTATGTGGTTTGTTCGGCAAATATTGCTTCATATAATGACTCATTTCTGTGGCATACATCTGCTCATCAATAGATAGTTTTTGATGCATTGGAACTTTGCTGAAACGATCGTTGAGGTCATCAAGAAGAGGTCTAATTTTGTAAAGCCTATCGTATTGCGGATGTTCTTTAGGCAAGCTTTGATCATTGTCATTGAAGTGTATGATGGTTGTAAGTTTTCCAAATTTCTTTAATGCCATACTTTCTTTGATTGGACCATAACCAGATTTGTTGCACCAATACAGCCTTGTGTTAGGACATTTGAGAATGGAGTGGTAAATCAGTATTCCTAAAAATTTATTGATGTCATTTTCACTCATACCGCCTGGATTGGAAATCTTGTTCTGCGTAGCATATAAGTTACTCTCTGTAACTATTTTTATACCCTATCCTAAGGGTATATTAAGTTTGACACATAGTTTGTAACATAGAGAAATAATCGAGATAGACCCTATAAAGTATATATATTCGTGATCAGCATCAATATGTCACCGCTTTTTGGGCCTTATATTTTGAGCTAGGACGATGAAATTTCATATCTGGGCTTCTGAGAAAAAGGTACAGTACAAGTGTAAAATTTTTTGAAATCCGCCCACTGCCACGCCCACTTTTTCATAACTTCACTAAATTATATGAAACCGAAAAATTTTGTTAAGACCAAATATTTAGGTATTCAGATTCCCAACAATCCACCCATACAAAAGTTTTGGCCACGCCCACTTTTTGGGGGCGTTTTCATCACAAAACCGATTTTTGGGCCTTAAATTTTTAACTAGGACGCTGAAATTTCATATCTGGGCTTCCAAGGAAGAGATAGAGTACAAGTGTACAATTTTTTTTACATCCGCCCACTGCCACGCCAACTTTTTTATAACTTCACTAAATTATATGAAAATGAAAAATTTTGTTAAGACCAAATATTTGGGTATTTAGATTCCCTACAATTCACCCGTAAAGCAATTTTCGGCACTCCCACTTTTTGGGGGCGTTATCATCAAAAAACCTATTGTGATAAAATTTTACATGTAACATCCTCAAACGTTCGACATTATAGCTATATTTAAGTACAAAATGCAATTTGGCCACGCCCACTTTATAGAGAGGAGGATAGGATATCATACGATCCGTTCTAGACGGATTGTAGCTATGATACCCTATCCTCCTTTCTATAAAGTGGGCATGGCCAAATTGCATATTGTACTCAAATATAGCTATAATGTCGAACGTTTGAGGATGTTACATGTAAAATTTTATCAAAATAGGTTTTTTGATGATAATGCCCCCAAAAAGTGGGCGTGCCCAAAACTTTTGTATGGGTGGATTGGAGGGAATCTGAATGCCTAAATATTTGGTCTTAACAAAATTTTTCGGTTTCATATAATTTAGTGAAGTTATAAAAAAGTAGGCGTGGCAGTGGGCGGATGTAAAAAAATTTTACACTTGGACTGTATCTTTTTCTTGGAAGCCCAGATATGAAATTTCAGAGTCCTAGTTAAAAATTTAAGGCCCAAAAATCGGTTTTGTAATGAAAACGCCCCCAAAAAGTGGGCGTGGCCAAAATTTTTGTATGGGTGGATTGTAGGGAAACTAAATGCCTAAATATTTGGTCTTAACAAAATTTTTCGGTTTCATATAATTTAGTAAAGTTATGAAAAAGTGGGCGTGGCAGTGGGCGGATTTCAAAAATGTTTACACTTGTACTGTATCTTTTTCTCAGAAGCCCAGATATGAAATTTCATCGTCCTAGCTCAAAATTTAAGGCCCAAAAAGCGGTGACATACGGACGGACGGACGGACGGACGGTCATCGGTCAATCGTTTTCGCTATTGATGCTGATCACGAATATATATACTTTATAGGGTCTATCTCGATTATGTCTATACGTTACAAACTATGTGTCAAACTTAATATACCCTTAGGATAGGGTATAATAATCGTTTTGGTTTTAACTCTTTTTATTCATAAAACTTATTGGTACATTTGAAAATTTTTTATTATTTTTTTTAAGAAACATTGTGAAATGTGTAAAAACGCTGTTTTGTTTTTGTGTCGCATAAGGAAACATTACATTCGTCACAATATTTTTGGGTAAAACATTTGCAATTCGGGTATTTGCATATTTGCTGTTGGTCTAACCATATTAGCCAATGCGAGGTCTGATCTAACCTAACATCTTGACAGCTGGTCCCCTTCTCTTCTTTTTGTTCAGCTCACCTTCTACACTGGAACTACTAGGTCGACCGCGTTTTGAGATAGGTAAACCCATCTTGCATAATGATTCAGTCAACTCCAACCTAAATTTGCAAAGGTTCAAAACTCTTGTCCCTGGATCGGTGTTTAAAACATTTTTATATACTATCCAAGAATTTATTATGCTTATTTTTGTCCAGTAAATGGTAAAACAAACGCATAGTCCATTTGCGCCTTTTCTTTGACACATTATATCGACCGATAAAGATGTCCATAAGGTCGACTCCACCCATATGAGCGTTGTATTCCCGTATTATCTTTGGACATGGAAAAGATACTTTTTCTTTTCTTGCTCTATCGAATCGCGTAATGGTGGTGGCTAGTTCTGTGCCCACATATGTAGATAATAGAGTTACTGGTTTGTTGTCCTTCCAGATTACAGTACTCACATCTATACAATCAACATTTGTAACATATTCTTCGTAAAAACCTTTGGGAACGTCTTTATTCATTACTTACGATGAAATTTCATATCTGGGCTTCTGAGAAAAAGATACAGTACAAGTGTAAAAAATTTTTAAATCCGCCCACTGGAACGCCCACTTTTTCATAACTTCACTAAATTATAAGAAACCGAAAAATTTTTTTGCGACCAAATATTTAGGCATTCAGATTCCCTACAATCCACCCATACAAAAGTTTTGGCCACGCCCACTTTTTGGGGGCGTTTTCATCACAAAACCGATTTTTGGGCCTTAAATTTTTAACTAGGACGCTGAAATTTCATATCTGGGCTTCCAAGAAAAAGATACAGTCCAAGTGTAAAATTTTTTACATCCGCCCACTGCCACGCCTACTTTTTTATAACTTCACTAAATTATATGAAACCGAAAAATTTTGTTAAGACCAAATATTTGGGTATTTAGATTCCCTACAATTCACCCATAGAACAGTTTTGGCCACGCCCACTTTTTGGGGGCGTTATCATCAAAAACCTATTTTGATAAAATTTTATATATAACATCCTCAAACGTTCGACATTATAGTGAATTAACAATTTTTATGTGTGAATGCACAGTTTGAATGAGCGAATTTTATTTTAGCTTTGTTATAGTTTAGTAAAGTAAACCTAGCTAAGTTGGAAATGAAGACATTTGTTTAAAATCTTTTGTCAAATTACTTTTTATACCCTATCCTAAGGGTATATTAAGTTTGACACATAGTTTGTAACATAGAGAAATAATTGAGATAGACCCTATAAAGTATATATATTCGTGATCAGCATCAATAGCGAAATCGATTGAGCGATGACCGTCCGTCCGTCCGTCCGTCCGTCCGTCCGTCCGTCCGTCCGTCCGTCCGTCCGTCCGTCCGTCCGTATGTCACCGCTTTTTGGGCCCTAAATTTTGAGCTAGGACGATGAAATTTCATATCTGGGCTTCTGAGAAAAAGATACAGTACAAGTGTAAAAATTTTTGAAATCCGCCCACTGCCACGCCCACTTTTTCATAACTTCACTAAATTATATGAAACCGAAAAATTTTGTTAAGACCAAATATTTAGGCATTCAGATTCCCTACAATCCACCCATACAAAAGTTTTGGCCACGCCCACTTTTTGGGGGCGTTTTCATCACAAAACCGATTTTTGGGCCTTAAATTTTTAACTAGGACGTTGAAATTTCATATCTGGGCTTCTGACGAAAAGATACAGTAGAAGTGTAAATTTTTTTACATCCGCCCACTGCCACGCCTACTTTTTTATAACTTCACTAAATTATATGAAACCGAAAAATTTTGTTAAGACCAAATATTTGGGTATTTAGATTCCCTATAATTCACCCATAGAACAGTTTTGGCCAGGCCCACTTTTTGGGCGCGTTATCATCAAAAAACCGATTTTGATAAAATTTTACATGGAACATCCTCAAACGTTCGACATTATAGCTATATTTGAGTACAATATGCAATTTGGCCACGCCCACTTTATAGAGAGGAGGATAGGGTATCATACGATCCGTTCCAGACGGATTGTAGCTTTTCTGTATGTTTATTTATGCATTTAGTATAAAAAATGAGGTGTCCGGTTATTACTTTGAGCCACTGTAGGTCAATAATGGTATAGAAGTGTAAAAATTGTCAAAGTAAATGATGTGATTTACGTTTCGTGGAACAATCCGCGCTAGTCTAATAACCGTATTCCCCCAATTCCGGTTCTCCAGCTAAAAGGGTGTTCTTTTTTCCACTCCCAGTATACACTTCAATATTATGAGCATACCCTTGTTGGCTGCAAATGATGTAGAATTTGAAGTACCACTTATGTGGTTTGTTCGGCAAATATTGCTTCATATAATGACTCATTTCTGTGGCATACATCTGCTCATCAATAGATAGTTTTTGATGCATTGGAACTTTGCTGAAACGATCGTTGAGGTCATCAAGAAGAGGTCTAATTTTGTAAAGCCTATCGTATTGCGGATGTTCTTTAGGCAAGCTTTGATCATTGTCATTGAAGTGTATGATGGTTGTAAGTTTTCCAAATTTCTTTAATGCCATACTTTCTTTGATTGGACCATAACCAGATTTGTTGCACCAATACAGCCTTGTGTTAGGACATTTGAAAATGGAGTGGTAAATCAGTATTCCTAAAAATTTATTGATGTCATTTTCACTCATACCGCCTGGATTGGAAATCTTGTTCTGCGTAGCATATAAGTTACTCTCTGTAACTATTTTTATACCCTATCCTAAGGGTATATTAAGTTTGACACATAGTTTGTAACATAGAGAAATAATCGAGATAGACCCTATAAAGTATATATATTCGTGATCAGCATCGATAGCGAAATCGATTGAGCGATGACCGTCCGTCCGTCCGTATGTCACCGCTTTTTGGGCCTTGAATTTTGAGCTAGGACGATGAAATTTCATATCTGGGCTTCTGACAAAAAGATACAGTACAAGTGTAAAAAATTTTTGAAATCCGCATACTGCCACGCCCACTTTTTCATAACTTCACTAAATTATATGAAACCGACAAATTTTGTTAAGACCAAATATTTAGGCATTCAGATTCCCTACAATCCACCCATACAAAAGTTTTGGGCACGCCCACTTTTTGGGGGCGTTTTCATCAAAAAGCCGATTTTGATAAAATTTTACATATAACATCCTCAAACGTTCGACATTATAGCTATATTTGAGTACAATATGCAATTTGGCCATGCCCACTTTATAGAGAGGAGGATAGGGTATCATACGATCCGTTCCAGACGGATTGTAGTTTTTCTGTATGTTTATTTATGCATTTAGCATAAAAAATGAAGTGTCCGGTTATTACTTTGAGCCACTGTATGTCAATAATGGTAAAGAAGTGTAAAAATTGTCAAAGTAAATGATGTGATTTACGTTGCGTGGAACAATCCGCGCTAGTCTAATAACCGTATTCCCCCAATTCCGGTTCTCGAGCTAAAAGGGTGTTCTTTTTTCCACTCCCAGTATACACTTCAAATTTATGAGCATACCCTTGTTGGCTGCAAATGATGTAGAGTTTGAAGCCGCACTTATGTGGTTTGTTCGGCAAATATTGCTTCATATAATGACTCATTTTTGTGGCACATATCAGCTCATCAATAGATAGTTTTTGATGCATTGGAATTTTGCTGAAACGATCGCTGAGGTCATCACGAAGAGGTCTAATTTTGTAAAGCCTATCGTATTGCGGATGTGCTCTAGGCAAGCTTTGATCATTGTCATTGAAGTGTATGATGGTTATAAGTTTTTCAAATTTCTTTAATGGCATAGTTTCTTTGATTGGCCCATAACCAGATTTGTTGCACCAATACAGCCTTGTGTTAGGACATTTGAAAACGGAGTGGTAAATCAGTATTCCTAAAAATTTATTGATGTCATTTACACTCATACCGCCTGGATTGGAAATCTTGTTCTGCGTAGCATATAAGTTACTCTCTGTAACTATTTTTTTTCTTAGACTGGGAGTAAAGAAGTATGAAAAGAATTCATATGGCGTCTTGTAGCCTAAAAGTTCATCAGGCAATTCAGTTTTCCCTTGAAATTGAACATCCTCATCGTTTCTAATCAATTTTTTCTTGCGCCACACTAGGGGTCTTGCAGAAGTACGGCCTGAAGGACCAGCGCTTTGGAAATGATGACCAAGTTCTTCTTCGTTCGAGACAGGAAAACCATCATCCTCAGTTTAATCGGGTTCGTGTATATTCTGCATAGCCTGACGAGCAAATCTGAAACAATCTTCATCATCTAAATCCGAGTCTGACTGAATGCAGCCATCTTCGGAGTCATTCAATTCCTCTAAATACTTCTCTATTTCTCTTTGTGACATTCGAGACATACTGAAAACAAACAAACCCAGATCATAGAATGACTTCATCATGCATTAAATATGTATATATATATATACATATATTCGTGATCAGCATCGATAGCGAAATCGATTGAGCAATGGCCGTCTGTGCGTCCGTCCGTATGTCACTGCTATTTGGGCCTTCAATTTTGAGCTAGGACGATGAAATATGTGGGCTTCTGAGAAAAAGATACAGTACAAGTGAGAATTTTTTTTAAATCCGCCCACTACCTCGCCCACTTTTTCATAACTTCACTAAATTATATGAAATCGAAAGATTTTATTAAGACCAAATATTTAGATATTCAGAGTGCCTACAATTCTAATGTTCATCAGTTTTGGCACGCCCATGATCTTCTTTGGGGTGCTTGGATCAAAAAATTGATTTTGATGAAATTTGTACATGAAACAGCTTCAAATGTTCGAGGTTATCGTCGTAGTTCAATAATAAAACTCATAAGATGTTTTGAATGTAATTCAAGTGGTCGAATGAAAATATTGTGGCGAAGAAAACTTGAATTGTCTACTATAATTAATTAGTGGGCTAATACTAAAACGCGATAAAAAACATACAGAAAAGCTACAATCCGTCTGGAACGGATCGTATGATACCCTATCCTTTGCATATTGTACTCAAATATAGCTATAATGTCGAACGTTTGAGGATGTTACATGTAAAATTTTATCAAAATCGGTTTTTTGATGATAACGCCCCCAAAAAGTGGGCGTGGCCAAAACTGTTCTATGGGTGAATTGTATGGAATCTAAATACCCAAATATTTGGTCTTAACAAAATTTTTCGGTTTCATATAATTTAGTGAAGTTATAAAAAAGTAGGCGTGGCAGTAGGCGGATGTAAAAAAATTTTACACTTGTACTGTATCTTTTTCTTGGAAGCCCAGATATGAAATTTCAGCGTCCTAGTTAAAAATTTAAGGCCCAAAAATCGGTTTTGTGATGAAAACGCCCCCAAAAAGTGGGCGTGGCCAAAACTTTTGTATGGGTGGATTGTAGGGAATCTGAATGCCTAAATATTTGGTCTTAACAAAATTTTTCGGTTTCATATAATTTAGTGAAGTTATGAAAAAGTGGGCGTGGCAGTGGGCGGATTTCAAAAATTTTTACACTTGTACTGTATCTTTTTCTCAGAAGCCCAGATATGAAATTTCATCGTCCTAGCTCAAAATTTAAGGCCCAAAAAGCGGTGACATACGGACGGACGGACGGTCATCGCTCAATCGATTTCGCTATTGATGCTGATCACGAATATATATACTTTATAGGGTCTATCTCGATTATTTCTCTATGTTACAAACTATGTGTCAAACTTAATATACCCTTAGGATAGGGTATAAACATACAGAGAGACCACAATCCTCCTTTCTATGTAGCCCCATATTGCATTTTGTACGATAACGTCGAACTTTTGAGGATGTTACATGTAAAACTTCATCAAAATCAGTTTTTGATGAAAACGCCCCCAAAAAGTGGGGATGGCCAAAACTTTTGTATGTGTGGATTTTAGGGAATCTAAATGCCTAGATATTTGGTCTTAAAAAAATTTTTCAGTTTCATATAATTTAGTGAAGTTATGAAAAAGTGGGCGTGGTAGTGGGGGGATTTCAAACATTTTTACATTTGTACTGTATCCTTTTCTCAGAAGCCCAGATATGAAATTTCATCCTCATAGCTCAAAAATTAAATCCCAAAAAGTGGTGAGAAACGGACGGCCACGGATAAATCGACTTCGCTATTAGTGTTGATTACGTTCCACAAAATAAGGCCGTAAAGCCAAATGCCGTATAACGGGTAATTTTTTTTTCATACAAACCCATACAAAATCCATTAGATTGGTTCCAAATTTTCAAAAAATAACCAAAAAATTTATAAAACATTATAAATTTATAAAACATTTGCAACATACATAATTTAAAATGTACATGCCAAAAATAATTGTAAAATGAAAGCTGAGAATAAAACTGTAATATATGCGTCCATATATGTATACATATACACGTAAGAGAGTCAACACATCTTCTGAATTAAACATACAGAAAAGCTACAATCCGTCTGGAACGGATCGTATGAAAGCCTATCCTCCTCTCTATAAAGTGGGCGGTGCCAAATTGCATTTTGTACTCAAATATGGCTACACGTAAAATTTTATCAAAATCGGTTTTTTGATGACAACGCCCCCAAGTGGGCGTGGCCAAAGGTTTTGTATGGGTGAATTGTAGGGAATCTGAATATCTAAATATTTGGTCTTCACAAAATTTTTCAGTTTCATATAACTTAGTGAAGTTATAAAAAAGTGGGCGTGTCAGGGGGCGGATTTAAACAATTTTTACACTTGTACTGGATCATTTTCTCAGAAGTCCAGGTATGAAATTTCATCGTCCTACCTCAAAATTTAAGGCCCAAAAAGCGGTGACATACGGACGGACGGACGGACGGTCATCGCTCAATCGATTTCGCTATTGATGCTGATCACGAATATATATACTTAATAGGGTCTATCTCGATTATTTTTCTATGTTACAAAGTATGTGTCAAACTTAATATACCCTTAGGATAGGGTATAAAAACTATGTCTCAAACCAAAAAGGGGAAAACCCGTGTCTAAGAAATTCAAACTTAGCGATGCCGATGTCGACTTTGTTGTGCATTATGCGTTATGTAAATTTTAGATATGTATGTACATACTTTTTATACCCTATTCTCAGGGTATATTAAGTTTGACACATAGTTTGTAACATACATAGAGAAATAATCGAGATAGACCCTATAAAGTATATATATATTCGTGATCAGTATCAATAGCGAAATCGATTGAGCGATGACCGTCCATCCGTCCGTCCGTCCGTATGTCACCGTTTTTGGGTCTTAAATTTTGAGCTAGGACGATGAAATTTCATATCTGGGCCTCTGAGAAAAAGATACAGTACAAGTGTAAACATTTTTGAAATTCGCCCACTGCCACGCCCACTTTTTCATAACTTCACTAAATTATATGACACCGAAAAATTTTTTAAGACCAAATATTTATCCATTCAGATTCCCTACAATCCACACATACAAAAGTTTTGGCCACGCCCACTTTTTGGGGACATTTTCATCAAAAAACCAATTTTTGGGCCTTAAATTTTGAGCTAGGACGCTGAAATTTCATATCTGGGCTTCCGAGAAAAAGATGCCGTAGAAGTGTAAAATTTTGTTGAATCCGGTTTGAATATTTTCGTTTGAATGTCAACTGAATAGACGTGTTCTTTACTCGCTCATGATATTAAAGCCTTTTTACCCGGTTATCGTAGCTAAAAATATCTATGTATGTAACTTATCCGTAATTTTTTTAAGTTAATTGTTTCCTGTTCAAATAAGTACTTTGAGCCGATTTTAAAGTGTTGTTAAACAAAAAAAAAAAACATTGTTCATTATGTCGACCACTCGCCAACAAGCTTTTAAACAGAAAAATATAATTTCATCTCCATCTAATTCACCCGTCATCAAGAGTCAAATAAATTCACTTCCTCCACTCGACAAAAAAGCTGATAAAAAACCATCTTTATCTGAGCAGCTACGAGATATGGAAGTTAATATGATGGCAAAAATTTCACTTCTAATCACCGAAACAAAAACTGAAATAAACAATAAAATAAGTGAAGTGATATCCGCTCTTAATAACAAGGTGCAAGAGTGCGAGAAAGAAATTGAAGTACTGCAAGAAGACAGCAGGAAAGTAAAAGCGGAATTAGCTGACCTCCAACGTAAAACGCGTCTCTGTGATGTGATTGTTCAAACAACAAAAGAAAATGAGGTTGATCTTGCGAAGAACATTGCCACTAAACTTCCACACCAATATTATCCACGCATTGATGCATTCCGCTTAGGAAATCAAACCACTGGCAGCAATCGGCCGTTACTAATCCGGCTTTCTTCCCACGCTGAGCAAAGAGCACTACTTTCTGCTTTCCGCACAATCAACGGCTTAACACTGTCGCAACTGGAGAAAGAGAACGTGCAGATCGACAACACCACCACCAACAGTAGCAGTTCCAATTCCACCAGTAACAACACTAACACCAACACCAACATCACCCGCATATATGTACATGAACGAAAGTCTTACTCCAGAGAATAGCTCTCTATTAAGACATGCTCTTCGCCTACGTCAAGAGGGTTTATTGTTCTCTGTAAGAACTCGTAATGGTTTTGTGCATGTTGAAAAAAGTGAAGATGATAATGAAATAAAAACTTCATCAGCATCGACACTGGCTTAAAAATGTTCAACTATATCCGGCAACGTGTTCAACGCACCAATAATATAGAGCGAATTTAAATATGAACTTCACAAGTAAAAAAAAAAAATAAAAAATTGTTAATAGTAGATAAAATACTAGTAATACTTGTATTTGTTAAAATTTTGAATTCTAATTTGAATTAGCCTTATAACTTAATTATGCTCTTTAATTTACACAATTGTCCCTACTCTCTCTCTATCTATTCGTTCCCTATCCCATTCATCTTAGATCTTTGTATTAATCTATCTTCGTCTTCCAGTTGCTCTTTTATATGTATTATTAGTATGTTTAGTAATTATATTGTGCTACTTTTATTTGTTTTTATGAATTCTAATAATGATGGCTCATAACAGAGGGTATATGTCCGATGGCAATGGTGAAGTTACCGTGCGTACGATGATTAATATTCTCTCGGATTCGCGTGAGGGGTTCAAAATATGTTATATTAACGCTCGTAGCTTAAATATCTCTAAAGCCGAATACTTACATCACATTTTTATTGGTTCAGGAGTTGATGTTATCTGTGTTACTGAGACCTGGCTAAGGCCTGATTTGGATGATCACCTGTACAACATTCCGGGGTACAAAATTGTTCGGAACGATAGGGTCACGAGTACAATAGGTGGTGGTGTAGGTCTTTACTGCAATAATTCCTTGAATTGTCATATAATTGAGAAATCTGACTGTAGCGCCACTGAGTATCTTTTGGTGGAAGTGAATGATGGTAGCACCAAGTGCATTATAGGCGTTGTTTACAGTCCCAATCGAAGTTGTTCTCCAGAACCTATGTTCGCGGTACTCCAAGAGTTCTCCCCATATTATGAACACATAATTATAGGTGGTGATTTCAATGCTGACCTATTCAAATGTGACAGTAGATCAAACCAACTCTTAGACTTCCATAGTTGCCACTTCCGCGCTAGTTGTAGTTAACGCATATGCAACCCGCTTTACACCTAACTGCTCTCCGAGTCTTCTGGACGTTTTATTGGTATCTGATCGGTCGAATGTGTTACTGCAGGACCAGCTGTCGTTAGAGGGTGTCACAGACCATGACCTAATTTTCTGCACTTACAATATTGTGGATAAAACAGTGGATAATTACGCCTTGCAAATGGAGGCGAGTTTGCTTCCTTGACATAATTGTTATTTTGTCTCAGATGTTTGTGACAAAGTGGATTTATTGCAATCTCTACTACTTGTTCTGTTCAACAACCATGTTCCCTTAAAAACAGTGGTGGTACGTAATAGAAAATGTCCAAGTTCGCAGAAAACTTTATTCGAAGTGGAAGCGTAGCCCAACTAGTCTCAATTGGGAAATCTTCTGTCGGGCACGTAATCTATCAACTTCCTTAACCAAATTAAGCAAGAAAAGATATTTTTTATCAAAGCTGGGAGCTGACCAAAATGCCAAAAAGCTTTGGTGCAACTTACGCTCAGTCAGTCTTCGTAAAAAAAAATGTTGTAGACGTTATACCTGATCTCGATGATCTTAATAATGCTTTTATCCCCACCTCAGTTGATATTATACCTTCTCTATCCTATCATCTGCATCCTTTTGAGTTCCAAGTTATCTCTGAAATCGATATCATCAATATCATTAGGTCTCTCAAGTCTGATACCATTGGTGTAGATGGAATTCCCATCCGGTTCATCAAAATGTTCTTAACCCACACCCTTAGTGTAATTACGCACGTAATTAATTCTTGTATAACTTCTTCATCTTTTCCGTCTTGTTGAAAGTTAGCTAAGGTCATTCCTGTTCCTAAAAAACCGCTACCTTCTCTGGCTGCCGACTTTCGGCCCATAAGTATTTTACCTTGCCTATCAAAAGTTTTGGAAAAAGTCCTCGCCCAGCAGATTTCGAGTCACCTCGATCAAAATAACCTGCTTGTCGCGGTTCAGTCTGGTTTTCGAGCCAACCACAGTTGTTCTACGGCTATGCTTAAAATTCTCGATGACATAAGGATCAACTATGACTTTGACTTCATCACAGTACTCTGCCTCGTCGACTTTTCCAAAGCTTTTGATACTGTCAATCACTCAATCCTTTGTGAGAAATTGAAAAGGTTTTTTGGGTTTAATGAGAGCTCGGTACGACTCATCAGCAATTACTTAAGTAATCGCAGTCAAAGTGTTGTGGTTGGTGATAAATATTCCGATGTCAGGAAAGTCCCTGCGGGAGTGTCTCAACGCTCAATATTGGGTCCTATTTTATTTTGTATCTTTATTAATGACCTCCCTAAAGTGTGTTCAAATGCTTGCCTCCATTTCTATGCGGATGATGCACAAACATATTTATCTAGGCCAATTGGCCTTGTTGAGGATTTAGTTTACAGGTTGAACGAGGATTTATACGCAATCTATCAATGGTCGGTACGTAATTGCCTGACGCTAAATCCAGCAAAATCTCAACTGATCCTAATTTCAAAAAAACTTTACAATACCGAACTAATGCCGCCAATTTACCTGAATGATACACATTTGCAGTTCGTGGAGACTGTAACCAATTTGGGTTTTAAGATAAACCGCTCTCTCTCCCCAGTAAGCCACATTAACTACACTGTGAGACGTATTTACGGTGGTCTATATAAACTCTGGTTACTTTCGAGTTTTACTCCTGTAAATACGAGGCTGAGACTTGTTAAAACCTTACTCATTCCCTACATCGATTATGCGTCAGCTGTGTACTGCAAACTTGACTCCCTATCTTAGCATAAATTACCTGTTGCATTCAACGATATGGTTAGGTATGTGTATGGGCTTCATACGACCACGCATCCAATTACCACAAAAATATCCTTGGTTGTACGCTTCAGCAATTCTTAAATGTTAGGTGTTGTGTCTTTTTGCACAAAATTATACAGAACAAATCACCACCATACCTGTTCGAAAAACTTAGATTTGCTCGGTCGACTAGAACATTTATACTAATAACTCCCTCATCGAACTACATATCTGAACTCCGCACGTCATTTCTTCGTGTTTGCCACCAGACTCTGGAACTCTCTACCTAAATCAATAAAACAAATAATTGGAGCCACTCAATTTAAAAATGCCACTTTAGAATACTTCTCATAAAAATGCAACTATCACTTAATTACTTTTTATACCCTATCCTAAGGGTATATTAAGTTTGACACATAGTTTGTAACATAGAGAAATAATCGAGATAGACCCTATAAAGTATATATATTCGTGATCAGCATCAATAGCGAAATCGATTGAGCGATGACCGTCCGTATGTCACCGCTTATTGGGCCTTAAATTTTGAGCTAGGACGATGAAATTTCATATCTGGGCTTCTGACAAAAAGATACAGTACAAGTGTACATTTTTTTTAAATCTTCCCACTGCCACGCCTACTTTTTCATAACTTCACTAAATTATATGAAACCGAAAAATTTTGTTAAGACCAAATATTTAGGCATTCAGATTCCTTATAATCCACCCGTACAAAAGTTTTGGCCACGCCCACTTTTGGGGGCGTTTTCAACACAAAACCGATTTTTGGGCCTTAAATATTTAACTGGGACGCAGAAATATCTGGGCTTCCGAGAAAAAGATACGATACTAGTGTACATTTTTTTTTAATCCGCCCACTGCCACGCCTACTTTTTTATAACTTCACTAAATTATATGAAACCGAAAAATTTTGTTAAGACCAAACATTTGGGTATTTAGATTCCCTACAATTCACCCATACAACAGTTTTGGCCACGCCCCCTTTTTGGGGGCGTTTTCATAGAAAACAGATTTTCATGAAATTTTACGTTTAATCCTCAACGTTCGACGTCGTTTTTCAGTACAAAATGCAATATCACCTCGCCCACTTAAGGGCGACATAGCAAGGAGGATAGGGTATCATACGATCCGTTCCAGACGGATTGTAGCTTTTCTGTATGTTTCTTCCTCCTGCTGTCCTCTTTTTCACACATTTACCTCCCCTCCTATCCCCTCCCTGAATATTGTATTTATTAAATATTTAAGTTATTAGTTTATCGTAGGTACCTAATTAAATTTTTGTAAATTATCCATAGTTTTTATACCCTATCGTAAGGGTATATTAAGTATGACACACAGTTTGTAACATGGAGAAATAATCGAGATAGACCCTATAAAGTATATATGTATATTCGTGATCAGCATCAATAGCGAAATCGATTGAGCGATGACCGTCCGTCCGTCCGTCCTTAAATTTTAAGCTAGGACGATGAAATTTCATATCTGGTCTTCTGAGACAAAGATACAGTAAAAGCGTAAAAAATTTTTAAATCCGCCCACTGACACACCCACTTTTTCATAACTTCATTAAATTATATGAAACCGAAAAATGTTGTTAAGACCAAATATTTGGGTATTTAGATTCCCTACAATTCACCCATAGAACAGTTTTGGCCACGCCCACTTTTTGGGGGCGTTTTCATCAAAAAACCGATTTTGATAAAATTTTACATGTAACATCCTCAAACGTTTGAGGTTATAGCCATATTTGAGTACGAAATGCAATTTGGCCACTCCCACTTTATAGAGAGGAGGATAGGGTATCAGACGATCCGTTCCAGACGGATTGTAGCTTTTCTGTATGTTTAAGTACTATAAAAGACTAAGTCGTATTTGTACACCAGTAAAATAAATAAATTGAATTGAAATTGAATTGATGTTACATGTAAAATTTCATCAAAATTGGTTTTTTGATGAAAACGCCCTAAAAAGGGGCGTGGCCAAAACTGTTGTATGGGTGAATTGTAGGGAATCTGAATACCTAAATATTTGGTGTTAACAAAATTTTTCGATTTCATATAATTTATTGAAGTTATGAAGAAGTGGGCGAGGCAGTCGGCGGATTTAGAAAAAATTCACACTTGTACTGTATCTTTTTCTCAGAAGCCCAGATATTTCATCGTCCTAGCTCAAAATATAAGGCCCAAAAAGCGGTGACATACGGACGGACGCACGGACGGCCATCGCTCAATCGATTTCTCTATCGATGCTGATCACGAATATATGTATATGCCTTATAGGGTCTATCTCGATTATTTCTCTTTGTTACAAACTATGTGTCAAACTTAATATACCCTTAGGATAGGGTATAAACATACAGAAAAGCTACAATCCGTCTGGAACGGATCGTCTGATACCCTATCCTCCTCTCTATAAAGTGGGCGTGGCCAAATTGCAATTCGTACTCAAATATGGCTATAACCTCAAACGTTTGAGGATGTTACATGTAAAATTTTATCAAACTAGATTTTTTGATGATAACGCCCCCAAAAAGTGGGCGTGGCCAAATCTTTTGTATAGGTGGATTGTAGGGAATCTGAATGACTAAATATTTGGTCTTAACAAAATTTTTCGGTTTCATATAATTTAGTGAAGTTATGAAAAAGTGGGCGTGGCAGTGGGCGGATTTCAAAAATTTTTACACTTGTACTGTATCTTTTTCTCAGAAGCCCAGATATGAAATTTCATCGTCCTAGCTCAAAATTGAAGGCCCAAAAAGCGGTGACATACGGACGGACGGACGGACGGACGGACTGACGGACGGACGGACGGACGGACGGTCATCGCTCAATCGATTTCGCTATTGATGCTGATCACGAATATATATACTTTATAGGGTCTATCTCGATTATTTCTCTATGTTACAAACTATGTGTCAAGCTTAATATACCCTTAGGATAGGGTATAAAAATGATAATACACCTAGAAAAGTTAACCACATCAATAGTTCGGGAAACGGACAACAAGTCTCCGAAGTCCTGAGAGACTCCGAACAATAAAGTCAATTTTTCATCTAATGTAATAGATTAAAGTAACACCAAGTAGTTTTTGTATACCACATCTTTTATATATCCTTTAAACACAGCCATTTGGGTAGCATTGGAAATGAGAGTGTGTTTAAGTCCATACGTATCTTAAGAAAAAACATACAGAAAAGCTACAATCCGTCTGGAACGGATCGTATGATACCCTATCCTTTGCATATTGTACTCAAATATAGCTATAATGTCGAACGTTTGAGGATGTTACATGTAAAATTTTATCAAAATCGGTTTTTTGATGATAACGCCCCCAAAAAGTGGGCGTGGCCAAAACTGTTCTATGGGTGAATTGTATGGAATCTAAATACCCAAATATTTGGTCTTAACAAAATTTTTCGGTTTCATATAATTTAGTGAAGTTATAAAAAAGTAGGCGTGGCAGTAGGCGGATGTAAAAAAATTTTACACTTGTACTGTATCTTTTTCTTGGAAGCCCAGATATGAAATTTCAGCGTCCTAGTTAAAAATTTAAGGCCCAAAAATCGGTTTTGTGATGAAAACGCCCCCAAAAAGTGGGCGTGGCCAAAACTTTTGTATGGATGGATTGTAGGGAATCTGAATGCCTAAATATTTGGTCTTAACAAAATTTTTCGGTTTCATATAATTTAGTGAAGTTATGAAAAAGTGGGCGTGGCAGTGGGCGGATTTCAAAAATTTTTACACTTGTACTGTATCTTTTTCTCAGAAGCCCAGATATGAAATTTCATCGTCCTAGCTCAAAATTTAAGGCCCAAAAAGCGGTGACATACGGACGGACGGACGGACGGACGGACGGACGGACGGACGGTCATCGCTCAATCGATTTCGCTATTGATGCTGATCACGAATATATATACTTTATAGGGTCTATCTCGATTATTTCTCTATGTTACAAACTATGTGTCAAACTTAATATACCCTTAGGATAGGGTATAAACATACAGAAAAGCTACAATCCATCTGGAACGGATCGTATGATACCCTATCCTCCTCTCTATAAAGTGGGCGTGGCCAAATTGCATTTCGTACTCAAATATGGCTATAACCCCGAACGTTGGAGGATGTTACATGTAAAATTTTATCAAAATCGGTTTTTTGATGAAAACGCCCCAAAAAGTCGGCGTGGCCAAAACTGTTCTACGGGTGAATTTTAGGGAATCTGAATACCTAAATATTTGGTCTTAACAAAATTTTTCGGTTTCATATAATTTAGTGAAGTTATAAAAAAGTAGGCGTGGCAGTGGGCGGATGTAAAAAAATGTACACTTCTACTGTATCTTTTCGGCAGAAGCCCAGATATGAAATTTCAGCGTCCTAGTTAAAAATGTAAGGCCCAAAAATCGGTTTTATGATGAAACCGCCCCCAAAAAGTGGGCGTGGCCAAAACTTTTGTATGAGTGGATTGTAGGGAGTCTGAATGCCTGAATATTTGGTCTTAACAAAATTTTTCGGTTTCATATAATTTAGTGAAGTTATGAAAAAGTGGGCGTGGCCGTGGGCGCATGTAAAAAAATTTTACACTTGTACTGTGTCTTTTTCTTGGAAGCCCAGATATGAAATTTCAGCTCCCTAGTTAAAAATTTAAACCCCAAAAATCGGTTTTGTGATGAAAACGCCCCCAAAAAGTGGGCGTGGCCAAAACTGTTCTACGGGTGAATTTTAGGGAATCTGAATACCTAAATATTTGGTCTTAACAAAATTTTTAATTTTCATATAATTTAGTGAAGTTATAAAAAAGTAGGCGTGGCAGTGAGCGGATGTAAAACAAATGTACACTTCTACTGTATCTTTTCGGCAGAAGCCCAGATATGAAATTTCAGCGTCCTAGTTGAAAATGTAGGGCCCAAAAATCGGTTTTATGATGAAAACGCCCCCAAAAAGTGGGCGTGGCCAAAACTTTTGTATGAGTGGATTGTAGGGAGTCTGAATGCCTGAATATTTGGTCTTAACAAAATTTTTCGGTTTCATATAATTTAGTGAAGTTATGAAAAAGTGGGCGTGGCAATGGGCGGATTTCAAAAATTTTTACACTTGTACTGTATCTTTTTCTCAGAAGCCCAGATATGAAATTTCAGCGTGCTAGCTCAAAATTTAAGGCCCAAAAAGCGGTGACATACGGACGGACGGACGGACGGACGGTCATCGCTCAATCGATTTCGCTATTGATGCTGATCACGAATATATATACTTTATAGGGTCTATCTCGATTATTTCGCTATGTTACAAACTATGTGTCAAACTTAATATACCCTTAGGATAGGGTATAAACATACAGAAAAGCTACAATCCGTCTGGAACGGATCGTCTGATATCCTATCCTCCTCTTTATAAAGTGGGCGTGGCCAAATGGCATTTCGTACTCAAATGTGGCTATAACCTCGAACGTTTGAGGATGTTACATGTAAAATTTTATCAAAATCGGTTTTTTGATGAAAACGCCCCCAAAAAGTGGGCGTGGCCAAAACTGTTCTACGGGTGAATTTTAGGGAATCTGAATACCTAAATATTTGGTCTTAACAAAATTTTTAATTTTCATATAATTTAGTGAAGTTATAAAAAAGTAGGCGTGGCAGTGGGCGGATGTAAAAAAAATGTACACGTCTACTGTATCTTTTCGGCAGAAGCCCAGATATGAAATTTCAGCGTCCTAGTTGAAAATGTAGGGCCCAAAAATCGGTTTTATGATGAAAACGCCCCCAAAAAGTGGGCATGGCCAAAACTTTTGTATGAGTGGATTGTAGGGAGTCTGAATGCCTGAATATTTGGTCTTAACAAAATTTTTCGGTTTCATATAATTTAGTGAAGTTATGAAAAAGTGGGCGTGGCAGTGGGCGGATTTCAAAAATGTTTACACTTGTACTGTATCTTTTTCTCAGAAGCCCAGATATGAAATTTCAGCGTGCTAGCTCAAAATTTAAGGCCCAAAAAGCGGTGACATACGGACGGACGGACGGACGGACGGACGGTCATCGCTCAATCGATTTCGCTATTGATGCTGATCACGAATATATATACTTTATAGGGTCTATCTCGATTATTTCTCTATGTTACAAACTATGTGTCAAACTTAATATACCCTTAGGATAGGGTATAATAAAAGTAAAATTAATAGTCTTATATCTTAGGTGTGGAGTTACCGCGCATAAAACAACCTAAATAAATCAAAAACTAAATTTTAAAATAGTTTGTCCGGGTAAATATGTAAAAAATATATATAATATAACTAACACAATCGTACGCAAGCACGCTGCGCAGCTGCGAAGTTTGCTCGCCGCCGCTGAAGAGAACGCCGTCGCAAATCCAAGCCCAGAAATCCGTCCAGCAGAGATTCTAGCAGCAGAAAACCAACCAACGATGAATCCACAACCAGGTACTCCAGCAATTGTTCTTCCGCCAATTGTCCTTCCGTCTACTAGGAAGCCAGAAACTCACCATCCAGAACCAGAAGACGATGACGTAATCATCGTCGCCCTTGAGAAAAAGAAAAAAATTCAGAACTGAAGTATGAGAAACTGCGAGTGGAGTCGGCACCGAAGTCCGGAGGCGCCATCAACACAGCACAACAGTAGACATCTGGGTCAATTCGCTGCTACAATTGTTCCCAATACGGCCACTTTTCGGCACATTGCACATAGAAGCGGTGTTCACCGCGATCTTGCTTTCGATACGGAAGTACAACCCACATCCTAAAAGACTGCAAGCAGATTCAAGCCAGAGTCGGCGTCGTCAACAACAACGGGGGAACGTCGGCAGTAGGCGCAGAGATCGATCCAACCGATAAAATTAAGCCTTTCCAAAATGTAAGTATTGCTTTTCATAGTTGTAGTCTGAGTGGAGCATTTTAATTTTTTTTAATTGTGAGTCCTTAATTAACAGCGGTAGTCCAGCTAGTTTTGCCTTAATATAAATACTCCCGTTTAACATCAAGTTTCTCCGGTATTGCGAGTACCAAGCTAAACACGTAGGGCAAGATCGATTGTTTCATCTCTTTGCTTAATGAAACCAATAAAATGTCTTTGTTTATAGTCGAACACCATCTCCTTCCGAGACCACTTCTGTTAGAATGCGATTTCCTGAAAACATTCAACATTAATTATACCCTATCCTAAGGGTATATTAAGTTTGACACATAGTTTGTAACATTGAGAAATAATCGAAATAGACCCTATAAAATATATTTATTCGTGATCAGCATCAATAGCGAAATCGATTGAGCGATGACCGTCCGTCCGTTAGTCCGTATGTCACCGCTTTTTGGGCCTTAAATTTTGAGCTAGGACGATGAAATTTCATATCTGGGCTTCTGAGAAAAAGATACAGTACAAGTGTAAAATTTTTTGAAATCCGCCCACTGCCACGCCCACTTTTTCATAACTTCACTAAATTATATGAAACCGAAAAATTTTGTTAAGACCAAATATTTAGGCATTCAGATTCCCTACAATCCACCCATACAAAAGTTTTGGCCACGCCCACTTTTTGGGGGCGTTTTCATCACAAAACCGAGTTTTGGGCCTTAAATTTTTAACTAGGACGCTGAAATTTCATATCTGGGCTTCCAAGAAAAAGATACAGTACAAGTGTACATTTTTTTACATCCGCCCACTGCCACGCCTACTTTTTTATAACTTCACTAAATTATAAGAAACCGAAAAATTTTGTTAAGACCAAATATTTGGGTATTTGGATTCCCTACAATTCACCCATAGAGCAGTTTTGGCCACGCCCACTTTTTGGGGGCATTATCATAAAATACCTATTTTGATAAAATTTTACATGTAACATCCTCAAACGTTCGACATTATATGTGAGTACAAAATGCAATTTGGCCACGCCCACTTTATAGAGAGGAGGATAGGGTATCATACGATCCGTTCCAGACGAATTGTAGCTTTTCTGTATGTTTTTATACCCTATCCTAAGGGTATATTAAGTTTGACACATAGTTTGTAACATAGAGAAATAATCGAGATAGACCCTATAAAGTATATATATTCGTGATCAGCATCAATAGCGAAATCGATTGAGCGATGACCGTCCGTCCGTCCGTCCGTATGTCACCGCTTTTTGGGCCTCAAATTTTGAGCTAGGACGATGAAATTTCATATCTGGGCTTCTGAGAAAAAGATACAGTACAAGTGTAAAAATTTTTGACATCCGCCCACTGCCACGCCCACTTTTTCATAACTTCACTAAATTATATGAAACGCCCACTTTATGGGGGCGTTATCATAAAAAAACCTACTTTGATAAAATTTTACATGTAACATCCTCAAACGTTCGACATTATAGCTATATTTGAGTACAAAATGCAATTTGGCCAGGCCGACTTTATAGAGAAGAGGATAGTGTATCATACGATCCGTTCCAGACCGATTGTAGCTTTTCTGTATGTTTTTATACCCTATCCTAAGGGTATATTAAGTTTGACACATAGTTTGTAACATAGAGAAATAATCGAGATAGACCCTATAAAGTAGATATATTCGTGATCAGCATCAATAGCGAAATCGATTGAGCGATGACCGTCCGTCCGTCCGTCCGTATGTCGCCGCTTTTTGGGCCTTAAATTTTGAGCTAGGACGATGAAATTTCATATCTGGGCTTCTGAGAAAAAGATACAGTACAAGTGTAAACATTTTTGAAATCCGCCCACTGCCCCTCCCACTTTTTCATAACTTCATTAAATTATATGAAACCGAAAAATTTTGTTAAGACCAAATATTTAGGCATTCAGACTCCCTACAATCCACTCATACAAAAGTTTTGTCCACGCCCACTTTTTGGGGGCGTTTTCATCATAAACCCGATTTTTGGGCCTTAAATTTTTAACTAGGACGCTGAAATTTCATATCTGGGCTTCCAAGAAAAAGATACAGTACAAGTATAAAATTTATTAAATCCGCCCACTGCCACGCCTACTTTTTTATAACTTCACTAAATTATATGAAACCGAAAAATTTTGTTAAGACCAAATATTTGGGTATTTAGATTCCCTACAATTCACCCATAGAACAGTTTTGGCCACGCCCACTTTTTGGGGGCGTTTTCATAAAAAAACCGATTTTGCTAAAATTTTACATGTAACATCCTCAAACGTTCGAGGTTATAGCCATATTTTAGTACAAAATGCAATTTGGCCACGCACACTTTGTAGAGAGCAGGATAGGGTATCAGACGATCCGTTCCAGACGGATTGTAGCTTTTCTGTATGTTTTTAGCTGGATTTAATTTTACTTTTGCCGGTGTTGAGTTACACTGCCGGTTATTGACGTTTGGGAATGCAACTCCTCCACCGCAAGATTTTCGATTCTCCTGAATCTTATTATACATTGATCATCTTATTTTTATACCCTATCCTAAGGGTATATTAAGTTTGACACATAGTTTGTAACATAGAGAAATAATCGAAATAGACCCTATAAAATATATTTATTCGTGATCAGCATCAAAAGCGAAATTGATTGAGCGATAACCGTTCGTCCGTCTGTCCGTCCGTATGTCACCGCTTTTTGGGCCTTAAATTTTGAGCTGAAATTTCATATCTGGGCTTCTGAGAAAAAGACACAGTACAAGTGTAAAAATTTTTTAAATCCGCCCACTGCCACGCCCACTTTTTCATAACTTCATTAAATTATATGAAACCGAAAAATGTTGTTAAGACCAAATATTTAGACATTCAGACTCCCTACAATCTAATCATACAAAAGTTTTGGCCACGCCCACTATTTGGGCGCGTTTTCATCATAAAACCGGTTTTTGGGCCTTAAATTTTTAACTAGGACGCTGAAATTACATATCTGGGCTTCTGACGAAAAGATACAGTAGAAGTGTACATTTTTTTTACATCCGCCCACTGCCACGCCTACTTTTTTATAACTTCACTAAATAATATGAAACCGAAAAATTTTGTTAAGACCAAATATTTAGGTATTCAGATTACCTACAATTCACCCATAGAACAGTTTTGGCCACTCCCACTTTTTGGGCGTTCGAGGTTATAGCCATATTTGAGTACGAAATGCAATTTAGTCACGCCCACTTTGTAGAGAGGAGGATAGGGTATTAGACGATCCGTTCCAGACGGATTGTAGCTTTTCTGTATGTTTTTTGTTAAAAACAATTAAAAGAATTATGGTGGACCATATGGAGAGCAAGGCGCTGAAAGCGTGTCCTTTGTGTAGTAGACAACATGTATACAGAGCTGGCAGGTTTACGGAAACAGCGTTACACCAGCTGGTACGCATTGCGGAAGAGGAAATTATTACCGGAGGCATCGCAATGACCATTATAATGGACATTGAAGGTGCCTTGGATAAGATATGCTTCGAAAGTGACCATAAAGGTTAAATATCTGGGTGTATACCTAGATGCTGGACTAACTTGGAACTTCCATGTGGAAGAGAAGATTAGAAAGGCGAAAATGCTGCTTCATTAGTGCAAACGAGTATGTGGACTAAGGTGGGGAATCTCGCCGAGGTTAGCATACTGGATGTACACGATGATAGTTAGACCGATTATCACATATGCGTCAGTTGTTTGGTGGCAGAAAGCCACCTAGAAAACTGTAAAGAAGCAATTAGATAGGGTCCAACGTCTGGCATGTTTTTAGGGATCGCTTGTGCAATACGGACAACACCAACATGCGCAATGGACGTGATCCTAGGTATTCTGCCGCTGGACTTATTTATTAAGAAAGCGGCACCCTTAACGGCACTTCGGTTGCACGGGGACGTCAACTGACACTCGCGCGGTACTATCTATGGACATAGGAAAATCCTGGATGTCGTGAAAAACGAGATTAGTAAGTTGAATATGCCTATGGATGGAATGCATGTTACCGAAAGGCATCACTAAACTCTTATCGGAGATGAAACACTTCCGGAAAAGAAGATTGGGGATATAATCATCTTAACGGATGGGTCCATGATGGATGACTGAGCGTGGGCAGGTATCTCCTCAGAAGACCTGGAACTAGCCTGTCATATTAGTCTGGGGAAATATACCTCAGTCTATCAAGCCGAGATGATTGCTCTGTTGCATGCGTTGGATCACCTGAAAGAGGGTCAGGTCGAGGGTTTTAACGTTACCATAGCACTGGACAATGAATCAGTGATTAGACGCATGGACCAGAAAGATATCAATACATAACTGGCATTGGAATGTGCTCACAAGCTCAATGAGTGCTCATCTCGAAATGAGATGACGCTGCTCTAGGTGAGAGGGCACGTAGGGACTGAGGGGAACCAAAAGGCGGACTCTCTGGCAAAGCAGGGGTTAACCTCGGAGCTCTCTGGTTCGAAACCATTCGCTGCAATTGGCAGAGGGATGGTAGAACACCTGATTAGCAACTGGGCCGCGGCGAAACATCAGAGAAGGTGATCAACCGTGGAAAGTTGCAGGCAGGCGAAAATGGTTATTAAAATGCCGATTGGCACCACTCACAGAGTGGGTCTAAGCTTAGGGCGAAAAACACTGAAATGGGTGGTAGCGTTATCTACAGGTCATGGGAATTTCGGGTATCGCCTAAAGAAGATGGGTCTTCTGGAGGACGACACCTGTAAACTATGCCTGGAGGAAATCGGGACCGCAGGACATATATTATGTCAATGTTCGGCGTTAGCTAGGAGAAGAAGGGAGGTCCTGGGGAGTCACTGGGTAGAAACCCAGAGGATGAACCAGATTTCTGTCAAACAGATACTAGCGTTGACACGAGGAATCAAAGCCAGAGAGACTCTCCGGCTAAGATGGATCGTGGAAGAGAGACGAAAAGGGACCCAATACAGTTGTCTAGTTCGTAATCTCTCGAATAATATGTATATATAAGTGGTTTGAACGCATATCCTTTCTGCAAGAGTTGTTGATATAGCCGAGCTCCTGCCACGCTGGTTCTAGCTGCTGTATCCAAATATGCTTCTCCACAAAGTCCATTGATGTTGATATCCACTATAGGAACGTTTCTTCCAACCACAAGGGAATCTACCAAATTAAAATCAAGTGCGTTTGGGGTATTTGTATTTTTATTACTACAGGTGGGACCATAGCAATTTAAAGCAGGTTTCTTATTTTTATCTAGAGCAACGACTTTAGCATGTTCCGTGATTTTAGATTTCTTGAAACAAGAGTCAGCTACATGTCCTTTCTTCCTTCAGAATGTGTGACGGTTTTTCTCATTGTTCTCTGCAATGTTTGCAGAACGTTTGTTCTCGTCAATGAACATTTCTACTTCTCTGGCTTATTCCACTTGATCCTGAAAAGTCGTGAAAGAGTTCCTAGAGACTTTTTCTCTAATCTTAAGAAGATTTTGCCCATAAATCATATTCAGCATGATAGTCTCAGATATCTCATCCGATAGCTGTGCAAGCAATGACCTTTTCCTACATACAAATTGGTCAATTGTTTCGGTAGTTCGCTGTTTATCTTCAAACAACTCAATGTAGATGCGCCATGATGGTTTAGCTGGTGCGAATGCTGCTCGGACAAGTTTTACTGCATCTTCAAAAGCAAAAATACCAATGAGTGCGTTAGTATCCGTGATACTCTCGGAATCCTTGTATACCGTAATTGTAGCAATAAAATCATCGATTTTTGAAAGATTTATCTCTCCGTCAAAACGAGCGGTACATGTGCTAAATGTTCCATGACTTTCTTTAACATGAATAGCCGTTACCAATCGTTGCAGTTAATCTTCTGCAAGTGCCGTTAATGCTGCCGTACTTGTCGACGCACCAGAACTTGCTGTTGATGACATGTTTTCAGACATTGCGCTTCTTGGGATATGCCCTTTATTTGAGACTTTCGTGGGTGTTTGCGACGCTATTCGTTCACGTTTCCTCAATATCAATCTCTATAGAAGGTTACCTCTCCATCAATTTAAGAAAGAAACGAAAAATTTCATAGTCCACTTTTTATGGATTATATTTTCCAGCAGCGAAGTACCGTTGGTAATTTACAGGCCGCAATGTTGGGACGCCAATTGATGCGAAATCTATGGGACTCCAAGGAAAGATCAGTGGTATTATACACAAAAATTCTTCTTTATTTTTTCAGTTGGTAGTGAATAAGTATTTGTTTGTAAAATGTTATTAAAACTCAAGGCCAAGTTATTAAATAAATTGCTCAACTTGCCCACTGAACACCCTAACTACAGTCAAAAGCAAATTCATTCAGGGACTCCAACTACGTTGTGTTGTCACGTAGCATGGAATACACACAGTTTAACATACTCCAAACACTGACTTTAAACATTCAATAAACACTCATAACAACAGCCAATGCTGACTTACACATAAACGACAACGTCTAATGCATAAGAGTAACCCCAAGCATAAACTGATTCACAACAACATCCAATGCACGGGAGTAGCCACCAGCAGAACACGTGCCAATACACAAACTCCAAAAGAACACTCAAATTACACCACTCGTGCTGTCGCAAGCGCGTGTCACATAGCCATAAGAACAACTATGCAATCAATGCAATAAGTAACTATAAATCGGTTTAAATTTTGCACAATAAAAGAAGTCTTATACACAACACGGTTTTGGGTGTTTGACTCTGCCAAATAAATCGGCATCTTTGCCTTTGGCCGTTCCTACACCACACAGACGAGGAGTGCGAAAACGGAGGTGATGAAGTATCAACTGAACGTGTTTCTACACCACTTCAAGACAAGCATATTACGGACAGTCAGATTTCAACATACCAATTTCAATTCCAATTCTCCTAACCAACCTCATAAGACAGCCACCCCGCCGAATTAAAATTTAGATTAGAATTCGACGACATCGACAACTACTAGGCGAAGAAGTGACATTTAACAAACACTTAAGTCACAGCTGCACGAAGATCCCAGCAATAGATGACTGTTCCGAAGATTTCACTAGAGGAAGCATTGCGGGACAAAACAACAGCTCCACGCCCAATCAGCATAGAGGAGTACTGAAGACGTCACATACGGGTGAATCAAATTCAGACTGCAGAGACAAAAGCAGCACCTCTCTATAAAGTGGGCGTGGCCAAATTGCATTTTGTACTCAAATATGGCTGTAACCTCGAACGTTTGAGGATGTTACATGTAAAATCTCACCAAAAACAGTTTTTTGATTAAAACGCCCCCAAAAAGTGGGCGTGGCCAAAAGTGTAGTATGGATGAATTATAGGGAATTGAAATACCTAAATATTTGGTCTTAACAAAATTTTTCGGTTTCATATAATTTAGTGAAGTTATAAAAAAGTAGGCGTGGCAGTGGGCGGATTTAAAAAAAATTTACACTTCTACTGTATCTTTTCGTCAGAAGCCCAGATATGAAATTTCAGCGTCCTAGTTAAATATTTAAGGCTCAAAAATCGGTTTTATGATGAAAACGCTCCCAAAAAGTGGGCGTGGCCAAAACTTTTGTATGAGTGGATTGTAGGGAGTCTGAATGCCTAAATATTTGGTCTTAACAAAATTTTTCGGTTTCATATTATTTAATGAAGTTATGAAAAAGTGGGCGTGGCAGTGGGCGGATTTAAAAAATGTTTACACTTGTATGTATCTTTTTCTCAGAAGCCCAGATATGAAATTTCATCGTCCTAGCTCAAAATTTAAGGCCCAAAAAGCGGTGACATACGGACGGACGGACGGTCATCGCTCAATCGATTTCGCTATTGATGCTGATCACGAATATATACACTTTATAGGGTCTATCTCGATTATTTCTCTATGTTACAAACTATGTGTCAAACTTAATATACCCTTAGGATAGGGTATAAACAAGTGGAGGAAAAAGTGTCAAACAGCGTCAGGAGATAGGAAATTTTAATAGACTGGCTGCAATAGCAACAACAAAACATACAGAAAAGCTACAATCCATCTGGAACGGATCGTATGATACCCTATCCTCCTCTCTATAAAGTGGGCGTGGCCAAATTGCATTTTGTTCTCAAATATAGCTATAATGTCGAACGTTTGAGGATGTTACATGTAAAATTTTATCAAAATAGGTTTTTTGATGATAACGCCCCCAAAAAGTGGGCGCGGCCAAAACTGTTCTATGGATGAATTGTAGGGAATCTGAATACCTAAATATTTGGACTTAACAAAATTTTTCGGTTTCATATAATTTAGTGAAGTTATTAAAAAGTAGGCGTGGCAGTGGGCGGATTTAAAAAAACATGTACATTTCCACTGTATCTTTTCGTCAGAAGCCCAGATATGAAATTTTAGAGTCCTAGTTAAACATTTTAGGCTCAAAAATCGGTTTTATGATGAAAACGCCCCCAAAAAGTGGGCGTGGCCAAAAATTTTGTATGGGTGGATTGTAGGAAATCTGAATGCCTAAATATTTGGTCTTAACAAAATTTTTCGGTTTCATATAATTTAGTGAAGTTATGAAAAAGTGGGCGTGGCAGTGGGCGGATTTCAAAAAATTTTACACTTGTACTGTATCTTTTTCTCAGAAGCCCAGATATGAAATTTCATCGTCCTAGCTCAAAATTTAAGGCCCAAAAAGCGGTGACGGACATACGGACGGACGGACGGTCATCGCTCAATCGATTTCGCTATTGATGCTGATCACGAATATATATACTTTATAGGGTCTATCTGGATTATTTCTCTATGTTACAAACTATGTGTCAAACTTAATATACCCTAGTTTATACCCTAAACAAAGTGTGACAACGACCGCAAAATGGCGGACTTTGACTTTAATACGGCACAGAAACTGCCTGTGCTTAATCAAGAAGCAAAACGAGGAGAGAACTTTAGTGACGTCATAAACAGTGTAGAATTTTATCATGATATGTTAAAGCAAGAAGCAAAACCCATACTCGTAAAATTTCTGCTTAAATGCAAAATACAAGGCAAAGCTTTAACAGAACTTGGGTCATCCACCCCCAATAGCTTTGCTGAATTGAAAACTGAGCTTCAAAAAAAGTGTGGTCAAAAGAAACTATTGAACAAATATAAAATAAACTGAGCAATACAAGACAAGGACACAGACCATTGAAAGACTTCGCCAATGGAATCGAGAACTTAATAGTAAAAATGACAGAGATAGAAGTAAATGCACAAGGTGAAGAAGCTGGGACTGTACTTACTGAGGCAAACGAGCACAGAGGATTTGAAAAAGGGTGTTAACGATAGATTTAAAATAGTGTTGGATAGCGCTCAACATACACAGCTACAAGAAGCTATTCAGTATCTTTTAGAACTTAATCCAGGTGCTACAACTAACTATGAAACCATAATTTATTTGTAAACTTTTGGTAAAATAAAATAAATAAATAAATAAAAAACATACAGAAAAGCTACAATCCGTCTGGAACGGATCGTATGATACCCTATCCTCCTCTCTATAAAGTGGGCGTGGCCAAATTGCATTTTGTACTCAAATATAGCTATAATGTCGAACGTTTGAGGATGTTACATGTAAAATTTTATCAAAATAGGTTTTTTGATGATAACGCCCCCAAAAAGTGGGCGTGGCCACAACTGTTCTATGGGTGAATTGTAGGGAATCTAAATACCCAAATATTTGGTCTTAACAAAATTTTTCGGTTTCATATAATTTAGTGAAGTTATAAAAAAGTAGGCGTGGCAGTGGGCGGATGTAAAAAAAATTTACACTTGTACTGTATCTTTTTCTTGGAAGCCCAGATATGAAATTTCATCGTCCTAGCTCAAAATATAAGGCCCAAAAAGCGGTGACATACGGACGGACGGACGGACGGACGGACGGTCATCGCTCAATCGATTTCGCTATTGATCCTGATCACGAATATATATACTTTATAGGATCTATCTCGATTATTTCTCTATGTTACAAACTATGTGTCAAACTTAATATACCCTTAGGATAGGCAATAAAAAATAAAGTACGTAGGAAACAGCAGAGAAATTATGACAGTAACCAGCCTCAGACTAGAGAAACAAACTATCCCGTAAGACAGGGTAATTACAATAGAACTAGGCAAGAGTACGATAACTTTGGCGCCAAAAATTGATAACGGTTTTTTGTAGAGGGGTCAAAAAGAAGCATTTTCTACTATGGGAGGGGTGGTCTATCTCGCGCCGTTTAGGAGGTAGGGGGAATTTTAGAAAAAATTACTTAAAATGAAAAAAACAATTATTAAAAAACATACAGAAAAGCTACAATCCGTCTGGAACGGATCGTATGATACCCTATCCTCCTCTCTAAAAAGTTGGCGTGGCCAAATTGCATTTTGTATTCAAATATGGCTATAACATCGAACGTTTGAGGATGTTACATGTAAAATTTTATCAAAATCGGTTTTTTGATGAAAACGCCCCCAAAAAGTGGGCGTGGCCAAAACTGTTCTATGGGTGAATTGTAGGGAATCTAAATACCCAAATATTTGGTCTTAACAACATTTTTCGGTTTCATATAATTTAGTGAAGTTATAAAAAAGTATGCGTGGCAGTGGGCGGATGTAAAAAAAATTTACACTTGTACTGTATCTTTTTCTTGGAAGCCCAGATATGAAATTTCAGCGTCCTAGTTAAAAATTTAAGGCCCAAAACTCGGTTTTGTGATGAAAACGCCCCCAAAAAGTGGGCGTGGCCAAAACTTTTGTATGGGTGGATTGTAGGGAATCTGAATGCCTAAATATTTGGTCTTAACAAAATTTTTCGGTTTCATATAATTTAGTGAAGTTATGAAAAAGTGGGCGTGGCAGTGGGCGGATTTCAAAAATTTTTACACTTGTACTGTATCCTTTTCTCAGAAGCCCAGATATGAAATTTCATCGTCCTAGCTCAAAACTTAAGGCCTAAAAAGCGGTGACATACGGACGGTCATCGCTCAATCGATTTCGCTATTGATGCTGATCACGAATATATATACTTTATAGGGTCTACCTCGATTATTTCTCTATGTTACAAACTATGTGCCAAACTTAATATACCCTTAGGATAGGGTATAAAAGTAGTCGCTAGTCTAAAATGAGGAAGAGGGGAGAAATTTGGGGTTACCTATCGGTTAAACTGACGTTACTTAGGATAGGGTATAAACAACGGCAACACTTACAATGAAGTACTATACCGGTTTTGAAAGCCAGATACCTGTTCTTTAATCCTGAATTAAAAGTAAATTATTTATGTCAATAGTTTTTGAAAAATTCGCATGCAAACTCAAAATTTTGATAAAAAAAATTAAAAAAAAACATACAGAAAAGCTACAATCCGTCTGGAACGGATCGTATGATACCCTATCCTCCTCTCTATAAAGTGGGCGTGGCCAAATTGTATTTTGTACTCAAATATAGCTATAATGTCGAACATTTGAGGATGTTACATGTAAAATTTTATCAAAATAGGTTTTTTTATTATAACGCCCCCAAAAAGTGGGCGTGGCCAAAACTGTTCTACGGCTGAATTGTAGGGAATCTAAATACCCAAATATTTGGTCTTAACAAAATTTTTCGGTTTCATATAATTTAGTGAAGTTATGAAAAAGTGGGCGTGGCAGTGGGCGGATTTCAAAAATTTTTACACTTGTACTGTATCTTTTTCTCAGAAGCCCAGATATGAAAGTTCATCGTCCTAGCTCAAAATTTAAGGCCCAAAAAGCGGTGACATACGGACGGACGGACGGACGGACGGACGGACGGATGGACGGACGGTCATCGCTCAATCGATTTCGCTATTGATGCTGATCACGAATATATATACTTTATAGGGTCTATCTCGATTATTTCTCTATGTTACAAACTATGTGTCAAACTTAATATACCCTTAGGATAGGGTATAAAAAGTTTAGACAAATTTTTTTTCAAAATTGTGAAATGAAGTGCTAAATTGGCTTTTTGTGGTCAATGCCTATATCAATTAAAACCGAATGGTTTTATGTCTTCTAGTTTTTGAGAAAATTCAAAATTACTATTTTTGTTTTGTTTTTTGGCGGTGCCGTGAATTTCAATATTCGGCTTTATTTCAATTTATAGAAGCGAAATAAGGCCGAATTTCCCAAGTTGGAATCCAACTTTTGAAATTCGGCCTTATTTCACTTCCATAAAGACAAATAAAGCCGATCATTGTCTGTGAAATAAGGCCAAAGCAAATGTTTCCACTTTGATAAGCGACATTAGACCAATTTGGATTTATGTATGTCCCTTATTTGCATAAACAGTGCAATATGTATGAGGGGGCATGCTGCCCCCCTTCAACCCCCCTGCTTGGAGTCACTGTAGGATTTAGGGTAGGTGCAAGGATGGTATATGCAAAGTTACATGGATATAAAGAAACTGTGCATACAGCCAACCTCGTACCTACTCTAAATCCAACAGTGATCCCAAGCA
Source organism: Xylota sylvarum (assembly GCA_905220385.1). Lineage (NCBI taxonomy): Eukaryota > Metazoa > Arthropoda > Insecta > Diptera > Syrphidae > Xylota > Xylota sylvarum. The sequence continues at coordinate 76,689,120 of LR999958.1, read as the reverse complement.
GGGGGGTTGCAGTTGCATATTGCACTGTTTATGCATATATGTAAGTCACATAAAGCCAAATTGGTCTAATTTCGCTTTATATGGGACGCCCGAAAATTTTTACTATGGGGAGTTTGAGAAAATAGTGATATTCACAAACTGAATGACTGGGACGCGGAATTCAATGCAAGTCTACCTCCTTACGGTACATTCTGTGTAACGCTAAATGATTTGCTGTACTTTACATCATTAATCCTCAAAGTAATATCACCGTAAATACCAAAAAACAAAAATCTCATGAGAAGGTAGTTTTAGTAATTTTGAATTTTCTCAAAAACTAGAAGACATAAAACCATTCGGTTTTTATACCCTATCCTAAGGGTATATTAAGTTTGACACATAGTTTGTAACATAGAGAAATAATCGAGATAGACCCTATAAAGTATATATATTCGTGATCAGCATCAATAGCGAAATCGATTGAGCGATGACCGTCCGTCCGTCCGTCCGTCCGTCCGTATATCACCGCTTTTTGGGCCTTAAATTTTGAGCTAGGACGATGAAATTTCATATCTGGGCTTCTGAGAAAAAGATACAGTACAGGTGTAAACATTTTTTAAATCCGCCCACTGCCACGCCCACTTTTTCATAACTTCACTAAATTATATGAAACCGAAAAATTTTGTTAAGACCAAATATTTAGGCATTCAGATTCCCTACAATCCACCCATACAAAAGTTTTGGCCACGCCCACTTTTTGGGGGCGTTTTCATCACAAAACCGAGTTTTGGGCCTTAAATTTTTAACTAGGACGCTGAAATTTCATATCTGGGCTTCCAAGAAAAAGATACAGTACAAGTGTAAACATTTTTTACATCCGCCCACTGCCACGCCTACTTTTTTATAACTTCACTAAATTATATGAAACCGAAAAATTTTGTTAAGACCAAATATTTGGGTATTTAGATTCCCTACAATTCACCCATAGAAGAGTTTTGGCCACGCCCACTTTTTGGGGGCGTTATCATCAAAAAACCTATTTTGATAAAATTTTACATGTAACATCCTCAAACGTTCGACATTATAGCTATATTTGAGTACAAAATGCAATTTGGCCACGCCCACTTTATAGAGAGGAGGATAGGGTATCATACGATCCGTTCCAGACGGATTGTAGCTTTTCTGTATGTTTTATGTTCGATTCAGAATTGATATAGGCGTTGACCACAAAAAGCCAATTTAGCACTTCATTTCACAATTTTGAAAAAAATTGGTCCAAACTTTTTTTTTTAATTTTTTTTTATCAAAATTTTGAGTTTGCATGCGAATTTTTCAAAAACTATTGACATAAATAATTTACTTTTAATTTAGTATTAAAGAACAGGTATCTGGCTTTCAAAACCGGTATAGTACTTCATTGTAAGTGTTGCCGTTGTTTTTTAATATTTTTTTTTTCATTTTAAGTCAGTTTTTCTTAAATTCCCCCTATCTCCTAAACGGGGCGAGATAGACCCCCCCTCCAATAGTAAACTAGGACGCTGAAATTTCATATTTGGGCTTCCAAGAAAAAGATACAGTACAAGTGTAAAATTTTTTTAAACCCGCCCACTGCCACGCCTACGTTTTTATAACTTCACTAAATTATATGAAACCGAAAAATTTTGTTAAGTCCAAATATTTAGGTATTCAGATTTCCTACAGTTCACCTGTAGAACAGTTTTGGCCACGCCCACTTTTTGGGGGCGTTTTCATCAAAAAACCTATTTTGATAAAATTTTACATGTAACATCCTCAAACGTTCAACATTATAGCTATATTTGAGTACAAAATGCAATTTGGCCACGCCCATTTTATAGAGAGGGGGATAGGGTATCATACGATCCGTTCCAGACGGATTGTAGCTTTTCTGTATGTTTAAATTATTTATTGCTCGGGTTTGAGGTAAAGTAGAATTTTTACAATTTGTTCACTTTGTGTCAGATATACTAAAAAAGAATCTGAGATTGAACATACAGAAAAGCTACAATCCGTCTGGAACGGATCGTCTAATACCCTATCCATCTCTCTATAAAGTGGGCGTGGCCAAATTGCATTTCGTACTCAAATATGGCTATAACCTCGAACGTTTGAGGATGTTACATGTAAAATTTTATCAAAATCTGTTTTTTGATGGAAACGCCCCCAAAAAGTGGGCGTGGCCAAAACTGTTCTATGCGTGAATTGTAGGGAATCTGAATACCTAAATATTTGGACTTAACAAAATTTTTCGGTTTCATATAATTTAGTGAAGTTATGAAAAAGTGGGCGTGGCAGTGGGCGGATTTCAAAAATTTTTACACTTGTACTGTATCTTTTTCTCAGAAGCCCAGATATGAAATTTCATCGTTCTAGCTCAAAATTTAAGGCCCAAAAAGCGGTGACATACGGACGGACGGACGGACGGACGGACGGACGGACATACGGTCATCGCTCAATCGATTTCGCTATTGATGCTGATCACGAATATATATACTTTATAGGGTCTATCTCGATTATTTCTCTATGTTACAAACTATGTGTCAAACTTAATATACCCTTAGGATAGGGTATAAAAATGCTTGTTTTCGACCCCTCTACAAAAAACCGTTATCAATTTTTGGCGCGCTAGAACTAGGTATCCCAGAAACAGAACAGAACAAGTTAGACACAATAACAATTGCAGAGGTAAGTATACTGACAATAAAAATAACAATAACCAGTACAGACCATGAAACAATTACAGAAATAACAGGACATCCACAGACAATTTTAATAACTCAACTCAACATAATAGAAATGATCGGCATAGGCATATTCAAAACAGACCTCACGCTAATAGAACAAACTCAAATATTAGAAGCGATGATAACCGTAATAGAATTTTAGCCATTAGTGAGGGAAACGAGAGATCCTCCGAGAGTGGAGCCGAGCTTTTGGATTAGAATCAATATCACAACTAACGCCTTCAGTTGTTTACACAGGAGGCATATCGAATGCGTTGTTTGTTAACATCAGGCTCGATAGCAGGGAAATTTTGAAATTTTTGGTAGACACAGGAGCTTCAATAAGTATTTTAAAGTATATATCAATAAATGACAGTGCAACTATGGATATACGTAATAGTAAAGAGAATAATAGGTATAGCAGGAGACGTTAAAACACTAGGTTCAAGTAGAATTGTATTAAATTTAGAGGAAGATTGTGTCGAACATAATTTCCATGCAGTGGAAGATTCATTTCCGATACCAGCTGACGGTATAACAGGGGTTGACTTTTTGAGTAAGTACGAAGCACAAGTTGATTTACTTTAAAGCAAAAATTACAGAATAATTATATTAATTTACATATACATGAACAAAGCAATTTCTATACTTTAAACATAGCATCCTGTTGTGAAGCCACTTATTGCTTACAGACCAAGCATACAGACGAACGTATTTTCCACACAAGTAAATTGTGTGAAGTTTTTATGGCTGGATCTCTATCCCTCCCATAAAAAGGAAAGATACCAATAAAAATCGTAAATACCAGAGAAGAAGAAGTGAAAATTGGATGGATTGAATCTATGTAAGTCCCTACCAGCAAGTGAATACTATGTTTTAAAATATGAAAACGAAGAAGAACTAAAAACCGAACATATAAAGCAAGTAGTTAATGCATTAGAATTGGATACACTGAAAGAAATCAATAAAATCACTTCGCTGTGTTCCAAATTTAGCGACATTTTTCATCTAGATGGGGACCGGCTTACTTATAGTTCCGTAGAAAAGGCACATATTTCGCTAAAAAAGTGAACGTCACCTAGCTACGTTAAACCCTATCGTATTCCCCATTCCCAAAAACAAGTAATCAAAAAAGAAGTAGATAAGATGATGAAAGATGGCATAATACATAGAACAATCAGTATCAGCGTGGAATTCCCTGATCTTAATCGTTTCTAAGAAACCAGACCCTATCACAGGAGACCAAAAATTCAGACTGGTTATTGATTGCCGTAAGGTAATTGATCGAATTGAGGACGACAAATTTCCATTACCAAATATCACGGATATATTCGACATGCTAGGCGGTGCTAAATATTTCTCTTGCATTGATCTAAGCCAGGGCTACTACCAAATGAAGCTTGATCAAGACACAGAAAATGGACATTATCAGTTGAAACGGTTAACTATGGGACTGAAAATTTCCCCTAGCTTTTTTCACGAATGATGTAACTTGCAATGTCAGGGGTAACATACTTAAGATGATTCGTATATTTGGATGATCTAATTGTATTTGGACGGAGTTTACAAGAACACAATAGGAATTTGATGAGCGTATTCCAAAGACTCAGACAAGCTAAGCTTAAAATACATCCGGGTAAATGCTGTTTTCTGCGAAAGGAAGTGTTATACATAGGTCATGTAATTTCAGAGAAATGTATATTCCCCTATCGGTCAAAATTAAAAGTAAACATACAGAAAAGCTACAATCCGTCTGGAACGGATCGTATGATAACCTATCCTCGTTTCTATAAAGTGCTCATGGCCAAATTGCATTTGGTACTCAAATATGGCTATAACGACGAACGTTTGAGGATGTTACATGTGAAATTTCAGGACAATCGGTTTTTTGATGAAAACGGCCCCAAAAAGTGGACGTGGCCAAAACTATTCTATGGGTGAATTGTAGGAAATCTGAATACCTAAATATTTGGACTTAACAAAATTTTTCGGTTTCATATAATTTAGTGAAGTTATAAAAAAGTAGGCGTGGCAGTGGGCGGATGTTAAAAAATTTTGCACTTGTACTGTATCTTTGTCTTGGAAGCCCAGATATGAAATTTCAGCGTTCTAGTTAAAAATTTAAGGCCCTAAAATCGGTTTTGTGATGAAAACGCCCCCAAAAAGTGGGCGTGGCCAAAACTTTCGTATGGGTGGATTGTAGGGAATTTGAATGCCTAAATATTTGGTCTTAACAAAATTTCTCGGTTTCATATAGTTTAGTGAAGTTATGAAAAAGTGGGCGTGGTAGTGGGCGGATTTCAAAAATTTTTACACTTGTACTGTATCTTTTTCTCAGAAGCCCAGATATGAAATTTCATCGTTCTAGCTCAAAATTTAAGGCCCAAAAAGAGGTAGCATACGGACGGACGGACGGACGGACGGTCATCGCTCAATCGATTTCGCCAGGAGTGAGGAAACTGTTACTTAACAATTACCATCTTTTACCAACTAGAGGTCATGCAGGAATTATTATTCTCAGAAATCTGAAAAAAAAGTATTACTGGACCGGAATGCAGAATGATATTACTACATATGTATGTATGTATGTCAATCATTGCAGTCTTTGCCAACGGAATAAACACATAAAGCCGGAAAAACAACCGATGACCATAACATCAACGGCAGAGTCGTGTTTCGAGAAGATCTTCTTGGATCTTGTGGGACCATTAGATAAATCCGAGCAAGGCTCTCGATACATCTTGACGCTCCAAGATGAGATTACAAAGTTTATCGAGGCGGTGCCACTCAAGAATAAGGAAGTAAATACTGTGGCGAAAGCACTTGTTGAAAATTTCATTCTAAAATACGGAGTTCCAAAAAAACATCGCAACGGACGAAGGAACATGCAAATTTTTGAAAATACAACATCTACAGTCCACTGTGTACCATCACGAGAGTATTGGTATTAGATCATATGTATCGGAAAAACATACAGAAAAGCTACAATCCGTCTGGAACGGATCGTATGATACCCTATCCTCCTCTCTATAAAGTGGGCGTGACCAAATTGTACCAATTGTAAACGGTCATCGCTCAATCGATTTCGCTATTGATGCTGATCACGAATATATATACTTTATAGGGTCTATCTCGATTATTTCTCTATGTTACAAACTATGTGTCAAACTTAATATACCCTTAGGATAGGGTATAAACACACTGTTTGGGATACATGGCTTCCATACTATGTTTATACCCTATCCTAAGGGTATATTAAGTTTGACACATAGTTTGTAACATAGAGAAATAATCGAGATACACCCTATAAAGTATATATATTCGTGATCAGCATCAATAGCGAAATCGATTGAGCGATGACCGTCCGTCCGTCCGTATGTCACCGCTTTTTGGGCCTTAAATTTAAATTTTGAGCTAGGACGATGAAATTTCATATCTGGGCTTCTGAGAAAAAGATACAGTACAAGTGTAAAAATTTTTGAAATCCGCCCACTGCCACGCCCACTTTTTCATAACTTCACTAAATTATATGAAACCGACAAATTTTGTTAAGAAAAAATATTTAGGCTTTCAGATTCCCTACAATCCACCCTTACAAAAGTTTTGGCCACGCCCACTTTTTGGGGGCGTTTTCATCACAAAACCGATTTTTGTTCCTTAAATTTTTAACTAGGACGATGAAATTTCATATCTGGGCTTCCAAGAAAGAGATAGAGTACAAGTGTAAAATTTTTTTACATCCGCCCACTGCCACGCCTACTTTTTTATAACTTCACTAAATTATATGAAAATGAAACTGAATAAAAAAACATACAGAATAGCAACAATCCGTCTGGAACGGATCGTATGATACTCTATCCTCCTCTCTATAAAGTGGGCGTGGTCAAATTGCATTTTGTACTCAAATATAGCTATAATGTCGAACGTTTGAGGATGTTACATGTAAAATTTTATCAAAATAGGTTTTTTGATGATAACGCCCCCAAAAAGTGGGCGTGGCCAAAACGCTTCTATGGGTGAATTGTAGGGAATCTAAATACCCAAATATTTGGTCTTAACAAAATTTTTCGGTTTCATGTAATTTAGTGAAATTATAAAAAAGTAGGCGTGGCAGTGGGCGGATGTAAAAAAATTTTGCACTTGTACTGTATATTTTTCTTGGAAACCCAGATATGAAATTTCAGCGCCCTAGTTAAAAATTTAAACCCCAAAAATCGGTTTTGTGATGAAAACGCCCCCAAAAAGTGGGCGTGGCCAAAACTTTTGTATGGGTGGATTGAAGGGAATCTGAATGCCTAAATATTTGGTCTTAACAAAATTTTTCGGTTTCATATAATTTAGTGAAGTTATGAAAAAGTGGGCGTGGCAGTGGGCGGATTTCAAAAATTTTTACACTTGTACTGTATCTTTTTCTCAGAAGACCAGATATGAAATTTCATCGTCCTAGCTCAAAATTGAAGGCCCAACAAGCGGTGACATACGGACGGACGGACGGACGGACGGACGGTCATCGCTCAATCGATTTCGCTATTGATGCTGATCACGAATATATATACTTTATAGGGTCTATCTCGATTATTTCTCTATGTTACAAACTATGTGTCAAACTTAATATACCCTTAGGATAGGGTATAAAAAAAACATACAGAAAAGCTACAATCCGTCTGGAACGGATCGTCTGATACCCTATCCTCCTCTCTATAAAGTGAGCGTTGTCAAATTGCATTTTGTACTCAAATATAGCTATAATGTCGAACGTTTGAGGATGTTACATGTAAAATTTTATCAAAATAGGTTTTTTGATGATAACGCCCTTAAAAAGTGGGCGTGGCCAAAACTCTTCGATGGGTGAATTGTAGGGAATCTAAATACCCAAATATTTGGTCTTAACAAAATTTTTCGGTTTCATGTAATTTAGTGAAGTTATAAAAAAGTAGGCGTGGCAGTGGGCGGATGTAAAAAAATTTTGCACTTGTACTGTATCTTTTTCTTGGAAGCCCAGATATGAAATTTCAGCGCCCTAGTTAAAAATGTAAACCCCAAAAATCGGTTTTGTGATGAAAACGCCCCCAAAAAGTGGGCGTGGCCAAAACTTTTGTATGGGTGGATTGAAGGGAATCTGAATGCCTAAATATTTAATCTTAACAAAATTTTTCGGTTTCATATAATTTAGTGAAGTTATGAAAAAGTGGGCGTGGCAGTGGGCGGATTTCAAAAATTTTTACACTTGTACTGTATCTTTTTCTCAGAAGACCAGATATGAAATTTCATCGTCCTAGCTCAAAATTTAAGGCCCAAAAAGCGGTGACATACGGACGGACGGACGGACGGTCATCGCTCAATCGATTTCGCTATTGATGCTGATCACGAATATATATACTTTATAGGGTCTATCTCGATTATTTCTCTATGTTACAAACTATGTGTCAAACTTAATATACCCTTAGGATAGGGTATAAAAAGAGAAACGAAAACGGGAACTAAAAAAAATAAAGTGCACGACTGGGTCGTATGTCCTTGCACCTTATTTGATAGGCATTGAAATTCAAAGTTTTGTTCTTCTTACACATGAGGCCTAATAACATTCTGCATTTTTGATAGAATTGATAACATTGAACTAATTCACAAATTTTTTGTAAAAACGCCCTTAAAAAGTGAGCGTGGCTATACATATGTGTATGGTGTTCATCTGAATAATAGAAAACTTCAAGGCCTATTAATTTCATTTTAACAAATTTTTCGATTTCTAGTAAAAATTTTTAAAAAATGTGCATTTTTCAAAAGTGGGCATGGCAGTTCCAAAACTTGGTACGCCTTTGTCATACCCACCTCAGATATTAATTTTAAGCTCAATCGCTGAAGAAATAGCCGAGAAACAGCCAATTTCTAAAATTACAGTTATACGCATTTTTCGCGCAAAACGTGGTATGCCACCTAATTGCATATACCCAAACTAACTCACATATGTAATTTTATCAAAATCGTTAGAGCCGTTTTCCAGAAAATACATTTTTAGTGAAATCGCCCTTAAGCAACGTACCCTTAATTTTGCGGTTAGAATGAAAATTCCACTTTCGCCTCTAGGGATTATCCCAAAGAAACCAGGTATGAAGTTTGAAGCAAATCCGTCCAGCCGTTTAGGCTGCAGTTGAATAGACAGACAGACCGACAGACCGACAGACCGACAGACCGACAGACCGACAGACCGACAGACCGACAGACAGACAGACAGACGGAATTGGCGGACCCACTTTTTTGGACTTCTCCATCATAGTAATGTCGAGTTTGATTAAAATCTCGAGTTCGTAATTTTTCACGAAACTAATACTTGTCCTATAGGTATCGGTGCAAGTAAAAATCTAAAGTCAGTGGAAAACAATGATCGTCAAAGGGTGGTAAGTGCACGTATCAACACCAAAAATAGATTGTGAGCAGTGGTGGGAAATTTTCCAGTGTTGTGGTTGGTGTACAGAACTTGGTGATCGCATACCAAAACCAAAAGTGGATTGTGTGGACTGTGGAACGGTAGCAGTAGTTGTTAGTAGTAGTTACAAAACAAAAAAAAATAAAAGCATACAGAAAAGCTACAATCCGTCTGGAACGGATCGTATGATACCCTATCCTCGTTTCTATAAAGTGCTCATGCCCAAATTGCATTTGGTACTCAAATATGGCTATAACGTCGAACGTTTGAGGATGTTACATGTGAAATTTCATGAAAATCGGTTTTTTGATGAAAACGCCCCCTAAAAGTGGGCGTGGCCAAAACTGTTCTATGGGTGAATTGTAGGAAATCTGAATACCTAAATATTTGGACTTAACAAAATTTTTCGGTTTCATATAATTTAGTGAAGTTATAAAAAAGTAGGCGTGGCAGTGGGCGGATGTAAAAAAAATTTACACTTCTACTGTATCTTTTCGTCAAAAGCCCAGATATGAAATTTTAGCGTCCTAGTTAAAAATTTAAGGCCCAAAAATCGGTTTTATGATGAAAACTCCCCCAAACAGTGGGCGTGGCCAAAACTTTTGTATGGGTGGATTGTAGGGAATCTGAATGCCTAAATATTTGGTCTTAACAAAAATTTTCGGTTTCATATAATTTAGTGAAGTTATGAAAAAGTGGTCGTGGCAGTGGGCGGATTTAAAAAATTTTTACACCTGTACTGTATCTTTTTCTCAGAAGCCCAGATATGAAATTTCATCGTCCTAGCTCAAAATTTAAGGCCCAAAAAGCGGTGACTTACGGACGGACGGACGGTCATCGCTCAATCGATTTCGCTGTTGATGCTGATCACGAATATATATACTTTATAGGTTCTATCTCGATTATTTCTCTATGTTACAAACTATGTGTCAAACTTAATATACCCTTAGGATAGGGTATAAACATACAGAAAAGCTACAATCCGTCTGGAACGGATTGTATGATACCCTATCCTCCTCTCTATAAGGTGGGCGTGGCCAAATTGGATTTTGTACTCAAATATAGCTATAATGTCGAACGTTTGAGGATGCTACATGTAAAATTTTATCAAAATCCGTTTTTTGATGAAAACGCCCCCAAAAAGTGGGCGTGACCAAAACTGTTGTATGGGTGGATTGTAGGGAATCTGAATGCCTAAATATTTGGTCTTAACAAAATTTTTCGGTTTCATATAATTTAGTGAAGTTATGAAAAAGTGGGCGTGGCAGTGGGCCGATTTAAAAAATGTTTACACTTGTACTGTATCTTTTTCTCAGAAGATCAGATATGAAATTTCATCGTCCTAGCTCAAAATTTAAGGCCCAAAAAGCGGTGACGTCATCGCTCAATCGATTTCGCTGTTGATGCTGATCACGAATATATATACTTTATAGGGTCTATCTCGATTATTTCTCTATGTTACAAACTATGTGTCAAACTTAATATACCCTTAGGATAGGGTATAAACATACAAAAAAGCTACAATCCGTCTGGAACGGATCGTCTGATACCCTATCCTCCTCTCTATAAAGTTGCATTTCGTACTCAAATATGGCTATAACCTCGAACGTTTGAGGATATTACATGTAAAATTTTATCAAAATCGGTTTTTTGATGAAAACGCCCCCAAAAAGTGGGCGTGGCCAAAACTGTTTTATGGGTGAATTGTAGGGAATCTAAATACCCAAATATTTGGTCTTAACAAAATTTTTCGGTTTCATATAATTTAGTGAAGTTATGAAAAAGTGGGCGTGGCAGTGTTCGGATTTCAAAAATTTTTACACTTGTACTGTATCTTTTTCTCAGAAGCCCAGATATGAAAGTTCATCGTCCTAGCTCAAAATTTAAGGCCCAAAAAGCGGTGACATACGGACGGACGGACGGACGGACGGATGGACGGACGGTCATCGCTCAATCGATTTCGCTGTTGATGCTGATCACGAATATATATACTTTATAGGTTCTATCTCGATTATTTCTCTATGTTACAAACTATGTGTCAAACTTAATATACCCTTAGGATAGGGTATAAACATACAAAAAAGCTACAATCCGTCTGGAACGGATCGTATGATACCCTATCCTCGTTTCTATAAAGTGCTCATGCCCAAATTGCATTTGGTACTCAAATATGGCTATAACGTCGAACGTTTGAGGATGTTACATGTGAAATTTCATGAAAATCGGTTTTTTGATGAAAACGCCCCCTAAAAGTGGGCGTGGCCAAAACTGTTCTATGGGTGAATTGTAGGAAATCTGAATACCTAAATATTTGGACGTAACGAAATTTTACGGTTTCATATAATTTAGTGAAGTTATAAAAAAGTATTCGTGGCAGTGGGCGGATGTAAAAAAATTTACACTTCTATTGTATCTTTTCATCAGAAGCCCAGGTATGAAATTTCAGCGTCCTAGTTAAAAATTTAAAGCCCAAAAATCGGTTTTATGATAAAAACGCCCCCAAAAGTGGGCGTGGCCAAAATTTTTGTATGGGTGGATTGTAGGGAGTCTAAAGGCCTAAATATTTGGTCTTAACAAAATTTTTCGATTTCATATAATTTATTGAAGTTATGAAAAAGTGGGCGTGTCAGTGGGCGGATTTAAAAAAATTTTTACAGTTGTACTGTTAATTTGTCTCAGAAGACCAGATATGAAATTTCATCGTCCTAGCTCAAAATTTAAGGCCCAAAAAGCGGTGACATACGGACGGACGGACGGACGGACGGTCATCGCTCAATCGATTTCGCTATTGATGCTGATCACGAATATATATACTTTATAGGGTCTATCTCGATTATTTCTCTATGTTACAAACTATGTGTCAAACTTGACTTGAACGAGAGCTTAACCAAGCATTCGCGTTTTCTCTTACATAGTGCGCTTGGGCTTAAGAGGAAAAAACTATTGTTCTCTGCTTTCTCCAAATGGAATTGTTTATGCTAAGAAGACGGTAAACGGAAGAAGCTTGCTGCTGGTCCTGCTATGAATAACTGAAATCACCATATCGTATTCATTTGTTTATTTAAATTAAACTATTAATTTGCTCTTCTTAATATAATTTTCTGTGTTTGTCGCTCTCTTAGTCTGTGGTATTATTATACCCTATCCTAAGGGTATATTAAGTTTGACACATAGTTTGTAACATAGAGAAATAATCGAGATAGACCCTATAAAGTATATATATTCGTGATCAGCATCAATAGCGAAATCGATTAAGCGATGACCGTCCGTCTGTCCGTCCGTATGTCACCGCTTTTTGGGCCTTAAATTTTGATCTAGGACGATGAAATTTCATATCTGGGCTTCTGAGAAAAAGATACAGTACAAGTGTAAAAATTTTTGAAATCCGCCCACTGCCACGCCCACTTTTTCATAACTTCACTAAATTATATGAAACCGAAAAATTTTGTTAAGACCAAATATTTAGGCATTCAGATTCTCTACAATCCACCCATACAAAAATTTTGGCCACGCCCACTTTTTGGGGGCGTTTTCATCACAAAACCGATTTTTGGGCCTTAAATTTTTAACTAGGACGCTGAAATTTCATATCTGGGCTTCCAAGAAAAAGATACAGTACAAGTGTAAAATTTTTTTACATCCGCCCACTGCCACGCCTACATTTTTATAACTTCACTAAATTATATGAAACCGAAAATTTTTGTTAAGACCAAATATTTGGGTATTTAGATTCCCTACAATTCACCCATAGAAGAGTTTTGGCCACACCCACTTTTTTGGGGGCGTTATCATCAAAAAACCTATTTTGATAAAATTTTACATGTAACATCCTCAAACGTTCGACATTATAGCTATATTTGAGTACAAGGAGGATAGGGTATCATACGATCCGTTTCAGACGGATTGTAGCTTTTCTGTATGTTTTTTGTTTCTCTTTTGTTTGCTTTGTTTTTAATATAAAATGAATAATGTATGCTCTAATTACAGTGTGGATGAAAAATCAACGCATACAATGCTAAATATTTTGTCTAAATGTCGTGATAGTTTTAAAGTATGTCACTTAAATGCACTTAGCCTTAATCAATATAAATTAGACTATCTTAAGCACATTTTTACGAATTCTGGTGTTGATGTTGTTTGTATTAGCGAGACCTGGCTTAGGCCTGATATTTCTGACTCAGTTTACAATATACCTAACTACAAAATATTTAGAAATGATAGATTAACTTACACGTGGGGAGGTGGGATAGCAATTTACTGCAAATCTACCCTAAATTGCAAAATAATTTGTAAATCAGTTGATTTAGATGTCGAGTTTTTGGTAGTCGAAATACACGATGGGAGTTCTAAATGCGCTGTCGCTTGTGCATATAATCCTAATCGAAGTTGTTCTCCTCAACCCTTTTTCTCGGCCCTTTCTGAATTTTCAATTCTATATGAACATATCATTGTTTGCAGAGACTTTAATGCTGATTTGTTCAAAAACGATTCTCGTGCCTTTCAAATAAAAGATTTGGCCTCTTCTTTAGGACTCCAAATACCCAACACGATTCGCTAAAAACTGCACTCCCAGCCTCCTTGATCTGACAATCGTATCTGATATTTCGTATGTTCTTATTTTCGATCAGCTTTCTTTGGATTGTATCTCCGATCACGATCTTCTTTTTATACCCTATTATATTAAGTTTGACACATAGTTTGTAACATAGAGAAATAATCGAGATAGACCCTATAAAGTATATATATTCGTGATCAGCATCAATAGCGAAATCGATTGAGCGATGACCGTCCGTCCGTCCGTCCGTCCGTATGTCACCGCTTTTTGGGCCTTAAATTTTGAGCTAGGACGATGAAATTTCATATTTGGGCTTCTGAGAAAAGATACAGTACAAGTGTAAAATTTTTTGAAATCCGCCCACTGCCACGCCCACTTTTTCATAACTTAACTAAATTATATGAAACCGAAAAATTTTGTTAAGACCAAATATTTGGGTATTTAGATTCCCTACAATTCACCCATAGAAGAGTTTTGGCCACGCCCACTTTTTGGGGGCGTTATCATCAAAAAACCTATTTTGATAAAATTTTACATGTAACATCCTCAAACGTTCGATATTATAGCTATATTTGAGTATAAAATGCAATTTGGCCACGCCCACTTAATAGAGAGGAGGATAGGGTATCATACGATCCGTTCCAGACGGATTGTAGCTTTTCTGTATGTTTTGTACATACAATATCCATTTTACTCACTCTGCTGTTCCCCTGTCTTTTACTTATAAAGACTTCTCTTCGATTAACTTGGCTGCTCTTCAGTTTTCCGCCCTTACAGCCCCATGGGGTTGCTGCAGACTGCGTTCGGATCCTGAAGAAAAACTGCACTATGTTCAGGAGATTATTGTCCAACTATATAACCAACATGTACCTACTAAAACAGTTAACATCCGTAATAGGAATTGCCCCTGGTTTACGACTGAGGTTATTGATACCATCAAAGCTCGAAACAAGCTTTACAGTAAATGGAAACATAGACCATCTAATGCCAATTGGCTTGCCTACAAATCTATGCGCAACCATTCTACAGATATTGTACGAGCTGCTAAAAGAAATTTCTATGCTTCTAAACTGAGTACATCCCTCCCTCCCAAAAAGCTTTGGAGTAACTTGCGACAGGTTGGTATCTCCAATGCTAAAAATAGCACTCAGTGTGATTTCGATCCTGATGCGCTGAATAAGCTTTTTGTTGAAAATAGTTCTGAAGAGTTAAGCTTTAATTTAGCAGAAAGCTCCAGCCTATCTCTGCATTCAATTATCGACTTTGAAGTTGAAGTGGTAAGTGAAAATGAAGTTATTAGCTGTGTTGCGGCCATAAAATCAAACGCAGTTGGTGAAGATGAGTTGCCTCTGCGCTTCATCAAACTCATTCTGCCTTACATCATATCGCACTTAACACATGTCATTAACCACTGTATCACAACATCAACTTTCCCTAAGTCGTGGAAGATTGCTCGGGTAATACCTGTAGCCAAAAAGGTAACTCCAGTCTCTGCCGCTGATTTCAGACCTATCAGCATTTTACCGTGCTTGTCGAAAGTCTTTGAAAAACTCATAGCAAGACAGATTCTTAAACACTTGTCCATTCATCGTTTACTGTATGCGGGACAATCAGGCTTCAGAGCAAACCATAGTTGTTCCACTGCTATGGTCAACATATTGGAAGATATTAGACAAGAATTTGATAGAGGACATATTACGCTTCTTTGTCTGCTTGATTTTTCTAAGGCTTTTGATAAGGTAAACCGCAAAATTCTCTGCTGGAAACTAAAAAACTTGTTTGGGTTCGGTGACGGAGCAGTGAGACTAATTGGAAATTTTATCTCTGATAGATTTCAAAAAGTTGTGCCTTGCGATTCGTCCTCAGCACTTCTAGCGGTGAAACAGGGTGTACCTCAGGGGTCTATTTTGGGCCCAATCCTGTTTTGCATGTTTATCAATGACTTGCCGACTGTCTGTAAATACACCTCGGTTCACCTATATGCAGATGATGTCCAGCTATACTCGGCCAGGCCAATTAATGATATAACTGAGCTTGTTACTCATATTAACGAGGACTTGTCTGGGATACACAATTGGTCGGTTATAAATGGACTGCTTTTAAATCCGAATAAGTCCCAGATCATTCCAATATCAAATAAAATATTCAACTTCAACCTTTTGCCCGATGTACTACTTGCCGGGAGTAAACTTAAGGTTGCTGAAACCGTAACTAGCCTTGGATTTGTCATTAACTGCAATTTATCGGGATACAATCATATCAACTCAGTAGTCAGGCGTATTTATGGTTGCCTTCGTAGGCTGTGGATAACTGCAAGTTTTACGCCTACTGAAACTCGGAGGAAGCTTGTAGTTAGTCTTGTTCTACCATTAATTACTTATGCTGAAGTTGTGCAGTTGTCCACTTGATGTGGATACAAGTTCTTGGGATCCAATGATAGTATATATGGCCTCACAAAAATTAGATCTTGAAGCACGAAAGGAATGGGAACTTCCTTGGGGAACAAAAACGGAATTGCCGTCCTGGAATTATTTTTCCGAGTTTCTTTCTAAAAGGTTTAGGTCTCTAGAAGCCATATCCCACGAGGCTCCACGGAAGCTTCATAAGACAAGCTTGGTCGCTCAAGCAGAAATTCAATGCAAGCTGTGCAAAGGCAACCACGTCACAACGAAATGTATGCAATACAAAGGGCCAACATACTATTTATGTTTCAATTGCCTAGGCGACCACAGAGTTTATGAGTGCAAAAGCAAAGCAACGTGCAAAATGTGTTCCAAGAAGCACCACACTCTGCTTCACGAAACCGTATACGAACGTAAAATGGAGATGAGAGAAGCACACAGCAACACGAAGAGCCTCAACACTCAAGTCGTCAGCACAAAAAGAGATATCCTTTTGGCAACAGCCATCATTAACGTTAAAAATGTCTGCGGCGGACAATACGTACGATTACGGGCATTAGTAGACCAAGGGTCACAAAATTCTTTCATTACGGAAAGGTGTGCCCAGTTGTTAGGGCTTAAACGTGAATCAACAAACGTTACAATCAAGGGTATAGGAAATTCCACCAAACGAAGTGGAGGACAGATCCAGTTGGGGATCAAGGAGAAATGGTCTAACAAAGAAATACACAGCTCTAATTCTCGGTCAGATTACGCACTGTCTACCATCAACTAACATCAACTCCGGTGTAAAGGTAACAGTCAAGACATCTGAACTGGCTGATCTAGAGTTTCGCACTCGAGCAAAAATCGACGTGTTACTAGGAGCGGACGTCTATGGCGAAATCTTAATGGACGGGATAAACCATGGCGCCCCAACCGCCCAGAAAACCAAACTTGGCTGGATTTTATCAGGCCCCATAGCAAGAGGGACAGCAACCACATCAACCAGCATGATCACAACAGCTGAATTGGATCAACATCTTAGCAGATTCTGGGAACAAGAAGAGGTGGAAAGAAAGGAATTTCTATCTAAAGAACAAGAGATGGCCGAAAGCCAATACATAAAGAATGTAAAGAGACTTAAGGATGGAAGATACCAAGTCAGGTTGCCATGGAAAGAAGACCCTCGGATCGGACTGGCTCCGTCAGAGAAGGCAGCTGTCGCCAAATATGTCTCTAATGAAAAAATACTACTTAAAAGCCCAGACCTTTTCAGCGAGTACAACAAGTGCATTGAAGAATATCTACGTCTGGGACATATGGAAGAGGTTCCAAGTAACGACACAAACAAACCGTGCTACTATATGCCACACCATGCAGTGATTAAAGAAGACAGCACAACAACCAAAGTACGAGTAGTATTTAATGCCTCTGCTAAAACATCCTCCGGAAACTCGCTCAACGACCTCTTGATGATAGGACCGACAGTTCAGGATACACTAGCAACCTTGCTGCTTCGATGGAGGATGTATCCAGTCGTCATCACCGCCGACATCGAAAAGATGTATCGGCAGGTAACAGTGGGAAGTGAGGACACGGATTTCCAACGAATCCTATGGCGCCCAAAGAAAGAACATATTATCCGACGATATCGGTTAAAAACACTAACGTTTGGAACAGCAAATGCTCCGTTCCAGGCAATTCGTACGCTAAGACAACTTGCGATGGAGGAAGGCGAGGTATTTCCCTCAGCGGCGCACCACCTCATCAATAATTTCTATGTGGACGATCTTCTGACAGGAGTGGATACGATAGAAGAAGCTAAAAAGTTGTATTTCGAACTTTCACAACTGTTGGACAAGGGAGGCTTCAATCTCCGCAAATGGAACAGCAACTACAAAGAAGTTCTAAATGACATACCAGAAAGTCATAGGGGAATTATTCACACCTTCGATCAAGAAGAAAAAGAAGACTCTACGAAAACATTGGGACTCCAATGGCTCCATCGGAACGATCAATTCGTTTTTAGCTCAAGTAAGTTTGGGACCGACGAGGGAAAAATAACAAAACGCAGTATCGCTTCATTCGTTGCAAGACTCTTCGATCCACTGGGGTGGCTGCAACCTATTGTAATCCGCAACAAAATATTTCTGCAGAAGCTGTGGCTAAAGAAACTCACTTGGGATGAGGAACTTCCCTCGGAGTTGAAACAGGAATGGATGGACTATGCAGCGGAAATCAAGGATGTCAAACATATAAGATTACCACGATGGTTAGCGACAAAAGGATACGTATGAGTCGCTCAAACCATTCCACGATTAGAACTGACAAGCGCTGCTCTATTAGTGAAATTGATGGATCAGATAAAAACAGCCTGAAAGAAAAAGAAAAACCACGGCTCATCTCACCATGACCACAGACGACGAGTCAATCCTCGACCTATTCTCAAACTACTCAAAATTAGTACGAGTGGTCGCTTATTGTTTGAGAATGCGGCCAAACCACGGATACCACAAGGAACACAACACAAAATTTCTGATGACTGAGGAACTACAACGTGCAAGGGTCATTTGCATCAAATTGTCACAAGAAAGGTCTTTTCCACAAGAAATACGATCACTCTTAGCGGGAAAACCAGTCGACAACAAATCAAGGTTGTCGCAATTATGTCCATATTTGGATACTGATGGGGTTCTCAGGGTGGGCGGAAGGCTGCAAAAGGCAGAGTTAAGCTACGCAGAAAAACATCCTGTGATACTAAGCAACGAATGCTCATTGGCAAAACTAGTGCCCCTAATAGTGCGCCATGTTCACCTAAGAACCCTCCATGGGTCGCAACAGCTAACACTCAGCACCCTACGGAAGGAATTTTGGATATTAAATCCGCAAAGACTGACGTCAACATGCATTCATAAGTGCACCACGTGCTTTAAACTGAATGCCAAGACAAGTCAACAACTGATGGGAAGTCTTCCTGCCCAGCGTGTGACAATGGCAACGACACATTAGGCATTCAGATTCCCTACAATCCACCCATACAAAATTTTTGGCCACGCCCACTTTTTGGGGGCGTTTTCATCATAAAACCGATTTTTGAGCCTAAAATGTTTAACTAGGACGCTGAAATTTCATATCTGGGCTTCTGACGAAAAGATACAGTAGAAGTGTAATTTTTTTTTAAATCCGCCCACTGCCACGCCCACTTTTTCATAACTTCACTAAATTATATGAAACCGAAAAATTTTGTTAAGACCAAATATTTAGGAATTCCGATTCCCTACAATTCACCCATATAACAATTTTGGCCACGCCCACTTTTTGGGGGCGTTTTCATCAAAAAAACAATTTTGATTAAATTTTACATGTAACATCCTCAAACGTTCGAAGTTATCATCGTAATTCAGTAAATAAAATGCAATACGGCCACGCACACTTTATAGGGGCTCGATAGGATGGAGGATAGGGTATCGTACGATCCGTTCCAGACGGATTGTAGCTTTTCTGTATGTTTTTAACATAAAAAGAAATGTGCTTTCGTAGTTCATGCTATCAATAGTACAAAACAAAATAATTTAATTGAGTGACAAAAGTAAATTAGTGAATACATTTAGGTGACGGCTACATTTGTAAATATAATTTGTGCTTGTTTTTAATTCTTGTAATATTTTACCCACATTGTATGTATAGGTCTTATGGTTTACATCAATTACGTATTCCATTTCTTGATCAATTTGGTTTCCTTTTGAATTAGGAACTGGTACGAGTAATTTCTTATTGACAATTATAGTTTCTGTTGGAATCTTTATTGCAAAAAAGTGAATTATTGTGGCATTCAGCAAATCCTAGTCTTATGTGGGCCAGTTTTTTAAAGTCTATTTGATATCTGTTTATTTCATAGTTTGTTGATATATTGGGATGTATTATACCTGATCTAGCGAAGGCTAGAATATTTTCGACCTGATTTCTAACCGAATTTACTTTAAACATAAGTTTTAGATATACGGCTTCGGAAAAGATTTGTGTTTTTGCATCATTTATTTTATTTAATGGGCCAACGGCAGAGTCGTATTTCCGAAGCGGGTTACTGATTCCGGAAAATCCGGCCACTTGTCCTAGTGGTAAAAAAAGGAAACTGGTCCTCCAGGTTGAAGGTTGTGCGTCGGAGCAGCTTCCATACTACGTTAAAAAAATTATTAATTAGTTATGAAGCAACTACAAGCCTCGGATAAGGATGATCCCACTATTGAAATAACTCCAGCAAATGAAATAAGGAAAACGACCTTCGGTTCTGCACTGGGTATATTCGGACCCTTAACAGGCCGCAGCGGAACAACTAGCAGAGACTGTAGACTGCTATAATGTCGACAACACCATCCAGGAAGTGCAATGGGATGGGCCGGGCGAAAAGAGGATGATAACCTGTAACGTATACTATGGTGATTGCTATAAGGAGCAGAAGCAGCGCTTATTCAGATGTGGATTCGTCATACGCGTCAGACTCTTGTGCTTTCGACACATCAGCGAACGTCTTATCACAATTCGCATCAGAGCTAAAATCACGAACATAAGCCTTGGTTGAGGACCAGGTTCAGTTGCTATCAGACCTGGGGCTCCAAATCGTGCCACCAATGTTGATAAAAAGCCGTCGATCACAGTCTCTGCTGTGATGTCTTTTACCGGTACTGCTTCCGACCAACGAGTTTAACGATCGATCATCGTTAGGCAGTATATAAATCCCTGTGATTCGGCCATTGGTTTGCATGGAAGGCATGTTTTTGCCTAACTGGTGATTTTGCGCAGTCGCTTGGCCGCTCATGTGTGCAGTGTTTTGCAACCATTTCTAATTTCGGAGTGACTTCGGGATGTATGGTCGGATTTCCTCAGTGGAGATATCGCACCTGGATTTGGGATAAACGATGGAAGTTCCAGTATTTCGACAAGAGGAGACTGCAAATGCGTTGGCAGTGTTCAGGAAGCCTATTAGAAGTAAGCAAGTATGAAGAAGCACTTAATGCTTTCTTGTGTCCACCGCAATTGAGATGGCAAATGAGTACGAGGCAACATAAACAAACCGTTCATTGAACTGAATTGAGAGAACAATATGCAGAACAGCTACAATCCATCTGGACCGGATGGTAATATACCCTATCCTTCTTCCTTCGTATCAGCCCTACTAAAGTGGGCATGGCATACTGCACTTTTTTATGGAATTACTATCAAAACATTGAACGTTTGAGGATGTTACATGTAAAATACTGTCCAATCGGTTTTTTAATGAAAACTTCCCAAAACATACAGAAAAGCTACAATCCGTCTGGAACGGATCGTCTGATACCCTATCCTCCTCTCTATAAAGTGGGCGTGGCCAAATTGCATTTTGTACTCAAATATAGCTATAATGTCGAACGTTTGAGGATGTTACATGTAAAATTTTATCAAAATATGTTTTTTGATGATAACGCCCCCAAAAAGTGGGCGTGGCCAAAACTGTTCTATGGGTGAATTGTAGTGAATCTAAATACCCAAATATTTGGTCTTAACAAAATTTTTCGGTTTCATATAATTTAGTGAAGTTATAAAAAAGTAGGCGTGGCAGTCGGCGGATGTAAAAAAATTTTACACTCGTACTGTATCTTTTTCTGGGAAGCCCAGATATGAAATTTCAGCGTCCTAGTTAAAAATTTAAGGCCCAAAAATCGGTTTTGTGATGAAAACGCCCCCAAAAAGTGGGCGTGGCCAAAACTTTTGTATGGGTAGATTGTAGGGAATCTGAATGCCTAAATATTTGGTCTTAACAAAATTTTTCGGTTTCATATAATTTAGTGAAGTTATGAAAAAGTGGGCGTGGCAGTGGGCGGATTTCAAAAATGTTTACACCTGTACTGTATCTTTTTCTCAGAAGCCCAGATATGAAATTTCATCGCCCTGGCTCAAAATTTAAGGCCCAAAAAGCGGTGACATACGGACGGACGGACGGACGGTCATCGCTCAATCGATTTCGCTATTGATGCTGATCACGAATATATATACTTTATAGGGTCTATCTCGATTATTTCTCTATGTTACAAACTATGTGTCAAACTTAATATACCCTTAGGATAGGGTATAAAAATGGACATGGCTATAGACATGTATGGGTGAATACCTAAATATTTAGTATTAATGATTTTTTCGATTTCAAGTAAAAGTCATGAAAAAGTGGGTATGGCATTTGGCGGATTCAAAAAAAATTTACAGTTGTACTGCTTCTCGTTTAAAGCCAAGATATGATATTTCACCCTCCTGGCTCAATCGTTTTCACTATTGATACCGATTTCAAATATTAATACATATGTATGTACTTACATACTTTATATTTCAAAATATGTGTCAAACTTAATATGCACTTAGGATAGAGTATAAACATACAGAAAAGCTTTAATCCATCTGGAACGGATGGTATAATACCATATCCTTCTTTCTTTGTAAGGACGTGTCATGTTGCATTTTTTAATTGAATTATTTCGTTAACTTACAACTTTAGATGATCTTACATGCAAAATATCATCAATATCTATGTGAAAGCGCTCCTAAAATGTGAGTGAAGATACATATGTGCATACAATGTATGAGTGAATTGTAGTACATATGTATACACTTAAATGGGTTCATCTTAGTAATGGGAATGAAGGGACTGAGTCCTTGACAGTTTCCTAACGAAGTGTGTTTATATCCCGTTGGGAGCTGTTGAATTAAGAATCCTCTTTCACTTTCTATCAAAACCTAACACCAGGTGGCACGGGTTGCGGAATTGTGTCATTTCAAGACAGATGACTTCAATTCGGTGCTTTTTGAACTGTTTCACACATTAGCTCTCTTTCCGCCGTTTTTCTACTCATTCCTTCACTCAAACGCTACGCGTATTTCGTGACAACTTTTTGGGTTGAATACTATGATTCGTTGATTTTGCAACAGCTTTTAAATTCTCAACCAATTATTTATATTTATATCGCCTATTTACTGCACTTTATAGTATTATATTAACAGAAACGAAACAAATTGTATGCAACCGTCATTAATTTTCAGGGCGATTTAAAATTTTAGTTTGTTTAGAACACATTTAATGACATGTGCCAGTCCGTTTAGAAAACTGTCAATGACAAATTTCGCTTGCGTAGCTCAGAACCGAAGCCTGCAGGACGAACAAGGAAACCTAGTAGTAGAATCGCAGTCAATGTTGAGGATATGGAAAGCTCACTCACGACCAAAATTCCGCTGTCAGGCAGAATGAACCATTCAATCTGGGCGATGATAATGAACATTTCCGTCCACCCGACCTGGATGAAGTTAAGATAGCGATATCTAAGCTGAAATCCAATAAAGCTACTGGAGCTGATGGCCTAACAGTCGAGCTATTCAAAGTAGCGGGGGATGACTTGGTAAGAAGCATGCACCAAGCAAATATGGTCGGACGAAAGCATGCCCGATGAATGGAACCTCAGCATTGTTTGCCCATTGGTCCATATCAGTGTGGCTTTAGGCCAGAAAAGTTCACTATCGACCAAATTTCCACACGACGGCAGATCTTGGAAAAAACCCAGGAATTTCAAATCGATACTCACCACCTTTTTATTGATTTCAATGCCGCCTATGACAGCATCTATAGAGAAGGGTTATATAGAGCTGTGTCTAGTTTTGGCATCCCTGCCAAACTCGTCCGGTTGTGCAGGATGACGATGGAGAATGCACACTGCTCCATCAATGTCGGGAAAAACCTCACCGAAAGTTTTGATGTCAAAAAAGGATTCAGACAGGGCGATTTCTCCAACATCGTTCTTGAAAGAATTGTGCAGAACTCACACGCCAACATCAGAGGCACAATTTTTCTAAAGTCCGTACAACTGCTCGCATATGCCGATGATATTGACATAATCGGAAGAACAAAGCATGATGTCAGTAGAGCTTTTGTGAGCATTGAGATGGAAGCGGCTAAAATGGGTTTAACGGTTAATAAGGGCCTATGACAGCATCTATAGAGAAGGGTTATATAGAGCTGTGTCTAGTTTTGGCATCCCTGCCAAACTCGTCCGGTTGTGCAGGATGACGATGGAGAATGCACACTGCTCCATCAATGTCGGGAAAAACCTCACCGAAAGTTTTGATGTCAAAAAAGGATTCAGACAGGGCGATTTCTCCAACATCGTTCTTGAAAGAATTGTGCAGAACTCACACGCCAACATCAGAGGCACAATTTTTCTAAAGTCCGTACAACTGCTCGCATATGCCGATGATATTGACATAATCGGAAGAACAAAGCATGATGTCAGTAGAGCTTTTGTGAGCATTGAGACGGAAGCGGCTAAAATGGGTTTAACGGTTAATAAGGGCAAAACAAAGTGTATGCTGTCAACAAAAAAGGACACACAACACCGACGCCTCGGAAAAAACGTCACCATCGACAGATATAACTTTCAGGTAGTTAAGGAATTTGTTTACCAATGATCCGCTATAAATTCAGACAATGACACCAGCGCTGAGATCAAACGAAGATTAACTCTTGGTAATAGCTGCTTCTTTCGGCTAAAAATGGCAATTGTGTAGCAAAGCCCTCTCTCGAACAACTAAAGTATCCCTATATAAGACCTTGATCATCCCAGTCTTGCTCTACGGCACAGAAGCATGGACTATGTCATGGATGAGGACGCTCTCGGTTTTTATGAGAGAAAAATACTTCGGGTGATTTTTGGTCCCGTCTGCATAGACGGAGAGTGGAGAAGAAGATACAATCAGGAGCTGTACGAGCTATATAGCGACATCGACCTAGTCAGAAGAGTTCGAATACAACGACTAAGATGGTTGGGTCATGTAGAGCGGATGAACAACAATGCTCCGGCCCGGAGAGTCTTCGAATCCACCCCAGAGGGACGACGCATTTGAGGAAGACCTCGCCTTAGGTGGCGCGCTCAAGTGGAAAGGGACCTCAACCAACTTGGTATGCGAAACTGGAGGCAGCTAGCTAAAGATCGAGCTGGCTGGAGAGGCTTGTTGGTTGAGGCCCAGGTCCACCCCGGACTGTAGCGCCACCTAAAGTAAGTAAAGTAAGTAAGCTCTGCTATATAATGTAATACAGAGCCATTTAGTTCGGCAAACTGTTTCATCCAAATAGCACTTTGATATGCCCTGAAGTTTGGATTGAATTTGTAGTACTCTTAAATATGTAGGTCATTTAACAAACTTCATTTGGGGCTGGTATAATCGTAGTATGAATTGCACTTAATTTTAATTATTTAACCATAAGTGCCATATGCTGATGAGTCTGATAATTTGTAATACTGCAACTTTAAAATGTTTTTGTATGATCAGCGGGGTGCGTATGTACATCAGCTAGTTAGTTTTTACGAAAATTAAGTTCCACATTGGGTTTAACAAAAGAATTGCACTAAATTATTATGCCAAAATTTGACCATAATCACTTAGCACGCGGTATTTTATCATTTCAATCGCTTATTTGTAGAAAATCATTTGGTTCCGCACATTAACTAATTCTAAACATGTTACAGCTGGTTAGTTAGTATTTAATATACTATACGGCTGTACTTTATATATTAGACCGAGTGTGAGTTGATAATTAGGTTCCAAGTGAAACAAGGTCAAGTGTTCCGCGATTTCGAGAAATCAGAGGATTTTTTGCATCAAAATTTAAATCTAACATTTGAACATTCTAGGAATAAAACGTTCTCATTTTCTTTATTATCCATTTTTCGCACTTAAATGTTCTTTTACGTTTCCTTTTTATACAAACAAATTTATTCCTTATTGCATATTGCATATTGTACGAAGTGCAAACAGGAATTGAACACTTGTTGATATCCTATCCAAAGGGTATATTAAGTTTAATACATTGAAAAATAATTGAGATATACCCTATAAAGTATATATGTACATACATACATATGTATGTACGTATGTATAATCGTGAATCGAGTATCAATATCAGAAACCGTCCGCCCGTCTGTTCATTATGTTGCCACTTTTTGGGCCTTTACTTGAAATCCGCCTGCTTTTTCACTTCACTAAGTTTGGTTAAGATCAAATATTTATACCTATCCTAAGGGTATATTAAGTTTGACACATAGTTTGTAACATAGAGAAATAATCGAGATAGACCCTATAAAGTATATATATTCGTGATCAGCATCAATAGCGAAATCGATTGAGCGATGACCGTCCGTCCGTCCGTCCGTCCGTATGTCACCGCTTTTTGGGCCTTAAATTTTGAGCTAGGACGATGAAATTTCATATCTGGGCTTCTGAGAAAAAGATGCAGTACAGGTGTAAACATTTTTTAAATCCGCCCACTGCCACGCCCACTGTTTCATAACTTCATTAAATTATATGAAACAGAAAAATTTTGTTAAGACCAAATATTTAGGCATTCAGACTCCCTACAATCCACTCATACAAAAGTTTTGGCCACGCCCACTTTTTGGGGGCGTTTTTATCAAAAACCGATTTTTGGGCCTTAAATTTTTAATTCGGACGCTGAAATTTCATATGTGGGCTTCTGACGAAAAGGTACAGTAGAAGTGTAAATTTTGAAATTTGTTCTAATATAGCCCATTTGGCCTTCCTTGACTCCGAGAAAGATCATCGCTTGTGCCTTTGCGTCCTTGGTGGTCCAAGTGTAATCATCAGCCTTCCTTTTAACTTGGCCATTTGCGTAACCCCATAGATCGTTACAAATTAAAATATTTCTCATCTGCAGCTTCCACGACTCGTAGTTTTCCTCACCTAGTTTTTCAATGTGAGACGTATTTGCGGAATTTATTTTATATTTCTCGGAAAGAACTTAATATTTCACGTTGATTCGCGAACTTTAAAAATGATTCTTGAATAATTAAAATTGCACTACAAAATCAAAAATGTGGACCCGCGACGCTGAGCCCATAACCTGTTAGATTTAAGGTTAAATAAAAAGGCAACCACGATGTAATATGTAATGTGCACTCAATGGCGGTTTATTCAAGAATGAAGAAAAAATATAATATAATATATATAATATAATATAATAAAAGAATAATAGGTTGAGACATAACACGTATATGTGTGTGTGTCTAAGTGAAATGTTAAAGGTACGATGATGTTATATTCAACAATTATATTGGCTCAAACAAAAAGAGACCACTATATTTGCCTTCTTTTTGGTCATGTGCTGAACAAGTCCAACTAAGCTTACCAAGAACATAAAATAAAGTTGAATCTTGACATAGAAGGTTAAATGTTTTGGTGGGAAGGCCACACATTGGTCTGTACAAATTACTTGAAATTTTAGGAAAGGAGTCTATAAATATATCTTGCATACTTCGTACAATGGAAAGTGGTCAAGAACTAAAGTAAAAACATACAGAAAAGCTACAATCCGTCTGGAACGGATCGTCTGATACCCTATCCTCCTCTCTATAAAGTGGGCGTGGCCAAATTGGATTTTGTACTCAAATAAAATTTGAGGATGTTGCATGTAAAATTTTATCAAAATCGGTTTTTTGATGAAAACGCCCCCAAAAAGTGGGCGTAGCCAAAACTGTTCTATGGGTGAATTGTAGGAAATGTGAATACCTAAATATTTGGTCTTAACAAAATTTTTCGGTTTCATATAATTTAATGAAGTTATAAAAAAGTAGGCGTGGCAGTGGGCGGATTTAAAAAAAATTTACACTTCTACTGTACCTTTTCTTCAGAAGCCCAGATATGAAATTTCAGCGTCCTAGTTAAAAATTTAAGGCCCAAACATCGGTTTTATGATGAAAACGCCCCCAAAAAGTGGGGGTGGCCAAAACTTTTGTATGAGTAAATTGTAGGGAATCTGAATGCCTAAATATTTGGTCTTAACAAAATTTTTCGGTTTCATATAATTTAATGAAGTTATGAAAAAGCGGGCGTGGCAGTGGGTGGATTTCAAAAATTTTTACACTTGTACTGTATCTTTTTCTCAGAAGCCCATATATGAAATTTTATCGTCCTAGCTCAAAATTTAAGGCCCAGAAATCGGTTTTATGATGAAAACACCCCCAAAAAGTGGGCTCGGCCAAAACTTTTGTATGATTGGATTGTAGGGAATCTGAATGCCTAAATATTTGGTCTTAACAAAATTTTTCGGTTTCATATAATTTAATGAAGTTATGAAAAAGCGGGCGTGGCAGTGGGTGGATTTCAAAAATTTTTACACTTGTACTGTATCTTTCTCTCAGAAGCCCATATATGAAATTTTATCGTCCTAGCTCAAAATTTAAGGCCCAAAAAGCGGTGACATACATACGGACGGATTTCGCTATTGATGCTGATCACAAATATATATGGTTTATAGGGTCTATCTCGATTATTTCTCTATGTTACAAACTATGTGTCAAACTTAATATACCCTTAGGATAGAATATAATTATGGACGAAAAAGAAGAAAGGTACATATGTATATACATTTACGTATGTACCTTTGCACATACATATGTACATATCTATGAATTTACTTATAATGTATATATTTTTATACCCTATCCTAAGGGTATATTAAGTTTGACACATAGTTTGTAACATAGAGAAATAATCGAGATAGACCCTATAAAGTATATATATTCGAGATCAGCATCAATAGCGAAATCGATTGAGCGATGACCGTCCGTCCGTCCGTCCGTATGTCACCGCTCTTTGGGCCTTAAATTTTGAGCTAGGACGATAAAATTTCATATCTGGGCTTCTGAGAAAAAGATACAGTACAAGTGTAAAAATTTTTGAAATCCGCCCACTGCCACGCCCACTTTTTCATAACTTCACTAAATTATATGAAATCGAAAAATTTTGTTAAGACCAAATATTTAGGCATTCAGACTCCCTACAATCCACTCATACAAAAGTTTTGGCCATGCCCACATTTTGGGGGCGTTTTCATCAAAAAACCGATTTTGATAAAATTTTACATGTAACATCCTCAAACGTTCGAGGTTATAGCCATATTTGAGTACAAAATGCAATTTGGCCACGCCCACTTTATAGAGAGGAGGATAGGGTATCAGACGATCCGTTCCAGACGGATTGTAGCTTTTCTGTATGTTTAAATTTTTAATTGTTCCCAAAATGATAAGTTTTTTTCCACCGTACTCCTTTTCCGACCGGACAAAAAGATCTCCGTCAACATATCTAAAAATGTGTATTTACACATACATAATTAAATACATATATTTGTTTTGATTAATACACTGCACAATTTGTACGGAATTAAGTAAAATAAGTGGGCTATGTCAGTGGGTAAATATACCCTACACTGTCGTGGAGTTTCTACCTTAGATTTTAAAATAATTTGAGAGGGTTGATCGCATGTTTTTCTCGCGTTTGATTTTACTTCAGTATTTGCTTTGTACACACTTTTTTTATAGGCCAAAGCGTATGTTCAGATGGCATTTTATTTATAAAATGCCTTTCGCCAATGTTGATTGTTATAACCCTGCCTCAACAATGATGTGATTTACTGAGTTCACAAATCCAATAGAACACATTTTTCTTTACTTTATTTTTATGATAGATAAAACCATATTTCTCCACTTTAATTGAGCCCTTATTTATCGTTCACTCTTCGGTTGCTACGTTGTCGCGACAAAAAAATGAAACGGAATGAACAAAGCATGTCCAGCCAATTTTAGAAGACCTGTTTGCATTGCGTTATCTTATTTGCATGCATGAACAGTGAATCAAACACTTTTCTAAAGGAGCAAATCTAAAATTAATATTAATTCGAGATTACTTTTTATCTAGATTTTTGATGTTCGAGATTTTACTTTCGAGTTTTTTTTTATTCTAGATTTTTTTTTCTAGACTTTTGTTTCCTATATTTTATTTTTCTAGATATCGTGGTAAACCCCTGTGGGTTAACTGAGCGTTTCTAGGTTGTTCATCAACCCATTGCTCACTCTTTCCCATATGCTCGAAGGGTATGACAAATAAGGTACCCCATTGCCAGACGGACGGTCTGAAGCAAGAAGACCCAGGCAAACCGCCTGGAGACTAATCCTGATCCTTCCTATACTTTGAGGAGTTTCTACCATGAGGAAACTCAAGACCTCATACCCAATTCATCGAAGGGGTTAACAAGGTCCCCCAACAATCAAAAATTATCTGTTTCTAAATTTGAAAGGCCGTGAGCCCACCCTATATTTTACTGTTTGATCTTGCCTGATGATAACAACAATTTTTATAATCCACGTCTCCCAAAAAGGTTCCAAAATCTGATTATGTAAAGTATAGCTCCCGATTCCCTGGGTACCCTTGTTCTCCCTTAATGTCTGCACGATGGTTTACTCGATAGGTAGTTTTCGCGGTAAACTTATCCTTACACTCTGGGTCAATGTCATAGTCTCCATTTAGTTTTATAATTAGCCCTGGTCAGGAGGGTAAATGCGAAACCAAGAAGTCATTTAAAACGAACAGTGCTATAAGAGAGTGGGAACTTGAAGCCGTGAGAGAGGAAGCTGTCAGAGCTCTGGATGTGACTCCCTTTGCTCTTGCAGCTAAATCAACTGCAGCGGAGAGAACAAGGTGAACTCAGCCACCACCAATATCACCATACAGTTCCCCGCCAGAGAGACAGGCGTCAGGAACTGTTTCTTCAAATCTGACATCGTTGGAGACGGCTGAATTCGTCTTGAGAGTGAGTATGAGAATGTGTGAGTGCGTGAATGCGTACGAGTTTATGGACATACATACCTATAAAAAGTCGAACATATTTCGACACGTCGCCTTTTTGCTAGAGCGAGAGATTTGAGAGAGTAGTGCTGAAAAGCCAAGGAATCGAGATTTAAAAAGACAGAGAAGATGTCGACGATCCAGGAAGGATGAAGACAAAACAACAATAAACATACGAAAAACAGAAACCAGAACCCGAATACAAATCCACGAGTACGTTACCAGGAAACATTACAAGACGAACATACAGAGTGACTGTGGCGAAGAGCATCCAACCTCCCCCAACCAGGAAGAGTAGAGTCAGCGTCCAGAGAGACATCCCCAGCCCCTAGTGAAAGGATCAGAGTTAAGTATAGTGTTTCCTTTGAATATTAGATTTATAATAGTTTTTAAAAGTCGTTTAGGATATTTGATACATATATACATATATATATACACTGAGTTACTAACCTCAATGATACTTTTTCGTATGTTGTTATCATTTTGTTAATATGCGGCTATGTTTTTGCCCACTAAAAACAAGTGGGTTACTGGTTTAATAGTTTATTTGTTTGCTAGTTTGCATAATTTCTTTTAATTTTCTTTGTGATGTGCACATCGTATTGAAGAAAACCGTATTGTATTCGTGTTTTCCTACAGACGTGAGACATACAAAATTTAGCTTCCATGATCCCGTATGTGTTTTATTAAGTTTATTGTTCTGGATTCGTTTTAATTTGATTAGTTATTAGTTGTTACTGATTTTTGTAAAAAAAAATATGCAAATAATGGCAGAAGAAGTCGCCTGTGCCCTAGCTTTAGTTGAGGGTGGCCGGGGCGTGCGCTATGCCTATATTATGATAAGAAAACCGGAGAAGACGTTAAAAAAAAGCCATTAAAGGGTAGGGAGACCAACTCCTAAAAACGGCGTCAAGGATCAGGTCGCCCGGAGTAACCATTGCAAGGAATATCGGTCATTTGGTGATTCAAAGTCTTCGGAATCGTCTCTAAACAGCAGTTGAGCTGGCTCACAGACTTCGAACTGTTAGAGGGACAGCTGTTAAAACTCAAACGATGAGGAGGCGATTAGTAGAAAGTGGCCTGAGAACAAGAAGACCTGCTCCTGCTGTACTGAGACTCACGGTACAACATAAGCGACGTCGACTTGAATTTGCTCATCTTCACCAGGATTGGACAGAGGCCGACTGGGATAGAGTTCTTTCCACTGATGACTCCAGGTTTCGTCTCCGCTCAACAGATGGACGTAGCAGAGTGAGACATATCTACTCTTCGGCAAGAGCTGCCCAGCGGGAAAATTTCTGAAGCGGTTCCGTCATGGTGTGGGCAGACATTATCATGCGCGGAAAACCCGAGCTGTGCATCATGGAAGCATCAGTGACCTCTACGTATTATATCCCCAACATTGTGGAGGAATATGTGGTTGTATTCGCACCATTTATGGAGGAAATCTTCTTGCTGGTGCAAGACAATGCTAGACAACACGTTGCCAGATGCGTTACCGTATATTTGTCGACGTGATGGCTTGGCCTGCGATGAACTCGGACATGAATCCCATTGAACACGATTCGAACCTACTGGAGAAAAAGATTTAGATACGACCTGCCCTTCCAGAGACACTCAGCGGCTTGAGGTCTGCTCTGATCGAGGAATGGGACAATTTGGACGATACCATCGTAAAAAATTTAATCCAACGTATGGGAAACAATACACACTATTACAGGAACAAGGACTCGTTAAGAAAAAAAATAATAATAAACATACAGAAAAGCTGCAATCCATCTGGAACGGATTGCCTGATACCCTATCCTCCTCTCTATAAAGTGGGCGTGCCCAAATTGCATTTCTTACTCAAATATGGCTATAACCTCGAACGTTTGAGGTTACATGTAAAACTTCATCAAAATCGGTTTTTTGATGAAAACGCCCCCAAAAAGTGGGCGTGGCCAAAACTGTTCTATGGGTGAATATAAGGGAGTCTGAATGCCTAAATATTTGGTCTTAACAAAATTTTTCGGTTTCATATAATTTAGTGAAGTTAGAATCCGCAGTGGGCAGATTTAAAAAAAATTTAAACACCTACTGTATCTTTTTCTTAGAAGCCCAGATATGAAATTTCAGCGTCCTAGTTAAAAAATAAAAGCCCAAAAATCGGTTTTATGATGAAAACGCCCCAAAAAAGTGGGCGTGGCTAAAACTTTTGTATGGGTGGATAGTAGGGAGTCTGAATGCCTATATATTTGGTGTTAACAAAATTTTTCGGTTTCATATAATTTAGTGAAGTTATGAAAAAGTGGGCGTGGCAGTGGGCGGATTTAAAAAAATTTACACTTGTACTGTATCTTTTTCTCTGAAGCAGAGATATGAAATTTCATCGTCCTAGCTGAAAATTTAAGGCCCAAAAAGTGGTGACGATCGGACAGGCGGACAGACGGATGGACAGACATGGCTCAATCGTTTTCGCTATTGATGCTGATCACGAATATATATACTTTATAGGGTCTATCGCGATTATTTCTCTATGTTACAAACTATGTGTCAAACTTAATATACCCTTAGGATAAAAATGTAAAATGTTAATTTATGAAGATTTTGTCCATTTTCCTTAATTTATGTTTTATTTCTAAGGTCTTCCTTTTAAGGGTATATTCGTTATTACTTACACCACTTCTTTTATTTTTACTTCAAAAGTTTTGGTAATTTTACCTTATTGTTTTCTTTAAAAGATTACCTGGCGCCTAATCAGACTCTTAACGCGATCCAGATAATTCCCAAGCCCACCCCTACTGAGCTGGGAATTCGCAGCAATTCGACATTTGCTGTTTGTTGGAATTTCTTTTTCCTTGTACTCGACTTTTAACCTCCGCGTGCGCGATAGGGTAAGTATTGGTTTCGTGAAAAATTTCGAACTCGAGATTATAATCAAACTTGACATTACTATGATGGAGAAGTCCAGAAAACTGGGTCCGCCAGTTCCGTCTGTCTGTCTGTCTGTATATTCGACTGCAGCCTAAACGGGTAGACGGATTTGCTTCAAACTTCATATCTGGGGTCTGTGAGATAATCCCTAGAGGCGAAATTGGAATTTTCATTCTAACCTCAAAATTAAGGGTACCTTAGTTTAGGCCGATTTCACTAAAAACAGATTTTCTTGAAAACGGCTCCAACGATTTTGATAAAATTTCATGTGTGAGTTAGTAAAGCCATATGCTACTAGGTGGCATACCACGTTTTGCGCGAAAAATGCGAACAGCGGTAATTTTAGAAATTGGCTGTTTCTCGACTATTTCTTCAGCGATTAGGATCAAAATTAATATCTGAGGTAAGTATGACAAATGCAAAAATATGACGTACCAAGTTTTGAAACTGTCATGCCCACTTTTCAAAAACTTAAAGTTTAAAAAAATTTTACTAGAAATCGTAAAAATTTGTTGAAATATAATAAATGATAGGCTTTGAAATTCTCTATAGTTCACCTCATACAACGACGCTCACTTCTCGAGGGCGTTTTAGAACAAAAAAGAATTTTTAAAATCTTCCAGACAGCATCAGTTTAATTTTATCAATTCCATAAAAATTGAAAAATCCCACGACACTAAATTTGAATTTCAATGCTTATAATATTGTAAACGTATAGCATTAAGGTTCAAGTACGTATGACCCAGTCGTGCACTTTATTGTTTTTTCCTCTCCTTTTCCGTGATTTTTTTTAATTAATTCCCCCTCATAGATTGCGAGCGAGTAATTAAATTCCTTCAATCGGGAATATTCCAACAACTCATCACAATATGTATACTTTATAGGGTCTATTCTCAATTAATTATTAATACACCTTTAGAATAGGATATAGAAATCCAATATCCCACTTTCAAAAGACGGGGTTTCATACGATCTGTTCTAGACGGATTGTAACTTTTCGGTATGTTTAGCTTGTTCTTTCCTTACTCTATGTTTGTGTTCCTTTATCAATTAAATTGCATGTTTTTAAAGTGAATTTGTAACTTGAATGTAAAGTATGTATACACTATTTTTCTATTTCCTTAATAGCTTGCCCATGCACATCTCAGCAATCTTTGAATATCAAATCTAAGTCTTTGAATGATTCCGAACCATTCAAGCCTATAGCTACAAATGGGGATCCTTTTCCATGGCTAGATATTAATCTACCAACTTTTGTTAAGCCCTTATCATATACTATAACAATTCATCCAAATTTGACGACATATGATGTCAAAGGTAAGTTATATATTAATTTCATAAGATTTTACATGCCCTAATTATATTTCTAGGTCAAGTGGCAATAGAACTAAGTGTTGAAGAAGAAACCCAATACATTATCATTCATTCTCAAAACCTTAATGTTACTGAAAGGGTAATAATTATGAGGACCATACATATATATTATAATATATTCTGACTATTCGTATTTTATAAGGCAATCATGGTTAGCGGCAACAGAGGGCACACCATTAAAATAATAAGACTGTTAGAATTTCCACCTAGGCAACAACTTTATATCGAGTTTAAGGAAAAATTAAAAAAAAAAAACAATTACACATTAAATTTGAGATGGTATTCTAGATTAAATGTCGAACCTGATGGATTTTACTTAGATCACTATGAAAACTCAAATGGAATGCAGAGGTAAGTTAATATTTGTAGGTATAAGAATTGCGTTATGCGCCACTTTGAAATATAATTATTATAATAACTTCAGTAATTCTTAAAAACATCTCAAAGTTAGTATACAAAAAAACTATCCTAACAGCTATATCTATACATGTATATCTATATGTGCATATACATATGTATGTATGTACATACATAGATGTTTTCCCAAATGGAGCACTGCCTGCATTATGAATCAGCAAACATTCCGAAATGCATTGTTAACGAATATACTGAGTTAACGATTCTTCCTGAAGGAATCATAAAAAAAATCGCGAACAAGGAGGCTTAGGCCATCCCCCCAACAGTTCGACTTACAAAAATAAAAACTCCGCACTGATTTGATTAACTTATTTATTCATTACTTCACTCCTACAAGTCAAACTTAAGACTAACTTAATTCTAACCAAGTTCCTTCCTCATTACCCACGGTTCCAGCATTCAAACTGCAGACTGCTGAATTGGCGAAAATGGGTCACAGTGCATGCAGAATATCCAGTGCCGCATGCATGCCACCTGGTCCCGTTGCACTTTCCCTCGGGAACATGTTCGAACCTGAATAAGCTGAGTCAGCGAATCTACAACGATTCGCTGTCACGCTCATATGGCGTGACCTGCATGCGCCGTGTTAACTCCTCCTCCCTCAAAGATCTACGCCCCGTAGATCAAGCGTGACGTCAGAGGCCGATGGCCAGGTTTGTGCTGTCGGCGACCCTTGAGCCCGAGGAAGTCCTCCTTCGATTCCAAGATCGGCTCCTGTACCAAGAGTGTTTAGGGATGGGAGCTTCAGGTCCCGGTTGTTCCTTCGCCATATGACCCATGCTATGGCCCAAACTAATGCGATTCGAAGAGATCGAGAGGGAAGAGATCGTGACGTGGTTCGTGAGGTCCTTTAGTCATTCTATGTTTCTAACACTTATGCCGTGCACGTGTTTCAAATCGATCTTTTGTACCCGATTGGTGATATTTGCAAGAACGGGTGGAAGTACCTGGACATGGGAGTACGTGGAGCTCGAAAATGTCCTGCTGCCTAGTCGAATCGCTTCGTTGCCCAGTTGTATCACGTAAGTACCGTTGAGAATTCGTGAACTGTTCCTTGAAATTAGTTGGCATTCGAAATTTGTTACATATACCGTGTCCTCCTTAACGAGTTCGACCTCCTCTTTTGTGTTCGAGCGGAAGGTGCATGTAGTACGGCCTCCTTTCAAGAGGTTGGCCACACAGCTGTTAATGGAAAGGCATTTCCTAATGATGCCAAAGGTTTTCTGGTGGTTACCCAGCATCCTGTCGAATTCCAAGTCAATTTGCAGCCCATTAGATATTGATGCCCGCGTTAGGAGCAAGTTGAACTCCTCGTTTCTCACCTTCGGCATCAAAAGGACATATTGTAACAGTGACCCGTTCGTGTAGATAGATGGAGAGCCATACTCTACAGCTTCAATTTCATTAGCAAAGGGCAGCGTTTCCATTTCGCTAATGATTCTGCCGACCTCCTCATTGTCCAGAAGATTCGTGTTTATCAGGTCGTTCTTCGCCATTTGGCAGGCACGCACTATTTCATTAACCTTGTCCCTTATTGTCAGTCCC
Source organism: Xylota sylvarum (assembly GCA_905220385.1). NCBI lineage: Eukaryota > Metazoa > Arthropoda > Insecta > Diptera > Syrphidae > Xylota > Xylota sylvarum. The sequence goes on along the minus strand of LR999958.1, from coordinate 76,652,076 downwards.
TCGTTCAAAATGTCTTGCTCATACTTTTCAGCATTGGATGCGTTGATTTCGTAATTGAATAGGTCTATCATATGGTTGACCTTATTCGTCGTTTCTTCCATAGTGTCAAGGAGTCGGCTGTTAATTTTGTACTGCTGGTTGTTATTATTGACGATGTCCGGCTCGCTCGCGAGGATTCTGTTCCAATCTGCTGCGTCGGTGTTTCCCGCGATCCACTTCCAAGCCGATCCTATCCAATCGATGGACCTTGCACTGCGGCACCCTCTGCCTTTGAGCAGGGTTAATCTTTCGTCTATTTCCCTCAGATAAAACTCAATTGTGGTTCTTTTCTCCGGACTCTCGAACTTTTTTGAGTTTACTGAAACATTGATTTGCTCCGTCAGGTTCTGGAACTGTGTTAGATCAATTACGTGCACCAGTCTGAAGTGTCCGTCAGTGATCCATCCTTTGCCTTCCTTTATAGCTACGAACGGCGACTGATAATTAAAAATCTGGTAGCTATGAACGGCTAGGTGAACAAGTCTAAAAGGAGAAATGTGCTAATGGGGATTCTCGTGAAAGTTTGGAGTAGAAATAAAAATGCTGTGATGCTTTGTTGGGAACATTGCCTTTTTATAATTTTATTTTACGTGTTACTGTTATTTCATAGTTAATAATGCCTATATTACGTGCTATAAATGTGTAGAGTAAGTAAGATTACATTTAAATGATAGACTTATACATATAAATATGTAAGACTAAAATTTTACGTTTGATTCTATTCACTTACGTGCATACGTACTACATAAATATATACCTCTGTAAAGGCATTCACCCCCTCTTTTTTGTGCGGTTTATAGCGGAGTACATCTCGCAAGAAATGAAAGGATTCTGCACTAAGTATTTTTGATGCGGGTCTTATGAACCCTTCGTCCGGTTAAAGTTGCAACCGTTACCTTATTGTTTCTTGCCACCGTTTCCCTTCGGAACAATGACTTGTTTTTTCCCTTCATTTTCCCTACCCTGGTGTATATTACATCAACTCTTCCTTTTTTTTGGGGCTCGTTCTTTTTGTATTGCGCCTGGCGTTAGTCGCCCTTTGTTTCCTTTTTATCAAACTCTTTAACTCCTCGTTAACCTTTGAGCGAAAGTTGGAGAGACACTGATAGTTAATCCTCTGAGATCTGTTAAAGAATACATCGGAGGGCTTCTTGAATGTTACCGAATGAATGGTATTGTTATACCGGTCTACGGCTATGTTTAGTAATTCTTTTAGCCTCAGGTCCTTGTGTTCGACCTTCAAGCATCTATAGATCTCCAAGATCGTTGAGTGCCACCTCTCAACTTGACCATTCACTTCGCTGCAGTTAACAGGAGTCGTTTACAATTTTATTCCTAACATTCCTATAAGGTTTATTATTATCGGACTAAGGAAGCTCCTTTCACTGTACTGTTACCAACATTTTCGGGACCGTAAAATAGTGGAGGATTTTGACAATTTTGTCCCTTAAATGGAGTACCGACCTATTCTTAATGCGGAACAATTTACTAAACTTAGAGAACTTGTCAATGCAACTAATGAATTTTTCATTTTGGATTTCCATGATATCCATGTGCAAAATCTCACATGGGTATGATGGAATCGGCGTGGCTTGAAACTCTGGGTTGATAGGGTGCCTGCCATATTTGCTCCAGACTTCACAGGAGCTAGTGTATTTCTTGATTAGACTGTTCATACGGGGGAAGCAGTATTCCTCAAGCAACTGCTCCCGGTTCTCTCTCGGGTTTCTATGGGCTCTCTTATGTTCTTTCATAATAATCTCGAATATGCGGTTTTCGTCTTTGACATCTTCAACCACCTTCTGAGTGATTCGGATTTTGTAGCCAACGAAGCTTTCCAGATATAATTCCTGCAGGATGGTTAAATGGGATTCAGGCATTTTGATGCTATTTATGACATTAGGTCTCAACTTTGCCTTGAGGATGGCTGCCAGTTTTTCTTTGACCGGGTCTGCCACTGCTACACAGTGGCGAGAGAAACCAGGGTGAGGCTCTTCGTAGATTTCTAAACCTTTGCCCATCTTTATTATAATCTGATTTCGGAAGACATTGATAGGGGCTTCTACATGTGGAATGAGGTCTGTACTATCTTGCTGCGCACTATGTGCGGTCTCGAAGATAGAGTGACCCTCATTGTGGTCGTGAGGTTGGATATCATGTCCTGGATTTACCGTTACCGGCTCGATCGAGTGGCTATCCCCGCCTTCACTAGCTGTTTCTGTCGTAGAACCATCGTTTGCAATATTAGAACCTTCTTCCACCTTGGTTTGCACCGGGCTGGATAAGTGATTGATTTGTGTCTTTAATCTAGAGAGAGCATCAGCTACAAAATTGGATGTACTTGGTTTGTAAATCAGTTCGTAGTTATACTCCTCTATGCGGGCTTTCCACTGTTTCAATTTTGCATTATAGTTTCGGTTTCCCAGGGAGAAAGTCAAGGGCTAATGGTCGGTGCAGATGCGGATTTTTCTCGCCCGGTAGACGTATGAACGGAGATTGTCTAATGCCCATACTATGGCCAACATCTCCTTCTCGTTCGTAGCATAGTTTTCTTCGGTTTTGTTGAGGCAACGAGATATATAGGCTATGGGTTTGTCTTTACCTAATTCACTATGTGAAAGCAACGCGCCTGTTGCAAAGTTGGAGGCGCCGGTTGTTAGATTAAATGGTTTTTCAAAATCAAGGAGGGCTAGGATTTCAGACGACGTGAGCAAGCGCTTAAGGTCATTAAACGCTTGTAGCGCCTCACCATTGAGCTTGACCGGGATACGCTTTGATTGGTTTGCCTTCATTTGCGCGTTTTCCACTTTTGTCAAGTTTGTCAAGGGTTTAGCCACCTTGGCATAATCGCGAATAAATTTCCTATAATAGGACGTAAGTCGAAGGAAGCTTTTTAATGCTTTTAAATTTTCTGGTGGTAGGATTTTTTGTATCGCCATTACCTTCTTGGGATCGGCTCGAATTCCATCAGGAGTGATGACGTATACCAGAAACTCGACGTCCGGCCTCAAAAAATGAGTTTTATCCAGATTCACCTTCAGGTTTCCCCGCTCAATCTGGAAAAGATAATCTCTATGTTCTTAAGGCTTTCTTCCATGCTGCCGCCGAAGATGATGATGTCATCTATGTACACATAACATATTTTCCCAATGTATTCTTTTAACACATCATCGATCAACCTCTGGAAGATCGCCGGTGCGTTCTTCAGGCCAAACGGCAGCCTTAGAAACTCATATTTCCCATTCATGGTCGAGAATGCCGTCTTCGGTATATCGGACACCTTCATAGGGATCTGGTGAAAACCGGACGTGAGATCCAGGGTAGTAAAGAATTTCGCCGTACCCAAGCCAGCGAGCATAGAATTAATATCCTGTATTGTGTAAGCGTCGGCAATGGTTACCAGGTTTAGTCGTTTGAAAAGCGATGACCATCCCGTATTGCTTTTCCCCTGATGGTTTTGGTTTTTTGGGAACCACCCAGATGGGAGAATTGTACGGCCTCTTAGAGGGGCGAATAATACCACCAGCCAATAACTCTTTTATTTCTTTTCCTACTTCATCCCTCATGCAAGCGGGATAAGGGTAGCTCCTTATATACACTGGTTCGTCTGTGGGCCTTAATTTCGGCCCTAACTGTAGTTTGGATTAGCTCATTGTCGTTCACAGCGCCAAACAAGATGCTGCATTTTTTCAGCAAGTGCGAGAGCCTTGACCGAACTTCTTTTTATACCCTATCCTAAGGGTATATTAAGTTTGACACATAGTTTGTAACATAGAGAAATAATCGAGATAGACCCTATAAAGTATATATATTCGTGATCAGCATCAATAACGAAATCGATTGAGCGATGACCGTCCGTTCGTATGTCACCGCTTTTTGGGCCTTAAATTTTGAGCTAGGACGATGAAATTTCATATCTGGGCTTCTGAGAAAAAGATACAGTACAAGTGTAAAATTTTTTATATCCGCCCACTGCCACGCCTACTTTTTCATAACTTCACTAAATTATATGAAACCGAAAAATTTTGTTAAGACCAAATATTTAGGCATTCAGATTCCCTACAATCCACCCATACAAAAGTTTTGGCCACGCCCACTTTTTGGGGGCGTTTTCATCACAAAACCGATTTTTGGGCCTTAAATTTTTAACTAGGACGCTGAAATTTCATATCTGGGCTTCCAAGAAAAAGGTACAGTACAAGTGTAAACATTTTTTACATCCGCCCACTGCCACGCCTACTTTTTTATAACTTCACTAGATTATATGAAACCGAAAAATTTTGTTAAGACCAAATATTTGGGTATTTAGATTCCCTACAATTCGCCCATAGAACAGTTTTGGTCACGCCCACTTTTTGGGGGCGTTATCTTCAAAAAACCTATTTTGATAAAATTTTACATGTAACATCCTCAAACGTTCGACATTATAGCTATATTTGAGTACAATATGCAATTTGGCCACGCCCACTTTATAGAGAGGAAGATAGGGTATCATACAATCCGTTCCAGACGGATTGTAGCTTTTCTGTATGTTTTATTATCGAATAAGGTGTTGATTTTTTTTAACAGTTTATTTTTTAGGGGAATTTTTATATTTGGTGCTATTGTTAATAGATGTTCTTTCCGGTCAATGAAGGCTTCCAGCTTTTTTAGAGTATCGTCACCGATAATGCCGTCAAAAGACGTGAGCCTAGGCAGAACGTAAAAGGAGATGAGTGTGTCGTTTCCAACACCCTTGAAGAATCTTCCTGAAATTTTTTCTGTTATTTTAATATGGTTTTAAATGGTTGTGTTAATGTGGTATTCCCTTGCAATACGCGGGGGCTGATGAAATTCTTATTTGGACCAGTATCGACGAGGAAATTTAACACTGTACTGTCCTTGAGGATATATTCTATGTATGGTACGCTAGATAAGCGTCGTTCATAAAATTTACCTCCTCTACATTTTCTTCTGCAACCTTCCCTTATTGGTCTACCTCACATTCATCTGTCAAATGTAAGTTGAACAACCTCTGTTGCTTATTCGGGAAGTTGTCTGACTTAGCCCTCCTTTTGAAGGGATTATTACACCCCTGCGGTCGATTCATGTAACTCACCTGAAGAGATTGGATAGAACGGTCTACTTCCATCCTTTCGTGGGGTTTCGGAGCGGTCGGCCTTGGTGGCGGACTGTCATTTTGGGGATACTGATATCGATGGGGTGTTTATTGAAAAGGTCTTAACTTCCTTTTGAATGACTGGTTCAGCGGTGCCGTCACCGTGTTGGTCACACTTGGGGTATGGATAGTGTGGTTCCTAAAATTGAGATTATGAATCTCAAGGCACGCGGAATACGCCTCTGGGAGGGTTTTTGGTTTTTGGATGATAAGCATCCGAGACAGGTCGCCGTTAAGGCCTCTGATAAACACGTCGAGAGCACGATTCCTGCGTATAGTATTCAGTCTTGATTTTGTTTATAATCAGTGAGATTTTGTTTATAATCAGTGAGAACTGATGATTCACTGTCGCATAGAATTCATCCAGCCTGGAACCCATTTGCGACAGTTGATTAAGCTGGTGTTCCAGCATATGGATATCAGGCTTGTCAGCATAATGCAGTGATAGGCATTTTTTAATTGCACCCCAGTCATCATCGAATATGTTATATGACACGAGCGCCGTGTCGGCAACACCCCTAATCTTCTGCCTAATGTGTTGCAGTATTGCTCGATATATTGGCTTATCTTTGACTATCTCCAACTCGGTCAGTGAGTTGGTAATTGCGTCCATATTCATTTCTATTGTATAATTAAACATACAGAAAAGCTACAATCCGTCTGGAACGGATCGTCTGATACCCTATCCTCCTCTCTATAAAGGGGGCGTGGCCAAATTGCATTTTGTACTCAAATATGGCTATAACCTCGAACGTTTGAGGATGTTACATGTAAAATTTTATCAAAATCGGTTTTTTGATGAAAACGCCCCCAAAAAGTGGGCGTGGCCAAAACTTTTGTATGGGTGGATTGTAGGGAATCTGAATGCCTAAATATTTGGTCTTAACAAAATTTTTCGGTTTCATATAATTTAATGACGTTATGAAAAAGTGGGCGTGGCAGTGGGCGGATTTAAAAAATTTTTACACTTGTACTGTATCTTGTATCTCAGAAGACCAGATATGAAATTTCATCGTCCTAGCTCAAAATTTAAGGCCCAAAAAGCGGTGACATACGAACGGACGGACGGTCATCGCTCAATCGATTTTGCTATTGATGCTGATCACGAATATATATACTTTATAGGGTCTATCTCGATTATTTCTCCATGTTACAAACTATGTGTCAAACTTAATATACCCTTAGGATAGGGTATAAACAATCCATATGATGGACGACTGGTAGCAAAAATTGAGTGCTGCAATTAGTTGATGCTAAATTTTCGTAACAAATTGGAAGCTGTTACTAATGGCTGCAAAACAGGGCTCAGGGCTTTATATACAAAATTAGAAAGGACACATACATAGTTTGTAACATAGAGAAATAATCGAGATAGACCCTATAAAGTATATACATATATTCGTGATCAGCATCAATAGCGAAATTGATTGACCGATGACCGTCCGTCCGTTCGTATGTCACCGCTTTTTGGGCCTTAAATTTTGAGCTAGGACGATGAAATTTCATATCTGGTCTTCTGAGATACAAGATACAGTACAAGTGTAAAAATTTTTTAAATCCGCCCACTGCCACGCCCACTTTTTCATAACGTCATTAAATTATATGAAACCGAAAAATTTTGTTAAGACCAAATATTTAGGCATTCAGATTCCCTACAATCCACCCATACAAAATTTTTGGCCACGCCCACTTTTTGGGGGCGTTTTCATTATAAAACCGGGTTTTGGGACTTAAATTTTTAACTAGGACGCTGAAATTTCATATCTGGGCTTCTGACGAAAAGATACAGTAGAAGTGTACATTTTTTTTACATCCGCCCATTGCCACGCCTACTTTTTTATAACTTCACTAAATTATATGAAACCGAAAAATTTTGTTAGGTCCAAATATTTAGGTATTCAGATTCCCTACAATTCACCTATAGAACAATTTTGGCCACGCCCACTTTTTGGGGGCGTTTTCATCAAAAAAACAAATTTGATAAAATTTTACATGTAACATCCTCAAACGTTAGAGGTTATAGCCATATTTGAGTACGAAATGCAATTTGGCCACGCCCACTTTATAGAGAGTAGGATAGGGTATCAGACAATCCGTTCCAGACGGATTGTAGCTTTTCTGTATGTTTAGAAATGGGTTTAGAAATGTTTATTTCCAGTTATGCGTAAACTATCGTATGCTTGAACCATCATTTTAAGTATGTACATTCAAGAGTTTCTTTGGTTATTATAATCGTTTTATCGAGGTATGTACAGGGCTCAAAGCCTAGCTTCTTACAACCATTCGTGTTGTGCAATTTTTGTGTGAGTTCCTTTTTATGACACTGAGCCCGAGCGCAAACAATATAAATTTTTCCTATCAACAATATGGGTACTTTTTAGTGAACGTAAGGTCTTTTATGTCTAATAAAGTTCACTATTTTATGAATTATTTTCCCTCTGCCTATTGTCGATTGTGTGTGGAAGAGGAAGAGAAAATGCGCGACATGTACTTATGAACTATTTTAGGATTATTTGCATCTCACTATTGTTTAAATTTACAAAAAAGAAATTTAGATTTTTTAATTAGAAATAATAGCATTCGTCTTTATACATAAGTTCATTATTATTATAAAAGAAAAGTTTTACCGAAAGTGATATCTGAATATTTCTTGTTACAGATCTTTGGCAGCAACCGTTTTCCAACCAAATGGAGCAAGAAAATATTTTCCTTGTTTTAACGAACCACAATACCGTACTCCATTCCGAGTTTCAATTTTTAGAGATCGATTCCATATTGGCTTATCAAACTCAAATGTTTATAAGACCGAAGATGTGGGATTTTATATGGGAACGGGACTGGTATGTTAAATAATTTATATATGTGTATATACTTCTATAATTCGGATAATTTCTTTTTCATATCCAAAGCTTCGAGATGACTTTACGGAAACTCCTCATTTATCACCCGATTCTGTTAACTGGGTTATTAGTGATTTTGAAAGGCAATCCCTTGACATCGAGTCACAACCAATAAATAATACAACTGTCAAAAGGCCAAATGTAAAAGCACCATTAAAAAATGAAAAGAGCCTTCCAAAGGGTGCAAAAAAGCTATCAGTTCGGAGTATTGCTTCCTTAACGCATTCACTTAATTTGAAGGCGTTATCTATAAACAATACCTTGCTATCATTAGCTTCAACGACAAATAGGACTACTAAGAACGATTCATTAAAACCATTTAGGGAAACGCCTTCATATACATTCTATGCACCAGAAGACCTGTTAACACGCGCAAATTCAATAATGAAAACAGCTAAAGATGCCATGACATATTTCGAGTCCTGGCTAAATACAAAATACCCCTTAACAAAACTTGATTTTGTTGCTTTACCATCACTGGAAAAAAATATCATATCGTCCTTGGGACTCATAAGTCTCAAAATATCATTTCTTACGGATCAAAAATCAACTACGACTGAAGAAAATCAATTATCTACTGTGCGAATAGCTGAGGCCGTCGTCCAACAATTTTTTGGAGGAATAACTTCATCAAGTTCGTTAAAGGACACCCTAATTTGGGATGGAATGGTTAAATATTTGTCTATTTTAATTCTTTCATCTCTACACCAACATTGGCCTTTGAGAGAAATGTACATATTACACTTAACGACTAAAACTATGGATATAGACGCATTGCAAGGTTGGTCAAGCATTATTAATGCAACAAAGTACAATGGACATAAGGATGAATTTTACATAGATAAGGTAATTATACGAGTAGAATCCAAGTTTTTGCGCAAACTTTTTATTTTTATAATGAAGTTTTTTTGTCAGAAGTTTTTGTCGGATATGAACCGGATTAATTAGAATAATAATTGAGTAAATACAAAGTTCCGTCCGGCTTTTGTGAAAACGTACATATATGCATATCCATACATTATGTATTGCTTGTTGGTGCGGCGCAATTTCCGAAAAAAATACCTTCGTAAAAAAGGAAAAATATTCTGTGGTTTGTGACACTAAAACAAATTTGAAATTAGTTACTTTTCAAAGCTTTAGAATAAAATATTCTCCTCATTAGAGTGAAATTCGAGAATTATTCAAATATTCGAGTAAGTCTTTCTCAAAAGCTAATACTATGTTTATACCAGCCCTAAAAAACACAGCAAACATTTTAGAACCAATGCTGTTTAATGGAACAGAACATATTGAACATCAACTTTAACGTTAGGTCTAAAAGAGTGTTCACACGATTGGTAGATAGCTAACAATTTCTTATTTTTTTTTTCTTACAATATTGTCATAAAAATTGATAGTTCAGACGATAGTACGACACTAGGGACACATTTTTCATTGGTAGACCTGACAATATTATAAAACCTTACAATCGACTGAACTAAGTAATAAATTGGCTACTCTGTTGAAATTCAGCCAACCTTAATTGAAATATTCAATCCTTCAAACGAATTTTCAAAACTTGAAAACATTTGATAAATGTCATCTCAGTTATGAACAGTAGATATTAGGTCCCTTCTGCATGGCAACTAAAAAGTTACTTTTTAGGTAAACGATATAATATGGTCATTAAATGGATGATTTTTGGGGTAAAGGTGTCATTATACCCTATCCTAAGGGTATATTAAGTTTGACACATAGTTTGTAACATAGAGAAATAATCGAGATAGACCCTATAAAGTATATATATTCGTGATCAGCATCAATAGTGAAATCGATTGAGCGATGACCGTCCGTCCGTCCGTCCGTCCGTATGTCACCCCTTTTTGGGCCTTAAATTTTGAGCTAGGACGATGAAATTTCATATCTGGGCTTCTGAGAAAAAGATACAGTACAAGTGTAAAAATTTTTTAAATCCGCCCACTGCCACGCCCACTTTTTCATAACTTCACTAAATTATTTTATTAAAGACCAAATATTTAGGCATTCAGATTCCCTACAATCCACCCATACAAAAGTTTTGGCCACGCCCACTTTTTGGGGGCGTTTTCATCACAAAACCGAGTTTTGGACATTCAATTATTAACTAGGACGCTGAAATTTCATATCTGGGCTTCCAAGAAAAAGATACAGTACACGTGTAAATTTTTTTTACATCCGCCTACTGCCACGCCTACTTTTTTATAACTTCACTAAATTATATGAAACCGAAAAATTTTGTTAAGACCAAATATTTAGGTATACAGATTCCCTACAATTCACCCATAGAACAGTTTTGGTCACGCCCACTTTTTGGGGGCGTTTTCATCAAAAAACCGATTTTGATAAAATTTTACATGTAACATCCTCAAACGTTCGACATTATAGCTATATTTGAGTACAAAATGCAATTTGGCCACGCCCACTTTATAGAGAGGAGGATAGGGTATCATACGATCCGTTCCAGACGGATTGTAGCTTTTCTGTATGTTTATACCCTATCCTAAGGGTATATTAAGTTTGACACATAGTTTGTAACATAGAGAAATAATCGAGATAGACCCTATAAAGTATATATATTCGTGATCAGCATCAATAGCGAAATCGATTGAGCGATGACCGTCCGTCCGTCCGTCCGTCCGTCCGTCCGTCCGTCCGTCCGTCCGTCCGTCCGTCCGTCCGTATGTCACCGCTTTTTGGGCCTTAAATTTTGAGCTAGGACGATGAAATTTCACATCTGGGCTTCTGAGAAAAAGATACAGTACAAGTGTAAAAATTTTTGAAATCCGCCCACTGCCACGCCCACTTTTTCATAACTTCACTAAATTATATGAAACCGAAAATTTTTGTTAAGACCAAATATTTAGGCATTCAGATTCCCTACAATCCACCCATACAAAAGTTTTGGCCACGCCCACTTTTTGGGGGCGTTTTCATCATAAAACCGATTTTTGGGCCTTAAATTTTTAACTAGGACGCTAAAATTTCATATCTGGGCTTCTGAGGAAAAGATACAGTAGAAGTGTAAATTTTTTTTACATCCGCCCACTGCCACGCCTACTTTTTTATAACTTCACTAAATTATATGAAACCGAAAAATTTTGTTAAGTCCAAATATTTAGGTATTCAGATTTCCTACAATTCACCCATAGAACAGTTTTGGCCACGCCCACTTTTAGGGGGCGTTTTCATCAAAAAACCGATTTTCATGAAATTTCACATGTAACATCCTCAAACGTTCGACGTTATAGCCATATTTGAGTACCAAATGCAATTTGGGCATGAGCACTTTATAGAAACAAGGATAGGGTATCATACGATCCGTTCCAGACGGATTGTAGCTTTTCTGTATGTTTTTGAATTTTTTTTGTGTATGATGGATAATTGTTTATTTTACTTTTTATACCCTATCCTAAGGGTATATTAAGTTTGACACATAGTTTGTAACATAGAGAAATAATCGAGATAGACCCTATAAAGTATATATATTCGTGATCAGCATCAATAGCGAAATCGATTGAGCGATGACCGTCCGTCCGTCCGTATGTCACCGCTTTTTGGGCCTTAAATTTTGAGCTAGGACGATGAAATTTCACATCTGGGCTTCTGAGAAAAAGATACAGTACAAGTGTAAACATTTTTGAAATCCGCCCACTGCCACGCCCACTTTTTCATAACTTCACTAAATTATATGAAACCGAAAAATTTTGTTAAGACCAAATATTTAGGCATTCAGATTCCCTACAATCCACCCATACAAACATTTTGGCCACGCCCACATTTTGGGGGCGTTTTCATCACAAAACCGATTTTTGGGCCTTAAATTTTTAACTAGGACGCTGAAATTTCATATCTGGGCTTCCAAGAAAAAGATACAGTACAAGTGTAAAATTTTTTTACATCCGCCCACTGCCACGCCTACTTTTTTATAACTTCACTAAATTATATGAAACCGAAAAATTTTGTTAAGACCAAATATTTGGGTATTCAGATTCCCTACAATTCACCCATAGAAGAGTTTTGGCCATTTACACTTTTTGGGGGCGTTATCATCAAAAAACCTATTTTGATAAAATTTTACATGTAACATCCTCAAAAGTTCGACATTATAGCTATATTTGAGTACAAAATGAAATTTGGCCACGCCCACTTAATAGAGAGGAGGATAGGGTATCATACGATCCGTTCCAGACGGATTGTAGCTTTTCTGTATGTTTATTGTAAGAATATGGAATTTGGATCGGCGAGTGTATATGTGGGGATGATAATGAATGGAGATCTTATCATGGGATGGGTAATTCGCGATCTTGTTATCGGGTGAGTGAGAGATGATATTATGATAGTGTTGATTTGTATAAAAGTGTTTGGCGTGGTATGGATATTAGTTTATCGTATTTTCATAGATTTTTAATTGTTTTTATACCCTATCCTAAGGGTATATTAAGTTTGACACATAGTTTGTAACATAGAGAAATAATCGAGATAGACCATATAAAGTATATACATATATTTGTGATCAGCACCAATAGCGAAATCGATTGAGCGATGACCGTCCGTCCGTCCGTATGCCACCGCTTTTTGGGCCTTAAATTTTGAGCTATGACGATGAAATTTCATATCTGAGAAAAAGATACAGTACAAATGTAAACATTTTTCATACCTTCACTAAATTATATGAAACTGAAAAATATTAGCAAGACCAAATATGTAGGTATTCAGATTCCCTATAATTCACCCATACAACAGTTTTGGCTATGCCCACTTTTTGGGGGCTTTCTCATCAAAAAACCGATTTTGGTGAAATTTTATATGTAACATCCTCAAACGTTCGACGTTATAGCCATATTTGAGTACAGAATGCAATTTAGCCACTCTCACTTTATAGAAAGGAGGATAGGGTATCATACGATCCCTTCCAGGCGGATTGTAGCTTTTCTGTATGTTTGTTGTTATTTTTGGATATTGGTAAAGCGTTGCGGTGAGAAATTTTGGTAAATAAGTGTTGGAATGATGACAATTGGAGCGATGTGATCATGCGCAGTTCGTGATCTTGTTATTTGAGTTTTTGTTTTGTTGAGTGAATGTTGTGGATTACGATGGGTGAGGGAGAGGGATGGGAAAACATTAAAAATCACTATCGTTTGGGCGATATCGTTTTGACGATTCAACTTTTGCGTCACGTAACCCCAAGAACTGTCAAACACTATCGTCAAGGCGACATCGTTTGCACGATAGCTATAGAGGTATTGTTTTTTTTTTGTGCTTTTAATTAAAAATATATCATTATTAAAAAAACGGTTTCATCGCACTATAATTTTTTTTATACCCTATCCTAAGGGTATATAAAGTTTGACACATAGTTTGTAACATAGAGAATTAATCGAGATAGACCCTATAAAGTACACTGAGTTACAAAAAAAAGTGCCGCATGTTGATATTTCGCAATTACTTCAAGTAAGTTGAAAAAAAATTTTTTTTAATACAGTTTTGTTTATTAATATAAAAATACGTAATTCACGTTAAAAAATAATTCAAAAAGGAAGACCTTAGAAATAAAACATTAAATTAAAGAAAATGGACAAAAATTTCATAAATTAACATTTTACATTTTTATTATTATTTTTTATTTTTAACGAGTCCTTGTGTCTGTAATAGTGTGTATTGTCTCCCCGAACATCTAACAAAACAGATATGTGCCGAGGCATACATACATTGGATTACATTTTTTACGATGGTGTCGTCCAAATTGTCCCATTCCTCGATCAGAGCAGATCTCAAGCCGCTCAGTGTCTCTGGAAGGGCAGGTCGTATCCCAATCGTTTTCTCCAGCAGGTCCCAAACGTGTTCAATGGGATTCATGTCCGAGCTCATCGCAGGTCAAGCCATCACGTCGATTTCCACTTCTTGCAAATATTCGGTAATGCACCTGGTGACGTGTTGTCTAGCATTGTCTTGCATCAGCAAAAAATTTTCCTCCATAAATGGTGCGAATAGAACCATATATTCCTCCACAATGTTGGTGATATAATACGTAGAGGTCACTGATCCTTCTATGATGCACAGCTCGGTTTTTCCGCGCATGAAATTTTCTGCCCACAGCATGACGGAACCGCTCAAGAAATTTTCCCGCTGGGCAACTGTTGCCCAAGAATATCTCTCATCTTATCATCCCCACACTCTGCGACGTCCATCTGTTGAGCGGAGACGAAACCTGGAGTCATCACTGGAAAGGACTCTACCCCAGTCGGCCTCTGTCCAATCCTGTTGAAGATTAGCAAATTCAAGTCGTCGCTTATGTTGTACCGTGCTTCTCGGTACACGAGCAGGTTTTCTTGCACTCAGGCCACTTTCTGCTAATCGGCTCCTTACCTTTTGAGCATTCACAGCTGTCCCTCTAACAGTTCGAAGTCTGTGAGCCAGCTCAACTGCTGTTGTGAGCCAAAGACTTTGAATCACCAAATATAGGTCATCCCTTGCAATAGTTACTCCGGGGCCTGATCCTTGACGCCGTTTTGAGGAGTTGGTCTCCCTTTACCTTTAATGACTTTTTTTAACGTCTTCTATGGTTTTCTTATCAGAATATCGGCATAGCGCACCCCCCGGCCACCCTCAACAAAAGCCAGCGCACAAGCGACTTCTTATTACAAAAATCAGTAACAACTAATAACTAATCAAATTAAAAACATACAGAAAAGCTACAATCCGTCTGGAACGGATAGTATGATACCCTATCCTCCTCTCTATAAAGCGAGCGTGACCAAATTGCATTTTGTACTCAAATATAGCTATAATGTCGAACGTTTGAGGATGTTACATGTAAAATTTTATCAAAATAGGTTCTTTTATGATAACGCCCCCAAAAAGTGGGCGTGGCCAAAACTGTTCTATGGGTGAATTGTAGGAAATCTGAATACCTAAATATTTGGTCTTAACAAAATTTTTCTGTTTCATATAATTTAGTGAAGTTATAAAAAAGTAGGCGTGGCAGTGGGCGGATGTAAAAAAAATTTACACTTGTACTGTATCTTTTTCTTGGAAGCCCAGATATGAAATTTCAGCGTCCTAGTTAAAAATGTAAGGCCCAAAATTCGGTTTTATGATGAAAACGCCCCCAAAAAGTGGGCGTGGCCAAAACTTTTGTGTGGGTGGATTGTAGGGAATCTGAATGCCTAAATATTTGGTCTTAACAAAATTTTTCGGTTTCATATAATTTAGTGAAGTTATGAAAAAGTGGGCGTGGCAGTGGGCGGATTTCAAAAATTTTTACTCTTGTACTGTATCTTTTCCTCAGAAGCCCAGATATGAAATTTCATCGTCCTAGCTCAAAATTTACGGCCCAAAAAGCGGTGACATACGGACGGACGGACGGACGGTCATCGCTCAATCGATTTCGCTATTGATGCTGATCACGAATATATATACTTTATAGGGTCTATCTCGATTATTTCTCTATGTTACAAACTATGTGTCAAACTTAATATAAACTTAGGATAGGGTATAACAAATCCAGAACAATAAACTTAATAAAACATACAGAAAAGCTACAATCCGTCTGGAACGGATCGTATGATACCCTATCCTCCTCTCTATAAAGTGGGCGTGGCCAAATTGCATTTTGTACTCAAATATAGCTATAATGTCGAACGTTTGAGGATGTTACATGTAAAATTTTATCAAAATCGGTTTTTTGATGAAAACGCCCCCAAAAAGTGGGCGTGGCCAAAACTTTTGTATGGGTGGATTGTAGGGAATCTGAATGCCTAAATATTTGGTCCTAACAAAATTTTTCGGTTTCATATAATTGTTATGAAAAAGTGGGCGTGGCAGTGGGCGGATTTAAAAAATGTTTACACTTGTACTGTATCTTTTTCTCAGAAGCCCAGATATGAAATTTCATCGTCCTAGCTCAAAATTTAAGGCCCAAAAAGCGGTGACATACGGACGGACGGACGGACGGACGGACAGTCATCGCTCAATCGATTTCACTATTGATGCTGATCACGAATATATATACTTTATAGGGTCTATCTCGATTATTTCTCTATGTTACAAACTATGTGTCAAACTTAATATACCCTTGGGATAGGGTATAAACACATACGGGATCATGGAAGCTAAATTTGGTATGGCTTACGTCTGTATTAAAACACGAATACAATACGGTTTTCTTCAATACGATGTGCACATCACAAAAAAAATTAAAAGAAATTATGCAAACTAGCAAACAAAGAAACCATTAAACCAGTAACCCACTAAAAACAAATAAAGCTCGGCAAAAACATAGCAGCATATTACCAAAATGATAACAACATACGAAAAAGTATCACTGTGCCACTTTTTTATACCCTATCCTAAGGGTATATTAAGTTTGACACATAGTTTGTAACATAGAGAAATAATCGAGATAGAACCTATAAAGTATATATATTCGTGATCAGCACCAATAGCGAAATCGATTGAGCGATGACCGTCCGTCCGTATGTCACCGCTTTTTGGGCCTTAAATTTTGAGCTAGTACGATGAAATTTCATATCTGGGCTTCTGAGGAAAAGATACAGTACAAGTGTAAAAATTTTTGAAATTCGCCCACTGCCACGCCCACTTTTTCATAACTTCACTAAATTATATGAAACCGAAAAATTTTGTTAAGACCAAATATTTAGGCATTCAGATTCCCTACAATCCACCCGTACAAAATTTTTGGCCACGCCCTTTTTTTGGGGGCGTTTTCATCATAAAACCGATTTTTGAGCCTAAAATGTTTAACTAGGACGCTGAAATTTCATATCTGGGCTTCCAAGAAAAAGATACAGTACAAGTGTAAATTTTTTTTAGATCCGCCCACTGCCACGCCTACTTTTTTATAACTTCACTAAATTATATGAAACCGAAAAATTTTGTTAAGTCCAAATATTTAGGTATTCAGATTTCCTACAATTCACCCGTAGAAGAGTTTTGGCCACGCCCACTTTTTGGGGGCGTTTTCATCAAAATTTCGATTTTGATAAAATTTTACATGTAACATCCTCAAACGTTCGAGGTTATAGCCATATTTGAGTACAAAATGCAATTTGGCCACGCCCACTTTATAGAGAGGAGGATAGGGTATCAGACGATCCGTTCCAGACGGATTGTAGCTGTTCTGTATGTTTTTGTATTATTATTATTTGAGAATGGGGTATGTTGCTAATGCAGCTAACACCTCGGGGAGGTACATGCCCTCATTTTGAGGGTAAAGCACTCTTACTACGCTTTGGCGGAAGTAGTATATCCTAGAGCTCTCTCTCTAATCCAGTTTCCTTTAAGAATCTAAGGATTAGAGCTGTATCTAGTGATGGTATTTCTTCATCTGATAATTGGTACTTGCCCAAGTATTTCAGTCTTTTGTGAGTCAATGCCCCACAAGATCACAGCACATGTTCCGGGATTTCGCTGGACTCATTGCAGAATCTACAGAGTCCTTCTTCAGATATACCTAGTTTCCTTAGATGCTCCTTGAGTTTACAATGCCCCGTTAGGAAGCCCGTTAGGATACGAAGGTTATTCTTGCTCATGCTGATGCATGCGTAATATTTTTCGATTGTATTGCACTAGAAGTTTGTTGGCTTGCCTCATTCCATGGGCGTTGTTCCAGGTTCTTGGCCTGTTTTCCCTTTCTTGTTTCCTGAATTCTTCTTTGAGGATATGATCCCCTATTCCGCAGAATGGTTCAGGACGTATGAAGGATTCTGATGCTCCTTTTCTTGCTAGTGAGTCGGCCATTTTCACTCTCTCACACCTAAGGTTTTCAGGTAATGAATTAAACAAGCGAGGAGCAGTAACATTATAAAAACGTGAAAAGTGTGTTTTGTGGATTGTTGGTACGGTTGTGAAGTTTCTGGTGTTGACTCTTAAGTTATAATTTTCATGGATTCTAATATCATAGTAGCCGGAATTTTGAAGAAATATTTTGAGAACTTTGTAACAATACAGATGCCTTAGAGGAAGAACTTCAAGATTTTTGAACAATTCAAAACTGTTGATGTTAGGCGATTAACTTTAAACATAATTCTAATTGCATGTTTTTGTTTAATTAATAAAGGCTCTATTTTATTAAAATATGTTCCTCCCCAATAAGAAATTCCATACTGAAGCTTTGATTTTAATAGACCATTATAGACTAACTTTAAGATTGGTAGATTGCAGTAAAGACTGAGATGGTAAAGTTGCCTAACAATTCTGTTTAGATATTGTTCCAAGTAGCAATTATGGTCCATCCAATTTAGTTTATGGTCAAGTATGATACCTAGGTATTTAAAATTGACGACACGTTCAATTTTAAAGCAGTTGTCACTAAAACTTACATTATTATTAAATAATATAATAATAAACTTGGTGAGTGATAATATAAAGGCAAGTCTTCACAAATTTTACCCTTGATATTAAATACCATAAACTTCGTTTTGTTACTAATGATCAATTCGTGTTCATTGAACCATTTCCGTAATAAGTCTAGATCATTATTACCATTCGAAAATAAATCAAGATAGCTTCTATTGGAATACGAAAGAGCCGTATCGTCAGCAAAAGCTGTTATTTTTCCCTTTAAAGGTTGGATGAATAACGAGTTAACATATATAAGAAACAAGATCGGACCCAAGACAGAACCTTTTGGTACACCTATATTGATATATTTTTCCGAACTGAACATACTATTGACTTTTACTAGTTGCTTGCGGTTTCTTAAATAAGAAGCGAAAAAGTCATGAAAAAAGCCTCTGAAACCCGCGTTAAATAGTTTATTTAATAATATAGTATGGTTCACCATGTCAAAAGCCTTAGTAATGTCAATAAATAAGGTAGAAGGAATTTGCGAAGAATTCAGACTATTATATATTTCCCCAGTTAATTTTAGCAACGCATTTTCAGTAGATCTACCTATTCTAAAGCCAAACTGAGAATCATTAAAAAAATTAGTTCTATCTAAAAAGGATAAAACGATAGTTTTTATACCTTTTTCAAAAACCTTTGAGAAAACTGATAAGAGTGAAATAGGACGATAATTATTTAATATCATATTGTCACCCTTTTTGTGAAGTGAAGTGAAGTCTGGAAAAACTCCTTGTTGTACACAACAGTTAAAAATAAAACATAAAACAGCAGAAATATGAAAAGAAATTTTTTTCAATAGGAAACTTGGGATGTTATCATACGACGAAGAATTAGACGTTTTTAGTGATGTTATAATTTTATGAATTTCAAATGGAGTAAACTCTTCAAAGAAAAAGCTTTCTTGTTGAAAATTTGGTTGATTTATACTATTGTCACAAATTTGCGATGTAGAATTGCCATAATCTGAGAAACCACGAGAAACAAAAATGTTAGAAAAGAATGTATTGAATAAATCAGCAACTTTTAAAGGCTCAGATACAGTTGAATTATTACATAGACATCCATTGTTTGAGCCGTTTTAAGATGCTATTATTTTTGTATTTATTATGGCTACAATGCGATATGTATGATTGTAACTTATTAAGAAACAAATCGAAAGCAACAGATGGATCAACTGCAGTATAAACATCATCCGAAAACTCAAAATTTAAATGTGATTTTAAGGCAACAAAATCAATTTGTTTAAATTCTATATCGTGAGATAGTTTTATTCTAGGAACCTGACAGTTGAGTTGAATACCCGTCAAGGTATGATCTGTTATTTTTAAGTCATAGGCCATTGTTTTATACTCTACACAATTGTTTCTATGAAGTCTTATAAAAATATGATCCAAGCAGGAATTAAATCGAGTGGGCTGATTCAGCAACGATTCAAAACCAAAGGAGGACAGTACCGACAAAAAACTATCTACATTAGGTGAATTACACAAGATGTTTATATTAAAATCACCCAACAGTATTATGTTTTTAAATTTTTGAAGCTCCAAAAATTCCGAACATTCATCTAAAAACGTTTTAACTGTGCACTTAAGCAATCTGTAGATACAGATAAAACAATAGTGAACACCAGAAATTTCGCAATTCACACTAATAATATCACCGCTATCCATTTTGTATTTATTAATTACACACCCAATTATGTTATTACTGTAAAATACCGCGACACCGCCAGCTGCATAAGAATCTTTACAGGTTACATCAAATGTATAATTAGGAATAATATCAAAATCAGACTTTTCTTCTTCAAAGATCCAAATTTCAGAAAAAAACATACAGAAAAGCTACAATCCGTCTGGAACGGATCGTATGATACCCTATCCTCCTCTCTATAAAGTGGGCGTGGCCAAATTGCATTTTGTACTCAAATATGGCTATAACCTCGAACGTTTGAGGATGTTACATGTAAAATTTTATCAAAATCGGTTTTTTTATGAAAACGCCCCCAAAAAGTGGGCGTGGCCAAAACTCTTCTATGGGTGAATTGTAGGGAATCTAAATACCCAAATATTTGGTCTTAACAAAATTTTTCGGTTTCATATAATTTAGTGAAGTTATAAAAAAGTAGGCGTGGCAGTGGGCGGATGTAAAAAAATTTTACACTTGTACTGTATCTTTTTCTTGGAAGCCCAGATATGAAATTTAAGCGTCCTAGTTAAAAATTTACGACTCAAAAATCGGTTTTGTGATGAAAACGCGTGGGCGTGGCCAAAACTTTTGTATGAGTGGATTGTAGGGAGTCTGAATGCCTAAATATTTGGCCTTAACAAAATTTTTCGGTTTCATACAATTTAATGAAGTTATGAAAAAGTGGGCGTGGCAGTGGGCGGATTTAAAACATTTTTACACTTGTACTGTATCTTATTCTCAGAAGCCCAGATATGAAATTTCATCGTCCTAGCTCAAAATTTAAGGCCCAAAAAGCGGTGACATACGGACGGACGGACGGTCATCGCTCAATCGATTTCGCTATTGATGATGATCACGAATATATATACTTTATAGGGTCTATCTCGATTATTTCTCTATGTTACAAACTATGTGTCAAACTTAATATACCCTTAGGATAGGGTATAAAAATTTAAGCAGCAATAAGTTTCTTGATTGAATCAGCTGTTCAACGAAAGTTGATCACCATAACCAGGAAGAACAGCACGATGAATGGTGAAATCCGAATCCGTTATGCAAGACGGAAGTAGCGCACACTCAACCCACAGCAACAATAAAAGAGAAGCAGCGACAAGTTTTCTGAGATCAAGTGTACGACGAAAGCTTTCCGATGCGTGTGTTGAAATTGGAGAATGCAGCAAGCGAAGACCACATTCAAATATACGGCATACGATGCCTGTATAATTAAGCGAACAAGCGCACGACGAGTGACATTGCAGCTGCAATGGATAGCAGGCGCATGCAAGTGTTGTGTGGAGCAAGCTTTTAGCACCCAACTGGCGAATATGTGCGCAAGGAAGATGCGGAAGAACGTATTTTTATACCCTGTCCTAAGGGTATATTAAGTTTGACACATAGTTTGTAACATAGAGAAATAATCGTCTATCTGACCCTTACATATGTATGCGTTTATGTATGAATATATATTTCTAATCAGTATCAATAGCAAAATCGATTGAGTCATATCCGTCTGCACTGTTGGGCAAAAATTACTTGTTCTCACAATTAACAATTGGCAACTAAAATTTTAATTATTCATTGCAATTGAAAATTGAACAAATCAATTGTAATTGTGGTTTTGTCCGAACGATCACAATTAATCAATTGTTAATTGTTTGTACAATTAAAACTAAGTAAATCAAAATTGAAAATAAAAATCTCACGTCACATAATCCCTGGTATTAGAATATGAAAATCACGTTTTACAAAATATCTCATTTTTTTAGTAAGCTAGTGTAGCAAGCGACATGCTCAAAAATGAACTGTTCATAGTTTAAGCCTAAGCGTGATTACTTGTTTCACATGGATTTTAAGACAAGGGATTTTAATTTTTTGATTTTAAGATGGGAAATTTTGAGATTGGGATCTGTAGCCAACCTGTGTGGATAAAAATTGTTAGATATTTTCCCGATTCAAGGGTTTAATTACACGCGCACAATATAAGAGGAGGAATTAGGAAATTAAGTAATTAAGAAACATACAGAAAAGCTACAATCCGTCTGGAACGGATCGTATGATACCCTATCCTCCTCTCTATCGAGCTGCTATAAAGTGGGCGTGGTCGTATTGCATTTTCTTTACTGAATTACGATGATAACTTTGATCGTTTGGGTATATTACATGTAAAATTTCATCAAAATCGGCTTTTTAATGAAAACGCCCCAAAAAAATGGGCGTAGCTAAAATTGACGTACGAGCGAATTGCAGATAATCTGAATATCTAAATATTTTGTCTTAACAAAATTTTTCGGTTTCATATAATTTAGTGAAGTTATGAAAAAGTAGGCGTGGCAGTGGGCGGATTTGAAAAATGTTTACACTTGTACTGCTTCTCCTTCTCAAAAGCCCAGATATGTAGTTTCATCCTCCTAGCTCAAAATTTAAGGCCCAAAAAGTGGTGACATACAGACAGACGGACGGACGGACGAATATATCTCAATCGACTTCGTAATTGATACTGATCACAAGTATATACTTTATAGGGTCTATCTCGATTATTTCTCTCGACTGCGGTGCGTTTAGTGCGGGTAGATTTCACCGCTTTTTGGGCCTTAAATTTTGACCTAGGACGATGAAGTTTCATATCTGGGCTGCTTAGAGAAAGATACAGTACAAGTGCAAACATTTTTGAAAGCCGCCGACTGCCACGCGCACTTTTTCATAACTTTTTTAAATTATATGAAACCGAAAAATTTTGTTAAGACCAAATTATTCCCTACAATTCACCCATACAAAAGTTTTGGCCACGCCCACTTTTTCGGGGAGTTTTCATCAAAAAATCGATTTTGATGAAATTTATATATATAACTTCCTCAAACGTTCGACGTTATTGCCATATTTGAGTACAAAATGCAATTTGCCCCCCCTCACTTTATAGAAAGGAGGATAGGGTATCATACGATCCGTTCCAGATGGATTGTAGTTTTTCTGTTTTTCTGTCTCTAACGATCTCAGATTTGCAGAGACAGTTCCTGACGCCTGTCCCTTTGGCGGGGAACTGTATGGTGGTATTGATGGTGGCTGAGTTCGCCTTGTTCTCGCCGCTGCAGTTGATTTACCTGCCAGAGCAAAGGGAGTCACATCCAGAGCTCTGTCAACTTTCTGTCTCACGGCTTCAAGTTCTCAATCTCACGTAGTTCTGTTTGTTTTGAGTGACTGCTTGGGTTCGCATTCACCCTCCTGACCAGGGCTAATTATAAAACTAAATGGAGACTAGACATTGACCCAAAGTGAAAGGATAAGTTTACCGTGGAGGCTACCTATCGAGTAAACCATCGTGCAGACATTAAGGGACAAAAATGGTACCCAGGGAATCCGGAGCTATCCTTTACATAATAGATTCAGCTCGCAAACAAACAGTATTGTGTAGGTTGGGCTCAAGGCCTTTTAAATTTTACAGCAGATCATTTTTGAATGTTGGGTGACCTTGTTAACTCCTTTGATGAATTGGTGCAAAAAGGATCAGGATGAACCTCCAGACCGTTTGCCTGGCTCTTCTTGCTTCAGACCATCCGTCTGGCCCTTGGGTACCTGCTTTGTCATCCCCTTCGAGCATATGGGAAAGAATGAGCACTGGGTTGTAGAACAACCTAGGAACGCTCAGTTAACCCGCAGTTCTTAGAGAACAGCGGATAAAAAGAGAAAGCCAAAGCAAAAATGGTGGAAGGGTGCGAATGGGAAGGATGGAGCGGACAAGGAATTGCGTAATTTGAACGCAACAAACCCCACCCTTACCTCCTAAAAGAAAGGAGTTGGCTTTCAAAAGAAAAGCCGGAGTAAAAAGAAATATCTGTAGTTGGCTTACCCCAAAAAATTCGACACAACAAAGGTAACAGATCCTACTGGGAGACAAACCCAACTACCGAAGTCTGGTTGGCCGCCTGGTTGGCCTGCCGCGACGTAATTCTTCCTGTGACTCGTGGTCACCGTTGCATGGCTCGAGGTCCTTGACGTGCCATGTTCATCGCTCTTTCCTGCTCTCGTCGCGGAGGACATAAGTGCAAGGAGAAACATTCCTGTGAACTATAAATGGCCCAACATAATTCGGCGCCAATTTCGCCGCGTAGTAATTCGCGGCCTCTGACAGTGTAAAATTAGTACGCCATACAATCTCATTCGAAAGATATTGGACATCTCTCCGCCTGAGATTGTATGCCCTACTGGCCTTCTTAGAGGCTATAGCTAGCTTTTTCCTAATATTTTCCCTAAGCTGATTAAACCTACTCCCTAACTCAGACATGTCTAGTTCCCTGTCAGCTGGGTTTAGTTCCCTATATCCTATGCTACTTTCCCTATCTAATGACCTAGTTTCCCTATGTCCTATATCTATTTCCCTATCTTCCACAGCTGAGTTCCTAATATACCTAACATTTGAAATGGTCCTAATCCGGCCGCCGGCATAAGTAACCATTTCCCTACCAAAATTCGCGTAATAAGGGGAGACACGAAGTACGTCATGTTCGGACGTACGGATACTGCACGCCACCCTTGCGAGGTGTGTATCCCAGGTCCAGGATTAGCCTGGGGGTGATAATGGGCTGTGAATTTAATCTGTGAACCATGTGATTCACAGAGGGTTTTCAGTTCCTTACTCCGGAACTGACGGCCGTTGTCGCAGATAATGGTTTTGGGTACGCCGAAAAGAAGAAATACATGGTCCTCAAGATCCCTACAAACAGAAGACGCCATCGCAAACCTAAGGGGGAACAACAAAGGAAACTTGGTGAAATAGTCAACGACGGTTAAAATGTACACGAAACCCCTACTCGACCTTGGAAGAGGCCGTACTAAATCTATGCAAGTAGTCTCCCAGGAATTCGAACTCCCTCTCCTTTCAACCATCCAACCAGCTGGTTTGTCATTAACCGGCTTCACACTTTGGCATATTCTACAATTCCTAACATATTTGGTAATATATGACCTCATCTTATGAAAGTAATACCGAATCCCTACTCTCGCAAACGTGTTGCGGACTCCCATGTGCCCAGCTAATGGGTTGTCATGACACCCTTTTAAAATCTTAAGTCTATCTACTTTCGGAACTACTTCCTCCCACTCTGAACTATTGTCATGAACAACCACGTAATTCGCCCTAAACAAATTTGAATAAAATCCCCTTCTCGACCCTTCAGGCTGGAAAAGCTAAAGGGGTCGACTCTACCTTCGTCTTAGCGATCCAAGGATTGGAACTTTGCTCATCTATTTCCGCTACAACCGCAATGTTCCTCGAGAGCATATCGGGAACTACATGGTCCTTTCCCTTCCGATGCACGATTTCGAAGTCAAACTGCTGAAGCCTAACCGCCCAACGCGCTAGCCTACCCCACGGATCGTTAAGATTGCTCAGCCATACTAGGGAGTAGTGATCCGTCACAACCGTGAATCGAACACCTTCGATATACGGCCGCAACTTCTCAATCGCCCACAATACAGCCAAGTATTCCTTTCCCGTGGTTAAGTAGTTCTTCTCGTATTCAACGACCTACTCAAATAACATATAACTTTTTCCCCATCATCAAATGTCTGACTCAGTACTACTCCAACCCCATAGTCCGAAGCGTGTGTTTGAACGAAAAACTTCCGCTCGAAATCCGGACAGGTCAGAATCAGGGCAGTCACCGGGCACTCCTTTGCCTTTTGGAAACTCCCCTCGCTCTCCTCAGACCAGATGAACCTACTGTTCTTCTTCAGTAATTTGGTCAACGGCTTTGCCAAAACTGCGAAGTTTAGTATAAATCTCCTGTACCAGGATACCGTGCCGACGAAGCTCCTAATTTCCCTAACATTCCTTGGTGCAGGAATCCTCAACATACTATTGACTTTCTCTGGATCCACATGCAAACCATTGCGATGCACTACGTAGTCTAAACATACAGAAAAGCTACAATCCGTCTGGAACGGATCGTCTGATACCCTATCCTCCTCTCTATAAAGTGGGCGTGGCCAAATTGCATTTTGTACTTAAATATAGCTATAATGTCGAACGTTTGCGGATGTTACATGTAAAATTTTATCAAAATCGGTTTTTTGATGAAAACGCCCCCAAAAAGTGGGTGTGGCCAAAACTGTTCTATGGGTGAATTGTAGGGAATTTGAATACCTAAATATTTGGACTTAACAAAATTTTTCGGTTTCATATAATTTAGTGAAGTTATAAAAAGGTAGGCGTGGCAGTGGGCGGATTTAAAAAAAATTTACACTTCTACTGTATCTTTTTCTCAGAAGCCCAGATATGAAATTTGATTGTCCTAGCTCAAAATTTAAGGCCCAAAAAGCAGTGACATACGGACGGACGGACGGACGGTCATCGCTCAATCGATTTCGCTATTGATGCTGATCACGAATATATATACTTTACAGGGTCTATCTCGATTATTTCTCTATGTTACAAACTATGTGTCAAACTTAATATACCCTTAGGATAGGGTATAAAAATGTCAAGGATGACCTACAAAAGTTACATTTCTCCCTACTCACTTTCAGACCTGCCGCTAGAAGACTTCTTCCAGGATTTCCAGATGTTATTGGAACCTATTTGTGACGATAATTATATCATCCAAATATACAAACACGTGCGGTTCCAAATCGGCACCAAGCACAGTGTCTATAAATCTTTGCCATGTCGCCGGTGCATTATGCAGACCGAATGGCATTCTTTTGAACTGGAAGAGTCTTCGGTTTGGGACTGTAAAAGCTGTGTACGGCCTAGACTTTTCTTCCACAGGTATCTGCCAGTATGCGGACTTTTTGGCATCCCTGAGTTTGTCTAGTGTGGCCGAAATGTATGGGAGAGGGTAAGCATCTCGCTCAGTAACTTTATTGAGCTTCCTATAGTCCACGCAGAATCTGAAGGACCCATCCTTCTTTTTAATTATGACTACAGGAGAAGCCCATGGACTACCTGACTTTTTAATGATATCGTCCCTTAACATATCCTCTAACTCTTTATCTATATGGCGTTGAATCGCAGGCGATACTGGATAATATCGCTGCTTGATTGGTTCATACGCCGTCCTAATCTTGTGATTTGAGAACCTCCAGTCGCCTGATCTTAAATCCGGGACAATTCCCGTTCGGGCCCAAAAGTCGGCACCGAGGATCAAGACGGGAGAGTTGGAATGACAAGATATTCCAGCAACACCGATTTATCTTGCACCAAAAATAGAACTAAAACATACAGAAAAGCTACAATCCGTCTGGAACGGATCGTATGATACCCTATCCTACTCTCTATAAAGTGGGCGTGGCCAAATTGCATTTTGTACTCAAATATAGCTATAAGGATGTTACATGTAAAATTTTATCAAAATAGGTTTTTTGATGATAACGCCCACAAAAAGTGGGCGTGGCCAAAACTGTTCTATGGGTGAATTGTAGGGAATCTAAATACCCAAATATTTGGTCGTAATAAAATTTTTCGGTTTCATATAATTTAGTGAAGTTATAAAAAAGTAGGCGTGGCAGTGGGCGGATGTAAAAAAAATTTACACTTGTACTGCATCTTTTTCTTGGAAGCCCAGATATGAAATTTCAGCGTCCTAGTTAATAATTGAAGGCCCAAAAAGCGGTGACATACGGACGGACGGACGGACGGTCATCGCTCAATCGATTTCGCTATTGATGCTGATCACGAATATATATACTTTATAGGGTCTATCTCGATTATTTCTCTATGTTACAAACTATGTGTCAAACTTAATATACCCTTAGGATAGGGTATAAACATAACCTAAGACTTTTATACCCGCACCATCTGCTAAAACTACCTGCGTAATTTTCCCCTCTCCTAACTCTAAACCTAACTCTTTCAAAATCTTCCAACCGTCCCTACCGATGATCGTACGAGAAGCTCTTGAATCTAATAGTCCTACCAGCCTAATTCCAAAAACGCTAACTGCTAAATATGGGCGTACGTCATCGTCTAATGCCTCAAGTGTAAAGCCTAGGTGAACAACTTCCAACTGGTTGCCAGTAGGCAACCTACTCAATTTCTTCGGCGCTCTTGTCCTGCCGACGCAAGAGACCGATTCCCATTTCCCGAACAAAATCTGCAATCCCTACGAAGAACCCCTACACTACCACAACCTATACATTTTCGAGGAGCGGAACATTCCAACTATGACCCTCTTGGTTGCAGTTGAAACACCTCACCCGTCTAATAGGTTGAGGGTGTCTACTGGCAACCACCGAAACTCCTGGTTTCTCAGCCGTCAGACATGCTAAGTCAGGTTCCAGTAAGCTTCGGGAACGTTGAGAGAGAGGTGGAGCAAAGGTGTCTAAAGCAACCAATTCGGTGATCTACTTGGGATCAGCCAATCCAAGTTGCGTTTGATAGAAGGGAGCCAAATTCCTTTGTATCATCCCCAGCTTCCACCTCTCACTCAATGGTTCAGAGGGTCTACCGAACATGTTGTCCATGACGGCAACATAAACGCCAATGGACTCTTCCTTCCCTTGGGTGCGACGCCGGATCTCTTCCAAAAGGAGATCATCATAGTTGGGAGGGAGAAACTCCAGTTTCAACTCCCTCAACAACTCCTGCCAAGAATTCACTCTCCTCCTAACCGCCCTAAGCCAGAGTAACGCCTTCCCTAAAATAAATCAACAGCCGACCTAAACAATTGACCCTCACTAATCCCTCGGGCTTCTCGTAATTCCTCCACGCGTTCTAAAAAGGGATTGACCTCTCACCGGAGAACTTCAAGTCCCATTTGGACAAATTCTCCACCCTCTCCTAACTCTACGGTACGCGTCGGCGAACGTGCTTGTTCTTGTTGTTGATGTAGTTGCTGATGATGTTGTTGGTACTGTTGCTGTTTCTGCTGCTGGTTTTGTTGTTGTTGGTCCTCATCTTGATTGTCTTCCTGGTCTTCTTCGTCATCTTCTAAAGTGGCCAACAACATCATCAGCTCAGTTTTTATGGCCTTCTTACCGACTTTGTCCTCTTTACTTTCCGGACGTGATCGGCCAATACGCGCGGTCGCCCACTCAATTTTTGTCACGACCTTAGCATACTCTGACGAATTGCGTTGAGGTCTGTTCTCTAACAGCACCTCTGAAGTGATACGCAGCCGAGTTCCCAAAATGAAGTGACAATTTTTATTATAGATAACTCAGTTGACAGTTCAATGATTGTAATAGACTTTTAATAACTAATTATTAGCAATGCTTAAACTAAGTAGTAGATTAATTCAGTACAGGGTAGTGATGCATCAACCTCAATTTCCGCGATCTTTTCTTCAACCGCGTCCCTACCTTCCGCGAAACTAAACGGATATTCCGCCGCCTCAAAAGATCCCGGCCTCTCAAGCACTTTCGCCGCCCGCAATGCCTTCCGCATTTTATCCACCGTCCCTACTGCTAACCCCCGAAACTCTACTTTGTAGGAGATTTCCTCCTACGATAGCCTGTTAATCTCCATAGTAAACATACAGAAAAACTATAATCCGTCTGGAACGGATCGTATGATACCCTATCCTCCTCTTTAAAAAGTGGGCGTGGCCAAATTGCATTTTGTACTCCAATATGGCTATAACGTCGAACGTTTGACGATGTTACATGTAATATTTTATCAAAATCGGTTTTTTTATGAAAACGCCCCCAAAAAGTGGGCGTGGCCAAAACTGTTTCATGGGTGAATTGTAGGGAATCTGAAAACCTAAATATTTGGACTTAACAAAATTTTTCGGTTTCATATAATTTAGTGACGTTATAAAAAGTAGGCGTGTCAGCGGGCGGAGTTAAAAGGCTTTTACACTTATACTGTATCTTTTTCTCAGAAGCCCAGATATGAAATTTCAGCGTCCTAGTTAAAAATTTAAGGCTACAAAAACCGGTTTTGTGATGAAAACACCCCCAAACAGTGGCCGTGGCCAAAACTTTTGTATGGATGGATTATAGGGAATCTGAATGCGTAGATATTTGGTCTTAACAAAATTTTTCGGTTCCATATAATTTAGTGAACTTATAAAAAAGTGGGCGGATTTAAAAAAATTTTACACTTGTACTGCATCTTTTTCTCAGAAGCCCAAATATGCAATTTCATCGTCCTAGCTCAAAATTTAAGGCCCAAAAAGCGGTGACATACGGACGGACGGTCATCGCTCAATCAATTTCGCTATTGATGCTGATCACGAATATATATACTTTATAGGGTCTATCTCGATTATTTCTCTATGTTACAAACTATGTGTCAAACTTAATATACCCTTAGGATAGGGTATAAAAATAAAAGAACAAAATAAAATAATAAAAATAAAGATACTAAGTGGACTAAGTACAAAAATGGTTCAAAAGTGGTTCATCAGTATATATGTATACCAAGAACCACTGCACCGAAATTCAAACAAAACCATATAGAAAAGCTACAATCCGTCTGGAACGGATCGTCTAATACCCTATTCTCCTCTCTATAAAGTGGGCGTGGCCAAATTGCATTTCGTACTCAAATATGGCTATAACCTCGAACGTTTGAGGATGTTACATGTAAAATTTTATCAAAATCGGTTTTTTGATGAAAACGCCCCCAAAAAGTGGGCGTGGCCAAAACTGTTATATGGGTGAATTGTAGGGAATATGAATACCTAAATATTTGGACTTAACAAAATTTTTCGGTTTCATATAATTTAGTGAAGTTATAAAAAGGTAGGCGTGGCAGTGGGCGGATTTAAAAAAATTTTACACTTGTACTGTATCTTTTTCTCAGAAGCCCAGATATGAAATCTCATCGTCCTAGCTCAAAATGTAAGGCCCAAAAAGCGGTGACATACGGACGGACGGTCATCGCTCAATCGATTTCGCTATTGATGCTGATCACGAATATATATACTTTATAGGGTCTATCTCGATTATTTCTCTATGTTACAAACTATGTGTCAAACTTAATATACTCTTAGGATAGGGTATAACAAGATATTGGACAAACTCGGAAAATCTGTTGTGACGGAACTTTTGCATCGCAAGCATCGGTCGATTACCGCTCGTGAAATTTTACTTATTTTTCGTGTTAAACTTTTATTTTATTGATAATTGTGGTATTTGCAATTCTGGCATTTTGTCTGCCGATTTTGTTGGCTGCGGACGGTTATGTGGAAGAAAATTTCACACTCAGTGTGTTGAATTGTCTGACGCTGCCCTCCAGCTAATAAAGTCAAACAGGAACAAAATAGAGACCGCCATCGGAGGAACAGAAAACACGTCGGGTGATTTAATTAATGCCACCGCAGGCACGCAGGCACGAGAATTGGAACGAGGTATCGCGAGAAAAACCTTACAGAAAAAAAAAACATACAGAAAAGCTATAATCCGTCTGGAACGGATCGTCTGATACCCTATCCTAATCTCTATAAAGTGGGCGTGGCCAAGTTGCATTTCGTACTCAAATATGGCTATAACCTCGAACGTTTGAGGATGTTACATGTAAAATTTAATCAAAATCGGTTTTTTGATGAAAACGCCCCCAACAAGTGGGCGTGGCCAAAACTGTTATATGGGTGAATTGTAGGGAATCTGAATACCTAAATATTAAGACCTAACAAAATTTTACGGTTTCATATAATTTAGTGAAGTTATAAAAAAGTAGGCGTGGCGCTGGGCGGATTTTAAAAAAATTTACACTTCTACTGTATCTTTTCGTCAGAAGCCCAGATATGAAATTTCAGCATCCTAGTTAAAAATTTAAGGCCCAAAAATCGGTTTTATGATGAAAACGCCCCCAAAAAGTGGGCGTGGATTGTAGGGAGTCTGAATGCCTAAATATTTGGTCTTAACAACATTTTTCGGTTTCATATAATTTAATGAAAAAGTGGGCGTGGCAGTGGGCGGATTTCAAAAATGTTTACACTTGTACTGTATCTTTTTCTCAGAAGCCCAGATATGAAATTTCATCGTCCTAGCTCAAAATTTAAGGCCCAAAAAGCGGTGACATACGGACGGACGGACGGACGGTCATCGCTCAATCGATTTCGCTATTGATGCTGATCACGAATATATATACTTTATAGGGTCTATCTCGAATATTTCTCTATGTTACAAACTATGTGTCAAACTTAATATACCCTT
This sequence comes from Xylota sylvarum, assembly GCA_905220385.1. Taxonomy (NCBI): domain Eukaryota; kingdom Metazoa; phylum Arthropoda; class Insecta; order Diptera; family Syrphidae; genus Xylota; species Xylota sylvarum. The sequence continues at coordinate 76,619,808 of LR999958.1, read as the reverse complement.
AGGTTAGGGTATAAAAATAAACCTATTATAGGCAATGACCAATCCGCCCCAAATCTTTTACCCTCTCCCCTTGTGAACTGCATTTCGCTGGTTTTCCCACCGATACGACGGAGACCGCGGTGATTAATTGCATTTATAAGAAATGGGCCATACCGAATGGCCAAATCACTTGTTTTAAGTTGGTTAAGTCGACCGCAGACTTAACCAAATAACATTATATTAATTTTAAAATTTGTTTACCGAATGAAGTGCTCGCGCGCGCCATGGTCTCATCAAATTGGCAGTCGGGGATCCGCGAAAAAAAAATTTATTACAAAACAAACAGAAAAGCTACAATCCGCCTGCAACGGATCGTATGAAACCCTATCTTCCTCTCTATAAAGTGGGCGTTGCCAAAATGCATTTTGTACTCAAATATGGCTATAACCTCGAACGTTTGAGGATGTTACATGTAAAATTTTATCAAAATCGGTTTTTTGATGAAAACGCCCCCAAGAAGTGGGCGTGGCCAAAGGTTTCGTATGGGTGAATTGTAGGGAATCTGAATATCTAAATATTTGGTCTTAACAAAATTTTTCAGTTTCATATAATTTAGTGAAGTTATATAAAAGTGGGCATGGCAGTGGGCGTGGCAGTGGGCGGATGTAAAAAAAATTACACTTGTACTGGATCCTTTTCTCAGAAGCCCAGGTATGAAATTTCATCGTCCTAGCTCAAAATTTAAGGCCCAAAAAGCGGTGACATACGGACGGACGGTCACCGCTCAATCGATTTCGCTATTGATGCTGATCGCGAATATATATACTTTATAGGGTCTCGATTATTTCTCTATGTTACAAACTATGTATGTGTCAAACTTAATATACCTTTAGGATAGGGTATAAAAACAATGGTGGAATTATTTTTCCACAGAGAAAAAGAATATATATGTATATATGTATGTATGCATATGAACAGCCGAAAAACACAAAGTAAGAAAAAAACATACTGAAAAGCTACAATCCGTCTGGAACGAATCGTCTAATACCCTATCCTCCTCTCTATAAAGTGGGCGTGGCCAAATTGCATTCCGTATTCAAATATGGCTATAACTTCGAACGTTTGACGATGTTACATGTAGAATTTTATCAAAATCGGTTTTTTGATGAAAACGCCCCCAAAAAGTGGGCGTGGCCAAAACTGTTCTACGGGTGAATTGTAGGGAACCTGATTACCTCAATATTTGGAATTAACTAAATTTTTCGGTTTCATATAATTTAGTGAAGTTATAAAAAAGTAGGCGTGGCAGTGGGCGAATTGCATTTTGTACTCATGGCTATAACGTCGAACATTTGAGGATGTTACATGTAAAATTTCATGAAAATCGGTTTTTTGATGAAAACGCCCCCAAAAAGTAGGCGTAGTCATAACTTTCGTATGGGTGAATTGTAGGGAATCTGAGTACCTAAATATTGGATCTTAACAAAATTTTTCGGCTTCATATAATTTAGTGAAGTTATGAAGTGGCAATGGGCGGATTTAAAAAAATTTTACACTTGTACTGCATCTTTTTTCAGAAGCCCAGATATGAAATTTCATCCTCCTAGCTCAAAATTTAAAGCCCAAAAAGCGGTGACATACGGACTATTGATGCTGATCACGAATATATATACTTTATAGGGTCTATCTCGATTATTTCTCTATGTTACAAACTATGTGTCAAACTTAATATACCCTTAGGATAGCGTATAAAAATGTTAAGACGCCTACTTGGGGCCCAGGGTACAAACAACCTGGATAATTTTGATGATGAATTTTCTTCCCTCGTTCAGCTGTGTCACTATCCAACATGTATTTCAGGAATGTGCTTCGGATTGGAATGTCCCTCGAAGCTGAATCTTCCGGTTGCACAAACCTAAACACTAGGCGGAAAAAAAGCATACAGAAAAGTTACAATCCGTCTGGAACGGATCGTCTGATACCCTATCCTCCTCTCTATAAAGTGGGCGTGGCCAAATTGCATTTCCTACTCAAATATGGCTATAACCTCGAACGTTTGAGGATGTTACATGTAAAATTTTATCAAAATCGGTTTTTTGATGAAAACGCCCCCAACAAGTGAGCGTGGCCAAAACTGTTCGACGTATGAATTGTAGGGAATCTCAATACCTAAATATTTGGACCTAACAACATTTTTCGGTTTCATATAATTTAGTGAAGTTATAAAAAAGTAGGCGTGGCAGTGGGCGGATTTAAAAAAAATTTACACTTCTACTGTATCTTTTCGTCAGAAGCCCAGATATGAAATTTCATCGTCCTAGCTCAAAATTTAAGGCCCAAAAAGCGGTGACATACGGACGGACAGACGGACAGTCATCGCTCAATCAATTTCGCTATTGGTGCTGATCACGAATATATATACTTTATAGGGTCTATCTCGATTATTTCTCTATGTTACAAACTATGTGTCAAAGTTAATATACCCTTAGGATAGGGTATAAACACAGAAAACACTTCCCTGAAGGGATTTGTAGAACAACCACTACACCACAGCACACAGATTTCAATTATCGGGACCCACACGTTGGGCGTCAATTTGATGGATAATTCCCGATTGAAGGGTTTAATTAAACGCGCGCAATCTAAGAGGGGTAATTAGTTGTAATAATTATTTAAGGGAGAAAAAAAGAAAAAAACATACAGAAAAGCTACAATCCGTCTGGAACGGATCGCATGATACCCTATCCTCCTCTCTATAAAGTGGGCGTGGCCAAATTGCATTTTGTACTCAAATATAGCTATAATGTCGAACGTTTGAATATGTTACATGTAAAATTTTATCAAAATAGGTTTTTTGATGACAACGCCCCCAAAAATTGGGCGTGGCCAAGACTCTTCTATGGGTGAATTGTAGGGAATCTAAATACCCAAATATTTGGTCCTAACAAAATTTTTCTGTTTCATATAATTTATTGAAGTTATAAAAAAGTAGGCGTGGCAGTGGGCGGATGTAAAAAAATTTTACATTTGTACTGTATCTTTTTCTTGGAAGCCCAGATATGAAATTTCATCGTCCTAGCTCAAAATTTAAGGCCCAAAAAGCGGTGACATACGGACGGACGGTCATCGCTCAATCGATTTCGCTATTGATGCTGATCACGAATATATATACTTTATAGGCTCTATCTCGATTATTTCTCTATGTTACAAACTATGTGTCAAACTTAATATACCCTTAGGATAGGGTATAAACACAGAAAACACTTCCCTGAAGGGATTTGTAGAACAACCACTACACCACAGCACACAGATTTCAATTATCGGGACCCACACGTTGGGCGTCAATTTGATGGATAATTCCCGATTGAAGGGTTTAATTAAACGCGCGCAATCTAAGAGGGGTAATTAGTTGTAATAATTATTTAAGGGAGAAAAAAAGAAAAAAACATACAGAAAAGCTACAATCCGTCTGGAACGGATCGTATGATACCCTATCCTCCTCTCTATAAAGTGGGCGTGGCCAAATTGCATTTTGTACTCAAATATAGCTATAATGTCGAACGTTTGAGGATGTTACATGTAAAATTTTATCAAAATAGGTTTTTTTATGATAACGCCCCCAAAAAATGGGCGTGGCCAAAACTTTTGTATGGGTGGATTGTAGGGAATCTGAATGCCTAAATATTTGGTCTTAACAAAATTTTTCGGTTTCATATAATTTAGTGAAGTTATGAAAAAGTGGGCGTGGCAGTGGGCGGATGTGAAACAATTTACACTTCTACTGTATCTTTTTCTTGCAAGCCCAGATATGAAATTTCAGCGTCCTAGTTAAAAATTTAAGGCCCAAAACTCGGTTTTGTGATGAAAACGCCCCCAAAAAGTGGGCGTGGCCAAAACTTTTGTATGGGTGGATTGTAGGGAATCTGAATGCCTAAATATTTGGTCTTAACAAAATTTTTCGGTTTCATATAATTTAGTGAAGTTATGAAAAAGTGGGCGTGGCAGTGGGCGGATGTGAAACAATTTACACTTCTACTGTATCTTTTTCTTGCAAGCCCAGATATGAAATTTCAGCGTCCTAGTTAAAAATTTAAGGCCCAAAACTCGGTTTTGTGATGAAAACGCCCCCAAAAAGTGGGCGTGGCCAAAACTTTTGTATGGGTGGATTGTAGGGAATCTGAATGCCTAAATATTTGGTCTTAACAAAATTTTTCGGTTTCATATAATTTAGTGAAGTTATGAAAAAGTGGGCGTGGCAGTGGGCGGATTTCAAAAATTTTTACATTTGTACTGTATCTTTTTCTCAGAAGCCCAGATATGAAAATTCATCGTCCTAGTTCAAAATTTAAGGCCCAAAAAGTGGTGACGGACGAACATGGCTCAATCGTTTTCGCTATTGATACTGATCATGAATATATATACTTTATAGGGTCTATCTCGATTAGATTCTCCGCCACAGTCACTCGTTGTATCCTGGTCTCGTCTTCTGGTTTCCTTCTCGTGGTTGTTGTACTCGTGGTTTGGTATTCCCGTTCTGGTCTTTGTTATGTTTTTGGATGTTTATTGTTGTTTTGTCTGGATCCTTCCTGGATCGTCGATATTTTCTCTGTTTTTTGTCCTGCTTAACAGCAACTCTATCTCTCGAATTTCTCTCAAAAAGAACCTCTCATAGGCCTTATAATACTTTCTATAAGTATGTCCATACACTTGTACGCATTCATACACCCACATATTCTCACATTCACTCTCAAGACGAATTCAGCCATCTCCAACGATCTCAGATTTCGGAGAAACAGTTCCTGATGGCTGTTTCTCTGGCGGGGAATTGTATGGTGGTATACGTGGTGGCTGAGTTCGTCTTGTTCTCTCCGCTGCAGTTGATTTAGCTGCCAGAGCAAAGGGAGTCACATCCAGAGCTCTGACAGCTTCCTCTCTCACGGCTTCAAGATCTCACTTTCGTTTTGAGTGACTGCTTGGGTTCGCATTCACCCTCCTGACCAGGGCTAATTGTAAAACTAAATGGAGACTAGATATTGACCCAAAGTGAAAGGAAAAGTCTAACGCGAAAACTACCTAAAGTAAACCATCGTGCAGACATTAAGGGACAAAAAGGGACCCTACCCAGGGAATCGGGAGCTATCCTTTACATAATAGATTCAGGTCCGTTTTTGGGAGATTTGGTTTATAAAAGTATTGGTGTCATCACGCAAACAAACAGTATTGTGTGGGGTGGGCTCAAGGTCTTTTAAATTTGACAGCAGACCATTTTTGAATGTTGGGGGGACCTCGTTAACCCCTTCGATGAATCTCTCACAACATGGAGATCATTTAGAATGTTGGGAGACCAGGTTAACCCCTTCGACGAATTTATGGAATTGGTGGAAAAGGATCAGGATGAGTCTCCAGGCGGTTTGCCTGACTCTTCCTGCTTCAGACTGTCCATCTGGCCCTTGGGTACCTGCTTTGTCATCCCCTTCGAGCGTATGGGAAAGAGTGAGCACTGGGTTGAAGAACAACCTAGAAACGCTCAGATAACCTACAGCTCTCAGAGAACAACGGATAAAAAGAGAAAAGGCAAAAGTGGTGGATGGGTGCGAATGGGAAGGATGGAGCAGACAAGAAATTTTCTGCGTAATTTTAACGCAACAAGTCTAACTATATGTTAGGCTATCTTAAACTTAATTGTAAAGACTTTCGAGATGTATTTAGCCTTAAAGCTGTATACTGCTCAGTACTCAGACCATAATTCGAATTTTCATCCATCATTTGGGGTTCATCATACGTTATTCACGAGCTTCGTTTAGAAAGAGCTCAAAACATACAGAAAAGCTACAATCCATCTGGAACGGATCGTATGATACCATATCCTCCTCTCTATAAAGTGGGCGTGGCCAAATTGCATTTTGTACTCAAATATAGCTATAATGTCGAACGTTTGAGGATGCTACATGTAAAATTATATCAAAATAGGTTTTTTGATGAAAACGCCCCCAAAAAGTGGGCGTGGCCAAAACTTTTGTATGGGTGGATTGTAGGGAATCTAAATGCCTAAATATTTGGTCTTAACAAAATTTTTCGGTTTCATATAATTTAGTGAAGTTATGAAAAAGTGGGCGTGGCAGTGGGCGGATTTCAAAAATTTTTACACTTGTACTGTATTTTTTTCTCAGAAGCCCAGATATGAAATTTCATCGTCCTAGCTCAAAATTTAAGGCCCAAAAAGCGGTGATATACGGACGGACGGACGGACAGTCATCGGTCAATCGATTTCGCAATTGATGCTGATCATGAATATTTATACTTTATAAGGTCTATCTCGATTATTTCTCTATGTTCCAAACTATGTGTCAAACTTAATATACCCTTAGGATAGGGTTTAAAAACTTCACGAAATATACTATTCGGAAATTAAATAGGTTTGATGAATTTCCTAGTTATTATAGGTGTAATTTGATCGGCTTGCCGATGCCTTAAGTTTCAGGCGTAAGGCATCATCGATCATGTCTATTCGCGATAATATTAATTCATTAGAATTAGCTCCTCTTATAAAAATTGTGCTCCCCAAAGCTTAGTTCGGGCTTTTATTTTTTTTTTTCTGATAGGCAGAGAACCAATTATGGTTTCAAGCTGCATATGCAACTTTAATCAGCTTTGCAACGAAATTGATTTTTGCTTATCACGAGTAGAATTTCGGAATTGTTTATTCAGTTTTTATACACTACGCTAATATACCCTATTAAGTTTGACACATAGTTTGTAACATAGAGAAATAATCGAGATAGGCCCTTTAAAGTGTATATATTCATGATCAGCATCAATGGAAAGACGCTTACATTACCCCTATCCACAAAAAATGATGCAAGAGCGAAGTTTCTAATTATCGGTCAATTGCCAAGCTCTTATGCATACCTAAGCTCTTCGAGAGCATCGTTTACGAAGTAATGTCTTTCCAAGCCTACTCTCCCCAAAACAACACGGATTCCTTAAAGGGAGGTCAACAACCACTAACTTAACCGTATTCGTGTCTAGTACACTGAACGATTTAGAAGATGGCAATCAAGTTGATGTCGTAGCCACAGATTTTAGTAAGGCTTTTGACAAAATTTCCCACCAAATTATTCTTTTTAAGCTTAAAGCCCTTGGATTTCAACCGCGGTTCATCTCATGGATCAAATCATACTTAGTGGGCCGTCAATACAAAGTTTGATACAGATCAACAGTATCAGACCCTGTCACAGCAACATCAAGGCAGCCATCTTGGACCATTAATCTTCATCCTTACAATAAATGATGCGGAACGTATCATCCAGCACTTCGATCTTCTGGTCTACGCTGATGATATGAAAATCTTTAAACGTATATCATCTGCCGCTGATTCTCGCCTTCTTCAGGGTGATACAGACAGCTTCTCCATCTGGTGTAAAAAAATATGGCTTAGAACTTAAAGTCAATAAATGTCACTCCATCACCTACTACCGCAAGCGTCTCCCACCTCCAAATAGGATCTACTTTATTCATGATGAACCTGTACCCTCTGTCACGTCAGCACGTGACTTGGGCGTCACCTGCGATAGTGAACTCAACTTTCGATGACATATCGACAACGTCATAAGTAGAGCCAACTCAGCACTTGAATATGTGAAACGCTGGTCAAAATAATTCTCTGACCCCTACGTAACAAAATCCCTTTATCTTACTTTCGTCAGACCCCTCCTCGAGTATGCTAGCCGAGTATGGTGTCCACATTATGCTGCCCATATCGGGAGAATCGAGGCTGTCCAGCGTAGGTTCATTCGCTGCGCCTTACGTGGTCTGTTTTGGACTGATAATTTCATCCTGCCACCCTGTGTAGATCGTCTTAGACTGATTAATCTTCAGTCATTGGAAAAACGTAGTGATGTTACCGACATACTTTTTATTCATCAGTTGTTATCCGGTAACATTGATTGTCCCTCCTTACTCCAAGTGATTTTTTTAAATACCAAACCCGGTCTGTTTCTCTTTTCCGTATACCTCCTCATCGTACTAACTACGGATATAACGAACCATTATCAAGAATGCGGCACACTTTGTATACCCTATCCTAAGGGTATATTAAGTTTGACACATAGTTTGTAACATAGAGAAATAATCGAGATAAACCCTATAAAGTACCTATATATGTATATTCGTGATCAGCATCAATAGCGAAATCGATTGCGCGATGACCGTCCGTCCGTCCGTCCGTATGTCACCGCTTTTGGGCCTTTTGAGCTAGGACGCTGAAATTTCATATCTGGGCTTCTGAGAAAAAGATACAGTACACGTATAAAATTTTTTGAAATACGTTCACTGCCACGCCCACTTTTTCATAACTTCATTAAATTATATGAAACCGAAAAATTTTGTAAAAACCAAATATTTAGTTATTCAGACTCCCTACAATCCACTAATACAAAAGTTTTGGCCACGCCCACTTTTTGGGAGCGTTTTCATTATAAAACCGATTTTTGGGCCTTAAATTTTTAACTAGCACGCTGAAATTTCATATCTGGGCTTCTGACGAAAAGATACAGTAGAACTGTAAATTTTTTTTACATCCGCCCACTGCCACGCCTTCTTTTTTATAACTTCACTAAATTATATAAAACCGAAAAATTTTGTTAAGTCCAAATATTTAGGTATTCAGATTCCCTACAATTCACACGTAGATCAGTTTTGGCCACGCCCACTTTTTGGGGGCGTTTTCATAAAAAAACCTATTTTGATAAAATTTTGCATGTAACATCCTCAAACGTTCAAGTTTATAGCCATATTTGAGTACGAAATGCAATTTGGCCACACCCACTTTATAGAGAGGAGGATAGGGTATCAGACAATCCGTTCCAGACGGATTGTAGCTTTTCTGTATGTTTTGATTTTAATTTGAGTAAATTCGTACTTAGTAATGCACTAACCATACCTAACCCCCAATCATCCCCTTCATAAGACCGACTCTTTCTTCCCTATAAATGCCATAATGCCCATAACCACAAACAACCTCTAATCATCCCCCTATAACCATTTAGTTTTTTAAGTTTAGATTAAGTTGTTAAGTTTAGTGTACTTGTGTTAAGCTAAATAAATGCCGGTAGAGCAGGCGCCAAAAAAAAATATCGAAGTCGATTGAGCAATGACAGTCCGTCTGTCCGTCCGTATTTCACTTTTTGGGCCTTAAATTTTGAGCTAGGAGGATGAAATTGACATCTGGGCTGCTGAGAAAAAGATACAGCAACAGGGTAAACATTTTTGAAATCCGCCCACTACCACGCCCACTTTTTCATAACTTAACTAAATTATATGAAACTGAAAAATTTTGTTTGTTCATTTTACCTGTTGGTAAAATCTCTGTACATTATTCCTGAAGTATAACCTCTCAATATCGTCGATCGCGCGCATATTGTGCTCTTTTTTTTCCAAGAAGCCGATGTAATTCACGTCTCTTTTGCTCCTAAAGCTGACGAGCCGCTCTCGTTCTTCTTTGCGGCGCCGCTTTTTATGCCTCTTGCTTAGCTGCATTTGCTTGCCGGCACTCTTCGTCAAACCATGGGTTTCTTTGTCTCGCGAAACCCAGCACATCAGTTGCGGCACTTCTGATGGCATATTGGCATTGTTGCCGTTGGACCTCGGCATTTGATGCTGGCGGCATAGGAGTCGTAGCCAGATTTCAGGAAACGCGTTCGGCAAAGATTTGGCGATCTCTTGTGATTGCAGCTTTTCAACGTTATATATTCCAGCACTATTTCATCTCTGTTGTGATGTTAGTGATATCCGCAGTCGTACCGTGGCTGCAACAAGGTAATGATCCGAGTCGATGTTGGGTGCTCGGAAGGTTCGGACATCCTGAATACTGGAGACCTGCCTTACGTCGATCGCAGTATGATCAGTTTGGTTGACCGTTTGACGATTAGGAGACTCCCATGTTAACTTGTGGATATTGAGATGAGGAAACCGTGTGCTTGCTATAGTGACGTTTCGCCCGCAGTGGTGTCAATAAGCTTAAGTCCGTTTCTGGACGTGGTGTCGTGGAGGATGTGCTTACCAATCGTCCTACCAAAGATGTCCTCCTTTCCCATCTTGGTGTTAACACCACCCAGAACAATTTTAACGTCATATTTAGGAAATTTTGTTGAGGAGCTCGTAAAAACTTTCGTGACGTCGTCCTTGTCTTCTGTGGGGACATGCGCGCATTTTAGGTTTAAGTGGCTTGATGCGGATAATGCGTCAGTGAGAGAACACTCCTCTCTCGTTTGCTACTACCAACGCTGTTCCTAAGGGGTTGGTTACCCAATCTCCAGCCAAGGCACTAGGCACCCAGTAGCCACTAACGTGGAGGTGTAGAGTAGGAGTTGATAGTGAGAGGCAAAGGTGAGAACGCTTGTGTTCTTACTTACTTACTTACTTAGGTGGCGCTACAGTTCGGGGTGAACCTGGGCCTCAACTAACAAGCCTCTCCAGTTAGCTCGGTCCTTAGCTCACTGCCACGCCCACTTTTTCATAACTTCATTAAATTATATGAAACCGAAAAATTTTGTTAAAACCAAATATTTAGGTATTCAGACTCCCTACAATCCACTAATACAAAAGTTTTGGCCACGCCCACTTTTTGGGAGCGTTTTCATTATAAAACCGATTTTTGGGCCTTAAATTTTTAACTAGCACGCTGAAATTTCATATCTGGGCTTCTGACGAAAAGATACAGTAGAAGTGTAAATTTTTTTTACATCCGCCCACTGCCACGCCTTCTTTTTTATAACTTCACTAAATTATATAAAACCGAAAAATTTTGTTAAGTCCAAATATTTAGGTATTCAGATTCCCTACAATTCACACGTAGATCAGTTTTGGCCACGCCCACTTTTTGGGGGCGTTTTCATAAAAAAACCTATTTTGATAAAATTTTGCATGTAACATCCTCAAACGTTCAAGGTTATAGCCATATTTGAGTACGAAATGCAATTTGGCCACACCCACTTTATAGAGAGGAGGATAGGGTATCAGACAATCCGTTCCAGACGGATTGTAGCTTTTCTGTATGTTTTGATTTTAATTTGAGTAAATTCGTACTTAGTAATGCACTAACCATACCTAACCCCCAATCATCCCCTTCATAAGACCGACTCTTTCTTCCCTATAAATGCCATAATGCCCATAACCACAAACAACCTCTAATCATCCCCCTATAACCATTTAGTTTTTTAAGTTTAGATTAAGTTGTTAAGTTTAGTGTACTTGTGTTAAGCTAAATAAATGCCGGTAGAGCAGGCGCCAAAAAAAAATATCGAAGTCGATTGAGCAATGACAGTCCGTCTGTCCGTCCGTATTTCACTTTTTGGGCCTTAAATTTTGAGCTAGGAGGATGAAATTGACATCTGGGCTGCTGAGAAAAAGATACAGCAACAGGGTAAACATTTTTGAAATCCGCCCACTACCACGCCCACTTTTTCATAACTTAACTAAATTATATGAAACTGAAAAATTTTGTTTGTTCATTTTACCTGTTGGTAAAATCTCTGTACATTATTCCTGAAGTATAACCTCTCAATATCGTCGAAAAATTTTGTTAAGTCCAAATATTTAGGTATTCAGATTCCCTACAATTCACACGTAGATCAGTTTTGGCCACGCCCACTTTTTGGGGGCGTTTTCATAAAAAAACCTATTTTGATAAAATTTTGCATGTAACATCCTCAAACGTTCAAGGTTATAGCCATATTTGAGTACGAAATGCAATTTGGCCACACCCACTTTATAGAGAGGAGGATAGGGTATCAGACAATCCGTTCCAGACGGATTGTAGCTTTTCTGTATGTTTTGATTTTAATTTGAGTAAATTCGTACTTAGTAATGCACTAACCATACCTAACCCCCAATCATCCCCTTCATAAGACCGACTCTTTCTTCCCTATAAATGCCATAATGCCCATAACCACAAACAACCTCTAATCATCCCCCTATAACCATTTAGTTTTTTAAGTTTAGATTAAGTTGTTAAGTTTAGTGTACTTGTGTTAAGCTAAATAAATTGCCGGTAGAGCAGGCGCCAAAAAAAAATATCGAAGTCGATTGAGCAATGACAGTCCGTCTGTCCGTCCGTATTTCACTTTTTGGGCCTTAAATTTTGAGCTAGGAGGATGAAATTGACATCTGGGCTGCTGAGAAAAAGATACAGCAACAGGGTAAACATTTTTGAAATCCGCCCACTACCACGCCCACTTTTTCATAACTTAACTAAATTATCTGAAACTGAGAAATTTTGTTTGTTCATTTTACCTGTTGGTAAAATCTCTGTACATTATTCCTGAAGTATAACCTCTCAATATCGTCGATCGCGCGCATATTGTGCTCTTTTTTTTCCAAGAAGCCGATGTAATTCACGTCTCTTTTGCTCCTAAAGCTGACGAGCCGCTCTCGTTCTTCTTTGCGGCGCCGCTTTTTATGCCTCTTGCTTAGCTGCATTTGCTTGCCGACACTCTTCGTCAAACCATGGGTTTCTTTGTCTCGCGAAACCCAGCACATCAGTTGCGGCACTTCTGATGGCATATTGGCATTGTTGCCGTTGGACCTCGGCATTTGATGCTGGCGGCATAGGAGTCGTAGCCAGATTTCAGGAAACGCGTTCGGCAAAGATTTGGCGATCTCTTGTGATTGCAGCTTTTCAACGTTATATATTCCAGCACTATTTCATCTCTGTTGTGATGTTAGTGATATCCGCAGTCGTACCGTGGCTGCAACAAGGTAATGATCCGAGTCGATGTTGGGTGCTCGGAAGGTTCGGACATCCTGAATACTGGAGACCTGCCTTACGTCGATCGCAGTATGATCAGTTTGGTTGACCGTTTGACGATTAGGAGACTCCCATGTTAACTTGTGGATATTGAGATGAGGAAACCGTGTGCTTGCTATAGTGACGTTTCGCCCGCAGTGGTGTCAATAAGCTTAAGTCCGTTTCTGGACGTGGTGTCGTGGAGGATGTGCTTACCAATCGTCCTACCAAAGATGTCCTCCTTTCCCATCTTGGTGTTAACACCACCCAGAACAATTTTAACGTCATATTTAGGAAATTTTGTTGAGGAGCTCGTAAAAACTTTCGTGACGTCGTCCTTGTCTTCTGTGGGGACATGCGCGCATATTAGGCTTAAGTGGCTTGATGCGGATAATGCGTCAGTGAGAGAACACTCCTCTCTCGTTTGCTACTACCAACGCTGTTCCTAAGGGGTTGGTTACCCAATCTCCAGCCAAGGCACTAGGCACCCAGTAGCCACTAACGTGGAGGTGTAGAGTAGGAGTTGATAGTGAGAGGCAAAGGTGAGAACGCTTGTGTTCTTACTTACTTACTTACTTAGGTGGCGCTACAGTTCGGGGTGAACCTGGGCCTCAACTAACAAGCCTCTCCAGTTAGCTCGGTCCTTAGCTAACTGCCTCCGCACTCTAAGATTGTTCAGGTCCCCTTCAACTTGTGCGCGCCACCTAAGGCGAGGTCTTCCTCTGCTGCGTTGTCCCTCCGGGTGCGATTCGTAGACTCTTCGGGCCGGAGCACTGGTGTCCATTCGCTCTACATGTCCTAGCCACCTCAAACGACTAATGCTCAGTTTTTTGACTAGGTCGATGTCGCTGTACAGCTCGTATAGTTCGTCGTTGAATCTTCTCCTCCAAAGCCCGTCAACGCAAACGGGACCGAATATTTTACGAAGAATTTTTCTCTCGAAACGGCCAAGGATATCTTCATCCGCTTTTGATAAAGTCCAAGCTTCAGCGCCATAAAGCAGGACTGGGATGATCAAGGTCTTATATAGAGTCTCCTTAGTTGTTCGGGGTAGGGCCTTACTACTCAATTGCCTTCTCAGCCCAAAGAAACAGCGATTGGCAAGAGTTATTCTTCGTTTTATTTCTGCCGAGGTGTTGTTGTCAGAATTGATGGCAGAGCCGAGGTAGACAAAGTCCCTTACTACTTCAAAGTTATAGCTGCCGATTGTGATGTTCTGTCCAATTCGTCGATGTTGCGTATCCCTTCTGGTTGACAGCATATACTTGGTTTTGCCCTCGTTTACCGCTAAACCCATTTTGGCAGCTTCTGTTTCAATACTAGCGAACGCACCGGTGACAGCCCGCTGTGTTCTTCCAATAATGTCGATGTCGTCGGCGTACGCTAGTAGTTGCGCAGACTTTTGAATGATTGTGCCTCCGCACAATTCTTTCAAGAACGATGTTAAAAAAATCACATGACAGCGCGTCACCTTGTCTAAATCCTTTTTTGACATCAAAGGTCTCGGTGAGATCGTTACCGAGCTTGATGGAGCAGCGAGAATTCTCCAACGTCATCCTGCACAGGCAAACGAGTTTGGCAGGGATGCCAAAACTAGACATGGCTCTGTATAGCTCGTCTCTATAGATGCTGTCATATGCGGCTTTAAAATCGATGAAAAGATGGTGGGTATCGATTTGGACGTCTTGAGTTTTTTCCAGGATCTGCCGAAGTGTGAAGATTTGATCGATTGTGGACTTTCCTGGTCTGAAACCACACTGATAGGGCCCAATCAGGTTGTTGACGAAGGGTTTCAGACGTTCACACAATATGGCAGATAGGATCTTGTACGCGATGTTGAGGATACTGATACGTCTGTAATTGGCGCAATTGAGGGGATCTCCTTTCTTGTGGATCGGGCAAACGGTGCTGAGATTCCATTCATCAGACATACACTCATCTGACCAAATTTTAGAAATGAGTTGGTGTATGCTCTCTACCAATTCATTTCCAGCTGCCTTGAATAGCTCGGCTGGTAAGCCGTCAGGTCCAGCAGCCTTGTTGGATTTAAGTTTGGATATTGCTATCCTCACTTCGTTTTGGTCAGGTGGACGGAAGTTTTGGCTATCATCGTCTATATTGAATGGTTCATTCTGCCTGACAGCGGAATGTTGGTCTTCGTCGCCGTTATACAGTCTGCAGAAGAAATTTTTCCATATTCTCAGCACCGACTGTGACTCTACTACGAGGTTTCCTTCTTCATCTCTACAGGCTTCTGTACGGGTCTTGTTGGCCTGACACGTTCTTTTTACCTGTTGGTAAAACTTCCGTACATTATTCCTGGAGTATAATCTCTCAATATCTTCGATCGCGCGCTTCTCGTGCTCTTTTTTCTTCTTTCGGAGAAGCCGATGTCCTTCCCGTCTCTTTTGCTCGTAGAGCTCACGAGCCGCTCTGGTCCTTCTTTGCAGCGCCGCTTTGTATGCCTCTTGTTTAACTGCATTTGCTTGCCGGCATTCTTCGTCAAACTATGGGTTTCTTTGTGGTGGTCGAGCGAAACCCAGTACATCAGTTGCGGCACTTCTGATGGCATGCTGGCAGTGTTGCCGTTGGTCCTCGTCATTTGATTTTGGCGGCATAGGAGTCGTAGCCAGATTTCGGGAAACGCGTTCGGCAAAGATTTGGCGATCTCTTGTGATTGCAGCTTTTCAACGTTATATCTTCCAGCACTATTTCATCTCTGTTGTGATGTTAGTGATATCCGCATTCGCACCGTGGCTGCAACAAGGTAATGATCCGAGTCGATGTTGGGTGCTCGGAAGGTTCGGACATCCTGACTACTGGAGGCCTGCCTTACGTCGATCGCAGTATGATCAGTTTGGTTGACCGTTTGACGATTAGGAGACTCCCATGTCCCCTTGTGGATATTGAGATGAGGAAACCGTGTGCTTGCTATGGTGACGTTTCGCCCCGCAGCGAAGACAATAAGCCTAAGACCGTTTCCGGACGTGGTGTCGTGGAGGCTGTGCTTACCAATCGTCCTACCAAAGATGTCCTCCTTTCCTACCTTAGCGTTAAAATCGTTCTAGGCGTCATATTTAGGGCATTGCTCGTAGGTTTTGTCGAGGAGCTCGTAGAAACATTCTTTGGTGGCGTCGTCCTTGTCTTCTGTGGGAGCGTGAGCGCATATAAGGCTTATGTTGGCGAATTTAGCCTTGAAAGCTTAAGATTTCTTGCCTAAGTCTGCCGCTTATAACAAATCCACATCCGAATAAGCGCTGTTTCTGCTCTCTATAGAAATCACCGTAATAGATGTCACAGTTTTTCATCCTTTCCATCGCACTTCCTGGATGGCGGTGATGTCTGCCTTAAAGCAGACTAGGGCCTCTGCTAATTCTTCGACTGCACGCGGTCTGTTAAGGGTCCGAACATTCCACGTGGAGATCCGAAGATCGTTGTCCTTATTTCGATTGCTGGGGTCGTCAACAGTGAATCCATCCATATCCGAGGCTTGTTCGTTTTTCGGAATTATATTAGTTTTCCGTGGTCGGGAAGTTACCCCTACGCACAACCCCCAACCTGGACGACCAGTTCCCTTTTAAACCCCTAGGACGAAGGGGCCGGATTTTCCGGAGTCAGTAACCCACTTCGGGGATATGAGTGCTGCCGCTGGCCCATTAAGGGCTCTTCCGCCACCAACTCTTTTCCAACACCCTGACTCAGTGTTGGAGATCCCTATAGACCTGGGATCCGAATAAGTCAGAGCAGCTCATATAGGGATTGCACTAGAAAGTTCGGCCTAACTGGAACTGTGGGCGCCACCGTTGATTCCACCTGGAGGATTCGTCCGCTGCCGTCCAGATTAGAAGGAAGTGTCTTAGTGAGAAAACACTCCTCCCTCCTCTCTCGTTTGCTACCACCAACGACCTTCCAAAGGGGTTGGTTACCCAATCTCCAGCCGAGGTACTAGGCACCCAGCAGCCACCAACGCGGAGGTGTAGAGTAGGAGTTAATAGTGAGAGGCTAAGGTGAGAACGCTTGTGTTCCCATATATTCCGCATCACCATCTTTTGGCCAGCCTCCTAGCTCAAAATTTAAGGCCCAAAAAGTGATGACATACGGACGAACGGACTGGGCTCAATCGATTTCGCTACTGATACTGATCAGGAATACGAGTACTGTATAAAATCTATTTCGATTCTGTTACAAACAATAACTCAAACTTAATATACCTTAGGATAGGATATAAAAATATGACACAAATGAAACCTTTTACGAACTGAACATTCATGGTTGAACCAAAAGTTATATTCTGCAATGAATTTTTGATGAATGCAACCCTTTTCTGTCGCACGTATTAAAAATTATCCCCAGTCTTTCATCAGCGCACGAGTGTTGTACGCTGCACAACTGTTCGTTAATATTTGCCCTTTTTGCTAATATGTATGATTTGCATTTAATAATTAGTATTATAAAAATTTAATTTTGTTTTTGCAGACTGTTGCTGTGTTCGGTATGCTACATTCAACGTTGGGAGAAACAAGATTTAGAAAATGTCTGGGAACATTTTTAAAGGAAAACTTTTTCAAAACGGATGAGTTAAAAAATATTTGGAGTTCATGCAATAAAACAGAAGGTCTTAAACCAGAAATAAATATCGAGGTAACATGCACTTCAAATATAACTTTAAATATAAAATGATAAAACGCTTAAACGCCCCTGTACACTTCCGTTATTTTATAGATTAAAATGAAGTTACAAAGTAATGTTGGTAAACGTCCAGATTCACTCAGTTGCATTGTGACCGTTTACGCAAAATATTTTTAAAAAAATAAAAAAACATACAAAAAAGCTATAAAATGTTTGGAGCGGGTGGTATATATAATACAATATCTTCCTTTCCATAAGCCCTAACAAAGTGTACGTGGCATACTGCATTCTTTTATTGAAGTACATACTACGATAACCTCGAACGTTTGAGGATATTACATGCAAAATATCATAAAAATTGTTTTTTTTTTTTAATGAAACTGCTCTTAAAAAGTGAGGGTGGAGTGACATATTCGTCTGATGTATTATAATGTAAGTTTCAGATTTAAACATGCCATTTTCATAAACCATGTACATAACTATTTATATGTATATATTTGTATTATTTAGTTCGAGGTCGTCTTTAGAAGCACACGATTTAGTGCTATGTATGGTGTCTTAAGCATGGCAGATACTTCTCTATACCCGAGTATTTATTTATCTAATGGAGTTATCGACTTAGTCTATGGTGTTACCATTTCAATGTAGCTGCAGGTTTACTTATATCTTCAGCACCTCTTTATTTAATAAGTGTCCTGTTGTTCCAATAGACTATAGGATGCGAGGCTAACTGTGGAGCTTGAAACTTAAATGAACTTCAGCATTCTTTAAAAATTAACTCTGAGCTTAATGTATTGTCATTGTGAACAGAACAATGAATTTTGGAAACCAATGTAATGCTGGGCATTCACAGAGAATGTGCTCAGAAGATTCTTGTTAATTAATCTTATGAAAGTGATATCGCAGGCCACAGTGACCTGTGTGAAAGTTCACCAGCTTTCTAATACTACCCTTGTCTAGATTAAGGATTTCCTTGTAGGAATAAGGCCTGATTAATCGCTTGGATTGTCTCAGCCCCGAGACATTTTCCCAGTGGGCCAGACAAAGTTTGTGCTCCCAATCGTTAATCAGCGTTATGGCGGCAGGCCAGTAAACCCCGTAGGGTTCAGGTCTTATGAATACAGATTCTGAGCCAGCAGATTCATTGCCTGCAATTTCTTAATAATCAGGGACCCAACCGAAGTTCATTATATTATGTCTGGCAAGAGATTTTAGTGCATCTTAGCAAAACGACAGCGCTTTGAGTGCTGCCTTGCTATCTGAAGGGTTTATGATCGATGCTCTGCTGCACCATTCTAACGCGCATAGTAAAGCACCTTGCATGACACTACAAATAGTCGTGCTGTGTTTAGCACTAAGAAAAATCGCAAGTCATCCGCATAACCAATGGCGATGCAGCCTGATCTCTCTAGATCCACTAGAAGATTGACGATGACTAGTGACCACAGAAGGAGAGAAAGGACTCCTCCTTAGGGACAGCCCTTAACTGCGGTCATAGACACTGACACTCTTGCAGATGAGGAAGTAATAATTCGCCTTTCAAGCACGGCCGTTATCTATTAGTTGGTCGAATCCTCGATACCTGCTAATTGTTTTTGCTATTGATTCGTAGTAAGTGTTATTGAATTTGCCCTCAATGTCAATCAAAACAGAGCTATTTCTTTGGAACGTAAAGTTCCTTCTATCTGCTTCACAAGATAGTGGATTTACCTTTCCTGTATACAAACTGACTTGAGTGCAGAGAGTTAAATAAATCTAGCCGGACCCTAATATGATCATCAATGAGTCTATGATTTTGAGAACAAATTATGTTAGACTTATCTATATATATAAAACTAAGTAGTAAAATGCGTATGTTTCCCTCTAGCGCATCTAATTTTCAACGGATTTAGTTGGTTTTTATTTTAAAATGTAGATAATTACGAAACAAAGGTAATAGGCAAACGAATTACAAAAACATACAGAAAAGCTACAATCCATCTGGAACGGATCGTATGATACCCTATCCGCCTTTCTATAAAGTGGGCGTGGCCAAATTGAATTGTGCTTAAATATGCCTGTAACGTCGACCGTTTGAGGATGTTGCACGTAAAATTTCATCAAAATGGGTTTTTTGATGAAAACGCCCCCAAAAAGTGGGTGTGGCCAAAACTTTAGTAAGGGTGAATTGTAGGGAATCTAAATGCCTAAATATTTTGTATTAACAAAATTTTTCGGTTTCATATAATTTAGTGAAGTTATAAAAAAGTGAGGGTGGCAGTGGGCGGATTTTAAAAATTTTTACACTTGTATTGTATCTATTTCTCAGAAGCCCAAAAGCGGTGACATACGGACGGACGGACGGTCATCGCTCAATCGATTTCGTTATTTATGCTGATCACGAATATATACATATGTATACATTATGGGGTCTACCTCGATTATTTCTCTATGTTACAAACTATGTGTCAAACTTAATATACCCTTAGGATAGGGTATAAACATGGGGAAACATACAGAAAAGCTACAGTCCGCCTGGAACGGATCGTATGATACCCTATCCTCCTTTCTATAAAGTGGGCGTGGCCAAATTGCATTATGTACTCAAATATCGCTATAACATCGAACGTTTGAGAATGCTGCATGTAAAATTTCATGAAAATCGGTTTTTTGATTAAAACGCCCCTTAAAAGTGGGCGTGACCAAAACTTTTGTATGGGTGAATTGTAGGGAATCTAAATGCCTAAATATTTGATCCTAGCAAAATTTTTCGGTATCATATAATTCAGTGAAGTTATGAAAAAGTGGGCGGATTTCAAAAATTTTTTCACTTGTATTGCGTCTTTTTCTCAGAAGCCCAAATATGCAATTTCATCGTCCTAGCTCAAAATTTAAGGCCCAAAAAGCGGTGACATATGGACGGACGAACGGTCATCGCTCAATCAATTTCGCTATTGATGCTGATCAATACTTTATAGCGTCTATCTCGATTATTTCTCTATGTTACAAACTATGTGTCAAACTTAATATACCCTTAGGATAGGGTATAAAAACACATTTCTTAGAGAGTTCAAAAATAAATTTCAATGAATATATGTAGACACATAATACATACTTTCGCAAAAAACAACGAAGTATAGGAGCCTCAACTACATTCACGTCATGGCACACCGACACCGTACTCATATTTTGCGCAATAAACCAAACCCTAATAAAATATTTTCGAAATCGAAACTAATATTTTTCTGAAATAACGCTTTAGTGACAAAAATTTGAATCAAACGTACAGAAAAGCTACAATCCGTCTGGAACGGATCGTATGATACTCTGTCCTCCTTTCTATAAAGTGGGCGTTGCCAAATTGCATTTTGTACTCCAATGCGGCTATAACGTCGAACGTTTGAGGATGTTACATGCAAAATTTTATCAAAATCGGTTTTTTGATGAAAACGCCCCCAAAAAGTGGGCGTGGCCAAAATTGTTTAATGGGTAAATTGTAGGAAATCTGAATACCTAAATATTTGGACCTAACAACATTTTTCGGTTTCATATAATTTAGTGAAGTTATGAAAAAATGGGGGTGGCAGTGGGCGGATTTAAAAAAATTTTACACTTGTACTGCATCTTTTTCTCAGAAGCCCAAATATGCAATTTCATCGTCCTAGCTCAAAATTTAAGGCCCAAAAAGCGGTGACATATGGACGGACGGACGGTCATCGCTCAATCGATTACGCTATTGATGCTGATCACGAATATATATATGTAGGATGTTTTACGAGGATCCTACTATCCTCTCCAGTGATATTGGCTCGACGAAAATTAAACACACTTGATATAATAATATAAATATAAAACCGTTTATTAATTTAATTTGCACACAAGTTTGGCGACTTTTACTTACTTACTTAGGTGGCGCTACAGTTCGGGGTGAACCTGGGCCTCAACTAACAAGCCTCTCCAGTTAGCTCGGTCCTTAGCTAACTGCCTCCAGTTGCGCACTCCAAGCTTGTTCAGGTCCCCTTCAACTTGTGCGCGCCACCTAAGGCGAGGTCTTCCTCTGCTGCGTTGTCCCTCCGGGTGTGATTCGAAGACTCTTCGGGCCGGAGCACTGGTGTCCATTCGCTCTACATGTCCTAGCCATCTCAAACGACTAATGCGCAGTTTTTTGACTAGGTCGATGTCGCTGTACAGCTCGTATAGTTCGTCGTTGAATCTTCTCCTCCAAAGCCCGTCAACGCAAACGGGACCGAATATTTTGCGAAGAATTTTTCTCTCGAAACGACCGAGGATATCTTCATCCGCTTTTGATAAAGTCCAAGCTTCAGCGCCATAAAGCAGGACTGGGATGATCAAGGTCTTATATAGAGTCTCCTTAGTTGTTCGGGGTAGGGCCTTACTACTCAATTGCCTTCTCAGCCCAAAGAAACAGCGATTGGCAAGAGTTATTCTTCGTTTTATTTCTGCTGAGGTGTTATTTTCAGAATTGATAGCAGAGCCGAGGTAGACAAAGTCCCTTACTACCTCAAAGTTATAGCTGTCGATTGTGACGTTCTGTCCAATTCGTGGATGTTGCGTGTCCCTTTTGGTTGACAGCATATACTTGGTTTTGCCCTCGTTTACCGTTAAACCCATTTTGGCCGCTTCTGTTTCAATACTAGCGAACGCACCGGTGACAGCCCGCTGTGTTCTTCCAATAATGTCAATATCGTCGGCATACGCTAGTAGTTGCACAGACTTTTGAAAGATTGTGCCTCCGGTGTTGGCTTGTGAGTTTCGCACAATTCTTTCAAGAACGATGTTAAAAAAATCACATGACAGCGCATCACCTTGTCTAAAACCTTTTTTGACATCAAAGGTCTCGGTGAGATCGTTACCGACCTTGATGGAGCAGCGAGAATTCTCCATCGTCATTCTGCACAATCTGACGAGTTTGGCAGGGATGCCAAAACTAGACATGGCTCTGTATAACTCGTCTCTATAAATGCTGTCATATGCGGCCTTGAAATCGATAAAAAGATGGTGGGTATCGATTTGGACTTCTTGGGTTTTTTCCAGGATCTGTCGAAGTGTGAAGATTTGATCGATTGTGGACTTTCCTGGTCTGAAACCACACTGATAGGGCCCAATCAGGTTGTTGACGAAGGGTTTCAGACGTTCACACAATATGGCAGATAGGATCTTATACGCGATGTTGAGGAGACTGATACCTCTGTAATTGGCGCAATTGAGGGGATCTCCTTTCTTGTGGATTGGGCAAACGGTGCTGAGATTCCATTCATCAGGCATACACTCATCTGACCAAATTTTAGAAATGAGTTGGTGTATGCTCTCTACCAGGTCATTTCCAGCTTATTTGAATAGCTCGGCTGGTAAGCCGTCAGGTCCAGCAGCCTTGTTGGACTTAAGTTTGGATATTGCTATCCTTACTTCGTTTTGGTCAGGTGGACGGAAGTTTTGGCTATCATCGTCTATGTTGAATGGTTCATTCTGCCTGACAGCGGAATGTTGGTCTTCGTCGCCGTTATACAGTCTGCAGAAGAAGTTTTTCCATATTCTCAGCACCGACTGTGACTCTACTACGAGGTTTCCTTCTTCATCTCTACAGGCTTCTGTACGGGTCTTGTTGGCCTGACACGTTCTTTTTACCTGTTGGTAAAACTTCCGTACATTATTCCTGGAGTATAATCTCTCAATATCTTCGATCGCGCGCTTCTCGTGCTCTTTTTTCTTCTTTCGGAGAAGCCGATGTTCTTCCCGTCTCTTCTGCTCGTAGAGCTCACGAGCAGCTCTCGTCCTTTTTTGCAGCGCCGCTTTGTATGCTTGCTGTTTAGCTGCATGTGCTTGCCGGCACTCATCGTCAAACCAGGGGTTTCTAGGTGATGGTCGGGTGAAACCCAGCACATCAGTTGCGGCACTTCTGATGGCTTGCTGGCAGCGTTGCCACTGGTCTTCGGCGCTTGATGCTGGCGGCATAGGAGTCGTTGAGAGGTTTCGGGATACGCGTTCGGTGAAGGTTCTGGCGATCTCTTGCGATTGCAGCTTTTCGACGTCAAATCTTCTCACAGTAGTTCTTCTTAGTTGTGGCGTTTGGGATATCCGCATTCGTACCTTGGCTGCAACAAGGAAATGATCCGAGTCCATGTTGGCTGCTCGGAAGGTTCGGACATCCAGAATACTGGAGGCATGCCTTGCGTCGATCGCAATGTGGTCAATTTGATTGACCGTTTGATGATCAGGAGATCGCCATGTCCCCTTGTGGATATTGAGATGAGGAAACCGTGTGCTTGCTATACTGACATTTCGCCCCGCCGCAAAGTCAATAAGCCTAAGTCCGTTGCCAGACGTGGTGTCGTGTAGGCTGTGCTTTCCAATCGTCCTACCAAAGATGTCCTCCTTTCCTATCTTGGCGTTAAAATCGCCTAGGACGATTTTAACGTCATACTTAGGACATTGCTCATATGTTTTGTCGAGGAGCTCGTAGAAACTTTCTTTGGTGGCGTCATCCTTGTCCTCTGTGGGGGCATGAGCGCATATTAGGCTTATGTTCGCGAATTTAGCCTTGATGCGGATTGTCATAAGACGCTCGCTCACGTGTCGAAAGCTCAAGACTTCTTGCCTAAGTCTGCCGCGTATGACGAACCCACATCCAAATAAGCGCTGTTTCTGTTCCCTATAGCAATCACCGTAGTATACGTCACAGTTTTTCATCCTCTTTTTGCCCGGGCCATCCCATCGCACTTCCTGGATGGCGGTGATATCTGCGTTGTAGCAGTCTAGGGCCTCTGCTAATTGTTCGGCTGCACGCGGCCTGTTAAGGGTCCGAACATTCCACGTGCAGATCCGAAGATCGTTGTCCTTATTTCGTTTGCTGGGGTCGTCAACAGTGGGATCATCCTTATCCGAGGCTTGTCGTTGTGTCGTAACTATTGCCTTTTTTACGTGGTAGGGAAGTTACCCCGACGCACAACCCCCAACCTTTAGGACCAGTTCCTTTTTTTACCCCTAGGACAAGGGGCCGGATATTCCGGAGTCAGTACCCCGCTTCGGGGATGTGAGCGCTGCCGTTGGCCCATTAAGGGTTCATCCGCCACCAACTCTATTCCAACACCCTGACTCAGTATTGAAAATCCCTATAGACCTGGAATTCGAATATGTCGAAGCAGCTCATATAGCGATAACACTAATAGTTCGACCTAACTGGAACTGGTTGACGCCACCGTTGATTCCATCTAGGGAATTCGTCCGCCGCCGCCTGAAGCAAGAAAAGGTGCCTTAGTGAGAAGACACTCCTCCCCCCTCTCTCGTTCGCTGCCACCAACAACCTTCCAAAGGGGTTGGTTACCCAATCTCCAGTTGAGGTACTAGGCACCCAGCAGCCACCATCGTGGAGGTGTAGAGTAGGAGTTGATAGTGAGAGGCTAAAGCGAGAACGCTTGTGTTCCCATATGTTCCGCATCACTACCCTTTGACCACCGACCACTTTTGGCGACTTTTAGGGAGTTTTAATAGCTGTCTCATCTCGGTTGCAAAGTAAGCAGATCAAATGTGTGTATGCATTGATTTTGTTGATGATGTTCGTTATGAGTTTTTTATTTTTGTGTCCTCCGTTCCTCCAAACAGTGTTCCCAATGTGTATGAAAAGCACATTGAAAACATTAGTAGTGTAGTTACTCGTCTTGATGCTACTCAATTACCTTGTGTATTGGGTGACTTCAATGTTGGTTATGTCACTTGGAAGAATGTTGATGGTGACAAAAATTTAACACCGTTCAATTTAAAACATGAATCGGAACAAGTTCTAATCGATGGTCTTCTGTCTTTGAATCTATTTCAAGTAAACAATGTCCGGAATGCGTTGAATAGGATTTGGGATTTGATATTTATTAATAATGAAATTAATTTTAGTGTTTCAGAAGCTTCGGATCTTATTGATTCCAATATAAGCCACCACAAGGCGTTACTTTTAGAATTAACTTTCCTTAATTACTCTAAATTAATTAATAATAATAGAATTAACTGCGTTTTCTTTTAACTTTTCTAAAACCAATTTCGTTGCACTAACTGATTTTTTGAATAGTTTTAACTGGGATGAACTGCTAAAATCTCCCAACTTAAAAGGTAATTATGATGTATTTATGAGCAAAATTAATTCTGGTTTTGATTTATTTGTTCTTAAAACGCGTCATTTCAATGGGTTCAAATTCCCTTGGTTCAATAAAAGATTGGTAAATTTACGTAGTAAAACTGTCATGAAAAAGCTTCTCAAAATTGCCGTTCGGATCCGGCATTAAACAGTAGACCCTCTCCATTCATGTGAAGAATATAACACGCACAACACGAATGGTTGTGAGAAGCTAGGCTCTGGGTCCCATGGACCTGTTGCGCCAAAAATTTGTATTTTTTTGTAATTTACGTAACGTAAAAAGAAAAGCTTATTCTAATTATTTATTAAATAAAACAAGCTCTAATCGGGAATTTTCTTTTAGATTTCGCAAAGAATACGAGTTTTTAAATAAATTATTATATAAACAGCATGTCTTATCCTTGGAATCATCAGTAAAGCGTAACAGCAAATCGTTTTGGAATTACATTAATTCAAAAAGAAATACATCAGGCTTGCCTAAGGTTATAGAGCTTGATAATGTAAGCTCAACAGATTTAAAAAGCACTTGCGATTTGTTTGCAAACTTTTTTGAGTCTGTATATAACAAATCTCAAGTGTCGTTGTCAAGAAATCACTGCGCTAATGTTCCCGAACTTTTAGACATAGGTGAATTACAGTTTTCGGATGAGGATGTTATTATTGCATTGGAAAAACTTAATTTAAATAGCAACCCAGGACCTGATGGGGTACCAGCGGTAGTATTAAGGAAATGTGTTTCTTCCGTTTTTCATCCACTTAAAATTATTTTTACCCAATCACTTAGAACTGGTTATTTTCTCAGTGAATGGAAATACTCTTTTATAACTTCAATTTTTAAAAGTGGCTCTAGACAAAAAGTTGAAAACTATAGCAGGTTGATGTACTCTACACAGATTTTACAAAAGCCTTTGACAGAGTGCATCACACCTTACTTTTAGCGAAACTTAATTCACTAGGTTTTCACTCCTCAATGCTTAAGTGGTTTCAATATTATTTAAAAGACAGAAAGCAAATGGTAAAGGTCGATGGTTTGACATCCCGCGTTATAGAAGTAACTTCTGGTGTCTCTCAAGGTAGTCACCTGGGCCCGTTGCCCAGAATTAGTTTCTCTCGTAAATATTTATTCTCCCCAAAGGTCACTTCGGGTGAGAAATTTATTTTTTTCTGATAGGCACAGAACTAATTATGGTAGTAATGAGCCAATCAGTTTTGCAGCGAAATTGATTCTTGCTTATCTCGAGTAGAATTTCGGAATAGTATTTATTCACTCTTTTATTAACATCTTGTTCTTTGAAGTACAACAAAAACCGTTGTGTTAAAGCGATACTGAGAGTTTACACTGAGAGAGCGTAGTGTTCTGTGTGATGGAAAATATAAAAAAAAAAAAATATTTCGGAAAAGAAGGGAAATTTCAGAATTCTGGTCGATCACATTGAAGATCTATTCATTACCTTTCCAAAGAGTCCAATATCATATTATGCCAATATCGTTTTCTTATCGTAAAACTGTAAACCGATTTACAATTTTATACAAAAAAGCGAAAGTTGTGTCCCGAATTTTCAAATATTACAGCAACAAAAATGTTTTTCAAAAATCTGATCGATCACATTGCAGATTGAACTCTATTCTTTAATATGTGATAACTACCATTTACATCGGTTACCGATTCCCTGAATGACATTGTAAACCGATTGCTCATTTTTCGCTTCGTATTTTTTGGGTGGAGCATTAGGGTAATAAGATATTTGCCTAAGGTATATGTAAATGTTATCCGGTATTTGAGTTATACAAAATATAAGATCATTTAACATGAAATCAGTTGAAAGTTTAATGTTTTTTAATTTATATAACTGTAGTACATATTGAATTTTAGAATTCGAATTTCGTTATAATAATTCATAGACTTGTCATAATAATTTGTAGTTAAAATAATATTCTGTAATTTTTCTATTAGTTCCATTATTTTATCAATTCTTCGTAAATATTCTAGAATTACTATTCTTACAGAATCTGTAACATAAAGAAATAAGCAAGATAGACCCCATAAGGTACATATTTATATTCGTGATCATTATCAGTATCGAAGAAGATTGTGCCATGTCTGTCCGTTCGTTCGTCTCTTTGTCACCACCTTTTTAATCCATGCTTCAGCGCCATAAAGAAGGGCCGGGATGATGAAGATCTTATATAGAGTCGCCTTATTTGTTCGGGATAGGGCCTTACTACTCAATTGCCCAAAGAAACATACAGAAAAGCTACAATCCGTCTGGAACGGATCGACTGATACCCTATCCTCCTCTCTATAAAGTGGGAGTGGCCAAATTGCATTTCGTACTCAAATATGGCTATAACCTCGAACGTTTGAGGATTTTACATGTAAAGTTTTATCAAAATCGGTTTTTTGATGAAAACGCCCCCAAAAAGTGGGCGTGGCCAAAACTGTTCTACGTGTGAATTGTAGGGAATCTGAATACCTAAATATTTGGTCTTAACAAAATTTTTCGGTTTCATATAATTTAGTGAAGTTATAAAAAAGTAGGCGTGGCAGTGGGCAATTTTTATGCATCATTTTTTTATATTTTTATATTTTTTTTTGAATTTATATATGTAGATACTTAATCTTAAGATCTTAAATCTTGTAGTATCATGTTTTAAAGATTAATAAAGAAAGAAAGAAAGAAAGTGGGCGGATGTAAAAAAAAATTTACACTTCTACTGTACCTTTTCGTCAGAAGCCCAGATATGAAATTTTACCGTCCTAGTTAAAAATTGAAGTAATTAATATATCCTAAGGGTATATTAAGTTTGACACGTAGTTTGTAACATAGAGAAATAATCGAGATAGACCCTATAAAGTATATACATATATTCGTGATCAGCATCAATAGCGAAATCGATAGAGCGATGACCGTCCGTCCGTCCGTATGTTACCGCTTTTTGGGCCTTAAATTTTGAGCTAGGACGATGAAATTTCATATCTGGGCTTCTGAGAAAAAGATACAGTACAATTGTAAAAATTTTTGAAATCCGCCCACTGCCACGCCCACTTTTTCATAACTTCACTAAATTATATGAAACCGAACAATTTTGTTAAGACCAAATATTTAGGTATTCAGATTCCCTACAATCCACCCATACAAACGTTTTGGCCACGCCCACTTTTTGGGGGCGTTTTCATCACAAAACCGATTTTTGGGCCTTCCAAGAAAAAGATACAGTACAAGTGTAAAATTTTTTTACATCCGCCCACTACCACGCCTACTTTTTTATAACTTCACTAAATTGTATGAAACCGATAAATTTTGTTAAGACCAAATATTTGGGTATTTAGAGTCCCTACAATTCACCCATAGAAGAGTTTTGGCCACGCCCACTTTTTGGGGGCGTTATCATCAAAACACCTATTTTGATAAAATTTTACATGTAACATCCTCAAACGTTCGACATTATAGCTATATTTGAGTACAAAATGCAATTTGGCCACGCCCACTTTATAGAGAGGAGGATAGGGTATCATTCGATCCGTTCCAGACGGATTGTAGCTTTTCTGTATGTTTTGGTTTTGTTTTCAGAATTGATAGCAGAGTCAAGGTAGACAAAGTCACTTATTTCCTTAGAGTTATAGCTGTAGCAGAGTTATAGTGTGTCCCTTCTTGTTGAGCCATTTTGGCACCTTCCGTTTCAATACTAGCGACAGCCCGCTGAGTTCTAAAAATTATATCAATATCGTCGGCATACGCAAGTAGTTTTACAGATTGTTGAAAGATTGTGCCCCCGGTATTGACTTGTGAGTTTTACACAATTTTTCAAGTATTGTTAACGGTGAGACTATTTTCTCTCAAGGAGGATAGGCAAAGGTTCGTGTACCCTGTTAATTCGTTCCGTACATGGATAAATTGATTGATTATTGATGAACAGGAAATATTGTTCGGTATCGACTGGCAGAGTTGCAGTAAGGATTGGCTTCCGTTTATAATTTCTGAATCCATTATGACTCCAACTCTTAATATACCACCAGGTTCCAGTCATGCGGTGCTAATTTTACTGTTCCAAGAGCCTCAAAGTCAAAGTTGAGTTGGAAACTGGCTGATTTCCACAGAATGACTACTCGTTACTGGTAGGGTCAAACATACTAACAAGAGTGATATTATTGCCGACTCGTATGATTTTCAAAACATTCTTAGTGTTTGTTGTTGTTCGTTGCATCTGCATTTGAACTGTTAGAGAGACAGCTGTGAATGCTCAAACGCTGAGCAGGCGATTAGTAGAAAGTAGGCTGAGTGCAAGAAGACCGAGACTCAAGGTACAACATAAGCGACGACTTGAATTTGCTAATCTTCAACAGGATTGGACAGAGGCCGACTGGGGTAGAGTCCTTTCCAGTGATGACTCCAGGTTTCGTCTCCGCTCAACAGATGGACGTCGCAGAGTGTGGGGATGATAAGATGAGAGATATTCTTGGGCAACAGTTGCCCAGCGGGAAAATTTCTTGAGCGGTTCCGTCATAGTGTGGGCAGAAAATTTCATGCGCGGAAAAACCGAGCTGTGCATCATGGAAGGATCAGTGACCTCTACGTGTTATATCACCAACATTGTGGAGGAATATATGGTTCTATTCGCACCATTTATGGAGGAAAACTTTTTGCTGATTCAAGACAATGCTAGACAACACGTCGCCAGGTGCATTACCGAATATTTGTAATAAGTGGAAATCGACGTGATGGCTTGGCCTGCAATGAGCT
The DNA here is from genome assembly GCA_905220385.1 of Xylota sylvarum. NCBI lineage: Eukaryota > Metazoa > Arthropoda > Insecta > Diptera > Syrphidae > Xylota > Xylota sylvarum. Next base: position 76,589,552 of record LR999958.1, on the reverse strand, counting down.
CGGACATGAATCCCATTGAACACGTTTGGGACCTGCTGGAGAAAAAGATTGGGATACGACCTGCCCTTCCAGAGACACTCAGCGGAATGAGATCTGCTCTGATCGAGGAATGGGACAATTTGGACGACACCATCGTAAAAAATTTAATCCAATGTATGCCTCGACAAATATCTGCTTTGTTAGATGTTCGGGGAGACAATACACACTATCACAGGAACAAGGACTCGTTAAAAAAAAAAAATATACAGAAAAGCTACAATCCGTCTGGAACGGATCGACTGATACCCTATCCTCCTCTCTATAAAGTGGGAGTGGCCAAATTGCATTTCGTACTCAAATATGGCTATAACCTCGAACGTTTGAGGATTTTACATGTAAAATTTTATCAAAATCGGTTTTTTGATGAAAACGCCCCCAAAAAGCGGGCCAAAACTGTTCTACGTGTGAATTGTAGGGAATCTGAATACCTAAATATTTGGTCTTAACAACATTTTTCGGTTGCATATAATGTAGTGAAGTTATAAAAAAGTAGGCGTGGCAGTGGGCGGATGTAAAAAAAATTTACACTTCTTCACTGTATCTTTTCGTCAGAAGCCCAGATATGAAATTTCAGCGTCCTAGTTAAAAATTTAAGGCCCATAAATCGGTTTTATGATGAAAACGCCCCCAAAAAGTGGGCGTGGCCAAAACTTTTGTATGAGTGGATTGTAGGGAGTCTGAATGCCTAAATATTTGGTCTTAACAAAATTTTTCGGTTTCATATAATTTAATGAAGCAAAGCAATTTTAATTCTATACTTCCCCAACAGCGCAGAACTATCCCAAGGATTTTTCTGCACCCAACCAACTTTGAATTTGTAACTATTCCAAGGATTGTTATTTCTGACTCCACATAAGTGTGTGAGTCAAAACAATATTAATAAAGAAAACTGTATTAAAAAAAACCTCTTTTTTCCAACTTACTTGAAGTATTTGCGAAATATCAAGGTGCGCCACTTTTTTTGTAACTCAGTGTATATTCATGATCAGCCTCAATAGCGAAATCGATTGAGTGATGACCGTGCGTCCGTCCGTATGTCACCGCTTTTTGGGCCTTAAATTTTGAGATAGGAAGATGAAATTTCATATCTGGGCTTCTGAGATATACACATACATATACAGAACAACGGACGGACATGGCTAAATCGTCTTTGCTATTGATACTGATCACGAATATATTTACTTTGTACTGTATATTAAATTTTATCCTCCTAGCTCAAAATTTAAGGACCAAAAAGTGGTAACGGACGGGCGACTGATCAAGAATATATATACTTTATAGGGTCCATCTGGATTATTTCTCTATGTTACAAACTATGTATTAAACTTAATATACCCTTAGGATAGGGTATAAAAAAACCAAATCAAAATTTAATAGCACTCTTGTCTGAGAGCTTTAAAAAATTCATCTCTCTTCTTTTATTCTCCGTTATTTTGTGTTTATAATGAAAAATAAAATAGAAACATGCAGAAAGCTACAATCCGTCTGGAACGGATCGTATGATACCCTATCCTCCGTTCTATTCTAAAGTTGGCGTGGCCATATTGCATTTTGCACTGTAATTCGACGATAACGTCGAACGTTTGAGGATGTTACATATAAAATTTCATTAAAATCGGTTTTTGATGAAAACGCCCCCAAAAAGTTGGCATGGCCAAAACTTTTGTATGAGTGAATTGTAGGGAATCTAAATACCTAAATATTTTGTCTTAACAAAATTTTTCGGTTTCATATAATTTAGTGAAGTTATGAAAAAGTGGGCGTGGCAGTGGGCAGATTTGAAAATTGTTTACTCCTGTACTGCTTCTCCTTCTCAAAAGCCCAGATATGTAGTTTCATCCTCCTAGCTCAAAATCTAAGGCCCAAAAAGTGGTGACGTGCGCACAGACGGACGGACGGACATGGCTAAATCGTCTTCGCTATTGATACTGATCACGAATATATATACTTTATAGGGTCTAACTCGATTATTTCTCAATGTTACAAACTATGTATCAAACTTAATATACCCTTAGTATAGGGCATAAAAAAATAGTGGCGCCAAGCCGCCTCAGGTTGGTTCCTGGGTTGGTAGCACTCGTCATTAAGGAGGCAACAACATAGTCCGCTCAGTAAGCGCAGGTTGGCGTCTGCTATCACCACCATGTCCCCTTTCTGGATCGGTTTAGTCCTATGGAACCACTTTGCCCTTCAGTTGAGATTGGGTAGATAGGCTGTAACCCACTTCCTCCAGAAACAGTCAGCTAGCATCTGGGAATGATTGCAGTTCTTCCTAAGGTTGGCTATACTTGCTGCATCACAAGGCGGCTTTGAACCATTCGATGTGCCCACAAGGAAATGATGCGGCGTTAATGGCTGATCGTCACCTGATTCAAAGGATACTAATGCCAATGATCCCGAGTTGATTATGATTTCTATCTCCGCAAGGGCACTTCGCAGGGTTTCCTTGCCAATCTTGTGGCCAGGAAGGATGCGAAATAGGACGTCTTTGATGGACCGCACAAGTCTTTCCCAGGCTCCTCCCATATGTGGGGCCGATGGTGGATTGAATTTCCACGAAGTGTCTGCTGACACGAATTTACCTGCGACATTTAGCATATTTACCTTTGCCAACCTTTGAAGTTCCTTCTCAGCACCTTCAGCGGGGTTCCCCGTCTCGCCATAAAATTCCTCAGGCATATGACGCAGGAGTTGGTTGATAAACTGTACGCCAGCTCGATGCGCACAGCTCTTGTGGTGAGGCACGTAAATATTGCTCCCCACCTCTTCTCGTTTCGTTTTCCGTTGGTTACCAGAATGGGATCGAAATAATCTAGTCCAGTGAATGAAAACGGTCAGCTGAACGCACTCATCCGCGTACGTGGCAGATTCGCCATTTCAGGAACCACTGGACGCACCCTATTTATTTTACATAATTGACAACTTCTTCTGACAGACTTCAATAATGCGCGTAACTGCTGGAACACAATGGTGTCGCGGTCGAATTCGTAGGCGCTGTCACTTGAAATCGCGTGCCCATGTCGCCACCCTCTTAAATAATCCGTCCACAATGAAGTCGTATGCTTATGTCATTTTAAATGTGAACTGGACTGAAAATGTATTTATTAATTTCAAATAAAATGAATTTCAAAATAAATTAGTTTAAAACAGGATGCAATAGATTCCACAACATTTCAAATGATTTTCTTAATTCAATACATTTTTCTGTTTGCTGCTCCTTCACTACCTACTTCTATTCAGCCTTGTCGCGCGACAAATATTAAACATTGGCCAACTCATACGACTACGACAGTGACAGGGACTCTTTGTATTCACTTTTATGCATTTGTGTGCATTTCAACTTTTGACAGGACGTACGACCGGGACTACGACTACGACAGCGACACCATTGTGTTCCAGCAGGTAAGTTGGCGATGTAATATTTTTGCCAGATTTCGTTTAATGCTGTCTCGTGATTACAATAATGAAATTTGCGGTGGTATGAATCGACAATCAGGTAAGTAATTCGGTGTTGCGTCGGAAGAATAATCGGAATTTTGTTTTTTTCATCAACGCAGTCTGCATATAAGGTACGACCGCTCATCCTCAGTACGTTGTCTTCGTCTAGGAATGGTAAAAGTTGGGTCCTGCTACGATTACTCTTCAAGATGGCAATTTCCTCTGGATATACGGAAATTTGAGCTTGTCGATATAGTGTGCAGATCGTGACGTCTTGACGACTTCGGAGGTGACCTCAACAATATTGGCGGAGTCTATAAATAAAAGAGCATTAGCTAATGAGCGGTACATACGTGACCATCAGTTGAAGCGAGTTTCATCCAGGAGAGGGTATCTCGACGCTGCTCTAGTATGCAACAGACACAGTCGAACTTCTTCATCTATGTCGTTGATTGGCGGTGTTTGGGGTCATTCAGCACACTTCCTCTGCAAAAATGCTGGACCACTGATCCACTCACTTGCAGCATCATACTCGAAGTCCGGATTCCTTAGTGGCCTTATCGGCAACGTTGAGTTTCAAAGAGATCCATTTCCATTCGGAGACATGCGATTTTTTTAGGATTTCGCCCACTCGAAACATTACAAATTGTTGAAATTTGCTCGGTTTACCTCTTAACCATGAGAGAACTGTCCTGGAGTCAGACCAAAAGAATCTTTGGCTTATGGGAACTTTGTGAGAGTTGCAAATGAAGTTTGTCAGGCGCCATTCGCTGAATCGAGATTGTGCGATGAGGAGCAACCTTCGCCTTGGCACAGACGAGCTCAAAATCAACTTGACCCTGAGATTCAATTCGCCGGCAACAAACGTATGTAATTGTACGTTTGACGCAGATTCTCCTAACAGTAGGGAACAACACCTGGGTACCTTTACTGCAGCTGCATTCTTGAGTGTTGTTGTCCATCGCCGCCACCTTTCGGTCATACAAGCCAGTTACTCATCGTCCCATCCAATTGGTGTTCGCCAAATTTCTTGTATGTAGAAGGATTTCCAAGCTAATTAAAAAGCGTGACAAGAAACCCATTGGGTCGAAGATAGACATGAGGACTTTGGGTACCTCACGTTTGGTAGGAATCACTTCGTCACTGAAGACGTCTCTCTTGAGCCACTGAAATTGCAAAACGTGGGTAAATGTATCCGATGACGTGCACCAGTAGAGACCCAAAATCTTCTCCGTTGCGGACGGGGCGGAAGCGCTGAATACCTTCTTGGATGGTTTATGACTCTGCTCTAACGTTGCCAAAACTACTCTCGAGTTAGAAACCCAGTTCCGGATATGAAATCCAGCATTCCGATGAATAATTGACACATCTTTGGCGAGTTGAATGGCCTCAGCTTCGTAGCCGACGCTGTCAATAAACTCGTCGACATAATGGTGCTCTAGTATAGCTTCAACAGCTCTCGGCATGGTACTCGTGAAGGTTGTCACATTTTTATTTTGTACGTATGCATGGCGAACACGCTGCACCGAACGTCATAACATGCATTTCATAGATGCTAGTATTGTGCGGATTGTCACTATCGTTGGACAAAAAACGTTGTACGTGTCTGTTCTCTTCCCGAACTCGCACCTGGTGGAACATTTCTGCAATGTTTCCACAGACATCAATTTTGCCACAGCGAAATCCATATAGCACAGACAACAAGGGCACCAGCTGGTCGGGTCCTTTAACCTTCCTATACCCGCGCATTGGTCTGTGAGACCGTCAAATTACTTTTAATTTTAAGAGGCGATTGCCATTTATTTGTTAAATACAATAACTAATATAAACTTGTTTTATTTCGTATCACTCTACTGATTAAAACTAATTTCATAAAAATTTTCGAAGTAGAAGAAAAACTACGAGCACTTGAGTTTCGGTCCCTTGTCAAATTTCCACAATAGACCGACTTGTGGATGCAGGTGTCGTCTAGGATCTCTGTTGCTCGCTTTTCTTCTTCGGAGATTATTTGCTGGGTTGGCACGCGAATACCCACGTATTCGATTGAGAAGAAGCCATTCACAAGTTGGTGAAGCTTCATGTCTACGTTGCATTCGCATAAGTGAAGATGAATCGGTTTACATGTTTTGTCGCCTCCATCAGGTCCATGTACTGACCAGCCCAGTCTGGTTTTCGTAGCAATGGGTTGGGACCAGTTGCCCTCGCACACCTTCAATGGAACACCCAACTTCCAGTTGTCCATGCCGATAAAAATTCCTGGATAGGTAGGGGTATCGTTTAGCCAATGCTTGACCAATGATTGATTGGGTTGGTAAGTCAAAGTTGCGAACGGTGTGAACGTTATTAAGCTGAAATTGATTGCTTCCGTCGTACTGGCCTGCGATGCCTAATGAAACGACTTTCGAGTTGACTTCGACGCATGTCGTGTTGGAAGTCCACCTCAAACACAGTTCCTCCGGCTTTAATGGTCACCCTGGCATACACCACACTTCTTAGAGCTTTTAACCGGGCGGTGTAGTTGTGTCAGTCTTACTTGCATCCGTGCAGACGACTTGAGGAGCGTTTTGGTGGTGCTAGTTGTGGGTTTTCTTTTGGCGAGATATCTCCGCGCACGGCTTCCTGTTGCTGTGGGACAATTTTAAAATCAAAATCTCTTACCCTTTGTTGCAGTGGGGTGCCGCTGTCTACATCTTCCAAGTTAAGAACGAGAATTTCATATTTCTTTTGAAGATAGCGTAACTGCAACTGATTTTCTTCTTCTTGACGTTGCAGAGCCAATTTCTTCTTGTTTGTGCTTGAAGATGAAGTTGCGGATCGCGAATCGATGTCGATATTTGGGTTTGCGGCTGCTGCTGGTTGTGGTCCTGTAGCTTCGCTACTTTGTAGCGGTTGGGATTGTCCAGGTGCTGAAGTTGAAATTGTGGATAGCCTATCGATTCCGACATGTGGGGTTGCGGCTGCTGCTGTTTCTGTAGCTTCGGTACTTCGTAGCGGTTGGAATTGTCCAGGTGCTGAAGTTGAATTTGCTGGTAGAACCGAAACTGGTGCTGAGCAGACCTTGCATTTCCACGGTTGACCTTCCACCGAGGAGTTTACTCCTACGCATGTGTAATGACGCCACAGTTCGCAGACGTCACATTGCATCATGCTGTCGTCATCCGACTGGACGCACTGTTGGCAACTGTAGCCGCATGGTTTTTTAAGTGGCATTTTTTTTATGCTCGAATATAGAGTTTAATTTTTTAAAGAAATGTTCCGCTCGTTGGAACAACGTAATTAAACGGTGAACAAAAACACCAAATCAAAATTTAATAACAGTATTGTCTAAGAGCTTTAAAAAATTCAACTCTCTTCTTTTATTCTCCGTTATTTTGTATTTATAATTAAAAGTAAAATAGAAAAAAAGTAAGAAGAGAAGCATGAAGTGGCAGCTATCAGCCTATGGCTGCCTCATATTGGTTGTTGGTTTGGTAGTACTCCTCATTAAGGTGGCGATAACAATACCCTATCTTAAGGGTATATTAAGTTTGACACATAGTTTGTAACATACAGTAATAATGGAGATCAATAGCGAAAACGAGTGAGCCATGTTTGTGCGCCCGTCCGTTCGTCCGTATGTCACCCCTTTTTATACCCTATCCTAAGGGTATATTAAGTTTGACACATAGTTTGTAACATAGACAAATAATCGAGATAGAACCTATAAAGTATATATATTCGTGATCAGCATCAATGCGAAATCGATTGACCGGTGACCGTCCGTCCGTATGTCACCGCTTTTTGGGCCTTAAATTTTGAGCTAGGGCGATGAAATTTCATATCTGGGCTTCTGAGAAAAAGATACAGTACAGGTGTAAAAATTTTTTAAATCCGCCCACTGCCACGCCCACTGTTTCATAACTTCATTAAATTATATGAAACCGAAAAATTTTGTTAAGACCAAATATTTAGGCATTCAAACTCCCTACAATCCACTCATACAAAAGTTTTGGCCACGCCCACTTTTTGGTGGCGTTTTTTGGGCCTTAAATTTTTAACTAGGACGCTGAAATTTCATATCTGGGCTTCTGACGAAAAGATACAGTGAAGAAGTGTACATTTTTTTTACATCCGCCCACTGCCACGCCTACTCTTTTACAACTTCACTAAATTATATGAAACCGAAAAATTTTGTTAGGTCCAAATATTTACGTATTCAGATTCCCTACAATCCACCCATAGAAAAGTTTTGGCCACGCCCACTTTTTGGGGGCGTTTTCATCAAAAAACCGATTTTGATAAAATTTTACATGTAACATCCTCGCTATAACGTTCGAGGTTATAGCCATATTTGAGTACGAAATGCAATTTGGCCACGCCCACTTTATAGAGAGGAGGATAGGGTATCAGACGATCCGTTCCAGATGGATTGTAGCTTTTCTGTATGTTTTAGTCTTAAATTTTGAGCGAGGAGGATGAAAATTCATATATGAGCTTTCGAGAAAGTACAGTTTTAAAAATTTTGAAAGCCACCCGCTACCGCGCTTACTTTTTCATAACTTTACTAAATTACGAGAAATTGGAAAATTTTTGTAAGGCCAAAAATTTAGATATTTAGATTGTCTACAATTCTTCCATATATCGTCTTTAGCAACGCCCACATTTTGGGGTGATTTTATTAAAAACCGATTTTGATGAAATTTTTCATATAACATCCTCAAACGTTCGAAGATATCGTTGTAATTGGAGAAAAAAATTAAGTATGCCACGCCCACTTTATTAGGGCTACATAGATAGGAGGATAGGGTATCAAACGATCCGTTCCAAACGGCTTGTAGCTCTTCTGTATGTTTATTTGGCAAATTCTTATTTAGGCTTGTAATCATGTGACTTTAAGATATTCTGCATTCGCTTTTTGATAAGTTAGTGTTTTCTTGATTATACTTGATTATTTCAAATTGAAATTTCAAGTCAAAATCGTTTGTGACCATTAGTGACCAGCAGGTGGGTTGCTTTTTCTATGATTCCGCTGTTTATGCATTGTGGACTTACATATATAGGTACATATCTTTGATGTATAGTCCAACGGTGTAATAAAAGCATACAGAAAAGCTACAATCGTTTGGGAATGGTAAGGTGGATCCTTGCTGAGCCATAAGACCATAATCGATTCCTGTGGACTTGTGGCCTAAAACTGCACTTTGAAGTAAATAATCGGCTAAGTAACAAAGCGCGAATTAATAGTTTGCCAAATAAGCGGCGGGAAAAAAAGCCGCTTGATAGAAGCGCTAAACATAGAAGTGCAAAAAAAGAAATGCGAGTTAACGTTATGGCGAGATGAACGTAAGATGAAATGACAATTTGCCACATGACTTCTGCGAAATAGAGAAAATACATTTCGATAGTCGAGAGATAATAGTTTGCAAAATGAAAACAGCGAATGGACGGTAACCTGTTACAAACTAAGTGTCAAACTTAATATACGCTTAGGATAGGGTACAGAGAAACAAACCTTACGATACACCAGCATGATCATCTCCATCGGCATTAACAATTGAGTTTAAACTCTCCAGTGAGTTAATTAAAATTGTTTTATCTGCTGCAGTAACTTAGCATAGACTCTTCCACTTCTGGTAAAAACACTCGAGAGCTTCTTACGTGGGTTTAACACAAGAGCTTTCCAAAGAATGTTGTTGTTGTACGATGTCATTGACGTGAATGCGGCTGTCAGAATCCATACCAACCTTACGAAGGCAAAGAAAACTCGCTTTGAGTGTAATTATCTCCAGATGTTTTGAGCTTCACTATGATGGCACTGTCGGCAGATAATTGATTACTTCGTGAGCGTTGGGCCATTACGATTGTCACAGATTCTCTGACAGCAACAGGGGGTACAGGGATCGCTTCAAGTTGTTGAACTCATAGTGATAGGTTGTAGGTTGTATAGGGTTATGAGTTCATCATAAAATACAAGGCACCATAGGAAACCTTCACGGTAAAAAAAAAAACCTCAAATCAATTCGCCCATACATTTAATTTCCCTATAGAACCTAATTATGTGCTGAATTTAGGTAAGTGAACGAATCTCATCTAGATTGTTGTAAAGTTTCTCCCGAGGTGCTTTACTCTACTCCGAGCAACGGCTTGACATTCACATAGTATATGAGTAATATCCTCTGCGACATGCAGGTCATCACCAAACCTGCATACGTCCGTGCTTGTTAAATCTAATCTCTTGGCGTACTTTATCAGAAGGCAATGGCCAGAGAGTATCCCTATCACTGTTCTTAACTTGGATCTGCTTAGTTTCATTAATTCTCCACCAGATATTTTTCGATTTAACTTAGGTCACAAGGCCTTAGTTTGACCATCTTAGTCCGGCCATATTGATGATTTTATCGAGAATAATTCTCTTAGTCTAATGCCTTCAAGTACATATACCATTTACCGGGAGCTCTGCTCCTTTTTTGGGGAGTACAAGGGCTTTTTCGTTACCGTCTATATCACAGTGTCCAGGAACCCAACATAATCTGACTCGCTTTTGCAACATAATGCTCTAAGCATTTGTACAGTCGGAGCCTTTTCCGGCTGCTCCTTGGGGAAATTTACTTTGCGATTGTAGGAAAATCCGTAACAGCGTTTAGTACAAGCATTTTTTTTTAGTACAAAATCAATATTAAACATACAGAAAAGCTACAATCTGTCTGGAACGGATCGTATGATACCCTATCCTCCTCTCTATAAAGTGGGCGTGGCCAAATTGCATTTTGTACTCAAATATAGCTATAATGTCGAACGTTTGAGGATGTTATATGTAAAATTTTATCAAAATCGGTTTTTTGATGAAAACGCCCCCAAAAGTGGACGTGACCAAAACTTTTGTATGGATGGATTGTAGGGAATCTGAATGCCTAAATATTTGGTCTTAACAAAATTTTTCGGTTTCATATAATTTAGTGAAGTTATAAAAAAGTAGGCGTGGCAGTGGGCGGATGTAAAAAAATTTTACACTTGTACTGTATCTTTTTCTTGGAAGCCCAGATATGAAATTTCAGCGTCCTAGTTAATAATTGAAGACCCAAAACTCGGTTTTGTGATGAAAACGTCCCCAAGAAGTGGGCGTGGCCAAAACTTTTGTATGGGTGGATTGTAGGGAATCTGAATGCCTAAATATTTGGTCTTAACAAAATTTTTCGGTTTCATATAATTTAGTGAAGTTATGAAAAAGTGGGCGTGGCAGTGGGCGGATTTCAAAAATTTTTACACTTGTACTGTATCTTTTTCTCAGAAGCCCAGATATGAAATTTCATCGTCCTAGCTCAAAATTTAAGGCCCAAAAAGCGGTGACATACGGACGGACGGACGGACGGACGGACGGTCATCGCTCAATCGATTTCGCTATTGATGCTGATCACGAATATATATACTTTATAGGGCCTATCTCAATTATTTCTCTATGTTACAAACTATGTGTCAAACTTAATATACCCTTAGGATAGGGTATAAACATACAGAAAAGCTACAATCCGTCTGGAACGGATCGTATGATACCCTATCCTCCTCTCTCTGGGCGTGGCCAAATTGCATTTTGTACTCAAATATAGCTATAATGTCGAACGTTTGAGGATGTTACATGTAAAATTTTATCAAAATCGGTTTTTTGATGAAAACGCCCCCAAAAAGTGGGTGTGGCCAAAACTGTTCTATGGGTGAATTGTAGGGAATCTGAATACCTAAATATTTGGACTTAACAAAATTTTTAGGTTTCATATAATTTAGTGAAGTTATAAAAAAGTAGGCGTGGCAGTGGGCGGATGTAAAAACAATTTACACTTCGACTGTATCTTTTCGTCAGAAGCCCAGATATGAAATTTCAGCGTCCTAGCTCAAAATTTAAGGCCCAAAAAGCGGTGACATACGGACGGATAACTAGGACGCTGAAATTTCATATCTGGGCTTCTAACGAAAAGATACAGTAGAAGTGTACATTTTTTTTAAATCCGCCCACTGCCACGCCTACTTTTTTATAACTTCACTAAATTATATGAAACCGAAAAATGTTGTTAAGTCCAAATATTTAGGTATTCAGATTCCCTACAATTCACCCATAGAAGAGTTTTGGCCACGCCCACTTTTTGGGGGCGTTTTCATCACAAAACCGATTTTTGGGCCTTAAATTTTTAACTAGGACGCTGAAATTTCATATCTGGGCTTCCAAGAAAAAGATACAGTACAAGTGTAAAATTTTTTTACATCCGCCCACTGCCACGCCTACTTTTTTATAACTTCACTAAATTATATGAAACCGAAAAATTTTGTTAAGACCAAATATTTAGGCATTCAGATTCCCTACAATCCACCCATACAAAAGTTTTGGCCACGCCCACTTCTTGGGGACGTTTTCATCACAAAACCGAGTTTTGGGCCTTCAATTATTAACTAGGACGCTGAAATTTCATATCTGGGCTTCCAAGAAAAAGATACAGTACAAGTGTAAAATTTTTTTACATCCGCCCACTGCCACGCCTACTTTTTTATAACTTCACTAAATTATATGAAACCGAAAAATTTTGTTAAGACCAAATATTTAGGCATTCAGATTCCCTACAATCCATCCATACAAAAGTTTTGGCCACGCCCACTGTTTGGGGGCGTTATCATCAAAAAACCTATTTTGATAAAATTTTACATGTAACATCCTCAAACGTTCGGCATTATAGCTATATTTGAGTACAAAATGCAATTTGGCCACGCCCACTTTATAGGGAGGAGGATAGGGTATCAGACGATCCATTCCAGACGGATTGTAGCTTTTCTGTATGTTTATACCCTATCCTAAGGGTATATTAAGTTTGACACATAGTTTGTAACATAGAGAAATAATCGAGATAGACCCTATAAAGTATATATATTCGTGATCAGCATCAATAGCGAAATCGATTGAGCGATGACCGTCCGTCCGTCCGTCCGTCCGTCCGTCCGTCCGTATGTCACCGCTTTTTGGGCCTTAAATTTTGAGCTAGGACGATGAAATTTCATATCTGGGCTTCTGAGAAAAAGATACAGTACAAGTGTAAAAATTTTTGAAATCCGCCCACTGCCACGCCCACTTTTTCATAACTTCACTAAATTATATGAAACCGAAAAATTTTGTTAAGACCAAATATTTAGGCATTCAGATTCCCTACAATCCACCCATACAAAAGTTTTGGCCACGCCCACTTTTTGGGGGCGTTTTCATCACAAAACCGATTTTTGGGCCTTAAATTTTTAACTAGGACGCTGAAATTTCATATCTGGGCTTCCAAGAAAAAGATACAGTACAAGTGTAAAATTTTTTTACATCCGCCTACTGCCACGCCTACTTTTTTATAACTTCACTAAATTATATGAAACCGAAAAATTTTGTTAAGACCAAATATTTGGGTATTTAGATTCCATACAATTCACCCATAGAACAGTTTTGGCCACGCCCACTTTTTGGGGGCGTTATCATCAAAAAACCGATTTTGATAAAATTTTACATGTAACATCCTCAAACGTTCGACATTATAGCTATATTTGAGTACAATATGCAAAGGATAGGGTATCATACGATCCGTTCCAGACGGATTGTAGCTTTTCTGTATGTTTTTTTTTCTATTGAGCAAGGGCTGGTTTTTTTTTTTTTTTTTTCTTTTTCTTTCCCTTTTGTTTGTTTAGCGTGGCGGGGGAGAGATTTGCGCTTTTGCAGAAAGGGTTTTCAAATTTTTTTTTTGTATTTAGGGTGGTTTTTGCTTTGGCGCGGGGTCGGGTTATATGTACATTCTCGTATGTATGTACTTTCTTTTTTAATTTTTGCGTATAGAGTTTTATATACGGGATATAAGTTTTTTTTTTTACTTATAAATTTATATATTTTTGCGCGGTGGAACTGAAAAAAAAAGCCGAAAGAAAAATCGCCCATGTATGTATGAATAAAATAAGACCACTCAGTTTAAGCTTTTACGCGATGCGATGGCTCTGTTGGCTCCGCTTAGCGACCGCCCGCGAACTCTTCTCCCAACAGACTGACTTTTCTTTCGTTCGCTTTTGCTGATCTTCCCGCTGGCGACTTGGTGGAGAGATTTGTCCCAAAATCGGTTCCGCCCTTTTGGACCCAGTCGTCTGATCTTCCCGCTATTACCATGTACAGGGAGAGTATGATTTAGCGGATCTCTCGCCTGATCATGATATTTAGACCAGGACGGCTGGCCCCTCTCGAACCCGTCTTATGATCATACCCCGCTGGAAGCCGCCATACAAGATTTGGGACATCATCGACCATACTCTCGATCAGGCAACGTTTTTTTCTTTTGGGCGTGTGGATGTATATGTTATGATCGATTATGTACCAAATCTTGTATGATCTACACCATCCAGTTCCGCTTACTAGATAGCGTGCCACTACAACTATCAGGACGTCCATAATAATAATGCGCAAACAAAAACAAATAAAACACTTAACCACGCGGCGGCGACGATTGCAACAAACAAACCAAACTGCCAGAATAATCAGCTGTGCGAGCTGACGTTTAGTAAGTTCTGTTCATGTGGGGAACTTTATTCTGGAAATGAATAATTAAACCCAATTAAAATTGATCTGGGCTTAAGTAAACTTAAGCAAAGTTTTCTCGAAAGTTCCCTCAATCGACGAGATGCCAGACGTTTCTAGAATTGGAAACCTGGAAGACTATTGGAAGTAATCCGGCCTGGTATAAATAGACGGAGGGAAGTATTCCAGGGATGAGCTAAAGTTGAGTTTACGTGGTCAGCTAATTTCATGTGAAAAGCTAATTTTACGTTAACTAAAAAAAAGTTAAACCAACTAGGGAAACAAAAATTAGTTGTTTCACTAAAATTTTCAACCGTTCCGGAAATTGTCCTTAGTTTTGTTCGCCTGCGTGTCTATTTTGCGCTACAATATAAATTCCATATTCGATCTTACTTAGAACTAACATTTTGGTTACAGATGCAATGGTATTGAAATGTACATGACTTTTCTTACTACCTAAGTACTTAACCCTAGGATGGGCAGCTGTTTGGGAGGCGGTAATATAGCCTGCTGGGCCACAGTAGGCCCATATGAATATTGTCTAGGCCGGTGTGCGGTTGGTATCGATTATGGTATGAAAAATACAGAAAGCTACAATCCATCTGGAATGGATCGTATCATACCCTATCCTCCTTTCTTTAAATTGGGCGTGGCCAAATTGCATTTTGTACTGAAATATGGCTATAATGTCGAACTTTTGAGGATGTTACATGTAAACTTTCATCAAAATCGGTTTTTTGGTGAAAACGCCCTCAAGAAGTGGGCGTGGACAAAACTTTTGTACAAGTGAATTGTAGGGAATCTAAATGTCTAAATATTTGGTCTTCTTAACAACATTTTTCGGTTTCATATAATTTAGTGAAGTTATGAAAACGCGGGCGTGGCAGTGGGCCCAGATATGAAATTTCATGGTCATAGCTCAAAATTTAAGGCCCAAAAAGCGGTGACATGCGGACGGACGGACGGTCATCGCTCAATCGATTTCGCTATTGATGCTGATCACTAATATACATATGTATATATGTACTTTATAGGGTCTATCTCAATTTTTTCTCTATGTTACAAACCATGCGTCAAACTTAGGAAAAGAAAAGAAAGGAAAAGATTTTGTATTAGTTTATTTATAAATTTACTGTTTATTGTGCCAAGTTAAATACATAATGTATGTATATGTAATGTATGTACATACATATATGTGAAAAACTCAATTCAAAATACATAATGTACAGGCGTTGCATGAAGCCCTTGTTTCCGTGTGTGAGGCACATAAATTCATGACAAAAAAAAACATTTATGGAATGTTTTACAACGCGGTTCACTTTCGGCTCTACAATGCACACAATCTTTCCGTTCTTTTTTCGGTTGCGCAGCAGCGGTGAAGGCCGATGCAGGTAATACAGACGTTGTGGATGATGCTACCTGAGCTGGTGTAGCCGCAATTGATGCCTGAAAAGAGAGAGGCTGAAATGTAGAAATAGGTCTATAATGTGCTGTAAGTACTTACAATAACACCGAACTTTCCCATTGCTTGTTTGATACGAGGTTGGCGCAAAACATAACCATTCATTGCTCTAACCTCCATATGTGGAGTAACCATTTGTATGGACAATTGAGTCAAAAATTTACGACGTTTGTCACTTTGCTTTGCTGGCTGCAAATGGTTGTAAACAATAAACGAAGCCAAACCGGCAATATCCAGAGAACATAGCCAATGGCCATCGATTGGTCCCACGTTTGCAGGAATATCCGGAGATCATTTGATCCATGGTGTAAAGACCTGCTTTATTGGCATTGTAGTCCAAGATTTGATTTGGTTTTAGAGAGCTATTCTCTTGATCGATAGCACACGTACATACATATAATGCTCTGTCGACAACATAATGACGGCTTTATTTGGCTTCGGCACGTACGAACACAAGGCATATTTTTCAATGTAAAAACCAAACAATGTCTGATACAACGTACGATTTTTTGATTTTTTGAAATCAGCCGGAACAAAACGTTTGTTAGAGCGAACGGTGCCCACAATGGCGAGTCCGACTTGAAGCAAATCTTCGGCCAGACAACGAAAGGAAGAAATTATCTCAATAGATGGGATGGCCTGAATTATGATAACGTTGAATCAACGATAACACAACTTGATTAACCTCTCGCTCTGCATTGGGTAATTTGCACGTATAAATTTTGCCTTTCAAAGGATAATTTGTACGTGAATCGCAAGCCCACTATACCTTGATGCCGTATTCGGCTGGTTTCGAGGGTATATACTGGGTGAAGCGTGTATAGCCGCGGTAGGGGAACAATTGCTCGTCAACGGTTATGTTGGCATTTGGCGTATATGCTCTCTCTAAATTCGCGTTCAAGCTAATCCATATATCGTCAATTGCCGCAGATTTACTAGTCAGTAGGCGCTGTATTGCCATTATTAAAGCGAATGTAGCGTAGCAAAATGTTGAAACGTTTTAGAGACATTGTTCCTGTGTAAATGTGGTGATGATAAGGCGCCCACAATTCCTTGGTCGGCTGGGTGTTGGAGTTGAAGAGACCAGAAAACAATAACCAATGAATGCATACAATTCATTTTCATTCGTTGGCTGCCTAACCTTTTGATTTGTTGTTGAGTCATGATTTGCGCAGGTGGGTCATGTTAACAATCCAGTGTTAGAAGATGATCCAGAACCAGTGTCACCTACACACCCTCGTCATCCCAACTTCTCGTTCAGCACTCAAGAAAGCTTACTTGCCGAACTTTAAACTGCTTCCCGAGAATCGCTCCCTCTTTCAGCTCCTCATCAATCAACCGCACCTGTCATTCCAAGTTCTGCTGCAGTCACCCCGACCCCTGTCGTCGCTAGCGCCCCACATCGTCATCCATCCCCACCTCGCACCCTAGAACGACTGGAACCCTTTTGGACCCGATTGGAATGAAAGACTCGACAAATTATTCCGGAGCAACCTCTCGACTTACACCATCAGGGTCTCATCTCGACACGTCGATGTATCATGGGTCCAGAAACTATTTCATGGCAGATATGCTCTAAATCTGACTGATTGCTATAAAATCTCCAGTAAGCCAAACGTTTTCAAATTTAAGTTGCCCTCAAGATATGACAGCATGTTTTGGATATCAACCGGCAACTTGCTCAGAATAGGTGGAACTACATTAAACCATACAGAAAAGCTTCAATCCGTCTGGAACGGATCGTATGATACCCTACCCTCCTCTTTATAAAGTGGGCGTGGCCAAATTGCATGTTGTACTCAAATATGGCTATAACGTCGAACGTTTGAGGATGTTACATGTAAAATTTTATCAAAATCGGGTTTTTGAAGAAAGCGCCCTGATCACAAATATTTATATATACTTTATAGGGTCGATTATTTCTCTATGTTACAAACTATGTGTCAAACTCAATATACACTTAGGATAGGGTATAAAAAGGGATCCCTCCCCAACCTCACGCCTCTACTTTGCCCACCTTCTCCATTCCGCAATAAAATCACTAATATATGTATCTACTAATCCGTTAAACAATTTTTCCCTCCTTCAACTAATTCCAGACCCCCAACTCCTCAATGCAAACGTGTCTGTTTTAACCTGACGCCCGTTTCTGCTCCCTCTACTACCAAAACCCCCACTTCCATTAAACCAACCTCCGCAAATTACTCGAATTTCGTTCTGTCCCACACTCTCAATTCTTCACCGCCCTCATTCTTTAGCGCGTCTGTCCCTTCCTCATCCACGAAATCTATCGCCTCTTCGGCCGACATGCCATCAAATGCATCTCCCCCTACTTTCGACTCACTGCTTCCTCTCACCTGGATGGTCGCTATATCATGTCTAGACTGCGTGATCACCGGCTATTCGAAAATGTCCGCCTTTATCTAGCCTATTTATATGACAAGCCCGACACTGTCTGCATCAATGGCAAGACAAAGACGAATTTTATGGTCTTGATTCAAAAAGAGGGCCTCCCAACCGACCCTGTGGCCATGAGAAATATCTATACCCGTTTTCATGAGAGTTTTAACATATCCTCTTCAACTATGTCTATAGAGACCTTTCAAACTATGCTTCTCATATTGTCTCTCACATCTCCAAAAATCCCGCTGCAACCATAACAAATATTTTCGCCCCTAACTCACTACCTATCGTTCCATCGCTCACTGTCGTTAATGCTCCGCAGCTTCTTTCTTTTTACTATCAGAATGTCAGGGGACTTCGTACCAAAACCTCAATGGTGCACCTTAACTCACAAACAATTCCTTACGACATTTTTGCCTTAACCGAAACGAAACCAACCTTTGTCCCAGTTATCTCAACTGTGAACTTTTCACTTCTAACTTGACAGTCTTTCGCGCTGACGGCAAGGACAATGATGACCTCTCCTTCGGCCGTGGCGTTCTTCTAGCCATACATAATCGTCTTGATGCAACCCTCGTTAAAAGCTCAAACGCCCCTTCATTTGAATTCGTGTGCGCTAAAATATCTCTATGTAAACAGAGCGTGTACATTCCCTGCTGCTATATTTGGTCTTCTCGCGTCGCGGGTCCCGGTGACGATTTTATAATTATTGGCGACTTCAACCTTCCCCTTCTGCAATAGGCTCCATCAGAGGACGAATCGTCTTTAAAAAAAAACATACAGATCCTCCGTTCTATCGAGCGCCTATAAAGTGGGCCTGGCCGTATTACAATTTATTTACTGAATTAAGATGATAACTTCAAAAGTTAGAGGATGTTATACATATGAGGAATTTCACCTAAATCGGTTTTTTGATGAAAACACCCCCAAATTGGGCGTGGCCAAAACTGTTTTATGGGTGAATTATAGGAAATCTGAATACCTAAATTTTTGGTCTTAACAAAATTTTTCGTTTTCATATAAGGGGAGAGTACGATAACTTTGGCGCCAAAAATTGATAACGGTTTTTCGTAGAGGGGTCAAAAACAAGCATTTTTTGCTATGGGAGGGGAGGTCTATCTCGCCCCGTTTAGGAGGTAGGGGGAATTTTAGAAAAAATTACTTAAAATGAAAAAAAAAATATTAAAAAACATACAGAAAAGCTACACTCCGTCTGGAACGGATCGTCTGATACCCTATCCTCATCTCTATAAAGTGGGTGTGGGCAAATTGCATTTCGTACTCAAATATGGCTATAACCTCGGACGTTTGAGGATGTTACATGTAAAATTTTATCAAAATCGGTCTTTGCCGTCAATTCTGATAAATCTCTTTCTTTCAACTTTCGTAACCTGACTTCGTCAAACGTAACAACCTAGTCAATCACTTAAACTTCAGCACCTTTCTAAACAATAACACTCCCATTGATATCGCTCTTGATTTTGCTATTTCGATTTCTACATATGTAGCTATTTTTGACTGCCTGGTACAATAAAGAATTACGTACCCTTCGCAATGTCAGAAATAAATTATGGAAAACTTACCTGACATCCAGATCTGCCTCAGACTTTTCAATCTACCAGCAAAGTTACTTCCGCTTTGTCATCCTCTGCGAATCCCTCTACCTCAAATACCTCGATAAAATGCAATCTAGCCTTATCATAGATCCTAGGCGTTTTTAACAATTTATTAACTGCACTATTTCAACTACCTACAACTAGCTTCAACGACCTAATAACTGCCCTCAAACTTCCCTTGCCTTAATCGATATTAGGACAGATATAGTACGCGAAAAGATTAATTGGCTTAAGGATGACTTTTCCCCTGGTCCCGATGGTCTGCCCGCCATATTCTTAAAAAAAATGCTATATGTCAGCCCCTCAAAACTCTATTTCGACTCTCAATTTCTCAAAGTGTTTTCCCAAAATTATGGAAGTACTCTTTTATTTTCCCTATCCATAAAAAAGGCAGCAAAAGCGAAATATCTACTACCGACCCATAGCCAAACTGTCTTCAATACCCAAGCTCTTCGAAAGCATTGTCTACGACTACCTATATTTTAACTGCAAATCTATCTTCTCCCCACAACAGCACGGTTTCTTGAAGGGCTGAATTCGTCTCCAAAACACTACAAGCATTAGAGGAATGTAAGGAAGTGGATGTTATTACCACCGACTTCAAGCTTTTGATAAAATATGCCACCTAACTATATATGTTAAACTTAAAGCGCTCGGTTTTCCACTCTTTTTAATTTCTTGGCTAAAATCGTACCTTGAGGAGCGACAGTACAGTATCTCTGACCTCAAGGCAGTCACCTTGGTCCACTGATCTTTGTCTTAACAATAAACGATGTTGGTCACTTCATAAAATACTCATAGCTGTCTACCTATATTTACGCGGAGGACATGAAAATCATCAAGGTAATATCTATCCCCACAGATTCGCTCCTACTTCAAAACGACCTAAATTCTTTCTACACCTGGTGCGACAAAAACCTCTTAGAACTTAATGTCTGTAAAGGTCAATTCATTACCTTCTCCCGTAGGGGAGAGTGGGGTTGAAAGTTCCGATTTTTTAAAAAACCAAAGAAAATACCTTCTGAATAAAGTCCAATCTTTGGGATTTTTGGACAAGTCAAAGCAGATTTATTCAAGATTAAGACTAGATGCACATATTTGCTAATTTGTTGTTTGTTTTTTTTTTTTTTGCGCAAAGTCAGAGCGGAACAACTTGACCCATTGGGGGGCTGATTGTTCCGTGGTTGGGGCAAGTTGTTCTAGTCACATATTTCATTACCTGTGAACAAAATAATCCAAGTTTTTTAAAGGAAAACGCTAGTTTCATGAATGAGTGTTTCAGTTGGGTCCTGCTTGGTGGTTTTTATGCCATGAAGCTGGAATATTTAGCATCTGGAATTTTATAGCACAATCATATGCTAGCTTTCTCACTTCTTCTGGCAAAAGTTCGAAGTAAATTGAGGCACATTTTAAAAGAGAGTCCACCATTATCTGTTCGTGCTCCGGACCAAACACTTGTCTCGATCTATAACCCAATCTCGGCGTCACACCATCAGTTTTCAACTTTTTGATGAAGCGAAATAACGTCCTGTGACAAATTTCGAGATCTCTTGCAACTGCTTATACCCTATCCTAAGGGTATATTAAGTTTGACACATAGTTTGTAACACAGAGAATGAATCGAGATAGACCCTATAAAGTATATGTATTCGTGAGCAGCATCAATAGCGAAATCGATTAAGCGATGACCGTCCGTCCGTCCGTCCGTATGTCACCGCTTTTTGGGCCTTAAATTTTGAGCTAGGACGATGAAATTTCATATCTGGGCTTCAGAGAAAAAGATACAGTGTAAGTGTAAATTTTTTTTTAATCCGCCCACTGCCACGCCCACTTTTTCATAACTTCACTAAATTATATGAAACCGAAAAATTTTGTTCAGATCAAATATTTAGGCATTAAGACTCCCTACAATCCACTCGCACAAAAGTTTTGGCCACGCCCACTTTTTGGGGGCGTTTTTATCATAAAACCGATTTTTGGGCCTTAAATTTTTAACTAGGACGCTGAAATTTCATATCTGGGCTTCTGACGAAAAGATACAGTAGAAGTGTAAAAATTTTTTAAATCCGCCCACTGCCACGCCCACTTTTTCATAACTTCACTAAATTATATGAAACCGAAAAATGTTGTTAAGTGTTAATATTTAGGTATTCAGATACCCTACAATTCACCCATAGAACAGTTTTGGCCACGCCCACTTTTTGGGCGCGCTTTCATCAAAAAACCAATTTTGATGAAATTTTACATGTCACATCCTCAAACGTTCGAGGTTATAGCCATATTTGAGTACAAAATGCAATTTGGCCACGCCCACTTTATAGAGAGGAGGATAGGGTATCAGACGATCCGTTCCAGACGGATTGTAGCTTTTCTGTATGTTTTTATTTTTCTTCCATCTTGAATAACTGCATCAGCTGCTCTTTGCAACAGTTCTACGGAAGTTTTACTTCGTTCTGTCTTTCGTTTATAGCTTCGCATTCTGAAACATGCAAAATTATACATACATATTAATAGAACATAATCCTACTGGGGTAAGTTGTTCCGGGGAACAATCAACCCCGAGTTGATGGAACTTCCAGTCCCGTATTTCATTTTGCACCAAAATCTTTAAATCTCAATTATAATACAAAACATTGCAAAAACGATACGAAATAATGATTTCTCAATATTTTTTACAAAATTTTATATATTATACATATTGATATATTTACAATTAATCGAAATAAACCAAAAAGATTAAGCATGAAAATAATTACTCACGTGATATTTAATGGCTCCGTCTAAACACCTACTGCAACGCTGTCACACGACTAACTAAAGCAGATGCCGTGCAAGTGCCGTTACCTAAGAGTGTGCAATACACCTCATACGTATCACTATATCCTTTCGTTTTTGAGTTATACTCATCGGAACAAAATGCCCCCGGAACTTCTCACCCCGCTCTCCCTTAACCGACTCCCTCCCTTCAAACCTCAGAAGCTATTATTTTCGGAACGAACCTATTCCCTCTGTCTCTTCTATACGCGATCTGGGTATTATCTTTGACAGGGAGCTTAACTTCCGTTCCCACATTGATCAAATTATACACAAGGCCAATTCCTCTCTCTTTTTATACCCTATCCTAAGGGTATATTAAGTTTGACACATAGTTTGTAACATAGAGAAATAGCATCGATAGCGAAATCGATTGAGCGATAACCCTCCGTCCGTCCGTCCGTATGTCACCGCTTTTTGGGCCTTAAATTTTGAACTAGGACGATGAAATTTCATATCTGGGCTTCTAAGAAAAAGATACAGTACAAGTGTAAAAATTTTTGAAATCCGCCCACTGCCACGCCCACTTTTTCATAACTTCACTAAATTATATGAAACCGAAAAATTTTGTTAAGACCAAATATTTAGGCATTCAGATTCCCTACAATCCACCCATACAAACATGTTGGCCACGCCCACTTTTTGGGGGCGTTTTCATCACAAAACCGATTTTTGGGCCTTAAATTTTTAACTAGGACGCTGAAATTTCATATCTGGGCTTCCAAGAAAACGATACAGTAGAAGTGTAAATTTTTTTTACATCCGCCCACTGCCACGCCTACTTTTTTATAACTTCACTAAATTATATGAATCCGAAAAATTTTGTTAAGACCAAATATTTGGGTATTTAGATTCCCTACAATTCCCTACAAGAGTTTTGGCCACGCCCACTTTTTGGGGGCGTTATCATCAAAAAACCTATTTTGACATTTTTAACATCCTCAAACGTTCGACATTATAGCTATATTTGAGTACAAAATGCAATTTGGCCACGCCCACTTAATAGAGAGGAGGATAGGGTATCATACGATCCGTTCCAGACGGATTGTAGCTTTTCTGTATGTTTCATAAAACGCTGGTCCAAAGAATTCTCGAACCCTTACTGTAAAGCGCTCGGTTTTCCACTCTTTTTAATTTCTTGGCTAAAATCGTACCTTGAAGAGCGACAGTACAGTATCTCTGACCTCAATTCAGTCACCTTGGTCCACTGATCTTTGTCTTAACAATAAACGATGTTGGTCACTTCATAAAATACTCATAGCTGTCTACCTATATTTACGCGGAGGACATGAAAATCATCAAGGTAATATCTATCCCCACAGATTCGCTCCTACTTCAAAACGACCTAAATTCTTTCTACACCTGGTGCGACAAAAACCTCTTAGAACTTAATGTCTGTAAAGGTCAATTCATTACCTTCTCCCGTAGGGGAGAGTGGGGTTGAAAGTTCCGATTTTTTTAAAAAACCAAAGAAAATACCTTCTGAATAAAGTCCAATCTTTGGGATTTTTGGACAAGTCAAAGCAGATTTATTCAAGATTAAGACTAGATGCACATATTTGCTAATTTGTTGTTTGTTTTTTTTTTTTTTTGCGCAAAGTCAGAGCGGAACAACTTGACCCATTGGGGGGCTGATTGTTCCGTGGTTGGGGCAAGTTGTTCTAGTCACATATTTCATTACCTGTGAACAAAATAATCCAAGTTTTTTAAAGGAAAACGCTAGTTTCATGAATGAGTGTTTCAGTTGGGTCCTGCTTGGTGGTTTTTATGCCATGAAGCTGGAATATTTAGCATCTGGAATTTTATAGCACAATCATATGCTAGCTTTCTCACTTCTTCTGGCAAAAGTTCGAAGTAAATTGAGGCACATTTTAAAAGAGAGTCCACCATTATTTGTTCGTGCTCCGGACCAAACACTTGTCTCGATCTATAACCCAATCTCGGCGTCACACCATCAGTTTTCAACTTTTTGATGAAGCGAAATAACGTCCTGTGACAAATTTCGAGATCTCTTGCAACTGCTTATACCCTATCCTAAGGGTATATTAAGTTTGACACATAGTTTGTAACACAGAGAATGAATCGAGATAGACCCTATAAAGTATATATATTCGTGAGCAGCATCAATAGCGAAATCGATTAAGCGATGACCGTCCGTCCGTCCGTCCGTATGTCACCGCTTTTTGGGCCTTAAATTGGAGCTAGGACGATGACATTTCATATCTGGGCTTCAGAGAAAAAGATACAGTGTAAGTGTAAATTTTTTTTTAATCCGCCCACTGCCACGCCCACTTTTTCATAACTTCACTAAATTATATGAAACCGAAAAATTTTGTTCAGATCAAATATTTAGACATTAAGACTCCCTACAATCCACTCGCACAAAAGTTTTGGCCACGCCCACTTTTTGGGGGCGTTTTTATCATAAAACCGATTTTTGGGCCTTAAATTTTTAACTAGGACGCTGAAATTTCATATCTGGGCTTCTGACGAAAAGATACAGTAGAAATGTAAAATTTTTTTAAATCCGCCCACTGCCACGCCCACTTTTTCATAACTTCACTAAATTATATGAAACCGAAAAATGTTGTTAAGTGTTAATATTTAGGTATTCAGATACCCTACAATTCACTCATAGAACAGTTTTGGCCACGCCCACTTTTTGGGCTTGCTTTCATCAAAAAACCAATTTTGATTAAATTTTACATGTCACATCCTCAAACGTTCGAGGTTATAGCCATATTTGAGTACAAAATGCAATTTGGCCACGCCCACTTTATAGAGAGGAGGATAGGGTATCAGACGATCCGTTCCAGACGGATTGTAGCTTTTCTGTATGTTTTTATTTTTCTTCCATCTTGAATAACTGCATCAGCTGCTCTTTGCAACAGTTCTACGGAAGTTTTACTTCGTTCTGTCTTTCGTTTATAGCTTCGCATTCTGAAACATGCAAAATTATACATACATATTAATAGAACATAATCCTACTGGGGTAAGTTGTTCCGGGGAACAATCAACCCCGAGTTGACGGAACTTCCAGTCCCGTATTTCATTTTGCACCAAAATCTTTAAATCTCAATTATAATACAAAACATTGCAAAAACGATACGAAATAATGATTTCTCAATATTTTTTACAAAATTTTATATATTATACATATTGATATATTTACAATTAATCGAAATAAACCAAAAAGATTAAGCATGAAAATAATTACTCACGTGATATTTAATGGCTCCGTCTAAACACCTACTGCAAATGTCACACGACTAACTAAAGCAGATGCCGTGCAAGTGCCGTTACCTAAGAGTGTGCAATACACCTCATACGTATCACTATATCCTTCCGTTTTTGAGTTATACTCATCGGAACAAAATGCCCCCGGAACTTCTCACCCCGCTCTCCCTTAACCGACTCCCTCCCTTCAAACCTCAGAAGCTATTATTTTCGGAACGAACCTATTCCCTCTGTCTCTTCTATACGCGATCTGGGTATTATCTTTGACAGGGAGCTTAACTTCCGTTCCCACATTGATCAAATTATACACAAGGCCAATTCCTCTCTCTTTTTATACCCTATCCTAAGGGTATATTAAGTTTGACACATAGTTTGTAACATAGAGAAATAGCATCGATAGCGAAATCGATTGAGCGATAACCCTCCGTCCATCCGTCCGTATGTCACCGCTTTTTGGGCCTTAAATTTTGAACTAGGACGATGAAATCATATCTGGGCTTCTGAGAAAAAGATACAGTACAAGTGTAAAAATTTTTGAAATCCGCCCACTGCCACGCCTACTTTTTTATAACTTCACTAAATTATATGAAACCGAAAAATTTTGTTAAGTCCAAATATTGAGGTATTCAGATTCCCTACAATTCACCCGTAGAAGAGTTTTGGTATTTCATTTTGCACCAAAATCTTTAAATCTCAATTATAATACAAAACATTGCAAAAACGATACGAAATAATGATTTCTCAATATTTTTTACAAAATTTTATATATTATACATATTGATATATTTACAATTAATCGAAATAAACCAAAAAGATTAAGCATGAAAATAATTACTCACGTGATATTTAATGGCTCCGTCTAAACACCTACTGCAACGATGTCACACGACTAACTAAAGCAGATGCCGTGCAAGTGCCGTTACCTAAGAGTGTGCAATACACCTCATACGTATCACTATATCCTTCCGTTTTTGAGTTATACTCATCGGAACAAAATGCCCCCGGAACTTCTCACCCCGCTCTCCCTTAACCGACTCCCTCCCTTCAAACCTCAGAAGCTATTATTTTCGGAACGAACCTATTCCCTCTGTCTCTTCTATACGCGATCTGGGTATTATCTTTGACAGGGAGCTTAACTTCCGTTCCCACATTGATCAAATTATACACAAGGCCAATTCCTCTCTCTTTTTATACCCTATCCTAAGGGTATATTAAGTTTGACACATAGTTTGTAACATAGAGAAATAGCATCAATAGCGAAATCGATTGAGCGATAACCGTCCGTCCGTCCGTCCGTATGTCACCGCTTTTTGGGCCTTAAATTTTGAACTAGGACGATGAAATCATATCTGGGCTTCTGAGAAAAAGATACAGTACAAGTGTAAAAATTTTTGAAATCCGCCCACTGCCACGCCTACTTTTTTATAACTTCACTAAATTATATGAAACCGAAAAATTTTGTTAAGTCCAAATATTGAGGTATTCAGATTCCCTACAATTCACCCGTAGAAGAGTTTTGGCCACGCCCACTTTTTGGGGCGTTTTCATCAAAAAACCGATTTTGATAAAATTTTACATGTAACATCCTCAAACGCTCGAGGTTATAGCCATATTTGAGTACAAAATGCAATTTGGCCACGCCCACTTTATAGAGAGGAGGATAGGGTATCATACGATCCGTTCCAGACGGATTGTAGCTTTTCTGTATGTTTCATAAAACGCTGGTCCAAAGAATTCTCGAACCCTTACGCAACAAAATCCCTTTACATTACCTTTGTCAGACCGCTCCTTGAATACGCCAGTCAAGTTTAGTCACCATTTCACGGCACCCACTCCCTTAGAATCGTAACTGTAGAGCGCATGTTTATCCATTTTGCCTACGTAGTCTACCTTAGGCCGACAACCATATCTAACCCTCCTCGATGAGTCAATCAAAAATCGTCAAACCCTCGATTTTCATTTTTTCTATTTTCTTCAGGATATAGACCTTTTCGCCGTTTGACGTTTAACTTTCCTATACCCGCGCATTACTGAGACCGACAAATTACTTTTAATTTTAAGAGGCTTAATAGAAAGACTGGCATTTGTTTGTTAAATACAACAACGGATATAAACTTGTTTTATTTCTTTAACAATATATCAGTCTACTGATTAAAAAACATTTCATAAAAATATTCGAAGTAAAAGAGATACTACGGGCTCTTGACTTTCGGTCCCAGAGACCGTGCGATTTTTTTTTTTTGACGCGGGTATAGGAAGGTTAAGCTGTTACAGACTTTTGGTGGCCAAACAAATGGCGAAATTGGGCGAAATCGTATGAAGATCTATTAAAAATGGAAAGAATTGTATAATGTGCGATATTTGTTATATATTTTGAACTTTTTTCAAAGCGTTATACATAACGAACCTTCCCGCAGAAATACCAATCGGCAACCGATCCCAGAAACCAAATGTATTAATAAAACAAAATTTGTATGTTATTTTGCGTTCTACACCTTCACATACCTTCGAGGTTTTCATGGTATCTCAATCCAAAAACTTACAGAAAAGCTACAATCCGTCTGGAACGGATAGTACCCTATCCTCCGTTCTATCGAGCGCCTATAAAGTGGGCCTGGCCGTATTACAATTTATTTACTGAATTAAGATGATAACTTCAAAAGTTAGAGGATGTTATACATATGTGGAATTTCACCTAAATCGGTTTTTTGATGAAAACACCCCCAAATTGGGCGTGGCCAAAACTGTTTTATGGGTGAATTGAAGGAAATCTGAATACCTAAATATTTGGTCTTAACAAAATTTTTCGGTTTCATATAAGGGGAGAGTACGATAACTTTGGCGCCAAAAATTGATAACGGTTTTTCGTAGAGGGGTCAAAAACAAGCATTTTTTACTATGGGAGGGGGGGGTCTATCTCGCCCCGTTTAGGAGGTAGGGGGAATTTTAGAAAAAATGACTTAAAATGAAAAAAAAAATATTAAAAAACATACAGAAAAGCTACAATCCGTCTGGAACGGATCGTCTGATACCCTATCCTCCTCTCTATAAAGTGGGTGTGGCCAAATTGCATTTCGTACTCAAATATGGCTATAACCTCGGACGTTTGAGGATGTTACATGTAAAATTTTATCAAAATCGGTTTTTTGATGAAAACGCCCACAACAAGTGGGTGTGGCCAAAACTGTTCTATGGGTGAATTGTAGGGAATCTGAATACCTAAATATTTGGTCTTAAGAAAATTTTTCGGTTTCATATAATTTAGTGAAGTTATAAAAAGTAGGCGTGGCTGTATGCGGATGTAAAAAAAATGTACACTTCTACTGTATCTTTTCGTTAGAAGCCCAGATATGAAATTTCATCGTCCTAGCTCAAAATTTAAGGCCCAAAAAGCGGTGACATACGGACGGACGGACGGACGGTCATCGCTCAATCGATTTCGCTATTGATGCTGATCACGAATATATATACTTTATATGGTCTATCTCGATTATTTCTCTATGTTACAAACTATGTGTCAAACTTAATATACCCTTAGGATAGGGTATAAACAACGGCAACACCTACAATGAAGTACTATACCGGTTTTCAAAGCCAGAAACCTGTTCTTTAATCCTAAATTTAAAGTAAATTATTTACGTCAATAGTTTTTGAAAAATTCGCATGCAAACTCAAAATTTTGATAAAAAAAATGAAAAAAAAAAGTTTAGACCAATTTTTTTCAAAATTGTGAAATGAAGTGTTACATTTTCTTTTTGTGGAAAATGCCTATATCAATTCTGAATCGAACATAAAACATACAGAAAAGCTACAATCCGTCTGGAACGGATCGTATGATACCCTATCCTCCTCTCTATAAAGTGTTCGTGGTCAAATTGCATTTTGTACTCAAATATAGCTATAATGTCGAACGTTTGAGGATGTTACATGTAAAATTTTATCAAAACAGGTTTTTTGATGATAACGCCCCCAAAAAGTGGGCGTGGCCAAAACTGTTCTATGGGTGAATTGTAGGGACTCTGAATACCCAAATATTTGGTCTTAACAAAATTTTTCGGTTTCATGTAATTTAGTGAAGTTATAAAAAAGTAGGCGTGGCAGTGGGCGGATGTAAAAAACTTTTACACTTGTACTGTATCTTTTTCTTGGAAGCCCAGATA
Source organism: Xylota sylvarum (assembly GCA_905220385.1). Lineage (NCBI taxonomy): Eukaryota > Metazoa > Arthropoda > Insecta > Diptera > Syrphidae > Xylota > Xylota sylvarum. Next base: position 76,559,831 of record LR999958.1, on the reverse strand, counting down.
TGAAATTTCAGCGCCCTAGTTAAAAATTTAAACCCCAAAAATCGGTTTTGTGATGAAAACGCCCCCAAAAAGTGGGCGTGGCCAAAACTTTTGTATGGGTGGATTGTAGGAAATCTGAATGCCTAAATATTTGGCCTTAACAAAATTTTTCGGTTTCATATAATTTAGTGAAGTTATGAAAAAGTGGGCGTGGCAGTGGGCGGATTTCAAAAATGTTTACACTTGTACTGTATCTTTTTCTCAGAAGCCCAGATATGAAATTTCATCGTCCTAGCTCAAAATTTAAGGCCCAAAAAGCGGTGACATACGGACGGACGGTCATCGCTCAATCGATTTCGCTATTGATGCTGATCGCGAATATACATATATACTTTATAGGGTCTATCTGGATTATTTCTCTATGTTACAAACTATGTGTCAAACTTAATATACCCTTAGGATAGGGTATAAACATACAGAAAAGCTACAATCCGTCTGGAACGGATCGTCTGATACCCTATCCTCCTCTCTATAAAGTGGGCGTGGCCAAATTGCATTTTCTACTCAAATATGGCTATAACCTCGAGCGTTTGAGGATGTTACATGTAAAATTTTATCAAAACAGGTTTTTTGATGATAACGCCCCCAAAAAGTGGGCGTGGCCAAAACTGTTCTATGGGTGAATTGTAGGGAATCTAAATACCTCAATATTTGGACTTAACAAAATTTTTCGGTTTCATATAATTTAGTGAAGTTATAAAAAAGTAGGCGTGGCAGTGGGCGGATTTAAAAAAAATGTACACTTCTACTGTATCTTTTTCTCAGAAGCCCAGATATGAAATTTCAGCGTCCTAGCTCAAAATTTAAGGCCCAAAAAGTGGTGACATACGGACGGACGGACGGACGGACGGACGGACGGACGGACGGACGGACGGACGGTCATCGCTCAATCGATTTCGCTATTGATCACGAATATATATACTTTATAGGGTCTATCTCGATTATTTCTCTATATTACAAACAATGTGTCAAGCTTAATATACCCTTAGGATAGGGTATAAAAACCGAATGGTTTTATGTCTTCTATTTTTTGAGAAAATTCAAAATTACTAAAACTACCTTTTTATGAGATTTTTGTTTTTTGGTCTTTACCGTGATATCACTTTGAGGATTAATGATGTAAGGTACAGCAAATCATTTAGCGTTACACAGAATGTACCATGAGGAGGTAGACTTGCATTGAATTCCGCGCCCCAGTCATTCAGTTTGTGAATATCACTACCTCAAACTCCTCATAGTAAAAGTTTTCGTGAGTCCCATATAAAGCGACATTAGACCAATTTGGCTTTATGTGACTTACATACATGCATAAACAGTGCAATATGCAACTGTAACCCCCCTACTTGGGCTCACTGCTGGATTTAGAGTAGATACGAGGTTGGCTGTATCCACAGTTTCTTTATATCCATGTAACTTTGCATATACCATCTTTGCACCTACCCCAAATCCTACAGTGACTCCAAGCAGGGGGGTTGCAGGGGGGCAGGATGCCCCCCCATACATATTGCACTGTTTATGCATATAAGTGACATACATAAATCCAAATTGGTCTAATGCCGCTTTATCAAAGTGGAAACATTTGCTTTGGCCTTATTTCACAGACAATGATCGGAAGTGAAATAATCCCGAATTTCAAAAGTTGGATTCCAACTTGAGAAATTCGGCCTTATTTCGCTTCCATAAATTGAAATAAAGCCGAATATCGAAATTCACGGCACCGCCAAAAAACAAAACAAAAACATACAGAAAAGCTACAATCCGTCTGGAACGGATCGTCTGATACCCTATCCTCCTCTCTATAAAGTGGGCGTGGCCAAATTGCATTTTGTACTCAAATATAGCTATAATGTCGAACGTTTGAGGATGTTACATGTAAAATTTTATCAAAATCGGTTTTTTGATGAAAACGCCCCCAAAAAGTGGGAGTGGTAGTGGGCGGATGTAAAAAAAATTTACACTTCTACTGTATCTTTTCGTCATAAGCCCAGATATGAAATTTCAGCGTCCTAGTTAATAATTTAAGGCCCAAAACTCGGTTTTGTGATGAAAATGCCCCCAAAAGGTGGGCGTGGCCAAAACTTTTGTATGAGTGGATTGTAGGCAGTCTGAATGCCTAAATATTTGGTCTTAACAAAATTATTCGGTTTCATATAATTTAATGAAGTTATGAAAAAGTGGGCGTGGCAGTAGGCGGATTTAAAAAATTTTTACACTTGTACTGTATCTTTTTCTCAGAAGCCCAGATATGAAATTTCATCGTCCTAGCTCAAAATTTAAGGCCCAAAAAGCGGTGACATACGGACGGACGGACGGACGTACGGTCATCGCTCAATCGATTTCGCTATTGATGCTGATCACGAATATATATACTTTATAATGTCTATCTCGATTATTTCTCTATGTTACAAACTATGTGTCAAACTTAATATACCCTTAGGATAGGGTATAAATAGTAATTTTCAACTAGAAGACATAAAACCATTAGGTTTTTATACCCTATCCTAAGGGTATATTAAGTTTGACACATAGTTTGTAACATAGAGAAATAATCGAGATAGACCCTATAAAGTATATATATTCGTGATCAGCATCAATAGCGAAATCGATTGAGCGATGACCGTCCGTCCGTCCGTCCGTCCGTCCGTATGTCACCGCTTTTTGGGCTTTAAATTTTGAGCTAGGACGATGAAATTTCATATCTGGGGTTCCAAGAAAAAGATACAGTACAAGTGTAAAATTTTTTTACATCCGCCCACTGCCACGCCTACTTTTTTATAACTTCACTAAATTATATGAAACCGAAAAATTTTGTTAAGACCAAATATTTAGGCATTCAGACTCCCTACAATCCACCCATACAAAAGTTTTGGCCACGCCCACTTTTTGGGGGCGTTATCATCAAAAAACCTGTTTTGATAAAATTTTACATGTAACATCCTCAAACGTTCGACATTATAGCTATATTTGAGTACAATATGCAATTTGGCCATGCCCACTTTATAGAGAATAGGATAGGGTATCATACGATCCGTTCCAGACGGATTGTAGCTTTTCTGTATGTTTCAATAATGTTTTTTTTCATTTTAAGTAATTATACCCTATCCTAAGGGTATATTAAGTTTGACACATAGTTTGTAACATAGAGAAATAATCGGGATAGACCCTATAAAGTATATATATTCGTGATCAGCATCAATAGCGAAATCGATTGAGCGATGACCGTCCGTCCGTCCGTATGTCACCGCTTTTTGGGCCTTAAATTTTGAGCTTGGACGATGAAATTTCATATCTGGGCTTCTGAGAAAAAGATACAGTACAAGAGTAAAAATTTTTTAAATCCGCCCACTGCCACGCACACTTTTTCATAACTTCACTAAATTATATGAAACCGAAAAAATTTGTTAAGACCAAATATTTTTGTATTTAGATTCCCTACAATCTACTCATACAAAAATTTTGGCCACGCCCACTTTTTGGGGGCGTTTTCATCACAAAACCGATTTTGTTCCTTAAATTTTTAACTAGGACGCTGAAATTTCATATCTGATCTTCCAAGAAAAAGATACAGTACAAGTGTAAAAATTTTTTAAATCCGCCCACTGCCACGCCCACTTTTTCATAACTTCACTAAATTATATGAAACCGAAAAATTTTGTTAAGACCAAATATTTAGGCATTCAGATTCCCTACAATCCACCCATACAAAAGTTTTGGCCACGCCCACTTTTTGGGGGCGTTTTCATCACAAAACCGATTTTTGGGCCTTAAATTTTTAACTAGGACGCTGAAATTTCATATCTGGGCTTCCAAGAAAAAGATACAGTACAAGTGTAAAATTTTTTTACATCCGTCCACTGCCACGCCTACTTTTTTATAACTTCACTAAATTATATGAAACCGAAAAATTTTGTTAAGACCAAATATTTAGGCATTCAGATTCCCTACAATCCACCCATACAAAAGTTTTGGCCACTCCCACTTTTTGGGGGCGTTATCATCAAAAAACCTATTTTGATAAAATTTTACATGTAACATCCTCAAACGTTCGACATTATAGCTATATTTGAGTACAATATGCAATTTGGCCATGCCCACTTTATAGAGAGGAGGATAGGGTATCATATGATCCGTTCCAGACGGATTGTAGCTTTTCTGTATGTTTTTTTTAGTGTTCGAATTGCGTGGGGTGTTTAAAGGAAAACACTTCCTTTCGCGATACACCCCCCTTCTTACAATAGGGTCTATCTCGATTATTTCTCTATGTTACAAACTATGTATCAAACTTAATATGTATAACCTTAGGATAGGGTATAAACATAGTATACCACGCGCAATTTGTTAGGGCTGATAGAAAGGAAGTAGGGTTATATGAATTGTACCTTTTCTGTATGTTTTTATTGGCATGTTAAGGACATACATATGTACATTAAAAATCAGGGAAACGCTAATTTGGTTACAGAGACTATTATCAATTATCTTAATGTAAAGGTACATACATATATTACTTCTTTTATATTAATATCATCGTATCAATTGTATTTACGTACTTATATGTGTGTGTTTTTTCATTATAGGACATGATGAATTTGTGGATGAATCAACAGGGATTTCCTTTAATAAAGGTTTTAAAATCGGGAAATAACATAACATTATCACAAAGTCCTTTTAAGCCCGATGTGTCTAAAAGTGTTAAGGGTACTAACATAAGTTATAACAACAATACGTCTGAAACTATGAAATTATCAAAGCGAAAGAGTGACAATACAATAAAATGGATATTTCCCGTAACTTATGTAACAAACAACAATAATGCCTCAGTACAAATATGGATGAATAACTTAGAAGGTAGGTTAAATTTTGTTTATTTTGTGTACTCTATTCGGGTAACTAACGGCGAAAAACTTAACAAAACAACGTAACTTAAAGTCACAAACAGTCAAAAATGGTTTATATTAGACCCTATCTCTTTTTTTGCATATCAGCCCAACAGACGCGAACCTGACTTTGCTAATTTTTCAATTAGCTTAACATCATTGAAAGTGGGCTCGTGACACCATGGTTGACTACATAGGCAATGACAATAAAGGAATCAATATGTACTAGTTTACTACCTGCTAGAATATAAAATATTGAGTTGAATAATGCAATACATTCACGTGTTGGCCATCAATTGATGAGCGCCAGCGTCTCCTCCAATGTTTCTTAATGAATCGTTTGAGTCTTGGTTGATTGACAAACATTAGTAAAATGATCCAAGCATTTCCGGTACAGTGGACTTTGTTTTTGGAATCCCTTCTTCTTCATGTCCGAATATTTCTTCATATTTTGTACTGCATCCACTTTCATTTGCGGCGCAGCGGTCAATTGTTTGCTCCAATGTTTCATCTGCATTCTCAAACAGCTTTGCTTGCAAACTTTTATCAGCTACACAAAATATAATGCGATCACGAAGCATGTGTTCTGTATAAGACTATTGACACCCAGTGCATGTAAATTCGCAGGGACGCATCTGTAATCTCAACTCTGTTTCAAACTCATTCAGTAAATGGTTGTCGCTCATTTTTTTCTGGCCACTTCGAAGTTCATTGGCGCGGGGATTGCTAATTCCTTTTTACAAATCTTTTCAATTGCTGCTATTACAAAAGTCGAACGAGGACACTGATGCTCGCTGAAGAGAAAATGATTGGAAAGTTCGTTAGTAATTTCCATTTCTTTTTTCTTTTTTGAAGCTCGATATTTAACGCTTTTTCTTAAAAGTACAGATCAAGCCTGACACCATGTATTATCCACGTGTAAGAAACCCCAAAGTGAGTGCCGTGGCTCAGTAGTTAGTGCGTCGTACTACTGAACTTCCACGCTCCCATCTGTCGCGAGCATTTAACAAAGATCTGAGAGTATAACAGTTACGAGAAAGCGTCGCAGACCAAAATTGCTTTCGAAAACGATAAAAGTAGGATCTTCGTTATTCGTGTATCTATCTATCTATCTATCTATCTATCTTTTTTTTACGTAGAAAGGTGGGAATCTTTTAAAGACGAAACTAAGCCCGTACTCAGTAACAGTGTGGGATTTCCTCCCACTAAACCCACCTCCCCTTCTACCCCTGGTCCTTGCGGCATTGTCGTCAAGCATTTCATTGCGAGGGGGGACTTCAGCCTTATTCATTCAAGTTGGCAGCCTGCTAATTGTAGTCACAGTGTCGCTAACTGCGACCCAAGCCTCTTCCCTGCTCATCATCTGCCTGGTGAAGTTGTCTGGGGTTAAATACTCGCCCAATTGGTTTACCAGCAGATGCCGTTCTTCGTAACAACGTAGGCAGTGGATCATGATGTGTTCCGCATCCTCCACTGCTTCCGTGCACGTTGGACAAAAGGGGTTGTCGTCGTGTCCAAATTTGTGCAGGTAGGCTCTGAAGCATCCATGGCCAGTATGCATCTGGGTCAGGTAGAAATTCAGCTCCACATGCTTTCTATTAATTCAGGCGTCTACATTGGGTATCAATCTATGCGTCCACCTGCCTTTGTCACCATCTCTCCTTGGTGGTACTTCAGTACTACTTCGAATTGTTACTGTTGCCGATGTCCCACTGATACGGTATTTCTGTTGCACTTCTTTGGCAAGAAGGTCTATTGGTACCATGCCGGCTACTACACAAGTTGTTTGGAAGGAAGGAAGCTGCATACTCTCAACGCATTGCTTCTGTAGGCTACCTCAGTCTTCTTTATGTATGATTTTGTTTTCATGGCACCAGCCCGGCAACTCTTACTAAGTGTAATCCCTTCTTATGTCTCGGTGCCCCGATATTCGGCATTATCCTTGATGGGGCAGACGTTGCCTTTGCTGCCTTTTCATTTAAGGTAATGCCAAGGTACTTCAGCTCTGATTTGGAACCTACGACGTGATCGCCCACGGTTACTCTTATAGTCTCCGTGACTCGCCGATAACTTCATTGCAGTCATGCTCCAACTCCTCCCTTTGCTTGTTTACTACAACAATTGCTATTTCATCAGCGAAGCCAATTATTTTCGAAGACCTCGGGTTCCAAGTCTGAGCACGTCATCATACATTAGGTTCCCCAGTGGCGGACCTAATACGGAGCCTTGAGGAACGCCGCCTGTGACGTTATACTACCTCGTTCCATCGTCGGTGTCGTAGAGCAGTATTCTGTTTCTAAAATAGTCCGTCACTATCTTATGCAGGCATTCTGATACTCTCTTGTGCTCGCAAGGGCATCAATTGATTGCTGCTTTTAAGGCAATGTTAGGGATTCCATCGACACCAGGCGCCTTTTTGTCCTTCATTTTTGAACAGACTTGCAGGACTTCGTCTGTGGTGACGAGGGGCATTGGTAACACCCCCGTCGTAGTTCCCCTCTCCGTTTGTTTCTCCATTTCTTGTTGTCGTGGGAAGAGTACAGCCACTACGTTTTCGAGAAACTCTCTGGACGTAGGCGCGGGTTTTGGACCACCTTTCAGCTTCATCATCACCACTTGGTAACCCGTTTTCCCCACGGGTTTTGGTCGGCTTCGTTGCCATGGCTGCTGTGTTCTCTGGAGCGGTGGTACAATCTGAGAGCCCTGCGGCACTCTGCGCGTAGTCTGGCGATTTCGTCGTTCCACCAGTAAACTGGTGGTCGCCGCGCGTTTGTTTTTTTCTGTCGCATGGATGCATCACAGGCGCGTGTCAATCCTCCTCTAAGCTGATTCGCCTTGTCGGCGGCTGGTCCACAAAGGGACATATCTTCCATCATCAGCTGGAATCCTTCAATGTGCAGAGTGTGTGGTTTCCATCCCCTTTTCCGCGCCTGCCTTCTCTGCTCTCTTCCATTTTCAATGGGGCTGGGTTGTAGCTGAAACTTGATCGCCTGGTGGTCGCTATGCGTGCTCATAAAGGTGATGTCTATTATTGACCCCCTTCCGTTATTACTGAAAGTGAGCTCGCTCCCAGAATTCGCGAGAACTATATCCAACGATGCGAATGCCTCCAGGAGTGTTCTTCCTCTGGTATTTGTGGTACGTGAACCCTACTCTACCGCCCACGCATTGAAATCGCCTGAAATAACGACGCGGTTTCTTCCTCTTGCGGTGGTTGCGATGTTGTCAACCATTCACTCGAATTGTTCTTGTGTGATGCTGGGTGGAGCGTAGCAGTTAAAGAAGCATATGCCATTCACTTTGGTCCACACGAAGCCTGCCTGGTGCGTCGTCATTTTCTCTTCGAATGCTCGTTGGTAGTACATCCATATAGCTGCTTTGCCTGAAGTGTCCGCTGTTCACACACTCTTATTAAGCTGCTTGTAGGGCTCACTGAGTATTGCGATATCCGCATCGTACTCTCGGACCGTCTGTGTAAGTAGTTCCTGAGCTGCCTCGCAATGATTAAGGTTAAGTTGGATAACCTCCATATTCGCTTCTGGGGAGCGTTCAGCGTAAGCTGGAATGCAGGGCATCTTATGCTTCCAGTACTGTGCCTGGCGCTATGACCACTTCCTTTACATAGCATACATTCCGGCTCTAAGGAGCAATCCTTTGCCTTGTGTCCCTTTCCATCGCATCTGTAGCAGTGTTCAGACCGATCTTCACTCTTGCAGTTCATTGCGCGGTGGCCATATCCGAGGTATCGGTAACATTGCCGATTAAGTTTTTCTCTTAATCGGCCATTTACCCACCCGATTCTGCTTTTTCCTGCCGAAAGCGCCTTGTTGGCGGTGCTTGTTGGAAGGCTTACTAGTGCAGTCTGCGTCCCGGCATAGGTTTTCCTCATGGACTTTATTGCAGTTTCCGGTATCGGCTTTTGTAATTCAAACTGCTCCGAGAGGGCTAAAGTGATCAAGATCCTTCACCTCTATTGTGACCTCATGTGTCATGGTTTTGACTTTGGCTTTTGTTTCCAAGATCTTCTCCACTTGTTGCTGGAAGTCCGAAGTGTGAGTATCTGCTGTTTTTTTCAGTTGCAGCAATAATTCTCCTTTCATGGTCTTTCGAACGTATTCAACATTTTTTCCCAGTTCTTTTAGTGAGAGGTGGGTTTATACCCTCCTCAACATGTCCGCTTATGAAACATCTCCTGTTGCCTTTATTACAAGCGCATCGGGTCGGGTTGGTTTCCTTCTCTGTTTTTCACGTCCCTTCACCTGCTTCTTTGCTGGCCCTTGACTCTTCGTCGCTTTTTGTTGATGATCTAAGTTCGAAGATCCTCCATCCGCCTGTGTCTCCGGTTTTTTCATTTTGGCTCAGGCAAGTGCCGTTTTTGCGTGCTCGCTTACCTTTTTGGCTTGGGAGTTGTGTCTCTCCTCCTTTTATTGGTTGGTGTCGCCTGCTTTCCGGAATTCTGGGCAGGAGTCCGCGCGAGCCCGCTAGCGCTATCCTTCCCAATCCTAATCATCGCACTGCAGCTCATTTACCCATCTGGGTACTTTGGGACAAGAGTTCGTGCCTCATTCCGATCATACTCCTGGCTATTCCATATTTCTCCACTGTTTTATAGTGAGTCCGAATTGAACTAACCAGTCTCCTAATTTCGTGATGCACGTTGTTTTTTCACTGGATGAAATCCATTAGTTCGGTGATCTTGCTGCCGAGGATTTTCATCGCATCACTCTGCCGATTTAGTTTATTCAGTCTGGGACTTGTGTCCGTTTTCATCTCCGCTTCAGTGGATTTTTCCGTGCTTTTGGAAGTACTGGGACCAGTGGGTTCGGTACTGTACTATTTTTCCACTGGTGTTGGCTTTTCCGGCGGTCTGGAAACCAGCGAACTTCTCCTAAATGGGGCACCTAAACAGTGAGCACCTTTTCTCCTTGTAAATAATTTTTTTTTTATTTAATTAAATTTTCTGTGTTTTTTTGTGTTTCTTCTGGTGTTTGATTTTTTTGTTGTCCCCACTCAAAGCCGCTATCTCCGTCCGGATGTGTATTCACCTATGTATATGATCCCATGGTTGTATACGCAGGCTACCTACCTACCTAATAACCTACCTACCTACCTACCTACCTACCTACCTACCTACCTACCTACCTACCTACCTACCTACCTACCTACCTACCTACCTACCTACCTACCTACCTACCTACCTACCTACCTACCTCCCTACCTACCTACCTACCTACCTACCTACCTATTTACCTACCTACCTACCTACCTACCTACACCTACCTACCTACCTACACCTACCTACCTACCTACCTACCTACCTACCTACCTACCTACCTACCTCCCTACCTACCTACCTAGCTACCTACCTACCTACCTACCTACCTATTTACCTACCTACCTACCTACCTACCTACCTACCTACCTACCTACCTACCTACACCTACCTACCTACCTACACCTACCTACCTACCTACCTACCTACCTACCTACCTACCTACCTATCTACCTACCTACCTACCTACCTACCTACCTACCTACCTATACATATATTCGTGATCAGCATCAATAGCAAAATCGATTGAGCGATGTCCGTCCGTTCGTCCGTATGTCACCGCTCTTTGGGCCTTAAATTTTGAGCTAAGAGGATGAAATTTAATATCTGGGCTTCTGAGAAAAAGATGCAGTATAAGTGTAAATTTTTTTTAAATCCGCCCACTGTCACGCCCACTTTTTCATAACTTCATTAAATTATGTGAAACCGAAAAATTTTGTTAAGACCAAATATCTAGGCATTCAGACTCCCTACAATCCACTCATACAAAAGTTTTGTACACGCCCACTTTTTGGGCTCGTTTTCATCACAAAACCGATTTTTGAGCCTTAAATTTTTAACTAGGACGCTGAAATTTCATATCTGGGCTTCTGACGAAAAGATGCAGTAGAAGTGTACATTTTTTTTTACATCCGCCCACTGCCACGCCTACTTTTTTATAACTATACTAAATTATATGAAACCGAAAAATTTTGTTAAGTCCAAATATTTAGGTATTCAGATTCCCTACAATCCATCCATACAAAAGTTTTGGCCACGCCGACTTTTTGGGGCGTTTTCATCAAAAAACCGATTTTGATAAAATTTTACATGTAACATCCTCAAACGTTCGAGGTTATAGCCATATTTGAGTACAAAATGCAATTTGGCCACGCCCACTTTATAGAGAGGAGGATAGGGTATCATACGATCCGTTCCAGACGGATTGTAGCTTTTCTGTATGTTTTTCTAATCGAATTATATTAGTCTTTAATTTACAACTAACGATGTTACTATTATTCTTAACTTAATTAAAAAACATACAGAAAAGCTACAATCCGTCTGGAACGGATCGTATGATACCCTATCCTCCTCTCTATAAAGTGGGCGTGGCCAAATTGCATTTTATACTCAAATATAGCTATAATGTCGAACATTTGAGGATGTTACATGTAAAATTTTATCAAAATTGGTTTTTTGATGATAACGCCCCCAAAAAGTGGGCGTGGCCAAAACTGTTCTATGGGTGAATTGTAGGGAATCTAAATACCCAAATGTTTGGTCTTAACAAAAATTTTCGGTTTCATATAATTTAGTGAAGTTATAAAAAAGTAGGCGTGGCAGTGGGCGGATGTAAAAAAATTTTACACTAGTATTGTATCTTTTTCTCGGAAGCCCAGATATGAAATTTCAGCGTCCTAGTTAAAAATTTAAGGCCCAAAAATCGGTTTTGTGATGAAAACGCCCCCAAAAAGTGGGCGTGGCCAAAACTTTTGTATGGGTGGATTGTAGGGAATCTGAATCCCTAAATATTTGGTCTTAACAAAATTTTTCGGTTTCATATAATTTAGTGAAGTTATGAAAAAGTGGGCGTGGCAGTGGGCGGATTTAAAAAATTTTTACACTTGTACTGTATCTTTTTCTCAGAAGCCCAGATATGAAATTTCATCGTCCTAGCTCAAAATTTAAGGCCCAAAAAGCGGTGACATACGGACGGACGGACGGACGGTCATCGCTCAATCGATTTCGCTATTGATGCTGATCACGAATATATATACTTTATATGGTCTATCTCGATTATTTCTCTATGTTACAAACTATGTGTCAAACTTAATATACCCTTAGGATAGGGTATAAACATACAGAAAAGCTACAATCCATCTGGAACGGATCGTATGATACCCTATCCTCCTCTCTATAAAGTGGGCGTGGCCAAATTGCATTTTGTACTCAAATATAGCTATAACCTCGAACGTTTGAGGATGTTACATGTAAAATTTTATCAAAATCGGTTTTTTGATGAAAACGCCCCAAAAAGTCGGCGTGGCCAAAACTTTTGTATGGATGGATTGTAGGGAATCTGAATACCTAAATATTTGGACTTAACAAAGTTTTTCGGTTTCATATAATTTAGTATAGTTATAAAAAAGTAGGCGTGGCAGTGGGCGGATGTAAAAAAAAATGTACACTTCTACTGCATCTTTTCGTCAGAAGCCCAGATATGAAATTTCAGCGTCCTAGTTAAAAATTTAAGGCTCAAAAATCGGTTTTGTGATGAAAACGAGCCCAAAAAGTGGGCGTGTACAAAACTTTTGTATGGGTGGATTGTAGGGAATCTGAATGCCTAAATATTTGGTCTTAACAAAATTTTTCGGTTTCATATAATTTAGTGAAGTTATGAAAAAGTGGGCGTGGCAGTGGGCGGATTTAAAAAAATTTTACACTTGTACTGTATCTTTTTCTCAGAAGCCCAGATATGAAATTTAATCGTCCTAGCTCAAAATTTAAGGCCCAAAAAGCGGTGACATACGGACGGACGGACGGACGGTCATCGCTCAATCAATTTCGGTATTGATGCTGATCACGAATATATATACTTTATAGGGTCTATCTCGATTATTTCTCTATGTTACAAACTATGTGTGAAACTTAATATACCCTTAGGATAGGGTATAAACAGTAAAATAAAACATACAGAAAAGCTACAATCCGTCTGGAACGGATCGTATGATACCCTATCCTCCTTTCTGTAAAGTGGGCGTGGCCAAATTGCATTTCGTACTCAAATATGGCTATAACGTCGAACGTTTGAGGATGTTAAATGTAAAATTTTATCAAAATCGGTTTTTTGATGAAAACGCCTCCAAAAAGTAGGCGTGGCCAAAACTGTTCTATGGATGAATTGTAGGGAATCTGAATACCTAAATATTTGGACTTAACAAAATTTTTCGGTTTCATATAATTTAGTGAAGTTATAAAAAAGTAGGCGTGGCAGTGCGCGGATGTAAAAACAATTTACACTTCTACTGTATCTTTTCGTCAGAAGCCCAGATATGAAATTTCTGCGTCCTAGTTAGAAATTTAAGGCCCAAAAATCGGTTTTGTGATGAAAACGCCCCCAAAAAGTGAGCGTGGCCAAAACTTTTGTATGGGTGGATTGTAGGGAATCTGAATGCCTCAATATTTGGTCCTAACAAAATTTTTCGGTTTCATATAATTTAATGAAGTTATGAAAAAGTGGGCGTCTCAGTGGGCGGATTTAAAAAAATTTTACGCTTGTACTGTATCTTTTTCTCAGAAGCCCAGATATGAAATTTCATCGTCCTAGCTCAAAATTTAAGGCCCAAAAAGCGGTGACATACGGACGGACGGACGGACGGTCATCGCTCAATCGATTTCGCTATTGATGCTGATCACGAATATATATACTTTATAGGGTCTATCTCGATTAGTTCTCTATGTTACAAACGTTGTGTCAAACTTAATATACCCTTAGGATAGGGTATAATCAGAGATCATCAAAAAATAAGTAGACAAAACTAAAGCACATACACCCTATATTACGAACAACTCGCCCGTATTTAGTCAATTTTACCGTTTACTTCCAATATCCTACAATTTTACCGTTGCTTTTTCTCAAGCATGATATTATCAATGGGAAAAGCAATTAGTTGTGTGTCATCGGCATTGCATATCGAACATTAGAATTAAAATTAGAAAAAGTGATAAAATGGTGCGCAATAAGTATTGCAAGCATCTAAACGAAAAAATTGTGTCCGATTTTAATAACGGCGAATCAGTAACATTTATTGCCAAAAAGTTTGTCATAAGCTATACCGTGATTTCCCGCATAAGTGATCTACAGACAGTTGGAGTAAACGGTCGTACTCCCGGGAAGTAAAACACAAAGTGAGACATACATACATATATATGAACAAAAAAAAAAAAAAAAACACTAAATTAAAGCAAAAGCTTAAAAACGAAAAAAAAAAAACATTTCCGTCTATATTTTGGTCGGAAAAAATAAAAAAAAAAAAAAAAAACAATAAAGCAGGTGAAAAAGGACACGAAAATGGCATCTCCTTCAAGGGGGAAAAAACAATGGATTTCCCAGAAATCTCGCGAAAAGAGTTTTTGGAAGCCATAGAGCTCGCAAAAAAATATAAAGAGGAAGTGATTGCACTAAAAAATAATAAGTGAAATGCAAGATAGTGACAGTGACGCTTCATTCCAAACAAAAAGTAATAAACGTAAAAAAACAAACAAACATACGGAAAAGCTACAATCTCTGGAACGGATCGTCTGATACCCTATCCTCCTCTCTATAAAGTGGGCTTGGCCAAATTGCATTTTGTACTCAAATATGGCTATAACCCCGAACGTTTGAGGATGTTACATGTAAAATTTTATCAAAATCGGTTTTTTGATGAAAACGCCCCCAAAAAGTCGGCGTGGCCAAAACTGTTCTACGGGTGAATTGTAGGGAATCTGAATACCTAAATATTTGGACTTAACAAAATTTTTCGGTTTCATATAATTTAGTGAAGTTATAAAAAAGTAGGCGTGCCAGTGGGCGGATTTAAAAAAAATTTACACTTCTACTGTATCTTTTCGTCAGAAGCCCAGATATGAAACATCATCAGCCTAAGAATAGGGTATAAAAATACAAGTGGACATGATAATCGAGAGAATCAATCTGCTCTTCTCGACACTGATAATGAACGGCAAAATCAAAATAAAAGTGTACAGCCAGAGACGCGTTCACTGTTTACGCAGATGAAGGCGAACAATGAGATGAAAAGAAAACAACAACAGGAGACTAGACAAAATAACGGACCAAAAACATCAACTATACAATCGGACAGTAAAGGCGATAAAAAGGCGACAGAAGCAGAGACAACAGTGGCGGCCGTAAAAAAACCACCACCAATTAAAATATTTAAAGAAGATTCGCAGGTATTATCAAAACTACTGAAACAAGAAATATTAAAAGATAAATTTAAAATTAAACATACAGAAAAGCTACAATCCGTCTGTAACGGATCGTCTGATACCCTATCCTCCTCTCTATAAAGTGGGAGTGGCTAAATTGCATTTCGTACTCAAATATGGCTATAACCTCGAACGTTTGAAAATTTTACATGTAACATACTCAAACGTTCGACATTATAGCTATATTTGAGTACAAAATGCAATTTGGCATTTAGAGGAGGATAGGGTATCAGACGATCCGTTCCAGATGGATTGTAGCTTTTTTTTGTATGTTTAATAATTTATTAAACAACTGCTACTTCCCGAGTTGTTGGAAAACATCGAAGGTTTTTCCAATAATAAAACATACAGAAAAGCTACAATCCGTCTGGAACGGATCGTCTGATACCCTATCCTCCTCTCTATAAAGTGGGCGTGGCCAAATTGCATTTCGTACTCAAATAATGCTATAAACTCGAACGTTTGAGGATGTTACATGTAAAATTTTATCAAAATCGACTTTTTTGATGAAAACGACCCCCAAAAAGTGGGCGTGGCCAAAACTGTTCTATGGTTGAATTATAGGGAATCTGAATACCTAAATATTTGGTCTTAACAAAATTTTTCGGTTTCATATAATTTAATGAAGTTATGAAAAAGTAGGCGTGGCAGTGGGCGGATGTAAAAAAAATTTACACTTCTACTGTACCTTTTCGTCAGAAGCCCAGATATGAAATTTCAGCGTCCTAGTTAAAAATTTAAGGCCCAAAAATCGGTTTTATGATAAAAACGCCCCCAAAAAGTGGGTGTGGCCAAAACTTTTGTATGAGTGGAATGTAGGGAATCTGAATGCCTAAATATTTGGTCTTAACAAAATTTTTCGGTTTCATATAATTTAATGAAGTTATGAAAAAGTGGGCGTGGCAGTGGGCGGATTTCAAAAATTTTTACACTTGTACTGTATCTTTTTCTCAGAAGCCCAGATATGAAATTTCATCGTCCTAGCTCAAAATTTAAGGCCCAAAAAGCGGTGACATACGGACGGACGGACGGACGGACGGTCATCGCTCAATCGATTTCGCTATTGATGCTGATCACGAATATATATACTTTATAGGGTCTATCTCGATTATTTCTCTATGTTACAAACTATGTGTGAAACTTAATATACCCTTAGGATAGGGTATAAACAGTAAAATAAAACATACAGAAAAGCTACAATCCGTCTGGAACGGATCGTATGATACCCTATCCTCCTTTCTGTAAAGTGGGCGTGGCCAAATTGCATTTCGTACTCAAATATGGCTATAACGTCGAACGTTTGAGGATGTTAAATGTAAAATTTTATCAAAATCGGTTTTTTGATGAAAACGCCTCCAAAAAGTAGGCGTGGCCAAAACTGTTCTATGGATGAATTGTAGGGAATCTGAATACCTAAATATTTGGACTTAACAAAATTTTTCGGTTTCATATAATTTAGTGAAGTTATAAAAAAGTAGGCGTGGCAGTGCGCGGATGTAAAAACAATTTACACTTCTACTGTATCTTTTCGTCAGAAGCCCAGATATGAAATTTCTGCGTCCTAGTTAAAAATTTAAGGCCCAAAAATCGGTTTTGTGATGAAAACGCCCCCAAAAAGTGAGCGTGGCCAAAACTTTTGTATGGGTGGATTGTAGGGAATCTGAATGCCTCAATATTTGGTCCTAACAAAATTTTTCGGTTTCATATAATTTAATGAAGTTATGAAAAAGTGGGCGTCTCAGTGGGCGGATTTAAAAAAATTTTACGCTTGTACTGTATC
This sequence comes from Xylota sylvarum, assembly GCA_905220385.1. Lineage (NCBI taxonomy): Eukaryota > Metazoa > Arthropoda > Insecta > Diptera > Syrphidae > Xylota > Xylota sylvarum. The sequence goes on along the minus strand of LR999958.1, from coordinate 76,542,835 downwards.
TTTTTCTCAGAAGCCCAGATATGAAATTTCATCGTCCTAGCTCAAAATTTAAGGCCCAAAAAGCGGTGACATACGGACGGACGGACGGACGGTCATCGCTCAATCGATTTCGCTATTGATGCTGATCACGAATATATATACTTTATAGGGTCTATCTCGATTAGTTCTCTATGTTACAAACGTTGTGTCAAACTTAATATACCCTTAGGATAGGGTATAATCAGAGATCATCAAAAAATAAGTAGACAAAACTAAAGCACATACACCCTATATTACGAACAACTCGCCCGTATTTAGTCAATTTTACCGTTTACTTCCAATATCCTACAATTTTACCGTTGCTTTTTCTCAAGCATGATATTATCAATGGGAAAAGCAATTAGTTGTGTGTCATCGGCATTGCATATCGAACATTAGAATTAAAATTAGAAAAAGTGATAAAATGGTGCGCAATAAGTATTGCAAGCATCTAAACGAAAAAATTGTGTCCGATTTTAATAACGGCGAATCAGTAACATTTATTGCCAAAAAGTTTGTCATAAGCTATACCGTGATTTCCCGCATAAGTGATCTACAGACAGTTGGAGTAAACGGTCGTACTCCCGGGAAGTAAAACACAAAGTGAGACATACATACATATATATGAACAAAAAAAAAAAAAAAAACACTAAATTAAAGCAAAAGCTTAAAAACGAAAAAAAAAAAACATTTCCGTCTATATTTTGGTCGGAAAAAATAAAAAAAAAAAAAAAAAAACAATAAAGCAGGTGAAAAAGGACACGAAAATGGCATCTCCTTCAAGGGGGAAAAAACAATGGATTTCCCAGAAATCTCGCGAAAAGAGTTTTTGGAAGCCATAGAGCTCGCAAAAAAATATAAAGAGGAAGTGATTGCACTAAAAAATAATAAGTGAAATGCAAGATAGTGACAGTGACGCTTCATTCCAAACAAAAAGTAATAAACGTAAAAAAACAAACAAACATACGGAAAAGCTACAATCTCTGGAACGGATCGTCTGATACCCTATCCTCCTCTCTATAAAGTGGGCTTGGCCAAATTGCATTTTGTACTCAAATATGGCTATAACCCCGAACGTTTGAGGATGTTACATGTAAAATTTTATCAAAATCGGTTTTTTGATGAAAACGCCCCCAAAAAGTCGGCGTGGCCAAAACTGTTCTACGGGTGAATTGTAGGGAATCTGAATACCTAAATATTTGGACTTAACAACATTTTTCGGTTTCATATAATTTAGTGAAGTTATAAAAAAGTAGGCGTGCCAGTGGGCGGATTTAAAAAAAATTTACACTTCTACTGTATCTTTTCGTCAGAAGCCCAGATATGAAACATCATCAGCCTAAGAATAGGGTATAAAAATACAAGTGGACATGATAATCGAGAGAATCAATCTGCTCTTCTCGACACTGATAATGAACGGCAAAATCAAAATAAAAGTGTACAGCCAGAGACGCGTTCACTGTTTACGCAGATGAAGGCGAACAATGAGATGAAAAGAAAACAACAACAGGAGACTAGACAAAATAACGGACCAAAAACATCAACTATACAATCGGACAGTAAAGGCGATAAAAAGGCGACAGAAGCAGAGACAACAGTGGCGGCCGTAAAAAAACCACCACCAATTAAAATATTTAAAGAAGATTCGCAGGTATTATCAAAACTACTGAAACAAGAAATATTAAAAGATAAATTTAAAATTAAACATACAGAAAAGCTACAATCCGTCTGTAACGGATCGTCTGATACCCTATCCTCCTCTCTATAAAGTGGGAGTGGCTAAATTGCATTTCGTACTCAAATATGGCTATAACCTCGAACGTTTGAAAATTTTACATGTAACATACTCAAACGTTCGACATTATAGCTATATTTGAGTACAAAATGCAATTTGGCATTTAGAGGAGGATAGGGTATCAGACGATCCGTTCCAGATGGATTGTAGCTTTTTTTTGTATGTTTAATAATTTATTAAACAACTGCTACTTCCCGAGTTGTTGGAAAACATCGAAGGTTTTTCCAATAATAAAACATACAGAAAAGCTACAATCCGTCTGGAACGGATCGTCTGATACCCTATCCTCCTCTCTATAAAGTGGGCGTGGCCAAATTGCATTTCGTACTCAAATATTGCTATAAACTCGAACGTTTGAGGATGTTACATGTAAAATTTTATCAAAATCGGCTTTTTTGATGAAAACGACCCCCAAAAAGTGGGCGTGGCCAAAACTGTTCTATGGTTGAATTATAGGGAATCTGAATACCTAAATATTTGGTCTTAACAAAATTTTTCGGTTTCATATAATTTAATGAAGTTATGAAAAAGTAGGCGTGGCAGTGGGCGGATGTAAAAAAAATTTACACTTCTACTGTACCTTTTCGTCAGAAGCCCAGATATGAAATTTCAGCGTCCTAGTTAAAAATTTAAGGCCCAAAAATCGGTTTTATGATAAAAACGCCCCCAAAAAGTGGGTGTGGCCAAAACTTTTGTATGAGTGGAATGTAGGGAATCTGAATGCCTAAATATTTGGTCTTAACAAAATTTTTCGGTTTCATATAATTTAATGAAGTTATGAAAAAGTGGGCGTGGCAGTGGGCGGATTTCAAAAATTTTTACACTTGTACTGTATCTTTTTCTCAGAAGCCCAGATATGAAATTTCATCGTCCTAGCTCAAAATTTAAGGCCCAAAAAGCGGTGACATACGGACGGACGGACGGACGGACGGTCATCGCTCAATCGATTTCGCTATTGATGCTGATCACGAATATATATACTTTATAGGGTCTATCTCAATTATTTCTCTATGTTACAAACTATGTGTCAAACTTAATATACCCTTAGGATAGGGTATAAAAAGAAGTAGGATCCTTCTGATCCTTCCAACTATAGGCCAATCAGTCTCCTGCCGAACATGAGGAAGGTTTTTGAAGTAGTAATTAGCAAGTCCATCTTATACGCGTGTAAAACAAAGGAGATTATACCGCGGAACCAATTTGGGTTCAAAAGAAACCACTCGGCGGTGCATGCTGTTACAAAACCGATTTCAGACGTCAATTGGAATCTAAACGCCAAACGATGTACAGCTGCATGTCTAGTGGATATCGAAAAAGCCTTCGACACGATTTGGATCGACCGGTTATTATATAAACTTTTGCGATATGAATTCCCGCACCATCTCGTGAAGATGATAACATCTATGGTGTACGGGAAAAAATTTGTAGTAACAGACAGACAATATACAACCACTAAAGTTTTTAATGTCACTAATGGTCTTCCACAAGGCACAGTTACAGCACCGCTCCTCTTTAATATCTACGTATCTGAAATGCTAGGGGGGACTAGCATTTGCTAGCGTTTGCTGACAATGTGATCCTATATGCACATGGCTCGAAAATCCAAGAAATTCAGAGTGAGTTACAGTACAGTTTTGATAAGCTCCAAACATTCTGTTCAGATTGGAGGCTCAAGATTAACTATGCAAAATGTGAGACCATACTGTTCCGCACTCCAATACGACGCGGTAATCCGGATTTGAGACGAAACTGGAAAAACCTACAAATAAAGAGTTCCAACGGTCTTCACATCGAGTCAAAGACTGTTGAGAAGTATTTGGGTGTCCAATTGGACAAATTTTTGTACTACAATGAGTACATAAATACGCAGTTACAAAAGGAAAGAGCGGCATTAAGGTCGCTTAAAAGTCTCTTTTACTCTAACTATCTAAGATCCGATGTGAAGATCTTATGTTACCAAGCCTTTCGTCCAATTCTGACTTATGCGAGTCCAGTATGGTGGAACATAAGTCCATCTTATATGGAAAAACTCCGATTATTCGAGAGAAAATGTCTTCGAGCCTGCATGCGGATGTACAGAAGCGCGCATTCCGACTTCCGGCATTACGTTTCTAATAAGAGACCATTGGATGCTTCCGGTGTGTCCCGAATTGACAATGTCATTCTGGACCTTGTGAGGAATCATTTCGCGCGGTCAGCGAACGTTACAGAGAACGAACTAGTATCGGGCTTGTTTTACCCTAACCCTAAGTATTGCAGGAACGCTATGGTGAGTGGGTACATCCCACCTGAAGCATTCTTGCATCTGGATGCTCATGGATACTTATCAGATTCGACGTACCAATCATATACCATCTTGCTAGAAGGGCGACAGATAAACGTATCCTCTATGAGCCGATTAACTCAGGCGATGGAAATGCAAACTTGAGATACTGCGTAAGCATACCTGAAAGAGATATAACTAGCGACTAAAGATTTAATAAAGATAAATTCTGGTGGCTCGACTGGGTGGTTGTGAATGCTTAGGTTAAGTTAGGATAGGCCCTGACATGTGATCTTTCGTTTGACGATTGTTGGGGATGCAAATAAATTCTATTTACTGACCCGAGAATCGACGGAGGACAGATCACATGTCAGGGCCTACACTTGTTTAAGTTAAGTTAGTTTAAGTTGTTTTTTTATGAAGCTTAGTTTTATAAAAAAAAAGTACAAAATAGATTGTAACAGGTTCTCCACATTTTTCCTCCATACAAAAAAAAACATCAATAATTTACATCTAAATATATATGCATTTAGTAAAAATAGATATAAAGATATTGAGACGGTGAAAATATGTACATAAATGCATACGTCACATTTTCTAACATATACATAAGTACTGTGAACCGCTAGGTCTGTACTTAGAACAAAAACATACAGAAAAGCTACAATCCGTCTGGAACGGATCGTCTGATACCCTATCCTCCTCTCTATAAAGTGGGCGTGGCCAAATTGCATTTTGTACTCAAATATAGCTATAATGTCGAACGTTTGAGGATGTTACATGTAAAATTTTATCAAAATAGGTTTTTTGATGATAACGCCCCCAAAAAGTGAGCGTGGCGAAAAATGCTTTACGAGTGAATTGTAGGGAATCTAAATACCCAAATATTTGGTCTTAACAAATTTTTCGGTTTCATATAATTTAGTGATGTTATAAAAAAGTAGGCGTGGCAGTGGGCGGATGTAAAAAAAATGTACACTTGTATTGTATCTTTTTCTTGGAAGCCCAGATATGAAATTTCAGCGTCCTAGTTAAATATTTAAGGCTCAAAAATCGGTTTTATGGTCCTAGCTCAAAATTTAAGGCCCAAAAAGCGGTGACATACGGACGGACGGACGGTCATCGCTCAATCGATTTCGCTATTGATGCTGATCACGAATATATATACTTTATAGGGTCAATCTCGATTATTTCTCTATGTTACAAACTATGTGTCAAACTTAATATACCCTTAGGATAGGGTATAAAAAATAAATATTGTACATCGATTTAAGTTTATTTGAACAAATAAAATGTAATAGAATTTAAGTGAGAAAATAAACTAAAAACATACAGAAAAGCTACAATCCGTCTGGAACGGATCGTCTGATACCCTATCCTCCTCTCTATAAAGTGGGCGTGGCCAAATTGCATTTTGTACTCAAATATGGCTATAACCCCGAACGCTTGATGTTACATGTAAAATTTTATCAAAATCGGTTTTTTGATGAAAACGCCCCCAAACAGTCGGTGTGGCCAAAACTGTTGTATGGGTGAATTGTAGGGAATCTGAATACCTAAATATTTGGACATAACAAAATTTTTCGGTTTCATATAATTTAGTGAAGTTATAAAAAAGTAGGCGTGGCATTGGGCGGATTTAAAACAAATTTATACTTCTACTGTATCTTTTCATCAGAAGCCCAGATATGAAATTTCAGCGTCCTAGTTAAAAATGTAAGGCCCAAAAATCGGTTTTATGATGAAAACGCCCCCAAAAAGTGAGCGTGGCCAACAATTTTGTATGGGTGGATTGTAGGGAATCTGAATGCCTAAATACTTGGTCTTAACAAAATTTTTCGGTTTCATATAATTTAGTGAAGTTATGAAAAAGTGGGCGTGGCAGTGGGCGGATTTCAAAAACACTTGTACTGTACTCAGAAGCCGAAATATGAAATTTCATCGTCCTAGCTCAAAATTTAAGGCCCAAAAAGCGGTAACATACGGACGGACGGACGGACGGACGGACGGACGGTCATCGCTCAATCGATTTCGCTATTGATGCTGATCACGAATATATATACTTTATAGGGTCTATCTCGATTATTGCTCTATGTTACAAACTATGTGTCAAACTTAATGTACCCTTAGGATAGGGTATAAACATACAGAAAAGCTATAATCCGTCTGGAACGGATCGTCTGATACCCTATCCTCCTCACTATAAAGTGGGCGTGGCCAAATTGCATTTCGTACTCAAATATGGCTATAACCTCGAATGTTTGAGGATGTTACATGTAAAATTTTACCAAAATCGGTTTTATGATGAAAACGCCCCCAAAAAGTGGGCGTGGCCAAAACTATTCTATAGGTGAATTGTAGGGAATCTGAATACCTAAATATTTGGTCTTAACAAAATTTTTCGGTTTCATATAATTTAGTGAAGTTATAAAAAAGTAGGCGTGGCAGTGGGCGGATGTAAAAAAATTTACATTTCTACTGTATTTTTTCGTCAGAAGCCCTGATATGAAATTTCAGCGTCCTAGTTAAAAATTTAAGGCCCAAAAATCGGTTTTATGATGAAAACGCCCCCAAAAAGTGGGCGTGGCCAAAACTTTTGTATGGGTGGATTGTAGGGAATCTGAATGCCTAAATATTTGGTCTTAACAAAATTTTTCGGTTTCATATAATTTAATGAAGTTATGAAAAATTTTTACACTTGTACTGTGTCTTTTTCTCAGAAGCCCAGATATGAAATTTCATCGTCCTAGCTCAAAATTTAAGGCCCAAAAAGCGGTGACATACGGACGGACGGTCATCGCTCAATCGATTTCGCTATTGATGCTGATCACGAATATATATACTTTATAGGGTCTATCTCGATTATTTCTCTATGTTACAAACTATGTGTCAAACTTAATATACCCTTAGGATAGGGTATAAAAAGGACCTCTTCATATCATCGAGATGCATTAAAAATGAACTAAGCTCAGTGATTTCAAGCATGACGATCCGGAGAAGAGCGGTTGATAGTGGCTTGTCATCATATCGAGTAGTAAAACATACAGAAAAGCTACAATCCATATGGAACGGATCGTATGATACCCTATCCTCCTTGCTATGTAGCAATTATAAAGTGGGCGAGGTGATATTTCATTTTGTACTGATATACGACGTCGAACGTTGAGGATTAAACGTAAAATTTCATGAAAATCTGTTTTTTATGAAAACGCCCCCAAAAAGGGGGCGTAGCTAAAAGTGCTATTTGGATGAACTGTAGGAAATCTAAATGCCCAAATATTTGGTCTTCACAAAATTTTTCGGTTTCATATAATTGAGTGAAGTTATAAAACATACAGAAAAGCTACAATCCGTCTGGAACGGATCGTCTGATACCCTGTACTCCTCTCTATAAAGTGGGCGTGGCCAAATTGCATTTTGTACTCAAATGTGGCTATAACCTCGCACATTTGAGGATGTTACATGTAAAATTTTATCAAAATCGATTTTTTGATGAAAACGACCCCAAAAAGTGGGCGTGGCTAAAACTCTTTTACGGGTGAATTGTAGGGAATCTGAATACCTAAATATTTGGACTTAACAAAATTTTTCGGTTTCATATAATTTAGTGAAGTTATAAAAAAGTAGGCGTGGCAGTGGGCGGATTTAAAAAAAATGTACACTTCTACTGTATCTTTTCGTCAGAAGCCCAGATATGAAATTTCAGCGTCCTAGTTAAACATTTTAGGCTCAAAAATCGGTTTTATGATGAAAACGCCCCCAAAAAGTGGGCGTGGCCAAAACTTTTGTATGGATGGATTGTAGGGAATCTGAATGCCTAAATATTTGGTCTTAACAAAATTTTTCGGTTTCATATAATTTAGCGAAGTTATGAAAAAGTGGGCGTGGCAGTGGGCGGATTTAAAAAATTTTTACACTTGTACTGTATCTTTTTCTCAGAAGCCCAGATATGAAATTTCATCGTCCTAGCTCAAAATTTAAGGCCCAAAAAGCGGTGACATACGGACGGACGGACGGACGGTCATCGCTCAATCGATTTCGCTATTGATGGTGATCACGAATATATATACTTTATAGGGACTATCTCGATTATTTCTCTATGTTACAAACTATGTGTCAAACTTAATATACCCTTAGGATAGGGTATAAAAAGTAGGCATGGCAGTGGGCGGATGAAAAAAAATTTTACACTAGTATTGTATCTTTTTCTCGGAAGCCCAGATATGAAATTTCAGCGTCCCAGTTAAATATTTAAGGCCCAAAAATCGGTTTTGTGCTGAAAACGCCCCCAAAAGTGGGCGTGGCCAAAACTTTTGTATATGTGGATTATAGGGAATCTGAATGCCTAAATATTTGGTCTTAAAAAAATTTTTCGGTTTCATATAATTTAGTTAAGTTATGAAAAAGTGGGCGTGGCAGTGGGCGGATTTCAAAAATTATTAATAATTGTACTGTGACGAAATGGAAAATGGACGGTACGGAGGCCCAATGGCGAACGATTAAATCCCCGTTTCACAAGGATTTGAGGCCCGGGGGTCAACCCCAGACATTTATTAAAACTTAATACAAGCACACTTAAATTCTAGACTTACAACTAACAAAGTTCCTTAAAACTAACAAGTATCCTTAAAACTAACAAGGTTAAGGATGGGAGCAACAGGAAATGGCTTTCTTGAGGGACAGTTTGTTAAGGTGAAAGTCAAAGAGAAGGTGAACATTGTTAACTTCGCGTAGCATTCTAGACATTGGCTCCTGGTATCCGTAATTTGTTCGGTGGGTATTGAAAAAGGGGCATAGATCTGAGATTTCGCGGGTTAGTGTTCAGCGAGATAAGCTGAAGCAGAGAGGGGCAATCAATGTTACCAACTAAAAGTTGATGAACAAAGAGTATGTCGGCAACTTTACGGCGAACAGAGAGAGGTTGCAGGTTTATAAGTTTCAGTCGGTCTGAATACGGGGGTAAGTTTAGGGTATCAGTCCAGGAAAGTCTACACGAAGAATGTGGATGGTGTAGAAAGGCGAAATTGGCTGACATATTCAAGAAGAGGACGAACAAAAGTAATGTAAAGGGATTTAGTGACATGAGGATCAGAGAATTCCTTAGACCAGCGCTTGATAAAGCTAAGAGAGGAGTTGGCTTTCGACATAATGTTATCGATATGTGAACGGAAACTGAGTTCACTTTCACAGATAACACCTATTTTCATTTCAGTTACTGAGGGAACAGGTTCATTGAAAATGAGATAACTGCGGGGTGTAGTTGGAGCACGTTTACGGGAGTATGTTATTGCTTGACACTTATTGACATTGAGTTCAAGGAAATTGCTAAGGCACCAGGTAGAAAATCTATCCAAGTCTTCCTGCAGTAGAAGACAGTCAGAGGAGGACGATATATGCCTGAAGATCTTCATGTCATCTGCGTAAACAGATAAATGTGAGTTTACAATAATACGATCAACATCATTTATTGACAAAATGAATAATAAGGGACCAAGATGGCTGCCTTGAGGTACTCCAGAGAAGCTTTTATTGGGACGGAAGTCATGGATCTAAACAGAACATTGTAAACTCGGTCTTCTAAATACGATTCAATCCACGTAGTGAACCTCGGCTGAAAGCCAAAAGCCTTTAATTTAATAAGGATAATTTTGTGCGAGATTTTGTCAAAGGCTTTGCTGAAATCCGTGGCTATCACATCGACTTCTTTGCCACATTCGAGTGCGCACAATGTACTCGACACGAATTCAGTTAAGTTGGTCGTTGTGGATCTACCTTTTAGAAATCCATGCTGGTTTTGAGAGAAAATCGACTTACAGTGGAAAAACATTTAGTCGTAAATGATGCTCTCGAAGAGCTTCGGAATACATGAGACCTTGGCTATGGGTCGATAGTTACAGATATCATCTTTACGACCTTTTTTGTGAATGGGGATTATGTAAGAGTTCTTCCAGGATGTGGGGAAAATTCCCTGTGAGATGGAAAGCTGAAAGAGAGAGGTGAGGGGTTGAGCGAAGTAATCTGTACATTTTTTTAAGAGAATGGCCTACCCCCCATCGGGGCCAGCGGAGAATTCATCATTAAGATTACTTACATATTTTGCTTTTAATTTGTTCCAACGTTTTATCCACCGAGTCTAACGATGTTTGTGGACAGTTGTTTAAATAAGAAAAATAGTGTTGATCAGGCTCTTGGACGTGATTGGCGAACGACAGGCTGAAGAAATTAGCAAATAGATTTGCAATCGTTTGGGGATCCTCCGAAGAAGTATTAGAAAGTTTGAGAGACGGTGGGTAGTTATCCGATTTTCTTTTGGTATTAATAAATTGAAAGAAACGTTTAGGATCGGAAATGAGGTTGCAGTGCATCCGGTTTAAATAGTTAAGATAGAGAGACTGACAAAGCTGGGAAAACTGAGTGTAGGCAAGTTGATAGGTTAGAAAATCATTGTTAGAACGTGATCTGAGGAAAATGTGCCAGAGCGAAAGACACTTAGGGAGGTTACTAGGGGCAGGTGTAAGATATTGTAGTGGGTTAGGAACGATAGTAGTTCTTAAAATTGGAACGGGTTCTTTGGAATTTACGTGAGAAGCGAAAGAGGAAAGATCATTAGCAACATCAGCAGGAGGAATATCGAGATTCTCATGGAACCGAACGAAAATCTGGCGCAGGTCATTAGGATTAGTGGGAAGTCCTTCCTGATGAATTGAAACCATGAGATTTGTTTTGGTAACGCCGTCGATACATACGGAGTCAGGCTTATCATGCAGATAAGCGAGGTATAAGCGGACATTTTCGTAGATTCTACGATCTCTTAAGCGAGAAAGGACATAGCGGCCATCATCACTCGAATCGGCTAGGTGTTTAGTGAGTTTAGCCGTAGGAGGAAGCATAGGGTCTAGAAGCGAGGGTGGTGAAGCGGGGGAAGAACTTTGAGCGCTAGATGATGGAGAGGGATTTAGTGTACAAGATCGAATAAAGTTAGGGTAAGATGTGCTAGATTGGGTGAGATTACAAGAATTGGTTAGGTTGGTTGGAGGGCAGGGGATGGGTCTAGGATTATTAGAATTATTAGTATTAGGTGAGGGAGAGGACACAGAAGAGAGATCAAATGACACGCGCTTTATGCACGGCAATTTAACAGAAGAGTTAAAATTGGGAAAAGTCCCCGTTTTGTATGACCAGTTATTGTCGGATTTGATCGTGTTGGAAGAGGTGGGTATGGGCGTTTTGGGCTTATGGTTATTTTTAAGCTTAAGACTACGTTTAAAGTTCTTAGATTTAGGCTTATTATAATTACTAGACTTTTCTAATTTTAAATCCTCGCATTTAGTGATAGTCATGTTGCCCAGGGGAACGTTGTTGAATAACCATTCGTACTTAGATGGGATCTTTATTTTGAAAACACTAGCATTTTTTGAATTGCGCGGCGATATTTTCTGGCAGTTGATTAACTTGATGCTAAACTTATGGAAAAAGATATTGCGCACCCAGGGTTCATCAGCTTGACGCGGTGCACCGTTAATCAAGAAGGTGGTAGAAACTGGTTCATTACTGCTAAGTCTGCTAAGTCGATTACTCCAATCTGCGGCAGTCCATGTAGTGCCAAAACGTTCGATCAGAGCAGGTGTATTTTCGGTTTTAGTTGCAGGAGGAACTGTTAACTGGGCGGCAGAGAGTGTGGGTCCAGTAGGTGATGCAGGTTCCGAAAAAACAGGTTGTGTATGAACTCGATGAGATTGTTTGGCAGTAGTTTCAAGCATTTCAGATAGTAGAGATGTGTTGTAGGAAGATTGAGTTTGAGGTCGGATTTGGTCTTGAAGGTCATCGATTTTGGTGGAAATAATCATGACGTCATCGCACATATCATTCAAAGCTATTCGATTCGCCTTGACTTCATTGGAGACATCATCGACTTTGATTGCCAATTCAGCAAGTAGTGGGTCTGGAAGATGGGGAAAGGGTACAGCTGCTTTGGATGAACTTTGAAGAAGTTTAACCTCAACATCGGAGCGAAGAGAGGTGAGTTTTTGATGAATTTTTTTTCCATGTTGGTTAGAATCAAGAACTGACGATTTAAGGTCACATATTATTTTGTCAAAGTGCGACTTGGTCAGTTCATCGCGGGAATTTCTTTTAGTGACCAACTCGGTTAAGGCTGCAATTTGGTTTTCAATTAATTTGAATTTGGATTTGCAGAGATTACTCGAGCACTCGATGGTGTTACTCACATCCTCTACAAAGTCATCGAACTTTAACATTTGGTCAAGAATCTTTTTGGAAGAGAATTTATTACTAGATAACCACAGTTTGTTGTCCGACGTTAAAGACACAATAGAGTCACTCACACACTTTATAGCGCGCATTAAGTGGGACAGGGAAATGTTATTACATTCGTCGCAGAAAAACAAAAAGTTATCGGTTAGATCTTTGATATACACAATAGCACGTTTACTCAGTCCAACACATGGGGGTGGAAAGATTTGCCACATAGACCATTGCACTGAATTAAATTTGCAGTGGTGTCATTAACCGCACAATTCACGTTCACATTCACATAATTAAGTTGGGTAATGCGGAAGGTCAGTGAGAAAAGGTATATGGAGCGATAAATGAGAATTGCAAGTAGACAAAATCACTAAATGCAATGAACTTAGGGCGACACCCGAAAATTGCAAGTTGACAAATCGAAATTGCAAGTAAATCAACGGATTGGGAAAGAGAAAATTGAACTTAAATTTGCATACCGGGAGATACGGAAAAACACGTCCGAACAATTGGAAGGTCGAGGTAGAGGACTACAATTAAACACGGTGGAGGCAATATTATTGTCTGGGGATGTTTTTCCAGTCAAGTAGTCGGACCAATTCACGAGATTGATGCAATAATGAATCATTTCATGTACCGGGAGATTCTTAAAAACTGTTTTGCTTCCTCATGCTGAGGAGAATATGCCGTTGCGATGGATCTTTCAACATGATAAGGATCCCAAACATACCGGTAAAATTGTAAAGGATTGGTTTAACGAAAACAATATTGCTGTTATGAAGAGGCCAGCACAATTGCCTAATCTCAACCCCATAGAGAACCTATGGGAAATTGTAGATCAGAGAATTGATCGCTCGAAGTACCCTAATTTCGATTCCATGCTGCAGTAATCCAAAATAATGGCTACGCCACTAAATATAAGCTATACAACATGTATTTTATTATACCCTATCCTAATGGTATATTAAGTTTGCCACATAGTTTGTAACATAGAGAAATAATCGAGATAGACCCTATAAAGTATATATATTCGTGATCAGCATCAATAGCGAAATTGATTGAGCGATGACCGTCCGTCCGTCCGTCCGTCCGTCCGTATGTCACCGCTTTTTGGGCCTTAAATTTTGAGCTAGGACGATGAAATTTCATATCTTCTTCAGCATCAATAGCGAAATCGATTGAGCGATGACCGTAGGTCACCTCTTTTTGGGCCTTAAATTTTAAGCTACGACGATGAAATTTCATATCTGGGCTTCCGAGAAAAAGATACAGTACAAGTGTAAAATTTTTTAAAATCCGCCCACTGTTACGCCCCTTTTTTCATAACTTCACTAAATTATATGAAACCGAAAAATTTTGTTAAGACCAAATATCTAGGCATTCAGACTCCCTACAATCCACTCATACGAAAGTTTTGGCCACGCCCACTTTTTGGGGACGTTTTCATCAGAAAACCGACTTTTGGGACTTAAATTTTTAACTAGAAAAGCTACAATCCATCTGGAACGGATCGTCTGATACCCTATCCTCCTCTCTATAAAGTGGGTGTGGTCAAATTGCATTTCGTACTCAAATATGCCTATAACCTCGAACGTTTGAGGGTGTTACATGTAAAATTTTATCAAAATCGGTTTTTTGATGAAAACGCCCTCAAAAAGTGGGCGTGGCCAAAACTTTTGTATGAGTGGATTGTAGGGAGTCTGAATGCCTAAATATTTGGTCTTAACAAAATTTTTCGGTTTCATATAATTTAATGAAGTTATGAAAAAGTGGGCGTGGCGGTGGGCGGATTTAAACAATTTTTACACTTGTACTGTATCTTTTTCTCAGAAGCCCAGATATGAAATTTCATCGTCCTAGCTCAAAATTTAAGGCGGTGACATACGGACGGACGGACGGACGGTCATCGCTCAATAGATTTCGCTATTGATGCTGATCACGAATATACCTATATACTTTATAGGGTCTATCTTGATTATTTCTCTATATTACAAACTATGTGTCAAACTTAATATACCCTTAGGATAGGGTATAAAAATAGTACTTCAGTACTTTAACAGTTAATAGAAGGAATAGTTAAAATGATAATCAATGATATTAATACAGCTTGGCAACAACTTTTCGACTTGACGGCTTAGTTCATACTGCACTGTTGTGTAATCGCCAAAACTCATGAGAGCAAGAAGAAGTGACGTCACAATATCCAACAGTGCTGCCGCTCTACCTACATGCGGCCATCCCGCATTTCATTCGCCTCGGATGAATGGTTACTTTCACTTTCAAGTCTGCTGTCACTTCGCCAACGCTTCATAAAATCGCAACTGGTAGTTGTGGTGTTGGGACCTTCATGAGCTGCACCTTTCTTTACCGAATAACGTCCACCTCTGCCCATAGAAACAACTTCATATGGACCTAGAAAATTCGAAAATAGTTTGTTACCCGTCACAAATTGCGTCCTTTTTATACCCTATCCTAAGGGTATATTAAGTTTGACACATAGTTTGTAACATAGAGAAATAATCGAGATAGACCATATAAAGTATATATATTCGTGATCAGCATCAATAGCGAAATCGATTGAGCGATGACCGTCCGTCCGTCCGTCCGTCCGTCCGTCCGTCCGTATGTCACCGCTTTTTGGGCCTTAAATTTTGAGCTAGGACGATGAAATTTCATATCTGGGCTTCTGAGAACAAGATACAGTACAAGTGTAAAAATTTTTTAAATCCGCCCACTGCCACGCCCACTTTTTCATAACTTCACTAAATTATATGAAACCGAAAAATTTTGTTAAGACCAAATATTTAGGCATTCAGATTCCCTACAATCCACCCATACAAAAGTTTTGGCCACGCCCACTTTTTGGGGGCGTTTTCATCACAAAACCGATTTTTGGGCCTTAAATTTTTAACTAGGACGCTGAAATTTCATATCTGGGCTTCCGAGAAAAAGATACAATACTAGTGTAAAATTTTTTTACATCCGCCCACTGCCACGCCTACTTTTTTATAACTTCACTAAATTATATGAAACCGAAAATTTTTGTTAAAACCAAACATTTGGGTATTTAGATTCCCTACAATTCACCCATAGAACAGTTTTGGCCACGCCCACTTTTTGGGGGCGTTATCATCAAAAAACCAATTTTGATAAAATTTTACATGTAACATCCTCAAATGTTCGACATTATAGCTATATTTGAGTATAAAATGCAATTTGGCCACGCCCACTTTATAGAGAGGAGGATAGGGTATCATACGATCCGTTCCAGACGGATTGTAGCTTTTCTGTATGTTTATAGCTACTATTTCCCCCACATTATATTCAACCGCTGCCTTTCTCTTGCGGTTGAATGTTTTTCTGTTCTCAGCTTGAACTTTCTGAATTTGTTGTCGAACATCAAATCTTATCTGTTCTCTGTTGTCATCATGTTACTTGAGTAACTCCAGCCTCATCATCTCCAAGACTTCAACGTCATCTTTGTTTCGCATTGTAACACCAAACAGCACTTCAAATGGTGTGCGTTGAATCGACCTTTGCAACGTACTGTTTATGGCAATTTGAACTCGTGATACAAACTTGTATAGCTGCTAACCTCCGGAGAACTTCTTTAACTACACGGTTAGAACGTTCTGCTTGGCCATTTCCCCTCGACACGCCCGTGGTCACTGCAATATGCTCTATACCTTGTTCAGTGCAAAAATTCTGAAAACTGTTAGAGCAGAATGCACTCCCTTTGTCAGTTATGAATCGCCTAGTTCCCAAAATGTTGTTGCAGCTCTCTTATTCTTCGTAAAGTTTCCTCCGCTGACACCGTCTTCGTTGGAAAAATCCATAAAAACTTTCAAAATCCATCAGTAACAATTAAGATGTATTTGTACTGGTTCGTTGTTACATCCATCGGACCAATGTGATCGAGATGGAAAGTATCAAATGGTTTATCTCCTTTGTCCAGCTGATTAAGAAATCCCTCTTGCTTTCCTGCTTTTCTGTTCGCCAGTATGCACTTGACACAATTGTTGAGGCTTCCTGCACTTTTTCCTTTAGCTGGGGAATGAAAAATTCTTGCGAAATGAGGCGCATTGTTTTCTGTACCCCAAAGTGTCCCTCATCGTGTTTCAAGTTAATGATTTCCGTTTCCATCTTGCGAGGGACAATTAAAAGTAAGATACCATCAGCTTCTTTAAAAAGTAACTCACCTTGGATCTGGATCGTAGTCCTTTTCCTTGAGTACTTCTTTTATTGCCATGACAAAGCTGTCTGCGTCTTGTGCCTTCCTTATGCGAACCAATAGCTCTTGTTGAACAGCGTACACTGCTAGTGAACGGCTTAACGAATCGACATGACTCATCCTTGATCCTGCACGGTGTTTATTCTCATAGTCATAATCCTGCATATACAAGATCCATCTTTTGACAGCGTTTGGTAATTCCTTTTTGCTAACAGTTTGACGGAACGCAGCGCAATCGGTCAGAACTCTGAACTTAGTACCCAACAGGTAAATACGTTTCCAGTGCTTTGTAGACAGCATAAGTTTCCAACACATAACTATGCCACCTCTGTTCACCTGTGTTGTTCTTTCTACTATAGTAGAAGACTGGATGCAACTGGTTATCGTCATTACGATGCAGAAGAATCGCTCCTATGCCTTCTTGACTAGCATCTGTATGGACTTCTGTGTCTACTCCTTGATGGTAAGTATAGGTTTACTTGTCAAAGCCTGCTTCAATGCTGCGATCGCCTGTCATTGAGGACCTGCAATTATAAACTTACACTTTTTCTTTGTTAGATCAGTTAAAGGCTTTGCCAAAATTGAATAGGAGTTAATGAAACGTCTGAACAAGCCTGTTAACCCAAGAAACTCCTGCAGCTTTTTAAATTTGTCGGCTCAGGAAACTTAGATACAGCATAAATTTTTTCTTCAGAAGGACTTACCGTACCATTCTCTACTACATGTCCGAGAAACGTGACCTTTTTCTGGAGGAACCTACATTTAGGCCAGTTGAAAACTAATCCATTATCTGCTGCAACCTGTAGTACGATGATTAGTTTTTTCAGGCATTCCCGTCTGACTAGATCCCGAAACACAACAGTTATAAATCTTACACACACAGCAGGTCCATTTTTCAGTCCGAACGGCATAAAATTGAATTCCCATTCACCATCTTCAGTAGCGAAAGCAGTGAATTTTGCTACTTTCTTCCATGGGGACATGAAAAAATCCATTCTTTAGGTCCAGCGTTATAAATACCACATCATCTTCCAAACTGTCTAAAACGCTCTCAATAAGTGATACTGGGAATCCATCTCATATTATTTTGGCATTGACCCCCCTGTAGTCGATGCATATTCTGAATGAACCACTCTTCTTTCTCACAACAACAACACGGCTAGTAAACGGTGAAGACGAGGGTCGAATGATTTCAGCTTTCAACCATTCCTCAATCTGCTTCTTAACCACTACAGCTTCATTGATTAGAAGGCGACGTGGAGTTGAGTTAATAGGAGATTCATCACTCAATGCGATAGCCATCTTAATAGGACAATCACTTACAGCTTTCGGCTTGTAGTTCAAAATAAGTACTTTCACCTGAGATTCATACTGAACTGGTATTTCCACATCAGTGTTTCAATCTACTTCGATGTTCATGATGCAGTTTCCGCCTTCCCTCTCAAAAAATGTTGTCTCTCAATCCACCATGTTCACCTTTGCTTGCGCCATCACATCGCGTCCGATTATTGCATCGATACGAATACAATTGTCTTTAACCACGTGTATGATTCCCATCAGCTTAACATCGTCAATCATCATATCAGCTTCAAATTACCTAACGTACTAGACTCTCCTGAACCCAGGCAAACTAAATTTATCTTTCGTTACTACTTCGTTCTACTTCAGCCAGCTTTGCAAAACTGCGTTTCCGCATTAAAGAAATTTCAGTACCTGAATCAATTAACGCTTTAAGAGCAACCATTTATAAAAATGAGCTTTGAATTAATTACGGAAAATGCATTACCTTCTTTAGATTTTCTAGATGGACAATTATTCGACATATGGCCTGTTCCACTACAACTAAAACATTTTGTTGCAGACCGGCAATCTTTTCTTTGATGTTCAGAAGAACCGCAATTGAAACAATGCATATAGTTTGCACCACGCGACGATTTACCGTACTCTTGCCCGCTATTTTTTGATGACGATCCGTGTGAAAAAGTACCGCTGCTGCTACCACCGCCTACGCTCTTACCGCCACCAAAACTCATGCCAATTTTAGTGCTAAATTTTAAGAAAAGTTCATATTTTTCGAAAAACTGTGATAAAGATTTTGCATCGTACAGTATAAGTTTATGGTCTTCACGAGCATCGATACCACGTATTATATACATACGTAATCAACGAGATATCATCTACATCAGCTAACTGTTCAATTTCTTTCATTATATAGGCATATTCCCGAAAACATTCATTTTTTCCCATTTTTCTATTTTGTAGATGCATATATATGTATGTCCGCTTTGCAAAATATTTTTTTAAATTCCGCACACATAATTCTTTTGAAATCGTAAAAAGACTTACAAGTGCATGTTTTCATGAAGCACTTTGCCGAACCTGTGAACTGTTTTCTAGCGAATATCAATTTTTGCAACTCGGACCATTTTAACAGCAACGCAACATCCTCAAACTCCGCAAGCCATAACCTGATTGACAAACTATCTTCACCACTAAATTTCGAAATCAAATCTTCCACATCTCTAACAGAAAAGCGAGAAGATGAATCATCCCTAGCACCACGTAAACTATAATATGACCGCCCGCTGCCTGATCCACCCGACCCCGCAGCAATATCCTCAGCTAGCTTTTTGGCCATCTCCATCGCTTTTTTATTAGCCAACTCATCATTTGCTTCTTTCAGCCGATCAAATAAGACATTCTTAAATCCTTTTGTGTCCAATCCTAGTTTGGACAGTTCCACTTTTAATTGATCCACCGCCCAGAAATCCATTTAAAAAAAAAGTTAGCGTAAATTAATTAATGAAAAACAAAAATATTTCTAGGATGAACTGTTAGGTTGAGCCAACAAAGATGTAGGAACAAAAAAAAATCAATGATACAACAAAATAATTTTATTATAAAAACTACAGAAAAGCTACAATCCGTCTGGAACGGATCGTATGATACCCTATCCTCCTCTCTATAAAGTGGGCGTGGCCAAATTGCATTTTGTACTCAAGTATAGCTATAATGTCGAACGTTTGAGGATGTTACATGTAAAATTTTATCAAAATAGGTTTTTTGATGATAACGCCCCCAAAAAGTGGGCGCGGCCAAAACTGTTCTATGGGTGAATTGTAGGGAATCTAAA
Source organism: Xylota sylvarum (assembly GCA_905220385.1). Taxonomy (NCBI): domain Eukaryota; kingdom Metazoa; phylum Arthropoda; class Insecta; order Diptera; family Syrphidae; genus Xylota; species Xylota sylvarum. The sequence goes on along the minus strand of LR999958.1, from coordinate 76,523,130 downwards.
TACCCAAATATTTGGTCTTAACAAAATTTTTCGGTTTCATATAATTTAGTGAAGTTATAAAAAAGTAGGCGTGGCAGTGGGCGGATGTAAAAAAATTTTACACTTGTACTGCATCTTTTTCTTGGAAGCCCAGATATGAAATTTCAGCGTCCTAGTTAAAAATTTAAGGCCCAAAAATCGGTTTTGTGATGAAAACGCCTCCAAAAAGTGGGCGTGGCCAAAACTTTTGTATGGGTGGATTGTAGGGAGTCTGAATGCCTAAATATTTGGTCTTAACAAAATTTTTCGGTTTCATATAATTTAGTGAAGTTATGAAAAAGTGGGCGTGGCAGTGGGCGGATTTCAAAAATTTTTACACCTGCACTGTATCTTTTTCTCAGAAGCCCAGATATGAAATTTCATCGTCCTAGCTCAAAATTTAAGGCCCAAAAAGCTGTGACATACGGACGGACGGACGGACGGACGGACGGTCATCGCTCAATCGATTTCGCTACTGATGCTGATCACGAATATATATACTTTATAGGGTCTATCTCGATATTTCTCTATGTTACAAACTATGTGTCAAACTTAATATACCCTTAGGATAGGGTATAAACAAACAGAAAAGCTACAATCCGTCTGGAACGGATCGTCTGATACCCTATCCTCCTCTCTATAAAGTGGGCGTGGCCAAATTGCATTTCGTACTCAAATGTGGCTATAACCTCGAACGTTTGAGGATGTTACATGTAAAATATTATCAAAATCGGTTTTTTGATGAAAACGCCCCCAAAAAGTCGGCGCGGCCAAAACTGTTCTATGGGTGAATTGTAGGGAATCTGAATACCTTAATATTTGGACTTAACAAAATTTTTTGGTTTCATATAATTTAGTGAAGTTATAAAAAAGAAGGCGTGGCAGTGGGCGGATGTAAAAAAAATTTACACTTCTACTGTATCTTTTCGTCAGAAGCCCAGATATGAAATTTTAGCGTCCTAGTTAAAAATTTAAGACCCAAAAATCGGTTTTATGATGAAAACGCCCCCAAAAAGTGGGCGTGGCCAAAACTTTCGTATGAGTGGATTGTAGGGAGTCTGAATGCCTAAATATTTGGTCTTAACAAGATTTTTCGGTTTCATATCATTTAATGAAGTTATGAAAAAGTGGGCGTGGCAGTGGGCGGATTTCAAAAATGTTTACACTTGTACTGTATCTTTTTCTCAGAAGCCCAGATATGAAATTTCATCGTCCTAGCTCAAAATGTAAGGCCCAAAAAGCGGTGACATACGGACGGACGGTCATCGCTCAATCGATTTCGCTATTGATGCTGATCACGAATATATATACTTTATAGGGTCTATCTCGATTATTTCTCTATGTTACAAACTATGTGTCAAACTTATTATACCCTTAGGATAGGGTATAAACATACAGAAAAGCTACAATCCGTCTGGAACGGATCGTCTGATACCCTATCCTCCTCTCTATAAAGTGGGCGTGGCCAAATTGCATTTTGTACTCAAATATAGCTATAATGTCGAACGTTTGAGGATGTTACATGTAAAATTTTATCAAAATAGGTTTTTTGATGATAACGCCCCCAAAAAGTGGGCGTGGCCAAAACTGTTCTATGGGTGAATTGTAGGGAATCTAAATACCCAAATATTTGGTCTTAACAAAATTTTTCGGTTTCATATACTTTAGTGAAGTTATAAAAAAATAGGCGTGGCAGTGGGCGGATGTAAAAAAATTTTACACTTGTACTGTATCTTTTTCTTGGAAGCCCAGATATGAAATTTCAGCGTCCTAGTTAAAAATTTAAGGCCCTAAAATCGGTTTTGCGATGATAACGCCCCCAAAAAGTGGGCGTGGCCAAAACTTTTGTATGGGTGGATTGTAGGGAATCCGAATGCCTAAATATTTGGTCTTAACAAAATTTTTCGGTTTCATATAATTTAGTGAAGTTATGAAAAAGTGGGCGTGGCAGTGGGCGGATTTCAAAAATGTTTACACTTGTACTGTATCTTTTTCTCAGAAGCCCAGATATGAAATTTCATCGTCCTAGCTCAAAATTTAAAGCCCAAAAAGCGGTGACATACGGACGGACGGACGGACGGACAGACAGAATTTCAGCGTGTATATACTTTATAGGGTCTGTCTCGATTTTTTCTTTATGTTACAAACTATGTATGTGTCAAACTTAATATACCCTTAGGATAGGGTATAAAAAGCAATAATTAACAGTTAAATAAAGTATGTATAAAGAATAGTGACCGTGCAAAGTATATTAGAAGTGCATAATGTCAACGCATATTATTGGCAGTGTACCACATTTTGACCACGAGGTCAATGATTGGAATGTATTCAAAAACCAAATGGAACAATATTTTATTGCGAACAATATAGAGGATGGTATCAAAAAGAAAGCGATTTTTCTAACAAGCATCTCAGAGAAATCGTATGTGTTTTTACAAAACTTGATAAATCCGCTAAAAGCGGAAAGTGCAGCAACAACGTTTGATATGTGTGTGAATGGTATGCAAAATCATTTTAAACCCTTGGCTTCTGGGTTTTCAGAACGATACAAGTTTTATAGCTCAGTCAAAAATCCAGAAGGATCAGTAAATGAATGGGCGGTACGAGTGCGGGCGTTGGCAGTAAATTACGAATTTGGTGGTTTTTTGAATACTGCAATAAGGGACAAATTTGTGATGGGTTTGGAAAACGGTCCAGCTCGTGATAAAATTTTCTTGGAAAGTGTCACAACATGCGATATACATAAATAAAGTCGTCGAAATCGCTAATACCACGGAATACATACGTCATCAATACGAGCAAGTAGCGGTTAAACGAGAACCGCATGAGTCGTTCTTGTATATGGGAAAAGGCAAAAAAAATCAGCAAAGTAGCGGGTTCTCTCAACAAAGGCAGCGGCATCAGGAGCCGATCCGGCGGCAGCAGCAACAAGTACATCGGCAATATCGTTCAGATAATGGCAACAAACAACAGCAGCAGCAGCAGAAACTATGTACGGTGTGCGGATATTCTAACCACACAAGCAGTAGTTGTAAGTTCAAAAACTTTAAATGTATCAGGTGTCAAAAGAGAGGGCACTTAAAAAAAATGTGTACAATTAAGAGAGATCTAAATTTTATAAATAATAATGATTTATTTTCATTTACGAGTAGTAGTAGCAATTATGCGAACAGTCCGATCAAATTAAAAGTATTGGTTAATAATATTCCTCTAGATATGGAATTGGATACGGGTTCAGAGTTTTGTGTTATATCTCTATGCACATATGAGCGTTTTTTCGCGAATTGCATGCTTAAACCGACTAATATGATTCTAAGAGCTCATAATGGCGCGATTATTAGTCCGGTAGGGATTTGTGCCGTGAGAATGATATACAACGGCATGAGTAAAGTTATTTCAATCGCAGTTATTAAAGATGGTGGTCCTCCATTGCTTGGTAGACTTTTTTTAAGAATTTTTAACATTAATACCACTGAGTTAAATTGCATGGATAGGTTAAAACAAGGATATTATAAAAAAAATTGATTCTTTGTTCGATGGTTGTCTAGGATGTTTTCGTAGAAGTAAGGTAACATTGCAAATTAAAGACGAAACAACTCCTAAATTTTTTAAACCGCAATCGGTACCACTAGCTATAAAAGATAAAGTTGAAAGGGAAATTGAAAAGTTAGTTAAACTCAGAGTGCTAGAGCCAGTAGAATTTTTTTTAGTACCAGTTTTGAAGAAAAATGGGGAAGTGAGGATCTGCGAAGACTTTAAAGTCACGCTGAATCCGAGGTTGAAGGTAGAAAAATACCATCTTCCACAAATAGAAGATGTTTTTGCAAAATTGCGGTGGAGAGGAATTTACGAAATTAGATTTAAACATACAGAAAAGCTACAATCCGTCTGGAACGGATCGTATGATACCCTATCCTCCTCTCTATAAAGTGGGCATGGCCAAATTGCATATTGTACTCAAATATAGCTATAATGTCGAACGTTTGAGGATGTTACATGTAAAATTTTATCAAAATAGGTTTTTTGATGAAAAGTGGGCGTGGCCACAACTGTTCTGTGGGTGAATTGTAGGGAATCTAAATACCCAAATATTTGGTCTTAACAAAATTTTTCGGTTTCATATAATTTAGTGAAGTTATGAAAAAGTGGGCGTGGCAGTGGGCGGATTTAAAAAATGTTTACACTTGTACTGTATCTTTTTCTTGGAAGATATGAAATTTCAGCGTCCTAGTTAAAAATTTAAGGCCCTAAAATCGGTTTTGCGATGATAACGCCCCCAAAAAGTGGGCGTGGCCAAAACTTTTGTATGGGTGGATTGTAGGGAATCTGAATGCCTAAATATTTGGTCTTAACAAAATTTTTCGGTTTCATATAATTTAGTGAAGTTATGAAAAAGTGGGCGTGGCAGTGGGCGGATTTCAAAAAATTTTACACTTGTACTGTATCTTTTTCTCAGAAGCCCAGATATGAAATTTCATCGTCCTAGCTCAAATTTCGCTATTGATGCTGATCACGAATATATATACTTTATAGGGTCTATCTCGATTATTTCTCTATGTTACAAACTATGTGTCAAACTTAATATACCCTTAGGATAGGGTATAAAAATGTCCTACCAACAAATTGAGTTAAATATACCATCAAGGAAATTGACAACTATATCAACTTCCAAGCTCCAGCTCCTGCAATTTTTCAGAGGATTATGGACAGCTTGTTAATGAAATTAGAGGGGGTGGTGGTGTTCCTCGATGACATATTAATTACGGCTCCTAATCGGAAATTGCATATTGAACGAGTAGAGAGAGTGCTTTGTGTTTTAAGGGATGCTGGTTTTAAGCTGGCCAGAGATAAATGCCAATTTTTTTGTAAAAAAATCTGTTATTTGGGGCATATCATTGATAGAGATGGCTTACATACGGAAAAAGTTAAAGAGATTAATAATGTGCGGTATCCCACCACTATTAAAGAGCTTCAGGCATTTTTAGGGGTAATTCATTTTTACAGGCGGTTCTTACCAAACATTTCAAGTGTGAGTGCGCCGCTGTATAATCTCCTAAAATCAGGTGAAACATTTAAATGGTCAGAAGAGTGTAAAAAAGCCATAGATGAATTAAAGCTAGGTTACAGGCGGACACTTGTTTAGCTCATCTTAACCCTCATTTCAAAACTAAACTTACAGTCGATGCGAGGTGTAGGAGCGATATTGTCGCAAGTTTCGCCAAGTGGTGAGGAAAATCCAGTGGAATTCGCGTCGCGAAAATTGTCTGAAACAGAGCGCAAGTACTCTCCCTTGGAGGTGGCAGCCATTCTGTTTGGTGTGAAAAAATTTCACCATTATATATATGGACGAGGATTTACGTTGGTTATATGCAACAACCCATTACATCATATTTTTAACCCGAAGAAAGGTATTCCCGTGATGGCTTCCAATAGATTACAGCGTATAGCCATAACCCTTTCCGGATATAATTTTGACATCGCGCACATTAAGTCAGAGACAAACATTGCTGATTATTTTACTAGGTACCGTTCAGAAGGTTGTAATGTGAGTCCTGATGATTTTCCTAATGATGTCTACATAAATTATTTTCTGGATGTAAATAGGGTACGCGCAACTGGAGGCAGTTAGCTAAGGACCGAGCTAACTGGAGAGGCTTGTTAGTTGAGGCCCAGGTTCACCCCGAACTGTAGCGCCACCTAAGTAAGTAAGTAAATAGGGTACGGCTAAACTTGGAAACTATTATAAGAGAAACTGTTTCGGATAGGTTGCTACAAAAAGATTCTGAGTGTATTAAAACGAAATGGCCTGCGACAAATATAGATAAAGAACTACAACCATTTTTTAATCGTAGACTGGAACTCTCACAAGAATCTGGATGTTTATTTTGGGGGTACAGAGTTATAATTCCAACAACTATTCAAAAGGATGTAGTAAAGTTTTTGCATGCTTCTCACATCAGTATCAGTATCAGTAAAATGAAATCTATGGCGCGAGAATGTCAAATCAAAATAAAGATTTAGAGGAAATCGTAAAGAGATATTTTCCTTGCTTAATGACGCGTTCCACCCCTCCAAAGCAACAGTTGATAAATTGGGAATGGCCAGAACAGCCTTGATGTAGGATCCATATTGATTTTTTTGGGCCGTTTTTGAATCGCTGGTGTTTAGTCGTGGTAGATAGTTACAGTAAATGGGTTGAGTGCGTAGATATGGGTAAAAATACTACAAGCAGTGCGACGATTGCCGTATTAAAAGACTTATTTGCACGCTTTGGTCTACCAAACACCACTGTTTCGGACAATGGCACCGCTTTTGTTTCAAAAGAATTTGAACGGTTTTAAGAACTTAATGGAATCAGTCACGTCACAAGTCTGGTGGGACACCTCGCAACCAATGGCCAAGCGGAAAATGTAGTAAAAACGATTAAGAACGCTTCCATTCATGTGAAGAATATAACACGCACAACACCAATGGTTGTGAGAAGCTAGGCCCTGGGTCCCATGGACCTGTTGCGCCAAAAATTTGTATTTGTATTTGTATCGTAACACAAAACATTTGAGTACTGGAGTTTCTCCAGCTCAACTTACATATGTTCAAAAGGCAATTGCGAACACGATTAGATTTATTAAATCCGAAAAGAAATGTTGCATTGTTACAAGAGGACATTGTTAAAAATAACGTTAGGATTCAACAAAGAAATCAGAAAAAATATTATCACGGCATTAAAAAAAGTACTTTTAAATTGAATGATTTAGTAAAATGGTTACTCTGTGCCTGGGAACGTTTCATGGGTAAAATGTATTTTAACAAACTGTGTAAACAAATATATATTGTCAAAACATTCGATACTAATAAAACATGGAAAGGGCACGCAAATCAAATGATTCTATGCAATAATAATAATCATAATCAACAAATGTATGTGCCAAAAACTTTATTAGATCCTGTACAAAGAATTATTATTAATAAGAATAATATGCAAAATGAAGAATAATAAGAAAATAAAGAATCAGTAGTTGAGCAAATTATTGAAGATGAAAGTATTTCACGGAATTGTAAATATAATTTAAGAAGCAGGAATAAAAATCAAAACAATTAACAGATGTACTTAAGAAAAAAAATGTATTTAAATAAAAAAAAATAAAACTAAATATAAATTTATGTACATACATACATACATACATATGTTACCCTAGGTAAGGTACATATGTACATAAGTAAGTAAGATTTAATTTTTTTTTTTTTATTTTCAAAGTATGAATATAAAATATGTAAATTGAGTTATTGAATTATATACAAATATGGCAGACGAATAGATTAAAGTGGGGGTATATGTAAAAGTAGTAGTAGTAAGTCAAAATGTACACTCTAATGTCTATTACTTCTCTCTTAATAAATCAGTCGTGTACCAACCGCAAACTCTTGTTTTACTCGGTCATCACAGTTCATTTTCCAATTGTACACTAAGACGCATATCAGATAGAAATCTTTAATTTATTTCATTATGCCTCTGAACTGACGGTCTCATATAGTATACTTAGTATTAGCTCATTATGATTTTTTTAAAGTGTAAATCTTAGGTCTATTTTCTTATTAATATCCTAATTAATAATTTGCAAGAATGCTGAATATTTTCACTGATAACAAAGCACGACTGAAATGCAAAATATGGTTATGTTACTGCGCGCGAGTTACCAATGCGGTTATCACAAAACTTTCATTTCATTCATTTCATTCTTTAAGTGAAAATACGACATTCAGTTTTAATCATTAATACAAATTTATTCCCTTATTTGATTGAGGGTTAATGTAATTAATTACATTTACACAACGGTTAGTTTATTTTTAGATACAAGTTTTATATTTAGTAAGTATTTCTATTCTTCCACGATGATGTTGACCAAGCGTCGTCCCAAGGACAGTTATCTTAGTTCGCGGTTTTTCGACCTTCAGCACGATGATGAACCAGATGAGCAACGGCTTCTTACATGTTTGTGTTGTTGTGTTGATAGTGTTGCCGTGTAACTCGCGCACCCACACACACACGCACACGATATAGCAATGATAGCAACTGGTCCACACTTCCTGGCTATGGTCTTCACTGACGGAAGATTATTGGGATGATTTGAATAATTGCTATGAGCATTGCTCAGCTTCAGAACAACGCAAAAGGATGATTTATAGCTTAAATGAATCTAAGCTATTCTAAAAACATACAGAAAAGCTACAATCCGTCTGGAACGGATCGTATGATACCCTATCCTCCTCTCTATAAAATGGACGTGGCCAAATTGCATTTTGTACTCAAATATAGCTATAATGTCGAACGTTTGAGGATGTTACATGTAAAATTTTATCAAAATAGGTTTTTTGATGATAACGCCCCCAAAAAGTGGGCGTGGCCAAAACTCTTCTACGGGTGAATTGTAGGGAATCTAAATACCCAAATATTTGGTCTTAACAAAATTTTTCGGTTTCATATAATTTAGTGAAGTTATAAAAAAGTAGGCGTGGCAGTGGGCGGATGTAAAAAAATTTTACACTAGTACTGTATCTTTTTCTTGGAAGCCCAGATATGAAATTTCAGCGTCCTAGTTAAAAATTTAAGGCCCAAAAATCGGTTTTGTGATGAAAACGCCCCCAAAAAGTGGGCGTGGCCAAAACTTTTGTATGGGTGGATTGTAGGGAATCTGAATGCCTAAATACTTGGTCTTAACAAAATTTTTCGGTTTCATATAATTTAGTGAAGATATGAAAAAGTGGGCGGATTTTAAAAATTTTTACACTTGTACTGTATCTTTTTCTCAGAAGCCCAGATATGAAATTTCATCGTCCTAGCTCAAAATTTAAGGCCCAAAAAGCGGTGACATACGGACGGACGGACGGACGGTCATCGCTCAATCGATTTCGCTATTGATGCTGATCACGAATATATATACTTTATAGGGTCTATCTCGATTATTTCTCTATGTTACAAACTATGTGTCAAACTTAATATACCCTTAGGATAGGGTATAAACAACTTTTTATACCCTATCTTAAGGGTATATTAAGTTTGATACATAGTTTGTAACATAGAGAAATAATCGAGATAGACCCTATAAAGTATATACATATGTATATTCGTGATCAGTATCAATAGCGAAGACGATTTAACATGTCTGTCCGTATGTCACCACTTCCTGGGCCTCAAGTTTTGAGCTAGGAGGATAAAACTACATACCTGGGTTTTTGAGAAGGAGAAGCACTGTAAAAAATTTTCACATCCGCTTACTGCCACGCCCATTTTTTCATAACTTCACTAAATTATATGAAACCGATAAAGTTTGTTAAGACCAAATATTTAGACATTCAGATTCCCTACAATTCTTACTTACTTACTTAGGTGGCGCTACAGTTCGGGGTGAACCTGGGCCTCAACTAACAAGCCTCTCCAGTTAGCTCGGTCCTTAGCTTACTGCCTCCAGTTGCGCACTCCAAGCTTGTTCAGGTCCCCTTCAACTTGTGCGCGCCACCTAAGCCGACATCTTCCTATGCTTCCTATATCTTCATCCGCTTTTGATAAAGTCCAAGCTTCAGAGCCATAAAGCAGAACTGGGATGATCAAGGTCTTATATAGAGTCTCCTTAGTTGGTCGGGATAGGGCCTTACTACTCAATTGCCTTCTCAGCGCAAAGAAACAGCGATTGGCAAGAGTTATTCTTCGTTTTATTTCCGCCGAGGTGTTGTTGTCAGAATTGATAACAGAGCCGAGGTAGACAAAGTCCCTTACTACCTCAAAGTTATAGCTGTCGATTGTGACGTTCTGTCCAATTCGTCGATGTTGCGTATCACTTGTGGTTGACAGCAAATACTTGGTTTTGACCTCTAAACCCATTTTGGCAGCTTCTGTTTCAGTACTAGCGAACGCACCGGTGACAGCCCGCTGTGTTCTTCCAATAATGTCGATGTCGTCGGCGTACGCTAGTAGTTGCACAAACTTTTGAAAGATTGTGCCTCCGGTGTTGGCTTGTGAGTTTCGCACAATTCTTTCAAGAACGATGTTAAAAATCACATGACAGCGCGTCACCTTGTCTAAATCCTTTTTTGACATCAAAGGTATCGGTGAGATCGTTACCGACCTTGATGGAGCAGCGAGAATTCTCCAACGTCATCCTGCACAGGCGAACGAGTTTGGCAATGATGCCAAAACTAGACATGGCTTTGTATAGCTCGTCTCTATAAATGCTGTCATATGCGGCCTTGAAATCGATGAAAAGATGGTGGGTATCGAATTGGACGTCTTGAATTTTTTCCAGGATCTGCCGAAGTGTGAAGATTTGATCGATTGTAGACTTTCCTGCTCTGAAACTACACTGATAGGGCCCAATCAGGTTGTTGACGAAGGGTTTCAGGCGTTCACACAATATGGCAGATAGGATCTTGTACGCGATGTTGAGGAGACTGATACCTCTGGAATTGGCGCAATTGAGGGGATCTCCTTTCTTGTGGATCGGGCAAACGGTGCTGAGATTCCATTCATCAGGCATACACTCATCTGACCAAATTTTAGAAATGAGTTGGTGTATGCTCTCTACCAGGTCATTTCCAGCTGCCTTGAACAGCTCGGCTGGTAAGCCGTCAGGTCCAGCAGCCTTGTTGGATTTAAGTTTGGATATTGATATCCTCACTTCATTTTGGTCAAATACAAATACAAATTTGTTGCGCAACAGGTCCATTGGACCTAGGGCCTAGCTTCTCACAACCATTCGTGTTGTGCGTGTTATATTCTTCACATGAATGGAAGGGGCCTACTGTTTAATGCCGGATCCGAACGGCAATTTTGAGAAGCTTTTTCATGACAGTTTTTACTCTCGGATGTTTGTCAGACGCTCGCGAGAGGTGGGGCTGTGAAAGAAATTTTAGGTGTTGTCTGGGGATTGAACCTGGAACCCCTTGCTCCGTAGTCCAACGCACTAACCACTTGAGCCATGGCGCCCATTCATTTTGGTCAGGTGGACGGAATTTTCTCAGAAGCCCAGATATGAAATTTCATCGTCCTAGCTCAAAATTTAAGGCCCAAAAAGCGGTGACATACGGACGGACGGACGGACGGACAGACGGACGGACGGATGGTCATCGCTCAATCGATTTCGCTATTGATGCTGATCACGAATATATATACTTTATAGGGTCTATCTCGATTATTTCTCTATGTTACAAACTATGTGTCAAACTTAATATACCCTTAGGATAGGGTATAAACACTGTACTTAGTTTCCACATATTTCAAAGCGTACGGATCGATGAATATTTAATTCACAAAAAAAAAGATCTTATAAATGCACACTCTTATAAATGCAATAACTTTCATACTTCTATGTATATGCAAACAAACGAAAGATCACGAAACTAAAATAAAGGGTACTGAATTCTTAGGGAACTAATACTGATTAAGTATTAAGTATGTGTATGTTATATGCGTTTGTATATGCAAAAAAGGAATATATGTATATAAATTCATAAAAAATCTTAACAAAAGTACATAATGTAATTAAATGAGATTGCCCGAAAGATTATATAAAAGAATTATAATGTCACTTACTGTGATGTGACGATGTTTTGTTTTTTATACCCTATCCTAAGGGTATATTAAGTTTGACACATAGTATGTAACATAGAGAAATAATCGAGATAGACCCTATAAAGTATATTTATTCGTGATCAGCATCAATATGTCACCACTTTTTGGGCCTTAAATTTTGAGCTAGGACGATGAAATTTCATATCTGGGCTTCTGAGAAAAAGATACAGTACAAGTGTAAAAATTTTTTAAATCCTCTAACTGCCACGCCCACTTTTTCATAACTTCATTAAATTATATAAAAACGAAAAATTTTGCTAAGACCAAATATTTAGGCATTCAGACTTCCTACAATCCACTCATACAAAAGTTTTAGCCACGCCCGCTTTTTGGGGGCGTTTTCATCATAAAACCGATTTTTGGGACTTAAATTTCTAACTAGGACGCTAAAATTTCATATCTGGGCTTCTGATGAAAAGGTACAGTAGAAGTGTAAATTGTTTTTACATCCGCCCACTGCCACGCCTACTTTTTCATAACTTCACTAAATTATATGAAACCGAAAAATTATGTTAAGACCAAATATTTAGGTATTCAGATTCCCTACAATTTACCTATCGAACAGTTTTGGCCACGCCCACTTTTTGGGGGCGTTTTCATAAAGAAACCGACTTTTGATAAAATTTTACGTGTAAAATCCTCACACGTTCGAGGTTATAGCCATATTTGAGTACGAAATGCAATTTGGCCACGCGCACTTTATAGAGAGGAGGATAGGGTATCAGACGATCCGTTCCAGACGGATTGTAGCTTTTCTGTATGTTTTTTTTTTTTCGGGAACCGTTTACTCCTCCGCTTTGTGCGCACAAACCGATGGGATGTATGGCGTAAATTGTAGTTTGTTTAATGTTTGGTGTTATGTACGAATGTGTGATGTACATACATATATTTATATGCTGTCAGGGGGGGAGTGGAACTGAATTAATAATGAAACTTTAATATACTCTTTAGGCAATTACCTGGATATATCTTACAATCTTACGCTTAAAGCTAATGTTAATATACAATTAAATAACTTTACCTATAAAAAAAAGAGTTTAGTCAAAACGTGATGTTACGTCTGATCGATCTAAATGAAAGCTTTAATCGAGCTTTTCATTATAGCTTCTTTTTGTTGCTGGTTTTCCCTTGTTGGCTTCTGTCTGATGGTGACGGTAGATGTTGTTTTGACGAACAAGTGAAACGTTCTGCATGCAGGTGAAGGGTTGTTGCAGGTTGAATCTGTAACGTGTCGGAGCAGGTGCTGATGATATTCTGATGTTGAGAATATCCGTTCCAGACGTAGGCACAGGTGTAGGCTACTTTGCAAGGTGATTGTGTGAGCTTAGGTTAGGTGGTGGTGAAATTATAAAATGTAATAGGATGTGGTGGCTATGAGGTGCAGGTGTTCGCTTTTTTGCACGTGAATTAGGGTATTCGCAGGATAAGTGCTTTCTGGAGCTATTTAAGAGTATACATATATGTATTTTGGTGGGCGGAGTTTTCTCATCATCTGAAAGTGGGCCCCTTGTACTGTGGCGAGTGCTAGAGTGGTAAGGATGGAAGACCGCCCGCAATAGTAGAACAGGTGGATGCACGTGGAGCGCTGCGTATGTAAAAAAAAGATGTAGGAAGATTCCTAAGGGTCAGATAAAACTGAAGCTTACCTTACACTTGCGATACCAACATATCAATGTAGATATATATATATATATTTTGTAAATACAATATCACAAAGTATTATTCTGTACTTAACACACTTTGATTAAATACTTCGAATAAAAAACATACAGAAAAGCTACAATCCGTCTGGTACGGATCGTATGATACCCTATCCTCGTTTTTATAAAGTGCTCATGGCCAAATTGCATTTCAAATATGGCTATAACGTCGAACGTTTGAGGATGTTACATGTAAAATTTCATTAAAATTGGTTTTTTGATGAAAACGCCCCCAAAAAGTGGGCGCGGCCAAAACTGTTGTATGGGTAAATTGTAGGAAATCTGAATACCTAAATATTTGGACTTAACAAAATTTTTCGGTTTCATATAATTTAGCGAAGTTATGACAAAGTAGGCGTGGCAGTGGGCGGATGTAAAAAAAATTTACACTTCTACTGTATCTTTTCGTCAGAAGACCAGATATGAAATTTCAGCGTCCTAGTTAAAAATTTAAGGCCCAAAAATCGGTTTTATGATGAAAACGCCCCCAAAAAGTGGGCGTGGCCAAAACTTTTGTATGAGTGGATTGTAGGGAGTCTGAATGCCTAAATATTTGGTCTTAACAAAATTTTTCGGTTTCATATAATTTAATGAAGTTATGAAAAAGTGGGCGTGGCAGTGGGCGGATTTCAAAAAATTTTTACACTTGTACTGTATCTTTTTCTCAGAAGCCCAGATATGAAATTTCATCGTTCTAGCTCAAAATTTAAGGCCCAAAAAGCGGTGACATACGGACGGACGGACGGACGGTCATCGCTCAATCGATTTCGCTATTGATGCTGATCACGAATATATATACTTTATAGGGTCTATCTCGATTATTTCTCTATGTTACAAACTATGTGTCAAACTGAATATACCCTTAGGATAGGGTATAAAAAACCACTTTGATTGCGAGAAGCTCACAGAACTACTTGCACGTGCCAGCACTGTCAAGAGAAAAAGGTCGTATGCAGATATGCATGGATTTTTATACCAAGTTTGGCAAGGCAAAAAAAGACGAAAGCTTCCTTTGTAAAGTAAGTAGCAATTAGTTAATCATGACTGATATTTTTCGGGGGGTGTATGAAATAAATGAGCAGTCAGTTATTTTTGAAACTGAAATAATAATAATAATTTGCAAATTGCGTAAATTGTAATTGTAAGGCGCACGCTACAACATCATGAATTTTGATATTACCTAGTAGTATCAAAAGACATGAAAAACGGGAGACTTACACTTTTATGATTTATACACCAATCTTTTTATCCTTGTTTTCGATAAGGTACGTAGATGTACCAGTTGGTTTCACAATTCGACACTTGATAAATTTTGGACACAACTTTTCGTTGAAGTTTTTCGAAGCATTGCTCAAAACGAAATTTCCTCGATAAACTTCCTCTCCTGGTTTGAAGATTCTGTTCGATGATCTTAGGTTGTAAGATTTTTCGTTTCTTTTGAAAACTAAAGTAAGATTTTCTTTCACTTGTGCTCGGATGAGTTCTAGTTTTTTAGAAGGTGGTAATAAGTCTAAATCATTTTCGTTAAGTGCCTTAAGTTTTCGTGCAAGTTTGTACATTCTCGCATGTGTCATCATGTTTCTACCAAAAAGAATGTAAAAAGGTGACATACCTGTCGACTGATGTACTGAAGTACATAGAGCTTTTTGAATCTCGGGTAAGTGGTGATCCCACTCTCTCTGATCGTTTTTGAGATAAGTTCTTATCGCAGACAAAATCGATCTATTCACCCTCTCTGAGGAATTTGCTTGAGGTGAATAGACTGCATTTCTTATGTGTACTGTGCCGTATTTTGAAAGGAAATTGCTGAATTCTTGCGATACAAATTGTTTTCCATTATCGCTATGCAAGAATTCAGGTACCCCAAATTTTTGGAAAATTCCCTGTTCCAAAAAGTTAATTACTACTTTGGAATTGGCCTTGGGCATAGGTTTAAGGATAACATACTTCGAGACTTGGTCTAACACAATGAATATAAATAAATATGCCTTTTTTTGTACGCACATAAGGTCCCATAAAATCTGTGTAAAATTTTTGAAATGGAAGGTCAATTTGTTGCTGTGTACCCATAGGTGGTCTTAGTGTATAATTGGGCAATTCGTTTTCTTTGCATGATTCACAATTTCTAACATACTCACGAACTTGATTAGTCATATTGGGCCAAAAATAGGTTTGTTTAATTCTCTCTAAGGTCTTACGAATACCTCCATGAGACGAATTTGGTGGATTGTGGTGGTTTTGTATGATGGAATTTGTCAAACCGGTGGGTATCCATAATTTCCATTGATATTCTCTTTTGAAAACCAAATTGTCTTCAGATCGGGTAACTCATCTTTGTTTTGCTTGATCGTTTCTATAAGATCCAAATATTCTTTTAACTTAAAATCATCACTGTTCAAATCAACAGACGAATAATCATTGAGGTTAAAAGAAATTTCATCAAGATATGCTCGAGACAAAGCATCGGGAACTACATTTTGGGATCCTTTTCGGTGTTCTATCGTAAATGTAAAATCTTGAAGTTTAAGCGACCAACGAGCAAGTCTGCCGCTTAGGTCTTTGAGGCGCATCAGCCATTTTAAGCTTGCATGGTCTGTTATAATGGTGAAGGATGTTCCTTCAATATAGGGTCTGAATTTTATAACTGAACGTAAAGCTGCATAACACTCTTGTTCTGTAACCGTGTAGTTACGCTGACAAGCATTCAACTTTTCGGAGAAAAAGGCTATCGGCTTCTCGTGGCCTTCGTCATCGTCATTGAGTGAGAAGTGGAGCTGAAATAAGAGCCATTTTCAATGCTTCAAAGGAAGTAATAGCCTCGGGTGTCATAAGAAATACTTTCGACTTTTTTATGGTATCGGTCAAGGGTGATGCGATGTCTGCAAAATTTCTAATAAATCTACCGTATCATCCACAAAGACCCAGGAATCTTCGAACCTGTTTTGGCGAAGTTGATAAAGGAAAGTCTTTAATGGCGGATACCTTATCCAAATTCGGTTTTATATGCCCTTGTCCGACAATGTATCCTAAATATCGAAGTTCTTTGAAACAGAAAAATGATTTTTCTACGTTTATAATTAAATTAGCTTCTTTTAAGCATTCAGCTACTTTTGACAGAAGTGATAGATGTTGGTCAAAATCAGAGGAGATGATAAGAAGGTCATCGAGGTAGACAAAAACGTTTTCTCTAAGAGCACTGGGGATCACTTTATCCATTAACCGACACATCCTGTGGGGTGCATTACACAATCCGAAGGGCATGACAGTGAATTGATAAAGGGGTCGTCCTGGAACAGTGAAAGCGGTTTTCTCTCTTGAATTCTCATCTAAGGGGATTTGCCAAAAAGCGTCCTTGAGATCCACACTACTGATATAATGTGTTTCTGCAAGACGGCTAAGTAAACCTTCTATATGAGGCAACGGATATGCGTCTCTTTTGGTTAGGGCATTTACCTTACGATAATCTATGCAGAGTCTGTTTTTACCGGGTTTTCGGATAAGTACTACTGGAGAACTCCAGGGACTTTGACTCTCTTCGATGACTTTCATAGAAAGCATACGGTCTAGTTGCTCATATATTAAGTTTTGAATTACCGGTGACACAGGATAATGACGTTGTTTTACCGGTTTGGCGTCATTAGTGTCGATAACATGCTTCTCTACGATAACATGCTTTTGTCTTATCCTAGCTTCGCAAATGAAGCAAATGTTGAGATTACTTCATTTAGACGTTGCTCTTGTAATTGTGTCAATTCATGCTTGGGTGGTGGTATTTTAATAATTTCTTCGGGTGGAAGGGTATTTTCAGATCCAAAATTTAACTCGTTGATGATATGTGGAGCTATTTTGAACTTTGACCAAAAGTCAATGCCCAGATAGAGAGGCAAAGATAAACTTGGAACAAGGTACAGATTTATCTCTCTCAGAATGTTCTCGTGTTCCATAACCACGTTAACTCGACCGACTATCTGTTGCCCTTTTCCGTCAGCAGTTTTTACAGCTGAGTTAAAACGAATGATAGGAATTCCGAGATCTTTTACAAGTTGTATGCAGCCATTTCCAAGACAAGATACAGAAGCGCCGCTATCTAGCAAACCAGATAACTGCTTTCCTTGGATGAATACTTTTGTGAAGGGCCTAGGATCATATTGTCCTTCCAGGATTGTTTCACTAAGAAACTTCCGGATAACATGTCTTTTTCTATATCTAAGTCTTGCTTTGGATATGTTTCGGGGTAAGTCAGGTTTATTATTAATTGGTCTATTGAATAACTTCCTACGGATTTGTTGATACTCCATCAGACGTTGTTCCTATGATTTTCTATATAAAGGAATGTTGTATAATTTAGAGTCTCTTTCGGACGTAATGTTACATGGATTAGATGAACAGGTAGATTTTTGAAAGGGTGTTTTAGAATTCAATGTCATAAAGTTATTAAAGTCAGGAAAAGTTTTGGTAGATGCATTCTTTTTGCTTATTCCGGGCCAGTTTGAGTCGAACAAGTTCTCCCGGAGTTGATCTTGCTCGAGTTCAGGTTTCCCTTGGACTCTCTGCACTTTGGACAGTCTAGTACAGTGTAATCGTCTGTTCCACATCGATAGCAAAATAGCTTCCGAACAGGCAAAGTACAATCGATGAACAAATGGCCATTGCGTTTGCAATTATAGCATTTGACATCATGTAAAGGTTTTTCAGGAGTGATCGAATGTTTTGGACGACTAGCTAACGAAACTTCTGAGATGCTGAGATTCTGAATCAATGTTTGTGGATGTATCATTGTAAAAATAATCCAGTTCATTAATGTTTCTAACATTATTGAAACGTTTTTGAGTAGAGTATCGCGACTGTAGCATCTTTTCGGTTCGTCTGCATTCGTCTCTAAATTGTTCAAAATTGTCTATACGCATAGGGTAAATAAAATTCATTAAACGGGTGTTAATGTTGTTTCTAAGAATTTTGATAAAGTCTTGCTCTCGAATTTGATCTCTCAGTTGACTTATTAAGTGCATAACGCTGGAATAAAAATCGTCAAAGGATTCGTTTGGCATTTGCCTGCGATCCATGATTTGTTTGAGAATTTCAAAGTCGTTTTCAAAAGTCTTAAAGCGTTTGAAAAGGCCAATCGCATCTGGGATTGTTTGATGCCAACACCAGTCTTGGGCTGAACCTGATAACAAAAGATGGAAGTTACGCAGAACTTCTTCCCATGTACAATCATAATTAACTTTGAGTACTTCGACTCTAAAAACAAAATCTTCAATAGACATTCCCTTAGTTCTTGTTATTGTTGGAACTCATTATCAATATAAAAAATTATGAATGAAAAATGTTTGAGTGTATTGGTAAATGTTGAAATTTAACTTAAAGTAAGAAGATGTTAACTTAAGATAATACTAATACTAAATAATCTTAGCTGAGACCAAAAAAACTAAATGTTCATAAAAATAACTGGTGATTTAGAGTTGATTGAAACGAGGTTAAAGAGATGAATTTTAGTGTAAACATAAAACGCAAAAAAAGGAGTAAAAAGGAAAATAGGTCAAACATGTGCAACATAACGATTATAAGCAAGATAATGCAAGATTATGGGGGCATCTTTCTACTGCAACATACAAAAGACTAACTAGCCATGATTGTAAGGACTCGTAGAAGAACTTCCTCCGGATCTTTACATTATACTGTATGTATATGTTTATTTCGACTCGTAGTTAACAAATGACTTAGTGCAACTGACTTCTAATGATATAACATCTCGATAGATTTTTGGAATCACTACTGGTTCTGAAATATTCAATACATTTAATTATATGCTATTAATGACATTTCAATTTGTGCAGCATTTGCAAGCATCCGCAAGGTTACTTGCAATAGCAACTGTAGTAGATGGATAGCTGCTAATATTTTCTTCTAATGTTTATCAAGACAAAAGAACTGTTGCTTTTATTTCGGGGTGCCACATTGTAAACCGATAAACATGTTGTTGGACTAAAGTTTTAGGCGGCAGGCCCCATGTTGTTGAGCGCCAATTTTGTAGGGAAGGACATGGATTGAAATAAAGTTTAATCCTGAAGGCACCGTCAGCTGGACGGTGGGGTGGGTAATTTCTGCCTGAAAGTGATCCTACAAAATACATTTTCGTGCCATATATTAAGGGGGATTTGCGGTTAAGAAATGCCTGAATTGTAGTTGCATGGATGTTAAATGTTTGACGTAATAGAAGGGATGTAACTCGGATGCAGTTACATGTAAAGGGGGTAACACGATCACAAAAGTAATTAACATAGCACAATAGAAATAAGAGAAAAAAAGAAAAGGTAGGGGACAGAAAGAGTGTTGCTGTTGTTGACACGTGGGATGATGATTAAGCTAAGAGATTCATCTTAGAACATCCCTTCGGCAAGACCCGCCCTGACTAATGACCAAGGTCAAAAGTTCCATGGCTACCAAGTGCCGGAATGTGTAATGGTAGCCCCTTGACTACACATGTTTACACTTTCCCTCTCCTCTTTCTTTTCAGATCAACCCCTTCTCGCCACTAAATTAAATCACGACCGATTCATATTACCTAAGTCAATAAATTAAACACTGTACTCAGTTTCCACATATTTTAAAGCGTACGGATCGACGAATATTTAATTCACAAAAAAAAAGATCTTATAAATGCAAACTCTTATAAATGCAATAACTTTCATACTTCTATGTATATGCAAACAAACGAAAGATCACGAACTAATACTGATTAAGTATATATGTGTATATGTGTATGTTATATGCGTTTGTATATGCAAAAAAGGAACATATGTATATAAAAAATCGAAAAGCTACAATCCGTCTGGAACGGATCGTATGATACCCTATCCTCGTTTCTATAAAGTGCTCATGGCCAAATTGCATTTTGTACTCAAATATGGCTATAACGTCGAACGTTTGAGGATGTTACATGTAAAATTTCATGAAAATTGGTTTTTTGATGAAAACGCCCCCAAAACGTGGGCGTGGCCAAAACAGTTCTATGGGTGAATTGTAGGAAATCTGAATACCTAAATATATGCACTTAACAAAATTTTTCGGTTTCATATAATTTAGTGAAGTTATGAAAAAGTAGGCGTGTCAGTGGGCGGATGTAAAAACAATTTACACTTCTACTGTATCTTTTCGTCAGAAGACCAGATATGAAATTTCAGCGTCCTAGTTAAAAATTTAAGGCCCAAAAATTATGTGTCAAACTTAATATACCCTTAGGATAGGGTATAAAAAGAGTTTAGTCAAAACGTGATGTTACGTCTGATCGATCTAAATGAAAGCTTTTGATTATAGCTTCTTTTTACACCCTATCCTAAGGGTATATTAAGATTGACACATAGTTTGTAACATAGAGAAATAATCGAGATAGACCCTATAAAGTATATATATTCGTGATCAGCATCAATAGCGAAATCGATTGAGCGATGACCGTCCGTCCGTCCGTATGTCACCGCTTTTGGGGCCTTAAATTTCGAGCTAGGACGATGAAATTTCATATTTGGGCTTCTGAGGAAAAGATACAGTACAAGTGTAAAAATTTCTTAAATCCGCCCACTGCCACGCCCACTTTTTCATAACTTCATTAAATTATATGAAACCGAAAAATTTTGTTAGGACCAAATATATAGGCATTCAGACTCCCTACAATCCACTTATACAAAAGTTTTGGCCACTCCCACTTTTTGGGGGCGTTTTCATCATAAAACCGATTTTTGGGACTTAAATTTTTAACTAGGACGCTTCTGGGCTTCTGACGAAAAGATACAGTAGAAGTGTACATTTTTTTACATCTGCCCACTGCCACGCCTACTTTTTTATAACTTCACTAAAGTATATGAAACCGAAAAATTTTGTTAAGACCAAATATTTAGGTATTCAAATTCCCTACAATTTACCTATCGAACAGTTTTGGCCACGCCCACTTTTTGGGGGCGTTATCATCAAAAAACCTGTTTTGATAAAATTTTACATGTAACATCCTCAAACGTTCGACATTATAGCTATATTTGAGTACAAAATGCAATTTGACCGCGCCCACTTTATAGAGAGGAGGATAGGGTATCATACGATCCGTTCCAGACGGATTGTAGCTTTTCTGTATGTTTGTTGCTGGTTTTCCTTTGCTGGCTTCTGTCTGATGGTGATGGTAGATGCTGTTTTGACGAACAGGTGAAACGTTTTCCATGCAGGTGAAGGGTTGTTGCAGGTTGAATCTGTAACGTGTCGGAGCAGGTGCTGATGATATTCTGATGTTGAGAATATCCGTTCCAGACGTAGGCACAGGTGTAGGCTACTTTGCAAGGTGATTGTGTGAGCTTAGGTTAGGTGCTGGTGAAATTATAAAATGTCCTAGGATGCGGTGGCTATGAGGTGCAGGTGTTCGCTTTTTTGCACGTGAATTAGGGTATTCGCAGGATAAGTGCTTTCTGGAGCTCTTTAAGAATATATATGTATTTTGGCGGGCGGAGTTTTCTCATCATCTGAAAGTGGGCCCCTTGTACTGTGGCGAGTGCTAGAGTGGTAAGGATGGAAGACCGCCCGCAATAGTAGAACAGGATGCACGTGGAGCGCTGCGTATGTAAAAAACATACAGAAAAGCTACAATCCATCTGGAACGGATCGTATGATACCCTATCCTCCTCTCTATAAAGTGGGAGTGGCCAAATTGCATTTTGTACTCAAATATGGCTATAACCTCGAACGTTTGAGGATGTTACATGTAAAATTTTATGAAAATCGGTTTTTCGCTGAAAACGCCCCCAAAAGTGGGCGTGGCCAAAACTGTTCTATGGGTGAATTGTAGGGAATCGGAATACCCAAATATTTGGTCTTAATAAAATTTTTCGGTTTCATATAATTTAGTGAAGTTATAAAAAAGTAGGCGTGGTAGTGGGCGGATGTAAAAAAAATTTACACTTGTACTGCATCTTTTTCTTGGAAGCCCAGATATGAAATTTCAGCGTCCTAGTTAAAAATTTAAGGCCCAAAAATCGGTTTTGTGATGAAAACGCCCCCAAAAAGTGGGCGTGGCCAAAACTTTTGTACGGGTGGATTGTAGGGAGTCTGAATGCCTAAATATTTGGTCTTAACAAAATTTTTCGGTTTCATATAATTTAGTGAAGTTATGAAAAAGTGGGCGTGGCAGTGGGCGGATTTAAAAAAATTTTACACTTGTACTATATCTTTTTCTCAGAAGCCCAGATATGAAATTTCATCGTCCTAGCTCAAAATTTAAGGCCCAAAAATCGGTGACATACGGACGGACGGACGGACGGACGGACGGACGGTCATCGCTCAATCGATTTCGCTATTGATGCTGATCACGAATATATATACTTTATAAGGTCTATCTCGATTATTTCTCTATGTTACAAACTATGTGTCAAACTTAATATACCCTTAGGATAGGGTATAAAAAGATGTAGGAAGATTCCTAAGGGTCAGATAAAAATGAAGCTTACCTTACACTTGCGATGCCAACATATCAATGTAGATATATGTATATATTTTGTAAATACAATATCACAAAGTATTATTCTGTACTTAAAACACTTTGATTAAATACTTCGAATAAAAAAAAAAAACACTTTGACTACTTGCACGTGCCAGCACTGTCAAGAGAAAAAGGTCGTATGCAGATATGCATGGATTTTTATACCAAGTTTGGCAAGGCAAAAAAAGACGAAAGCTTCCTTTGTAAAGTAAGTAGCAATTAGTTGATCATGACTGATATTTTCCGGTGGGTGTATGAAATAAATGAGCGGTCAGTTATTTTTGAAACTGCAATAATAATAATTATTTGCAAATTGCGTAAATTGTAATTGTAAGGCGCACGCTACAAGTATAATCTCTCAATATCTTCTATCGCGCGCTTCTCGTGCTCTTTTTTCTTCTTTCGGAGAAGCCGATGTCCTTCCCGTCTCTTTTGCTCGTAGAGCTCACGAGCCGCTCTGGTCCTTCTTTGCAGCGCCGCTTTGTATGCCTCTTGTTTAACTGCATTCACTTGCCGGCATTCTTCGTCAAACCATGGGTTTCTTTGTGGTGGTCGAGCGAAACTCAGTACATCAGTTGCGGCACTTCTGATGGCATGTGGGCAGTGTTGCCATTGGTCCTCGGCATTTGATGCTGGCGGCATAGGAGTTGTAGCGAGATTTCGGGATACGCGTTCGGCAAAGATTCTGGCGATCTCTTGCGATTGCTGCTTTTCAACGTTATATCTTCTCACAGTATTTCTTCTTAGTTGTGGCGTTTGGGATATCCGTATTCGTACCGTGGCTGCAACAAGGTAATGATCCGAGCCGATGTTGGAAGGTTCGGACATCCAGAATACTGGAGGCATGCCTTACGTCGATCGCAATGTGATCAATTTGGTTGACCGTTTGATGATCAGGAGACCGCCATGTCCCCTTGTGGATATTGAGATGAGGAAACCGCATGCTTGCTATGGTGACGTTTCGCCCCGCAGCGAAGACAATAAGCCTAAGTCCGTTTCCGGACGTGGTGTCGTGGAGGCTGTGCTTACCAATCGTCCTATCAAAGATGTCCTCCTTTCCTATCTTGGCGTCATATTTAGGGCATTGCTCGTAGGTTTTGTCGAGGAGCTCGTAGAAACATTCTTTGGTGGCGTCGTCCTTGTCTTCGGTGGGAGCGTGAACGCATATAAGGCTTATGTTGGCGAATTTAGCCTTGATGCGGATTGTCATAAGTCGTTCGCTCAGTGTCGAAAGCTTAAGACTTCTTGCCTAAGTCTGCCGCTTATGACAAATCCACATCCGAATAAGCGCTGTGTCTGCTCTCTATAGCAATCACCGTAATAGATGCCACAGTTTTTCATCCTTTTTTGCCCGGCCCATCCCATCGCACTTCCTGGATGGCGGTGATGTCTGTCTTATAGCAGACTAGGGCCTCTGCTAATTCTTCTGCTGCACGCGGTCTGTTAAGGGTCCGAACATTCCACGTGCAGGTCCGAAGGTCGTTGTCCTTATTTCGATTGCTGGGGTTGTCAACAGTGAGGCTTGTAAGTTTTTCGGAACTAAGTGTTTTTTCCGTGGTCGGGAAGTTACCTCTACGCACAACCCCCAACCTGGAGGACCAGTTCCCTTTTATACCCCTAGGATGAGGGGCCGGATTTTCCGGAGTCGGGGATATGAGTACTGCCGTTCTCCCATTAAATGCTCATTCGCCACCAACTCTTTTCCAACACCCTGGCTCAGTGTTGGAGATCCCTATAGACCTGGGATCCGAATAAGTCAGAGCAGTTCATATAGGGATTACACTAGAAAATTGGGCCTGACTGGAACTGTGGGCGCCACCGTTGATTCCACCTGGAGTGAGAAAACACTCCTCCCCCCTCTTTCGTTTGCTACCACCAACGACCTTCCAAAGGGGTTGGTTACCCAATCTCCAGCCGAGGTACTAGGCACCCAGCAGCCACCAACGCGCAGGTGTAGAGTAGGAGTTGATAGTGAGAGGCTAAGGTGAGAACGCTTGTGTTCCCATATATTCCGCATCACCATCCTTTGGCCACTATAATTCACTCATACTAAAGTTTTGGCCATGCCCACTTTTTGGGGCCTTGTTTCATTAAAAACCAGAGACCGTACCCAATTGACCCATTTTTACTTGCACCTATACCTATAGGGCAAGTATTGGTTTCGTGAAAAATTTCGAACTCGAGATTTTAATCAAACTTGACATTACTATGATGGAGAAGTCCAAAAAAGTGGGTCCGACAATTCCGTCTGTCTGTCTGTCTGTCTGTATATTCAACTGCAGCCCAAACGGCTGGACGGATTAGCTTCAAACTTCATATCTGGGGTCTGTGGGATGATCCCTAGAGGCGAAATTGGAATTTTCATTCTAACCTCAAAATTAAGGGTAGTTTACTTAAGGCCGATTTCACTAAAAATGGATTTTCTCGAAAACGGCTCCAACGATTTTGATAAAATTTCATATGTGAGTTAGTTTGGGCATTTGCTATTAGATGGCATACCACGTTTTGCGCGAAAGATGCGTATAACGGTAATTTCACAAATTGACTGTTTCTCGTCTATTTCTACAGCGATTGGGCTTAAAATCAATATCTTAGGTGGATATGCTAAATGCAAAATTATAATATACCAAGTTTTGGAACTGCCACGCCTACTTTTAAAAAATTTTACTTTTTCAAAATTTTTACTAGAAATCGAAAAAAATTGTTAAAACATAATTCATAGGCTTTGAAAATCTCTATAATTTACCTTAACATCATATATAGCCACGCCCACTTTTACAAAAAAAACTTGAATTTCAGTGCTTATACGATTATAAACTAATAGCATTAAGGTGCAAGTACGTACGGCCTAGTCGTGCACTTTATTTTAAAAAGGCTGTTAAAATAGGTATTTGTTGCCCATTTTTATAAGTGGCACAAAGTAACTATTTTCCGTAGCAATCTATTTTTTTTGTCCAAAATAAATGGGTTCATTCGACCCAATTTTTTTTTTGGGCCAATGAAGCCTAGTAAAATATATATTTATATTTTTTGGGCGGAGCAAATGCGTTAGTCTAACCCAATAATTTTTCTGGGCTAAAATATTGGTTCCAATCAACACAATATTTTTTTGGGTAAATAAAACTAATACAGAAGACCCATTATTTTTTTTTGTGCTAAATATAGGGCTTTCGAGTGTACGCTAGATGTTTGGGCATAGGCGTAATAGCCTGCACTACTAGTTTTACCTACATATATGTATGTAAGAACATATGTATGTACACATGTACATACATTCACAATTTCTCTTAATCAGCTTTTTCGTTTCCTAACCTATTCCATCTATATAAGTCAATCGAGAAATGGGAAAGAAAAAAAGAATGAAAGTGATAAAATAAAAAAAATAACTCTTAAAAATGTACATCAAATATGTACATATGTATATCATTGTTTTTCAATTTTTACCATTACAACTTCCCAGCGGGAAAAAACGGTTCAAAAGGGTTTTGTAAGCACATTCAAATAAGCTCGAAGTGCTTACTATTTTGCCTGCTGGGTTACTATCAAATTGATTTTGACGTATCTTAAAACACTATGAAAATACTATAAGGGACCAAATATTTTACCCAGAAAAAATTAAAAGCCTCCTTTACCCATTTTCGATGGCCCAAAAAAAAGTGGGTCTAGTAAATCGATTTGTTTTTTCAAATAGTTAAAAATATTGGGTCAAATGAATTTTTTGTGGTCCAAAATACCCAGTTGATTTGGCCCGTTTTCAAAATGGGTTCATTTCTTAAATGCATAACAAAAATCAACAGACAGCTTCATGAGCATCACCCATATGCAATTCCTTTTAATTTAAAACCTCAACTTCTACTAGTCTTTTTTGCACAAAAAAATAAAAATACCCGGTATTTTCGATCCCTGTTAAAAACCGATTTTGATAAAAATTTATATGTATGTATGTAACATCCTCAAACGTTCGCCGTTGTCGTCGTATTTCAGTACAGGGCTATATATATATAGGGGCTACATAGAAAGGAGGATAGGGTATCATACGATCCGTTCCAGACGGATTGTAGCTTTTCTGTATGTTTATACTCTATCCTAAGGGCATATTAAGTTTGACACATAGTTGGTAACATAGACAAATAATCGAAGTAGACCCTATCCATTATCAGCATCAATAGCGAAATCGATTGAGCGATGACCGTCCGTCCGTCCGTCCGTATGTCACTGATTTTTGGGACTTAAATTTGGAGCTAGGAGGATGAAATCTCATATCTGGGCTGTTGAGAAAAAGATACAGTAAAGTGCAAATGTTTTTTTTACATCCGCTCACTGCCACCCGCACTTTTTCATAAATTCACTATATTATATGAAACTAAAAAATTTTGTTAAGACCAGATTCCCTTCAGTTCAGCCGTACAACAGTTTTGGCCATGCCCACTTTTTGGGGGCTTTTTTTATTAAAAACCGATTTTGATAAAATTTTATATGTAACATCCTCAAACGTTCGACGTTGTAGTCATATTTCAGTACAAAAGGCAATATTGCCGCGCCCACTTTATAATACAAAGGAGGATAGGGAATCATACGATCCGTTATAGACGGATTGTAGCTTTTCTGTCTGTTTCCCACTTAGACCGAATCAAATTTCGGAAAATCCTTTCTTATCAAACATTTACACGTTAAAAGGAATTACTGTGTAAAATATCAAGTTTCTATGCCTAGGAGTTTTTGAGAAACTGTGATTTCAAGGACTTTTGCAGCCTTAGCGTTTTGGATTTTATAATATTTAAGATTAAGATTAATGCTAATGGGTCCGCCGTCTTGAGCGTCGCTGCAACCTTTTACAATCTAAGTTCTGTCCTTTCAACCACTCTTTTTTATACCCTATCCTAAGGGTGTATTAAGTTTGACACATAGTTTGTAACATAGAGAAATAATCGAGATAGACCCTATAAAGTATATATATTCGTGATCAGCATCAATAGTGAAATCGATTGGGCGATGACCGTCCGTCCGTCCGTCCGTCCGTATGTCACCGCTTTTTGGGCCTTAAATTTTGAGCTAGGACGATGAAATTTCATATCTGGGCTTCTGAGGAAAAGATACAGTACAAGTGTAAAAAATTTTTAAATCCGCCCACTGCCACGCCCACTTTTTCATAACTTCACTAAATTATATGAAACCGAAAAATTTTGTTAAGACCAAATATTTAGGCATTCAGATTCCCTACAATCCACCCGTACAAAAGTTTTGGCCACGCCCACTTTTTGGGGGCGTTTTTATCACAAAACCGATTTTTGGGCCTTAAATTTTTAACTAGGACGCTGAAATTTCATATCTGCGCTTCCAAGAAAAATATTCAATGCAAGTGGAAAATTTTTTTACATCCGCCCACTGCCACGCCTAATTTTTTATAACTTCACTAAATTATATGAAACCGAAAAATTTTGTTAAGACCAAATATTTGGGTATTCAGATTCCCTACAATTCACCCATAGAACAGTTTTGGCCACGCCCACTTTTTGGGGGCGTTTTCACCGAAAAACCTATTTTCATAAAATTTTACATGTAACATCCTCAAACGTTCGACATTATAGCTATATTTGAGTACAAAATGCAATTTGGCCACGCCCAGAGAAAGGAGGATAGGGTATCATACGATCCGTTCCAGACGGATTGTAGCTTTTCTGTATGTTTATACCCTATTTTAAGGCTATATTAACTTTGACACATAATTTGTAACATAGAGAAATAATCGAGATAGACCCTATAAAGTATATACATACATATATTCATGATCAGCATCAATAGCGAAATCGATTGAGCGATGACCGTCCGTCTGTCCGTCCATATGTCACCGCTTGTTGGGCTTTAAATTTGGAGCTAGGAGGATGAAATTTCATATTTGGGCTTCTGATAGGAATGGCGGTGGGTTTGAATATCATAATTTAGATACTTTATACTGATGCGTGCACTTGTGGGTTTTGACATGCCGACTGTGTATATTATATTTTGGGTTCTGTGTGATTTGGAAAATGTTCGTGTGTGATACTACAAGAAGTAGTTACATTGTGCGTGATTACGAGTGTGTAGCACATTGTAAAATATTTTTGTTTCCTTATATATGTAAGGGGTATATGTACTATGCGGGTATGTAGTTGGTACTTTGTAGTGTGTCGGCGGAGCGTAGGATAAACAAGTAAACAATCGTTAAGAAACGTCATCAGCAAAATCAGCACACACTCCCCCACCTCGCTCTTCACTAGATTTACGTCGATTTTTGCAGTGAACCACATATGACCGGTCAAAGATTTCTGTCGAAAAGATGTGTGGGTGTAACCATGATTCGGTTAAAACAACAACAACGAAAATCTCTCTTAGTTTACTGATTTATTATTCTGATAATAAACTGAATATTTATTCATAACGGAGGTGCTTGGTTGTCGCAGATGATCAATGTTTACGTTCTAATAACTGCGGCGGGTAAAGCAACTCGGTTTTTTGAAATTTTTATACCCTATCCTAAGGGTATATTAAGTTTGACACATAGTTTGTAACATAGAGAAATAATCGAGATAGACCCTATAAAGTATATATATTCGTGATCAGCATCAATAGCGAAATCGATTGAGCGATGACCGTCCGTCCGTCCGTCCGTATGTCACCGCTTTTTGGGCCTTAAATTTTGAGCTAGGACGATGAAATTTCATATCTGGGCTTCTGAGAAAAAGATACAGTACAAGTGTAAAAATTTTTTAAATCCGCCCACTGCCACGCCCACTTTTTCATAACTTCTTTAAATTATATGAAACCGAAAAATTTTGTTAAGACCAAATATTTAGGCATTCAGACTCCCTACAATCCACTCATACAAAAGTTTTGGCCACGCCCACTTTTTGGGGGCGTTTTCATCATAAAACCGATTTTTGGGCCCTAAATTTTTAACTAAGACGCTGAAACTTCATATCTGGGCTTCTTACGAAAAGATACAGTAGAAGTGTAAATTTTTTTTAAATCCGCCCACTGCCACTCCCACTTTTTCATAACTTCATTAAATTATATGAACCGGAAAATTTTGTTAAGACCAAATATTTAGGCATTCAGATTTCCTACAATTCACCCATAGAACAGTTTTGGCCACGCCCACTTTTTGGGGGCGTTTTCATCAAAAAACCGATTTTGATAAAATTTTACATGTTACATCCTCAAACGTTCGAGGTTATAGCCATATTTGAGTACGAAATGCAATTTGGCCACGCCCACTTTATAAAGAGGAGGATAGGGTATCAGACGATCCGTTCCAGACGGATTGTAGCTTTTCTGTATGTTTTTTACACGAATTCCCGACGGCCAATTGGATGGTTCCAACGCTGTATCCATTGCAAGGACGTGCCATGCGGTGCGTGCATTGTGGTGCGTTTAATGCGGGCAAATTTCAAAATCAAATTGAAGTTGGGATATGTAGACGCGATATTGCGGGCAACACGTGCGTTGCAACGTCATCGCATCACACGCATTGTTTGAAAATGAAACTGATTCGAGTTTACCCGCAGTATCGTTCGGAAATTAAAGGATGAAGGTTCTTATTTCAGAAGTTCAAAAGCGAGGTGTGCTATGGAACAGGAGCCCGCGTGAATGCATTATCGCGATTTAATTAGACACATCCACATTTGCCGCAAATAAATGTGATTCATGCGGGGACTAAATGAGTTTACCAGAGGATGGTTACGCGCGCACCTTAGTGTACAAACAGAGTGGAGCAGATAGTGAGCAAGAGCACAGAGTAAAGAGCAAAGCGATGAAATCAGACACGTGTAGGGAAAGGTTAGCCCACAGAGTCAGAAATCATTGAGTAAAGAGATATTAAACTTATACCGCTCCTTCCTTTCAAAACCCATTTGCTTACATTGTTTTTGTTGTAATTCGCTTCATGTATGTGAATACGTGTGAGAAAAAGTCTTATTGTCAATCATTGGCAACAACAATTCCCTAGTGGTATAATAAGTACGTCAGCGGATGTGTTCGCAAAACGGAAGCATTCAACTAAAATTTCCTATAAATATTGTGCATTGGAAAGAATACTGGAAAATCAATGCGAAAGGATAAAATTAAAATCAGAAACTCAATTTAAAATAATTATTGTTTTTCGAATTGAATAACATAAAAACGACACTTTTTCTTAAATAAGAAATTATTTTTTTGTCACACTGATTTTTTCCATCGAATTTTGATTTAATAAAAATGCCTTCTGTATTACGGGATAAATAAACGTTTATTAACAGAATCGTTAAATGTCGGTTATTTCATTCTCTTTTAATAAATGTAAATATGTTCAAGTTTTATTTCGAGTTAGGAACATTAGGACAACATATGTATGTGTATGAAAGGTTGGCAGCTCCCCTAAAGGGAAAAGGTAGAGAGTTTCAATTAACAAACATTAGTAATTGATCCAACAGAACAGAACAGATCCAGAACTGTAAATCAAACGCGTTATTCTACCCTATCCTAAGGGTATATTAAGTTTGACACATAGTTTGTAACATAGAGAAATAATCGAGATAGACCCTATAAAGTATATATATTCGTGATCAGTATCAATAGCGAAATCGATTGAGCGATGACCGTCCGTCCGTCCGTATGTCACCGCTTTTTGGGCCTTAAATTTTGAGCTAGGACGATGAAATTTCATATCTGGGCTTCTGAGAAAACGATACAGTACAAGTGTAAAAAATTTTTAAATCCGCCCACTGCCACGCCCATTTTTTCATAACTTCATTAAAATATATGAAACCGAAAAATTTTGTTAAGACCAAATATTTAGGCATTCAGATCTCCTACAATTCACCCATAGAACAGTCATTAAGTGGTTAAAGACTAATGCTTGGTTAAGTACGACGGTGGCGTGGGAGCCGGTAGCTGACGTTTTTGTTTGATTGACATTTGTCTGTCGCCTTTCAGCGGCGATTACGTTTGAAGGTGTTGTCTTGTCGTCTGCTCCCATTACATCCCCCTTCTTTAGGGGTTGCTTGATAACAGGAGTTAATAGTGGTAGGCTAAACGCTGAGTTGTATAGGCTGCTGATGGAGACATTGAAGTAGTCGGTGGTAGATCCTAAACTTCGGGACGGATGCTTGGTGAATCTCGTCTTGTGCCACTGTCTTGGTGTCACTGGAAAGTTGGATGGATTTTGGTGCAACTCAAGTTCTGGAACCGTGGTCGCAACATCACGAATGTTGGCTTCAGTAAGTTTAATGCTGTAAGAGCTACGACAGAAGGTCTTTCCTCCTTTATCACGTATGAGGTAAGATCTTCGATGAACTTGATCTATTATAACAGCTGGCTTCCACTCCCGAGAGCCATTAACTCTGATGACGACATTTTGTCCCGGACGCAGAGGTTTGTATAGTTGTCTTGTTTTTGGCGTTCCTCTTTGAGTAATTGTGGTATGTCAGGCGTTTTTGACTAAGGAATAAGTGAGAAAATGAAGGTTGGTAATGGTGATGTTATATCTGGAGCGTAGAGTCGTTGCGCAGGGCTTTCGAGCTTACCTCTCGGGATGTTCATAAAGCTGAGAATTCCTAGTTGGTAGTCGGTATCGTCATATTTGCATTTATTTACAGCCCTTTCTGCAAGGCAGTTCCCTTTTGGGTGGTAAGGGGAACTTGTTCGATGATTGAATTTCCATTCAGTCTTGGCAAGAAAATTGTGGTCCGTTGTCTGTTTCCAAGCTGCGGGGTATGCCATTGCTGGAAAAAACGGCTTTTAGAAATTGATTGACATTCTTTGCCGTAGCTTCTGGTAATATTTGAAAGTTAATGTAACCTGAGTATCTGTCTGTCACAACTACATAACTTTCACCATCAAAATAAAATAAGTCTGCGGCTGCTACTTCAAATGGATGAGTTGGTATCTCTTTAGCTCTTAATTCGATTTTGTTGTTTTGTCGCTGGTAAACCTCACAAGCGGCACACTTTTTAATGTTATCGGCAATGTCGGAGCTCATGTTTGGCCAAAAAATAACATCTCTGACTTTCCGAACACATTTTTCGTAGCTGAAGTGGCCGGTAGGTACTTGAGTACTTCATCTCTCATTTGTACTGGGATCACTGTCCCTATCCTAAGGGTATATTAAGTTTGACACATAGTTTGTAACATAAAGAAATAATCGAGATAGACCGTATAAAGTATATATATTCGTGATCAGCATTAATAGCGAAATCGATTGAGCGATGACCGTCCGTCCGTCCGTATGTCACCGCTTTTCGGGCCTTACATTTTGTGCTAGGACGACGAAATTTCATATCTGGGCTTCTGAGAAAAAGATACAGTACAAGCGTAAAAAATTTTTAAATCCGCCCACTGCCACGCCCACTTTTCCATAACTTCATTAAATTATATGAAACCGAAAAATGTTGCTAAGACCAAATATTTAGGCATTCAGATTCCTTATAATCCACCCATACAAAAGTTTTGGCCACGCCCACTTTTGGGGGCGTTTTCATCACAAAACCGATTTTTCGGCCTTAAATATTTAACTGGGACGCTGAAATTTCATATCTGGGCTTCCGAGAAAAAGATACAATACTAGTGTAAAATTTTTTTTAATCCGCCCACTGCCACGCCTACTTTTTTATAACTTCACTAAATTATATGAAACCGAAAAATTCTGTTAAGACCAAATATTTGGGCATTTAGATTTCCTACAATTCATCCAAATAGCACTTTTAGCCACGCCCCCTTTTTGGGGGCGTTTTCATAAAAAACTGATTTTCATGAAATTTTACGTTTCATCCTCAACGTTCGACGTCGTATTTCAATACAAAATGCAATATCACCTCGCCCACTTTGTAAGGGCTACATAGCAAGGAGGATAGGGTATCATACGATCCGTTCCAGACGGATTGTAGCTTTTCTGTATGTTTATACCCTATTTTAAGGCTATATTAACTTTGACACATAATTTGTAACATAGAGAAATAATCGAGATAGACCCTATAAAGTATATATATTCGTGATCAGCATCAATAGCGAAATCGATTGAGCGATAACCGTCCGTCCGTCCGTCCCTATGTCACCGCTTTTTGGGCCTTAAATTTTGAGCTAGGACAATGAAATTTCATATCTGGGCTTCTGAGAAAAAGATACAGTACAATTGTAAAATTTTTTTAAATCCGCCCACTGCCACGCCCACTTTTTCATAACTTCACTAAATTATATGAAACCGAAAAATTTTGTTAAGACCAAATATTTAGGCATTCAGACTCCCTACAATCCACTCATACAAACGTTTTGACCACGCCCACTTTTTGGGGGCGTTTTCATCATAAAACCGATTTTTGGCCTTAAATTTTTAACTAGGACGCTGAAATTTCATATCTGGGCTTCTGACGAAAAGATACAGTAGAAGTGTAAATTTTTTTTACATCCGCCCACAGCCACGCCTACTTTTTTATAACTTCACTAAATTATATGAAACCGAAAAATTTTCTTAAGACCAAATATTTAGGTATTCAGATTCCCTACAATTCACCCATAGCAGAGTTTTGGCCACGCCTACTTTTTGGGGACGTTTTCATCAAAAAACCGATTTTGATAAAATTTTACATGTAACATCCTCAAACGTCCGAGGTTATTGCCATATTTGAGTACGAAATGCAATTTGGCCACGCCCACTTTATAGAGAGGAGGATAGGGTATCAGACGATCCGTTCCAGACGGAT
Organism: Xylota sylvarum; assembly: GCA_905220385.1. NCBI lineage: Eukaryota > Metazoa > Arthropoda > Insecta > Diptera > Syrphidae > Xylota > Xylota sylvarum. The sequence goes on along the minus strand of LR999958.1, from coordinate 76,488,561 downwards.
TGTAGCTTTTCTGTATGTTTGACTTAGGAATAAGTGAGGAAATGCTGGTTGGTAATGGTGATGTTATATCTGGAGCGTAGAGTCGTTGCGCAGGGCTTCCGAGCTTACCTCTCGGGATGTTCATAAAGCTGAGAATTCCTAGTTGGTAGTCGGTATCATCATATTTGCATTTATTTACAGCCCTTTCTGCAAGGCAGTTCCCTTTTGTTTGGTAAGGGGAACTTGTTCGATGATTGAATTTCCATTCAGTCTTGGCAAGAAAATTTTTGTCCGTTGTCTATTTCCAAGCTGCGATTTTGTTGTTTTGGCGCTGGTAAACCTCACAAGCGGCACACTTTTTAATGTTATCGCCAATGTCGGAGCTCATGTTTGGCCAAAAAATAACATCTCTGACTTTCCGAACACATTTTTCGTAGCTGAAGTGGCCGTTAGGTACTTGAGTACTTCATCTGTCATTTGTACTGGGATCACTGTTTTTTGAGCTTCTCTTCTCTGGAATTCCAATAAGGCCTTATGCTCTTTGGGAGACTGTTATTGGTTGACGGCTAGCCTTTCATGATATAGTGTTTGAGTTTGGCTTTCTAGCCGATCGAGTTCTTTATCAGAAATCGAGAGTATGAGTTGAACCTGTAGGTAACTTTCATCGTTATCTTTTTCCGCTTTATTTTCGCAATCTCTGCTTAACGGGTCGGCTAGATGCATGTATTCGCCTCGTGTGTAGACAACAGTTGGGTTGTATGTAAGTAGGCTTATTGGAGTGAATTGGTTTTTGGAATATTAACTCTAATGGCTTGTGGTCGGATTCAACCACGATTATTTTTCCTTAAACGTATTCGTGGAATTTTGCACAGCTGAATTCAATTGCTAATTGTGAATAATGAGCCTGACACTCGGTTAGTGATGCAGCAGGTGGTTCCTTTTACATTAAGACTGAGCCTAGTGCCGTTGAACTGGCATCGACTTGCAGTTTTACGTCGTACAGTCTGAGGACCGAAGGTTCGCTTATTTTTGATTTGAGAGTTTCAAACGCCTCCTGTTGATCAATTTTCTAAGTCCAAGGTGTTGATTTTTCCAGGAGTGAGCGAATTGGTTTCGTGATGGACAAAAAGTTTTTGATAAACTTGCTGAGGTAAGTGAATTTTCCCACAACTCTAATTAGTTCTTTTCGGTTTGGTGGTGCTCGTTTATTCGCATCTGTCTTTTCGGGATCGCGGCTCATGTCCTTTGCACTAATGATGTGACCTAAGAATTAAATTTTTTATTGGTCGAACTTGCATTTCGATTTATTCAACTTTAATCCATTTTCTTTTAAGATGCTGAGTACAAACTCTATTGTTCGTCTCAAGCCGTCGATAGATTTTGCATGTATTAAGATGTCGTCCATAGACACTTTAACCTTTGGTAATTTACCAAAGAACGTATGCTGAAATGCCTCGGGAGCCGAGCAAATTCCGAACGGGAGTCTCTTAGAACTATGTATATCTTCCCCACGGTGTGGCAAAAGTTAGTATTTTTATACCCTATCCTAAGGGTATATTAAGTTTGATACATAGTTTGTAACATAGAGAAATAATCGAGATAGACCCTATAAAGTATATATATACATGATCAGTATCAATAGCGAAAACGATTGAGCTATGTCCGTCACCACTTTTTGGGCCTTAAATTTTGAGCTAGGAGGATGAAATTTAATATCTGGGCGTCTGAGAAAAAGATGCAGTATAAGTGTAAACATTTTTGAAATCCGCCCATTGCCACGCCCACTTTTTCATAACTTCACTAAATTATATGAAACCGAAAAATTTTGTTAAGACCAAATATTTAGGTATTCAGATTCCATACTTTTCACTCATAGAACAGTTTTGGCCACGCCCACTTTTTGGGGGCATTTTCATCAAAAAACCAATTTTGATGAAATTTTACATGTAACATCTTCAAACGTTCGAAGTTATTATCGTAATTCAGTAAATAAACATACAGAAAAGCTACAATCCATCTGGAACGGATCGTCTGATACCCTATCCTCCTCTCTATAAAGTGGGCGTGGCCAAATTGCATTTTGTACTCAAATATGGCTATAACCTCGAATGTTTGAGGATGTTACATGTAAAATTTTATCAAAATCTGTTTTTTGATGAAAACGCCCCCAAAAAGTGGGCGTGGCCAAAACTCTTCTACGGGTGAATTGTAGGGAATCTGAATACCTAAATATTTGGTCTTAACAAAATTTTTCGGTTTTATATAATTTAGTGAAGTTATAAAAAAGTAGGCGTGGCAGTGGGCGGATTTAAAAAAAATGTACACTTCTACTGTATCTTTTCGTTAGAAGTCCAGATATGAAATTTCAGCGTCCTAGTTAAACATTTTAGGCTCCAAAAACGGTTTTATGATGAAAACGCCCCCAAAAAGTTGGCGTGGCCAAAAATTTTGTATGGGTGGATTGTAGGGAGTCTGAATGCCTAAATATTTGGTCTTAACAAAATTTTTCGGTTTCATATAATTTAGTGAAGTTATGAAAAAGTGGGCGTGGCAGTGGGCGGATTTCAAAAATTTTTACACTTGTACTGTATCTTTTTCTCAGAAGCCCAGATATGAAATTTCAGAGTCCTAGCTCAAAATTTAAGGCCCAAAAAGCGGTGGCTTACGGACGGACGGACGGAAGGACGGACGGACGGACGGTCATCGCTCAATCGATTTCGCTATTGATGCTGATCACGAATATATATACTTTATAGGGTCTATCTCGATTATTTCTCTATGTTACAAACTATGTGTCAAACTTAATATACCCTTAGGATAGGGTATAAAAATCAATACGGCCACACCCACTTTATAGGGGCTCTATAGGATGGAGGATAGTGTATCATACGATCCGTTTCAGATGGATTGTAGCTTTTCTGTATGTTTTCCGTGCGCACTTGCCAAAAACCTCGCATGCAGTCTAAAAGGGTGAAAAATTTGGAAACTTGTATTTGAGCCGCGATTTCCTCAATAGTTTGTTTTGGATGATGACGATGCATTATGTTACGATTAACATTGGTTGGGTCAATACAAATTCGAATTTTTTGGTTCTTCCATACTACAACCATTGGTGACACTAACTCTGTGGCTTCTTTGTCGGCTCAGTGACGCCTAATTGAAACTTGTTGTCGAGTTCGTTCTTTACTTGGTCTCGAATCTTGTAAGGAACGCGCCGAGCTGGGGTTTTCTTAAACTTTGGATTTTCTATCAGATCGATGTTGTACTCATAATTTTTTAAGCAGTCTAAGCCTTCAAAGATGGTGTCGCGTTTGTCAACATCATTTATACGACTTATAAGGCCAAGCTCCTCGCATGAGTTTGTACCTAAAATTGGCTTAATATCTTCGGTCACGATTTTAAATATGATGTTGCGTTGATGATGCATGGCATTATTGATTCACCGAGTACTCTAAGGCGGTGGTTGCTGAATGATATGAGATTTTTTGTTGTACACGGGATAATTATTGGCTCTAAGCTTTCGACGATTTTTTGTTGTAAGACGTTGCATACAGGTGCTCAGTATCGAGTTTAATTTCGTGACTTTGGCCGTTAATCTTTATTTTTTGGAGGATTTGTCACCATTGACAACTTTGTTATGAGACACACAACCGATAAACAAAGGAAAGTCGTCATCACTTTGTTCTTCGTAAAGATTTCTGTTTTTCGACGTACTTGCTTTGTTTATACTATATCCTAAGGGTATATTAAGACACATAGTTTGTAACATAAAGAAATAATCGAGATAGACCCTATAAAGTATATATATTCGTGATCAGCATCAATAGCGAAATCGATTGAGCGATGACCGTCCGTCCGTCCGTCCGTATGTCACCGCTTTTTGGGCCTTAAATTTTGAGCTAGGACGATGAAATTTCATATCTGGGCTTCTGAGAAAAAGATACAGTACAAGTGTAAAAATTTTTGAAATCCGCCCACTGCCACGCCCACTTTTTCATAACTTCACTAAATTATATGAAGCCGAAAAATTTTGTTAAGACCAAATATTTAGGCATTCAGATTCCCTACAATCCACCCATACAAAAGTTTTGGCCACGCCCACTTTTTGGGGGCGTTTTCATCACAAAACCGATTTTTGGGCCTTAAATTTTTAACTAGGACGCTGAAATTTCATATCTTAGCTTCCAAGAAAAAGATACAGTACAAGTGTAAATTTTTTTTACATCCGCCCACTGCCACGCCTACTTTTTTATAACTTCACTAAATTATATGAAACCGAAAAATTTTGTTAAGACCAAATATTTGGGTATTTAGATTCCCTACAATTCACCCATAGAACAGTTTTGGCCACGCCCACTTTTTGGGGGCGTTATCATCAAAAAACCTATTTTGATAAAATTTTACATGTAACATCCTCAAACGTTCGACATTATAGCTATATTTGAGTACAAAATGCAATTTGGCCACGCCCACTTTATAGAGAGGAGGATAGGGTATCAGACGATCCGTTCCAGACGGATTGTAGCTTTTCTGTATGTTTTTATTTTTATATTGGGATTTGCTCTTTTTGCAATATGCTTCGAAGTGGTTACGTTGTTTGCATAGCTTACAAACGTGTTGATAAGCTGGACAGTTGCTGGAACTGTGGTTCTTGCCACAATTGCGACAATCAAAGGTCTTGGCATTGGATTTGCTTGACTTTTCTATTGCGTAAACTTTTCGTTCATTATACCCTATCCTAAGGGTATATTAAGTTTGACACATAGTTTGTAACATAGAGAAATAATCGAGATAGACCCTATAAAGTATATATATTCGTGATCAGCATCAATAGCGAAAGCGATTGAGCGATGACCGTCCGTCCGTATGTCACCGCTTTTTGGGACTGAAATTTTGAGCTAGGAGGATGAAATTTCATATCTGGGCTTCTGAGAAAAAGATACAGTAAAAGTGTAAAAATTTTTTAAATCCGCCCACTGCCACGCCCACTTTTTCATAACTTCATTAAATTATATGAAACCGAAAAATTTTGTTAAGACCAAATATTTAGGCTTTCAGACTCCGTACAATCCACTCATACAAAATTTTTGGCCGCGCCCACTTTTTGGGGGCGTTTTCATCATAAAACCGATTTTTGAGCCTAAAATGTTTAACTAGGACGTTGAAATTTCATATCTGGGCTTCTGACGAAAAGATACAGTAGAATCGTACATTTTTTTTAAATCCGCCCACTGCCACGCCTACTTTTTTATAACTTCACTAAATTATATGAAACCGAAAAATTTTGTTAAGTCCAAATATTTAGGTATTCAGATTCCCTACAATTCACCTGTAGAAGAGTTTTGGCCACGCCCACTTTTTGGGGGCGTTTTCATCAAAAAAACCGATTTTGATAAAATTTTACATGTAACATCCTCGAAGTTATAGCCATATTTGAGTACAAAATGCAATTTGGCCACGTCCACTTTATAGAGAGGAGGATAGGGTATCAGACGATCCGTTCCAGACGGATTGTAGCTTTTCTGTATGTTTTTATTCTATTATTAGTGCAGTCTGTTTTTGGGCTAATTCTGTCGATTGACACATTTGGATCGCTTTAGTTAGTCCCATATCTTCTGACAATAGTTTGGTTCTAAGTTCATCGTTTCTAGGCTGAGTTGATCTCGCAGCAAACTGTCCGTCAGCTGTTCGAAGGCACAATTATTCGCTTGTAACCGAAGTCTGGTTACTAGCTTGTCGATGGTCTCTCCCTCTTTTTGAGTTATTTTGTTAAATTTATAGCGCTCGAAGGTGTGTTTTCTTTTGGCATGAAATATGTTTAGAATTTAGACTTTACCTGATCAAGAGTTTGTTCACCTGTCGATAGACACACTGATAAGGAGTCGTAGACTTGGATCGCAGTATATCCGATTGTGGACATGAAAGTGGCGATCTGTATATTTTGTGGTTTTTCGGTCATACTGGTTGCAACTTCAAGTATTCCTACTGCTGTTTCCAGAACTTCCATTCCCGAGCCATATCCTTATCGTGCTCCACGATAAATGGTTTTGGTGGACGTAGAAAGCTGTAGTGGTTTTCTGACATTATTTGCTGTAATGAATATATATCAGTTCAATGACGAAGTAATTAAATTATTCAAAGAAGTTAAATGGGTTTCGGTACCATGTAAATCAAACGCGTTATTTATATTTAGGTTTGATTTAAAGTATTTATTTGAAATGGTTAATAAAATAGTTTACTTCAATTCATTAAGTGGTTAAAGACTAATGCTTGGTTAAGTACGACTGTGGCGTGGGAGTCGGTAGCTGACGTTTTTGGTTGCTTGACATTTGTCTGTCGCCTTTCAGCGGCGATGACGTTTAAAGGTGTTATCTTGTCATCTGCTCCCATTACAAGTACTTTTTTCAAGGCACACATTATGCAAAAGGCCACTGTATGTTCGTCTAATAACAATTAAAGTGCAGAATATCCCATGTATTGACCAGTGACTATGACCAACATACATATAAATAAATAAGTCTCAAAGGCTGTCTTTTCAGTATATCTGTCAAAAAACCACACCAGTTTCTGCCCTCTAGATGATAAGAAGGCGATGGAATTATTTAAACAATTCAACATAAATCTTCAAATAAATTTACTTTAGAGAAAAATAATAAATACGGAATGAAATACAAATCATTTGCGTAACAGATCCGCACCTATACATATTTTCCTTTCTTAAAAACTAAAAAAAATTTTCTTGTGCCAACCTTCCACGAGGTAAGACCTATTAATTACCCAAAATAAAGTACAGAAATCCAAGAGCTGCCCATTACCTTTTATCCTACGGAAACTCCTTTGCAAGTACCCGCAAAACAATGAACTCACTGGAAACGACAACACCACTAATACATATATGTATGTACATTCACACTACATTGAAACATTCTTAATAAAAACCAATCAATCGAACCCTAACCAAGTATACAGAATTTTCATTAAAAAACGGTCGCTCATAATGCAATTACAATTATTGTGTCTCTTTTACCTTATACGTTTCGTTACCACGCCAACTGCCACGCCCTCTTTTTCATACCTTCACTAAATTATATGAAACCGAAAAATTTTGTTACGACAAAATATTTAGGCATTTAGATTCCCTACAATTCACGCATAGAACTATTTTGCCCACGCCCACTTTTTGGTGGCGTTTGTATCAAAAAACCGATATTGATGAAATTTTACATGTAACGTCGTCTAACGTTTGACGTTAGTCATATTTCAGTACAAAATGCAATATGGAAGGGTCCTTTTTATAAGGGCTACAAAGAAAGGAGGATAGGGTATCATACGATCCGTTCTATCGGATTGTAGCTTTTCTGTACATTGGGTCAATGGACGAATTTTAAATTATTTTGTCTTTTAACAAGGAATTCATATTTAAATATTTTTTCCATGAATTCATTAATCGGTTGTCATCACCTGTCAAATTCACGCGTTGTTGTTGTTTTGTTTTAGTGGTGAATTGACCAAGTCAGATAAATGTGCGTGAAAATGTAACTATATGCGTGAAATAGCTTGCAGGCACTTGGAAAGTGCCAGGAAGGTTTAATATCTCTTTGTCCAATGATTTGTGACAGAGTGCAGCGTCGTTCATCGCTTGATCGCTGTGATTTCATCACTTTGCTCTTGCTCATTTTCCGCACCACTCTGTTTATACACAAATGCGCGCGTAAACATAAATAAACCTCTGGTAAACTAGTTTTAAAATAAATACATATACATAGCTTAATTTGGTCAAGTCAGCAACTGACTTAACCAAATTAAAGCATTTTATTTTTTATACCCTATCCTAAGGGTATATTAAGTTTGACACATAGTTTGTAACATAGAGAAATAATCGAGATAGACCCTATAAAGTATATATATTCGTGATCAGCATCAATAGCGAAATCGATTGAGCGATGACCGTCCGTCCGTCCGTCCGTATGTCACCGCTTTTTGGGCCTTAAATTTTGAGCTAGGACAATGAAATTTCATATCTGGGCTTCTGAGAAAAAGATACAGTACAAGTGTAAAAATTTTTGAAATCCGCCCACTGCCACGCCCACTTTTTCATAACTTCACTAAATTACATGAAACCGAAAAATTTTGTTAAGACCAAATATTTAGGCATTCAGATTCCCTACAATCCACCCATACAAAAGTTTTGGCCACGCCCACTTTTTGGGGGCGTTTTCATCACAAAACCGATTTTTGGGCCTTAAATTTTTAACTAGGACGCTGAAATTTCATATCTGGGCTTCCAAGAAAAAGATACAGCACAAGTGTAAAATTTTTTTAGATCCGCCCACTGCCACGCCTACTTTTTTATAACTTCTTTAAATTATATGAAACCGAAAAATTTTGTTAAGACCAAATATTTAGGCATTCAGATTCCCTACAATCCACCCATACAAAAGTTTTGGCCACGCCCACTTTTTGGGGGCGTTATCATCAAAAAACCTATTTTGATAAAATTTTACATGTAACATCCTCAAACGTTCGACATTATAGCTATATTTGAGTACAATATGCAATTTGGCCATGCCCACTTTATAGAGAGGAGGATACGGTATCATACGATCCGTTCCAGACGGATTATAGCTTTTGTGTATGTTTCTAATGGTAGTAGTGTCAACGCGAGCACCAGCAAAATGCAAATCTTTTAAGGAGGAATTAACGAAATTCGGAGCCGATTAATCTTTTTCTATTGTAGACTTGTTTTTCTTTGCGCGTTTTCTACTTTTTTTAAGTTTCTTATGCGAAACCTTACTTCAACTTTCGCTGTCAGAGGCGGAGTTAACTGTTTCACTTAACGCGTTCATACACTCAACCGGTATGGGTGTAGAATCTGTTTGATGAATAGTTTCAACTAGCTGGTGTTCGGTTTATTAATGTGCATTTTAGTGGTTTTATTCGAAGAATAATTATTCTTTAACTCCCAAAGTTCCGATCTTACGAAACTCTGTTCATTCGTTAACGAAATAAGTTTGGTTAAAAGTCCCGAGAATGGCAGCTTTTGCATTTGAAGCACATGCCCTCAGATGACTTTATGAGCTGACGCTGGTACATCCATTAGTACGTTTGGTACAAAGTTAATGAAGGTTAATCTTGGACTCGGCAAACCGTTCGTTCATGAATTCACAGTAGCAGCAATAAATCGTCCTTTAATAGAAGCTGACTTCCTTAAAAAATTCGGACTTTTAGTCGATATAAAGAATCGCCGCCTTATCAATTCCGTAACCAACTTACATATAAGCGCTGTTAAAGCATTAGTGCATACTCCATCATCAAAACATCCTTCTATCAAAACGTTTACGGAAAATTTTTAAAAGAGTTTCCTTCCCTAACAGCCTCACCTGATTTTAATAAGCCAGTGCAACCTGGTGTTCAACACCATATTGTTACAAAAGGTCGATTACCATTTTCAAAACCACGCCGGCTGAATATGCAACAACATAAAGCGGCGCTATTAGAATTTCAGACATTAATTTGCAGACCATCATCTTCACCCGTTTCTTTACCACTTCATATAAGGCATGCTCTTATGTGGGGATTATAGAGGTCTAAATAACGTCACTGAACCTGATCGACATCCTATAAATCATATAGTACACAACTTCTCATTGAATCTCAACGGGTGTAAGGTATTCTCATGTATTGACCTAGTAAGGGCATATCTTCAGATACTTAGGTCGCGCTACAGTTCGGGGTGAACCTGGGCCTCAACTAACAAGCCTCTCCAGTTAGCTCGGTCCTTAGCTAACTGCCTCCAGTTGCGCACTCCAAGCTTGTTCAGGTCCCCTTCAACTTGTGCGCGCCACCTAAGGCGAGGTCTTCCTCTGCTGCGTTGTCCCTCCGGGTGTGATTCGAAGACTCTTCGGGCCGGAGCACTGGTGTCCATTCGCTCTACATGTCCTAGCCATCTCAAACGACTAATGCGCAGTTTTTTGACTAGGTCGATGTCGCTGTACAGCTCGTATAGTTCGTCGTTGAATCTTCTCCTCCAAAGCCCGTCAACGCAAACGGGACCGAATATTTTGCGAAGAATTTTTCTCTCGAAAAATTACACGTTTTTACCCGTTGGTAAAAACGTGTGTTTCTCGCCAAAGATCAAAAATACAAAGGCACACCAAATCAAAATTCCACACATTTCAAATACCAACAGGGCATTCTGAACATATCCATATGGATATTGTTGGTCCCCTACCCCATCTAATGGCTACTCCTATAGTTGATCGTTTTACACGGTGGTCGGAGGCATATGCCATTCCTGACATGTGCGCATCCACCATCGCCAAGACCTTTGTCCAGGAGTACGTTTGCCGATTCGGAGTTCCAGCTCGAATTACAACCGATCAAGGAACACAATTTGAATCCAAATTGTTTTCATCGATCACAAATATACTAGATTCACATCAGATTCGTACTTCGGCTTATCCCCCAAGCCAATGGAATGGTAGAAAGGATGCACCGACAGCTGAAAGCTTCCATTATAGCGTGTGGTAATACTCCAAATTAGAGTGATGAACTTCCACTCGTGCTACTTGGTATAAGAACAGCTGTAAAAGAGGATCTAGGCTGCTCAGCGGCAGAGCTGGTATACGGCCAAACACTAAAGATTCCAGGAGAGTATTTCATTGCCAAAGACTCTGAAAATATGTTTCTTCTTATTTTGTGAAACAGATCACGCATACCATGCAATCTGTTATTTCCACAGATCCCAGGAAACCTCTGCAGCGTAACGTAAATGTATCCAAGTTTCTCAATAGCTCTGACTATGTGTTTTTATACCCTATCCTAAGGGTATATTAAGTTTGACACATAGTTTGTAACATAGAGAAATAATCGAGATAGACCCTATAAAGTATATATATTCGTGATCAGCATCAATAGCGAAATCGATTGAGCGATGACCGTCCGTCCGTCCGTCCGTATGTCACCGCTTTTTGGGCCTTAAATTTTGAACTAGAACGCTTAAATTTCATATCTGGGCTTCCAAGAAAAAGATACAGTACAAGTGTAAAATTTTTTATAACTTCACTAAATTATATGAAACCGAAAAATTTTGTTAAGACCAAATATTTGGGTATTTAGATTCCCTACAATTCACCCATAGAAAAGTTTTGGCCACGCCCACTTTTTGGGGGCGTCATCATCAAAAAACTTATTTTGATAAAATTTTACATGTAACATCCTCAAACGTTCGACATTATAGCTGTATTTGAGTACAAAATGCAATTTGGCCACGCCCACTTTATAGAGAGGAGGATAGGGTATCATACGATCCGTTCCAGACGGATTGTAGCTTCTCTGTATGATTAAGAATTGATAGAGTCCGGCCTGGTCTAACAGCTCCATAAACATACAGAAGAACTACAATCCGTTTGGAACGGATCGTATGATACCCTATCCTCCTTTCTATAAAGTGGGCGTGGCCAAATTGCATTTTGTACTCAAATATAGCTATAATGTCGAACGTTTGAGGATGTTACATGTAAAATTTTATCAAAATAAGTTTTTTGATGATGACGCCCCCAAAAAGTGGGCGTGGCCAAAACTCTTCTATGGGTGAATTGTTGGGAATCTAAATACCCAAATATTTGGTCTTAACAAAATTTTTCGGTTTCATATAATTTAGTGAAGTTATAAAAAAGTAGGCGTGGCAGTGGGCGGATGTAAAAAAATTTTACACTTCTACTGTATCTTTTTCTTGGAAGCCCAGATATGAAATTTAAGCGTCCTAGTTAAAAATTTAAGGCCCAAAAATCGTTTTTGTGATGAAACCGCCCCAAAAAAGTGGGCGTGGCCGAAACTTTTGTATGAGTGGATTGTAGGGAGTCTGAATGCCTAAATATTTGGTCTTAACAAAATTTTTCGGTTTCTTATAATTTAGTGAAGTTATGAAAAAGTGGGCGTGGAAGCACACTTGTACTGTATCTTTTTCTCAGAAGCCCAGATAATAAATTTCATCCTCTTAGCTCAAAATTTAAGGGCCAAAAAGCGGTGACATACGGACGGACGGTCATCGCTCAATCGATTTCCGTATTGATGCTGATCACGAATATATATACTTTATAGGGTCTATCTTGATTATTTCTCTATGTTACAAACTATGTGCCAAACATAATATACCCTTAGGATAGGATATAAGTAGGTATTAGGTCCCTTCTGCATGGGAACCAAAAAGATGATTTTTAGGGAAACTCGTCATAAATGATTGGTTTTTTGGGTAAAAAGTGTGATTTTGAAATTTTGATGTATTATGTCTGTCAGTGATGGGAATTTAGTTGGTAAGTGTAGAAAGTGTGGGTGAGGGGGTGGATGATAGTTGATGTGTAATTAGAAAGTGGGAGTGAATATGGGTTTTGTATCTGGGAGTGTGTGTGTGTGTGTGTGTGTGTGTGTGTGGGCGGATGATGTTGAATGGATGAGATCTTATCTGTGGGATGAGTAATTCGTGATCGTTGTTATCTGGGGTGAGTGCGAGAGATTGTAATATGATAGTGTTGATTAGTGTGTGTGTGACGTGGCATGGATATTTGTTTATGTTATTTTAATGGTTTTTTAATTGTTTTTGGATATAGCTGGAGTGTTGGATTGTGTGATCATGTTGTTGGAGTTTTTGTTTGGTTGAGAGAATGATGCGAATTTTGGAGGATGAGTGAGAGGGGAATGGAGAGGGTTTTTCGTTATCGGGGAGGGGTTGGTTGTGTGAGATGACGATGGTTTGTATTTTGCCAATTGGGTGTGCCGGCGTGTTGTGTCATGAATTTTTTGTCAGCGTTATAATCATCTGTATTATTTGTTGTTGTTGTTGTTTTTGTTGGATTTTGCTGGAGCATTGGAGTGTGTGGGATATTGTGTAATTGTGAAGCACAGTATGTGGATGAGTAATTTCGACGGATGGGTGAGGGAATATGGGATAAGGGGGGATGTTTTTGGATGTTATCGTGAGTAATGCGTGATCTACCGATCGTTGAAATCAAGCAGCATCGGGCGGTATACACTGCGCGACAACCGCTTGGTTCCACCCTGACTTTGTTGAATAACTTTGTTTCCTTTTGTTTTATTGCCCCAATATTTTTTTTATTGGATGAGGTAGGGGATTTGTCACTTGCCTGCATAATTACAGGAAATTCCCTTGTTAGGTTTTTTTTAAGAACCGTTTTTTAGAAAAAGGGTAATTAAAAGTGCGACATCCGTTTGGGTCCACGGCAATTAAACTCGTATTTTTTAAATAAATAAACCAAAATGAGAAAATAAAAAAACAGAATTAGAATGATTGATCCTTTGTCAGTTTTATTAATAATGTGTATTCTTTCCATTATAATTTATAACTTCGAAAATTCTGTTCGGAATAGAAATATACAAATGTTTTAAAATGTCTCTAGAAATTTCATTGAAATTGCTTTGTTTAGCATTGATAAGGTCAGTTCTATTTTCGTACTGCTGTCCGACATCATAAACTTTGCGACTTAAGTATCCCCAGACGTTTTCAATGATGTTAAGATCTGGAGAAAGCGCCGGCCAGTGCAATACTTCAACGTCGCTCTCACTGAACCACTGCTTAACAATTCTTGCGGTGTGAATTGGTGCATTGTCGTGCTGGAAGATCCATTGCCTATTATCCATAACACTATCAATTTTGTTTTTTTCAGCCTCAAGTAGATGTCTGTACTTTTGGGCGTCTTGATTTCTCGTTAGTACAACGAGATCCACTACTCCATAGTAGGAAATAGCTCCCCAGACCATAACTGACCCGATCCGACTGTGACGATCATGGAAATAATAGGAAAATCCATCTGGTCCATTGAGGCAGAATCGCTTTTAATCAGAAAAGACAATAGCCTTCCAGTCAGTATTTGCATTTAAATGATGTCCTGCAAATTCTAGTCGAGCTGCTTGATGCCATGGGGTGAGGTAGGGTTTTTTCTTCTTCTAGTCGTTTTAAGTGTGGGCACAATTTTATAACCCGCTGCACAGTTCTTACACTTGCGGAACTTCCAGTTTTAGCGGCAATTTGCCGGGCACTCAGCGCTTTGATTTGATGCCTCTCTTAAAATATGACGCCTCTCTCTTTCCGTTGTAGCTCTTTTTGTGACTCCAGTTTGTCTGGTTCCATAATTGTCAGGATCCCTCACGAAATTGTTAATAGCGTTATGACTTCTGCCGATTTTTAATGCAATTTGTCTATTGGAGAGGCCTTCAGACTGAAAGGCTTTAATTTTTCCAATTTCTTCCGCGTCTAGTTTTTTTCCACTTCCCATTATTGAAATAAAATAAAAACAAACAAACTGACTCAATAAGATCACCTTCTACTTCTTAAGCGTTTTATAAACTATTGATGGACCCAAACGGATGTCGCACTTTTAAATACCCCTTTTCTGACAAATAATTCTTAAAACATACAGAAAAGCTACAATCCGTCTGGAACGGATCGTCTGATACCCTATCCTCCTCTCTATAAAGTGGGCGTGGCCAAATTGCATTTCGTACTCAAATATGGCTATAACCTCGGACGTTTGAGGATGTTACATGTAAAATTTTATCAAAATTGGTTTTTTGATGAAAACGCATACAAAAAGTGGGCGTGGCCAAAACTATTCTATGGGTGAATTGTAGGGAATCTGAATACCTAAATATTTTGTCTTAAGAAAATTTTTCGGTTTCATATAATTTAGTGAAGTTATAAAAAAGTAGGCGTGGCTGTGGGCGGATGTAAAAAAAATTTACGCTTCTACTGTATCTTTTCGTTAGAAGCCCAGATATAAAATTTCAGGGTCCTAGTTAAAAATTTAAGGCCCAAAAATCGGATTTGTGATGAAAGCGCCCCCAAAAAGTGGGCGTGGCCAAAACTTTTGTAGGAGTGGATTGTAGGGAGTCTGAATGCCTAAATATTTGGTCTTAACAAAATTTTTCGATTTCATATAATTTAATGAAGTTATGAAAAAGTGGGCGTGGCAGTGGGCGGATTTCAAAAATTTTTACACTTGTACTGTATCTTTTCCTCAGAAGCCCAGATATGAAATTTCATCGTCCTAGCTCAAAATTTAAGGCCCAAAAAGCGGTGACATACGGACGGACGGACGGACGGTCATCGCTCAATCGATTTCGCTATTGTTGCTGATCACGAATATATATACTTTATATGGTCTATCTCGATTATTTCTCTATGTTACAAACTATGCGTCAAACTTAATATACCCTTAGGATAGGGTATAAACATACAGAAAAGCTACAATCCATCTGGAACGGATCGTATGATACCCTATCCTCCTCTCTATAAAGTGGGCGTGGCCAAATTGCATATTGTACTCAAATATAGCTATAATGTCGAACGTTTGAGGATTTTACATGTAAAATTTTATCAAAATAGGTTTTTTGATGATAACGCCCCAAAAAAGTGGGCGTGGCCAAAACTGTTCTATGGGTGAATTGTAGGGAATCTAAATACCGAAATATTTGGTCTTAACGAAATTTTTCGGTTTCATATAATTTAGTGAAGTTATAAAAAAGTAGGCGTGGCAGTGGGCGGATGTAAAAAAAATTTACACTTGTACTGTATCTTTTTCGTGGAAGCCCAGATATGAAATTTCAGCGTCCTAGTTAAAAATTTAAGGCCAAAAAATCGGTTTTGTGATGAAAACGCCCCCAAAAAGTGGGCGTGGCCAAAACTTTTGTATGGGTGGATTGTAGGGAATCTGAATGCCTAAATATTTGGTCTTAACAAAATTTTTCGGTTTCATATAATTTAGTGAAGTTATGAAAAAGTGGGCGTGGCAGTGGGCGGATTTCAAAAATTTTTACACTTGTACTGTATCTTTTTCTCAGAAGCCCAGATATGAAATTTCATCGTCCTAGCTCAAAATTTAAGGCCCAAAAAGCTGTGACATACGGACGGACGGACGGTCATCGCTCAATCGATTTCGCTATTGATGCTGATCACGAATATATATACTTTATAGGGTCTATCTCGATTATTTCTCTATGTTACAAACTATGTGTCAAACTTAATATACCCTTAGGATAGGGTATAAATATTGGGGCAATAAAACAAAAGGATACAAAAGTTATTCAACAAAGTCAGGGTGGAACCAAACGGTTGTCGCGCAGTGTATATTCATATATATGTACATATATACATATGTATAATTCCTGATTTTGCAATGGGAGTTGGGAATGCGAAAAGGGTGATGAATGCGGAAGGAAAATAGTTTGTATGTGTATGAATTATTGGCATCGGTGACGATAGATGGTTCCCGTGACCAAATCTGTGTGTGTAAAACTTGTGCAAAGGCATTGAATATAATGGATTATCACATGTCAGGGTAATGTTGATTTGATAAGAGTGGGTCAGGAATAGGAAATTTGAATGTATGAAAAGAAATTAATTGAATGTACATACATTAAGTAAACATTCATATGTACTTACATTAAGTAATACTTTATGAGAACAGTCGGAGTAACATATGTACATACGAAATGAAACCAAATGAAACCAAATCTAGAACATAAGTGTCTTTAAGAAAGTACTGCAGATGAAGGGATGTACCTATGTACATATGTACATATAAGGCTTGTCAAGAAGCATCTGAAACATGATTGTAATTTATTAAATATGAATTGACGAGCAAGACAATCAGCCCTAAGTTATGCAATGAACTCGAAAGATGCTCAGATCTTAGAAATGCTACTACGTCAGAAAAAATATAAAATTTAACAAAAGACACGCTCATCTGTTAAATTTGGGAATTTATCCATCTATCAATCTAGGATATATCTAGCATTCAAGTCTCTTTAAGAAGGTACTGTAAATGAAGGGATGTATAAGGCTTGTCAAGGAATATCTGAAACATGATTGTAATTTATTAATTATGAATTGACGAGCAAGTCAATCAGCCCTAAGTTATGCAATGAACTCGAAAGATCCTCAGATCTTAGAAATGCTACTAGGCGTGTACATACGTCAGAAAATATAGAACTTAACAAAATACAAACTCATCTGGCGCTATTCTATAGCGTCTCGTCAACTCCATTTTATGCTGTGTAACCTTTCATAAAGGCATGGAATATAATGGTTTATCACAGGCCAGGGTCAGGGTAATGTTGATTTGATAAGAGTGGGTCAGGAATAGGAAATATGAAAAATAAAAATAAATAAATTGAATGAATGTGTATCACACATATGTATATATATACATCAAGTAATACTTTATGAGAACAGTCGGTGATATACACGAGATTTCTAAATTCTATTAAATATGGGAAAGAATCCAAATCTAGAAAATATCCTGCATTCAAGTGTCTTTGAGTACCTTCTTGGATGGAGGGATGTATAAAGCTTGTCCAGGAATATCTGAAATATGATTGTAATTAATTAATTACGAATCGACGAACAAGTCAATCCGTCCTAAATTATGCAATGAACTTGATAGAGATCCTCAAATCTTACAGATGCTACTATCTACGTCTGAAAATATAGAACTTAACAAAATACAAGCTCATCTGACGCCACTGAATAGCGTCAATCCAACCTGCTCTGTTTTATACAGTAAAATATTACAATAAAAGCATATCATACAGGAACTTCTGAAGCATGGAGCGTGCATACATATATAAAATCAAAGAACAAGTGCCATGCTCCATATTGTCTCACAAATGGATGCAACAAGTCCTATGTCTTTATGGTGAATAAACGAAAATCTTTTCGTTATCCGTTTAAGCGGCATCAATGATTATTTTCTTGAGGGCAATTAAAATTACACCTGAATGAATAGACACAATCAAATGTGATTTATCGTATTGTTGTAAATCCACCTGCACTTCTTTCAAAACTACATAGAAACTCATTACTTCCTCTGAAAAAATATTATTAAGTAGATAAAATGTTGACGATCAATAAGTTAAATGTTACAGATCAGATCCCAATATCCCAGATCAAAGAGCAATTACTCCCATGGATGGATAGAAAAGGTCAACTTATACAAAAATCTCTTGAGCCATCAATTGATTGACCTAAACACATTTCATGATACTGAAGCCAGGCAACTGTTGGAAAATAACATAAATTCATAAGTCTTATTTATACTGAAATTTGTCTCGCTCATTAATCGTTGCTTTATGTAAAAAATCCATACGCATGTCCTATCTCATATAGAGAAATATAAAGGAGAACAAAGGATAATTCACTGCCCTCTGACTTGGATAAATACACACACACACATAGAGATCGATCATTAACTCTCCTTTCGATATTTAATTTCTTTCGGACAGTGGTCCCCGTAATCAAAAATGCTTCTCTAGCAGATATGTGGATTCCATTAAAAAATCTATCTGTATACATTGTCTCAAGACAAAGAGGAACAACGGAGAAATCATATCCATTGACTTATCAATAATTAGTCTTGTATAAACACATAGATCAATTTCGTGGTCCCAATAATCAAAAATGCTTCTCTAGCAGATACATACATACATATGTGGACTCCATCAAAAAATCTGTCCCATATGGAGAAAAACAAAAGGAGAATTTATGTCTTCTGCTTTAGCAATAATCGACACTTTTTTATAAACAGAGACATTGAGAGAGGTTTCAGCGATCATATTTTTGAGGGTAATTAAAATTTCAATCACTGGTGACACGCATTGATCAAGCAAAGAATCTATCCGTATATTTTGTCTCATGACAAAGAGGAACAACGGAGAAATCATATCCATTGACTTATCCTAATTATCTTGCATAAACACAGAGACCAAATTCATGGTCCCAATAATCAAAAAGGCTTCTCTAACAGAAAAAAGTGAACTCCATCAAAGAATTTATCCATATACAATGTCTCATATGGAGAAAAATAAACATGTTTGATCACGCTCTAATCAATGATGATCTATTCGTATACATTGTCTCATATGTACATATGTGTACGTGATTATTTTAGAGTCGATGCAAAATGTTTGCGTCCTATATAAGCTCTAATTTTAAGACTACGAATTATCAGTTATATTATAACATCACACGAGTGAACTCTTTGTTGTTACATAAGTACGTACGTATGTATAATGGATTCCTTAAAGCAACTTGGCAAAATTAAGCCATTAGAACCCCTCAAATCGTTGGAGTTGAAAAAACGATATCGCATCTTCAAAGTGCTACAGTGTCAAACCAAATATGGGCCTCGTATTTTGGTAGAATTGGACAAGCAAGAATATACCTAATTCACAGCCTTTTATGTAAAAATTGTTAAAACATTACTAAGACAAAAATAAAAACTGAAACAAAAAAATTGATTTATTGTGTATTTTTCTTCCGGAGATAAAACCATATAAGCCCAGAGCAGAAAAACGTAGATTTCTTGATTAACACAGTTCCCTACCATATGGAAATAAAAGACGATTAATAAAATAGGTATGATACTGTTTTGTAAACAACCAAAATTTTTTATACTTATTAATTGTACTTTTTATTTTCGTGCAGGAAATAGATTGTTTCGGTACTGGCAAAATGATGTTGTCATATTTCTGACACATGTTAAATTCTTCAAAGATTCATAGTTTGTGTACTCCACGTTTATAAAAAAACAGATAAATATTTAATAAAAATTAAAACAAAATTGCTATTTAAAAGGAAAATAATTTTATTTTAGCTCAAGAATTTATTTAACAGGTAAACATTTTGCAAAGCACAGCATTTGCCATGGGACAAACATTTTGCTTCATTAGGATGGAGACGTTTCAATTCTTTTAAACTCGGGCAGACAGCTTCTTCAATATTCATTATTTCAACATTTTCATCATGAAGTAACTCCTTCAACCATTGTGCTTTTTCGGTTCCTTTAACATAAACAATAGTATTTTTGATCTGTTCTCGAAGATATTTTCTAACTTCTTGGAATTTAGAAATTCTGATAAAGCCAATGAGCTTCTTTCCTTAGTGCTGGTGATAGTTGATCATAGTTGAATGGCGGTTTTAAGATGAAATAATGATGTTGACCACTGTGTACCAATGCTAATTCCTTAGCGGTAAAGTTGTTATTTTGACCTTTAAAGCCTTGAGCATCGAAAATAAAATACATTTTGTGTGGTATGAGTATGTGTGTTTCCTCAATTAAAGCTGGTCCTCAACTAACAATTATACTTCTCGAGAAACTATTTGACTCAATGGATTATAATTTATAATACGATCATGTATCATCAAGCAGTATACTAATGTGTTAAGCAGGAATTATTTTTGATGTTTTGATTTCAATGAGAATGTCGACCATTCCATTTGTCCATTTCCATTTGTCCATTTGTT
The DNA here is from genome assembly GCA_905220385.1 of Xylota sylvarum. Classification (NCBI taxonomy): domain Eukaryota; kingdom Metazoa; phylum Arthropoda; class Insecta; order Diptera; family Syrphidae; genus Xylota; species Xylota sylvarum. The sequence goes on along the minus strand of LR999958.1, from coordinate 76,468,265 downwards.
ATTAATTCACTCTGATGTCTACAATCTATTACGAAAATAGTCGCTTGAGACTTGAATGTATCTCTTGATAATAATGGTTCTGCAACAGATCGATTATAGTAGGTTTTTGAAAATCACAATACATCTTGTACAGTAAACTATAGTTGTTTTTATAAAATGCTAGATTTAAATCTTCACATGGATAGGAATCAGAATTTAAATAGGCTTTCACATTATAATTAGTTGGATTTCCATTTGCAGAGCAATATAATGTAGTGTGGTTTCTCCAATTGAAATGTTGTCTTCACATTCCAAATATGATGATTGGTACTAGGTAGTGCTGGATATTCGTATAGATTCCAGTTCCGAACAACAATTATTAATAGGATTTGTAAGTATAATTCAATGTAATATGGGGAATTTTCCACTGTACATACTTTGAACAAATTTATCTTTGCCTTTTCATTCTCATCAGCAATTAAGGAATTTTCATCGGTTCATAAAAGTGTTAGAATTAAATCGTGCATGAATTAAATCTTTTGTAGTCTTCAGCCAATTCTAGGAATTTATGTAAAGGTATGCAAAAATTAAAAAAAGAGCCCATTGACGTCGATTGATATATCATATATCATAGCACATTCATTTTTATTTAAGGAAATATAATTTTAATAGTTGAAGTGATACCAAAACTATGCTTGCTATCGATTTCGACACTATTTAATTCATAGCGAATTTCATCGAACAAAAAAGCCACTTCGTTATTTATAAGTTTTATATTCGCGACTGCCATTCCATCAGTTTTCTTAAAATATTAAGATTTTGATGTTGAACACAAATTTTTATAATGTCATTTTTCTCGAAATTATTTAAATACGGCGATTGTGTGTGATGTTTCAATTTTGAGATATTCTCCTCAAACTTTGGTTCTTCGAAAATGTTCAGCATGACTTTGAAAGATTTGATTTGATTTAATTTTTCAATTTGTATCCTTGTGATAATAGAAATTGCTGATTTCGTACAGCGAGTTTTGAAGTTCTCTTATTAGACGTTGATTGTATAGTAACAGGTTTAATGGGAATACCTGCTTTTTATACCCTATCCTAAGGGTATATTAAGTTTGACACATAGTTTGTAACATAGAGAAATAATCGAGATAGACCCTATAAAGTATATATATTCGTGATCAGCATCAATAGCGAAATCGATTGAGCGATGACCGTCCGTCCGTCCGTCCGTCCGTCCGTATGTCACCGCTTTTTGGGCCTTAAATTTTGAGCTAGTACGATGAAATTTCATATCTGGGCTTCTGAGGAAAAGATACAGTACAAGTGTAAAAATTTTTGAAATCCGCCCACTGCCACGCCCACTTTTTCATAACTTCACTAAATTATATGAAACCGAAAAATTTTGTTAAGACCAAATATTTAGGCATTCAGATTCCCTACAATCCACATATACAAAATTTTTGGCCACGCCCACTTTTTGCGGGCGTTTTCATCATAAAACCGATTTTTGAGCCTAAAATGTTTAACTAGGACGCTGAAATTTCATATCTGGGCTTCTGACGAAAAGATACAGTAGAAGTGTACATTTTTTTAAAATCCGCCCACTGCCACGCCTACTTTTTGATAACTTCACTAAATTATATGAAACCGAAAAATTTTGTTAAGTCCAAATATTTAGGTATTCAGATTCCCTACAATTCACCCGTAGAAGAGTTTTGGCCACGCCCACTTTTTGGGGGCGTTTTCATCAAAAAACCGATTTTGATAAAATTTTACATGTAACATCCTCAAACGTTCGAGGTTATAGCCATATTTGAGTACAAAATGCAATTTGGCCACGCCCACTTTATAGAGAGGAGGATAGGGTATCAGACGCTCCGTTCCAGACGGATTGTAGCTTTTCTGTATGTTTTATAATTAGAGATGTGAGATGAGCTGTCATATATTATCATTATTATGATTTAAGGTGCAATCTACTAGTTCGTATTTGTGTCAGTCGTATACATGCATACTAAAGCATTTGATTAGAGACAATGCAAACTATATAGTTATTTTAAGGAAGATGAACTCAACTTTAACATATGTACATATATACAATGATCATATAAATTCCGATATGACATTCAGTCAATTCAAAGAATTGAACTCAACTTGTTGGAAACATTTGAATTAATTTATTTGGAACAGCCCTATTGAAGGCACAGCCCTGTTGAGAACAGCCCTGTTGAGTGAACAGCCCTGTTGACGGAATAGTCCTATTTTGGAATTACCCTATTCGCAAGATTAATTATTGATAAGTCAATGGATATGATTTCTCCGTTGTTCCTCTTTGTCTTGAGACAAAGTATACGGATAGATTTTTTGATGGAGTCCACATATCTGCTAGAGAAGCATTTTTGATTATGGGGACCACTGTACTGACGAAATTGGTCTCTGTGTTTATGCACGACTAACTATTGATACATATGTATGTAAATCAATGGATATGTTTTCTCCTTTGTTCCTCTTTGTGATGAGACAAAATATACGGATAGATTCTTTGCTTGATCAATGCGTGTCACCAGTGATTGAAATTTTAATTACCCTCAAAAATATGATCGCTGAAACCTGTTAAAAACAGCCCTGTTGAAGGAACAGCCCTGTTGAGAACAGCCCTGTTGAGTGAACAGCCCTGTTGAGTGAACAGCCCTGTTGAGTGAACAGCCCTGTTGACGGAATAGTCCTATTTTGGAATTACCCTATTCGCACACATAAATGTGGATATAAATGAAAACCAGAAATGCTTTGAAGAAGAAATATAAGTTGCTCAAAACTGGAAAAACTATGAAGAAAACAGACTTTCAAAAAAAAACTTTTAAACCAATAATTGAACCTTTAAAAGAAGTCTCGAAAAAGGTCGAAAGTGAGGATACTCAAAATACTAATAAAATTAAAGATACCACCAGAAGAAAAAGAACAATTTAAGAAGAGTTTCGAGTACTCATCTCTGGAACCATTGCTATCGACTTCAGCAACAAGAGATAAAGATCCTTCATTTAGAACACCCACAAATTTCTATAACGATAGTCTCAATCAAAGTACTTTATTTAATCGATCATCACCATCAAATGAGAATTGTGACAAGATCTACATATGGTCCACATTTCGATTCGCAATCAAATTCTACGAAACTAGGTATATCAACATTTTCAATAAACGAACACCATGATTTCGTTATTGACGATAAAATCTTCAGTGGAACAGATGGGCTCTATGAGTTGATTTTACGTAAAAACCCTAGAAAATCACGGTATACTAATGAGGATTTACAACAATATCGAAAAATATCACATAAGACCAATGTGAATATGAGAAACTATGATAGTGCTTCCCAAATTAATGGTAACAAAGGCCAAAAGTTAAACATATTATTCACCCTATCAGAGAGCGTTCAAAGAAAAACTGGTAAAGCATATATTAATTCATTCGATATGACATAGGTACTCTAGTATTAATTGTAGTGGGAAAACCGTTGATAGATTACGATCTATAATCGCAACCGAAAAAAGCTGGCGATAATAATTTTCGCAAAGATTTCGCGAAGCAAATATCATATTCAGTTAGTTAAATCCATACATTACTGATACCTATATAGATATACCAGCCTAGTATATACTATTTGATTGCCCTAATATACATAGCTCTCGATATATAAATATTATAGTACGTGGAGATTTTCATATGGATCTTAAGAGAAACAATAATTTATTTCGTAATTTTCGGACTAATTGGTATATGATGGGTGTAGGCATCAACATTTCAAATGCGACTCATTTTAAGCCTAACTGTTCTAAAAGTCTTCTTCATCTAATACTTACTTCAAATTTGAATTTAGTTAAAATGTACAAGCAGATAGGACTCCTTGGTATTCCATCCTACCATGATTTAATATTTCATACCGTGATCCCCGCAACATTAATGAGCCAGAATTATTTCTGGGTGTTTTTCGAAGTACTTGATATTTTTGTTGGGAAGCCTACAGAGTTGATGACAAGGCCTATTTCTTTCAAAATTTAATTCAATCGCTCTTTGAACGGTATGTAACAATTAAGTCCAAAAGGTTAAGGGATGCTAGAGAACCATGGTTTTCTGATAATATTAAGATGCAAATTGCCGAGAGAAATAAGGTATATAGTGATAACCAATACCAACGAGTAAAATTACAGATCGATAAGGAACTGACTAACTACTGACATCTAAAATGCTAAGGTGAAATGGTTGTTACTCCTCAAAGCTTAGCTTAAATCAATCTTCCTCAGATCTACGGAAGAACCTTAGAACATTGAAAGTTATTGATAAAGCCTCATTGTCATGTGATTTAGATCCAAATCTCTTGACGGATAATTTTCTCAGCTCTGTTTCTAGGCATATAAATAATATAACAAAGATATTTCTACAAAATAATCAATCAAATAGTCTAGTCTTTCAATATATGTATATCTAAATATGATGTTCTAAAGGCAGTAACTAATATCAAATCAAACGCAACAGAATTTGATGAAATAAATTTGAGATTTTACAAACTCATTCTACCGTAGATATACATATTATACCTTAACACATATTATTAATTTTTGTACCATGAGTTGACAATCCCAAGCAGTTGAAAATACGTTAAGGTAGTTCCTGTGCTGAAAAACTGTACTAGAAATAGACCCGATGACTTCAGACAAAAAAGCATTTTGTCATGTCTCTCAAAAGTCTTGGAAGTTCTAATGAGAAATCAAATCACATATTGACCTGAATAATATGCTATCTCTGGATCAATCTGATTTCAGGTCAAAACATAGTTGTACCATCGCCACTGTTGAAATCATGAATGACATAAAACAACAGTTTGACCAGAATAATATTTCCATTTTGTGTCTGTTAGATTTTTCCAAGGCTTTTGATAATTGGGATCACTTTCTTTTGCTGAAAAACTAAGGCAACTGTAAAATGTTATCCAAAACTCTGTATTTTTGATTTCTAGCTATCTTAGTAACAGATTTCAACAAGTCAGTACAGCCTCATGGATTTCTCTGTCTTTGGAAGTACACTCTGGGGTTCCACAAGGATCTATTTTAAGTCCTTTATTATTTTCCCTCTGTATTTTTCTATATAAGAATCGGCCTCATTAAAGACTCCGTTGCAATTAGCTCTATCTTAATCCAACAAAATCAAAAGCTTAAGTCATATCTAACAACTATGTATGTAGATCCAAATTTCTTAAAAAACTCTAAATCTTATATCCTATGTACATAGATGAGGCTAACAACCTATGCATTTATCTTAATAGTATCTACACTCTCCTGCGAAGCTCATATTATCTACATATGTATGTAATTAAGCGGATTTATTTTGGCATTCATCAAATATGCATAACATAAAACTAAAAGTTGTGAGAGCTCTATTTCTACGAATTAAAAATTACGCTGTGGTAATATCTATATAGCAATCCCAACTCATCGACTTTCCGTAAATTAGAATTGATATTTAATTCAGCAATACACTATGAATATGGTCTCCGAAATTTGACTGTATTTCAAGATTTTCGCATTCTATCACTGGCTGTTCACTTAGGCAACATATCAACATTAGAAATTGCATTTTTCTCTTTAACATTCTAGGAACCCTCAATAGATCGGTATCTCTATGAAAAACTGGACTTTGCTCAATCAAATCGGACAAGAAAATTTTTGTTCACGCCATACATCTTTTCCATATGAGACAATGTATACGAATAGATCATCATTGATTAGACATGTTTGTTTTTCTCCATATGAGACATTGTATATGGATACATTCTTTGATGGAGTTCACTTATACATATCTGCTAGAGAAGCATTTTTGATTATTGGGACCACGAAATTGGTCTCTGTGTTTATGCAAGACTCGATTATTGATAAGTCAATGGATATGATTTCTCCGTTGTTCCTCTTTGTCTTGAGACAATGTATACAGATAGATTTTTTAATGGAGTCCACATATCTGCTAGAGAAGCATTTTTGATTACGGGGACCACTGTCCGAAAGAAATTAAATATCGAAAGGAGAGTTAATGATCGATCTGTGTGTGTGTGTGTGTATTTATCCAAGTCAGAGGGCAGTGAATTATCCTTTGTTCTCCTTTGTATTTCTCTATATGAGATAGGACATGTGTATGGATTTTTTACATAAAGCAACGATCAATGAGCGAGACAAATTTCAGTATAAATAAGACTTATGAATTTATGTTATTCATAGTAGCACCAGTATGATTCAACAGATCATAACTAATTTCATCGAAGAGTTCGAGAAGGCTTGCTGGGACTACCCAGAATTTGTTGCGGAGGCGACAAAACTTCTGCACGAATATAGGAGAGAGACCTTAAAACTAACCAGCTGAAAACGCTATTCCATATGATGAAAGTACTGGAGCATCTAGGAGTTAGTGGACAGTTTGATGTCCCTACTATACCAAAAGAAATAAATATTATAGTCAAACTTCTATAAAAATAAAAAAAAATTTTAAAATCAAAATGGTTTTTTATTTAATTTTAATTTTTCAGAAGGTTTAATTCTTTTTTCTGACGCAGCAAAGAATTTCTATGTATGTAAGCTTTGTAGGAATTTTTCTGCATTGCTTCTTCGTAGGAAATTGATCAATATGTTAAATTGATCTCAGCTGATGATCTGGAAACCCATTTTCCAACAGTTGCCTGGCTTCAGTATCATGAAATGTGTTTAGGTCAATCAATTGATGGCTCAAGAGATTTTTGTATAAGTTGACCTTTTCTATCCATCCATGAGAGTAATTGCTCTTTGATCTGGGATATTGGGATCTGATCTGTAACATTTAACTTATTGATCGTCAACATTTTATCTACTTAATAATATTTTTTCAGAGGAAGTAATGAGTTTCTATGTAGTTTTGAAAGAAGTGCAGGTGGATTTACAACAATACGATAAATCACATTTGATTGTGTCTATTCATTCAGGTGTAATTTTAATTGCCCTCAAGAAAATAATCATTGATGCCGCTTAAACGGATAACGAAAAGATTTTCGTTTATTCACCATAAACCCATAGGACTTGTTGCATCCATTTGTGAGACAATATGGAGCATGGCACTTGTTCTTTGATTTTATATATGTATGCACGCTCCATGCTTCAGAAGTTCCTGTATGATATGCTTTTATTGTAATATTTTACTGTATAAAACAGAGCAGGTTGGATTGACGCTATTCAGTGGCGTCAGATGAGCTTGTATTTTGTTAAGTTCTATATTTTCAGACGTAGATAGTAGCATCTGTAAGATTTGATAATCTCTATCAAGTTCATTGCATAATTTAGGACGGATTGACTTGTTCGTCGATTCGTAATTAATTAATTACAATCATATTTCAGATATTCCTGGACAAGCTTTATACATCCCTCCATCCAAGAAGGTACTCAAAGACACTTGAATGCAGGATATTTTCTAGATTTGGATTCTTTCCCATATTTAATAGAATTTAGAAATCTCGTGTATATCACCGACTGTTCTCATAAAGTATTACTTGATATATATATGTACATATGTGTGATACACATTCATTCAAGTTATGTCTTTTATACATTCAAATTTTCTATTCCTGACCCACTCTTATCAAATCAACATTACCCTGACTTATTATATTCCATGCCTTCATGAACGGTTACATAGCATAAAGCAAAGTTGACGAGATGTTTAGATCGATGCTATTGAGCGGCCTCAGATGAGCATGTGTTTTGTCAAGTTTTATATTTTTTCTGACATACAGTAGTATTTCTTAGATCTGAGGATCTCTATCAAGTTCATTGCATAATTTAGGACGGATTGACTTGTTCGTCGATTCGTAATTAATTAATTACAATCATATTTCAGATATTCCTGGACAAGCTTTATACATCCCTCCATCCAAGAAGGTACTCAAAGACACTTGAATGCAGGATATTTTCTAGATTTGGATTCTTTCCCATATTTAATAGAATTTAGAAATCTCGTGTATATCACCGACTGTTCTCATAAAGTATTACTTGATATATATATGTACATATGTGTGATACACATTCATTCAAGTTATGTCTTTTATACATTCAAATTTTCTATTCCTGACCCACTCTTATCAAATCAACATTACCCTGACTTATTACATTCCATGTCTTTATGAACGGTTACATAGCATAAAGCAAAGTTGACGAGATGTTTAGATCGATGCTATTGAGCGGCCTCAGATGAGCATGTGTTTTGTTAAGTTTTATATTTTTTCTGACATACAGTAGTATTTCTTAGTTCTGAGGATCTCTCAAGTTCGTTGCATAATTTAGGACGGATTTACTTGCTCGTCGTTTCGTAATTAATTAATTACAATCATATTTCAGATATTCCTTGACAAGCCTTATACATCCCTCTATGTAAGAAGGTACTTAAAGACACTTGAATGCAGTATATCTTCTAGATTTGGATTCTTTCCCATATTTAATAGAATTTAGAAATCTCGTGTATATCACCGACTGTTCTCATAAAGTATTACTTGATGTATATATGTACATATGCGTGATACACATTCATTCAATTTATGTCTTTTATATATTCAAATTTCCTATTCCTGACCCACTCTTATCAAATCAACATTACCCTGACTTATTACATTCCATGTCTTTATGAACGGTTACATAGCATAAAGCAAAGTTGACGAGATGTTTAGATCGATGCTATTGAGCGGCCTCAGATGAGCATGTGTTTTGTTAAGTTTTATATTTTTTCTGACATACAGTAGTATTTCTTAGTTCTGAGGATCTCTCAAGTTCGTTGCATAATTTAGGACCGATTGACTTGCTCGTCGGTTCGTAATTAATTAATTACAATCATATTTCAGATATTCCTTGACAAGCCTTATACGTCCCTCTATCCAAGAAGGTACCTAAAGACACTTGAATGCAGGATATCTTCTAGATTTGGATTCTTTCCCATATTTAATAGAATTTAGAAATCTCGTGTATATTACCGACTGTTCTCATAAAGTATTACTTGATGTATATATGTACATATGTGTGATACACATTCATTCAATTTATTTATTTTTATTTTTCATATTTCCTATTCCTGACCCACTCTTATCAAATCAACATTACCCTGACCCTGACTTGTGATAAACCATTATATTCCATGCCTTTATGAAAGGTTACACAGCATAAAATAGAGTTGGCGAGACGCTATTGAATAGCGCCAGATGAGTTTGTATTTTGTTAAGTTCTATATTTTCTGACGTATGTACACGCCTAGTAGCATTTCTAAGATCTGAGGATCTTTCGAGTTCATTGCATAACTTAGGGCTGATTGACTTGCTCGTCAATTCATAATTAATAAATTACAATCATGTTTCAGATATTCCTTGACAAGCCTTATACATCCCTTCATTTGCAGTACCTTCTTAAAGAGACTTGAATGCTAGATATATCCTAGATTGATAGATGGATAAATTCCCAAATTTAACAGATGAGCGTGTCTTTTGTTAAATTTTATATTTTTTCTGACGTAGTAGCATTTCTAAGATCTGAGCATCTTTCGAGTTCATTGCATAACTTAGGACTGATTGACTTGCTCGTCAATTCATAATTAATAAATTACAATCATGTTTCAGATGCTTCTTGACAAGCCTTATATGTATGTACATAGGTACATCCCTTCATATGCAGTACTTTCTTAAAGACACTTATGTTCTAGATTTGGTTTCATTGCCATATTTAATGCATTATAAATATTTCGTATGTACATATGTTACTCCGACTGTTCTCATAAAGTATTACTTAATGTAAGTACATATGAATGTTTACTTAATGTATGTACATTCAATTAATTTCTTTTCATACATTCAAATTTCCTATTCCTGACCCACTCTTATCAAATCAACATTACCCTGACATGTGATAATCCATTATATTCAATGCCTTTGCACAAGTTTTACACACACAGATTTGGTCACGGGAACCATCTATCGTCACCGATGCCAATAATTCATACACATACAAACTATTTTCCTTCCGCATTCATCACCCTTTTCGCATTCCCAACTCCCATTGCAAGATCAGGAATTATACATATGTATATACATATATGTGAATATATACCGCCCGATGCTGCTTGATTTCAACGATCGCTAGATCATGCATTACTCACGATAACATCCAAAAACATCCCCACTTATCCCATATTCCTTCCCCCATCCGTCGAAATTACTCATCCACATACTGTGCTTCACAATTACACAATATCCCACACACTCCAATGCTCCAGCAGAATCCAACAAAAACAACAACAACAAATAATACAGATGATTATGACGCTGACAAAAAATTCATAACACAACACGCCAGCACACCCAATTAGCAAAACACAAACCATCTATCGTCATCACACACAACCAACCCCTCCCCGATAACGAAAAACCCTCTCCATTCCCCTCTCACTCATCCTCCAAAATTCGCATCATTCTATCAACCAAACAAAAACTCCAACAACATGATCACACAATCCAACACTCCAGCTATATCCAAAAACAATTAAAAAACCATTAAAATAACATAAACAAATATCCATGCCACGTCACACACACACTAATCAACACTATCATATTACAATCTCTCGCACTCACCCCAGATAACAACGATCACGAATTACTCATCCCACAGATAAGATCTCATCCATTCAACATCATCCGCACACACACACACACACACACTCCCAGATACAAAACCCATATTCACTCCCACTTCCTAATTACACATCAACTATCATCCACCCCCTCACCCACACTTTCTACACTTACCAACTAAATTCCCATCCAATCATTTATGACGAGTTTCCCTAAAAATCATCTTTTTGGTTCCCATGCAGAAGGGACCTAATACCTACTGATATAAAAACATCTATCTCGATTAACCGATTGAAACGTCATCGCAGAGGAATCGAACAATCTGTCTCAAAGAAAAAAGTAACATTTGCGTAATTCATGAGCATTAATAAAATCATAGTTTTTTTTCCCATTTTATCGTTTTCGGAAACGTTTTAATCTAGAACGCTTGGAGCTGGAAGGGGAGTATGTAGGGGTCACTCACTGAGTCGTTAAACAAATATATATGTATATTCATATCGTTTGCAGACACGTACTCATTGAGTTGCGTAGGACCGTATCATATCGTAAATCATCCCTGCATATGCCTGCCTTTATATTGAATAGTATTTTCGATTAGAGTTAGTTGTTGATCATTCGTCCGACAGCTGTCGTCTTACCACTTTTACTTGCACCTATACCTAAAGGGCAAGTATTGGTTTCGTGAAAAATTTCGAACTCAAGATTTTAATCAAACTTGACATTACTATGATGGAGAAGCCAATTCCGTCTGTCTGTGTGTATATTCGACTGCAGCCTAAACGGCTGGACGGATTTACTTCAAACTTCATATCTGAGGGCTGTGGGATGATCCCTAGAGGCGAAATTGGAATTTTCATTCTAACCTCAAAATTAAGGGTACATTACTTAAGGCCGATTTTACTAAAAATGGATTTTCTCGAAAATGGCTCTAACGATTTTGATAAGATTTCATATGCGAATTAGTTTAGGCATATTCTATTAGATGGCATACCATGTTCTGCGCGAAAAATGCGTATAACGGTAATTTTAGAAATTGCCTGTTTCTCGGCTATTTCTTCAGTGATTGGGCTTAAAATTAATATCTAAGGTTGGTATGACAAATGCAACGACATTTGCCAACATTTTAAAACTGCCATGCCCACTTTTCAAAAATTTAAGGTTTTTCAAATTTGTACTAGAAATCGAAAAAATTATTAAAACAAAATTAATAGGCCTTGAAGTTCTCTATAATTCACCTGAACACCATATACGGCCACGCCCAATACTTGCAATAAGGTGCAAGTTCGTACGACCCGTCCATCCGTCACCACTTTTTGGGGCTTAAATTTTGAGCTAGGAGGATGAAAATTAATATCTGGGCTTCTGAGAAAAAGATGCAGTACAAGTGTAATCATTTTTGAAACCCGCCCGCTCTTTCGTAACTTCACTAAATTATACGAAACCGAAAATTGTTGTTAAGATCAAATATTTAGGTATTCAGATTCCCTACAATTTAGGCAAACAATAGTTTTGGCCACGCCCACTTTTTGGAGCGTTTTCATCAAAAAACCAATTTTGATGTAAATTGAATTTTACTGAATTTTGATCAGTAAATAAAATGCAGTAAGTCAGGTAGAATAGGACCAGCTCAGTCTTCGTCAGTCTTTGTCAGTTTATTGAGAGCAGACTGCATGACATCGGCCAGTGTCTGCGGGTATTTTCCTGTTACTAGTATAGTGACTTCGTCTGCACAGGCAATAACTTTGCATCCAGTTTCTTTTTATCAGAAGAGTTTCGTTGAGCACTAGATTCCATAGTAATGAAGACAATAGTCCCCCTTGGGGGTACCACGGTGTGCTTGTCGTTTAACATTGCTTCTTCATTGATTACCCTGCTTTTAAGCATATATTCTATAAAGCAACAGACTGCTTCGCAGATATTGAGTCTTTGTAGGGCTTTGATTATCGAATATGTTTTGACGTTATTGAAAGCTCTCTCAATGTCTAAGAAAGACACCAGTGTGAATTCTTTAATTGAGAGGAATTTTTCGGTACGGTGGATGATTGAGTGAAGGGCCGTTTTCACAAATTTACCTTTTTGATAGGCGTGTTGTGACGTGGATAGAAGGGTGCTGTCAATGGTGGCCTTGATGTGAAGATCTAGGATTCTTTCAGGACTACAGTTCTTAGCATAGTGCTAAGGTGATCGACTCTTAATTTTACTTGTTCCCATACACAATTGAACAATTTAAAACTTAGCTTATTAATCGTGGATTGGGTTTTCTAAAGTGTATGAGAGTATAGTTTTTCCTTTTTTGCAACATGCCCTGCAAATGTGGTTTAAAAGTTGAACGATCTGGATCCAAATTCCAATGTGTAGTTTGTAAAAGTTACTACCATCTAAACTGTGTTAATCTTAACCCTTTCGCTGCGCAATTCAAATGAATAATAAACTACTTTTTTGTATGACACACCTGAGAATAATGACAAATATGTGTAGAACTTAAACTGGAACGAAAATGAAAAAGTACCGTTGTTTTTTATTTAAGGTATTGTCAAGGACGGTTTCGTACAAATTTCAACCATTTCTGATAAAAAACATACAGAAAAGCTACAATCCGTCTGGAACAGATCGTCTGATACCCTATCCTAGTCTCTATAAAGTGGGAGTGGCCAAATTGCATTTTGTACTCAAATATTGCTATAATCTCGAACGTTTGAGGACGTTACATGTAAAATTTTATCAAAATCGGCTTTTTGATGATAACGCCCCCAAAAAGTGGGCGTGGCCAAAACTGTTCTATGGGTGAATTGTAGGGAATCTAAATACCCAAATATTTGGTCTTAACAATTTTTTTCGGTTTCATATAATTTAGTGAAGTTATAAAAAAGTAGGCGTGGCAGTGGGCGGATGTTAAAAATTTTTACACATCTACTGTATCTTTTTCTTGGAAGCCCAGATATGAAATTTCAGCGTCCTAGTTAAAAATTGAAGGCCCAAAAATCGGTTTTGTGATGAAAACGCCCCCAAAAAGTGGGCGCGGCCAAAACTTTTGTATGGGTGGATTGTAGGAAATTTGAATGCCTAAATATTTGGTCTTAACAAAATTTTTCGGTTTTATATAAGTTAATGAAATTATGAAAAAGTGGGCGTGGCAATGGGCGGATTTCAAAAATTTTTACACTTGTACTGTATCTTTTTCTCAGAAGTCGAGATATGAAATTTCATCGTCCTAGCTCAAAATTTAAGGCACAAAAAGCGGTGACATACGGACGGACGGACGGTCATCGCTCAATCGATTTCGCTATTGATGCTGATCACGAATATATATACTTTATAGGGTCTATCTCGATTATTTCTCTATGTTACAAACTATGTCTCAAACTTAATATACCCTTAGGATAGGGTATAATAAGAGATTTTAGGGATGTTTGAAGTTTTGCTAGTACATTTACATACATATGTACGATTCAGAGCGAAGGGTCAAAGTGATTTTGTGTATATGAAGAAGAACAATGCTCCCTTTACATGTGTATTGTGTGACCAACACAGACATAGCTCCCTACGTTCAGTACCATTTATTCGAAACAGGGATTTAACTACCAACATCAATTCTGATGATCATGCTAATGAGATTCAAAAAACATAAAATTTTATCAAAATAGGTTTTTTGATGATAACGCCCCCAAAAAGTGGGCGTGGCCAAAACTGTTCTATGGGTGAATTGTAGGGAATCTAAATACCCAAATATTTGGTCTTAACAAAATTTTTCGGTTTCATATAATTTAGTGAAGTTATAAAAAAGTAGGCGTGGCAGTGGGCGGATGTAAAAAAATTTTACACTAGTACTGTATCTTTTTCTTGGAAGCCCAGATATGAAATTTCAGCGTCCTAGTTAAAAATTGAAGGCCCAAAAATCGGTTTTGTGATGAAAACGCCCCCAAAAAGTGGGCGCGGCCAAAACTTTTGTATGGGTGGATTGTAGGAAATTTGAATGCCTAAATATTTGGTCTTAACAAAATTTTTCGGTTTTATATAAGTTAGTGAAGTTATGAAAAAGTGGGCGTGGCAGTGGGCGGATTTCAAAAATTTTTACACTTGTACTGTATCTTTTTCTCAGAAGTCGAGATATGAAATTTCATCGTCCTAGCTCAAAATTTAAGGCACAAAAAGCGGTGACATACGGACGGACGGACGGTCATCGCTCAATCGATTTCGCTATTGATGCTGATCACGAATATATATACTTTATAGGGTCTATCTCGATTATTTCTCTATGTTACAAACTATGTCTCAAACTTAATATACCCTTAGGATAGGGTATAATAAGAGATTTTAGGGATGTTTGAAGTTTTGCTAGTACATTTACATACATATGTACGATTCAGAGCGAAGGGTCAAAGTGATTTTGTGTATATGAAGAAGAACAATGCTCCCTTTACATGTGTATTGTGTGACCAACACAGACATAGCTCCCTACGTTCAGCACCATTTATTCGAAACAGGGATTTAACTACCAACATCAATTCTGATGATCATGCTAATGAGATTCAAAAAACATAAAATTTTATCAAAATAGGTTTTTTGATGATAACGCCCCCAAAAAGTGGGCGTGGCCAAAACTGTTCTATGGGTGAATTGTAGGGAATCTAAATACCCAAATATTTGGTCCTAACAAAATTTTTCGGTTTCATATAATTTAGTGAAGTTATAAAAAAGTAGGCGTGGCAGTGGGCGGATGTAAAAAAATTTTACACTAGTACTGTATCTTTTTCTTGGAAGCCCAGATATGAAATTTCAGCGTCCTAGTTAAAAATTGAAGGCCCAAAAATCGGTTTTGTGATGAAAACGCCCCCAAAAAGTGGGCGTGGCCAAAACTTTTGTATGGGTGGATTGTAGGGAATCTGAATGCCTAAATATTTGGTCTTAACAAAATTTTTCGGTTTCATATAATTTAGTGAAGATATGAAAAAGTGGGCGTGGCAGTGGGCGGATTTCAAAAATTTTTACACTTGTACTGTATCTTTTTCTCAGAAGCCCAGATATGAAATTTCATCGTCCTAGCTCAAAATTTAAGGCCCAAAAAGCGGTGACATACGGACGGACGGACGGACGGTCATCGCTCAATCGATTTCGCTATTGATGCTGATCACGAATATATATACTTTATTGGGTCTATCTCGATTATTTCTCTATGTTACAAACTATGTGTCAAACTTAATATACCCTTAGGATAGGGTATAAACAGCTGTTACTATCTCCCGATCTTCTCCTCTCACTTTGTCGACGGGATCTACTTTTGCAACCAAAAACTCTCCCGCCGTCATCACGATAAATGTACTTTACGAGGAAATCATTATACCCTATCCTAAGGGTATATTAAGTTTGACACATAGTTTGTAACATAGAGAAATAATCGAGATAGACCCTATAAAGTATATATATTCGTGATCAGCATCAATAGCGAAATCGATTGAGCGATGACCGTCCGTCCGTCCGTCCGTCCGTCCGTCCGTCCGTCCGTCCGTCCGTCCGTATGTCACCGCTTTTTGGGCCTTAAATTTTGAGCTAGGACGATGAAATTTCATATCTGGGCTTCTGAGAAAAAGATACAGTACAAGTGTAAAAATTTTTGAAATCCGCCCACTGCCACGCCCACTTTTTCATAACTTCACTAAATTATATGAAACCGAAAAATTTTGTTAAGACCAAATATTTAGGCATTCAGATTCCCTACAATCCACCCATACAAAAGTTTTGGCCACGCCCACTTTTTGGGGGCGTTTTCATCACAAAACCGATTTTTGGGCCTTAAATTTTTAACTAGGACGCTGAAATTTCATATCTGGGCTTCCAAGAAAAAGATACAGTACAAGTGTAAAATTTTTTTACATCCGCCTACTGCCACGCCTACTTTTTTATAACTTCACTAAATTATATGAAACCGAAAAATTTTGTTAAGACCAAATATTTGGGTATTTAGATTCCATACAATTCACCCATAGAACAGTTTTGGCCACGCCCACTTTTTGGGGGCGTTATCATCAAAAAACCGATTTTGATAAAATTTTACATGTAACATCCTCAAACGTTCGACATTATAGCTATATTTGAGTACAATATGCAAAGGATAGGGTATCATACGATCCGTTCCAGACGGATTGTAGCTTTTCTGTATGTTTTCTATTAAAGTTATGAATCGCAGTGCTTTGGCACTTATGTATGTTTTAGTGCTCTTCAAGATTAAAATAAATCTCTGCTACAAAAGATCAATAACCTGCAACATGTCGTTAACATTCTTCAACAAAAACGTTTAAGAAAATGTATTGACATTGTGGGAGTACCGAATGTTGATAAAAACAATGCGCTTGACTCGGCTGTTAAGCTGTTTCAACACGGTTTGAATGATAACATTATTCATGACGATATTCAATCATGTTACGTGAAGACGATTAAAACTATGGCTACTGGAAAAAACAACAACAATTCATCAACTGATTCAGTGGCTTCACGAAACCATTGAATATTGTATAAGTCAAGAAGCGCATTTTAATCAATAAAAACAAAACTAAGCTTTCATCAGATATGCTTGGTGATGACTCCGGAAAAAAAGTAATTTATGTATATTAACGAAAGCCTCACAAGCTTTAATAGGTCACTATATAATAAAGCGAAACAAATAAACTTTAATAATTTATGGGTTAAAAATGGATTAGTTCTAATGAAAAAAACATACAGAAAAGCTACAATCCGTCTGGAACGGATCGTCTGATACCCTATCCTCCTCTCTATAAAGTGGGCGTGGCCAAATTGCATTTTGTACTCAAATATGGCTATAACCTCGAACGTTTGAGGATGTTGCATGTAAAATTTTATCAAAATCGGTTTTTTGATGAAAACGCCCCCAAAAAGTGGGCGTGGCCAAAACTGTTCTATGGGTGAATTGTAGGAAATGTGAATACCTAAATATTTGGTCTTAACAAAATTTTTCGTTTCATATAATTTAGTGAAGTTATGAAAAAGTGGGCGTGGCAGTGGGCGGATTTAAAAAATTTTTACACTTGTACTGTATCTTTTCCTCAGAAGCCCAGATATGAAATTTCATCGTCCTAGTTCAAAATTTAAGGCCCAAAAAACGGTGATATACGGACGGACGGACGGTCATCGCTCAATCGATTTCGCTATTGATGCTGATCACGAATATATATACTTTATAGGGTCTATCTCGATTATTTCTCTATGTTACAAACTATGTGTCAAACTTAATATACCCTTAGGATAGGGTATAACAAGATGGAGATAAAGTTTGTAAAATTTGTTGTGATGATCTTACCAAGTTATCTTAAAAACATACAGAAAAGCTACAATCCGTCTGGAACGGATCGTATGATACCCTATCCTCCTCTCTATAAAGTGGGCGTGGCCAAATTACATATTGTACTCAAATATAGCTATAATGTCGAACGTTTGAGGATTTTACATGTAAAATTTTATCAAAATAGGTTTTTTGATGATAACGGCCCCAAAAAGTGGGCGTGGCCAAAACTGTTCTATGGGTGAATTGTAGGGAATCTAAATACCGAAATATTTGGTCTTAACGAAATTTTTCGGTTTCATATAATTTAGTGAAGTTATAAAAAAGTAGGCGTGGCAGTGGGCGGATGTAAAAAAATTTACACTTGTACTGTATCTTTTTCGTGGAAGCCCAGATATGAAATTTCAGCGTCCTAGTTAAAAATTTAAGATAAAAAATCGGTTTTGTGATGAAAACGCCCCCAAAAAGTGGGCGTGACCAAAACTGTTCTATGGGAGAATTGTAGGGAATCTGTATACCTAAATATTTGGTCTTAACAAAATTTTTCGGTTTCATATAATTTAGTGAAGTTATAAAAAAGTAGGCGTGGCAGTGGGCGGATGTAAAAAAAATTTACATTTCTACTGTATCTTTTCGTCATAAGCCCAGATATGAAATTTCAGCGTCCTAGTTAATAATTTAAGGCCCAAAACTCGGTTTTGTGATGAAAACGCCCCCAAAAAGTGGGCGTGGCCAAAACTTTTGTATGGGCGGATTGTAGGGAATCTGAATGCCTAAATATTTGGTCTTAACAAAATTTTTCGGTTTCATATAATTCAGTGAAGTTAAGAAAAAGTGGGCGGATTTCAAAAATTTTTACACTTGTACTGTATCATTTTCTCAGAAGCCCAGATATGAAATTTCATCGTCCTAGCTCAAAATTTAAGGCCCAAAAAGCGGTGACATACGGACGGACGGACGGTCATCGCTCAATCGATTTCGCTATTGATGCTGATCACGAATATATGTATATACTTTATAGGGTCTATCCCGATTATTTCTCTATGTTACAAACTATGTGTCAAACTTAATATACCCTTAGGATAGGGTATAAACATACAGAAAAGCTACAATCCGTCTGGAACGGATCATATGATACCCTATCCTCCTCCCTATAAAGTGGGCGTGGCCAAATTGCATTTTGTACTCAAATATAGCTATAATGCCGAACGTTTGAGGATGTTACATGTAAAATTTTATCAAAATAGGTTTTTTGATGGTAACGCCCCCAAAAAGTGGGCGTGGCCAAAACTGTTCTATGGGTGGATTGTAGGGAATCTAATTACCCAAGTATTTGGTTTTAACAAAATTTTTCGGTTTCATATAATTTAGTGAAGTTATAAAAAAGTAGGCGTGGCAGTGGGCGGATGTAAAAAAATTTTACACTTGTACTGCATCTTTTCGTCAGAAGCCCAGATATAAAATTTCAGCGTCCTAGTTAAAAATTTAAGGCCCAAAAATCGGTTTTGTGATGAAAACGCCCCCAAAAAGTGGGCGTGGCCAAAACTTTTGTATGGGTGGATTGTAGGGAATCTGAATGCCTAAATATTTGGTCTTATCAACATTTTTCGGTTTCATATAATTTAGTGAAGTTATGAAAAAGTGGGCGTGGCAGTGGGCGGATTTCAAAAATTTTTACACTTGTTCTGTATCTTTTTCTCAGAAGCCCAGATATGAAATTTCATCGTCCTAGCTCAAAATTTAAGGCCCAAAAAGCGGTGACATACGGACGGACGGACGGACGGTCATCGCTCAATCGATTTCGCTATTGATGCTGATCACGAATATATATACTTTATAGGGTCTATCTCGATTATTTCTCTATGTTACAAACTATGTGTCAAACTTAATATACCCTTAGGATAGGGTATAAACATACAGAAAAGCTACAATCCGTCTGGAACGGATCGTCTGATACCCTATCCTCCTCTCTATAAAGTGGGGGTGGCCAAATTGCATTTTGTACTTAAATATAGCTATAATGCCGAACGTTTGAGGATGTTACATGTAAAATTTTATCAAAATAGGTTTTTTGATGGTAACGCCCCCAAAAAGTGGGCGTGGCCAAAACTGTTCTATGGGTGAATTGTAGGGAATCTAATTACCCAAATATTTGGTTTTAACAAAATTTTTCGGTTTCATATAATTTAGTGAAGTTATAAAAAAGTAGGCGTGGCAGTGGGCGGATGTAAAAAAATTTTACACTTGTACTGTATCTTTTTCTCAGAAGGCCAGATATGAAATTTCATCGTCCTAGCTCAAAATTTAAGGCCCAAAAAGCGGTGACATACGGACGGACTTTATAGGGTCTATCTCGATTATTTCTCTATGTTACAAACTATGTGTCAAACTTAATATACCCTTAGGATAGGGTATAAACATACAGAAAAGCTACAATCCGTCTGGAACAGATCGTCTGATACCCTATCCTCCTCTCTATAAAGTGGGCGTGGCCAAATTGCATTTTGTACTCAAATATGGCTATAACCTCGAACGTTTGAGGATGTTACATGTAAAATTTTATCAAAATCTGTTTTTTGATGAAAACGCCCCCAAAAAGTGGGCGTGGCCAAAACTCTTCTACGGGTGAATTGTAGGGAATCTGAATACCTAAATATTTGGACTTAACAAAATTTTTCTATTTCATATAATTTAGTGAAGTTATAAAAAAGTAGGCGTGGCAGTGGGCGGATTTAAAAAAAATGTACACTTCTACTGTATCTTTTTCTCAGAAGCCCAGATATGAAATTTCAGAGTCCTAGCTCAAAATTTAAGGCCCAAAAAGCGGTGACATACGGACGGACGGACGGACGGTCATCGCTCAATCAATTTCGCTATTGATGCTGATCACGAATATATATACTTTATAGGGTCTATCTCGATTATTTCTGTATGTTACAAACTACGTGTCAAACTTAATATACCCTTAGGATAGGGTATAAACATACAGAAAAGCTACAATCCGTCTGGAACTAATCGTATGATACCCTATCCTCCTCTCTATAAAGTGGGCGTGGCCAAATTGCATTTTGTACTCAAATATTTCTATAACCTCGAACGTTTGAAGATGTTACTTGTAAAATTTTATCAAAATCGGTATTGTGATGAAAACGCCCCCAAAAAGTGGGCGTGGCCAAAACTCTTCTATGGGTGAATTGTATTGAATCTAAATACCCAAATATTTGGTCTTAACAAATTTTTTCGGTTTCATATAATTTAGTGAAGTTATAAAAAAGTAGACGTGGCAGTGGGCGGAAGCCCAGATATGAAGTTTAAGCGTCCTAGTTAAAAATTTAAGGCCCAAAAATCGGTTTTGTGATGAAAACGCCCCCAAAAAGTGGGCGTGGAGAAAACTTTTGTATGGGTGGATTATAGGGAATCTGAATGCCTAAATATTTGGTCTTATCAAAATTTTTCGGTTTCATATAATTTAGTGAAGTTATGAAAAAGTGGGCGTGGCAGTGGGCGGATTTCAAAAATTTTTACACTTGTTCTGTATCTTTTTCTCAGAAGCCCAGATATGAAATTTCATCGTCCTAGCTCAAAATTTAAGGCCCAAAAAGCGGTGACATACGGACGGACGGACGGACGGTCATCGCTCAATCGATTTCGCTATTGATGCTGATCACGAATATATATACTTTATAGGGTCTATCTCGATTATTTCTCTATGTTACAAACTATGTGTCAAACTTAATATACCCTTAGGATAGGGTATAAACATACAGAAAAGCTACAATCCGTCTGGAACGGATCGTCTGATAATCTATCCTCCTCTCTATAAAGTGGGCGTGGCCAAATTGCATTTTGTACTTAAATATAGCTATAATGCCGAACGTTTGAGGATGTTACATGTAAAATTTTATCAAAATAGGTTTTTTGATGGTAACGCCCCCAAAAAGTGGGCGTGGCCAAAACTGTTCTATGGGTGAATTGTAGGGAATCTAATTACCCAAATATTTGGTTTTAACAAAATTTTTCGGTTTCATATAATTTAGTGAAGTTATAAAAAAGTAGGCGTGGCAGTGGGCGGATGTAAAAAAATTTTACACTTGTACTGTATCTTTTTCTCAGAAGGCCAGATATGAAATTTCATCGTCCTAGCTCAAAATTTAAGGCCCAAAAAGCGGTGACATACGGACGGACTTTATAGGGTCTATCTCGATTATTTCTCTATGTTACAAACTATGTGTCAAACTTAATATACCCTTAGGATAGGGTATAAACATACAGAAAAGCTACAATCCGTCTGGAACAGATCGTCTGATACCCTATCCTCCTCTCTATAAAGTGGGCGTGGCCAAATTGCATTTTGTACTCAAATATGGCTATAACCTCGAACGTTTGAGGATGTTACATGTAAAATTTTATCAAAATCTGTTTTTTGATGAAAACGCCCCCAAAAAGTGGGCGTGGCCAAAACTCTTCTACGGGTGAATTGTAGGGAATCTGAATACCTAAATATTTGGACTTAACAAAATTTTTCTATTTCATATAATTTAGTGAAGTTATAAAAAAGTAGGCGTGGCAGTGGGCGGATTTAAAAAAAATGTACACTTCTACTGTATCTTTTTCTCAGAAGCCCAGATATGAAATTTCAGAGTCCTAGCTCAAAATTTAAGGCCCAAAAAGCGGTGACATACGGACGGACGGACGGACGGTCATCGCTCAATCAATTTCGCTATTGATGCTGATCACGAATATATATACTTTATAGGGTCTATCTCGATTATTTCTGTATGTTACAAACTACGTGTCAAACTTAATATACCCTTAGGATAGGGTATAAACATACAGAAAAGCTACAATCCGTCTGGAACTAATCGTATGATACCCTATCCTCCTCTCTATAAAGTGGGCGTGGCCAAATTGCATTTTGTACTCAAATATTTCTATAACCTCGAACGTTTGAAGATGTTACTTGTAAAATTTTATCAAAATCGGTATTTTGATGAAAACGCCCCCAAAAAGTGGGCGTGGCCAAAACTCTTCTATGGGTGAATTGTATTGAATCTAAATACCCAAATATTTGGTCTTAACAAATTTTTTCGGTTTCATATAATTTAGTGAAGTTATAAAAAAGTAGACGTGGCAGTGGGCGGATGTAAAAAAATTTTACACTTGTACTGTATCTTTTTCTTGGAAGCCCAGATATGAAGTTTAAGCGTCCTAGTTAAAAATTTAAGGCCCAAAAATCGGTTTTGTGATGAAAACGCCCCCAAAAAGTGGGCGTGGAGAAAACTTTTGTATGGGTGGATTATAGGGAATCTGAATGCCTAAATATTTGGTCTTATCAAAATTTTTCGGTTTCATATAATTTAGTGAAGTTATGAAAAAGTGGGCGTGGCAGTGGGCGGATTTCAAAAATTTTTACACTTGTTCTGTATCTTTTTCTCAGAAGCCCAGATATGAAATTTCATCGTCCTAGCTCAAAATTTAAGGCCCAAAAAGCGGTGACATACGGACGGACGGACTGTCAATCGATTTCGCTATTGATGCTGATCACGAATATATATACTTCATAGGATCTATCTCGATTATTTTTCTATGTTACAAACTATGTGTCAAACTTAATATACCCTTAGGATAGGGTATAAAAATCATTGCATTCTTATAATAATAATGTTTAATGTAAATAATTCCCCTATTGAAGATTCTCTTGATACTTGTTTCTGCAAATTTGACAAAGAGTTCATTCAGATAAATTTAAAAACAAAACGGTTCATCAGAATATTCGAAGGTTTCGAAAAAACTTTTATTTATTGTTGACTCATTTAGAATCATTTATTTAGTTTTTCTCTCTGAAATATGGATCATTGATATCGAAAAAGATTTTTGCAGAACACCAAGAAAACTTGTATTTTGCTAAATGCAATAACACGTACACGGCAGGGGGCATTGCTGTTTTCGTAAGAGATACTTTAAAGTGTGAGTATTGTTGCTGTGATCTTGTAGGCTCGAACATGCTTTAAATTACTTGCACTGTTGATTAACACAAGATAGTTTTTATGTGTTTCTATAGATTACATAATATAAGTAAAACTATTTATACCCTATTCTAAGGGTAAATTAAGTTTGACACATAGTTTGTAACATAGAGAAATAATCGAGATAGACCCTATAAAGCATATATATTCGTGATCAGCATAAATAGCGAAATCGATTGAGCGATGACCGTCCGTCCGTCCGTATGTCACCGCTTTTTGGGCCTTAAATTTTGAGCTAGGACGATGAAATTTCATATCTGGGCTTCTGAGAAAAAGATACAGAACAAGTGTAAACATTTTTGAAATCCGCCCACTGCCACGCCCACTTTTTCATAACTTCACTAAATTATATGAAACCGAAAAATTTTGTTAAGACCAAATATTTGGGTATTTAGCTTCCCTACAATTCACCCATAGAACGGTTTTGGCCACGCCCACTTTTTGGGGGCTTTATCATCAAAAAACCTATTTTGATAAAATTTTACACGAACATCCTCAAACGTTCGACATTATAGCTATATTTGAGTACAAAATGCCATTTGGCCACGCCCACTTTATAGAGAGGAGGATAGGAAGAAATCTTGTCACTATAGGGGATACAAATGCAGATATTCTACGAGAATCTCCAGCAGTCATTAGATACCAATCGTTACTGTCTTCAAATGGACTCATTTAGTATCATATCTCTCATTAGTACCATATCTGATTTTAGACTTTCTGACCACTGTATGACATGTTTAGTTTTTCAATGTTTAAAGTACATACATATGTACATACGTGTATTTATAATCAGTTTCAATCAGAAAGAGAAGCATTACAAGCGTAAAAATTTTGAAATCCCCCCACTGCCATACCTAGTTTTTCATACATTCAATATTTTATACAAAATGGAAAAATTTTATTAAGAAAAAAATTGCTAAGACCAAATATTCAAATATTCAGATTGTCAACATTGTCTTTAGTCACGCCTACTTTTGGGGGCCGTTTTTATTAAAAACCCATTTTGATGATATTATCATTGTAATTCGAGAACAAAACGTGGGATACGTTTATTAGAACTACATAGAAAGGAGGATAGGGTATCAAAAGATCAATATCTATATATACGATACGTTTTTCTATAACATTAGTAATCTATAATTTCTAACGTTATTTTTTGAAACAGACTCAAAGATAGACACTAGAAAAGAGATGTTCACTCCTGAAGAAGAGTTCCAGAAAAAAAGACATGTTATAAATATTAGGAAAATGGGGTACAAAGTGTGTTCCAACAATGTTTTAAGATTATAGGTGGCATACCATACCGTGACTTGGATTGTAAAAATTTTACTTCACAACCAGACTTTTTTTCGAAACAATATCTAAAGCGGATTCAATATTATTTTTATGATGAACGAATGAGTATCAAAACTTATTTAATTTTCTTACATTGTAAATATTATATTTATTACTCATGGTTACGCATGTATTTTTCCATTTATATGTGCATGATAATACGTATTTAAAATGTATAGAGTCAATATATGTAATAATAATTAAAAATGTGTATATAGTTTCATTTGAAGTGCCTGCTGAAATAAAATGGATAAAACTAAATTCTGGCCAAACTGGATTCTACAGAGTTTCTTACAGTTCGGAGAATTGGTTTAATTTAATTGAAGAACTAGTAAAAAACCACGAACAGTTTACACCGGAGGTAATATTACTTTAAAAAATAATTAATGCAAAATAAAGCATTGCATCTACAAAACATATTACATAAAATAAAAGAATTTGGTGTACTTAATAAGCTTAATAAACTTAATAAGTTCCATTTTATTTCTATTTTTCCAGGATCGCGTTGGATTACTGTCGGATGGATTTACGCTTTGTCATGCAAACTTAATATCCTGCGAAATTGTTATGAATATGATTCCTTACCTACCTAGTGAAACGAAATGGGGCCCTTTGACACTAGCGCTGAGACATTTAGAAAAATGGCGACGAATTTTGAAATATTCTGAATGCTTTCTCATGCTTTCCGAATTTATCAAGATCCAACTAACAACAATAATAGAAAAAATCGGTTTGACTGACGATGGTGGCATTGAGACAAAGTTAGTTATATTCTCGAATTAAAACATATATACATAAAAAAAATTACTGATTGCTTTTAGAATGCTTCGACCAGGAGTGTTATTGGCATTAATACTTTGGGAAGATGCGGATGTCATCACGAAATCCAAGCAAATATTCAACCAATATCTTAGCGACAAAAAAGAGGCTCTTCCTCCAAACTTAAGAGAGGTAAAACGAATAAAAATAAGTATGTAGCCATAGTTTCTCAATAACATCAATAGTTAAGGTAGATGACTCGCCAATGAATACATTCTTCAAAACATACATATGTACATGCATACATACATATGTACATTCATATGTAGGCAAACAGAGCCACAGAACAAAGTGATTGAAAGCGGTCGATAGTTGAAGTATATGATTTTACTGACTTCCTATATTCTTACTTTCCCTAACCTTACCATAATTTACCTTAGGTGGCATTCGTTTTCTACGGCACTAAGAAAATCCATCTTCGATTATTATGTCTTTCAAGTTTTCCATGTTTTTTCACCATGTACATATATACGTGTCCCAAGACGAATCACGAATGCCTTCTGGTCGTCTTAATGATTTTAACTACATGACCTTCGCTTCTACTTATCACGTGATTATATTATCTTAAAAGCGTTGCTTTTATTTCTCCATAATTTCGGTGATTTTCAATGGGCCTTACTAACACGAGAAAAAGATACAGTACAAGTGTAAAATTTTTTTAAATCCGCCCATTGCCACGCCCACTTTTTCATAACTTCATTAAATTATATGAAACCGAAAAATTTTGTTAAGACCAAATATTTAGGTATTCAGACTCCCTACAATCCACTCATACAGAAGTTTTGGCCACGCCCACTTTTTGGGGGCGTTTTCATCATAAAACCGATTTTTGGGCCTTAAATTTTTAACTAGGATGCTGAAATTTCATATCTGGGCTTCTGACGAAAAGATACAGTAGAAGCGTAAATTGTTTTTACATCCGCCCACTGCCACGCCTACTTTTTTATAACTTCACTAAATTATATGAAACCGAAAAATTTTGTTAAGTCCAAATACTTAGGTATTCAGATTCCCTACAATTCACCCATAGAACAGTTTTGGCCACGCCCACTTGTTGGGGGCGTTTTCATCAAAAAACAGATTTTGATAAAATTTTACATGTAACATCCTCAAACGTTCGAGGTTATAGCCATATTTGAGTACATAATGCAATTTGACCACGGCCACTTTATAGAGAGGAGGATAGGGTATTAGACGATCCGTTACAGACGGATTGTAGCTTTTCTGTATGTTTATAGCTATAATAGTTCAGAAGTTATACTATTAAAAGTGGTTATACCTCTAAATCAGAGGTTTCTCACTTCAACGGGCTATAACGGTAAATGAAAATATACCCCCTGCCATACGATTTTTTGTTCGCCGGTACTTCAGCAATCTTCTCTTAAAGGATTGACCTTCTTAACTGGGCCACCCTGTATGTACATATCTTCATATATGCATATGTATCTTCATATGTACATATGTACCTTCATATGTACATATGTATGTATGTACATACGTTGAAATTATCACTGTGTTTCAATCCCAAAGTCCAATATGCCATGACAACTACATTAGTTGTTGATAGGGATAGGGCATCATAAGATTTGTTCCAAACGAATTGAAATTTCTTTATATGCACTAAGTTCTCATAAGACTGGCATATTAATCGAAAATACATTCTTTTGGTCCTCTTAACCACTGAAATAGCATTAAAACACAAATAAAACTTGTAAATAATTAGCTGCTAGTAATTAATTAACAAAAAACCCCTGTCATTTCATTTGTTTTCGATTTTCTTTTTTCTTTACTAATTTACATCTCACGGCAAGTGTACGACAAGTGTACGTAAAAATAATATCTTTAACATAACCACTAAAGTAATGAAGCAAAAACTAATTTTTTTTAAAAGAGTATTCAATACTTACTTATTCGCGCAAATTATGGTTATCGATCTAAAAACATACAGAAAAGCTACAATCCGTCTGAAACGGATCGTATGATACCCTATCCTCCTTTCTATGCAGCCCTTATAAATTAGGCGTGGCCATACGCATTTTGTACTGAAATGCGAAAATAACGAACGTTTGATGATGTTACATGTAAAATTTCATCAAAATCGCTTTTTTATGAAAACGCACTCAAAAAGTGGGCGTGGCCGAAACTGTTGTACGGGTGAATTGTAGGGAATGTAAATGCCTAAATACATATTTGGTTTTAACTAAATTTTTCGGTTTCGTATATTTTAGTGAAGTTATCAATAAGTGTGCGTGGCAGCGGGCGTATTGCAAACATTTTTACACTTGTACTGTATTTTTTTCTCGGAACCCCAGATCATCATATTATATTTCATCCTCCTAGCTCCTAGAGGACCAACGGACGGACGGTCATCGCTCAAACGATTTCGCTATTGATGCTGATCACGAATATATGTACATACATATATACATTATAGGGTCTATCTCGATTATTTCTCTATGTTGCAAATGAACTGATTGATCTCCGTCATCGACTAAGCCAAATATAACCCAAGCTCAGCAACTATCTTCAGCTTATCTTTGTACCGCTATGGATGGTGCATCTGATTATAACCATTATAAAGTTGTTACTGATAATGCATGTTAATTATTATGCGGTGATGTTATGGATTGCTAAGCTGTATGTAGCGAGTGTTGCTTTGTTGTTCATAACTCGCACCACCTACATAAGGCCAGGTCTTCCTCTACCGTGTTGTCCCTTCGGGTTATATTCGAAGACCCTACGGGCCAGAACATTTGCGTCCATCCGGTCTATGTATGTACATGTCCCAGCCATCTTAAACGACTGATGCGCAATTCTTTGACTAGGTCAATATCGCTGTACAGCTCGTAAAGTTCGTCGTTGAATCTCCTCCTCCAAAATCCGTCAACACAAACGGGACCGAAAATTTTACCCGGAATCTTTTTCTCGAAGCGACCGAGGATGTCTTCATTCGCTTTAGATAGAGTCCAAGTTTTAGCGCCATAAAGCAGGACTGGGATGATCAAGGTCTTATACAGAGTCTCCGCATTTGTTCGGGATAGGGCTCTACTATTCAATTGCCTTCTCAGCCTAAAGAAACAGCGATTGGCAAGAGTTATTCTTCGTTTTATTTCTGCTGAGGTGTTGTTGTCAGAGTTTATAGGAGAGTCGAGGTAGACAAAGTACTTCACTACCTCAAAATTATAGCTGTCGATTGTGACGTTTTGTCCACTTCGTCGCTGTTGAGTGTTCCTTTTTGTTAACAGCATATATGCACTTGGTTTTGCCCTCGTTTACCGCTAAACCCATTTTGGTAACTTCCGTTTCAACACTAGCGACGAACCGGTGACAGCTTGCTGTGTTCTACCAATTACGTCAATGTCGTCGGTAGTTGCACCGACTTTTGAAAGACTGAGCCTCCGGTGTTGGCTAGTGAGTTTCAAACAATTCTTTCAAGCATGATGTTGAAGAAATCACATGATAGCGCGTCTTTTTATCTAAATCCTTTTTTGACATCAAAGGTCTCGGTGAGATCGTTACCGAACTTGATGGAGCACCGAGAATTCTCCATCGTCATTCTGCACAATATATACATGTGGGAATCCTGTGAGGGTAATGACGACCAAGTTATTTTTACAAAAAGAAAAATTCACTTTATTAAATTGTATATGTACATAGGTAGGTTACGAAAATATAAAAAAACATACAGAAAAGCTACAATCCGTCTGGAACGGATCGTATGATACCCTATCCTCCTCTCTCTGGGCGTGGCCAAATTGCATTTTGTACTCAAATATAGCTATAATGTCGAACGTTTGAGGATGTTACATGTAAAATTTTATGAAAATCGGTTTTTCGATGAAAACGCCCCCAAAAAGTGGGCGTGGCCAAAACTGTTCTATGGTTGAATTGTAGGGAATCTGAATACCCAAATATTTGGTCTTAACAAAATTTTTCGGTTTCATATAATTTAGTGAAGTTATAAAAAAGTAGGCGTGGCAGTGGGCGGATGTAAAAAAAATTTACACTTGGATTGAATATTTTTCTTGGAAGCCCAGATATGAAATTTCAGCGTCCTAGTTAAAAATTTAAGGCCCAAAAATCGGTTTTGTGATAAAAACGCCCCCAAAAAGTGGGCGTGGCCAAAACTTTTGTAAGGGTGGATTGTAGGGAATCTGAATGCCTAAATATTTGGTCTTAACAAAATTTTTCAATTTCATATAATTTAGTGAAGTTATGAAAAAGTGGGCGTGGCAGTGGGCGGATTTCAAAAATTTTTACACTTGTACTGTATCTTTTTCTCAGAAGCCCAGATATGAAATTTCATCGTCCTAGCTCAAAATTTAAGGCCCAAAAAGCGGTGACATACGGACGGACGGACGGACGGACGGACGGACGGACGGACGGTCATCGCTCAATCGATTTCGCTATTGATGCTGATCACGAATATATATACTTTATAGGGTCTATCTCGATTATTTCTCTATGTTACAAACTATGTGTCAAACTTAATATACCCTTAGGATAGGGTATAAACATACAGAAAAGCTACAATCCGTCTGGAACGGATCGTCTGATACCCTATCCTCCTCTCTATAAAGTGGGCGTGGCCAAATTGCATTTTGTACTCAAATATGGCTATAACCTCGAACATTTCAGGATGTTACATGTAAAATTTTATCAAAATCGGTTTTTTGATGAAAACGCCCCCAAAAAGTGGGCGTGGCCAAAACTCTTCTACGGGTGAATTGTAGGGAATCTGAATATCTAAATATTTGGACTTAACAAAATTTTTCGGTTTCATATAATTTAGTGAAGTTATAAAAAAGTAGGCGTGGCAGTGGGCGGATTTAAAAAAACTGTACACTTCTACTGTATCTTTTCGTCAGAAGCCCAGATATGAAATTTCAGCGTCCTAGTTAAACATTTTAGGCTCAAAAATCGGTTTTATGATGAAAACGCCCCCAAAAAGTGGGCGTGGCCAAAATTTTTGTATGGGTGGATTGTAGGGAATCTGAATGCCTAAATATTTGGTGTTAACAAAATTTTTCGGCTTCATATAATTTAGTGAAGTTATGAAAAAGTGGGCGTGGCAGTGGGCGGATTTCAAAAATTTTTACACTTGTACTGTATCTTTTCCTTAGAAGACCAGATATGAAATTTCATCGTCCTAGCTCAAAATTTAAGGCCCAAAAAGCGGTGACATACGGACGGACGGACGGTCATCGCTCAATCGATTTCGCTATTGATGCTGATCACGAATATATATACTTTATAGGGTCTATCTCGATTATTTCTCTATGTTACAAACTATGTGTCAAACTTAATATACCCTTAGGATAGGGTATAAACATACAGAAAAGCTACAATCCGTCTGGAACGGATCGTATGATACCCTATACTCCTCTCTATAAAGTGGCCGTGGTCAAATTGCATTATGTACTCAGATATGGCTATAACCTCGAACGTTTGAGGATGTTACATGTAAAATGCTATCAAAATCGGGTTTTCGATGAAAACGCCCCCAAAAAGTGGGCGTTGCCAAAACTGTTCTATGGGTGAATTGTAGGGAATCTGAATACCTAAATATTTGGACTTAACAAAATTTTTCGGTTTCATATAATTTAGTGAAGTTATAAAAAAGTAGGCGTGGCATTGGGCGGATGTAAAAAAATTTTACACTTGTATTATATCTTTTTCTTGGAAGCCCAGATATGAAATTTCAGCGTCCTAGTTAAAAATTTAAGGCCCAAAAATCGGTTTTGTGATGAAAACGCCCCCAAAAAGTGGGCTTGGCCAAAACTTTTGTCTGGGTGGATTGTAGGGAGTCTGAATGCCTAAATATTTGGTCTTAACAAAATTTTTCGGTTTCATATAATTTAGTGAAGTTATGAAAAAGTGGGCGTGGCAGTGGGCGGATTTAAAAAATTTTTACACTTGTACTGTATCTTTTCCTCAGAAGCCCAGATATGAAATTTCATCGTCCTAGCTCAAAATTTAAGGCCCAAAAAGCGGTGACATACGGACGGACGGACGGTCATCGCTCAATCGATTTCGCTATTGATGCTGATCACGAATATATATACTTTATAGGGTCTATCTCGATTATTTCTCTATGTTACAAACTATGTGTCAAACTTAATATACCCTTAGGATAGGGTATAAAAAACAAAAAAAAAAGTCGACCATAGAAGTAATCATGTGGTAGTGGTCACTTCCACAGAGATGGTCTTTGATTTCCCATTTAGAGTTAATCGCTAAAATGATGAAACAGAAGTTGAGATCAACTTGTGGGAATGAGAGTTGTGTGCTGAAATGGGTTGGACTTCGCGTCGTTAAGAAGTTGCTAGTTGGAATGGTTGATAAATTCGGCTATAAGGTTTACCTCGGCGATCGTTGCTGGGTGACCCCCATAATCTGTTCCAGTTGTTGAAGTCTCCTGTAATAAGGCATGGTTTGGTGTAAATGGTTAGAAACGTTTTCCAGGTCCTTAATATTAAAAGCTTCTTTCGGGTGGATGTAGGCGGGTACTATTGTTAATTTGATTTTTCAGTGAACTGAGATCTCTATTGCTTCAATATTTCTCTTTAGGTTGATTGGTTGATGCTAGATGGAGTTGTGAATGAGTAAAGCTATTGCACCGTAAGAGTTTGGCCAATATAATTTATAGTTGATGGGGATGAGTGGGAGATAGTTGTGAGTGGCGCTGAGTAGAAATTTGTTTTTTTGTTGTTGAGTTCAGTTGGTGTATTGTTGTTGAGCGGATAAGAAGTGGTGTAGTCTGGTTGCAAGAGGTGGCGGTGTGATTGAAGAACATTGCTGGAGCAGAGTAACGTTTTCTGTTTGGTTTTGTGTTTTATTAGTTTCTTTGTTACTGTCATGACCTATTAGAATCAGTTTATTAAGACCAGTTATGTTTGATTTGAAAACTTTGTTTGTTGGCTGGGTAGTTTGGTTATGTTGGAGTATAAGAGAGAAGTTTGTGTGTGTGTGATTTTTATCTCAGTATATTTATTTAGTTTCTGTTATAGTGCATTTGTTTTTGGTTTCTATGATTAATGTTTCCTTGGCCTGAATGAATTTTGGATAGATTCTATCTGATGAGAGTTAGGCAATTGGCACACATAACAGCGTACATTTGGAGGGATCTAGCACCCCACTGCTAGATTACAGTTTTCACATGTTACGTTAACTGTACATCTCTTTATTGTGTGGGGAGCTTGCAATTCCCGGATTAGGTATAAAATCCTCCACTTTGGTATTGTACCAGCCAATTTCCAGAGTACTGAGAGGTTTGAAGAGGTCAAATGTGAAGGCGTCAGACCTGTGGGGCGTCTATACCCTCGTACTTTCTGGTAAATTTGTACACTGCTCTGACGGATTTTCGGAGAGATCGGTGAACCGATTTCCGGGCTTTTTCCTTGGCCCCGGAGCCGTGAATTTAAGAACCGTTGTCACTTTACTTGAGAAAAATTTACACACACTTTCTCAAATGAGATTATATTTTTTTACGTAAGGAAGTGTACGCAGTTTCTTGTTAAGAGATTGAGCGAACTTTCCGTTGTAGTAAAACGATGTTTACTGCTTAACGGCTAGCCGGAGACGGATTATCTCGTACTCTTTTGTGTGAAGTATGTGGAACGACTTCAGCAATAATGTGACCTTAATAAAAACTGTGTGTCAATAGACCAGGTTAGTGCTGTGAAGACTCCAACTCGTGCTCGTCAAGCCAGTCTTGGAAACAGTTTCCAGACGTAATATGAGTTGCACTGTCTGAACTCTTGAGAACCGACCAACATCGATTCTCATGAGTTCGGCAGTGTGCACGCGCCACCAAATTATGCTTACCTTGCATTTTGGCAAGCGAAGCTTAAAACTATGCTACAGAGAAGTTGCGAGTCGGCGATTTATTCTAAAACAGATTGGTTGTGTTATTCCTTTACATGGCGACCTTGAGAAAAACTGTGTGTGATTGCGAACGAAAATAGAGTAAAATAAAATAAAAACATACAGAAAAGCTACAATCCGTCTGGAACGGATCGTATGATACCCTATCCTCCTCTCTATAAAGTGGGCGTGGCCAAATTGCATATTGTACTCAAATATAGCTATAATGTCGAACGTTTGAGGATTTTACATGTAAAATTTTATCAAAATAGGTTTTTTGATGATAACGCCCCCAAAAAGTCGGCGTGGCCAAAACTTTTGTATGGGTGAATTGTAGGGAATCTGAATACCTAAATATTTGGACTTAACAAAATTTTTCGGTTTCATATAATTTAGTGAAGTTATAAAAAAGTAGGCGTGGCAGTGGGCGGATTTAAAAAAAATGTACGCTTCTACTGTATCTTTTCGTCAGAAGCCCAGATATGAAATTTCAGCGTCCTAGTTAAACATTTTAGGCTCAAAAATCGGTTTTATGATGAAAACGCCCCCAAAAAGTGGGCGTGGCCAAAAATTTTGTATGGGTGGATTGTAGGGAATCTGAATGCCTAAATATTTGGTCCTAACAAAATTTTTCGGTTTCATATAATTTAGTGAAGTTATGAAAAGTGGGCGTGGCAGTGGGCGGATTTCAAAAATGTTTACACTTGTACTGTTTCTTTTCCTCAGAAGCCCAGATATGAAATTTCATCGTCCTCGCTCAAAATTTAAGGCCCAAAAAGCGGTGACATACGGACGGACGGACGGACGGACGGTCATCGCTCAATCGATTTCGCTATTGATGCTGATCACGAATATATATACTTTATAGGGTCTATCTCGATTATTTCTCTATGTTACAAACTATGTGTCAAACTTAATATACCCTTAGGATAGGGTATAATGAGTTTCTCTTTGG
Source organism: Xylota sylvarum (assembly GCA_905220385.1). Lineage (NCBI taxonomy): Eukaryota > Metazoa > Arthropoda > Insecta > Diptera > Syrphidae > Xylota > Xylota sylvarum. The sequence continues at coordinate 76,433,311 of LR999958.1, read as the reverse complement.
TGCAGCACGTCCTTCTTCTTCTGTGTTCTCTTTCCTACTACCTTGTTCGTGTTGTTAAGTTCGTCTTTGGGTGGTTGCCATCCCACACTCAGCCATCCTGCGTTATGAATCGTTCTTGACTCATCTTATTTACTAGTCTTTGCGGTTTATGCTTCTTGGATATATCGTCATTCCTTCCGTCGTTATCTTCACAAAGAACATCTGGCGTATTTGTTTCATCTAGTGGTTTCGTCTTATACATATGTTCTTAGTCGTAGATGGTTATTTCAAAATACATCTGGGAAGTTTGACTCATCTGAGGTGCTTTTCTCATCTTTTAGTTTTCATCTTATCTGTCATCACCGTTTTCCTGGTCGGGCACATCTTCATCGTTGGTAGTTGAAGGTTCGCAGCCCAGTACTGGTTCTTCTTCTTCATTGTCTCCATCTTCCGACACAGTTGAACGCCACGGCTCTGCACTCGTCGAAGTAATACGAGGACCTTTCTGGTTTCCGACTTTTTGATATCGTAACGGTTTTTCGGAGATACACTGTAAGGACCGAGAAACTTGGGGTGCAGTTTCAAATTGGTGCCAAATTGAGTGCATTTTATGACCACCAGGTCACCTATATCGTACTTCGCTGATGGTTTCCGTCGTTTGTTGTAGTTTGCATGATTTTCGTCCTGAATTCCGTTAATGTTTTCCTTTGCGTCTTCTCTCGCCTTTCCCGCTCTTTTGTAAAAGCGTGAAGTAGTTGTTCCTTAACAGCTTCCGCCAACTGTGCATCGGTATTCTTCTGCATCCTCGTGCCAACCAGTAGCTGAAATGGGGTCCTCTTGATACTTCGATGCCACGTAGAATTTAGACACTGCTGGAGTCTGGACGTGTGTTGGTATCACTTTGCAGGATCCTTCTGTATGATCCCTCGCGTGTCGGGGTTCTCAAACACCGCTTTCTGAAGCTCCAGCTTCTGGATTACCTCTGCAGTTGTTGTCGTTTTTACGAAATAGATCCATGCAAACTTTGAGAATGCATCTACAATACAGAGAATGTAAGCGTTGTTTTTTCCGGTAGGGGACAGTGGGCCTAAATGATCCATGTGATATGTCCGCGGGGGGGCAGCCTCTTTATCGATAGGGTGTCGGAATCCATCTTGACGTCCGGCCTTACGCTGTGTCAATATGCAACGGATGCAGTTCTTCCTACACCTTTCGATTTTTTCCCGCAGTTTCGGGATATAGTAGTCCCTGGTGATGACTTCCTCCATCTTTTTAACCCCAAAGTGGCCGTCGTTGTGGGTGATCTTGATAATTTCTTCTTGCATTCGTCTGGGTATGCAGAGCAGATTCCGTCCTTCTTTGTCGACTTTGTAGATGATGTTTTGCTTTATTATGTACATAAAGTCCTCGTAGCTTCACTCGGTTAGAAGAATTACCTTTCCTTGCGCTTCCTCTATTCTGGCCAGAAAATCTGTTGAGACTTGAAAGCAGCAAGGGTATCGACTTAAAGCCTTAGCATGCTTTAATTTTACTCCAGAACGATGTTCAGCCGCTGCATTCTTTCTGCTGTAGAAGTAAACAGGTTGGAACTCGTTCTCATGCTTCTGCAGCAGAGCTGCACCGTAACCTCATTTCGAAGCTTCCATGTGTAGTTCTGTTTTCAAATCCTGACGATAGAGTCGTAGAGTTTTGAGTTCTTGGAAAGCTGGCTTCTGCTTCATACCCCACTCGAAGGCAGCATCCTTTTTCAAAAGATCCGTCAGCGGCCTCGCTATCATAAAATATCCTGGTACCAATTTTCTAAGGTACCCGCTGAGGCCCAGGAAAGTCTGTACCTTTTGCCTCGTCCATTGTTCGGGAAACTTCATCACCGATTTCGCCTTCGCCTCTGCAAGACCCACACATCCGTTCTCTATAGTAAGTCCCAAATAGTCAATACGCCTGCAGAGGAACTGGCTCTTCTTCCACTTGAACTGTACTCCATAGCCGCTTCCAACCTGAAGTACCTCTTCTAAGTTCTTCAACGCATCTTCCTCATTTTTAGCTAGTACAACCAAGTCGGCCATATAGAGCATAACCTTCTTTCGATCTAATAGCGGCTTGAAACACAGCCGGTGATGTACACAAATCCAAACAGATGTATATTTTTTACTCTCCTCCGCCACTGGAACATGGAAGATCCCGTTTTCCAGGTCTAAAGTGGAAAAGACTCTGGCTTCACTCAATGCATCTATCTGATCCTCGATCAGCGGCATAGGATATCGGTCTGATATGACCTGACGATTAATTTTGCGGTAGTCCACGCATAACCGCTTTTTACCGTCCTTCTTATTTGCCAGGATGATCGGACTCGCAAACTCTGTCCACGATGTCCTTTTCTAACGGTGATAGTCGTCTTAAGCGTTGAAAAATAGGTGCTTCGTTCTGAAGGACGATCCTCATCTCCACGTTAGTGTGGTATTTCCCTGTGGGAACGTAGTTATCAACTAGTTGCGTAATCTTCTCTTCGTATTCTGGATTCACGGACCCAAACTTCGTTTCGAATGGCATTGAAATATTGCAGCATGTCGGTAAAGCGTCATCTTCCTTTGACACGGTAACGTCGTTTTCCCGGATCCTGATCGTCGTGCCCTTCAAGATGTCCTTCCCGATAACCATAGGCTGCTTCATGTAGACTTTGAATAGGATTGTGGTGCTGTAATCTCCGTCCATCGTCACGATCCCATCAAAGTAGCCTGGGGATTTCGCAGGCCTTAGCTACGGCGTCGAATTTGTTCGGACATTCTAGCATCTCTGGGCGGTTCATAGCAGCATATTCTTCATATCGTATCGCTGTGATTGCGCTACCGGTGTCGATGTCCGTGAAGATTGGTTGCCCTTCTACCACGACCCTCTTCCAATCCCTCACTGTCTCCCGTCGTCCTGCGAAATTTATCTTTCTATCGTTGCTTCCGCTCTTGGCTGGGCAGTTGTAAGACTTGTGGCCAAACTCGTTACAGGCAAAACACTTCCGTCATTGCTCTCTGCAGTCTCTGCTCCTGTGGTTCGTGTTTTCACAGTTGAAACATCGTAGCACTGCTCGTATTTCACTGCGACCGCCTTGTTCTCTCTAAGCAGACTTTGCCTAAAGCGTCCGTACTCGCTTGGATTTTCTTTCAACTCCTTCATGGTGATTGCGCCATACAGAAGCACTTTATTTCTTGGCTGGTCCTCTATTCCGTCGATGGTGTATTGGATCTCCGTCTTGTCGTCGAGTTGTCCTCTTGCTCCAAGTTCGTGCATCGCCAGCAAATATTCCTGCAATGACTCGTTTTTCTTTTGCTTGCGGTTGATCATTCGCGATGAATACCTGCAACCGAAACTCTCTCGCCGAAACTCTGATCGCAATGCCATCTTTGCTGAACCCTCCAACAAACGTTTTGCGAAAAGCATTTTCTGCACTCGCCCCATGAAAAAACTTCTGCCGCTGCCTCAAAGTCCTTAAGCCATATCTCCACGCAGTAGTCCTCCTTACCGTCAAACACCGAAACCTCATTTAGACCGTCTTTAAAGCTTGTGGAACTCTTTTCTCTCAACCGCTCGACTTCAGTTCTCAGCAACGTGAGCTCCATATTTTCTTCTATATTTGTTCTTCTCCCATCATCCTCTTCGTCCTCTGGGTTCCTTTCATAATTTTATAACTCCGTCTCTCTTCGTGTTAGGTCCGCCTCCCTGGCTTAATTGAATTTTGTACTCAAATATGGCTATAACGTCGAACGTTTGAGGATGTTACATGTAAAATTTCATCAAAATCGGTTTTTTTTATGAAAAGGCCTCCTAAAAGTGGGCGTGGCCAACACTTTTGTACGGGTGAATTGTAGGGAATCTAAAGGCCTTAATATTTGGTATTAACAAAATTTTTCGGTTTCATATAATTTAGTGAAGTTAGGAAAAAGTGGGCGTGGCAGTGGGCGGATTTTAAAAAATTTTACACTTTTACTGCATCTTTTTCTCAGAAGCCCAGATATTAAATTTCATCCTCCTAGTTCAAAATTTAAGGCCCAGAAAGTGGTGACGGACGGACATGGCTCAATCGTTTTCGCTATTGATACTGATCATGAATATATATACCTACTTTATAGGGTCTATCTCGATTATTTCTCTATGTTATGGAGGAGGAAATGTCAATTATGACAAGTTAAACAAGATCTTCTTATTGTGCAACTTAATTCAAGTTTTATTTTAAATTATAACTTATTATTTAAGTAAAAGTGTTTTGTATTCGGTTCATAAGCCTTTGTTTTCCACGCTTATATTAAAAGTCTTTCCAAAATCGCAATTTTAATTTGAAAATTATCATTTATAATTCTACCCACTACAATTGCTTTGTTAAGTCTACTGTCATGTCTAACCAACAACCCGGTGTAGAAACTCCCGCAACTAAGCAACAGCAGCAATATCTATCACCTGCATCCAGAATGACATCCATAGTTGATGAAAAAAAGTTAAAAAAAACATACAGAAAAGCTACAATCCGTCTGGAACGGATCGTATGATACCCTATCCTCCCCTCTGTAAAGTGGGCGTGGCCAAATTGCATTTTGTACTCAAATATAGCTATAATGTCGAACGTTTGAGGATGTTACATGTAAAATTTTATCAAAATCGGTTTTTTGATGAAAACGCCCCCAAAAAGTGGTCGTGACCAAAACTGTTCTATGGGTGAATTGTAGGGAATCTGTATACCTAAATATTTGGTTTTAACAAAATTTTTCGGTTTCATATAATTTAGTGAAGTTATAAAAAAGTAGGCGTGGCAGTGGGCGGATGTAAAAAAATTTTACACTTGTACTGTATCTTTTTCTTGGAAGCCCAGATATGAAATTTCAGCGTCCTAGTTAAAATTTTAAGGCCCAAAAATCGGTTTTGTGATGAAAACGCCCCCAAAAAGTGGGCTTGGCCAAAACTTTTGTATGGGTGGATTGTAGGGAATCTGAATGCCTAAATATTTGGTCTTAAAAAAATTTTTCGGTTTCTTATAATTTAGTGAAGTTATGAAAAAGTGGGTGTGGCAGTGGGCGGATTTAAAAAAATTTTACACTTGTACTGTATCTTTTTCTCAGAAGCCCAGATATGAAATTTCATCGTCCTAGCTCAAAATTTAAGGCCCAAAAAGCGGTGACATACGGACGGACGGTCATCGCTCAATCGATTTCGCTATTGATGCTGATCACGAATATATATACTTTATAGGGTTTATCTCGATTATTTCTCTATGTTACAAACTATGTGTCAAACTTAATATACCCTTAGGATAGGGTATAAACATCGAACTTAATATGATCAAGCAATACAAAGAATTAAAAAAGTTGATATTGGAGGAACATAGTAAGCTGACCTTGAAACTTGATCAAATTGAAAGCGATTTTAGACAGCGTTTCGAGGAGGTCACCAAAACAGTTGCAGATCTGTCACAACGCGTTCAACAGCTTGAAACTAAATCAGAACCGTCTGTCACAATAACACCACAATTAACACTGCTTGCCCAACGAATTGATGAACTCGAGCGTGCGGATACTATCCGCAGATGCTATCATCCGCGGAATACCGAAAAAGGAGAACGAAGACCTGCAAGAACTATTTGCAAAATTATGTCACTCCGTCAATTGCACACCTACACCTGTCCTGCAGAATGTATTTCGCACTAGACAGAGCGATAATTCTATTGACACCGCAATAGTAGTTAAGTTTAAGATCACGCACCGACAAAAACAATCTTTTTAAGTCTATTCATCGTCGTTGGAGAATAAATAAAAATAAAACCATTTGTTTACATGATGAAGGGCTACAATCTGACAGCCGCATCTACGTAAATGAAAGTTTAACATCATGCAACCATATGATTCTGCGAAAAGCTCTCTTATTAAAGCGACACAGATCAAGTGTATTTACCCGTGGAGGAAGAGTTTACGTGCGAGCCAATGCAGCAGATAAAGCGCTTTTAATTAACTCTCTAGAAAGCTTGGATTCAATTGCCGATAAAACAACAACGAATAGAGATGATCAATCGTAAGCCGTACCAGATGGATTATTTTTATCAAATTTTATTAAAAACTATTTTATTTTCTTGTTTTCTATTTCATACTTTTATGTTAATTAGCCCAATTCCTGAATGTTATTCGTATTTTATGTGTGCCTTATTTTCTATTTGTCGTAGAGGTAAAAACTTGTCTGTATATGTATTTATATTCTTTGAAAATGATTAATAATGTTAACAATAGTACTGCAACTGATGATACAAAGATAAATACACGTATTATGCTAAATGTGTTGTGCAACCAGTCTACTGGCCTTCGGGTATGCCATATTAATGCACAAAGTCTGTATCCGAAAATTGACGAGTTTAGATATATGTACATATGTTTGAAGGGTCAAGTATTGATGTCATATGCGTATCCGAGACGTGGTTTCAAATTGAAATCCAAGATATATGTTACAATTTAACTGGTTACAAATTGCTTCGCGCTGATAGAAGTGACCGACAGGGAGGTGGAACAGCGATTTACCTGCGTAATTACCTTACCTTTAGGCGTGTTGCTTGGGCAGATGGAGCTTCCCCAATAAATTTTTGCTTCAATGAAATATTTAAGGGTGAAAATCAACGTTTACTCGGTGTTGTATATAGGCCAAATAAAAACATCGACATGTCTCTTCTTTTTTCAACTCTTGAAAATATTTCTTCGCTGTATAATGAAATTATTGTGTGTGGTGATTTCAATTGCAATTTGTTTAGCAAGGAGAGGTCAAAATCATTTGTGGAAAAAATTACCACTCTTGGGTTAGAGACACTTAATACCAACAATCCAACTCATTTTACAGCAACTGCGTCTACTCTGCTAGACCTATTTTTTGTGAATAATCCACAAAATGTTTTGCTTTACTCACAACTATCCGCACCTGCTTTCTCAAAACATGATATTGTTTTTGTGACTGTTAAAGCTGAAACACCAATAGCACCTACCTCATACACATACAGAGACTTTAAAAGAATTGACTTGAATCGTTTGGAAGAAGATATTTTTCGTATTAATTGGCAACAAATTTATTGTATGGTCTATCCAAATGATCAAGTTAATTTTTTACAAGATGCTGTTAATAATTTGTTCAATGAACATGTACCGATTTAAACAAAATGCTCACGGAATGCTTCAAACCTCTAGTTTTCTAGCGAGATACAACAAATCATGAAACAAACATACAGAAAAGCTACAATCCGTCTGGAACGGATCGTCTGATACCCTATCCTCCTCTCTATAAAGTGGGCGTTTCCAAATTGCATTTTGTACTCAAATATGGTTTTAACCTCGAACGTTTGAGGATGTTACATGTAAAATTTTATCAAAATCGGTTTTTTGATGAAAACGCCCCAAAGTGGGCGTGGCCAAAACTCTTCTATGGGTGAATTGTATGGAATCTAAATACCCAAATATTTGGTCTTAACAAAATTTTTCGGTTTCACATAATTTAGTGAAGTTATAAAAAAGTAGGCGTGGCAGTGGGCGGATGTAAAAAAATTTTACACTTGTACTGTATCTTTTTCTTGGAAGCCCAGATATGAAATTTAAGCGTCCTAGTTAAAAATTTAAGGCCCAAAAATCGGTTTTGTGATGAAAACGCCCCCAAAAAGTGGGCGTGGCCAAAACTTTTGTATGGGTTTGTAGGGAATCTGAATGCCTAAATATTTGGTCTTAACAAAATTGTTCGGTTTCATATAATTTAGTGAAGGTATGAAAAAGTGGGCGTGGCAGTGGGCGGATTTCAAAAATGTTTACACTTGTACTGTATCTTTTTCTCAGAAGCCCAGATATGAAATTTCATCGTCCTAGCTCAAAATTTAAGGCCCAAAAAGCGGTGACATACGGACGGACGGACGGACGGTCATCGCTCAATCGATTTCGCTATTGATGCTGATCACGAATATATATACTTTATAGGGTCTATCTCGATTATTTCTCTATGTTACAAACTATGTGTCAAACTTAATATACCCTTAGGATAGGGTATAAAAATGAGATGAACTCAATTGTGGAAGAGCTACGTGAATCAAATATAATATATTAAAATCCTTTCTTATCAAACATTTACACGTTAAAAGGAATTACTGTGTAAAATATCAAGTTTCTATGCCTAGGAGTTTTTGAGAAACTGTGATTTCAAGGACTTTTGCAGCCTTAGCGTTTTGGATTTTATAATATTTAAGATTAAGATTAATGCTAATGGGTCCGCCGTCTTGAGCGTCGCTGCAACCTTTTACAATCTAAGTTCTGTCCTTTCAACCACTCCTTTTTATACCCTATCCTAAGGGTGTATTAAGTTTGACACATAGTTTGTAACATAGAGAAATAATCGAGATAGACCCTATAAAGTATATATATTCGTGATCAGCATCAATAGCGAAATAGTCCGTCCGTATGTCACCGCTTTTTGGGCATTAAATTTTGAGCTAGGACGATGAAATTTCATATCTGGGCTTCTGAGAAAAAGATACAGTACAAGTGTAAAAATTTTTGAAATCCGCCCACTGCCACGCCCACTTTTTCATAACTTCACTAAATTATATGAAACCGAACAATTTTGTTAAGACCAAATATTTAAGCATTTAGATTCCCTACAATTCACCCATAGAACAGTTTTGGTCACGCCCACTTTTTGGGGGAGTTTTCATCAAAAAACCGATTTTGATAAAATTTTACATGTAACATCCTCAAACGTTCGACATTATAGCTATATTTGAGTACAAAATGCAATTTGGCCACGCCCACTTTATAGAGAGGAGGATAGGGTATCATACGATCCGTTCCAGACGGACTGTAGCTTTTCTGTATGTTTTTTTTGGGTTTTGCGTATCTCTCGGTCTAAAGAAGGAAAGAAAAAAAGTAAAGACTTACCCTTCTTTTCCAGCGATTTTTATACCCTATCCTAAGGGTATGTATATTAAGTTTGACACATAGTTTGTAACATGGAGAAATAATCGAGATAGACCCTATAAAGTATATATATTCGTGATCAGCATCAATAGCGAAAACAATTGAGCGATGACCGTCCGTCCGCATGTCACTGCTTTTTGGGACTTAAATTGTGAGCTATGACGATGAAATTTCATATCTGCGCTTCGGAAAACAGTACAAGGCACCGTGTCAAATCGCTCAAACTGCTACAAATCCAAAAAAATGTCAAATTACCCAAAAAAAAAATGCTGGGTGATTTGATAAAATACCCAACATTTTTGCACGATTTAACACTATGACAGATCGACCAAAAAATAAAAATGTCAAATCATCCAAATGCTAAAGCAGGGATATTTATATGTATGTAAGTCCATTACGGACCAGTTCAATAGGATTTCAGTCCACAAATAAAATGGATGGTCTTATGTCCGACATAACCTATTTAATTGTTTATGATGAATGACGACCGTTAAGGAGCAGCGATGTCAAATCGCCCAAGATTTGGTTTTGCTCAATTTGACCTCAGTGCAAATGTAAAAATTTTTTAAATCCGCCCAATGCCACGCCCACTTTTACATAACTTCACTAAATTATATGAAACCGAAAAATTTTGTTAAGACCAAATATTTAGACATTTAGATTCACTACACCCATACGAAAGTTTTGGCCACGTCCACTTTTTGGGGGCGTTTTCAAAAAAAGATTTTGGTGAAATTTTACATGTAACATCCTCAAACGTTCGACATTATAGCAATATTTGAGTACAAAATGCAATTTGGCCATGCCCACTTTATGGAAAGGAGGATAGGATATAATATGATCTGTTCCAGATGGATTGTAGTTTTTCACTATGTTTTTCAATGGTTTTATTAAAGCTGCATAAGAAGACGATTTATTTTCAGTACACAAGAAATGGGTTTTATAAGATAATTAAGCAAACATGGGTGTGCATGAGAAATGACGTTATTACGGTTATATTGCAAACATGTACGAAGCGAACTACCTACAACTGTTAAACGTGTGGTACGCCAACCCTTTGTTAAAGGGTTTTATATAAGTTGCATAAGGAAACGGTTCATTGCCAGTACATAAGAAATGGGTTTTATTAGATAATTATGCAAGTATGTGTGTACATAAGAAATGATGTTATTATGGTTATAATGCAAACAGGCGTGAAGCGAACTACCTGCAACTGTTTAACGTGTGGTACGCCTTTTTTTAAGGGTTTTATATAAGTTGCATAAGGAAACGGTTCATTGTCAGTACTAAAGAAATGGGTTTTATAAGATAATTATGCAAGTAGGTTAAACGTGTTGTACGCCTACCGTTTTTTAAGGCTTTATTATGGGTTGGAAAAATAACATTTAATTTTCGGGCTTTTAACGGACTACCTGTTTCCTGTATTTGTAAATTTACGGTTATGTTTTTATGATCTCTCCATTACTGGTTTTATTTATATATGTATATAAATATCTATAGACATTTTTGTTAGTTCAAGATTCAGTACAATTTTAGTTTTCAAAGTGAAAAGTTGTGTGCGCATAAAATTCAATTGAGAGTATTTCACATTTTCGTACGCAATTTTACGTTAAAAGAAATTTCTGGTTTTATAAAAATACATAATACTTTGTTGTTAAGTGCATGAAGTGTAACCTGTGAGTTTTTCAAAACTTACACACAATTAAAATTTTTTGCTTCTTTACAAAGAATTTATTGACACCATCTCAATATATAAATATACCTCTTGCAATAACTTAATATTGTAAAATACATAAATTAACGAATCAGTCAGGTTCTCAAAAACGACACTTTTATATGAATACTTACTTACTTACTTAGGTGGCGCTACAGTTCGGGGTGAACCTGGGCCTCAACTAACAAGCCTCTCCAGTTAGCCCGGTCCTTAGCTAACTGCCTCCAGTTGCGCACTCCAAGCTTGTTCAGGTCCCCTTCAACTTGTGCGCGCCACCTAAGGCGAGGTCTTCCTCTGCTGCGTTGTCCCTCCGGGTGTGATTCGAAGACTCTTCGGGCCGGAGCACTGGTGTTCATTCGCTCTACATGTCCTAGCCATCTCAAACGACTAATGCGCAGTTTTTTGACTAGGTCGATGTCGCTGTACAGCTCGTATAGTTCGTCCTTGAATCTTCTCCTCCAAAGCCCGTCAACGCAAACGGGACCGAATATTTTGCGAAGAATTTTTCTCTCGAAACGACCGAGGATATCTTCATCCGCTTTTGATAAAGTCCAAGCTTCAGCGCTATAAAGCAGGACTGGGATGATCAAGGTTTTATATAGAGTCTCCTTAGTTGTTCGGGATAGGGCCTTACTACTCAATTGCCTTCTGAGCCCAAAGAAATAGCGATTGGCAAGAGTTATTCTTCGTGTTATTTCTGCTGAGGTGTTATTTTCAGAATTGATAGCAGAGCCGAGGTAGACAAAGTCCCTTACTACCTCAAAGTTATAGCTGTCGATTGTAACGTTTTGTTCAATTCGTCAATGTTGCGTGTCCCTTCTGGTTGACAGCATATACTTGGTTTTGCCCTCGTTTACCGTTAAACCCATTTTGGCATCGCCTAGAACGATTTTAACGTCATATTTAGGGCATTGCTCGTAGGTTTCGTCGAGGAGCTCGTAGAAACATTCTTTGGTGGCGTCGTCCTTGTCTTCGGTGGGAGCGTGAGCGCATATAAGGCTTATGTTGGCGAATTTAGCCTTGATGCGGATTGTCATAAGATGCTCGCTCACGTGTCGAAAGCTCAAGACTTCTTGCCTAAGTCTGCCGCGTATAACGAACCCACATCCAAATAAGCGCTGTTTCTGTTCCCTATAGCAATCACCGTAGTATACGTCACAGTTTTTCATCCTCTTTTTGCCCGGGCCATCCCATCGCACTTCCTGGATGGCGGTGATATCTGCATTGTAGCAGTCTAGGGCCCCTGCTTGTTGTTCGGCTGCACGTGGCCTGTTAAGGGTCCGAACATTCCACTTGCAGATCCGAAGATCATTGTCCTTATTACGTTTGCTGGGGTCGTCAACAGTGGGATCATCCTTATCCGAGGCTCGTAGTTGCTTCGTAACTATTTGCTTTTTTACGTGGTAGGGAAGTTACCCCGACGCACAACCCCCTATCTGGAGGACCAGTTCCTTTTTTTTACCCCTAGGACAAGGGGCCGGATATTCCGGAGTCAGTACCCCGCTTCGGGGATGTGGGCGCTGCCGTTGGCCCATTAAGGGTTCATCCGTCACCAACTCTATTCCAACACCCTGCCTCAGTATTGAAAATCCCTATAGACCTGGGATTCGAATATGTCGAAGCAGCTCATATAGGGATAACACTAATAGTTCGGCCTAACTGGAACTGGTTGAATTTATATGAATAGAATTAGAAATGTACGTTCTGATTCTGAGTATCGTCAATAGTGTTGCCAGTAAAAATTTAATATCTAACCGTATGACCGAATTTATTTATTTTAAATTCGGTCAAAAAATCCAGTCAAAGGAATTTATTATTTAAATTCGGTCGAAAAATCCGGTTAGCCTTAAAACTAATAAAACACAATCGTTGCACACCAGCACCTCCTTCGTAAGGAAAGTCCTTATCCTTGTTGCAACTCTCGCATCGACATTACACATATTTCTCACCTGATCAAAACTTAACATCAAATTTTTCCGTCTGTGAAGCCGTAAAAAACCGCAGTCATGAGAACAAACAAAATATATTCCCTGAGGAACTCCAACCAAGCGATTTTCCAGTCCCTGGACAGTGGCTCGTCCCAGTCAAAACCTTCCCGCCAAACTTCTTGCAGGACGATACGCCCACGGATGATGTAAAAGGACACGAGACCTAGTCGGTCGAAAATCTTCATCACGGTTCTCAGCATTTCTCTCTTGGTTACGACGGAGTCAGATAGCAGCATCTTCTCTGGAAAGTCACCATAAAACACTTTTGCGTGAAGTAGTCCGAAACTGGGTGCCAATACATACACTCACAGCTACTCGGATCAATTCTGACCAACTTTTGATTAACATGGCTTCTTGGGGTCAACAGAAGAATCTCATTGTTGTTAGATTGGACCCCGCAAAAACGAAATGCATGGACTTGCAGATTTTAATTGCGTCCTGAGTCACAGACGCGGCCTAGTCGTCGACGTACATATGTACGCTTTGTCAGTCTATCTACTGTTCCGAACATTCCTCTCGGAACAACTCTGCATGATGGTTCTTAACAAACTGAGAACTCGCAGGGCGCATCTTGGGCCGAATATCATTGTATTATTCTACAAAAGGAAAACACGAAGTCTTAGCTTCCGGGCTATCTCTTTATTAATGACACATTGAAATCCCGTCAGTTGACATTAGCTCAGATTTGACTACATAATAGCTATGTATGTTTATTATGCTACACCTTTCCCCTCTCATTGAAAAAGGTATTATTTAATACATATATAATAATGATAACATATGAATGATATAATAGGTCTAGTTAAAATGTATACTAAATACATAAATACAACAATGTAGATGCTATATTTCATAGTTTAGACTTCATTAATAGAATAGATTAGATTTGTTTTGACTCACACACTTATGTGGAGTCAGAAGTACTAATCCTTGGGATAGTTACGAATTTAAAGTTGGTTGTGTGCAGAAAAATCCTTGGGATAGTTCTGCGCTGTGGAGGAAGTATAGAATTAAAATTGCTACCTGCTTGAGCTTTGGTTTTCAACTTCACTTTATTCATTGTTTGCTTGACTTATTTATACATTGACTTAACTCTACCTATTGCCTACATTAACAATTAACAATTAGCTCTACTTATTGCCTACGTTAACAATTCTTTAACCTAATAATAATTTTGCATAATGTTTTGATGTTTTGATGTTGACGACTGTCGGTTATTGCACTATAGACTGCGTCAGTATTTCCTGGGTTTGTGTTGTCTTGTGCCTTTGTCGCGTGCGATGTACTATATCTGGGTCATCGTTGTTTTGTACTTTGTACATTTCGCCCACCAAGAACTTATTGGTTCTTCACGGATTTGAATTGTCGCTTGTGACATCCTTAGTGGTGTTGATTTCATACAAGCTTGCTGCTAATTGGACCGGTTCATTCTGTCTTCGTGGACGTTTCCAGATCAACAGTAGTACTATGACAAGCCCAATGGACAGCGCCACTGAGACCGTCATAGATATAGCGTGTCTGTGTATCGGCTTACATACGGCTCTGTCGAATTCTTCTTCGATGTTTGATGCTTCGTTAACCACATCCGAGAACGAATCTGTTGGTTGAAGCACTCTGGAGCTGCTGAGTTTGAGAATTTGGATTGGCGCCGTCGCGGCTAATGTTACGTTTGTTGGACTTGGGGATGACTTGAAGTATGTTTGTACTGTCCTTGTAGCTTCCTGATGTTTTGCCGCTATTGTTATGTCTTTCGTTTTAATGACGCAGTCTGGTGTAGTTTGAATGATTCCAGAATCCTCAAGACTGATTTCAGTTAGCAATCCATTTCATATTGCGTGGACTACCGTGCGATATGGGCTTACGTACAACCAAGTATTCACTCGATGTAGCTGTTTCCAAATGATTTCATGAATGGCAATCGTTTTACTGGAACAGTTGGTTTCACTGAACCTCTGGTAGATTTCTCAGATCAGACAATTAAAGTTCGACTGGATGTTATACACCGCTTGCATTGGTACAATGTATTCTGAATTGGGTAGCTCGATACTGTCTTTTAATATTTCTTCGGTGATTTTGATGCATGTCTGCGAATCGTAGTGACTGCCTAGGACTTCTGTTGGAATGGTTTGGATCATATAGATGGATTTTTCTATCTTTGTTGGCACTGTTGTTGCCTTTATTAGTTCAAATGGCTTGGTTTCAAAGATTGGCAATCTCATGATGTTTTGGCTTGACCTTAGGTGATGTACCTTCAACGTTGATGGTAAATGTCTTTCCGTTTTGTTTAGCACACCACTCAAGTCGATTATGTGTGGGCAATTCCAACTGCTCTTTCCTTTAGATACAATTTGCTATAAACAATCATACTTGTCGATTTCTTCTAAATAATTTTTCGCTTCCTGATACGCGCTGAGATATCGTATTTGTATGCCGTGGTGATCAGCCGCTAAAATCCATCCTGCTGCGAATTGGTTCATCTTCTCAATCGATTCGTTTAGTTGAACGTTGAAATTTCTTAGTTGGGCTTGAATTCTAGCGTTTGTGTCGTTGAGAGTCTTGGTTGCCTTGAGCATAAGTTGTCCCTGATGTGCCACCGTCTTTATTACGTTATCTGGTTGGTTGATAAATTCTCAATATCATGGTATACTTCGTCGTTGACTCCGAATATTGACGTTAGAAATGTTCCCAATATACATCTTCGTGTTCGTGTCCGCAAGAATTGTATTGAGTCGATGCGATGCGTAATGGCTGTGTTTATTTTTTGAAGGTTCAGTGCATCGCATTTCTTCACTTATACCCTTCCGTTTGTTACAAAGCTTCGTCATGCTATTCATCGTTCTCATTACTTGCTGGTAATCTCGTGAGAAGTCGGTGGCTGGGATGCTTATTTCGACCCTTAATGTTCCTTTGTTCAAGAGACCATGCCCCAATTTCTCTACGTAAAGTCCGCCGTCGATTTTGCTGACATTAACCAGTGACTGTACATTTGGAATGATTGCCAAACAAGTGAACATGACACTCAGTACTGTTGCGATGCCGATGTTTGTGACCATTTTGCGAGATTTTGGTCTACCTCTGCTCTCTACTTCAGTATACGATGTTTTCGTTTGTGGGTAACTTTCGTCAATTCCACGTCCGCTTCTTCTATTGGTAGGAGGCATAGTTTTACCACGGGCCGTTTAGTGATATTTCCGTTCATCTTAATGGTTGCAACTCGAACAAGTCCATCTTCGCCCGGGTGTACGTCCAAAATGCGAGCCAGTGGCCATTTAGTTTGTGGTGTGGTTTCTTGCTTGACAAGAACTAGCTGGGGTGAGTGGTTGGACATCATTTACGTCATTGCTGATTGGGGCTAAGGGCCGGCTATTCAGACAAGCCTCGATCTACGCTAGCACAGTGTACATTTCCTCAATATTTAAGAGACTTTCTCCAAGAATACTTACCAAATGCCTTTTCGTTGATTTTACTCCTGCCTCCCAGAGACCTCCAAAATGCGGACTACTGGGACGTATGTGGTGCCAAGTAATGTTGTCGTCCGCTATCCAGGCTTGCGTTTTGTATGTAATCTTTTCCAATATTTGCTCCTACGAAATTGGTGCCACAATCGCTGTATATCGCCTTGCATTTGCCTCTCCGAGACACAAACCGCTTGATGGCAGCGATGCAGGCTGCTGAAGTTAAGTCGCTTACTAGTTCCAGATGCATTGCCTTGGTTGCTAAGCATATGAAGACGGCTATATAAAACTTTGCAGTTTTTGATCCTCGTCCGTTGGACCATTTGATTTTGATTGGGCCTGCGAAGTCCAATCCGGTGGACCAGAACGGGCGGTTCATTGTCACACGCTGGGCAAGAAGACTTCCCATCAGTTGTTGACTTGTCTTGGCATTCAGTTTAAAGCACGTGGTGCACTTATTAATGCATGTTGACGTCCGTCTTTGCGCATTTAATATCCAAAATTCCTTCCGTAGGGTGCTGAGTGTTAGCTGTTGCGACCCATGGAGGGTTCTTATGTGAACATGGCGCACTATTAGTTTCGCTAATGAGCATTCGTTGCTTAGTATCACAGGATGTTTTTCTGCGTAGCTTAACTCTGCCTTTTGCAGCCTTCCACCCACCCTGAGAACCGCATCGGTATCCAAATATGGGCATAATTGCGACACCCTTGATTTGTTGTCGACTGGTTTTCCCGCTAAGAGTGATAGCATTTCTCGTGGAAAAGACCTTTTCTGTGACAATTTGATGCAAATGACCCTTGCACGTTGTAGTTCCTCAGTCGTCAGAAATTTTGTGTTGTTTTTCTTGTGGTATCCGTGGTTTGGCCGCATTCTCAAACAATAAGCGACCACTCGTATTAATTTTGAGTAGTTTGAGAATCGGTCCAGGATTGACTCGTTGTCGGTGGCTATGGTGAGATGAGTCGTGGTTTTTCTTTCTTCGTCTGTACCCATGTTGCGTGATTGTTTTGGGTATTCATGGGACTGGCGCAAAATGATGTTGGGGCCGTTCCACCATAAAGTGTGCTGATTGAGAGCCTGTGGAGAAAGTCCTCGGGCCGCACAATCCGCGGGATTATCATGTGTTGATATATAGTGCCACTGCGTGATGTTGCTCTTCTCGTGAATTTGGCTTACTGTGTTGGCTACATACGTGTTCCATCGGGCTGGATGATCGTTTAGCCAAGCAAGAACGATTGTTGCATCGGTCCAAAAGTACGTTTGACTTTCGGCCGGGGTTTTAAGGGCTGTTTTTATCTGATCCATCAATTTCGCTAATAGAGCAGCGCTTGTCAGTCCCAATCGTGGAATGGTTTGAGGAGCTACGGGCGCTACCCTTGTTTTCGAGCTTAGTAGCATTGCAGTTGGTAGTCTTCCTGGTGTCCGTATGACCATGTACACAACTGACGCATGGCAAGCTGGGATGCACCACAAAATCCATATAACTCACATGTATCCCTTTGAGTTGTCCCTAACCATCGTTGTAGTCTTATATGGTTGACATCTTTGATTTCCGCTGAATAGTCCATCCATTCCTGGGAGCCACTGGAGTCCCAATGTTTTCATAGAGTCTTCGTTTTCTTCTTCTTGATCGAAGGTGTGAATTAGTCCCCTATGACTTTCTGGTATATCCTTCAGAACTTCTTTGTAGTTGCTGTTCCATTTGCGGAAATTGAAGCCTCCCTTGTCCAACAGTTCTGAAAGTTAGAAATACAACTACAGCGTCTTCTATCGTATCCACTCCTGTCAGAAGATCGTCCACATGGAAATTATTGATGAGGTGGTTCGCCGCGGAGGGAAATACCTCGCCTTCCTCCATTGCAAGTTGTCTTAGCGTACGAATTGCCTGGAACGGAGCGTTTGCTGTTCCAAACGTCAGTGCTTTTAACCGATATCATCGGATAATATCTTGGTTCTTTGGGCGCCATAGGACTCGTTGGAAATCCGTGTCCTTCTTTCCCACTGTTACCTGCCAATACATCTTTTCGATGTCGGCGGTAATGACGACTGAATACATCCTCCATCGTAACTGCAAGGTTGCTAGTGTATCCTGAACTGTCGGTCCTACCATCAAGAGGTCGTTGAGCGAGTTTCCGGAAGATGTTTTAGCAGAGGCATTAAAGACTACTCGTACTTTGGTTGTTGTGTTGTCTTCTTTAATCACTGCATGGTGTGGCATATAGTAGCACGGTTTGTTTGTGTCGTTACTTCGAACCTCTTCTATATGTCCCAGGCGTAGATATTCTTCAATGCACTGGTTGTACTTGCTGATAAGGTCTGGGCTTTTAAGTAGTCTTTTTTCATTAGAGACATATTTGGCGACGGCTGCTTTTTCTGATGGGCCCATCCGAGGGTCTTCTTTCCATGGCACCTTACTTGGTACCTTCCATCCTTAAGTATCTTTACATTCTTTGTGTATTTGCTTTCGGCCATCTCTTGTTCTTTAGATAGAAATTTCTTTATTTCCACCTCTTCTTGTTCCCAGAATCTGCTGAGATGTTGATCCAATTCAGCTGTTGTGATCATGCTGGTTGATGTGGTAGGCCCCCTCTTGCTATGGGGCCTGATAAAATCCAGCCAAGTTTGGTTTTCTGGGCGGTTGGGGTGCCATGGTTTATCCCGTCCATTAAGATTTCGCCATAGACGTCCGCTCCTAGTAACACGTCGATTTTTGCTCGAGTGCGAAACTCTAGATCAGCCAGTTGATATGTCTTGACTGTTACCTTTACACCGGAGTTGATGTTAGTTGATGGTAGACAGTGCGTAATCTGACCGAGAATTAGAGCTGTGGTGTATATTTCTTTGTTAGACCATTTTTCCTTGATGGCCAACTGGATCTGTCCTCCACTTCGTTTGGTGGAATTTCTTATAGCCTTGATTGTAACGTTTGTTGATTCACGCTTAAGCCCTAACAACTGGGCACACCTTTCTGTAATGAAAGAATTTTGTGACCCTTGGTCTATTAACGCCCATAATCGTATGTATTGTCCGCAGGCATTTTTAACGTTGATGATGGCTGTTGCCAAAAGGATATCTCTTTTTGTGCAGACGACTTGAGTGTTGAGGCTATTCGTGTTGTTGTGAGCTTCTTTCATCTCTATCTGGCGTTCGTTTACGGTTTCGTGAAGCAGAGTGTAGTGCTTCTTGGAACACATTTTGCACTTTGCTTTGCTTTTGCACTCATAAACTCTGTGTTCGCCTAGGCAATTGAAACATAAATTGTGGCCTTTTACTAGTTCTCGGCGTGTATGAATGTTGGCCCATTGTAGTTGGGTACACTTTATAGTGACGTGGTTGCCTTTGCACAGCTTACATTGAATTTCTGGTTGAGCGACCAAGCTTGTCTTATGAAACTTCCGTGGAGCCTCGTGGGATATGGCTTCTAGAGACCTAAACCTTTTAGAAAGAAACTCGGAAAAATCCTTCCAGGACGGCAATTCCGTTTTTGTTCTCCAAGAAAGTTCCTATTCCTTTCGTGCTTCCAGATCTAATTTTTGTGAGGCCATATATACTATCATTGGATCCCACGAACTTGTATCCACTTTTGTTTCTTGTAGTTATTGGGTGATTCATATTTGGATAACGATATGTTGAGAAATGCTTGCAGGTGTGTCGACAGAAGTATTTTCTTGTTGTTGTATCGATCGAATAACAATTTCCATGCCTTCTGATAATTGATTCCGGTCACTCCAAGATTCTCGATTAGGCGTCGTGCTTCGCCTCCAGTGGAAGTGATTAAGTACTGCATTTTTTGAATATCCTGTATCTGGGTGTTTTCATGCACCAACATCTTTTTTTGAACATCTCGTAGAACGTGGTCCATTTCAGGTAATCTCCTTCAAACTTAGGTAGTTTCACCCGTTCGAAACGCAGGACTTCTTGGTTTAATGGCGCTTGGGGTGTCTGGATAGTTTGTGTCGGCGTCAGCCGTCGTAGCTGAGCCTGGAATTCATCGATGGCTCTCTTAAAACATGTTTGGAGTCTCATCGCGATTTCCTCCGTTTTAGTGTACGCAGGCATGTAATCGTCCTCTAAAGTTTTGTTATGGAGCTTGAGGTTGTAAACTGTTGGGTGTAACTCTTCGCAGCTGCTCCAGGCCGTCTTTAGTTTATCCAGACGTACCTCGAAGTATTGAAGATTGTATATTGTTGATGTTTCCGAAATTCAACTTCTGACAATTTCTGCTGAAGGTTCGGTCATCCTGATGATCCTGATTGCTGGCGTAGCAGTTTCTTTAACTCGGCTGTGGAGCTTGCGGTGGTGTATTTGATTTGATCCTCTGGGTGCAGGATTCGGCTCGAAGGACCAATGTTTTGACCCACACACACTTATGTGGAGTCAGAAGTAACAATCCTTGGGATAGTTACGAATTTAAAGTTGGTTGGGTGCAGAAAAATCCTTGGGATAGTTCTGCGCTGTTGGGGAAGTATAGAATTAAAATTGCTACCTGCTTGAGCTTTGGTTTTCAACTTCACTTTATTCATTGTTTGCTTGACTTATTTATACATTAACTTAACTCTACTTATTGCCTACATTAACAATTAACAATTAGCTCTACTTATTGCCTACGATAACAATTCTTTAACCTAATAATAATTTTGCATTATGTTTTGATGTTTTGATGTTGACGACTGTCGGTTATTGCACTATGCTCTGTTTGTGTTGTGTTGTGCCTTTGTCGCGTGCGATGTACTATATCTGGGTCATCGTTGTTTTGTACTTTGTACAAGATTATTTATAATATGTAAGAAAATATATACGTATATATATATGTACCTAAAGAGACCGACAAAATTATTCACACATCATATATTTTTAGACATAATAAATAAATAAAAGTCAATAAAGAAAAAAAATCTAATCCAGTTTTGATTTGTTAATGATTTTATTAGAGAATATTCCGCTGTGTGAATAATTATGTCCGTCTCTGTGTATATGTTTTAGATAAATATCTTAGTAAAGTATTCAAAAATTATTATGTTTATGCCGTACGATTAGAAGTGCCAGCTTATGTTGATAATCTACGTTGACATAGGAATCTGTCATTGCTCCTTAAACAAGATCCATCTTCTCTCTCCACCCAATATGAGCGCGGCATAGAGTGCTTTGATATTAATTTCCTTTTTAACCATTTGTTGTTATCATTTAGCCAAATTTTATCGCCTTCACCTAGATTGTGCAGTGCCTGGGCCGATTTATTATAGTTAGCTTCATTTCGTGTGGAATTTTGATGATTGGCAAACTGTCAAAAAATAATGGAACCGAATGGTTGATTATCAGCTATTATCTGGTATTACGTGTTTACTAAAAACTTGTTTAAAATTTTCAATGATTTCTATGACTGTTCTTCAAAACATTTATGTATTTTGAAAAATAATCTGTGGGCAACCACCAACTTATTTTTGAATTCAAATTCAAAAATATCCATGCAAATTTTATAAAATGGTATTGCTGGGACTTCGTGTGAAATCAGTGGTTGTTTTACATTGACAATCCTATACCGTTGACAAATTTCACACCCACTTATTTTGTTTTCGATCGCTTGTGTAATTCCGAGCCAAGAAACTAATAACCGCGCTCTGGCTTTCGTTTTTTCAATTGCTAAATGCGGTTGGTGAAATTGCAGTAGTGAAAGTTTTTATACAATGACTTACTTATACATGGGCAAGTATAAACACAAGCATAAATGTTAATATATGTAATACAATGCGTTTCAATATATGTCCCTGCCAAATATAAATTAATTATTATTTTCACCATCCTCCGGCGCGGTAGATTCAGCACGTTTTGTAACTTCCAACGGGTACAACAGCTGCACAGGTCTTCGATAGATGGATCCATTTGATAAGCGAAATTCACACGCGCGAACCTTACCATCTCTTCCTGGGAAAATATTTACGATCATCCCCAAGTGCCAAAGAGTTTTGGGCGAAGAACGATCTTCCATTAGCACAACGTCTCCGATTGACAAGTTTGTGGACTTTGTGCGATTGATGGAATGAAACAAGATGTAAACATCAAGCGCTCTTTCCACCTTTTACGTATATCTTCCGCTGTGTGGTCTCTCTCGTAAAGAATGTTCTTCATCTGGGGAGTATGTTGTGGTCCGCGTAAAAGCTGAGCGGGTGTTAGTGGCGAAAGATCCAATGGATCATCTGCAACGTAGGTGAGTGGTCTGTTGTTCACGACGTTCTCGACTTCTGTCAGTAAAGTATACAGCTGGTCTGAGCTCAACGTTGCTCGGCCCACAGCTGCTCTAAGAGATGAGTTGACTACAGCAACAAGCCGCTCCCAAAAACCCTCCCATCAAGGAGCGCGTTCTACGATAAATCTCTAGCAAATGTGATGATTCGATGAAAATCCATTAAATTTTTCATTCATAAGGCTTTATTTTTTAAAATTTTTTTTGAAAATTTCTTTAAATTAGTTGCGTTATCTTTCCAGATTACTCTGGGTACCCCTCTACGAGCTATGAAGCGACGAATGGCGAGTATGCAACTCTCAGTAGAAAGATCGGGTGTTAACTCCAAATATAGTGCTTTAATAGCAGCACATGTAAACAACATTATATAAACCTTTTACCTTTGATCAGATTCATATATGTAGAGCGGTCCTGCGAACTCTAAGCCAGTGACCTGAAATGGCATTGAAAATACAATACGCTCTCGAGGCAAAGGCGCAAATGGTGGAGTGGCAGGCTTTGCTTGTAGAACTCTGTATACAGTACAACCTTTTACAA
Source organism: Xylota sylvarum (assembly GCA_905220385.1). Taxonomy (NCBI): domain Eukaryota; kingdom Metazoa; phylum Arthropoda; class Insecta; order Diptera; family Syrphidae; genus Xylota; species Xylota sylvarum. The sequence goes on along the minus strand of LR999958.1, from coordinate 76,410,430 downwards.
CTAATCGAACCAACTGCCGACATTTAACGATCCAGTAGGTAGCTCGTAGACGTGTCATCACAGCAGATACTCCAACATGAAATAATTTTTCGTGCGTATCAACCGCTATTAACCTCGCTATATGAGACATCTTCGGCAGGATGAGCTTAAGTTGGTGAAGGTAATAAATGTAATCGCCCGCCTACTCGCAAGAACTCGTTATTTGGATCTAGAAAGGGATTTAACATTAACAATTTAGGATTCAAAGATATTCTTTTCTGCTGTAGTGCAATGATTTCCAAGCGAAAGTACAGCCGTTGTGCTTCTTTAATCCAGTATCTTTCAGCCTGATCGATTTCGTTGCCAGTTATAAACGATGCATTGTAACGACGCTGCTTTCTTTTAAAAACGTTAACGGCACGAAAACAATATGCTGTCACCCGTAAAAGACGTCTCCAGCTACTAAACTTGGTACAGTCCCAGGTTCATTCTTTTCCCTTTCCTCCTCGACGAGCAATGAAAATGTTGAGAGTGACGTTATGTTTTCTTCGTTCGTAGATGGCCAATAATTTGTCTCTCGTTGTAACCAACTAGGTCCAGACAGCCAAAGGTTAGAGCTCAGCAACGATGATGCTATAATCCCTCGGGTTACTAAGTCCGCAGGATTCTGACAGCCAGGGCAGTGTCGCCAACAGGAAATCTTGGATAGCCTTCGAATTTCCCGGACCCGGTTTTCTACATAGAGTTTCCATTTCTTCTGCGTTCCCAATATCCAAAACATGGCGATTTTTGAGTCCGTTCATAAAAACTCCTCATAAAATTTGATTTGCAAGTTGACGCGAAGTTAGTCCAGCCATCTCGCTGCTACTAGAGCTGCAGTGAGTTCCAATTTAGGAAGAGTCAATTCGTTCGTATTATTGTTCTTAATAGGTTTTTTTTTTTTTTTTTCGTGGGTTGGTGAGAATCTTTAAAAGACACTATGAGACACCGTGTACTCATAGTAGTGTCAGATTTTTACTGACTAAACACACCCTTCCCTTTTTATACCCTATCCTAAGGCTATATTAAGTTTGACACATAGTTTGTAACATAGAGAAATAATCGAGATAGACCATATAAAGTATATATATTCGTGATCAGCATCAATAGCGAAAACGATTGAGCGATGACCGTCCGTCCGTCCGTCCGTCCGTATGTCACCGCATTTTGGGCCTTAAATTTTGAGCTAGGACGATGAAATTTCATATCTGGGCTTCTGAGAAAAAGATACAGTACAAGTGTAAAAATTTTTTAAATCCGTCCACTGCCACGCCCACTTTTTCATAACTTCACTAAATTATATGAAACCGAAAAATTTTGTTAAGACCAAATATTTAGGCATTCAGACTCCCTACAATCCACTCATACAAACGTTTTGACCACGCCCACTTTTTTTGGGGGCGTTTTCATCACAAAACCGATTTTTGGGCCTTAAATTTTTAACTAGGACGCTGAAATTTCATATCTGGGCTTCCAAGAAAAAGATACAGTACAAGTGTACAATTTTTTTACATCCGCCCACTGCCACGCCTACTTTTTTATAACTTCACTAAATTATATGAAACCGAAAAATTTTGTTAAGACCAAATATTTGGGTATTTAGATTCCCTACAATTCACCCATAGAACAGTTTTGGCCACGCCCACTTTTTGGGGGCGTTATCATCAAAAAACCGATTTTGATAAAATTTTACATGTAACATCCTCAAACGTTCGACATTATAGCTATATTTGAGTACAAAATGCAATTTGGCCACGTCCATTTTATAGAGAGGAGGATAGGGTATCATACGATCCGTTCCAGACGGATTGTAGCTTTTCTGTATGTTTTTTACTTCAGATTCTTTTGTCGAATGAGTTTCAGATATCAAGCATATTGTCGTTTTGTAGGAATACCTCTAGTTCGGTGATTTTTTGTTGGAGGCCGTTTGTGTTCCACGTTAAAATTTTTAGCAACCGTTTCATGTTCATGTGGGAGTTCTTTTTGTGCGAGGTTTACACTCGAGCTTGCTCAATTTGTCAAATATGGTGTTGTTAATCTTGGTCTGCTCCTCAAGTTTCGCGAGAATAATAGAGAAGTGAGTCTGCCGTAACACTAGGCTGTTTGTTTGCTTCTGATGCGGTTTGAGCATATGATTGCGCTCCTGAAAATTTTGACTTTTCATTATTTTTTGTTAGTGGAACTTTGGTTTGGTCCCCTTTCGTCTTAACCTTAACGGGTTTAATTTCGTTCGTAACCTTTCCCTTAATGGTTACACGTCTTTCCTTAATCAGCTGAGCGTTTTTAACTAAAGTATTCTTAAGTGTATCGCGTCTTTTTTGGAGCTCCTTAGCAACTTCACAACCTCTATAGTTTGCTGGGTGGTTGCCTTTGCAGTCTATGCAGGTCGCCGGGGCCTGCCTATTAAGGTCACACATTTCTGATAGGTGGTTACCAGCACATTTAATACGTTTTGGCTTTTTTTGGCAATATGCTTGGGTGTTATTGAAAGCTTGACAGCGTTTGCACTGCGGTATCGACCGTGTGTTCGTACGCATTGGTTCAATTTTAACTACGATATTTAAAATTGTTTTAATATTGTAAATATAGTCTACATTTTCACTCCTATTAAAAGTGAGCATAAAGAGCGGAAGTCCATGCTTGGCCAAGATTTCCTGGCCTTGTTCCGTTTTCTGCTTTGTTTTTTTAGTATATTAACTGCGTCAATAATTTTCAAACCTTTCGCTTTAAGATCAGTTATAATGTCATCTTTAGTGCACGAAGGGTGGAGACCCCTTGCTACAACGCGTAGTTGTCTTTCTGACTTATTTTCAAAAGTGTACCATTGGATATTTTCCGCGGTTAATTTCTTGAATATTGCTCGGTAGCCTTCGTAGTCAACTACGTTAATTTTCCAAGCATTATTTCGGAATGACGTTACCTTAAACTCCGATCTCATAGTTTATTTGAGGAGGCGATGCAGTTTATTGAACTCTGTAATGCCTACTACGTACTACGTACTTCATCCTCAACTTGTTTCTTCTTCTGCTCATTTTCTTTGCCTTGTTTCCGTGGCTCGATTTCGGGTGAAGAACCGGCTCTTCGCTTTTTACTAGGTCTTTCCTTTTCTACCCAATTTGTGTCGCGTGCTAGCTCTTCTTCGTCCGTGTGATAATTGGGACTAGCTGCATGAGACAGAGTAACTTCGCGTTCTTTGTCCGAGAGTGAATTCTTTAGAGCCTGGTTTTCTTCTTTTAATGAATCTACCTCTCTCTAGAGCTCTTGGTAGAGTAGATCCATTTTATTAAGCTTAATACGGAGTTCATTGTTCTCCTCGGACTTCTTCCTTTTCCGTAGACATTCGGTCTTGATGGTGGAGACCGAGTTACCCTTGAATTTTTCACAAAGGGATTTATTAGATGCAATAATTGGCTCTCCTCAGAATCCGTAGAGCCTACCTCCGAAGAGGGTGGATTTTCCAGTGAACTCGGACTGCCACCTGGGGTACTATATCTATTTGTTTTGTTCATTGCATATTATGTATACATTTTATCCTTGGTATACGAAGGGTGGATTTTAGTCGCCACTTACGACAGGCATGCCTACCTCGGGTATATTCTATCCCCTACCCGAAGGAGCTAAGTTTGCACCTAAGGGGTTCTTAATAGGTGCAATTCTATTTTTCGCGCAGAGAAAACGAACGCAAATGTTTCCTACATTATCAGACGTTCTTAAATAGGCCACTGCCCCAAAGGCCCACTGACTCGCGTCTGCGTAAACATGCACCTGAGTTGAACCCACTTCTTTTAAAACACAGCGCGGAATCATTAACTGCTTAAGCTCTTCCATTTCTTGACAGCAAACGAGCCAGATTTTATCGAATTCTTGTCGTTCATCCCAATTAAGCTGTCGGCGCCATATTGCTTGAAAAACAATTTTCAAACGGACAACCCAGGGACCCAATAAACCGAAGGGATCGTAGATTATCGACATAACTATTAAAACGTTCCGTTTTGTTCCATTTAGCCCTTCTGAATTAACTATTGTTTCCACTGCAGTCAGCTAGCTCATCGGAGTCCACATACCAACGCATGCCCAGCACCTTCTGACTCTCTAGTGGCGAATAATCAGCCAAAAGTTCATTTCTAATAGGTACGCTATTAGTATTCCATTTTCGTAAATGCATGGAACCAGACTTTATGATTTCAACTGCGGCATGTACTATATACCTCACAGTTTCTTCATCATTCACACTAGCGACAAAATCATCAACGTAGAAGCTTTACGTAGAATTGAAACAACTTCAGGGTGGCGGTATTCTGCTTCGTCTAAAATTCTTTGCATGACATTCTCTAGTAAGCTAGGACTACAAGTAACGCCAAATGTCACCCTCGTCATGCGATAGGGTTGAACTAAAAAATACGTACGGGTTTCGTTGGAGCTGATAAGTTCCTTAAACCAAAAGAACCTATGGCTATCACGATCAGCTGAATTCAAGAGGATTTGGAGAAAAGCCTTCTCTATATCTGCAGTCAAGGCGAACTTTCCACAGCGAAAATTTAACAGGACGATCAAAATATCTGGCAATAAGTTCGTACCAACTTCAAGATGATCGTTGAGTGAAAGATGGTTACTCGCATGCGCCAAAGCATTGAAAACAATGCGAAGCTTGGTAGTATCCTTGTCATCCCTAAAGACTGGTCTATGAAGCATGTAATAAACGCGATTCTCTTTGTTGCCCACTTCAGCTTTCTGTCGCACTGTCTTTTTTGGCGGGAAAGGGTTTCTGTGTATTGGTGTAACTGATTTCGCCTCGTTGTAGTCGATTCAGCTACCGGAGCGAAGGGAATCACATCCAGCGCTCCAGCAGCCTCCCTCGTTGCTTCTCTAATTCGATCCTCGAACCACGGTAGTGGGGAAATTTCTCGGAACTGTTTGTTTGTGTTTTCAAGTGATTGTTTGGGTTCGTACCTAGCCTAACCTTACTCTAAGGATCTTGTTCCACTTAAAATTTCCACTGATGGCCTATTAGTTGGAGGGAAAGCTTGTCAACTATAACGCGAACTCTACCTATCGAGTAAACCTTCGTAAGAAAAAGGTAAACAAAATGGAAGGAACCCAGGGAATCAGAAACTACCCCTCACATATTATTTTTTTTTGGACCTCCTTGTGAATAATAGAATTGAATTGTTAATTTTAATTTCTTACGATGATCAGGATGAGTCTCTAGGCGGTCCACCTGGCTCTTTCCTGTTTCAGACAGTTGTCTGGCGCCGGGATACCTGCTTTTGTCATCCCCCTTGAAATTTAAACGAAAGTGCGAGCACTAGTTGAGACCCAACCAGTAATGCTCAACGTTCGCAAAGTTCGCAGGGGACAACGGGTAAAAGAGAAAAGGAAGGGGCAAAAGGTGGATGGGTATGATTGGGAGGGATGGAGCGGATAAGAAAGTTAGCGCAATGTTTGCACGCAACAAGCTTACGTACTAATGCATGCATTCCATAAAGCGATCCACTTCGGTTGTCATGCAATATGCTACCAGCATTTTTCCAAGGCAAAGAAGCCTCAAAGCGATCTCCAACCCTATGTACCTATACACTTGTACTTGAAATTGTACTTACTTTTTCGTCATTAGTTATTCCCAACGCCTCAAGTCGCCAGAATTGTTGTATATCCTCACAGGCACATGCACTTACATGGAGAGAAGTTAGGCAAGCAAAATTTACTATCATACTGCAATCAGACGGAACGGGAGATCGGCCTTGCAAAGTCCAACCCAGAATCGTATTAATGGCTGCAAGATCAGCTGTAATTCGTTTGTTTTCTCCTGTAGCAAACTTCCAATAATTATCAGCTCCTATTAACACGGTGATTCCTGACACAGGCTGGACATCATCAAGCGGTATATCTGCCAATAAAAACTCTTTAAATGCGTTGAAATTTTTACCTGGTGTTGAAAGAACATCTATGCAGATCTCTTGAACTTCCATCATATCAACAAGAATCTCCTTATTATCATACTGGCTCCTTAACTTTAACCGTACTTTGTTACACATCATGCTTGGCCTTGACTCCTTAGTTCCAAATGGAATAATACTTAAATTATGAACACCAACAATAGGTAAATTGAGCTGACGTGCGACACTCGACTTCACAAAAGACATTTGGCTACCTCCATCGATGACAGTTCGTACATACAGTGAATGACTGCAGTTTTCTTTTGAGGCAAAAGCAAATGCCGTTTGCAAATAAACTTCTCTGTTCCGTTAAGAATTTTTAGCGTGGGAGTGTGTAGTGTACAAATTAATCGATTGCTGACTGTTTGATATTGATTTTGGAGAGCACTTAGATAACGGTACGGGTGTTGCGTTTGTATTTGATGAGCATGTCAAACTGTTTTTATACCCTATCCTAAGGGTATATTAAGTTTGACACATAGTTTGTAATATAGAGAAATAATCGAGATAGACCCTATAAAGTATATATATTCGTGATCAGCATCAATAGCGATATCGATTGAGCGATGACCGTCCGTCCGTCCGTCCGTCCGTATGTCACCGCTTTTTGGGCCTTAAATTTTGAGCAAGGACGATGAAATTTCATAGCTGGGCTTCTGAGAAAAAGATACAGTACAGGCGTAAAATTTTTTTAAATCCGCCCACTGCCACGCCCACTTTTTCATAACTTCATTAAATTATATGAAACCGAAAAATTTTGTTAAGACCAAATATTTAGGTATTCAGACTCCCTACAATCCACTCATAGAACAGTTTTGGCCACGCCCACTTTTTTGGGGCGTTTTCATCAAAAAACAGATTTTGATAAAATTTTACATGTAACATCCTCAAACGTTCGAGGTTATAGCCATATTTGAGTACGAAATGCAATTTGGCCCCGCCCACTTTATAGAGATGAGGATAGGGTATTAGACGATCCGTTACAGACGGATTGTAGCTTTTCCGTATGTTTTTTATTGAATTGAGGATCACTCATTGGCTTTGCATGACGTCTGTTACAAATTTTGCATACAAGTTTAAAGCGTTTTTTGCATACTTTAGAGTAGTGCAGAGATCCAATGATAAAAATTAGCGCTACGTACGTTTATATCTAGTTATTCATACCATGCACTATAAAAACACACGAGTCAGCTGGTATTGAGAATATAGCTAAAGTTGGATTTTTACATAGCAATGTTTTAACGAATGAAGAAATTATAGAATATAATGTGGATTTTCAAAAACTAGAAAACATAAAGCTTGGTACATTTACAGACGATCATGAAAATATTATATTTGTACGATGATCTTCAAAAAACTTTACTTTACATTGGAGATAATCAAAATAGAGAATTTATGTTTTAGGCTCAGGAAATAGTAAAATATGAAAGCAAAACTTATAATTACGTATGTATGTACAATACCTATGTTGAATTAAGAAATCTTCAAATTTGTAACAATTGTGTCATGAGAATAAACTGTATGAAAATTTTAAATAATGGATCTGAAATCATAGAGTTAAGAGAAGGATTAATTTTGCTAAACAGTAGAAGAAATGTTAAATTTACTAGTACTTGTGACTCAAGAGATATTAATTTAAATGGAAATTATCTTATTAATTTTAATTGCTCAGTAAAAAGTGATGCTAAGTTTATAAATAAATTAAAAAAACTTTCAAAAAATTTTCTTTATTCCAGACTATTTAGATTCTGTTATAAATATGAATAAGGAATTATTTTTTGATGACATTGTACTTAATGAGATTGAAAATCTAGATGTAATAACTGAAATTAAATACAAAAAAAAGAAAAGAATATGTAATTTATGGAACCCCATTTCTTATAGTAATTATTTCAATTGTAATTATCAGTGCAGTGTTTGTCTTAAAGCATAAAAAGCCAAAAATTAAAATTAATAATGTAGTGACTCCGGAGAGTCCATAATCTGTCAAGGGAGGTGTTACGTCCCGGACGCAACCTGACCCGACTCATCCGGTCTACTTGAAATATTCCCCTTAATACACATTTCTCTATTTAGTTTTTTCTTCATAGTAATCATTTCCTGTTTTTGGCCAAGTTCTAAATTACCTTTACGTTGCGACATTGACCTCCCTCTCAAGACAAAATTGCACTCTGATGTTTTCTGATAATGTTTTGTATTCATAAAGTGGAGTTCAATTTCTATTTTAGAAATAAAGCAACATTCTCTCGTTAAAAAACGTATTTCGCGCTTTCTGTGCTCTTTTTTCTTCTTTCAGAGAAGCTCGTAGAGCTCACGAGCTGCTCTCGTCCTTCTTTGCACGGCCGCTGTGTATGTCTCTTGTTTAGCTGCATTTGCTTGCCGGCATTCTTCGTCAAACCATGGGTGTCTTTGTCGTGGTCCAGCAAAACACACCACTCAGTTGCGACATTTCTGATGGCATGTTGGCAGCGTTGCCACTGGTCTTCAGCACTTGATGCTGGCGGCATAGGAGTTGTAGCGAGATTTCAGGATACGCGCTCGGCAAAGGTTTTGGCGATCTCTTGCGATTGCCGCTTTTCAACGTTATATCTTCTCACAGTAGTTCTTCTTTGTTGTGACGTTAGATACCGTGGCTGCCACAGGATAATGATCTCAGTCGATGTTGGCTGCTCAGAAGGTTCGGACAGGGTTGGTTGGGTTGGGTTGGGTGGTTGGGTTGGGTTGGGTGGTTGTCCCCGCTTAGGAGGGACGAACTTAGACTTAGCTGATATTGTTCCACCTACTGTTTGCCATACTTATGACTGCGATATCTAATTGGAATTTTATCGATTTAATATATCGATTTAATCCCTATTGTCACTGAGGTTCCGGTCTGCACCTTCCTTAGCTAGCTCGTCCGCTCTGCAATTGCCTGGAATGTCCCTATCGCCCGGAATCCAGCACAGGGATACGTTGCACCTGACAGCGATCTCGTTAAGAGATCCGCGGCATTGCTTTACCAACTTGGATCGAATTATTGGCGATTCCAAGGCTTTTATTGCAGCTTGACTATCTATATAGAAAACAATAGCGCTGCACTCTATCGAGTTAATCGACAGCCAGGTCGCGGCTTCACAGACTGCTGAGACTTCTTCTTGAAAAACACTGCAGTGATCCGGCAGTCAAGTGGCAATGCAAATGTTCAAGACACTGGAGTAAATTCCCGCACCTGTGCCAGTCGTTGTCTTGGATCCGTCTGTGTAGATTTCTGTCGCAGATTCGTTTAAAATTTCTCCCGATTCCCAAGCACTTCTGATAGGAATCCTGTTTCTATATTTGACTGTGAAGTCCAGGTAGGGGATATAGAGTCTGAATTACTAGAAATAGTATGGCCGTTTGCGATGCTTGCGTGTCCCATATTTCCACGAAATCCACGAGCCAGTTGCAAGGATTCCCTAAGCCGCAATGCTGCTTTAGCCGCTATCAGCCTCCCAAAGATATCAACAGAAAGAAGATGAAGTAATGTTTCTAATGCAGCTGTAGGAGTATTTCTAAGGGCGCCCAAGTATTGCGATGTTGATTTTTTTTGTCCAGTGCCGTCCACCAGACTAGTACTCCGTACATAAGGATGGGTCTAACGATTGCAGTGTATATTCAGTGGACGACTCGGGGCTGGAGACCCCATTTTGGGCCCAGGGCTTTCCTACATGAATAGAGGGCAATCGAGGCCTTCCCAGCACGCTCCTGTAAATTTAGTTTCCAACTGAGTTTTCTATCTAGAATAACCCCCCAGTATCTGGCGTGATCTGCTAATTCCAATTCAATACCCTTGAGTTTTGGAGGAGTTATATGTGGTATTTTATACTTTTTGTGAACAATACGAGTTCAGTCTTCGACGGATTGACTCCCAGACCGACACTATCCGTCCACTTTGCTAATTTGTTTAGAGCAGACTCCATTAGGTCTCTAACTATAATAAGGATCTTCCCCGATATCGCTATGGTAATGATAACATTGAACCCCTCTTTACCCAAGGTGAGTATTTCATTCACTACCATGAATCACAATAGTGGTGATAGTACTCCACCTTGGGGGGTGCCCCTGAACAGCGACCTTCTGGTTAGACAGCACCCTAGCTCAGCATGGATAATCCTGCTTTTAAGTATATGCTCAATCCAATAGCAAAGGTAGTTGTCAACCTTCAAGTCAAGAAGTGCAGCAGATATAGCTTCTGTTTTGACATTGTTGAAAGCTCCTTCAATATCAAGGAAGGACACCATAGTGAAGTCCTTATTTTAAAAGGATTTCTCGATGATTCCTACCAACGAATGTAAAGCAGTCTCTACCGATTTTCCTTTGCGATATGCGTGTTGTTTTAATTAATTTAGTTCTAATATGTACGTCGATTAGCCTTTCCAAAGTCTTAAATAAAACGGAGGATAGGCTGATCGGACGGAAGTCTTTAGGGGATGCATGGGAGTCCTCACCGGCTTTCGGTATAAAGACAACGCCTTCTGGCACTGTAAATTGGGCTCTCATTTGGTTTTCTACAGAATGTACTGTTTTTGTTTTGCTACCAGGAAAATGGGTGTCCATTAGAAGCTCTAGAGTTTCCTTGCTAGACATAGTCAAGTTGCCGTCTGGTTTTTTAATGTAACTAGTAATAATTGGTGATTTGGATAAGATTTTCCTAATCCGGGAAGTATCACTAGTCTTTTCTATATTTTCACAGAAAAAATGCCAAACCTCTAGCTTAAATTTCCTAAGCCTGCTTTTGTAGAGATCCCAGTCAAGTGGGTTCCTAGAGCGCTTTGATTGATTAAAAAGCTTCTTACCTTCACGTCTAAGCCTACTTATTTAAGAATTCCACCACGGGGCTTACCCCCACTCTTGTGTCTACTGATCGGGCAGGCTTCACGTAAGGTTGAATTCATTGCTCATGTAATTACGTCCACCATCTGATCTACTTCAGATGGTGAATGCGGTTGGGCTAAAACATACCTGTTGAGATGACTTCTCAACTTTGCATTATAAGTATCCCAATCCGTTCTTCTTGGGTTCCTAAAGACAGATTTTGAGGGAGTATTGAAATCAATACCGAACTGTATAAAGCGGTGGCCAGAGAATAACACATCCCTAGATACCATCCAGTTCTTGACACTAATTTTAGGGGAATTCGTGACAAAGGTTACGTCTATGACTTCCTGCCTATTGTTAGTAATAAATGTGGGATCTGAGCCGTTATTACAAATTACGAGGTTAGTTTCCATTAAGTAATCAAATAGGTACCCACCGCGGATATAAGTATCGCTGCTGCGCATGCTACATGATGAGCGTTAACGTCGCTACCCGTGATAAGAGTGTGGTCTTCTTTTTCGGGTTGACTGATCACTTTGCGTATAATGTCTGCAGGCGTATATGCCTTCATCATAAGGCATATACGCAGAAGCGACCCACACTGGTTTCTCCCTGCCTCGTTCCAGACTGACACAGACAAAGTCAGAATCGCTGAAATTGGATAGAAGAAACAAATTAAAGTTGTTCTTGGCAAGAGTACAGGCCCTGGGTTTATCTAGTTCTTTAGCACAGAAAACCGTGTAATTCTTTGCCCTTAATCCCGCTATGCTATTGTCCCTTAGGATCCATGGTTTCTGGATGAGGGCAATATCCTCTCCGCTATCTTGTAAACGGAACAACAGATTAGCAGAAGCTGCTTTTGAATGGTGGAGGTTAATCAGTATCAACCGAAGCATTAGCGCTAATTGATGCAGACGCCTCTATTACTGTAGTGTTACAGTCCTCCGAATCAGAGGATTGATCACCACTACCTTGCTCCATGGGAAGCCCTAATCCAGCATCATCGAAAGATGCCAGGTCTTTTGACACTGTGGTGCTGCAACCCCCCGAAACAGAGAGTTGGTCACCACTGACCTGTTTAGCGTGAAGCTGTGACTGGGACGAATCAACCTGTTTCTCAGCTACGCCAGAAACCAGTTTTTCGTCCCTCTCGTAGACCTTGAGGTGGAGCGTCTCCAGCCTATAGAAGATCCTAAAATCTCTTGCAGCGAGGGGCTCAATAGACTCCGGGTTCAGTAGTATTGAAACCAATCGCCCAGCCTCATTTGGCTCCTCAGCTTTTATGACTTTCGAATTATGCGTCGGAATGCCAGGATTTTGGATCCCTATGAGCCGAAGAATGTCCTTCTGGTCACTAGGACCAAGAGGTATCCACACTCTAGCCCTCCGCCGAGTTGGAATTTCGGATTAAGAAACAGCCTTATTGCGCCAGGGTTCTGGTGTTTTTTACTGGACGATGGACGACCCGCTTCAGCAGGTCGTCTATTGGCAGACGTGATTACAGTTGCGACCTCCGAAACAGAGGTCGCCACCGAATCGGAATCTGTATCAGTAAGAAAGATGGTGTCGTCAGTATTATCATCAATACTTAATCTGTAAAGCTGTTTTTCCACCGTATTAGTGGCACACCTGGTACGTTCCGTCGTTGTCGTCATCAATTCTTGAGGCTTAGCCTCGGAAGGTTCGTCGATTTTTATACCCTATCCTAAGGGTATATTAAGTTTGACACATAGTTCGTGACATAGAGAAATAATCGAGATAGACCCTATAAAAGTATATATATTCATGATCAGTATCGATAGCGAAAGCGATTGAGCCATGTCCGTCCGTCACCATTTTTTGGGCCTTAAATTTTGAGCTAGGAGGATGAAATTTAATATCTGGGCTTTTGAGAAGATAAAATATTTAGGCACTTAGATTACCTACAATTCACCAATACAAAAGTTTTGGCCACGCCCACTCTTTGGAGTCGTTTTCATCAAAAAAAAATATTGATGAAATTTTACATGTAACATCCTCAAACGTTCGAAGTTATCAACGTAATTCAGTAAAGATAATGCAATACGGCCACGCCCACTTTATAGGGGCTCGATAGGATGGAGGATAGAGTATCATACGATCCATTCCAGACGGATTGTAGCTTTTCTGTATGTTTATACCCTATCCTAAGGGTATATTAAGTTTGATGCATAGTTTGTAACATAGAGAAATAATCGAGATATGCCCTATAAAGTATATATATGCATGATCAGTATCAATAGCGAAACTACGACAAGCCCGGCAAAAGCACTTGAAGGAGCCCGTTAGAGACTGATTTAACCCTCAGCCTTGCATTCTTGGGCACGGTCTGCTTTACGCAAGGTAAGTAGTCGAAGAAGACGAGAGACATGCCTTACGTCGATCACAATATGATCAATTTGGTTGACCCTTTGATGATCAGGAGACCACCATGTCCACTTGTGGCTATTGAGATGAGTAAACCGTGTGCTTGCTTGCTATAGTGACATTTCGCTTCGCAGCGAAGTCAATAAGCGTAAGGCCGTTTTCGCAGGTTTTGTTGTGGCATTAAAATCGCCTAGAACGATTTTAATGTCATATTTAGGACACTGTTCGCAAGTTTTGTAGAGGAGCTCGTAGAAACATTCTTTGGTGGCGCCGTTCTTGTCTTCTGTGGGGGCATGAGCGCATATAAGGCTAATGTTGGCGAATTTAAGCTTGATGCGCATTGTGATAAGTCGCTCGCCCTCGTGTCGAAAGCACAAGACTGCTTGCCTAAATCTGCCGCTTATGACAAATCAGCATCCGAATAAACGCTGTTTCTGCTCTCTACAGCATTCACCGTAATAGATGTCACAGTTTTTCATTCATTTTTTGCCCGGCCCATCCCATCGCACTTCTTGGATGGCGGTGATATCTGCCTTATAGCAGTCTACGGCCCCTGCTAATTCTTCGGCTGCACGCGGTCTGTTAAGGGTCCGAACATGCCACATGCAGATCCGAAGGTCGTTGTCCATATTTGGATTGCTGGGGTCGTCAACAGTAAAATCGTCCTTATCCGAAGCTTGTTTGGGTTTCAGAACTAAGTATTTTTTTCCGTGGTTGGAAAGTTACCCAACCTGGAGGACCAGTTCCCTTTTATACCCCTGGATGAGTGGTCGATTTTTCCGGAGTGAGTAATCCACTTCGGGGATATGAGTGCTGCCGTTGCCCAATAAATTGTTCTTCTGCCACCAACTCTTTTCCAACACCCTGTCTCAGTGTGGGATAGGGATTACACTTGGCCTGACTGGAACTGTGGACGTCACAGTTGATTCCATCTAGAGAATTCGTCCGCTGCCGTCCAGATCAAGAGGAAGTGCCTTAGTGAGAGAAGACTCCTCCCCTCTCTTGCGTTTGCGCAATCTCCAGTCGAGGTAGTAGCCACCCAGTAGCCACCAACGTGGAGGTGTAGGGTAGGAGGAGCTAAGGTGAGAATGCTTGTGTTCCCATATGTACCAAAATATTAATTTTGATCAAATTCCGTTTTCGAGAAAATTAATTTTCATAGATATTGGCCTTAAGTAAAGTACCCTTTAATTTGAGGTTACAATGCCAAATTCTGATTTATTTAATTTTTCTTATTTTATTTGATCATCAATAACAAACACAGTAGGAATATAATCCTTATTGAAATAGTGTTGTTCACATTTTTTTAGATAAGGTGATAAGGTTACTGCATACATACACATTTATAAAGCAAGTAACTCCAAGCTTATATTAAAAGAAAAGATAAAAAAAACGAAAAAAATTCATAAGCTGAAAATGTATTTAAATTTAAATTTAAATTATACACAGACTTCAATTCTCTAAATATCAGCACAAAAATCAGATTCGTCTCCGAATTGTGACCCTACAGAGGTTTAAAGTAAATGCGTTCAAATCCACTGGTGATCACAATTGATGGCTACAACTGTCACATGGGCGCAGCCACCTTAGACAATATTGTGTCAAAAACTGACGAAATGTGGAGGGGATGCTGTGTCCAATAAACAACTACCAAAAATATTCTTTGATTCGTGGTGAATCTGTTAAAAGTACGTTACATTTAAAATAATTAAATTTAAAATGTAACGTATGTTTTAAATCATTTATACTAAATATTGAGTATTAGGACATGCGTGGGATAGCTGAAACTAATTTTGTATGTAGATGATGCTATTAATTAACAGGGATTGTGGAAGTTTTGAGATTTCTATGTGAAAAAAGTGAAAGAACCACTTTCTCCTTATGTGCATAATTTATACATATATTTTTAAGAAAGTGGGCGCCGTGGCTCTAGTGGTTAGTGCGTTGGACTACGGAGCGGGGGGTTCCAGGTCAAATCCCCAGACAACACCTAATATTTTTTTCACCGCCACACTTCTCGTGAGCGTCTGACAAACATCCGAGAATAAAACTGTCTTGATAAACCTTCTCCAAACAAAAATTGCTCTTCGGATATGGCATTAAACAGAAGGCCCCTTCCATTCGTGTAAAGAAAATAAAACACGCAACACGAATGGCTGTGAGAAGCTAGGCCTTGGGTCCATGGACTTGTAGTGCCAAAAATTGTTATTTTTTATTTATTTGAATTTTTTAGAAAACATTTCTACAAAAGTCAATAAGCAAATTGGTGAAACACCAATCCAATCCAGTACGAAACATACAGAAAAGCTACAATCCGTCTGGAACGGATCGTATGATACCCTATCCTCCTCTCTATAAAGTGGGCGTGGCCAAATTGCATTTTGTACTCAAATATAGCTATAATGTCGAACGTTTGAGGATGTTGCATGTAAAATTTTATCAAAATCGGTTTTTTGCTGAAAACGCCCCCAAAAAGTGGGCGTGACCAAAATTGTTCTATGGGTGAATTGTAGGGAATCTGTATACCTAAATATTTGGTCTTAAGAAAATTTTTCGGTTTCATATAATTTAGTGAAGTTATAAAAAAGTAGGCGTGGCAATGGGCGGATGTAAAAAAAATTTACACTTGTACTGTATCTTTTTCTCAGAAGCCCAGATATGAAATTTCAGCGTCCTAGTTAAAAATTTAAGGCCCAAAAATCGGTTTTGTGATGAAAACGCCCCCAAAAAGTGGGCGTGGCCAAAACTTTTGTATGGGTGGATTGTAGGGAATCTGAATGCCTAAATATTTGGTCTTAACAAAATTTTTCGGTTTCATATAATTTAGTGAAGTTATGAAAAAGTGGGCGTGGCAGTGGGCGGATTTAAAAAATTTTTACACTTGTACTGTATCTTTTTCTCAGAAGCCCAGATATGAAATTTCATCGTCCTAGCTCAAAATTTAAGGCCCAAAAAGCGGTGACATACGGACGGACGGACGGACGGACGGACGGACGGACGGTCATCGCTCAATCGATTTCGCTATTGATGCTGATCACGAATATATATACTTTATAGGGTCTATCTCGATTATTTCTCTATGTTACAAACTATGTGTCAAACTTAATATACCCTTAGGATAGGGTATAAACATAAATTTCATACAAAAGTACTATAATAACACAACAAAATAAGAATTACATAAATAAAATAAGTAAAAAACGAAAATATCCATTTGCAATAATTTCATAGTTACATTATGCCAATATCTTTATTTACGTAAGACACATTTCATTTCTTTATAAAAAAAGATATTGGTTTAACATCCTAAACTCCTCACTGCACTTCCAAACATACCCGCGGCGGTGCACTGTCTTGTTTACATTGTTTCACTAAAATTTCAGAGTGCTATGTACATCTCTTAAACAGAAAAAGTGCAACAACATCTGAGTACAGATTTGAATTCAGTGCAATAAGTCGTATCGAGTGGCATAAAAAACATACAGAAAAGCTACAATCCGTCTGGAACGGATCGTCTGATACCCTATCCTCCTCTATATAAAGTGGGCGTGGCCAAATTGCATTTTGTACTCAAATATGGCTATAACCTCGAACGTTTGAGGATGTTACATGTAAAATTATATCAAAATCGGTTTTTTGATGAAAACGCCCCCAAAAAGTGGGCGTGGCCAAAACTCTCGTATGAGTGGATTGTAGGGAATCTGAATACCTAAATATTTGGACTTAACAAAATTTTTCGGTTTCATATAATTTAGTGAAGTTATAAAAAATAAGCGGTATATTAAGTTTGACACATAGTTTGTAACATAGAGAAATAATCGAGATAGACCCTATAAAGTATATATATTCGTCATCAGCATCAATAGCGAAATCGATTGAGCGATGACCGTCCGTCCATCCGTCCGTCCATATGCCACCGCTTTTTGGGCCTTAAATTTTGAGCTAGGACGATGAAATTTCATATCTGGGCTTTTGAGAAAAAGATACAGTACAAGTGTAAACATTTTTTAAATCCGCCCACTTTTTCTTAACTTCATTAAATTATATGAAACCGAAAAATTTTGTTAAGACCAAATATTTAGGCATTCAGACTCCCTACAATCCACTCATACAAAAGTTTTGTCCACGTCCACTTTTTGGGGGCGTTTTCATTATAAAACCGATTTTTGGGCCTTAAATTTTTAACTAGGACGCTGAAATTTGATATCTGGGCTTCTGAGATACAGTAGAAGTGTAAATTTTTTTTACATCCGCCCACTGCCGCGCCTACTTTTTTATAACTTCACTAAATTATATCAAACCGAAAAATTTTGTTAATACAAAATATTTTGGTATTCAGATTCCCTACAATTCACCCATAGAACAGTTTTGGCCACGCCCACTTTTTGGGGGCGTTTTAATCAAAAAACCGATTTTGATAAAATTTTACATGTAAAAAAAACCTCAAACGTTCGAGGTTATAGCCATATATGAGTACAAAATGCAATTTGGAAACGCCCACTTTATAGAGAGGATAGGGTATCAGACGATCCGTTCCAGACGGATTGTAGCTTTTCTGTATGTTTAGTTTAAATTTGCGAAAATGTTAAAATATTATTCTATGATCGTGTAGAATTCAAATTTATAATAGAAAATAGTTTAGAAAATGTGTTAAAATTAAAAGAAAAGTGAAAAAACCTTGTTCGAGTAATATAGCCCACCGTAGGTTTTGACGAAGTGAGCCCGTTCCATATTTAACACATCATTGCACTTGAACTTTAATGTGTCTGCCCTATCCTAAGTGTATATTAAGTTTGACACATAGTTTGTAATATACAGAAATATTCGAGATAGACCCTATAAAATATATACATTCGTGATCAGCATAAATAGCGAAATCGATTAAGCATTCCCACATTTGGGGGCGTTTTCATCAAAAAACCGATTTTGATGAAATGTTACATGTAACATCCTCAAACGTTCGATGTTATAGCCATAGTTGAGTACAAAATGCGATTTGGCCACGCCCACTTTATAGAAAGGAGGATAGGGTATCATACGATCCATTCCAGATGGATAGTAGTTTTTTATGTCTGTTTCTACCATATCCTAAGGGCATATTAAGTTTGATACATAGTTTGTAACATAGAGAAATAATCGGGATAGACCCTATAAAGTATATATATTCGTGATCAGCATCAATAGCGAAATCGAATTGAGCGATGGCCGTCCGTCCGTATGTTACCGCTTTTTGGGCCTTACATTTTGAGCTAGGACGATGAAATTTCATATCTGGGCTTCTGACAAAAAGATACAGTACAAGTGTAAAAATTTTTTAAATCCGCTCACTGCTACGCCTACTTTTTCATAACTTCACTAAATTATATGAAACCGAAAAATTTTGTTAAGACCAAATATTTAGGCATTCAGATTCCCTACAATCCACCCATACAAAAGTTTTGGCCACGCCCACTTGTTAGGGGCGTTTTCGTCACGAAACCGATTTTTGGGCCTTACATTTTTAACTATGACGCTGAAATTTCATATCTGGGCTTCTGAGAAAAAGATACAGTACAAATGTAAAAGTTTTTTAAATCCGCCCACTGCTGCGCCCACTTTTTCATAACTTCACCAAATTATGTGAAACCGAAAAATTTTGTTAAGACCAAATTTTTAGGTATTCAGATTCCCTACAATCGACTCATACAAAAGTTTTGGCCACGCCCATATTTGGGGGGGGCCTTTTTATACAAAACCGATATTTAGGCCTTAAATTTTTAACTGGGACGCTGAAATTTCATATCTGGGCTTCTGAGAAAAAGATACAGTACAAGTGTAAACATTTTTTAAATCCGCCCACTGCCATGCCCATTTTTTCATAACTTCACTAAATTATGTGAAACCGAAAAATTTTGTTAAGACCAAATTTTTAGGTATTCCGATTCCCTACAATTCACTTATAGAACAGTTTTGGCCACGCCCGCTTTTTGGGGGCGTTTTCATCAAAAAACCGTAATGTCAAAAAACGTGAATGTCAAACGTTCGACGTTATAGCCATATTGGAGTACAAAATGCAATTTGGCGACGCCCACTTAATAGAAAAGAGGATAGGGTATCTACGATCCGTTCCAGACAAATTGCAGCTTTTCTGTACGTTTTTGTTATGTTATTGTTTTTCTTTGGAGGATAAAATGGCTTCGAAATCTAAACAACCACCAAAAATATGACAGACGGGGCCAAGGAAGACATGAAAAAAGCAATTTCTGCCCTGGTTAACACTAGGTGGGCCATATTATCCGCACTTTTTTAAAAAGTGCACTTACTCTACACGTATTCACCGATACGAACGAAAGAGAGGATTAGGCTCCGCCCATTTGCGTGTTTCTCGGGAAGTGATGGAAAGTTGACTATCTAATATTGTTAATTTATGGCCAGTAGTCGAGTATACAAATAGACAGACATACAGAACTGGTGTACTCAGTTATTGGAATACTCCATTATAGTAATGTCAAATCTCGACTTTGATTATTTTTGCGAAACTAATACTTTCCCTATAGTTATTCATACATTGTAGGTACAAATAAAACGAGGGCGTCACACGGAAACGGGATTATTACTACCCTTTTAATGTTAAGACACAGCGCGAGTGTTAGGGAAATTAGGAAGAGAAGAAGATAGGAGATACTGATGGACGTTGGTTTTAAATGTTTGTGGATTATAATGCGAGGAAAAAATAGAGCTTGGTAGAGCATTCCACATTCGTGTTGTACGGTTTAGGAAAGAATCTCTATACTTGACGATACGTCCGAAGATAGGCTTGAGGGTATACTGATGAGCATTCAAAGCGTGACGGGTATTGCGAGAAAATTGTTGAAGGGGCGGAATGCAGCTGGCTATTTCGCTGGAGCACTGTTTATGAAAAAAGCGATAGAATAAGGAAAGGCAAGAGACATTTCTGCGATGTTGAAGCGAGTCAATAGACTTCGCTATACTTCTGTTCCCTATTAGTTTTAACGCGCTATTTTGGATTCTATCCAGCAGGTGCAAAGAGGTCTTAGGAGCACCATTTTTTTTTTTTTTTTTTTTTTTTTTTTTTTTTCCGTAGGAAGGTGGGAATCTTTTAAAGACGAAACTGAGCCCGTACTCAGTAACAGTGTGGGATTTCCACCCACTAAACCCACCTCCCCTTCTACCCCTGGTCCTCGCGGCACTGCCGTCAAGCATTTCATCGCGAGGGGGGACTTCAGCCTTATGTGCTCGGCTCATACAGGTTAGCAGCCTGCTGCGCTGCGTTTCGTTGCTGCTCCTGCCTTCGCTGCTCTTTCATTATTGTAGTCACAGTGTCGTTAACTGCGTCCCAAGCCTCTTCGCTGCTCGTCATCTGTCTGGTGAAGTTGTCTGGGGTTAAGTCCTCGCCCAATTGGTTTACCAGCAGGTGCCGTTCTACGTAGTAACGTGGGCAGTGGAACATGATGTGTTCCGCATCCTCCACTACTCCCGTGCACGTTGGACAATAGGGGTTGTCTTCGTGTCCAAATCTATGCAGGTAGGCTCTGAAGCATCCATGGCCCGTAAGCATCTGGGTGAGGTAGAAGTTCAGCTCCCCATGCTTCCTATTAATCCAGGCGTCTATATTGGGTATCAATCTCTGCGTCCACCTGCCTTTGTCAGAGTGACACCATCTCTCCTGCCATTCTTCCAGACTTGTCCTTGGTCCTTGTCCTTCAGTATTGCTTCTAATCGTTGCTGTTGCCGTTGTCCTGCTGGCACGGTATTTCTGTTGCGCTTCTTTTGCAAGAAGGTCTATTGGTACCATGCCAGCCACTACACATGCCGCGTCGTAGGAAGTTGTTCGGAAGGCGCTGCATACTCTCAGCGCGTTGCTTCTGTAGACTGCCTCAGTCTTCTTTCTGTATGCTTTTGTTTTCACGGCACTAGCCCATATCTGGGAACCGTAGAGCATTATTGATGAGGCAACTCTTGCTAAGAGTAATCGCTTCTTATGTTTTGGTCCCCCGATATTCGGCATTATCCTTGATAGGGCAGCCGTTGCCTTTGCTGCCTTTTCAGCTGCATACTGCAGATGCTGCTTATAGGTTAACCTTGCATCTAAGGTAATGCCAAGGTATTTCAGCTCTGGTTTGGAAGCTATGACGTGATCGCCCACGGTTACCCTTATAGTCTCCATGACTCGCCTGCTGCTGATGAGCACTACTTCAGTCTTTTCTTCTGCAAGTTGTAGGCCCATGCGTACTAGCCAGTCCTGGACCATCCCAATAGCTTCATTGCAGTCATGCTCCAACTCCTCAAGGTGTTTGTTTACTACAACGATCGCTATATCATCGGCGAAACCAATTATTTTCGAAGACCTCGGGGTTCGAAGTCTGAGGACGCCATCATACATTAAGTTCCACAGTAGCGGACCTAATACGGAGCCTTGGGGAACGCCGCCTGTGACGTTATACTGCCTCGTTCCATCGTCGGTGTCGTAAAGCAGTATTCTATTTCTAAAATAGTCCGTCATTATCCTCTGCAGGTATTCTGGTACTCTCTTGGCGGTAAGTGCTCGCAAGATGTTTCTCCAGTTTGCGGTGTTGAAGGCGTTCTTTACATCCAGCGTGATGATTGCGCAGTACTGTTTGCTCCCGCCCTTCCATCGTCTTCCTTCTATGGCTTTTGACGCGGTATTCACGACTTCGTCGATAGCGTCGATCGTAGACCGTGTCTTACGGAAACCGTACTGGTGAGCTGCAAGGCCTCCTGCCTCATCGATTGCACTCTCCAACCTGTCACTTATGACGCGTTCCAGTATTTTGCCCATTGTGTCCAGCATGCATAGAGGCCTATACGATGAGGGATTCTGTGGTAGTTTACTACCTTTTGGCAGGAGGACCAGTCTTTGTTTTTTCCACTGGTCGGGGAATACTCCTTCTTTTAGGCAAGTGTTATACATATCTGCGAAGATGTGTGGGCGCCAATTGATTGCTGCTTTTAAGGCAATGTTAGGGATTCCATCAACACCAGGCGCCTTTCGGTCCTTGATTTTTGCGCAGACTTGCAGGACTTCTTCAGCGGTGACGAGGGGTATTGTTAACGCTCCCGTCGTATTTACTCTCTCCGTTTGTACCTCCATTTCTTGTTGTTGTGGGAAGAGTACAGCCACTACGTTTTCGAGAAACACTGTGGATGTAGGCGCGGGTTTTCGGCCACCCTTCAGCTTCATCATCACCACTTGGTAGGCTTTTCCCCACGGATTTTGGTCGGCTTCGTTGCACAGTTCGATGAAGCTTCTCTTTTTACTGTCTTTAATTGCAGTTTTTAGATTTCTCCGGGCGGTTATGAATCTCTCATGTAGTTCTCCATGGCTGCTGTGTTCTCTGGACCGCTGGTACAATCTGCGCGACCTGTGGCACTCTGCGCGCAGTCTGGCGATTTCGTCGTTCCACCAGTATACTGGAGGTCGCCGCGCGCTTGTTGTTTTCTTTTGCATAGATGCGTCACAGGCGCGTGTCAATCCTCTTCTGAGCTGCTTCGCCTTGTCGGCGGCTGGTCCACTAAGGGATACATCTTCCATCATCAGCTGAAGTACTTCGACGTCCAGAGTATGTGGTTTCCATCCTCTTTTCCGCGGCTGCCTTCTCTGCTCTCTTCTATTTTCAATGGGGCTGGGTCGTAGCTGGAACTTGATGGCCTGGTGGTCACTGTGCGTATACATAGTGCATACTTTCCACGCAGCATTCCTTGCCAAACACGTGCTCATAAAAGTAATGTCTATTATTGACCCTCTTCCGTTTTTGCTGAAAGTCAGCTCGCTCCCGGAATTCACGAGAACTATGTCCAACGATGCAAATGCCTCCAGGAGTGTTCTTCCTCTGGCGTTTGTGGTACGTGAACCCCATTCTACCGCCCACGCATTAAAATCGCCTGCAATGACGACGCGGTTTCTTCCTCTTGCGGTGGTTGCAATGTTGTCAACTATTTGCTCAAATTGTTCTTGTGTAATGCTGGGAGGAGCATAGCAGCTAAAGAAGTAGACGTCATTTACTTTGGCCCACACGAATCCTGCCTGGTGCGTTGTCATTTTTTCTTCGAATGCTCGTTGGCCGCATATCCATATCGCTGCTTTACCTGAAGAGTCCGCTGTCCACACACTCTCATTAAGCTGCTTGTAGGGCTCGCTGAGTATTGCGATATCCGCATCGTACTCTCGGACCATCTGTGTAAGTAGGTCCTGAGCTGCCTCGCAATGGTTGAGGTTAAGTTGGATAACCTTCATGTTCGCTTCTGGGAAGCATTCAGCGCGAGCTGGAATGCAGGGCATCTTATGCTTCCAGTACTGTGCTTGGCGCTATGCCCACTTCCTTTACAGAGCATACATTCCGGCTCTAGGGAGCAATCCTTTGCCTTGTGTCCCTTTCCACCGCATCTGTAGCAGTGTTCGGACCGATCTTCGCTTTTGCAGTCCATTGCGCGGTGGCCATACCCGAGGCACCGGTAACATCTTTTCAGATCCGGTTTTTCTCTTAATCGGCAATTTACCCACCCGATTCTGGCTTTTCCTGCAGATAGCGCTTTGTTGGCGATGCTTGCTGGCAGGCTTACTACTGCAGTCTGCGTCCCAGCATAAGTTTTCCTCATGGACTTTATTGCAGTTTCCGGTATTGGCTTTTGCAATTCGAACTGCTCTGAGAGGGCTAGAGCGACTTCTTCCTTGGTGGTGATTTCATCAAGATCCTTCACCTCTATTAAGACCTCATGTGTCATCGTTTTGACTTTGGCCTTTGTTTCCAAAATCTTTTCCACTTGTTGCTGGAAGTCCGAAGTTTGGGCATCTGCTGTTTTCTTCAGCTGCAGCAATAATTCTCCTTTCATGGTCTTCCGGACGTGGTCGACATTTTCTCCTAGCTCTTTTAGTGAGGGGTCGGTTTTCACTTTCCTCAGCATGTCCGCGTAGGAAAGATCTCCTGTTGCCTTTATTACAATCGCATCGGGTCGGGTTGGCTTCCTTCTCTGTCTTTCACGTCCCTTCACCTGCGTCCATTCCTGCTTCTTTGCTAGCCCTTGACTTTTCGTCGTTTTTTGTTGTTGATCTAAATTCGAAGATCCTCCATCCACCTCTGTCTCCGGTTTTTTCCTTTTTGGCTCAGGCAAGTGCCGTTTTTGCGGGCTCGCTTGCCTTTTCGGCTTGGGAGTCGTGTCCCTCCTCCTTTTATTGGTGGGTGTTGCCTGCTTTCCGGGATTCTGGGCAGGACTCCGCCCGGGCCCGCTAGCGTTATCCTTCCCAATCCTAAAGGTCGCACTGCAGCTCTTTTCCTCCGTTTGGGTACTTTGGGACGAGAGATCATTTTTGACTCCGATCGTCCTCTTGCTTATTTCCTGTTTCTCCGCTGTTTTATAGTGGGTCCGAATTGAACTAACCAGTCTCCTAATTTCATGATGCACGTTATTTTTTCCCTGGATGAAATCCATCAGCTCGGTGATCTTGCTGCCGAGGATTCTCATAGCATCACTCTCCCGATTTTGTTTATTCAGGCTGGGGCTTGTATCCGTCTTCCTCTCTGCTTCAGTGGATTTTTCCGTGCTTTTGGAAGTGCTGGGACCAGTGGGTTCGGTACTATACTGTTTCTCCACTGGTGTTGGCTTTTCCGGCGATCTGGAAACTAGCGAACTTCTCCTAAATGGGGGTGCTACTGCTAAAACAGTGAGCTCCCCTTCTCCTTGTAAATAATGTTTTTTTTGATTTTTTATTAAATTTTCTGTGTTTTTTTCTGGTGTTTGATTTTTTTGTTGTATCATCTCTCTTGGGTCCCCACTCAAAGCCGCTATCTCCGTCCGAATGTGTATTCACCTCTATGATCCCATGGTTATCTATGCAGGCAGGGAGGCCATGCGAGGGTTGACACAGGACCTTATGGGTGCCTGTGCCAGAGCCAGATCGGTGCTAATCAGGAATGTTACATCTGAACATACACCACCAACTTAACGGCGACGTGACGAAGAACGTACTTTGAGGCCTGCCAAGGTTTTAACGGGACGGGGGCGGTTGCAGCATTGGCCTGAGAGCCGTTTCAACCAGATTTCACTCCAGCTTACTAAGGTAACAGAATACTACAACCGTCAGCCCACAGCATTCAAATCCAATCGTTGTTCCGGTATACCGTAATTAAGACCTTACCGGGCTCGGTCTTAATGTCTAACATGTAGACTTCAATTGTAGCTTCGTTTGCCGACTTTGTCTACGCGAGTTCCCCCGTTGCCACTCCTTGGAGTAGGGGGCACCTATTTGCGGACGGCGCCGACTCGTCCTGTCGCAAAGAATTCATAAGGTTTTTGAGACGTTTTCAGCCTCACCCTCCTTCTCTGCCGCTTTTGGTCGGGGACTGCTTATTTGTTATTCGCAGCTAACCTGACGTTACAGGCCATTCAGCGATCCGCCACCTGCTGACCCCCACAGTAGCCTAAGCTCGGCCCTGTGTTAGGAGCACCATTGTACTCGAGCTTAGGGCGGATGTATGCATTATATATTGTAGCCAGATCAGAGGGGTAAAGAAATTCTTGCATCGTTCCAGGAATCCTAGACATTTCGCAGCGTTCTTAGCGGTTTCGAATATGAGGTCATTCCAACGCAGATGGTCGCTAACACAAATACCGAGAATGGAAAGTTTTTCGATTTCGACGATTCAAGTGCCATTCATTGATAATGGCAAAGGGTTTAGGTTACGCTTAAGCGACAACTGACAGCATTGGGTTTTTTGAAGCATTAAATTCCACTGTGTTGTTAATACCCCATTTAATTATGCAAGATCGGAATTTAATGAGCTTAACATACGCTGCCGTTCCAATTCCACGGACGAAGAGCAGGGACGTTAGTTTAGGAATGAATATGAGAAGCTGAGGGTGCTGTCGTCAGCGAAGGAATGTATTGGATTAGAAGTAGCAGACAAGAGATCGTTTATGAAAATAAGAAAGAGAGTCGGAGACAAAACGGAGCCTTGGGGGACGCCAGCATTCATGTGGTGGATTGCAGACTTGAAACCATCCAAAACAACTTGAATTGAACTTTCCGAAAGGTAGTTTGTAATCCATTGAAGAAGAGATTCATCGATGCCCAATGCACGCATTTTCAACAAAAGAGCTTGATGCCAAACTCTGTCAAATGCCTTTGAAATATCAAGCGCAACAATCTTACATTCACCAGAATGATGTAGAGAGTGGTTCCACTTTTCGGTGAGATATATCATCAAATCACCAGTGGACCTTTTGCTACGAAAACCATACTGACGGTCATTAAGGAGCTTTCGTGATTTAAGATATTTCATAAGCTAACGATTTATCAGCGTTTCCATGACCTTGGAGAGAAGGGACGTAAGTGCAATGGGTCGATAGTTGGAGGGAGAAGAAGATTCGCCTTTTTTAGGGACGGGTTGGACAAATGCTGTTTTCCCTCTACTCGGGAAGAGTCCAGAAGGGTAGGATAGATGAAAAAGCTTACGCAGTGGTTTTGCCAGCGTGGAAGAACACCTCTTCAGAATAATGGGTGAGATACCATCTGGACTAGCGGATTTGTTTATGTTAAGATGTTTAAATACTCTTGCTACTGTACGAGTGCGAAAGTCCAAAGAGCTGACAGATGGAGTGTCATTGTGAACGAGCGTTGGGGTGGAAGATGAGGCACAATTTTTTATATTTTTGACGAACGACCAAAAATTTCTGCCACCTTTGTGTAGAATCTTCTGCCTTAATTTTTGGTCGAAGGTGAATTTTACACGGCGAATTAGAGCATTGCAATCATTTCTGGCTCGTTTAAATATATTTCGGTTTTCCTCTGTTGGGTCGGTCTTAAAAGACCGAAATCTTAGCTCCCACAACCTGATAGCCTCTTTGCAGCTCGAGTCATACCACGGGTTTTACGGGAATAAAGGATTTCATGCCGAGGAGGATAATGTTAACGTCATTATCGAGGAAACATAACGACCAGTTAAAACTCCTAAAGAAGCTGTTCATGCAGTCCCAGTTGGCTTTCTCGTACTGCCAAACTAATCTTTTAGGAGTTTTTTCTTTAATTGTGTGGTTAAGGTACGAAAAATTAGCCGATACGACACAGTGGTCTGACGAACCTAGAGGCGATAATACGTTTATGCTGTATTTATCGGGGTGGGAGCGAAGGAACAAGTCCAGAGTATTGGCGGCGTGACTGTCAATGTCGGGTAGCCGTGTGGGCTCATTCACAAGTTGGGTCAAATTATTTACCTCAGCAAAGATTTCAACATATCTTCCTTCGGGTGTTGTCTAACCAGAATGTCGAAGCCAACCAGAATTGAAATCGCCCGCAATGACGATCTCAGTATGAGGGTAATGGGAAACAATTCTTAAGATGGAGTCAGATAGCTCATCAAACTCATTACAAGTAGAATAGCTGTCAAAGTTGGGGCTTCTATAAATAAAACAGTAGTGGATAATTTGCCTACGGACACTGATTTTTAACCACATAATTTGCTTACGGACACTGATTTTTAACAACCTGAAGTTAAATTCCGGATTGGAACAGGAGCCATATTGTGGTTGAATTTGGTAGGCTACATCACTACGGATAGAAATGCGAGACCGCGGTGAGAGAAGAATAAAGGCAGCAGGCTATATCCAGGAAGGTTCAAATCTGAATAATAGTTAATTTTCCAAAACAAATTGCCGTAGGTGGCATGCCCGCACAACAATATGCTTTGGTCCACCAACAAAATAAACACGCTATTCGTCTGGTGCTACTTTATCATAAGCATTGCCATCGACCGCATGAGAGAAGAAAACATACGGCAAATGCAATGAATACGATCCAGCAGCAGTCGCTGAGATGGAGAGGAGAGCGGGGGAAGACCCGGCTGCACACTTCACTGTGCACTGAATAATAATCGTTGCACGCGCGATGGGAACTGTTTATCAATTGCTTTTTTTTTTTTTTGTTGCTTTTAATTAGAAATATTTTGGGTGGGAGGCTAGTTTTTTTTTTTTTTAGAATTTAATATTTATTGCTATTTGTTTTAGTTTTGGGGTTTTTTTTTTTTTTTTGTGGGTAAAACAATTAAAAAGCGTGCGCGCACCGCGCGAGCCAATCGGTAACTCAATTGCTCATATGCTATATTTGTGTATGTACATACACATCCTTGTCCTTAATCTCCCTTTAGTAACGATAAATCCTAAAAAGCAGTTTACAAAATAAATAAAACAATAAAATATTGCGTAATTAGGATCTATAAGCAAAATCTTATTTTTATTATCTCCAGGCTATTTATACAGGTGCTATTTTATCTGGAGAATATGTGTACTGGCAGTATTGTTGGGAAAAGTTTCTTACACTTCAGCAAACACCAGGAAATTTAACTGAGCGAATGCAACTTGTTCGCGCACTTGGCAGGACAAAAGATGTTTGGCTTCAAAATCGACTTCTCTCACATATCACAATGCTTCCAACCACTGAAGTAGTGGAAGTACTTCAGTCAATAGCTGGAACTCCTGTAGGAGGGGCAATCGCATGTCGCTTCTTACAGGCCAACTGGTTCGATCTACAGACTAGACTGGGTGAAGGAACAGTTAGTTTTGCCAAAGTAATTTCGATTATTACGCAGTATGGAGCCACTAATTTTGACTACGATGAGGTAAATTTTCACACCATCCTGAATCGATAGAACCGTATTGACATTTTAATTAAAATCAGATAAAATAGTAAACATTTATTAAGTATTACAGATTAATCTCTTTTATCTAGAACAGAACTCTTTTAAGTAAATACAAATGTTTGTTCTTTTATTTAACTTTTTTTTTTAACCTCCAATATCCGTAAAAATCGATTATTCGGAACTAGCTTGGTACCGATTACTCCGGATAAAAGAGGTTTATCTGTATATGTCCATCGCTCCTTGGCACTGATAGTGGCGCAACTAAAAAAACAAATTAACTTTTATTGAATAAGACATATTTGCTTTGTTGTTTTGTATTATTACAAATTCACTTTATTCTTTATTACAATAATTAGCCAACCAGACCCAAATCGAACCGGAAACACGTTTCGATCACCCGCATTCAGTTGTCAACAGCTGTCATCTCTCATCGGCTCGATTGTGTGGGAGGGTTGACCCATACGCGACTGTCGCATGACGTCACATTACCCCCCTCTCATGCTTGAGACTCCGGATCAAGTTGGTGGAACTACTTTAAGCGATTAAAGTGCACTATTTTCTCGGTTCTTCCTTTTTGTATGCGATAAACAACGTCAGAGATCTTCTGTCGCACCTTATAGGGACCATCCCAAAACGACTGCAGCTGGGCTTTAACCCTTTTTCCTTTTTGGACTGTGCAGCAAAACTAGGGTCCCTGGATCGAATACTTCCCTAGTACTCTTCAAGTCATAACGATGCTTTATTTTACGACTGCCACATTCTAGTTTGTATCGCACCAGTTTATGCAGCTCCGTTCTGTAGACCCTGGTCACTGTGGATCTGCATTGGAACCTCGTGGCGTGCAAATACATCGGTAAGCAGACGATCCGCAATGGTCTCACTAGTTTGGTCCGGTATAGCGAAGCATTCCGGCCATTTTGAAAAATAGTCCATGCAGCACAGGATATAACGATTTTCAGCGTCCGTTCGAGGAAGTGGACCCAAAATATCCACTGCAATGCGTTCGAATGGAGAGCCAATGTTGTACACTTGTAGTGGTGCTACCCGACGAGGGCATGGCTTTTTTCTTGCTTGACAGATCCTACAGCACTTGCACCATATACGCACATCCTCGGTAGACCCTATCCAATAGAAGAAACTCGGAATTTTTTTTTTAGCGTCTTTCTTACGCCAAAGTGACCTACGGACGGGCTGTCGTGGACCATTGAGAGAACATGGTAGTGGAGCTGCTTCGGTACGACGGTTTGGTAAATGACATCGTTACGTTGAAAAAACTTTCGGCACAGAACACCGTTTCTAATGCACAGAGTGTCCCAGATGGCCCAGTACGACCTTACGATGGAATCTGCCTGCCGCAGTGTACCCAACTCAGGCTTGTGGTTCTGTGACACCCAATCTTTTACTACTCGTAATTGTTCATCCGCATCTTGGAGGCTTGCTATATCAGTTAACAATGTAGTATAAGCAACTTGCATGCAATCGCGTTCTTCCTTGTTGTCGCAGTGCCGGCAGGGCTGATCCGTGACACTTAACCGCAAAGTCGTATTCAGCGAGCTGTTCCAACCATCGGGCGAGTTGACCTTCGGGTTCTTTGAAATTAAGCAACCATTGTAAAGAAGAATGGTCGGTCCTGAGAGTAAAGTGCCGGCCAAGTAAATACGGTTTAAAATGTCTGACCGCTTTTATAACAGCAATAACTCCTTCCTCGTCACGCAGTAACTTATTTCTGCCTTGGAAAATGTTTTGCTGTAGAACTCGAGGGGGTGTTCCAATCCATTTTTTAATTTGGAAAGCGCAGCACCGCAGGCAAATTTGCTGGTATCAGTGTCCAGGATAAGTTCATCATCTGGCTCGGGTAAAGCCAAAGTGGGAGCGCTTGTTAAGCTGGATTTTAGTGTCTGGAAAGCTTCTTGGCATGCCGAGTCCCAGCAGAACGATTGATGTTTTTCGGTCAGCGCCGTGAGTGGTTTAGCTACTTGGGAAAACGATTTCACAAACCGGCGATAATAGGCCGCAAAACCCAAAAATGCCTGAACCTCCTTTCTGCATTTGGAACAGGCCAGGTAGATACAGCCTCGATTTTACTTGGATCCGGAGAGATGCCACGAGCAGAGATAACGTAGCCCAAAAATAAAACCTCGTTGCCGAAGAGACTACATTTCTGCGAAGCAATTTTCAGGCCGGCTTCCTTCAAACGGTTGCACACTAATTCCAGATTGGTTAATACTTCCTCGATAGTCCTTCCGTGAACCACCATATCATCTAAGTAGACCAGGCATTTGCCGTACAAGAGACCCTCGAGGACCTTTTCCATAAGCCGTTTAAAAGTGGCAGGGGCATTACATAGCCCGAACGGCATAACATTAAACTCCCAAAGGCCATGTCCGGTACTGAATGCGGTTTTTTCCTTGGACGAGTTGTATAGGTCAACTTGCCAATACCCAGATTTGGTGTCAAGTGTGGCGAACCATTTGACACCAGCTAAAGCATCGAGTAACGAATCAATTCTTGGCAGCGGATAAGAGTCTTTTTTGGTTAGGTCGTGCCGTCCTTTTAAAACGACCGGCGATGTCCAAGGACTACTTGACCTGCGGATTACGCCCTGCTGTTCCAGGATGCCACTAAATTTCGTTTGGACCACGGAAGACGTCTTGCGGCCTGCTTTATTGGGGTGGAAAAATTCGTGTCGATTTGGTGTTGCAGGACCCTCGTGCACCCCATTTCATCCGGCGATAATGCAAAGACCGTTCGAAATTCTGCGAGGAACTTTTCAACGCGTTCCTTCTGTTCCGAGGACAACTTATGTGAACAGCATGCTTGGTTTCGATGGTGGTAAAAAGCATTTTAAATGATGCCCCGCAGCGTGAAATGTGACTTTCGTTCGTAGTGACACCTTGCAATTTAATATCGGCATTCGGCATCCGAAGAACGTTGGATTTGAAGTTTATTACACATTTATGAGCAGCAAAGAAGTCGATTCCAAGGATGCAGTCTTGGTGTATGTCGGCAACGATCACGTTCATCTCGGCCACCAAAGTTGCGATGGTGAGACTGATGCTGATTGTTCCCAGTACGAGCGTACGATGCCCACAGACACCTTTTATAAAAGCGGACGACGGCTGAAGTTTAGAACGCAGAGCGGGACAGAGAGTTCTCGAGTGAATCACTGTATGTGTAGCGCCAGTATCCACCACCAGATTGTACTTAAAAGTTCTGATGCCTCTCTGTTAAAAATTATTCTTAATGTGAAAACTGTGTGGTTGCTTGGACCTGTGCTCTGTAGCAGCCTGCTGGCCGTTCAACTTAGTTGATAGCCTGAAAATTTGGAACCCCAGTAACTAGTTCAAACTCGAAATGTTCACCCACCTGAATATCCGGCGGTCCCGCGGCGGCAGTTTGAATCTTACGTGCGCGGAAGTAAAATTTTTTCTCCAGCTGAGGGGCAGTCGATGAAACCAAATTTTTTTTGTACGGTTATACAAATTGACAGTCCCAGAGTAACGAGCAGAATGGTGTTGTGGTTCTGTTTCTTGAGAATTCGTTTGTCGACCGAGCGGTTTCGAACATCTAGGGCTAAACATGTGTTCTCCGTCAGCCTTGCCCTTCTAAGCTGATGGGTTCCCATTTCCCGAAATTCCTCATCTTCCACTTGAACTATTGCGATGTTTGCAGCTCGACGTGCAGTTCGAGTAGCCATTCAACGGGACTCCATTTACAAGGCGATTTCTAGGGCATCATGAAGGGTTACAGGTTCATGTTCTCTCACTTTACATTGTAAATCTGCGTCGGCTATCCCATCGAGGAATTGCTGGATACACAAACTATCGAGAATGTCGCTTTTCCACCTCGGGTATGCTAGACACGCCAATCGTAGCACCTCGGGTGCAAATTCAACCAATTTTTCGCCGTGTATTTGCACCCTTGATCGAAAGAGACCATTTGCGTTCCCGGACAGCATTATAACACCAAAACGCCGTCGAAGTGGGACCACCAGCGCCGAGTAGACCATAAGCAGATGTCTCTCGTACTCTTCCCATGACGATTTGCCATCAAATTCCATCAGGTGTATGATCGGACGTCTTGGAGTAATGCTTGGTACGCTTGTCGTCGTATTTGTCGATGGTCCTAAAAGCGAATTACCTCCGTCCGTGTACACATAAACATTTGAAGAGCTTTCACTGTTTAGCACCGTAAAATTAATCCCACTGTCCGTTAATACCTGCTCCGCGAACGCAGTCGCACTGAGGGTTGCACCTTCCAGAACCGATACACGTCTGGTCATCGTGATGGACATCTCTTCCATGCGGTTTCCCAGATCTCGCAATGCGCGTAGAATTGTGGCGATGTCGGCATTATTATTGGTCTGTGGGTCATTCATTTTCATAAAATAGATGCACCCCACACCTGACACCAAATGTTACAAATTCACTTTATTCTTTATTACAATAATTAGCCAACCAGACCCAAATCGAACCGGATACACGTTTCGATCCCCCGCACTCAGTTGTCAACAGCTGTCATTTCTCATCACCTCGGTTGTGTGGGAGGGTTGACCAATACGCGACTGTCGCATGACGTCGCAGTATTATGAAAATGACGAACATTAGTTCTACACCGAGGAATAGTTATTCTCCTATCAGACCACCGTTACTGTTGCTTTATCAGCCCTTAAAAAAACCAATCTTCAGAAATTTACATTTTGACCTGTGATATCTGTTTAAGATTGAATGGTATCATCAAGCTATTTGTTCGAGACTGAATGGTGTCATCAAGTTATTCAAGATAGAACGCACCCATCGAAACGTCTTTGAGCAACACGCAGGATTTTTTGGTTACTCTTCTTTTGGTGGCTCTGTGTACCAGTCGTATTTTTGGTTATTCTCCTTCTTACTCAGTGGTACAAATAAAGCATTAATACAAACATTCTGAATGTATTTATTTACACAATTTGCTGTAATTTTTGAGTGTGAATTTTATACAGTATCATTAATCCAAAGCAGGAATATCCGTTAATACATATTTTTACGAAAATTGTATCTCTTATACGCCGTCGAACAAAACTAAGGACAATCGCGCAGCTGTTTTACCTCATGTGTCGGCTTCGATTTGTTGTCGTCAATCAATGTCGCGTGTTTGTGTTGTGTTTAATTTGTGTTTTTTACATTTTGTGGTTTTATATTCCGTGATTTTGTAACAATAATAGCTTCAAATATGTAATATATATGTACATACTTATATTTGATGTTACAGGTCTATTAGGGCTTATGCAACAAATGTAAGAATGATGACTCCCCCACTTGTCCATCGTGCAGTGTTACCCCCGAAGACTTTTCTTCTTTCACTGCCCACGATTCCAGCTACAAAGAGAAGCCTTGCAAACAGTACTGGGAGAAACGCCAACTTCGGAGAATTTAGTACTTCACATGTTACAATCTGTGGAACGCAGTTAGCTCTTATGCCAAAGACATATGCCAAGAGTTGAGGAGACTAGAGCAAGAAAAAAGAGAGAGCGAAGAAAACTCAAGAAGCAACATAGTGTAAGCGAGCGGATACGCAGCTGTATACTTCAATGTACCTGCGCAAACGCATGGACAGGCGGACATACGCAGATATATGCGCCCACTACGGCACCCAAACATTTAACAAAAAAGCTGAGACTACAGCGTGGAAATGACGTTCAGGCAAAAGCTCACACAGAAACATAATTACCATGACTCACCATACATACTTATGTACGTACGTTTTTTGATGAAAACGCGCCCAAAATTGTAGGGAATCTGAATACCTAAATATTTGGACTTAACAAAATTTTTCGGTTTCATATAATTTAGTGAAGTTATGAAAAAGTGGGCGTGGCAGTGGGCGGATTTCAAAACTTTTTACACTTGTACTGTATCTTTTCCTCAGAAGCCCAGATATGAAATTTCATCGTCCTAGCTCAAAATTTAAGGCCCAAAAAGTGGTGACATACGGACGGACGGACGGTCATCGCTCAATCGATTTCGCTATTGATGCTGATCACGAATATATATACTTTATAGAGTCTATCTCGATTATTTCTCTATGTTACAAACTATGTGTCAAACTAAATATACCCTTAGGATAGGGTATAAAAAGCGCCAGGATATACCTTGGACTTTCCGAACTGTCAAACTTAATATACCCTTAGGATAGGGTATAAAAAAACAATACAGAAAACCTACAATCCGTCTGGAATGGATCGTATGATACCCTATCCTCCTTTCTATGTAGCCCCTATAAAGTGGGCGTGGCCACATTGCGTTTTGTACTGAAATACGACAATAGCGTCGAACGTTTGAGGACGTTTAATGTAAAATTTCATTAAAATCGGTTTTTTTGATGAAAACGTCCCCAAAAAGTAGGCGTGGCCAGAACTGTTGGCTGGGTGAATTGTAGAGAATCTAAATGCCTAAATATTTGATCTTAACAAAATTTTTCGGTTTCATATAATTTAGTGACGTTATGAAGAGGTAGGCGTGGCAGTGGGCGGATTTGAAAAATGTTTGCACTTGTACTGTATCTTTTTCTCAGAAACCCAGATATGAAATTTCATCCTCCTAGCTCAAAATTTAAGGTTCGAAAAGCGCTCATCGCTCAATCGATTTTGCTATTGATACTGATCACCAATTTATATGTATGTATGTATATACTTTATAGGGTCTATCTCGATTATTTCTCTATGTTACAAACTATGTGTCAAACTTAATATATCCTTAGGACAGGGAATAAAAAGGCCTACAGTGGATCACAGCTTATTTAATCCACCCCTTATTTATAAATTCAAACAAGCATGGCTGCTTAACGAAAAAAGTTATCAACAAAGTAAAAACGCAGAACGTTTAATTGAGATTTAAACTTAAACAAAACATTTAATTAATTAATTTTAACTTAAAACTTAAGAAAAACAAAAGTAATTCAATTTTTATTATTTGATCCACTGTGTATAATGAACAGCTGCGATCGCACGAAATTGAGGATAACGGTCCTTGTTGCACCTGTCTCTTTGTTGTTATATTCGCAAATAGAGTTATCAGTGTCGGTTAATTTTCATCAACCCAAAAGAGGTTATAATTTAGTGAAGTTATGAAACAGGGTGCGTGGCAGTACGCAGATTTCATAAGGCTATTAACTTTAATTGAGTAATTGTCTTCAATAGACAAATTAGAACATGGAAGTGTTAAGCATTGGCATTTCAAAATATTAAGAAATAAATAATTTTTCTCACACCATTCTCACAAAAGAAATTCAGAATGCCTAATAACTAGTTAAAGATCATTAATGAACAATAAAAATAGGCCAAGGTGACTACCTTGCGGAATACCTGACGTTACTCTAATAGGCTTCAAAACACAATCATTGACTAGGGTCAGTCTTGTGAATAGGAACAATATATAAGGTTTTCCAAGCACTTAAAAAGTATCCACAGTCAATAGACTTTCTGAAAATGAGGTAGAGAGCTGTTGATAAGGACTTTGATACATTTTTTAAAAATATTGGGGCAGTACCATCGGGACTCTCACTATTTATACTTCTAAGACCAAGCCATTCAACATAAAATATGTCAAATTATATATCTTCAAAATCACAAATTGAACGAAATTCGTTAAATACAATTTAAACCAACTGATTTAACAGAACAACGAGAATAGACGGAACTAAAGTAGTCGGCAGAAAAATTGCAAATAGTTTCAGTAACATCAGACGATGCGTCTAGAAAATACATGAAGCTCGGGAGTCCATACGTATTTCCCTTAGAACTAATGAAATTCCGAAAATATTTACTGTTATTATACCCTATCCTAATTCAATTCAATTTATTATGTATTATCAATTGTTAGTACATTAAGATAAATATCTTTCATAGTACTTAGAGTTAAGCAATGAGGAATTAAGTTCATTTAAGGCTAAATTTACAAAATAATAAGGATAAAAGAAGAAAAGTGAGGTGAGATAGGAAGGAGAAGTAGAATAGAGCTAGAATAGATAGAGATAAGGGTAGAAGAGAAAAATGGAGAGAAACTGCACTGCAACTGCATATTCTATCTATCTATCTAAAGCGTTTGGCATTAGAAATAGTTCTGATATTTATTGGTAGAGAGTTTCATAATTTGACAGCATAGATACAAAATAAACGGGACGAATTCTAATAGTGATAACATGATGGAATCAAGCAGAGGGTTCTAAAGAAACGAGCAAAATTAAGTTTTTCATATACATAAATACAAGGAAGTCTTATTTGTTATAATGCAATGTAAGAAAATACAATTTATGGCGTCGATGTAATGTTTCAGAGTTGTCCCCAAAAGGTTTTTGGCCTATTGTGATATATGGTCATATCTGCGTAATCCATGAATACATCATACTGCATCATTGAAAGCCACTTGCAGCTTGCGTTGAGATAAGGAATCAATGTTGCAGTATAGGTACACAACAAATGCAGTAACACTGAAGCAAATTAATTGTAACATCTATTTACACATTTCGAAATTGCTCTACGCTCTGTTTATACCCTATCCTAAGGGTATATTAAGTTTGACACATAGTTTGTAACATAGAGAAATAATCGAGATAGACCCTATAAAGTATACATATACATATGTATATTCGTGATTAGTATCAATAGCGAAATCGATTGAGCGATGACCGTCCGTCCGTATGTTACCACGTTTTGGGCCTTAAATTTTGAGCTAAGAGGATGAAATTTCATATCTGGGTTTTCCAGAAAAAATACAGTACAAATGCAAAATTTTTAAAATCCGCCCACTGCGACGCCCACTTTTTTATAACTTCACTAAATTATATGAAGCCGAAAAATTTTGTTAAGACCAACTATTTAGGCATTTAGATTCCCTATAATTCACCCATTCAACACTTTTGGCCACTCCCACTTTTTGGGGCGTTTTCATAAAAAAACTGATTTTGATGAGATTTTACATCTAACGTTCGACGTTATCGTCGTATTTTAGTACAAAATGCAATTTGGCCACGCCCACTTTATAGAAAGAAGGATAGGAGGATGGTTGACCTCCTTATCCGCGTCAGCGTTGATGAGGTATTTAACATCAGACGTAGGCACATTGATGTCGGTGAAAGTCAGGTAGTTTATGTTTTCTTATGAAAATTACCAGCTCAGTCTTCGTCGGATTAACGGAAAGACCACAGCTTTCAGTCTAGCTTGGCAGTTTATTGAGAGCAGACTGCATGACAATGGCCAGTGTCTGCGGGTATTTTCCTGTTATTAGTACAGCGACGTCGTCCGCATAGGCAATGACTTTGCATTCGGTTTTTTTCAATTTGCAGAAGGGCTTCGTTTAGCACCCGGGGACTTGAAGGGCTCGAAACTGGCCACCGCCAATTTTAATTTCTCATCATTGATGAGTTCAGGAGATAGCGACGGACAGGCGATATTTATCAGAGCAGGAGCATTGCTAGGGATAGGCGTGCAGCCGGGGAAGTGAGTGTCCATAGGTTAAGCGATGCTTCAGCAGATTCCGCCCATGATCCATTTGGGTGTATGAGGACAATCGGCACGGTTGGTGTTTTGGAGAGGACTTTGCGCAGTCTGGAGGCTTGAGACGTATTGTCAATGCTCTAATAGAAGCATACAGAAAAGCTACAATCCATCTGGAACGGATCGTATGATACATGGCTAAATCGTCTTCGCTATTGATACTGATCACGAACATATATACTTTATAGAGTCTATCTCGATTATTTCTCTATGTTACAAACTATGTGTCAAACTAAATATACCCTTAGGATAGGGTATAAAAAGCGCCAGGATATACCTTGGACTTTCCGAACTTCAGCTTTGAATTTCTTCAGGCTTTGTTTGTAGATGTCCCAGTCCGTTGGTAGCCTTGTTGATTTTGCTTTGTTAAACTTTTTGCTACTTACGTAGCGAAGATTGCTGTGTTCTCCATTCCACCACGGTGGACGATTGCCTGCCTTCCTTGTCGTAATGGGGCAAGACTCATTTAGTGCTGAGTTTGGAGCAGAGGTGAGAACAGTGTTGAGCTTGTCTAGTTCCAATTGTCTGGTTGGTATGGTGTGCACACTATTGGATACATTAGCTGAAAGAATGTTATTGTGTTTTGACCAATCAGTTCTCCGTCGATTACGGAAAATTGATGGTGAAGAGTTGCCGCTTGTTTCTAGTTGATATTCCAGTAGCGATAATCGGAAAATGAGTGACTGTCAGATACAGTTCACCTAGTGATCGCATTGTATATATTCATGGAAGCGAATGTGACATCTAATACCTCCTGTCGGGCTTTTGTAATAAATGTGGGACTACTTCTCCTATTGCATACTACTAGGTCGGTGCCTACTAAGTACTCAAAGAGTGACTCACCTCGGGTGTTGGTGCTGCCCCATATCTTATGGTCGCACCCTATCACGATTTCTCCTCTTCTTCCTCTTGCTTCTTCTACCACTACTTTAACCTCCTTTCATGGGGAGGATTCGGGGTCTTCGTAGGGTAGGTAACCTGAAGCCAGCCAGATGTTGTTGTCCGCTAATTTGAACAATGTTATTTGCAGGTCATTTGAGCAAGAAAGGTTAGGTTAAGTGTAGATTTGGCAAGAATACAAGCGCGGATGTTACCTGTGTTCGTTGCGTGGTAGAGTGTGTAGCCAGGAGCCCTCAGTCTCATGACGCTGTCATCTCTTATCCAGGGTTCCTGGATGAGGGCGATGTCGAAGCCTCTTTCATTGAGGTGGAGTTTCAGCGTCGTGGAATGATGGAGATTAATCTGTACCAGTGTGAGCTTCATTGTTCTCTGGTACAGACCGGTGTCGCCGGTATGGAGGGACCGACAGTGTTGGTGTGGTCTGCGGCAAAGAGCTTCACCTTTACTTCCTTTAGACTACACTTGATCCTGAAATGTTTGGCTTTAAGTAGAGGGAGAGAGTCAGTGGTTAGAGAGAGGACCAGCGAGTCTTTGACTGGAAGGTTCGGGTTTTGATAGCAAAGTAGACTTTCAGTTCGGACGGTTCGGTTGACACCTTGATCCAGCCCGGGTGGAGAGTAAGGGAGGAAGAAGGGAAAGAAGGATGTGAGAGAATAGGTGTGGGGGTGATTACCTCTTAGATTTCGAACGTACTCTCGCGAAACGTTAATCGTCATTGCGGTACCGAGGGAATGTGATACATTCCCAATGGCGCACGTAGGAATGTGATGCATTCCCGATGTCGATTTCGAGCACTTGGGCTCTTGCTAAGCCATCACACTGCGACAAAGTGGGTAATCATCGTGATGGAAACATTTATATTTCACCTTTTACAATTTTAACGCACTTCTTCTATCGCTTAAAATCAACTGTGTCTCCTGCCCAGTTGGTTGTTGTATTTATACCAAAATTCATCATTCTCGAAGGACTCCGAAAGTTCTGGTAATAGAAAGATCTAGTCATATTTTAGACACAGGAATGAAAATATCGGTATTAATTCTCTCATAGATGGCGCTATCCGTTTCCGGTTTTGGATTGAATATTACATTGCCCCCTTCTTAGACTTCTTCGTCCCGAACAACCTCATCTCCGTTATTTCCATGGTAACGATGTCCTCTTGGTATCCGTTGTATTCTATAGACTACGTCGTTGATACGAGTGACCACTCTGTACGGATCGTCCTAGTCCTGTTGGAGCTTAGGCGGTCTCCCTTTTTTGTCGTTGCGGGCTATATAGCCATACCAGATCTCCTTCCTGGAATCCCAACGATGTCGCTCTGGTTTTCATGCGGTCACTAGCTATGATGATCTTCGTCCT
Organism: Xylota sylvarum; assembly: GCA_905220385.1. Classification (NCBI taxonomy): domain Eukaryota; kingdom Metazoa; phylum Arthropoda; class Insecta; order Diptera; family Syrphidae; genus Xylota; species Xylota sylvarum. Next base: position 76,369,817 of record LR999958.1, on the reverse strand, counting down.
AGACCTTTGGTGGATGTTTCTGATCCTTTCTCTAAGGTCTGCCACGTAATCTCCTTCATATTTGGGCTACTCAATAGAGGATCAAAACTTCACTTCACTAGGTAGGCGAACTGTTCGACCAAACAGAATCTCGGATGGAGTGGAGGGATGGCAAACGTTTCTGGCCACTTGCTAAAATAGTCCATGACTACTAGGATGTATCGATTATCCTTCTCGGTTTCTGGAAATGATCCTGCGATATCGGTCGCGATTCGTGCAAATGGTGCTCTTACGTTATACTGATGCATCTTTCCCCGCGTTTTACACATGCGACGCATTTTCGACACCATTTTTCAACTTCGTCTTTTGCTTTGAGCCAATAGAATCTTACGCGTACCTTCTCCAGTGTCTTGCTCGCACCCAAAATGGCCTCCCGATACTCCGTCATGCATTTCCTGTAGCTCTTCCCTTACTCTTGACCGTGGCCTGATAAGCTGAATTATGGAGGATTTCTCGTCTGGCCTTTCCCATTGTTTCCCCTTGCGATGTTGAATTTTGAAGTCGTACGTCTGCAATCGTTCAATCCACCTTGCAACCTGTCCTTCAGGATCTTTGAACTGCAGTATCCATTTTAGAACCGCATGGTCGGTACGCAAAATGAACTATTTACGGAACTGTTTCTTCGCCAGAATTAGAGCTAGCAGTTCTAGCCTGGTCGCGCAGTAATTCCTTTCTTTGCTGAAGTACGCTATCACTTTCTCTTGTTATGTACCTGCGAAAGGACTGCTCCAACTCCGACATTCCTTGCGTCTGCATATACAATAAATGTTTTTCCGGAAGTGGGGTAGGCTGGTATTGGCGCTTCGCTTAGCTGTTACTTAAGCTCTCTAAAGCTTTTCTTGCACTGACCTGTCCATTTCTATTTATTATCTTCCCTTTTCCGTTAGTTGGTGCAAGCTCTTGCCTATTTCGACGAAATCCCTTACGAACCGTCTGCAGTACGTGTCGAGCCCCAGAAAGATTCTTAGTTAGTGTTGGTCCTTAGGGACTGGCCAATTTTTCACAGCTGCGACTTTGTCTTAATCGGTCCTCACTCTTTCCGATGTAATTACGTGCCCCAAATACTTAACTTCCCTCCGAAAGAGGGCACATTTCTTTTGATTGAGTTTCAGGTGGGAACTTCGAAGTCGTTCAAACAGGTTGTCTCGATGTTCCGCAAATGTTTTACCCACAACGATGACATCGTCCAGATACACCAGGCATGTTTTCCAGGTTCGACCAGGAAGGGCACGTTCCATTAGATGCGAAAAGGCAGCAGGAGAGTTGGACGACCCGAATGACATTACTGTCCATTTGCTGCAGTGAAAACAGTCTTCCCTCGGTCTTTTGGTTGGATCTGTACCTGCCAGTAGCCGCTCATCAAGTCGAGGGTTGAAAACCATTGAGCTCATGAGAGTGTGTCTAATGTGTCATCGATTCGTGGCAAGGGGTAGCTATCCTTTTTGTTGAGGTCATTTATCCTCCGATAGTCTACGCAGAATCGCCGTCTTTCCTCTTAACTAAAACCAAAGGTGATGCCCACGGACTCTTGGAACTTTCGATGAGACCTTCTTTCTCATTTCTGCAACCTCCGTTTGCTTCGCCAATGGGAGTCGTCGAGCAGGCTGACGAATTGGTCTGACGTCCCCATGATTTATTCGATGTTGTACTAGACTCATCGACAAAATATTTTATTTACAAAATATTTTGGCATTTAGATTCCCTATAATTCACTCATACAAAAGTTTTGGCCATGCCCATTTTTTACGGGGCGTTTTCATAAAAAAACCGATTTTGATGAAATTTTACAAGTAACATCCTCAAACGTTCGACATTATAGCCATATTTCAGTACAAAATGCGATTTGGGCGCGCCCACTTTATAGAAAGGAGGATAGGGTATCATACGATCCGTTCCAGACGGATTGAGCTTTTCTGTATGTTTTTTTATTTTTATTTTTACACCTTCTGGAGATTTCGAGAAACACAGAATCACTTTTATCCCACTTCCGACACCAATGTAATATTCTTACTAGGATTCGGATGATAAAACCGTTAATTGATTATCTTTATCGTCCTTCTCCACTACTCCAATAATCAAACAATTTCTCTTTTAATCTCACTTTCAAATTATCAAGTTCTTTATTATTTATCCAATAACATTTATTTAACACATCAATTCAACTTTAATGGCTTCGCTCGTGTGTTTTATGTTTTGGTATGAACCTCTATACAGACACATATATAAAAAATTGTTGCATTTTTTTTTTATATGGACAAAATCAGATGTTGACATAAAAAGACATAACTCACGAAAGCTTCGACTAATTTCGTTCAAACTTTAGATAAACCAGCTACATGACCATGCGAACATACCCTAAATTTGATCAAATTCGGTTTGACCGTTCGTGAGTTATAAAGTCACAACACATTTGCAACATTTTTTTTATATATATAGAGATTAGATTAATCTATTCAATAAAGTAACAATCGTTGAAAAATATTGAACAGTGTTTTTTTAAAAAGAAACTAACAGGTCCAACCTTTAGAAGAAATAAAAAAAAGTATATTGGGGAAAAGGCATGCTATCAGCAAATGAAGTCATTCACCCCTATCGTGGAATCCGAATCCGGGATCTGTCGGATATGCTTCTTTACCGATGAGTATTGTTGATTAGGAAGCACTCTTTTGACAGCTTTTTTGAAATTTATTTATGATTTCTGAGTTAAGAACTCAATTTTTGGTGACTGGATGAAGAAATACATAAATAAATAAATATTACTGTACAAATAGATAACGTGAAATTACTACATTTTTTCATGAAATGAGAATAAAGACACCTTCACCTTCCTCCACAATTTGGGTTTGTGTACTAAATCTATTCTTCCCTTGAAGATGTATATATGAGAATAATGTCCAAAGACTTCAGAATCTCTAAAGGAAGCATCCCATCACGCAGCTTGAATCTATAATTCAAAAGATTTTTATCTCTTAATTGAGACTTTTTATTAACGATTTGGTTGTGTTGATTAATATTTAGAGTGTAACTTTGCAACAACCGGGGAATACAGTATCCAAAAGAAGGTTGAGGGAGTTGTTTCTCAATGAATGATTTCCTTTTGGCTTTCTTCACTGCAAATTCATATGCTTTGAGGATCTACCTGTAGAATTTCCAATCTAATTAAATAATTCATTGGCTTCGTTGATTAACTGGCTGCAGTTTGTTATAGTAACCAGCGAGATATAAATATTGGTGTACCTAAGGCGTCTGCCTTAGGTCCCATAATCGTTTTTTTTTTTATTTGCAGCAAATCTGCGTATATACTGCCATACCGACTTGGACATTTTAAGCTGCTAGTTTACTGTTCATAAAATGATTTTGAGTAATAAAACGAAACGGATAAACTTCAGTTTAAACATAAAAATCAAGGAAAGTCGGCTCTATAATAGTTTTGTTTTGTTTCAGACATCTCTGCTATTAAATATAGGGTTCTTAAGGTATTTATCATTAGGAGTGGTTTTGTTAAAACTAATGATGTTCATAATTTAATATCATAACCTTAATCAAAATCAAGTTTGTAAATGCTTTTATTTTTAGAACTTTATATATATATTATATATATATATATTTTCGAATTTTAGAAAATTCTTTACAATAATAGCATTTACAAACTTACAATTTATAACAAACTACCTGATTCCATCAAACCGATAAGAGTGTTGTCAGTTTTTATTAAAACGAATAAATTGAAAAACTTAAAACTACAATCCTAACTAAAATATTTCTCTCTCTCGTTTTCTTACCAAACCCGCAGATGAATTATTTATAAATACAACACAAACACAATACAATGTATACCGGAACCAGCATTTGAAAACATGTTCGTTTTTAATGTGTGACAAAAAAAAATTGCTGCAAAAACAATTGTCACACGAATTTGGTGCAAAAACAATTGTCGCAAAAAATTGTCAAAAAAAAAATGCCGCAACGTAACGTAAACATAAACGTCATCTATCATGAAGATGGCGTCGTCAATTCGCTCCGAATTGGTGCGAATCATCGAAATCGGTCCAGGCGTTCTTGAGTTATAAGCGTAGTAACTAACGTCACTCTCTTTTAAATATTAAGATACATATACATATATATAATTATATATATACACTGAGTTACAAAAAAAGTGGCGCACCTTGATTTTTCGCAATTACTTCAAGTAAATTAGAAAAAGAAAGTTTTTTTAATACAGTTTTGTTTATTAATATAAAAATAAGTAATTCATGTCAAAAAAAAAATTAAAACATACAGAAAAGCTACAATCCGTCTGGAACGGATCGTATGATACCCTATCCTCCTCTCTATAAAGTGGGCGTGCCCAAATTGTATTTTGTACTCAAATATAGCTATAATGTCGAACATTTGAGGATGTTACATGTAAAATTTTATCAAAGGTTTTTTTATTATAACGCCCCCAAAAAGTGGGCATGGCCAAAACTGTTCTATGGGTGAATTGTAGGGAATCTAAATACCCAAATATTTGGTCTTAACAAAATTTTTCGGTTTCATATAATTTAGTGAAGTTATAAAAAGTAGGCGTGGCAGTGGGCGGATGTAAAAAAAATTTACACTTGTACTGTATCTTTTTCTTGGAAGCCCAGATATGAAATTTCAGCGTCCTAGTTAAAATTTTAAGGCCCAAAACTCGGTTTTGTAATGAAAACGCCCCCAAAAAGTGGGCGTGGCCAAAACCTTTGTATGGGTGGATTGTAGGGAATCTGAATGCCTAAATATTTGGTTTTAACAAAATTTTTCGGTTTCATATAATTTAGTGAAGTTATGAAAAAGTGGGCGTGGCAGTGGGCGGATTTCAAAAATTTTTACACTTGTACTGTATCTTTTTCTCAGAAGCCCAGATATGAAATTTCATCGTCCTAGCTCAAAATTTAAGGCCCAAAAAGCGGTGACATACGGACGGACGGACGGTCATCGCTCAATCGATTTCGCTATTGATGCTGATCACGAAAATATATACTTTATAGGGTCTATCTCGATTATTTCTCTATGTTACAAACTATGTGTCAAACTTAATATACCCTTAGGATAGGGTATAAAAAGGAAGACCTTAGAAATAAAACATAAATTAAGGAAAATGGACAAAAACTTCATAAATTAACATTTTACATTTTTATTATAATTTTTTTTTACGAGTCCTTGTTCCTGTAATAGTGTGTATTGTCTCCCCGAACATCTAACAAATAAGATAATTGCCGAGGCATACATTGGATTAAATTTTTTACGATGGTATCGTCCAAATTGTCCCATTCCTCGATCAGAGTAGATCTCAGGCCGCTGAGTGTCTCTGAAAGGGCAGATCGTATCCCAATCTTTTTCTCCAGCAGGTCCCAAACGTGTTCAATGGGATTCATGTCCGAGTTCATCGCAGACCAAGCCATCACGTCGATTACCCCTTCTTGCAAATATTCGGTAACGCACCTGGCGACGTGTTGTCTAGCATTGTCTTGCATCAGCAAGAAGTTTTCCTCCATTAATGATGCGAATAGAACCACATATTTCTCCACAATGTTGGTGATATAATACGTAGAGGTCACTGATCCTTCGATGTTGCACAGCTCGGTTTTTCCGCGCATGACAATTTCTGCCCACACTATGATGGAACCGCTCCAGAAATATTCCCGCTGGGCAACTGTTGCCGAAGAATATCTCTCATCTTATCATTCCCACCTTCTGCTACGTCTATCTGTTGAGCGGAGACGAAACCTGAAGTCATCAGTGGAAAGGACTCTACCCCAGTCGGCCTCTGTCCCATCCTGGTGAAAATTAGCAAATTCAAGTCGACGTCGCTTATGTTGTACCGTGAGTCTCGGTACACGAGCAGGTCTTTTTACTCTCAGGCCACTTTCTACTAATCGCCTCCTCACCGTTTGAGCATTCACAGCTGTCCCTCTAACAGTTCGAAGTCTGTGAGCCAGCTCAACTCCTGTTTAGAGACGATTCCGAAGACTTTGAATCACCAAATATCGGTCATCTCTTGCAGTACTTACTCCGGAGTGACCTGATCCTTGACGCGGTTTGTAGGAGTTAGTCTCCCTGTACCTTTAATGGATTTTTTTAACGTCTTTTCCGGTTTTCTTATCATAATACCGGCCTCCCTCAACTAAAGCCAGCGCACAGGCGGCTTCTTGTGCCATTATTTGAATATTTTTTTTTACAAAAACTAGTAAGAACTAATAATTAATCAGATTAAAACAAATCCAGAACAATAAACTTAATAAAACACATACGGGGATCATGGAAGCTAAATTTGGTATGTGACACGTCTGTAGGAAAACACGAATACAATACGGTTTTCTTCAATACGATGTGCACATCCCAAAGAAAATTAAAAGAAATTATGCAAACTAGCAAACAAATAAACCAGTAACCCAACAAAGACAAATAAAGCTCGGCAAAAACATAACGGCATATTACCAATATCATAACAACATACGAAAAAGTATCACTGCGCCACTTTTTTTGTAACTCAGTGTATAATTATTTTCGCCTTTCAACTCACTTCTTCTATCGCTTAAAATCAACTGTGTCTCCTTCCCAGTTGGTTGTTGTATTTATACCAAAATTTACCATTCTCGAAAGACTTCGAAAGTTCTGGCAATAGAAGGTTCTAGTCATCGAATATTCTATACACTTACATAAATGAAAATATTAGTATTAATTATCTCATAGATGGTGTTGTCCGTTTCCGGTTTTGAACTGGATATTACAGTATTTAAGAAACACTATCTGCGCACTCTCTGAATAAAAAGAAGATAGAGAGAGTCCGACGGACGGACAGACATGGCTAAATCGTCTTCGCTATTGATACTGATCACGAATATATATGTTTACTTTATAGGGTCTATCTCGATTATTTATCCATGTTACAAACCATGTATCAAACTTAATATACCTACCCATATGATAGGGTATAAAAACTATTGAGCCATGTCTGTTAGTCACTTTTCCATAACTTCCTTATTTTGTTAAGACCATATATTTATATCCTATCCTAAAGGTAGATTTAAGTTGACATAGAGAAAAAATAGAGATAGGCCCATTTAAGGATATACATATATTCGTGATCAGTGTCAATACTGAAATCGATTGAGCTGTGATCATTCGCCCGTCCGTCCGTATTGAACCAATTTTTGGGTCTTAAATTTTGAGCTAGAAGGATACAATTTTATATCTGGGCTTTTGAGAAAAAGATGCAGTACAAGCGTAATTTTGTTTTTAAATCAGCCCACTGTCATGCGTACTTTTTCATAATTTAACTAAATTATATGAAACCAAAAAATTATTAAGCCCAAATATTTAGATATTCAGATTGCCTGCAATTCACCTGTATATCAATTTTGACAATTTTTGGGGGCGTTTATAATAAAAAAGGTTTCGGTGAAATACGTCCGTATGTCTTAAGTTTTGAAGGATGAAATTTCATATCACACAAGGGTGGGATAAAGGTTAAAGTTGCATCAAGTCCGGATATCATCAATATTGTAGATATCCTTCTGACCTGCGAATTAGTTTGAACGTTTAATATTTACTTACTTATTCCTTAATGCTAGGTAATTTTGTACACAACATTCTGTTCCCGTTTTAGTAATGTTTTTCCTGTTCTTATTTGCCTTTGCAATTAACTTTAACTTATTTCATTTCTGAATATAAGCCTTTCCATCTACAATATCAATTGGCCTATATTTAATAACAGAATGCATAGATTTGTCATAAAGTTCTATTCAGGGTGTCCCAGTTAAGATGGTCAATCCTTTAAGGGAAGATTCCTGAAGTTCCGGCGAACAAAAAATGCAAAAACCACGTATGGCAGAGTGGGGGTCTATTTTCACTCCATTTACCGTTATAGCCCGTTGAAGCGAGACACCTCCGATTTAGAGGTATAACCACTGTTAATAGCATAACTTCTGAACTATTATAGCTATAAACATACAGAAAAGCTACAATCCGTCTGGAACGGATCGTATGATACCCTATCCTCCTCTCTCTGGGCGTGGCCAAATTGCATTTTGTACTCAAATATAGCTATAATGTCGAACGTTTGAGGATGTTACATGTAAAATTTTATGAAAATCGGTTTTTTCGATGAAAACGCCCCCAAAAAGTGGGCATGGCCAAAACTGTTCTATGGGTGAATTGTAGGGAATCTGAATACCCAAATATTTGGTCTTAACAACATTTTTCGGTTTCATATAATTTAGTGAAGGTATAAAAAAGTAGGCTTGGCAGTGGGCGGATGTAAAAAAATTTTACACTTGTACTGTATCTTTTTCTTGGAAGCCCAGATATGAAATTTCAGCGTCCTAGTTAAAAATTTAAGGCCCAAAAATCGGTTTTGTGATAAAAACGCCCCCAAAAAGTGGGCGTGGCCAAACCTTTTGTATGGGTGGATTGTAGCGAATCTGAATGCCTAAATATTTGGTCTTAACAACATTTTTCGGTTTCATATAATTTAGTGAAGTTATGAAAAAGTGGGCGTGGCAGTGGGCGGATTTCAAAAATTTTTACACTTGTACTGTATCTTTTTCTCAGAAGCCCAGCTATGAAATTTCATCGTCCTAGCTCAAAATTTAAGGCCCAAAAAGCGGTGACATACGGACGGACGGTCATCGCTCAATCGATTTCGCTATTGATGCTGATCACGAATATATATACTTTATAGGGTCTATCTCGATTATTTCTCTATGTTACAAACTATGTGTCAAACTTAATACACCCTTAGCATAGGGTATAGAAAGGGTATATACATTTTGGAGAGACAAGTTAATACCCATTAATATTGTGAAAACTTTGTGTAATTTTATGTAGGCACAAAAAGTTATGACTCCTTAAATTCAAAATTATGAAAATCTCTTTTTCCAATTTTTTAATTAAAATGCATTTTTCTCAAAATTTTTGCTTAATAAAAATAATTTTTTTTTTTATAAAACTATTATTTCGACAAATTTTCTACAAATTATGTAAAATTTTCTATAAATTATGTAAAATAACTTTTTCACGTTTGATTAACAGAAGTTGTAGAAAAGCCATTTTTTGTCAGACAAAAATGGTCAAAAAAAACATTAAATGTACCGAATTTTCCACTTTTCCATAACTTCACTAATTTAAATGAAATCGAAAAATTTTACTAAGGCTAAATGTTTAGATATTCAGATGGTCTAATATCCCATACATTGTCTTTAGCCGCTCCCACTTTTTGGGACTTTTTCATTAAAAATCGATTTTGATGAAATTTTTCATGTAACATCATCTAACGTTCGAAGTTAGCGTTGTACTTCGAGAAAAAAATGCAGTACGCTACGTCCACTTTATTCGACCTGCATAAAAATGAGGATAGTGTACCAAACGATCCGTTACTAACGGATTGTAGCACTTCTGTTTTCAATAAGTGTTAAATCATTTCTGTGTACAATTTGATTTACATATTTCGCTAATATGGTATTTAGGTTTAAGTGGTTTTCTATTGTATTTAGAATGATTGCATTCATCGCAATTATTTATATATTTTTTTATTAACTGTTTTAAGTTCTTTATATACATATACGTACATATTTCTTATAGGTTGTAGGTTATAGGTTCATAAAACATAAAACACTAAGCACCATAGCTGGCCCATCAAGATCCGTATTGAACCTTCACGGTAAGAAACATTACACCAATTCGCCCATACATTTGATTTCCCTACAGAATCTAATTATATCCTCAATTTTGGTCAGTGAACCAACCTCATCCAGATTGTTGAAAAAGTATCTTCCGAGGTACTTTATTCTATTCATAGCAATGACTTGACATTCACATAGTATATAAGTAATATCCTCTGCAACATGTAGGTCATCACAATACCTGCATGTGTCCGTGTTTGTTAAACCTAATCTCATGGCGCACTTCTTCAGAAGGCAATGGTCAGAGAGTATCCCTATCGCTGTTCTTAGCTTTGATCTGCTTTTTATCAATTTTCCAGATTTTTTCCGATTTAACTTAGACCATAAAGTCTTAGAGACCCTGCGCCCTTCTAAGTTTGACCATCTTAGGTCGGTCATAGTGATAAATTTTTTAGAATAATTCTCTTAGCCACTGCCATTGTTGTCTGAAGTGATGGATATATCACTTACCGGAAGCTCTGCTCCTGTTTTGGCCAGTACATCGGTATTTTCGTTACCCTCTATATCACAGTATCCAGGAACTCAACATAATCTGACTCGGTTCTGCGAACATAATGCCCTTAGCATTGCGCGGCAACTTCTGACTAGTTCAAATTTAATGATATAGGACTCTAGCTCTTTCGGCACAGCCTAACTGTGAATGTAGATGGCGATATTCTTGTTGGATATTGATCCCATCTCAGGTAGTTCCGCAGCTTTGAGTTCAGCCAAACCATTTGCTGGAACACACTGCATGTGCCAGAAGTTTCAAATCCACATGTAGGTCTATATACATATCTCGAATATATGCCTGACCCCGTACACTCGCTGGTTTTGGAACCATCCGTATGAATTGAGCTTTCGTTTTTGATCGAAATTTTTTTTCAAGGTACAGGGTACATTACTTCGTAGGGTGTATCGAAGTCGAGTGTACCAAGACATTCATCCGTTTCGTCAAGGATATTGGGGAATGATCCCTGAAGAATAGAGCTATGTATGCCCAATATACCTAGATTTGAAGAACCCTGCGTTAGTGAGACGAACCGCATTGTTACCCGCTTGTAATTTTATTTGTAGATCGAGTGATAAAAAATACATAAGAGCCTTGAGTGCAACCGTGTGCGTAGTACGTAAAGCGCCAGTATGCAGGCTGTTCTTTGTATCTTGGGCAACATATCCCGTGTATTCTTTTTGATCGTGGCCTTCCACCAAACAAGAGCTCCATATGTTAGAATGGGTCTGACTACCATAATGTATAGCCAGTGCATCATTGTCGGTTTCAGGCCCCACTTTATTTCCGCTGTCCTCTTGCAGATGAAGAGAGCATTCTGCGCCTTAAGGACTCTTTCCTGAACGTTAAGTTTCCAATTTAGCTTTTTATCTAGTACCATACCAAGATACTTTGCACGATCCGAGAGGGAAAGCTCCATTTCAGTTTGAAGGGTGGAATTTTATATTTCCAAACAGCACTAGTTCTTTTTTTTTCGGATGGACGTGGAGTCCGCACTTTTTGTTGTATATACAAATATCATGTATTGGTTATATATACATCATGTGATGTTTATACATACGTTAAAGTATACCAATACATGAATAGTATTAGCCAATATAAGAAAGAGACCATCCAATTCCAGCCAGTCATATTTGTACCATCAAATAACGTTGTCATTTAAAATTATGAAAACGTCTTTCATTTAAAATACAACATGTTGTCAGATGTGTCTTATGTTCAATATAAAAAAGAATAAAAATTTAAATTCAGTTTCTTGAAAGTATAAATGTTTTCAATTTAAAAAAAAATGCCTGACGGAAAAAAAGTGCAAAATGATCGCAGTCAAATAGTGAGACCTTAATCATAGATAAAACTGTCCTGAAAAGTATTTCACTTATATCACCACTAAATGATGCAGTAATTTATCAACATGCGAGCAAGCAATTTAGAAGGTCAGTTAGACAGCCGAAAATTCGCCATTTTATTACACCACATGGAACTCGATTCCGTTGAAATATTCATCTTTTTATACCCTATCCTAAGGGTATATTAAGTTTGACACATAGTTTGTAACATAGAGAAATAATCGAGATAGACCCTATAAAGTATATATATTCGTGATCAGCATCAATAGCGAAATCGATTGAGCGATGACCGTCCGTCCGTCCGTCCGTCCGTCCGTCCGTATGTCACCGCTTTTTGGGCCTTAAATTTTGAGCTAGGACGATGAAATTTCATATCTGGGCTCTGAGAAAAAGATACAGTACAAGTGTAAACATTTTTGAAATCCGCCCACTGCCACGCCCACTTTTTCATAACTTCACTAAATTATATGAAACCGAAAAATTTTGTTAAGACCAAATATTTAGGCATTCAGATTCCCTACAATCCACCCGTACAAAAATTTTGGAAACGCCCACTTTTTGGGGGCGTTATTTAGATTCCCTACAATTCACCCATAGAAGAGTTTTGGCCACGCCCACTTTTTGGGGGCGTTGTCATCAAAAACCTATTTTGATAAAATTTTACATGTAACATCCTCAAACGTTCGACATTATAGCTATATTTGAGTACAATATGCAATTTGGCCATGCCTACTTTATAGAGAGGAGGATAGGGTATCATACGATCCGTTCCAGACGGATTGTAGCTTTTCTGTATGTTTCAACTTGAAAATTGACACAGTCAGTTACGTGTATCTACTTGCTAAATTCAATGCTTATTTTGTACACAAATCGAACACAGCATTTGAAAGATATAATTTTTTTTACAAAGAGACAGCATATGGGCGAGCCTCTTGAGGAATATTTATTAGCATTAAAAAATTTAAGGACATCATCAAAGGGGTATCTGAGACCACCATAGGTTAGCAGCCACCACCCAAAAAGAGCCCTTGGTATGATGATGAATGCGTACGCCGGAAAAAGGTGACAGAAAATGCACACTTGCAAGCGCTGCAACGCAAAACAAGGGCAGCGAGAGAAGAGTATCGAACCAGAAGAAGGGAGGAGAAGAAGATCCTGCGTAAGAAGAAAAGGGACCACGCAGCTTACCAGCTCAAGGATATCGAAGAGTCCCGCGATAGGAACAACATCCGGATGTTTTTCAAGGAAGCCAAGCAGCTTGCAGCTGGTTTCAAGCCCGGAACGCAGGCTCTTCGAAACAGTGAAGGAAACCTAGTCACCGAAGCACAGGAAATAGTAGATGAAATCATGCCCGATGACTGGACTATCAGTTCTATATGCCCCATCTTCAAGAAAGGCGATCCTATGTCTTGTAAGAACTACCGAAGCATATCCCTGCTTAATGTCGCATATAAGATCCTATCCAACGTACTGTGTTAACGTCTGAAGCCTTTCTGCAGCACACTAATCGGCACGTACCAGTGTGGCTTCCGGCCCGGCAGATCGACGATCGACCAAATTTTCACACTAAGGCAAATTCTGGAAAAGACCAACGAATGTCAAATCGAGACTCACCATCTCTTTATCGAGTTTAAAGCCGCATATGATAGCAATCATCGTCTTGAGCTCTACAAGGCGATGGCCGAATTCGGGATCCCGGCTAAACCGATCCAGCTGTGCCGCGTGGCGCTGGATAACACGCGGTGCAACGTGCAATTCGGAAACAGTTCCTCTGAACTATTCTAAACATGCACCGGATTTCGCCAAGGGGATGCGCTATCATGTGACTTCTTCAATATTTGCTGGAACAGATAGTGCGCAGGGCAGGTGTTAACACGTAGGGCACTATCGTCAATAAATCTGTCCATCTGCTGGGATACGCAGACGACATCGACATCATCGGTCGCTCCCAGCGCGCCGTGTTAGAGGCTTTTAGGGCAATTGAAGAAGAGGCGAAACGAGTTGGCCTTAAAGCGAATGAGGACAAAACCAAGTACATGTTGTCAACAAACAAGTGGTTAAGGAGTTTACCTACCTCGGAGTAAATATCAACTCCACGACTGACAACTTAGTGGAGATTCGACGAAGACTTACGCTAGGAAACCGCTGCTACTTCGGTTTGGCGAAACAAATGGGGTCAAAACTCCTAACTCGGAAGACGAAATGTATGCTCTACAAAATTTTGATCCTGCCAGTTCTGCTGTATGGAGCCGAGTGTTGGACGATAAGCAGGAAGGCAGAGCAGATATTGAACACTTTCGAAAGAAAAATTCTTCGTCGGATATTCGGTCCCGTATGCAAGGAGGGCGAATGAAGGAGAAGATACAACCGCGAACTCTATGAGCTGTACCAAGATGTGGATGTAGTCCAAAAAGCCAAAACATGTCGACTACACTGGCTCGGCCACATCGAGCCACTTCGAATCACAGCCCCCAGGTTCGAGACTTGTCCTTGTCCTTGGAAGACCGAACCTCCATTTTAAGGATCAAGCTATCGCGGATGCAAGGGCGCTTGGTCTAGATAACTGGAAGCAGCGTTCCCGGGATCAAACAGAGTTGCCGTGTCTCAGGCAGAGACTCTTCACGGGTCGGGAGCCCGTAAAGTAAGTAAGTAAGTAAAAAATTTAAGTGTCACATGTGAGTTCGGAGCCTTAAAAGATGAATTTATGCGAGATATTTTTACGGTGCGGTCTTAATGCTAAAATTGATCAGATAAAAGAGAGACTACTAAACCAAGGATCTATTTCATTAGATCGAAATGGCGAGAAATATCGAACTTTCAAAAGAGCGTGCTTTAGAACTAAAAAGTAATGATTAAGTAGTTTGTGCAATTAATAGAAAACAAACACAAAGTTATACTTCTAATTCTAATATAAGTAATACACATGGACGTTATTACAACCATTCTTCCTAATACAAGTCAACATAAAAAGACATGTGAGCGTTGTTTTCAAGTACACATTTATCGATGTCCAGCGTTGAATCAAACATGCAGTGTGGTAAAAAAAATCATTTTGCAAAAATGTGTTAAAGAAATCATGCACAACTGAAGAGCATAACAGTTTATAACGGAGTATGTGGAGACGAACATGAGCGAGCTTTGTTGGAATAATTTATAAAGGAACACAACTACACTCCTACTCAGTCGGCAGTTTCTCAATTAAATTAAGAAAAAACAAGTGTTAATCAAAGTTATCTAACGGACAGTGAAGATTTTTTTATTGGTGCTTTATTTGATAAGTTAGTGTCGTCGGAAGAACTGCTGCAACCAGTTGCAAAAAATAATGACATTGACTTATCCACAGTGTTTTCTTGTACTGATGACAATTTACTTTTTTCTGAATCTCCAAATAAAAAATAATACAGTCGAGTGATTTAATATGGACAAAAGACATACTTATAAACAAACGCATTGTTATGAATTGTTCAACAAATTTATGGAACTAAAATTACCTTTACGTACTATACAAAAAACATACAGAAAAGCTACAATCCGTCTGGAACGGATCGTATGATACCCTATCCTCCTCTCTATAAAGTGGTCAAATTGCATTTTGTACTCAAATATAGCTATAATGTCGAACGTTTGAGGATGTTACATGTAAAATTTTATCAAAATAGGTTTTTTGATGATAACGCCCCCAAAAAGTGGGCGTGGCCAAAACTGTTCTATGGGTGAATTGTAGGGAATCTAAATACCCAAATATTTGGTCTTAACAAAATTTTTCGGTTTCATGTAATTTAGTGAAGTTATAAAAAAGTAGGCGTGGCAGTGGGCGGATGTAAAAAAATTTTACACTTGTACTGTATCTTTTTCTTGGAAACCCAGATATGAAATTTCAGCGCCCTAGTTAAAAATTTAAACCCCAAAAATCGGTTTTGTGATGAAAACGCCCCCAAAAAGTGGGCGCGGCCAAAACTTTTGTATGGGTGGATTGAAGGGAATCTGAATGCTTAAATATTTGGTCTTAACAAAATTTTTCGGTTTCATATAATTTAGTGAAGTTATGAAAAAGTGGGCGTGGCAGTGGGCGGATTTCAAAAATTTTTACACTTGTACTGTATCTTTTTCTCAGAAGCCCAGATATGAAATTTCATCGTCCTAGCTCAAAATTTAAGGCCCAAAAAGTGGTGACATACGGACGGACGGACGGACGGACGGACGGTCATCGCTCAATCGATTTCGCTATTGATGCTGATCACGAATATATATACTTTATAGGGTCTATCTCGATTATTTCTCTATGTTACAAACTATGTGTCAAACTTAATATACCCTTAGGATAGGGTATAAACATTAACAAGTATTTCGACTTTTAGCAATGAAAACTTAAAAGTATTAGGATTTTGCAACTTATCATGCAATGTCGATTCCATATTATGTGACTTAAAATTTTATATCGCTGATATTAAATGCAGAACAATAATTGGATTACCAAGCTGTATTGAATTGAAGTTATGCGGTCCGGAGACGAAAAAAAGATGTACATTATTAGCGCAATCAATAGTTTTCTTTCAAATCATTTCAATTCTATCAGTAATTATCCTTTTCTTTTAGATCTTTTAAAGAAATACAAACATGTTTTTGAGGGTTTAGGGTGTTTGGAAAAGGAATGCCACTTATTTCTAAAACCTGAGGTTATGCTGGTAGTGGATTGTCCTAGGAGAATACCCTTCAGTTTAAGAGATCCCTTAAGGCAAGAATTAATCAGAATGGAAACAATGGGAGTTATTGCAAAACTTGAAGAGCTTACAGAATGGGTAAGTTCCAAGTAAAAATACCGACAGGAAAACTATCGACCAAATGGTGTTATAAACGTGCACATTTTTTTAAGGCATTAATGCTACACTAAAAATCCATTTAAAAATTTATATTTACTAAGAGATACACAGTTTTTATACCCTATCCTAAGGGTATATTAAGTTTGACACATAGTTTGTAACATAGAGAAATAATCGAGATAGACCCTATAAAGTATATATATTCGTGATCAGCATCAATAGCGAAATCGATTGAGCGATGACCGTCCGTCCGTATGTCCGTCCGTCCGTCCGTCCGTCCGTCCGTATGTCACCGCTTTTTGGGCCTTAAATTTTGAGCTAGGACGATGAAATTTCATATGTGGGCTTCTGAGAAAAAGATACAGTACAAGTGTAAAAATGTTTTAAATCCGCCCACTGCCACGCCCACTTTTTCATAACTTCACTAAATTATATGAAACCGAAAAATTTTGTTAATACCAAATATTTAGGCATTCAGATTCCCTACAATCCACCCATACAAAAGTTTTGGCCACGCCCACTTTTTGGGGGCGTTTTCATC
Source organism: Xylota sylvarum (assembly GCA_905220385.1). Classification (NCBI taxonomy): domain Eukaryota; kingdom Metazoa; phylum Arthropoda; class Insecta; order Diptera; family Syrphidae; genus Xylota; species Xylota sylvarum. The sequence goes on along the minus strand of LR999958.1, from coordinate 76,352,874 downwards.
ACAAAACCGATTTTTTGGCATTAACTTTTTAACTAGGGCGCTGAAATTTCATATCTGGGCTTCCACGAAAAAGATACAGTACAAGTGTAAATTTTTTTTACATCCGCCCACTGCCACGCCTACTTTTTTATAACTTCACTAAATTATATGATACCGAAAAATTTCGTTAAGACCAAATATTTCGGTATTTAGATTCCCTACAATTCACCCATAGAACAGTTTTGGCCACGCCCACTTTTTGGGGGCGTTATCATCAAAAAACCTATTTTGATAAAATTTTACATGTAAAATCCTCAAACGTTCGACATTATAGCTATATTTGAGTACAATATGCAATTTGGCCACGCCCACTTTATAGAGAGGAGGATAGTTTATCATACGATCCGTTCCAGACGGATTGTAGCTTTTCTGTATGGTTTTTTTACTTTTTCTTCATAATTTCATTTTCATATGAATTCTTTATCCCAATGTAAAAATGTAAATACAAAAGCCAAAAACCAAGAGAAATCCAACGAAACACATAAAACGGTACTTTTGTTTTTGTCAAGGAATTCTTTGCAAAACTGTTTGCAATAAGAGGAATCACATGACTTATAAGAAAAACATACAGAAAAGCTACAATCCGTCTGGAACGGATCGTCTAATACCCTATCCTCCTCTCTATAAAGTGGGCGTGGCCAAATTGCATTTCGTACTCAAATATGGCTATAACCTCGAACGTTTGAGGATGTTACATGTAAAATTTTATCAAATTCCGTTTTTTGATAAAACGCCCCCAAAAAGTGGGCGTGGCCAAAACTGTTCTATGGGTGAATTGTAGGGAATCTATATACCTAAATATTTGGACTTAACAAAATTTTTCGGTTTCATATAATTTAGTGAAGTTATAAAAAAGTAGGCGTGGCAGTGGGCGGATGTAAAAAAATTTTACACTTGTACTGTATCTTTTTCTTGGAAGCCCAGATATGAAATTTCATCGTCCTAGCTCAAAATTTAAGGCCCAAAAAGTGGTGACATACGGACGGACGGACGGACGGTCATCGCTCAATCGATTTCGCTATTGATGCTGATCACGAATATATATACTTTATAGGGTCTATCTCGATTATTTCTCTATGTTACAAACTATGTGTCAAACTTAATATACCCTTAGGATAGGGTATAAACATACAGAAAAGCTACAATCCGTCTGGAACGGATCGTATGATACCCTATCCTCCTCTCTATAAAGTGGGCGTGGCCAAATTGCATTTTGTATAGCTATAATGTCGAACGTTTGAGGATGTTACATGTAAAATTTTATCAAAATAGGTTTTTTGATGATAACGCCCCCAAAAAGTGGGAGTGGCCAAAACTGTTCTATGGGTGAATTGTAGGGAATCTAAATACCCAAATATTTGGTCTTAACAAAATTTTTCGGTTTCATATAACTTAGTGAAGTTATAAAAAAGTAGGCGTGGCAGTGGGCGGATGTAAAAAAAATTTACACTTGTACTGTATCTTTTTCTTGGAAGCCCAGATATGAAATTTCAGCGTCCTAGTTAAAAATTTAAGGCCCAAAAATCGGTTTTGTGATGAAAACGCCTCCAAAAAGTGGGCGTGGCCAAAACTTTTGTATGGGTGGATTGTAGGGAATCTGAATGCCTAAATATTTGGTGTTAACAAAATTTTTCGGTTTCATATAATTTAGTGAAGTTATGAAAAAGTGGGCGTGGCAGTGGGCGGATTTAAAAAATTTTTACACTTGTACTGTATCTTTTCCTCAGAAGTCCAGATATGAAATTTCATCGTCCTAGCTCAAAATTTAAGGCCCAAAAAGCGGTGACATACGGACGGACGGACGGTCATCGCTCAATCGATTTCGCTATTGATGCTGATCACGAATATATATACTTTATAGGGTCTATCTCGATTATTTCTCTATGTTACAAACTATGTGTCAAACTTAATATACCCTTAGGATAGGGTATAAAAAGGAACTCTCCCAGCAGTAATTTCTTTTCATTCTAGAGATTTGTTCTTGTTGAATATACCGTCATTTATCTTTTAAATCAGCATAAAGATAGTGTAAAAAAAAATTAAAAATTCCAGATAAACGGTTAAGTGACAATTTAATACATTTAGTGTATTATAATTATTATAAAGGTAAATCCGCAAAGGAATTGGCTGAAATGTTTTCTATTAAATTGCGAACAGTTTACAACATAATAAACCGTGCCGAAAAAGAAGGTAGACTAGAACTGATGCAGTCAACAGGTAGACCAAAACATACAGAAAAGCTACAATCCGTCTGGAACGGATCGTATGATACCCTATCCTCCTCTCTATAAAGTGGGCGTGGCCAAATTGCATTTTGTACTCAAATATAGCTATAATGTCGAACGTTTGAGGATGTTGCATGTAAAATTTTATCAAAATCGGTTTTTTGCTGAAAACGCCCCCAAAAAGTGGGCGTGACCAAAATTGTTCTATGGGTGAATTGTAGGGAATCTGTATACCTAAATATTTGGTCTTAAGAAAATTTTTCGGTTTCATATAATTTAGTGAAGTTATAAAAAAGTAGGCGTGGCAGTGGGCGGATGTAAAAAAAATTTACACTTGTACTGTATCTTTTTCTTGGAAGCCCAGATATGAAATTTCAGCGTCCTAGTTAAAAATTTAAGGCCCAAAAATCGGTTTTGTGATGAAAACGCCCCCAAAAAGTGGGCGTGGCCAAAACTTTTGTATGGGTGGATTATAGGGAATCTGAATGCCTAAATATTTGGTCTTAACAAAATTTTTCGGTTTCATATAATTTAGTGAAGTTATGAAAAAGTGGGCGTGGCAGTGGGCGGATTTAAAAAATTTTTACACTTGTACTGTATCTTTTTCTCAGAAGCCCAGATATGAAATTTCATCGTCCTAGCTCAAAATTTAAGGCCCAAAAAGCGGTGACATACGGACGGACGGACGGACGGACGGACGGACGGTCATCGCTCAATCGATTTCGCTATTGATGCTGATCACGAATATATATACTTTATAGGGTCTATCTCGATTATTTCTCTATGTTACAAACTATGTGTCAAACTTAATATACCCTTAGGATAGGGTATAAAAAGCTAACATGGAGGGATAATAGAAAAATAATCAGAACCATTGAAGAAAATCCTCGAACCAGCACAAGAATGTTAGCAACGGAATTAAAAATGTCTTGTGGAGTCGAAGTTTCTCATGAGACCGTCAGAAAAGTTATGTTAAAACATAAATACATATCGAGGGTTGCCAGAAAAAAACAATTGCTCTCAGCGCTGAATATTTGCAAAAGACTTAATTTTGCAATGGAGCACATTCGTCTTCCGATAAAGTATTGGAACGATGTTGTTTTTTGTGATGAGTCTAAGGTAATGTTGTACTACCATGCAGGACCATGCAGTCTGGGGAAAACCTCTAACAGCCCTGCAAAAAAGAATATCATTCCAACAGTAAAATTTGGAAAATTATCGGTGATGATTTGGGGATGTTTTTCAAGCAAAAGCGTTGGTGAAATAAGAATTATTGACGAAACAATGACAAAAGAAATATATTTGGATATTTGAAGGGAAAACTTGAAAAGAAGTGTCCAAAAATTCGGCTTTGTTGACCCAGAAAACGGAAACAATTTGCGTTTTAAATTTTACCAGGACAACGACCCTAAGCATAAATCTTATTTATGTAGAGAGTGGATGCTTTACAACTGCAGTAAAGTAATTAACACCCCTGCCCAAAGTCCCGACCTAAACCCCATTGGGAATTTATGGGCTTATTTAAAAAAAAAAGTGACAAAAAGGGGTGCAAAGTCGAAACAGGATTTAATCAAGTTTCTAAAGGAGAAGTGGCAAAAGATTCCCGAAGAATACGACTTTCAGAAGCTTATACATTCTATGAGGAACAGGTTACAAGCTGTTATTAAGGCTGATGGCAGTCATACTAAATACTAGACATTCAAAAATATATTTCATTTGTCTTTATACCCTATCCTAAGGGTATATTAAGTTTGACACATATTTTGTAACATAGACACATAACTGAGATAAACCCTATAAAGTATATATATTCGCGATCAGCATCAATAGCGAAATCGATTAAGCGATGACTGTCCGTCCGTCCGTCCGTATGTCACCACTTTTTGGGCCTTAAATTTTGAGCTAGGACGATGAAATTTAATATCTGGGCTTCTGAGAAAAAGATACAGTACAAGTGTAAAAATTTTTTAAATACGTCTACTGCCACGCCCACTTTTTCATAACTTCACTACATTATATAAAACCGAAAATTTTTGTTAAGTCCAAATATTTAGGTATTCAGATTCCCTACAATTCACCCATAGAACAGTTTTGGACACGCCCACTTTTTGGGGGCGTTTTAATCAAAAAACCGATTTTGATGAAATTTTACATGTAACATCCTCAAACACTCGAGGTTATAGCCATATTTGAGTACGAAATGCAATTTGGCCACGCCCACTTTATAGAGTGGAGGATAGGGTATCAGACGATCCGTTCCAGACGGATTGTAGCTTTTCTGTATGTTTTTACTTAATTTTAAGGCTGTACATGTATTTTGTTTGACATTAAAAAAACTCAAATTGAAAGCTTTTTGTTGGGTTTCTCTTAGTTTTTGTTAATTTTTTGGTTTTATTTTTATAGATCACTGTAAATGATTAATACTCAAATGAAATTATAACGAAAAAATGGAAAAAAATCATATGCTTCTTAGTAAATATATACTTTTAAATGGATTTTTTCTTTATTTTTTGGTTTTGCAAAATTTTCTTGACAAACTGTATATTGATGACTTTTTAGTTTATGGGCGTTCAAAAGAAGAGCACAATGAATGACTTCAACTGGTTCTGGATAGGGCTGAACAAGTGGGTTTAAAATTCAATAAAGCTAAGTCAAAACTTTTTCAAACGGAAATTAAGTTTCTAGGTCATATCTTTAATTCCGAGGGTATGGAAGCCGATAAATTAAAGGTTAAGGCCATTCTCGACATGCCAAGGACTAGGAATATTGCTGACCTACAAAGATTTCTAGGTATGGTCAATTATTTAGGCTCATTCATAAAAAATCTATCTGCAAAAACGAATAATCTAAGACAATTATTAAAAAAGAAAACAGAATGGTTGTGGTTATAAATCGATGAGGAAGAATTTTCTAAATTAAAACAACTCATAACCAATGCACCCGTATTATGATCCCAAAAGTCCAATTACTCTATCAGTTGAATCATCTAAAAACGCTGCTGGTGCAGTCATACTTCATTATGAAAAGCCAATAGCATTTGCATCTGCTGTGCTAACTATGCACAAATTCAAAAATAACTCTTTGCTATATTATGTGGCTGTACAAAATTTCACCAATATTTGTATGGTAAGGCTAACGTTTCTGTTGAAACAGGTCACAAGCCATTGGTTTCTCTTTTTAAAAAGGCTTTATATAAAGTACCAGCTAGCTTGCAGAGAATTATGCTGCGTTTAAAGGCTTATGATTTGCATGTGAATTTCAAGCCATGAAAAACTATGGTTCTTGCAGACACCCTGCCTCGAGTTATATTAAATGAAAAAGGTTTAGACATTAGTTTGCACTGCAACTTACTGACTTCAAAATTGACAGTGTCAAAAACCAAATTAGATGAAATTCGAAATTGCACAAAGTCTGATAAATTCTGTCTGAAATCAAAAACTACTTTCGGAATGGTTGGCTAGAAAATAAAAAGGATGTAGATAAAGAAACAATGCCTTACTTCACTTTTAGAGATGAGTTACATGTAGTAGATGGCTTAGTGTTTAAATCTGACCGCCTTGTGATTTCTGGTAAAATGAGGCCTTATATATTATCCTTAATCCATGAAATCCAAGCGCTTAGCCAAGAAATTAATTTTCTGGCCTAATATTGGTAATGATATTTTTAATGTAGTTTCAAACAGTCAAATATGTCTTCGACATAGACCAAATAATCCAAAAGCACCGCTTCAACCTCATGATTATCGGTCAATTCCATGGTATAAGTTAGGGCTTGACTTATTTCAATTTAGGAATAAAACGTATCTCTTAGTGGTAGACTATTTCTCAAAATTTATCGAAATCGCTTTCTTAACCAATGGTCATTCAAGCCAAAAAATTATTACGCAACTCAAATCACTTTTTGCCTGTCATGGCATCCCTCATATCATCCCTTTTAATTCAAGAGTATTTAAAGAATTTTGTTTTAACTGGGACATAAACTTTTATACATCAAGTCCATATTTATCGCGATCTAATGGGCAAGCAGAGCGTGAAATTAGAACTGTTAAAAATATTTTACTAAAATCACTAGAATCCTTTTCTGATCCTTTTATAGCGCTCTTACATTATCGTACAACACCTTTTGAATGCGGATATTCACCAAGTCTACTTTTAATGTCGAGAAATCTTAGAACCAAAATTCCATGCACTGAAAAGTATCTTAATATATCGTGTTAATTACAAATATATAAAAGATTTTCTTATCAATTATAGGAATGAAACGTCCCAGTATTATAATAAAGGGTGTTAAAAAAGCTGAAGTATTTAAACCAGGCGATCAAATTTTTTTTAAAAGGGACCCTACCTTTCCAGGATCAGTATTGAATCATACAGAGGAACCGCGTTCATACTGGTTACAGGATAACAATGAAACTACCTATAGAAGAAGTAGTCAGCATATTTTCAAACATGACCCTCATTTAATAGAATGTAATAATAAAAGTACTGAACCTACGACAAACAATGAAGAAACGAATTCGGATGTTACCAATTTTGCCCCAAACAATACTGAGATAAATTCTCTCTCGAAAAAACATCCAGAATCGGAAAACCCCGATGAACAATTTACCCGATATGGAAGAAAAGGAATACCTCCAGATCGTTTAGCTTAGAATGCTTAATATTTTTATTTCAACATATTGAATAACCGTATAATTAAATTAATATGGTTTTTTTCTATGATACTTGAATTATTATAAATTAGTAACCAATTACATATGTTTGCTTTAATGAATTATTTATTATGAGTTATTAAATCTTATTTTTGAATAAAAACATACAAAGTAGCTACAATCCGTCTGAAACAGATCGTATGATACCCTATCCTCCATCCTATCGAGCCCCTATAAAGTGGGCGTGGCCGTATTGCATTTTCTTTACTGTACTACGATGATAACTTCGAACGTTTGAGGATGTTACATGTAAAATTTCAAAATCAAAATTGGTTTTTTGATGAAAACGCCCCAAAAAGTGGGCGTAGCTAAAACGGTTGTATGGGTGAATTGTAGGGAATCTGAATACCTAAATATTTGGTCTTAACAAAATTTTTCGGTTTCATATAATTTAGTTAAGTTATGAATAAGTGGGCGTGGCAGTGGGCGGATTTCAAAAAATTTTTACACTTGTACTGCATTTTTTTCTCAAAAGCCCAGATACTAAATTTCATCCTCCTAGCTCAAAATTTAAGGCCCAAAAAGTGGTGACGGACAGACGGACGGACGCACATGGCTCAATCGTTTTCGCTATTGATACTGATCATGAATATATACACTTTATCGGGTCAATCTCGATTATTTCTCTATGTTACAAACTATGTATCAACCTTAAAATAGGATATAAAAACAAAAAACAAAAGAAAGGAATATCATGTATAGTTTATACATACATCATGTAATGTTTATACATATGTAAGTTAAAGTATACCAATACATGAATAGTATTAGCCAATATAAGAAACAGACCATCCAATTCCAGCCAGTCATATTTGTACCATCAAATAAAGTTGTCATTTAAAATTGTTAAAACGTCTTTCATTTAAAATACATCACTTTTCAGCCCATCTTCCAAGCCTGTTAAGGTCTGATTCCACCATATCACTCAATGTATTTAAGAATTTACCCTAAACTATGATCACCACATCATCCGCGTAAGGAGTGACGTTAAACACTGCGTTGCATAGATCCTTAAGTATATCATCTATAGCAAAAACCCAGAAGATCAAAAAGATAACCCTTGTTTGGGGGTGCCTGTAGTTACCAATTTCCTTATTGAACTAAGTCCGAGAGTGGAATTGATATTTCTCCGCCACAGTCACACACTTAAGTAGAGAACCACTCCACACTTCACCCCCTGAACTGCTTGACTTTGCGCTCTGCACTATCGACTTTACGTCAGGCATTGCGTATTAGCAGCGTGTTCAGGCATTGTATATAAATCTAATAGTATTATCACTTGACGAAATGTATTCTAAGTTTCCTCGTTCGAAAGAGGGCGCAAAGCAAAGTGATTTCTCTTACACACAGAAAGAGAGTTTTAAGCGAAAAAGCGGCAAGGATCGTATGATACCCTATCCTCTTTTCTATAAAGTGGGTGTCGCCAAATTGCATTTTGTACTTCAATATGGCTATAACGTCGAACGTTTGACATTTACATGTAAAATTTATCAAAATCGGTTTTTTTTATGAAAACACCCCCAAAAAGTGGGCGTGGCCAAAACTGTTGTATGGGTGAATTGTAGGGAATCTTAATACCTAAATATTTGGACTTAACAAAATTTTTCGGTTCCATATAATTTAGTGAAGTTATGATAAAGTGGGCGTGGCAGTGGGTGGATCTAAAAAATGTTTACACTTGTACTGAATCTTTTTCCCAAAAGCCCAAATATGAAATTTCATCGCCCTAGCTCAAAATTTAAGGCCCAAAAAGCGGTGATATACAGACGAACGGACGGACGGACGGACGGTCATCGCTCAATCAATTTAGCTATTGATGCTGATCACGAATATATATACTTTATAGGGTCTATCTCGATTATTTCTCTATGTTACAAACTATGTGTCAAACTTAATATACCCTTAGGATAGGGTATAATCACAGAACAGGTATGTACCATGCTTTATAATATGTATCATCACAAATGGATGCAAGCCCTATGTCAAGCCCTTTACAGTGAATAAACAAAGACCTTCTCGTTATTCGTTTATATGGCATCAATGACTATATTAAAATTTCAAACACTAGTGACTGGATTAATGAAAAAAAAATCTATTCGTATACTTCGTCGCAAGACAAAGAGGAACAACGGAGAAATCATATCCATTGACTTTAGAGACCAATTTCGTCCGGACAGTGGTCCCAATAACCATAAATACTTCTCTAGCAGATACGTGGACTGCATCAAAGAATCTATCCAAATACATTGTCTCATATGGAGACAAATAAACATGTACGCTCTGATCAATGATAATCTATTCGTATACATTGTCTTATACACAGAAAAACAAAAGAGAACTCATATCCTCTACTTTAGCAATAATCGACAATTTTATAAACAGGGACTTTTTCGTTTTCCTTTCGAGCATCATTAACGATCATATTTTTGAGGGTAATTCGAATTTTAGACACTAGTGACAAACATTGATCCTGTTTGTTCATGCTCTGATCAATGATGATCTGTTCGTGTACATTGCTCTCCATATGAGGCACAAAGAAACAAAACAAAACAAATCTTATTGTATATGTACATATATGTACATACATATGTAGTTTTAGAGTTGATACAAGATTTGTCTACCCTATACCAGTTTCATTATAACATCACACGAATGAACTCTTTGTTGTTACGTATGTACATATAATGGATTCCTTAAAACGACTTGGCAAAATTAAGCCTTTAGAACCCCTCAAATCGTTGGAGTTGAAAAAACGATATCGCATAGAGCTGGAAAAGATTAAGGTGTTCCTGCCGGTACGTTTCAATGCGATGAACTGTGAAGGTATCATCAAGTAAGATAGAGGTGGTGCAAGCAATAGGAAATTCATTTGAGTTGGAGTTCTAACCCCTGTCAGAAGATGCATCTAACATAGAAGAGGTTTATATACTAAATTCTGAACCTTTTTTGTAAAAATTGTTAAAACAATTAAGTAAAACAAAAAGTAAAACTGTTTGAAACAATTCATCCATACAACAATTTTGGCCACGCCCACTTTTTGGCGGTGTTTTCATTAAAAAAAAACAATTTTGATGAAATTTTACATGTGACATCCTCAAACATTCGAAGTTATCATCGTAATTCAGTAAAGAAAATGCAATACGGCCACGCCCACTTTATAGGGGCTCGATGGGATGGAGGATAGGGTATCATACGATCCGTTCCAGACGGATTGTAGCTTTTCTGTATGTTTCTTCTTTCAATGACTATTAAGCGTTTCGAGGTAATGGCTGATCCTTCAACATTTGTCAGAAAATTCAATTTAAATGGTCGTAAAGTTGAATTCCGTATCAAGGATGTAGCAGAAAATGCTGAACCAACAAAGTGGATTCAAGATGCTGTAGAGGGTATGTTCAGAAAAGTTACCGATGATCTTGATTCTTCAGATATGGTGGGAATAACATTTACGGGTAAGAATTTTGAACATCATGGTCCTGGTTGGTTGAATTACAGAAAGGCGTCTGATTTAAACTGGAGCGAAGTATGGACAATGATAAGCAAAATTTTCCAAAACAATTCAGCAGGGGTAAGTACAGATACCTTTCGCATAAATGTGACATCGGTAAAGTTTCCTAAAGGGAAAGGAAACGATCGAAGAAAAAAATATACAACTTTTGATGAAGAATGTGCAAAGAGGCATGGAATAGTTGTAATACGAAACAAAGATAACTTATGTTTACCACGCGCACTAGTTGTAGCAATTGCTATTGCAGATCAAGATTCGGAATACAAACAAATTCGTCGAAATATCGGTAAACTTCAAGATCTACGAACTACAGATCTGATAAGCATGACTGGTGTTACCATACCATCCGAGGGTTGCGGTATTCCAGAACTTTGTATCTCTCAGAACCATCTGAGGGATTATAAAATCAAAGTCTTCGAATAAGGACAAAAAGGCCGGAAACGGAGTATTATATTTGAAGACACCTACATTACCAGCAATAAGAAGATAAATTTATTATAATATAAAGGCCACTTCAATGTTATTAGATCGTTAACGGCTGCATTTTGCTGCACTTATTATTGTGAAAATTGTAACGTACCATACAATACTAAAACCGATCGTAGATGTCTTGAATCATGTCCACAATGTCAGAACTTACCTATTTGTCCTACAAATTTAGGCGAAATTATATGTGAAGTGTGCAATAGAGGTTTTAGAGGACAAACATGTTTTGATAATCATAAGGCGTCAGGATTAACGGAAAAAAAAGCGATTTGTGTATTAATTAAAATATGTGTCGATTGTCTAAAAACATATAAGACTGATAGAAAACATATCTGCGGTGAATACTATTGAATGAAATGCAGTCAACGTGTATCTCAAGAACATTTGTGTTACATTCAGGTTGACAGGAGAAGTCCAGTATTAAAAAATGTTCAATATGTGTTTTATGATTTGGAGAGTCGTCAAGAAAGAGTTATTGGCGAAAAGATTCTAAACGCTTTTACTGATACAATAAAACTTCACGAGCCGAATTTATGCGTTTTCCAACAAAGATGTGACCTCTGTCCGAATGAAAATAATCTATGCTTTTGTCAGATATGTAAATTCAGAATTAATGTGAAAAAGGAGCACAATGTTATATCGGAGTTCTTAGAACACATTCTTAATGCACGAAAAACATTTAAAACATACAGAAAAGCTACAATCCGTCTGGAACGGAACGTCTGATACCCTATCCTTCTCTCTATAAAGTGGGCGTGGCCAAATTGCATTTTGTACTCAAATATAACCTCGAACGTTTGAGGATGTTACATGTAAAATTTTATCAAAATCGGATTTTCGATGAAAACGACCCCAAGAAGTGGGCGTGTCCAAAACTGTTCTACGGGTGAATTGTAGGGAATCTGAATATCTAAATATTTGGACTTAACAAAATTTTTCGGTTTCATATAATTTAGTGAAGTTATAAAAAAGTAAGCGTGGCAGTGGGCGGATTTAAAAAAAATTTACACTTCTACTGTATCTTTTCGTCAGAAGCCCAGATATGAAATTTCAGCGTCCTAGTTAAAAATGTAAGGCTTTATGATGTAAAAATCGGTTTTATGATGAAAACGCCTCCAAAAAGTGGGCGTGGCCAAAACTTTTGTATGAGAGGATTGTAGGGAGTCTGAATGCCTAAATATTTGGTCTTAACAAAATTTTTCGGTTTCATATAATTTAATGAAGTTATGAAAAAGTGGGCGTGGCAGTGGGCGGATTTAAAAAATTTTTACACTTGTACTGTATCTTTTTGTCAGAAGCCCAGATATGAAATTTCATCGTCCTAGCTCAAAATTTAAGGCCCAAAAAGCGGTGACATACGGACGGACGGACGGACGGTCATCGCTCAATCGATTTCGCTATTGATGCTGATCACGAATATATATACTTTATAGGGTCTATCTCGATTATTTCTCTATGTTACAAACTATGTGTCAAATGATAATGTGAAGTTTATAGATTCATTGAATTATTTCCCCATGGCCTTAGCAATTCTTCCAAAAGCTTTTGATTTAACACAAACATTAAAAAAGGGATATTTTCCACATTTCTTCAATACCATACAGAAAATGGGAATTATATTGGTCCATTATCGCTCGCAGAATATTACAATCCGGGTGCCATGAAGATAAATGAATGTTCTTTAAATGGTACGAAGAAAATAAACACATCGAATTTAATATGCAACGTGACCTTCTCGAAGACTGTGTCAGTGATGTGCAGATCTTGTCTGAATAAAATTCTGTATAAAATTCAGAAATATTTTCCTGGATCAGTGCAATGCGGAACCGTGTTTGGAAGCTGTAACTATAGCTTGTAATCTTGTATATCGTCGTAATTTTCTTAAGCAAAACACTATAGGATTAATTCCTAGAAGATTGTCCATATGCTGATAATTAGTCACAACAGGCAATTGAATGACTCGATTGCGTGGAATGGAATCAAAATTGTTGTATTCAGCACACAGCTAAACATAGAGAAGCAGTAGTGTGAAAGTTGATAGTTTTTGCAAAGAAACCAAACAAATTTTTGAGTTTCACGGATGCTATTATCACGGACATAAGTACATACGTGTTTAAAAAATAATCGTCATGCCTCCATAAACGATGATCCGTATGACACATTAAATCTACGTTATGAAAAAAATATTGCCAAATCGAATCGGCTAAGACAATTTGGATATGAAGTAATTGAAATGTGCTCTTGTGAATTCGAAAAACTGTTGAGTATTGATGATATAAACTATTTAAAAGCACATCCCTTAAACAACACAAATGGAATTATAAAATGTAGAATACTTCCACCAGAACAGTTGTTACATCCAGTATTGCCTATAAAACAAAATAAGAAACTTATGTTTACACTATGTAGGACATGCAGTAAACAAATATCGCAAGCAGAGTGTTGCACCCATGATGATGATGAAAGAGCTTTGCAAGGGACCTGGGTAATTGACGAGGTTTTGAAAGCTATAGAGAAAGGATATGTTACTAAATATTTATGAAACATGGGAATATTCGATGGTGCAATATGATAAAACTGCAAAATAGGTGGCCTTTTCACTGAAATGATGAATAAATTTATTAAAATAAAACAGGAAGCATCAGGAATAAATGTGCTACAGAGGAGGAAAGAGTACTTGTTGTATGTATGTAACAAACTTTCTAAATAATGAAGATGTTAAACTAGATAGAACTAGGCAAAAATTTGCAACAATCCTGGGTAAAGATCTTTTGCTAAACTTATACTTAACTCTTTTTGGGGTAAATTCGGACAAAGAGAAAACCAACAGAAAAACAAGTATAGTTAATACACCCTCAGAACTGCTTAGGTTAGGTTAGGTAGATGGGTGCCTTGTGAAAGTGTCACTGCTCACTTAGACCACAAAAGGGTTCATTGTGCCCAATCATTTAACCCCGGAAACGTATAAAGTCCGCTATTGGAACCACCCAGATAATGATATGAATCTCAGGAGGTCCGTCAGCTCTACGTTACCCAAGTCCTCCAAATCCGAGAAGAAGTAACTACCAAGAGTCCTCATTCTTCTGACGGATAGGGCAGGACAGTCACACAGCAGGTGACGAACTGATTCAATTTCTTCTTCGTCCCTGCAACTTCTACAGAAGTCATTATGTAGTACACCGAGTCGCTCCGCGTGGACACCAATGGCACAATGACCAGTAATTATCCCTGAAACGACCCGTGTTTTATAACGACTCAGTTTCACCAGAAGTTGATTTCTTCTTGCTGATACCCGGCCATAGGGCCCTGGCTGTTGCGCATGTTTCCAGATGAACCCAGCGACTATTTGCTCGACCGATGGCTTCATCCTCTATTTTCTTCTGTAAGGAACTGATTGGGGTTACTGCAAAAGGGAGAGCCCGCGATAGGTGCAGCGCCGACCCTTTCCTAGCAAGTTCGTCAGCCCTTTCGTTTCTTGATATCCATATGCCCTGGCACCCAACAGATGGTCACCGCATTAGCTCTAGATATCTCATTCAAGACTGATTTGCAGATCTTCAAAAGCCTTGATCTGATTATAACGGGGTCCAGAGCCTTAACGGCTGCCTGGCTGTCTACATACACAGTAATCGTTCTGCCAACGATATTGCGATATAATCTTAGCAGCCTGTATGATGGCTGTGACTTCTGCCTGAAAGACGTTGCAATCATCATTTATTCTAAAGGAGTTGTTTATTCCTAGGGCCTCACAATAAACTCCGGCTCCCGTGCCAACGTCCATCTTAGAACCGTCGGTATAGAACGCCAACTCCTTCTTCTTCATAGTTCTTCGGCGCTTCCAGTACATTCTGTCAGGAATTCTTATAGCGAATCTCCTTTCAAAAACTAGCGTGGGGGTCATGTGATCGGTTTCTGACTAACAGTTGGTGGATCCCCATCGGGAGAAAATTGAGGCATGGCCGTACAGGCTCGATGACCACATTCGGCCTTCTCTCAGTTTTACAGCGGTTTTAGCCGCCAAACTGCCACAGTATATGTCAAGCGGAATGAAACTGAGCATGGTTTCCATTGCCGGTGTTGTCTTCATTGATCCCATGACTCCAATACACGCTGACCTCTGGATGAGGTTAGAAAGCTGGTTTTGCTTCTCCAGTACCGTCCACCATACCAGTGAACCATATGTAAGAATTGGTCTTACGACCGCCGTGTATATCCAGTACACCACAGCTGGTCTAAAACCCCACGTATTACTGAATGCCTTTTTGCAAGAGTAGAAAGCTACGCTTGCTTTCCTGACGTTCAGCAGTGTTATCCTTCCAATTTAGTTTGGAATCTAGAATTACACCCAGGTATCGGGCTGAACCTGATATACTTAGTTCAGTACCACTGATGCTTGGAGGTCTGAAGGTAGGAATTGATCTCCTCCTAGTGAAGAGAACTACCTCCGTCTTTGAAGGGTTCACTCCTAGCCCTTTGGTGCTAACCCAATTCTCCACTAGTTGTAGTGCGAGATTGTGTCTTTCGCTTCCCTTAGCATGAATGAAGGGAATTTCCCCGAGACCAGGATAACCACGTCGTCGGCATAGGCCGTCGCGTTGAAGCCGTTTTCCTTTAGTATTACCAAGATCTCGTCCACTACAAGGAGCCATATTAGAGGTGATAAGACTCCTCCTTTGCAGATGCTTCTTCTGATTGTTACATCTCCTTGCGATGAGGATATAACTCTCGATTCAAGCATCTGCGCGATCCAATTGGAGAGACCGATGCCCAGCTCTGTGTAAACTGCCCAGGATCGCATCGGTGCTTACGTTGTTAAACGCCCCTTCAATGTCTAGGAATGCCCCAAGAGTGAATTCCTTGAAGTGGAGGGATCTTTCTATGTTTGATACGACCGCGGATGTACACATGTTGTGATTCGGATAGATAGTTATCGCCAATCACACTTCGTATGTATACATCTATTAAACGTTCCAGTGTTTTTAGCATAAAAGACGACAGACTGATAGGTTTCAAGTCTTTAGCATTTGTGTGGCTTGCTTTTCCCGCTTTGGGAATAAAAACATACAGAAAAGCTACAATCCGTCTGGAACGGATCGTATGATACCCTATCCGCCTCTCTATAAAGTGGGCGTGGCCAAATTGCATTTTGTACTCAAATATAGCTATAATGTCGAACGTTTGAGGATGTTACATGTAAAATTTCATGAAAATCGGTTTTTTGATGAAAACGCCCCCAAAAAGTTGGCGTGACCAAAACTGTTCTATGGGAGAATTGTAGGGAATCTGTATACCTAAATATTTGGTCTTAACAAAATTTTTCGGTTTCATATAATTTAGTGAAGTTATAAAAAAGTAGGCGTGGCAGTGGGCGGATGTAAAAAAATTTTACACTTGTACTGTATCTTTTTCTTGGAAGCCCAGATATGAAATTTCAGCGTCCTAGTTAAAAATTTAAGGCCCAAAAATCGGTTTTGTGATGAAAACGCCTCCAAAAAGTGGGCGTGGCCAAAACTTTTGTATGGGTGGATTGTAGGGAATCTGAATGCCTAAATATTTGGTCTTAACAAAATTTTTCGGTTTCATATAATTTAGTGAAGTTAAGAAAAAGTGGGCGTGGCAGTGGGCGGATTTCAAAAATTTTTACACTTGTACTGTATCTTTTTCTCAGAAGCCCAGATATGAAATTTCATCGTCCTAGCTCAAAATTTAAGGCCCAAAAAGCGGTGACATACGGACGGACGGACGGACGGACGGACGGACGGACGGACGGACGGACGGACGGACGGACGGACGGACGGACGGACGGACGGACGGACGGACGGTCATCGCTCAATCGATTTCGCTATTGATGCTGATCACGAATATATATACTTTATAGGGTCTATCTCGATTATTTCTCTATGTTACAAACTATGTGTCAAACTTAATATACCCTTAGGATAGGGTATAAACAACACGCACAACCCGCCATGCTTTAGGAACATATCCTAGCTTAAGGCATCCCGTGAAGATGCGCTTGAGCCATGGAATAGCAATATCCACTGACTGTTGCAACATCACAGGTCGAATGTTATCCATTCCTGGAGCCTTATAAGGAGCAAATGACTTAATTGCCCAAGCTATCTTGTCTTCGTCCACTATATTACCTACCTCTTCCGCGCTTATTCCCGATGTCGTCTGTGGAATGAGTAGATCATCTCCGGAGACTGATGTACATCCAGGATAGTGGGTGCTTAGAAGTCCATCCAGCGTTTCCTAATGTGACTCTGCCCAAGTACCATCACTTTTCCTGATATTGGATGCCGGTGTTGGTGTCTTGGCCAGGATCTTCCGTAGGCGGGACGCTTCGTTTGTTGAATCTATAGATGCGCAAAAGGATCTCCAAGAATTCCTCTTTGCGAACCTAATCGCTTTCTTAAGGAGCTTTACGCTTTCTTTATAGGTGGACCACTCGACGACCCCCTCTTTAACGAGGTTCCATCCTACTCTTGAAAGACGAAAGAGTTCCGCTATTTTATCATTCCACCATGGTGGACGTTTTTTACCGCTATGTCTACTGACCGGGCAGAATTTTTCAAAGGATTGCGTTAGGTCAGTGCATCGACTGCATTGTCTACTGCTTCTATAGAGTTGAGGCCCTCAGTGGAATGATTCACTGATTTCCTCAGTTCTCTAATGAATTTTGACCAGTTAGCCCTACGCGGATTTCTAAAAGTCCCCTTCCCACGAGTAGATAGTTGTAGTTTGAAGAGTATCCAACAATGATCAGATAGTGATGCTTTGTTGGAGACTCTCCAATTAACAACTTCAACAGAGCTCTGTTCAGACACGAAAGTTACATCTAAGACGTTACAAACTTTTAATTTAGTTCCAGGTCCACAGAAATTATATGTGGGAAGATGCAATTCAATTGGTAATTTATTGATTAAGGAATTCAGTAATCCATACCCTTGGAATGTATGTTTCCTACTGACGGGCTTCACACTATGATCAATCGTTTTATATTATTTCTTCACTGTTGAATCGTTTGATCAAGTATGAATTTCCTGTCTATAAAACACAATGTTTTATAAAGCATGATGTCATTCACCGAAATGAGGTTCATAAAACAGCTAGATGTTATTAAAGTTAAAAACTTTGATAATAAATCTCGGGATAAAAAGAAACATGGTGCATTTTTCCCCAATAGTATTCGTGGAATAATTGTGGGTCCTTCAAACTGCGGTAAAACAAATGCCATGTTAAACATTCTCCTGGACCCTATATATATATTTTCAAAATCTCTGCACCAGGCAAAATATGCATACTTAAGAAAACTAATAAAGTCTATCAAAGGCATGGAATATAATGAATTTACAAATAATTGTGAAATTATACCGCCTTCCAAAGCAAAACGCAAGTCAATATTTCTATTTGATGATGCGGCTTGTGATAAACAAAATAACATTTGAGTTTATTTTTGTATAGGCGTCATAGTGATGTTGATAGTTTCTATTTGTGTCAGTCGTATACACACATACCAAAGCATCTGATTCGAGACAATGCAAACTACATAGTTATTTTTAAGCAAGATGAACAAGCATATATACAATGATCATATAAATTCAGATATGACATCCAGTCAATTTAGAGAATAGTGCTCAAATTGTTGGAAAGATGCGTACGGGTTCTTGGTTATTAACAAAGATTGCAGTGCAGATGAGGGACGGTATAATAAATCATTTAAAGACATTGTGATTATATAAACCTATTCAGTTATTCAACATCTCTATTTGGAATTAATTTATTTGGAACAGCCCTATTGAACGAACAGCCCTGTTGAGAACAGCCCTATTGAAGCAACAGCCCTGTTGAAAGAAGAGCCCTGTTGAGAACAACACTGTTGAAGGAACAGCCCTATTTACAATTCAGACACACACACAAATGTGGATATCAAACTAGAAATGCTTTAAAGAAGAAATATATGTTTCTCAAAACTGGAAAAACTATGAAGGAAACAGACTTTGAAAATACTTTTAAACAAATAATTGAACCTTTAAGAGAAGTCTCGAAAAAGGTCGAGAATGAGGATACTCAAAATACTAATAAAATGAAAGATATAAATGAAACAGTAAAACGACGATTAAAATTCCAAAGCGCACCAGAATAAAAAGAACAATTTAAGGAGAGTTTCGAGTACACATCTCTGGAACCATTGTTATCGACTTCGGCAACAATAGATAAAGACCCTTCATTTAGAACACCCACAAATTTCTATAACGATAGCCTCAGTCAAAGTACCCCATTCAATCGATCATCACCATCAAATGAGAATCGTGATAAGATCTATGGTCCACATTTCGATTCGCAATCAAATTCTACGAAACTAGGTATATCAACATTTTCATTCAAGGAACACCATGATTTCGTAATTGACGATAAAATCTTCAGTGGAGCATGAGTTGATTTTACGTAAAAACCCTAGAAAATCACCGTATACTAATGAGGATTTACAACAATATCCGAAAACATACAGAAAAGCTACAATCCGTCTGGAACGGATCGTATGATACCCTATCCTCCTCTCTATAAAGTGGGCGTGGTCAAATTGCATTTTGTACTCAAATATAGCTATAATGTCGAACGTTTGAGGATGTTACATGTAAAATTTTATCAAAATAGGTTTTTTGATGATAACGCCCCCAAAAAGTGGGCGTGGCCAAAACTACTTTACGGGTGAATTGTAGGGAATCTAAATACCCACATATTTGGTCTTAACAAAATTTTTCGGTTTCATATAATTTAGTGTAGTTATGAAAAAGTGGGCGTGGCCGTGGGCGAATTTTAAAAATTTATACACCTGTACTGTATCTTTTTCTTGGAAGCCCAGATATGAACTTTCAGCTTCCTAGGTAAAAATTTAAGGCCCAAAAATCGGTTTTGTTGTGAAAACGCCTTCAAAAAGTGGGCGTGGCCAAAACTTTTGTATGGGTGAATTGTAGGGAATCTGAATGCCTAAATATTTGGTCTTAACAAAATTTTTCGGTTTCATATAATTTAGTGAAGTTATGAAAAAGTGGGCGTGGCAGTGGGCGGATTTCAAAAATTTTTACACTTGTACTGTATCTTTTTCTCAGAAGCCCAGATATGAAATTTCATCGCCCTAGCTCAAAATTTAAGGCCCAAAAAGCGGTGACATACGGACGGACGGACGGACGGACGGTCATCGCTCAATCGATTTCGCTATTGATGCTGATCACGAATATATATACTTTATAGGGTCTATCTCGATTATTTCTCTATTTTACAAACTATGTGTCAAACTTAATATACCCTTAGGATAGGGTATAAAAACGAATGTACGAATGCATGACAAACTATGATAGCCCTTCCCAAATTAAAGGTAACAAAGGCTAAAAGTATAAACATATTATTCACCCTTTAATTCAGGGTCTGTCACTGAACATTAAAAGAAAAATTGGTAAATCATATAGCACTTCATCTGTAATGACATACTCTAACAATCCCATTGATTGTATTTTGGGATAATCCCAATGAACTGGTTGATAGATTAAGGCTTTTAATTGCATCTCAAAAAGCTGGTAATAATAATAAAACATACAGAAAAGCTACAATCCGTCTGGAACGGATCGTCTGATACCCTATCCTCCTCTCTATAAAGTGGGCGTGGCCAAATTGCATTTTGTATTCAAATATGGCTATAACCTCGAACGTATGAGGATGTTACATGTAAAATTTTATCAAAATCGGTTTTTTGACGAAAACGCCCCCAAAAAGTGGGCGTGGCCAAAACTCTTCTACGGGTGAATTGTAGGAAATCTGAATACCTAAATATTTGGACTTAACAAAATTTTTCGGTTTCATATAATTTAGTGAAGTTATAAAAAAGTAGGCGTGGCAGTGGGCGGATTTAAAAAAAATTTACACTTCTACTGTATCTTTTCGTCGGAAGCCCGGATATGAAATTTCAGCGTCCTAGGTAAAAATGTAAGGCTCAAAAATCGGTTTTGTGATGAAAACGCTCACAAAAATTTTGTATGGGTGGATTGTAGGGAATCTGAATGCCTAAATATATGGTCTTAACAAAATTTTTCGGTTTCATATAATTTAGTGAAGTTATGAAAAAGTGGGCGTGGCAGTGGGCGGATTTCAAAAATGTTTACACTTGTACTGTATCTTTTCCTCAGAAGCCCAGATATTTCATCGTCCTAGCTCAAAATTTAAGGCCCAAAAAGCGGTGACATACGGACGGACGGACGGTCATCGCTCAATCGATTTCGCTATTGATGCTGATCACGAATATATATACTTTATACGGTCTATCTCGATTATTTCTCTATGTTACAAACTATGTGTCAAACTTAATATACCCTTAGGATAGGGTATAAAAATGAGATGAACTCAATTGTGGAAGAGCTACGCGAATCAAATATAATATATTAAAATCAATTCTAGCAGACAAATCGTTATAAACAAAATGAGTGTTGACAAGTTCGGAAGGAGCTTCAATCAGGTTCACAATTCAACAATTTGTCCTCAAGGGCCCCCTGGAGAGGGATTTAAGATATTATCTACTGGTGACTTTGACATTGAAGGAAAGTGTTTAAACAATGTTAGAAAACCCTCTACATTGGACCAAGCAGCCAACAAGGAATATATAGACAATTGTATTGATTTTCAAGTTAAAACAATATTACTTTCTCATCAGTATGTTGATAGTAACTATAACACGCTCATGGAGACCGTTAATGACGAAGCTAAATCGGCCTTAAAACTACATTTAAATGGATTCTTTGATGGGAGGCATAGAAATTTGAAGAATATTACAGAACCCATCAACGTTGATGATGCTGCAACAAAAAAGTATGTTGATAACCATATGAGTAAGGAATTTAAAAGATGTCTTCATGGTGTGGATGAAAAACTTGAAACATATGATAAAGTATTACGGGAATACATTGATGAACAAAATTTGAACATGCTCAAAATGTTGGATAAGTTTAGAAACTATTTCCTCGATATACTCGAGAAATTAACGGATTAACATACAGAAAAGCTACAATCCGTCTGGAACGGATCGTCTGATACCCTATCCTCCTCTCTATAAAGTGGGCGTGGCCAAATTGCATTTTGTACTCAAATATAGCTATAATGTCGAACGTTTGAGGATGTTACATCAATACAATCCACCCACTTTTGGCCACGCCCACTTTTTGGGGGCGTTTTCATCACAAAACCGATTTTTGGGCCTTAAATTTTTAACTAGGACGATGAAATTTCATATCTGGGCTTCCAAGAAAAAGATACAGTACAAGTGTAAATTTTTTTTACATCCGCCCACTGCCACGCCTACTTTTTTATAACTTCACTAAATTATATGAAACCGAAAAATTTTGTTAAGACCAAATATTTGGGTATTTAGATTCGCTACAATTCACCCATACAATAGGTTTGGCCACGCCCGCTTTTTGGGGGCGTTATCATAAAAAAACCTATTTTGATAAAATTTTACATGTAACATCCTCAAACGTTCGACATTATAGCTATATTTGAGCACAAAATGCAATTGGCCACGCCCACTTTATAGAGAGGAGGATAGGGTATCATACGATCCATTCCAGACGGATTGTAGCTTTTCTGTATGTTTTTTCTTTAAAGGGAGTTCAGAAGTTTTTGCACATAAGGAGTGCCATCGAAAAAATTTACCCACCGAAAATTAACAAAAACATACAGAAAAGCTACAATCCGTCTGGAACGGATCGTATGATACCCTATCCTCCTCTCTATAAAGTGGGCGTGGCCAAATTGCATTTTGTACTCAAATATAGCTATAATGTCGAACGTTTGAGGATGTTACATGTAAAATTTTATCAAAATAGGTTTTTTGATGAGAAGGCCCCCAAAAAGTGGGCGTGGCCAAAACTGTTCTATGCGTGAATTGTAGGGAATCTAAATACCCAAATATTTGGTCTTAACAAAATTTTTCGGTTTCATATAATTTAGTGAAGTTATAAAAACTTTTATATATATAATACTTTTATATATATACTTTTGTGATGTAATGAAAAAGTGGGCGTGGCAGTGGGCGGATTTCAAAAATTTTTACACTTGTACTGTATCTTTTTCTCAGAAACCCAGATATGAAATTTCACCGTCCTAGCTCAAATTTAAGGCCCAAAAAGCGGTGACATACGGACGGATGGACGGACTTTAACTTCATTAAATTATATGAAACCGAAAAATTTTGCATGTAAAATTTTATCAAAATCGGTTTTTTGATGAGAAGGCCCCCAAAAAGTGGGCGTGGCCAAAACTGTTCGATAGGTGAATTGTAGGGAATCTAAATACCCAAATATTTGGTCCTAACAAAATTTTTCGGTTTCATATAATTTAGTGAAGTTATAAAAAAGTAGGCGTGGCAGTGGGCGGATGTAAAAAAATTTTACACTTGTACTGTATCTTTTTCTTGGAAGCCCAGATATGAAATTTCAGCGTCCTAGTTAAAAATTTAAGGCCCAAAAATCGGTTTTGTGATGAAAACGCCCCCAAAAAGTGGGCGTGGCCAAAACTTTTGTATGAGTGGATTGTGGGGAATCTGAATGCCTAAATATTTGGCTTAACAAAATTTTTCGGTTTCATATAATTTAGTGAAGTTATGAAAAAGTGGGCGTGGCAGTGGGCGGAGTTAAAAAATGTTTACACTTGTACTGTATCTTTTTCTCAGAAGCCCAGATATAAAATTTCATCGTCCTAGCTCAAAATATAAGACCCAAAAAGCGGTGACATACGGACGGACGGACGGTCATCGCTCAATCGATTTCGCTATTGATGCTGATCACGAATATATATACTTTATAGGGTTTATCTCGATTATTTCTCTATGTTACAAACTATGTGTCAAACTTAATATACCCTTAGGATAGGGTATAAAAATTTAAAAAACATACAGAAAAGCTACAATCCGTCTGGAACGGATCGTATGATACCCTATCCTCCTCTCTATAAAGTGGGCGTGGCCAAATTGCATTTTGTACTCAAATATAGCTATAATGTCGAACGTTTGAGGATGTTACATGTAAAATTTTATCAAAATAGGTTTTTTGATGACAACGCCCCCAAAAAGTGGGCGTGGCCAAAACTACTTTACGGGTGAATTGTAGGGAATCTAAATACCCACATATTTGCTCTTAACAAAATTTTTCGGTTTCATATAATTTAGTGTAGTTATGAAAAAGTGGGCGTGGCCGTGGGCGGATTTTTAAAATTTTTACACTTGTACTGTATCTTTTTCTTAGAAGCCCAGATATGAAATTTCACCGTCATAGCTCAAAATTTAGGCCCACAAAGCGGTGAATACGGACGGACGGTCATCGCTCAATCGATTTCGCTATTGATGCTGATCACGAATATATATACTTTATAGGGTCTATCTCGATTATTTCTCTATGTTACAAACTATGTGTCAAACTTAATATACCCTTAGGATAGGGTATAAAAATTGAAAGTATTTAATGCATGTCTCCAAATCTGTGAAAAATAGCAAAAAAAAATAATCTTTATTTTTAACAAATTTTTTAATTTTTTCAGGAACACTTTCCATCATTGTTTTTATGGTCTCATCTGTCACATTTTTAGAGGTATTTTTACAACATTTTTTGAATTCTTCCAGGGTGTTAACAACTTTTTTGGTGGCCCTTAACTCTTTTTGTTACCAGTGCCCAATATTTTTAAATTGGCCTAAGTTCTGGCGAATTCGGGGGATTGGCATCGGATAACAATCCATCGCTCTCTTTCCATAGTTACATGACGCAAGATCAGGCCAAAATAAGGTTCGTTCTTGATGATTGTTGTAAAAAGGCCTTAAGTGCTTCTGCAAGAACAAATTTTTTTCCGATCTGGAACCTTTTGGACTTTATATGTTTTCAAGCCCGCCGTTCTCTTCACTTTATGAACTAAAAAATTTGAACATTCAGCTTTTCTTGCCAAATTACGTTCAGAAATGTTCGGATTTTTTTCAAGAAGGCTCAAAATCTTAGTGACCTTTTT
Source organism: Xylota sylvarum (assembly GCA_905220385.1). Classification (NCBI taxonomy): domain Eukaryota; kingdom Metazoa; phylum Arthropoda; class Insecta; order Diptera; family Syrphidae; genus Xylota; species Xylota sylvarum. Next base: position 76,327,862 of record LR999958.1, on the reverse strand, counting down.
TTGGGTTCATAAAACCGACTTTTCGACCAGACCTCTCTTTTCTGTCAACTGACAGGTTATCTTTATAATTCTTAATAGCAGTAGCAACTGTTTTCCTATTAACTTTTAGTGCCTTTGCGATTTTTATATACGTCCACCTTGGGTGTGCTAGGTGACACTTAATAATATTTTCTTATATCCAATTCAGATTCCATGTTGATTATGTTAACTACCAAACAGAAATGACATAAAATTTAAAAATAAAGAAGCATTCCTAGTATTACAAAAAAGAAGCATTTGATTGATTTGTCTGTAATTTTTGGATGTAAATTCGAAATGAGAGTGGGTAAATTTTTTCGATGGCACTCCGTACAAGTCCAAACTATTTCACAATATGTATTATTATTATTAGAGATATTGCAAAGCAGACAAGACCACAGTATTGGGTCCCCCTTTTTGTCTCCAATGCTCCAGCAATATCCAAACAACAACAACAAATAATATAGATGATTATGACATTGACAAAAAATTCATGACACAACTCGCCAGCACACCGAATTAGCAAAATACAAACCATCTATCGTCACCACACACAGCCAACCATCCCCTATAATAAACATACAGAAAAGCTACAATCCGTCTGGAACGGATCGTATGATACCCTATCCTCCTCTCTATAAAATGGGCTTGGCCAAATTGCATTTTGTACTCAAATATAGCTATAATGTCGAACGTTTGAGGATGTTACATGTAAAATTTTATCAAAATAGGTTTTTTGATGATAACGCCCCCAAAAAGTGGGCGTGGCCAAAACTGTTCTATGGGTGAATTGTAGGGAATCTAAATACCCAAATATTTGGTCTTAACAAAATTTTTCGGTTTCATATAATTTAGTGAAGTTATAAAAAAGTAGGCGTGGCAGTGAGCGGATTTAAAAAAGTTTTACACTTGTACTGTATCTTTTTGTCAGAAGCCCAGATATGAAATTTCATCGTCCTAGCTCAAAATTTAAGGCCCAAAAAGTGGTGACATACGGACGGACGGACGGACGGACGGACGGACGGTCATCGCTCAATCGATTTCGCTATTGATGCTGATCACGAATATATATACTTTATATGGTCTATCTCGATTATTTCTCTATGTTACAAACTATGTGTCAAACTTAATATACCCTTAGGATAGGGTATAAAAAACCGTCTTCATTCCCCCCTCACTCATCCTCCAAAAATCGCATCATTCTCTCAACCAAACAAAAACTCCAATAACATGATCACACACTCCAACGCTCCAGTTATATCCAAAAGCAATTCTAAACCCATTAAAATAACACAAACAAATATCCATGCCAAGCCACACACAGTAATCAAAACTATCATATTACAGTCTCTCGCACTCATCCCAGATAATAACGATCACGTATTACTTATCCCACAGATAAGATCTCGTCCATTCATCATCATGCGGACACACACACACTCCCAGATACAAAATCCATATTCACTCCCAGATAATAATTACACATTAACTATCATCCACCCCCTCACCCACACTTTCTACGCAAACCAACTGAGTTCCCATCACAGACAGACATAATACATCAAGATTTCAAAATCACACTTTTTACCCAAACACCAATCATTTATTGGATAAAATTTAATATCTGGGCTTCTGAGAAAAAGATGCAGTGCAAGCGTAAACATTTTTGAAATCCGCCCACTGCCACGTCCACTTTTTCATTACTTCACTAAATTATATTAAACCGAAAAATTTTGTTATAACCAAATATTTAGGTAATCAGATTCCCTACAATTCACCCATACAACAGTTTTGGCCGCGCCCACTTGTCGGGGGCAGTTTCATCAAAAAACCAATTTTGATGAAAGTTTACATGTAACATCTTCAAACGTTCGAAGTTTTCATCGTAATTCAGTAAAGAAAATGCAATACGGCCACGCCCACTTTATAGGGGCTAGATAGGATGGAGGATAGGGTATCATACGATCCGTTCCAGACGGATTGTAGCTTTTCTGTATGTTTTTGATTAAAAATATTAATATTTCTTTTGATTCTACTTTGCCTAATCATTCCATTTTCCTCTAGAGTAAAATACAGGGATCGAAAATACCGGGTATTTTTATTTTTTGTGCAAAAAAGGCTAGTAGAAGTTGAGGTTTTAAATTAAAAGGAATTGCTTATGGGTGATGCTCATGAAGCTGTCTGTTGATTTTTGTTATGCATTTAAGAAATGAGCCCATTTTGAAAACGGGCCAAATCAACTGGGTATTTTGGACCACATATAATAAGTGGCCAAATGTACCAGTTATTTCCACCTTTTATCTTTATTGGGCTGATGAAAACTGGTTGAGTTAGCAATTTATTATTCTGGGCGAAACAAAAAAATTCATTTGACCCAATATTATTAAGTATTTGAAAAAATAAATCGATTTACTAGACCCACTTTTTTTTGGGCCATCGAAAATGGGTAAAAGAGGCTTTTAATTTTTTCTGGGTAAAATATTAGGTCCCTTATAGTATTTTCATAGTGTTTTCAGATACGTCAAAATCAATTTCATAGTAACCCAGCAGGAAAAATAGTAAGCACTTCGAGCTTATTTGAATGTGCTTACAAAACCCTTCTGAACCGTTTTTTTCCGCTGGGAAGTTGTAATGGTAAAAATTAAAAACAATGATATACATATGTATGTACATATTTGATGTACATTTTTAAGAGTTATTTTCTTTATTTTATCACTTTTATTCTTTTTTATACCCTATCCTAAGGGTATATTAAGTTTGACACATAGTTTGTAACATAGAGAAATAATCGAGATAGACCCTATAAAGTATATATATTCGTGATCAGCATCAATAGCGAAATCGATTGAGCGATGACCGTCCGTCCGTTCGTATGTCACCGCTTTTTGGGCCTTAAATTTTGAGCTAGGACGATGAAATTTCATATCTGGGCTTCTGAGGAAAAGATACAGTACAAGTGTAAAAATTTTTGAAATCCGCCCACTGCCACGCCCACTTTTTCATAACTTCACTAAATTATATGAAACCGAAAAATTTTGTTAAGACCAAATATTTAGGCATTCAGATTCCCTACAATCCACCCATACAAAAATTTTGGCCACGCCCACTTTTTGGGGGCGTTTTCATCATAAAACCGATTTTTGAGCCTAAAATGTTTAACTAGGACGCTGAAATTTCATATCTGGCCTTCTGACGAAAAGATACAGTAGAAGTGTAAATTTTTTTTAAATCCGCCCACTGCCACGCCTACGTTTTTATAACTTAAACATTATATGAAACCGAAAAATTTTGTTAAGCCCAAATATTTAGGTATTCAGATTCCCTACAATTCACCCGTAGAAGAGTTTTGGCCACGCCCACTTTTTGGGGGCGTTTTCATCAAAAAACCGATTTTGATAAAATTTTACGTGTAACATCCTCAAACGTTCGAGGTTATAGCCATATTTGAGTACAAAATGCAATTTGGCCACGCCCACTTTATAGAGAGGAGGATAGGGTATCAGACGATCCGTTCCAGACGGATTGTAGCTTTTCTGTATGTTTTCTTTCCCATTTCTCGATTGATTTATATAGATGGAATAGGTTAGGAAACGAAAAAGCTGATTAAGAGAAATTGTATATTGAATGCATGTACATGTGTACATACATATGTTCTTACATACATATATGTAGGTAAAACTAGTAGTGCAGGCTATTACGCCTACGCCCAAACATCTAGCATACACTCGAAAGCCCTATATTTAGCACAAAAAAAATAATGGGTCTTCTGTATTAGTTTTATTTACCCAAAAAAATATTGTGTTGATTGGAACCAATATTTTAGCCCAGAAAAATTATTGGGTTAAACTAACGCATTTGCTCCGCCCAAAAAATATAAATATATATTTTACTACGCTTCATTGGCCCAAAAAAAAAAATGGGTCGAATGAACCCATTTATTTTGAACAAAAAAATAGATTGCTAGGGAAAATAGTTACTTTGTGCCACTTATAAAAATGGGCAACAAATTCCTATTTTAACAGCCGTTTTAAAAAAATGGGTCAATAGGGTACGGTCCCTGGTGAAATATGCTTCTCGTAGAGTACTAATATTTCTGCTTAAAATATACTGGCTAAATTTGGGTCTTTCCATAAACAAAGGTTTTTAAAGTAATGGATTCATTCACTGAAGGTCAAAATTCCATTGGCTTTTTATACCCTATCCTAAGGGTATATTAAGTTTGACACATAGAGAAATAATGTAACATAGAGAAATAATCGAGATAGACCCTATAAAGTATATATATGACCGAGCGATGACCGTCCGTCCGTCCATCCGCCTTAAATTTTGAGATAGGATGATAAAATTTCATATTTCGACTTCTGAGTAAAAGATGCAGTACAAGTGTAAACATTTTTTAAATCCGCCCACTGCCACGCCCACTTCACTAAATTATATGGAACCGAAAAATTTTGTTAAGACCAAATATTTAGACATTCAGATTCCCTACAATCCATCGGTACAAAAGTTTTGGCCACGCCCACTTTTTGGGGGCGTTTTCATCACAAAACCGATTTTTGGGCCTTAAATTTTTAACTAGGACGCTGAAATTTCATATCTGGGCTTCTGAGAAAAAGATACAGTACAAGTGTAAAAGTTTTTTTAAATCCGCCCACTGCCACGCCTACTTTTTTATAACTTCACTAAATCATATAAAACCGAAAAATTTTGTTAAGACCAAATATTTAGGTATTCAGATTCCCTACAATTCACTAATAGAAGAGTTTTGGCCACGCCCACTTTTTGGGGGCGTTTTCATCAAAAAACCGATTTTGAAATTTTGCATGTAAATGTCAAACGTTCGACGGTATAGCCATATTGGAGTACAAAATGCAATTTGGCGACGCCCACTTTATAGAAAAGAGGATAGGGTATCTTACGATCCATTCCAGACGGATTGTAGCTTTTCTGTATGTTTAGTATTTGTGTTTATACTTAGTGTTTAACTTATCTAATATATCTTCTAATTTATTAACATATTTACTTACCTTATTAAAAAAATTTAAGGCTAACAGTTTAAGGATAAAGGTGGTGGCAAGTCTCTCGAACTGAACAGGTCCACTTCTCGTATAAATGATGTCATAAATATAAAATATAAATATAAAATAAATCATAAACCGTACTTTACTGCTTAAGGATGATTTTGATGAATTTATTGAACGTTTGGCAGCATTAAATACATATACTAATAATATAATAACATAACAATAAATTTAATAATATTCCTTGTCTTATTTATTATAAAGTGTAATTTTACAAATTTAAATTTTTTTAAAATATTGTAACCTGGTACTTTAAATTGCAGCTTAAGTCACTTGTTTATCGCTTTGGAGATGGTCCAGGACTGGAGATTCTCAAGATGACGGTTCGTACTGTCGCATCTAATGTCGAATGGGTGGCAAAATCACAGTCATCTCTTTACAAATGGATTGAACGCAATTTACATGTAAATTAAACATTAAACTGAGTAATAATAAGTGGTGTTTTATACTTTCGAGTGTTTTATTTTGGCGTAAATAAGAAGGCTACAATTTGTCTCGACTAAGGTTCGTGAAGAATTGGAATGTGACGCATAACCTAGAGTTTGCAGATGAACATTTCTATCAACCCTCGTCAATAGACTTGCTTTTGGATGCCAAAATATTTTTTGATTTGTTGCAGATAGGGCAAGTTATGGCTTCCAACGTTACAGAAAACCTTATTGGCCTGGATAGTGTCTGGTCGATACAAGGCATTGGTTGAGATGGACAATCAACGTTACTGTGTCAGCTTATCAAAAGAAAAACGCTTGGCGTACGTCGAAAAATTCTGGAAATTGGAGGACGTTCAAGAACGCAAATCCAAATGGACAGAGGAACAGAGGGAGTGCGACGAGCTATTGAACCAAAATGTTGAAGTTCTACCCAGCGGTCGACTTATGGTTCAACTTCAAGAAGTATCCAAGATGTTTAAAGGTCATTTCGAAGGTTCTTATAACTTTAACGTAAGCTTTTCAAAAACGAGTCTCTTAAGTCTCAGTAAGTAGCCTTTCTTAAGGAATACGAAGCGCTAGGTCACATAACTCTGGTCAAGGAACCCAATTTAAAACAACCCCATTATTACATGCCACATTAATGCGTAATTAGACGAAATAGTACTTCAACAAAGCTACGAGTTGTATTCGATGCTTCTTGTCGTACCTCTTCCCAAATTTCAAGCACTGGGATTTTAATGGTTGGTCCAACAATTCAGGACGATCTTTTAATAGTACTTCAACAAAGTTACGAGCTGTAGTCGATGCTTCTTGTCGTACCTCTTCCCAAATTTCATGCAATGGGATTTTAATGATTGGTCCAACAATTCAGGAGGATCTTTTTCATATTCTTGTTCGGTTTTGCTTGTATCGGTATGCCATTACTGCAGACACCGTAAAGATGTAGCGGCAGATCCTGGTTCTCCCATCTCATCCCTGATTTCAGTTCATTTTGTGGAGGGAGAACGAGACAACGCCGGTACAAACCTTTCAATTGAATACGGTAGTTGTATGTAGATTTCGAGTAAAAAAAGAATCGAATTGTCACAGGAACTTGAATAGAGGGAAAAAGCACAAGACAAACAGCGAATTCAACAAAAATAATTTGTTTCACAATAGATGATACCATACCAACCACTGCGTGCTGCGACCAAAATCAAAGTGGAAGAGAATCGATTAATTCGAATGCAAGCGCATCGCGTGATAGATTGTGCGTGCAATTGTTTTTGGGGAGCAACTGCGGTACAATGAGTTTAAAGTAAATTTGTACAAACAAAAAAATGCAGTGACTCAAACAAATTACTTTACCACTATTAAACAACTTTATAAAAAAAGAGAAAGAAACTATTGTTAAACAATAAGAAATCAAAGCATCATCATCACCATCTTGGTGATGATGGTAGCAACACGAACGCGTTTATCCAGACCTGGAGCAACGTGTTGGATACGTCCTAAAAACCATTTACTGGGTGGAAGATACGAGATCTTTCTAGGAACCCGAATGTTTTCAAAAAAGTGAAGTTCTTCGCCATAATTCATCCATTTGTGACCTAGGTGGATAGGTATTGGATCGTCCCATCCTAGCTTTCACTCAGATGACCAGAGCACTTGGAACAGGATTTTGAACAATACTACCGAAGGAGCCAAAAACCCTAACGGATCGAATATTCGCGATATTTCAGACAGTAAGGTTCGTCTGGTCGGTGACGGAAATTGAGGCGGTTTTCCCATGTGGAAGGAGAATTTACGTCCACATATGTACGTCTTGAGGCAGGTGGGATAGTAAAGGCCAACAATTCGATGTCCATTTCCGCAGCTCTGACTTAGTTTTAGATAAAAGCTCAACCAATTCGCGCTGTAGATGAATTAGACCTTCCACGGAGCTGCTGCCAGTCATCACGTCATCTACGTACACGTCGCGTAAAAGAACCTGAAAAGCGAGAGGGTATTCAGCCCCGTAATCCTCAGCAAGTTGTTTCAACATTAATAGTGATCAGTTGACTTATACTTCAAAACCAGTAAGTGTCTTGCAATTTCTATTTTGCATTTGTAAATAAATAGCATAAAATAACTATACCTAGATGGTCAACTTCGAGGGGGTCTCTCTTTCGAACCCACAAGCTGTGCCCTTTGGTGAACAAATATGTATGCGTAATTTGCCGGCAAACTCACTAATAGACTCTTGCTCACCAACGGGAGCTACAACTGTCATAAGGGCGCAGCCATCTTGGACAATTTATGTCTAAAATTGACAAATTGTGGAGGGGGAGGCTATGTTCAACAAACAACCACCAAAAATATTCTTCGTTTCGTGTGAATCTGTTAAAAGTACGTTACATTTAAAATAGTTAAACTCAAAATGTAAAGTAGGTATGTTTCAAATCATTTATACTAAATAAAAAATTAAATAAAAACATACATACATACTTTTGCTTCCGCTTTGTTTTTTGAACAATCAACAAGTAGTTACGTTTATTATATATTTTAGATCATATATAAGAATATGTTTGAACGCAAATTGTAGTATTATCCTTAACATGCATATCTTGTTGTTTCCTTTTAATTTTGTATTCTATGCTTAACCATCTACAGTTATTTCTTCATTAAAGATTCACAGAACAAAAGGTTTCGACCTGCCTTTTCATTTCCACATAAAATTTGAGAACAAACAATTTATTCTCCTGTGAATAATTTATACATATATGCATATTGTACATATGTATATGTGTGTACTTTAAATCAAACATTTCTACAAATTAGTCAGCACGTAAGCGAAGAACTACCCAATCCAGTTAGAAATTTCTTTAGAATAACAACACAACAGAATAATAATTACAAATAAAATAATTAAAAATTTAAATATCCATTTGCAACAATTTTAGTTAAATTATACCAATTTGTTTATTTGTGTAAGACACATTTCATTTATTTATAAAAAAAATATTGGTTTAACATCCTAAACTCTACACTGCACTTCCAAACACACCCGCAGCGTTTGTTTACATTATTTTACGACAATTTCAGAGTGCTACATTTCTTAAACAGAAAAAGTGCGACAACATCTGAGTACAGATTTGAATTCAGTGCAATAAGTCGAATCGAGTGGCATAAAAAAGAATACAAAAAGTTGTCTAAAATCAAAAAAATATTTACTCTTTTTTGAGTTAAAAAGTAAACAAATATGGAAAAAGGAAAATCACAAAGCATAAATTTACTCAAATTTGGTGAAAACAGTCAGCATAGATTCACTCCACTCTAATGCAAAATTACATGAGCTATTGTTTTGGACCTGTAGATGAGCTGATTAAACTTCAAATCTCTCATTACACGTATGCACTGATGGAAACGAAAGAGAGGACCAGGCCCCGCCCATTTGCGGGATTTCGCGGGATTATGATAAATAGTTTGCAACGATTGTTTCAGTGTGTCGTGTGTCCAATGCTGTTATTTTTCACCGCTCCTCTATAACACAATAAGTGTCCATAGTGCTCCCGTAAGCTACACTACCAATGCACCACGGTAACGGAAAGGTCTAGGAGGTCTATGGGTTCCAAAAGGGAAGTATGGAGGTGCCAATTCTGTAAAAACGCCAACGAATGTTCCAGCAGCGCACCTTACTCTTCATCGCGTCCACTAACACCTTCTATGCGACCCTTAACACCTGAAATTCAAACCAACATAAGAAATCAATCGAAGGTGGAAACCCAGCAATAGAAAACGTATCAGACATGCACAGTAACACCATAATAATTGAATTGAAAGATATGAAAACAGAAATGAAAAGTATGGCCGAATTCTGCAATTTTGTGTTACAAAAGTTCGATGAAATACACAAAAACGTCGAGAAACACAACACTTTTATGGATACAATGATGAATGAGGTACCAAAATTAAAAGAATCGAACAAGCAAAAAGATGAACAAATCGCTGATTTGAAGTCACAGATAAACAAACTGGAACAACAACAACTAAAACACAGCATTCTGCCAAAACACAATGAAAATTTAATAGAAATCGTAAGATCAATCGGAAAATCTATTGAGCAAGACATAACGAACGCCGATATTATTGATATTTGTCGTTCTATATCGAAAAACACTGAAAAATCCTCAATAATTGCTACCTTTCACAATTACTTAACCAAAGATAATTTCATGCGGACTGTTGTCTATTTCACCAATTTACAAATTTCTTTACTAATTTTCTGTTTCACAAACTACAAATTTAATTCCGACATATTTGTTAGAAAAAGAAAAAAATTAAGGGAAATTGTAATTGTTATTTACAAATACAAAAAAAAAACCGATTCACCATTTACTTTGCAAAGTTGTAAACAACAACTGTTTTTCACACATTTGTAAGCTCTCTACCTGATAACATCAAGGACAAAAACGAATAAACGGAACAACATTTTTATCGCCGGTTTAATTCGTGATAAGAAAAATGTTTTATTCGGAAAACTTTCTGATACCATTACACATAATGTTAAAGTGGCAAAAGATTTTCAACACTTTAAAATCTAATGGAATTTTAATAGATAAGGGCTGGGAATACCCCAGAGATGTCGTGTGACAACATTTTAGACGAAAAACTGTGGTAAGTCGAAAACATTTGTATAAAGGGTGAATTTCATAAGATGCAATAAAAGGCTGAGGAGAAATGAATTTTATTAGAAAGTGTATAAAAAATTTAAAAATCAACAAATGCTACAATAAAGTCTTGTAGCTTTTTTGAAAGATAATAGGTAAGTATTTAATTCTTAAATTAATTCATTTAATAAATAGTTTTTGAGAAATAAAATTTCAAAGTCGTTTTTTTTTAAATATCAATAGAAATTGATCTGATAAACTAATTTAAGAACTGAATATTAGCTTTCAAAAACCCTTCACAGTACGTGCTTTTGTTGATTTTTAAAATTTGTTATCCACCCTACCATGCAGTTTACAGTGGCAAGCTTATAAATAGGGAAATGTAGATGAAAAAAGTAATTTTTGTATAGAACGGTGAAATTTTGAAAAACTAAAAAGCAAACATTTTCATAAACAAAAATAATTCATTTATTAAAAATTTTTATACAAATTAAAGTATTTAACCCGTGTTTTTATAAAAAAAAACGAGACTTAATCCTCCGATCCTTTGTGTTTTGGACTATTATCACCATGCAAAATCCAATTTTGGGGAAGATGCTCAGCAGCATAAGGAAGTAGGTTGTTTTCTAAGATGCCTACATATGTACATAAATATGGCGGTCCATGATTCCATTAATTCGGTAAATAGGACCAGGACCCATTAGACTCATACCAGTCCATACCATCACAGACCCACCACCTCCTTTCACTGTTGGCTTTAGACACTTTTCTTTGAATTCTTCGCCCACATGACGTCGAACATATGTTTTGCCATCGGAACCAAAACGTTTAAATTTGGATTCATCAGTGAAGATGACATTTTCCACTGTTTTAAGAAAAATAAAAAGATGGCTATTTTTGTTGCCCATTCTCAAATTGATGGTATTATTAATCCTACAGTTTAAATTTTAATTTTATATATATTTTCTTTTATACTCTTCATATTTGTTCCTTAATAGATCTTTTTAATGTACCTTAAGTACAATTTGCTTGTTATAACCCCACAACCAATTATGTAAGTATCTATTAAGATTGTATTTACTTTTGATCACCATTTGCTTTTGTATTTTTTGTTTATGGTACATTTGCCGCTTCTCCTTTTGACAATAGAATGTTCCTAGCTATTTCATTTGTAACGGGTTAATTAATATGTACATAAATACAATTTATTAAGCTTTAGTGTATTAAAACTGTTGAATACAATTATTGTAAATTATTTTACTTTCAAATGAAATAAAGATTGAAAAATTAAAAGAAAAAAAGAAAAATGTTGATGTGTTCAATTAATATGCTCTTTCGCAAACAACAATCTGGCCTTCAGATTCTTTTTGCTTATAAGAGGCTTCTTTCGTGCAACACGACATTTCAAACCAAATTCGATCAACCGGTGTCGTACTGTATGAACAAGAATATTCACTTCTTCTTGTGCCAAAATTTCGACGTGAATGTCAACAGCACTCTTAAATCTATCTTTTTCAGACAGACGGTGAATCATCCGATCAACACGACTTGTTCTTTTTCGAGGGCTTGCAGCACGAGGTTGATTAGAGAAGTCGCCGTGACGTTTAACAAACTCCAAAGCTTGATGACAAGCATTTATTGAAATATATAAAGGCTCCCATATTGCGAACAGCTTCATCCATTCCTCCCTCAAAGAACAAATTTCCCGGCGCTGGTCTGGTGTTATGTGTTTGCCTCGTCCGATTTCTATAAACCTAAAAATCACATAAACACTACAATTAAAAGAAAATAAACTATTTAACAACCAAAATTTACCGAAAATTCAAGTTAGCTGCGCAGACGTTGAGTCGGAACTGGGAAAAAGGCAATTTCCCTATTTATTTGCTCGCAACAATTCAGTAGATGTACTGTTATTTAACAATAAGAAAATAGAGAGCAGATCGAATGCAGTCACCTGAATGTGACAGTTAGTTCTTCAGTATGTGCTCTACACTGCAATAATAACTTTTACCAATCATCGTAATTCAGTAAAGAAATTGGAATACGGCCATGCTGACTTAGGATGGAGGATAGGGCTCGATAGGATGGAGGATAGGGTATCATACGATCCGTTCCAGTCGGATTGTAAAAACATACAGAAAAGCTACAATCCGTCTGGAAAGGATCGTATGATACCCTATCCTCCTTTCTATCAAGCCCCTATATACTGGGCGTGGCTGTATTGCATTTTCTTTACTGAATTACGATGATAACTTCGACCGTTTGAGTATGTCACATGTAAAATTTCATCAAAATCGGTTTTTTGATGAAAACGCCCCCAAAAAGTGAGCGTGGCCGAAATTGATGTATGAGTAGATTGGTAGATTGTAGACAATCTCATTATCTAAATATTTTGACTTAACAAAATTTTTCGGTTTCATATAATTTAGTGGAGTTATGAAAAAGTAGGCGTGGCAGTGGGCGGATTTGAAAAATTTTTACACTTGTACTGCTTCTCCTTCTCGAAAGCCCAGATATGTAGTTTTATCCTCCTAGCTCAAACTTTAAAGCCCAAAAAGTGGTGACATAAAGACAGACGTTTTCGCTATTGATACTGATTATGAATATATTATATACTTTATAGGGTCTATCTCAATTATTTCTCTATGTTACAAACTAAATGTCAAACTTAATATACCCTACCTACCCTACATTGCTCATAATTTAACAATATAATCGAACTACAAAATCAAGCATGTAATTTCTTGACTTACGTCTTCTCGTTGTCATTGGTGCTCAGAATCATCTTCGTTGCTTCGCGTTTGTTCATCTTCGTTGCTTCGACAGTAGGCGAATCTTTGGCCACAATATCGATTATGATATTGTCTAGACCCGTCAATTTAGACCGCGGGCCACCAGCTGCCCCTGTTTTTATACCCTATCCTAAGGGTAAATTAAGTTTGATACATAGTTTGTAACATAGAGGAATAATCGAGATACACCCTATAAAGTATATACATATATTCGTCATCAGCATCAATAGCGAAATCGATTGAGCGATGACCGTCCGTCCGTATGTCACCGCTTTTTGGGCCTTTAATTTTGAGCTAGGACGATGAAATTTCATATCTGGGCTTCTGAGAAAAAGATACAGTACAAGTGTAAACATTTTTCAAATCCGCCCACTGACACGCTCATTTTTTCATAACTTCACTAAATTATATGAAACCGAAAAATTTTGTTAAGACCAAATATTTAGGCATTTAGATTCTCTACGATTTACCCATTGGGGGCGTAAAAAAAACGATTTTTGGGCCTTACATTTTTAACTAGGACGATGAAATTCCATATCTGGGCTTCTAAGAAAAAGATACAGTTCAAGTGTAAAATTTTTTTAAATCCGCCCACCGAGAAATTTTGTTAAGACTAAATATTTGGGTATTTAGATTCCCTACAATTCACCCATAGAACAGTTTTGGCCACGCCCACTTTTTGGAGGCGTTTTCATCAAAAACCGATTTTGATAAAATTTTACATGTAACATCCTCAAACTTTCCGTCCGTCTGTCCGTATGTCACCACGTTTCGGTGAACGGTGGGCGTTACAGAGCCATGTTAATCGACTTTGTATACCCTATCCTAAGGGTATATTAAGTTTGACACATAGTTTTCAACATAGAGAATTAATCAAGATAGACCCTATAAAGTATATGTATATATTCGTGATCAGCATCAATAGCGAAATCGATTGAGCAATGACCGTCCGTCCGTCCGTCCGTAATTCCGTCCGTATGTCACCGCCTTTTGGGCCTTAAATTTTGAGCTATGGCGATGAAATTTGATATCTGGGCTTCAGTACATGTGTAAAATTTTTTTAAATCCGCCCACTGCCACGACCAATTTTTCATAACTTCACTAAATTATATGAAACCGAAAAATTTTGTTAGCACTATATATTTAGGTATTCAGATTCCCTACAATTCAAACATGCAATAGTTTTGGCCACTCCCACTTTTTGGGTGTGTTTTCATCAAAAAAACCGATTTTGATGAAATTTTACATGTAACATTCTCAAACGTTCGAGGTTATAGCCATATGTCAGCACAAAATGCAATTTAGCCACGTCCACTTTATAGAAAGGAGGATAGGGTATCACACGATCATTTTTGTAGGACAGAAAAGCTACAAGCCGTCTGGAATGGATCGTATGATACCCTATCCTCATTTCTATAAAGTGCTCATGGCCAAATTCCTTTTTTTACTCAAATATGGCTATAACGTCGAACGTTTGAGGATGTTACATGTAAAATTTCATAAAAATCGGTTTTTTGATGAAAACGCCCCCAAAAAGTAGGCGTAGTCATAACTTTTGTATGGGTGAATTGTAGGGAATCTAAATACCCAAATATTTGGTCTTAACAAAATTTTTCGGTTTCATATAATTTAGTGAAGTTATAAAAAAGTAGGCGTGGCAGTGGGCGGATGTAAAAAAAATTTACACTTGTACTGTATCTTTTTCTTGGAAGCCCAGATATGATTTCAGCGTCCTAGTTAAAAATTTAAGGCCCAAAAATCGGTTTTGTGATGAAAACGCCCCGAAAAAGTGGGCGTGGCCAAAACTTTTGTATGGGTGGATTGTAGGGAATCTGAATGCCTAAATATTTGGTGTTAACAAAATTTTTCGGTTTCATATAATTTAGTGAAGTTATGAAAAAGTGGGCGTGGCAGTGGGCGGATTTCAAAAATTTTTACACTTGTAGTGTATCTTTTTCTCAGAAGCCCTGTATCTTTTTCTCAAAATTTAAGGCACAAAAAGCGGTAACATACGGACGGACGGACGGACGGACGCACGGTCATCGCTCAATCGATTTCGCTATTGATGCTGATCACAAATATATACACATACTTTACTTGTGTCAAACTTAATATACCCTTACGATAGGGTATAAAAATATGAATTTTAAGAAATTTGTACTTGTTAGCAACAAAGAAAATAAACTTTTGGTGAAACGAAAATATTGAAATTTCTACGAATTTCCCTTTGTAAACTACAACAACAATTTTATACAAATTTGATGAAAAAGTGCTTGTAAATTACAATTTGTAAGTTGGTGAAATAGGCCATTGCTCGCTCAAACCGTCCGTTGACAATCGCCAAATTAAAGCAACATATGGACAGCAGTGCACAAATTAATAAGGCTTACACCAACAACAATATACATAAGTATATGCATGTCAACAGTTTGCTAACCATTGTAAACAAACAGTTACTGTGGCAAGCGAAGAAGAAAGCTAAAGAGGAATGATGGAAATTTGTTTGGGAAAAAACCGAAAGAATCTTCGCGAGAAGAGAAGAGCTAATGGAAGCATTATTTACACTGTTGCCGTTTTGACTGTTTTCCAGTCAGATCTGACTGGATTGATATGAATTTAGCTGGATGATTTTTTAAAATCCAGCCGGCTGGATTTTTAGCTGGATTAAATTTTTTTTTGACTGCTTTTAAAAGTTTTGAATTGGCATTTTTTTCCAGTCAGTACCTTTTAAAAATCAAAGTTACTATAGAAAACAAAAATAGAAGTAAAACTTTTACCGTGAATTTACTAATCTTGCTCTGAACTTGGAAACAATTTTCGCAATGGGATAGCCCTATGCTCACGAGCTGAGAGAATATTTCAAGCACAGAATCATTCTGGTGTCAAAGTTCTCAACTACAAAGATGCTGCAAATGAGAACCCGTACTCTGATCTAGCAAGATTAGCCATTTCAGTATTAGTGCTCCCTTTATCTAATGCAGAAGTCGGAAGTTAACTTCACAATAATGTGTATGTATCTGTACGTGAATGAAAATGGATTCTGTTATCATTTATCAATTATCGACACTCGCAATAAGGGCCTGTGTTATTTTTTCGCAGAAAGTTTATTTATGTTTTTTTGCAATGTACTATTAGAATGAATTTTTGTATACATACATATGTGCAAATATGAAAGAAAATTAATTCTATATTACCTTTATATCGATTAAAATATTTTCTTGACTGGATTTTTAGCTGGTTTTGTGCTTAAATTTTTTTGACTGGATTTTTTTCAGTCAAATCTGGAAGGATAATTTTAAAACGGCAACTCTGATTATTTATTCAATCTCTAAGCGATTTGAGGTCGTACGTACTTGTACCTTATTTTATAGGCACTGAAGTTCAAAGTTTATGTATGGTGTTCAACTCAATTATAGAAAACTTCAAGGGCTACTAATTTCGTTTTAACAAATTTTTCGATTTCTAGTAAAAATTTTGAAAAAACGTACATTTTTGAAAAGTGGGCGTGGCAGTTCCAAAACTTGGTACGTCATATCTTTGCCTTTGTCATACCCATCTCAGATATTAATTTTAATTTCTAAAATTACCGTTATACGCATTTTTCGCGTGAAACGTGGTATGCCATCTAATAGCATATATCCAAACTAACTCACATATGAAATTTTATCAAAATCGTTGGAGCCGTTTTCGAGAAAATCTATTTTTAGTGAAATCGCCCTTAAGTAAAGTACCCTTAATTTTGAGGTTAGCATGAAAATTCCAATTTCGCCTCTAGGGATCATCCCACAGACCCCACAGACCCCAGATATGAAGTTTAAAGCAAATCTGTGTAGCCGTTTAGGCTGCAGTTGAATAGACAGACAGACCGACAGACAGACAAACAGACAGACAGACAGACAGACAGACAGACGGAATTGGCGGACCCACTTTTTTGGATTTCTCCATCATAGTAATGTCAAGTTTGATTAAAATCTCGAGTTCGCAATTTTTCACGAAACCAATACTTGCGCTATAGGTATAGGTGCAAATAAAAAAAAATAAATTAATTGTATATGTATAATTGTATATACTTATGAATGAATGTAGAATATATTTTAGACGTTACAATGGATACTGATGATAATGCAGAGGATATGTTTGACTTGAATTTAATGGGGTATAAAGATTTTAGTCAAATAATAAATGAATTAAAACAATTGAATTTTCGTTGTCTGTGTCTTAACGTTATATCGTTAAGAAAAAATTGGAATATTTTTTGCGCGTGTGTTTGTCCCATTTTAAAGTATATTGATGTTGTTGTATTAGTTAAAATTAACATTAGAATAGAAGAAAATAATTTGTATCGTTTGGATGGATTCGAGTCTGAGTTCACAAATAGGATGTACAAAAAAGGCGGTGGAATAGTGATGTTTATCAAAAAACACAAATTATGAACGACTGAATATCGAAACGTCGTATGAAAATCTAACCTTAAAGATGCAACTTAATACAAAGGAAAAAGTGATTAGTGCTATCTACAGGCCTCCAAACCAAAATAAAAATGCCTTTATCGAAGAATTCTGTAAGATTACATGCAGAAAAGGAGTTCATAAGGACTTAGTTATTTTGGGAGACATGCATTTAAATATCAACGATAGTTCAAATTATCAAGTACGTTACTACCAAGATATGCTGGCGTCAAATGGGTTATGTAACATAGTTAAAGGAGCTACTAGAGTTGATCCAAATATTAGTAGTTGTACACTTATTGATCATATTCTAGTGAGTCTGCCAGATATCAAAACGTTTTCGGCTACATATATAGTTGCAAACGACATTTCGGATCACTACACTACTCTATATGGAGTCTACGAGAAGAGTATGATCGAAGCGAACACTACTCTACACGAAATATTCCAGACGAGGCACCTAAATCATCTAATTAGAGCTACAGATTGGACTCAACTTTTAGAAAAAACATACAGAGAAGCTACAATCCGTCTGGAACGGATCGTATGATACCCTATCCTCCATCCTATCGAGCCCCTATAAAGTGGGCGTGGTCGTATTGCATTTTCTTTACTGAATTACGATGATAACTTCGAACGTTTGAGGATAGGGTATAAACACACCCGGAAATGCTAATGAACTCGTTAGTGGATAAAATGAGTGAATTATATTCTAAGTGTATGTAAAAAAAAGAGATAAATAAAAGGACCGCATGGATAATAAGGGAGGTGTTTGATAGCTGCAAAGAAAGGGATATACTCTACCGTAGATGGAAAAACAATCGAAGCAACTTAGCGTACGAAACCGCTTATAAAAAGTTACGCAATCAAGTCATAAAACATACAGAAAAGCTACAATCCGTCTGGAACGGATCGTATGATACCCTATCCTCCTCTCTATAAAGTGGGCATGGCCAAATTGCATATTGTACTCAAATATAGCTATAATGTCGAACGTTTGAGGATGTTACATGCAAAATTTTATCAAAATAGGTTTTTTGATGATAACGCCCCCAAAAAGTGGGCGTGGTCAAAACTTTTGTATGGGTGGATTGTAGGGAATCTGAATGCCTAAATATTTGGTCCTAACAAAATTTTTCGGTTTCATATAATTTAGTGAAGTTATGAAAAAGTGGGCGTGGCAGTGGGCGGATTTCAAAAATGTTTACACTTGCACTGTATCTTTTTCTCAGAAGCCCAGATATGAAATTTCATCGTCCTAGCTCATAATTTAAGGCCCAAAAAGCGGTGACATACGGACGGACGGACGGACGGACGGTCATCGCTCAATCGATTTCGCTATTGATGCTGATCACGAATATATATACTTTATAGGGTCTATCTCGATTATTTCTCTATGTTACAAACTATGTGTCAAACTTAATATACCCTTAGGATAGGGTATAATGATGGTTTTTGGGGTAAAAAGTGTGATTTTGAAATTTTGCTGTATTATGTCTGTCAGTGATGGGAATTTAGTTGGTTAGTGTAGAAAGTGTTGGTGAGGGGGTGGATGATAGTTAATGTGTAATTAGAAAGTGGAAGTGAATACGGATTTTGTAGGTTTTTTTTTTTCTGGTTGCGCCAGGGAGGTGGGGAATCTTCTAAAGATGCCAATAGCCCGCGCTAGTGGCGTGCACGATTCATATACCTGGTCCTGACATAAGTCAGCCGATACATGCCTACGTACTAAACCTCACCCCCATACACAGACTTCAACCATTCCCCCCGCGGGACTGCCGTTAGGTATTACTTCGCGGGGTTGGTTAGCAAATCAAGCTATTCGTCTTGTGTCACCTACTTCTGAGACTTCTGCTGCTTCTGTTGCTTTTCTTAGCCTCTCTATTCTCCGCAGCTCATTTTGGATCGTAGTTATGAAGCAACATACTGCCATCCAGTTCTCCTCCGACCAAAACATGTGATCGATGAGTAACGACGGGCGGAGCAGAGTAATTCTCCATGCCGTGAAACGTGTGCAGTAAAATACTGCGTGCTCCGTATCTTCGTCTTCGTCTGGACATTCCGGGCAGGATGGAGAGCTGTCATATCCGAATCTGTGGAGATACTTGCGATAACCGCCGTGACCAGACAGGAACTGCGTAAGATGGTAGTTGCAGTCCCCATGCTTTCGACTTATCCAGTCTTTGATTGTCGGTATCAGTTTGTATGTCCATCTGCCTTTGGTTGTATTGGACCAGCGCGAGGGCTCCCTGTATTTGCGATGCTTTTTTGGCTAAATAATCAACATGCATTTTGAATTGCAGTTTGTTGTCCAGCATTACTCCTAGGTATTTAACAGCGTCTTTGGACTTGATGGTTTAGGTACCAACCTGAAAATTTGCGAATTCAACTGTTTTCCGACTGGTTATGAGGACAGCTTCTGTTTTTTGGTCGACCAGTTCCAGTCCAGCGGATACCAGCCAGTCTTTAATTCGAGCAATTGCTTCATTTGTAGCTGACTCTAGTCCGCTGATCTGTTTAGCTACTGTTACGACGGCAATGTCATCAGCGAATCCGATTATCGTTACTCCGCCAGGTAGCGCTAATCGTAGGACTCCGTCGTACATGATTTTCCACAGAAGCGGCCCTAAAACCGATCCCTGTGGGACTTCCGCCGTCACGTTGTAGTATTTTACTCCTTCATCGGTATTATACCTCAGCTTTCTGTTGTTGAAATAGTTGGTCACTATACGCAGCAAGTAATATGGCGTATCCATCCTAGCAAGTGATCTCCTAATAAACGACCAGTTCGCAGAGTTAAATGCGTTTTTAATATTTAGCGTTACTACTGCACAGTACTCCATTGTGCCGTAGAGCCATCTTTCTCCTTCTATAGCGCCTTTTGCAATATCGACTACTGCTCTTATGGCATCGACAGTAGATCGCGCTTTTCTAAAGCCAAATTGATGATTTGAGAGGACTCCTTTCTCTTCTGCCACTGCGGGTAATCTATTGTAGATTATCCTCTCGAAGATCTTTCCCATTGTGTCCAGTAGGCATATTGGGCGATAGGACGATGGGTCTCCTGCAGGCTTCTTTCCTTTTGGTAGCAGGACCAAATGCTGCATTTTTCGGGAAAGGTTCCTTCTTCAAGGCACTTCTGCATCGTCATTATGAAGAGATCTGGTCTCTTTTTTACGGCCGCCTTTAGTGCCTTATTCGGGATGCCGTCGAGTCCGGGCGCCTTGGTGTCGCCTATCTTGCTGCATGCCTTAAGCAGCTCCTCCAAAGAAATTTGTGAAATATCCGCTGGATTGACCTCTCTTATGATGCTGCACATAGTAGATGGTATTTGGGGGAAGAGGTGCTCTACTATGGATCTCAGCATTATTGGACATGTTATTGGAGGGGTCCTATAACCCCTTAGTTTGGTCATTACCATTCTGTATGCTGTGCCCCAGGGGTTAATGTCGGCTTCCTCACAGAGACGCTTGAAACATGCGGCTTTGCTCCCCTTAATTGCGTCCTGCCACTTTAAAAGTTTCCAGACATTGTTGGAAATCTGGTCTCCTCCTTGATCAGTTAACCCAGCCAATTTTAATTTTACCTGCTCCTAGTAACAACTTCGCATTATCTGCGGGAAGACTGATAGTTGCAGTTTGTGTTCCGCCGTATGCTTTCCTCAGTGATATAACGTCTGAGGGCGATATACTTTTAATCTTGAATTGCCTTTTTATCGCTTCGCAAATATCCTCCTTTGTAGTGACCTCATCGATATCCTTCAATTCTATGGCAGAACGGTGGGTAAAAGTCCTTACATTTGCTTGTTCTCCCAAGGCTGCACACATAACGCTTTTGAATTCGGCTGTCCTGTCCCCTGTCTCTTTGAGCTGGATTAAGAGGTCCCCTTTTTGGGTTCTCCTGATCCTCGATACAGCCTCTCCAATCGCCTCCAACTTTGTGTCCGCTTTTATGCTGCGAAGTATTTCAGCATAGGATAGTTCTCCCTTGGCCTCTATGAAGATGGCGTTCGGTAATCCTTTGGTCTTAGGGTTCTCTCTGTTTTTTATTGGTTCTTGGCGGCTGACCTTTGACCATACACCATCCTCTGCTTTCTGCTTCTTGCTCGTGCGAGTAGATTGCTGTTTAGCTGTAGTTGCCGGGGTTCCCAAAACTGTCTCAACTCGTTTCTCCTTTTGTGTTTGTTTTCTCGTTGGGGGGAGTTCTGGTTTTCGCTTCGGGTCTGGGGTCTCATTATCTGGAGCTTGCCTTTTCTATTTGGCCAACTGGTAACCTTTGCAACCCTCGAATTCCTGAGGAAAGGGTTGTCTTCGAACCCGTTGACTCCGTTGCTGTTATTAACGCCGTTGTTGTTATTTTGGTTGTTTGTATTCATTGCTAGTAGGTCCCCACTCGAAGCCGCTATCAATGTTCGGATGTGTAGTCATCTAGGGATCCCATGGTTATCTATGCAAGCAGTGAGGCCATGCAAGGGTTGGCACAAGCCCTTATGGGGTTTTGTGTCAGAGCCGGATCGGTGCTAAACAGGAATGCTACATCTGTACCTACACCACCAACTTAATGATGACGAAACATTGAACGTACTTTGAGGCCTGCCAAGGTTTTAACGGGACGGGGGCGCTTGCAGCATTAGCCTGAAAGCCATTTCCGCAAAATTTCACTCTTGCTTACTCAGGTAACAGAATACTACAAACGTCGGCCCTTATAGCTATCATTTTCCGTTCGTTTTCCAGTATGCCATAATTAAGACCTTACTAGGCTCGGTCTTAATGGGAACCGCTTGTGGTTCACCTTTTTCTTAATTTATTATTTTACGCCCACGTAGTGGTGTATAGTAATAAAACATTTGTAATTTTTTTATTAATGCAGTCACCCTTAATGCAGTCACCCTTAATGCAGTCACCCTTTCGGAGTTGAGAACTGCGCGTCCCACGGTGTGGCGGGTACATCCGGATCTCGCCAATTTCTTTAGACTGTATCCCCCGTTGTCACCTTATAAGGTGGAAAGCACATACAAAGAAGACGGTGCTTACTCGTCTTGTCACAGAAAGTTCATAGGGGTTTCGTTGACCTTTTCAGCCACGCCCTCCTTCTCTGCCGCTCTTGGTCGGGGACTGCTTATTGAGTATTCGCAGCTAACCTACATTTCTGTAGGCCGTCCACTATTCGCCACCTGTGACCCCCCACAGTTGCCTGAGCTTAGCCCCACCAGCCCTTCCGGCTTGGTGCCTGTGTGGATTTTGTACGTGGGAGTGTGTGTGTGTGTGCGGATGATGATGAATGGATGAGATCTTATCTGTGGGATGAGTAATTCTTGATCGTTGTTATCTGGGGTGAGTGCGAGAGATGATAATGTCATAGTGTTGATTAGTGTGTGTGGGGTGCCATGGATATTTGTTTATGTATTTTAATGGTTTTTTAATTGTTTATACCCTATCCTAAGGGTATATTAAGTTTGACACATAGTTTGTAACATAGAGAAATAATCGAGATAGACCCTATAAAGTATATATATTCGTGATCAGCATCAATAGCGAAATCGATTGAGCGATGACCGTCCGTCCGTCCGTTCGTATGTCACCGCTTTTTGGGCCTTAAATTTTGAGCTAGGACGATGAAATTTCATATCTGGGCTTCTGAGAAAAAGATACAGTACAAGTGTAAAAATTTTTGAAATCCGCCCACTGTTACGCCCACTTTTTCATAACTTCACTAAATTATATGAAACCGAAAAATTTTGTTAAGACCAAATATTTAGGCATTCAGATTCCCTACAATCCACCGATACAAAAGTTTTGGCCACGCCCACTTTTTGGCTGCGTTTTCATCACAAAACCGAGTTTTGGGCCTTAAATTATTAACTAGGACGCTGAAATTTCATATCTGGGCTTCTGACGAAAAGATACAGTAGAAGTGTAAATTTTTTTTACATCCGCCCACTGCCACGCCTACTTTTTTATAACTTCACTAAATTATATGAAACCGAAAAATTTTGTTAAGACCAAATATTTAGGTATATAGATTCCCTACAATTCACCCATAGAACAGTTTTGGTCGCGCCCACTTTTTGGGGGCGTTTTCATCAAAAAACCGATTTTCATGAAATTTTACATGTAACATCCTCAAACGTTCGACATTATAGCTATATTTGAGTACAAAATGCAATTTGGCCACGCTCACTTTATAGAGAGGAGGATAGGGTATCATACGATCCGTTCCAGATGGATTGTAGGTTTTCTGTATGTTTTTGGTTATAGCTGGAGCGTTGGAGTGTGTGATCATGTTGTTGGAGTTTTTGTTTGGTTGAGAGAATGATGCGAATTTTGGAGGATGAGTGAGAGGGGAATGGAGAGGGTTTTTCGTTATCGGGGAGGGGTTGGCTGTGTGTGATGATGATAGATGGTTTGTATTTTGCTAATTAGGTGTGCTGGCGTGTTGTGCCATGAATTTTTTGTCAGCGTCATAATCATCTGTATTATTTGTTGTTGTTGTTTTTGTTGGATATTGCTGGAGCATTGAAGTGTATGGGATATTGTGTAATTGTGAAGCACAGTATGTGGATGAGTAATTTCGACGGATGGGTGAGGGAATATGGGATAAGGGGGGACTGTTTATACCCTATCCTAAGGGTATATTAAGTTTGACACATAGTTTGTAACATAGAGAAATAATCGAGATAGACCCTATAAAGTATATATATTCGTGATCAGCATCAATAGCGAAATCGATTGAGCGATGACCGTCCGTCCGTCCGTTCGTATGTCACCGCTTTTTGGGCCTTATATTTTGAGCTAGGACAATGAAATTTCATATCTGGGCTTCTGAAAAAAAGATACAGTACAAGTGTAAAAAGTTTTGAAATCCGCCCACTGCCACGCCCACTTTTCCATAACTTCACTAAATTATATGAAACCGAAAAATTTTGTTAACACCAAATATTTAGGCATTCAGATTCCCTACAATTCACCCATACAACAGTTTTGGCCACGCCCACTTTTTGGGGGCGTTATCATCAAAAAACCTATTTTGATAAAATGTTACATGTAACATCCTCAAACGTTCGACATTATAGTTATATTTGAATACAAAATGCAATTTGGCCACGCCCACTTTATAGAGAGGAGGATAGGGTATCATACGATCCGTTCCAGACGGATTGTAGCTTTTCTGTATGTTTTTGGATGTTATTGTGAGTAATTCATGATCAACCCATCGTTTAAATCAGGTGTTACTACTTATATGTTGTTGTTGGCAAAATTAAATTAAGAAAGACGAAAAGGGGGGCTCTCTCTAATAATAATATATATTCATTTATATATCTATATACATATGTATAATTCCTGATCTTGCTATGGGAGTTGGGAATGCGAAAAGGGTGATGAATAGTTTGTATGTGTATGAATTATTGGCATCAGTGACGATAGATGGTTCCCGTGACTAAATGTGTGTGTATACTTGTGCAAAGGCATTAAATATAATGGATTATCACAAGTCAAGGTAATGTTAATTTGATAAGAGTGTATCAGAGATAGGAAATTTGAATGTATGAAAAGAAATTAATTGAATGTACATACATTAAGTAAACATTCATATGTACTTACATTAAGTAATATTTTATGAGAACAGTCGGAGTAACATACATATGTACATATGTACATACGAAATATTTATAATGCATTAAATATGGGAATGAAACCAAAATCTAGAACATAACCAGCAATCAAGTGCTTTATCTTTAAGAAGATACATACATACAAGGCTTGTCAAGAAGCATCTGAAACATGATTGTAATTTATTAATAATGAATTGACGAGCAAGTCAATCAGCCCTAAGTTATGCAATGAACTCGAAAGATCCTCATATCTTAGAAATGCTACTACGTCAGAAAAAATATAAAATTTAACAAAAGACACGCTCATCTGTTAAATTTGGGAATTAATCCATCTATCAATCTAGGAGATATCCAGCATTCAAGTCTCTTTAAGAAGGTACTGCAAATGAAGGGATGTATAAGGCTTGTCAAGAATATCTGCAATATGATTGTAATTATTAATTAAGAATCAACGAGCAAGTCAATCCGTCCTAAATTATGCAATGAACTCGAAAGATCCTCAGATCTTAGAAATGCTACTAGGCATGTACGTCAGAAAATATAGAACTTAACAAAATACACACTAATCTGGCGCTATTCAATAGCATCGATCTAAACGTCTCGTCAACTCCATTTTATGCTGTGTAACCTTTTATAAAGCATGGAATATAATGGTTTATCACAAGTCAGGGTCAGGGTAATGTTGATTTGATAAGAGTGGGTCAGGAATAGGAAATACGAAAAATAAAAATAAATAAATGAATGAATATGTATCATACATATGTATGTACATATATACATCAAGTAATACTTTATGAGAACAGTCGGTGATATACACGAGATTTCTAAATTCTATTAAATATGGGAAAGAATCCAAATTTGGAAGATGCCCTGCATTCAAGTGTTTTTATATACCTTCTTGGATAGAGGGATGTATAAGGCTTGTCAAGGAATATCTGAAATATGATTGTAATTTATTAATCATGAATCGACGAGTAAGTCAATCCGTACTAAATTATGCAACGAACTTCAGAGTTCCTCCGATCTAAGAAATGCTACTGTATGTCAGAAAAAATATAAAACTTAACAAAACACATGCTCATCTGAGGCCGCTCAATAGCATCGATCTAAACATTTCGTCAACTTTGCTTTATGCTATGTAACCGTTCATAAAGGCATGGAATATAATAAGTCAGGGTAATGTTGATTTGATAAGAGTGGGTGAGGAATAGGAAATTTGAATGTATAAAAGACATAAATTGAATGAATGTGTATCACACATATGTATATACATCAAGTAATACTTTATGAAATATGAATTGTAATTAATTAATTACGAATCGACGAACAAGTCAATCCGTCCTAAATTATGCAATGAAGTTGAGATATCCTCAAATCTTACAGATGCTACTATCTACGTCAGAAAATATAGAACTTAACAAAATACAAGCTCATCTGACGCCACTGAATAACGTCAATCCAACCGTCTAGTCAGCTCTGTTTTATGCAGTAAAATATTACAATAAAAGCATATCATACAGGAACTTCTGAAGCATGGAGCGTACATATATAAAATCAAAGAACAAGTGCCATGCTTCATATAGTTTCACAAATGGATGCAAGTCCTATGTCTTTATGGTGAATAATCAAAAATCTCTTCGTTATCCGTTTAAGCGGCATCAATGATCATTTTCTTGAGGGCAATTAAAATTACACCTGAATGAATAGAGATCGTCACAATCAAATCTGATTTATCGTATTGTTGTAAATCCACCTGCACTTCTTTCAAAACTAGATAGAAACTCATTACTTCCTCTGAAAAAATATTATTAAGTAATTAAAATGTTGACGATCAATTAGTGAAATGTTACAGATCAGATCCCAATATCTCAGATCAATGAGCAATTACTCCCATCCTGTGCATGATAAAAAACGAGCAGCTTTCGATGGATAGAAAAAGTTAACTTATACAAAAATCTCTTGAGCCATCCATTGATTGACCTAAACACATTTCATGATACTGAAGCCAGGCAACTGTTGGAAAATGAGTTTCCAGATCATCAGCAGAGATCAATTTAACATATTGATCAATTTCCTACGAAGAAGCAATGAAGAAAAATTCCTACAAAGCTTACATAGAAATTCTTTGCTCCGTCAGAAAAAATAATTAAACCTTCTGAAAAATTCAAATTAAATAAAAAACATTTTTATTTTTATTTTTTTTTTAATATTATAGCAATCCAGCTATATATTCCAATTCCTTCGGAGTTACAGGGACATCGAACTGTCCACTAACTCCTACATGCTCCAGTACTTTCATCATATGGAATAGCGTTTTCAGCTGGTTAGTTTTAAGGTCTCTCTCCTATATTCGTGCAGAAGTTTTGTCGCCTCCGCAACAAATTCTGGGTAGTCCCAGCAAGCCTTCTCGAACTCTTCGATGAAATTAGTTATGATTTGTTGAATCATACTGGTGCTACTATGAATAACATAAATTCATAAGTCTTATTTATACTGAAATTTTTCTCGCTCATTGATCGTGCTCTATGTAAAAAAAATCCATACACATGTCCAATCTTATATGGAGAAATACAAAGGAGAACAAAGGATAATTCACTGCCCTCTGACTTGGATAAACACACACACACACAGAGATCGACACTTTTTATAAACAGAGGCATAATTAAACAGAGGTAATTAAAATTTCAATCACTGGTGACACGCATTGATCAAGCAAAGAATCTATCCGTATATTTTGTCTCATGACAAAGAGGAACAACGGAGAAATCATATCCATTGACTTATCAATAATTAGTCTTGCATAAACACAGAGACCAATTTCCTTCGTACAGTGGTCCCAATAATCAAAAATGCTTCTCTAGCAGAAATAAGTGAACTCCATCAAAGAATGTATCCATATACAATGTCTCATATGGAGAAAAACAAACATGTTTGATCACACTCTAATCAATGATGATCTATTCGTATACATTGTCTCATATGTACATTCCATGTGTATGTAATTATTTTAGAGTCGATGCAAAATTTGTGCGCCCTATATAAGCTCTAATTTTAAGACTGCGAATTATCAGTTTTATTATAACATCCCACGAGTGAACTCTTTGTTGTTACATAAGTACGTACATATAATGGATTCCTTAAAGCAACTTGGCAAAATTAAGCCATTAGAACCCCTCAAATCGTTGGAGTTGAAAAAACGATATCGCATCTTCAAAGTGCTACAGTGTCAAACCAAATATGGGCCTCGTATTTTGGTAGAATTGGACAAGCTTAAGTTGTTTCTGCCGGTACGCTTCAATACGATGGACGAGGACACTGTGAAGGTACTATCATCAAGTGAGATAGAGGTGGTGCAAGCAGTAGGAAATTCTTTTGAGCTGGAATTTTACCTCAGAGGATGCATTCAACTTGGAAGAGGTGAATATACCTAATTCACAGCCTTTTATGTAAAAATTGTTAAAACATGACCTAAGACAAAAATAAAAACTGTTTGAAACAAAAAATTGATTTATTGTGTATTTTTCTTCCGGAGATAAAACCATATAAGCCCAGAGCAGAAAAACATAGTTTTCTGAACACAGTTCCCTACCATATGGATATAAAAGACGATTAATAAAATAGGTATGATACTGTTTTGTAAACAACCAAAATTCTTTATACTTATTAATTGTACTTTTTATTTTCGTTCAGGAAATAGATTGTTTCGGTACTGGCAAAATGATGTTGTCATATTTCTGACACATGTTAAATTCTTCAAAGATTCATAGTTTGTGTACTCCACGTTTATAAAAAAACAGATAAATATTTAATAAAAATTAAAACAAAATTGCTATTTAAAAGGAAAATAATTTTATTTTAGCTCAAGAATTTATTTAACAGGTAAACATTTTGCAAAGCACAGCATTTGCCATGGGACAAACATTTTGCTTCATTAGGATGGAGACGTTTCAATTCTTTTAAACTCGGGCAGACAGCTTCTTCAATATTCATTATTTCAACATTTTCATCATGAAGTAACTCCTTCAACCATTGTGCTTTTTCGGTTCCTTTAACATAAACAATAGTATTTTTGATCTGCTCTCGAAGATATTTTCTAACTTCTTGGAATTTAGAAATTCTGATAAAGCCAATGAGTTTCTTTCCTTAGTGCTGGTGATAGTTGATCATAGTTGAATGGCGGTTTTAAGATGAAATAATGATGTTGACCACTGTGTACCAATGCTAATTCCTTAGCGGTAAAGTTGTTATTTTGACCTTTAAAGCCTTGAGCATCGAAAATAAAATACATTTTGTGTGGTATGAGTATGTGTGTTTCCTCAATTAAAGCTGGTCCTCAACTAACAATTATACTTCTCGAGAAACTATTTGACTCAATGGATTATAATTTATAATACGATCATGTATCATCAAGCAGTATACTAATGTGTTAAGCAGGAATTATTTTTGATGTTTTGATTTCAATGAGAATGTCGACCAATACATTTGTCCATTTCCATTTGTCCATTTGTTATTAATTCACTCTGATGTCTACAATCTATTACGAAAATAGTCGCTTGAGACTTGAATGTATCTCTTGATAATAATGGTTCTGCAACAGATCGATTATAGTAGGTTTTTGAAAATCACAATACATCTTGTACAGTAAACTATAGTTGTTTTTATAAAATGCTAGATTTAAATCTTCACATGGATAGGAATCAGAATTTAAATACGCTTTCACATTATAATTAGTTGGATTTCCATTTGCAGAGCAATATAATGTAGTGTGGTTTCTCCAATTGAAATGTTGTCTTCACATTCCAAATATGATGATTGGTATTAGGTAGTGCTGGATATTCGTATAGATCCCAGTTCCGAACAACAATTATTAATAGGTTTGTACAGCTTTAATTTGTAAGTATCATTTAATGTAATATGGGGAATTTTCCACTGTACATACTTTGAACAAATTTATCTTTGCCTTTTCATTCTCATCAGCAATTAAGGAATTTTCATCGGTTCATAAAAGTGTTAGAATTAAATCGTGCATGAATTAAATCTTTTGTAGTCTTCAGCAAATTCTAGGAATTTATGTAAAGGCATGCAAAAATTAAAAAAAGAGCCCATTGACGTCGATTGATATATCATAGCACTTTAATTTTTATTTAAGGAAATATAATTTTAATAGTTGAAGTGATACCAAAACTATGATTGCTATCGATTTCGACACTATTTAATTCATAGCGAATTTCATCGAACAAAAGAACCACTTCGTTATTTATAAGTTTTATATTCGCGAGTCCATCAGTTTTCTTAAAATATTAAGATTTTGATGTTGAACACAAATTTTTATAATCTCATTTTTCTCGAAATTATTTAAATACGGCGATTGTGTGTGATGTTTCAATTTTGAGATACTCTCCTCAAACTTTGGTTCTTCGAAAATGTTCAGCATGACTTTGAAAGATTTGATTTGATTTAATTTTTCAATTTGTATCCTTGTAATAATAGAAATTGCTGATTTCGTACAGTGAGTTTTGAGGTTCTCTTATCAGACGTTGATTGTATAGTAACAGGTTTAATGGGAATACCTGCTTTTTTATAATTAGAGATGTAAGATGAGCTGTCATATATTATCATTATAATGATTTAAGGTGCAATCGCACTAGTAGTTCGTATTTGTGTCAGTCGTATACATGCATACTAAAGCATTTGATTAGAGACAATGCAAACTATATAGTTATTTGAAGGAAGATGAACTCAACATTAAACATATGTACATATATACAATGATCATATAAATTCCGATATGACATTCAGTCAATTCAAAGAATTGAACTCAACTTGTTGGAAACATTTGAATTAATTTATTTGGAACAGCCCTATTGTAGGCACAGCCCTGTTGAAGGAACAGCCCTGTTGAGAACAGCCCTGTTGAAGAAATAGCTGGAAAAACTGGAAAAACTATGAAGAAGCAGACTTTGAAAATACTTTTAAACCAATAATTGAAGTCTCGAAAAAGGTCGAGAATGAGGATACTCAAAATACTAATAAAATGAAAGATATAAATGAAACAGTAAAACGATAATTAAAATTTCAAAGCCCACCAGAAGAAAAAGAACAATTTAAGAAAAGTGTCGAGTACTCCTCTCTGGAACCATTGTTATCGACTTCAGCAACAAGAGATAAAGATCCTTCATTTAGAACACCCACAAATTTCTATAACGATAGTCTCAATCAAAGTACTTTATTAAATCGATCATCACCATCAAATGAAAATTGTAACAAGATCTATGGTCCACATTTCGATTCGCAATCAAATTCTACGAAACTAGGTATGTATGTATATCAATATTTTCAATAAACGAACACCATGATTTCGTTATTGACGATAAAATCTTCAGTGGAACAAATGGGCTCTAAGAGCTGAATTTACGTAAAAACCCTAGAAACCCTAGAATATACTAATGAGGATTTACAACCATATCGAAAAATATCACATAAGACCAATGTGAATATGAGAAACTATGATAGTGGTTCCCAAATTAAAGGTAACAAAGGCCAAAAGTTAAACATATTATTCACCCTATCAGAGAGCGTTAAAAGAAAAACTGGTAAAGCATATATTAATTCATTCGATATGACATAGGTACTCTAGTATTAATTGTAGTGGGAAAACCGTTGATAGATTACGATCTATAATCGTACGCGAAGAAAGCTGGCGATAATAATTTTCGCAAAGATTTCGCGAAGCAAATATCATATTCAGTTAGTTAAATCCATACATTACTGATACCTATATAGATATACCAGCCTAGTATATACTATTATCTGCACCTACAATCCATACAATTTTTGATTGCCCTAGTATACATAGCTCTGGATATACATATAAATATTATAGTACGTGGAGATTTTCATATGGATCTTCAGAGAAACAATAATTTATTTCGTAATTTTCGGGCTAATTGGTATATTATGAGTGTAGGCATCATAAACATTTCAAATACGACTCATTTTAAGCCTATCTGTTCTGAAAGCCTTCTTCATCTAATTCTTAACTCAAATTTGAATTTAGTTAAATTGTACAAGCAGATAGGACTCCTTGGTATTCCATCCTACCATGATTTAAAATTTTATACCGTGATCCCCGCAACATTAATGAGCCAGAATTATTTCTGGGTGTTTTTCGAAGCCCTTGATATTTTTGTTGGGAAGCCTACAGAGTTGATGACAAGGCCTATTTCTTTCAAAATTTAATTCAATCGCTCTTTGAACGGTATGTACCAATTAAGTCCAAAAGGTTAAGGGATGCTGGAGAACCATGGTTTTCTGATAATATTAAGATGCAAATTGCCGAGAGAAATAAGGTATATAGTGATAACCAATACCAACGAGTAAAATTACAGATCGATAAGGAACTGACTAACTACTGACATCTAAAATGCTAAGGTGAAATGGTTGTTACTCCTCAAAGCTTAGCTTAAATCAATCTTCCTCAGATCTACGGAAGAACCTTAGAACATTGAAAGTTATTGATAAAGCCTCATTGTCATGTGATTTAGATCCAAATCTCTTGACGGATAATTTTCTCAGCTCTGTTTCTAGGCATATAAATAATATAACAAAGATATTTCTACAAAATAATCAATCAAATAGTCTAGTCTTTCAATATATGTATATCTAAATATGATGTTCTAAAGGCAGTAACTAATATCAAATCAAACGCAACAGAATTTGATGAAATAAATTTGAGATTTTACAAACTCATTCTACCGTAGATATACATATTATACCTTAACACATATTATTAATTTTTATACCCTATCCTAAGGGTATATTAAGTTTGACACATAGTTTGTAACATAGAGAAATAATCGAGATAGACCCTATAAAGTATATATATTCGTGATCAGCATCAATAGCGAAATCGATTGAGCGATGACCGTCCGTCCGTCCGTCCGTCCGTCCGTATGTCACCGCTTTTTGGGCCTTAAATTTTGAGCTAGGACGATGAAATTTCATATCTGGGCTTTTGAGAAAAATATACAGTACAAGTGTAAAAATTTTTGAAATCCGCCCACTGCCACGCCCACTTTTTCTTAACTTCACTAAATTATATGAAACCGAAAAATTTTGTTAAGACCAAATATTTAGGCATTCAGATTCCCTACAATCCACCCATACAAAAGTTTTGGCCACGCCCACTTTTTGGGGGCGTTTTCATCACAAAACCGAGTTTTGGGCCTTAAATTATTAACTAGGACGCTGAAATTTCATATCTGGGCTTATGACGAAAAGATACAGTAGAAATGTAAATTTTTTTTACATCCGCCCACTGCCACGCCTACTTTTTTATAACTTCACTAAATTATATGAAACCGAAAAATTTTGTTAAGAACAAATATTTAGGTATACAGATTCCCTACAATTCTCCCATAGAACAGTTTTGGTCACGCCCACTTTTTGGGGGCGTTTTCATCAAAAAACCGATTTTCATGAAATTTTACATGTAACATCCTCAAACGTTCGACATTATAGCTATATTTGAGTACAAAATGCAATTTGGCCACGCCCACTTTATAAAGAGGAGGATAGGGTATCATACGATCCGTTCCAGACGGATTGTAGCTCTTCTGTATGTTTGTATCATGAGTTGACAATTCCAAGCAGTTGAAAATACGTTAAGGTAGTTCCTGTGCTGAAAAACTGTACTAGAAATAGACCCGATGACTTCAGACAAAAAAGCATTTTGTCATGTCTCTCAAAAGTCTTGGAAGTTCTAATGAGAAATCAAATCACATATTGACCTGAATAATATGCTATCTCTGGATCAATCTGATTTCAGGTCAAAACATAGTTGTACCATCGCCACTGTTGAAATCATGAATGACATAAAACAACAGTTTGACCAGAATAATATTTCCATTTTGTGTCTGTTAGATTTTTCCAAGGCTTTTGATAATTGGGATCACTTTCTTTTGCTGAAAAACTAAGGCAACTGTAAAATGTTATCCAAAACTCTGTATTTTTGATTTCTAACTATCTTAGTAACAGATTTCAACATGTCAATACAGCCTCTTGGATTTCTCTGTCTTTGGAAGTACACTCTGGGGTTCCACAAGGATCTATTTTAAGTCCTTTATTATTCTCCCTCTGTATTTTTCTATATAAGAATCGGCCTCATTAAAGACTCCGTTGCAATTAGCTCTGTCTTAATCCAACAATACATATCTAACAACTATGTATGTAGATCCAAATTTCTTAGAAAACTCTAAATCTTATGAGCACGACTATATCCTATGTACATAGATGAGGCTAACAACCTATGCATTTATCTTAATAGTATCTACACTCTCCTGCGAAGCTCATATTATCTACATATGTACATATGTAATTAAGCGGATTTATTTTGGCATTCATCAAATATGCATAACATAAAACTAAAACTTGTGAGAGCTCTGTTTCTACCAATTAGAAATTACGCTGTGATAATATGTATATAGCAATCCCAACTCATCGACTTTCCGTAAATTAGAATTGGTATTTAATTCAGTAATACACTATGAGTATGGTCTCCGAAAATTTGACTGTATTTCAAGGTTTTCGCATTCTATCACTGGCTGTTCACTTAGGCAGCATATCAACATTAGAAATTGCATTTTTCTCTTTAACATTCTAAGAACCCTCCATTGATCGGTATCTCTATGAAAAACTGGACTTTGTTCAATCAAATCGGACAAGAAAATTTTTGTCCAAGCCATACATCTTTTCCATATGAGACAATGTATGCGAATAGATCATCATTGATTAGAGCGTGATCAAACATGTTTGTTTTTGTACATATGAGACATTGTATATGGATACATTCCTTGATGGAGTTCACTTATATCTGCTAGAGAAGTATTTTTGATTATTGGGACCACGAAATTCGTCTCTGTGTTTATACAAGACTAATTATTGATAAGTCAATGGATATGATTTCTCCGTTGTTCCTCTTTGTCTTGAGACAAAGTATACGGATAGATTTTTTTGATGGACTCCACATATCTGCTAGAGAAGCATTTTTGATTATGGGGACCACTGTACGAAGGAAATTGGTCTCTGTGTTTATGCAAGACTAACTATTGATACATACATATGTATGTATGTAAGTCAATGGATATGATTTCTCCGTTGTTCCTCTTTGTCATGAGACAAAATATACGGATTCTTTGCTTAATTCTTGAAACCTCTCTCAATGTCTCTGTTTATAAAAAGTGTCGATTATTGCTAAAGCAGAGGACATAAATTCTCCTTTTGTTTTTCTCCATATGGGACAATGTATACGGATAGATTTTTTAATGGAGTCCACATATCTGCTAGAGAAGCATTTTTGATTACGGACCGCTGTCCGAACGAAATTAAATATCGAAAGGAGAGTAAATGATCGATCTCTGTGTGTGTGTGTGTGTTTATCCAAGTCAGAGGGCAGTGAATTATCCTTTGTTATACCCTATCCTAAGGGTATATTAAGTTTGACACATAGTTTGTAACATAGAGAAATAATCGAGATAGACCCTATAAAGTATATATATTCGTGATCAGCATCAATAGCGAAATCGATTGAGCGATGACCGTCCGTCCGTCCGTCCGTCCGTATGTCACCGCTTTTTGGGCCTTAAATTTTGAGCTAGGACGATGAAATTTCATATCTGGGCTTCCAAGAAAAAGATACAGTACAAGTGTAAAATGTTTTTACATCCGCCCACTGCCACGCCTACTTTTTTACAACTTCACTAAATTATGTGAAACCGAAAAATTTTGTTGACCAAATATTTAGGCATTCAGATTCCCTACAATCCACCCATACAAAAGTTTTGGCCACGCCCACTTTTTGGGGGCGTTTTCATCACAAAACCGATTTTTGGGCCTTAAATTTTTAACTAGGACGCTGAAATTTCATATCTGGGCTTCTGAGAAAAAGATACAGTACAAGTGTAAAAATTTTTGAAATCCGCCCACTGCCACGCCCACTTTTTTATAACTTCACTAAATTATGTGAAACCGAAAAATTTTGTTAAGACCAAATATTTAGGCATTCAGATTCCCTACAATTCACCCATACAAAAGTTTTGGCCACGCCCACTTTTTGGGGGCGTTTTCATCACAAAACCGATTTTTGGGCCTTAAATTTTTAACTAGGACGCTGAAATTTCATATCTGGGCTTCTGAGAAAAAGATACAGTACAAGTGTAAAAAATTTTGAAATCCGCCCACTGCCACGCCCACTTTTTTATAACTTCACTAAATTATGTGAAACCGAAAAATTTTGTTAAGACCAAATATTTAGGCATTCAGATTTCCTACAATCCACCCATACAAAAGTTTTGGCCACGCCCACTTTTTGGGGCGTTATCATCAAAAAACCTATTTTGATAAAATTTTACATGTAACATCCTCAAACGTTCGACATTATAGCTATATTTGAGTACAATATGCAATTTGGCCATGCGCACTTTATAGAGAGGAGGATAGGGTATCATACGATCCGTTCCAGACGGATTGTAGCTTTTCTGTATGTTTTTTTACATAGAGCACGATCAATGAGCTAGAAAAATTTCAGTATAAATAAGACTTATGAATTTATGTTATTCATAGTAGCACCAGTATGATTCAACAAATCATAACTAATTTCATCGAAGAGTTCGAGAAGGCTTGCTGGGACTACCCAGAATTTGTTGCGGAGGCGACAAAACTTCTGTACGAATATAGGAGAGACCTTAAAACTAACCAGCTGAAAACGCTATTCCATATGATGAAGAAAGTACTGGAGCATGTAGGAGTTAGTGGACAGTTCGATGTCCCTGTAACTCCGAAGGAATTGGAATATATAGCTGGATTGCTATAATATTAAAAAAAAATAAAAATAAAAATGTTTTTTATTTAATTTGAATTTTTCAGAAGGTTTAATTATTTTTTCTGACGGAGCAAAGAATTTCTATGTAAGCTTTGTAGGAATTTTTCTTCATTGCTTCTTCGTAGGAAATTGATCAATATGTTAAATTGATCTCTGCTGATGATCTGGAAACTCATTTTCCAACAGTTGCCTGGCTTCAGTATCATGAAATGTGTTTAGGTCAATCAATGGATGGCTCAAGAGATTTTTATATAAGTTAACTTTTTCTATCCATCGAAAGCTGCTCGTTTTTTTATCATGCACAGGATGGGAGTAATTGCTCATTGATCTGAGATATTGGGATCTGATCTGTAACATTTCACTTATTGATCGTCAACATTTTAATTACTTAATAATATTTTTTCAGAGGAAGTAATGAGTTTCTATCTAGTTTTGAAAGAAGTGCAGGTGGATTTACAACAATACGATAAATCAGATTTGATTGTGACGATCTCTATTCATTCAGGTGTAATTTTAATTGCCCTCAAGAAAATGATCATTGATGCCGCTTAAACGGATAACGAAGAGATTTTTGATTATTCACCATAAAGACATAGGACTTGCATCCATTTGTGAAACTATATGAAGCATGGCACTTGTTCTTTGATTTTATATATGTACGCTCCATGCTTCAGAAGTTCCTGTATGATATGCTTTTATTGTAATATTTTACTGCATAAAACAGAGCTGACTAGACGGTTGGATTGACGTTATTCAGTGGCGTCAGATGAGCTTGTATTTTGTTAAGTTCTATATTTTCTGACGTAGATAGTAGCATCTGTAAGATTTGAGGATATCTCAACTTCATTGCATAATTTAGGACGGATTGACTTGTTCGTCGATTCGTAATTAATTAATTACAATTCATATTTCATAAAGTATTACTTGATGTATATACATATGTGTGATACACATTCATTCAATTTATGTCTTTTATACATTCAAATTTCCTATTGCTCACCCACTCTTATCAAATCAACATTACCCTGACTTATTATATTCCATGCCTTTATGAACGGTTACATAGCATAAAGCAAAGTTGACGAGATGTTTAGATCGATGCTATTGAGCGGCCTCAGATGAGCATGTGTTTTGTTAAGTTTTATATTTTTTCTGACATACAGTAGCATTTCTTAGATCGGAGGAGCTCTGAAGTTCGTTGCATAATTTAGTACGGATTGACTTACTCGTCGATTCATGATTAATAAATTACAATCATATTTCAGATATTCCTTGACAAGCCTTATACATCCCTCTATCCAAGAAGGTACATAAAAACACTTGAATGCAGGGCATCTTCCAAATTTGGATTCTTTCCCATATTTAATAGAATTTAGAAATCTCGTGTATATCACCGACTGTTCTCATAAAGTATTACTTGATGTATATATGTACATACATATGTATGATACACATTCATTCAATTTATTTATTTTTATTTTCCATAGTTCCTATTCCTGACCCACTCTTATCAAATCAACATTACCCTGACCCTGACTTGTGATAAACCATTATATTCCATGCTTTATAAAAGGTTACACAGCATAAAATGGAGTTGACGAGACGTTTAGATCGATGCTATTGAATAGCGCCAGATGAGTGTGTATTTTGTTAAGTTCTATATTTTCTGACGTATGTACACGCCTAGTAGCATTTCTAAGATCTGAGGATCTTTCGAGTTCATTGCATAATTTAGGACGGATTGACTTGCTCGTTGATTCTTAATTAATAATTACAATCATATTGCAGATATTCTTGACAAGCCTTATACATCCCTTCATTTGCAGTACCTTCTTAAAGAGACTTGAATGCTAGATATCTCCTAGATTGATAGATGGATTAATTCCCAAATTTAACAGATGAGCGTGTCTTTTGTTAAATTTTATATTTTTTCTGACGTAGTAGCATTTCTAAGATATGAGGATCTTTCGAGTTCATTGCATAACTTAGGGCTGATTGACTTGCTCGTCAATTCATTATTAATAAATTCCAATCATGTTTCAGATGCTTCTTGACAAGCCTTGTATGTATGTATGTACATAGGTACATCCCTTCATCTGCAGTACCTTCTTAAAGATAAAGCACTTGATTGCTGGTTATGTTCTAGATTTTGGTTTCATTCCCATATTTAATGCATTATAAATATTTCGTATGTACATATGTACATATGTATGTTACTCCGACTGTTCTCATAAAATATTACTTAATGTAAGTACATATGAATGTTTACTTAATGTACGTACATTCAATTAATTTCTTTTCATACATTTAAATTTCCTATCTCTGATACACTCTTATCAAATTAACATTACCTTGACTTGTGATAATCCATTATATTTAATGCCTTTGCACAAGTGTACACACACATTTAGTCACGGGAACCATCTATCGTCACTGATGCCAATAATTCATACACATACAAACTATTTTCCTTCCGCATTCATCACCCTTTTCGCATTCCCAACTCCCATAGCAAGATCAGGAATTATACATATGTATATAGATATATAAATGAATATATATTATGATTAGAGAGAGCCTCCCTTTTCGTCTTTCTTAATTTAATATTGCCAACAACTACACTTGGTTCCCCATATAAGTAGTAACACCTGATTTAAACGATCGGTTGATCATGAATTACTTACAATAACATCCAAAAACATACAGAAAAGCCACAATCCGTCTGGAACGGATCGTATGATATCCTATCCTCCTCTCTATAAAGTGGGCGTTTCCAAATTGCAGTTTGTACTCAAATATAACTATAATGTCGAACGTTTGAGGATGTTACATGTAAAATTTTATCAAAATAGGTTTTTTGATGATAACGCCCCCAAAAAGTGGGCGTGGCCAAAACTGTTCTATGGGTGAATTGTAGGGAATCTAAATACCCAAATATTTGGTCTTAACAAAATTTTTCGGTTTCATATAATTTAGTGAAGTTATAAAAAAGTAGGCGTGGCAGTGGGCGGATGTAAAAAAATTTTACACTTGTACTGTATCTTTTTCTTGGAAGCCCAGATATGAAATTTCATCGTCCTAGCTCAAAATATAAGGCCCAAAAAGCGGTGACATACGGACGGACGGACGGACGGTCATCGCTCAATCGATTTCGCTATTCATGCTGATCACGAATATATATACTTTATAGGGTCTATCTCGATTATTTCTCTATGTTACAAACTATGTGTCAAACTTAATATACCCTTAGGATAGGGTATAAACAATTAAAAAACCATTAAAATTACATAAACAAATATCCATGCCATCCCACACACACACTAATCAACACTATCACATTATCATCTCTCGCACTCACCCCAGATAACAACGATCACGAATTACTCATCCCACATATAAGATCTCATCCATTCATCATCATCCGCACACACACACACACAAACACACACACCCACATACAAAATCCATATTCACTCCCACTTCCTAATTACACATTAACTACCATCCACCCCCTCACCCACACTTTCTACTCTAACCAACTAAATTCCGATCACTGACAGACATAATACAGCAAAATTTCAAAATCACACTTTTTACCCCTAAAAATCATCTTTTTGGTTCCCAGGCTAAAGGGGCGTAGTACCTACTGACGAGGGATCAGTATTATAAAATTAAGTTTGATCTTGTAAGATGTGATCCAAAGAAGACGTGGGGTTTAATCAACGAGGTTTTAGGACGAATCCAAACCCTCCTTGGATGAAACTATAAGGAAGAATTTTCAATTGAATACGAACATGGACGCACTTGCAAACGAATTCGGAGATCTTTTCTCA
This sequence comes from Xylota sylvarum, assembly GCA_905220385.1. Lineage (NCBI taxonomy): Eukaryota > Metazoa > Arthropoda > Insecta > Diptera > Syrphidae > Xylota > Xylota sylvarum. Next base: position 76,287,141 of record LR999958.1, on the reverse strand, counting down.
ATACATGCAACATCCATAATTCATACATGTAGCATAATCGCATCCGAACATAACGACACATTCCAACAAAACTCAATATTTCTTAAAGATATTGATTGCACTGAGGTTACGAACGTGCTAAGTAGCTTAGATGTCAAAAAGCACCTGGTTCAGATGGCATTAGGACAACAGATTTAAAATCAAACATTGAAACCTTCGTCGCTATATTAACAAAATTAATAAATCTGAGCTTCAACACGTCAACCGTACCAAAGAAGCTTAAAGTAGCAGTTGTTAGGCCGATCGTCCAATAGCAATTCAACAGCTATAGCCTGTAAAAACAGATTGTATCAGATCGAATAAAGGAATTCATTGTAAAAAATAATTTAACAAGTAAAAGCCAGTTCAGAAATGAAAAAGCACCAATGGGTGGCAATGGTGTAGTGGTAATGTGTTCGGTTCTTGAGTAGCAGGTTGTTGGTTCAAGTCGCAACCATAGCTTCTCAATTTCTTATAAAAACTGACCCCCTATCTCCACCTAGAGTGTATACATGCTCGTGACAATTTTAGAGTTCTAACCGAATACACAAAACCCTACAAATGCTGCCTGACTAGTTCAGACACCACCCACGGTGTAATGAAACCTAAAACCACCTGAGTTTCAACCACTACACCAGAAAGTCTGTCCTATCTTCTCTCTTCTTCCTTCGGACTTTAGAGGAAAGCTATCGGACTGGCTACTGAACTACATTAAAGATAGAACTTTTCCAGTTAAAATCAACGATTCATATAGCAGTGAATACGGTGTGCTACATGGGGTTCCACAAGGATCTAAGCTTCGTCCCCTACTTTTTATTTTATATACAAACGAAATGCTAAAGTGTATCACAGAAAGTACTCCATTTGCCTATGCAGACGACATGGTAATCGAATCAAGATTGAGGGACGGGATTTTAGCATGGGAGGTGCGGTGAAAAGATACTTTTTAGAGCCAATAACTTAATAATATTAATATTTAAATCATTTAAATCTATCTTTTGGTGACATTGCCTTCATTTTTAGTTCCCTAACACGTGTTTTTATACCCTATCCTAAGGGTATATTAAGTTTGACACATAGTTTGTAACATAGAGAAATAATCGAGATAGACCCTATAAAGTATATATATTCGTGATCAGCATCAATAGCGAAATCGATTGAGCGATGACCGTCCGTCCGTCCGTCCGTCCGTATGTCACCGCTTTTTGGGCCTTAAATTTTGAGCTAGGACGATGAAATTTCATATCTGGGCTTCTGAGAAAAAGATACAGTACAAGTGTAAAAATTTTTGAAATCCGCCCACTGCCACGCCCACTTTTTCATAACTTCACTAAATTATATGAAACCGAAAAATTTTGTTAAGACCAAATATTTAGGCATTTAGATTCCCTACAATCCACCCATACAAAAGTTTTGGCCACGCCCACTTTTTGGGGGCGTTTTCATCACAAAACCGAGTTTTGGGCCTTCAATTATTAACTAGGACGATGAAATTTCATATCTGGGCTTCTGAGAAAAAGATACAGTACAAGTGTAAACATTTTTTAAATCCGCCCACTGCCACGCCCACTTTTTCATAACTTCACTAAATTATATGAAACCGAAAAATTCTGTTAAGACCAAATATTTAGGCATTCAGATTCCCTACGATCCACCCATACAAAAGTTTTGGCCAAAAGTGGGTGTTTTTTGGGGGCGTTTTCATCACAAAACCGATTTTTGGGCCTTAAATTTTTAACTAGGACGCTGAAGTTCCAGGAAAGAGATACAGTACAAGTGTAAAAGTTTTTTACATCCGCCCACTGCCACGCCTACTTTTTTATAACTTCACTAAATTATATGAAACCGAAAAATTTTGTTAAGACCAAATATTTGGGTATTTAGATTCCCTACAATTCACCCATAGAACAGTTTGGGCCTCGCCTACTTTTTGGGGGCGTTATCATCAAACAACCTATTTTGATAAAATTTTACATGTAACATCCTCAAACGTTCGACATTATAGCTATGTATATTTGAGTACAAAATTCAATTTGGCCACTATCACTTTATAGAGAGGAGGATAGGGTATCATACGATCCGTTCCAGACGGATTGTAGCTTTTCTGTATGTTTTTTTCTTCATTCGATAACATAACTTTCTTTTACACATTATATTCAATATATTACGTGTAAATAAACAATCTTCTAAACAACATCCTGCAGGCAAGCCACAAGCCTTCGCAGGACCGAAATATGTTAAAATTTATCAAAGATGAAGTAAAGATTTATCAATATAAAAAAAACATACAGAAAAGCTACAATCTGTCTGGAACGGATCGTATGATACCCTATCCTCCTCTCTATAAAGTGGGCATGGCTAAATTGCATATTGTATTCAAATATAGCTATAATGTCGAACGTTTGAGGATGTTACATGTAAAACATTATCAAAATAGGTTTTTCGCCCCCAAAAAGTGGGCGTTGCTAAAACTTTTGTATGGGTGGATTGTAGGGAATCTGAATGCCTAAATATTTGGTCTTAACAAAATTTTTGGTTTCATATAATTTAGTGAAGTTATAAAAAAGTAGGCGTGGCAGAGCGCGGATGTAAAAAAAATTTACACTTGTACTGTATCTTTTCGTCAGAAGCCCTGATATGAAATTTCAGCGTCCTAGTTAAAAATTTAAGGCCCAAAAATCGGTTTTGTGATGAAAACGCCCCTAAAATGTGGGCGTGGCCAAAACTTTTGTATGGGTGGAGTGTAGGGAATCTGAATGCCTAAATATTTGGTCTTAACAAAATTTTTCGGTTTCATATAATTTAGTGAAGTTATGAAAAAGTGGGCGTGACAGTGGGCGGATTTAAAAAATTTTTACACTTGTACTGTATCTTTGTCTCAGAAGCCCAGATATGAAATTTCATCGTCCTAGCTCAAAATTTAAGGCCCAAAAAGCGGTGACATACGGACGGACGGACGGACGGTCATCGCTCAATCGATTTCGCTATTGATGCTGATCACGAATATATATACTTTATAGGGTCTATCTCGATTATTTCTCTATGTTTATACCCTATCCTAAGGGTATATTAAGTTTGACACATAGTTTGTAACATAGAGAAATAATCCAGATAGACCCTATAAAGTATATATATTCGTGATCAGCATCAGTAGCGAAATCGATTGAGCGATGACCGTCCGTCCGTCCGTCCGTATGTCACCGCTTTTTGGGCCTTAAATTTTGAGCTAGGACGATGAAATTTCATATCTGGGCTTCTGAGACAAAGATACAGTACAAGTGTAAAAATTTTTGAAATCCGCCCACTGCCACGCCCACTTTTTTATAACTTCACTAAATTACATGAAACCGAAAAATTTTGTTAAGACCAAATATTTGGGTATTTAGATTCCCTACAATTCACCCATAGAACAGTTTTGGCCACGCCCACTTTTTGGGGGCGTTATCATCAAAAACCTATTTTGATAAAATTTTACATGTAACATCCTCAAACGTTCGACATTATAGTTATATTTGAGTACAAAATGCAATTTGGCCACGCCCACTTTATAGAGAGGAGGATAGGGTATCATACGATCCGTTCCAGACGGATTGTAGCTTTTCTGTATGTTACAAACTATGTGTCAAACTTAATATACCCTTAGGATAGGGTATAAACACACACACACGGAAGGACAGAATTAGAACGGGGCAGTACCGTATATGACGGTACACAAACGATAATGCTTTATCTGTTCAGTAGAAGAAGATGCGTTGAAAGTCAATATCCTGATCGTGAACCCATATTTGACGAAACATCTTTACTATATCGGCGGTGAAGAGGTAGCGATTTGGACGGAAATGCAAACATACACCTACTAAATCGCGCTGAATTGGGGGACCGATTAACAATTGACTATTCAATGACTGTCCTAGGGAATGCTTGGCTGACCCATTGAAGACCACACGCAATTTCGTTAAAAATGTTTCCCGCTAGCTGTGTCCACCTCCTCCGGAGAAATCAACCTCATGTGGCCTAGTGTTAAATATTCCTTTGTAGCAGAAGATCGACATCAATAGTAGAGTGGAAAGACGAAAAAAAGGTTTCATCGGATATAACCCAACCAAACGACGTATTTTGAGCAACAGTTGTACTTAGAGTGCCTTGAATTTGTTCTCCCTTCAAAATTCCCCACAACTATCCGCTCCTAACAAAAAAGTCAATAGGACTTGGTTGATTGAAATAAGGATCGGCTAATTCCAAACTGGAGATTTGTGGACAGGAAGAAATATCAACGCGCTGTGAGGGCAAATTCGAAGTTAGCTTCCGAAGAACAAATGCATCGACTAATAACGAAGACGAATTACAACGTGAATGTAAATGTAATGAAATGCATCGCTTTGTGTACCCTGCTTCGATGGTTGTTAAGCCAAGAATTGGTATGCGAGCGTGTTTGCGACGAAGACCGAGCACATAGGCAGATGATTCTGCAATAAAAGAAACTTGTGACCCCGAATCAAGCAAAACCCTACAATTCACAAATATCGCTTGATTATCTTGAGCTTTAGCTAGTAAGGTTGGAAGAATGGATTGTTTGCGATGGCCAAGTTCAAGCGAATTATTGTTAACGATAGGTTTCTGTGTAGAGTGATGTGTATTGGTTGAGGCCCGTGAATCAGATGAATGATTGTCCGATATAGATGTTTCAGGTGCAGCATAGGATGGTGATGAATAAACCAAGGAATGATGGCGAGATTTGCATACCCGACAGTGAAATGTGAATAGTTGGACGAATGGCCCTTGCGAAGACAATTGAAGCAAAGCGATTTGCCTTTTACGAAACTTCGACGCGAATCGATATCTAGCGATACAAATTGTGAAAATTGTGGTAAAATATGAGCACCTTCACACTTCGGGCATTTCGATTTATTGTCAGGGGGTGTAGCGAAATGAGATATTACCTGACCTTGCAATTTACCACGCGATACTATAGGACGAATAAGCGATTGGCATGATTCAAGAGCATCACACCTTGATTGCAAAAATATTAAAAGTTCAGCAACAGTGCAATCGTCACGAGAACCAACTTCCGCTGCCCACGCTTGTTTCGTATCATAGTCCACTTTATTCAACAATAAATAAATAATCCACGGATCGCGACCAGCTTGATTAATCGCATTCAGTCCACGAATGACTTCCTCTGCACAATCGGATAACTTTCGAAGCATCTGAACAGTATCTGTATGAACCGACGGCAAGGACAAAAACATTTGTATATACGACTGCACAATTAGATGAACCCGATCATACCTATTTTCGAGACGTTCGAGATTGGTATGTGTTTTATTAAATTTGCAGCATCATCTCGCAAAAACTATTTCAAATAGTGCAACTTTTGCGTGGTTGAGAGATTAGCTTTGCAATCTACTGTGTCCGTAAACAGATCGCGGAACGACGGCCAATCCTTATATGCAGTTGCTCGAAATCAATGGAATTGTAATTTTTGGAAGATTAATCGTCGAAGAGTTGGTTGGTTTGATTTTCATCAAACTTGAATGCGCGTTAAAATATTTGTTTTCATACTCGCCGAACTCAATTTCTAGCTCTCTAACTTCATATTCATTAGCAGTATCTAATAGTTTGTTATGAAGCGAAGAAAAATCTGCCCACGATTCATCTAATTTGCTCACGCGAATTTGTAACATTTCGATAGATGTTTCGTTACTGATACTGTTTATAAAGGCTGCCGCGCGAGTTACGTGTGGATTTCACAGTCCAGGTGTAAACTTACACCTTCACTAAATTCCCACACTCACTTAGAAATATGAACCGCATTTATTTTTCCCACAGTTAAATTAAAAATATAATTTGAAACCTAGGTAATGACCTGTGTAATATGCAACTTAAATTATGGCATGTGCAGTAGAATTGCAACCTGCACATTTTATATGTATAATTTTATATATTTATATAAAATATATATAATTTTATATATATAATTTCTAGGAAAATAAAATTGTCAGTTCAGTTTTTGTTCTCTTAATAAACGCATTCGAATTTTAAAAGTTGTTTTTTTACCACTCTCGGAGTTTGTACACTTAACTGCTGGCGCAGTCGGTTTACTAACGACGGATTATCGTTAAAACGAATCGAAAAAAGTATTAAGCTAAAAAATCGACGGATTCGATTAAAATGCAACAAGACGAATTAGTATATCGAGGGATTACCAATTAAAGTGCAACAAAATTAATTAGTATATCAGCGGATTATTATTAATTAGAAAACTATAATGCAAGTGCAACAAACTAAAATCAGATCAGTGTATCAAAGGATTATCGAACTGAATCAATAGAACAGATCATCAATCAGCGAAATCTAAAATGCTCTTACTCCTCCTGTAAGTACCCCCTTACCACATTTATGAATTCCGTAAATGCAATAAACAAATACGACTTAATAAGGAAACTAGAAAACATAGAAGAGGAAATAGATATGTCGGTAAATCAAGAATTGAACGTGGGTAATGGTGCTAATCAGGTTATAAATCCCCTGGATATTTTTAATACATTAAATATACCAGATGCTATTAAAGACTTGCCTAAATTCGATGGTAATCCACGATTACTCTTTGAGTTCATAAACAATGTTGAAGAAATACTTTCCTAAATGGCACCGCTTGACGGTACACCTCAAAGTAAGATATTGCTTCGAGCTATAAGAAACAGAATAGAAGGTAATGCTAATGAAGTGTTAAACATGTTTGGGACACCATTAGTATGGATCGATATTAAGAATAATCTCATTCTGCACTATGCAGATAAACGAAACAAAAGATCCTTGATAATAGACCTCCACGGACTCACACAAGGTAACAAGACAGTAGAAAAGTACTACAGTCAAATAATAGAAATATTATCCGCAATGTGCAATCATGTCCAAATCCATGAACATGATGCGAATGTTATCAATGCTTAGAAGACACTTTTCAATGAAATGTGCCTTAATGCCTTTCTCTCGGGTTTAAAGGAACCCTTAGGATCAACAGTAAGGGCTATGAATCCAGATACAATAAGTAAAGCGTTTTCTTATTGTGTAATGGAGCAAAATATGTTTTACGCTAAATATGACAATAATAGGCAACAGCAAATTAGACAAAACAATGACAAATTCCAATTTCAGAGGCAGGTTGGATACCAACCATCCCCTGTACAAAGATCATTCAATCAGCCAAATCTTAATAAAAACAATCTGCACGCACAACAAAGACCACAACATACTAACATGACGCCCCAATCTAACAATGTCGATAGACAACATCAAAACAAACCTGAACCAATGGACACTTATTCAGGTAATAGCCGAGTCCGAAACACTAATTTTCCTAGAGCAGCACCTATGGATACCTACTATGGGAATACACGAAATACTTACAGAACCAATTTTAACAGACCCCCTAGTAGTATGCTAAGAAACACTCGACCATCCAACAATGAACTGAACCATATAGCACACTCTGATAGCACCCTAACTTAGATAAATTCGAACCAGATAATGAAATAAATGATGCAAATTTTCGGGAAACTGCCTCGGACCCCGAATAATCAACATCGAGATAAATGCTCACTATATGCTATGCCAGTAGGACTCTAACGGATAGCGAAATAAACTATTCTACAATAGAGAAGGAACTTCTGGCCATAGTCTGGACAACAAAATACTTCCGACCGTATATATGTATACGGTAACAAATTTAAAATAGTATATAATAATAAACAGATCATAAGCCCTCCCTTGGCTCATGAATTTAAAAGAGCCAAATTCGAAGCTAGTACGGTGGCGATTGAAACTTGAGGAATTCGACTATGAGGTCGTATACAAAACTTGAACGCCGATGCCCTCAGTAGAGTGATCCTCAATAATGACGAAAATAAAACGAATCCTCAGCCACAAAATGCAATAGAAATAAACTCAAATGAACTAGAAACAGGTTCTTCCACAGTCCACTCTGCCGGAGAAAATCTGAATCTGAATCATATTCACATCTCAGAACGCCCAATAAATGAGTTCTCTCTTCAGCTCATATTAGAAATAACTAACAATAGACCCAAAAATTCATTTGAAGTGGTATTTAGGAATAAACAAAGGTGAACAATAAAAGAACCCGAATTTACAGAAACTAGTAGAAATCTTTAAAAAATTTGATTCCCCGAACAAACTTAGCGCTATTTATACCGATAACGACACCTTCAGGAAAACTCAATTAGTATATTCTAAGTATTTTTCACATTACAAATTATAAGGTGCACAGAAAAAGTTCTGGACACAGTCCTAGAAGATGATCAGGATAAAACAATCCTTGACTATCATTTAGACAGCAATCACAGGGGTATTAATGAAATCCTCATGCATTTAAAGAGAACTTGTTATTTCCCTTTTATGTCACTTATGTATATGCATAAACAGTACAATACATATGGGGGGTATGCTGCCCCCCTGCAACCCCCCTACTTGGGGTCATTGTTGGATTTGGAGTAGGTGCGAGGTTGGGTGTGTGCACTGTTTCTTTATATCCATGAAACTTTGCATACATCAACCTTGCACCTACCCCAAATCCAACAGTGTCTCCAAGCAGGTGAAGTGTTTACGCATATAAGTGACATAAAGCCAAATTGGTTTAATGTCTCTTTATCAAAGTGAAAACATTTTTTTCGGCCTTATTTTACAAACAATGTTCGGCTTTATTTCACTTTATGGAAGTGAAATAAGACCGAATTTCAAAAGTCGTCCTTATTGCTCTTTCATAATGTCTTCTGACATCTCTTAAGTCACGTTCTTATATTTTTCGAAAAGAAAACAGAAGAAATAAAATAACACCTAGGTTTAGTAAACACAGAATAAAACAAAATAATAGATTTACCAGTTTAACCCTTAAGAATCAAAAGCTTCACAAAAATAAGATAATAAGGAAACGTAAATTTCAGATTTCTAACCCCAATCCTGGGACAAATACTGAAGGTACATGACCTAACAAACAACAATGGCTTACTTCCCTTGAAATTGGGAAAATCCCGAACTATATGTACATAATTACCAAAACCTTTTACACATAGTAAGACTTAACAACTATCGAGAGAATATCGAAAAAATTTTAAACTCAATAGAAATACTTAGCAAGTTCAAGCAACCAAAAAACAACTTAACGTTCTAAAGTTAAAACTGGATGACCTACAAACTAAATTCAAAACCATTGAACCCAAATTTAGAATTCGACGAGGACTTATTAACGGATTATGGACAATAATAAAAACAATCACTGGGAACATGGACCCTACACATAAATAAACAAATTGACATTATACTGACGAATGAAGAGAACATTAGAAACAATCTGAACACCCAAAGTAAACTAAACGAACAAATGGTCGAACGTTTTGAAAATATTACCAAGCACATAAACAAGCAACAGTTACAAATTACTCATTTTCTTCCGAACTCAGAGAATGAGTTAAGTAAAAGATTGACTTCACAAACCACTTCCATACAGATCTTACAACATTTTCACACTATAACTTACAATATCGATATCCTAGGAAATCACTTAAATAACATAGTCGAAGCAATATCCTTAGCCAAATTAAATATTATTTCCAAAAGCATCCTTAGTCCAGAGGAGTTAACACAGACTGACACAATCCTCAGAACACATAGGACGACAATTTAAAATTGCTTCTATTTGTGTTAAAAGCGTGTATAATTCCTCAAATGTAAGAATTGAGCCTTCAATAACACGCCGTAAGTTCAGTTTCACCGATTGCACCCCAGCTTACCATAACCCACCGAAATGTGGTGCTGATGGGAGTATGAAGTGCCATGAAATACCAACCTTTGCGAGAGCTGCAGCGATATCATCATTGTGGGATTGAGCTTGTGCATCTCATCCAGGCAGCGACGAGCATCTATAAAGTTACTTCCATTGTCAGTGTAGATGTTAGAACACTCGCCACGGCGAGACACAAGTCTCCGCAAGGCAACCAAAAATGCGTCTGTGGTGAGTTCACTGACCACTTCAAGATGAATGGCATACAAACAAATACTGCAATGTATGCTTTCGAAAACTTCGGATTACGTCCACAGGATTACTTAATGGTAAGTGGACCAGCATAATCAGATCCGGTATTAGACAACGGTCGACTTGGTTGAATCCTTTGCGCTGGTAGATCACCCATCAGCTGAAAGCTAGTTTGCTTCCTTTGAATAAAGCACGGTTTGCAGCCGTAGACTATCTTCCAGATAAGATTCCGACTCCCCAATATCCAGTACTGTTGTCGAAAGATAACGAAGGTTGCAGATACACCTATATGCAGATGTTTCATATGAAGATCTTTCACTATAATAAACGAAACATGATTATTATTATTATTTTAGGGAGAATAATAAGGTGTTCAATATTATAGGAAATAGATGCTTGTTTTGTTCTTCCTCCTACACGGAGAACTCCGTCCTGGTCAACAAATGGTTATAATTTGATCAGTGGAGATTTTGTTGGAGGTTTTGCTGCAGGTAAGATGGTGAATTTCTTCTGCAAATGCTTTGTACTGAACATATTTTAAAATCGTTAGTCTGGCTTTTGAATTTCATTGAGACTGAGTCCCAACACATGTCGATTTTGTTGAGGTGATTGACAATTCCACAAAAACCGGAGACCTTGATGATGAGGTTTTGCAATGCATCGTTCTCCATAGCTGCGGCGAGCGTTAATCTCAGTAAGCGCCTTTCTTTTGCGATAGCGGCCTTATGCGTAGATTTCGGCGGATTAAATGAAGATATAGACCAGTGTTCTTCTGATGAGAATAGCCAAGATGGACCTCTCCATCAAAGATTCTGGCTGGATTTAATTCCGATGCGATGTGATGCCAAGAGTGTCGCGGAATCGATTCGAGAATAGCAGCTGTACGGTTGGCAACAGTGAGCGAATATAACGGCTGCGTACGCTACCGAGGAGTCATCAGAGAAGCCGTGAAGCTGGATTCCTTCAGATCCCTTCAAAAAAGTGAAGTTCTTCGCGATAATTCATCCACTTGTGACCTAGGTGGATAGGTAATGGATCGTCGCATCTTAGCTTTAACTCAGATGACCAAAGCTCTTGGAACAGGATTTTGAACAATACTACCGAAGGAGCCAAAAACCCTAACGGACTGACTATTCGCGATATTTAAAGACAGTAAGGTTCGTCTGGTCGGTGACGGAAATTGAGGCGGTTCTCCCATGAAGGAGAATTCATCACTGGCAGGACTCCAAAACATACCTAGAACGTTTATCCACATTTTAGATCGGTCCACGAGAATTCACAAACGTCTTGGGGCAGGTGGGACAGTAAGGGCCAACAATATTCAAATTTCAATTTCAATTTCAATTTATTATGACAAGCAATTGATTATGACTTTAACTTTATAGAGCATTTGTGGGAGTATCTGACTGGCAGATTCGAAAACGTATCATAAGCAGCAGACTCGTTAAGCCGGTTTCATTGAAAGAATGACAAACAATTCCAACAGAATTCACCAAGAAGTTAGTTGAATCAATGCCAAGAAGATTAGAAGCTGTTTTAAAGTCGAATAATTGCTACACTTTTTTTTTTTGCCAAGTTATTCGGGAATAATATTTCCTCTGGAATGTTTCCCTTTTTCGAAAAATAGGTATCGTGAATAATCTTCGAAAGGGAACAAAACAAATTCTGGCCGAAAAATAGGTATCGGGAAAAAAATTCCGATGGAAAAATTCAGCCATTTTTCCCCGAATTTTTCGCTGTCTTTTTGTTGGAGAACTTTAACGAAAAAGAAACAATGTCAGGAAGATCTTTCTATAGTTTATATTATGTTTGCGTTTTTGAGAGCATCTTCTGCAGGTAAATTGTATTTTCATATAAACAAATCCTATTTTTCTTTCATCCAATCCGCGTTGAATAAGTTAAGTGTAGTTTTAGAGATCCAAAACATCAGACGAATTCCTTTTGGTTAACTAATTCAAATGAGTAAAATAGAGGGCCTTTTTGATGAGTGTTAAGGAATTAGACAAGTCCCAAAAATGCTTGTACATCGGTTTATTTATCCAATCACACGGATGAAATCTTCAAGAGTGAACTATAAAATGCAAAAGTATATGGATAAAAGCACTGTTTTCTACTAACATTGCTTGAGGTTACAGAAATTAATTCACTCTTTCTAAATTTCTTATCATCTTCAAATCCAAGCTGCTATCTTCAGCATAAATTTTATTCAATGTTGTTATTTCTATTTATTGAATGCGTGGCATTTATTTATTTTTTTGTCAATAAACTCCTGTTAAAACATTCCAACATTACTTCGAATATAGTCCGGGGGAAATGCTTTCCGATGGAAATTCACGATTGTGATTTAGTTCCCGGGAACAAAAAACATTCGGGAGAAACATTTTTCCCTCGGAATTCACGATAGGGGTACTTGAGAATAAACGGCTTAAAAAATTAACATCAATGATTGTCTGTATGTCACCACTATTTAGGCTTTAAATTTTAAGCTGAGGATTAAATTTCATATCTGGGCTTTTCAGAAAGAAAAGCAGTACAAATGCAAAAAATGCAAATTAACATCAATGATTGTCTGTATGTCACCACTATTTAGGCTTTAAATTTTAAGCTGAGGATTAAATTTCATATCTGGGCTTTTGAGAAAGAAAAGCAGTACAAATGCAAAAATGTGTAAAATTCGCCCACTGTCACGCCCTCTTTTTCATAACTTCACTATTTTACATGAAATCGAAAAAAAATATTAGGACTAAATATTTAGGTATTTCAATTCTCTACAATTCATCCATATATCATATTTGGCCTCGCTCTCTTTTTGGGGGCGTTTTTATTAAAAAACTGATATTGATAAAAATGTGCATGTAAAATCCTGAAATTTGTTATCACTGTAGTTCAATAAAAAATGCAATACGGCCATGCCCAGTTGATAAGGGCCGCATAGGAAGGAGGATAGAGTATCATATGATCCGTTCCAAACAGATTGTAGCTTATATATACATATTATGTTTTTTTTGTTTCTTACAACATAGACATACATATTTATGCATGTATGATGCAATGTTAAAAGGCCTTATAAATTTGGCTGAATGTTACATTGAACTAAAAAAAAGAATTAAATAAGTCATTTGCAAAAGTTTGCAGCTTATAATCTATAAAACTTTGTTTAAATGGCTTAAGCAAACACCATTTGTGGAAAAATTACATGGAACATTAGGGGACACCCAATAAGCCAGGAAGTGTAGCAGGTTTGATGATTAACTCTAGATTAACTCAAGCAACGATAGTGAGTTTTTGGTGGCTATATAACTTTCGATACAAAAATTTATTCCCTCATTGCATCTTATGATACCGAATTTAGTGGTGAAGCAATTGTATAACAATTCGGGGTGAACCCGGACCTCCACTAACAAGCCTCTCCAGTTAGCCCGGCTAACTATCTCCAGTTGCACACTCCAAGTTTGTTGAGGTCCCCTTCTACTTGTGCGCCTCACTTAAGGCCAGCTCTTCCTCCACTGCGTAGACCCTTCGGGTTAGATTCGAAGACTACGGGCTAGAGTATTTGTGTCCATCCTCTCTACATGTCCTAGCCATCTTAAACGACTGAAGTGCTGTTTTTTGACTAGGTCGATGTCGGCTGCGAATATACTGCGCAAACAAAAGCAACCAGCGCATCATGAACTAGCAAATGATATTTGTTATTGCTACCCTTTTTGGTTTAGCTTTACAATATATTTCGTGAATATTCGGTTGTCCCCAGCACCACAATTGTTTAAGAAATGATTAATTATCTGAGTTGCAATTAATTTATTACAAATTGTTTCAAAATAACAAAAAAAAAAATTGTGCGCATCGTATAACATTCCGAAACCTCATGATTCACAACACAACAGAATGCGCATCGCATCGTGAAAGCATCGTGTGTTTGCATCTCCACAGTAAGATACAATATCTTATAAAATAGTGATAATTCAATTCGATGTCCACTTCCGCAGTTCTAACTTAGCTTTAGAGAACGTTATCTACGTACACGTCGCGTAAAAGAACGTGAGAAGCGAGAGGGTATTGAGCCTGGTAATCCGCAGCAAGTTGTTTCAACACACGGATGGACAGAAATGGAACGGGGCAGTACCGTATGTGACGGTACACAAACGATAATGTTTTATCTGTTCAGTAGAAGATTCGCGCCAGTCGATGCGTTGAACGTCAATATCCTGATCGTGAACCCATATTTGACGAAACATCTTTACTATATCGGCGCTGAAGACGTAGCGATTTGGACGGAAATGCAAACATACACCTACTAAATCGCGCTGAATTGGGGGACCGATTAACAATTGACTATTCAATGACTGTCCTAGGGAATGCTTGGCTGACCCATTGAAGACCACACGCAATTTCGTTAAAAATGTTTCCCGCTAGCTGTGTCCACCTCCTCCGGAGAAATCAACCTCATGTGGCCTAGTGTTAAATATTCCTTTGTAGCAGAAGATCGACATCAATAGTAGAGTGGAAAGACGAAAAAAAGGTTTCATCGGATATAACCCAACCAAACGACGTATTTTGAGCAACAGTTGTACCTAGAGTGCCTTGAATTTGTTCTCCCTTCAAAATTCCCCACAACTATCCGCTCCTAACAAAAAAGTCAATAGGACTTGGTTGATTGAAATAAGGATCGGCTAATTCCAAACTGGAGATTTGTGGACAGGAAGAAATATCAACGCGCTGTGAGGGCAAATTCGAAGTTAGCTTCCGAAGAACAAATGCATCGACTAATAACGAAGACGAATTACAACGTGAATGTAAATGTAATGAAATGCATCGCTTTGTGTACCCTGCTTCGATGGTTGTTAAGCCAAGAATTGGTATGCGAGCGTGTTTGCGACGAAGACCGAGCACATAGGCAGATGATTCTGCAATAAAAGAAACTTGTGACCCCGAATCAAGCAAAACCCTACAATTCACAAATATCGCTTGATTATCTTGAGCTTTAGCTAGTAAGGTTGGAAGAATGGATTGTTTGCGATGGCCAAGTTCAAGCGAATGATTGTTAACGATAGGTTTCTGTGTAGAGTGATGTGTATTGGTTGAGGCCCGCGTGAATCAGATGAATGATTGTCCGATATAGATGTTTCAGGTGCAGCATCGGATGGTGATGAATAAACCAAGGAATGATGGCGAGATTTGCATACCCGACAGTGAAATGTGAATAGTTGGACGAATGGCCCTTGCGAAGACAATTTTGTTTTTTTTGCCTGAGTGTGGGACTTTAATCCACTAAAACCACCTCTGCATCCAACCCCTGTCTGTCCGTGGGTGTGTGTGTAAGTATGTGTTCATGTGTGTATGCGTGTTCATGGCTATGTGTGAGTATCAGTCTATTGCATGTACGTATAAGTTTTGGTTTCGTAGCGTATGTATGTAGTGGTTCTATAGTGTGTATGTTATGTATGTTAAAGGTTGTGTATGTCGTATTTGGCTGTGCATGTCAGCTCGTTGTGTTAATTTTTAAGTCTTTGTTTAGTAGTTTGCGTAGTGGTTGTATGCATGTTGAGTGTAATTTGTTTATGTTTTGCCGTTGATCACCGGAATTTGCAGTTTCCTAGTTCCTAGCCCGTTCTTCCAGGCGTAGCTGCTGCATTATGGTTGTGATAACTTCATTTGCCGTCTCCCAGGGTTCAGACGTCGTTAGCATGAAAGTTATCAGCATAAATTAACAATACCTAGATAGTCATCTTGCCATCCCCAACCCGCGAAAACCCGCAAATGGACGGAGCCTTATCCTCTCTTTCGTTCCTATCGGTGAATACATGTGATGAGAGATTTGAAGTTTAATCAGCTCATCTACAGGTCCAAACGATAGCTCATGTAATTTTGCATTAGAGTTGAATATGTCTATGTCAAAATGTGAAGTTTCACGAGGTGAGTTTATATTTTCTCATATTTGTGTCATAAATTTGTTTTATTTCTGCTATTCCTTGATTTGTTAGCTATTAATTTGTTTTTGCCACTTAAATCTTTGTTTCAAATATCTGCATAATTATAGAAAATAATTTTATTTGTTATAATACTATTTATAAGTTATACTATTCATTTTTCGTTTCAGTACATCGCATGCAGTAGTTCAACTTTGCTTCTGGTGGTACAGATTCGAGCACTAAACGGTGAGCAGGTCTACGGATTATAAACATTTTCTTCTAAATGGCTAATTTTTACAGATGTTCGGGAATATAGGAGTTACTAGAACTCCCCAACTATACTATAATGAAGAAAAATTAGTACTCGGATTACGTCGCAACTGCATGAGTAGTTTCCAAGGAGACAAAATCTAAAATCAGCGCCGTGGAGTTTGCGCTGCATTGCGGAAAAACATTTGGGGTAATCAACATGAGTTCAGTTTTTAAGTACGTTTGAGAAAATAGAGATGTACGTAAAATGTTTACTGACCTTTTATAGTTTCTTCCTAGAAAAAAATATGCTTTCATATGTTCTGTTGTTGTTCTGTTGTCAAAAGAGTGGAGGATCGATTGTGTTCAACTGCTACAAACATTAAATATTCTTTTTGAGAATATTCGGAATGAGCCGACGGCTTCTAAGTATAAGTTTAGTGTGACAATTTAATGTAGAACATATTCAAAACCCATAAAATGTTTATTTTATTAGATTACCTTCTTAGCAACAATCATGTCAATTCAATAATTGTACATAAGTTTGATTTCTCGGACGAAGATGTAATGGGATATTATATTTCATTTTTAAAAACTCGAAGCCTTAAACTAAATACTCATACAATACCTTTTTTAATAACGAGGTAAAAGCTGTTAGTTTGTTTACTTTTTGAAGCTACATACACTGAACCAAATGCCTAATTATTATTTCTTTCAGCACACAAATGATTTTTCCCTGTACATGGAGGCTATTAAATTCTTCAATCATCCTGAATCCGAAAGGACTATTTGAACTTTGAATATATGTATATAAATTTTAATTTTAATTTATTGTTACACATTTTTGTACGTCTTTGGGGATAGTATATTTGCCGAGGCGCCAAGATCTGAAAGCGCAATTTAGTAGTTTAGGAGATATCTGACTACTATACTATCCCCAATGCAACATACATACCTACAGTCTATATTCCGTTAAGCAGCCATCGATAGTATTACCTTTACATGTGTAATATACTGTAGTCGTGAAGTGATGCCCCATTTTAGTTGTGTATATTTTTATTAATTTTTTTTTCCAACAGTATTATACAGTTTATTATAATATAATGTCAATATAATTTTTATGAAACAATAAAATTTACAAATATATACAAAATAGTTCTGCATTTTCTGCTCCGTTTATTGTTGTTGGTTGCGTTTTTCTTCAAAAAATTTCAGTCTGCTGTAAAGGTTAACAATCTTGTAACACTTACAAGTGCCTTCGTGTGTGCATTTCCACACCACCTTTGAGGTATGCATGTTGGTGCATTAACTGATTTTTTTAATGGTGTTCAGTTTCCCCAGTAGGCCTATTGCACCAGACTAGAAAAATACAAAGTGTTAGTATAAACATACAGAAAAGCTACAATCCGTCTGGAACGGATCGTCTGATACCCTATCCTCCTCTCTATAAAGTGGGCGTGGCCAAATTGCATTTTGTACTCAAATATGGCTATAATCTCGAACGTTTGAGGATGTTACATGCAAAATTTTATCAAAATAGGTTTTTTGATGATAACGCCCCCAAAAAGTGGGCGTGGCCAAAACTATTCTATGGGTGAATTGTAGGGAATCTAAATACCCAAATATTTGGTCTTAACAAAATTTTTCGGTTTCATATAATTTAGTGAAGTTATAAAAAAGTAGGCGTGGCAGTGGGCGGATGTAAAAAAATTTTACACTAGTACTGTATCTTTTTCTTGGAAGCCCAGATATGAAATTTCAGCGTCCTAGTTAAAAATTGAAGGCCCAAAAATCGGTTTTGTGATGAAAACGCCCCCAAAAAGTGGGCGTGGCCAAAACTTTTGTATGGGTGGATTGTAGGGAATCTGAATGCCTAAATATTTGGTCTTAACAAAATTTTTCGGTTTCATATAATTTAGTGAAGTTATAAAAAAGTAGGCGTGGCAGTGGGCGGATTTAAAAAAAATGTACACTTCTACTGTATCTTTTCGTCAGAAGCCCAGATATGAAATTTCAGCGTCCTAGTTAAACATTTTAGGCTCAAAAATCGGTTTTATGATGAAAACGCCCCCAAAAAGTGGGCGTGGCCAAAAATTTTGTATGGGTGGATTGTAGGGAATCTGAGTGCCTAAATATTTGGTCTTAACAAAATTTTTCGGTTTCATATAATTTAGTGAAGTTATGAAAAAGTGGGCGTGGCAGTGGGCGGATTTAAAAAATGTTTACACTTGGACTGTATCATTTTCTCAGAAGCCCAGATATGAAATTTCATCGTCCTAGCTCAAAATTTAAGGCCCAAAAAGCGGTGACATACGGACGGACGGACGGACGGACGGTCATCGCTCAATCGATTTCGCTATTGATGCTGATCACGAATATATATACTTTATAGGGTCTATCTCGATTATTTCTCTATGTTACAAACTATGTGTCAAACTTAATATACCCTTAGGATAGGGTATAAAAATGAAGATTTCGATAAACTGTATTTGTTTGCAAAGTGGTGGTTTGACGGAAGTTCGGGACATAGTTCCTACAAACAGGCTTTTCATGGTTTTGAAGCATCTGATTCGTCTGTCTTCATAACCTGTGTTGTTCCACTTCCAAATTGTATGACAAAATCCCCGACCGGCTTCTACAAGATACTGCAGGCTTTTAAAAATCGAATTCGTAAAAGAGTCAACAGAAAAATCGATTGCAGAAAAGAACAGAGTAGATCAGCAAATAAAAAACTTGCAAAAGACAGCAGCGGTGATTGAGGGAAGATCGCTCCTTGTTTGTCATAACTTAGTTTTAACTATGATTGACGGTAAAGTTTGCAACGCTCTTACGGAGACGTCGTCAACACAAAAATGCTATTTGTGTGGCGTAACTTCTAAACAGTTCAATTGTATAGAGGATATGATTGAACGAAAAGTTGAAACCGAGAACTTGGAGTTTGGCCTATCCGTTCTTCATGACTGGATACGATTTTTCGAAAATTTGCTACATTTGTCTTATAAATTACCTCTCACAAAGTGGCAAGCTCGAGGGGATAATGACAAAACCATTGTTGCGAAAAATAAAGCGCGGATCCAAAAAGAATTTCGAGATCGGTGTGGCCTGATAGTAGACAAACCAAAGCCCGAATTTGGTAATTCTAATGATAGAAATACAGCCAGACGTTTTTTTTCAAAATCCAGAAACTGCAGACATAACCAAAGTTGATGTAAAGCTTATTAAAAACTTACAGAAAAGCTACAATCCGTCTGGAACGGATCGTCTGATACCCTATCCTCCTCTCTATAAAGTGGGCGTGGCCAAATTGCATTTTGTACTCAAATATGGCTATAACCTCGAACACTTGAGGATGTTACATGTAAAATTTTATCAAAATCGGTTTTTTGATGAAAACGCCCCCAAAAAGTGGGCGTGGCCAAAACTCTTCTACGGGTGAATTGTTGGGAATCTGAATACCTAAATATTTGGACTTAACAAAATTTTTCGGTTTCATATAATTTAGTGAAGTTATAAAAAAGTAGGTGTGGCAGTGGGCGGATTTAAAAAAATGTACACTTCTACTGTATCTTTTCGTCAGAAGCCCAGATATGAAATTTCAGCGTCCTAGTTAAAAATTTAAGGCCCAAAAATCGGTTTTGTGATGAAAACGCCCCCAAAATGTGGGCGTGGCCAAAACTTTTGTATGGGTGGATTGTAGGGAATCTGAATGCCTAAATATTTGGTCTTAACAAAATTTTTCGGTTTCATATAATTTAGTGAAGTTATGAAAAAGTGGGCGTGGCAGTGGGCGGATTTCAAAAATTTTTACACTTGTACTGTATCTGTTCCTCAGAAGCCCAGATATGAAATTTCATCGTCCTAGCTCAAAATTTAAGGCCCAAAAAGCGGTGACATACGGACGGACGGTCATCGCTCAATCGATTTCGCTATTGATGCTGATCACGAATATATATACTTTATAGGGTCTATCTCGATTATTTCTCTATGTTACAAACTATGTGTCAAACTTAATATACCCTTAGGATAGGGTATAAAAATATGCAACGAAAAAAAGTGTAAAATGTATAAACATAGATAATGTACGTATGTAGATGAAAAATATATAAATTAAATGAAAAACAAAGAAAAAATAACAAAGTAAACAATGAAGTAACAATATGTATGTACAGTATGTATACAGTATGTATAATAATACAATTAATAAATATCTACAAATGCGAGACTGTGAGAATTTTGTGCTGAAAATTTGGTTGGCCCATTTCTCTATTAATGATTTTTAACGCGAAATGAATTCGCGCACGGATAAAATATTTCAAAACAAAATGCTCTTCTAAATTCTCACAACAGGCGTAGGAGGGAAAGGACTTATACATTTCCAAAAGATGTTGCGCAATACCTCTCATGCTGGAATTTTGAGAAAACGTCTCACAAAATGCATCCTCGAGATTCCGAATGTAGGCGACAAAGTCTCTCGGTGGTGCTATTAAGTTACAGGTTTGGTATTGCTTTAGGAATGTGAAATATAAGCAATCAGACGGTTCGCATGTGGCTAAAGTTGGTAACGGCAGGTTACAGGTATGACTTTCATAGCACTTTCGGAAAAGCCAACTGCAAACATATGTGAAACTGTTTTCTTTCATCAAATCAACAGCACTAATGTTATTGGAAAGACTTATCTCGATATTACTCGTCACACTTTTCCTGGCTGTTTGCAGCCACTCGGTATTTTTAACCAAATCGTGGCTTTGTAAAGCCTCAATTTGGTGAGTCTCGACTCTTTCGAAGTTTCCAGCATTCACAACTTTGACGTATTGAATACCCCAGACCTTTTGGAATACACCTGCGAATTGCGAACAAGTTGGACGTCTGTTATTCCCCCCGGAACTTCTAATCTCTCCAAAAAATTGTTCCAAACAATCCTGGTTCAGATGCCTAGTGAGTATATACTCAAATTGGCATTGCTGAAGGTGTTGCCACAGCGAAAATAAGGAAGATATGTTAAGCAACCAGCCTTTTATATAATAAAATTTGCTGGTTACATCTTTACCCTCAGGATCTAGAACTTTCATGGAAAGCAAAAATTTCCTCGCCTTACTCAAGAACTCTTCTTGCATTTCGTTTTGTGAAAATGCTATTTTGAATTGTTGTGGCTGTCTGATTGTCGAAGTATTAAAAATGTCAAACAAGTTATTGAAAAATTGTGCAAATTCCGCGGTGGCATCTACTGTTTCGGAGCCATGACCAGCCTTTTTGTACGTTAAAAGACCCGCTGAAACTGTGTTGCTCAGTACGTGAGACGCATACTTAACTTTCATTTTCTGAAAGTTGTTTGGTCGAATATGTGCGTCCGTCAGTTTCGGGGCTAATTTGTACTGGTTCTTAGAGTCGACGTTATAAAACCTCACAATGTCGCTCCAAGCAGCTGTCTTCCGCTCATTGTACACAATATTGCACTTTAAGAGGCAATTTCGAGTGCTCTTCAAGAGGTGAGGAATATCGTACATGTAAAAAATTCTTTGGTTATTCACCAGGAAATATGGCTTAGCCGTGCTGATGTCCAAAATGCGGGCTAGCCCTCTGAAATTGGAGCCTTGGTCGGCAACAAAATGCACAGGAATGACTTTACTCTCCTGTAGAGCTTCTATTGTTTTAAAAAGGATGTTCTTTATTTTAGAGGGAGGGCAACTGGTACGCACAAAGTAGTAGGCGATAGGATGTTTCCACCTTCTAGCAACTCCTTGGGCCATTAAGACCAACACATTGCATGCAGGCCAGCATGAGCGGTCCTCGCCTTGACCGAAATCCTCGAGTCCTATGATGGTGTCACTCTTTTGATTGTAGTCCAAGTGGGCTTTTAACGACATTTCGTCTGCCGAAATTGAACAGTATCTATAGATACTTGGAAGTTGACTCAATTTCAATTCTAAGCTCCTCACATTGAACACAATATTGCCTGGTGTTTTTGGCCAAGACGAAATAAAAGATTTTAGAGTGGACACCGCAGGAAGATTGAGTATTGGTCTTAAGTGTCGGTACCCCACGGGAGAGATGAAGTGTATTGAAAGAGCTAGCATTTTCGTTTCGTTATTGTACCTTCCGCCCTTCACACCTCTATTAACATTTTTCAGGCTATTGAAAACTAAATTCTTGAAATTATCAGGTAAAGTGTCTATTTCTTTCTCTTTTAGTTTATTTAGGTTTTGTAATTTCAGAACCTCATTTTTCAACAACGCTATCTCACAGTCTTTGCTTCTCAATATCTCAGCAATTTCTTTGTTTTTATACCCTATCCTAAGGGTATATTAAGTTTGACACATAGTTTGTAACATAGAGAAATAATCGAGATAGACCCTAGAAAGTATATATATTCGTGATCAGCATCAATAGAGAAATCGATTGAGCGATGACCGTCCGTCCGTATGTCACCGCTTTTTGGGCCTTAAATTTTGAGCTAGGACGATGAAATTTCATATCTGGGCTTCTGAGGAAAAGATACGAAAAATTTTGTTATTTTTTGCATTCAGATTCCCTACAATCCACCCATACAAAAGTTTTGGCCACGCCCACATTTTGGGGGCGTTTTCATCACAAAACCGATTTTTGGGCCTTAAATTTTTAACTAGGACGCTGAAATTTCATATTTGGGCTTCCAAGAAAAAGATACAGTACAAGTGTAAAAATTTTTTAAACCCGCCCACTGCCACGCCTACGTTTTTATAACTTCACTAAATTATATGAAACCGAAAAATTTTGTTAAGTCCAAATATTTAGGTATTCAGATTTCCTACAGTTCACCTGTAGAACAGTTTTGGCCACGCCCACTTTTTGGGGGCGTTTTCATCAAAAAACCTATTTTGATAAAATTTTACATGTAACATCCTCAAACGTTCAACATTATAGCTATATTTGAGTACAAAATGCAATTTGGCCACGCCCATTTTATAGAGAGGGGGATAGGGTATCATACGATCCGTTCCAGACGGATTGTAGCTTTTCTGTATGTTTAAATTATTTATTGCTCGGGTTTGAGGTAAAGTAGAATTTTTACAATTTGTTCACTTTGTGTCAGATATACTAAAAAAGAATCTGAGATTGAACATTCACATTATTATGTGCATCGTTTAATTCTTTATTTTTTTGTTCCATCTCGATGATGGTGCATATTATAATCTATCCTAAGGGTATATTAAGTTTGACACATAGTTTGTAACATAGAGAAATAATCGAGATAGACCCTATAAAGTATATATATTCGTGATCAGCATCAATAGCGAAATCGATTGAGCGATGACCGTCCGTCTGTCCGTCCGTATGTCACCGCTTTTTGGGCCTTAAATTTTGAGCAAGGACGA
Organism: Xylota sylvarum; assembly: GCA_905220385.1. Lineage (NCBI taxonomy): Eukaryota > Metazoa > Arthropoda > Insecta > Diptera > Syrphidae > Xylota > Xylota sylvarum. Next base: position 76,263,565 of record LR999958.1, on the reverse strand, counting down.
TGAAATTTCATATCTGGGCTTTTGAGAAAAAGATACAGTACAAGTGTAAAATTTTTTTAAATCCGCCCACTGCCACGCCCACTTTTTCATAACTTCACTAAATTATATGAAACCGAAAAATTTTGTTCAGACCAAATATTTAGGCATGCAGATTCCCTACAATCCACCCATACAAAAGTTTTGGCCACGCCCACTTTTGGGGGGCGTTTTCATCAAAAAACCGATTTTCATGAAATTTTACATGTAACATCCTCAAACGTTCGACATTATAGCTATATTTGAGTACCAAATGCAATTTGGCCACGACCACTTTATAGAGAGGAGGATAGGGTATCATACGATCCGTTCCAGACGGATTGTAGCTTTTCTGTATGTTTTAATTCATTGTTAGGACATGTTACACTTACATACAAAATAAGTTTCACCTATCATACACACATTTCCTATTATCAAACATCTTTTGCTTTATTATTCGACCTAAAATGTATGATAAACGAACTTGTTATTTACTCAAAGTACAAAGGGGAAGAAATTAAATTGTCTATGTTTATGCTGGAGTACATAAATATGATTTTATTCAGTTTTTTATTTAATATAAATGATCTAAAATATACGTTACAATTTAAATTTAACTATTTTAAAGTTAACGTCCTTTTAACAGATTCACCACGAAGCGAAGAATATTTTTGGTATCTGTTTATTGGACACAGCATCCCCTCCACAATTTATCTTTTTTTGCCACTATTTGTCCAAGATGGCTGCGACCGTGTGACAGTTGTAGCTGTCAGTTGTGATCACCAGTGGATTTGAATGTGTGCGTGATTTGCCTGCAAAATCACTAACACATTCTTGCTCAACAGTGATCACAGCTTGTAGGTCGAAAGAGAGACCCCCTCGAAGATGACAATCTAGTATAGTTAATTTATGGTTATCAGCCCTCTTGGTGTCACCTCTCCACCTATTGCCATTTCCAGTATATTTCTGGCCATCGAGAATCCTCGGCATTCCATCAGGATATGCTCTGCATTCTGAATTTTGCCATCGCAATGCAGACAGTATGGGTCGTCAACATGCTTATACTTGCAGAGATACTCTCGGAAGCATCCATGCCCCGACAGGAATTGCGTCAGGTAGTAGTTTACTTCTCCGTGTCCTCTACTGTTCCACTCTTCTATGCTGGAGATTAATTTGTGGGTCCATCTCCCTTTGGTGGTAGTATCCCATCTGCGTTGCCACTCTGCTTGTATGGCAGCGCTGATAATTCTCCTCTCTTCCGGCTCGGCTCCGCGTTGTGCGGCTGCCTTTTTAGCTTCCAGGTCTATGGGCATTCTGCCTGAAACTACGCTTATGGCTTCCGCTGACACAGTTCTGTAAGCGCAGCATACTCTTAGCGAAGCGATTCTATGCGCTGCGTTCATGCGCCTCATGTAGGATTTGACATGCGTCGCTGGTGCCCATATGAAGGACGCGTACATAAGCATCGACTTGCTCACCGTTGCTAGCAGATTTCTAATTGGCTGCCTTGGTCCACCAATATTTGGCATTATCCTGGATAGTGCCGCTACTGCCCGGGAGGCTTTTTCACCTGCGTACATCATGTGTTCTTTGAAGTTGAGCCTGTGATCCAGCAGCATTCCCAGGTATCTGATGTGTGGGCTCGACTCAATGGTATGCTCACCGACCTGTATGGTGAGGTGCTCTACCCTTTTCCTGCTGCTTATTAGCACTGCTTCCGTCTTGTGGTCTGCCAATTCCAGGTCTGAATTCCGTAGCCACGACCTGACATCTCTGATGACATGGCTACATTTCGCAGACATTTCTCCCGGAGTTTTTGCCACAACAACTACTGCGATATCGTCAGCGCAGCCGATGATGTGTACTCCGTTCGGCTTCGGTATTCTCAGGATGCCATCGTACATTATGTTCCACAGCACTGGGCTAAGCACTGACCCTTGAGGGACTCCTCCCGTATTGTTGTACTTCTTTGGCCCTTCTTCTGTGTCGTAGTAAAGGGTCCTGTCTTTGAAGTAGCTGGCAATTATCCTCATTAGGTAGTTAGGTATCTGCAGGCTGCACAACGCTCGGCTTACACAGTTCCAGCTAACTGAGTTAAAGGCGTTTTTGATGTCGAGTGTTATGACGGCACAGTACTGCTTTGTCCCTCCTAGCCATCTTCGTCCCGCGATTGCTTCACGTGCAATGTCACACACAGCCTCTATTGCCTGTATGGTGCTTCGCTTCCTTCTGAAGCCATACTGTTGGTTGGAGAGCCCGTGGTCTCCTTCAGTGTATCGCTCTAATCTTCCTCTTAAGATTTTTTCCAGGACTTTACCCATTGTGTCTAGCATGCACAATGGTCTGTATGACGACGGTTGGTCAGGCGGCTTATTGCCCTTCGGGATAAGTACTAGCCGCTGCCTTTTCCACTGTAGTGGGAATTTTCCTTCCACTGAGCATGTCGTATACAGATGCATGAAGATCTCTGGCCGTGCTATGATCGCCTTTTTCAGAACCAGGTTCGGGATTCCATCCATTCCTGGCGCCTTGTTTGTCTTTATAGCTGCTGCAACTTCTAAGATTTCCTCATTTGTGACGGACGGAATTATCTCCGCTCCAGCTGCTGTTTCTTCGAAGGATATCGGAACTTCATCTTTTGCCGGGAATAGGGTGCTAACAATCAGGCGCATCATGTTCGGGCATGTCGGTGAAGCTGCCGTGACATGTTTTAGTTTTTTCATTGCTATTTGATATGCGCTTCCCCATGGATTGTTCTGCAGTTCATCCCTAATTACCTGGAAAGATTCTCTTTTGCTCTTCTTTATCAGCCTACGGAGCTGCTTTCTTCTTGTGTGAAATTGTTCGGGCAGAATTTCATAGTCCCCTATGTCTCTGCGTCTGGCTCTCTGTTGCTGTCTACGCATTCTGAGGCAATCTGCGCGCAAATTCGAGATGTCGTCGTTCCACCAGTATACTGGTTTCCTACCGTTTCCTCTCCCCTTACGTGGCATGGCAGCATCACATCCTCTGGATAAGGAACTTGTTGCTTCTTTGGCTTGTTCTTCTGCTGTACCAGTTGGTATGTCCATAATGCCCAACATGTAATCCAGCATTTCGTTATCTACACTATTTGTTTTCCATCCCAGCTTTTGTACTTTCGTCGGGGGGTTGCGTTGCTGGGGCCGCTCTCGAAATTCAGTTTCGAAAATGATGGCCTGGTGGTCGCTGTGCGTGTACAAATCTGAAACGTGCCATTTTATTTTCCTCGCAATTGATCTGCTGGCAAAAGTCAGATCGATGATGGAGCGTGCTCTACCATTGTCAAACGTGTTACGGCTTCCATGGTTGAGTAAGACTAGATCGAGGCTAGCGAATGCTTCTAGGAGCGCCTCGCCTCTCTGGTTTGTCCTAACACTATTCCACTCGACTGCCCATGCAATCTCCGGCTATAATCACTGGTGACTTCCCTCGTGCCTCGGCTACAAGACTGTCCAGCATCTGACAGTATTCGTTCATAGACGTGCTCGGTGGCGCATAGCAGCTGAAGTGGCGAATCCCCTTTACTTTTGCATAGGCGAAATTTTGCTGCTGCCTCGGGTCCTTGAGTTCGAACGGGTAAGTGCCGCACGTCCATATCGCTGCTTTCTTGTTTCGATCTTCTACCCATCTTCCGCTACAGTAAGGTGTCTTGTACTGTTCGCAGATGAAAACTACATCCGCGTTTTCTTCTCTCGCCGTTTGTGCAAGTAGATCCTGAGCGGCTTCGCAGTGGTTTAAGTTAATTTGGATGCACTTCATGATCTTTTTGCCATTTCTCGAAGAGCGCTTTTATAGGCTGCGCATCTAAAACTTCCAGTTGGGTAGTGATCCCTTGGGGAGGCGATGTCTGTTGGGGCGGTTCGTTTGTGGTCTCCTCTCTTATGGGTGACTCGCGTCCCCCCCGACTCTTCTGTGATGCTGCCGCTCGGCCATCTGGTGACCTAGACATCTTGGAACACCTTAAAAAGGGGTTCACTACCTTCTCATTGTTATTTTGGTTACTACCGTCGCTCCTTTTGTTTGTATTGGTTGTAATCATTTCTAGTGGGTCCCCACTCAAAGCCGCTATCAATGCTCGGATGTGTAGTCACCTTATGATCCCATGGTTATCTATGCAAGCAGTGAGGCCATGCAAGGGTTGGCACAAGCCCTTATGGGGTCTTATGTCAGAGCCAGATCGGTGCTAAACAGGAATGTTGCATCTGTACCTGCACCACCAACTTAATGATGACGAAGCATTGAACGTACTTTGAGGCCTGCCATGGTTTTAACGGGACGGGGGCGCATGTAGCATTGGCCTGAAAGCCATTTCAGCAAAATTTCACTCTTACCTACTCAGGTAACAGAATACTACACACGTCGGCCCTCATGTCTTCAATTCCAACTCATTGTTTCCAGTATACCTTAATTAAGACCTTACTGGGCTCGGTCTTAATGCCTTTTGTTTGTATATCATAATGCGTGTCCGGGGTCCCCCAGATACGCTATTATGTGGTTTTAAATAATAAGCTTTACCTTAGTTTGTACCGCGTACTCGGTTCCTCGTTGGCCAGGGCTTTTCTTTCCGGCGGGGTGGGGGTTATACCGCCCCTACTCGATCGCCAGGGCCTCGTCAGTCGAGTGCAGGGTGTGCCGCGTGCAGGAGAGGTTGGCAGTTTGTAAGTTGAATTACGCTTTATCACCCCAAAGATAATTGAAGCAAAGCGATTTGCCTTTTACGAAACTTCGACGCGAATCGATATCTAGCGACACAAATTGTGAAAATTGTGGTAAAATATGATCACCTTCACACTTCGGGCATTTCGATTTATTGTCAGGGGATGCAGTGAAATGAGATTTTAGCTGACCTTGCAATTTACTACGCGATGCTATCGGACGAATAAGCGATGGGCATGATTCAAGAGCATCACACCTTGATTGCAAAAATATTAAAAGTTCAGCAACAGTGCAATCGTCATGAGAACCGACTTCCGCTGCCCACGCTTGTTTCGTATCATAGTCCACTTTATTCAACAATAAATAAATAATCCACGGATCGCGACCAGCTTGATTAATCGCATTGAATCCACGAATGACTTCACCTGCACCATCGGATAACTTTCGAAGCATTTGAACATTATCCGTATGTACCGACGGCAAGGACAGAAACGTTTGCACATACGACTGCACAATTAGATGAACCCGATCATACCTATTTTCGAGACGTTCTCACGCTTCCACATAATTTGAATCGGAGATTGGTATGTGTTTTATTAAATTTGCAGCATCATCTCGCAAAAACTATTTCAAATAGTGCAACTTTTGCGTGGTTGAGAGATTAGGTTTGCAATCTACTGTGTCCGTAAACAGATCGCGCAACGACGCACATTGGGCAGAATAGCCTCAAAGTTGGCATCAAATCAACCGATGGCACTCATCGCCACGCCCACCAGAACGCCCCTTATAACGCAAAAACACTGCTTCAGTTACAATTTTGTGTATAATCGATTTATTAATATTGTCTATATATTATTATTATTATTACTAATTATAATTTCTAACAAAAGCTTCTTCGTCATCATCGCTGCTTTCTTGGACTGGTGATCCAATGCTTCCTGGAGTAGGTGTTGATGTTTTTTGTTGGATAGTTTCCTCTTGCTGGTGATAATTGGAACGGAACTTATCAAAAAAAATTAAAAACATACAGAAAAGCTACAATCCGTCTGGAACGGATCGTATGATACCCTATCCTCCTCTCTATAAAGTGGGCGTGGCCAAATTGCATTTTGTACTCAAATATAGCTATAATGTCGAACGTTTGAGGATGTTATCAAAATAGGTTTTTTGATCATAACGCCCCCAAAAAGTGGGCGTGGCCAAAACCACTTTACGGGTGAATTGTAGGGAATAAATACCCACATATTTGGTCTTAACAAAATTTTTCGGTTTCATATAATTTAGTGAAGTTATAAAAAGTAGGCGTGGCAGTGGGCGGACGTAAAAAAAATTTACACTTCTACTGTATCTTTTCGTCAGAAGCCCACATATGAAATTTTAGCGTCCTAGATAAAAATTTAAAAAAATCGGTTTTATGATGAAAACGCCCACAAAAAGTAGGCGTGGCCAAAACTTTTGTATGAGTGGATTGTAGGAAGTCTGAATGCCTAAATATTTGGTCTTAACAAAATTTTTCGGTTCCATATAATTTAATGAAGTTATGAAAAAGTAGGCGTGGCAGTGGGCGGATTTTAAAAATTTTTACACTTGTACTGTATCTTTTTCTCAGAAGCCCAGATATGAAATTTTAGCGTCCTAGATAAAAATTTAAAAAAATCGGTTTTATGATGAAAACGCCCACAAAAAGTAGGCGTGGCCAAAACTTTTGTATGAGTGGATTGTAGGGAGTCTGAATGCCTAAATATTTGGTCTTAATAAAATTTTTCGGTTTCATATAATTTAATGAAGTTATGCAAAAGTGGGCGTGGCAGTGGGCGGATTTAAAAAATTTTTACACTTGCACTGTATCTTTTTCTCAGAAGCCCAGATATGAAATTTCAGCGTCCTAGCTCAAAATTTAAGGCCCAAAAAGCGGTGACATACGGACGGACAGACGGTCATCGCTCAATCGATTTCGCTATTGATGCTGATCACGAATATATATACTTTATAGGGTCTATCTCGATTATTTCTCTATGTTACAAACTATTTGTCAAACTTAATATACCCTTAGGATAGGGTGGGCCCACTGCCACGCCCACTTTTTCATAACTTCACTAAATTATATGAAACCGAAAAATTTTGTTAAGACCAAATATTTAGGCATTCAGATTCCCTACAATTCACCTTTGGGGGCGTTTTCATCATAAAACCGATTTTTGAGCCTAAAATGTTTAACTAGGACGCTGAAATTTCATATCTGGGCTTCTGACGAAAAGATACAGTAGAAGTGTACATTTTTTTTAAATCCGCCCACTGCCACGCCTACTTTTTTATAACTTCACTAAATTATATGAAACCGAAAAATTTTGTTAAGTCCAAATATTTAGGTATTCAGATTCACTACAATTCACCCGTAGAAGAGTTTTGGCCACGCCCACTTTTTGGGGGCGTTTTCATCAAAAAACCTTTTTTGATAAAATTTTACATGTAACATCCTCAAATGTTCGAGGTTATAGCCATATTTGAGTACAAAATGCAATTTGGCCACGCCCACTTTATAGAGAGGAGGATAGGGTATCAGACGATCCGTTCCAGACGGATTGTAACTTTTCTGTATGTTTATACCCTATCCTAAGGGTATATTAAGTTTGACACATAGTTTGTAACATAGAGAAATAATCGAGATAGACCCTATAAAGTATATATATTCGTGATCAGCATCAATAGCGAAATCGATTGAGCGATGACCGTCCGTCCGTCCGTCCGTCCGACCGTCCGTATGTCACCGCTTTTTGGGCCTTAAATTTTGAGCTAGGACGATGAAATTTCATATCTGGGCTTCTGAGGAAAAGATACAGTACAAGTGTAAACATTTTTGAAATCCGCCCACTGCCACGCCCACTTTTTCATAACTTCACTAAATTATATGAAACCGAAAAATTTTGTTAAGACCAAATATTTAGGTATTCAGATTCCCTACACTCCACCCATACAAAAGTTTTGGCCTCGCCCACTTTTTGGGGGCGTTTTCATCACAAAACCGATTTTTGGGCCTTACATTTTTATCTAAGACGCTGAAATTTCATATCTGGGCTTCCAAGAAAAAGATACAGCACAAGTGTAAAATTTGTTTACATCCGCCCACTGCCACGCCTACTTTTTTATAACTTCACTAAATTATATGAAATCGAAAAATTTTGTTAAGACCAAATATTTGGGTATTTAGATTCCCTACAACTCACCCATAGAAGAGTTTTGGCCACGCCCACTTTTTGGGGGCGTTATCATCAAAAAACCTATTTTGATAAAATTTTACATGTTACATCCTCAAACGTTCGACATTATATAGTTCGACATAAAAGCTACAATCCGTCTGGAACGGATCGTCTGATACCCTATCCTCCTCTCTATAAAGTGGACGTGGCCAAATTGCATTTCGTACTCAAATATGGCTATAACCTCGAACGTTTGAGGATGTTACATGTACAATTTTATCAAAAAAGGTTTTTTGATGAAAACGCCCCCAAGAAGTGGGCGTGGCCAAAACTGTTCTTTGGGTGAATTGTAGGGAATCTGAATACCTAAATATTTGGACTTAACAAAATTTTTCGGTTTCATATAATTTAGTGAAGTTATAAAAAAGTAGGCGTGGCAGTGGGCGGATTTAAAAAATGTTTACACTTGTACTGTATCTTTTTCTCAGAAGCCCAGATATGAAATTTCAGCGTCCTAGCTCAAAATTTAAGGCCCAAAAAGCGGTGACATACGGACGGACAGACGGTCATCGCTCAATCGATTTCGCTATTGATGCTGATCACGAATATATATAGTTTATAGGGCCTATCTCGATTATTTCTCTATGTTACAAACTATGTGTCTAACTTAATATACCCTTAGGATAGGGTATAAAAAGAGACACTTATTGTTTCTACCCTAAGGTATGAGGATCGGAAATGTCCTTAGAATTACGAAAATCAAATACGACGCCCAGGTCTTTTTTTGGAAGATATAATTGACACGGCTATATTACCAATCTTATATGTATAAGAAACAGGGGAACGATTCAGACAGTAGGTAAGGCTTTGACATTAAAATATAAACAATTTTTATTACACCAATCTGCTAACCTCAGAATATCTTCTTGCATCAGAAGACAATCTTGCATGGATTTTATTGATCGAAATATTTTTAAGCCATCAGCATACATCAGACATTGTGAATTCAAGACTAAACTAGGAATATCATTTATAAAAAGGAGACACAGCAAAGGACCGAGGTGACTACCCTGAGGAACTCCCGAGGTGACATATACAGGAGTCGAAAGTGTGTTATCAATCCGAACATACTGAATACGTTCCTCTAAATAAGAGTTCATCCGCTTCAAGAAGTTAGAGTGGAAGCCTAATGTTAATAGTTTTGACAATAAAATGTCACGATTTACTCTGTCAAATGCTTTAGAAAACATACAGAAAAGCTACAATCCGTCTGGAACGGATCGTCTGATACCCTATCCTCCTCTCTATAAAGTGGGCGTGGCCAAATTGCATTTTGTACTCAAATATGGCTATAACCTCGAACGTTTGAGGATGTTACATGTAAAATTTTATCAAAATCGGTTTTTTGATGAAAACGCCCCCAAAATGTGGGCGTGGCCAAAACTCTTCTACGGGTGAATTGTAGGGAATCTGAATACCTAAATATTTGGTCTTAACAAAATTTTTCGGTTTCATATAATTTAGTGAAGTTATGAAAAAGTGGGCGTAGCAGTGGGCGGATTTCAAAAATGTTTACACTTGTACTGTATCTTTTCCTCAGAAGCCCAGATATGAAATTTCATCGTCCTAGCTCAAAATTTAAGGCCCAAAAAGCGGTGACATACGGACGGACGGACGGACGGACGGACGGACGGTCATCGCTCAATCGATTTCGCTATTGATGCTGATCACGAATATATATACTTTATAGGGTCTATCTCGATTATTTCTCTATGTTACAAACTATGTGTCAAACTTAATATACCCTTAGGATAGGGTATAAACATACAGAAAAGCTACAATCCGTCTGGAACGGATCGTCTGATACCCTATCCTCCTCTCTATAAAGTGGACGTGGCCAAATTGCATTTCGTACTCAAATATGGCTATAACCTCGAACGTTTAAGGATGTTACATATAAAATTTTATCAAAATCGGTTTTTTGATGAAAACGCCCCCAAAAAGTGGGCGTGGCCAAAACTGTTCTATGGGTGAATTGTAGGGAATCTGAATACCTAAATATTTGGACCTAACAAAATTTTTCAGTTTTATATAATTTAGTGAAGTTATAAAAAAGTAGGCGTGGCAGTGGGCGGATGTAAAAAAAATTTATACTTCTACTGTATCTTTTCGTCAGAAGCCCACATATGAAATTTTAGCGTCCTAGTTAAAAATTTAAAAAAATCGGTTTTATGATGAAAACGCCCACAAACAGTAGGCGTGGCCAAAACTTTTGTATGAGTGGATTGTAGGGAATCTGAATGCCTAAATATTTGGTCTTAACAAAATTTTTCGGTTCCATATAATTTTATGAAGTTATGAAAACGTAGGCGTGGCAGTGGGCGGATTTTAAAAATTTTTACACTTGTACTGTATCTTTTTCTCAGAAGTCCAGATATGAAATTTCAGCGTCCTAGCTCAAAATTTAAGGCCCAAAAAGCGGTGACATACGGACGGACGGACGGACGGTCATCGCTCAATCGATTTCGCTATTGATGCTGATCACGAATATATATACTTAATAGGGTCTATCTCGATTATTTCTCTATGTTACAAACTATGTGTCAAACTTAATACACCCTTAGGATAGGGTATAAAAACTATATGGAGACTAGATATTAACACAAAGTGAAAGGATAAATTTATCGCGAAAACTATCTATCGAGTAAACCATCGTGCAGACATTAAGGGACAAAAAGGGTACCCAGGGAATCGGGAGCTATCCTTTACAAAATAATGTTTTAGGTCCCTTTTTGGGAGATGTGTTTTATAAAAATTCTTGGTGTCATCACGCAAAGAACAAACAATGAAATATAGGGTGGGCTCTCGGCTTTGTGAATTTGGCAGCAGATGATTTTAGGATTGGTGGGGGACCTTATTAACCCCTTCGATGAAGATTTATTTGGATTGGTGGAAAAGGATCAGGATGAGTCTCCAGGCGGTTTGTCTGGCTCTTCCTGCTTCAGACCGTCCGTCTGGCCCTTGGGTACCTGCTTTGTCATCCCCTTCGAGCATATGGGAAAGAGTGAGCACTGGGTTGTAGAACAACCTAGCTCAGTTAACCCACAGCTCTCAGAGAACAACGGATAAAAAGAGAAAAGGCAAGGCAAAAATGGTGGATGGGTAAGACTGGGAAGGATGGAGTGGACAAGGAATTTTGTGCGTAATTTGAACGCAACATATGGAGTTACTTATACAGGGTGTCCCAGTTAAGAAGGTCAATCCTTTAAGAGACGTTTCCTGAAGTTCCGGCGAACAAAAAATCGTATGGCAGACAAGCGTCTATTTTCACTCCATTTACCGTTATAGCCCGTTGAAGTGAGACACCTCCGATTTAACCACTGTTAATAGTATAACTTCTGAACTATTATAGCTATAAACATACAGAAAAGCTACAATCCGTGTGGAACGGATCGTATGATACTCTATCCTCGTTTCTATAAAGTGCTCATGGCCAAATTGCATTTGGTACTCAAATATGGTAACGTCGAATGTTTGAGGATGTTACATGTAAAATTTCATGAAAATCGGTTTTTGAATGCCTAAATATTTGGTCTTAACAAAATTTTTCGGTTCCATATAATTTTATGAAGTTATGAAAAAGTAGGCGTGGCGGATTTTAAAAATTTTTACACTTGTACTGTATCTTTTTCTCAGAAGCCCAGATATGGAATTTCATCGTCCTAGCTCAAAATTTAAGGCCCAAAAAGCGGTGACATACGGACGGACGGACGGTCATCGCTCAATCGATTTCGCTATTGATGCTGATCACGAATATATATACTTTATAGGGTCTATCTCGATTATTTCTCTATGTTACAAACTATGTGTCAACTTAATATACCCTTAGGATAGGGTATAATTAGTGTATAGGACATCGTATTGTAGACCATTCTCGAGGTCATTCAGAACAGAATTGCAAAAAATAGTCAAATTAATTACAGTAGATCTACCAGTAAAAACATACAGAAAAGCTACAATCCGTCTGGAACGGATCGTATGATACCTTATCCTCCTCTCTATAAACTGGGCTTGGCCAAATTGCATTTTGTTCTCAAATATAGCTATAATGTCGAACGTTTGAGGACTTGGCCAAATTGCATTTTGTTCTGAAATATAGCTATAATGTCGAACGTTTGAGGATGTTACATGTAAAATTTTATCAAAATAGGTTTTTTGATGATAACGCCCCCAAAAAGTGGGCGTGGCCAAAACTGTTCTATGGCTGAATTGTAGGGAATCTAAATACCCAAATATTTGGTCTTAACAAAATTTTTCGGTTTCATATAATTTAGTGAAGTTATAAAAAAGTAGGCGTGGCAGTGGGCGGATGTAAACAAATTTTACACTTGTGCTGTATCTTTTTCTTGGAAGCCCAGATATGAAATTTCAGCGTCCTAGATAAAAATGTAAGGCCCAAAAATCGGTTTTGTGATGAAAACGCCCCCAAAAAGTGGGCGTGGCCAAAACTTTTGTATGGGTGGATTGTAGGGAATCTGAATGCCTAAATATTTGGTCTTAACAAAATTTTTCGGTTTCATATAATTTAGTGAAGTTATGAAAAAGTGGGCGTGGCAGTGGGCGGATTTCAAAAATTTTTACACTTGTACTGTATCTTTTTCTCAGAAGCCCAGATATGAAATTTCATCGTCCTAGCTCAAAATTTAAGGCCCAAAAAGCGGTGACATACGGACGGACGGACGGACGGACGGTCATCGCTCAATCGATTTCGCTATTGATGCTGATCACGAATATATATACTTTATAGGGTCTATCTCGATTATTTCTCTATGTTACAAACTATGTGTCAAACTTAATATACCCTTAGGATAGGGTATAAAAACAATGTTGACAAGGAGAAATAATTCTTTTAAACATACAGAAAAGCTACAATCCGTCTGGAACGGATCGTATGATACCCTATCCTCCTCTCTATAAAGTGGGCGTGGCCAAATTGCATTTTGTACTCAAATATAGCTATAATGTCGAACGTTTGAGGATGTTACATGTAAAATTTTATCAAAATCGGTTTTTTAACAAAATTTTTCGGTTTCATATAATTTAGTGAAGTTATGAAAAAGTGGGCGTGGCAGTGGGCGGATTTAAAAAATTTTTACACTTGTACTGTATCTTTTTCTCAGAAGCCCAGATATGAAATTTCATCGTCCTAGCTCAAAATTCAAGGCCCAAAAAGCGGTGACATACGGACGGACGGACGGATGGTCATCGCTCAATCGATTTCACTATTGATGCTGATCACGAATATATATACTTTATAGGGTCTATCTCGATTATTTCTCTGTGTTACAAACTATGTGTCAAACTTAATATACCCTTAGGATAGGGTAAAAAAACCGGTGTTAGCAACAAGTTTCTCGAACAACTTGGGAATAGTAGAGATTTTGCATTTGAACTTTGAACCATATTTATGGATAGGTGATATAAAAGATTTTTTCACACAGTTAGAAAGTTGCCATTGTTAAGAGAACGGTTAAAAATCAAGTAAACACATTTTTAAAATAGTAGAAGGGATCTCATCTACTCCGGGGGGCTTATCTAATTTTAAGTTAGATGCCGATTCAACCTCGAAGATCGAAAAGTTCATACAGCCAATATTAACGAGATTATGTATGAAGAATCAATGATCAGAGCAGTAGCAAGTGTAGTTAAGTGCTCATTCGTATAGACGGATTGAAAATGTTCAGCAAACAAATTGCGAATGGATAGCAAATCAGAAGAAATTACATCTTCGAAAGCCTTTTGTAGTGTGATTCAATGCAAGTACACAAAGTATGAAAACCCATTATGTAACATTGTATCACCCCAAATACCCGAAAGTGTCAAATAGCACAAATCGGTATCGACAGTGATTCATGCTACGTAGAGGGGCATAAGAGTTCAAGTGTTGCTTTTGTTTACACTTTCATTCGTTGCACTCCTTATGATTTAATTATGTGTCACATAGGGATCGGGTTCATGCATTGTGTGATTCAGCTTATGATTTCTATGTCGTAATCCAAAATGCATTTGGTCAGAATAACATATTCTAGTGTTAAGAATTTTTGTATAAATATTAGGGAACTTTTGTAAATAAATCCAGTCTTGACGCAACTCCTGACTCTTCATTTATTTGCCCCCCATTTAGCGAGCTGCACTTTAAACAGCATTTCTTAGCGTGCTGCGCTAATACAGCTCAGGGCATAGATTTTGATAGGCGATCCTAGATCATTACACGGCGATCCTGCCATCTTCACAAAAAACAAAAGAGCCTCAGCCAGCAGACAAAAAGAGAAGAAACAAAGCAGGAAAAGCAGTACGACTAAGACAGCAACGAGCAGAGCTGCACAAGATAATCCCGATCACCATAGATAGGAAACAAAGAGCCGCGCTGATTCTCAAGCTCGGTTCAAAGCACTAAAAGAAGATGGGACAACGCCAGGCCAAGGAAGAGGTAATCAACAATAACATTAATGGAACAAGCGTGCTAACTACAGGACAACAGAACTACGTCATCATGTTATTTTTAGGAATAATAATAATAATATTATAAACATACAGAAAAGCTACAATCCGTCTGGAACGGATCGTAAGATACCCTATCCTCCTCTCTATAAAGTGGGCGTGGCCAAATTGCATTTTGTACTCAAATATAGCTATAATGTCGAACGTTTGAGGCAGTAACATGTAAAATTTTATCAAAATAGGTTTTTTGATGATAACGCCCCCAAAAAGTGGGCGTGGCCAAAACTACTTTACGGGTGAATTGTAGGGAATCTAAATACCCACATATTTGGTCTTAACAAAATTTTTCGGTTTCATATAATTTAGTGAAGTTATCAAAACGTAGGCGTGGCAGAGGGCGGATGTAAAAAAATTTTACACTTGTACTGTATCATTTCGTCAGAAGCCCAGATATGAAATTTCAGCGTCATAGTTAAAAATTTAGGGCCCAAAAATCGGTTTTGTGATGAAAACGCCCCCAAAAAGTGGGCGTGGCCAAAACTTTTGTATGGGTGGATTGTAGGGAATCTGAATGCCTAAATATTTGGTGTTAACAAAATTTTTCGGTTTCATATAATTTAGTGAAGTTATGAAAAAGTGGGCGTGGCAGTGGGCGGATTTCAAAATTTTTTACACTTGTACTGTATCTTTTTCTCAGAAGCCCAGATATGAAATTTCATCGTCCTAGCTCAAAATTTAAGGCCCAAAAAGCGGTGACATACGGACGGACGGACGGACGGACGGTCATCGCTCAATCGATTTCGCTATTGATGCTGATCACGAATATATATACTTTATAGGGTCTATCTCGATTATTTCTCTATGTTACAAACTATGTGTCAAACTTAATATACCCTTAGGATAGAGTATAAAAATGCGGGTTTTATGACCAATTCATTGTTTGTATGAAATTGCATTCGTAAAAATATTTGTATGGAAGATTTTGGGTATGAACTGCTGATTCTTATTTTAATGAATGTTTTCATAAACGTATGAACTATTCATACAACTGTCCATTATAGTTTTTAAGAATAAAACATTGGATTAATGAAAATATTCATTAAATTGAAGAAAAAATTTCATCGACCACAGATGCTTTTCCTTTTATGGACCTGTTCATAAAATTTAAGAATTGTTGTATAAAACGAAAGACATATTCATAATTACTATGTATCAATACTTTATTTTCATGCATCGATTCAGAACAGATGCATGACTCTTGTTTTGTTTTGTTCAGAGCGCGATATCTCTATAACGGCACTCAAAAGGGAGTATTCATTAAATCAATGTACCGATTCATACGTATTATGTATGGATTCTTAAAAAGTATTAAAGTATTAATTTTTCATAAACTGTATGTATAGATACATACTTAAAGGTTCCGAATGTATGTATTCATACAGTCAATGCATTAGTTACCATGTAATTGTTCATAAAAATTTCAGTCTAAGGACAGTTATTTTCATGAGGTCACAACTTGCAAAAAATTACTGCATCTGGATTGGAATATTGCAATCACTTACGTTTTTCTTTCAGTGAGATTCGGTCGTTGAATTTTAAATAAAGTAAAAGTGAAAGTAAGTAGTGAAATAAAGTGAATAAAAATATTAATAGAAGTTTTTTCTGTTAATAATTTGCGCGCGCTCAAGGTCTTATGGGTAATAGAAGGTAAGTAAATTATTCTGCCGAAGTAGATATAGTATGTATAAATATATATTAAGTAGGTATTATAACAATGTTTGCAGGTTTTTAGGATATAAATACATACATACATACATATTAGAGTCTCCATAAAGAAAATTTTGAACTAGATTAAAGTACAAAAAGTTAGTATTTTGAGATTTCATTTAATATTTTAATGATGATAGGTCTAATTTTTAATAGGCCTCTCAAATGAAATAATATTTCGTTGCTGATATACCACTTAAAAAAAACATGATTTAAATGCAAATAGCATACATATATATGTAGATGTTATGATAAACGGTGTTCACTATTATTTGCAAACTTGTCGAGTTACAAGCGGCACATATTACGCATACATTCCACAGTAAATATTTCAAATATTCAAAATATTAGCTGAAAAAATTAACATTAAAATTTTGCAAATTATCAAGCAACATCACATTGCAATGCTTTTAAAGAATCACAAAATAGGTGATCTCGTCTTGTGGAACATAATTTGGCTCAATGGCGGAAAAGCTTTTCCTCATCCGTACAAGAAGAAGAACCTATAGCTGGAAGACGAAATCCAATGTCCTTATCAGACTTGTTAAATCCCTCATCACCGTGTTCTTCAAGAAGGCTGGGTTCACCAGAAGCCGCCGATTTTCTAACCATAGCAGATACATTAAATGACAACCAAAAATCGAAAATTGTTACGAAATATTATTAAGCGAATTCTAGGCTTCTAGACGAACATCGGCATATACTGATAAGCATGATCTGCAAATACTTTGAGGAAAATAACCATCATATGTCCTTGGCAACAAATTATAGGCTCGAAGCAGAAATTTTGAACAGATTTCCAACCCAAAGGGCCGAATATTACGGCGTTGGAAAAAGAGGCTAAATATATACCAAATACTGCAACGCAAAAAATAACTTCAAAACTGTATTGAAGCGATCCAGTGATGCTGAAGGCCCTGACCGACAGTACAGCACAAAACATGTTCCTATGAAATTTAGTAAGTCACTTTTAAACACAATAAGATAAAATGAGAAACATATGTATAAACATTTGCCTATATTTTATCACCTACAGATCCTGAAGTCGATGCAGAGGAATGTATCAGAAGCCTCAAATACGACAATTTGTCGGCTGCTAAATTCGACAGTTGTTGGCAATCATGTACTCAATTTAGATTGCAACAAATTAAGGAGGCAGGTTCTCTTGCAAACATTTTCGCAAAATGGCCGGAGTACAAAAAACCAAGTGGATATCGTTCAGTAAGAAACTAAAATAAATATGAAAATGAAAACTACATATATTATCAATTCATATTTAGATTGACAAAGACTTTGGAGTCCTTTTTGGCAATTGCCCAGGGTTGGTTATCCGATGGCCAGAACAGTGTGAAAACTTCATTTTCGTGGCCACCAGTGTCCAGGAGATGGATGACCACATCGAATTTTTAAAATCCAAGTGCGAGAAAATTCAACTCTTTTTGCTGGCGTTAGATGAAAAGAATTACAATTCATTCACCGATTTCTATGTTTATATAGATGGAATACAATTTAAGTTTAATAATTTTTTAAGGGCTGTAGACGTATGTTTTAAATGTTTTCAATTATTTAATCTAGAATACCCTTTACTATGTATTCAGTTTTGGGCATTTATTGAAAATCACTTTTACGACATTAATGTCACTAAAAACATATCAAAAATGTTTATACAAATAAAAACAAAATTGAATTTTGTAACAAAATAAAAGTGAATATATATGAATAAAAAAAAAACAGTCTTTTACGTTTCTTATGATATTTCAGATTCCGAAAAAACTTATGAATTTATAGGTATTCGTCGAACATGTGTGGATTTTTGGGATTCTGATTTATTATTAGCGTAAGAATCAAAAGAAGTTTGTATTGAATTTTCATTTTATATGCGAATTTATAAAAAAAGATGTGGATGCACAAGTTATGCATTTTTTCTTAAAAGCAATGAATTATTTCATAAAATGAATGTACTTGTACGGTCACTATTAAGAAGACTTTATTTACAGTTTAAAACTATATTCAGAAAAACAATGAAAAAGTTCATACATTTTTATGTAAATTTAAAAACGCCAATGAAAAAGTACATATATTTTAAGAATAAATGCATAATACTAAAGAAAAGATACATACAATTTTTGGATATTTAATGAAAGAATGCATGATAATAATGAATCGATACACTGAAATTAAGAACGTGTTCATGTATCAAATGAATAAATACGTAAACAATTTATGAATGTCATTCGTAAATTTTATGCACAGATTCGTATTTTTTATGAACAATTCATAGTAGTATGAATATATTCATAAACTTATGAACTGAGATTCATATTCTGTAAGAACTCGATGTTTAGCTCAATTTTAATGAATTTTTTCATTTAGAATATGCATTTTTTCATTTATATCATGTACCTTTTTGGTTCAGTGCAGTAGAGATGGCCAGATTCGACTGCGCAAGAGGTAGAAACTACAATTGTTCAGAACAATGTAATGCGCTTAGGAGCAAACATTAGAAGGGGATACCAAAGATCACGTGGGAGCTTCAATTTCAACTCGCGCTAATTATTATAGCTGCAGTTCCAACCAGCAAAACAGACCACTAAACACAAGTAACAAGAGTAGAAGAAACTTCACAGATAGAAGTACTTATCAGAACCAAAACAACAACCAATCGCGGAGAGACCAACGACAATACAATGATAGGAAAACACGGGTGCCCCCGGTGAGCAAAATCGGGGAAGAGCAATTTTCAGACGAAGGTATTAAGCATAGACAGAGAAAGTGACTTCACAAATTTTGTTAGTATAGACATTAAGAAATTTAGAGGAAGATTCATCTTTCTAGTGGACACAGGTGCAGACATTTCGGTCTATAAAAGTAAATTAATAAATGAATTAAACCCCAACATAACATGTCAAATAAATTGTGTAACTGATAAAACAATATTTTCGGAAGGTACAGCAAAGTTAGAATTAAACATACAGAAAAGCTACAATCTGTCTGGAACGGATAGTATGATACCCTATCCTCCTCTCTATAAAGTGGGCGTGGCCAAATTGCATTTTGTACTCAAGTATAGCTATAATGTCGAACGTTTGGGGATGTTACATGTAAAATTTTATCAAAATAGGTTTTTTGATGATAACGCCCCCAAAAAGTGGGCGTGGCCAAAACTGTTCTATGGGTGAATTGTAGGGAATCTAAATACCCAAATATTTGGTCTTAACAAAATTTTTCGGTTTCATATAATTTAGTGAAGTTATAAAAACGTAGGCGTGGCAGTGGGCGGATGTAAAAAAAATTTACACTTGTACCGTATCTTTTCGTCAGAAGCCCAGATATGAAATTTCAGCGTCCTAGTTAAAAATTGAAGGCCCAAAAATCGGTTTTGTGATGAAAACGCCCCCAAAAAGTGGGCGTGGCCAAAACTTTTGTATGGGTGGATTGTAGGGAATCTGAGTGCCTAAATATTTGGTCTTAACAAAATTTTTCGGTTTCATATAATTTAGTGAAGTTATGAAAAAGTGGGTGTGGCAGTGGGCGGATTTCAAAAAATTTTACACTTGTACTGTATCTTTTTGTCAGAAGCCCAGATATGAAATTTCATCGTCCTAGCTCAAAATTTAAGGCCCAAAAAGCGGTGACATACGGACGGACGGACAGACGGTCATCGCTCAATCGATTTCGCTATTGATGCTGATCACGAATATATACACTTTATAGGGTCTATCTCGATTATTTCTCTATGTTACAAACTATGTGTCAAACTTAATATACCCTTAGGATAGGGTATAAAAATAGGTGATAAGGCGGTGAAGCATGAATTTCAGGTTGTTAATAGTGAGATAAACATACCAACGGATAGCATATTAGGACGAGATTTCCTGAGAAAGTACAACTGCAAAATCGACTATGAAACGTACTTCTTAATAGTATATGCAGAAGAGGAAGAGGAAGAGATAGTAATACCAATGAACATGGACAAGAAAAAGATAGGCAAACTGACACTACCAATGAGATCAGTAGTAATCCAAGTAATAGATATGCAACTCAACGAAGATAGTTTAATAATTGGAAAAGAAATAAAGAAGGGAGTATTTGTGGCTAACACCATAGTACCAGTGAAAGGCCTGAAACACAAGGATTATGAACACACAAGACAATACGGTAAAAGTTAAAAATACTAGCATTCAGGAAGAACAAAACCCTATCTAAATGACTTGAAAAACTAAAAAAGGAAATCAAGATTGAGAATGCTCAATCAGAAATCATCTGGAAGATCTGTGAGGAATTCCAAGATGTATTTCATCTTGAAGGGGAAACCCTAACTATAAACAACTTCTATGAACATAATAATAACAATGAAGGACAACAACCCAACGTACATAAAAAACTACAAATTACCACATGCACATCTACAAGAGATAAACAAACAAGTCTCAGACCTGGTATGAGAAGACATAGTAGAAGCATTAACGAGTCCATATGTCAAAGATAGCTTTTTGTAATTTTGTTTTTATTGAAATTTTAAAGAATGAGTAATACAGATAATAGAAATGAATAAAGTTAAAATAATATATATACATAAATGTTTAAGAAATACTGATAAATTTAATAGAAGGGAGAACTACTCTCCAAACACGTCTGCACTCTACGGCCTTGACAGTTCGGCCTCTCCTGACTCCTCGTCGCTCGTCGACGACTCGTACTCGCTGTTGTCACTTCGTTCTGGTCCCAATGTACACCATGGCTTCATGTGGTCGCTAGCGATGACACCTGTATAACGCTTCCGAGTTAGCGGAATATCTGGCAGGTCTTCGACGATATACCGGTCGTTGTTGAGAACCCTTGTTACCACATATGGTCCTTTGTATTGTGGGTCCAACTTGTGTGAAGTACCGGTTGCTGCTGATACATAGTCAATGACGACTAAATCGCCCTCTGTGTATATGTGCGGCTTCTGATGTTTCGCGTCAAATAGCTGTTTCCATTTCTGCTTTTCCACTGTCATATTATCCAGCGCTGTCTGCTTCCGATAATCCATGTTGATGGGGTTGTCTGAATCATCGTGTATTGCCTGTATCATTCGGTTGGTCGTTACATTTCGTGCATTGTAATTGAAAACCAATTGAGTGGGGCTGAATTTCGTTGTGGCATTCACTTGAGTATTTAAACTTCACTGCAGAGACTGCACGGCAATGTCCCAATCTTTATCGTTTTGAACGGAACATTTGAGTGATGCAAGCACTATTTTATTAACTCGTTCAGATTGTCCGTTCGCCCTAGGAGTTCTTACCGCCACCTTTACATGCTGGTATTCCTTGGTAAAGTTCTCGAATTCCTTCGAAGTAAAAGCGATTCCCCGATCCGTTGCGACTCGTAGGGGTTGACCATAAATCGACATAAGATCGATTAAGACGTTGATCACCGGTTTCATTTGGGTGTTTCGGATAGCTTTCAATACGGAGTATTTACTGAAGGCACACGCAACTACCAGGATGTAATTATTACCGCGTTTGCTCCTTTGGAAGGGACCCAAATGATCCAAATGAAGACATCGGAATGTAATAGGTAGCACCTCATTAATGTGCAGTTGTCCCTCAGGTTTGCCTCCTTTCACCTTATTTAAGCAGCATTCTGGACAGGCCTCTATGTATGACTTCACATATCTTCTCATGCGGGTAAACCAAAAGTCCTTGGAAAGACATTCCAATGATTTCTCCAGTCCAAAATGCCGAGAATCGTCATGGCATGCCCTCGTAACCAGCCATCTTATCGCCTTTGGTACCACTAGTCGCTTTTTCCCTTCGACCTGACGAAAGAGTCGTTCAAAATGCATTACGTAATCTTACCTCAGCTGCTCAGCGTTGGGAACTCCTTCTCCACTGAAGGCTTTCACTATCTCCCGAAGGTTGTCATCTTGCATATGCATCGTCATTACCCAATCGGAGTCGCAGTTATAAATCTTCAGTACGTTCTCCGCAACAGTGCCGATTTGTTCAGGTGGAAGAACAGGAACTCGGCTCATACTATCCACGTGTGACATCTTGGATCCAGGTCGATGAATGAATTGGAAGTCAAATTCTTGGAGTTTGAGCCACCATCTGGCTATTCGCGGTGGTAGAGGTGTAGTCGCTTTTCTTGTGGCTATAGTGTTGCAATCCGTGACTACAGAGAAAGAATTGCCCAGCAAATAAGTTCGGAATCTTTGCAATGGTTCCACCATGGCTAGCATTTCCAATTCATGGCTGGCGTAACGTCTCTCTGCGTCGCTACAACGTCAACTATAATAAAAGACTGGCTTTAGTCCTTCTCCTTCGATCTGGAACAGAACACCCGAAAGTCCTACGGAGCTGGCATCCGTATGCACCTCATGTTGTCTGTTGGCGTCAAACAAAGTCAAAATCGGTTGCGTGGTGATACCTTTCTTCAATTCGTTAAATGCCTGTTCTTTTGTTGTCCCCACTCGAATTTAGCTTTTTTCCTGAGTAGTGCTGTTAAAAGCTGTGCTATTAAGCTGTACTTACTAACGAACTTGCGGAAGAATCCGGTGATTCCCAGGAACTGCCTGACCCCTGTTGGCGTTGTTGGTGTCGGAAAATCCTCGATGAACTTTGTCTTTTCAGGTTCCGGTCGTATACCTTGACTATCGATTATGTGACCGACGAACTTCACGGCGGTGGATAAAAAGACACATTTTGACGGACGTAGTGTCAATCCAGCCCTTTCCACGGCCTCTAGAAACTCTCGTAATGCGCTGATCCCTTCTTCGACTGACTGCGTAGCTATGATCACGTCATCAACGAAGCTAATGATTCGTTGTCGATTCCGCAGACCTTTTATGACGTTGACGATCATTTCTTGGAATACCATTGGTGCGTTGACTAAGCCAAATTGCATTACATTATGTTCAAACAAGCCCTCGTGTGTTAGAAATGCGGTGAACTTCTTTGATTCGTCCTCAAGAGGGATCTGATAATATCCCGACGTCATATCCAGTGTTGTGAAGAAAGTATTTCCGACCATTCTTGTTCCTCAACAATGAGCATTAAGTGCTGCTTTTTGAAGGTCGCAGTGTTTAGTGCCCTGAAGTGCACATCCTACTTCCGCCATTTGTTTTTTTGTTTTGACTAACAGCACTAATGCTGCATGAGGCGAAGTGCTCGGACTTCGTGTCCCGGCTTGGAACATTTTTGGCACCGAACTTTTCGTTGAGGTTTTGGGCATATTGCTGCTATGTGGCCAAACTCGTTGCAGTTGAAACATTTGACGCCCTTGCGTTCGTTGCTGTATTTGGGTGCCTGATGTTCTAGCGTTGTTTTCATCTCAGCCATATAAGAAGTTCTCGATGACGATGACAGATTCTCCAACGAACGTAACAAATCGTTGCACGTTCTCAGATTTATGGCACACAACGTACGTTTAAGGGACATGTCATTAATTCCGTTGATGATGTACGAAATGATAGACTGTTCGTCTAACTCAAATCGTCGTCCAATGTTGAGCATTGCGTAATAATACTCCTTTAGTGACTCGTTAATTCTGCGCCTGCGTTTTGCCATCTCACGGTGTATGTCAGCCACGTTGATGAAGCTTGGAAAATCCGTTGTTAATGCCTGTACAAATAGTACCCAGGTATGAAATACTGGCCGTGTATCGGCCCATTCTCTTGCAACACCTTTGAGCTTGTGTTGCAATGCAAGTAAGACTGCTTCTTCACTCCAAGAATACAATCGGCGCATTTGTCTATCTTATCGATGAACTGTTTTGACGTTCCGCCTTTGAGCGGGTCGAATTCAGGGAGCACTCCAACCATGTCCTGAATTCCATTTGATTGTCGCCATTGTGTGATATTCTTGCTGTCAGCGGCTTGTAGCTGTGACGTTTCTGTCGATGACACGTGATGAAGTTGGAGCTGCTTCTGCTTCCTCCTGATCCTCATGATGATGCTGACTTGTGTTATAGGATGATACAGATTCTATTTCGACTTCCTCCTGATCATCGTGATGATGTTGGCTTGTGATTGGGACTATCTCGTTCTCATTATGAACCTCGTTGTTCTCATTATGAACCACGTTGTCTGCACCTGAACGTTGTGCACATCTTGGTTCATTTCGTTGAGAATTCATTGCGCTCACAGTTATAGCCAAATTTGCCACTATTTCACGTAGATCGTCCATTTTTTGTCGGAAGTCTCGAGTTCCTTCGCCTCCGTCAAATTCCTCCTAGTCGACTTCATCTGAACCATAGGCTTCTATTAACTTTGCCACTTTTGCCGCTTTATTTGCAGCAACTGATAAATTTTGGTTCTGTTGTAGTCGATTTAACTCAGAAACTATTAGAGAGTTTAATTTCGGCATTTTGCGTTGAGGATGAGGTTCTTTTCTTGACTGACTAATGACGACGTTTTTTCCTGATTGAGGCGTTTGTTTTTCTTTCCCTATATCTAGGGCTGGCGCCGGTGGTTATTTTCCAGTTTTTTTTTTCTGTCTGTGCTCTATTTTATTGACGTTGTGTCGTCAGCCCATATGCTAACGATCCTTTTTCCCTAATATAGAGTGTGTGTGTTGAGTCTCGTTGTGTCTGCAGCCCATATACTGTCGACCGTTGTTCTTGTAGTGCGTCGTTCGTTTGATGGTTGTTTATACCCTATCCTAAGGGTATATTAAGTTTGACACATAGTTTGTAGCATAGAGAAATAATCGAGATAGAACCTATAAAGCATATATATTCGTGATCAGCATCAATAGCGAAATCGATTGAGCGATGACCGTCCGTGCGTCCGTCCGTCCGTATGTCACCGCTTTTTGGGCCTTAAATTTTGAGCTATGACGATGAAATTTCATATCTGGGCTTCTAAGAAAAAGATACAGTACAAGTGTAAAATTTTTTTAAATCCGCCCACTGCCACGCCCACTTTTTCATAACTTCACTAAATTATATGAAACCGAAAAATTTTGTTAAGACCAAATATTTAGGCATTCAGATTCCCTACAATCCACCCATACAAAAGTTTTGGCCACGCCCACTTTTTGGGGGCGTTTTCATCACAAAACCGATTTTAGGAGTTAAATATTTAACTAGGACGCTGAAATTTCATATCTGGGCTTTCAAGAAAAAGATACAGTACAAGTGTAAAATTTGTTTACATCCGCCCACTGCCACGCCTACTTTTTTATAACTTCACTAAATTATATAAAACCGAAAAATTTTGTGAAGACCAAATATGTGGGTATTTAGATTCCCTACAATCCACCCGTACAAAAGTTTTGGCCACGCGCTCTTTTTGGGGGCGTTATCATCAAAAAACCTATTTTGATAAAATTTTACATGTAACATCCTCAAACGTTCGACATTATAGCTATATTTGAGTACAAAATGCAATTTAGCCACGCCGACTTTATAGAGAGGAGGATAGGGTATCATACGATCCGTTCCAGACGGATTGTAGCTTTTCTGTATGTTTATACCCCCTATTGTGGGTGGCCATGGCGTAGTGGTAATGCATTCGGCTATTGAATGGAAGGTTGTGCGTTCAATCCCAGCCATATTCTTTCAATTTTCATAGCTGTTGAATTAATGCCCCGAAAATTCCACCTAGAGTAACTTCACGTATACTCGAGAAAAATACTGTGAATTATAAGCCAATGCAAAAAATCGCAATATCTCCTCGCCCAGTGCGGACCCCACCCATGGAGTAAATTACTGAAACCTAATGTCACCTGAGTTTCAAAACCACTACACCACACAAAAATCTTTCCTATCCTCTCTCTTCATTTCCGACTCACGCCGTGCAGTGTTTACTGTATGGCGTAAAAGTCAAAATCTACCGTCAAAAAAAAAGTCAAAAAAATCCTAAGGGTATATTAAGTTTGACACATAGTTTGTAACATAGAGAAATAATCGAGATAGACCCTATAAAGTATATATAATCGTGATCAGCATCAATAGCGAAATCGATTGAGCGATGACCGTCCGTCCGTCCGTATGTCACCAAATGTAAAAATTTTTGAAATCCGTCCACTGCCACGCCCACTTTTTCATAACTTCACTAAATTATATGAAACCGAAAAATTTTGTTAAGTCCAAATATTTAGGTATTCAGATTCCCTACAATTCACCCATAGAAGAGTTTTGGCCACGCCCACTTTTTGGGGGCGTTTTCATCAAAAAGCCGATTTTGATAAAATTTTACATGTTACATCCTCAAACGTTCGAGGTTATAGCCATATTTGAGTACAAAATGCAATTTGGCCACGCCCACTTTATAGAGAGGACGATAGGGTATCAGACGATCCGTTCCAGACGGATTGTAGCTTTTCTGTATGTTTTTTTTTTGTTTCACTAATTATATTTTGGTTTTATCCCACTTCTGATTTGTCAAAGATAGCTTTTTGTAATTTTGTTTTTATTGAAATTTTAAAGAATGAGTAATACAGATAATAGAAATGAATAAAGTTAAAATAATATATATAAATGTTTAAGAAATACTGATAAATTTAATAGAAGGTAGAACTACTCTCCAAACATGTCTGCACTCTACGGCCGCTCAACCAACACTCCTTGACACATATAAGTCGCCACTGCTAATCGTACCCGTAAGAGCAAAAACGGTGAAGAAAAATGGATGCTGGTGGTAGTTTTTAGATCATTAAACAAAAAAGTAGTAGACGACAAATTTCCATTGAGTAGATTGGAAGATGTGCTAGACAAACTGGGTTCAAACAAACTAGTTCATTTCACCAAATACACTGCACAAACAGTCACGACCATTAACAGAATTTTCTACAAACGAACGACACTATCAATTCAAAAGACTTCCGTTTGGGCTAAAAATTTCAACGAATAGCTTCCAGAGGATGGCGCAATAGCTTTGAGTGGATTCCAAGCAGCAGCATTCTTATACGTAGATGACATCATAGTATTTGGTGCGAACCTTAGAGAACACAAAGAGTTCTGGAGAGGCTTCGCAAATACAGTCTGAAACTAAATCCAGGAAATTGTGACTTCCTGAAACCAGAAGTCGTATATCTGTGACACTTAATAACAGCAGAAGGAGTCTGCATAGATCCAGAAAAATATGAAACGATTAGAATATACCCAGAGCTAAAGAATGCTAATGAAGTAAGAAGATTCGTAGCCTTTTGCAACTATTATAGACGGTTCATTAAAGATTTTGCGAATATAGCAAGACCTCTGAATCAATTGTTAAAGAAGAAATAACTATTTATTTGGACTGAAGACTGCACTGAAGCAATCAAAGCATTGAAAGAAAGATTAATGTCACCACCAGTATTGAATTATCCAGATTTCTCAAAACCATTGATTCTAACAACAGGCGCTTCTAATTTTGCACTTACTTACTTACTTAGATGGCGCTACAGTTCTGGGTGAACCTGGGCCTCAACTAACAAGCCTCTCCAGTTAGCCCGGTCCTTAGCTAACTGCCTCCAGTTGCGCACTCCAAGCTTGTTCAGGTCCCCTTCAACTTGTGCGCGCCACCTAAGGCGAGGTCTTCCTCTGCTGCGTTGTCCCTCCGGGTGTGATTCGAAGACTCTTCGGGCCGGAGCACTGGTGTCCATTCGCTCTACATGTCCTAGCCATCTCAAACGACTAATGCGCAGTTTTTTGACTAGGTCGATGTCGCTGTACAGCTCGTCTAGTTCGTCGTTGAATCTTCTCCTCCAAAGCCCGTCAACGCAAACGAGACCGAATATTTTGCGAAGAATTTTTCTCTCGAAACGACCGAGGATATCTTCATCCGCTTTTGATAAAGTCCAAGCTTCAGCGCCATAAAGCAGGACTGGGAGGATCAAGGTTTTATGTAGTCTCCTTAGTTGTTCGGGATAGGGCCTTACTACTCAATTGCCTTCTGAGCCCAAAGAAACAGCGATTGGCAAGAGTTATTCTTCTGCTGAGGTGTTATTTTCAGAATTGATAGCAGAGCCGAGGCAGACAAAGTCCCTTACTACCTCAAAGTTATAACTGTCGATTGTGACATTCTGTCCAATTCGTCTATGTTGCGTGTCCCTTCTGGTTGACAGCATATACTTGGTTTTGCCCTCGTTTACCGTTAAGCCCATTTTGGCAGCTTCTGTTTCAATACTAGCGAACGCACCGGTGACAGCCCGCTGTGTTCTTCCAATAATGTCGATATCGTCAGCATACGCTAGTAGTTGCACAGACTTTTGAAAGATTGTGCCTCCGGTGTTGTCTTGTGAGTTTCGCACAATTCTCTCAAGAACGATGTTAAAAAAATCACATGACAGCGCGTCACCTTGTCTAAATCCTTTTTTGACATCAAAGGTCTCGGTGAGATCGTTACCGACCTTGATGGAGCAGCGAGAATTCTCCATCGTCATTCTGCACACTCTGACGAGTTTGGCAGGGATGCCAAAACTAGACATGGCTCTGTATAGCTCGTCTCTATAAATGCTGTCATATGCGGCCTTGAAATCGATAAAAAGACGGTGGGTATCGATTTGGACTTCTTGGGTTTTTTCCAGGATCTGCCGAAGTGTGAAGATTTGATCGATTGTGGACTTTCCTGGTCTGAAACCACAATGATAGGGCCCAATCAGGTTGTTGACGAAGGGTTTCAGACGTTCACACAATATGGCAGATAGGATCTTGTACGCGATGTTGAGGAGACTGATACCTCTGTAATTGGCGCAATTGAGGGGATCTCCTTTCTTGTGGATCGGGCAAACGATGCTGAGATTCCATTCATCAGGCATACACTCATCTGACCAAATTTTAGAAATGAGTTGGTGTATGCTCTCTACCAGGTCATTTCCAGCTGCTTTGAACAGCTCGGCTGGTAAGCCGTCAGGTCCAGCAGCCTTGTTGGACTTAAGTTTGGATATTGCTATCCTTACTTCGTTTTGGTCAGGTGGACGGAAGTTTTGGCTATCATCGTCTAGATTGAATGGTGCATTCTGCCTGACAGCGGGATGTTGGTCTTCGTCGCCGTTATACAGTCTGTAGAAGAAGTTTTTCCATATTCTCAGCACCGACTGTGACTCTACTACGAGGTTTCTTTCTTCATCTCTACAGGCTTCTGTAAGGGTCTTGTTGGCCTGACACGTTCTTTTTACCTGTTGGTAAAACTTCCGTACATTATTCCTGGAGTATAGTCTCTCAATATCTTCGATCGCGCGCTTCTCGTGCTCTTTTTTCTTCTTTCGGAGAAGCCGATGTTCTTCCCGTCTCTTCTGCTCGTAGAGCTCACGAGCAGCTCTCGTCCTTTTTTTGCAGCGCCGCTTTGTATGCTTGCTGTTTAGCTGCATGTGCTTGCCGGCACTCATCGTCAAACCAGGGGTTTCTAGGTGGTGGTCGGGTGAAACCCAGCACATCAGTTGCGGCACTTCTGATGGCTTGTTGGCAGCGTTGCCACTGGTCTTCGGCGCTTGATGCTGACGGCATAGGAGTAATTGAGAGGTTTCGGGATACGCGTGCGGCGAAAGTTCTGGGGATCTCTTGCGATTGCAGCTTTTCGACGTCAAATCTTCTCACAGTAGTTCTTCTTAGTTGTGGCGTTTGGGATATCTGCATTCGTACCTTGGCTACAACAAGGTAGTGATCCGAATCCACGTTGGCTGCTCGGAAGGTTCGGACATCCAGAATACTGGAGGCATGCCTTGCGTCGATCGCAATGTGGTCAATTTGATTGACCGTTTGATGATCAGGAGATCGCCATGTCCCCTTGTGGATATTGAGATGAGGAAACCGTAGTATACGTCACAGTTTTTCATCCTCTTTTTGCCCGGGCCATCCCATTGCACTTCCTGGATGGCGGTGATATCTGCATTGTAGCAGTCTAGGGCCCCTGCTAGTTGTTCGGCTGCACGTGGCCTGTTAAGGGTCCGAACATTCCACTTGCAGATCCGAAGATCATTGTCCTTATTACGTTTGCTGGGGTCGTCAACAGTGGGATCATCCTTATCCGAGGCTCGTAGTTGCTTCGTAACTATTTGCTTTTTTACGTGGTAGGGAAGGAACCTGGAGGACCAGTTCCTTTTTTTTTACCCCTAGGACAAGGGGCCGGATATTCCGGAGTCAGTTCCTCGCTTCGGGGATGTGAGCGCTGCCGTTGGCCCATTAAGGGTTCATCCGCCACCAACTCTATTCCAACACCCTGACTCAGTATTGAAAATCCCTATAGACCTGGGATTCGAATATGTCGAAGCAGCTCATATAGGGATAGCACTAATAGTTCGGCCTAACTGGAACTGGTTGACGCCACCGTTGATTCCATCTAGAGAATTCGTCCGCCGTCGCCTGAAGCAAGAGAAGGTGTCCTAGTGAGAAGACACTCCTCCCCCCTCTCTCGTTCGCTGCCACCA
This sequence comes from Xylota sylvarum, assembly GCA_905220385.1. Lineage (NCBI taxonomy): Eukaryota > Metazoa > Arthropoda > Insecta > Diptera > Syrphidae > Xylota > Xylota sylvarum. The sequence continues at coordinate 76,233,072 of LR999958.1, read as the reverse complement.
ACAACCTTCCAAAGAGGTTGGTTACCCAATCTCCAGTTGAGGTACTAGGCACCCAGCAGCCACCATCGTGGAGGTGTAGAGTAGGAGTTGATAGTGAGTGGCTAAGGCGAGAACGCTTGTGTTCCCATATGTTCCGCATCACTACCCTTTGACCACTCTCTAATTTTGCACTAGGAGCAGTTTTATCACAAGGAGAGATTGGAATGGATACGCCAATAGCATATGTGAGTAAATCACTCAACAAACATGAGCTAAATAAACCTATAATAGAAAAGGAGTTATTAGCAATCCACTGGGGAATAAACCACTTCAGGCCGTATTTCTTCGGAAGAAAATTTATAGTTTACACTGACCATAGGCCATTAGTAAGTTTATTTTCACACAAGAATTCTTCAACTAAGTTAACTAGGATACGTGTAGACCTGATGGCTTATGATTATGAAATAGTATTTAAACAAAGAAAAATGAAAACAAATGCAGATGCACTTTCTAGAATACAAATGAATTCGGACAAACTAAAAGAAATGATACCAAAATACAATATAGATGTAGTAACAAGAGCAATGAAGAATGAAATGGAGGAAATTAAAACACCAAAAATAACCGGAAACTCTGCACGAGCCTTATGCAGTCCACACACGATACAATTCAATTGTCAATTCAATCGGTTGTTGCCCAAATCACACCGTGTGTGGGCTAGTCATTGGATCGATTTGACGGTTGGCGAGTTGGTTGGCGAAATATCAAAAGATTTTGATTTTTCCAAGTTGATTGGCAAGTCTGCCAACTCAATTGAATCGTGTGTGGGCAAGTTGGCCGACAAGCTGTCAAATTTAATAATTTGCAGTGGATATTCATTGTGAAATCGTCTTCAAGCGAGTTGGTCGTGTTTTATTTTTCCGTGGTAAAGTGAAAATTTGTTTTTAAATTAAAACTAAAATGGTACAAATTGCAAATAAGGATTTGTGGAGAGAGATGTTCGATCTTTTTAAAGAAAATCCAGTCCTTTGCCGAATTAAGAGCCCAGAGTACAAAAACAAAATGAAAACATACAGAAAAGCTACAATCCGTCTGGAACGGATCGTATGATACCCTATCCTCCTCTCTATAAAGTGGTCATGGCCAAATTGCATATTGTACTCAAATATAGCTATAATGTCGAACGTTTGAGGATGTTACATGTAAAATTTTATCAAAATAGGTTTTTTGATGATAACGCCCCCAAAAAGTGGGCGTGGCCAAAACTTTTGTATGGGTGGATTGTGGGGAATCTGAATGCCTAAATATCTGGTTTTAACAAAATTTTTCGGTTTCATATAATTTAGTGAAGTTATAAAAAAGTAGGCGTGGCAGTGGGCGGATGTAAAAAAATTTTACACTTGTACTGCATCTTTTTCTTGGAAGCCCAGATATGAAATTTCAGCGTCCTAGTTAAAAATTTAAGGCCCCCAAATCGGTTTTGTGATGAAAACGCCCCCAAAAAGTGGGCGTGGCCAAAACTATTGTATGGGTGGATTATAGGGAATCTGAATGCCTAAATATTTGGTCTTAACAAAATTTTTCGGTTTCATATAATTTAGTGAAGTTATAAAAAAGTAGGCGTGGCAGTGGGCGGATTTCAAAAATTTTTACACTTGTACTGTATCTTTTTCTCAGAAGCCCAGATATCAAATTTCATCGTCCTAGCTCAAAATTTAAGGCCCAAAAAGCGGTGACATACGGACGGACGGACGGACGGACGGACGGACGGACGGTCATCGCTCAATCGATTTCGCTATTGATGCTGATCACGAATATATATACTTTATAGGGTCTATCTCGATTATTTCTCTATGTTACAAACTATGTGTCAAACTTAATATACCCTTAGGATAGGGTATAAAAAAACCAGGCGTGGGAATTATTGCTGGAGAAATTTAAAGAGATCGAGCCTGATGCAAATATAAATACTCTTAAAAATCGTATAGCGAATATAAAAACTTCCTACCGCCGCGAGTTGAAGAAAATTTCAGACTCCATGAAGTCAGGTGCTGGAGAGGAAGAAGTATATGTTCCGAGCTTATGGTATTTCAACGAGTTGGAATTTCTTAAACAGAGAGTATTTCCTCTCTTGATTTTGATGTTTCGGCAAGTACCTAAGTACATGTTACAAATATGCCTTTACATCTTATAACTCTGTTCTCATTTTAGAAAACTCCATCAAAGCAGCCAAAGAATAATCCTAAGCAGGAGTTTTTGCAACAAGCCTGCATGCATTTGGACAACCTAAGCCGAAAAGAAGAAGCGTAAGAAGATGAAGCTGATGTATACGCAAAATCTTGGGCTACCGTAAGACTTGTTCCTAACGTAAAATGAATGCCGAGCAGCAGCTGTACGCCAAGAAAGCAATTAAAGAAATTCTAATTCTTGGGCAGCTCCAACAACTTTCGCTTTCGAGCCAAAAAAGGAAGCGTCTTACGCTAGTATTTCCGAATTATTCGGACACAACCAATTTTCCTAAAAAACTTATTTTCTTTTATTTTTATACCCTATCCTAAGGGTATATTAAGTTTGACACATAGTTTGTAACATAGAGAAATAATCGAGATAGATCCTATAAAGTATATATATTCGTGATCAGCATCAATAGCGAAATCGATTGAGCGATGACCGTCCGTCCGTCCGTATGTCACCGCTTTTTGGGCCTTACATTTTGAGCTAGGACGATGAAATTTCATATCTGGGCTTCTGAGGAAAAGATACAGTACAAGTGTAAAAATTTTTGAAATCCGCCCACTGCCACGCCCACTTTTTCACAACTTCACTAAATTATATGAAACCGAAAAATTTTGTTAAGACCAAATATTTAGGCCTTCAGATTCCCTACAATCCACCCATAACCGAAACCGAAAAATTTTGTTAACACCAAATATTTGGGTATTCAGATTCCCTACAATTCACCCATAGAACAGTTTTGGCCACGCCCACTTTTTGGGGGCGTTTTCATCGAAAAACCGATTTTCATAAAATTTTACATGTAACATTATCAACCGTTCGACATTATAGCTATATTTGAGTACAAAATGCAATTTGGCCACGCCCAGAGAGAGGAGGATAGGGTATCATACGATCCGTTCCAGACGGATTGTAGCTTTTCTGTATGTTTATACCCTATCCTAAGGGTATATTAAGTTTGACACATAGTTTGTAACATAGAGAAATAATCGAGATAGACCCTATAAAGTATATATATTCGTGATCAGCATCAATAGCGAAATCGATTGAGCGATGACCGTCCGTCCGTCCGTCCGTATGTCACCGCTTTTTGGGCCTTAAATTATGAGCTAGGACGATGAAATTTCATATCTGGGCTTCTGAGAAAAAGATACAGTGCAAGTGTAAAAATTTTTGGAATCCGCCCACTGCCACGCCCACTTTTTCATAACTTCACTAAATTATATGAAACCGAAAAATTTTGTTAGGACCAAATATTTAGGCATTCAGATTCCCTACAATCCACCCATACAAAAGTTTTGGCCACGCCCACTTTTTGGGGGCGTTATCATCAAAAAACCTATTTTGATAAAATTTTGCATGTAACATCCTCAAACGTTCGACATTATAGCTATATTTGAGTACAATATGCAATTTGGCCATGCCCACTTTATAGAGAGGAGGATAGGGTATCATACGATCCGTTCCAGACGGATTGTAGCTTTTCTGTATGTTTTTTTATATTTTTATTTTTTATTTTTTCTTATGTAGTACAAACTTATGTCATCAATAAAATTTAAATGAATTTAATTAGATCTTGTATTTATATATGCGGATAATTTGTTGCGGATATGTTTTGATGTATTTGTAGAGTTTCGATGAGCTGGGTTCAAGTCCAATCGGTATGTTTATACCCTATCCTAAGGGTATATTAAGTTTGACACATAGTTTGTAACGTAGAGAAATAATCGAGATAGACTCTATAAAGTATATATATTCGTGATCAGCATCAATAGCGAAATCGATTGAGCGATGACCGTCCGTCCGTCCGTCCGTCCGTATGTCACCGCTTTTTGGGCCTTAAATTTTGAGCTAGGACGATGAAATTTCATATCTGGGCTTCTGAGAAAAAGATACAGTACAAGTGTAAAAAATTTTTAACTCCGCCCACTGCCACGCCCACTTTTTCATAACTTCACTAAATTATATGAAACCGAAAAATTTTGTTAAGACCAAATATTTAGGCATTCAGATTCCCCACAATCCACCCATACAAAAGTTTTGGCCACGCCCACTTTTTGGGGGCGTTTTTATCACAAAACCGATTTTTGGGCCTTAAATTTTTAACTAGGACGCTGAAATTTCATATCTGGGCTTTCAAGAAAAATTCTCAATGCAAGTGTAAAATTTTTTTACATCCGCCCACTGCCACGCCTACTTTTTTATAAATTCACTAAATTATATGAAACCGAAAAATTTTGTTAAGACCAAATATTTGGGTATTCAGATTCCCTACAATTCACCCATAGAACAGTTTTGGCCACGCCCACGTTTTGGGGGCGTTTTCATTGAAAAACCGATTTTCATAAAATTTTACATGTAACATCCTCAAACGTTCGACATTATAGCTATATTTGAGTACAAAATGCAATTTGGCCACGCCCAGAGAGAGGAGGATAGGGTATCATACGATCCGTTCCAGACGGATTGTAGCTTTTCTGTATGTTTTTTTCTGTTGAGGGTATAGCTTCATATATAGTTCCATTTTTCTTCTTTAAATAATAGTGTAAGAAACAGCAGGTTAACACAATTTTTGTTGCTTTCTCAGGACATTTTCTACGCGAACTCTTGCTGAACTCAAGCATTTGTTAAAATTTAACTCTTGCTGTTATATTTGGGTTCCTGAATATGGCTTCATTATATACTCCTTTAGTGGGAAAGCGTCATCCGCTACGAAAACATATGGCAGCTTTTCACCGCCTGCAACGAGTTCTTCTGCATTTGGAATATTTAACGAATTATTCTGTAGCATTCTAGAAAATGTTGTTTGGCCGAAAACTCCGCCATCAGAAATTCGTCCATTTTTTCCAACATCAACCATCAAAAACTCACAATTAGCATTAACAACAGCCATCAGAACTATACTGAAGGTCTTTTTATAGTTGAAGTAATATGATCCAGAATGCGGCGGTCTCTTTATTTCTATGTGCTTGCCATCAATAGCGCCAAGACAATGTGGAAACCCACTTACATTAAAAAATTTGTCGGACTCAAATTTCAACTCATCAGTACTTTTTGGTATCTAAAAAAGAGCACACGGAATTATTTATAATTTAAAGACACAATATTCAAAAAATATTACCTTTATGTATTCTTGCAATACCGATATTATGGCTTCACATGTTTCCATCACTATTTTTCCAATAGCCTGAGGGGAAACAGCATAAAAAAATTTCAGTTCCTCAAAATCATTACCTTTGGCGAGGTATCTAAGCGTAATCAAGAACCGCGTTTCTAGAGATATTGCATCTCTCATAAAAGTGTCCTCTTTGTTTTATAAGTGGAGTAACTTTATTTAATAGTTAATGAAAGCATTCTGCATTCATTCTTGCAAAATTGGAGAAATCATTCGGCTCATTTATTTTTAGTTCTCTTATTAATTTTTCATTTGAAAACTGTTTTTATACCCTATCCTAAGGGTATATTAAGTTTGACACATAGTTTGTAACATAGAGAAATAATCGAGATAGACCCTATAAAGTATATATATTCGTGATCAGCATCAATAGCGAAATCGATTGAGCGATGACCGTCCGTCCGTCCGTCCGTCCGTCCGTCCGTTCGTATGTCACCGCTTTTTGGGCCTTAAATTTTGAGCTAGGACGATGAAATTTCATATCTGGGCTTCTGAGGAAAAGATACAGTACAAGTGTAAAAATTTTTGAAATCCGCCCACTGCCACGCCCACTTTTTCATAACTTCACTAAATTATATGAAACCGAAAAATTTTGTTAGGACCAAATATTTAGGCATTCAGATTCCCTACAATCCACCCATACAAAAATTTTGGCCACGCCCACTTTTTGGGGGCGTTTTCATCACAAAACCGATTTTTGGGCCTTAAATTTTTAACTAGGACGCTGAAATTTCATATCTGGGCTTCCAAGAAAAAGATACAGTACAAGTGTAAAATTTTTTTACATCCGCTTACTGCCAAGCCTACTTTTTTATAACTTCACTAAATTATATGAAACCGAAAAATTTTGTTAAGACCAAATATTTGGGTATTTAGATTCCCTACAATTCACCCATAGAAGAGTTTTGGCCACGCCCACTTTTTGGGGGCGTTATCATCAAAAAACCTATTTTGATAAAATTTTACATGTAACATCCTCAAACGTTCGACATTATAGCTATATTTGAGTACAAAATGCAATTTGGCCACGCCCACTTAATAGAGAGGAGGATAGGGTATCATACGATCCGTTCCAGACGGATTGTAGCTTTTCTGTATGTTTTTTTCTGTTGAGGGTATAGCTTCATATATAGTTCCATTTTTCTTCTTTAAATAATAGTGTAAGAAACAGCAGGTTAACACAATTTTTGTTGCTTTCTCAGGACATTTTCTACGCGAACTCTTGCTGAACTCAAGCATTTGTTAAAATTTAACTCTTGCTGTTATATTTGGGTTCCTGAATATGGCTTCATTATATACTCCTTTAGTGGGAAAGCGTCATCCGCTACGAAAACATATGGCAGCTTTTCACCGCCTGCAACGAGTTCTTCTGCATTTGGAATATTTAACGAATTATTCTGTAGCATTCTAGAAAATGTTGTTTGGCCGAAAACTCCGCCATCAGAAATTCGTCCATTTTTTCCAACATCAACCATCAACAACTCACAATTAGCATTAACAACAGCCATCAGAACTATACTGAAGGTCTTTTTATAGTTGAAGTAATATGATCCAGAATGCGGCGGTCTCTTTATTTCTATGTGCTTGCCATCAATAGCGCCAAGACAATGTGGAAACCCACTTACATTAAAAAATTTGTCGGACTCAAATTTCAACTCATCAGTACTTTTTGGTATCTAAAAAAGAGCACACGGAATTATTTATAATTTAAAGACACAATATTCAAAAAATATTACCTTTATGTATTCTTGCAATACCGATATTATGGCTTCACATGTTTCCATCACTATTTTTCCAATAGCCTGAGGGGAAACAGCATAAAAAAATTTCAGTTCCTCAAAATCATTACCTTTGGCGAGGTATCTAAGCGTAATCAAGAACCGCGTTTCTAGAGATATTGCATCTCTCATAAAAGTGTCCTCTTTGTTTTATAAGTGGAGTAACTTTATTTAATAGTTAATGAAAGCATTCTGCATTCATTCTTGCAAAATTGGAGAAATCATTCGGCTCATTTATTTTTAGTTCTCTTATTAATTTTTCATTTGAAAACTGTTTTTATACCCTATCCTAAGGGTATATTAAGTTTGACACATAGTTTGTAACATAGAGAAATAATCGAGATAGACCCTATAAAGTATATATATTCGTGATCAGCATCAATAGCGAAATCGATTGAGCGATGACCGTCCGTCCGTCCGTCCGTCCGTCCGTCCGTTCGTATGTCACCGCTTTTTGGGCCTTAAATTTTGAGCTAGGACGATGAAATTTCATATCTGGGCTTCTGAGGAAAAGATACAGTACAAGTGTAAAAATTTTTGAAATCCGCCCACTGCCACGCCCACTTTTTCATAACTTCACTAAATTATATGAAACCGAAAAATTTTGTTAGGACCAAATATTTAGGCATTCAGATTCCCTACAATCCACCCATACAAAAATTTTGGCCACGCCCACTTTTTGGGGGCGTTTTCATCACAAAACCGATTTTTGGGCCTTAAATTTTTAACTAGGACGCTGAAATTTCATATCGGGGCTTCTGACGAAAAGATACAGTAGAAGTGTACATTTTTTTTACATCCGCCCACTGCCACGCCTACTTTTTTATAACTTCACTAAATTATATAAAACCGAAAAATTTTGTTAAGATCAAATATTTGGGTATTCAGATTCCCTACAATTCACCCATAGAACAGTTTTGGCCACGCCCACTTTTTGGGGGCGTTTTCATCGAAAAACCTATTTTGATAAAATTTTACATGTAACATCCTCAAACGTTCGACATTATAGCTATATTTAAGTACAAAATGCAATTTGGCCACGCCCAGAGAGAGGAGGATAGGGTATCATACGATCCGTTCCAGAGGGATTGTAGCTTTTCTGTATGTTTTTGTTTTCATTTCTTCCGTTTCACTATTTACACACTCTGCAATTACCATTAATGCTAATATTTTTCTTTTTTCACTCATATTTCTCTTACAAAATTTACGTCGCGTCGTACCACTTCTAAAAAAAAAATAATATTTTTGACAGTAAAAGCAGTCTTTCAATTCAGTTGATGTAGTGTGTGGCCAAGCATCAATTCAGTTGACAACTCAGTTTACAATTGAATTGTATTGTGTATGGGCTTCTTTAGACTCAAATGTGGAGAATGCGCTCCTCCACATATGGGACTGTACATCATATCAGAAATAAGGCGGATGAAGAAAATTGAATTCAAAGAAATGATAAGAAGTAAAAAGGGTACCCAAAGAAATAATATTATAATAGCAGCCAACACTGTAGTTGTAGAATTTAGGTATTAACAAACTAGCGCTAGCGAGAGATAGTTTGATATTTAGAAATATGGACGTCCGCAAATTTAAAGAGATATTTAATAAGCTGCAAAGGAATAGAAATATTAATAAATGTTTAGATATATTAATATATGAACCTCCGAATAAAGTTATAAGCGAAGGAGAAAAGCACAGATTAATAGAAGAAGATCATAGCTAGGAGGACATTGTGGTATCAGAAAATACATCAGCAAATTAAAACAGAAATATATGTGGAAAAATATGAATCGAATGTTAAAATTATTTATAAACAACTGGGAAACAGACAACAAAGTAAAAATAACAAGATATACCAAAGAAAATTTTATCGTAACAGATACACCGAGTACCTCTTTTGACACCATTTCAATAGACACTGTAAGCCATTTGAGACCTGCAAAAGGGTTTAGATATATATTAACTGTACAATGTGAACTAACAAAATTTGTGGAGGCATTCCCAGTAGAAACTAAAGATGCAGTCAGCATTGCGAAACAATAGTATAGAAATTCATACTAAAGTATGGATGTTATAGAAAGTTAAAGACAGATAAAGGAACAGAATTCACGAATGAATTACTAGGGAATATTTGTAAACTATTGAATATAGAGAAAATAGTATTAACACCATATCACCATGAAACGTTAGGAGCTTTGGAAAGAAAACATAGGGTATTAAATGATTATTTAATGACGATAGGAGATAAAGATAGATGGGATGAATGGCTACCATATTATACATATTGTTATAATTCAATACCACATAGCAGTACTTTGTATTCACCATTTGAACTAGTTCTTGGTAAATTAAGCACATTACCATGTGAAATTTTAACTAATAAGGACAAAATTTATGACTTAGGTAACAATTTAAATGAATCAAAATGTAACTTAAGATATTCTCATGAACAAGCTAAGAATAATTTGTTAGAAGATAAGAATAAAATGGTAAATGAACAAAATAATGTACATAAATCTAATTTTAAAGTAGGTGATAAGGTATATTTATGAGTTCAAAATAAGAAAAAATTAGATAAACCATTTAAAGGTCCATATAAAGTAATAGCACAAAATGGTACAAATAGTTGTATTATAAAAGATGGTAAGGAATATGAAATCCATAGTAATAATTTTGAAATTCGGCCTTATTTCACTCAGCTTTATTTCACGGCACCGAAAAATTGAATTTGGAAAAAGAGGTATTATGTGTTGGAAATATTTCCCGATTTAAGGGTTAATTAATACGCGCGCAATCTAAGAGGGGTATTAAAAGATTTCACAAAAAAAAAGGAAAACATACACAAAATCTACAATCCGTCTGGAACGGATCGTATGATCCTCCTCTTTATAAAGTGGGCGTGGCCAAATTGCATTTTGTACTCAAATATAGCTATAATGCCGAACGTTTGAGGATGTTACATGTAAAATTTTATCAAAATAGGTTTTTTGATGATAACGCCCCCAGAAAGTGGGCGTGGCCAAAACTGTTCTATGGGTGAACTGTATTGAATCTAAATACCCAAATATTTGGTCTTAACAAAATTTTTCGGTTTCATATAATTTAGTGAAGTTATAAAAAAGTAGGCGTGGCAGTCGGCGGATGTAAAACAATTTTACACGTGTACTGTATCTTTTCGTCAGAAGCCCAGATATGAAATTTCAGCGTCCTAGTTAAAAATTTAAGGCCCAAAAATCGGTTTTGTGATGAAAACGCCCCCAAAAAGTGGGCGTGGCCGAAACTTTTGTATGGGTGGATTGTAGGGAATCTGAATGCCTAAATATTTGGTCTTAACAAAATTTTTCGGTTTCATATAATTTAGTGAAGATATGAAAAAGTGGGCGTGGCAGTGGGCGGATTTCAAAAATTTTTACACTTGTACTGTATCTTTTTCTCAGAAGCCCAGATATGAAATTTCATCGTCCTAGCTCAAAATTTAAGGCCCAAAAAGCGGTGACATACGGACGGACGGACGGACGGACGGTCATCGCTCAATCGATTTCGCTATTGATGCTGATCACGAATATATATACTTTATAGGGTCTATCGCGATTATTTCTCTATGTTACAAACTATGTGTCAAACTTAATATACCCTTAGGATAGGGTATAAAAAGTATCGATTTACTGAAATTTGGTGAAAACTGTCAGCATAGATTCACTCCACTTTAATGCAAAATTACATGAGCTATTGTTTTGGACCTGTAGATGAGTTGGGGATTTAAAGTTGACTATCTAGGTATGGTTAATTTATGGCCAAGCCTCTGTGAGAAGATGAAAAGAAAAGCACTTGTTCCATTTTAGTTCGAAGACCCCCAGTATTCTGGTAAAATAAATGAAGCTGATTAGGAAGAGAACGAGCGATGACGTCATACTGGGCAGAAGATGAAGAAAAAAACAATTGTTCTATTTTAGTTCGAACACCCCCAGCATTTTGGTAAAATAAATAAAACTGATTAATAATAAGAACGTTACAAGTCGCGTTAGAAAAAGAATTCAAATTGATTCTTGTTGTTGAAGAGTTGCAGGTTCGTGTTTTGAATAATGAATAAACTTTTTGATTTGCACAAAATATAGCCACACAGATAGATGCATAACACAAGCTACGTGGCTTAAAGAGGATATTCACCAATCAACAAGAGGATACAATCACCAATCCCCCCTTCGGTATAGGCGATTAAAATATACCCGAGGTAAGGTATGCCCGTCGTAAAAGGCGACTTAAATTATTTAAGTACTTCTCCAATTGTTTCCTCAAGACCTCTGGGTTCTATACATAAATGTGGGTACTGAAAAAGTACGTGCTCTGCATCCTCTCTAGCCTCTCCGCAGTTTGAACAAATAGGAGATTCATCAAACCCAAACCTGTTTAGATAAGCTCGGAAGCAAGCATGTTCAATTAGGAACTGGGTGAAATAAAAATCCACTTCTCCTTGGTGCCGGTTCAACCATTTTTGTATGTTCGGTATAAGTTTATGGGTGCTCCTTCCCTTTGTTGACTGATTCCATCTCTCCTACCATGTTCTCATGTTTCGCTGTCTTTCTTCCAGCTTAATATCTTTAACGCAAGGGGTTCCTGGATTTTGGCGTCGTAGGTCCTTTATAGCTCGATAGCCAAGATATCCTCTGGTAGCATTCCGCGCAATAACACATATAGCATCATTTGATACCGTCCGAAAAGCGCAGCACACTCTCAGCGCGCATAGTCGGTTGACGGAATTAACTCTTCTTGAGTGGGACTTAATTTTCACTGCCTTTGTTCATATTATTGCCGCATACATTAATATTGACAGCGTCAGTCTTGACAAAACTAGTCTCCTTTGCTGTCTGGGTCCTCCAACATTGGTCATTATTCTGGATAAGGCAGCACAAATCAGCTTTGTCGCACGTTATTTCAAGCTCTTCCTTGATCACCGGTTTTGACGTTATATTTTGATCGCCTACCCTGATGGTGATTGCTTATCTTTCCCTGCAGCTGCTTCCGTTTTATGTTCGGCGACCTCTAACCCGACTGCTGCCATCCACCGTCTTACTTTTCGGATACATTCGTTCCCAATGTCCTCTATTTCTTCCAGGTGTTTCGCTGCCACTACGATTGCAATATCATCTGCAAAGCCTATGATTTTTGCCGCGTTGGGGATTTCAAGCCTTAGAATCTTATCATACATAAAGTTCCATAGAATAGGACCTAGTACCGATCCTTGTGGTACTCCGCCAGATATTCCTCACACTGGAGTATGGCATACCCCAATCATAAATATCAAAAAAAAAGATGTGTTTTTAGTACATCCAGATAGGGTTCAATATTCCACACACATAAAAAAAAAAAATATTTAGTAAAGAAAAACAGTTGTTTAAAAATTAAATTGTAAAAGTAACGGCACGGTTTACAATTTTTTGTGGGGTATCTCATACCCCAGTGTGAGGACGGAAGGTTAATATTATTTTAATGATGAACCCTGGCATCATCTTTTCTCTAAGTGAGTACACAATACGTCCCCAGTTTGCAGAGTTGAACGCATTTTTGACGTCCAGTGTTAATACAGCACCGTATTTCTTTGCGTCTCCTCTCCATCTCCTACCCTGAATAGCTTCTTCCAAAATTGTGGTTACCCTTCGTATAGCATCGATTGTAGAACCGACTTGTCTAAATCCATACTGTTCGTTTGAAAGTCCCTCGGCTTCATTTATTGCCACCTCCAGTCGGTTGCATATAATTCTCTCCAGAATTTTACACATTGTGTCTGACAGGCATATGGGACGGTATGACAAGGGCTCATCTGGTGGTTTTTTCCCTTTAGCCAGCAGCACCAGACGTTGTTTTTTCCTTTGGTCTCGAAAGACCCCTTCGATTAGACACTTTTTGTACATTTCTAGGAAAGGTTCCGTGTTTGTTTTGATGGCTAGCTTAAGGGCCTTGTTTAGTATGATATCCAACCCAGGTGACTTATTGTCATCGAAACGTCTGCACACGCCCAGGAGTTCCGTTTCCGTGATAGTTTCGATTTCATGTATTTCCTGAGGTGTTTCTATTAATGTTCCTTCCGGTGGAAATAATCCCGACACTATTTTTTGCATTAGCAAATGGCATGTTGGCGCACAGCATTATTTTTATTTAAAGAATTTTGTATTTACATTAAACAATAAAAAAAATGCTGTGCGAAAACATTGTTTTAAAGATGACTTCGGGTAGTCACCCTTAAAACACCGAATGGAGAAGTAAACGGCCTATTACGAAGATTTGTTTACTTCCTACCAGCGACACCTATGAAAATAGCGCAGTTATTTAATTTAAAACCGAATTCATCACTAAATACTAAAAATATTGCTGTGCGCCAACAGGGCATGAGAGTGAAGGTGCCCCAGTCAGTGCCGCATAGCCCTCCAATTATAGCACTTCAAATAAATAAATATGATAGCTTGGTCAAATTGTTGGAGGAAAATAAAATAAAAGCAAGTACAGCGCTAATCAATAACAATGATATAAAAATTAATATGGTAGAAGAGGAATCGTATCGAAACCTTACGAAAATCCTAAACCAAAAGAAAGTACAATGGTAGACACCCTTACGAGAGCAAACAATCCAGACCAATAAAATAAAAAAAAACTCAAGATTATAGAAGTCGTCAATATGCTCAAATACAAAAGCAAAATACCGTTTTGAGCATGACGAAGATTTGAGGAAGATATATGAAATTAAAGATATACTTGGAATGAAGGTCGAAATCGATTCTTTACAGCAACCTAAACTAGTTCCGCAATTTAAAAATTTTGATATGAAATTGAAGACATACTTTGAATTAAGGTTGAAATCCATTCATTACAGAAATCTAGACTAGTTCTGCAATGTAAAAATTGTCAAAAGCATGGACATACGTATAAATACTGCAGTGCAAACACAAGGTGCGTAAGGTGTGCGGGAAGTCACCATACTAAAGACTGTATGAACAAAAATGAAGAGCCACCTAAATGTGCGAATTGCAATGAAAACCATTCCGCTAGTTATAGAGGGTGTTTAGTTGCAAAAGAAATTCAACTTGCAAACGACAAAAAGCAAAGGAAACCACCAATAAGTACGCATGTCATGATAATGACATAATTTCATAAATTCTCTTTCCCATTTCTCATGTACTCATATTTCTTATCATTGCACTCAGTATAAAAAATATTGTCCCAGACAGACAGCAGAATGTAAGGTGTCTTATTGCTGTCTGGCTATTTTGTTTTCGTCTGTCTACACATAAGTAATTAAACTCTTGTAAATTATTTTGTATAGTTAGCAATATTTTAGTATTTAAGATCATGTTAATTAAGAAATAAAGTTAGTTCTTTTCGAACCAACACAAATCAACGTCTTCATTTTTGACTTCCCCCCACCAGTGGTAAGGGGTCATAATAATAGAAATATATTATATTGCTTACATTCATCATCATAACATTTGGTCCTTCGAAGCCAACAAAAGCGTAACCGGGGCTTTAACACTGGTTTAATACATTAAATTTACAGTCAGTAAATCTGTAGCGTTATCATACGTAAAACTTATAATAGCGTTACCAAGGCTAAACATTGGTAAATCATAACATAAAATATTTTTTAAAGCGTTGCCAGGACTAGTAACACTGGTAGTGAAGTGAAAAGTGAAATACAAAAAAGGTGAAACAGTGCTAAATTATAAACAAATAATCAATCATCGATGGAGGATTACGAAGTTTACATTATTGTTGCTAGGCAGAAGGCCTTAGCGCAAGAGTCAGAAAGAGCGCAAATAAACTTTGGAAAAGATAGCGCATCTCGGAAAACACTTCAGTATAAAACTGACCGAATCGCGAAAATCGACGGAATTTGGAAAGAGTTCGAGGAAAACCATGAGAAAATTCGAGGTGTCGTAAGGCCTGATACTCCATATATGCAGGCAAACACATTCGAAGTCGTTAAATCGATATATAAACATACAGAAAAGCTACAATCCGTCTGGAACGGATCGTCTGATACCCTATCCTCCTCTTTATAAAGTGGGCGTGGCCAAATTGCATTTCGTACTCAAATATGGCTATAACCTCGGACGTTTGAGGATGTTACATGTAAAATTTTAGCAAAATTGGTTTTTTGATGAAAACGCCCACAAAAAGTGGGAGTGGCCAAAACTGTTCTATGGGTGAATTGTAGGGAATCTGAATACCTAAATATTTTGTCTTAGGAAAATTTTTCGGTTTCATATAATTTAGTGAAGTTATAAAAAAGTAGGCGTGGCAGTGGGCGGATGTAAAAAAAATTTACACTTCTACTGTATCTTTTCATTAGAAGCCCAGATATGAAATTTCATCGTCCTAGCTCAAAATTTAAGGCCCAAAAAGCGGTGACATACGGACGGACGGACGGACGGACGGACGGTCATCGCTCAATCGATTTCGCTATTGATGCTGATCACGAATATATATACTTTATAAGGTCTATCTCGATTATTTCTCTATGTTACAAACTATGTGTCAAACTTAATATACCCTTAGGATAGGGTATAAAAAGGACACAGGATCACAAACTGCCACGGGTACACCATATGCTCAGGCAGGATCAAAAACAACAGAAAACATACAGAAAAGCTACAATCCGTCTGGAACGGATCGTATGATACCCTATCCTCCATCCTATCGATTTCCTATAAAGTGGGCATGACCGTATTGCATTTTCTTTACTGAATTACGATGATAACTTCGACCGTTTGAGTATGTTACATGTAAAATTTCATCAAAATTGGTTTTTTGATGAAAACGGTCCCAAAAAGTGGGCGTGGCCAAAACTTTTGAATGAGTGAATTGTAGGGAATATGAATGCCTAAATATGTGGTCTTAACAAAATTTTTCGGTTTCATATAATTTAGTGAAGTTATGAAAAAGTGGGCGTGGCAGTGGACGGATTTCAAAAATTTTTACACTTGTACTGCATTTTTTTCTCAAAAGCTATTAAATTTTACCCTCCTAGATCAAAATTTAAGGCCCAAAACACGGTGACATATGGACGGACGGACGGACATGGCTCAAACGTTTTCGCTATTGATACTGATCAAGAATATATATACTTTTATAGGGTCTATCTCGATTATTTTTGTATTCTACAAACTATGTATCAAACTTGTCAGGTGCGTACCTATAGGGCAAAATAATTGGACGATCCCTATTTGCAAACGCTTCAAGAAGACTCACTGCCTCCTCGTGGCGGCCGCTGGTCAACAGCTCTCATGTTCGAGCTGTTCACCCTCCAATCGGGAAACTTGTTACTGGGTGTGTGGCCCTCAAGTCGTCCCGAATGACCGGTTACAGTAACAGCATGAGAGACGGCTAAAGTGAGCAACGTGAGGAGAAAACCCCATTAACAAATCCCTAATCCAAGGTGGAACAGCGTACGCCGATGGATGCATGGCTAAGAGGGTGCTTAGTCGTTAGTATGCGGACTCCGAATACCTGGCGACCTTCGGTTTAAATCTAGTCTTGCTATGGCATACCGGGCTCTGTCATGGGCGAACTCCTTTTCCGGTGACTCGTGGGTCCAAAATTTCAACTTTAAATATTAAAACTAATGAGACTGATGCATCTCAAATCGCATCAACCTCAGGTCCTGCTGTTGAGCAACCCGTAGTTCCCCAAGCTGTACAGCTTATGTCGGCCAATTCAGCACTGGCCACATTTTCTCGGCCTGCTGTTGAGCAGCCGAACCCTGAGATTTCAGAAGGCGTTGCCATAAGGGCCTCATCTGAATCTTCTGATGGTGTTAGAGTCGACGATATGGAATCAGCCATTTCGGACTCTGATATATCCACACTTGTTGATGCCTGTAGCGTCATTTCGGAGGAATCCGGATGTTCTTCCATTGGGAAGATCCTTGATGGGCTACAGATCCAACAACAAGAAGGAGGATTCATAAAACTGAATTCGTTGGAACGAAGGCGGTTTAAACATGATTTACGCATGGGCAAAAGCAGAGAATGTGCTCTCACTTATGCCAGATCCGCCTCTTCTGTCCCTCCCACTCAGCGCGAAGCTAAGCGCGTTAGATCAGAGGATCAGACGGCACCAGCTTCGGCTGCCAAGAAGGTCAAGGCAGGATCTACACCTGATGTCCCCACTTTTAGCCAAGTGGCTAGTGCTGTCAGGTTAGGTGTTGTCCCGACCGACATGTCAATTCAACCCCTCTCAACTGAGCAAATGGCACTGTTTCAAGAGGC
The DNA here is from genome assembly GCA_905220385.1 of Xylota sylvarum. Lineage (NCBI taxonomy): Eukaryota > Metazoa > Arthropoda > Insecta > Diptera > Syrphidae > Xylota > Xylota sylvarum. The sequence continues at coordinate 76,215,655 of LR999958.1, read as the reverse complement.
GGTCATAAACATCTCGATAGAGATGAGCAATAGCGGCGTGTGGCCGCATTTTTCTGGCTCACATCTCAGATCGGGATGGCTAGTTTTCGTCTGCTCAGACAGTGCTACTGCTATGTGGATGCGCTCGAACTTCGAGAGGATCAGAGCCTTATACAGATAGTCCTCTCAGAGGGCCTCTCTCTTTCGACCCTCAAGCTAAAACGCACCAGAAAACAACTGTTTTTCCCCATCGCTCTTTAGGTGTATAGGTGCTTCAATGCAAATCAAACGGGACCTCACGCACACATTCTTTGAGCAATGGGGAACCCATGGGCGCAGCCATCTTTGTGTCAAAAATTTACCACCAGGGAATTTTTTTTGTTCCTATTCGTTATTATTTTAAAGTGCAATTTGAAAGTGTTATAACTATTAAACGAAAGGAGTATGGCAATATCTAATTGCAGCATTGAATTCAGTGCAATAAGATGAATCAATTGGCATACACAACAATACTGTAGGGCTGAATTAATTTATAGCTATTCTGGTGAATTTCTCGGAACAAAACAAAAAGGAAATTTATCTCTCAATTTTCCAACAAATGCAAAACTTAGTTCACACTAAAGGAAATTTAATCAGCTGATGCCTGTAATATATTATTCACATGCATTCACAGATAGAGAACAATGGGAGAGGATTTAGGCTCCGCCCATTTGAAGGTTTTATCGGGCAGGGGATGACAAGACTACTATTTGTATTAATCTGTGATCAGAGCCAAAAGCGGACTGAACGTGACGGTAGTGGAAGAGGGATCTTTCCCTAAGCCACACATCGTCCGTGGGTTCTTTCCACAGAGTCTAGAGCTCTCCTCGGAGAAGATTCTTGCCACAATTTGTGCGCAAAATGCCAGCTTGCAGGCTAGCTCGTGGAAAGTCGTTCAGAGGGAAAAGGATGGTGCGCTCCTTCACCTCGTGTTGGCGATTGACGACGCCTCAATGAAATTGCTTAACACCTGTAAAGGTAAAATTAGCTACCGCTTTGGCCAGGTTAAGCTGATCCTTAGAAGCACCGACAAGATTTCAGGGTTTGGTCGCGGTACCTCTAACGAGGAAGCCGAACCTCAAGCAGCAGTCGGAAATATGTCCGCTCTGCAGGATCCACGACAGGTTTCTGCTAGTAGCGCCACTTGGCATGCTAGTACCAGCTGTTCCGGAACTATCCCAGCTAAAAAGGCAATTCGATCAGCGATCAGCAGCGCCACTGGGCATGCTGGTCCCAGCGGTTCTGGCAACAGAACTGGTAATGCGGTAGCTAGACCAGTGGGTCAATACCGTAAAGGAGGTACTGTGAAACCCAGTACGTCTGGCAAGGTGACCGGTCCCTCCAATCCGACAAGCGGCGCCACTGGGCACGCTTATAGGAAGAAAGATGCGTCAGTTAGGACTAGACCTATGGGTCATCCTAATCCGACTACTTGCCGTAGGGGAAAGGGCCCTAAAAAAGCCCAACGACTCCGGCAAGCTAGATCCTCAAAGGTGGATTAATGAGCACCATTAAGGTGCTACAGGCGAACCTGCATCCGCTACCCTTAGCAAGCGGTTCGCCGATGAATCTTATCTTATCCAAGAACCTTGGGTTATTTGCGGACAAATCAAAGGTCTACGGAACAAGGCAAGTAAGTTCATTTTTAAATTTGGGGAGTCAGTGCCAAGGGCGGCCTGCTTAATCAGCACAAATATTAACTTTCTTCCTATACCAAAATTTATGACAAGAGACCTGGTAGCCCTATTTGTTGAGGTTCCGACCGAAAGGGGAACACAAAACATCGTGTGTGCCTCGGCATATTTCCCCGGCGACGACGACAACATCCCGCCCATAGAGGTCCAGAAGCTGATAAAACATTGCCAAGACAGCAACCTACACTACATCATAGGTTGTGATGCAAATGCGCATCATGAGGTCTGGGGCAGTAGTGGCATCAATAGAAGGGGCGAGTGTCTGTTAGAATATCTTGTGTGCTGTCATGTAGATATTTTGAATAAAGGCTCTAAAACAACCTTCATAAATGCGATTCGCGAAGAGGTACTTGAGCTCACTCTCGCCAGTCCATTTATCTCAAATTTTGTTAAAAATTGGCATGTGTCTGACGAGGCCACGATGTCTGACCACCAACACATCAGGTTCGACATTCCCGGCAAATTGTCACATGCTTCTTCTAGATATGATCCCAAGTCCACGGACTGGAATCTGTACCGGGGGCTCGTCCTCTCAAAATTAGATATGCTAGTTACATCTATCGAGCCCATAGGGGACCTAGATGAAGCAGCATACCAATTAAATGATGTGTTGCTTACTTCCTATCACGACAGCTGTGTCCATAAAACCAGTTTGTGTAAACGAAAGGTTCCCTGGTGGAATGACCAGCTTGCCAAACTAAGGAAGAAAGTCAGAAACCTCTTCAATGTTGCTAAACGCACGAAAAGTTGGGACAAATGTAGGTTCTCTCTTACAGAATACAACTCAGAACTGAGCCGATCTAAACGTGCCACATGGAGGAAATGCTGAGAAAACATTGCTGATATGCCAGTAGCCGCACGAATTCATAAGGCACTTGTGAAAGATCATGCTAATTGTGTAGGTTTACTAAAAAAGACTGATGGTACCTACACGACGGACCGTATGGATACTATTAGAACCTTACTTCAGGTTCGCTTTCCACGTTCGTCCACTCGTGTACTTAACATGTACCCCAACGCATCTGACCATAGGGTCTGCATTGCAAGTAGAGTAAACAGTTAATCCGGTAAAATTTTAAGTCCGGATAAGGTCAACTGGGCTGTAGGGTCCTTTAAACCATTTAAGGCCACCGGCGGTGATGGTATATTCCCGGCGCTTTTGCAGAAGGTAATTGATCACATCCTGCCGGGTTTGATTGCTTTATTTAGAGCCAGCTACAATTGGGGCTACATCCCGACAACCTGGAAACAGGTAAATGTAGTCTTTATCCCCAAACCAGGCAATAGGCCTAGTGAGCTGCCTAAATCTTATACCTATAAGTCTAACATCTTTTGTCCTCAAAACAATGGAGAGACTCATTGATCTTCATATTAGAGGTCGGCTAGATTTGTCTACCCCTCTGCACTCAAGTCAATTTGCATACAGAAAAGGAAAATAAACAGAAGGCGCTTTTCACTATCTTGTGAAGAAGAAAGAAGGAACTATACGTTCCAAGGAAATAGCCCTGTGTGCCTTTCTGAGGGCGCATTCGATAACACTGGCTACGACTCAATAGCAAGAGCAATTAGTAGCAGAGGTATTGAGGATTCGACCAACCAATGGATACGGGCCATGCTGGAGAGTCGAATTATTACTTCCTCCTCTGGATGAGTGTCAGTGTCTGTGACCGCAGTTAAGGGATGTCCCCAGGGAGGAGTTCTCTCCCCTCTTCTATGGTCACTAGTCATCGACAAACTCCTAGTCGATCTTCAGAGATTAGGCTATATCGCCATTGGTTATGCAGATGACTTGGCGATTTTTATCAGTGGTAAACACAGTACGACCATTTCTAGTATCATGCAATATGCTTTACTATACGTATTAGAATGGTGCAGCAGAGAAGGACTATCCATCAACCCTTGCAAAACCGTTCTAGTGCCTTTTACAAAAAGAAGACTAGTCAAAGATTGGTAGACGCCTATACGGCAGAACTTGGGGTCTAAGTCCAAAAATGATACATTGGTTGTATACAATGATGCTAAGGCGCATTATCACGTACGCGGCCATTGTTTGGTGGCTGAAAGTTCTTGAACGGACAACGGCAACGAAGCTTCAAAGAATTGCATGTCTCGGCATTACCGGTGCCATGCGCACCTGCCCTACGGCAGCTTTAGAAGCGGTTGTTGGGCTCTCTCCCTTACAAATTAGGAAGACGGCCGCTAGATGCGCTATCAAACTGCAACTAGAATACAAGTATAAATCAGGCGACCATGTGGGGCACCTGGCCACTGAAGCCTGCGTTACCACCTTAACAAAATCAATTTGTTAAGGATGCGTATTTTCCATAAAGAAATATGTTAATCAGCAGAGATGGGGTACTCCGCTGCTAACGACGTACTATCCTTCATAAGGGAGGTGGAACGTCTCTTGGCTTAGTATTACCCCTTGATACAATAGATCCCATATGGGCAAGGGTCTTTTTTAAAAAATAAAACAGCCCCCTTATCCCATATTCCCTAACCCATCCGTTGAAATTACTCATCCACATACTACTTCACAATTACACAATATCCCACACAATCCAATGCTCCAGCAACACACATCCAAAAACAACAACAACAAATAATAAAGATGATTATGACGCTGACAAAAAATTCATGACACAACACGTCAGCACACCGAATTAGCAAAATACAAACCATCTATCGTCATCACGCACAGCCAACCATCCCCGATAACAAAAAACCCTCTCCATTCCCCTCTCCCTCCATTCCAGGCTAAAGGGACCTGGACTGCTGGACTACTGTGGCCATATTGCATTTTCTACTGAAATACGACGATAACGTCGAATGTTTGAGGATGTTACATATAAAATTTCATCAAAATCGATTTTTTGATGAAAATGGCCGCAAAAAGTGATCGTGACCAAAATTGATGTACGAGCGAATTGTAGACAATCTGAATATCTAAATATTTTGTCTTATAATTTTGTGTCTTGTCGTATAATTTTGTGAAGTTATGAAGAAGTAGGCGTGGCAGTGTGCGGATTTGAAAATTTTGTACGCTTGTACTGCTTCTCCTTCTCAAAAGGACAGGTATGTAATTTTATCCTCCTAGCTTAAAATTTAAGGCCCAAAAAGTGGTGACAGACAGGGAGACGGACGGACGGACATGGATCAATCGTCTTCGCTATTGATACTGATCACGAATATATATACTTTATAGGGTCTATCTCGATTATTTCTCTATGTTACAAACTATGTTTCAAACTTAATATACCCTTAGGATATGGTGCAAAAAGACTGACATTTTTGTGTGCGATACCATTGTTGTACATACATATGTACGTACAGCAGAGAACAACAAAAAAATGCATTCGACGCGCTGTGTGTATGCCTGGCGAAGCGGGTAAGGTTTAAACTAGTATATACATATGTATATATGTATTCGTATAACGTGTACGTGCTATACTTTTTTACGTTGGATTTACTACTGAATTCCGCGTCGGATTAACAGTTTTTATACCCTATCTTAAGGGTATATTAAGTTTGATACATAGTTTGTAACATAGAGAAATAATCGAGATAGACCCTATAAAGTATATACACTGAGTTACAAAAAAAGTGGTGCAGTGATACTTTTTCGTATGTTGTTATCATTTTGGTAATGTGCCGCTATGTTTTTGCCGAGCTTTATTTGTTTTTAGTGGGTTACTGGTTTAATGGTTTATTTGTTTGCTGGTTTGCATAATTTCATTTAATTTTCTTTGTGATGTGCACATCGTATTGAAGAAAGCCGTGCTGTATTCGTGTTTTCCTACAGAAGTGAGACATACCAAATTTAGATTCCATAATCCAGTATGTGTTTTATTAAGTTTATTATTCTGGATTTGTTTTAATTTGATTAGTTATTAGTTGTGACTGATTTTTGTAAAAAACATACAGAAAAGCTACAATCCGTCTGGAACGGATCGTCTGATACCCTATCCTCCTCCCTATAAAGTGGGCGTGGCCAAATTGCATTTTGTACTCAAATATGGCTATAACCTCGAATATAACCTCTATGGGTGAATTGTAGGGAATATAAATACCCAAATATTTGGTCTTAACAAAATTTTTCGGTTTCATATAATTTAGTGAAGTTATGAAAAAGTGGGCGTGGCAGTGGGCGGATTTAAAAAATTTTTACACTTGTACTGTATCTTTTCTCAGAAGCCCAGATATGAAATTTCATCGTCCTAGCTCAAAATTTAAGGCCCAAAAAGCGGTGACATACGGACGGACGGACGGTCATCGCTCAATCGATGTCGCTATTGATGCTGATCACGAATATATATACTTTATAGGGTCTATCTCGATTATTTCTCTATGTTACAAACTATGTGTCAAACTTAATATACCCTTAGGATAGGGTATAAAAATGCAAATAATGTTACAAGAAGTCGCCTCTGTGCTGGCTTTAGTTGAGGATGGCCAGGGCGTGCTCTATGCCGATATTATAATAAGAAAACCGGAGAAGACGTTAAAAAAAGCCATTAATGGTACAGAGAGACCAACCCCTATAAACCGCGTCAAGGATCAGGTCGCTCCGGAGTAACTACTACAAGGGATGACCGATATTTGGTGATTCAAAGTCTTCGGAATCGTCTCTAAACAGCAGTTGAGCTGGCTCACAGACTTCGAACGGTTAGAGGGACAGCTGTGAATGCTCAAACGGTGAGGAGGCTATTAGTAGAAAGTGGCCTGAGAGCAAGAAGACCTGCTCGTGTACCGAGGCTCACGGTACAACATAAGCGACGTCGACTTGAATTTGCTAATTTTCACCAGGATGGGACAGAGTCCGACTGGGGTAGAGTCCTTTCCACTGATGACTTCAGGTTTCGTCTCCGCTCAACAGATAGACGTAGCAGAAGGTGGGAATGATAAGTTGAGAGATATTCTTCGGCAACAGTTGCCCAGCGGGAATATTTCTGGAGCGGTTCCATCATAGTGTGGGCAGAAATTGTCATGCGCGGAAAAACCGAGCTGTGCATCATGGAAGGATCAGTGACCTCTACGTATTATATCACCAACATTGTGGAGGAATATGTGGTTCTATTCGCACCATTTATGGAGGAAAACTTCTTGCTGATGCAAGACAGTGCTAGAAAACACGTCGCCAGGTGCGTTACCGAATATTTGCAAGAAGTGGAAATCGACGTGATGGCTTGGCGTGCGATGAACTCGGACATGAATCCCATTGAACACGTTTGGAACCTGCTGAAAAAAAAGATTGGGATACGACCTGCTCTTCCAGAGATGCTCAGCGGCCTGAGATCTGCTCTGATCGAGGAATGGGACAATTTGGACGGTACCATCGTTAAAAGTTTAAACCAATGTATGCCTCGGCAAATATCTGGTTTGTTAGATGTTCGAGGAGACAATACAAACTATTACAGGAACAAGGACTCGTTAAAAACAAAAATAATAATAAACATACAGAAAAGCTACAATCCGTCTGGAACGGATCGTCTGATACCCTATCCTCCTCTCTATAAAGTGGGCGTGGCCAAATTGCATTTTGTACTCAAATTATCATTTAATACCACGACCCGGAACGTACACGGACTATGATATAAGAGTATGCACCTGGAATGTACGTACACTGTACACTCCTGGTGCTATTCAAAAACTTGAATCTGTCCTCACGCGGTACAAGGCAGATATTACCGCGATCCAGGAGATACGATGGATAGGATCAGGTATGCAAAAACGGAAAAATTGCGACATTTATTACTGCTGCCACAAAAGACTGCACATGTTAGGATGCGGATTCGTCGTGGGAAATCGGCTACGCTCAATGATAATTGACTTTAAGCCGATCAGCGATCGCCTGGCTGTGATCCGCATCAAGGCTACATTTCAAAACATCAGCATAATATGTGCACACGCCCCTACCGACGAAGCTGAAGACTCTATCAAGGAGGAGTTTTATGACCTGCTGGACGGAGCCTACGGAGCCTGTCCGGAGTATGATGTCAAAATCATACTCGGGGACTTCAATGCCAAAATCGGTAAGGAAAACATCTTCGGCGGATTAGTTGGAAAACACAGCCAACACGACACGACAACAGACAACGGCTTCCGGCTAATCGATTTTGCAGCAGCTCGTAATACGGTGATAAGTAGCACTAGGTTTCCAAGACTACGAATCCACACAGCAACCTGGCGCTCTCCAGATGGTCGAACCGCCAACCAAATCGACCACGTGCTAATAGATGCGAGGCACGCATCCAACATTCTGAATGTGCAAACGTTCAGAGGGGCAAACGTCGACTCTGACCATTTTCTTGTTGCAGCTAAGTTCAGAGCTCGACTATCCAATGAGAAGAAGCTGCAAAGCCCAGAAAAAGAAATTCAACGTTGGAAGCCTTAGCACGTCTGGAGTAGCCAGAGCCTACAGGGAGCGCCTGAGTGAGAGACTCTCCGCTGTGCATTCAGCATCCACAAACGCCAACAATCTGTGGAACCAGTATCGCGACATCATCAAAGGGGTAGCAGAGACCACCATAGGCTACCAGCCACCACCCAAAAAGAGCCCTTGGTATGATGATGAATGCGTACGCCGGAAAAAGGTGACAGAAAATGCACACTTGCAAGCGCTGCAACGCAAAACAAGGGCAGCGAGAGAAGAGTATCGAACCAGAAGAAGGGAGGAGAAGAAGATCCTGCGTAAGAAGAAAAGGGCCCACGCAGCCTCCCAGCTCAAGGATATCGAAGAGTCCCGCGATAGGAACAACATCCGGATGTTTTTCAGGAAAGCCAAGCAACTGGCAGCTGGCTTCAAGCCCGGAACGCAGGCTCTTCGAAACAGTGAAGGAAACCTAGTCACCGAAGCACAGGAAATAGTAGATGAAATCATGCCCGATGACTGGACTATCAGTTCTATATGCCCCATCTTCAAGAAAGGCGATCCTATGTCTTGTAAGAACTACCGAAGCATATCCCTGCTTAATGTCGCATATAAGATCCTATCCAACGTACTGTGTTAACGTCTGAAGCCTTTCTGCAGCACACTAATCGGCACGTACCAGTGTGGCTTCCGGCCCGGCAGATCGACGATCGACCAAATTTTCACACTAAGGCAAATTCTGGAAAAGACCAACGAATGTCAAATCGATACTCACCATCTCTTCATCGAGTTTAAAGCCGCATATGATAGCAATCATCGTCTTGAGCTCTACAAGGCGATGGCCGAATTCGGGATCCCGGCTAAACCGATCCAGTTGTGCCGCGTGACGCTGGATAACACGCGGTGCAACGTGCAATTCGGCAACAGTTCCTCTGAACTATTCCAAACATGCACCGCATTTCGGCAAGGGGATGCGCTATCATGTGACTTCTTCAATCTTGTGCTGGAACAGATAGTGCGCAGGGCAGGTGTAAACACGGAAGGCACTATCTTCAACAAATCTGTCCAGTTGCTGGGATACGCAGACGACATCGACATCATCGGTCGCTCCCAGCGCGCCGTGTTAGAGGCTTTTAGGGCAATTGAAGAAGAGGCGAAACGTGTTGGCCTTGAAGTGAATGAGGACAAAACCAAATACATGTTGTCAACAAACAAAGAAGCATCTGTCCACCGCCTAGGACAAAACGTCACTGTTGGCAACAGTAACTTCGAAGTGGTTAAGGAGTTTACCTACCTCGGAGTAAATATCAACTCCACGAATGACAACTTAGTGGAGATTCGACGAAGACTTACCCTAGGAAACCGCTGCTACTTCGGTTTGGCGAAACAAATGGGGTCAAAACTCCTAACTCGGAAGACGAAATGTTTGCTCTACAAAACTCTGATCCTGCCAGTTCTGCTGTATGGAGCCGAGTGCTGGACGATAAGCAGGAAAGCAGAGCAAATACTGAACACTTTCGAAAGAAAAATTCTTCGTCGGATATTCGGTCCCGTATGCGAGGAGGGCGAATGGATGTACCAGGTTGTGGATGCAGTCCAAAAAGCCAAAACACGTCGACTACACTGGCTCGGCCACATCGAGCGAATGGACAATAATGCTCCAGCAAAGAGGATCTTCGAATCACAGCCCCCAGGTTCGAGAAGACAAGGAAGACCGAACCTCCGTTTTAAGGATCAAGCTATCGCGGATGCCAGAGCGCTTGGTCTAGATAACTGGAAGCAGCGTGCCCAGGATCGAAGAGAGTGGAAGGCTGCTGTATCTCAGGCAGAGACTCTTCACGGGTCGGGAGCCCGTTAAGTAAGTAAGTAAGTACACTTCTACTGTATCTTTTCGTCAGAAGCCCAGATATGAAATTTCAGCGTCCTAGTTAAACATTTTAGGCTCAAAAATCGGTTTTATGATGAAAACGCCCCCAAAAAGTGGGCGTGGCCTAAAATTCTGTATGGGTCCGTCCGTATGTCACCGCTTTTTGGGCCTTAAATTTTGAGCTAGGACGATGAAATTTCATATCTAGGCTTCTGAGAAAAAGATACAGTACAAGTGTAAAAATTTTTGAAATCCGCCCACTTTTTCATAACTTCACTAAATTATATGAAACCGAAAAATTTTGTTAAGACCAAATATTTAGGCATTCAGATTCCCTACAATCCACCCATACTAAATTTTTGGCCACGCCCACTTTTTGGGGGCGTTTTCATCATAAAACCGAATTTTGGGCCTTAAATTTCTAACTAGGACGCTGAAATTTCATATCTGGGCTTCCAAGAAAAAGATACAGTAGAAGTGTAAATTTTTTTTACATGCACCCACTGCCACGCCTACTTTTTTATAACTTCACTAAATTATATGAAACCGAAAAATTTTGTTAAGACCAAATATTTGGGTATTTAGATTCCCTACAATTCACCCATAGAACAGTTTTGGCCACGCCCACTTTTTGGGGGCGTTATCATAAAAAAACCTATTTTGATAAAATTTTACATGTAACATCCTCAAACGTTCGACATTATAGCTATATTTGAGTACAAAATGCAATTTGGTCACGCTCACTTTATAGAGAGGAGGATAGGGTATCATACGATCCGTTCCAGACGGATTGTAGCTTTTCTGTATGTTTTAATTTTTTTTTTGACATGAATTACTTATTTTTTATTAATAAACAAAGCTGTATTAAAAAAATCCTTTTTTTTCCAATTTACTTGAAGTAATTGCGAAATACCACTTGTGCGCCACTTTTTTTGTAACTCAGCGTATATTCATGATCAGTATCAAAAGCGAAAACGATTGAGCCATGTTCATCCGTCATAACTTTTTGGGCCTTAAATTTTGAGCTAGGAGGATGAAATTTAATATATGGGCTTCTGAGACAAAGATGCAGTACAAGTGCAAACATTTATGAAATCCGCCCACTACCACGCCCACTTTTTCATAAATTCACTAAATTATATGAAACCGAAAAATTTTGTTAAGACCAAAAATTTAGGTATTTAGATTCCCTGTTGTATGGGTGAATATACAACAGTTTTGGCCACGCCCACTTTTTGGGAGCGTTTTCATCAAAAAACCAATTTTGATGAAATTTTACATGCAACATCCTCAAACGTTCGACGTTATAGCCATATTTGAGTACAAAATGCAATTTGGTCACTCCCACTTTATAGAAAGGAGGATAGGGTATCATACGATCCGTTCCAGACGGATTGTAGATTTTCTGTATGTTTTTTTTTCACTTCCTTATAAGGACAAACTGTGTGTAATCCCTATATGAGCTGCTTAGACTTATTCAGATCCCAATTATATAGGGATCTCCAACACTGAGCCAGGGTCCTGGGGGTATAAAGGGAACTGGTCCCCCAGGTTGGGGGTTATGCGTAGGGGTAACTTCCCGACCACGGGAAAAGAAAATTCCGAAACTCAAAAATGTTCTGGGAGATTTTAACGCCAAGATAGGAAAGGAGGTCATCAATTGCTAAGCACAGCATTCAAGTCACCACGTCCGGAAATGGACTTAGGCTTATTGATTTCGCTACGGGGCGAAATGTCACTATAGCCAGCACACGGTTACCTCATCTCAATATCCACAAGGGGACATGGCGGTCTCCTGGTCATCAAACGGTCAACCAAATTGATCATATTGCGATCGACGTAAGACATGCCTCCAGTGTTCAGGATGTCCGAACCTTCCGAGCAGCCAACATGGACTCGGATCATCACCTTGTTGCAGCCACAGTACGAATGTGGATATCCCGCACGTCACAACAAAGAAGAAATACTGTGAGAAGATATAACGTTGAAAAGCTGCAATCGCAAGAGATCCAGAACCTTTGCCGAACGCGTATCCCGAAATCTCGCTACGACTCCTTTGCATCAAATGCCGAGGACTAATGGCAACGCACCCAAAATGCCATCAGAAGTGTCGCAACTGATGTGCTGGGTTTCGCACGACCACCAGAAAGAATGCCATGGTTTGACGAAAAATGCCGGCAAGCAAATGCAGCTAAACAAGAGGCATGTAAAGCGGCGCTGCAAGGAAGGACGAGTGGGACTCTTTTGCTTTACTAACAAAAGAGAGGAAGAACATCGGCTTCTCCGAAAGAAGAAAAAAGAGCACGAGAAGAGCGCGATCGTAGTTATTGAAATATCATACTCCAGGAATAAGGTACGTAAGTTTTACCAAAAGGTAAAAAGAGCATGAACAATTTTTTTTGAAGACTGTGTAACAGCGACGAGGACCAACATCCCGCTGTCAGGTAGAATGAACCATTCAACATGGAGGATGATAGCCAAAACTTCCGTCCACCTGACCAAAACGAAGTGAGGATAGCAATATCCAAGTTTAAATCCAACAAGGCTGCTGGACCTGACGGCTTACCATCCGAGCTGTTCAAAGTAGCTGGAAATGACCTGGTAGAGAGCATATACCAACGCATTTCTAAAATTTGGTCAGATGAATGTATGCCTGATCATTGGAATCTCAGTACCGTTAGCCCGATCGACAAGAAAGGAGACCCCCTCAATTGCGCCAATTACGGAGGTATCAGTTTCGTCAACATCGCGTACAAGATCCTATCTTCCATATTGTGTGCAAGTCTGAAACCCTTCGTCAACAACCTGATTGGGCCTTATTAGTGTGGTTTCAGACCAGGAAAGTCCACAATCGATCAAATCTTCACACATCGGCAGATCCTGGAAAAAACTCAAGACGTCCAAATTGATACCCAACATCTTTTCATGGATTTTAACGCCGCATGCCATGTCTAGAGTTGGTATCCCTGCCAAACTCGTTCGCCTGTGCAGGATGACGATGGAGAATTCTCGCTGCTCCATCAAGGTCGGTAACAATCTCAACGAGATCTTTGATGTCAAAAAAGGATTTAGACAAGGTGACGCTCTGTCATGTGACTTGTTTAACATCATATTTTAAAAAAATTGTGCGAAACTCACAAGCCAACACCTGAGGCACAATCTTTCGAAAGTCTGTGCAACTACTAGCTTACGCCGACGACATTGACATATTTAATTGGTAGAACACAGCGGGCTGTCACCGGTGCGTTCGCTAGTATTGCAACGGAAGCTGGCAAAATAGTTTTAGCCGTAAACGAGGGAAAAACCAAGTATATGCTGTTAACAAGAAGGGACACTCAACACAAATAGGACAGAACGTCACAATCGACAGCTATAATTTTGAGTTAGTAAGGGACTTTGTCTATCTCGGAACTGCTGTCAATTTTGACAATAGCACCTCGGCAGAAATAAAACGAAGAATAACTCTTGCCAATCGCTGTTTCTTTGGGCTGAGAACGCAATTGAGTAGTAAGACCATTTCCCGAACAACTAAGGAGACTCTATATAAGACCTTAATTATCCCAGTCCTGCTTTATATCGCTGAAGCTTGGACTCTATGAAAAGCGGATAAAGACATCCTCGGTCACTTCGAGAGAAAGAATCGCCGTAAAATTTTCTGTTCCGTTTGCGTTGAAGACCTTTGCAGGAGGAGATTTAACGACGAACTATGCGAGCAGTACAGCGACATCGACCAAGATGGGTAGGTCATGCAGAGAGGATGGACACTTTTGTAAGAAAGGATGTACCTTTTCTATATATTTATATGTTTTCTTATTTCCATTCAATCCCTAAAGCGTTCTTAATGTCAAAATAGTCTGCTCTGCTGTGACTGTCTGCAATCCTATGGACTGAACTTTAGTTTTTTAATGAATATTCACAATAGAATTGGTTCTGGTTCCAACCTTTGCAAAGAATGGTCGTAAAGTACGATTTAGTTCAGTTCCACTGATAGAAATATTTCTTCGTAGGGACAATATTGTTTTTCGTTCAAAACATACAGAAAAGCTACAATCCGTCTTTTTGATACCCTATCCTCCTTCCTATCTAGCCCCTAACTACGATGATTACTTCGAACGTTTGAGGATGTTACATGTAAAATTAATTTTTTTATGAAAACGCCCCAAAAAGTGGGCGTGGCCGAAACTCTTGTATGGGTGAATTGTAGGAAATCTGAATATCTGAATATTTGGTGTTAACAACATTATTCGGTTTCATATAATTTAGTGAAGTTATTAAAAAGTGGGCGGATTTCAAAAGTGTTTACACTTGTACTGCTTCTCCTTCTCAAAAGCTCATATATGAAATTTCATCCTCCTAGCTCAAAATTTAAGGCTCAAAAAGTGGTGACTGATGAACGGGCATGGCTAAATCGTCTTCGCTATTGGTAGTGTCGCGTTACACGATAGTGTATGCGAAGACCGATGAAGATTTAAGGGAAAAAACGATAATATTAATAAAAACCCAAGGAGCACTCTTAGCACAGAACTTTATTTGTTGACGGCTTCAATCTAAGAGAGCGAGACAATGCCCGGGAAATTACTGCGATATTAAAAAAGATGGAGGATGGCATTAACAAATAATGGTCACAGATGTCATTTTTGTTAGTGCCATCTATGTGTGATCTTACATATGTAGAATAGGTTTGTCGGTTTAAACATTACCGGCCGCCTTGCCGTGATGCGGCGAAACTAATATTAAAAGTACTTAATCAATAGAACTACGCTAAGTATACGAAAGTACAGCGTAATAATTTGTAATGCATTCATTTAGTGATCAAAGAGAGATATAGATATATGTACATCGATGTATGTATTTACATTTTCATTCAAATTATAGTAAGTAGGTTAGATTCCATTTTCGTCATTCGGATAATTAATTATTAATTAAGTAACGACGAGATCATTTACCTTTATGTCTGTCTGAGGAAACTGCCACTTATATTGCTTGTGGAGTTTGGTGCAAGCACTTTAATTACTCCCAACGCTTGATAAAGGAAAGTGAAGAACCGTAGACTTCAGGCTCTGGTGGTGCTAGCAAAGGACCGCCACGTAGAAAATGCCCAGGTGTAAGAGCAAGCAAGTCGTTGACATCCTCTGACATTGAAGATCGTGGCCTAGAATTAAGGCAAGCCTCAATACGAGCCAACAAAGTGGTAAATTCTTCGAAGGTAAATTTATTGGAAGACGCAAGTTTTCGGAAATGGGTTTTGAAACTCTACACCGGCCTCCCATAAGCCACGCATGTGAAGAGCGCCCGGTGGAATAAAGTTCCAAACTAATCCTTGCAGCGCATATTGTTCGGCTGTAGCCTTAGAAGCTGTAGCGAGTAGAGCCTTGTAGTTCCTTTGGAGAGAGGTATTAGCACCGATAAAATTAGTGCCGTGATCGGAGTAAACTTCCTTTGGAAGGCCGCGTCTCGCCACTAATCTTGCGAATGCTGCCAGAAACACTTGCGTCGACATATCACTTGCTGCTTCAAAATGAGGAGCCTTCGTCGAGAAACATACAAACACACAGCAGTACCCCTTAGTGATACGGCAGTTGCGCCCATCTCAAACGGACCGCAAAGTCGATCCCGGTGTAAGTAAACCTAAGAGAGTACGTGCAACGTTCAGTAGGAAGCGCTGCCATGATTTGCTTTCGCATTTGTTTCTTGTGTATTGCACAAGTTTTGCACAGATTAATTCGAGCTTTAACTAAATTTTTTAGTTTCTTACTAAACGCAGTACTAGTGCGTTACCCCCATGAAGGGTTAGTTCATGAAGATATGCAACTAAAAGAGTAGAATATCGCGATGCATAGGGAAGAATGATAGGATGTCGTTCATAAAACGACAGTGAGGACTTGGTTAATCTCCCATTGCTCCGAACTAACTTGTTAGTATCGAGATATGGATTAAAAGGTAGTAGTGAGCTTCGTCTATGAACGACTTTGCCGCGTGATAAATATTCGTATTCTTTAGGAAAATGTGTGACTTAGATGTCGATTGCCTTTGAGGACGAGTGTGATTGAAAAATCGAAAAATATAAGAAATTACTCTTAAGGCATGAGGAAAGGAGGAAAATCTTTCAAGGATATCTTCGTTACATTGAAGAACTAAAGATTGTAACGGTCTCAACTCTAAGTCCTCATCATGGGTCGCAATCGGATCACTGACTGGCCACTGAGACTCCGGCTTCCGTAGCCATAACGGACCATTCCACCAGAGTTTATGGTTTTTCAGCTCCTGAGGAGCAATACCCCGAGTGGCAAGGTCTGCCGGATTGTCTGTTGATTTAACATGCATCCACTCGATATCGCCTACGTTATCCATGACAGTTGCCGTCCGATTAGCAATAAATGTCTTCCAAGTGCGTGGAGGTTTCTTCAACCACGCTAATACTGTTGACGAATCAGTCCATAAAAATAATTGATAACAGCTGACAGGGTCGTTAGGAATGAACGGCTCCACATAATTCTAAGCGAGGTAAAGATACTGACTTCACAGGAGCAACCTTGGTTTTGGCGCAGATGACATGGGAGTGAATTTGTTGGTTATTATCATAAACGCGAAGGTATAATGTTGCAGCTTAAGCGCTTTCTGAGGAGTCGCAAAAACCGTGGAACTGGACTTGAAAAGAGGGATGATAGTTCGTCTATCTCGATATTTTAAACGATTGAATATACGGCAAGTTATTGATGAATGTTTGCCATTTTTGACAAAAGAGTGGAGACAGACACTCGTCCCATCCTACGCCTTCTGACCAAACATAAAGATTTTGGCCGTTATCACGATTGGTGCCAACCACCCCATCTGCGAAAAAACTTCTCGTTTGTTGGGTGTGCTTGAGGATTCCGTGATTTTTGTAAAATGAAAATAATCGCCTTTGGCGTTCCATCGAATTCCTAGTGTTTTGACGGAAGTGCCATCATCGAATTTTACAAAATGTTTATTTAGGACATGCTCTGTTGGTGAATGGTTTAACAACTGAGGATCATTTCGAAGTGAAAATCCAGCGGACTTTAAGCAGTGCTGCCAGTCATTTTTCAAGAAAAATACCGCATGTTGAATGAAAATTTACCATTTCCACCAAAAATTTCCCACACAAGTACAAATGACTTTCAAAGTCAATAGAGCACCACAAAAAGCATGAAAAGAAATTAAAACCACAAATTTAACGAAACAACCACAACACATTAATACATCACAAAACTCCGCAACTTCCAACCAGCACGATTGGAATCATTTCCTCTTGTTATCTTTAGCTCCCTTTGACCTAAACGTTTATTTACCTAGTGCCTAGAATACGAAAAGTGCCCAGTGCCTAGAATAGTAATTGCCACAAAACAATAGTATAGATCGCTACGCATAAGTACAATCCCCAAATATGTGAGATCGCCGAAATTAATCCTTTCAAGTTATGGGATGAATTCACTATTGCAGTGAAAATAAGCGAGTCAATAGAATTTCCCTTTTTATACCCTATCCTAAGGGTATATTAAGTTTGACACATAGTTTGTAACATAGAGAAATAATCGAGATAGACCCTATAAAGTATATATATTCGTGATCAGTCCGTCCGTCCGTCCGTATGTCACCGCTTTTTGGGCCTTAAATTTTGAGCTAGGACGATGAAATTTCATATCTGGGCTTCTGAGAAAAAGATACAGTACAAGTGTAAAAATTTTTGAAATCCGCCCACTGCCACGCCCACTTTTTCATAACTTCACTAAATTATATGAAACCGAAAAATGTTGTTAAGACCAAATATTTAGGCATTCAGACTCCCTGCAATCCACTCATACAAAAGTTTTGCCACGCCCACTTCTTGGGGGCGTTTTCATCATAAAGCCGGTTTTTGGGCCTTAAATTTTTAACTAGGACGCTGAAATTTCATATCTGGACTTCTGATGAAAAGATACAGTAGAAGTGAAAATTTTTTTACATCTGCCCACTGCCACGGCTACTTTTTTATAACTTCACTAAATTATATGAAACCGAAAAATTTTGTTAAGTCCAAATATTTGGGGGCGTTTTCATCAAAAAACCGATTAAGATAAAATTTTACATGTAACATCCTCAAACGTTCGAGGTTATAGCCATATTTGAGTACAAAATGCAATTTGGCCACGCCCACTTTATAGAGAGGAGGATAGGGTATCAGACGATCCGTTCCAGACGGATTGTAGCTTTTCTGTATGTTTTGTATGGAAATCGAAAAATATTACCTTTTTACCAGAACTTGAAAATTGAAGTTGAAATTTACCAAGAAAAGGTAAATTTACCATGATCTGGCAGTACTGACTTTAAGGCGAGAATTAGCTCTCTTTGTAAATTTAGAGCGGTCGAGAGATCATGTGCACCAGAGAGTACGTCGTCTACGTAAAAATAAGACCTTATGATTTGCGAAGCGAGAGGGAAACTATCTTTTACATCATCTGCCACTTGGAGCAAAGTACGAAGTGCCAGATAAGGCGCACAATTAACCCCAAACGTGACAGTTAGTAATTCAAAATCTTCTATCCTAGAACTGTAAGAAGTGGGAAATAGAATTCGTTGGAATGGAGTTTCTTCGGGATGTACCAAAATCTGATGATACATTTTGTCGATGTCACTATTGAAGGCAAATTTATAAAATCTCCATCGTATCATGAGAGTGGTTAAATCTCCTTGAAGAACAGGCCCGGAATGAAGAATATCATTCAAGATTTCCCCATTACTGGAGGCACTTGATGCATGGAACACTACCAGTAGCCTTGTGGATACGCTTTCGGGTTTAATGGCAGCGTGGTGTGAAGCATAAAATGATGAAATGCACTCATTATTGACTCTCTCTGGAGGACAGACCTTACGCATGTGATTTAAGGATAGATACTCTGATATAACTTTCGAGTACTCATTTTGTAGTACTCATTTTGTAGCTCTTCGAGCTCCCAACATTTTTTAAGTTCGGTGTCAAGACTTGATTCGTTAAAGACGAAAGCGAATGTGGTGAACGTATGCACGTTACTTGGTAATGGTCCGAACAAAATCCACCCAAAGATAGTGTTTTGGGCAAGGAGCGAATTTGAGATGTTTCTAAGTCTATGACGAATAATAAGTGGGTAGATATCAGCCCCGATCAAGAAATCCACTTTGGGAGATACATGGAAAGTAGGGTCGGCAAGCTTGGGATCAGATAGCCGGCTTCGATCAGAAAGTTCGAAGTCCTTGAGGACTATGGCTTGTACTGCAATTGGTTCATTTGGATTCTCCTCCTTGAGAAAAAATGAAGAAAGTTTGCTGGCGTGAGCGGAACTGATTCCTGATATAAGAGCATTTATTTGTTGCACTGGTAGTTGCAAACGATTCCGAATTGCTTCTGAAATGAAGGATACCTCAGAACCAGGGTCGATAAGTGCACGCACTACAAAACTAGCTCTTTGATGGATAATCTTTACCAAAGCTGTTGCTAACAGAACACTCTTTTTGGAAATGGTATAGTGGGAACGATGGCTTGTTGTTGGTGGTACTTATGAACAAGTGGACTGTATGATTGGAATGGTTGGGTGAGAAAATTGATTAAAAGTTTTGTTGACCACTGAAGTCATTGTTGATGAGTTAGGAGATGGCGGCGTTAGCTACTAACGTCGGACAAGGACTTGAATGTGAATAATGAATGGTGATGACTTTTGCAAATGTTGCAGGTATGTTTACTTTTGCAATCATTGCAGTTATGTGTAACTCTTAAGCAATTCGTGTAAAAGCCGTTGCTATTGATAAATGCAAGGCGATTTTGTGTGGTCATTTGTAAAAATTGTGGACAACCACGGATTGGGTGATGATCGCCACATAGCTTGCATGAGAAGCTATACGATTTGGAATAATAGGTGTGAACCTTGCTATAACTTGCTGTGTTTACTTTAGAATGGTAATATTTCTTATTAGTGGTTTGCTTAGGTGTGGACATAACATCCGAAATTGATTCGAGAATTCGAAAACGAGAAGTTAAAAAGGTATCCATTTGTTTCCAAGTAGGAACTTCTGTTGGGTCGTGGAGGGATTGTTTCCAGTGAAATAAAGTTGTTTGCGGTAAGCGATTTGAGCGCGCGTATATCAAAATCGGATCCCAGTTTTTCGTTTTGATATTGTGCGATCGAAGCACTGCAATGCTATCATTAATTGCGCTTTGTAATGCTTCTCAAGCTAACTCGAAACTATCGCTGATAAGCGGAAATTTACTTACAATATTGAACGCTTCGTATTTTGCTTCTATAGATGGAATATCTAACTTGGGATCAGATGTATCGGTATCACGTGCACACGCAACGTACGTGCTTTTTACCTCTGCCCACGATTCCTTCAATTCTATTTTACGCGCTTCTAACGTAGACACAGAATTCTTTATTTCTGGCACATCTTTGCATGCCGCGTAAAATTTTACCAATTGGTCAGCAGCAAAAACAAAATCAGACAACTGTTTCATAATTGTTGGGTAAAATAGATTTGTGCGTACCGAGCAGGTATGTAAAACATACAGAAAAGCTACAATCCGTCTGGAACGGATCGTATGATACCCTATCCTCCTTGCTATGTAGCCCTTATAAAGTGGGCTAGGTGATATTGCACTTTGTACTGAAATACGACGTCGAACGTTTGAGGATGTTAAACGTAAAATTTCATGAAAATCTGTTTTTTATGAAAACGCACCCAAAAAGGGGGGGTGGCTAAAAGTGTTATTTGAATGAATTGTAGTGAAGTTATAAAAATTCATATAATTTAGTGAAGTTATAAAAAAGTAGGCGTGGCAGTGGGCGCATTAAAAAACAATTGTACACTAGTATTGTATCTTTTTCTCGGAAGCCCAGATATGAAATTTCAGCGTCCCAGTTAAATATTTAAGGCCCACAAATCGGTTTTGTGATGTAAACGCCCCCAAAAGTGGGCGTGGCCAAAACTTTTGTATCGGCGGATTGTAAGGAATCTGAATGCCTAAATATTTGGTCTTAACAAAATTTTTCGATTTCATATAATTTAGTGAAGTTATGAAAAAGTGGGCGTGGCAGTGGGCGGATTTGAAAAATTTTTACACTTGTACTGTATCTTTTTCTCAGAAGTCCGGATATGAAATTTCATCGTTCTAGCTCAAAATTTAAGGCCCAAAAAGCGGTGACGGACGGACGGTCATCGCTCAATCGATTTCGCTATTGATGCTGATCACGAATATACATATATACTTTATAGGGTCTATCTCGATTATTTCTCTATGTTACAAACTATGTGTCAAACTTAATATACCCTTAGGATAGGGTATAAAAATTACAGTTCAGGATGATGAATGCGGCAAGTTGATGATGAGGATGAAATGTGGCCTCTAACTTATTGGTTCTGACCCTGATGGCTGGTTGATGATGATGAAGCTGAGGATGTTGCTGGTGCTGAAAATGATGATGAGATTCTCGTTGGTGCTGCGTATGATGTGCAGGTATTGATGAGATGCGCCTTGGGTGCTGCTTAAAGGTGTGCAGCTGGATGATGCAATTCTCGTTGGTGCTGCGTATGGTGTGCAGCTGGATGACTGATGATTTGATTGAGTTGGATTTATTCCAAAGAATCCGATAATCCGGCTCGAAGGACCAAATGTTGCGGTGCACGATAGTGTGTGCGAAGACCGATGAAGATTGAAAGGAAAAAACGAGAATATTAATAAAAACCCAAGGAGCACTCTTAGCACAGAACTTTATTTGTTGACGGCTTTAATCTAAGAGAGCGAGACAATGCCCGGGAAATTACTGCGATATTAAAAAAGATAGAGGATGGCATTAACAAATAATGGCCACAGATGTTATTTTGTTAGTGCCATCTATGTGTGATCTTACATATGTAGAATAGGTTTGCCGGTTTAAACAAATAGTGATATGTATATACTTTATAGGGTCTATCTCTGGATTATTTGTCTATGTTAGAAACTATGTATCAAACTTAATATACCCTTAGGATAGGGTATAAAAACAATATTTCGGTTAAATAGTTTTTGTTTCGGCCAAAAATCGGTTTGACCAGATTTAGAATTATTCTCCGGTCAAAGTTAAGAGATTTCGGTCACATTTGAATGGAATTCAGTCAAACCGCATCACTGGTGTCGGGATGATGATGAATGGAGATCTTATTTAAGGGATGTGTAATTCGTGGTGGTTGTTATCGGGTGAGTACGACATACGGTTATATGATAGTCACCCTTATTGTCGTCGTACTCTGGCGAAAACGACTGGCGACATCTGTCGAGTCGATGCGTTTGGAATTTTAGACATTGCAACAGGTTCTATGGAAGGAGACAATGGTGAATTAGGTTGAACTTGTAGCGGAGATGTACATATTTGGAGAAACACCTATGGCAGTTTGTGTTTATTAAGCCATCGTAGAAAATAATCCTGGAAATTACTTCCTCCAAGTCCGTCACTTCATCAATTTTGTTAGGCATTTTGTCTATTTTTTTGCCAAAGGGAAATTTTTCCATTTCCAATAATTGTCTTTTATTTGATATCTTCATTCTGAAAAATACGTCGTTTATTTGTTATCTTCAGTGTGACAAATAGTATAACTGGCATATCCTTCCATTTCGTCAGGTAAAAACTAAATACACATACTTTCATTCAGCACTCAATCACACAGTCGTCCACAAAATTATCGACGACAAAAATTTATCATTTCCACGACAAAACGTCTCGCACAATAGCGACGATCGTTGTCGAAAAATACAATCCAAATTACTTGACATTTCAGATGAATTCTGTTGGTCGGTGCCGCGACAAAAGTCGTTCATTTATCATCGCCAATGCCAAACAGTTGCGTCTTTTTTTTTACGCTATCCTAAGCGTATATTAAGTTTATAGAGAAATAATCGAGATAGACCCTATAAAGTATGTATCACCATCAATAGCGAAATCAATCGAGCGATGACCGTCCGTCCGTCCGTCCATATGTCACCGCTTTTTGGGCCTTAAATTTTGAGCTAGGAGAAGGAAATTTTATATCTGGGCTGCTGAGAAAAAAATACAGTACAAGTGTAAATATTTTTTAAGTCCGCCTACTGCCACGCACACTTTTTCATAACTTAACTCCCATACAACAGTATTGGCCACGCCCACTTTTTGGGTCCTTTTTTTCGACGTTCGACGTTATAGTCATATTTCAGTTCAAAACGCAATATGGCCACTCCCACTTTATAAGGGCTACATAGAAAGAATGATATGGTATCGTACGTTCCGTTCCAGACGAATTGTTGCTTTTCTGTATGTTTAGAGTCGTGGACGACGAAGACAATAAGGGCGAGTGTTGATTACTGTAGTAAGTGTGTGGCGTGGCATGGATATTAGTTTATGGTATTTATACCCTATCCTAAGGGTATATTAAGTTTGATACATAGTTTGTAACATAGAGAAATAATCTAGATAGACTCTATAAAGTATATATATTTATGATCAGTATCAATAGCGAAAACGATTAAGCCATGTCCGTCCGTCCGTCACCACTTTTTGGGCTTTAAATTTTGAGCTAGCAGAATGAAATTGAATATCTGGGCTTCTGAGAAAAAGATGCAGTACACGTGTAAAAATTTTTGAAATTCGCCCACTGCCACGCCCACTTTTTCATAACTTCACTAAATTATATGAAACCGAAAAAATTTTGTTAGTACTAAATATCTAGGTATTCAGATTCCCTACAATTCACTCATACTACAGTTTTGGCCACGCTCATTTTTTGGGGGCGTTTGACAACCAATTTTGATGAAATTTTACATGTAACATCTTCAAACGTTCGAAGTTATCATCGTAATTCAGTAAATAAAATGCAATACGGCCAAGCCCACTTTATAGGGTATAGGATAGGGTATCATACGATCCGTTCCAGACGGATTGTAGCTTTTCTGTATGTTTTGATTTGTTTGTAATTGTGTTTGTTGTTGTTTTTGAATATTACTGGAGCGTGTGTGATATTGCTGTTGGAGTTTCTTTTTGTTGAGATAATTAAGCGAATTTCGGAGGATGAGTGAGGGGGATGGTGAGGGCTTTTGTTTTGTTGTCATCTTGTCATGAGTAATTCGTTGTCGGGTTGGTTGTGATGACGATAGGTAGTTTGTATTTGTTGGTGGATGTTGGTGTGTGCTGGCTTATTCGGTGTTCTTGCGAGTTGTATCATGAATATGTAATCAGTTTTGGATTCTATCATGAGAACTATATTATCGTTGTGTGTATGTGTGTGTGTGTGCATGAATTGATTTCATCGGATGGGGGAAGATTATGTATAAATGTGAAACTTTTTGGAACTAGAAAACATTAGCTTGTATGTGCAAAAAGTTCTGAACTTCTTTTTTAAACAAAAAAAAACAAAAAAAACATACAGAAAAGCTACAATCCGTCTGGAACGGATCGTATGATACCCTATCCTCCTCTCTATAAAGTGGGCGTGTCCAAATTGCATTTTGTACTCAAATATGGCTATAACCTCAAACGTTTGAGGATGTTACATGTAAAATTTTATCAAAATCGGTTTTTTTATGAAAACGCCCCCAAAAAGTGGGCGTGGAAAAAACTCTTCTATGGGTGAATTGTAGGGAATCTAAATACCCAAATATTTGGTCTTAACAAAATTTTTCGGTTTCATATAATTTAGTGAAGTTATAAAAAAGTAGGCGTGGCAGTGGGCGGATGTAAAAAATTTTTACACTTGTACTGTATCTTTTTCTCGGAAGCCCAGATATGAAATTTAAGCGTCCTAGTTAAAAATTTAAGGCCCAAAAATCGGTTTTGTGATGAAAACGCCCCCAAAAAGTGGGCGTGGCCAAAACTTTTGTATGGGTGGATTGTAGGGAATCTGAATGCCTAAATATTTGGTCTTAACAAAATTTTTCGGTTTCATATAATTTAGTGAAGTTATGAAAAAGTGGGCGTGGCAGTGGGCGGATTTCAAAAATGTTTACACTTGTACTGTATCTTTTCCTCAGAAGCCCAGATATGAAATTTCATCGTCCTAGCTCAAAATTTAAGGCCCAAAAAGCGGTGACATACGGACGGACGGACGGACGGACGGACGGTCATCGCTCAATCGATTTCGCTATTGATGCTGATCACGAATATATATACTTTATAGGGTCTATCTCGATTATTTCTCTATGTTACAAACTATGTGTCAAACTTAATATACCCTTAGGATAGGGTATAAACAGTAAAATTTTTAGTTAACTTTGTTTTATTTATTATTTTTTTATTAATGAAGTCAATGTATCCATCCTTTTCATTTATAATTTTACTCTTAATTACATTATTCATTAACATATGGTCTAAATATTCTATTTAGACCATGGCCACACCCACTTTTTGGGGGCGTTTTTATCATAAAACCGATTTTTGAGCCTAAAATGTTTAACTAGGACGCTGAAATTTCATATCTGGGCTTCTGACGAAAAGATACAGTAGAAGTGTACATTTTTTTTAAATCCGCCCACTGCCACGCCTACTTTTGTATAACTTCACTAAATTATATGAAACCGAAAAATTTTGTTAAGCCCAAATATTTAGGTATTCAGATTCCCTACAATTCACCCGTAGAAGAGTTTTGGCCACGCCCACTTTTTGGGGGCGTTTTCATCAAAAAACCGATTTTGATAAAATTTTACATGTAACATCCTCAAACGTTCGAGGTTATAGCCATATTTGAGTACAAAATGCAATTTGGCCACGCCCACTTTATAGAGAGGAGGATAGGGTATCAGACGATCCGTTCCAGACGTTCATTAGTCCTTCTGTATTATTAGGCAAACGAACAAGATAGCTTACGCCAAATGTACTTAGGATAGTTCACTCCATGAGTAAATCTTTTTCTTCTATTTCCATGATGCTATTTGCATGTTGATAAACTGATGACTTTCTGAGTTTCGTGGTTTAACCATAATTATCTTGTCTTATCATATCAATTGTTTTTTAGTTATCCATGAATGATGTTGATTTATACTTAATATATATTTGGTCACCTTTAGTTTTCAGCACTTTTTCCACAAGGATTACATCAGAGTCATTGGTTTTCTGCAATTCCTTTTCGTAAAAACCACCTTGAATGGATTGGCCTTGAAAATTATTCAAGGGAACCACCCAAGCATATTTTGTAAAAATATCAATCACGGTCATTAAATATATTGTATCCTTGATTCTCTTCACTGTAAGTGTCATTTCTAATTTGCTTGCCATTAATCATCGAATCCCTTAATTATAACTCTACGTCTAATGAAAAGGTAAAAAAAAACTAAACAAATAATTTTTATTACCCTTTTTTATTGGAAACTTCTTACAGATTCTCTTAAAACATTTTTTTATTTCTGCTCCTCTAGTTTTGGATATTGTCTAATTCTATTTAGCCTCGGCTGTAAACATCGATTTAATAATGAAACTTTTGATTCCGCATTGGAATTTTTTTTGAAGGGTTTCCTTCATGGAAATATTATTTTTAGCTCCGTTTTTATACCCTATCCTAAGGGTATATTAAGTTTGACACATAGTTTGTAACATAGAGAAATAATCGAGATAGACCCTATAAAGTATATATATTCGTGATCAGCATCAATAGCGAAATCGATTGAGCGATGACCGTCCGTCCGTCCGTCCGTATGTCACCGCTTTTTGGGCCTTAAATTTTGAGCTAGGACGATGAAATTTCATATCTGGGCTTCTGAGGAAAAGATACAGTACAAGTGTAAAAATTTTTGAAATCCGCCCACTGCCACGCCCACTTTTTCATAACTTCACTAAATTATATGAAACCGAAAAATTTTGTTAAGACCAAATATTTAGGCATTCAGATTCCCTACAATCCACCCATACAAAATTATTGGCCACGCCCACTTTTTGGGGGCGTTTTCATCACAAAACCGATTTTTGGGCCTTAAATTTTTAACTAGGACTCTGAAATTTCATATCTAGGCTTCCAAGAAAAAGATACAGTACAAGTGTACAATTTTTTTACATCCGCCCACTGCCACGCCTACTTTTTTATAACTTCACTAAATTATATGAAACCGAAAAATTTTGTTAAGACCAAATATTTAGGCATTCAGATTCCCTACAATTCACCCATAGAACAGTTTTGGCCACGCCCACTTTTTGGGGGCGTTATCATCAGAAAACCTATTTTGATAAAATTTTACATGTAACATCCTCAAACGTTCGACATTATAGCTATATTTGAGTACAGAATGCAATTTTGCCACGCCCACTTAATAGAGAGGAGGATAGGGTATCATACGATCCGTTCCAGACGGATTGTAGCTTTTCTGTATGTTTATACCCTATCCTAAGGGTATATTAAGTTTGACACATAGTTTGTAACATAGAGAAATAATCGAGATAGACCCTATAAAGTATATATATTCGTGATCAGCATCAATAGCGAAATCGATTGGGCGATGACCGTCCGTCCGTCCGTCCGTCCGTCCGTATGTCACCGCTTTTCATATTTGGGCTTCTGAGAAAAAGATACAGTACAAGTGTAAAAATTTTTGAAATCCGCCCACTGCCACGCCCACTTTTTCATAACTTCACTAAATTATATGAAACCGAAAAATTTTGTTAAGACCAAATATTTAGGCATTCAGATTCCCTACAATCCACCCATACAAAAGTTTTGGCCACGCCCACTTTTTGGGGGCGTTTTCATCACAAAACCGATTTTTGGGCCTTAAATTTTTAACTAGGACGCTGAAATTTCATATCTGGGCTTCCAAGAAAAACGTACAGTACAAGTGTAAATTTTTTTTACATCCGCCCACTGCCACGCCTACTTTTTTCTAACTTCGCTAAATTATATGAAACCGAAAAATTTTGTTAAGACCAAATATTTGGGTATTTAGATTCCCTACAATTCACCCATAGAACAGTTTTGGCCACGCCCACTTTTTGGGGGCGTTATCATCAAAAAACCTATTTTGATAAAATTTTACACGTAAAATCCTCAAACGTTAGACATTATAGCTATATTTGAGTACAATATGCAATTTGGCCACGCCCACTTTATAGAGAGGAGGATAGGGTATCATACGATCCGTTCCAGACGGATTGTAGCTTTTCTGTATGTTTTTCTATTAAAAATAACTAATACCTGAATCAACGATGGCTTTAAATAGTAAATTGACTACTGATTAACTGATCAATTGGATAAAAAACATACAGAAAAGCTACAATCCGTCTGGAACGGATCGTCTGATACCCTATCCTCCTCTCTATAAAGTGGGCGTGGCCAAATTGCATTTTGTACTCAAATATGGCTATAACCTCGAACGTTTGAGGATGTTACATGTAAAATTTTATCAAAATAGGTTTTTTGATGATAACGCCCCCAAAAAGTGGGCGTGGCCAAAACTGTTCTACGGGTGAATTGTAGGGAATCTAAATACCCAAATATTTGGTCTTAACAAAATTTTTCGGTTTCATATAATTTAGTGAAGTTATAAAAAAGTAGGCGTGGCAGTGGGCGGATGTAAAACAAATATACACTTCTACTGTATCTTTTTCTTGGAAGCCCAGATATGAAATTTCAGCGCCCTAGTTAAAAATTTAAGGCCCAAAAATCGGTTTTGTGATGAAAACGCCCCCAAAAAGTGGGCGTGGCCAAATCTTTTGTACGGGTGGATTGTAGGGAATCTGAATGCCTAAATATTTGAATCAAATTTAAATAGGTGGATGGTTTTCGCTTTTTATACCCTATCCTAAGGGTATATTAAGTTTGACACATAGTTTGTAACATAGAGAAATAATCGAGATAGACCCTATAAAGTATATATATTCGTGATCAGCATCAATAGCGAAATCGATTGAGCGATGACCGTCCGTCCGTCCGTCCGTATGTCACCGCTTTTTGGGCCTTAAATTTTGAGCTAGGACGATGAAATTTCATATCTGGGCTTCTGAGGAAAAGATACAGTACAAGTGTAAACATTTTTGAAATCCGCCCACTGCCACGCCCACTTTTTCATAACTTCACTAAATTATATGAAACCGAAAAATTTTGTTAAGACCAAATATTTAGGCATTCAGATTCCCTACAATACACCCATAAAAAAGTTTTGGCCACGCCCACTTTTTGGGGGCGTTTTCATCACAAAACCTATTTTTGGGCCTTAAATTTTTAACTAGGACGCTGAAATTTCATATCTGGGCTTCCAAGAAAAAGATACAGTACAAGTGTAAAATTTTTTTACATCCGCCCACTGCCACGCCTACTTTTTTATAACTTCACTAAATTATATGAAACCGAAAAATTTTGTTAAAACCAAATATTTGGGTATTTAGATACCCTACAATTCACCCATAGAACAGTTTTGGCCACGCCCACTTTTTGGGGGCGTTATCATCAAAAAACCTATTTTGATAAAATTTTACATGTAACATCCTCAAACGTTCGACATTATAGCTATATTTGAGTACAAAATGCAATTTGGCCACGCCCACTTTATAGAGAGGAGGATAGGGTATCAGACGATCCGTTCCAGACGGATTGTAGCTTTTCTGTATGTTTATACCCTATCCTAAGGGTATATTAAGTTTGACACATAGTTTGTAACATAGAGAAATAATCGAGATAGACCATATAAAGTATATATATTCGTGATCAGCATCAATAGCGAAATCGATTGAGCGATGACCGTCCGTCCGTCCGTCCGTCCGTCCGTCCGTCCGTCCGTCCGTCCGTATGTCACCGCTTTTTGGGCCTTAAATTTTGAGCTAGGACGATGAAATTTCATATCTGGGCTTCTGAGGAAAAGATACAGTACAAGTGTAAAAATTTTTGAAATCCGCCCACTGCCACGCCCACTTTTTCATAACTTCACTAAATCATATGAAACCGAAAAATTTTGTTAGTACTAAATATCTAGGTATTCAGATTCCCTACAATTCACTCATACTACAGTTTTGGCCACGCTCATTTTTTGGGGGCGTTTGACAACCAATTTTGATGAAATTTTACATGTAACATCTTCAAACGTTCGAAGTTATCATCGTAATTCAGTAAATAAAATGCAATACGGCCAAGCCCACTTTATAGGGTATAGGATAGGGTATCATACGATCCGTTCCAGACGGATTGTAGCTTTTCTGTATGTTTTGATTTGTTTGTAATTGTGTTTGTTGTTGTTTTTGAATATTACTGGAGCGTGTGTGATATTGCTGTTGGAGTTTCTTTTTGTTGAGATAATTAAGCGAATTTCGGAGGATGAGTGAGGGGGATGGTGAGGGCTTTTGTTTTGTTGTCATCTTGTCATGAGTAATTCGTTGTCGGGTTGGTTGTGATGACGATAGGTAGTTTGTATTTGTTGGTGGATGTTGGTGTGTGCTGGCTTATTCGGTGTTCTTGCGAGTTGTATCATGAATATGTAATCAGTTTTGGATTCTATCATGAGAACTATATTATCGTTGTGTGTATGTGTGTGTGTGTGCATGAATTGATTTCATCGGATGGGGGAAGATTATGTATAAATGTGAAACTTTTTGGAACTAGAAAACATTAGCTTGTATGTGCAAAAAGTTCTGAACTTCTTTTTTAAACAAAAAAAAACAAAAAAAACATACAGAAAAGCTACAATCCGTCTGGAACGGATCGTATGATACCCTATCCTCCTCTCTATAAAGTGGGCGTGTCCAAATTGCATTTTGTACTCAAATATGGCTATAACCTCAAACGTTTGAGGATGTTACATGTAAAATTTTATCAAAATCGGTTTTTTTATGAAAACGCCCCCAAAAAGTGGGCGTGGAAAAAACTCTTCTATGGGTGAATTGTAGGGAATCTAAATACCCAAATATTTGGTCTTAACAAAATTTTTCGGTTTCATATAATTTAGTGAAGTTATAAAAAAGTAGGCGTGGCAGTGGGCGGATGTAAAAAATTTTTACACTTGTACTGTATCTTTTTCTCGGAAGCCCAGATATGAAATTTAAGCGTCCTAGTTAAAAATTTAAGGCCCAAAAATCGGTTTTGTGATGAAAACGCCCCCAAAAAGTGGGCGTGGCCAAAACTTTTGTATGGGTGGATTGTAGGGAATCTGAATGCCTAAATATTTGGTCTTAACAAAATTTTTCGGTTTCATATAATTTAGTGAAGTTATGAAAAAGTGGGCGTGGCAGTGGGCGGATTTCAAAAATGTTTACACTTGTACTGTATCTTTTCCTCAGAAGCCCAGATATGAAATTTCATCGTCCTAGCTCAAAATTTAAGGCCCAAAAAGCGGTGACATACGGACGGACGGACGGACGGACGGACGGTCATCGCTCAATCGATTTCGCTATTGATGCTGATCACGAATATATATACTTTATAGGGTCTATCTCGATTATTTCTCTATGTTACAAACTATGTGTCAAACTTAATATACCCTTAGGATAGGGTATAAACAGTAAAATTTTTAGTTAACTTTGTTTTATTTATTATTTTTTTATTAATGAAGTCAATGTATCCATCCTTTTCATTTATAATTTTACTCTTAATTACATTATTCATTAACATATGGTCTAAATATTCTATTTAGACCATGGCCACACCCACTTTTTGGGGGCGTTTTTATCATAAAACCGATTTTTGAGCCTAAAATGTTTAACTAGGACGCTGAAATTTCATATCTGGGCTTCTGACGAAAAGATACAGTAGAAGTGTACATTTTTTTTAAATCCGCCCACTGCCACGCCTACTTTTTTATAACTTCACTAAATTATATGAAACCGAAAAATTTTGTTAAGCCCAAATATTTAGGTATTCAGATTCCCTACAATTCACCCGTAGAAGAGTTTTGGCCACGCCCACTTTTTGGGGGCGTTTTCATCAAAAAAACCGATTTTGATAAAATTTTACATGTAACATCCTCAAACGTTCGAGGTTATAGCCATATTTGAGTACAAAATGCAATTTGGCCACGCCCACTTTATAGAGAGGAGGATAGGGTATCAGACGATCCGTTCCAGACGTTCATTAGTCCTTCTGTATTATTAGGCAAACGAACAAGATAGCTTACGCCAAATGTACTTAGGATAGTTCACTCCATGAGTAAATCTTTTTCTTCTATTTCCATGATGCTATTTGCATGTTGATAAACTGATGACTTTCTGAGTTTCGTGGTTTAACCATAATTATCTTGTCTTATCATATCAATTGTTTTTTAGTTATCCATGAATGATGTTGATTTATACTTAATATATATTTGGTCACCTTTAGTTTTCAGCACTTTTTCCACAAGGATTACATCAGAGTCATTGGTTTTCTGCAATTCCTTTTCGTAAAAACCACCTTGAATGGATTGGCCTTGAAAATTATTCAAGGGAACCACCCAAGCATATTTTGTAAAAATATCAATCACGGTCATTAAATATATTGTATCCTTGATTCTCTTCACTGTAAGTGTCATTTCTAATTTGCTTGCCATTAATCATCGAATCCCTTAATTATAACTCTACGTCTAATGAAAAGGTAAAAAAAAACTAAACAAATAATTTTTATTACCCTTTTTTATTGGAAACTTCTTACAGATTCTCTTAAAACATTTTTTTATTTCTGCTCCTCTAGTTTTGGATATTGTCTAATTCTATTTAGCCTCGGCTGTAAACATCGATTTAATAATGAAACTTTTGATTCCGCATTGGAATTTTTTTTGAAGGGTTTCCTTCATGGAAATATTATTTTTAGCTCCGTTTTTATACCCTATCCTAAGGGTATATTAAGTTTGACACATAGTTTGTAACATAGAGAAATAATCGAGATAGACCCTATAAAGTATATATATTCGTGATCAGCATCAATAGCGAAATCGATTGAGCGATGACCGTCCGTCCGTCCGTCCGTATGTCACCGCTTTTTGGGCCTTAAATTTTGAGCTAGGACGATGAAATTTCATATCTGGGCTTCTGAGGAAAAGATACAGTACAAGTGTAAAAATTTTTGAAATCCGCCCACTGCCACGCCCACTTTTTCATAACTTCACTAAATTATATGAAACCGAAAAATTTTGTTAAGACCAAATATTTAGGCATTCAGATTCCCTACAATCCACCCATACAAAATTATTGGCCACGCCCACTTTTTGGGGGCGTTTTCATCACAAAACCGATTTTTGGGCCTTAAATTTTTAACTAGGACTCTGAAATTTCATATCTAGGCTTCCAAGAAAAAGATACAGTACAAGTGTACAATTTTTTTACATCCGCCCACTGCCACGCCTACTTTTTTATAACTTCACTAAATTATATGAAACCGAAAAATTTTGTTAAGACCAAATATTTAGGCATTCAGATTCCCTACAATTCACCCATAGAACAGTTTTGGCCACGCCCACTTTTTGGGGGCGTTATCATCAGAAAACCTATTTTGATAAAATTTTACATGTAACATCCTCAAACGTTCGACATTATAGCTATATTTGAGTACAGAATGCAATTTTGCCACGCCCACTTAATAGAGAGGAGGATAGGGTATCATACGATCCGTTCCAGACGGATTGTAGCTTTTCTGTATGTTTATACCCTATCCTAAGGGTATATTAAGTTTGACACATAGTTTGTAACATAGAGAAATAATCGAGATAGACCCTATAAAGTATATATATTCGTGATCAGCATCAATAGCGAAATCGATTGGGCGATGACCGTCCGTCCGTCCGTCCGTCCGTCCGTATGTCACCGCTTTTCATATTTGGGCTTCTGAGAAAAAGATACAGTACAAGTGTAAAAATTTTTGAAATCCGCCCACTGCCACGCCCACTTTTTCATAACTTCACTAAATTATATGAAACCGAAAAATTTTGTTAAGACCAAATATTTAGGCATTCAGATTCCCTACAATCCACCCATACAAAAGTTTTGGCCACGCCCACTTTTTGGGGGCGTTTTCATCACAAAACCGATTTTTGGGCCTTAAATTTTTAACTAGGACGCTGAAATTTCATATCTGGGCTTCCAAGAAAAACGTACAGTACAAGTGTAAATTTTTTTTACATCCGCCCACTGCCACGCCTACTTTTTTCTAACTTCGCTAAATTATATGAAACCGAAAAATTTTGTTAAGACCAAATATTTGGGTATTTAGATTCCCTACAATTCACCCATAGAACAGTTTTGGCCACGCCCACTTTTTGGGGGCGTTATCATCAAAAAACCTATTTTGATAAAATTTTACACGTAAAATCCTCAAACGTTAGACATTATAGCTATATTTGAGTACAATATGCAATTTGGCCACGCCCACTTTATAGAGAGGAGGATAGGGTATCATACGATCCGTTCCAGACGGATTGTAGCTTTTCTGTATGTTTTTCTATTAAAAATAACTAATACCTGAATCAACGATGGCTTTAAATAGTAAATTGACTACTGATTAACTGATCAATTGGATAAAAAACATACAGAAAAGCTACAATCCGTCTGGAACGGATCGTCTGATACCCTATCCTCCTCTCTATAAAGTGGGCGTGGCCAAATTGCATTTTGTACTCAAATATGGCTATAACCTCGAACGTTTGAGGATGTTACATGTAAAATTTTATCAAAATAGGTTTTTTGATGATAACGCCCCCAAAAAGTGGGCGTGGCCAAAACTGTTCTACGGGTGAATTGTAGGGAATCTAAATACCCAAATATTTGGTCTTAACAAAATTTTTCGGTTTCATATAATTTAGTGAAGTTATAAAAAAGTAGGCGTGGCAGTGGGCGGATGTAAAACAAATATACACTTCTACTGTATCTTTTTCTTGGAAGCCCAGATATGAAATTTCAGCGCCCTAGTTAAAAATTTAAGGCCCAAAAATCGGTTTTGTGATGAAAACGCCCCCAAA
Organism: Xylota sylvarum; assembly: GCA_905220385.1. Taxonomy (NCBI): domain Eukaryota; kingdom Metazoa; phylum Arthropoda; class Insecta; order Diptera; family Syrphidae; genus Xylota; species Xylota sylvarum. The sequence goes on along the minus strand of LR999958.1, from coordinate 76,180,850 downwards.
AAGTGGGCGTGGCCAAATCTTTTGTACGGGTGGATTGTAGGGAATCTGAATGCCTAAATATTTGAATCAAATTTAAATAGGTGGATGGTTTTCGCTTTTTATACCCTATCCTAAGGGTATATTAAGTTTGACACATAGTTTGTAACATAGAGAAATAATCGAGATAGACCCTATAAAGTATATATATTCGTGATCAGCATCAATAGCGAAATCGATTGAGCGATGACCGTCCGTCCGTCCGTCCGTATGTCACCGCTTTTTGGGCCTTAAATTTTGAGCTAGGACGATGAAATTTCATATCTGGGCTTCTGAGGAAAAGATACAGTACAAGTGTAAACATTTTTGAAATCCGCCCACTGCCACGCCCACTTTTTCATAACTTCACTAAATTATATGAAACCGAAAAATTTTGTTAAGACCAAATATTTAGGCATTCAGATTCCCTACAATACACCCATAAAAAAGTTTTGGCCACGCCCACTTTTTGGGGGCGTTTTCATCACAAAACCTATTTTTGGGCCTTAAATTTTTAACTAGGACGCTGAAATTTCATATCTGGGCTTCCAAGAAAAAGATACAGTACAAGTGTAAAATTTTTTTACATCCGCCCACTGCCACGCCTACTTTTTTATAACTTCACTAAATTATATGAAACCGAAAAATTTTGTTAAAACCAAATATTTGGGTATTTAGATTCCCTACAATTCACCCATAGAACAGTTTTGGCCACGCCCACTTTATAGAGAGGAGGATAGGGTATCAGACGATCCGTTCCAGACGGATTGTAGCTTTTCTGTATGTTTATACCCTATCCTAAGGGTATATTAAGTTTGACACATAGTTTGTAACATAGAGAAATAATCGAGATAGACCATATAAAGTATATATATTCGTGATCAGCATCAATAGCGAAATCGATTGAGCGATGACCGTCCGTCCGTCCGTCCGTCCGTCCGTCCGTCCGTCCGTCCGTCCGTATGTCACCGCTTTTTGGGCCTTAAATTTTGAGCTAGGACGATGAAATTTCATATCTGGGCTTCTGAGAAAAAGATACAGTACAAGTGTAAAAATTTTTTAAATCCGCCCACTGCCACGCCCACTTTTTCATAACTTCACTAAATTATATGAAACCGAAAAATTTTGTTAAGACCAAATATTTAGGCATTCAGATTCCCTACAATCCACCCATACAAAAGTTTTGGCCACGCCCACTTTTTGGGGGCGTTTTCATCACAAAACCGATTTTTGGGCCTTAAATTTTTAACTAGGACGCTGAAATTTCATATCTGGGCTTCCGAGAAAAAGATACAATACTAGTGTAAATTTTTTTTACATCCGCCCACTGCCACGCCTACTTTTTTATAACTTCACTAAATTATATGAAACCGAAAAATTTTGTTAAGACCAAATATTTGGGTATTTAGATTCCCTACAATTCACCCGTAGAACAGTTTTGGCCACGCCCACTTTTTGGGGGCGTTATCATCAAAAAACCTATTTTGATAAAATTTTACACGTAACATCCTCAAACGTTCGACATTATAGCTATATTTGAGTACAAAATGCAATTTGGCCAAGCCCATTTTATAGAGAGGAGGATAGGGTATCATACGATCCGTTCCAGACGGATTGTAGCTTTTCTGTATGTTTTTTATTAACTTCTGCATGACTCTCTTCGAGTTTTTTTTTCAATGTGGACATTTAATTTCTCGAGTATATCAAGGAAATAGTTTCTAAACTTATCCAACATTTTGAGTATGTTCAAATTTTGTTCATCAATGTATTTCCGTAATATTTTGTCATTTGTTTTTCATGCATACCATGAAGACATCTTTTAAATTCCTTACTCATATGGTTATCAATATACTTTTTATTGTAACATCATCAACATCGATGGGTTGTTTAATATTCTTCAAAGTTTTATGTTTCCCATCAAAGCATCCATTTAAATGTAGTTTTAAGGCCGTTTTAGTTTCGCCATTTACGGTCTCTTTTTCAGTATATTGTCCACAAATCTCACCACCAATGGGTAAACCCTGCGTTGTTCTAAGGCTACTCTCAGACTTTCGAAACAAATCTTATCGAAGACACCTTCGATGACCATTATTATTTTTAGCGCCGTGCTCTCCATATGGGATACCGCAATTCTTTTCATTGTTTTCAACAGAAATGATGTTAGAGTGACCGTTTGAAGGACTTCGCTTCGGTGTAGACCTGTTTTCGCTCTCTTAGTCTGATTTTGGAAAACTTCTTGGAAGAATTGGACTGTCGGGGCGGGCCGGTCTCCTCGCGTGAGGACGGGTTAACGTGGTGATAGCACAGGCGCTGAAAAAAAAACATTTTTTTCATAAAATTACACGAAATTTCGAAGCATGAGAAAATACATAAATAAATCATTTAAGATCGTGACTAAACGTTGAACCAAAATGAAATAAAAACATACAGAAAAGCTACAATCCGTCTGGAACGGATCGTCTGATACCCTATCCTCCTCTCTATAAAGTGGGCGTGGCCAAATTGCATTTTGTACTCAAATATAGCTATAATGTCGAACGTTTGAGGATGTTACATGTAAAATTTTATCAAAATAGGTTTTTTGATGATAACGCCCCCAAAAAGTGGGCGTGGCCAAAACTATTCTATGGGTGAATTGTAGGGAATCTAAATACCCAAATATTTGGTCTTAACAAAATTTTTCGGTTTCATATAATTTAGTGAAGTTATAAAAAAGTAGGCGTGGCAGTGGGCGGATGTAAAAAAAATTTACACTTCTACTGTACCTTTTCGTCAGAAGCCCAGATATGAAATTTCAGCGTCCTAGTTAAAAATTTAAGGCCCAAAAATGGGTTTTATGATAAAAACGCCCCCAAAAAGTGGGCGTGGCCAAAACTTTTGTATGAGTGGAATGTAGGCAATCTGAATGCCTAAATATTTGGTCTTAACAAAATTTTTCGGTTTCATATAATTTAGTGAAGATATGAAAAAGTGGGCGTGGCAGTGGGCGGATTTCAAAAATTTTTACACTTGTACTGTATCTTTTTCTCAGAAGCTCAGATATGAAATTTCATCGTCCTAGCTCAAAATTTAAGGCCCGAAAAGCGGTGACATACGGACGGACGGACGGACGGACGGTCATCGCTCAATCGATTTCGCTATTGATGCTGATCACGAATATATATACTCTATAGGGTCTATCTCAATTATTTCTCTATGTTACAAACTATGTATCAATTTTAATATACCCTTAGGATAGGGTATAAACATACAGAAAAGCTACAATCCGTCTGGAACGGATCGTATGATACCCTATCCGCCTTTCTATAAAGTGGGCGTGGCCAAATTGCATTTTGTACTTAATTATGCCTGTAACGTCGACCGTTTGAGGATGTTGCATGTAAAATTTCATCAAAATCATTTTTTTTGATGAAAACGCCCCAAAAAGTGGGCGTGGCTAAACCTTTTGTATGGGTGAATTGTAGGGAATCTAAATGCCTAAATATGTCGTTTTAACAAAATTGTTCAGTTTCATATAATTTACTGAAGTTATAATAAAGTGGGCGTGGCAGTGGGCGGATTTAAAAAAAAATTTACGCTTGTACTGTATCTTTTTCTCAGAAGCCCAGACGTAAAATTTCATCCTCCTAGCTCAAAATTACGGACAGACGGACGAACGGACGAACGGATGGACGGGCGGACGGGCGGACGGACGGACGGATTTCACTATTGATGCTGATCACGAACATACAGTGTTGGCCAAAACTAAAGCACGAAATTATCTCGATTTGGAAATTACTTAAGAAAATTCAAAAAAACGCATGATAATTTTCTAATTTTTATTTTTTTCTAATCGAATTATATTAGTCTTTAATTTACAACTAACGATGTTACTATTATTGATAACTTAATTAAAAAACAGTGAAAAAAAGCAGAGATCATCAAAAAATAAGTGGACAAAACTAAAGCACATACACCCTATATTACGAACAATTCGCCCGTATTTAGTCAATTTTACCGTTTACTTCCAATATCCTACAATTTTACCGTTGCTTTTTCTCAAGCATGATATTATCAATGGGAAACGCAATTAGTTGTGTGTCATCGGCATTGCAGATGACAAACATTAGAATTAAAATTAAAAACATACAGAAAAGCTACAATCCGTCTGGAACGGATCGTATGATACCCTATCCTCCTCTCTATAAAGTGGGCGTGGCCAAATTGCATTTTGTAAAATTTTATTAAAATAGGTTTTTTGATGATAACGCCCCCAAAAAGTGGGCGTGGCCAAAACTGTTCTATTCGTGAATTGTAGGGAATCTAAATACCCAAATATTTGGTCTTAACAAAATTTTTCGGTTTCATATAATTTAGTGAAGTTATAAAAAAGTAGGCGTGGCAGTGGGCGGATGTAAAAAAAATTTACACTTCTACTGTATCTTTTCGTCATAAGCCCAGATATGAAATTTCAGCGTCCTAGTTAATAATTTAAGGCCCAAAACTCGGCTTTGTGGTGAAAACGCCCCCAAAAAGTGGGCGTGGCCAAAACTTTTGTGTGGGTGGATTGTAGGGAATCTGAATGCCTAAATATTTGGCCTTAACAAAATTTTTCGGTTTCATATAATTTAGTGAAGTTATGAAAAAGTGGGCGAGGCAGTGGCCGGATTTCAAAAATTTTTACACTTGTACTGTATCTTTTTCTCAGAAGCCCAGATATGAAATTTCATCGTCCTAGCTCAAAATTTAAGGCCCAAAAAGCGGTGACATACGGACGGACGGACGGTCATCGCTCAATCGATTTCGCTATTGATGCTGATCACGAATATATATACTTTATAGGGTCTATCTCGATTATTTCTCTATGTTACAAACTATGTGTCAAACTTAATACACCCTTAGGATAGGGTATAAAAATAGTGTCTGACGGCGAATCAGTAATATTTATTGCCAAAAAGTTTGTCATAAGCCTTACCGTGATTTCCCGCATAATTACTCTGTTCCATGCCCAGGGAAATGTCCAAACGGTGCATAGTGGCGGTAGACCTCGAAAAACCACCAGTCTAATTAAAAAGGACCTCTTCATATCATCGAGATGCATTAAAAATTAACTAAGCTTAGAGATTTCAAGCAGGACAATCCGGCATAAAGCGGTTGATAGTGGCTTGTCATCATATCGAGTAATAAAACATACAGAAAAGCTACAATCCATCTGGAACGGATCGTATGATACCCTATCCTCCTCTCTATAAAGTGGGCATGGCCAAATTGCATATTGTACTCAAATATAGCTATAATGTCGAACGTTTGAGGATGTTACTTGTAAAATTTTATCAAAATAGGTTTTTTGATGATAACGCCCCCAAAAAGTGGGCGTGGCCAAAACTTTTGTATGGGTGGATTGTAGGGAATCTGAATGCCTAAATATTTGGTCTTAACAAAATTTTTCGGTTTCATATAATTTAGTGAAGTTATGAAAAAGTGGGCGTGGCAGTGGGCGGATTTCAAAAATTTTTACACTTCTACTGTATCTTTTTCTCAGAAGCCCAGATATGAAATTTCATCGTCCTAGTTCAAAATGTAAGGCCCAAAAAGCGGTGACATACGGACGGACGGACGGTCATCGCTCAATCGATTTCGCTATTGATGCTGATCACGAATATATATACTTTATAGGGTCTATCTCGATTATTTCTCTATGTTACAAACTATGTGTCAAACTTAATATACCCTTAGGATAGGGTATAAAAAGCCATTTATTTCTCCAAAAAATCGACGTGCAAGACTCGAGTTTGCAATGACACATGTAAACTGGACTGTGACGAAATGGAAAATGGTGCTCTTCTCTGATGAGTCCAAATTTAATTTAAAGAGATCTGACGGATTTTAGACGGTACGGAGGCCAAATGGCGAACGATTAAATCCCCGTTTCACAAGGACTACAATTAAGCACGGTGGAGGCAATATTATTGTCTGGGGATGTTTCTCCAGTCAAGGAGTCGGACCAATTCACAAGATTGATGCAATAATGAATCATTTTATGTACCGGAAGATTCTTCAAAATGTTTTGCTTCCTCATGCTGAGGAGAATATGTCGTTGCGATGGATCTTCCCACATGAAAACGATCCTAAACATACCGCTAAAATTGTAAAGGATTGGTTTAACTAAAACAATATTGCTGTTATGAAGTAGCCAGCACAATCGCCTGAGCTCAACCCCATAGAGAACCTATGGGAAATTGTAGATCAGAGAAATGATCGCTCGAAGTGCCCTAATTTAGACTCCATGCTTCAACAGACTCAAATTGCCTGGAATAACATCCCCATGCATATAATTGACAATCTTATTGATTTCATGCCTCGACGATGTGCTGCAGTAGGTAATCCAAAATACGCTACTAAATATTAGCTATACAACATGTATTTTATTTTTTATACCCTATCCTAAGGGTATATTAAGTTTGACACATAGTTTGTAACATAGAGAAATAATTGAGATAGACCCTATAAAGTATATATATTCGTGATCAGCATCAATAGCGAAAACGATTGAGCGATGACCGTCCGTCCGTCCGTCCGTCCGTCCGTATGTCACCGCTTTTTGGGCCTTAAATTTTGAGCTAGGACGATGAAATTTCATATCTGGGCTTCTGACAAAAAGATACAGTACAAGTGTAAAAATTTTTGAAATCCGCCCACTGCCACGCCCACTTTTTCATAACTTCACTAAATTATATGAAACCGAAAAATTTTGTTAAGACCAAATATTTAGGCATTCAGATTCCCTACAATCCACTCATACAAAAGTTTTGGCCACGCCCACTTTTTGGGGGCGTTTTTATCATAAAACCGATTTTTTGGGCCTTAAATTTTTAACTAGGACGCTGAAATTTCATATCTGGGCTTCTGACGAAAAGGTACAGTAGAAGTGTAAATTTTTTTTTACATCCGCCCACTGCCACGCCTACTTTTTTATAACTTCATTAAATTATATGAAACCGAAAAATGTTGTTAAGACCAAATATTTAGGTATTCAGATTCCCTACAATTCACCCATAGAACAGTTTTGGCCACGCCCACTTTTTGGGGGCGTTTTCATCAAAAAAACCGATTTTGATAAAATTTTACATGTAACATCCTCAAACGTTCGAGTTTATAGCCATATTTGAGTACGAAATGGAATTTGGCCACGCCCACTTTATAGAGAGGAGGATAGGGTATCAGACAATCCGTTCCAGACGGATTGTAGCTTTTCTGTATGTTTTTATTTATGAATTCGAAAATGTGCTTTTTTTTTTTGATGATCTCTGATTTATTTTACTATTTTTAAATTAAGTTAAGAATAATAGTAACATCGTTAGATGTAAATTGAAGACTAATATAATTCGATTAGAAAAAAATAAAAATTAGAAAATTATCATGCGTTTTTTGAATTTTCTTAAGTAATTTCCAAATCGAGATAATTTCGTGCTTTAGTTTTGGCCAACACTGTATATACTTTATAGAGTCTACCTCGATTATTTCTCTGTGTTACAAACTATGAGTGGGCGTGGCCAAAACTTTTGTATTGGTGAATCTTGAAAATTGGAAATCTAAATGCCTAATTATTGGGTCTTAATAAAAGTTATGAAAAAGTGGGCGTGGCAGTGCGCGGATTTAAAAAAAATTTACACTTGTACTGTATCTTTTTCTCAGAAGAACAAAAAGCGGTGACGGACGGTCGCTTCATCGCTCAATCGATTTCGCTATTGATGTTGATCACGAATATATATACTTTATAGGGTCTATCTCGATTATTTCTCTATGTTACGAACTATGTGTCAAACTTAATATACCCTTAGGATAGGGTGTAAACATACAGAAAAGCTAAAATCCGACTGGAACGGATCGTATGATACCCTATCCTCCTTTGTATAAATTTGGCGTGGCCAAATTGCATTTTGTACTCAAATATGGCTATAACGTCGAACGTTTGAGGATGTTACATGTAAAATTTCATCAAAATTGGTTTTTTGATAATGATAGTGAAAGCTTTGTCTGTTTTATCAAGTACTTCGAAAAGTACATTATAAGGTTGGTTTAAACTGCTTTTGTTCACTTCTTCTCTCATGAAAACGTGATGACTCGAATGTAGATCTTTTGGTACGTAAATATATTTCTGTTCTCTTAATCTTTTTGAGTTTATCCGAACATTGGCGATAGCTTGGCTGATTTCTTTTGCTGATGAGGAAGTCAATGTTTTGGTTCGACCAGTTCGCCAGGAAGACGTAAATTTTGGCCGTTTAATAACTGAACTGGTGTTATATTCAGGTCATGAATTATTGTAGAACGAATACCGGATAGGGTCCAAGGTAGGTTTGCAAACCAATTCTGTTTGTCTTCGTGTGACCTCAAGGCCTCCTTGTGTTGTCTATGGAATCTTTCAACCAACCCATTGGCTTGTGGGTGATAAGTTGTTGTTCTTATTCGTTTTATACCTAATATTTTTGACATATCTTTGAATAAAATTGATTAAAATTGGGTTCTTTGATCTGTAGTGGTCGTTTCTGGAACCCCAAATCGGGATACGCAATGATGAATGAAAACGTAAATGACGGCTTAAGCGGTTATATTTTTTAAAGGAAATGCTTCATGCCAGGACGTAAAACAATATGTAAATCCTTGTGAAGGTGGTAGTGGTCCAACTAAATTCATATATATAAGTTAACACTTTGAATACCCACATCCGTTGACATTATCTTACCACACCCGAGCATTGGAATACACGCTATTATCAAGATAGATAACACATTGAATTTCCACCCCCGAGCATTGTAATGCTTGCTGTTAAGATAATATTTTAAGAACCCAAGCTGCTGTGCCAGAACTCTACGCCCTTATTTGAAAACAAAAACAAAAACTCAAGCCAGACTCACTAAGAACTATAAAGGCAACACACCGATCAACGTCCAAATCAGTTATCACCAGTCACGCGTGATCTGAAGTCGCGTAATAATTAAATTTTATTAATAAAGTTTTTTTTGTATTTTATTGTAATCTTAGTATTTTGTATTTTTATAACCGAATAAATAAATCAATTGGGGGCTCAACCGGGATGCCTATTAACATTAAATTCTTGAAAATAATAAAGTAAAGAAGTGTTAGTGAAGTGAATTCCAAGGCCAATAGAAATCTGCCAAACTATTCTGCAAGACAGAAGAAAGCAACAAGAAAAAAAACGAGTAAAGAAAAGCAGATTCATCAGTTCCAGTCTGAACGAGTATCTCATAACTTGAAAGCCGCTTGAACAATCAAGAACGAGTAAGGTGGTCAACCATTTCATCAGTTTCTGAGAAGCACAACCTGAAAGTTAAGATAGTTTAAGATAATTAAGAAGTGCTACTTTTAAGTAAAGAAATTTAATGAAAAGATCTTAAAAACATACAGAAAAGCTACAATCCGTCTGGAACGAATCGTATCATACCCTATCCTCCTTTCTATAAAGTGGGCGTGGCCAAATTGCATTTTATACATTAATATGTGGGCGGGGCCAAAACTGTTGTATGGGTCTATCTCGATTATTTCTCTATGTTACAAACCATGTGTCAAACTTAATATACCCTTAGGATAGGGTATAAATATAAAGTGTTGCGTGTGGTGTGTTTTCACGCGCACAACTTAAATTTTTGTAAGAAGAGTGTATACCTCCACGTACGTCAGCTTATTGTCACCAATAACTCGTTTCAGGTGCATCTTAACGGATCTTACACCCGCCTCCCATAAGCCACCGAAGTGAGGTGCGGAAGGTGGTATAAATTTCCACACGATATTATCCCTTGAAAGGTGATCCGAAACCATATTATTATGCTGCTGACTACGCAGGAGATCAAACATTTCACCGAGCATATGCTTCGCACCATGAAAATTAGTGCCGTTGTCGCTCCAAATTTCTGTGGTTTTCCTCGACGAGACATGAAACAGTCGAGAGCTAACAAAAGGCGTACGACGATAAGTCACCGACCAATTCCAGGTGGCTATGTAAGCCTTGACGAACTTAGGATTTCTACTGCGACATAATCTCAATGTAGTAGGGCCTGCATAGTCCCAGCCGACCTTGCTAAATGGTCTCGAAAATCGAATTCGTTAAGTTGCCCATTGCCTGACTGGAGGTAGTAATCAGTGTTGCCACTAAAAAAATTTGAACCCGGTCAAATCTAACCGTATGACCGAATGTTTTTTTTTTTAAATTCGGTCAAAAGAATTTATTATTTAAATTCGGTCAAAAAATTCGGTTAGCCTTAAATCTAATAAAACAAAAAACAACAGTTTATAAATATGCAGCTCAGCTTTGTAGTGCAAAGCCAAAGATCATCATCTGAATCGCTTGGATAACCATTTTCATACCCGATCCTAAAAATATGTAGTATGTATTGAGTTTGACACAAATGTACATAGTTTGTACAATGGAGAAATAATCGAGATAGACTCTATAAAGCATATAGCGAAATCGATTGAGTCATATCCGTCTTTATGCCACTACTTTTTGGACATTAAATGTTGAGCCAATAGGATTCAATTTTATATCTGCACTTCTAAAAAAGAGAAACAGTGCAAGTGTAAACATTTTTGAAGTCCGCCCACTTTTCATAACTTCAATATTTTACACGAAATCGAAAAATTTTGTTAAAACCAGATTTAGACAATTATTACGTCAGTTGTGGCCACGCTCACTTTTTGGGGGCGTTATCATTAAAAAAACGATTTTGACACGTAACATCCTTAAACAATTGAAGTCGGCCATATACGACAACGCCCACGTTATAAGGGCTGTATAGGTAGAAGGATAGGGTATTATACGATTCAGCCCAGGTGGATTGTACCTTCTCTGTATGTTTATATTCAATTCCGAAAGCGTTCTTAATGTCAAAATTTAAATTAATAATTTCGTTTCCATTGGCTTTCTTACATGGTATGCTGTTACTGTCTGTGAACCTAAGGACTGGATTATAGTTTTTTAAGGAATTTGCACACTAGAATTGGTTTTGGTTCCAACCTTTGCAGTTCATGGTCGTTAAGTATGATTTAGTTTCCTTCAACTGAAAGAAATATTTCTTCGTAGGCACAATATAATTTTTCGGTCAAAAAACAAGTTTTCGGTTAAATATTTTTTTGGTTTCGGTCAAAATTAGGTTTGACCGCATGAAGATAATATTTGGGGGTGTATAGGGCTATGAGATTGGATATCGGATGTGATTTGGACAAAATGATGAGATGTTGTTCATTACAAGTCAATTCGTATTCGTATAACCGACCACCGACGCGAAGAACACCATGGGCTTAACAATATAAGTTTATTTCTTTTACATAAATTTTACCCCTTTTTGAGACACTCGACTTCAACGGAAAACAATCAACACTGAGAAGTTTTAATAACTACCAATGTTACTGATATTGAATTATCTGCGTTGATGCTCCTGCAATCGATCACTGCTGCATACGCGTCCAATGATGCATCGCAAAATGCATGTAACTCCCAGCTCTGTTTATTAGACCACATTACTCTGGCAATGCGAAGAGATTCGAGGCAGTGAAGTTCCCGATGAATTGAGCTCCAACGATAAGCGAGGTCCTCCGGGATTTGGTTGTCCCAATTCAAGTTCTCCTTCCAAAGATCTTGGAGAATGATCTTGACAGATACGGGTGCCAAAAAACCGATAGGATCAAAGATCCGCGATACTTCGGATAGAATTCGACGTTTGGTGATAGCTCTAGGCGCATCCAAACGAACTCTGAATGAAGCAATCTTTAGACGGACACCATAATAGGCCAAACACCTTGACTGCATTGGTCTCCTCAAACTCAATTGGGGAAATTTCTCGCTGATCCTCTGGTAAGGACAATAGCAAGGGCCAGCAGTTGATAGTCCATTTTCTCAAATGAAAACCAGCAGATTTCAGCAAATCCACCAGTTCCGTTCTAATGGTACTAACTTCGTTAATTCTGTCTGCTCCAGTTATAACGTCATCAACGTAGAAATCATTCAGGACAACTGATTATGCTACAGGATGAGTTTCAATGGAGTCGATAGCTATTTGTTTCAATGGACGAATAGCTAAAAATGGCGCTGACAAGGTACCGTAGGCGACCGTCAAAGCCGATAATGTTTGAGAGGTCCTTTGGAATCTTCTCGTCAAACGATCCTTCGATAGTCAGCGTTTTTTGGAGAAACCCAAATCTGTCTGTACATCTTTTTTATGTCCCCGGATATAGAATACACATGTCGACGAAATCGCAAACATATCGAAAAGATGTCAGGTTAATTGTAGGGCTAACAAGCAAGCATTTAATTAACGATTTTGATTTATTTCTTTTGGCCGATTCTTTGAATACCACTCTTATCTTTGTTATATTACTATCCGCCTTGAACACGGCATGGTGAGGTAGATAATAGCATTGCGCATTCGAACCGTCATGTGGATATATCTGTTCCATGTGGCTTAACGTTAAATACACTTGAATTGCGAGTATTGGTCTTGAAACTCATGTCAAGGAGTTCAAATATTGTTGTATTTTCACGAGACCCTACTTCTTCCACCCATGCTTGTTTTGTGTCCTGATCAACCTTTTGAAGAAAAAAGGTGCATGAGCTATGGATCGCGACTGTTCGTGTTCAACGCGTGGAGTCCTCGAAGGATCTCATCAGCTCCGTCAGCAATCTTTCGAAGTATCTGAACATTTCCCGTAGTCGTAGGCAGCGAGGGAAACGACCGAACAAACGATTGAATGATCAGGTGAGTTTTATCAAAGCGTGACTCTAACGTGTCCAAAGTTTCCACGCAGATTGACTGACGTTGAGGTTGCCGTGCTCAACGAATTAAGGGTTTGAATAAAGGAAACTTGCTGGTTTCTCGACCAGCGAAATTTGAGAATTATGTGGATTTGGCGACCTTCTTTTTGGATTTCGTTTGTAAATGTTGAATGTGTGAAAAATAATTTATTTTCATATTCCCCAAACTCAGACTCTGGGTCAACCAAATCAGGATCATCACAAAAATCACAAAGCTGTTTATTAAGGACGACGAACTCCGACCACGCTTCGTTTAATTTCGCGAACCGAAATTCAATTAAAGAGAGCGAAGTATTTTCATCTGCCGATGCGGCAAATGTCTCTGCACGTCTTAAGCTGCCCTTTGCGTGACCTCGCTTTGCTTTGATCATGATTTAATTTGAAAAATTAGATAAAACCATACAGAAAAGCTACAATCCGTCTGGAACGGATCGTATGATACCCTATCCTCCTTTCTATAAAGTGGGTGTGGCCAAATTGCATTTTGTACTCCAAATGGCTATAACGTCGAACGTTTGAGGCTGTTACATGTAAAATTTCATCAAAATCGGTTTTTTGATGAAAACGCCCCCAAAAAGTGGGCGTGGCCAAAACTTTTGTATGGATGAATTGTAGGGAATCACTTCGAATGGAATGGGAATAACTAAGCATAGTTATGAAAAAATGGGCGTAGCAGTGGGCGGATTTAAAAAATGTTTACACTTGTACTGTATCTTTGTAGATATCTTGGCTTGGCCAAGATATGAAATTTCATCGTCATAGCTCAAAATTTAAGGCCCAAAAAGCGGTGACATATGGACGGACAGACGGACGGACGGACGGATGGTAATCGCTCAATCGATTTCGCTATTGATGCTGATCACGAATATATATACTTTATAGGGTCTATCTCGATTATTTCTCTATGTTACAAACTATGTATCAAACTTAATATACCCTTAGGATAGGGTATAAAAAGATTCTCAATGCTTAACCATATCGCGCATTCCTCCTATCAATTTAATCCGACTCAGATTCAGAATCAGATATGTTTCCGCCACTTCCTCACGTCCATGTTATTATGACGTCTCAGGCAGTAGACGAAGTAGTAGCTAGGGCTCTCGCGCAGAATAACGAGAATATGACGATTTTAGAAAGGGAGCAATTGTTAAAACAAACATATGAAGATAGGATAATAGGACTAGAAAGATAATTACAATCATTAGGTCTGAAAAATACAGTAACAGACTATCAAGAACAGATCGTTGACGAAAACATAATAGATAACCAATCACTAGATTTAATTAAATCTCTTCCCGACTTCGCAGGATCACAGTCTACTTACATTAGTTGGAGGCAAGCAGCAAATATTACAATGACACGATATAAGAAGGGTAGCGATAGATATTTTTCCGCCTTAGTCGTCCTTAGAAACGAAATCCACGCTGCAAAGACACGTTAACTAACCACGGGACAGTACTTAATTTTGACGCTATCATTTCTCGTCTGGACTTCACTTACGTAGATAAGAGACCATTGCATGTAATCGAACAAGAACTGATCACAGACCTGGTTTTACCTGGTTTTACTTGGAATGCGCTCCTTCATCCCAAGTAAAACTGTTAGTATCAAACCCAAAAAGAACTTTGGTTCAATCCGACCTGTGCGATTGCCGTTCGGAAGAAGGTAGAGGCTTTTGCGTTATGGCGCCAAACACCTTCTGAGGAAAACCGTAGTCTCTATAAACGGGCTAGAAATGACTGCAACTCAATTTTAAAGCGTGCGAAATTTCTACGAGACCAAAAAGTGAGGCAAAAAATACTGCAATGTCCTAAAGGCAGTAAATCTTTTTGGTCTTTCGTTAAAAGAATTAAAGGCTCCGCCTCAACATCTATCCCAGCTCTTGTCCACAATGATCAAAGTATCACTGACTCCCAAGAGAAAGCCAATCTGCTAGCAGCTATGTTCGCTGCAAATTCCACCTTGCCAGATACTTCTCTTCCACCACCATTACTGAATCCGGTTCAATATTCACTAGGACAAATATTTTTCCGAACCCGCTCAGTAGCTCGAGTCCTCAAAGATCTTAAAAGTAACAAATCTTCAGGTCCAGATGGGATCCCTCCCCTTGTTTTGAAGAGGTGTTCTTCTTCCCTGGCTAAACCTCTACGTAAGCTCTTCCACTTGTCATATTCTACAGGCATCTTTCCGGATAGGTGGAAACTCGCGCACGTCCAGCCGATCCCTAAAAAGGGCGATAAAACCTCCCCTTCGAACTACCGACCCATTGCCTTAACATCAGTGCTCTCCAAGGTCATGGAAAGCATTGGTAACTTCCATCTCATGAGATATCTCGAAAGAAACCGTCTTCTCAATGACCGTCAGTTTCCGTCAACAACGTTCTACAGGTGACCTTATGGTGTACCTAACAGAAAAATGGAACCAAAGTATTCACCATCACGGCGAATGCCGAGTAGTTGCCCTTGATATCTCTAAAGCTTTCGATAGAGTGTGGCACAGTGCCCTCTTAAGCAAAATCCTAGCTTATGGTGTCGGCAGCATCTTCTCTTCATGGATTGCAAGTTTTTTGAGTAATCGGTCAATACAAGTTGTATTGGACGGATATACTTCTACCCCATTCTCAACCAATGCTGGTGTACCCCAGGGCTCAGTCCTCTCTCCGACCCTGTTTTTAATATTTGTTAATGACCTTCTCTCTCTTACTCGCAATCCAATCCATTCCTTTGCGGATGACAGTACTCTTGACTTCACTTATTCTTTGGCGACTCCACGGCTGAGACCCCAAGCTGTAGAGTCTCACCGGCAGCGAATGTCAACCGAGCTCAACTCCGATATTGATGCAATCATCAATTGGGGTGCTAAAAACCGAGTCGAGTTCAATTCGTCAAAAACCCAGTGCTGTCTCCTGTCTCTGAAGCGGAATATCAATGTAACCAAACTAAAAATTAATGGAGCTGATATTGAGGATTCTAACGGCTTGTCAATGCTTGGCATGCAAGTTACCCCAGACCTTCGATGGAATCATCAGATTTCCGAAGCTGCGAAAAATGGCGCTAGATGCCTCGGATTCCTCAAGAGGTGTAAACGGCCACTATTTATAAAGCGTACATTCGTCCAAAACTCGAATACAACTCACACGTTTGGGCGGGAGCTCCCGTAACATGTCTGAGTTTATTAGATCGTGTCCAGCGTCAGGCATTTAGATTGATCGGTGACCTATCAATTTGCAACCAAATTCCTTCGCTAGAACATCGTCGGAATGTTGGATGTTTATCGGTCCTGTACAGATATTTCCATCATAGCTGTTCGGACGAAATCTATAATTGTGTCCCGCCTGTCCGTCAGTTTAATCGTACTACACGAGCGGCCTTTTCCGCACACCCTTATCTTTTGAATCCTATTTTCGGTCGCACAGTCAAATTCAGAAGCACGTTCTTTAGCCATTCAACACTTATGTGGAATGACTTGCCGTCCTCAATATTTCCATCAAATTATGATTTACAAAGATTAAGCGCATCGTCACCTAACTCTCTTTCCTTTTCCTACCAACTTCTAACTTTCCTATACCTTTTCCTTTCACTCCATCACTGGGTTTATAACTTTAAAGGACTTTAGTCCTAAGTGATGGAGAACATTTAAAAAAAAAAAAAAATTAGCATTTGAAGACAAGGATCTATGTTTGTCGTAGAGTATTTCGACCGAATTAATCAGAAACACACGCTCCTAACCAATAAAACTATAATGTCTTATGGATCTGAATCTCCGGTCACAGTAGAAATGAATAACGCACATAGAAGAAACGCACTGAGAGTATTTATATCTGGCCTTAACGGTCAATTATCCCACATTCTTTTTTCACTAAACCCACAGGATTTGCCTAGCGCAATCGCAAAGGCAGAAGAATTGGAAAGCAAAAAATAGTCGGACGGGCTGTGGGGGTCACAGGTGGCGGATAGTGAACGGCCTACAGAAATGTAGGTTAGCTGCGAATACCCGATAAGCAGCCCCCGACCAAGAGCGGCAGAGAAGGAGGGCGTGGCAAAAAAGGCCAACGGAACCCATATGAACTTTCTGCGACAAGACGAGTAAGCACCGTCTTCAAGTAAGTGCTCTCTGCCTGTGAGGTAGCCACGAGGGATACAGAATGACCTAAATGGCGAGATCCAGAAGTACCCGCCACAGCGTGGGAAACAGAAGGAGTAATTGGCGAGATCCAGAGAAACCCGCCACAACGTGCAGCACCTAATAAATTAACACATGTACATATGTATATAATAATACACAAAATAAACAGATCATTAAGACTGAGCCCAGTAAGGTCTTAATTATGGTATACTGGAAAATGATTCGGAACTGATAAGTTATGAGGGCTGACGTTTGTAGTATTCTGTTACCTCGGTAGGCAGGAGTGAAATCCAGTTGAAATGGCTTTCAGGCTAATGCTACAAACGCCCCCGTCCCGTTAAAACCCTGGCAGGACTCAAAGAACGCTCAATGTTTCAGCGCCATTAAGTTGGTGGTGTAGGTACAGATGTATCATTCCTGTTTAGCACCGATCTGGCTCTGACACAAGACCCCATAAGGGCTTGTGTCAACCCTTGCATGGCCTCACTGCTTGCATAGATAACCATGGGATCCTTTGGTGACTACACATCCGAACATTGATCACGGCTCTGAGTGGGGACTCAAAGGCAATGATTACAAACAAAATTAATAAAACAACAGAAGTTAATGAGGAGGTGAATACAACCAGCGCCTTTCAGAGGAGTTCGGGCATGCAGAGGTCACCAGTTGCGCAAGCACCAACGCCCCGAAGGAGTGACGAGGTAAACGTGGCCTCCCCAAGTTGCGTGATACCGGACCCTTATCCAACCACACAACCGTCCGTCTTCCACAAACTGGGAGAGCAAATAAAAACCCTAGTGGAAATGGTGGAGGATGGTAAAAGACGCTCTATCCACCAACCGATTTCGGCTATAGAGATGCATGATGACAAGGCTAAGGAGGTTATTCGGAAGAACAACGCCTCACAGACATCTCCTTGGTTGAAGACGGTAATGGACCCGAAAAGAAGACCGGAACCCAATGTAGAAAGCCCAGGTCCAAAACGACGCCAAAAACCGCAAGCAATTGAGAGTACAAAAGTACCCCGAATCAAAGCCAATTTTCAAAACGATGGCAAAGGTGAAAAACCTGTGAGAGTCAAGCTTCAAAAAACTGGCAATGCAGTGAACGTCATGCAAGTCGAAAATGTAACATCGACAACAGCCCTTGGTCAAAGGTGACTAGGAAGAAGAAAGAGCCCAAGAAGCAAAATTACCTATCCTATGCGGAAATACTCCGAAGACTTAAGCAGATCCTAAACTCGGCAATCTCGGTGAGTCGGTGACAAAGATTCGACGGACCCAGAAAGGTGACCTGCTGTTCCAACTCAACGAGACAGGTGGGAAAATAACAAAAAAAAAACATAAAGAAAAGCTACAATCCGTCTGGAACGGATCGTCTGATACCCTATCCTCCTCTCTATAAAGTGGGCGTGGCCAAATTGCATTTTGTACTCAAATATAGCTATAATGTCGAACGTTTGAGGATGTTACATGTAAAATTTTATCAAAATCGGTTTTTTTATGAAAACGCCCCCAAAAAGTGGGCGTGACCAAAACTGTTCTATGGGTGAATTGTAGGGAATCTGTATACCTAAATATTTGGTCTTAACAAAATTTTTCGGTTTCATATAATTTAGTGAAGTTATAAAAAAGTAGGCGTGGCAGTGGGCGGATGTAAAAAAAAATTACACTTCTACTGTATCTTTTCGTCATAAGCCCAGATATGAAATTTGAGCGTCCTAGTTAATAATTTAAGGCCCAAAACTCGGTTTTGTGATAAAAACGCCCCCAAAAAGTGGGCGTGGCCAAAACTTTTGTGTGGGTGGATTGTAGGGAATCTGAATGCCTAAATATTTGGCCTTAACAAAATTTTTCGGTTTCATATAATTTAGTGAAGTTATGAAAAAGTGGGCGTGGCAGTGGGCGGATTTCAAAAATTTTTACACTTCTACTGTATCTTTTTCTCAGAAGCCCAGATATGAAATTTCATCGTCCTAGCTCAAAATTTAAGGCCCAAAAAGCGGTGACATACGGACGGACGGTCATCGCTCAATCGATTTCGCTATTGATGCTGATCACGAATATATATACTTTATAGGGTCTATCTCGATTATTTCTCTATGTTACAAACTATGTGTCAAACTTAATATACCCTTAGGATAGGGTATAAAAAGATTAAGGGTATAATCGGTGAAACCCTTGGGAATGACGTGGAAGTTCGAATGCTGACGCACCGAATGACGTTGGAAATCAAGGACATTTATGAGGTCACCACCAAGAGGGTATCTGCGATGCAATTATAGCCCAGTACCAATTGAATGGGGTTTGCGAAGCAGACGGAGGCACACAAGTCGCGACGATTGGGCTGCCGGCAGACAGCCCAAACAAAATGTTGCAATCGGGCAAAATTAAGATTGCATGGATAAATTGCCGTATTCGGGTGCGCGTAGCGCTAACGAAGTGCTTTAGGTGCCTAAAATTTGGCCACATGGCACGTAACTGCAAGAGCGAACATGATCGTTCCTAGCAGTGCAGAAGATGCGGAGAGGAAAGTCACATAGCCAAGAACTGCACAAATGACCCAATATGTTTTTGGTGCAAAATGGACAAACCAAACAACGCTGGACATGTGGCCGGTAGTGCCAAATGTCCGGAATTCAAGAAAGCTCTTACCAGTAAGTCATGATGAAGGTTGTGCAGATAAACCTTAACCATTGCGCAGCCGCGCAGGACTTGCTGGCACAAATGACGAGGGAACAAAGATTCGACATTGCCCTTATTAGCGAACCATACAAACCTCTGGATGGATGTCGCTGGATAGACGACAATTCAAAGAAGGTAGTGATATGGACCTGTGGAAACCACGCTCGGCATTATATCGGGGGTCCAGCGAACTTCTTCATCACTGCTGGGCTGCTACGCACCCCCTAGTCTAGCAGATAGGAACTACCAACAGAATGGGGTAGTAGGACTACGGACAGAAGGGTCAGAGCTCTCCTCAAGGCGTTCGCATCAATCGAGGTAAGCCTATCAAACAATGGTACAAAAAACACATTTCGCAAAGCAGGCAAAGGGTCTATCATAGACATTACCTTCATGAGCAATTCGCTCCTGCGTAAAACAAAATGGCGAGTCAGCGAGGAATATACACACAGTGACCACCAAGCGATTATATTCAACGTTGGCAAAAAGAAGTCCAGACAGTGCCCCAAATCAACAGGGCCGAAGTGGAAAGATACATCTTTCGATAAAGAGACGTTCGAGGAAATGTTGAATGCCGACTTTTTAACCAGCCACGGATCAGCGGACAACTTATCGCATCAACTGACCCAAACAATTACGACAGCATGCGATGCAGCGATGCCCAGGAGACTAGCTAGCAGAAGGGAACCTTGCTACTGGTGGAACGATGAGATCAAAACGCTCAGAGCAAAATGCCTACAGGCCCGACGCAGATCCCAGCGTTTCAGGGGAAGCCCAGAGTTCCAAGAACGTCTGGATACCTTCAGGTTGGCGAAACGCGACCTTGAAAAGGCCATTAAAGAGAGCAAAGCAAGATGCTTTAAACAACTCTGCAACGAAGCAGATCTAGACCCCTGGGGGATGGCATATAGAATGGTGATGAAGAAGCTAAGGGGCAGTAGTTCCCCACAAATATCATGCCCAACAATGTTGGGAACGATAGTAGAGCATCTATTTCCCCGTAGATCATCTACTCTGTGCACCATCATGACGGAGACCAGCATGGACCAAATCCCACCAATCACGCCGGAGGAACTGCACGAAGCATGCAAGAAGATAGGCGACAACAAAGCACCCGGACCCGACGGCATCCCAAATATAGCGATCAAAGCAGCCGTCAAAAGGAGACCTGATCTGTTTATAGCAACGATGCAAAGGTGCCTCCAGGATGGTTTCTTCCCTTAACCATGGAAACTCCAACATCTGGTGTTGCTACCCAAGGGAAACAAGCCACCTGGAGAACCTTCGGCGTATCGGCCAATATGTCTGCTAGATACAACTGGAAAGATTCTAGAACGTATCATATACGGCAGACTAATAGAGGATAGAGGAGCTTTGTCTGACCACCAGTATGGCTTTAGAAAATCGCGTTCTACCGTCGATGCCATAAAAGAGGTAGTAGATACAGCTGCTAAAGCGATACTGGGAAAAAGATGGCGAGGGGGCACAAAGAAATATTGCGCAGTTGTAACGCTCGACGTTAAAAATGCCTTTAATTCTGCGAACTGGTCCTGCATTAGGAGATCTCTGACCAGAATGGATACACCACATTACCTCGTGAAGATAATCCTTAGCTACCTCACTAATCGGAAGCTGAGGTACCAGATGGATGACGGCTTTAAATACTACAATGTTTCCGCGGGAGTCCCCCAAGGGTCTGTCCTTGGACCCCTCCTGTGGTACATAATGTTTGACGGAGTTCTTCGATTAACGCTGCCACAAGGAGTTAAGGTTTTCGGCTTTGCTGACGATATCGCTGTAGTTACCATAGCTAAGCACATCCACGAGGTAGAGTCCGCCACGGATGAAGCGATCGCCAGGATCAAAAATTGGCTAGAGGCTGCCGAGCTAGAACTAGCTGACCACAAGACGGAGGCTGTCTTAATAACCAGCCGAAAGATTGTGGAATACGCAAACTTCCGGGTTTTAGGTCTAAAGAGGCTTTAAAATACTTGGGCGTAATGCTCGACAATCGGCTTAACTTTAAAACCCACGTCGAGTAGTACAAGGCGTACCAAGGCGTCAAAGATGCAAACAACGCTTTCCGGGATGCTTCCAAACATCGGCAGACCTGGATATGCGAGGAGGATTCTGCTTTCCAGAGTGGTAAGCTCAATACTTCTGTACGCTGCTCCGCTGTGGGCGGGAGCTCTTACAACAAAAGTGACAAAAAGAAAGCTCTCGTCTGCATATAAAAACAATATGCGGTTTCCGGACAATTTCGGACGAAGCAGTCTGTGTTATAGCGGGTATAGTCCCTATCGACATTCTCGCCAACGAAATGCAAAGGGTTTACCTTAGGCGAAACACGAACCGACAAGAGACCGGCGTTACCAGGAGAGTAAAAGCTGAAAGGGCAACATCTGTAGGGCAACATTCACGAAATATTTACAAAGCGCAACAGGACAAGTGTCTACGCACTTGGCCAAGAAAACGGTCATAAACTTGGACCCAGAAGCCAAGCAGGCATTTAAGAATCTCAAAGATCACTTGATCACATAAACAGAATTAACCCAACCTGACTTTACGAAAAAGTTTGTCCTGACAACGGACGCCTCGGATGATGCCATAGGAGCAGTCCTCTCACAAGATAACAAACCAATTACATTCATTTCT
Organism: Xylota sylvarum; assembly: GCA_905220385.1. NCBI lineage: Eukaryota > Metazoa > Arthropoda > Insecta > Diptera > Syrphidae > Xylota > Xylota sylvarum. The sequence continues at coordinate 76,158,566 of LR999958.1, read as the reverse complement.
AAAACTCTTAGTAAAACCGAAAGGAATTACACCGCCAACGAAAAGGAGTTATACGCTATCGTTTTTACTCTCAAAAATCTTAGAAATTATTTATATGGTGTCACTAATTTGGCAATACACACCGACCATCAACCTATCTTCACTGATGAAAAGATGGCACGCTCTTATCGAAGAGCACGCTCCAAAAATGGTCTACAAGCCAGCAGCAACAAACGTTGTAGCTGACGCACTGTCACCCCAAAACTTACAGCACTCTGCCGAAAGTAGTGCAGAACCACAGATAGAGCTAATCAACAGACCGTTAAACCAATTTGCCCAACAGATACTCATCGAAAAGGGAACCTACACGGTTCATAAAATACATACTCCATTTCCAGTAAAAAACATACAGAAAAGCTACAATCCGTCTGGAATGGATGATATGATACCCTATCCTCCTCTCTATAAAGTGGGCGTGGACAAATTGCATATTGTACTCAAATATAACTATAATGTCGAACGTTTGAGGATGTTACATGTAAAATTTTATCAAAATCGGTTTTTTGATGATAACGCCCCCAAAAAGTGGGCGTGGCCCAAACTGTTCTATGGGTGAATTGTAGGGAATCTAAATACCCAAATATTTGGTCTTAACAAAATTTTTCGGTTTGATATAATTTAGTGAAGTTATAAAAAAGTAGGCGTGGCAGTGGGCGGATGTAAAAAAATTTTACACTTGTACTGTATCTTTTTCTTGGAAGCCCAGATATGAAATTTCATCGTCCTAGCTCAAAATTTAAGGCCCAAAAAGCGGTTACATACGGACGAACGGACGGACGGTCATCGCTCAATCGATTTCGCTATTGATGCTGATCACGAATATATATACTTTATAGGGTCTATCTCGATTATTTCTCTATGTTACAAACTATGTGTCAAACTTAATATACCCTTAGGATAGGGTATAAACATACAGAAAAGCTACAGGCCGTCTGGAACGGATCGTATGATACCCTATCCTCGCTTCTATAAAGTGCTCATGGCCAAATTGCATTTGGTACTCAAATATGGCAATAACGTCGAACGTTTGAGGATGTTACATGTGAAATTTTATCAAAATAGGTTTTTTGATGATAACAAAACTGTTGTATGGGTGAATTGTAGGGAATCTGAATACCTAAATATTTGGACTTAACAAAATTTTTCGGTTTCATATAATTTAGTGAAGTTATAAAAAAGTAGGCGTGGCAGTGGGCGGATGTAAAAAAAATTTACACTTCTACTGTATCTTTTTCTTGGAAGCCCAGATATGAAATTTCAGCGTCCTAGTTAAAAATTTAAGGCCCAATAATCGGTTTTGTGATGAAAACGCCCCCAAAAAGTGGGCGTGGCCAAAACTTTTGTATGGGTGGATTGTAGGGAATCTGAATGCCTAAATATTTGGTCTTAACAAAATTTTTCGGTTTCATATAATTTAGTGAAGTTATGAAAAAGTGGGCGGATTTAAAAAATTTTTACACTTGTACTGTATCTTTTTCTCAGAAGCCCAGATATGAAATTTCATCGTCCTAGCTCAAAATTTAAGGCCCAAAAAGCTGTGACATACGGACGGACGGACGGACGGACGGACGGTCATCGCTCAATCGATTTCACTATTGATGCTGATCACGAATATATATACTTTATAGGGTCTATCTCGATTATTTCTCTATGTTACAAACTATGTGTCAAACTTAATATACCCTTAGGATAGGGTATAAACATACAGAAAAGCTACAATCCGTCTGGAACGGATCGTCTGATACCCTATCCTCCTCTCTATAAAGTGGGCGTGGCCAAATTGCATTTTGTACTCAAACATAGCTATAATGTCGAACGTTTGAGGATGTTACATGTAAAATTTGATCAAAATAGGTTTTTTGATGATAACGCCCCCAAAAAGTGGGCGTGGCCAAAATTCTTCTATGGGTGAATTGTAGGGAATCTAAATACCCAAATATTTGGTCTTAACAAAATTTTTCGGTTTCATATAATTTAGTGAAGTTATGAAAAAGTAGGCGTGGCAGTGGGCGGATGTAAAGAAATTTTACACTTGTACTGTATCTTTTTCTTGGAAGCCCAGATATGAAATTTCACCGTCCTAGTTAATAATTGAAGGCCCAAAAATCGGTTTTGTGATGAAAACGCCCCCAAAAAGTGGGCGTGGCCAAAACTTTTGTATGGGTGTATTGTAGGGAATCTGAATGCCTAAATATTTGGTCTTAACAAAATTTTTCGGCTTCATATAATTTAGTGAAGTTATGAAAAAGTGGGCGTGGCAGTGGGCGGATTTCAAAAATTTTTACACTTGTACTGTATCTTTTTCTCAGAAGCCCAGATATGAAATTTCATCGTCCTAGCTCAAAATTTAAGGCCCAAAAAGCGGTGACATACGGACGGACGGTCATCGCTCAATCGATTTCGCTATTGATGCTGATCACGAATATATATACTTTATAGGGTCTATCTCGATTATTTCTCTATGTTACAAACTATGTGTCAAACTTAATATACCCTTAGGATAGGGTATAACTAGACAATATCGACCTCATGGAAATCATTCGGAACGAAACCACAAAGAGTAAGACATTCTCAATACTATCTATAAGTTTATTTCTTGTCATCACTCTAGCCTTCAACATAAACATACAGAAAAGCTACAATCCGTCTGGAACGGATCGTATGATACCCTATCCTCCTCTCTATAAAATGGGCGTGGCCAAATTGCATTTTGTACTCAAATATAGCTATAATGTCGAACGTTTGAGGATGTTACGTGTAAAATTTTATCAAAATAGGTTTTTCGATGATAACGCCCCAAAAAAGTGGGCGTGGCCAAAACTGTTCTATGGGTGAATTGTAGGGAATCTAAATACAATGGCAGTGGGCGGATTTCAAAAATTTTTACACTTGTACTGCATCTTTTTTTCAGAAGCTCAGATATGAAATTTCATCGTCCTAGCTCAAAATTTAAGGCCCAAAAAGCGGTGACATACGGACGGACGGACGGACGGACGGACGGACGGTCATCGCTCAATCGATTTCGCTATTGATGCTGATCACGAATATATATACTTTATAGGGTCTATCTCGATTATTTCTCTATGTTACAAACTATGTGTCAAACTTAATATACCCTTAGGATAGGGTATAAAAAGGTACAGAAGAAGATGATCACGACCTAGCAGAGAAGAATAACTAGACTAGAAGGTCGACAGAATTCAAATGCTTGTCCGAGAATATGAAGTCGCAGGGCGTACTTCTTAAAGAAATACCCACATCCGTTGACCATATCGTACCACACCCGAGCATTGGAATACACGCTATTATCAAGATAGATAACACATTGAATACCCACACATTACATTTTTTTCATTTTTATCGCATTTTTATACCCTATTCTAAGGGTATATTAAGTTTGACACATAGTTTGTAACATAAAGAAATAATCGAGATAGACCCTATAAAGTATATATATTCGTGATCAGCATCAATAGCGAAATCGATTGAGCGATGACCGTCCGTCCGTATGTCACCGCTTTTTGGGCCTTAAATTTTGAGCTAGGACGATGAAATTTCATATCTGGGCTTCCGAGAAAAAGATACAGTAGAAGTGTAAAAATTTTTTACATCCGCCCACTGCCACGCCCACTTTTGCATAACTTCACTAAATTATATGAAACCGAAAAATTTTGTTAAGACCAAATATTTAGGCATTCAGATTCCCTACAATCCACCCATACAAAAGTTTTGGCCACGCCCACTTTTTGGGGGCGTTTTCATCACAAAACCGAATTTTGGGCCTTAAATTATTAACTAGGACGCTGAAATTTCATATCTGGGCTTATGACGAAAAGACACAGTAGAAGTGTAAATTTTTTTTACATCCGCCCACTGCCACGCCTACTTTTTTATAACTTCACTAAATTATATGAAATCGAAAAATTTTGTTAAGACCAAATATTTAGGTATACAGATTCCCTACAATTCACCCATAGAACAGTTTTGGTCACGCCCACTTTTTGGAGGCGTTTTCATCAAAAAACCGATTTTCATGAAATTTTACATGCAACATCCTCAAACGTTCGACATTATAGCTATATTTGAGTACAAAATGCAATTTGGCCACGCCCACTTTATAGAGAGGAGGATAGGGTATCATACGATCCGTTCCAGACGGATTGTAGCTTTTCTGTATGTTTATTCAATTAATTAATTAATTCTTACATGCTGACAAAAAACGCTTAAAACTAGCTTAACTAACTTAACTACGTTATGTACTAATGACTTACTGGCCTATACGGGCACTCTAAGTTAAACTTAATTCTTAAAACTATGTCTCTCGACCTAACCTTACTTACTTAAGTATTTATTATCTAATTATTTAATAACTAATTTAGTAAACAAAGAAAATTAGTTTTTTGAAAAACTTTGTATCAGGACTTTTTTTTATTTTTTATAAAACTTAAAACTATCTTAAACTACCTTAAATTAAATCTTAAACTACTTAGTCTAAATACGTAATTAAAATACGTCCTTTTTATACCCTATCCTAAGGGTATATTAAGTTTGACACATAGTTTGTAACATAGAGGAATAATCGAGATAGATCCTATAAAGTATATATATTCGTGATCAGCATCAATAGCGAAATCGATTGAGCGATGACCGTCCGGCCGTATGTCACCGCTTTTTGGGCCTTATATTTTGAGCTAGGACGATGAAATTTCATATCTGGGCTTCCGAGAAAAAGATACAGTACAAGTGTAAACATTTTTGAAATCCGCCCACTGCCACGCCCACTTTTTCATAACTTCACTAAATTATATGAAACCAAAAAATTTGTTAAGACCAACTATTTAGGCATTCAGATTCCCTATAATCCACCCATACAAAAGTTTTGGCCACGCCCACTTTTTGGGGGCATTTTCATCACAAAACCGATTTTTGGGCCTTAAATTTTTAACTAGGACGCACAAATTTCAGATCTGGGCTTCCAAGAAAAAGATATAGTACAAGTGTAAAATTTTTTTACATCCGCCCACTGCCACGCCTACTTTTTTATAACTTCACTAAATTATATGAAACCGAAAAATTTTGTTAAGACCAAATATTTGGGTATTTAGATTCCCTACAATTCACCCATACAACAGTTTTGGCCACGCCCCCTTTTTGGGGCGTTATCATCAAAAAACCTATTTTGATAAAATTTTACATGTAACATCCTCAAACGTCCGACATTATAGTTATATTTGAGTACAAAATGCAATTTGGCCACGCCCACTTTATAGAGAGGAGGATAGGGTATGATACGATCCGTTCCAGACGGATTGTAGCTTTTCTGTATGTTTATACCCTATCCTAAGGGTATATTAAGTTTGACACATAGTTTGTAACATAGAGAAATAATCGAGATAGATCCTATAAAGTATATATATTCGTGATCAGCATCAATAGCGAAATCGATTGAGCGATGACCGTCCGTCCGTCCGTATGTCACCGCTTTTTGGGCCTTACATTTTGAGCTAGGACGATGAAATTTCATATCTGGGCTTCTGAGGAAAAGATACAGTACAAGTGTAAACATTTTTGAAATCCGCCCACTGCCACGCCCACTTTTTCACAACTTCACTAAATTATATGAAACCGAAAAATGTTGTTAAGACCAAATATTTAGGCATTCCGATTCCCTACAATCCACCCATACAAAAGTTTTGGCCACGCCCACTTTTTGGGGGCGTTTTTATCACAAAACCCATTTTTGGGCCTTAAATTTTTAACTAGGACGCTGAAATTTCATATCTTCCAAGAAAAATATTCAATGCAAGTGTAAAATTTTTTTACATCCGCCCACTGCCACGCCTACTTTTTTATAACTTCACAAAATTGTATGAAACCGAAAAATTTTGTTAAGACCAAATATTTGGGTATTCAGATTCCCTACAATTCACCCATAGAACAGGTTTGGCCACGCCCACTTTTTGGGGGCATTTTCATCGAAAAACCGATTTTCATAAAATTTTACATGGAACATCCTCAACCGTTCGACATTATAGCTATATTTGAGTACAAAATGCAATTTGGCCACGCCCAGAGAGAGGAGGATAGGGTATCATACGATCCGTTCCAGACGGATTGTAGCTTTTCTGTATGTTTTTTTTCAAGTGCTCTGCTTATATCTTAACCTAACTTACATTTAAAGACAGCAACAAAAGACAACACTAAAAACATGGACTACGTAAGCCGGCCAGGCTAAATATATAAATAAATAAATAAATAGATATACAAGGGCTAGCCAGGATTGAAAGGGATCGACGAGGGAGTTCCCTCCCACCACCAGAATTTCTGATGATGTTTTTCTATGTCGTTAACATCGCGCCCCGACACCGACCTACTGAATCGGAGACGCTCTTCATTGCTCTGTGCTACGCCTCGCTCGTAGTTGAGTCGCCTATCAACAACTTTTCTGGCGACGTGGAAGATAAGCGGAAACCCCGCTCTGTGCTGGATCAGACTTTGTCTGTCGAAATAGAGGAATGCCTCTGGGGGTACAAAGCCGTTAAGGCGCACCCTCTCATGATACATATCATCGAGGTAGTAAAACCCAAAGATCAGGTTATTGGTCGAGTTCATTGCTCTAGCAATATGACCTCGAATCAACTTCACCAGGAAATTGTCTACTCTGATCAGATTCGCTTTGTTATAAAGGACCTCATTGGAATAGAATTTTTTGTACTCAGACTCTGGTGTTCTGTACAAGTGAAGGCAAGCCGGGAAACAAGCCCTCTCAAACACCCGAATCTTCTCCATTAAGCTTGCTCTAACGTTAAACCACACCGGACATCCATAGGTAAGCATTGGCCTTATAAGGGCCGTGTAGCAAATGACCTTCACCCTTGCATCGAGTTGGCTGCTATAAAACAGTCTCTTTGTAAGGGCAAAAGCAACTTTAGCTCTGGCCAAAGCAGCATCTATATGTTTGTTAAAATTTAGATAATGATCTAGCCAGATCCCAAGGTATCTTACTACAATTCTGCTCGCCAATTGTTGTCCGTGCAGTTCCACGATGGAGAACTTTCGCCAATTCTTTCTGGTATCCCTCAGATAACGGCGTTCTGAACAAGTTTCCGACTTCTGAAAGTTGATCTTCAACTTCCAGTCACAGCAATATCGCTGGATCGTCTCGAAGTCACTTTGCAAGAGTATTGCAATGACCTCGATCTTTGGACCTGACCTGTATGCAATCAAGTCGTCTGCGTACGCAATTGCATGGTGAATAGAACCTATGAGATCGCTAGTGTTAATGTTAAAAAGGATAGGCGAATTAACTGCACCCTGTTGCAGACCATTTTTAATTTGAAATACACCAGGAGAAGTCACACTGCCATTTTTCACAACAAACTGTCTACTGGTGCGCATGTTATAAAGAATGTACAGCAGTGGTTTACTTATACCCCGCCTACTCAACTTGTAAAAAAGTCCATCTAACCATACGGTATCGAAGGCCTTCTCCAAGTCAACTAGGCAGGCACCCGTGCATTGTGTCTTGCTTTTATTCCATTGGACATCGGAAACCAGTTTAGACGCGGCATGTAGGGTATCATGCCCCGCCTTGAAACCGAATTGGTTTTCCGGGATTATACTTCTGTCCTCAACTTATTCAGGGCTCTATGGATCACTTTTTCGAATACCTTGCTGATGTTCGGAAGGAGACTTATCAACCGAATATTTGCCAGATTGGATGTATCTTTTCCCCTTTTGAGAATGGGATGCACCACTGCGGTTTTCCAATGCGCCGAATAATGTGCATTATTCAACGCATTATTAAACAGGGTGGTGTATATGTCCACCGCTTCTAAAGGGAGATATCGGAGCACAATGTTCGGAATTCCGTCGATACCCACGGATTTCTTACTTCTTAATGAGACGAAGATCGTTTGGAGATCTACCTTCGATTTGAACGGGGGATGAACCCTGTCATCGGCGATGGCATTATTTGCCATGTTACCTTCATTGAACACGGTGAAACCAGTGTTCTCAGATCGCCAGTCTTGCATATCACTTCGAAGGTAGAAGTTGTGCACAAGGACGCGATTATCTAGGTCATGGTTCCAGTGAATGCTTTCATTCACCTTGTACACTTCCTGGAAAGCCGCTCCTTTAGCCTCAACCTTCTCCTGCGGATCTTCTATCACAAAGAAGTCGTCATCCTCGACAGCGTTATCTGGATCTATTCCAGCTGTTCTGAGTATTTGGTCGTAGTTCGTCGTTCGGGGTATCTTAAGACACGGAAGGTCATTGAAGTTATTCCTCCGAAAAATCTTATTATATTGATTTACAGGAACATACTGGGATTATTGGCTCTTACTCTATCTTCCCGTACCCAGTACGCATTCATCATCAATCTGTAATTTTCTTTGATCTATTTATGGAGGTTTTTGATCAACGACTTCAGTGTCCTAATCTCCGAGTTTTGTCTGTCAGTAAACTGTCTGTACAAGGTTTTTAATCTTGACAACAGTCTACTTTTCTGTTGGTGTAGTGCGTCGATAGTCGCGTTGCGGAATATATCTACATTGTCAGTATGTTGATACTGGGTAGAGCGAGATCGAGGAGAGTGCTCTAGTCAGTACTCGGGAGAAGCGTGTCCAGCGCGTCCTACTGTAATTGTAGGAATGCGTTTGGACAAACTCTTCCAATTCCGCAATTTCGTCGGGAATCGTTATTTCGGCACTAAGTCCGCAAAGGTCGCTGTCGTACACAAAAGTGTGCAGACAGTTAATCGTTTGTCGTTCCGTGTCGGTTAGTTGTAGCCGTACGTCGAGCATCATGAGGTTCAGATAAGAGGCGCCTCTGGGAAACGACGGACTATCCGATGCTTTCACATCAAGTCTAAACTCGACATTGTGCTGACCCCACCAATTGAGTAGTAGGTTCCCTCTAGGATTTGGCGTGTTATTTCCCCAATCCCTATGCTTCGCGTTTAAATCTCCGGCCATGAGATAATAGTTCTCCTCCGCCTCCAGCCTTAGGCATTGGAAAAGTGTCTCGAGCTCTGAAATAAATAAAGAAGATTGAGTAGCCTCAGGCGCATAGACCGCGACCACGTACATCTTCTTTCAACTACGGAGAGGGATGCACACGATACACGCTTCCAGCACCTGGAACCTTCGCACTTCACCACTGTACACTGTTTTATATTGCAGCTCTTTATAAATAAAGATCGTGACACCACCTCCTTGAATGGAGTTGGGTCGGTCTCTTCTTACTATATCATATCTATTGTTCCTTAATTTATGTCTCTGAGTTAGGTTAGTTTCGCTAATCAAAAGCAAATTAGGATTTTCGTCACCTAACTTAAAAAGTGAGTTTCTACGTTCTATCCTTTTCAGTGAATTCTCCTTCACCGCAAGGATCTTAAGGGGAATCTCCGCCGTGGTACCCATTACGACTGAAGATGCGTTAGGCAAGGCAGAAGCGCGTAGATCTGATCCACCCGCGTCGCCTGTTCTTGTATTTGACGTTGAAGCTGGCCCATCTGCCCTTGAATTGAGAGCAAGATAGCCATCAAGTCAGCTTGCGCCTCAGCTGCTTTAGACACTGACGCCTTTGGAGCAGCCTTTGGCTGTTGTTTTTGCGTCTTTCCCTGGCCGGCCGCCATTTGGGTGTACGTCAATTGGTGTGTGACGACTTGATGTGATAGAGCGGGACCAGGTGAATGCTTCACCACGATCTTCTGCTGACGAGCCATGTTCAATTTCCTAATAACTTGGAACTCAGGGCAACCCCGATAATTAGCGGTGTGCCCCGTGTTCCTGCATAGTGCACACGAAAGTTGCTCCCTATCTGAAGCCCCATCCTTACCTAGCGGATATTCTTTTGTCTTGTGGTCCTTTCCGCACTTCACGCATCGAGGCTGCATATCGCAGTTCGCATTAGAGAATGCTCTCGCTCGGTCTTAATTTTTCCCACCTTACAACCTAGTAGTCGAGGACTTTAATGCCTCTTAGACTATCCAGTTTGCTGCTGCTGAACCAGGAAGAACGGAAGTTTCGGGTTCTCCCTTTTGGCCTTAGCTGTAATGAATGGCTTAACTCCTACGAATTCGAGCCCGTCGCACTTTGTTTTTCTAAGCAATTTGAGGATCTCCTTCGGTTCAGAAGACGGTTCCAACCCCTTCAGCAGCATAGTAAGCAGCTTTTCCCCTTTCGGGGTGAAGGAGAAGAACTCCGTCGTCGAGTCCCTCAATAGATATTTAATTACATGGTAATGCTCTACAGTATCGCATTGTATGGCATGCCTATCAGAATTAAATCTCTTAACAGTAAAACTATTGCCTATGGCCGACTTACATAGTTCAATGGTGTCCTTTAATTCCATTTTGAAGGTTTTAATTGGCGGCACCCTTTCTTTTGTTGTCTTTTGTTGCTGTTGTTGCTGCTGCTGGATCTGCTGCTGTTTCTGCTGCTGCTGTTGTTGCTGGTGCGGTTTCGGCTGCTGTTGCTGTTGTTTCTGCTGTGGCTGTTGTTGCTCCTGCAGTTTCTGCTGCTGCTGTTTCTGTTGTGGCTGCTGCATTTTCTGCAGCTCTTGCTTTGCCTGCTGCTGCGGTTGTTGCAGCTGTTTTTGTTGTTGCTGCATCTGTTGCTCTTCCTGTTGTTGTCGTTGTTGCTGTATTTGCTGCTGACGCTGGAGCTCTTCCTGCCGTTTGCTTGGCCTTGATTTGGATGACTTTCGCCTGTAGCAATTGGATGCTGCTGCTTAAGCTCTCCAAAGTTTCTTCCTCGTCATCTGACTCCGAGGACGCTAGTTTGGCGAAGGTGTAATTTTCACCCAAGTATCGCCCCTCTCCACCGTCGGAGACGTCTGGATACTCGCCAGTTGATTCATCTTGCTGCATGTTGTTTGATGACGCAGGCGCCTCCACTCCTGCTTCACCCGGCAGCTTTTCGGATGATGCTGAAAGAGTGGGGCGCTTAACCAAAATAGGTGTTGGTCTCAACCTCCTCCTTCTCACAGTTCCTTCTGTGACCACTGCCCCTGTGTGGTGGCCTGATGTAGACGCCGTACTTGCGTCGAATGTTATTTGTTTGTCCGCATCTCCCGCTACTGGGATTGCGAACCGTTGCGTTGGATTTTATCCATGGCGTGGTGTAGTTTACCACTTTTGTTCAATATAATTTTCCACTTATTTAAATGAATAAATAAAAACAGTCTTAATAAATTTTCCCGGATTTGAACCGGGGTCGGTTCGGCTGACGATCTGCAACCACTACTGTTGCGCCAAACTGGCTCTTAGAATACCGCGAACTTTTTCACTAACTTAACACTTGCACTGTATTAATGAGAGAAGCCGAAACACGTCTTTCCTCAACAAAGGTCTGTGAACGACTGTTGAATACCCACACCCGAGCATTGGAATGCACGCCATTAAGATAATTTTTTAAGAACCCAAGGCGCGGTGCCAGAACCCTATGCCCTTATTTGGAAACAAAAACAGAAACCCAAGCCAGACTCGATAAGGACTATAAAGGCAACACACCGATCAACGTCCAAGTCAGCTATCACCAGTCACGCGTGATCTAAATCGCGTAATAATTAAATTTTATCAATAAAAATTTTTTTTGTATTTTTTTGTAGTCTTAGTATTGTAAACGTTAAATAAATTTAATAAAGAAAAACTATATTTAAGGGACAGCATCGCTTCATCTTCTTAACAGAAGGCATCGTTTCATCTTCTTAACAGAAGTCATCGTTTCCCCTTCAATACTGAAGGAATATTTTTGTCTTCTTAACACTTTTCTGCTTTTTTTTAATTAAGACAATTGTAATTCTAAAAGCATTTATTTATAATGAAACTTACCCCAAATATTACGTTATGTAATTATCAGCTTCCTGTAAGCAGAAGTTTAGAGTGAAGTTCAAGTTCTTACCTTCAAAGACGAGCACCTCGAATTTATTATTTCTAAATTTTTGAAGCCATTGATAAACCATTATATAATTTTAATTCATTTTATTACGCACTTAATTATTAAATATGTATGTTAAAAGCAAAAAATAAAAAAAAAGATTACATATATCAATACTATATTATTTACTTCAAGCAGGCTTTGCAAGAAAGTTCAAGTTTTATGACATTTAGATTATTTATCATTTTCATGTAACTTCAAACCAAGCGAAGCTTATTATCAATCATAGTTCAGAAGAATACAAGGAATTATTGCAAAAACAAAAAAATCGATTTATCATGCGAGGTGATTTCAACGCGAAGCATACTCACTGGGGATCCAGATTAATAACAACAAAGAGTCGTGAATTGCTCAAGGCTGCACAGGAAACAGGTTGTGAGTTTGTGTCAACTGGAAAACCAACCTATTGGCCCACGGATATGAAAAAAACACTTGACCTTATCGATTTCTTTGTAACTAAACAAATATCTAGGAGCCTACTACAAATAGAAGACGGAATAGATCTGAGCTCCGACCACTCTCCAATCTATATGACTTTCAGTGAAAATGTAAATATACAAATCGACAACATCTATCTCACTCATAAAAATACAGATTGGAATTGTTTTACTGCTTGAACACGAATTAAATCCTCATACAGAGTTGCTAAACAAAGATCAGCTTGAAGAAGAAGTACTCGTCTTCACTCAACAAATACAAAGAGCAGCTTGGAAAAGTACTCCTCTAACTAAAAAAAAAGAAATTGGTATTAGGTATCCAAAACAAATTTTAGACTTAGTATCTCAAAAAAGAAAGATCCGAAAGAAATGGCAACAAACACGGTATCCACTGTATAAATCGCAACTCAACCAGCTCAGTGAATTATTACGAAACCAAATTAGAGAGCTGAAAAACCGAAGGATTAGCCAGTATCTAAGCGGACTCACCGCAGATAAAACGACTGACTATTCATTGTGGAAATCAGCAAAGTACCTTAAACGACCTATACAGCATAATCCACCTCTTAAAACAGCTAATAGTACATGGGCTAAGAACAATTTGCAAAAGGCAGAGTTATTTGCTGAGCACATGGCAAAAGTATTTCAGCTCAATGAAATCCCAAATGATGAAATTTGCCTAAGAGAAATACAACGGAGTGTTGAAATCCCACCAGTCACACAAAATGAAATAGAAATTATTATTCGGAAAGAGCTACAACAGAAAAAATCCCCTGGTTATGATTTGATTACTGTGGAGTTGATGCAACAGTTGCCTCAAGGAGCCATGGGTAAGCTAACAGCAATAATGAACGCCTGTTTGAGACTCAAGCATGTTCCATGCTATTGGAAAGTCGCTGAAATAATCATGATTCCAAAGCCAGGAAAGGATCCTCATGAAGTGTCTTCTTATAGACCCATATCTTTGCTACCCATTATGTCGAAAGTATTTGAAAAGATTCTCATCAAGAGGCTAGGCCCGATTATTGAAAGCGAAAACATGATACCAACTCATCAGTTTGGTTTCAGAGAAAAGCACTCAACCATTGAACAGGTTCATAGAATAACCGACGTTATTGAAAGAGCTTTGGAAGATAAAATGGTATGCTCAGCCATATTTTTAGACGTTGCTCAAGCATTTGATAAGGTATGGAATTCAGGATTGTTATACAAACTCAGATTACTTTTCCCAAAAGAATATTCGAAAATACTGGAGTCTTACCTCTCGAAAAGATACTTTCGTATCAAACAAAAAGATGCTTATTCCCGCCTTAAAGAAATCAAAGCTGGAGTGCCACAAGGAAGTATATTAGGTCCAATATTATATCTACTCTTTACGAGGGACCTACCAATCCCTTCAGGTAGTACTATAGCCAACGGCTCCCAATTACCATCTCTGAAATACAAATTCCTTACTGCAATACAGCAAAATATCTAGGAATGAACCTAGATGCCAAACTTAAATGGAAAGAGCACGTGAAAAAGAAAATAGAAGAATTGAACATTAAATTGAGAAAAATGTATTGGCTTATTGGCAGAAGATCACCCTTATCTATACATAACAAACTGCTATTGTATAAACAAATATTAAAACCAGTATGGACATACGGAATTCAGTTATGGGGATGTACGACCCAAAATAATATTGAAATGATTCAACGTTTTCAAAATAAAGTATTGAGAGGCATAGTAAATGCACCATGGTATATTAGGAACGTAGACCTTCATCGCGATCTTAAACTGAAGACTGTAGCAGAAACTATTGCAGACTACGCAGGAGTCCATGACCAAAGGCTGAGACGGCACATAAACCCAGAAGCAGTGAAGCTCACCGATACGAACGGACTTAATAGAAGACTGAAACGCATCAAACCACATGAATTAATAACTGCCAACTAAAACAAAGACTATATGTTTTGTTATTTTGTATATATTGTAATATTATGTTTTATTTATGTATATATATATTGTAATATTTATGTATATATCAAATATGAACTGCTCGTTAGTGTAAACTAGTTGCAGTGTTAAGAAATGTAAACATTTTTATAAAGTTTCAATAAAAAAAAAAAATGTAACTTTGTAATTTCGTCAGTAAGCGTTGTAGAGCTAGTCATTTTTATTTAAATAGAATAAAAGTATTTTATGTGATTTAATAATTTAAATTTACATCCGTTTTGATTTAATTTGATTCATCTTCCAGTATCTCTTCTTAAATGGACAGGTTGAAATCTTGAAACTTTCCCCAATGTTTGATCTGATTAGCGGAATGGATGGATTCGTATCGTCTCGAAGTCACGACTGGTGTTGCTGTGTCACCTATGACATACTGGTCATTTGGGAGAATGCTTTTGATTTCATATGAACCCTTAAACCTTGGAAGTAACTTTCGCGATTGCCCCGTTGCGGGATGCTCTGCCTTGATTAATACTAGATCTTCAACTGAAACGTTTCTGGATTAAGCTGGAAATTGTTGAATTTGTCGGCTTGAATATTTTGCGGCTTGAATATGCTGCATTCGCTGCGATGCCTTTTCACTAATCTGGGAAAGAGGAATATTTTCCTCGTCGTCTGATTCATCTACCAGTAGCGGTACAATTGAGGTGTACAATTCGTAGTTCGGTGCTTTAATGAATTTAGACCCCATTGTATTGCTGACAAATGGTCCTGCCAATCCCTGCCGTCTTCTCTTGCTGTCATAGTCGTGATTGCAGTACCTACCGTCCGAAAATACATCCCTATTTGTCCATTAGCGCGTGGTGGCGAATCTCGTTCTCTTCACAAAAGCTTTTGAAGGATTTCGAAGTAAACGCAGTACCTCGGTCACTGATTATCTGCGTCGGGGTTCCATACTATTGTGTTATTTCTTCCAACAGCATTAGACGATGTATTTTTTATGGCGCGTAGAATTAAAAATTTTGTGAAGCCATCAATTATTCCCAAAATATAAATGCTTCCTTTTGTGCTCTTTGGTAGGGGTCCTAAATGATCCATGTGAATGGTATGAAATGGAAGCGGATGTTTCTTAATGGGGAGGATTTGATATCGTGTCTCGTTGTTTGACCTCTTATTATATAAACATGGGATGCAACTATTGAGATATTTTAAAACAGTTTGACGCATTCAGGGGAACCAGTACAACTTCTGTATTTCCTCCATTGTTCTTTCGAGCCCATAATGGCCGATATCATCAAGCGATGACTTTATTATTCGCCAACGTACTCCTTGTGGGACAACAAGGCGAGGGTCTGAAGTATTTTTGAAGACGCGTCCGGATTTCAATAAATAATTTTGATTGAGGTCATTTTTTTTATTTTTTTTTTTATATTTTTCTTAGTCTTTCCATTAGATGTGGTAAGGACTTCACGAATTTCTCGTAAATAATTATCTTGTAGCTGCATAGCAGCGACCCAGTCATCCTCCTGCATGCCAATTATGTTCATAGCTAGACCAATTTCTTCTACCTCTAAAGAACTTCCTGTAGAATTTCGGCTAAGCGCATCCGCGTGCGCCATTTGAGATGCAGGTCTGTGTTCAAGTTTGAAGTCAAAGTCTTGTATTTTCAGCCACCACCTAGCTATTCTTGGCACTAGATCTCTTTTGTTTTGAGTTAACTTAAGAGAGTTGCAGTCTGTAAATATTGTAAATTTCTTACCCAACAAGTAATATCTGAATCTTGTAGGCTTTCCACAACTGCCAGGGCTTCTAATTCGTAGCTATGGTACTTCTTTTCCAAATCGGTTGTAGTTCTACTGAAGAAGGAAACAGCTTTCTTCGCACCTTTTTCTTCCACTTGAATAAAAACGCCAGCAAGACCTGCAGAGCAAACGTCGGTGTGGAGCTCATGATCTCTTGAGGGATTGTATAGTGTTAAAACTGGTGATGTGGATAATTTTTTTTTTAACTGGTCGAATGCTGACTGTTCAACTAGAATCCAATAAAAGCTTACATTATTCTTTAATAATGTATTGAAGGCGCAGCTATTGTAGCGTAGTTATAGACAAAACGTCGAAAGTAACCTGATAGACCTAGGAATTGCTTCACGTGCTTAGCTTCGCGGGGGATTGGAAATGACGTTACTGCTTCAACTTTACAATTCCCTGGGCTAACACCCTCGGCACTGATTTCGTGTCCTAAATAAGTGACTGAGTTTGAGAAAAATTTACACTTGCTAGATTAAGTGTTAGATTAGCCTCTCTTAATAGTTTTAATAGATCCTGGAAAATCCTTAATATGGTATGTGTCCTCTCCAAATATGACTATATCATCCATATACACGGATACGTTACGGTGGGATAGTTTGCGTGTTATTGCATGCATTAAACGAAGAAAGATGACTGGTCTGTTGGTTAATCCAAAGGGAACTCTTTTGTATTGATATTGACCTTGTGGAGTTACGAATGCTGTTAAATGCCTCGAATTCTCACTCACAGGAATTTGATGGTAACCGCTTAACAAGTCTAATATGATGAAAACACGTGCGTTGACCATGGAATTAATTAATTCCTCGATATTGGGCGTTGGGAAGTATTCTCGTACGGTTATCGAGTTAAGTTGTCTGTAGTCAACGACCATCCTGTATGTTCCATTTTTCTTTTTAACTAATAATGCGGGACTAGCGTATTCCGCATAAGACTCTTCAATGATGTCATATTGTAGCAGTTCTTCGACTATGGAATTTAGATGTTCTACCATATTGTAAGCTACTCGATATGGCTTATAGAGAATTATTTTATTTTCCTTAAGGGTGATTGTCATTGTAACTACATTGGTTTTACCTAGTTCTCTAAGGCTGAGACCCACACAATCTCTATACTTGTTTAAGATGCTGATTAAATCTGCTTTGTCGGATTCTGTGTATGAAAAGTTGCCTAATTGGATGTCATTTAATGGATTATGGAGAATTGCAATTTGTGTATCCGGGAGTATTGTTGGCATTTGTAGTCAGAGGTTTGAAGTAGTTGCTTCCTCATCTGTATTTTTGATTAGTAGACTTCCATATATTTTTATTAAACATACTTTAGGAGAATCAAGAAAGTTTCGACCAACGATTATAGAGACATCTTGAGCAGAATTGTCGACTACTAGTATTTCTATTGGCATAGTGACTTCACCTGCACATATGGTGTTTATCATTTTTCCTACTGCTTGAGCTGAGCCCTGCCCAAATCCGTTCAACTTAGTTTGACATGGTTGCATTTCCCAGTCATTTTTAACTACGTCTGCCATAGTGAGCGTTGTACAATCGCTTCCTAGGTCTAAAAATGTTTAATGGGCCTGCTATCCACCATAATGATTTTCAGAAGGCCATTATCATCCCCTGAATTGAGTACCCGACGCATTTCTCTAGGGGCTTCATCCGGATGATTGTACTTCCTTAAAGGAGTTCGTCGACGTTCGACCTTACAATCATTAGCAATGTGTTCTAGTTTGTTACAATTGTAACACTTTATGTTAGACATATTGTAATTTGGGAGAAGTTTGTCTTGGAGTGTGGGGGGTAGTTGATTTCAAAATTGAACGAGTAAGAGTAGTCTGCCTGCGCTCGAATTTATCTCGGACTTCTTGTTGATTTTCAACCGTTTCGTATGTTTTAATTTTTATTAAAAGATCTGTCACGTTAGTACAATTACACCCGGTAAGATAATTGCGAATTTAATGACGGTGTCGTTACCAAAATTAACTTTTTTGCCTGTGTTCAGTATATCGTAAACGTAGTTTTCATAGCTTTCGCTTGACTTTTTTCGACGCACCTTTAACTGAGATATTATTTCGGACTCATCTATAAAGCTTGGGAAATCTGACACTAGTCTTGATTTCAATTCTTCCCATCCATTTAATTTAAATTGATTTGCAGAAAACCACTTACGTGCTCCTTCTTCAAGGCGAAGAGATGCGTAGAGAAATGTTGAGCGATCGTCCCAATTGTAAAGATGTCTGGATTCAACCCACTGCGATGCACTTAAGCCAGATGTTGATGATGGGTTAAAAGGAGGCACGATGTTTTTTACTTCTTCTGTAGCTAACCGTATTGGATGTTGGGGTAAAGCTGCTGATGTAACGGACTCTTCGACGGTGTTACTTTGAGAGCGCCTGTTAATTGTGACTTCTCTACACAAATTCTCATTTTGTTCCTTCAAAGCCGCAATTTTCTTCCTTAATTCATTAACTTGTTTTGCAGTTATTTCTGCGTCTGCACTTCTTTTTTCCATTGCGAGTATTAATATTATTTTTTTATCGACTTAGAGATTGATATTGACCCAACTTTGTGTTCAGTGCCTAAAGTCCAAAATCACTAGACATACTAAGTCCAAACACGGAAAGTTCCCAATTCCTGAAGTTAGATTTGCACATATAAATTAATTTATTTATTCGGTTTTAAAAATACAAAATACTGTAAACCAAGAAATGATAGGACACCAAAAATACAAAATTATCTACTCTATTCTGTAGAGCTAGTACCTTAGTAATGCTAGTACCCTGAAGATGGTAGCTCGGGCATATGAGTGGTGAGTTTGAGATTGTTAAGTTCAATATCGGCACGCAACAACGAAGACATATGTCCGAGTTCACCGTTAAATATAGTTTAATTTTACAAATATGTCATTAAAGACCAGAGTAATGCCAATTACTAATTTAAGAGCACGAGCAATACTAAAAAGGATTAGATTTGGTATCAAGAATACTAAAATTATGCGTTAAATGGTAATTGAATTTAGCTGAAACTGTATAAGCGTTATTCGATTTTCATGAATTTTAAAAAGTCCTTAATCTTCATTATTATATACTGAAATACTTTACAGTAAAAATGTGTTTTTCATTAATGTTTCATTGAAAAAATTAATTACTACATATTTCGTTATACAAAGTTATTGTTTGATGAAAATAATATTCTATTATAGTTTTAAAAAGAATTGTTATGCAATCCAGTTTCCATTCAGGAGGGAAAAAGTAACCGACAAAGAGGTATTAACTTCAGTGCATTGGTATCACCGGTTTATCCAAACAAAAAATAAATAAAATGCGCAAATCACAGTGTCAGCATCTAGAGGCACTCTACAAGGTGGTGCATTATCACCCCTTCTCTGGGTCCTCGTGATGAACGCACTCTTCAAGGTGGTGTATTGTCACTCCATCTCTGGGTCCTCGTGATAAACGAAGTCCTAGTTAAGCTAAAATTTAGTGGAGTTAAAGGAGTAGCATATGCAGACGACTTAACACTTCTAGCGACAGTAAAAATTTTGTCCACTCTTGGTGATCAAATAGAAAATGCTTTATCCATGGTTAATACCTGGACCAAGAACTGCGGACTTATCGTCAATCCACAGAAGACAAAATTGATTCTTTATACCCTATCCTAAGGGTATATTAAGTTTGACACATAGTTTGTAACATAGAGAAATAATCGAGATAGACCGTATAAAGTATATATATTCGTGATCAGCATCAATAGCGAAATCGATTGAGCGATGACCGTCCGTCCGTCCGTCCGTATGTCACCGCTTTTTGGACCTTAAATTTTGAGCTAGGACGATGAAATTTCATATCTGGGCTTCTGAGAAAAAGATACAGTACAAGTGTAAAAATTTTTGAAATCCGCCCACTGCCACGCTCACTTTTTCATAACTTCACTAAATTATATGAAACCGAAAAATTTTGTTAAGACCAAATATTTAGGCATTCAGATTCCCTACAATCCACCCATACAAAAGTTTTGGCCACGCCCACTTTTTGGGGGCGTTTTCATCACAAAACCGATTTTTGGGCCTTAAATTTTTAACTAGGACGCTGAAATTTCATATCTTGGCTTCTGACGAAAAGATACAGTACAAGTGTAAACATTTTTTAAATCCGCCCACTGCCACGCCTACTTTTTTATAACTTCACTAAATTATATGAAACCGAAAAATTTTGTTAAGACCAAATATTTAGGTATACAGAGTCCCTACAATTCACCCATAGAACAGTTTTGGTCACGACCACTTTTTGGGGGCGTTTTCATCCAAAAACCGATTTTCATGAAATTTTACATGTAACATCCTCAAACGTTCGACATTATAGCTATATTTGAGTACAAAATGCAATTTGGCCACGCCTACTTTATAGAGAGGAGGATAGGGTATCATACGATCCGTTCCAGACGGATTGTAGCTTTTCTGTATGTTTTTACAAACAAAAGGACAATACCGGAATTCAAAATGCCATCAATTGAGAAGACTCAGCTAAAAGGTTCTGACTATGTCAAATACATGGGAGTCATCCTAGATAGGAAACTAAACTGGAGCCTCAACATAAAGGAAAGGGCAAAGAAAGCAATGATAGCATATCATGCCTGCAACAGGATATTCGGCAAAACCTCTAGTCCAAGCTCTAAATTCATCATGTGGCTTTACACGGTAGTAGTAAGACCGATACTGACGTATGCCAACGTGGTCTGATGGCAAGCGACGAAAAAAGCTACCAACTTTAAGATTATGACAACAATTCAAAGAATGACCTGCATTTGCAGCACTGGGGCAATGAGAAGAACCCCTACAATGGAGCTGGAAACATTACTCTACCTAAAACCAAAAGACCTCTTTGTACAAGAATCATCAGCAAGTAGTGCCCTTCGAATAAGCCAAACTGGAAGCTGGAAACCCAGTCACAGGTTGCAATGAGGGCATTACCACACGCTGATATTACCTTTCCCGCTACATTACCTTTGTTCGTCCTTTACTTGAATACGCCAGTCAAGCGTGGTCCCCTATCAGCAAGGACATGTGTCAAGAATCGAGAACATTCAACGTCGTTTTCTTCGGTTTGCCCTGCGAGGTCTTTCTTGGAACGACCCACTTATCCTGCCTCCCTATCAAAACCGTCTTAACCTTATCAATCTGAATTCACTTGAGAAACGTAAAGATGTTGCAGTAACTTACGATGCCTCCGTTTGTTCCATCTACCGACCCACCACACCTTATATGTATGGCTCCAATGAACCAATCTCCCGTATGCTGCGGAAAGTTATCTTTAGCTTTAAGGCATAGCTTTTAACTTAGTTTTTAAGTAAATTGTTAGTTTTTAAGTTGTTAGTTGTAGCTTTTTATTAAGCAAAATAAATAAAATAAATTCATTGACAGCCAAGCGGCAATAAAAGCAGTTTCTGCCATTGACATAAAATCGAAGCTTGTAGGTCGCTATCGGGAAGAGCTACGGGTTCACAGCACGACGTAAGACTTTACTGGATTACCGGACATAAAGGTGTGCCGAGAAATGAAAGAGCTAATGAACTGGCAAGGAAAGGAACATCACTTGAACTGAACGAAGCAGACACTACAGTAAAAATCGTACCCTGTAACCTTAGACAAGCCATTGGGAACAAAATACTTGTAGCAGTAAATGAGAGATGGACCACCCTCGACTCCTGGTCACAAACAGGAAAATGTGGCCTATCTACAACAAACAAAAAACCGAGAGAATCTTACAAATGAGTAAAAAAATCCTTGTCTTCTCTCGTGAGTATAATTGCCGGACACAACATGCTGAAATATCAAACAAAGAAGATGAGACTCAGCACGGACGACCTTTGCAGAGGCTGTGGTGACGAAGAGGTGCATGAGGATACTCCACAATTCCTCTGTCACTGTCCAGCACTCTGTCAAATCAGAAACAAAATTCTAGGAAGACATTTCTTCCAAGATTTAGAAGAACTCCGAAAGGCTTGAAGATCCATAGGTTTTTCATAGGTTCTATAGTATGGGAGGTATAACCCCCAAGGGGCATCACAATGGATCTACATTGATCTAAGTGTGACGGGTGCAAGTTTCTCTTCTCTCGTCAACCCATTAACCTAACCAAACCTAAAGATTTAGCAACCCAAACAGAATATCAAATTTGTGAAGTAAATTTACCATCTCCGGTCCGCAAAATGCGAAGCGAATCCTATGTTGAAAACGAAGAACACGAAATTTCAATAGATGAAGTACTAAAATCTGCAAAAAAGAAGTACATCACACCGAATGAGCTACTTAAAATTTCTCAACGCAATACAACAAATAAAACCTTGAAACATAAATTTTGGCAAATGCAAGCGAAAATAAATTCAAACATCTCAATGATGAACAATCCTAAACAACCCCAAAAGATAGGGGGTTGGAATTATATTTTCTGTTCGTTTGTTGTTGCACGTTCTGTGTCATAGGAATTAAAAAACATACAGAAAAGCTACAATCCGTCTGGAACGGATCGTCTGATACCCTATCCTCCTCTCTATAAAGTGGGCGTGGCCAAATTGCATTTTGTACTCAAATATGGCTATAACCTCGAACGTTTGAGGATGTTACATGTAAAATTTTATCAAAATCGGTTTTTTGATGAAAACGCCCCAAAAAGTGGGCGTGGCCAAAACTCTTCTACGGGTGAATTGTAGGGAATCTGAATACCTAAATATTTGTACTTAACAAAATTTTTCGGTTTCATATAATTTAGTGAACTTATAAAAAAGTAGGCGTGGCAGTGGGCGGATCATAATAATCATAATAGAGAATAGACACCGAATACGTACTCCGCTACCCTGTCCTAACGTCGCTGCAATCGCTTTCCATGTTTAGATCCATATTTGAAAATGGTTTTTGCATCGAGTGTAAATATCCCAAATTAATCCCATAAAGCCCCAAATGGTTTTTTTATACACTATTCTAAGGGTATATTAAGTTTGACACATAGTTTGTAACATAGAGAAATAATCGAGATAGACCCTGTAAAGTATATATGTATATTCGTGATCAGCATCAATAGCGAAATCGATTGAGCGATGACCGTCCGTCCGTCCGTCCGTCCGTATGTCACCGCTTTTTGGGCCTTAAATTTTGAGCTAGGACGATGAAATTTCATATCTGGGCTTCTGAGAAAAAGATACAGTACAAGTGTAAAAATTTTTTAAATCCGCCCACTGCCACGCCCACTTTTTCATAACTTCACTAAATTATATGAAACCGAAAAATTTTGTTAAGACCAAATATTTAGGTATTCAGATTCCCTACAATCCACCCATACAAAAGTTTTGGCCACGCCCACTTTTTGGGGGCGTTTTCATCACAAAACCGATTTTTGGGCCTTAAATTTTTAACTAGGACGCTGAAATTTCATATCTGGGCTTCCAAGAAAAATATACAGTACAAGTGTAAAATTTTTTTACATCCGCCCACTGCCACGCCTACTTTTTTATAACTTCACTAAATTATATGAAACCGAAAAATTTTGTTAAGACCAAATATTTAGGCATTCAGATTCCCTACAATCCACCCATACAAAAGTTTTGGCCACGCCCACTTTTTGGGGGCGTTATCATCAAAAAACCTATTTTGATAAAATTTTACATGTAACATCCTCAAACGTTCGACATTATAGCTATATTTGAGTACAATATGCAATTTGGCCATGCCCACTTTATAGAGAGGAGGATAGGGTATCATACGATCCGTTCCAGACGGATTGTAGCTTTTCTGTATGTTTATACCCTATCCTAAGGGTATATTAAGTTTGACACATAGTTTGTAACATAGAGAAATAATCGAGATAGACCCTATAAAGTATATATATTCGTGATCAGCATCAATAGCGAAATCGATTGAGCGATGACCGTCCGTCCGTCCGTCCGTCCGTCCGTCCGTCCGTATGTCACCGCTTTTTGGGCCTTAAATTTTGAGCTAGGACGATGAAATTTTATATCTGGGCTTCTGAGAAAAAGATACAGTACAAGTGTAAAAATTTTTGAAATCCGCCCACTGCCACGCCCACTTTTTCATAACTTCACTAAATTATATGAAACCGAAAAATTTTGTTAAGACCAAATATTTAGGCATTCAGATTCCCTACAATCCACCCATACAAAAGTTTTGGCTACGCCCAATTTTTGGGGGCGTTATCATCAAAAAACCGATTTTGATAAAATTTTACATGTAACATCCTCAAACGTTCGACATTATAGCTATATTTGAGTACAATATGCAATTTGGCCATGCCCACTTTATAGAGAGGAGGATAGGGTATCATACGATCCGTTCCAGACGGATTGTAGCTTTTCTGTAAGTTTTATATTTTCTTTGTTTTCCAAATGTAATTCAGGTATTCTTATATTTGACATTATATGTTTTCAATGTCATTAAAATGTGGTGTAATAAAGTTATCAATTACAATTATGTTTTCATGGGTGATATCGTTAATATTAATTTTACAATTTTCGAAATTAAATAAGTTATTTCCATACAATATTACTTCATATTACAATTGTGGATTAATTTTGTTTTTTGTATGTTTTTCGTTATTACAAAATTATTAGGTTACTGCTTTATTTCAACAGACTTATTCATTTTGAAGTTATATAGTGGTTTTTCTTTCAAAATTCTTTCTATACATTTATATTTTACAAGTTTAAGATTTTTCTTCATTATAATTTGTTCCTCTTTATATTCATACCATGTATAATTACTTAATATTAATTCTCTATATATTGTATCTATTTCTAATCTGTTTTTATTAGGCACTGGCTCAATTATGATTTTATTAAATGTCTGATTAGAATAATTAGGTATCATTACAACAAAAATTACTTGATTATTATGTAAAATGGCTGAACTTTTAATGTAAATTAAATCTTATAAAGATGTACATATTATGTCTCTCCCTAGTACTCCTAGTCTACATAACATTAAATGTTCCTTTAACTTTCGTGCTTGCTCTCTTAATATGTTAATATAGTACTGCATGTTGTATAAGGTTTATCTAACAAGTATAGTTCTCACCACTGTTTATGTATTCGCTATGTACTTATTAGTATATAAAATGTACAGTTAGATCAGAGCCTGGTAACTACTTGTAAAAGAATGAGAGGGACTGGCATATTGAAGTTAGTAGAGTACGGTTCGATAATAAAGCTAAGATCAATAAATGAGATCATCGTGTGTTTTATTAACAGAACACTGCATCTGAAAAATGTGCTGCATATGTTCTATTTCTGTCAATTCTTTACTGACTATCTCATATATATTCGACAATTGGTCGCTAATTTGTCTTTGCTGTTTATTAATATGATCTGTTACGTTTTTCGTTGCTATGTTACATTGTTCATTAATTTTTACTTGTTCGTTGAAGCCATTTTCAATTGTATCTGTTTTGGTATTGTAGTAAAAAAGTATTTATTCTTAAATTTATTATTAGACCTTACGATGTAAACCCGTCCCAAATGTAAACCCACTGCGACCGCGAAAGGACATTGCCATACCAGAGATCATTCTAGTACAATTGGATGACGTGGAGGGATATTTTTCCTTCTTCTGGTTTGAGCAGTCACACTGGGTGGACGTGTAAAGTAACAAAAGTTTTGTAAAGAGAGTCGTTTTAGACGAAATATACTAAACATTTAAATAAAAGAACAACGAAATAGTTTCACTAAGTATTGAGTGACCTTGAAAAGGACTTCATTTTTAATGTCTCGGATATTCTTTTGAAAAATAGTTCAAAGGATGTCTGTTTTGTGGCTGAATTAATTGAGTTATTATATGCAAAAAGTGATTTCATAATGCTTCGCTAGTGGTAATATTACTGCGATTCTTTAGTATTCGTAAGTGGTCAATTAGTGAAGTATGAAATCTTTCTACCGGTGAATTTGAATTTGAATTACTCACCATTGTAGAATGTAATCTAATACTCTTTTCTCGCAAGATTTCCTTAATATCTATGGATGTTGCTGCTCTCTCTTGATCTATCACTATCCGATTTGGTTTACCAAACATTCCGATATATTTCAAAATTCCTGCCTTTAAGTGAATGGAATTCCTTGTTTCTAATTGGTCTGCGTAAGCGTATCTGCTATATTTATCAAATATTGTCAATATTGGTTTTCCTTTTTCGGGAAAAAATATATCAATATGCACTATTTCTAATTTGTTCTTAGGTGTTTCAGTTAATTCAAATTTTTGCTTTACTGGGTTCCTATCGTATTTTTCTACTTGGCATATATTGCAATTATTGATGTACTTTGTTAACTTCTCTTTAATTTTTGGAAAATAGTATTTTCGCTTGATATGTTCAAAACATTCGTTTATAACCCTATGGTTATTTTCTTTATAGTAGCTAATTATAATGTCATCTTGTGGTTCTTCCTCTTCTACGTCTTATAAAATAGTATTACATCTAAGAATTTTAAACTGTTTATTTCTAGCTAGCCAAATATGTTTATTGGTGACTCAGAAATTGATATGAAATCTTGTTCATCCTCTTGTCCACTGTGTATTGTAGCTGCATAGCCAGCTATTTCTTCATTAATTATTTCAACTTGTATTCTGCTCAAGGCATCAGCATTACTATTTTTTCTACCAGGTTTATATTCTATATCGTAATCAAATTCTTCTAAACGCAATTTCTATCTCATTAATTTGCTACTAGGTTCATTTAAATTTCTTAACCAAATTAATGGTCTATGATCCGTTTGAATCTTGAACTTTGTTTGGGAGAACATCTTTTGATTCTCATATTCCTAATGGTCGTCAAGGCAAATAAACTTTGGCGAAATGTTGGTGTTGAAGCGGCACTTGTTACCACTTCAACCTGCAATTAAGTAAACAAAAAAATTGCTCCTTACCACTGGTGGGGGGTAGCAAATCACTTAATAAAGGTAAAACACCCTTGTTGGCTTATCAAATATAAGTGATATATTATCGCTAACTTATCCACTATATATACAGAACTTACGTTAATGTTGTCATCAATTGTTCTCACGATCAGTTCAAGTCATTTGCCCTAGTTTTTTTTGTTCTAATATTGCTGCATCTAGACGCAATATGATACAACGTGTGGGAATGGAAATTCTGACCGTGAGTACACTTGATAGGAACAGTGTGTGCATGGGATCAGGTAAATTATGCTATGCTAAGTAATATCAATGGGAAATAAGTATTGGGAATGTGTCGGGAAGGTGGAAGTTGATGCAGTGGGAACAATATGCTATAGGAAAAATGGAGTGCAGCTATTTTGTGGGAAGTGCGATTTTGATGGGAATGAATATATATAATTATATCTAAATCTTAACAAACTTATTGCCATACAAATAAGGCCTAAAATATTTAGTTGCCCATACTATTGAAAGCAATTCCTTCTCTATAGTTGAGTAGTTCTTTTCATGTTCATTGAGGATTTTACTCGAATAGCAGATAAGTTGTTCTCTCCCATTTTGAACTTGTGAAAGTACGGCTCCAATCGCTATGTTGGATGCATCAGTACTTAAAATAAAAGGTTTTTTAAAATCAGGATATGCTAATATCGGTTCATTGATTAACATATCTTCACAGTCTTTGAAACACTTCCTATATTTTTCTTCATTGATATTAATCTTTTCTCCCTTTTTAAGTTTCTGTGTAAGCGGCTTTGTTAGTTTTGAAAAATCCTTAATGAATTTTCTATAATAGCCTAATAAACCTAACAATTGTTTTATCTCTTTTGGAGTCTTTGGTATAGGGTAGTTCTTAATTGTAATTACTTTCTCTGGGTTTGGCTTTATTCCATCTACAGAAACTATGTCCTAAAAATGCTATTTCGTTTTTTAAGAACTCGCTTTTATCCAATTGGATTTTTAAATTTGCTTTTCGTAATGCTCCAAATACTTTTGCGAGATTTTGCATGTGTTCTTCTAACGAAGTTGAAAAGACAATTATGTATGTTATCCATGTAAACGAAACACACTGAAGTGGCGGGTGCATTTTTTTTAACCCAAGTGGCATCCGCGTAAACTCATAGTGTCCGTTTTCCACCGTAAAGGCAGTTTTCTTCACATTTCTTTCATCTACTTCAATTTGATGACATCCTGAAGCTAAATCGAGTATTGAATAATACATGGACTTTCCTTTAGGTTAGATGTATTTTATTTCGTACACAAATAATTTTACAGAAATTTTGTTATTGCACATTTTACAGAGATTTGATAATTTGATATTTTATCTTTCTACTGAAACATTATTCACAATTCTATTAAGAATGTGTGGAGACAAAAAAACAAGTCAAAAAATTTGAAGGAAAAACGAAAAAAAACCTTCAATATATAAAAAAAAAGGATATGCATTTACACAAATATAATTAGAGATAAACTTATGTACATATGTGTATATATGTATGTACATAAAAGTATGATTAAACACGTAAATATGTGTGAATAAATAAACAGAACATAATTAGTAAATAATAAATAAATAATAAATAAATAATAAATAATAAATAATAAATAATAAATAATAAATAATAAATAATATATAATAAATAATAAATAATAAATAATAAATAATAAATAATAAATAAATAATAAATAAATAATTAATAAATAAATAAATAATAAATAAATAAATAAATAGTGGAAAAAAAAACATAAATGACTAGATTCTATTTACAAAAAAAGGAAAAAGAAGAAATACAATAATACATACATGGAGATATGTATATTTACAACTATTCAATAAATAAGTAACAAAATATTATTAACATAAATAACTATATACGAACAAATATGTGTACTTAACATTTATCAATATTAAGTACGTAATCCATTTACAAGGGGATTGTCTGCAAAACTACATCTTTTTTTAAACGTACTATTGAGTTTCAGGATTCTATTAGCAATCAATTCAACATTCGCTCTTACATGAGTATCACGTGTTGAGCGATGCCAAAGTAAATCTAGCATCATTTTTAAGAGCTTATTTTGCGATACTTGCAATTTGTTAATGTGGCAGGTTGCAGCGTCGCCCCATACTTGGCAGCCATATAGCAGAATCGCCTGGAAGATTACCTTGTGCAATATAATTTTATTGTCAGTGGAAAGTAGTGATTTGCTATTAATAAATTGGTACAGCATCTTTATTGCTATTCCTATTTTGTTTACAGTTTTAGCGATATGGTCCTTAAATGTAAGTTGGGTATCTAAATAAATACCTAGATATCGGACAGACGGCTCCCAATTTATATAGCTTCCATTCAGTTAAAGTTGGGAGCTGGGAAGAAAGCAAGGCTTTCTTTTTCGAGTGAAAAAATAGCCTGCGTTTTCCCTTCATTGAGTTTGATTTTTCATTTGTGGTAATATTTTATTAATATTTCCATTCCATTTTTGAGATTCCTCTCAATATTGAGAGTGAATTCATGAGATGAAAATATTGCGGTGTCATCTGCAAATATGGCTGTACCACAGTGCGGTAACGTTGGTATATCAGATGTATAAATGTTGTAGAAGATTGGGCCAAGAACTGAGCCTTGTGGTACACCCGCTTGAAAGTATATTAAGTCCGAAACACTACTATTAACATGAACGTTGAAAGATATGGAGGAAAGTTTAAATTAATCATTTTGTATACCAAACCTTCATGCCAGACAGAGTCAAATGCCTTTTCAATGTCTAATAAAACCATGCCTGTAGATTTTCCTTCCGACCGATTTTTTATACCCTATCCTAAGGGTATATTAAGTTTGACACATAGTTTGTAACATAGAGAAATAATCGAGATAGACCCTATAAAGTATATATATTCGTGATCAGCATCAATAGCGAAATCGATTGAGCGATGACCGTCCGTCCGTCCGTCCGTCCGTATGTCACCGCTTTTTGGGCCTTAAATTTTGAGCTAGGACGATGAAATTTCATATCTGGGCTTCTGAGAAAAAGATACAGTACAAGTGTAAAAATTTTTGAAATCCGCCCACTGACACGCCCACTTTTTCATAACTTCACTAAATTATATGAAACCGAAAAATTTTGTTAAGACCAAATATTTAGGCATTCAGATTCCCTACAATCCACCCCTACAAAAGTTTTGGCCACGCCCACTTTTTGGGGGCGTTTTCATCACAAAACCGAGTTTTGGGCCTTCAATTATTAACTAGGACGCTGAAATTTCATATCTGGTCTTATGACGAAAAGATACAGTAGAAATGTAAATTTTTTTTACATCCGCCCACTGCCACGCCTACTTTTTTATAACTTCACTAAATTATATGAAACCGAAAAATTTTGTTAAGACCAAATATTTAGGTATACAGATTCCCTACAATTCTCCCATAGAACAGTTCTGGTCACGGCCACTTTTTGGGGGCGTTTTCATCAAAAAACCGATTTTCATGAAATTTTACATGTAACATCCTCAAACGTTCGACATTATAGCTATATTTGAGTACAAAATGCAATTTGGCCACGCCCACTTTATAGAGAGGAGGATAGGGTATCATACGATCCGTTCCAGACGGATTGTAGCTTTTCTGTATGTTTTTAATACAGTTGCATATTCTCAGTGCCTGATGGGATGCACTGTGATGACGCCTAAAACCAAACTGCTCGTTGGGGAAAATTTTATGAATATCTGTGAAGTTTAAGATTTGCTCCTTCAGTACCTTTTCGTATATCTTACTAAGGTTGCTTAGTAGGCTGATAGGTCTATAACTTTCCGGACTTTCTGGAGGTTTACCAGCTTTTAATATGGGTACCACTTTTGCAAGTTTCCATATATCAGGAAAGTATTGAATTTTTAGACATGCGTTTATAATGAATGCTATGTATTTTATACCTACTTTGGGCAATTGCTTTAAATAAATGTTTCTTAACATATCAAGTCCTCCTGTTTTCCTAGGCCGAAGGTTATTTAATATGAATTGTATATCATCTTCACTAACAAAAGTAGTGGAAGAAGAATGATTTGACCATTCTTCTAAAAAAAACTTGAATGGTGTTGCTTACAAGAGTGTTGGTGTGTGGATCACCTAAATTTTGTGAGACAATATGATTGTTGGAAAAGTTTACCGCAAGTACATTGGCTTTTTCGATATCGGTAAAGTATGTGCCCGACGCATTTTTTAGAAAAGGTAATTGTCTGCTTTTGTTTTTTTTACTAATTTAACGATGTTCCAGAAAGGTTTTCCGTTTTTATCAAGTATATTGATATTTTTGTTCCACTCTATGTTACGGAACTCTAAAATTTGTATGTTTATTTGTTTATTTAGATATGTCATTTGGTGCCTGAATATGCCAAGGCGATACCTTTGCCAATTACGTCTACAAATATTCCTCAGTTTAATTAAGTTAAGTATTTGGGAAGGTAGCTTTAAGGAGTAGTTCTTTTTGGGAACTTTCATCGACCGATTTGAGAACATGTTCTGAAAAGTCGTTTACAAGACAGTCGACGTCTTCCTTAGTTGATATGTCGTCAATATTCATGGAAATATTATTAAGTTTAGATTTAACTACTGAACGAAATCGCGTCCAATTGGCATTTTTTAAATCTTGAACACATTGCACTTTTTTTCCCCCCGACCATAGAAGACGACAGAAAACCGGATTGTGATCCGAACTAAGTTCATTTAAAGACACTGGGTTTGTTATGTAACAAGGCACATTTGTAATAACTAAATCAAGGACGGAAGAACTACCACGAGGGATATAGGTTGAACTAGGAGCAAACAGAACAGAGATTGGCAACATAACAAGAAAATCAGCAAGTAAATTTCCCCATGCATTCGCTCTAACACAACCCCAATTCCTATGCCTGGAATTTAGATCTCCTCCAATTAGGAAATCACCATTTAAGGTGAAAAGTCTTCTCAAGTCATTTTTATACCCTATCCTAAGGGTATATTAAGTTTGACACATAGTTTGTAACATAGAGAAATAATCGAGATAGACCCTATAAAGTATATATATTCGTGATCAGCATCAATAGCGAAATCGATTGAGCGATGACCGTCCGTCCGTATGTCACCGCTTTTTGGGCCTTAAATTTTGAGCTAGGACGATGAAATTTCATATCTGGGCTTCTGAGGAAAAGATACAGTACAAGTGTAAAAATTTTTGAAATCCGCCCACTGCCACGCCCACTTTTTCATAACTTCACTAAATTATATGAAACCGAAAAATTTTGTTAAGAGCAAATATTTAGGCATTCAGATTCTCTACAATCCACGCATACAAAAGTTTTGGCCACGCCCACTTTTTGGGGGCGTTTTCATCACAAAACCGATTTTTGGGCCTTAAATTTTGAACTAGGACGCTGAAATTTCATATCTGGGCTTCCAAGAAAAAGATACAGTACAAGTGTAAAATTTTTTTACATCCGCCCACTGCCACGCCTACTTTTTTATAACTTCTCTAAATTATATGAAACCGAAAAATGTTGTTAAGACCAAATATTTAGGCATTCAGATTCCCTACAATCCACCCATACAAAAGTTGTGGCCACTCCCACTTTTTGGGGGCGTTATCATCAAAAAACCTATTTTGATAAAATTTTACATGTAACATCCTCAAACGTTCGACATTATAGCTATATTTGAGTACAATATGCAATTTGGCCATGCCCACTTTATAGAGAGGAGGATAGGGTATCATACGATCCGTTCCAGACGGATTGTAGCTTTTCTGTATGTTTAAAACTAGTTCTTTTCTCGTCTGATGCAGCTTTACCCGAAAAATACACACAAAAAACCTTAACTGACCTTTGATTCCTTAATTTTATTTCAATCCCCACATTCTCAATATAACGCGTTCTGACAATAGGTAAGAGCGAATGTTGAATTGATCTTCTGATAAGAATTGCAACATCAATGTTGCTGTTATTTAAAAAATTAAGAAACTCTGAAGTTTTGCTTCGAATCCCTCTCGCATTCCAGGTAACAATTTTAATGTTCGGCTTAGGAAATTTGGACATAGAAGTGAAAGAAAAATGTTTCTGTGTGTTCGTAGCATTTGTGTGAGCACGACCTGAGCAATGCGATGTGTTGTTGTAAAGCGATTTTGGTTTTTGTTTTAAAGTTTTTTCTTTCATCTCGGAATACTTTATTCTATTGACACAGGTTGGATCCGTAGATTTGTGATATCCGCTGCAGTCAGCACATTTATTTACGGCAACATTATCGCATGAAATAGTTTTATGTTGACCAGCACAAATGGCACAGTACGCCTTAACATGACAATTACGCTCGCCATGCCTGAACATTTGGCAGTTGTGACATTGGGTCAGTTTGCCTTTGAGTTTTCTTTGAATACTCCAGTTCACCTGTGTATGTAGGATTGACCGACAATGTTTTTTTAAATCAAATAATTTGATTGAACCATTTTCAAGCGAAATTAAATAAAAAACATCACTATATCGTTCGTACGTTTTCGTTATCTTTTTAGTATTAATGCATTTTAGTTTAGTATTTGCGTCCATTTCGCCCATTCCATAGAAAATCACTTTAAAAGCTTTATCACTGCGGAGATCATGTGAGAAGAACTGACAGTTATCAGATTTCAACTTGTCGAACACTGATTTATAAGAAGTAAGGGACTCACAGATAATTTTTATTCCGATGGAAATTCTTTTTATGCAGTAATCGGAGATGTTTAATAATTTCATAACACTGTGAACATAATCACTAGATTTTTGGAGGAGTTTGATTGGAGGTACATACACTTTTTTTCACTAACCACGACTATTTCGTCCATATCTTCGTTGTGGTCACTATCGGGTAGACATTGTAATGGACTCCAGTAGTTAGCACTAGAGTCCTTTTGACAGGCGGTTGTCCTCGGTTTCAGGTGATCTATCGCGTTTGGATATTTTGAATACACTAGGGAGAAAGCCAATTAGAGATGTCATGCGCAGACAAAAGCTCCGAGATGACTTTCCTAACTTATCAAATATGTCATTGATGTTGGGTATGGGATAACGATCATCGATTATTTTCTCATTAAGCTTCCTATAGACTATGACTATTCTCCACTTTTTCTCGTCGGAAGCATCAGCCTTCTCTGGTGAAGATATTTCAGATATCTGTTTTTGGACTTCCTGCTTATGGATATACGGATATCGATAATTTTTGCATCCGAAGTTTTAATTTCATGCTTTACCTGATTTGTGAAGCTTAGATCTTGTCCTTTTCGAAAGAATAGATCTGAATTTTTCGTCAGTAATTTCTTAAGGTACTCTTTTTCTTCGCTATTTAAATATTCTGTTCGAATTAAACTTATAGTTTCTTTTTTCACATTACTTTCCATTTCTAGGTTATTTAATTCCCCATCTTCAACTTCTTCTACTTTAATTGGTTGTTGAAAAAAATTGGGTAGCAATTTATCGTTATATTACCTATATTATTTTCGTTTATGAATATACATATCTCCAAACTCTTTACTGGTGCTTCGATTAATAAAACCTGTTTCGGGTTTATCTTGTATAAGTACACTCTTAATAAAGGTTTAAAATTAAGTTTTAATGCCTTATCTTTTCTGATTAGTTGATTTGAATTATAGTCAATTTTCATTCTGTGTCTATAAGTAATTTCATCGTTTTTAAAGGCGTTCTAATATTTATGTAAGGTAGTGTTTTTATTCCGAGGCTTTTCTTTGAAGATTTTCCTGATAAAACAGTTCCTCACAAGCTACGGCATTATTATTATTGTGGTTGTTATTTTAATTATTGAAATAGAGCGGCTGTCCTTGTCTATTTTATTGTCTCATTAGCGAGCATAGAGAAGGGTCCACCTCCATTGGTACTGGTCGATTATTCCAAGTATTACTTCTTTGATTTTGATTCTGCCTATTCTGGTTTTAGCTAAATTTACTTTGGTTATTTCTAAAGTTACCTTGGTTTCGCCTATTCTGATATTGGTTTAGAATTATTTTGATTACAGTGATGGACAAAATTATTGGCACAGCTGAAACATTGAAATGAAACTCAGGTTTTCGTAAAATCTAATTAACATTTAAGTCTTATTCATATCCAAAAATAGTTGTACAAACATACTCTATAGTTTAACAAAACAAAACTTTAATTCATTAAGGACAAAATAATAATAACATGTTCAAAGTAAGATTTTGATGGGGACAAAATTATTGGCACAGTAAACGATTTAATGACAATTTTGGAATATAAATGAATTTTAATACCTTGTTGGCAGTCCTCTTTTTTCAACACTTCATGTAGCCTATTCGGCATTGAAAGTACTAACTTCTGAGTTACTTCTTCTCCAATATTTTGCCACTCCTTCTTAAGAACAGTTGAGTCTTATTAGAAATTTTGTTTTTTCGAACCCGTCTTTCTAATTCCTCCCACAAGTGTTCGATCGGATTTAGGTCCGGAGATTGTGGGGGAGTTGGTAAGATGTGAGGGACGTTATAAATAATACACATTCGCACGTCATAAGCAGTGTGCTTGGGATCATTGTCCTGCTGAAAATAAAAATTTCTTCCAAGCCCAGGTTTTCAGCACTATTTTTCAAATTTTCCATGAGTATGTTGAGATAAAGTTTCTTATCCATTATTTCATCAATAAATACGAGTTCGCCGACACCTGATCCAGCCATGCAACCCCACACCATTATTCCCCTACCACCATGTTTCACTGTGCTGGCTAGATTTATTTCGTCCAATTCAGTGTTCCAGACTAATATTCGACCATCGGATTGGAATAAATCAAATTTGCTTTCATCTGAAAACAATACACTTTGCCAAAATTCATTTGGCTTATTATACCCTATCCTAAGGGTATATTAAGTTTGACACATAGTTTGTAACATAGAGAAATAATCGAGATAGACCCTATAAAGTATATATATTCGTGATCAGCATCAATAGCGAAATCGATTGAGCGATGACCGTCCGTCCGTCCGTCCGTATGTCACCGCTTTTTGGGCCTTAAATTTTGAGCTAGGACGATGAAATTTCATATCTGGGCTTCTGAGAAAAAGATACAGTACAAGTGTAAACATTTTTTAAATCCGCCCACTGCCACGCCCACTTTTTCATAACTTCACTAAATTATATGAAACCGAAAAATTTTGATAAGACCAAATATTTAGGCATTCAGATTCCCTACAATCCACCCATACAAAAGTTTTGGCCACGCCCACTTTTTGGGGGCGTTTTCATCACAAAACCGATTTTTGAGCCTTAAATTTTTAACTAGGACGCTGAAATTTCATATCTTGGCTTCTGACGAATAGATACAGTACAAGTGTAAACATTTTTTAAATCCGCCCACTGCCACGCCTCCTTTTTTATAACTTCACTAAATTATATGAAACCGAAAAATTTTGTAAGACCAACTATTTGGGTATTTAGATTCCCTACAATTCACCCATAGAAGAGTTTTGGCCACGCCCACTTTTTGGGGGCGTTTTCATCAAAAAACCGATTTTGATAAAATTTTACATGTAACATCCTCAAACGTTCGAGGTTATAGCCATATTTGAGTACAAAATGCAATTTGGCCACGCCCACTTTATAGAGAGGAGGATAGGGTATCATACGATACGTTCCAGACGAATTGTAGCTTTTCTGTATGTTTATACCCTATCCTAAGGGTATATTAAGTTTGACACATAGTTTGTAATATAGAGAAATAATCGAGATAGACCCTATAAAGTATATACATATATTCGTGATCAGCATCAATAGCGAAATCGATTGAGCGATGACCGTATGTCACCGCTTTTTGGGCCTTAAATTTTGAGCTAGGACGATGAAATTTCATATCTGGGCTTCTGAGAAAAAGGTACAGTACAAGTGTAAATAAAGTGGCTTCTGACGAAAAGATACAGTACAAGTGTAAACATTTTTGAAATCCGCCCACTGCCACGCCCACTTTTTCATAACTTCACTAAATTATATGAAACCGAAAAATTTTGTTAAGACCCAATATTTGGGTATTTAGATTCCCTACAATTCACCCATAGAACAGTTTTGGCCACGACCAATTTTTGGGGGCGTTATCATCAAAAAACCTATTTTGATAAAATTTTACATGTAACATCCTCAAACGTTCGACATTATAGCTATATTTGAGTACAAAATGCAATTTGGCCACGCCCACTTTATAGAGAGGAGGATAGGGTATCAGACGATCCGTTCCAGACGGATTGTAGCTTTTCTGTATGTTTTTTATAAGATTCGGCAAATCTATCCTATCCTCTTCTTTTTATTGGCTTTACTGATGAGAGGTTTTCGTCTTCCCACTCTTGCTTTAAACCCAGCACGATGTAGTGTTCTACGCACTGTTTTTGGATGAATATCTTTGTTTATTTCACTTTTGATATTTGCTGCAATTTCTGATGATGATAGTGTTGGATTTTTCTTCACTTTTCTAACTAATTGCATCTCTTCTCTTGCAGTTAGCTTCCGCGGTCTGCCAGTACGTTTTCCACTTTTAGGTTCTTTACTGTTTTGAAACCGTTTTATTATACTCCGAATAGTAAATCGACTTCTTTCCAATATAGTCCCAATCTCAGAGTATGATTTGTTCTCCTTGTGCAGATGTAAAATAATTTTTCTTTCAGCCGCTTGTTTCCTTTTGTTTACGACCCATCTTAACCATTTAAAGACAACTTTAGGAATGACTGAGGTAAACAAGTAAAACTCCCAAAGTATTTCAAAAGAGAACATCATAACGGGAATTTTCGTTCTGCATATAAACGACATCATTGTTACCTTATTCCAAGAAACTCGAGTTTATCGTTAACTGTGCCAATAATTTTGTCCCTGTGAAAATCGTATACGAGGAATAGTGTTGTTGTTTTATCCTTAATAAAAGTACTTACCCAAATTTTTTTTTCCAGTATTCTAAGGTAGAGATTTGGACTTTTATTTTTGTACCGAAATAAAATTAAAATTTTAATTTGACTTTACAAAAACCATAGTTTTATTTAAATTTTTTCACTGTGCCAATAATTTTGTCCATCACTGTATATCTAAAGTTGTTGTTTTGGCTCTACCTATTCTGATGTTGGTTGAAGTTATATCGGTTGTTTCTAAAGTTATTTTGATTCTGAGTTCTGCTATTCTGATGCTTATTATCTACTAAGGGCAGGGTGTCTAACAAGCGATTTCGGTCGCTTCTTCTAAAGTGTTTAGGTTTCTGCTAAGTAAAATTGTTTTTAATGGTTCTCTGAGACTTTTCATAAATGTATCTAGTCCTTCCCTAATGTTTCGTCTCATCACTCTCTCTCGGATTGTCTGGTCTTGTTCAGTGTGTCGTAGTTTACTGTTAAGTGTTGTAATTATGTCGAGTATTTCGTCATAGAATTTATGAATGCTTCTATTTGTCTGTTTTATTAAGCTTAGCTGATTATACAACGTCTTTTCATCCCTATGATCACTGAAATGTCTCAATAGGATAATTTTTACATCCTCCCAGTTATCAGGATTACCTTAGAGTCTAACTCTATCCACTGTTCTACCTATCAATTTATTTTTAATGCCCTGGAACCATAACAATATATGTGCCTGTTCTATTCCTCCAAGGATTGTTCAAACATTGTCTACGCTTCTAATAAAGTTGTCTAGCTCTCCCTGTTTGCCATCAAAGTCAGGAAGATTTTTTATTATATCTGGTGTTTGTAAAGCGTTCGCCATTTTTGAACTTTTTGTTGTAAATATACCAGTATTTATATTTATCCACTATTTTTATTTTATATGTGTGGTTAGAAATAAATTGTAATTAAGTTTTGTTACACTCTTAATTTGTTTTTTTCTTACATTTGATTTGTATTTTAATTGTACATATATGTATCTCTTAACATTAATAAGTTACAAACATACAGAAAAGCTACAATCCGTCTGGAACGGATCGTCTGATACCCTATCCTCCTCTCTATAAAGTGGGCGTGGCCAAATTGCATTTTGTACTCAAATATGGCTATAACCTCGAACGTTTGAGGATGTTACATGTAAAATTTTATCAAAATCGGTTTTTTGATGAAAACGCCCCCAAAAAGTGGGCGTGGCCAAAACTCTTCTACGGGTGAATTGTAGGGAATCTGAATACCTAAATATTTGAACTTAACAAAATTTTTCGGTTTCATATAATTTAGTGAACTTATAAAAAAGTAGGCGTGGCAGTGGGCGGATTTAAAAAAAATGTACACTTCTACTGTATCTTTTTGTCAGAAGCCCAGATATGAAATTTCAGCGTTCTAGTTAAAAATTTAAGGCCTAAAATTGGTTTTGTGATGAAAACGCACCCAAAAAATGGGCGTCGCCAAAATTTTCGTATGGGTGGATTGTAGGGAATCTGAATGCCTAAATATTTGGTTTTAACAAAATTTTTCGGTTTCATATAATTTAATGAAGTTATGAAAAAGTGGGCGTGGCAGTGGGCGGATTTAAAAAAATTTTACACTTGTACTGTATCTTTTTCTCAGAAGCCCAGATATGAAATTTCAGCGTCCTAGTTAAACATTTTAGGCTCAAAAATCGGTTTTATGATGATAACGCACCCAAAAAGTGGGCGTGGCCCAAACTGTTGTATGGGTGGATTGTAGGGAATCTAAATACCCACATATTTGGTCTTAACAAAATTTTTCGGTTTCATATAATTTAGTGAAGTTATGAAAAAGTAGGCGTGGCAGTGGGCGGATTTCAAAAATTTTTACACTTGTACTGTATCTTTTTGTCAGAAGCCCAGATATGAAATTTCAGCGTTCTAGTTAAAAATTTAAGGCCTAAAATTGGTTTTGTGATGAAAACGCACCCAAAAAATGGGCGTCGCCAAAATTTTCGTATGGGTGGATTGTAGGGAATCTGAATGCCTAAATATTTGGTCTTAACAAAATTTTTCGGTTTCATATAATTTAATGAAGTTATGAAAAAGTGGGCGTGGCAGTGGGCGGATTTAAAAAAATTTTACACTTGTACTGTATCTTTTTCTCAGAAGCCCAGATATGAAATTTCATCGTCCTAGCTCAAAATTTAAGGGCCAAAAAGCGGTGACATACGGACGGACGGACGGACGGTCATCGCTCAATCGATTTCGCTATTGATGCTGATCACGAATATTTATACTTTATAGGGTCTATCTCGATTATTTCTCTATGTTACAAACTATGTGTCA
This sequence comes from Xylota sylvarum, assembly GCA_905220385.1. Classification (NCBI taxonomy): domain Eukaryota; kingdom Metazoa; phylum Arthropoda; class Insecta; order Diptera; family Syrphidae; genus Xylota; species Xylota sylvarum. The sequence continues at coordinate 76,118,240 of LR999958.1, read as the reverse complement.
AACTTAATATACCCTTAGGATAGGGTATAAAAAACGTCCTTACTCGGTTTTTTCGCTTTTAACATCCGGTCGGTATCCTACCGACTGCGATAATTATGTTTCGCTGTGAGTTTGTGAACAAAAAAATATTATTGTTGCCCACCACTTGGGCATTAAAACAATGGGTTTAAGTTTATTAATTACTGTTGGAGTAAAACACGAAGTTACACTGCGAGTGGTCTATATTGAACAGAAAAGAATTGGAGTTTTGTAACAACAATTTATATAGAGTTAGTTGTATATGTGTGTATACATATGTGTATACATGGAACATATTGAATGTGAATAATAAAACTTTGTGAACTTAATATAAAATCATGAGTGTGGCTTTGTATCAGATTGATAAGCTTGACGACGAAAACTATGACGGGTGGAAAATCCACATGCGGTCGGTGTTAATTCATAGTGGACTTTGGAACTTTGTGTCAGGTGTGAGACCAGAAGATGTATCATGGGACAATAAAGACCAGAGCGCTCTGGCGACTATACTTTTGTGCGTAAAATCTTCGCAATTGCTGCACGTAAAGAATTGCCAAAATTCTAGAGAAGCATGGAAGAAATTGGAGGAGGTCCATCGCCCAACTGGACCTGCACGTAAGGTCACAATTTTCAAACAATTACTTAATTTAAAGATGCATGAAACTTCTTCAATGGCTGAACATATAAATAAGTTACGAAAATTTCGTAATCGCAATGGAGTCGAGAGATGAATTGCCAAAAATGTGTGCATTAAAAACAAAACTTTTTGAGGAAGCTAAACGACGAGTAAGTGACACAACACAAGAACCATCGGACTCCGCTTTTTTCATAAGATCGAGAAAATCACAGCATAAAAATCAGTGCAACTCTAATAAACGCAACCAAAAATGTTATAAATGCGGTAAAAAAGGTCATTTTGCGGCATGTTGCAATTCCGTTTTTCTATCAAAAAATTAAACCGAAGCAGCTTTTTCTATGTTAAATATAGAGATGGTGTTGACAAAAAAAGTTGGATTTTTGACAGTGGCACGACTTTGCACATGTGTTGTGTAAAGCACTTATTTACGATTATAACGGCGCATACAGAAAAAATTGAGCTAGCGGGAGGAAAGTATATAATGCCTGAGGGGCTTGGTGATCTTACACTAAAAACCACAACATGCGATCTACATTTGAAAGATGTACTGTATGTACCAACACTAAGATATAATTTTCTATCGATCAGTAAAGCTGTGCAGAATAATTTCAGTGTGAAGTTTGGTAACGGGCATGCATTAATAACAGATAATTTTGGTGGTAAGATTATTCAAGCGCCAAAATCGGGTGATCTTTTTATATACAACCCGAAAGTAAATAAGCTCAACCTAATGAACGCAAACAACGATATCTTTAAATGGCATCGACGGTATGGACACCTAAATTTCCAAAGTCTAAGCATGTTGAGCAAACAATGCATGGTTCGTGGAATGAATTTTAAATCAAATGGACAATTGAATAATTGTACTGTGTGTATAAAGTCAAAAATAAATAGAAAACCGTTCGTAAATAATCTTGATTTGCGGAGTAAAAATATACTTGAAATTATTCACAGTGATTTATCCGGACCATTACCTATTTCCCTTGGTGGCGCTACATATTTTTTGACTTTCATTGACGACTTCAGTCGTAAAATTTTTGTATATTTCATAAAAATAAAAGTGAAGTTTTACAGACATTCAAAAACTTCAAATTATATGTCGAAAAGGAAACTTACAAGACAATTAAATGTTTACGTACGCGCGAATATGTTAATAGCGATTTTACAACGTTCTTGCAAAGAGAAGGTATACGTAGGGAATTAACTGTCCCTTACACATCGCAGCAGAATGGGTTTGCAGAACGTGTCAATAGGACAATAGTGGAAATGACACGCTGTATGCTCATTGATTCGGGATTAATAAACTCTCTTTGGGTAGAAGCAATTAATACAGCTGCATACCTAAGGAATAGATCTCCTACAACTATTTTAAAACACTCAACACCATATGAAATATGGACTGGACACAAACCAAATGTGCACCACCTTCAAATTTTTGGCGCTAAATGTTTCGGTTTAGATAAAACACCAAAGTCATCTAAATTTGCAGCAAAGGGTATTGAATGCTACATGGTAGGTTATCCAGATGCAAGCAAGGCTTATAGGCTGTACGAACCGGAAAAACGGAAGATTCTCATAGCTAGAGATGTTCGCTTCATAGATAACACCATGTCAAAGAACCCTATTATTGAAAATTAGGACAACAACTGTGCATCTGGTTCCTCTTCATGTTCAGTGGATAGATCTGATTTCAGAGATATCTTTGATGAAGCATGCGTGAAGCAATGTAGCGAAACAATAGCAGCTACCGATACTGCAACAGAAATCAAAAAGGATACCGGTGAATATACAACCTTCGAAAATCTGGAGGGTGATGAACCGCAAGACCGGACATCTCCAATTGATGAAGAGTCGTCAAAGCAATCGAAAGTTTTCCCAATGGAACTAAGACCAAGGACAGTGTGGATGAGGCCCTTAATGGAAGGGATAGAGAAAAGTGGAGGGAAGCGATGAAAAGTGAATATAATTCACTTATGAAGAATGTAACGTGGGAGTGGACATAAGGTCAGATTACCTCAATGGATATTTGAACGAAGAGATATTTATGCACCAGCCAGAATGTTTCGTCGATGCATACGGTCCCAATAAAGTGTGCAAGTTAAAAAGGGCTCTCTATGGTTTGAAACAATCTGGACGCCAATGGAACCAGGAACTGGACATTTTTCTACAGAGTATTGGTTTCCACAAATGCAGTGGAGATGCTTGTATATACATTTCAAGAGAAGATGACGAAATTAATATTGCAGCAGTTTACGTAGATGACATACTTTTAGCATGTTCCAAATTACACAATATAAAACACTGTATTGGTTTACGATTTGATATTGTAGATAAGGGACCGGCTGACCATTTTCTCGGTATTGAATGGAAAAAGGCTGTGTAAAAATTTGTCAAAAACAGTACATCGATGACTTACTCCAAAATTTTCGCATGACCGAAAGCAGAAACTGCGCAACTCCTTTGGAACCCGGCAGTAAATTTATGAAGTGTGTTGACTGTTCCGGTTGTGTTAAGGTCAATCCAAAACTCTACCAGTCTATCATAGGGTCACTTATGTATCTGGCCATATCGACTCGGCCCGATATCATGCACTCTGTATGTAAACTCGCACAGTTCAATACTGATCCACATATGGAACATATGAATTCAGCTAAACACATTTTAAGATTTTGAAAACAACACCAAATTTACAATTATGTTACTTCAAGAATAAAGAACGTCTACAAGGTTTTGCTGATGCAGATTGGGCGAGCAGCTGTGACGATAGAAAATCATTCTCCGGATTCATTTTCTTATTGGGTGGGGGTGCTATTAACTGGGAAAGCAGGAAGCAGCAAAGTGTCGCTCTAAGTAGCACCGAAGCGGAATATGTTGCGCTCTCATCGGCCTCCAAAGACATCATTCATTTTCGAAATTCGCTGACAGATGGGATTTACTGCTTTAGTTGGTGGGCCTACAAAACTTTATGGAGACAATCTTAGTGCGCAGCAGTTGGTTAGAAATCCTGTATTTCATAACCGAACAAAACATATAGATATCCGAATACACCATGTTCGTGACCTTGCAGAGAAAAAGCTAATAGAAATTGATTACATAGCAACTGGCGAAATACCGGCCGATATTTTGACTAAAAATTTAAAGAAACATAAACACAAATATCTAGTTGAGAAGTAAGGACTGAAATAGTCCATCAATTACTGTTGTTTTTTTATATTTGTTATTCATACTTTATGCATTTAATAACGAATTTGAATTTTTGATTTTCGATAAGAATTTTGAATTAATATTAAAATTGTTTAATTGTGAAGTAAGATTAATAAATTTACGTTTTGAGAGAAGAATTACTTTTATTAATATTATTTTTATTTATTTAATACACTTTTTATTTATGGGATATTTTAGTCAGAGCGAGTGTTAAGAACTGATTATCCTCTTTGGATGGATTGTTTTCGAAACCTCGGTGCACTTGCGTTTTGATATGATATTGAGAATATGATCTCGGATGCATCTGTGTAAACAGTGCATCCGGAAATCGGAGTTTCAGCTTAGTTTACCACCCACATAATAAGCAAATTGATCAAAGGAGATCGAATGCACTTGTGCCACGGGAAATTGGTGACGCATGGTCAATAAACGTTCTTTAGCACGTTATGTGTGGGTGACGTGAACTTAGTTGTCGTCGTAGGTGGGGTGAGTCTTGATGAAGTAACTATATATTTTCTCCTCAAAGCATTTCTAGTTTTTATTAAATCCTTAAGTAAATTTTCATTGATATCCATATTTTTGTGTATGTATTGCAAATAGGATAGTTCCAAAACAGGGCTGTCCCTTCAACAGGACTGTGCCTTCCACAGGGCTGTTTCTTCAACAGGGCTGTTTCTTCAATAGATCTGTTCCAAATAAATTAATTCCACATAGAGATGGTTCAGGAGAGCGTAGATCTGTGGCATGTGTACAGTTGTTGAATCGCTGAATAGTTTTATATAATCACAATGTCTGTAAATGATTTATTATACCGTCCTTCATCTACACTGCAATCTTTGTTAATAACCAAGAACCCCAATGCATCTTTCTAACAATTTGAGCACAATTCTCTGAATTGACTGAATGTCATATCGGAATTTATATGACCATTGTATATATGTATGTTTAAGGTTGAGTTCATCTTGCTTAAAAGTAACTATATAGTTTGCATTGCCTCGAATCAGATGTTTTGGTATATGTATATGACTGACCGAAAGAGAAACTATCAACATCACTATGACGACCCATGCAAACATAATCTCGAATCTTATTCTACTTCAACAAATAGAAATATTGAATTGCGTTTTGCTTCGGAAGGTGATATAATTTCACAATTATTTACAAATTTATTATACTCCATGCCTTTGATAGACTTCACTAGTGTTCTTAAGCATGCATATTTTGCCTGGTGCAGAGATTATGAATATACCTACTCGAGGAATTAATCCATTGGATTAGGGTTGTCGTCAGCACGGTATTTATGACGACGTTTGTCACGGAAATGTTATATTTTTGTCGTCGATAATTTTACGAACGACTGTGTGTTTAAGTGTTGAAGAAAAATATGTACATATATTTAATATTTAAATGAAGAAATTAACGAATATGTCAGTTATAGTATTTTTCAGAATAAAGATAACAAATAAAAAACAATTTCAACAATTATTACATAGATGAAATGGAAAAATGCCCCTTTGGCAAAATCATTTACAAAGGGCATAATAAAAGTGATGTTAGTCGCCATTGGAACGACATACATATCTTTTCACTGAATTATCTTGGCCAAAGTAACCATCGTCTTCGTCCATAGAATCACCCACGCAATCATCATCTAGTCCCATCATTATTTTTAAAATATTTTCCACCAAGTCACACGAAAAATATAAATTCGTACCGACTCAAATGTCAAAACACATGTGTGCAGTGTGTGGAATGTATGTGGAATAAAAGTGTTCAGAGAGTCGTGTCGTTTTAGTTACGCAATGTGAAATTCCAAACGCCTCGAGTCGACAGATGTCGCCAGTCGTTTTCGCCAGACGACGACGACAATAAGGGTGAATACCAACAAAATTAAATAGTCTACTAGTTACGAATATGATGGAGTCTAAATCAAGTTCGATATGGGTTGTCAACCTAAAAGTATCAAAGGGAAGAAAAGAAGTTCAGGAGTTTTGCACATACAAGCAACGTTTTCTAGCTATAGAAAACCGGCACACTTTATCCGTCCCCACATCCACCCCCTTATCATCCCCTTACTATTCTACACATTCATTCAAGTATCTTCTCTAAATAGAACAAATTAATCTTAACCTCCAAACTATTTCACAATTATACATAATATTCTCCCCATCCGATGACATCAATTCATACACACATACACACACACCTACACACACACCAACACCATAACTACCCTGTCGATAACACAGTTCTCATAATAAAATCCAGAGCTGATAAAATAGTCATGACACAACACGCCAGCACACCGAATTAGCAAGCACACACATTCTATGCTACACATTCATTCCACCAACAAATACAAACCATCTATCGTCATCACAACCAACCCGATAACGAATTACTCATGACGAGATTACAGCAAAACAAAAACCCTCTCCATCCCCCTCATTCATCCACCGAAATTCTCATAATTCTCTCAACAAAACAAAAACTCCAATATATCACACACTCCAACGCTCAAGCAAAGGAGCTAATACATACTATGATTATATCACCAATCTTCTTTTCCAGAAGTGTTTCATCTTCGATAAGAGTTTTGCGATACCTTTCGGTAACACGCATTCTCTTTATTCCATCCATGGGCATATTCAACTCCCTAATCTCGTTTTTCACGAGATCCAGAATTTTCCTATGACCATAGATAGTACCGCGCCAGTGCTAGTTGGCAGCCGTCAATGCCGCCGCTTTCTTAATAAATAAGTCCAGTGGCAGAATATGTAGGATCACTTCCACGTGCATGTTGGTGTTGTAACGTTTATTACACGGGAGAAATGATATTCGTGTCGCGCACCACTTATGTTTAAATTAAACGCACATTTTTTACGCGTAGTTTTCGTGCTTCCTTAAACGTGGAAGCTTTACTGCGCGGAGTTAAAAATAAAACGAGTTGTTTATTTATTATATTTTTATTTATAAAGGTCCGCCGCCTTAAGCGTCGCTGCGACTTTTTATTTTGTTTATTTATTGAGGTCCTCCGTCTTTAGCGTCGCTGCGACCTTTTGAAATGTCAGATTAACTCTAACTTTTCTTCTCACATGAATCCTCCTTTTATACTAATTTTAGCATCGTCCTTTCTCCTTTCTATCCCTTCCCAGCACCACCACTGCTTGTGCTTGTTCCGAGTGATGAACACAGGTTCCTTTTTTTTTAACACGACCGTTTGTGATAGTCGCTTCCCATCATAAAAAACTCTTCTCATGCATCTTGGGTATTATCACCCAAAGCCGGTGTCAAGTGTCATCCATCCATAAATTGTATTAAACCGTAACGCTAAATGTATTTAATGCATTTCGAGTTTTATTACCCTGTGCGTTTTGGGTACGTGTTCGGTTGGTGTTATATTTCGGACATCGGACAGGTCGAAGTCGACGCCAAACGATCGGGGTGGAATTACGTACATACATTATGATGGAGTTCGTTGCTTGACAGTGCAGTTTATTATTATCTTGGGTTGGCAAAGCGAGAATCACAAATTTGGATACACATGTATGTATGTATATGCCAGGTTAGTGTCGATTGACATGGGAAGACTGGAGATGGTTTCAACGCGGGTGGACATTTCTTGGTCGTGCGTATTGCGACAGTGTCGTTCCTATTGCACCGGCGATCGCTAAGCATGCCAGTCGTTGGACCCTATCTAATTGCTTCTTTACAGTTCTCTAGGTGGCTTTATGCTACCATACAACTGACGCATATGTGATAATTGGTCTAACTATCATCGTATACATCTAGTATGCTGACCTCGACGAGATTCCCCACCTTAGTCCACATACCCGTTTACACTGATGGAGCACCCGTTTTGCCTTTCTGATTTTCTCTTCCACATGGAAGTTCCAAGTTAGTCTAGTATCTAGGTATACAACCAGATACATTGCCGTCCTGATCACCTGTAGCACCGATCCGAAATGTCAAGGGCTGAAATTCCAGATCTATCCTCTTCCTTGTGAAGATGATCAGATTTTCGCATTAATTGAGAGTCCTTGTTCCTGACACCACCGCTCCACCACTCTGAGAGCATTTCTCATGGTATCTGCTGTGATGTTCATGAATTTACCTCTTGCCATTATTGCTATATCATCGGCGTTCCACAGTGTGGATACAAGACTCTTCAAGTCTTCTCAGGAGAGAGTCCATAATTATATTCCACACAGTCGATGATAAAAGACCTCCCTGCGGGCAACCTCTGCTTGCCCTTGAAGTTCCCGTCTGAATATTTATCACCCTATTTTTCAGCATATTGTCCACCCATCTCACCACCAATGGGTAAACCCTGCGTTCTTCTAAGGCTACTCTCAGACTTTCGAAGCAAATCTTATCGAAGGCACCTTCACGAAGGCACCATGCTCTCCATATGGACCGCAATTCTTTCCATTGTTTTCAACAGAAATGATGTTAGGCTGACCGGTTTGAAGGACTTCGCTTCGGTGTAGATCTGTTTTCCCGGTTTTGGAAGAAACCCCACATTTGTTTCTCTTTATGTTACCGGTTCGCTCTCTTAGTCTGATTTTGGAAATCTTCTTAGAAGAATGGGACGGTCGGGGCAGGCCGGTCGCCTCATGTGATAGCACAGGCGCTGAAATAAAAAAAAACAATACTTTTTCATAAAATTACACGAAATTTCGTAACATCAAGAGAAAATACATAAATAAATAACTAAGATCGTGACTAAATGATCAACCAAAATGAAATAAAAACATACAGAAAAGCTACAATCCGTCTGGAACGCATCGTATGATACCCTATCCTCCTTTCTATAAAATTGGCGTGGCCAAATTGCATTTTGTACTCAAATGTGGCTATAACGTCGAACGTTTGAAGATGTTGCAGGTAAAATTTCATCAAAATCGGTTTTTTGATAAAAACGCCCCCAAAAAGTAAGTATGACCAAAAATTTCATATGGGTGAAATTTTCACACCATCAAATTTTTCGACCAATTTGTTTGACGAGTGGATTGAAGAAAACCATCCAGTTAAAATCAATTGCGTTCACACTATCAAAATGTTCAATCAGCAGCACAAGTGGTAGATAAAGAAAACATGTATTTGGTTGACGTACTTTTACTGAAAAAACTCGAAGTAGATAAAATTTTAGAAAAAGGGTATTTGGGTGAGCAAAGTCATAAAACTCATCCTTCGAAATATTAAAAAAAATAAACATCTGGTGGATGTACTCGTGCTGAAATCACTTGTTGGTGGTAAAATTTTAGAAGAAGGAAGAAAGGTCGGACAAACCACTAGATATGTATGTATGTATTTTAAATATGGTAGACGTACTGGTACCAGCAATCATCTAGTTACAATTTTAGAAGATCAATGGATAATTGGAAGTGTACGAAGTTATCTTCTGTTAACTTGCACTAGCAACTGAACTAACTGAGGATTGGCGCAGAAACATATTTACATTGAAGACTAAAATACGGATATAAGAGATTCCATCTCACCCAATGAACGGTTGTCTGCTATATTCCGATTTCTGGATACTGGACGTACATACATATGTAGCTTATCTGATTTGAGATTCAGTACATACTACATAAATGTACATACATGGCGATTTCAACTCCCAGCACTATTATAAACGAAATCACTCATCGCACACATCTAATTACTTTTCGGAAGTGAAATGTGTTCCGATCGGATAGATAGAGTAAGTGCGGCAAATATGGCCCATGTGTGTAATATGGCCCACCGTAATATCTCACTACTGAAAAAGCATAGACACCCCATTATGTATCTGTTTCAAACATATTCCAAAAGGTTTTGACTCAGTGTAATTTGATAAGTCTGACTTAATAAATGTAAAAGGTAGAGCAATTAACTCTTTTTTAGCATTTTCGTTGTAATTTTTTTGTAAGTTTTCTTAAGGGTTTTTAGTTAAAATTTTGCGTGATATTGTATTCTATCATCGTGTAGTGTTCAAATTTATAATTCCCCATATAAAATTAAAATTCTGAAAATAGTTTAGAAAATGTGTTAAAATTAAAAGAAAAGTGATAAAACCTTGTGTGTGTAATATGGCCCAAAGTAGGTGTTGATGAAGTGAGCCCGGGCCATATTTGACACATCATTGTACTTGCACTTTTATGTTTTTTTTCATGTTATTGTTTTTCTTTGTATGATAAAATCGCTTCGAAATCTAAACAACTACAAAAACACGACAGACGTGGGCTAAGAACGACATGAAAAAAACAATGTTTGCACTGGTCCATATTTAACACTACGTGGGCCATATTAGCCGCAAGTGTAATAAATGCGATAAAATCCTAAGCAATAACTTCATAGTATGCGGCGGTATTTGTGGTCTGAAATTTCACGATAAATGTGCAATTTTATCTGAAAGTGCCTTGAACTTTTTAAAGTCAAGCATAAACTTTTCATGGAAGTGTAATGCTTGTGCTAGTGTCCCAGTGCTTGGTTTAGTGTGCAAAATTGGCGAACTAAGCAAAACTGTTCACAATTTGCATGAAGAAATAAAGTCCTTAAAAAAAAGTGTTAACATCAGTCCATCTCTAACAATTAAACAAACAACTACATCTACCAAAGACAAAAAGAAACAAGTGCAAGTAGATAATCTAAACACTGGGTCAACATGCTCCAATACTGTTCATGAGGAACTCTCTATTAGTTCTGTATATGCCACTGACCCCTTGTCCAAAGCCAACTCTAACGAGTTCATTCAACCAGTTCAATGGAATACGGTGATTAAAAGGAAACGGAATTAATAAAAACCGCCGAAAATCATCGGTAAAGACTCCGCTTATACTGAAGGTAATATCGACAAAGAAATAGCTTCATCTATCCCACTTCTCGACGACCACTAAAGCTGAATCAATACTGGCATATGCATCAAAGAAACTAAGTGTTCCGGTAAATCTTCTCTCTTGTTTGCCCCTTTACAAATTCATTAATTTTCGCCTTGGTGTTCCTGCACGTATTATCAACGATGCACTGAATGCTGATAACTGGCCTTTGAATGTGCATGTGAGAAATTTTCGTTTCGTTCCAAAAAACGAGAGCGAAGACAATGTGCATATATAAACAATGAGGGGAATTATTCTTATTCCTCTTTATTGTTTTCTCCTTCACCAAATGTTATCACAGTCTATTATCAAAACGCAGGTGGAATGAGAACCAAAATCAATGATATTTTTCTTGCTGTTTCTCTACATGAATATGACATTATTGTATTCACTCAGACATGGTTAAATGACAACTTTTTAACGGCTGAAATTTTCGATGACTATTACACGGTTCATCGCCTTGACCGATCACCTAAGAGTGGTCACCTACGTGGAGGGGGCATATTCATTGCGGTACGTTCATCTCTCACAACGAATGCTGTTATTCTCCCTTTTGATGACGTTAAGAGTGAACAGCTGTGTGTCTCCGTGGATCTTCGCAATGGTGCATTTGGACGAATGGAAGTATTCATCGTTGCGAGCTATATACCTCCAAAAAGTCCGCTATTTGTTTATGAAGGCCATCTTACCAACATCGAGTTCATCGCTGATCAGCTGGTTGAACATAAACACATTATCGTTTTGGGTGACTTTAACTTAGGTGATATTAAATGGTCATACTCAAATGATGATAAATGTTTAATTCCACATAATATGAAAACAGATTGTGAGTTCACATTTATTGATACTTTGTTTGCTTTTAATGTTTTTCAAAAAAATTGTTGTCACAATTCATTAAATAGAATTCTTGATTTAGTATTTGTAAATAATAATTTAAGTTGTAATGTCAGACAAGTTTTATGTTCTATAATGAGAAATTTAATTCATCACATGGCTCTATGTCTGGATTTACAGTGTAGTACTCCTTCTTCTGAGGAAATAAATTCAAACACTCTTGTTAATTATGAAAAGAGATATAATTTTTCAAAAGCGAATTATAATGCCTTAAACAATTATTTAGACTCGGTCGATTGGTCGTGCATTCTTTCTGGTTGCCAGCTTAAAGAGGTCTATGATTAATTTTTGAATATATTAGATTATGGCTTTTCTCTGTTTGTGCCTCTCACGATGAAAAGACAGTCTTTAAAATTACCGTGGCACAACAAAAGATTAATTAATCTGAAGAATGCTAAAATCAAAGCATTTAAATTATTTAAAAAGTCAACTTTAGAAGTGGATAAACGACGTTTTTGTCAATTACGCCGTGAGTATGAATTTTTGAATAAATTTTTGTATAAACAGTATGTTATGAATACTCAATCACAAATTTCAAGAAATCCTAAAGGTTTCTGGACATTCTTAAATAGCAAAAGAAATCTAAATGGTACTCTACAAAGTGTAGAGTTTGAAGGTACTGTCTCTTATAACACTGATTCAACTTGTGAGCTCTTTGCAAAATTTTTCGAATCAGTTTATGTTAATCACTCGAATCCTAGTTTACCCTATGATAATAATATGTGTGAATGCAATACATGTTTAGCATCACTTTGTTTTTCAATTGAAGATGTTTTGCAAGGCATAGAATCGTTGAATTCTTGCCAAAGTGCTGGTCCTGACCGTATTCCGTTTGATGTTCTTAAACAGTGCAAATTATCCTTGTCCCTTCCGTTAAGATTAATTTTCAATTTATCCTTAACTTCTGGTACGTTTTTAGATGAATGGAAAATTTCATTTATAACTCCCATATTTAAAGCCGGATCCCGACAAAAAGTTGAAAATTATCGTGGAATATCTAAACTTTCAGCTATTCCAAAACTCTTTGAATCAATAGTTACAAAAAAGCTTTATTTCACAATCAAGGAACAAATATCACTGCAACAGTATGGATTTGTATCTGGTAGATCGACATTAACCAACTTGACGCTGTTTACAAAATATCTTTTTGATTCTGTGGAGTCCGGATTTCAAGTTGATGTCATTTTTACCGATTTTAAAAAGGCTTTTGACACAGTGTGTCATAGTATTCTTTTAAATAAAATAAAATTATTTGGTATTCATTCGATTCTACTTAAGTGGATTTCGAATTATCTTTTAAATAGAAAGCAGTATGTTAAAATTGCTTCTTCGCAGTCTAGGCTTATTGAGGTCTCATCTGGTGTCCCTCAAGGTAGCCACTTAGGGCCGTTACTCTTTAATATTTTTATAAATGAGATTCCTTCATTGCTCAATCATGCTAACTGTTTGATGTATGCCGATGACCTAAAAATCTTTATGCGTGTAAAAAGTATTTATGATTGCGAAAATCTTCAAAATGATTTAAATAAAATAGCTGATTGGTGTGATCATAATCAGCTTACATTGAACTTTTCTTTTTCTGTTTACCATGTTTTAATGCCTGTTATTTATAACTATACAATTTCCCGGAAATGTCTTTCTCGAAAAACTGAAATCAAGGACCTTGGTGTGATTTTTGATTCGAAACTTACATTCTCGTTTCACATAGATTATGTTATTGCTAAAGCAAATTCGATGCTTGGATTTCTTAAGCGAACACGTTCTGAATTTTCAAACCCTTATGCTCTTAAGTCTGTTTATATGTCTTTAGTACGACCGTTTCTTGAATATTGCTCTATAGTATGGTGTCCAACCTATATGAATTGTATAATTCAAAAGTCCTTTACAAGATTTGTTATAAAGCAAATGAAATGGAATCTTGATGCTATGCCCTCTTATTCGACAAGATGTGCGTTAATTGGACTAGATACCTTACAAAAAAGACGAAATGTTCATTGCATACTGTTTATTCATGACGTCTTTTCTTATCGTATAATATGTCCCGATATACTTTAGAACAAGAAATTTTTTAATAAACCCAAGACATTTTTACAATTATGGTCTTAATGAACCAATAACTAAATGTATAAATTGTTTTAATTCTTTTTCCAGCGACCTAGATTTATGTGATGTTAGATTGAAATTTAAACTCTCAATATTGAAAACTATTAAGCCATGAAATACATATACATATGTAGTTACTAAATATTTAAAACATACAGAAAAGCTACAATCCGTCTGGAACGGATCGTATGATACTCTATCCTCCTCTCTATAAAGTGGGCGTGGCCAAATTGCATTTTGTACTCAAATATAGCTATAATGTCGAACGTTTGAGGATGTTACATGTAAAATTTTATCAAAATAGGTTTTTTGATGATAACGCCCCCAAAAAGTGGGCGTGGCCAAAACTGTTCTATGGGTGAATTGTAGGGAATCTAAATACCCAAATATTTGGTCTTAACAAAATTTTTCGGTTTCATATAATTTAGTGAAGTTATAAAAAAGTAGGCGTGGCAGTGGGCGGATGTAAAAAAAATTTACACTTGTACTGTATCTTTTTCTTGGAAGCCTAGATATGAAATTTCAGCGTCCTAGTTAAAAATTTAAGGCCCAAAACTCGGTTTTGTGATGAAAACGAACCCAAAAAGTGGGCGTGGCCAAAACTTTTGTATGGGTGGATTGTAGGGAATCTGAATGCCTAAATATTTGGTCTTAACAAAATTTTTCGGTTTCATATAATTTCGTGAAGTTATAAAAAAGTGGGCGGCTTTCAAAAATTTTTACACTTGTACTGTATCTTTTTCTCAGAAGCCCAGATATGAAATTTCAGCGTCCTAGTTAAAAATTTAAGGCCCAAAAATCGGTTTTGTGATGAAAACGCCCCCAAAAAGTGGGCGTGGCCAAAACTTTTGTATGGGTGGATTGTAGGGAATCTGAATGCCTAAATATTTGATCTTAACAAAATTTTTCGGTTTCATATAATTTAGTGAAGTTATGAAAAAGTGGGCGTGGCAGTGGGCGGATTTAAAAAATTTTTACACTTGTACTGTATCTTTTTCTCAGAAGCCCAGATATGAAATTTCATCGTCCTAGCTCAAAATTTAAGGCCCAAAAAGCGGTGACATACGGACGGACGGACGGACGGACGGTCATCGCTCAATCGATTTCGCTATTGATGCTGATCACGAATATATATACTTTATAGGATCTATCTCGATTATTTCTCTATGTTACAAACTATGTGTCAAACTTAATATACCCTTAGGATAGGGTATAAAAACACTATTGTATTCTGAAATATTATAATTATCCGAAATTTGTTAGAGTTAAGCTCGGTAGATGAATAAACTAAACTAAACTAAACTAAACTATATATTAATAAAAACTTGAAAATATCCATGAGATATGTTCCTTCCGTGCTTAGGTGAATTTTAAGTGGGGTGGACGTACTCTTATACTCGTACTTAGGTAGTCAAATTACTAGCACTCGCAGTAGCTAGAGTTGTAGAAGAAAAAAGGATTCAAATTTCGGTCATAAAGAGGCCATAAAACCCATCCCACTACCAAAATTTTAAAATATTTTTACATCCATCCTACAGCTTGATGGCCTTCGGTTTCATAAAAATGTTCTTTGAAATTGGTCGGCTGACAGTAGCCCTCCTAGCAGGTAGAATTTTTAAAGAAGAAATGAAAAACATACAGAAAAGCTACAATCCGTCTGCAACGGATCGTATGATACCGTATCCTTCATCCTATCGAGCCGCTATAAAGTGGGCGTGGATGTATTGCATTTTATTTACTGAATTACGATGGTAACTTCGAACGTTTGAAGATGTTACATGTAAAATTTCATCGAAATTGGGTTTTCGATGAAAAACTTAATATACCCTTAGGATAGGGTATAAAAAGGCCAAATTTGGGTAAAAACATACAGAAAAGCTACAATCCGTCTGGAACGGATCGTATGATACCCTATCCTCCTCTCTATAAAGTGGGCATGGCCAAATTGCATTTTGTACTCAAATATAGCTATAATGTCGAACGTTTGAGGATGTTACATGTAAAATTTTATCAAAATAGGTTTTTTGATGATAACGCCCCCAAAAAGTGGGCGTGGCCAAAACTGTTCTATGGGTGAATTGTAGGGAATCTGAATGCCTAAATATTTGATCTTAACAAAATTTTTCGGTTTCATATAATTTAGTGAAGTTATAAAAAAGTAGGCGTGGCTGTGGGCGGATGTAAAAAAAATTTACACTTCTAATGTATCTTTTCGTCATAAGCCCAGATATGAAATTTCAGCGTCCTAGTTAAAAATTTAAGGCCCAAAAATCGGTTTTGTGATGAAAACGCCCCCAAAAAGTGGGCGTGGCCAAAACTTTTGTATGGGTGGATTGTAGGGAATCTGAATGCCTAAATATTTGGTCTTAACAAAATTTTTCGGTTTCATATAATTTAGTGAAGTTATGAAAAAGTGGGCGTGGCAGTGGGCGGATTTCAAAAATGTTTACACTTGTACTGTATCTTTTTCTCAGAAGACCAGATATGAAATTTCATCGTCCTAGCTCAAAATTTAAAGCCCAAAAAGCGGTGACATACGGACGGATGGACGGACGGACGGTCATCGCTCAATCGATTTCGCTATTGATGCTGATCACGAATATATATACTTTATAGGGTCTATCTCGATTATTTCTCTATGTTACAAACTATGTGTCAAACTTAATATACCCTTAGGATAGGGTATAAAAAGAAAAGTCATAAAACCCATCCGAGGTCCGAAACACCTCACCTCTTTAAACCTCCTTAAACAGCAGCCAGCAAGAGAAAGCAGCAGAATCAAATTTCCCCCCACACTCGGTATCAAGCCGTCTCCCTCCTAATCTCCGTATCAATCCCCTTCCCTTATCTCAAGTACCGTGTAGTTTATTTTATTATTAATAATTCAAAGTTGACCAGTGAGAAAAAAAGTGTTCAGTTGTGACATCAGGAAAAAAAACTATAATAATATTAAATATAAGCATATATGTAAGTGCATATACATACATACATATCTATCTGATATGATCTCTATTATAATTGATATAAAAAACATTCAGAAAAGCCGTCTGGAATGGATTGTATGATACACTATCCTCCTTTCTATAAAGTGGGCGTGGCCAAATTGCATTTTGTAGTCAAATATGGTTATAACGTTGAACGTTTGAGGCTGTTACTTGTAAAATTTCACCAAAATCGGTTTTTTGATGAAAACACCCACAAAAAGTAGACGTGGCCAAAAGTTTTTTTTTTTTTTATGGCGCGACAGGTCCATGGGACAAAGGGCCTAGCTTCTCACAACTACTCGAATGGCAGTTTTTTGTTTTGAGAAGCTTTTTCATGACAGTTTTACTCTCGGATGTTTGTCAGACGCTCGCGAGAGATGGGGCCGTGAAAGAAATTTGAAGTGTTGTTCGGGGTTTGAACTTGGAACTCCTTTCTCTGTAGTCCAACGCACTAACCACTTGATCCACGGCGCGCAGGGAATGCCTAAATATTTGGTCCTAACAAAATTTTTCGGTTTCATATAATTTAGTGAAGTTATGATAACGTGGGCGTGGCAGTGGGCGGAATTCAAAATTTTACACTTGTACTGTATCCTTTTCTCAGAAGCCCAGATATAAAATTTCGGCGCAGGGACATAAGTCCCCTGGACATCAGACCCATTTTTTTCTTTTGGGACCTACATATGTCCCACTTAACTGGGACATAAGACCCAAATTGAATTAGGGACTTATGTCCCACCACATAGGGACATAAGTCCAAATTTTTTTTCTCGAAAATTGGACATAAGTCCCAAATTCTAGCAATTGGCCTCATCACACTTTGATACGGCGACATTAGGCAAATTTTGCTTTATGTCACTTATGTATATGCATAAACAGTGGAATTACCCCAAATCCAACAGTGACCCCAAGCAGGGCGGTTGCAGGGGGCAGCATGCCCCCCATAGATATTCCACTTTTGCATATACATAAGTGACATAAAGCAAAATTTGCCTAATGTAGATTTGCCATGCACTTACTTGTTCCATGCTCTTCTGGGTATTTGAATTCTCTAAGCTTATTTAAAAACATATGTTAGGTGGGACATAAGACCAACATTTTTGATGTCCCGATGCGGTGGGACATAAGTCCCTAATTCGATTTGAGATTTATGTCCCGATGGAATGGGACATAAGTCCCGAACAAAAAGTTTAGGACTTATGTCCCTGCGCCTAAAATTTCATCCTCCTAGCTTAAAAATTTAAGGCTCAAAAAGTGGTGATGAACGAATGGACGGACAGAGAAACATGGCTAAATCGTCTTCGCTATTGATGCTGATTACGAATATACATATATACTTTAGAGGGTGTATCTCGATTATTTCCCTATGTTACAAACTATGTATCAAACTTAATATATTCTTAGAATAGGGTATAAAAACCAGTGTACATGCATACATACATATGTTCATAAGGCAACCCAAAAATTTCGTTCAGTATGAGTTTTTATACCCTATCCTAAGGGTATATTAAGTTTGACGCATAGTTTGTAACATAGAGAAATAATCGAGATAGACCCTACAAAGTACATATATACACTGAGTAACAAAAAAAGTGGAGCAGTGATACTTTTCCGTATGTTATTATCATTCTGGTAATATGCCGCTATGTTTTTGCCGAGCTTTATTTGTTTCTAGTGGGTTACTGGTTTAATGGTTTATTTGTTTGCTAGTTTGCATAATTTCTTTTAATTTTCTTTGTGATGTGGACATCGTGTTAAAGAAAACCGTGTTGTATTCGTGTTTTCCTACAGATGTGAGACATAATAAATTTAGCTTCCATGATCCGTATGGGTTTTATTAAGTTTATGTTCTGGATTTGTTTTAATTTGATTAGTTATTAGTTGTTACTGATTTTTGTAAAAAAACATACAGAAAAGCTACAATCCGTCTGGAACGGATCGTCTGATACCCTATCCTCCTCTCTATAAAGTGGGCGTGGCCAAATTGCATTTTGTATTCAAATATAGCTATAATGTCGAACGTTTGAGGATGTTACATGTAAAATTTTATCAAAATAGGTTTTTTGATGATAACGCCCCCAAAAAGTGGGCGTGGCCAAAACTGTTGTATGGGTGAATTGTAGGGAATCTAAATACCCAAATTTTCTTAACAAAATTTTTCGGTTTCATATAATTTAGTAAAGTTATAAAAAAGTAGGCGTGGCAGTGGGCGGATGTAAAAAAAATTTACACTTCTAATGTATCTTTTCGTCATAAGCCCAGATATGAAATTTCAGCGTCCTAGTTAAAAATTTAAGGCCCAAAAATCGGTTTTGTGATAAAAACGCCCCCAAAAAGTGGGCGTGGCCAAAACTTTTGTATGGGTGGATTGTAGGGAATCTGAATGCCTAAATATTTGGTCTTAACAAAATTTTTCGGTTTCATATAATTTAGTGAAGTTATGAAAAAGTGGGCGTGGCAGTGGGCGGATTTCAAAAATGTTTACACTTGTACTGTATCTTTTTCTCAGAAGCCCAGATATGAAATTTCATCGTCCTAGCTCAAAATTTAAGGCCCAAAAAGCGGTGACATACGGACGGACGGACGGACGGACGGACGGACAGACGGACGGACGGACGGACGGACGGACGGACGGACGGACAGACGGACGGACGGACGGACGGACGGACGGACGGACGGACAGACGGACGGACGGACGGACGGACGGACGGACGGACGGACGGTCATCGCTCAATCGATTTCGCTATTGATGCTGATCACGAATATATATACTTTATAGGGTCTATCTCGATTATTTCTCTATGTTACAAACTATGTGTCAAACTTAATATACCCTTAGGATAGGGTATAAAAATATGCAAATAATGGCACAAGAAATCGCCTGTGCCCTGGCTTTAGTTGAGGGTGACCGGGGCGTGCACTATGCCGATATTCTGGTAAGAAAACCGGAGAAGACGTTAAAAAAATCCATTAATGTTACAGGTAGACCAACTCCTACAAACGACGTCAAGGATCAGGTCGCCCAGGAGTAACTACTGCAAGGGATGACCGATATTTGGTGATTTCGTCTCTAAACAGCAGTTGAGCTGGCTCACAGACTTCGAGCTGTTAGAGGGACAGCTATGACAGACAGGGACAGGGCAATGCTAGACAACACGTTGCCAGGTGCGTTACCGAATATATGCAAGAAGTGGAAATCGACGTTATGGCTTGGCCTGCGATGAACTCGGACATGAATCCCATTGAACACGTTTGGGACCAACTGGAGAAAAAGATTGGGATACGATCTGCCCTTCCAGAGACACTCAGCGGCCTGAGATCTGCTCTGATCGAGGAATGGGACAATTTGGACAATACCAGCGTAAAAAAAATTAATCCAATGTATGCCTCGGCAAATATCTTATTTGTTAGATGTTCGAGGAGACAATACACACTATTACAGGAACAAGGACTTGTTAAAAAAATAATAATGAAAATGTGAAATGTTAATTTATCAAGTTTTTGTCCATTTTCCTTAATTTATGTTTTATTTCTGAGAGAAATAAGGTTTTCCTTTTTTAATTTTTTTGTTACAAGAATTACTTATTTTTATATTAATAATTGTATTACTTTTATTACACTCTATTAAAAAAAAACTTTTTTCCCAATTTACTTGACGTAATTGCGAAATATCAAGGTGCGCCACTTTTTTTGTAACTCAGTGTATATTCGTGATCAGCATCAATAGCAAAATTGATTGAGCGATGACCGTCCGTCCGTCCATTCGTTCGTCCGTATGTCACCACTTTTGAGCTAGGACGATGAAATTTCATATCTGGGATTCTGAGAAAAATATACAGTACAAGTGTAAAAAATTGTAAAATGCGCCCACTGCCACGCCCACTTTTTCATAATTTCACTAAATTATATGAAACCGAAAAATTTGGTTAATATTTAGGCATGTAGATTCTCTACAATTCACCCATACAAAAGTTTTGACCACGCCCACTTTTTGGGGGCGTTTTCATAAAAAAAATCGATTTTGATGAAATTTTACATCCGCAAACGTTCGACGTTATAGCCATATTTGAGTACAAAATGCAATTTGGCCACGGCCACTTTATAGAGAGGAGGATAGGGTATCAGACGATCCGTTCCAGACGGATTGTAGCTTTTCTGTATGTTTTATTTGTATGTTCTCCTCTTGGTTCGTTATTTCACAGTTAGTTTGGATCTGGACAAATTTCTTTGTAAATTCATACATACATACATACATATAATATGTAGGTAAGTGTGCTTCTTCAGATGAGTTGTGCTTTCATTAGTTCGGGAAATTCATTCAGCATAACACCCATGCTGAAAAAATATTTTAAAATTATCTATTAAAAAAAGAAGTGATAACGATAAGCCGGATAAAAGCAAAGAGAAGCGCTCTTAGACAATTTGTAGCTAGAGCTGAATCTGGACCAGGCAAAAGCGTTACACTTAAGGCTTCTGAATACCCTCAGATGGAAAAGGCTTTATATGGATGGTTTTAAAATCAAAGAGTTAAACATATTCCGCTTTCCAATGACATTATAAAATCAAGGCCAATTCAATTGCACAACAAAATAAGGGAAAAACCATAATTTAACGCTAGCAACGGATGGGTTGCGAAATTTAAAAAACGGCATGGTATTCGGATGTTAAAAATTTGTGGTGAAAAGTCATAAATAAATAATAATAATAAATGTGAACTTGTCGAATCTTTCGTTATAAAATTTCGATAAAAAATAAAGGAACTTGATTTGACCGCAGATCAAATTTATAATGCGAAGGAATCTGTTCTACAGGATGCTACCAAACAGAACCCTTGTTACTTTTAATGAATCGACAGCGCCAGGTAGAGTAGCATTCCTTACAAGCACAAATGCATCTGGGATGCACAAGGTGACACTGTTCCCCACTCGTAAAGCAGCTAATCCGAGCATTTAAAAATTTTGAAATCAAGCCTTTTACTTATGTATAAAGCTAATAAAAATGCATGTATGACTTTTATTCGAACAATGGTTCCTTAACGTGTTAATTTCCGATGTAAAAAAGAATTTAAATTGTAGTGTGTTGATGAGTTTTTCTTTTCAGGTAAGAAATTTTCTTGAATCAAAAGGACTTGAAAAGAAGGCACTGCTGCTTTTGGACAATGCTCCGTGTCATCTCAAAGAAAACGAATTGCAAAGCGATAATGGGATGATAAAGATTATGATGTTTCTTGCAAATTGCACTGCAATTCTCCAGCCTATGGACCAAAATGTCATTAACATTACAAAGCTCCACTACAACAAAAAATTTATTGGTGCACTTAGTTGTCAGTGAGGGCATGGATTTCGAAACAAAAATAAAAGCATTCATCTTAAGGGTTGGAATTTGTTTACTAGCAAATGCATGGGAAAAAGTAGACCCTTTTACTATCAAAACATACAGAAAAGCTACAATCCGTCTGGAACGGATCGTCTAATACTATCCTCCTCTCTATAAAGTGGGCGTGGCCAAATTGCATTTCGTACTCAAATATGGCTATAACCTCGAACGTTTGAGGATGTTACATGTAAAATTTTATCAAAATCTGTTTTTTGATGAAAACGCCCCCAAAAAGTGGGCGTGGCCAAAACTGTTCTATGGGTGAATTGTAGGGAATCTGAATACCTAAATATTTGAATTTAACAAAATTTTTCGGTTTCATATAATTTAGTAAAGATATAAAAAAGTAGGCGTGGCAGTGGGTGGATGTAAAAAAAATGTACACTTCTACTGCATCTTTTCGTCCTAGTTAAAAATTTAAGGCCCAAAAATCGGTTTTGTGATGAAAACACCCCCAAAAAGTGGGCATGGAAAAAACTTTTGTATGAGTGAATTGTAGGGAATCTGAATGCCTAAATAGTTGGTCTTAACAAAATTTTTCGGTTTCATATAATTTAGTGAAGTTATGAAAAAGTGGGCGTGGCAGTGGGCGGATTTCAAAAATGTTTACACTTGTACTGTATCTTTTCTCAGAAGCCCAGATATGAAATTTCATCGTCCTAGCTCAAAATTTAAGGCCCAAAAAGCGGTGACATACGGACGGACGGACGGTCATCGCTCAATCGATTTCGCTATTGATGCTGATCACGAATATATACACTTTATAGGGTCTATCTCGATTATTTCTCTATGTTACAAACTATGTGTCAAACTTAATATACCCTTAGGATAGGGTATAAAAAGCGGTGACATACGGACGGATGGACGGACGGACGGTCATCGCTCAATCGATTTCGCTATTGATGCTGATCACGAATATATATACTTTATAGGGTCTATCTCGATTATTTCTCTATGTTACAAACTATGTGTCAAACTTAATATACCCTTAGGATAGGGTATAAAAAGCGGTGACATACGGACGGACGGACGGACGGACGGTCATCGCTCAATCGATTTCGCTATTCATGCTGATCACGAATATATATACTTTATAGGGTCTATCTCGATTATTTCTCTATGTTACAAACTATGTGTCAAACTTAATAAACCCTTAGGATAGGGTATAAAAAACGCATACTTACTTTACTATTACATAATTATATGTTTTACATACGTTCTAACCTTTCGTTTTCTAATTAAAAAAAACATGTGTTCAAAAATAGCGATTTGTTTTGATTTCAAAAATGTTTTTTCTATAACATTGCATTATCTCTACAGAAACATAGGCATTTTAACTATGATTTTTTGTTAAAAAAAATGTAACCCGGTAAGTGCAACAACCTCGGTTATTGCAACTGCCCTGATTTCAATTAGTTGCGTAAATGGAGTTTGTACTGTATTTACATTTATTAAACGAGAATGAAATGACCCACATTTAACGATTCTGTTAATACGCATTTATTTATTTCGTAATACAGAAGGTACATATTTCCATTAAATAAAAATTCGCTGAAAAATAAGATTAGTTTGACTCAAAAATAATTTCTTATTTAAGAAAAAGAGTCGTTTTGATGTTATTTAATTCGAAAAACAATCAATAATTATTTTAAATTTAATTTCTGATGTTAATTTTTTTCGTTTCGCAGTGATTTTCCAGTATTCTTAAGTATTCACAATATTCTCCAGTATGCACAATATTTCTAGTAAATTTTAGTTGAATGCTTCCGTTTATGCGAACATATCTGCTCCATCACTAGGGAATTGTTGTTGGCAATGACAATAAGACTTTTTTGCAAAAAGTCCTTAAAATTGATTGTTTCACCATAGCTTATGATGGGATACATTCAGCCAAAAACATTTTAGAGTGGTGACATGTATTGATTCTAGTATAAACAATACAAACTATAAGATAGGGATACAGGCAGCACTACGAGTTTTACGAACATACATATACAAACTTTTGCTACTTGCCCGTCAAATCCTATGGAATTTCCTGAACCAGTAGCATTGTTATTCATAGAATTCAGAGAATTCATAACAAATCATTTAAATTTTTGATTGGATCAATCAAGCTCAAAACATACAGAAAAGCTACAATCCGTCTGGAACGGATCGTATGATACCCTATCCTCCTCTCTATAAAGTGGGCATGGCCAAATTGCATATTGTACTCAAATATAGCTATAATTTCGAACGTTTGAGGATGTTACATGTAAAATTTTATCAAAATAGGTTTTTTGATGATAACGCCCCCAAAAAGTGGGCGTGGCCAAAACTTTTGTATGGGTGGATTGTAGGGAATCTGAATGCCTAAATATTTGGTCTTAACAAAATTTTTCGGTTTCATATAATTTAGTGAAGTTATAAAAAAGTAGGCGTGGCAGTGGGCGGATGTAAAAAAATTTTACACTTGTACTGTATCTTTTTCTTGGAAGCCCAGATATGAAATTTCAGCGTCCTAGTTAAAAATTTAAGGCCCATAAATGGGTTTTGTGATGAAAACGCCCCCACAAAGTGGGCGTGGCCAAAACTTTTGTATGGGTGGATTGTAGGGAATCTGAATGCCTAAATATTTGGTGTTAACAAAATTTTTCGGTTTCATATAATTTAGTGAAGTTATGAAAAAGTGGGCGTGGCAGTGGGCGGATTTCAAAAATTTTTACACTTGTACTGTATCTTTTTCTCAGAAGCCCAGATATGAAATTTCAGCGTCCTAGCTCAAAATTTAAGGCCCAAAAAGCGGTGACATACGGACGGACGGACGGTCATCGCTCAATCGATTTCGCTATTGATGCTGATCACGAATATATATACTTTATAGGGTCTATCTCGATTATTTCTCTATGTTACAAACTATGTGTCAAACTTAATATACCCTTAGGATAGGGTATAAAAAGACTGTGATTTAAAAAAATCTTTAATTTACCATTTTTTGAAGTTATTGATTAATGCATTTAATTTTTGGCAATCACTAAAGTTGAAGTCAGTAGCGAATTCACACATTTCGTTGAAGTCAGTGAAGTTATTGAATTCAACTGCAATAATCTTAACTCACCTGATTGCAGGTGGTGGATCATGTTGATATTGATTTCTGATTATAAGATATTTGTTGACGAGATTCAAATTTTGAGGTAGTAAAGATACCGTGGTGTTTGAAACTTGAACTTTGATGTCTTAACAAAACAGAAGAGAGCAAAATTGCTTAACTATGCTGACGAGACTCAACATCGTCTAATGATTTACATAACAAAAACTTTATTTTTTTTGCGATAAATTTTTCAAAGATTTGAAACATTGGTACATATAAATGAATTCCAATAATTTCAATTGAATTCACTGACTTCAACTGATTATAAGTGAATTGACTACTGACTTCAACGAAATACATATGTGAATTCGATTGACTTCCAAAATGATTTCAATTCAGTGTTTGTTAAATACCGAATGCATTTATCAGTGACTTCAAAATGGTGAATTACGAGAAGGAGGGGTATAAATTTAATATTTCTTTACTCAATAATTTCTGAA
The DNA here is from genome assembly GCA_905220385.1 of Xylota sylvarum. Taxonomy (NCBI): domain Eukaryota; kingdom Metazoa; phylum Arthropoda; class Insecta; order Diptera; family Syrphidae; genus Xylota; species Xylota sylvarum. The sequence goes on along the minus strand of LR999958.1, from coordinate 76,092,594 downwards.
TCTGGCACTCTGTATTGATAAGATTAACATCAGTCATTCGAAATCGAATAATTTTGTTCTATAGTTATTTTGTTTGCCGATGGTGAGAAAATAAATTCTGTTTCTTTGTAAATGTAAGTATTCTATGATTTAATAATAGTCTTTACTAGAGCCCCCTAATTCACGTCTGCACGGATACACAGACTACGTGAATAAACACGTGTACTTCGAACCGTGCATCAATTAGACGTTCCCACGATTTACAGGTGTATTTAGTTATCATGGCTCGAACTGGTCTTTTTTTTGTACCGTATATGGTATATTAAGTTAGACACTATAGGGTATATTATGAGCATATGTACATACATTCGTGATCATTGTCAACAGCGAGAACGATTGAGTTAGATCCGTCCGTCCGTATGACATCACTTTTTGGGCCTTATATTTTGAGCTATAGGGCTCTGGGCTTTTGAGAAAAAGATGCAGTACAAGTAAAAACAAGACTTTAAGTCGGCAGTGGCTATGGCTTCATATTGGTTTGAAACGCTGTCTTGACTGACATTCTGCTTTCTTTTGCACTTAAAACCCGTGCTTTTCGTGTTTAAATTAAATTTATCTAGATCTTTGACTTCTTCAATATGCTGAAGTCTATGATCGTTTTATAAGAATCATAACAACCTATTGATGTTCGATTGAAAATAATGCATTTTTGTCTCGCATAAGAAATACACGTGTACTCGTGTTAGATATGAATTATACGTATTTTTAGGACGTACACGTGTACCCGTGTCTATGGTGACGTTTTAGACGACAACACGTGTCACGTGTACACGTGTAATTAAATACACGTTTAGAATCTCGGGCTCTAGTTTTTACACAATTTGAATGCAATTTAAGGTTTAAAATGCAATGATGGGAGATATTTTGTGAATTTATGTTATAAATCTGAGAAAATAAAACCAAGGAATTAAATTAAAATAATTAGATGAAATTGAATTAGAAAAAGGTGAGCAATGGCAGAATCTTATGCAGTGATATGATGTTTAATTATTGTGTATTTATTCCCAAAGGCATGAGGTAACATATAACTAAGGCCACAATGCGAAACTGTTTTCAATGAAGCCGTAATATAATAGGAGCAATTCATTATATTCGACTTGTCTTTGATTCGCCTGCGGTCAATTCGCTCTTCTTTTTAGTCATCTTCATGTAATTACTACTAGACGACAAACGTTCAATTGCATTTTTATAATACAAACTATGTACATAAAATAATAAAACACAAAAATTTTGCAACAATAGTTGCTTGACATTTCAAATTTCGTTACTCGAAACTAAATTCGCAAATTTCATAGCCCTAGTTGGCAACAGTTGCATTCGATTCTAATTTCTTACAGAGTACCTGTTGAGATTAGAATTGCAAATCACCTTCGCAAATATTTGACATTAGAGTAGCAATACAGAGTGAGACCCCAGCAGTGTTTTCTACGCTGAGTCCTGGTAGTGACAACAGCTGATAAACAGACTGCAATGATGGCATTACTGCTATTACCTTCTTCATTGACAGCCAAGTGGCAATAAAAGTAATTTCTGGCATTGAAATAAAATTGAAGCTCGTAAGTCGCTGTCGCGAAGAGCTACGGTTTATTGGCACGCAGTACAGTGTAAGACTTTGCTGGGTTCCCGGACACAACGGTGTGCCGGGAAAGGAAAGAGCTGATGAATTCGCATCAATCCTCAGTTGGACTAAACGAGGCTGACACTACAACTTGTAATCTTAGACAAGCGAATGGGAACAAAACACTTGCAGCAGCAAATGAGAGATGGAATAGGCTCGACTCCTGTAACAACTAGCAAAATGTGGCCACTCTACAATAAACAAAAAAACCGAACGAATTCTACAAATGAGTAAAAAAATCCTTGTCCTCTTTGTACGTAAAATTGCCGGACATAACATGTTCTTACATGTTGGACGTATCATGGTTGTGGTGACGAGGATGTGCGCGATGATAGATACTCCACACGTCCTCCGTCATATTAGAAACGAAATTAGCCCTTCGGGTTAGGGGCTAGAATAGAATATACCCAAGGTAAGGAATGCCTGCCGTAGAAGGCGACTAAAATCCAAAACGTTTAAACTTCTCGCAAAAGTCAAAAAAAAAAAAAAAACATGCAATGAACAAAACAAATGATTTTAATACCCCAGATGGTAGGCCAGTTAAACTGGTAAATCCACCCTTTTCGGAGGTCGGTCCCACGGATTCTGGAGGGGACCATTTATTGCACAAGGAAGACCCTTTCGGAAAATGTAAAAGGGTAGAGAGAACACCCTCATCTCGTATAACAGATGAAAAACAAGTTCTGGAGGCTAAATATTCAAAAGCCTGCGAAGAAAGAGATGGGTTTAAGCAACTCAACGAGACATTGCTTAAAGAAATTAATAATTTAAAGCAGGAGTTGCAAGCGTTGAAACATCAATTCAACAGCGAAAATAAAAATAAAGATAAAATTAAAGTAGTCGAGTTCTCAACAGATGAAGAAGAACTACTTAAGGAGATAGAAGGAAGTCTTAAAAAGGGGAATAAAAATAAAAAACGAAAAATGAGTACATCCCCAAAAGTTTCATCTCCAAAAGAAAGCAGCCAAGTTGCGGATAATACTCCTAACAATGAAAGTACCAATCAGAAGCCAATTAATCCTCCGCCTATTATTGCACTGCAAATAATAAAGTATGAAATCTTAATTAAGGTATTGGAGGAAAATAAAATTAAAGCAAATACAATGTTAATAAATAACAACGATATTAAAATTAATGTAGATGGAGAAGATTCTTATAGAAAACTTACCAAAATACTTAACCAAAAAAAAGTGCAATGGTACTCTTATGAGAACAAGCAAACAAGACCAATTAAGGTTGTTGTAAAAAAAATTACACTTTTCATGCTCCCCAGAGAGTATAGTTAAAGACTTAAAAAGTAAAAGCTTTAAAATATTAGAAGCTGTCAATATGCTAAAATTTAAAAGCAAAGTACCGCTTCCTATTTTTATACCCTATCCTAAGGGTATATTAAGTTTGACACATAGTTTGTAACATAGAGAAATAATCGAGATAGACCCTATAAAGTAAGTATATATATTCGTGATCAGCATCAATAGCGAAATCGATTGAGCGATGACCGCCCGTCCGTCCGTCCGTATGTCACCGCTTTTTGGGCCTTAAATTTTGAGCTAGGACGATGAAATTTCATATCTGGGCTTCTGACGAAAAAATACAGTAGAAATGTAAATTTTTTTAACATCCGCCCACTGCCACGCCTACTTTTTTATAACTTCACTAAATTATATGAAACCGAAAAATTTTGTTAAGACCAAATATTTAGGTATTCAGATTCCCTACAATTCACCTGTAGAACAGTTTTGGCCACGCCCACTTTTTGGGGGCGTTTTCACCAAAAAACCGATTTCGATAAAATTTTACATGTAACATCCTCAAAGGTTCGAGTTTATAGCCATATTTGAGTACGAAATGCAATTTGGCCCCGCCCACTTTATAGAGAGGAGGATAGGGTATCAGACGATCCGTTCCAGACGGATTGTAGCTTTTCTGTATGTTTATGCTTACTTTTGAGCACGACGATTTCCTTGGAAAGAAAGTAGAGATTCATGCCTTAAGAAAATCAAAACTAGTCCCACAATGCAAGAATTGCCAAAAGTATGGACATACACATAAATACTGCAGCTCTAACCCGAGATGCGTTAAGTGCGCAGGAATCCACCATACTAAGGACTGTATGAGGAAAATAGAAGAACCTCCAAAATGTGCCAACTGCAACGAAAAGCATCCAGCTAACTATAGAGGCTGTTCGGTTGCAAAGCAGATTCAACTGGCAAAAGAGAAAAAACATAAAAAAATAGAACCTAATTCTAAAAAGGACGCACCTAAAGTCAGCAAGGATTTAAAACCAAAAACGCCAAAAAAAGTACCCAAAATCCGAGAAATTGTCAAAAAAGACCTAAAACCAAAGACAGCGGCTGGTACAGAAATGACTTATGCACAAGCTTCATCAAAAAAAGGTTGAAACATACAGAAAACCTACAATCCGTCTGGAACGGATCGTCTGATACCCTATCCTCCTCTATATAAAGTGGGCGTGGCCAAATTGCATTTTGTACTCAAATATAGCTATAATGTCGAACGTTTGAGGATGTTACATGTAAAATTTTATCAAAATAGTTTTTTTGATGATAACGCCCCCAAAAAGTGGGCGTGGCCAAAACTCTTCTATTGGTGAATTGTATGGAATCTAAATACCCAAATATTTGGTCTTAACAAAATTTTTCGGTTTCATATAATTTAGTGAAGTTATAAAAAAGTAGGCGTGGCAGTGGGCGGATGTAAAAAAATTTTACACTTGTACTGTATCTTTTTCTTGGAAGCCCAGATATGAAATTTAAGCGTCCTAGTTAAAAATTTAAGGCCGAAAAATCGGTTTTATGATGAAAACGCCCCCAAAAAGTGGGCGTGGCCAAAACTTTTGTATGGGTGGATTGTAGGGAATCTAAATGCCTAAATATTTGGTCTTAACAAAATTTTTCGGTTTCATATAATTTAGTGAAGTTATGAAAAAGTGGGCGTGGCAGTGGGCGGATTTCAAAAATTTTTACACTTGTACTGTATCTTTTTCTCAGAAGCCCAGATATGAAATTTCATCGTCCTAGCTCAAAATTTAAGGCCCAAAAAGCGGTGACATACGGACGGACGGACGGACGGACGGACGGTCATCGCTCAATCGATTTCGCTATTGATGCTGATCACGAATATATATACTTTATAGGGTCTATCTCGATTATTTCTCTATGTTACAAACTATGTGTCAAACTTAATATACCCTTAGGATAGGGTATAAAAATCAACTAACACAACAAAAACAAAACCAATTACTAATATGGAAACCTTCATGCAAAAAATTCTAAATAGAATGGAAAGCATGGAAAAAAGTAATAAAGCTATATTAGAAAGAATATCGTTCCTTGAAAGGCAAAGCAGCAACAAAAAGGCTGCACTAAAAAGACAAATATGATGGATAGTATAAAAATCCTAGAATGGAATGCTAATGGTATCGAGAATCGTAAAGAAGAAATTCAAGTACTTCTCGACATAAACCAAATAGATATATGTCTTGTGTCAGAGACGCAGTTTAAATTTAAAACAAATTTCAACGAGTTATATCACTCACCACATCCCCATAATTCTGCGAAAGGAGGACCTGCAGTTATAATAAAGAAGAGGATCGATCACCATATAGAAGCTAAATTCCAATCATGCGCGATTCAAGGAATATCAATAAATATAAAAACGAAACTGTTCTCCCATCTATAATCTTAAGAAAAATGATTTCGAAAGCCTCTTTCGCATATTCTGCAATAGATTTATCACAGGAGGAGATTTTAATGCCAAAAACAAGTATTGGGGATCTAGATTAACAAATATGAACTATATGAAACAATAAGAGAAATTAGCGGTAAATATCACTCAACGGGAAAACCCACCTATTGGCCAACAGATAGGAATAAAATCCCAGATCTTGTCGACTTTTTCGTAACAAAGAATATCTTGTCAAATGCTATAAAAGTAGAAGAGGGGCCAGATCTTGACTCAGATCATTCTACAATACTCTTAACACTTGGCGACAAAATCATTATCAAAGAAAATACCCCACGATTAGCTAATCAACTGACTGATTGGAACTACATCAGAGAGAACTTGGAGGAACGTATCCAACTTTCAGGGATAATTGACACAGAAGACCAATTAGATGAGGTTGTGCAGATATTTACAACTAATATCCAAAAAACTGCATGGGCTGCAACACCTAAAACTAAACCAAAAATCCAACAAAACTCCTATCCAAAAGAAATACGTGAAATTATTGCAGAAAAGAGAAGAGCTAGAAAACTTTGGCAACAATCAAGGGCGCCAAGTGACAAAACCATGCTTAATAAGCTAAGCAGTAAACTTAAAAGATCGATAAGAGAATTTAAAAATGAGTCTCTTAAAACATACCTTACCAATTTTAGGAATAATGCTAGTACCAAATATTCTCTCTCGAAGGCAACAAAAAAAAATGAAGAGACCAATAGCACACATTCCACCAGTTAAAAACAGAGGAGGTAACTGGGCAAAAAGCAACCAAGAGAAAGCGAATTTATTTGCTGAGTATCTCGCAAAAGTCTTCCAACCTTATGAAGATAAAGATTATGAAGAAACGGAAGAATTGTGCGAAGAAGAGAGATATATTCAACCGGTAACGGCGAACGAAATTGCCAAAGAAATAAAAGAAGGCATCAATACTAAAAAAGACCCGGGATTTGATTTGATAACTGGAGAAATCCTAAAACAATTCCCAAAAAAAGGTTTAAAGAAACTAGCACAGATTATAAATGCTGCATTCAGGATAAGGTATGTACCAAGCATGTGGAAAGTCGCGGAGGTAATTATGATACCCAAACTAGGCAAACCACCTAGTGAAGTTACCTCCTATCGTCCAATATCGATACTGCCTATATTGTCCAAACTATTCGAAAAAAGGTTGATTAAACGCCTGCATAAAATAATCGAAGAAAAATCGCTAATTCCAAACCATCAGTTTGATTTTAGAACAAAGCATTCCACGATTGATCAGGTGCATAGAATAACGGATGGAATCGAAAAAGCTGCTATATTCCTTGATATAGCACAAGCTTTCGATAAAGTCTGGCACAAAGGACTGATCCATAAATTGCAAAAGCATCTACCAAAGCAATATTCAGAAATTTTAGAATCTTATATATTGCAGCGATATTTTAGAATTAAACAAGGGGATGAGTACTCCACATTGAGAGAAATAGAAGCTGGTGTACCACAAGGCAGTGTGCTAGGCCCTGTATTGTATCTTTTATTTACCAGCGATCTACCAGAAAGTGAAGAAATAACTATGGCAACATTTGCAGATGATACTGCTGTACTTGCTGTGGGTGAAACTGTAGAAATAGCGACGAAAAAGCTACAGAAGGCAGTGAACAATATTTCAAAACGGACCAAGAAATGGCAAATTAAATTAAATGACCTAAAGTCGGTCCACATCAATTTTACGATTAAAAACGTTCAGCACATCCCAGTATTCATAAATAATAATGTAGTAGAATACGCAAACACTGCAAAATATCTAGACATGACTCTAGATGCAAAGCTGCGCTGGAAATCCCATGTAAAGAAAAAAATAGACGAATTGAACATGCGTTACAGTAAAATGTATTGGCTTATTGGGAGATACTCTTGTTTGTCCAACTACAATAAACTACTGCTTTATAAGCAAATTCTAAAACCAGTATGGACCTACGGGCTCCAGCTGTGGGCATGCACATGCAAATCAAATTTAAAAAAAATACAAACTTTTCAAAATAAAGTGCTACGGAACATAGTAAATGCACCATGGTACATAAGAAACTCTGATCTGCATAGAGATCTAGGAATTGACTTGATTGAAGATGAAGTCAAAAAAATAGCTAATAGGCATAAACTTAGGCTTCTCAACCACGTCAATTTAGAAATGAGGTAACTACTTAATGCTGCCAATCTGACTAGGAGATTACGAAGAATAAAACCCTTTGAACTAGCTGGATAATAAAAAAAAAAAAGCAACATACATACATACATACATATGTAGCATGATCACAAGAAAAAAGTGATTAATATTGTTAAAAGAAAAAGGTAACCGACAAAAAAAGGTTTCTTAAATTTTCAAAAGACAATTATCAGAAAAAAAATTGCTAATTGGTTTAATAGACTAGGTGCGATAATAATCTTAAGAGTTAGAACAAAATTTATGTTCCATCTGAATCTAATTCCATCGGGATAGGTACGTTTCAGCTATGCGCTGAGATGAAAAGAGAAACTTAGAAAAAAAAAAAATATTAGAAACGAAATACTGGGAAGACATTTCTTCCAAGACTTAGCAGGACAGGTACAAAATTCTCTTGTCCCTTCAACTCATTAACCTAACCTAAAACACAACGATAACCACCACGACATCAACATATTGCTTCGCCTACAAAACAAAATTAAGTAGCAATATCAATAGATCAAATCCTCAGACTGGTACAAGGAATCAAACAAACTTAAAATTCACATAAAAGACTACCTAAATATCAACGAAATTAATTCTGAAACTAAAAAAAAAACTCTCTAAGATCATCCGCCTCCGGCTGAGGCATACTAAACTCTCGCACGAGCACTACCTTAATAAAAACAATCCCTCTATTAACATGCCTCACATCATTAACAACTGTCCCCACTTTCAGATCATAAGAAAACAAGAATGCAAGATTGGGGGTTAAACCAATCACTAACGAGCTCCTTCAGATGCACAGTATTCTAGCCTTGTATATCGGCTCCGCTAGGAGGGACCTCGTTTCCGACTTACTCGTGGGAACAAAATTTAAACTTAAAAAAAATAATAAAGAAAAAAAAAACATAACAAAACAAAAAAAAAAAACGTAATAGGCACTTCATCCGAAGATGAATTGCTGGCCTCAAGCCAAGAGACCGTCATTTCTTCAGGCAGCGTAGCTAGTACCAGCCAAGGTACGCTACGCATGTCTCACCCATCTACTTCCGATTCCATGGCCGTAGCTAAGGATACCAGCATGAGTGTCCCCATGCCACTTCCTTCAACATCCAACTCTGTGGTTGCTGGCACAAACACCACCGAGTGCACCCAGAAAAAAAAAACCACAGACCAAGTACACGAAGACACCGCATAGACACTACTATGAGAAGGCCCTCTTCATCCTTAACAAGATAGCTAAGAATGAAGAAGCTGGTACAGTCACTGAACGTGACCAAGTAGACAAACTTAAGTACCAGGCGGTTAATGAAGACTACAACAAACGTCAGGCTTCCATGGCTAGCATCAAAGCTCGGGCTAAAGCTAAAAAAAGAAATCGGTCGCATGAAAAGACGTCCCATTGAGGCAAACGCAGCAAGGTCGAAAGCAGCGTTGCCAAAAAGCTCAGCAAACAACAACAACAGCAGTTAAATCCGTCCGTCACCAACGCGGAGAAGAGCAGTGGTATATAGTCCACACACACCGTCAGTGAATTGGTCAGGGATGACCTCCAAGTTGCCCTAATAGACGAACTTTCGAGCAGTGGTAAGTCTATTACGAAGGCTTGGAGTGAAATCGAGGCCAAACTATCGCAGATGGTGAGGGATCACCTTCTGAGCACACAAGGAGGCGGTACCCTACCCTGTTTCGACTCAGCCGAAGTTGTCAGAGGGTATAGAGTCATCAAGTGTGAGGATAGGTACTCGAGGCACTTCCTGGGCGTCGCTAAGATAAGCGAAGCTTGGAACGGCTTCAGACTTAAGCTGATTCCAGCCAAGGATATTCCGCCGAGACCTATGGCTCGCATTTGGTTGCCCGTAATGGCGATTGACAGTGGAAAGCTGATCCAATGTCTCAAACTCCACAACCCCGCGGTCCCAATGGACGATTGGGCGGTTATTAGGACTGAACAACCGCAAAAAAACAGTCTGACTTTTCTCCTCCTCATAAACGAGGAAAGTTTAGAGGAGTTAGAAAAGTCTAATTACCGTCTCAGGTTTGGCATAAGGTATGGGATCAACCATCAGAGGACTTCAAGACAACAGTTACAACTTATACTACAATCTTAATACTAGTAACGGTAAGCACCGCCGGATGAAGTCGAACAGCTAACAACAGTAATCAACGATAATAAGGCCAACCTCCTAATGGGCTGCGACGCCAATGCAAGACATATGCTTTGGGGCAGTACAGAGACAAATGGCAGAGGTGAGTGCATTTTTGACTTCATCCTTAACAATAACCTTTCAGTTTGCAATACTGGTAACTCTCCAACCTTTGTTTTTCCGAGTACGGACAATTTTAATGGGTGGGAGTCGGTTATTAACATCACATTAGTATCAAATAACGAAACCATTAGGGTTGAAAATTGGAGAGTATCCAACTTACAGTCCTTCTCGGACCATAAATGGATACTTTTTGACGTTAGTCTTCAGATAGAAGCTCCTAAACCCTATAGAAACCCAAAGCGAATAAACTGGACAAAGTTTAATCGTATAGTTAAGTCAAAATTGGGTAGTACGCCAAACCACAGAATCGACTCGACTTCAGAACTTGATTCTAAGGTTGAAACCTTTGAGAAAGCAATAAATGTTGCTTTCAAAGTTTCCAGTCCAGTCAAAGGACACAGCAATCCGTCCTTCCTGAAAAAGTCAGACGTTAACTGGACTGATTCTACTACGGAATCTTTGGAACTTCTTATGAGAGTACACTTTCGAGGTTGTTGTGACGGTGATGCAGAACAAGCTAGTTTCGCCAACGCACCGTCGACATCGTGGAATAGCATTATAACTATTATCACGGAGGATAAAATCTATTGGTCCATTAATAGCTTCTCCCCTTATAAATCACTCGGTGTTGATAGCATTATGCCCATTATGTTTCAGAAACTGCATGACAGCAATTCCCTGGATAGTACCGATCTATAGGAGCAGCTTATATTTCAATGATGTCCCCCAGTCCTGGAGACGTGTCAAAGTTGTTTTCATTCCGAAAGTGGGCCGGCGGGGCCACGAATCTGCGAAAGATTTTAGACCTTTTAGCCTATCCTCTTTTGTACAGAAAACTCTAAAACGTATCCTAGACCTTAACATCCGTGAAACTTTGAAGAGCCCCCCACTGTCAAAATCCCAGCATGCGTACCTCAAAGGTCGGTCTACTGAGACGGCTCTTCATGAGGTGGTGCTTACGGTGGAAAAGGCTCTCCACTACAAAGAATACACTCTTGCTACCTTTCTAGACATAGAAGGAGCCTTTAACAACATCCACACTGAAGCTATTCAAGAGGGTCTCACCGAGTTAGGTGTAGAAGGTTTTCTTAGTCAATGGATTGTATCCATGCTGAAAACCAGAATAATTGAGGGAACATTAGGTAACAGCATTGCAATTAAGACGGTTAGTAGAGGCACCCCTCAAGGTGGTGTCATTTCTCCTTTGCTCTGGCTAATGGCAATTAACCAGATTTTAGTGCGACTTGATAGAGAGGGGGTTAAGTTGGTTGCGTACGTAGATGACGTGGTAATACTGGTGTCAGAAAAGTTTCTCTCCACGATAAGTCAACTCATGGAAAGTGCTCTGGATAAGGTACACTCGTGGTCCACGAGCAGTGGCCTCGGTGTTAATCCAGAAAAGACCGAAATGATGCTATTTACCACTAAAACTAAAGTACCTGAGTTCATTCCCCCCAAACTTAATGATCAATCACTCTCTTTATCTTCCAGTGCAAAATACCTTGGCACGATACTAAACCCGAAACTTAGTTGGAAGCTTAATATAGAACAGCGGGTAAAGAAAGCAAGTGTAGCTTTCTATGCCTGCAATAAAACTTTCGGTAAAAAATGGGGCCTCCAGCCAAAGATGACCCTATGGATGTACACAGCCGTTGTGCGTCCTATTCTTACCAACGGCGCCATCGTTTGGTGGCCTGCCCTGAGCAAGAAATACAATATCGAAAACCTTAAAAAAGTACAGAGAACAGCGTGTGTAGGCATCGCAGGAGCCTTGAGGTCCTGTCCTACAGATGCTCTAAGTGTGATCCTGCATCTGACTCCTCTTGAACTGCATATAAAAGATTCAGCTACATGTAGCGCTGTCCGGCTCAGGGAATCTGAGTGCTGGACTGCTAAGCCGTATGGATACTGTAGGATCTTGGAAACGATTCCAAGAGAATTAGTTTCGTCTTGAACTGACTACAGAATACCAACCTTCAATTTTAGTAAATCTTTTTCAGTTAAGCTGCCTACTAGAAAAGAATGGGAAAATGGACGCTTTATCAATGACTATGATATAAGTATATATACGGATGGTTCGAAGATGGACTGCGGAGTCGGCGCAGGTATCTTCTCTGACCAACTAAATATATCGAAGTCCTTTCGTCTCCCTGACTCTCCTAGTGTTTTCCAAGCGGAGCTTCTTGCGATTCGAGAAGCCTGCCGTTTGCTAACCGATCTCCCTATATCTAGTCAAAACATCGCTATTTTTTCGGATAGCCAAGCTGCTATCAAAGCCATTGATGCGGTCACCATATCCTCAAAACTGGTAGAGCAATGCCGGTTTGAAATGAATCACCTACGTGTCCACTCAACAACTACACTCATCTGGGTCCCAGGGCACAGTAACTATGAGGGTAATGAGCGCCCTGACGAGCTGGCCAGGCAAAGATCGGCCTTTAACGGCTCTTTCGCAGAAAGAGTCGATATTCCGCTATGTGTCGTTAAGGGCAACATACTTTATCACAGCTTGCCAATCAAAGGTGGAAAAGCCTGACTAGTTGTGTAATATCACGAAAGACATGACCTAATTACAACAAACCTAAATCAAACGAGCTACTTGGTAAATCAAGGCCAGATATTGCCAGAATTGTAGCTATCATTACAGGTCACTGCCCAATAGGGGACCATGCGGCCAAGCTTGGTATTCCTCACAACACCTTCTGTAGAAGCTGCAAGGATATCAATGAGAAGGAATCTCTACATCACTTCCTTTGCAGTTGTCCGGCCCTAGCGAGGACCAGGCAAAATATTCTAGGAAGACCCTTCTTCGTGGACCTCGGCGAAATAGCTGACAAGAGGATTGGAGAACTAATCCGTTATTTGAACTCCACGGGTTGGGCCTAATTTCACACCCTAGCGCTAATTGGGTTCTTTCTAAGAACCGCCACTCTACCTACCTACCTACATAGATCTATAGCAGTCCCCAATTTAATGTTACTTTTTATCCGGCATCATTTTTGAAGAAATGTGAACCAATAATTCCACTGGCCCATAAATCGCAGTGGTTGCAGGAACCACTCAAAATTGGCTAAAAGTTTAATTATGTCATAGAAAACAACACCGTTATTCAACAATAATTTATAGATGTACTCAGTCGATCTGTCTAAATTTCTCTTATCAAACACAACTTGCTTAAAAGTTTAAGGCATTTTCGCAGATGCCAAGTTGCATATTCAATGTATTCGTAGTTCAACATAATAATTTTTTGCTTTCTTTTTATACCCTATCCTAAGGGTATATTAAGTTTGACACATAGTTTGTAACATAGAGAAATAATCGAGATAGACCCTATAAAGTATATATATTCGTGATCAGCATCAATAGCGAAATCGATTGAGCGATGACCGTCCGTCCGCCCGTCCGTCCGTATGTCACCGCTTTTTGGGCCTTAAATTTTGAGCTACGACGATGAAATTTCATATCTGGGCTTCTGAGAAAAAGATACAGTACAAGTTTAAAAATTTTTTAAATCTGCCCACTGCCACGCCCACTTTTTCATAACTTCATTAAATTATATGAAACCGAAAAATGTTGTTAAGATCAAATATTTAGGCATTCAGATTCCCTACAATCCACCCATACAAAAGTTTTGGCCACGCCCACTTTTTGGGGGCGTTTTCATCATAAAACCGATTTTTGGGCCTTAAATTTTTAACTAGCACGCTGAAATTTCATATCAGGGCTTCTGACGAAAAAATACAGTAGAAATGTAAATTTTTTTTACATCCGCCCACTGCCACGCCTACTTTTTTATAACTTCACTAAATGATATGAAACCGAAAAATTTTGTTAAGACCAAATATTTAGGTATTCAGATTCCCTACAATTCACCTGTAGAACAGTTTTGGCCACACCCACTTTTTGGGCGCGTTTTCACCAAAAAACCGATTTTGGTAAAATTTTACATGTAACATCCTCAAACGTTCGAGTTTATAGCAATATTTGAGTACGAAATGCAATTTGGCCCCGCCCACTTTATAGAGAGGAGGATAGGGTATCAGACGATCCGTTCCAGACGGATTGTAGCTTTTCTGTATGTTTTCGTAATAGATACAATTTCAGGAGATATGTGTTTCTATTTCATATGCTGCAAAATGCATTGATGACAGTCACCTTCCTTCGTCTAATATCACTATCTTCCTTGACAGTCAAGCACCCTTCGATTAACATTTATATTAAAAGCGGTAAGGAAATGTGACACTCTAATTACCATCCGATACCATTTGGTCAGATTCTGTTGGGTTCCCATACATATCAATATAGAAGGTAAAGATAATGCAGATGCTTTAACAAGCATGGGGTCATCAATGAACATCAGTGAAGCGGGCACATTCATACTGCTACCGATTGGTAAATTGTATAGCATAATTGGCGGCGTAATAGAGAAAATGGCCATCTCGTTCTAGTTAACCAGGGAGCACTGGTGGAGCTCTCGTACATTAGACCGGAATTAAAGCAAGAAAAACATATACAGAGTCTCCTAGTAAACGTGATGACACCTAAACCATCCCTCTTCCAAGACCTAGCTTAACCTAGACTTCCCACTTAATTGATACTTGAAAGATTTCACCAAAATTAGTTTTGAATAATACGCTCACAAAAAGTGAGTGAGGCCTTTAATGTTCAGGTAAATTATAGAAAACTTCTATACCCAAAAATGTTGCCTTAATAATTTTTTCCCATTTTCACATACAAAAAAGTTACAATCCGTCTGGAACAGTTCGTATGATACCCTATTCTCCTTCCTATGCAGCCCTTATATAGTGGGCGTTGTCATGTTGCATTTTGTTCTGAATTTCGACGATGACTTCGAACGTTTGAGGATTGTTCAGACTTAGCCTGAACCATAAAACAATCTCTAAGTGCAGCAAAAATCAAATGTACACTATTCTATTCTCACTCATCTAGTTTGATACTCTAACAAAATATTGTACCGCTATTATTTTCTATTCTTCTTTGTGACTCGGTTTCTTGACGTCTTTCTAACTTGAAATAAAGACACCAGCATTTGTCATCTCACAGTGGCAACACGTAGAGTGGTGTTTTTTTTTTCTTACTCCAGGAAAATAATTTAGGTTTAAATTAACGTTGCGCCAAGGTCTTGGCAATCGGGAAAATATCTCCATTAAGAATTCAGATACATATTTAACAAGGATGTTACATGTCAAATTTCATGAAAATTGTAGTATAGGTGAATTGTAAAGAATCTAAATGCCCACCATATATTTAGTCTTAACAAAAATTTTGCGGTTTCATATAATTTAGTGAATTTATGAAAAAGTGGGCGTGGCAGTAAGCGGATTTGAAAACATTGTACACGTACAAGATACATTGTACAAGATACAGTATAATCTTTTTCTCAAAAGCCCAGATATAAAATGTCATCCTCCTAGCTCAAAAAGCGGTTACATACGGACGAACGGTTATCGTTCAATTGATAACGCTATTGATACTGGTCACGACTATACAAACATACAGTCACAAAAGTCTACATACAGCCCTGAAAAGTGCTAAATCCTCATTTATAGACAAAATTTCAATTTCGTTTTTTATTAAATAACATTATTATTGTTTAAAAACATGATTCAAAACAAAACAAATCATGTCCTCACAATAATTCAAAGAAAACAAGAAAAAAACCAAAAATTCAATTCAAATTTAGCACTTTTCAGCGCTGTATGTAGATTTTCGTGACTGACTGTATGTATGTATGTATATACTTTATAGGGTCTATCTCGATTATTTCTCTAGGTTACAAACCACGCGTCAAACTTAATATACCCTTAAGGTTGAGGCACTGAGGCATTTTTTTTAAAATGAGTGTAGCAAGTTTTTTCAAAACTTACTACTTACGTTGTCCCTCCGGGTTGGATTCAAAGACTCTACGGGCCGGAGCATTTGTGTTCATCCGCTCTACATGTCCTAGCCATCTTAAACGACTGATGCGCAATTTTTTTGACTAGGTCGATGTCGCTGTACAGCTCGTATAGTTCGTCGTTAAATCTCCTCCTCCAAAGCCCGTCAACGCAAACGGGACCGAAAATTTATCTCTCGAAACGACCGAGGTTATCTTCAACCGCTTTTGATAGAGTTCAAGCTTCAGCGCCATAAAGCAGGGATGATCAAGGTCTAATATAGTCTCCTTAGTTGTTCGAGATAGAGCCTTACTACTCAATTGCCTTCTCAGCCCAAAGAAACAGCGATTGGCAAGAGTTAATCTTCGTTTTATTTCTGCCGAAGTGTTATTGTCAGAATTGATAGCAGAGCCAAGGTAGGCAAAGTCCCTTACTACCTCACAGTTATAACTGTCGATTGTGACGTTCTGTCCAATTCGTCGATGTTGCGTGCCCCTTCTTATTGACAGCATATATGTACTTGGTTTTGCCGTCATTTACCGCTAAACCCATTTTGGCAGCTTCCATTGCAATACTAGCGAACGCACAGGTGACAGCTCGGTGTGTTCTAATAATTATGTCAATGTCGTTGGCGTAAGCTAATAGCTGGACAGACTTTCGAAAAATTGTGCCTCTGGTGTTAGCTTGTGAGTTTCGCATAATTCTTTCAAGTATGATGTTAAAGAAGTCACGCGTCACGTTGTCTAAATCCTTTTTTGACATCAAAGGTCTCGGTGAGATCGTTACCGACCTTAATGGAGCAGTGAGAATTCTCCATCGTCATCCTGCACAGGTGAACAAGTTTGGCAGGGATGCCAAAACTAGACATGGCTCTGTATAGCTCGTCTCTATAAATGCTGTCATATACGGCCTTAAGATAGATGGTGGGTATCGATTTGGACATCTAGAGTTTTTTCCAGGATCTGCCGAAATGTGAAGATTTGATCGATTGTGAACTTTCCTGGTCTGAAACCACACTGATACGGTCCATTCAGGTTGTTGACAAAGGGTTTCAGACGTTCAAACAATATGGCAGAAAGGATCTTATACGCGATGTTGAGGAACCTGAAACCTCTGTAATTGGCGCAATTGAGGGGTTTCCTATCTTATGGATTTCGCAAACGATGCTGAGATTCCATTCATCAGGCATACATTCATCTGACCAAATTTTAGAAATGCGTTGGTGTATGCTTTCTACCAGGTCATTTTCAGCGACTTTGAACACCTCGGCTGGCAAGCCGTCCGGTTCAGCAGCCCTGTTGAATTTAAGCTTTGATATTGCTATCCTCACTTCGCTTAGGTCAGGTGGACGGAAGTTTTGGCTATCATCGTCTATGTTGAATGGTTCATTCTGCTTGATAGCGGGATGTTGGTTTTCATCGCCGTTATACAGTCTGCAGAAGAAATTTTTCCATATTCTCAGCACCGACTGTGACTCTACTACAAGGTTTCCTTCTTCATCTCTACAGGCTTCTGTACGGGTCTTATTGGCCTAACACGTTCTTTTTACCTGTTGGTAAAATTTCCGTACATTATTCCTGAAGTATAATCTCTCAATATCTTCGATCGCGCGCTTCTCGTGCTCTTTTCTTCTTTCGGAGAAACCGATATTCTTCCTGTCTCTTTTGCTCGTAGAGCTAACGAGCCGCTCTCGTCCTTCTTTGAAGTGCCGCTTTGTTTAGCTGCATTTGCTTGCAGACACCCTTCGTCAAACCATGGGTTTTTTTTTTACGGAGATTGAGCGAAACCCAGCACATCAGTTGCGGCACTTCTGATGGCATGTTGGCAACGTTGCCATTGATTCTCGGCAATTGATGCTGGCGGCATAGAAGTCGTAGCGAGATTTCGGGATACGCGTTCAGTAAAGGTTCTGGCGGCCTCTTGCGATTGCAGATTTTTAACGTTATATCTTCTCACAGTATTTCTTCTTTGTTGTGCTGCAAAAAGGTAATGATCCGAGTCGATGTTGGCTGCTCGGAAGGTTCGGAAATCCAGAATACTGCAGGCATGCCTTACGTCGATCGCAATATGATCAATTTGGTTGACCGTTTGATGATCAGGAGACCGCCATGTCCCCTTGTGGATAGTGAGTGCTTATTATAGTGACGTTACGCCCAGCAGCGAAATCAATAAGCCTAAGTCCATTTACGAACGTGGAGTCGTGGAGGCTATGCTTACCAATCGTCCTACCAAAGACGTCCTTCTTTCCTATCTTGGTGTTAAAATCGCCCAGAACGATATTAACGTCATATTTAGACATGCTCGTAAGTTTTGTCGAGGAGCTCGTAGAAACATTCTTTGCTGGCGTCATCCTTGTCTTCTGTGGGGACATGAGCTCATATAAGGCTTATGTTGGTATGTTTTAGCCTTCATGTGGAACTTTTTGCCTAAGTCTGCCACTTATGGCAAATCCACATCCGAATAAGCGCTGTTTCTGCTCTCTATAGCAATCACCGTAATAGATGTCACAGCTTTTCATACTTTTTTGCCCGGCCCATCCCATCGCACTTCCTGGATGGCGGTGATGTCTGCCTTATAGCAGTCTAGGGCCCCTGCTAATTCTTCGGCTGCACGCGGTCTGTTAAGGATCCGAACATTCCACGTGCAGATTCGAAGGTCATTGTCCTTAATTCGATTGCTGGCGTCGTCAACAGTGAGTCCTTCCATATCCGAGGCTTGTTTTGGTTTCGGAACTAAGTGTTTTCTATCCGTGGTCGGGAAGTTACCCCTATACACAACCCCCAACCTAGAGGACGTGTTCCCTTTTATACCCCTAGGACGAGGGGCCGAATTTTCCGGAGTCAGTAACCCACTTCGGGGATATGAGTGCTGCCGTTGGCCAATTAAGGGTTCATCCGCCACCAACTGTTTTGCAACACCCTTGCTCAGTGTTGGAGATCCCTATAGACCCGGGATTCGAATAAGTCCAAGCAGCTCATACATATTTTTTTAATCTTGATACGTCTAATTCTTGCATATGTTAAACATTTGCCCAAAGTAACCAAACATTATATTTAGTACAATTTCGAGAAAATTCATTTTGCTTGAAATTGGCCTAATTTTAGGGTTATAATGGAAATTCCGATTTGCATCGAATTGCTTCGGAGTCACTTTTTTTAAATTCTTCATCATAATTATGTCAACTTTGGTTAAAATATCGAGGGCCTAATTTATCGCGAAATCAATAGTTGCATTAAAGATACATATGTATAAGTGCAAGTTAAAATCAACAAGCTACTACTTAATTCAAGTATTACTGTTTAAACGATCTTACAACTTAGAGCCGTATGCCGTTAGTGCTAGTAAGAATTTATTTTTTAATATACATATGCACATGTGTACAAACAAAAATAATAACTAAAGAATAAAAAAAATTACATTCTATTTTTCCTTACGTTGACAATAAAAAAATTATTTTTGGTTTATTGTATAAACATTCATTAAAATACTGAAGATCTTTTTCAATGCTGGAAGTGAAGTAAAACACGCTAATTTGTTGAGATATTATATGATTTATTGTTCATTCAAAAATAGTTGAAAACATATAATTAGAAATTATATATTTTCACAAATAGAATAATTACGAAATTGTTATGTGTAGCTGCATAAATAAAATTCAATGCGTTATACAAATATAATTTCTATTTTCTGTTATTAAATTTATTACCAAAAGCAACGTTAGTTTTCATTTCGTAGATAATTAATCATTTTTCTGTAAAATTTTCCTTCTCTAAGTGGAACATCTAAAATTCTGGAATAAAACTGATAGCTTCAGAACACATGAATAATTTAATGCCATTAGTGTGACTAGTGTTCTGACAGAATACATTTTTATACGCTTATTTTAAACGAACATTGAATTTAGGCTGTTATATGAAAATTTTAAAAGTTCTGACGTGACAACCCAGTCCTGTTGGCTTTGGTTTTTCCATCAAAAAATAATTCAATGTAACGACTTCCAATCTGTTCCATGTGCTTTTTCATTGCAATTTGAGAATCATCGAATGAATAAAAGTATGCATCTGCACTACCACTATGCAGACCCTTATTATTGAATATAATTTTAACATTAGCTGGACGGATGGGATCAAAAAACTGTAATAAAAACCCAAAATATTAATGATTCAAAAAAAATTATTTAAACATACTTTAAATACTTCATTTTCAAAAGTATTATACGGGAGTCCACGCATATGAACGCAAAATAGGTCATTACCATTACGAAAGTCCCTATTATTTTCAAAATTATTCATTCCCGAATCAACGTTCATCTTATTTCCCAACATTCCCACACCCATATTCATTCTGTTAATTCCTCTGTCGAAGGCAGTGTTAAAATTATTGCCGTCATTGTCTGGGTTGAGAATATTTTGTTAATTTATAAACAATTCAAATTGATTTAGGTGTTCTAATATTAAAAATGCCCATACCATTGTTGAATCCACAGTTGCCATCAAATCCCTGTCCATTATCTCCATTAGGCCCTCTCATATTTTTATTCATATCGTTATTCCAAAATACCCCCGTGTTGAAGTTTTTGTCGCGAACGTTGCAGCCAGAAGAGGAGTTGTTAGCCAGACTCATATTATTATTCATGGGTCTGTCAAAATTATTTCCACAATTACCATTGTTATACCCACCCAAACCACCAAACATCCCAAATCCACTAAGATTTAACCCGTTTCCAGAGGTGTTCATTCCCATTGGTTTGTTAACACCGCCCCCAAATCCATTTTTGTTATTGTTGCCAAATCCTAAGAAGCAAATAAGAAAACAGAAACTTTGAAATGAAATCAAAAAAGCTAAGAATCCCAAAAAATTTTCTTAAGCATCTTAATCTTTAGGACAATCCCATTAAGTAATAAATATTTACTTTCACTGTTTTGCCATAGAACAGAACATTTACAAAAAAAAAAAAATACAAATATTTGGCGCGAGAGGTTAATGTGACCCAGGGCCTAGCTTCTCACAACTATTCGCATTGCGCGTGGTGCGTTTTATATTCTTTCTACGATTGGAATTTTTGTTTTTGAGAAGCTTTTTCATGACAGTTTTACTGATTTACATATAAATATGTACATATATGAGTACATATGTATGTAAGTACATAGTACGCTTGGAAAAATCATTTTTAAAAATAGATACCACAGTAAAAAACGCGACAAAAAAGTAGATGCAGATCTGTTTAATGTAAGGCCGAAGTACAAGTATGAAACATGTATAGTACATTTTCCTACTCATATAAGTACATATGTACATGCATACATCCATACGTACGTATGAACATTGGGTATTAATCATAATTGGACTCCACAGTGCCGGTTGGTATCAGGTCAATTCAGATAGATTATTATTCCTGCCACTGCGCTGTGTACCTTGATCTACAACCGTACCTAGCAATAGGCTGCTTTCCTAAATGCAGCACTGCCTGCTTTGTGCATCAGCAACCATCCCTAAATGCAAACTCAAAATACGATAAAACACATTACGTTCCTTAATGCATTGTGAATGATTACACTGCGCAAACAAAAGCAAACAGCCCATCGTGAACTAACACGATGCAAATGGTATTTGTTATTGCTACCCTTTTCGAAATAGCTTTAAAATATATTTCGTGAATATTCGGTTATCACCAGCACCACAATTGTTTAGGAAATGATTAATTATCTGAGTTGCAATTAATTTATTACACATTGTTCCAGATTTCCAAAAAATAAATTTTGGGCATCGCATAACATTCCTAAACGTCATAATTCACAACGCAACAGAATGCGCATCGCATACTGAAAGTACCGTGTATTTGCAGCACGGATGCGATGTGCAGTCACAATGCGCATTTTGGTTGAATTTAGGAAAGCAGCTATACTCAGAACTGATAAAGCTTTTCACTCCACTATATCTAGTTATTTATTTCTGTGGTTTTTAGTTCCAGTTTTTTGTTTTGTTTCTTTTTATCGTTTAATTGCGTATATTTCTTAAGTAAAGTTACTGCTAGTTTGTCTTCTAATTGTTGTTTACTAATCAGGTTACGGTTTTCTGTATCTTAAGGTACTTAAAAAAAAAAGAAATAGATAATCGATTACAAATCGTTACGCATATTATAAGAAATTTATGTTTACTTTTAACGAATCTAGATTATTAACAATTAAAAAACATACAGAAAAGCTACAATCCGTCTGGAACGGATCGTATGATACCCTATCCTCCTCTCTATAAAGTGGGCGTGGCCAAATTGCATTTTGTACTCAAATATAGCTATAATGTCGAACGTTTGAGGATGTTACATGTAAAATTTTATCAAAATCGGTTTTTTGATGAAAACGCCCCCAAAAAGTGGGCGTGACCAAAACTGTTCTATGGGTGAATTGTAGGGAATCTGTATACCTAAATATTTGGTCTTAACAAAATTTTTCGGTTTCATATAATTTAGTGAAGTTATAAAAAAGTAGGCGTGGCAGTGGGCGGATGTAAAAAAATTTTGCACTTGTACTGTATCTTTTTCTTGGAAGCCCAGATATGAAATTTCAGCGTCCTAGTTAATAATTGAAGGCCCAAAACTCGGTTTTGTGATGAAAACGCCCCCAAAAAGTGGGCGTGGCCAAAACTTTTGTATGGGTGGATTGTAGGGAATCTGAATGCCTAAATATTTGGTCTTAACAAAATTTTTCGGTTTCATATAATTTAGTGAAGTTATGAAAAAGTGGGCGTGGCAGTGGGCGGATTTCAAAAATGTTTACACTTGTACTGTATCTTTTTCTCAGAAGCCCAGATATGAAATTTCATCGTCCTAGCTCAAAATTTAAGGCCCAAAAAGCGGTGACATACGGACGGACGGACGGACGGTCATCGCTCAATCGATTTCGCTATTGATGCTGATCACGAATATATATACTTTATAGGGTCTATCTCGATTATTTCTCTATGTTACAAACTATGTGTCAAACTTAATATACCCTTAGGATAGGGTATAAACAATCACCCCAATTACGTTTGTGGAGTTGAAAACGACTCAAGTCGACTGTCGGATCGGGTCGATGTCGGTCGATCTAGATTCCATAGCCGGCACACATGTTTACCTTTTTCCTCAAGACTTAAAATTACATTTACCCGACCTCTTCCCACCAAACAGAATAACAAGTCGAAAATATTGTCTGATCTACTACAAAATACAAATTCGGCAAATGGAATGTTTCGAGTCGATCGAAACCAAGACCATTTTTACTCGAAAACGACTTATGTAATTGGGGTGAATACTCATAACGAACCGTTAAAAAATGTCGGTTGTAGAGTACTAACCAAGACGACGATTACCAACCTTGTCGTGGTGTGATGGCTTAGCTGGAGCCCAGGACGCTTGGAATCGACATCGGGAATGTATTAGCGATGGGCGATGGCGAATGAATCTCACAATCGATTGTCGATTTATTGGGTCTCATGAAAAACAATCGAATGAAAATCGAATCGAGCCTAACCGAATGGAATCGAATCGAACCTAACCGAAAGGAATCGAATCGAATTGAACCGAACAATGGGTACTAATGGTCCATTGTAGAAATATTTTTCTTGATATGTGAGTACGCATTGAGTTGAAATTTCTTCCTACAATAAAATTACTACTCACTGACCCAATACTTCGTTTTCATTGCTTTTCCCTAGTTTTTTTCGCATTTCCATATACTTTACCATTGGGATACACTTTTAACCCTCAGTCAACAGACTTTTCAGTTCAATTCCAACAATTAAATAACCGACACAATATAACCACATTTAATAAACTAACAATCGCACCAATTAAGCTAAAACAACCAACAAATACATACATATCTATGTATGTATGCACTGCATATACGCAGTCCGTCCACACAATTCAAAGAAAAAACACGAAAAAAAAATTCACACAAAACTCACAAGCCACGCACGCGTTTAATACACATCCATCTAAACGTAGAGTGGAACAATCTCCCTCTCTCTCACCGAAGTTGAAGAATTGGCGAATATACACAATGGGGGATAATGAACAATCGCAGATCAACAATCGACGAATAAAAATTGACTACTAACAATCGACGAATAAAAATTAACTACCAACAATCGATGAATAAAAATCGCGAAAACAAATCGACGAGAACAATCGACTCTAATATTCGCAATTGCCTACCGCTAGGATGTATCACATCCCTACGGTACCGCCGTGACGCCGAACGATTCGCAAGAGGTCTCTCACATCCTTCTTTTCCCTACCCCTCCCTCTGAATCAGCCTGGCCCATCCTCATTATGCGGGGATCTGTGCGGATAGAACACACATTTAAAAAAAAAAAACTTACCTGAGATCGGATCTCTACAAAATCCGGATACCGCGGGCACCGCCAGCAGCTCCAAAGCAAGTGGAGGAGCGCTTGAAAACCCTTTGGATTAACGATGCCGCAAGCAAGTGTTTGCTACTATTAGATGAGCTAGACAGAGCGACACCGTCATGCAGCTCTGCTCCCCCAACCCTTCCCAAGTTTTCTTCCCAAGTCGTGAGACTGCAGCGGCGTTTCGCATCCTAGAACTAGGCAAAAAGTCGGAAAAGGATTGGAGCCAGCAGGAGCGAGAATCCAATATCTAGACAACCGACATCGTTAGCCAGCTCCACGAACTGATGAAACTGTTGCCTCTACGGCACTTTAAAACCAGCCGCATCGCTACCAGTGACGCACGTCAAATTCCTACGCACGGCACTAGCCAGCAACCCAAAAGCGACCCGCGTCAGATCTCCACTTGTGGCACCAGCCACCCCTTGCAAAGAGCTAATATTTCTCAACGGTAGGAAGGATCGCCTACGAGAAATGGAGGTTTAAAAAAGACAGAGTGATGAACTGCCCTTACGAGCATATCACAACAAATCCAAACTGTCCACCCACCTTCAAACACGCTGACTGGCACCAGGGCTATGTAAAGATCATAGCCTGCGACGACCAAAATTCGATCGATTTCATTACCACTGCTATCAGCAGTATAGGTGAAATATGGCCAGATGCCAATCTTAAGACATTGGACCGGAGTCTAATCCTCCACAAGCCGAAGGCAAGGGTTTCTACTATACTCTGTGAGCCATTAAAAATTCATGGTCTCTTGACCTATCAAAATCCGGACCTTCCAGTCAAAAACAGAAAGTTTTTCGAAGAGACACCGGGCTCCAAGAAACCAGAAGAAGCTGAGAAAACCGGCCGCTCGCTGTCGATCCCACCATTCCGGTGATTCCAGCCTTACCCCTAATCGCGGCACCGGATGATGAACCATCATCTTTCAAAGACTAACACGCTATTGTTGTGGAGAGATCTGTACCAGATGACAATGATGCTCAAACTAGTGCAAACTAGTGCAGACTAACCTCCATCACTCCACTTTAGCATCCGCTAACCTATATCTCCGCCTCTATAAAAGAGAATAAGAAATGACACCGTCATAAGACTGAGGGCTACAGACTACACTCAGCTTGTATTCTTGCTAAATCCGCACTAAACCCAACCTTTCTTCCCCATCGTAGCACAAATGACCTTGTAGTATCAGTATTAACACGCAACAACATCAAGCTGGCTACGAAGACCCCGAATCCGCCCCAAGAGGGGAGATCAAAGTAGTGGTAGAAGAAGCAAGGGGGAAAAGAGAAGGAATTTTGCTAGGGTCCGACATCAATGCGCACCATGAGCTTTGGGGCAGCACCGACACTAACTCCCGGGGTAGGTGTTTTACCTACTTTTATTTTCTCTTTTGTTCAACTCTTTACAATAGGTTTTATTATAATTAACTAAATTTACTTCTGAATTTGTCTTTATATACATATGTATTTTATATATTATTCTTTAATTGAACCTGCAAATTAATTTGTGACCTGTCCTCGGGCACGACCGATTGGCTAATGAAAATACTTAGGTTATTTCTCGTCAATAGCCGTGTTTTATTATCAGCCATGATCCATATAGATCATTGGTCTGTATATATTACAATACGATATCTTGCTTTTGATCAAGATCAATTTTTGTGATCCAAAAATTAGTTCGGGCTATTTCTCACTAGGATACACATTCGTTTGTGAATATTTGTATAATTTTCCACGATTGACAATTTTCCATGTTGCCAGATTTAGAAACCAAATATTATTCAATAATTTTTATGCTCGAATAAATTAATACTCTGCTCATAGTATTTTAAAATCAATAATAAACTTTGAATTTCTGGAACCTAATGAGTGAAATAAAACCAGTTGGATGAGTTATGAATTACAGGTAAAGTATATTTATTCAAAACTAAAATGTATTAAATAAACAAAATATTATTCTCATTTGTTATCTGTAAATAAATATTAACAATTTGTTCCTTAAAAAAAATTAACACTTCAAATTTTCGTTAAAAAAAATTTTGTCACATGGCAACTTCGTGCTAAACGCCAACAAAGAACTCTCTCAAGAGAGGTAAATGTCAAATTATACGACTTAAATTTTTCATTGATCTGGACTGTTTTATTATCATCGTATGATCTATATGGATCATGGCGCATGGGTGATAATAAAACACGGCTAATGTCGCTTTCCTTTCTATCGATCGTCCTCTGTCGGAGAGTAGCTCTTCTTATTTGTTTTGTTAGCGCATTCTGCACACTCGCAGCCGCTACATCACCCCCTTTCAGCTCAGCGACCTAGTAGTAATTTGTTAGTTATCAGCGTCATAGATCCTGTTACTACAGGACTTTACTTTTTTGATGTTTCCGTGTTCAGATTAATAGTCCTGTTTGAACACTTCCACAGACTTTTTTTGACATATTAGTTCTAAGCGCCAATTAAATTGGTTTAATTTTCCACAAGAAATTCTTTTCACAACAAAACTAATGCTTTTTACAGCAATTGAATTGGTTTGCTTTCGTTTTTCTTTTGTTTGTTTCGCAAATTCTTAAATTTTTATATTTTTCCCACCGCTTCGTCGAGTGACCCCGATTGACATTTCCAAACGTCAAAAAAAATCCAGAAAATCTGAAAATCCAGCCGTAACATGTCACCTCTTCGCTTCCTTCCTTGACTGTAAACGTAAAAAAATCCAGTCCGTCAGTGCTGTGTGAACAAGGTCATAGACCTTTTCGCCTGCTTGTCAAAATTTTGACATTTACGCTGTCACAGACTTCTATAGGCCACACAAACGTTGTTTTATATGAAAAATCTATTAAAATCGGAAAGAATTGTACAATGTGCTATATTTATAATATATTTTTAAGTTTCTGGTATGCAAATTCATAGATAGAAATGATATAAAATGCCGGTTTAGTGTTATTTATAGTAGTTTAATATCGCGTGAAACAATTTAGGTTAATATCGCGTGAAACGCTCTCCTTGTGGTTTGTGAAACATTCACATAAATGTGGGTGAATTAGATAGTGAGAGTGACTTTTAGTTTTAGCTGTGCCGAAACCGTAAATTCACCACTTGCCAACGAAGCCAATCTAGATCCTGAAAAGATAAAAAAATAATAGCTGGATCCTCCGAGGATAGTCCGTGCAAAAAAAAAAGCAGCACCCGTGCAAAACGCTTTTCAATTCAAGGATGTCGAAGAAGCATTAGAGAAATTCAATGGGGAAAACAGAAAGTGTGTGAAATCGTGGATTTCGGATTTCCAGAAAGATTCGACAGTTTGCAGCTAGGGAGATGTCTAGAAGTTTTTGTATTCGAGACAATTGCTCTTTGGTGCCGCCAAGTTATCACTAGAGTCCGAAACTACAGTTTGTAGCTGGGAGTCGGTGAAGTAATTTCTGTTGAATTTGGCAAACCTGAGAGAGAAAATGTGTACAAAACCTTGGAGAAAACTACCAGAAGCAGAGAAGAATCATATTTGGAGTATTTTTACAGAATGAAAAAGATAGCTTCAAGGGGAACAATGGAAAATGTGCATCTATTGTCGTACATTACCGCTAGAATCCCGGACTTTGAATAAGTGTATCCTGTATCAAGCGAAGACGTTAGATGAGTTGAAGGAGGAATTAAGGTCTTATGAGACACTTAAAACTGATCAGTCCTTCTTCAGGAATGTTATCTCGTCTAGACCGGCTATCGGTACAACAAGAGACACTCCAAGTCAACAGTCGCGGTGCAAAAATTGCAGAGCACTTTCTCAAGATCCCCAAGATTGCCCAAATCGAGATAAAGGAAGTTGTTGCTTTAATTGCAACAAGTTTGGGGACATTGCTAGGAGTTGTCCTGAAAACAAGTCAACCATTAATCCGCAGTACGCAAGGGTCAACTAGCTGACCGTTCCAGACGTTACAAAGCTGAACAAAGTAAGTGGACGGGAATTCCGGGCTCTGATAGATACCTGAAGCGATCTAACTCTGCCTGAGTTAGCCGAAAACCTGAATGTGATCAAGGATTCCAAAATACAAAAGATGATCCAACACTACTCCCCAAAAAGCTCAGAACGGACATGTGTGGTGATATCAATAGTTCTGGACGACGAGAATCCTATTTATCAGAGACCGCGACGTTTGGCTCCTCTAGAAAAAGAATTTGTTGATCAGCAGCTCACCGACTGAAGGGATTGTTCGTCATAGCAATTCGGATTTCGCTAGTCCTATTGTATTGTCACATAAAAAGGATGGTTCGCTTCGGCCGTGCGTCGATTTCAGGCCGATTTAATCGACATGTGATAATGTCAATTATAGAAGAGATACTCGAACAATTGTATGATGCTAAGATCTTCTCCATACTTGACCTCAAAAACGAGTTCTTCCACGTGGACATCGAGGAGGGCTGCAAAAAGTATACGGCGTTTGTTACTCCAGACAGCCACTTCGAGTTTAACAAAGTCTCGTTTGGATTGTGCAACTCACCCACCGTATTCCAAAGATACGTCAACGTGATCCTTCAAGATCTTAAGCATCTGAGAGTGGTTCTTGCTTACATAGATGACCTGATAATTCCTTCAAATTCCGAAGAGGAAGGCATCGCAAAACTAAGAGAAGACCTAGAGGTAGCCGAAGGTAGACAAGCTTCGACCTGGAGGTGCTTGCGATAGTTAGAGCACTGAAACTACTTCGCATCTATTTGCTCGGTTTGCGATTCGTAATCTTAACAGATTGTCAAGCATATGAACTGCCTATGGCTAAGAAGACCCTAAACAGTCAAATCGCCCACTGGGGCTGGCAACTTGAGGAGTTCAATTGTGAAGTCAAACACCGATCTGGAACGGCTATGCGACACGTCGATGCACTCAGTCGGCATCCGGTAAATATTAACGCTATTGAAGACGGATCCTTAAAAGCGATGAAACAAGCTCAACTGAAGGACGAATTCTGCATTGCCATACGTACACTTCTTGTCCAGTCTGGTTCGTATGAAAACTATTTAGTCAGGGTGATGCACTGTACAAATTCGTTGATGGGGCCCATCTGCTGGTTGTTCCGAAATCCTAACAGAAGCTAATCATACGAATGGCTCACGAGAAGGGACATTTTGGCCTTGGTAAGTTGTGTAAATTAATCCGGGAAGACTATTTTATTTCACAGTTGGACCGAAAAAGCTCTGACGTCGTTCAACTGTATACTCGCTGCGAAGAAGTCCGGTAAGAGGGAGTCTTTCCTTCATCCAATCGATAAAGTCGACCGGCCTCTGCACACGTATTACGTGGACCATCTGGGTCCACTTCCAGCTACTGCGAAGAACGATCGGTACCTTTTCGTTACAGTTGACGCGTTTTCCAAATTTATCTGGATATACCCAATGAAAAGCACAACATCCAGTGAAGTCTTTAACCGTCTTGACCTTCAAACTCAAGTTTTTGGTCATCCACAACGCATAATTTTGGATAAAGTTGCCGCATTTAATAACGAAGTACTGGAAGGACACCTTTCGAACTGATGTTTGGAGTGAAGATGAGTACACCGAACGATATCCACCTGAAGCAACTATTGGAAAACGAAATTTTGGCCATGTTCGAAGGAGATCGGTCTGAGATGATTGGCGAGGCAAGGAGGCAAATATAAGTGGGTCAAAAGGAGAACAAACTGACATACGATAGGAACAGAAAGAAAGCAGTCACCTACAGTTTAGGAAATCTCTTCGATCCAAAAGACGCAGTTCGCTACGGGTTATTCCCAAAGTATCTAGGTCCATATGAGGTGATAAAGGTAAACAGGAATGATTGCTATGTAGTCAGGAAGGTTGGAGATCACGAAGGACCAAATCAAATTTCAACTGCAGCAGATTATATGAAGCGTTGGTGTACATTTCACTCAGTCAGAGTGTAGAGTCCATTACTTCGTCTGAGTCAGCCGAAACCCAGGATGGCCGTGTAGGTGACGACGACAAGGTAATCCAATAGTGAAACACAGGAAAGAGATCTACAGAGAAGATAAGATAATACCTAAGAGAATCGTTAGGCTACATTAGAAAAGCGGTGTAAAGAAACAATGGCAAAGCAAAGTTTAAGAGAAGTGGTGAGAATGGAGAAGCAAGTATAGGAGACATAGAAAAGTCAATATTGAAGGATTAGAGAGTCAGTATCAGAAAGTAAAGCTACACGGTTAAAGCTAAACGCGAAGAGTTAAGGGTTACGATTTCTTCTTCTCATTATTTTGTATTCCTGTAGTATTTTTTTTTACCTAATTTGTTATTTTCTTTTGGAATTAAAACTATAAAAGAATTAATGAATTACGTATGACATATATGAAACCCACGGCGCATTCTTATTTTAAATACCCAATATCTACATAAATATGATCGAAAGTAATCACTGATTTAGCCGAGGTTTTGATAGGGACTATTGTCTTCATTAAAGTATGTTAATTATTAACTTTCTTTAATTAAATACACCACATGATAACCGAAGTAGAGTGAAAGGTAATGCTGCACTCAAGACTGGACTATTATGAATATAATTTAACCGGGATTTTATTGCTTAAACTGATTAATAACATTTATACTTATAAATTTACATACAAGAAACTTAAAAATATTTTACAAATATCGCGCATTATACAATTCTTTCCACTTTTAATAATCGTATGAAATATCTATTAAAAGTGCAAAGAATTGTATAATGTGCGATATTTATAATATATTTTTAAGTTTCTTGTATGCAGATTTATACCTACATACAAATGTTATTAATCAATACAAGCAAAAAAATACCGGTTAAATTTTATTTATAGTAGTATAGTGGCGTACGCATTTCACACATTTCTACTCGATTGAGTTTTTCATGTAGTGTATTTAATGAAAGAAAGTTAATAAATTAATATTATTTAATGCAAAAAAACTTGGGCTAAATCAGTGATTACTTTAATTCATATTTATGTGAATGTTTCACAAACCAAACGGAGAGCTAATGTTTTACGCAATACTAAAGAACTATAAATACAACTTAACCGGCATTTTTTAGCTAAAACTGATTAATAACATGTGTATCTATGAATTTTCATACAAGAAACTTAACAATTTATTATAAATATCGCACAATTCTTTCCAATTTTAATAGATATTTCATACGATTTCACGGTTTGTGTGGCCTACAGAAGTCTGTCATGTAAATGTCACAATTTTGACAAGCAGGCTCGTTCAATAACCTAGTCACTAACATATTAGGCCTAACATGTTAGGCATAGGTTTCTGAACGCAAAATTGACTAACATGTTAGGTGACAGTTCTGTTTCGAAATATCTCATTGTTAATTTGTTAATTTCTTAATCGTTTCTAATAGTTATTTTTATTAATGCATGTTCATTATTATTTATTTGTTCGCTAATGTTACTTGCAATTATCTTTGAGTCACTGTATTTGTTGCGCGTGCCATCCTTTTTTTTTTGCATCTATTGGGGACCATCGATGCTGCTGAAAATTATTTGTCGATCGACTCTTCCACTTATAATGTGGTCACAGCAACGAGTGAACGTGCGTAAGAGGTCAACATTATTGTTAATACATATCATATATACAGTCACTGACAAAACTATTTGGACAATGCAATGTTCACCCTACATCCAACCGATAAAGCTGCAGAACTTTTAAAATAACAACAAATCATTAATGACCTATCTTATTTTTAATCTTTGTAATTTTCTTAAAACAGTAAATAAAAAAACAAATCGAATTCCAACAAGTAACTATGAAAATCATGCAAACAAAAGTGACAAAATTATTGTCTCAACATCGAATACCGGCAAAATTATTTGCACAAGTGCAATCACCTGTCTTGGAGATGTAACGGGAATTATTTATTTTGACTAGGTGCTTCATTTTCATGCTAGTAATTGTTATTAGTAATTTTGTTTAGTGTTTGCTTCAGACTAGTCGTTCAGAAAGGCTAAATCAGTTGAACGATCAACGGAGAAAAGGGCGGCTATTGTTGCAGAATTCCAGAGAGGTGTTATAGCAGTGGAACTTGCTGAAAAGTACAAATGTAGTTGGAGAACAATTTACTATCAGATAACAAAATTTAAAGAATATGGTAGTGTAAAGAACCAAATCGCGAGAGGCTGAAAAAGGGTAACATCGAAAAGAGAAGACGGTAGAATTATTCGTTCCTTTAAAAATTACCCGTGTGAAAGGATTAGAAATGTACTGACGGAGTTAAACAAAAGTCGGGAAAATAATGAGTTAGAGAACCTTACGACGAAGACTAAGTGAAAATAAAATTAAAACCTACGTCATTCAGAAAAAGCCACATATTACACCAAAAAACAAGCAACTTAGATTACAATTTTCTAGGGACCACATGATAAGCCACCGGAGTTTTGGAGGAGTACTCTATGGACGGATGAGACAGCTTACTCTTTGGACGGTACCTATGGCTGAAAATTTTATTATAATTTTTATTTATTTCCGATGCAAAAACAAAGGCCAAGCAACCTGTCACGCAACCCACCAGGCATTCCAGAGGAGGAAAAATAATGATATGGGGATGCATATCAAGCAGTGATGTTGGACCATTTGTAAGGTGCTCCGATAACATGAACCAGTCACATTATTTAGATAATTTAAATGATGTTGCACTAGTCGCAGGCTAAATATTTATCGGGCAGGATTTTATCCTTCAGCATGATAATGCACCGGTACACACAGCCTGGAACATCAAAAAATATTTGGCCGAAGTGGGTCAACAAATTTTTAAATGGCATCCGCAAAGTCCTGACCTTAATGTCATTGGAAATCTTTGGCATATTGTCAAATCAAAAATACCTGAAAGCATTCGAAGATCTGCAGATGAATTTTGGAAGCATTTCATAACGGCTTGAAGTACCGTTCCAGCAGGGTAAGTCCAAGCTCTGATAGACTCCATGCTCAGCCGTCTTGTAGAAGTTATTGCAGCAAAATGTTTGTTTTTTTTATTTACTTTTCTAAGAAAATTACAAAGATTAAAAATAAAAAAAATTCAATAATGATTTCTTGTTATTTTCAAAGTTCTATAGCTTTATTGGTTGGATATAGTGTGAACATTGAATTATGAAAATAATTTTGCCACTGACTGTATATATGTATGAACATTAAAAGTATTATAATCTAGTTTCGAAAGGGATTTTTTTTTTGTTACAATTCCGACTGTCTCGCAATCTTTTACACAACTTTTTGGTCCTTCTGAGTCGAATTAAGAATTCAATAAGTATAAAGTACTTTACTCAAATAGAGAAAGAAATATTAAGTGTGTTAAATATATTTTTAATTTATTACTATTAAATATATGTATAAAACCATTCACTTTGATGATTCAAAAATAATAATCACCCCAATTCTTCAACTCGTATACGACACTCGAATCCGACTACAGTCGTATTTAGTTATTACGACGACGAACTTTAGGAACAAACTCGTATGTACACGAACACACGTTTGCGCATAACTTCAATCATACACCTTGTTTTTTCTAAAATGTATGCATCACATACAAACCGAAGAATATGAATTCAATTTTGATGCGATTCTCAATACGAGAGAAAATACGACTGGGCATTCGACTTGAAGAATTGGGGTGAATGTAGTCAATCTCCTGCAGATAAGCCATAAGTCATCGCTGGTAAATAATACTGTCAGAATTTTTGAAATGAAATAAAAATAAAATAAAATAAATGAAAAAAAAAACGATCCCATTTAGCTGAAGCATCGCATTCGAAATCGCAGTGTCCCAAGTGAAAAGGTGATCATTTATTGGCCCAGTCTGTCAAATTTGTAGCTTTAGACAGTGAATCGCGTCGGAACTTCGTGAAAAATAACTCTATTTGCTTTAACTGTCTGCGGGTTGGACACTCGTCGAACAAATGTCGATCGACCTTTCGTTGTCGCGTTTGCAAATCCCGTCATCATTCTTTAGTCCATCTGCAAGTGTGCAGTAATGCTCTACCGTCGCCTGAAATCACTGTCACCCTTTAATACTAACTTATCCTCGTCCTCTCCAAATCAATCTCAATCCATTCAAGGTCCAGTTTCCATACACGTAAATAACCACTTACTTGCCTTTAATAATCGTAAACAAACCATATTGCCAACTATGATAGTAAGAGTACAAGATAATCAAGGAAATTTCATTGATTGTAGAGTTTTGTTGGATTCTGGGTCACAATCGTTATTCGTCGCTGAACCCTTCGCTCAACGGCTCGGTTATCCTCGAACTCATTCTCGAATTCCTATTCTTGGGTTGTCATCTACTGAACAGGCTATTATAAAGGCTGTATCTCGATAACGTTATAGTCTCAGTATGATTCATCATCTTTAGTTGTTGATGCACTTACAATGAACAAGTTGACTTCTAATTTACCGTCCCAATCGATAGATGCATCTTCATGGTCGTACATAGCAAAGTTGAAACTGGCAGATCCTCAATTTAATGTGGCAGCTCACGTGGATCTTTTATTAGGTGCCGATAAACTTTGGACCATTTTGAAGGGAAAGCAAATTCGGGGTCCTGAAGGTAATCCACTTGCGCAAAACACTTCGTTTGGTTGTGTCATCACTAGAGAGGTTTTCGACAAAAACGCGGCAGACGATATAGTCTTGTCCTCCCTTCACTCCACTCTTGATATTGACATGCTTCTTCAGAGATTTTGGGAACTAAATAGAAGAAGTTTCTCCGGGTAAAAATCTTTCCTGTGCTGATGATCAAGCTGAGCAGCATTTTCGCCGCACGTTCTCTCGGTCTTCGGGCGGTAAATATGTAGTTCAACTCCCATTCAAAATACCACAACCAATGTTCGGAACTACATTGCCGTCAGCGGTCTCGCGGTTACACTCCATGGAACGTCGGTTTCGGTCGGTTTCGGTCGGTTATCTTCCACATCACTCAGTGTTTAAGCTAGAAAATTCATCTACAAAACTGCGCGTCGTTTTTGATGGATCCATGCGAGATTCAAATAGACAGTCTTTAATCAGCCCTCCAATCCAACGAAATTTGATCGGTGTATGCATGCTTTTTCGGCAGCATCGATATGTTTTTACCGCCGATGTAGTCAAAATGTTCCGGCAAATATGGGTTGAAGAATCACAATACGACTTCTAGCGTATCAGTCCCAAGGAAGAAGTTCAGCATTTCCGATTATGCACTGTTACGTATGGTACTGCATCCGCTCCATTTTTGTCAGTTCGAGTCCTAAAACAACTGGCAGAGGACTACCAGTTCGATTATCCTAACGCATCCCAGGTCCTTCTAAATGATGTTTATGTTGATGACGTTATGACAGGTTCGAATTCCGTAGAAGCCTTGATCGCATTACAATCGGAGCTAGTTGCACTTCTGTCAAAAGCTAAACTTCATCTTCGAAAATGGAACTCGAACTGCTGGCCCCTCCTTGCTGGCTTGCCGAAAGAGGAATGTGAATGTGTCTTTGATAAAGGTATTATGCATGTATTGGAATCCTGTAAGTGACGATCTTTCTTACCGCATGACGAAATCCTTTCAACAGAATCAAAATGTACCAGCAACGAGGAGGACTCTGTTATCGGAAGTATCGCGCATCTTCGATCCATTAGGGTTATTAGCTCCTTCTGTTGTCTTATTCAAGATAATGTTTCAAGAGCTCTGGTCATCCGACTTAAATTAAGGGTGGGACGACTCACTACCTCCTGCTATTGCTGAAAGGTGGATCACCTATAGAAAGGACTTGCCATGCCTTGCACGCATTAAGGTGCCTAGACATTTCTTCATGTCGATGGATTAGATCGAATTACATGCATTTTCGGATGCGTCATCAGTGGCGTACGCTGCCGTTGGCTACACTCGTTGCAGAATGGCGAACAACGAATTTAAGATTACTATACTGGCAGCGAAGACCAAAGTGGCACCACTTTAACCCGTTTCGATCCCGCGATTGGAACTCTGCGGTGCATTGGTGTTGACCCGATTGTTAAACCAAATCAAATCGTCGATAACAACCAACACTTCAAAAAGAGTAGCCTGGTGCGATTCGAAAATCGTGCTGCATTGGTTATCTTCACGACCTCGTCGATGGACAACTTTCAGAAGAAGATTGGTCAATCTCTGTACTAAAAACGCAAAAATCGGACTTAGAGCATATTGAAGAAAAACCATCATCGCGACAAGTATTAATTTCTTCAACTGACGTCAATATTATTCAAATATTGTTGGACAAAATCTCTTCGTGATATCGAGTTCAAAGAGTTGTTGCGTATTGCCTGCGGTTTTCCTCTAATTATCGCGCGGTGAAATAAGAACGGCTTACGTCGGGATTAAGCTTACGAGAAATCCAAAAGGCGAGAATCTTAATTCTAAGATCGGTACAACAAACCTACTTCAGTGCGGATATTCACTCGTTGATTAATAGACAACAACTTCCGGTTAAATCAAAACTGCTAAGCTACTCCGCGTTTGTTGATCGAGATGAAATCCTTCGTGTTGGTGGTAGAATACAAAACTCGAGAGTTTCGTTCATATCAAACACCCCATTATACTTCCAACAATAACAATATTTCTCATTGCTACAGAAGTACATGTGAATCACCTCCATCCTGGAGTATCTGAAACCTTTGCTATAGTCCGTCAGTAATATTGGATATTGGGTAGTCGTAACCTTATAAGGAAAAAAAATTACTCAGTACACAGCTGATGGGCGATCTACTATCTCAACGCATACAGCCGAGTCGTCCGTTTTCACACACAGGTTGCGATTATGCTAGTCCAATAACAATTAAACTCTCACGTGGTCGTAAGCCCAAATTATCGAAGGCGTACATAGCATTGTTTGTATGTACATATGTCCACGAAAGCGATCCATCTGGAGTTGGTAAGTGACCTCACCTCGAATGCCTTTCTTGCAGGTTTGTTTCTCTTCGGGGATTATGTTTGTGATTAACTTCCAAGGCGCTCGTTGCTGTTTAAACGAGATGCATCAGTTAGTTATGTCATAAGCTTACAATGACGTGATTGCGGAATCTCTTGGAAAGGACAACATTTCATACCCCCCGTTGCGCCACACTTCGGTGGCTTATGGGAGACTGGAGTTAAATCCGTCAAGCTACATTTGCGACGAGTTGTCGGATCCTCAATCTTGACATTTCAAGGGTTGTATACCGTATTGACTCAAATTGAAGCTGTATTAAATTCTCGTCCATTATGTTTTATATCAGATAAAGATTTGAACCCCTTAACTCCAGCTCATTTTCTTATAGGTGAACCTTATACAGCTATTCCAGAACCAAATCTAATAGACACGCCTGTCATTTGCTTGGCTCACTGGAATCACCTCCAAAACAGGGTTCAGGGATTTTGGAAGAGATGGCACATGGAGTACGTCACAACGCTTCAAGAACGGTCAAAGTGGCAAAAGGCTATAACAGATATGAAATCTGACGACGTGGTACTAATTAAGGAACCTAATCTTCCACCAACAAAGTGGCTTCTCGGCAGAATTGAATCCGTCACACCTGGTCCAGATAAACGTGTTCGAGTCGTGGTACATTTGTTCGTACATTTACAAAATCAGTAAAGTACAGCAGTGCAATAAATAAAAACTACAAAAATGACCTTTCTGCCAAGTTGTTCCACTAAGAATCTAGGACACGATTTTTTTTTATTCTCTCTCCTCTCTTTGGAGGTCGTGTACTGGATTCTTATTCGAACAATTTGGCTCGCAGTTGGCAGAAATGTCCTTTTCGTAGTTTTTGTTTATTACACTGTTGTGCTTTACTGATTTTTGAGTAAAACAAAATTAGTTGTTGGATTGCTAGTTGGTTCG
This sequence comes from Xylota sylvarum, assembly GCA_905220385.1. NCBI lineage: Eukaryota > Metazoa > Arthropoda > Insecta > Diptera > Syrphidae > Xylota > Xylota sylvarum. The sequence continues at coordinate 76,054,606 of LR999958.1, read as the reverse complement.
GATTTTTGTGTGTTTCGTCATTTAATATATATGTCAATGAACCTTGGCTAATGAAACAACGCAGCTGAGCTGATCCAAAGTAAATGGTATATTTTCTAATTACATGCTTATATAAACCACATATGTATGTATGTACATAGTGTGCAATATAAGCAATAATGGAAATATAGCCCGTAAACAACCAACTAGAGATTATATATATAGTAGATATAGCTTAATGATCGGTATTGATAAGCGAGTGATTCAGTCATGTTTTTGGTAAAATTTCGCAAACTACATCTGCAAACGTTCTGAACTCATTGCAATTGAATCTAAGAGTTCACTATGCTACCCATAGCATTTATTTAAATAAGTTAGTTTTTTCTACATTCTAAAAACTTTCACAATTCACAAAAAATCTAAAGTGAAAATGGAAAATTCCATTTGTGCCGTATGGAACTGTCACCTAACATGTTAGTCAATTTTGGGTTCAGAAACCTATGCTTAACATGTTAGGTTAGGCCTAATATGTTAGTGACTAGGTTATTGAACGAGCGCAATGTTTTTCTAGCGTTTTGGATAATGAACTGTTTGCGTAATTTTTGTATTACTTCAAAAGAACTCTCATGCGGAAAATCTAATTATTTTTTTACTTTATCGCTTCTTACCAAGCCATGCATGCAACTGTGTTGTGTGTTTGGTGTTTGAGGTGCTTTTTTTCTAGTTTCTAGTTTAAACATTTTAATTGTTCAACAAAGTTAAATTCAAAAGAGAAAGATAGTGTGGTATTTTAATGTTTTCCCCATAAAGGAGTTCCGACGGTGTGTTTTGTGTCCTCTTTGGTAGTCGTTCGAATACCTAAGAGAATTATAGACAGTGCTTGTGACCAGTTCATTTTGTTTCCCGAAATATGAGTTTTCGTTCGTTTTGAGAAACATATGGACAATTGTTGTTTGTAGATGTTTCACACCACAAAGACATGATCGCTTGTAAATTGCGAAATAAAGTCCAATTGCCACTCTTGTCTCGGACTACGTTTAGTCCTTGTTGTTAGCTCTGTTGGAAGCAGTTTATGGTCCGTAAAGGCTAAAAAATCTTGCCTCGATGGCGTTCTTAAAATGTTTTATTGCCATTCGGGTTAGGAGTTAGAATATACCCGAGGTAGGCATGCCTGTCGTAAGAGGCGACTGAAATCCACCCACCGTTTACGCGGGATAATAAGTATACACACTAATGCAATGGATAAAACAATAAGATATATTACCCCAGGTGGCATTCCAGATTCACTGGAAAATCCACCCTCTTCGGAGGTCGGCTCTACGGATTCTGGGGAGAGCCAATTATTGCATCTTATAAATTCCTTTGTGAACAAATCAAGGGTAGCACGGTCCCCACCATCAAGGACGTGTGTCTCCGGAAAAAGAAGTCCGCCGGAGGAGCAAGCTCAAGACAAACGCGACTCAGAGAAATTTAAACAAATGACGGAAGAAAACAAAAAACTCCGTCTAAAACTAAATGAAATGGATCTTCTTTATCAAGAACTGAAAAAAGAAGCAGAATTTTTAAAAAATGAAAATTTAGCTTTAAAGAGCTAAAATCGCATGAAAAACTCGAAGCAACTCCATGTGCAGTTAGTCCTAAATATCTTACGGATGAAGAAGAACTCGAGTTTGAAACTAATCGGGCGTCAAAGAAAAGACCCAGCAAGAAACGAAAAGCTGGATCATCGCCGAAAATCGAAAGTCTAAATCAACCAAACCAAAAACCGTCTCAAGGAAAACCACGTCCTCCGCCGGCTATAAATATCGTCGGAATTACGGACTATATTAAATTGCATCGTCTGCTTAAAGAAACTGCTAGTTCAGAATTTAAAGTCACGTTAATTCGGAATAACGAAGGAAACTCAAAGTAGATGACTCCGGCAGTTACCGCGTTATATCTAAAAAACTAAATGCCGAAAAGATACAGTGGTATACTTACGCAAATAAGTTCGAAAGACCTCTCCGCGTCATAGCAAGGGGTATACATCCATCGTGCACGAAAGACGATGTTATAAGGGACGTTAAATCGAAAGGCTTGGAAATTATTGACGCCGTAAATATCTTGAAGAAGACAAAACAACAAACCGAAGATGGGCATGAAATCTTAGTCAAGCATGGACTTCCGTTGTTTATGCTCACTTTCGAGAGAAACGAAAATATAGACGATATCTACAAAATAAAGAATATTCTGAATATGGTAGTAAAAATTGAACCTATGCGCACAAATTCGAGATCGATACCGCAGTGCAAACGTTGCCAAGGCGTTAATCATACACAATCGTACTGTTAAAAGGAACCGAAATGTGTAAAATGTGCTGGAAGCCATTTATCCGAAAAATGCGATCTAAAAAAAGAAGCCCCGACTACTTGCGCAAATTGCAAAGGTAAGCATCCGGCAAACTATCGTCGTTGTGAAGTTGCAAAGGAACTGCAAAAAAGTCGCGATACTTTACATCAAAACGTAATGCCGACTAAAGAGAAGCGAGAAACCGCAAAGAAAAAAGTAACTACCAACAAAGAAACACCCAAAGAGGGAAATAATACGGTATCGTTTTCCGAAATAAAGGTAACCCCGAAACCTTCAGGTACCAAATCGTATGCCCAAGCCGTAAAAGCCAACCAGACAAACAAAGAAAGAGCTTCTTCGACGGATTCCTACCTCAAAAATAGGATATTTAGAGTTAAGCACGGAACGGACTACTCAGGGTTTAAGGATATTGCCGCCGGGATTCCGCAAGGGAGTGTCCTTGGTCCTACTCTGTTCCTGTTATATACTCGTGACATTCCGCAAACTGAGGGTACAATAGTAACTACCTTCGCGGACGATACGGCTATTCTGGCTACGGAAAGCTCAGTCGAGTCCGCTACTGAAAAACTTCAATGCGCTTTAAATAAAATTTGCGATTGGACAAAACTTTGGCGTATTGCTCTCAATGAGACCAAATCCACGCATACTAATTTTACATATAGAAACATAAACAATATATCCGTCTTCATTAATTCGGTACAAATACCGTACGCAAATGAAGCCAAATATCTCCGGATGACGTTAGATGCTAAGCTCAAATGGAAGGCGCATGTCAAAAAAAACGTGACGAACTTAAGAACCGGTACCGAGAAATGTACTGGCTACTCGGACGACATTCCAAGTTAAGCACATACAACAAACTGCTTATATATAAGCAAGTGCTAAAACCTATATGGACTTACGGCATACAACTCTGGGGCTGCACTAAAGCAAGTAAAAGAGAATTCATACAATCATTTCAAAACAAAGTCATTAGGGCTATTGTGAATGCTCCCTGGTATCTCCGAAATAATGATATACAGAGAGATCTATTGATCCCAACCGTGGACGAAGAAATAATAAAATTTGCTAGGAAGTTACGAACTCGACTTGTTGGTCATTGCAACCATGTCATATTCCAAACATTGGACATGAGAAACCTCGTGCGTCGACTCCAACGAACGAAACCGTTCGATTTAGCGCAATGAGTACCAACCACTCTTAGTGGTTCTACTGGGTGACTTTACCGAAAATCTACCTGCCTCACGCGTACATATAATGTAACCAAAACTACTGGATGGGGAAACCTAGTTGTAGTAAACGACAATAACTAAAGGGAAGGGTGTGTTTAGTCAGTAAAAATCTGACACTACTATGAGTACACGGGTATCATAGTGTCTTCTTGAAGATTCACACCAACCCACGAAGAAAAAAAAAATGTAAATAGCTAGCAGCTCCCTATCAAATGCAGAGTATCGAGAATGTCTAGGGGACAGCTTCTTGCAATTGGTTCCCAGCTGTTCTTTTAATTGATGTAGAACCGCCCCAATGTCCGTGTTGAACGAGAGGTAAGCATTATCTTGTGGATGAACGAGAAGTGTTGCCTCAGCAAGTTGGCGTTTTGCTTTAGTGAATGCTTCTTGGCACTAGGAAGGCCAAGTGAAGTCTTTTAATTTGGTGTTACTTTTGGAATGTTTCGTTAGGTGATCGTAGATGGGGGTGAAAGTAGCTGCTAGAAGTAGAATGAAACGGTGGTAGTAGCTTCTCATTTCATTAAACCGTTTTAATAGTTTTAGGTTCGGGGAAATTCTTACATCGCCTTAACCCGATCACGAGATGGTTGAATCCCATCTTTAGAGATGTCAAATTTTAAAAACTGCAACTTAGACACACCAAATGTGCATTTTGAGATTTTAATACTCTGAGAGTCATTGAAGCAAGCGTTTGAGATGACTTTGATGTAATTTCTCCGACTTGCTGGCAATAAGGATGTCATTCACATAGACATAAAATCTATGCCCCTCGTAACCTGATGCATAAAGCGTTAGAAAGTTGGGCGGCATTGCGTAGTCCAAATGGCATAAATTCGTAAATATCCCAAATTCGAATATCCCAAAGGGTTGTTTTTATGATGTCTTCCTGTGCCATTGATATATGGTGATAAGCATGTACAAAGTCGATCTTCGAGAAGAAGATTGGACGTGACAATAAAGTGCTCTAACGAAAAATTAAAGGAATATAGTTATATCGGGTTTTTTGCAACGAGGCTTCTTACGATCAAAAAGAATTTCTTTTAATTACGTTTGTTTGTGGAATACCTCATTCACAATGGATGGTTTTTGTGGAAAATGCGATAAAAGTTTTAGGCGCGGCGATAGTCAGATTGTACCGTGTAGCGGATTCTGCAAAGTCTTTTCACGGAGTATGTTTTGAAGGTCGATTAACCGAGTTCAATGGTAAAATGCTACAGGGTAACCGTCATCTTGGTTATAGCTGTACGGAATACGTTATTATATCAGGAAAAATTGTTAAACAGTACGATTGTCTATTAGAATCACAACAGTCTAAATATGAAAAATTAATTGAAGTGCTAAACAAAAACATAAACTCGTTATCGAACCAAATGATGAAAATGAGCAATGTCATTGAAAATGAACTGTTAAAGAAAACATACAGAAAAGCTACAATCCGTCTCGAACGGATCGTATGATACCCTATCCTCCTTTCTATGTAGCCCCATAATCAAAATCTGTTTTTTGATGAAAACTCCCCCAAAAAGTGGGCATGGCTAAAACTTTTGTATGAGTGAATTGTAGGGAATCTGAATACCTAAATATTTCGTCTTAACAACATTTTTCGGTTTCATATAATTCAGTGAAGCTATGAAAAAGTAGACGTGGCAGTGGTCTGGATTTGAAAAATTTTTATATTGCCCTTCCTTCTCAAAAGCCCAGATATGTACTTTCATCCTCCTAGCTCAAAATTTAAGGCCCAAAAAGTGGTGACATACGGACAGACGGACGGACATGGCTAAATCGTCTTCACTATGATACTGATCACGAATATATATACTTTATAGGGTCTATCTCCATTATTTCTCTATGTTACAAATATGTATCAAACTTAATATACCCTTAGGATAGGCTATAAAAAGGGAGTGAATGTAATGAAGATAATAATGAAATAAAATAAGGAGTGAAATCTATATTCAAAACAGTAATGGAGCTTAAGCAGGAGTTAAAGGTAAAAACAAAAATCAGTGCGAGTGAGAAAACGAATCAGCTAAAAGAAAGTGTTAAATATATTTGTATCTAAATCGGTTAGTGAGATTAGAAATGAACTAAAAAAGAGGAAGAACATTCAAGAAAATGTAGGAAAGAGACGGAACGATATGCTCTTTTCTGATATCGTAGAGTAGCGAGTCGTCCGTCCTTATCTACCCAAAAAAGAACCAAGACTCAAATGAAACAAGGAAAGAAATAAAACTAAACATCGATCCGACTACTATAAATATAAACAGTGTGGTGAATAAAAACAAAGGTGGAATTGCCACCAGATGTGCCGATCATGATTCATCTGAAAAATTCAAAAATGAAATCAAACAAAAGTTGAATGATAATTCTGTAGTCGATATATTAAAAATGATCAAATCTAAAATGTGTGTCATGAATTTAGAGAACGATGAACTAGAAACGGAAATTTTAGGTGAAATAACGAAACAAAATTCGGAACTTAATGCTAGCGAGTGAAAAATATTAAAAACCTTCAAGAACAAAAACCAATGGAGAAATTTGAATGTGGTAATCGAAAATCAAATTTGAATGTGGTAATCGAATTGGATAATGACAGTTATCATAAAATTCTTAATATCGACAAAATAAAAGTAAAAAGGTGTTTTAAATGACAACGCTATAACCATACGGCACATACATGCAAACATAAATTGGCATGTATCAACTGCAGTGCCGAACACAATATAACGGATTGCAAAAGTAATGAATTTAAATGTATTAATTGTGCAAAGACTAATGAGATACTCGGTATCATCTCATCATCATCATCTAGCCACTTATAAATGTTGTCTAGTATTTATTAGAAAATTTAAAGTTTTCAAGAAAAAATCCAATATTAGCAACTAAAATGTTGGTGCTTTAATGCACAAGGTTTAATAAATAATTTTAACCAAATTGAAGCTATGTTAAAAGATCACGATTTTGAAATAATTGCTGTTTCGGAAACGCACTTAACGGTTGATATAAGTGACAATCAAATAAGTTTACGAAACTACAGTACAATCTTAGAAAGATGAACAGATATAAAACATGCTCCGTTCATCTTTTTAAATTGTTCATCTTTTCGAAAATCAAATTTAGTTAAAAAACATACAGAAAAGCTACAATCCGTCTGGAACGGAGCGTCTGATACCCTATCCTCCTCTCTATAAAGTGGGTGTGGCCAAATTGCATTTCGTACTCAAATATGGCTATAAACTCGAACGTTTGAGCATGTTACATGTAAAATTTTATCAAAATCGGCTGTTTTGATGAAAACGCCCCCAAAAAGTGGGCGTGGCCAAAACTGTTCTATGAGTGAATTGTAGGGAATCTGAATACCTAAATATTTGGTCTTAACAAAATTTTTCGGTTTCATATAATTTAATGAAGTTATGAAAAAGTAGGCGTGGCAGTGGGCGGATGTAAAAAAAATTTACACTTCTACTGTACCTTTTCGTCAGAAGCCCAGATATGAAATTTCAGCGTCCTAGTTAAAAATTTAAGGCCCAAAAATCGGTTTTATGATAAAAACGCCCCCAAAAAGTGGGCGTGGCAAAAACTTTTGTATGAGTGGAATGTAGGGAATCTGAATGCCTAAATATTTGGTCTTAACAAAATTTTTCGGTTTCATATAATTTAATGAAGTTATGAAAAAGTGGGCGTGGCAGTGGGCGGATTTAAAAAATTTTTACACTTCTACTGTATCTTTTTCTCGGAAGCCCAGATATGAAATTTCATCGTCCTAGCTCAAAATTTAAGGCCCAAAAAGCGGTGACATACGGACGGACGGACGGACGGTCATCGCTCAATCGATTTCGCTATTGATGCTGATCACGAATATATATACTTTATAGGGTCTATCTCGATTATTTCTCTATGTTACAAACTATGTGTCAAACTTAATATACCCTTAGGATAGGGTATAAACATACAGAAAAGATACATGCAGCTATGCAGCTACTACGTCTGGAACGGATCGTATGATACCCTATCCTCCTATCTATAAAGTGGGCGTGGCCAAATTGCATTTTGTACTCAAATATAACTATAATGTCGAACGTTTGAGGATGTTACATGTAAAATTTTATCAAAATAGGTTTTTGATGATAACGCCTCCAAAAAGTGGGCGTGGCCAAAACTGATCTATGGGTGAATTGTAGAGAATCTAAATACTCAAATATTTGGTCTTAACAAAATTTTTCGGTTTCATATAATTTAGTGAAGTTATAAAAAAGTAGGCGTGGCAGTGGGCGGATGTAAAAAAAATTTACACTTGTACTGTATCTTTTCGTCAGAAGCCCAGATATGAAATTTCAGCGTCCTAGTTAAAAATTTAAGGCCCAAAACTCGGTTTTGTAATGAAAACGCCCCCAAAAAGTGGGCGTGGCCAAAACTTTTGTATGGGCGGATTGTAGGGAATCTGAATGCCTAAATATTTGGTCTTAACAAAATTTTTCGGTTTCATATAATTTAGTGAAGTTATAAAAAAGTAGGCGTGGCAGTGGGCAGATGTAAAAAAATGTACACTTCTACTGTATCTTTTCGTCAGAAGACCAGATATGAAATTTCAGCGTCCTAGTTAGGGCTTCTGAGAAAAAGATACAGTACAAGTGTAAAATTTTTTAAATCCGCCCACTGCCACGCCCACTTTTTCATAACTTCATTAAATTATATGAAACCGAAAAATTTTGTTAAGACCAAATATTTAGGCATGCAGGCTCCCTACAATCCACTCATACAAAAGTTTTGGCCACGCCCACTTTTTGGGGGCGTTTTCATCACAAAACCGATTTTTGGGACTTAAATTTTTAACTAGGACGCTGAAATTTCTTATCTGGGCTTCTGACGAAAAGATACAGTAGAAGTGTACATTTTTTTACATCTGCCCACTGCCACGCCTACTTTTTTATAACTTCACTAAATTATATGAAACCGAAAAATTTTGTTAAGACCAAATATTTAGGTATTCAGATTCCCTACAATTTACCTATCGAACAGTTTTGGCCACGCCCACTTTTTGGGGGCGTTTTCATCGAAAAATCGATTTTGATAAAATTTTACATGTAAAATCCTCAAACGTTCGAGGTTATAGCCATATTTGAGTACGAAATGCAATTTGGCCACTCCCACTTTATAGAGAGGAGGATAGGGTATCAGACGATCCGTTTCAGACGGATTGTAGCTTTTCTGTATGTTTGTTGCTGGTTTTCCTTTGCTGGCTTCTGTCTGATGGTGATGGTAGATGCTGTTTTGACGAACAGGTGAAACGTTTTCCATGCAGGTGAAGGGTTGTTGCAGGTTGAATCTGTAACGTGTCGGAGCAGGTGCTGATGATATTCTGATGTTGAGAATATCCGTTCCAGACGTAGGCACAGGTGTAGGCTACTTTGCAAGGTGATTGTGTGAGCTTAGGTTAGGTGGTGGTGAAATTAAAACATGTAATAGGATGCGGTGGCTATGAGGTGCAGGTGTTCGCTTTTTTGCACGTGAATTAGGGTATTCGCAGGATAAGTGCTGTCTGGAGCTTTTTTCTCATCATCTGAAAGTGGGCCCCTTGTACTGTGGCGAGTGCTAGAGTGGTAAGGATGGAAGACCGCCCGCAAGAACAGGATGCACGTGGAGCGCTGCGTATGTAAAAAACATACAGAAAAGCTACAATCCGTCTGGAACGGATCGTATGATACCCTATCCTCCTCTCTCTGGGCGTGGCCAAATTGCATTTTGTACTCAAATATACCTATAATGTCGAACGTTTGAGGATGTTACATGTAAAATTTTATGAAAATCGGTTTTTCGATGAAAACGCTCCCAAAAAGTGGGCGTGGCCAAAACTGTTCTATGGGTGAATTGTAGGGAATCTGAATACCCAAATATTTGGTCTAAACAAAATTTTTCGGTTTCATATAATTTAGTGAAGTTATAAAAAAGTAGGCGTGGCAGTGGGCGGATGTAAAAAAAATTTACACTTGCATTGAATATTTTTCTTGGAAGCCAAGATATGAAATTTCAGCGTCCTAGTTAAAAATTTAAGGCCCAAAAATCGGTTTTGTGTTAAAAACGCCCCCAAAAAGTGGGCGTGGCCAAAACTTTTGTATGGGTGGATTGTAGGGAATCTGAATGCCTAAATATTTGGTCTTAACAAAATTTTTCGGTTTCATATAATTTAGTGAAGTTATGAAAAAGTGGGCGTGGCAGTGGGCGGATTTAAAAAATTTTTACACTTGTCCTGTATCTTTTTCTCAGAAGCCCAGATATGAAATTTCATCGTCCTAGCTCAAAATTTAAGGCCCAAAAAGCGGTGACATACGGACGGACGGACGGACGGTCATCGCTCAATCGATTTCGCTATTGATGCTGATCACAAATATATATACTTTATAGGGTCTATCTCGATTATTTCTCTATGTTACAAACTATGTGTCAAACTTAATATACCCTTAGGATAGGGTATAAAAATAAACATACAGAAAAGTCACAATCCGTCTGGAACGGATCGTCTGATACCCTATCCTCCTCTCTATAAAGTGGGCGTGGCCAAATTGCATTTCGTACGCAAATATGGCTATAACCTCGAACGTTTGAGGATGTTACATGTAAAATTTTATCAAAATCTGTTTTTTGATGAAAACGCCCCCAAAAAGTGGGCGTGGCCAAAACTGTTCTATGGGTGAATTGTAGGGAATCTGAATACCTAAATATTTGAATTTAACAAAATTGTTCGGTTTCATATAATTTAGTGAAGTTATAAAAAAGTAGGCGGATGTAAAAAAAATGTACACTTCTACTGCATCTTTTCGTCAGAAGCCCAGATAAATATTTAAGGCCCAAAAATCGGTTTTGTGATGAAAACGATCCCAAAAAGTGGGCGTGGAAAAAATTTTTGTATGAGTGGATTGTAGGGAGTCTGAATACCTAAATATTTGGTCTTAACAAAAATTTTCGGTTTCATATAAGTTAATGAAGTTATGAAAAAGTGGGCGTGGCAGTGGGCGGATTTAAAAAACTTTTACACTTGTACTGTATCTTTTTCTCAGAAGCCCAGATATGAAATTTCAGCGTCCTAGCTCAAAATTTAAGGCCCAAAAAGCGGTGACATACGGACGGACGGACGGACGGTCATCGCTCAATCGATTTCGCTATTGATGCTGATCACAAATATATATACTTTATAGGGTCTATCTCGATTATTTCTCTATGTTACAAACTATGTGTCAAACTTAATATACCCTTAGGATAGGGTATAAAAATAAACATACAGAAAAGCCACAATCCGTCTGGAACGGATCGTCTGATACCCTATCCTCCTCTCTATAAAGTGGGCGTGGCCAAATTGCATTTCGTACGCAAATATGGCTATAACCTCGAACGTTTGAGGATGTTACATGTAAAATTTTATCAAAATCTGTTTTTTGATGAAAACGCCCCCAAAAAGTGGGCGTGGCCAAAACTGTTCTATGGGTGAATTGTAGGGAATCTGAATACCTAAATATTTGAATTTAACAAAATTGTTCGGTTTCATATAATTTAGTGAAGTTATAAAAAAGTAGGCGTGGCAGTGGGCGGATGTAAAAAAAATGTACACTTCTACTGCATCTTTTCGTCAGAAGCCCAGATAAAAATTTAAGGCCCAAAAATCGGTTTTGTGATGAAAACGATCCCAAAAAGTGGGCGTGTAAAAAATTTTTGTATGAGTGGATTGTAGGGAGTCTGAATACCTAAATATTTGGTCTTAACAAAAATTTTCGGTTTCATATAAGTTAATGAAGTTATGAAAAAGTGGGCGTGGCAGTGGGCGGATTTAAAAAAAATTTACACTTGTACTGTATCTTTTTCTCAGAAGCCCAGATATGAAATTTCATCGTCCTAGCTCAAAATTTAAGGCCCAAAAAGCGGTGACATACGTACGGACGGACGGACGGACGGTCATCGCTCAATCCATTTCGCTATTGATGCTGATCACGAATATATATACTTTATAGGGTCTATCTCGATTATTTGTCTATGTTACAAACTATGTGTCCAACTTAATATACCCTTAGGATAGGGTATAAAAACATAAAATACCTGGGAGTTGTATTAGATAAAGAACTTAACTTATAAGCAATATTGTGAAAAAAATATCAAAACATACAAAAAAACTACAATCCGTCTGGAGCGGATCGTATGATACCCTATCCTCCGTTCTATCGAGCCCCTATAAAGTGGGCATGGCCGTATTGCATTTTCTTCACTGAATTGCGATGATAACTTCACCGTTTGAGTATGTTACATGTAAAATTTCAATAAAATCGGTTTTTTGATCAAAACGCTCCCAAAACGTGGGCGTGGCCAAAATTGATGTATGAGTGAATTGTAGACAATCTAATTATCTTAATATTTTGTCTTAACAACATTTTGCGGTTTCATATAATTTAGTGAAGTTATCAAAAAGTGTGCGTGGCAGTGGGCGGATTTGAAAAATGTTTACACTTGCACTGCTTCTTCTTCTCTAAAGCCCAGATATGTAGTTTCATCCTCCTAGCTCAAAATTTAAGGCCCAAAAAGTGGTGACATACAGACAGACGGAGGGACATGGCTAAATCGTCTTCGCTATTGATACTGATCACGAATATAAAGGGTTTTCCAATAGGGACTTGACAACTTTCAATTTAATTTGTGAACGCACTCTTTCACTAATCATCAAACTGTTACTGTCAATTTATTCAGTAAACTCAACATTTTCATCATGGTAAAGTACACGAACGAGCAACGTCTGCAAATTATAAAAATTTTCTACCGAAATTTGGAGTCGGTGACTGCAACTTTAAGAGTCTACATATTCGTTGTGTGATGTTGCCGTGTCAGTGAGACAACGGGTTGGTCGAAGTGTCGAAAATATCGCTGCCGTTCAGGCGTCCGTAGCAAACGAACCAAATCAGTCAATACCACGGCGTTCTGAAGAATTGGGCATCGCTCAGACCACATGGCGTATTTTGCGTAAGGATCTGAAGCCGATGGACCATTTGAAGCGACGTACGTTCTCCGATTGGGTTCTGGAGAAGATGAGCCAAGATGATGAATTTCATCGCAAAATCATCTTCAGTGACGAAGCTCATTTTTGGCTCAATGGGTATGCGTTATTGGTCGGGTGAAAATCCACATGTGCTTCATGAATCACCACTTCATCCACAAAAAATAACTGTTTGGTGCGGTTTGCGTGCCGGCGGCGTTATTGGGCCATATTTTTTCGTCGACGATAACGATCGTCACGTTACTGTGAATGGTCAGCGTTATCGCGCCATGATCACCGATTATTTTTGGCCCGAATTGGAAGATATGGACTTAGACGACATGTGGTTTCAACAGGATGGTGCCACAAGCCACACAGCACACGTTACAATCGATTTATTGAAGAGTAAGTATTGTGAGCGTGTTATCTCAAGAAATGGGCCAGTCGATTGGCCGCCTCGTTCGTGCGATTTAACGCCGCTTGACTATGTTCTGTGGGGCTACGTTAAGTCATTGGTTTATGCCAACAAGCTCAGAGCCAACATTGAACGCGAAATAGCGACCGTTTCGTCCGCAATGTGTGGCCGAGTCGTTAAAAATTGGGTCCAACGAATCGACTGCTGCAAACGTGCCCGCGGTGGTCATATGAACGAAGTCGAGTTCCATTCATAAATGTTTTGATTGTACTTCAAGCCGATAATAAAGTTTTTGAAATATCTCAAATGGTTTGCGTTTTATTTAAAAAAAAAGTTGTCAAGTTCTTATTGGAAAACCCTTTATATACTTTATAGGGTTTATCTCAATTATTTCTCTGTTACAAACTATGTGTCAAACTTAATATATCCTTAGGATAGGGTATAAAAAGATCGGGTTCGGAGAATTCGGTGAACAATAAATATATACAATACAGATAATATACAAAAATCATAAAACCACATTTTGAGTTTTGTTCAACAATACTTTACATGGGCAATGCGGACAACATATGTAAATAGGACCCTACAAAACAAGGCTATGCGAATTATCCTGAAATGCCGTTTCTATACACCGATACAATGGATGCTACCCTGTCTACAGTGGATGAATATAAAGCAGAATCACCTACAATGCAGTGCTGTTCGTGATTAAAATGAAATATAAAATGGTGCCAGAATACTTATCTAGCAATTTATGTTATATTCAAAATGTCCAAGTTTATAATTTTAGAACAAATTCAAACTTCAGATTGCCACTTTTTAGAGATTCTAGAACACAAAATATGGTAATGTACAAAGGTCTGAATCCGTCCTAAGGCACTTTAAAAAATTGCTGATGCAGTATATTCGACACAATGTTACATAAATCTGTACATATATTTTCCCTAGCTTTAATTTACTAGCGTAGTTTGTCAAAAATTAATTTATAAATTTATTATCATCTTTCAAAATTATATATTTATTCCAAACATAACTCTAACATGTCATTAATGGTATTATATGCTAAATTAATAAACACATACATATGTACATACATACATACATAAAAACAGTGCACCCATGGAGGATGGCATTGAAATCATGTACATATGTGTGGCAGTGGGTACCTGTGCGGGGTAGTGATTGCATTTAGCTTTCGATAATCACCACAAGGTCTCCAGTCGTTTGCTTCTCGTTTGGGAGCCATATGCAGATGGGGTGCACATGGAGACCAAGATGGCTTGCAAATCCCTATTGGGACCATATAACTGAACTCATCCTTTGCAACTTTGAGTTTGACGTTGTTTAGCCATCTTGGGCGAGAGTATGATAAAGGACTCATTGTCAAGATGTGATGCACTACCGTGTATTTGACCGGGAAGTTAAAGTCAAGTGACTCTATTAACGAAGGAAAATCTATTAAGATTTTGTTGTACTTCTGCTCTATTGCGAAGAATCGTGGACTTGTCACAGTTTGTTGACAGGGTATGTCCCTTACCATTGTGTTCGTCAGACATGTATTAGAAGCCCGATTTGTCTTAAGACATGACCATCGATAATGAAGATGTGGTTGAAAACGCGTCTGAACCCTAAACTAGTACGAAGATATTTTGTGCTAAAGACTTCAATGCATTTTTTTACTGTACTTTGAAATGCGATGCACGGATAGCTGAGACGTCGGAACCGGAATCTATTAAAAAGGTTACACCTGAGATGGAATCTTTTATAAAATGACGGCATTGCTGGTTATGGATACTACTGTCATTTGCCGCCATGATGAAGTTTGGGTTATTGCTATTGAACCGGCATGGTTTTCGACTTTCATTGCGAAAATGGTGAGTGTTAACATTGAGATTTGTAAGCATTGATTTTATTTCGTTGATTCCTATTTGGAGATTTTGATCAAGGCAGATGAATTCGCTAAATGTTTTGTCTCAATGAGTCGCAATGGAGAATGTGGATGTATTTGGCTGTTGATACACCTCACCACTAGTCTCCACTAGCTATAAATTCATAGCAGATAGTAATAGAAAAAGCAGACAGCAGAGCAACTGTCAAATTTTCGGTGGTGGGCATTTCATAGCATGCTTTTTTAATTCAGATTGCGACGCCGAACAATCAATATGGTGTGTTGAGTGTATCAAGGCACTGAAGGGCAGTGTTACCAGATGATTTTCCTTTTATCCAGGAAATAGAAAAAAAAATGTAATAATGTGGAAGTAAAATAAATCATTTAATTTTTTCTAAGTAATGAGTGACGGGAAAACCAAAAAAAAAAGGGAAACAGAGTCATAAAAAAGAGAGAAACGTTTTATCTTGAAAATGCCAAGCTTGATTTTTTAATTGGGATGGGGACGCCGAAGAAGAAACACGTAGAGGGTATTAAAGCAATGAAATTATTGAACCAGCTAAATCGACACAGAAAACAAAAAAAAAAGAAAACATCAATTTTTGGTTAATCCGTTTTTAGCAAAAAGAACCCTACATGATATTGAGACTCCGGACTACCTTCTCCGGAAAACCCGGAAATATATAATAAAATTATTAGCTAATTACATTCTCATTAGCGGTGCAAGATGAATTTCCGGTTTGCAAGTGGACAAAAAATGAAATCAGACAGTAGTCTCCTGTTGCGAGACAGTTTTGAAAACTTTTTTCTTGTTCTACTTTGGATTGAAAATCAACATTTTCCTTTCAGTTCACTGAATTCCTGCGTTCTTAATTCCTAATTTCTTTATTAGAGTTAAATTAGAGCTCCTAATTTTTGCAGTAACATTCATAAAATGAAGAAAAATTTCTCAAAGAAAAGTCAATTAAAGACAATAAAAAGCATCGAACATCAAAAGACTGTGTACAACTGTAATGCTTATTATGAACAAAATAAACAAACCACAACGACGGAAAAATATTTAAAAAAATCTTTATATAAAAAAAAATGCGTCCACACCACATAAAAATATTTATTATGGCAACACTGCCACTGCAATTGACAACAAAATGACAGCCTGGGCATGCTTTACATAGCATGCTATATCGCTTGCTATCTATAGTTTGCTATCAATTTATAGCTTCAATGGCCTCCACGAGCTATAATGATAGCATACTATATAGCAAGCTATCAGTTCATAGCATAGATATTAGAGTACTCTAATTCACGTGTATTCGTGAACTTCGAACCGAGTATCAATTAGACGTTCCCACGATTTAAGAAAAATACAAATTTTTGGCGCGACAGGTCCATGGGACCCAGGGCCTAGCTTCTCACAACCACTCGTGTTGTGCGTGTTATATTCTTCACACGAATGGAAGGGGCCTACTGTTTAATGCCGGATCCGAACGTCAGTTTTTGGTTTTAAGAAGCTTCTTCATGACAGTTTTACTTTCGGATGTTTTTTAAACGCTCGCGAGAGGTGGGGCCGTGAAAAAAATTTTAGGTGTTGTTTGGGGATTGAACCTGGAACCCCTCGCTCCGTAGTCCAACGCACTAACCACTTGAGCCACGGCGCCCACCACGATTTACACGTATATTTATTTATCATG
This sequence comes from Xylota sylvarum, assembly GCA_905220385.1. NCBI lineage: Eukaryota > Metazoa > Arthropoda > Insecta > Diptera > Syrphidae > Xylota > Xylota sylvarum. Next base: position 76,038,042 of record LR999958.1, on the reverse strand, counting down.
GATCGATCTGGTCTTTTTTTGTACCGTATTCTAATGGTATATTAAGTTAGACACTATAGAGTATATTATGTGCATATGTACATACATTCGTGATCACTGTCAACAGCGAAAACGATTGAGTTAGATCCGTCCGTCCGTATGACATCACTTTTTGGGCCTTATATTTTGAGCTATAAGGCTTTGGGCTTCTGAGAAAAAGATGCAGTACAAGTGAAAACGAGACTTTAAGTCGGCAGTGGCTATGGCTTCATATTGGTTTGAAACGCTGTCTTGACTGACAATGGCAAACATTGCCATTTCATTCTGCTTTCTTCCATTTCGATTCAGTGATGTAGATGTGCTATTTGCACTTAAAAACCTTACATATATATTTTCATCGCACGTTTGCGTCGAAGCCTCAATAGGGTGCTGCACAGTTTGATTTAATTTTCAGATTACCCCTTTTGGTAATAACAATTTGAACTATCCAGGAGTTATATTGTTGCCGATACAGAAAAGTTTTGATAATGATTACAATTCCAGAACACATCAAAGTTTTCGTGTTTAAATTAAATTTATCTAGATCTTTGACTTCTTCAAAATGTTGAAGTCTATAATCGTTTTATAATAATCATAATAACCTATTGATGTTCGAATGCAGTTTTGTTTCGCATTAGAAATACACGTGTACCCGTGTTTGATATGAATTATACGTGTTTTTAAGACGTACACGTGTACCCGTGTCTATGGTCACGTTTTACACGACAATACGCGTAATTAAATACACGCTTAGAATCTCGGGCTCTAATAGATATCGTCAGCTACTTCCAATAATTCTTCTAAGTCCAAAAGATTTTGAACTTGATTTTATAGAAATTTGAACCAATGTAGACTGTTTCCATAATTCCAAAATCAGACTTTCTATGACAATCGTGGACTGCCCAGCTAAAGTTTGGAGTTTGCGGTAGAACTCCGATGTTATTTTGTCACCCATCTATTAGCTTGATAAAAGGGCCTCATAGTTTTAAATATGAATAGGGGGTGGCAGAATTTTGTACTAAAATGTCGTACACGCTTGCAGCTATGTCCTGGGGGAGCGATTGAACCACTTAATGGAATTTAGTTTGTTTAACAGTTATGTTTCTAGTCGTGAATTGTGATTCTACCTGGATAAACCAAACGGCGGACATTTTTGTCCAGAATTCTGGAAGTTTATTAGCGACTCTATGAACTGCTCCAATCTGCTCATGTATTAGTACTGGCCCTGGCTGGATTAGAGGGTGATGTGCCTCCGGAGGCTGTTGGTCAACCATAACGAATTAATTTAACAAAACGCGAGATTGGAAGAAAGGCGTTTCACTTACAATAACAATTAAAGAAAATGCAATATACACACACTGCAGAGCAAATAAATGTTACTATTTTCATCGTTAGGAATTTTTTCAAATTATAGCATTAACCTCAAAAGTTTAGTTCTTATATCAGTTATTTTGATGAACTGAAAATGTATGTTCATATAATGAGTCAATGAAGGTTAATTGACTGAATCCGTAAAATATAAAGCTTACCAAGGCCATAAAACTAAGTGGAAACTTATTCTGAGAAACAGCACAGTGTTCCTTCAAGTCAAGGAGATACTATCTGACTGATGTTGATTAATTTGGACGCATCTGTAAATATTGCTCTTTTTTAATCGGCCTGAATCTTATTTTGATAAGTCTTTTGCAAATCTCAGGCGAAGAGCTCAAATTTTGTTGGTACTTTAGGCTTTTTTCGATGCCATCGTCCATAAAACCCCATTTTTTTCGGTCTTCTCCAAAAAAAATCTTGCACTAAAATTAAATCCATGTTGATCGCCAAATTCTTACCTAGTTTCTGCAGATAACAGAAATCTGTTAGTTTAACTTTTTCCACCTTCCGGCTTCCTTTGTGCAATATTTCCGTTTTAAATCTACGAAGTAATCGAAGAACAGCAACGTGACTGCATCGAACTCTTCATCCAATAGCCTTGTTAGAAAGATTTTCGCTTCTTAAAGCTAAACTGCTTGGTAATTTATTCATGTTTACTCATTTACGACACAACTTGCATTAAAATGCAAGTCAGCAAATAAACTTACATATGTAGAGGTGTTAAAATAAAGAGTTTCGTGCGTGCTTTGTTGAAATGAGGACATATGGTGGTGATGTTGTCCGAGGTTGATGTTGTTGAAACAAGTGGTGTAAGTGTCTTCTGTGCACAAGGTATTTGTGAATGCCAGATATACATACATATATGGATGGCGTGGATTTAATTCCTGTTGTTTAAAGTTGCGTTTTTTCAACGTGCGGGGTCACCTTTGTAGTTATTTTATTACTTTTATTTTTCTTTTTTTCAACTCCTTATAATAGGTTTAATTATAATTAACTAAATATACTTTTGAATTTTTCTTAATATATATTTTATAATTATTCTTTATTTGGACCTGTTAATTAATTTGTGACCTGTCCTCAGGCACAACCGAGTGGCTTATGAAAATACTTTAGGTTATTTCTCATCAATGTCGCTTTCCTTTCTGTCGAGCGTCCCCTGTCGGAGAGTAGCTCTTCTTATTTGTTTTGTTAGTGCCATCTGCGCAATCGCAGCCGCTACATAACTTAGTAGATACTGACCTAGTAGTGTCCAATAGGGGAAGACCTTTATTACAAAAGGAGGTATTATATGGCAGGAGGAGGTATTATGTTATCCTCGCCTCTCAAAAGATATAATATGCAATTTCTAAGTGGACTATACCGACAGTCACTTATTTTCTGATCTCCGCTGTCGACGGAGAACTGACTGGCTCAAACACAACATCATTCTCTTCGCTTAAGTATCCAAAAGTGTGCACATGATACCAACCACACTATTGGAATCAAATTAGCTACCATTTTGTCACATCACAAGAAGAAAGTAGGCAATCGTTTGTCATGGTGGAATGCAGAACTGCGCAAACTACGCTGCGTAAGCAGGAAGAATTTTAACAAAGCCAAATCAACAAGGCTACCCACACAGAAGTTCGTAAGCACAAAAGTAGATCATGGCGCAGTTTTTGCCTCATATCTTCGCCAAGTCTAAACCGATGTTGATGAAACTTTTTTTTATTAATTCAAGCACTTTTCTAAGAACATTACTAAAATGAAGTGATTCTATTTTGGCATTTTTAAAATTTTTTGGGATCGGGTTACTCCAATTTTTTCATTTCCTGGCAGAAAACAAAATTTTATTTTCGTATTTGTTAGGCCATTTTTGAAGGTAAAAAAAAAAAATGAAATTGTAGTTCAGTGCGCATAATGGAAACCCGCCCGAAGTCGGTCAGGCAACATATGTATAACAATCACACACCGTCCGGAGTCATCAAGCAACAGTTCCTCGAACCTGTCCCATTTGCGCTGGCAAGCAGCTATTAATGTTCTGCGCAATTTCAAGCAGAAAACTCCAGCGCAGCGTATGGAGATGGTGGAGAAGGCGAGCTGATCATAGATCTCAGCAGTGTACATCAACGTATACATGATCCAAATGACACCAAAAGCACTGAATCTAAGATACGCACACGTGATCCTGCCGAGGATAAGGTATATGAGGATCCTCGTGGTGGGTACGCATGTGGTGTGATTACATGCGGATGCCGACGAAGAACTTCGTATAGAAGTGCTTTTGATTGGCTAGGCGTCGAAACATTGAAAACGTGTGGAGAAGCTGCTTTTGGTTGGCGAAGCGTCGAAACGTAGAAATGTTTGGTGATGGTGATGATTATAATTTTACTTATATTTTGTGAAGCTCGACTCCAAAAGATTCCATCCATGGTAACGGGGATCCACATACGCAAATTATTATCAATGCTTGTTCGGACCCAAACGAAACACTTTTTTATTATAATACATATTTATTTTTTTTATATAGCCGTACAAAGAAAATAAAGTGCACGACTGGGTCGTACATGCTTGCACCTTAATGCTATAAGTTTACAATCTTATAGGTACTGAAATTCAAGTTGTTTTCTTCTTACACATGAGGCCTAATAACGTGGGCGTGGCATTCTGCATTTTTGATGGAATTGATAACATTGAACTAATTCTATCTCTGATGCTATCTGGGAGATTTCATAAATTCTTTTTTTTTTTTTTGAAATGCCCTCAAAAAGTGATCATGGCCATATATGGTGTTCTAGTGAATTATATAGAACTTCAAGGCCTATTAATTTCCTTTTAACAATTTTTTGCGATTTCTAGTAAAAATTTTAAAGTTCAACAAAATCTGGCAAAATCTGGCAGTTCCAAAACGTGGTACGTCATATCTTTGCATTTGTTATACCACCTCAGATAATAATTTTAAGCCCGATCGCTGAATAAATAGCCGAGAAACAACCAATTTATAGAATTACCGTTATAAGTATTTTTCGCACAAAACGTATGCCACCTAATAGCATATGCCCAAACTAATTCACATATGAAATTTTATCAAAATCGTTAGAGCCGTTTTTGAGAAAATTCACTTATAGTGAAATCGCGCTTAAGTAAATAAAGTACCCTTAATTTTGAGGTTAGTATGAAAATTCCAATTTCTCCTGTAGGGATTATCCCATAGAGCCCAGATATGATGTTTGAAGTAAATCCGTTCAGACGTTTAGGCTTTTTTTAACTTCTCCATCGTAGTAATGTAAAGTTTGATCAAAATCTCGAGTTCGAAATTTTTCACGAAACCAATACTTGCCCTATAGGTACAGGTGCAAGTAAAGAAAGGGCTGTGGACCCCGTCACAGCCAAAAGGAAAGTGAACAGACTTTTTGTCCCTTATAAATGGCATTGGTACACGATACGCTTGAAACCCATGACGATGCAATGTCAGGTTTTACCAAAAGCTTTGGATAAACCAATGGAAGACTTGCTATTTCATCTATTTATTTACCTGTATCACGGAGCATATTAATATTTCCTCCTCCAAAGTCATCACGATTTCGTAAACCCCCTCTATCCTTAATATCGTAAGGTCCAGGGCGGTTACCAGACTGACGTCGCATTTCCGCCAGTGAGCTGCGAAATATTTCAATGTATCTGTAATAAAAAATAAAACGTATAAACATAAACGAAGGTTGTTTTTCGTCTTGCACGAAAATTCTGAACAAACCGGATAAATGAAAATTAGAAAAAATATATGAACCCGATAATATACACAGTACAGGTTAATGGAGCAGAACTCGACTAGGAAAGAAAAGGAAACTAATGGTAAAACAATTTTAATTGTTTTTGTTTTAATTTATTTGATTTGAAAAATGTATGTACGTACATATGTACATAGTACATACATATGTATGTAAAGGGTGTTCTGATTAGAGGGGAAATTTAAATTGAAATAAAACACAGAAAAATGTTTTTAATATCCATGCAATTGACTTTATTTGACAGATAATTTTATTATGCACATACATTAATGTCTGAATATAATTTCGAGCATGTACGTAGTACAAACAGTTCATTTCAATAAACAGTTCAATATACTCTTAACAATGACATTAGACATACCATAAACTAACGCATAACAGCCAATGCTGACACTACACATTTCATTCGGAACAATATCCAATGCACGGAAAAAAGCCCAATAATAAACTCATTCACAACAAGAGCTAATGCACGGGTGTGACCCCAAACATAACACATGCCAGTACACGAGGCCCAAAAGAACACTCAAATTACACAAGCCTTGCTGTTGCAACAGCGTGTCACCTAGCCCATTTACATATATGTACATATGAGAAGAAATATGCAATCAATGCAATAAGTGATTATAAATAGGTTTAAGTTTGTCAAAGTAAAGGGAGTCTTATCCGCAACTGAGTTGGTGTTTGACTCTGCCAAATAAATCGGCCTTTTTGCCTTAACGAATCTGACTTCTCTTTCCAGGAAGCCCCAACTTTCAGGAGCAGAGCGATAAAACTGACTACTCCCCACCAGAGGTAAGGACTCAGCCCCCAATTTATTATACCGAACTGACTACCCTCCATCATTTACATTTCGGTATCACGGCTGTACAAAATCGAAGAACAGCGCAGAAACAGATTGAATCCAGTGTCAGATCTAGTAAGCTCATTTTTTCGACTGCGGAATTTATGTGTAAAAAAAAACTGTTAAACACATTTCGGATCCAGCTGTGATTTCCCATATTGAAGTTTAATTTTAAATCAAGTGGCCCTTTATCTTAATTAAACCATACATATTGAACTTTGTTTTTCGTGCTAGAAAAAAACTAAATGTGTAATAACAATAATCAGTTTGAGCTCAAGCAAGTGCTTCAAGAAAATAAAGAACTTGAAAAAGAAATTGCAGAGCTGAAATCGTTATTGAGGCCTCCACCCAAAAAATACGAAAAAAGCGAAAAATGAGAAATCGGTTTACAATGCAGTTTACAGTTTACGATAAGTAAACGTTATTGGCATAATATGATATTGGGCTCTTTGGAAAGAAAGTAAATGAGGCCTCCACCCAAAAAATACGAAAACAGCGAAAAATTAGAAATCGGTTTACAATGCAGTTTACAGTTTACGATAAGTAAACGTTATTGGCATAATATGATATTGGGCTCTTTGGAAACAAAGTAAATAGATCTCCAATGTGATCGACCAGAATTTTGAAATTTCCCTACTTTTCCGAGATATTAGTGTTTGAAAATTGATAAATTTAGTCAAATTAAACAATGATTTTCATGTAATATTTTCAATATTTTTAAACTAAATTTTCGGTAAAATGGTAAAGGTACATTCCATGTAACCGATAAAGGAGAAATTAATAACATTCAGCTCATAGTTACTGAGAACCACTGCATTTTATATGACTCTATTTTAAGGCAAATTCCATTTTTAGCGAGTACAATTCAGTTTTTAATTCAAATTTTTGTCGCTAAAGCGTTTATTTCAGAAAAATATTAGTTTCGATTTCGAAAATATTTTATTAGGGTTTGGTTGATTGTGCAAAATATGAGTACGGTGTCGGTGTGCCATGATGTGAATGTATTTGAGGTTCCTATACTTCTAAATATTAGTTAATATGTTTATGTACGTAAATTGCAAATCAGTACTAAACTCTTTCCAATAGTCTTGGCAGTCATAATCATTCTATCTGTACTGTAAGTACCTAACTCGGAAACTGGTAAATAGAGAGTTTCAGCATCGTCAAAGTTTGCGTACGGGGAAAGCGATTTCCTTGGACCTTCGAAACACATACTGTGTTACATGTGGCATAAAAGCCCAGATAACATATGTAACATAAACTACAGCGAACCTGTAACATAAATGGAGTCCGATTTGCTTCTTGAGGGTTTCAAAATGATTGTCAAAGAAAATTGACTTTAGTACCTGACAATGTTGGAGATAGCAGCTCTTACCAAAAATGGTTGAAAACAATCCATATGACGGACGACTAATAGCAAAAATAGAGTGCTGCAATCAGTTGATGCTAAATGTTCGTAACAAATTGGAAGCTTTGACTAATGGCTGTAAAACAGGGCTCAGAGGCACTTTGAATGCAAAATTAGAAAGGATTAGGAAGGATATCTTAAGCGCTATTGAGTTGATATGAACGTTTATTAGAAGCTAAAGTTATAAAGGCGATTAATATGTACTATGTCATCAATAATATTTTTGGCGACCATGATAGCTGTCCATCCTGTGTAACAAGAAAGATATCAACTTAATTCCTATTATGAAAAATGACGGCATTTATGAGTTAATTATTTTTACCTACTAGAAGACTCGTTAAGTAAGTAAGAAGAGTCGTTATGAATACAAGATGTCTTTTGATGGTTACTCAAACAACCTGGCTGAACATCATAATTCAATCGTTGCCAAACTTTTTGGAAGGAAACGTATAGTGTCATTTTATGTACTATGTACTCTTATAATAGACAATTATTTCATTACAATATGTAACTGCATCTATTTTTTGCCTAGTGTGCAAATCTAAAAAGTTTGAGAGGCGAAGAAGTTTGTAAAAAGGCTAGTTCATCGGACTGAAATTTATTCGACTACCATAATTCATGGAAAGATGAACGCTGATGTTGCAAGAGTGCAGCTTCAAGTTATGGTATCTTCATAGAAAAGAACAGGATACTTATTTTCTGAGACTACCTCCGGATGGTCTTATTAATAATATTGTTATCGAAATACCTTACTAAAGTAGGCGTGGCATACTGCAGTTTTTTTAAATTCTTACGATAATGTCGAAAGTTTGAGGATGTTACATGCAGCATTTCATTAAAAGTTTTAGATGAAAACGCCCCAAAAGTAATGTATGGGTGAATTGGAGACAATTCAAATATCTAAATAGTTTGCTTTAACAAAATTTTCAAGTAGAATAGTGAAGGTTTGAAAAAATGTGTGGGAGTGGATGGATTTCAAAAATGTATACACTTATTCTGCTTTTCCTTACGAAAAGGCTCATATGTATTTATTGTTTACTTTTTTAACACATTTCAGAAAATTACTATATTAATATTACCTATATAAATGTAATTTGATGTAAGAAAAAAAAGCAAATCCAAACTAATTCAAACAAAAAAAATATTTTGATAACAGCGACCGGATCAACTGAATTAAAAGCAAGTTAAAGCTTATTACTTATATTTCTTACTTGTTCAAAGAACAAAAAATACGTTACAATCAGAAAACGTTACTACTGTAGTATGCTATAGTTGTTTAACGGTGCAAATAAATAGCCAACATATGAAATTATACATAAAATACGAAAATTAAATTTTTCATGTTTTGTTGTTAGGAAAAATTAAAATCCCATACACAAGCTCGCCCTAATATCCATATATTCCTACAAAACTACTTCATTCATATTGTTGCCCAGCAACGCAACAAAAATTAAACTTAGAACTACACCCTCCCATAACCAGTCAGTTTTCCACCAAGACAAATACTGAAAAATATATTTGAATAGAATATTTTCAAACATTTTAATTTCGAAAAAAAAATTGTCTAGTTTATATTTTAACCCACTGGTTGTTCTCTAAACTACGTGTATGTTCGACTCTGAGTTCGAACTTTTGGGTGGAGGCCTCTTAAATAAAAATCAAAATGAACGATCAGATCTACGCGCAGCATGTGCTCCTCTTCAAAAACAAAATATTGAAAACCATAATAACCGCTTCGCAATTTTTAGTGCAAGTAACGAAATTGAAGCGGAAGAATTTTCTATTATGAAAAATAGTAACAAAATAGAAAAAAACTATTAGTGATGTTATGAACTGGGAACCAGAAGCAACACAAATAGGAATATCCTCCAGAAATAATAACCAAATAAATAATATTATAACATCAATAATCCACAAAATCATCAAAAGAAAAGTCAGACCAAACGTTGGAAGGAGAAATCTTTGTACCAGCTGCAGCTTCAAATAATCAAACACCAGAAAAGATCAGCAAGAAAACTACGATGCCTCCGATTAATGTATGTACATATGAATAGGATTCGAAAGATATTTCAGGTTTTCTCAAAAATATCGTAAGCGATAAATATTTTACAAAAACATACAGAAAAACTATAGTCCGTCTGGAACGGATCTTATGATACCCTATCGTCCTTTCTATGTAGCCCCTATAAATTGGGCGTGGCCATATTGCATTTTGTACTGAAATACGACGATAACGTCGAACGTTTGAGGATGTTACATATAAAATTTCATCAAAATCGGTATTTTGATGAAAACGCCCCCAAAAAGTGGACGTGGCCAAAACTGTTGTATGGGTGAATTGTAGGGAATCTGAATGCCTAAATATTTGGATTTCAAAAAATTTTACACTTGTACTGTATCTTTCTCTCAGAATCCCAGATACGAAATTTCATCCTCCAAGCTCAAATTTAAGGCCCAAAAAAGCGGTGACATACGGACGGACGGACGGTCAACGCTCAATCGATTTCGCTATTGATGCTGATCATGAATATAAGTACATGTAAATATATTTTACAGGGTCTATCTCGATTATTTCTCTACGTTACAAACTATGTGTCAAACTTAATACACCGTTAGGATAGGGTATAAAAAGTAGGTAATAGGCCTTCTATTAAGCTAGTTAATAAGAATGATTATTATAATGCAATAAAAGTAGTATTGGAAGAAGTTAAGGCACCTTACTACACTTACACTCCAAAGGAAAAACTTACTTACTGAAATGACTTGACAAAAGTTACACATCTACGGAAGTGTTAGAAGAGCTTATAAACCTAAATCTAGAAAACTTGACATTTGTCCATTCTTTCAGGTTGGAAACAAATAGATGTAAGAAAGAGCAAAACATACAGAAATGCTACAATCCGCCTCGAACGGATCGTATGATACCCTATCCTCCTTTCTATAGACTGGGCGTCGCCAAATTGCATTTTGTACTCAAATATGGCTATGACGTCGAACGTTTAAGGATGTTACATGTAAAATTTCATCAAAATCGGTTTTTTGATGAAAACGCCCCTAAAAAGTGGGCGTGGCAAAAACTTTTGTATAGGTGAATTGTAGGGAATCTAAATGCCCAAATATTTTGTCTTAACAAAATTAGTTTTTCGGTTTCATATAATTTAGTGAAGTTATGAAAAAGTGGGCGTGCCAGTGGGCGGATTTCAAAAATGTTTACACTTGTACTGTATCTTTTCCCAAACATTTAATTTCATCGTCCTATCTCAAAATTTAAAGCCCAAAAAGCGGTGACTTACGGACGGACGCTTTCATCAAAATCGGTTTTTTCATTAAAACGCCCCCAAAAAGTGGGAATGGCCAAAACTGTTGTATGCGTGAATTGTACAGAATCTGAATACTCAAATATTTGGTCTTAACAAAATTTTTCGGTTTCATATAATTTAGTGAAGTTATGAAAAACTAGGCGTGGCAGTGGGCGGATTTCAAAAATTTTTATACTTGTACTGCACCTTTTTCTCAGAAGCCCAAATATTAAATATCATTCTCCTAGCTCAAAATTTAAGGCCCAAAAAGTGATGACGGACGGACGGACGGACATGGCTCAATCGTTTTCGCTTTGATACTGATCATGAATATATATACTTTATAGGGTCCATCTCGATTATTTCTCTATGTTACAAACTATGTGTCAAACTTAATATACCCTTAGGATAGGGCATAAAAGCATACAGAAAAGCTACAATCCGTCTGGAACGGATCTTGAGATACCTATCCTCTCCTTTCTATGTAGCCCTTATAAAGTGGATGTGGTTATATTGCATTTTGTATTGAAATACGACGTCGAACGTTGCAGGATGTTAAACGTAAAATTTCATGAAATTCGGTTTTTTTTATGAAAACACCCCAAAAAGGGGGCGTGACAGATTAGTATTCAACGCCACAATTGCCAGCGGTTCACACATACCACTGCCAATTGTCGTATGGAATGCAGGTGCGTGAAATGTGGTGATGATGATCCAGGTAATTGCTCTCTGACCGAAAGTAGTGATAAGAATCAATTGTACTGCGTACTTTGTAAGGAGAATGCTCTAAAGAGAAAGAACAAATGTTTCAAACATATGTTGAAAAGGGTTGGTACAGCAACAATTGCGGGCTACTAAAGGCTCTAATACAGCGAGCTCAACCCTACGTCCAGCTATAGCAATGAAAAATCCTCTCTCTCGGGGCACAATCTAAAAGGATTGATACCCTTTTCAACATAATTGGGAACATTAGTGATAGTAGACAAACATTCAGAGGTCTTAAAATAATATCTCTGAACGTTAATCCTATTATCACAAATAATATTTAGAAGGGCAAATTTACTGCGTTTTTTTGCACACCACAAACAAACCGTTTGTTTATGAAACAAAACTAAATAAACGCCAAAATTTTAGTTTTGCTGATTAAGAGAGTAATGGGAATGACAGAATCAATGCCACACAAGGCGGCGGTACTGCCATTCTTGTAAAGAGAGGAATAGCATTTAACAGAGTAGAAACATATGATATACAAAATATTATAACATTCGATTTGGGAGATAATAAAATTTTAAATGTCATAGTGCATATAGCAGTATCCGAAGTTCTTCGGACAAATTTACGTGGCTTTTCCAAATTTTAAATTTGAAAGACTTAAATAATTACTATATTTTACCTTGTGACTTAAACGCAAAACATATAAGTTGGTTAAATTTACATAAGTACCAATACACGTGGAAATTTCATTAGGGGTTTTATTGACGATAACCAAATTGAACTTAAGTTAAAATTTTATTCCTGAGTTTCTCCATCTGTTCCTTGAGGAAACTCATATCTCGACATTGTCTCCCGTCTCGATGTAGAAACAACGAGCGGAGTGGGTACTATCATAAGGCAACACTGGTATTGTGTTAATACGGATTAACACAATAGCAATGTGGCCCTCCCGAACGACTCCGTGTTTAACTTACTTACTGAGGAAGGGCCACATAGATACAACTTTATTAAAACTAATTGGAGTCGTTTTGCAAGAAATGCCACGATAGAATATATGCATCAATTTCAAGAATCGGAAATTCCTAACGACCGGAACTAGTCGAACACAGAAATTGATGTTTATATCGAAAAATTAAATTTATTTATTTATTTAAGCTTAATACAAGCCCTAAACGATCTAAACTTAAAAACTAAAGATAAACTTAAACGAAAAGGGAGAAAGAAGGTAGGGTCAGAAGAGGGGAGATGTGGGACAGTGGTAACGCGAAATTGGAGTAAAACTAAACATACAGAAAAGCTACAATCCGTCTGGAACGGATCGTTTGATACCCTATCCTCCTTTCTATGTAGCCCATATAAATTGGGCGTGGCCACATTGCATTTTGTACTGAAATACTACGATAACGTCGAACGTTTGAGGATGTTACATTTAAAATTTCATCAAAATAGGTTTTTTTATGAAAACGCCCCTAAACGTGGGCATGGCCAAAACTGTTGTATGATGGAAAAGTAGGGAAACTGAACGCCTAAATATTTGGTCTTAACAAAATTTTTCGGTTTCATATAATTTAGTGAAGTTATCAAAAAGTGGGCGTGGCAGTGGGCGGATTTCAAAAATGTTTACACTTGTACTGCTTCTCCTTCTCAAAAGTCCAGATATGTAGTTTCATCCTCCTAGCTCAAAATTTAAAGCCCAAAAAGTGGTGACATACAGACAGACAGACAGACGGACGGACGGACGGACATGGCTAAATCGTCTTCGCTATTGATACTGATCACGAATATATATACTTTATAGGATCTATCTCGATTATTTCTCGATTTAGGATAGGGTAAAAAAAATTAGATTTCGTTACATAAGGGTTGGAGAATTCCTTAGACCAATAATGTTATAATATGACATCGAAAAGTTAGTTCTCTGTCACAGATAACACCCAAATCACGCAATAAAACGACAGAAGGGACTGGCGGAAGACGTTTACGGGAATATGTAATGGCTTGGCATTTGTTGACATTGAGCTCAAGGAATTTTTTTTGGCACCAGATTGAGGAATTGTTCAAATCAGCTTGAAGTGGGCGAGAGTCAGCGGAGGAGGAAATGTGCCTGAAGAGTTTTAAATCATTTGATGATGCAGTCAACGTCATTAATACACAAAAACATACAGAAAAGCTACAATCCGTCTGGAACGGTTCGTATAATACCATATCCTCCTTTCTATAAAGTGGGCGTGGCCAAATTGCATTTTGTACTGAAATATGGCTATGATGTCGAACGTTTGAGGATGTTACATATAAAATTTCATCAAAATCGGTTTTTTGACGAAAACGCCCCCAAAAAGTGGGCGTGGCCAAAACTTTTATATGGGTAAATTATAGGGAATCTAAATACCTAAACATTTTGGATCAATAAAATTTTTCGGTTTCATATAATTTAGTGAAGTTATGAAAAAGTGGGCGTGGCAGTGGGCGGTTTTCAAAATTTTTTACACTTGTACTGTATCTTTTTCTCAGAAGCCCAGAGTCACGAAAGTCTACATACACAGAAAAATTCAATTCAAATTTAGCACTTTTCAGCGCTGTATGTAGACTTTCGTGCCTGAGTGTATATACTTTATAGGGTATATCTCAATTATTTCTCTATGTTACAAACTATGTGTCAAACTTAATATACCTTTAGGATAGGGTATAATGAAGTTCAGAGTGCTAAGATGGTTACCTTTAGGTACTCCAGATGTGGCTATAAAGGGGTCGGATATTGAGCACCTATCAGTAAGGTAGAAATTTCCTCTCTATGAGTCGTTCAGTAAGGGAGAATTATTGTCACTGACTTTAGTAGCCTTCGATAAAATCTCGCATGCAATAATTCTTTTTAAACTTAAAGCACTTGAGTTTCAACCGGATTTCATTGCGTGGATCAAATTCTATCTTTTAGAAAGGCAATACAAAATCCTCTTTATGTGGGGTTGAGCTAAATAGTTTACACAGTTTTTCATAATTATAGAGGGTAGGCCATCGGGACCGGGAGAGTATTCGAGTTTATTTATGTTTGCTACAACGAGAGCCATGGATGCATTAATTGAGTGAAATGAAGTTTGGGCACAGCTTCTCATGTAAGAGAAATAATCAGGATCGACTTCAAGCATCTGATTGTTAAACGATTGGCTGAAGTAATGCGGAAATAAATTTGCAATTATTTTGGGATCACTCGAGAAAGTATTGGACGATTGCAAAATAGATGGATAGTTGTCCGATTTCTTTTTTGAGTTAATGAAATGGAAAAATCTTTTGGGGTTGGAGATTATGTTATTTTGCATGCGGTATTTATTTATTTAAGATAAAGAGATTCACAGAGGTCGGAGAAGTGGGTTGATGCGCGGAAGTAGTTGGAGAAGTCTGAGTCCGAACGAGATTTAAGATAAACGCGCCAGAGTTTGTTTCTCGTATTCCGAAGTGATCGTAACTCTTTGGGTGGGGAAGACAAGGAGTTTTTTTTGGAGTACGAATGGGACGGATTGTTTGAAACAGTTGAAAATTTCGGAGTAGAACATTATAGCGCGAGAGCATTATCAATAGTAATGCTCGGATTTTCAAAAATAACGTTGAAATTGACTTTGCTTAGCAGGCTATTCAGTTTAATGAAGTTGGTTTTGTGAAAATTAAAATTGTAGGATTTCTCAGTATGAGGAATATTATTAATATTGCCATAGGAAAACGTAAGAGATAGGGGTGGATGGTAGCGGTCCAATTTGGAAAGAAGATGATTGCTTTCTGAGACAACACAGTTATCGGTGTCTGATGAGAAGATCAGGTCGAGTTGTCTACCTAAGTTGTTAGTGACGCCACTTAACTGGTAAAGACCTGAATCAGAGAGACAGAGGGAATTGGGTGGGCTGTGAAGGTCGAATGTAGCAGCAGAAGATGTAGATGTTGCGCCCAGATATCCTTATTTTGACACAAATGAACTCTAAGTTAGCGGTATGAGATATTAATATTGGTATATTAAAACTCTCATGGAATTGAACGAATATTTGCATCAAAGCATTCACATCGGTGGGGAGACCCTCTTGGGAGATGGACACCTTAACGTTGGTATTAGTTTTACTACAGTGGTGGAAATAATTATAAAGGCACTAAAGAAATCGTAGTTTCTTTTTACTCGATCTATGGAGCAAGGTGAATCTAATTTTAGGAAATGCTCAGAGTACTAGTAGCCTACAGAGATAAGTTTTACTAAGAAATTTTGTTTCAATTTAAAAATAACTTCCTTAACATAAAATTGACCAATTTCAAGTGGAAATAAATATAAAGGCATAACTTTATTTTGATTATTTTTTACAATTAGTACTTAGCATGCCATCCTTTGTTCAAAATTACCTCAAATATTCTTTTTGGCATCGAATGAATTAAATTTTGGAGAGTGCTGCTATCTAAATTGGACCATTCCTCCTCAATTTTTTGTTTCAGGTCTCCCACGGAATGAAATTGACGTCCATTCGCATACACCCTCCGAGCAAGAATACGCCACAGATTTTCTATGGGGTTCATATCTGGGCTTCGAGATGGCCAGTCCAAAACTGCTATTCCATTGTTCTCAAACCACTTCATAGTGGCACGCGAACGATGTATGGCAGCATTATCTTGCTGAAATATCCAATTTGCTGCTACCAAATCGCGAGTATGCACCAATAAATTGCCTTGCAGCATTTGTACATACGCAGCGGAGTTTATTTTTGTGGAAATGAACTCAATTGGTAACGTTCCATTAAAATTGAAACCACCCCACACCATGACAGAGACTCCTCCGAAGTTTCTGCTCGTCAAAACCTCGCTCTTAGACCTTAAGTGGTGCCAGTAACTTCGTACGCCATCAGGACCATCAAGGTTAAATTTTTTCTCGTCGCTGAAAACCACTTGGCGCCATTGCTCTGCCCAACTCATATATTTTTTGGCGAATTCGAGTCGTGTGGACTTATGAGCAACGGTGAGCATTGGCTTCTTGTTCATTTTTTTGAAGACTAAGTTTTTATCGGCGTTTAAAATTTGCCTGATCCTTCTGCTCGTGACTGGAAGATCGGGTCTGGCTTTGATTTGGCTTGAGAATAACTTATTTTTCGAGACCTCATGCACAATAAGTTTTTTTTTGGCGGGGTGTGAGCAACGACTTTCGACCCAACCTTTTTTTTTTGCCGTAATCCTTCTGCAGAGAAACGAAGTTGTCAATCACTGTTGGAGATCGATGCATCTCCTTGGCTATAGCCCTGTTTGATAACCCTTCTCCCTTTAAAATTCGAATTTTAATCTTTTCTTCATCATTAAGTGCTTTTGCTCGCGGCATGACTGAATAAAAAATAAAATAAAATTAAATAGCCCTATTTTTTTGATAAATTTTAGAAATAATTAAAAACTACCTGTTGGTTTTCACTTTCAAGCAAATAAAGTTTAAAAAAATTAGTCGATTTTGTATTAATGGCACTTTATAAACGCTGCCTTTATATATATTTCCACCTCGAAGCACGAAAGTCGACTACCGGTGATAATATCTGTAGCTACCGAACATATCAGACCACTGGAATTTTACCGTTAGTTCGGAACATGAATTTTTATATGTTGCCATACACATTTTCGCGGAATTCCATAAGGGTTGGTTTTGTTCGCATTTTTGTTGTTGCCTTTATAATTATTTCCACCACTGTATCAATACAGATCGAATCAGCTTTATCATGCAGATAGGCAAGATAAATACGGACATTATCGTAAATTCTGCGATCTCTTAAACACGAAATCTAGACTTAAAATTAGGCTTATAACTAGGGTTAAAGTTGGACTTAGAGCTAGGGTAATTTTTCTTACTACTAGGATTAGATTTAGTGCTGCGATTCTTGGTGGGTTCGTCTGTCCATTTGCAGATACGCATCTTTCCAAGGTTGAAACTAAAACCGATAGCATTACGGAACAACCATTCGTATCTGGACGGGAGGTCAAATTTGAAGTTTCGGTTGCTTTTAAAGTGGGATGGCAGGAACATTTTGCATTCACTGATAGTGATACCAAATTTATTTTTGAAGAATTTTGTGATCCAAGAAACATCAGCGTTACGAGGGGCACCTTTGATGCGAAGGGTGATAACCTAGTGGTTTTCTGAACGTAATTTTTCTAGCCTTCTTCGCCACTCAGAAGGTGTCCCAGTTGTACCAACGTGTTTGATGAGCTTGCGTGGGGCGGCGACGGGAGGATTCGACATTATAACTGTTTCGGACTCTTAAATTATAGGGGCAGTGGGAGAATTTTCAGATTGAACCGTCCGCAGTAGACAAGGAGTTTGAGGTGAGTGTGCGTCAACATCAGTTTCCAGTATCTCATCAAAAATTGATGTGTTGTAGATGACGTTCGGGTTATGATGGTTATGGGTAGGTAGATCGTCAATTTTGTTGCTTACCATCCCGATGTGATTTTCTATCTCGAAAATAGTTGATCGTGTCACAGTAACTTCATCGCCTACTCGTTGATTCTATAGAAGATTATTTCGAGTATAGGATCAGGATGCTTGGGAGATGGTTGTCTCGATGTGGAGGACTGGAGATGAATGTCAATGTCTTTACGCATGGAGTTTATTAATTCGCAAATTTTTTGATTTGAAGTGGTTTGCGCGGAACAATTCATTTTAAACTCGTTTAACGTTGTAATCAGGCGGTGCATGGAGGTTCAAAGTTCATGGCCCTAGCTGACACCAACTCGGCCAAACTGGTTATTTTTTTGTCGATGTTGGTGAGTTTAGAGTTTAGAGTTGAGGACTGAACCGAGTTGGCTAAGTCGTCAACGCAGCTAACACTACTTTCTAACTTCGAGAGTTTGACCGTGAACATTTTTGCGAGACTTTTTTGGTTTGAGTTAATAGAGTCACTGAGGCACTTGCTTGCATGGAACACGTGTGAAAGAGAGATGTTCTTGCATTCATCACCAAGGAAAAGGTTGTCGGAAATCTCTTTTATGAATATAGTGTTTCTTTTATTCAAACCGACACATGGAATGGAATGATTTCTCACAGATACCCTTACAAGCAACCAGGTCAGCATTGTTATCAACGATTGAGCAATTGGTGATTCCGCAAGATATGGTGAAACGAAAATATAGGTCGACGATATTTGAAACGCGTCAGTGAAAACTATTGAATGAGTGTGAAATGGGTCAAATAGCGAAATACGCGGGAATTGGCAAATGTGGGGTGAATAAACGGAGGGAATCAAACGACTATTTTAGAAAATTGTTGTACACAAATTAATAATTGAACATGCGGAGCAAAAATAAACATACAGAAAAGCTACAATCCGTTTGGAACGGATCGTCTGATACCCTATCCTCCTCTCTATAAAGTGGACGTGGCGAAATTGCATTTTGTACTCAAATATGGTTATAACCTCGAACGTTTGAGGATGTTACATGTAAAATTTTACCAAAATCGGTTTTTCGATGAAAACGCAAAAAGTGGGCGTGGCCAAAACTGTTCTACGGGTGAATTGTAGGGAATCTGAATACCTAAATATTTGGGCTTAACAAAATTTTTCGGTTTCATATAATTTAGTGAAGTTATAAAAAAGGAGGCGTGGCAGTGCGCGGATTTAAAAAAATTTACACTTCTACTATATCTTTTCATCAGAAGCCCAGATATGAAATTTCAGCGTCCTAGTTAAAAATTTAAGGCTCAAAAATCGGTTTTTTGATGAAAACGCCCCCAAAAAGTGGGCGTGGCCAAAACTTTTGTATGAGCGGATTGTAGGGAGTCTGAATGCCTAAATATTTGGTCTTAACAAAATTTTTCGGTTTCATATAATTTAATGAAGTTATGAAAAAGTGGGCGTGGCAGTGGCCGGATTTCAAAAATTTTTACACTTGTACTGTATCTTTTTCTCAGACGATTTCATCGTCCTAGCTCAAAATTTAAGGCCCAAAAAGCGGTGACATACGGACGGAGGGTCATCGCTCAATCGATTTCGCGCTATTGATGCTGATCACGAATATATATACTTTATAGGGTCTGTCTCGATTATTTCTCTATGTTACAAACTATGTGTCAAACTTAATATACCCTTAGGATAGGGTATAAAAAGCGACTGAACACGACGACGGTCAAAAAGACTTAGTAGTAAGTAATGCAATAGATTTAACAGTTCCTAAATTCACCGACAAAAAGTTCAATGGAATGCTATCTGACTCTGATGATTACGAGATTGTTAAAATACAAAAACTTTCTTTTAACAAAAATAAATAATATTTACCGTAGTTTCAACTACGTAAATAATACAGAGCTTATACGATTGAAGGCTCTAAACAATGTGAAAGAGTTGTTGAAGCAAACGTTTCGTAACTCTATTAATGATTTTTGGAAGAAAAAATTACTCGCAATTCAAAAGCAATATTCACGAAGTATGACCAACGGGTAAAGTATCAATTCCTGCACCAAAAGCACCTGACAGTAATGTTGGCCGAGTACTTTTACACAGTGCAGGAATTGATACTCGCGAAACTTTTAGATCAAACAATGAATTTGTAATAAATGATAATGTAAAGAAACTCAATCTTATAGGCTCACATTTTGAGAAAGTCCATAGTTCTATTTTGGATAATTAGGCTAACACCAACTTGATTCGGGATGAAATTTCACAGTTTAGAGATAGAAGTGCAACAGTCTCTTACAATTCAGCAACGGCTTAAGATCTGACGCTCTGAATGACGAACAGGCAAATAAATATTTTGTAAAATTTGAAGATTTAGTCGAAATTTTTCGTAAATTAAATAATAAAAAGTCATCTGGGTTAGATAGTATTCCAAACATAGCTTTATAACACATTCCAGAATCTCTCATACGGCAATACAGTATTGTATAATATACAAGAACTTATTGAATAATTTGTACTTTCCAAACTGCTGGACGATTACAAAGGTTTTCCAAATAGAGAAATAGAATAAGGATTCTTCAGCGCCCACAAACTAACGACCGATCAGTCTTCTTTCGAATGTTGGGAAGATCTTCGAAATCATAATCAGTGCAATGCAATTCTACATATCTGTGACCTGCAGCAAATACATAATTACTGATAACCAATTTGGCTTTAGAAGAAATGCCATGAAAAAATTAGTCTCTGCTGTCAATTGGAATCTAGTTGGAAATGAAAAATCTACTGGCGCTTGTTTGGTGGATCTGGAAAAGGCGTTCTGTACAGTTTGGTCGGACGATTTGCTTGTGAAAATAATCAGATATGGGTTTCCAGATTATTTAACAAAAATGATATCCAAAATGATATATGGTAGAAAATTTGTAGTAACTGACGGAGCGAATGTAACAGGTAGAATTTTTCATATCGAAAATGGTTTGCAACAAGGCAGAGTGAATTCGCCTATTCTCTTCAGTGTTTTCTTAAGCGATTTCTTGAAGGACAAGGAAGGGACTATAGCCTTTGCCGACGATATTATTCTCTAATCTCACGGATCTAATGTAAGGGCCATACAGGATAACCTCCAAGACAAATTTAATCAGTTACAAGCTTACTGTCATAATTGGAATTTTAGCAAGTGTGAAGTTATCTTGTTTAGGACAGTCTTAAGTCAAGCTAACCGTGACCTAAGGAAAAATTGGAAAATTTTTAAAATACATAGCAGTATTAGTAATGGGCCTGGGTAGTTGAGAAATTCAACAGGAGTGAAATACTTATGCGTATGGCTTGAACAGTATTTGTATTTTAACAATCACGTTATAACACAAATACACAAAACCTTCAGCCTTCAAAAAGACTATTTTACTCGACGCATCTTACCCCTTGCATGAGGATAATATGCTATTTAACTTTGATTCGACCAATTTTGACTTATGGCTGTCGTATATAGTTCAACATAAGTCCTTCTTATATGGAAACATACAGAAAAGCTACAATCCGTCTGGAACGGATCGTATGATACTCTATCCTCCTTGCTATGTAGCCCTTATAAAGTGAGCGAGGTGATATTGCATTTTGTACTGAAATACGAAGTCGAACGTTTGAGGATGTTAAACGTAAAATTTCATGAAAATCTGTTTTTAATGAAAACGGCCCCAAAAAGGGGGCGTGGCTAAAAGTGTTATGTGGATGAATTGTAGGAAATCTAAATGCCCAAATATTTGGTCTTAACAAAATGTTTCGGTTTCATATAATTTAGTGAAGTAATAAAAAAGTAGGCGTGGCAGTGGGCGGATTAAAAAAAAATTTACACTAGTATTGTATCTTTTTCTCGGAAGCCCAGATATGAAATTTCAGCGTCCCAGTTAAATATTTAAGGCCCAAAAATCGGTTTTGTGATGAAAGCGCACCCAAAAGTGGGCGTGGCCAAAACTTTTGTATGGGTGGATTGTAGGGAATCTGAATGACTTAATATTTGGTCTTAACAAAATTTTTCGGTTTCATATAATTTAGTGAAGTTATAAAAAAGTAGGCGTGGCAGTGGGCGGATTTCAAAAATTTTTACACTTGTACTGCATCTTTTCCTCAGAAGCCCAGATATGAAATTTCATCGTCCTAGCTCAAAATTTAAGGCCCAAAAAGCGGTGACATACGGACGGACGGACGGACGGACGGTCATCGCCCAATCGATTTCGCTATTGATGCTGATCACGAATATATATACTTTATAAGGTCTATCTCGATTATTTCTCTATGTTACAAACTATGTTTCAAACTTAATATACCCTTAGGATAGGGTATAAACACGCAAGTCGTCTACTGCAAAAATTCGTATAAACAAAATACTTGAGAGAGCAAGTTGAAATTTGTCATACGAACTAACGAGAAGTGAACCCATGCAGGAAACATAAATTTTTACTGATTGGAACGCCATCTCTGCGTCAGGCCGAGAACTTTTCACCTTACCCTAGTATGTATACATACTTACATACATATGTAGTTTTATTATACCCTATCCTAAGGGTATATTAAGTTTGACACATAGTTTGTAACATAGAGAAATAATCGAGATAGACCCTATAAAGTATATATATTCGTGATCAGCATCAATAGCGAAATCGATTGAGCGATGACCGTCCGTCCGTCCGTCCGTATGTCACCGCTTTTTGGGCCTTAAATTTTGAGCTAGGACGATGAAATTTCATATCTGGGCTTCTGAGGAAAAGATACAGTACAAGTGTAAAAATTTTTGAAATCCGCCCACTGCCACGCCTACTTTTTTATAACTTCACTAAATTATATGAAACCGAAAAATTTTGTTAAGACCAAATATTTAGGCATTCAGATTCCCTACAATCCACCCATACAAAAGTTTTGGCCACGCCCACTTTTGGGGGCGTTTTCATCACAAAACCGATTTTTGGGCCTCAAATTTTTAACTAGGACGCTGAAATTTCATATCTGGGCTTCCAAGAAAAAGATACAGTACAAGTGTAAAATTTTTTTACATCCGCCCACTGCCACGCCTACTTTTTTATAACTTCACTAAATTATATGAAACCGAAAAATTTTGTTAAGACCAAATATTTGGGTATTTACATTCCCTACAATTCACACATAGAACAGTTTTGGCCACGCCCAATTTTTGGAGGCGTTATCATCAAAAAACCTATTTTGATAAAATTATACATGTAACATCCTCAAACGCTCGACATTATAGCTATATTTGAGTACAAAATGCAATTTGGCCACGCCCACTTTATAGACAGGAGGATAGGGTATCATACGATCCGTTCCAGACGGATTGTAGCTTTTCTGTATGTTTATGATTAGTTTAGGGATTTAAATTAAGATAACATTAAAACAAAATACGAGAGATTTGTATTGATTTACCAACAGTAAAAAAAAATTCTTTTTGTGTAATAACTTACCCATATATTTATAAATAATATAAAAATTAATACTGTCAACACTTGAGTGCCTTGTTATACCCTATCCTAAGGGTATATTAAATTTGATAAATAGACATAGACATAGACAATTTGACATAGAGAAATAATCGAGATAGACCTTATCTTTCTTAAATACTATAAAATCACAAACGCCAAGGCTGCAAAAGTCCTTGAAATCACAGTTTCAGAAAAACCCCTAGACGTAGAAATTTGAAATTTTGCACAGTAATTCCTTATAACCTGTATATGTTCGATAAGAAGGAATTTTTTGAAATTCGAAGCCTAAGTGGGGAAAAGGGGGTTAATATCGAATTTAGCGTAATTAGAAAATGTTTACACAGCCATAATTAAATAATGGCTTATCAAATTTAAAAACAAAAAAAGTTGTTTTTAGTAAATTCGTCTCCGATTCATTTAAGCTATAAATCATCCGTCTGCTATCATTGTCATATCGTATGTGTGCGTGCGTGAGTGTGGGTGCGCGCCGCAGTGACTTGATCGTTTTTGAATTACAGTCGTGCTTCTTTATAATTAAAAACATACAGAAAAGCTACAATCCGTCTGGAACGGATCGTATGATACCCTATCCTCCTCTCTATAAAGTGGGCGTGGCCAAATTGCATTTTGTACTCAAATATAGCTATAATGTCGAACGTTTGAGGATGTTACATGTAAAATTTTATCAAAATAGGTTTTTTGATGATAACGCCCCCAAAAAGTGGGCGTGGCCAAAACTCTTCTATGGGTGAATTGTAGGGAATCTAAATACCCAAATATTTGGTCTTAACAAAATTTTTCGGTTTCATATAATTTAGTGAAGTTATAAAAAAGTAGGCGTGGCAGTGGGCGGATGTAAAAAAAATTTACACTTGTACTGTATCTTTTTCTTGGAAGCCCAGATATGAAATTTCAGCGTCCTAGTTAAAAATTTAAGGCCCAAAACTCGGTTTTGTGATGAAAACGCCCCCAAAAAGTGGGCGTGGACAAAACTTTTGTATGGGTGGATTGTAGGGAATCTGAATGCCTAAATATTTGGTCTTAACAAAATTTTTCGGTTTCATATAATTTAGTGAAGTTATGAAAAAGTGGGCGTGGCAGTGGGCGGATTTCAAAAATTTTTACACTTGTACTGTATCTTTTTCTCAGAAGCCCAGATATGAAATTTCATCGTTCTAGCTCAAAATTTAAGGCCCAAAAAGCGGTGACATACGGACGGACGGACGGACGGACGGACGGACGGACGGACGGTCATCGCTCAATCGATTTCGCTATTGATGCTGATCACGAATATATATACTTTATAGGGTCTATCTCGATTATTTCTCTATGTTACAAACTATGTGTCAAACTTAATATACCCTTAGGATAGGGTATAAACATACAGAAAAGCTACAATCCGTCTGGAACGGATCGTATGATACCCTATCCTCCTCTCTATAAAGTGGGCGTGGCCAAATTGCATATTGTACTGAAATATGGGTATAACGTCGAACGTTTGAAGATGTTACATGTATAATTTTAACAAAATCGGTTTTTTCATGAAAACGCCCCAAAAAAGCCAAAACTGTTCTATGGGTGAATCGTAGGAAATCTGAATACCTAAATATTTGGTCTCGACAAAATTTTTCGGTTTCATATAATTTAGTGGTTATAAAAAAGTAGGCGTGGCAGTGGGCGGATTTAAAAAAATTTTACACTTGTACTGTATCTTTTTCTCGGAAGCCCAGATATTAAATTTCATCGTCCTAGCCCAAAATTTAAGGCCCAAAAAGCGGTGACATACGGTGATCACGTTGTTTTGATACTGACCACGAGTATATGTATGTACATACATAAATACTTTATACGGTATATCTCGATTATTTCTCTATATTCCAAACTATGTATCAAACTTAATATATTCTTCAGATAGGGTATAAAAAGAATATGAGGGTACATTTAGGACATGGGTGGAACGTGGGTGGTGAAGAGTTTGAGCAGTTTGAAAATAGAAATAGACTACGGAAATATAGAAGAAGGGAAAAATACAAATTCCCAATAGTTTGTGTCAAATCGTGAGGGACGTAAAGACACTCCGGATTTGAAGAACATAACCAACAGAGGACTATACTAACACCAAAAAAATTGTGCAATCGAAATTAATGTTTGGCGGTTTTGATATTTCATAGAACTCTATAGACAAAGTATGTAGTAGATATCGATGAAGTGGTGCAGTATCCGTTGTAATATTTGCATACTCCCCAGGTTTTCACACAAAATACTATTGAAGGTAGGCACTCTTATTATGCTCTTATGGAATTTAAACCCAAATGTGCAACGGAACCAGATCGCAGCTTAGCTGCTTCTAAGGGGAGACTGTGTTGATTAGTTATTTTATTAATTTGGATTTCTAAGAAAATATGTATTGTTAAGATCCATTGATAAGAATTAGGGCTACGTAAGTTCATACCTACTTATTCATACTATGAAAAACATACGAGCGAAGCCGGAAGGGTCGGCTAGTAAGGTATATATGTATATATTTATGATCAATATCAATAGCGAAAACGATTGAGCCATGTCCGTCCGTCCGTCACCACTTTTTGGGCCTTAAATTTTGAGCTACGAGGATGAAATTTCATATCTGGGCTTCTGAGAAAAGGGAACAGTACAAGTGAACATTTTTGAAATCCGCCCACTGCCACGCCTACTTTTACATAACTTCACTAAATTATTTGAAACCGAAAAATTTTGTTAAGACCAAATATTCAGGCATTTAGATTCCCTACAATTCACCCATACAACAATTTTGGCCACGCCCACTTTTTGAGGGCGTTTTCATCAAAAAAGTGATTTTGATGAAATTTTACATGTAACATCCTCAAACGTTCGATGTTATCGTCGTATTTCAGTACAAAATGCAATATAGTGGGTGGATTTCAAAAATGTTTACACTTGTACTGTATCTTTTTCTCAGAAGCCCAGATATGAAATTTTATCCACCTAGCTCAAAATTTAAGGCCCAAAAAGCGGTGACATACGGACGGACAGACGGACGGACGGTTATCGCTCAATCAATTTCGCTTTTGATGCTGATCACGAATATATATACTTTATATGGTCTATTTCGATTATTTCTCTATGTTACAAATTATGTGTAAAACTTAATATACCCTTAGGATAGGGTGCAAAAACAGTAAATTGTACCATAAGCATTACATATACATATGTATATGCCACGCACGGTTTAGGAACATTTTCATTACATAGGCGATTTTAACGATTTTTTCAATTGTATTGTAATGTAAACTAGTACCACACACATTAGAAGGGCTGATGCAGAAGAAAACATACAGAAAAGCTACACTCCGTCTGGAACGGATCATATGATACCCTATCCTCCTTTCTATGTAGCCCTTATAAAGTGGGCATATTGCATTTTGTACTGAAATATGACTATAACGTCGAACATTAGAGGATGTTACATGTAAAATTTCATCAAAATAGGTTTTTAGAAGAAAAAGCCCCCGAAAAGTGGGCATGGCCAAAACTTTTGTATGGATGAATTGTAGGGAATCTAAATGCCTAAATATCGTGTCTTAACGAAAAGTTGGCGTGGCAGTGGGCGGATTTCAGAAATGTTTACACTTGTATTGTATCTTAAGGCCCAAAAAGCGGTGACATACGGACGGACGGATGGACGGACGGTCGTCGCTCAATCGATTTCGCTATTGATGCTGATCATGAATATATGTATGTATGTACATATTAAGTTTAACACATAGTTTGTAACATAGAGAAATAATCGAGATAGGCCCTATAAAGTATATGTACATATATATTCATGATCAGCATCAATAGCGAAATCGATTGATGCTGATCTCCCACTTTTGGGGGCGTTTTCACAAAAAAAAAACGATTTTGATGAAATTTTACATGTAACAACCTCAAACATTCGACGTTACCGTCAAATTTCAGTACAAAATGCAATATTGCCACGCCCACTTTAAAGGGGATACAAAGAAAGGAGGATAGAGTATGGCTACATTCCAAAACGCATCATTGCCATAATACTGCAATGGCAACCATTCCAAAATGCAAACAAAACATACAGAAAAGCTACAATCCGTCTGGAACGGATCGTCTGATACCCTATCCTCCTCTCTATAAAGTGAGCGTGGCCAAATTGCATTTCGTACTCAAATATGGCTATAACCTCGAACGTTTGAGGACGTTACATGTAAAATTTCATCAAAATCGTTTTTTTTTTGTGAAAACGCCCCCAAAAGTGGGAGATCAGCATCAATCGCCCCCAAAAAGTGGGCGTGGCCAAAACTGTTCTATGGGTGAATTGTAGGGAATCTGAATACCTAAATATTTGGACTTAACAAAATTTTTCGGTTTCATATAATTTAGTGAAGTTATAAAAAAGTAGGCGTGGCAGTGGGCGGATGTAAAAAAAATGTACACTTCTACTGTATCTTTTCGTCAGAAGCCCAGATATGAAATTTCAGCGTCCTAGTTAAAAATTTAAGGCCCAAAAATCGGTTTTATGATGAAAACGCCCCCAAAAAGTGGGCGTGGCCAAAACTTTTGTATGAGATGATTGTAGGGTCTGAATGCCTAAATATTTGGTCTTAACAAAATTTTTCGGTTTCATATGATTTAATGAAGTTATGAAAAAGTGGGCGTGGCAGTGGGCGGATTTAAAAAATGTTTACACTTGTACTGCAAATTTTTCTTAGAAGCTCATATATCAAATTTCATCGTCCTAGCTCAAAATTGAAGGCCCCAAAAGCGGTGACATACCGACGGACGGACGGTCATCGCTCAATCGATTTCGCTATTGATGCTGATCACGAATATATATACTTTATAGGGTTTATCTCGATTATTTCTCTATGTTACAAACTATGTGTCAAACTTAATATACCCTTAGGATAGGGTATAAAAAGGTAGTGGCAATTCGCAGTGTTCCAAAACGCATTGTGAATGGATCCACTGCGGAAACAAAAGCAAACAGAGCATCGTCAAATGTCATGTTGCAAATGTCATTTAACATTGCGAATTCAAAATGGAAGGATCTTCATCGTATGTAGTTTTTAATTTTTATATCAGAACTTTTAATTAAACAAATATTTTTATTTTAGAAAAATATGGAACCGAAGGCGTATGCAACTTCTGATCGATAAAAGACTGTCATTCGAATAACATTTTTTGCAAAAAAAAAGAAAAAAGTTACAATCTGGAGCCAAGTTCATGCAGAAACTCTAAAAATCGATCCCCAGTTCCCATTTTCCCTAGACGACATCATACGTAAATATTTAAACATGAGTCACCTACTTATAAGAGAATAAAAAAAAGAAACGGCTCTTCTGGAGAAGCAGCAACATGCTGGGAATTTGTCGACACGCTTGACGCGCAGTATGGTGCAAGGCATTCAATTTCTGTGCCAATAAATAATATTGAATCCTCAATTGAGAACATGGAGTGTGCAAATTCGGGAAATGGAGAGAGTTCCGAGGGAGATAACCCAGAGCCACGTAGGAAGAAAGCTAAAAGAAGCGATGTACTGGATTATTTAAAAGAAGAATCGGAGAAAAATAGAGCATATTTTGAAAAGCTAATAGATATTGAGAAGCAAAGACTGTTGCAGAAGACAAAATAGAGGAAATGCGGGAGTTAAAATCCATTCTTGAAAGCACTTTTGGATTAATTAATTTTCTTTTTGTTTTAGTTTTATGTTTTTATAACACTGAATTGTGATGTTTATTTATATTTATTAATTTCTTTTAATAAAACATGAATTTAGGCTGAAAATAACCGAGTCAATCGTTTGTGTTTTGCTTTTGTCTCATGGCCGGTATCAACTTTTTCTTTTGGAGGTGTGGCTGTGTCATCTATAAACGGATTAGGTAAATTGAAGTTTTCAGAATCTTCTTGTTCATGGCTTATAATAAAATTGTGCAAAATAACGCAGCACATAACAATTTTCTTAGCCATTCCAATACTTTGAACTGGAATAAAATTTAAAATTCTATAAAAAAACGAGTAGAGCTGTGAAAATAATTAAAACGCTTTTGCTCTGGAGTCAAATTCCCATTATCCCTGTACGGCACCATGAAGTTTACCTCCAGCGGGTAAGCTGAGTCCCCAAGCAGATGGTACTCCTTTGGAATTTTGATTTTTTCATTTGTTAATGCTTTTCGAAGCGCCTGTCACGCCAAACAGATGCGTCATGGCAAGACCCGGGATAGCCAACAAAAGCATCTATAAATATAAAACTACTGTCGCATACTCCCTAGAAAAAAGTAATATTAAACCATAAGAAATTAAACTGTCATGTACAATATCTGCATAATTATAGAATGCGTGCCTTTTCTATTAAAATAACTGGTTGAATCTTCTTTTGGCGTTGGAATCTTAAAATGTGTGCCATCAATGCATCCTACTACGAAAGGGAATGAATGGTTTCGCTTTTCTTCAAACTCTTTCATTATTTTGTTTTGAGACTCTCGTCCCTCTGGTCATCTAATTTTTTTTTTTTATAGTTTTAAAATTGATGCAACAGTTATTTTAAAAATTCGAAAGACTGATCCCATACCAATTCCGAAACGATCAGATATCTCTCGAAAACTACATTGGTTGGCCAATTTCCAAAACGTTATGTACATGTTTTAAGGACCAATGTGGTCTTCCTGTTTTTTTTTTTTTTGGTATCCATATCCAAGCAAATGGACTTGAAATCATGTAATAGTTTGGAGAGAGTACGATAACTTTGGCGTCAAAAATTGATAACGGTTTTTTGTAGAGGGGTCAAAAACAAGCATTTTTTACTATGGGAGGGGGGTCTATCTCGCCCCGCTTAGGAGGTAGGGGGAATATTAGAAAAAAAATACTTAAAATGAAAAATAAATATTAAAAACAACGGCAACACTTACAATGAAGTACTATACCGGTTTTGAAAGCCAGAAACCTGTTCTTTAATCCTAAATTTTAAGTAAATTATTTCTGTCAATAGTTTTTGAAAAATTAGCACGTAAACTTAAAATTTTGAAAAAAAAAATGAAAAAAAAAGTTTAGACCAATTTTTTTCAAAATTGTGAAATGAAGTGCTAAATTGGCTTTTTGTGGTCAATGCTTATATCAATTCTGAATCGAACACAAAAAACCAAATGGTTTTTTTATCATACGATACGATCCGTTCCAGACGGATTGTAGCTTTTCTGTATGTTTATACCCTATCCTAAGGGTATATTAAGTTTGACATATAGTTTGTAACACAGAGAAATAATCTAGATAGTAGAAAATACACTGAGTACACTGAGTACACTGAGTGCACTAGGATATATAGCCTGATCCTCGCTAGGGGCGGACAGCTGCAAAGGAAGTGGTTCAGAGATTCTTTCTCGTCAGTGTCTTTGCAGCTTCTACAAAACTTGTTGTAAGGGTTACCAAGCTTGGCTATGATGGCTATGGCTATGATTCTGGCAATATCTGGTCTCGATTTGCCAAGTATCTCATTTGACTAAGGTTTGTTGTAATCAGGCCATCTCTTTCTTGATATTAAACAACTAGTCAGGCTGTTCCACCCTTGGCTGGCAAGCTGGAGGAAGTGATCATGTATTTTGCCCATAACTGCACTCAGCGGAATATCGACTCTTTCCGCTAAAAAGCCGTTAAGAGCTGACCCTCGCCTGGCCAACTCCTGTGTCTAATTGGATCCGACCCAATTTTAATTAACAAAATTATGTTTTTACATATCAATATGAATAAAGTTGAAATTTGTAATGACCTCGAAGAACTTTTGTAAGAAATTAATTAAAAACATACAGAAAAGCTACAATCCGTCTGGAACGGATCGTATGATACCCTTTCCTCCTATCTATAAAGTGGGCATGGCCAAATTGCATTTTGTACTCAAATATAGCTATAATGTCGAACGTTTGAGGATGTTACATGTAAAATTTTATCAAAATAGGTTTTCTGATGATAACGCCCCCAAAAATTGGGCGTGGCCAATAGTTTTGTATGGGTGGATTGTAGGGAATCTGAATGCCTAAATATTTGATCTTAACAAAAATTTTCGGTTTCATATAATTTAGTGAAGTTATAAAAAAGTAGGCGTGGCAGTGGGCGGATGTAAAAAAATTTTACACGTGTACTGTATCTTTTTCTTGGAAGCCCAGATATGAAATTTCAGCGTCCTAGTTAAAAATTTAAGGCCCAAAAATCGGTTTTGTGATGAAAACGCCCCCAAAAAGTGGACGTGGCCAAAACTTTTGTATGGGTGGATTGTAGCGAATCTGAATGCCTAAATATTTGGTCTTAACAAAATTTTTCGGTTTCATATAATTTAGTGAAGTTATGAAAAAGTGGGCGTGGCAGTGGGCGGATTTCAAAAAATGTTTACACTTGTACTGTATCTTTTTCTCAGAAGCCCAGATATGAAATTTCATCGTCCTAGCTCAAAATTTAAGGCCCAAAAAGCGGTGACATACGGACGGACGGACGGACGGACGGACGGACGGTCATCGCTCAATCGATTTCGCTATTGATGCTGATCACGAATATATATACTTTATAGGGTCTATCTCGATTATTTCTCTATGTTACAAACTATGTGTCAAACTTAATATACCCTTAGGATAGGGTATAAAAATTTATTTAATTTGTTTGTTTTATTATAAATTAATAGTATTATACATCATGTCTTAATCTGTTGCTTTTCTTAACAGCCATTTCGTACTAATCTGTCATTCAATAAACTTGACTTTGACTTGAAGCAAAAGTAAGTAAACGAATATTTGGTGTACTCAGTGTACTCAGTGTAGTGTACACTGTTTTTTATGAATACCCATTTGTGAATACCCATTCTTTAAGAGTACACTGCACTAAGTGTTTGGTTTCAAATGGGTACCAAACTCATATAGTAATCACATGTCAGGTGATTCATTCATTTTACTTTTCAAGCTTTGAGTACAGTAATGAAGTGTACTTGAAATAAAACGACTGTCTTGAAACTCGTTTCAAGACATTCATTGCAGACCTCTAATATATATTCTTGATCAGCATCAATAGCGAAATCGATTGAGCGATGACCGTCCGTCCGTCCGTCCGTCCGTATGTCACCGCTTTTTGGGCCTTAAATTTTGAGCTAGGACGATGAAATTTCATATCTGGGCTTCTGAGAAAAAGATACAGTACAAGTGTAAATTTTTTAAATCCGCCCACTGCCACGCCCACTTTTTCATAACTTCATTAAATTATATGAAACCGAAAAATTTTGTTAAGACCAAATATTTAGGCATTCAGACTCCTTACAATCCACTCATACAAAAGTTTTGGCCACGCCCACTTTTTGGGGGCGTTTTCATCATAAAACCGATTTTTGGGCCTTAAATTTTTAACTAGGACGCTGAAATTTCATATCTGGGCTTCTGACGAAAAGATACAGTAGAAGTGTACATTTTTTTACATCCGCCCACTGCCACGCCCACTTTTTCATAACTTCATTAAATTATATGAAACCGAAAAATGTTGTTAAGACCAAATATTTAGGCAGTCAGACTTCCTACAATTCACCCATAGAACAGTTTTGGCCACGCCCACTTTTTGAGGGAATTTTTATCAAAAAACCGATTTTGATAAAATTTTACATGTAACATCCTCAAACGTTCGAGGTTATAGCTATATTTGAGTACGAAATGCAATTTGGCCACGCCCACTTTATAGAGAGGAGGATAGGGTATCAGACGATCCGTTCCAGACGAATTGTAGCTTTTCTGTATGTTTATACCCTATCCTAAGGGTATATTAAGTTTGACACATAGTTTGTAACATAGAGAAATAATCGAGATAGACCATATAAAGTATATATATTCGTGATCAGCATCAATAGCGAAATCGATTGAGCGATGACCGACCGTCCGTCCGTCCGTATGTCACCGCTTTTTGGGCCTTAAATTTTGAGCTAGGACGATGAAATTTCATATCTGGGCTTCTGACGAAAAGATACAGTACAAGTGTAAAATTTTTTTACATCCGCCCACTGCCACGCCTACTTTTTTATAACTTCACTAAATTATATGAAACCGAAAAATTTTGTTAAGACCAAATATTTGGGTATTTAGATTCCCTACAATTCGCCCATAGAATAGTTTTGGCTACGCCAACTTTTTGGGGGCGTTATCATCAAAAAACCTATTTTGATAAAATTTTACATGTAACATCCTCAAACGTTCGACATTATAGATATATTTGAGTACAATATGCAATTTGGTCACGCCCATTTTATAGAGAGGAGGATAGGGTATCATACGATCCGTTCCAGACGGATTGTAGCTTTTCTGTATGTTTTTGTACTTAATACGATCCCTCGATTACATATATGAACTTTTCGATTATATGAATTTGCCTGACATTAATTAGTTCACATAATCGAGTCTACTGTACTACTGTTTGTACGGTATTTCCATTTTATTATACTAACGCTTTAGAAACATAGTTTTTATACCCTATCCTAAGGGTATATTAAGTTTGACACATAGTTTGTAACATAGAGAAATAATCGAGATAGACCCTATAAAGTATATATATTCGTGATCAGCATCAATAGCGAAATCGATTGAGCGATGACCGTCCGTCCGTCCGTCCGTCCGTATGTCACCGCTTTTTGGGCCTTAAATTTTGAGCTAGGACGATGAAATTTCATATCTGGGCTTCTAAAAAAAAGATACAGTACAAGTGTAAAATTTTTTGAAATCCGCCCACTGCCACGCCCACTTTTTCATAACTTCACTAAATTATATGAAACCGAAAAATTTTGTTAAGACCAAATATTTAGGCATTCAGATTCCCTACAATCCACCCATACAAAAGTTTTGGCCACGCCCACTTTTTGGGGGCGTTTCCATCACAAAACCGATTTTTTGGCCTTAAATTTTTAACTAGGACGCTGAAATTTCATATCTGGGCTTCCAAGAAAAAGATACAGTACAAGTGTAAAATTTTTTTACATCCGCCCACTGCCACGCCTACTTTTTTATAACTTCACTAAATTATGTGAAACGAAAAATTTCGTTAAGACCAAATATTTCGGTATTTAGATTCCCTACAATTCACCCATAGAACAGTTTTGGCCACGCCCACTTTTTGGGGGCGTTATCATCAAAAAACCTATTTTGATAAAATTTTACATGTAAAATCCTCAAACGTTCGACATTATAGCTATATTTGAGTACAATATGCAATTTGGCCACGCCCACTTTATAGAGAGGAGGATAGGGTATCATACGATCCGTTCCAGACGGATTTTAGCTTTTCTGTATGTTTATTCCGCTTATTAGTATTATAATGGATACAATATTAACTGCACACAGTACTCACCTATGACCAATTTTTTCTCTATTGCGGAGCAATGCTTGTTCGGTATCATCCACTGTATCGAATTGAACGTACGCTTCTCCCGTCGCTCGGCCTCTCCTATCCATTACAATTAGAATGCCTTCTCGATTGCGTTTCAAGTTTAAACCTGTAATCAAATCAAAGCAAATATGAATATGAATTGCATAAGGCTATGGTTATGTAGCAAGCGATTAAGTCAAGCGCGAGTTCGCGCTTTGAAATTAAATGCACTTTATCAGAGCATTATGGTTATGCTGTTGTAATTTTTTTGTTACATAACCACAATGCCCTGAAAAAAGGCTAGTAGAAGTTGAGGTTTTAAATTAAAAGGAATTGCATATGGGTGATGCTCATGAAGCTGTCTGTTGATTTTTGTTATGCATTTAAGAAATGAACCCATTTTGAAAACGGGCCGAATCAACTGGGTATTTTGGACCACATATAATAAGTGGCCAAAAGTACGAGTTATTTCCACCTTTTATATTTATTGGGGTGATGAAAACTGGTTGAGTTAGCCATTTATTTTTCTGGGCGAAACAAAAAAATTCATTTGACCCAATATTATTAAGTATTTGAAAAAATAAATCGATTTACTAGACCCACTTTTTTTTGGGCCATCGAAAATGGGTAAAAGAGGCTTTTAATTTTTTCTGGGTAAAATATTAGGTCCCTTATAATATTTTCATAGTGTTTTAAGCTACGTCAAACTCAATTTCATAGTAACCCAGCAGGAAAAATAGTAAGCACTTCGAGCTTATTTGTATGTGCTTACAAAACCCTTCTGAATCGATTAGTTCTTATAATCTTGATAAATTGTTTCTTATAAGTGCAGTGTGTGAATCACGTGGCGTAATTTAAGTCAATCTGGATAAAAACGCCGAAAAATCTGTATCAGATTCTGGAATCTTGCTCGACTCCATAAGAGAAGAGGAAGACAGTCACGACTTTTCTACATCGGAAATAAATCAGGAAAATCAGTCATCCTCACCAAGTCTTAGAAAAAACGCATTATGGAGGTCTCTTTTGGTGCAAAGCCGCCTAAAGAAATGGACTTCAATCAATCCAATTTAAGTGCAGCGTGGAAATTTTGGGTGCAAAAGTTAGAAATCTTTCTAAATTTCGTAGAAATTACTGACGATGCAAAGAAAGTTAACGCTATTCTCTCATACATTGGGGATGATGGCCTACGCATTTATAACACGTTTCCGAAGAACCTCAAATTTGAAGAGATCATAAACAAATTCAACAGCCACTGTGACCCAAGAACAAACATTGTCTTCGAGAGGTACAAATTTCTTTCTACAAGACAAAAATCAGCCGAAACTATTGATCAGTTCTTAACTCGTCTGAAGGAACTAGCTTAATTCTGTGACTATAGTACCCTTCAAGAGGGTATGATCCGAGATGTCTTTATAATTGGCCTCAATGATGACAAGCTAAGGCGATTATTACTCGACATCGATGATCTTACTTTGGAGGTAGCTGAAAAACGTGCGAAGTCATACGTCATTAGTCAATCACAATCACAAGAGATGTCTACAGTCCTGATTCATTCGGAAAATAAAGTCAACTATATCCAAAAGCAAAACCACAGCAGCTAGAAAAGACAGATGCCGAAGCACAACACCAAGCAACAGTACATCAAACTCAATAAGAACAGCAACAGCTCCAGTGCCAAACAATCTGAGCGCAACAAGAGATGTGAACGTTGCGGAAATTTGTATCACCGAACGAAATGTCCAGCCCTTGGTCAAAGATGTCATATTTGCAAAGGTTTGAATCATTTCGCAAAATATTGTAAGTCCAATAAAATACAAACATTTTCACTGAACAATAAAACTACAAATGAAAATTTAAATAATAATGATGTTAGTGATTTTTTTATAGGCACATTATATAAAGTTAATAGCAATAGTTTAAAATTAGATGTTTTGTTCACAGAATTTTTCAAAATTAATAATAGGCTAATCAAATTCGATTTGGATACGGGGGCAGAAGCAAACGTGATGTCGTTATGTACATTTAATTACATAAATCATAACAATTTGCTGATTCTAAAAAAATGTGTAGGAAAGCTAACAGCGTTTGGTGGAGCAAATGTCAATGTATTGGGTCAATGTTCTGTTAAAGCGTCTCTAAGAACACAAATGGATAGGGAGGTGGAAGTTGTTTTCCTTATTGAGCAAGAAAAAGTATGTTCGGTTCTTGGCAAGTTTGATTGTCATAGACTTGGTTTGGTAAAACGCAACCCTATAATAGCTATCAACGAAATTAAAGAAAAGTCGGATGTCTTGATTACAAACATTCCACATAGGTTTAAACATTTATTCGAAGGGTTAGGTTGCGTAGAAAGTCTTTATAGTCTTAAAGTTAATCCTGAAATTAGTCCCGTAATTGATGCACCTAGGAAAATTCCTATTACATTCCATGCGAAGTTAAAGGAAGAATTAGATAAAAT
Source organism: Xylota sylvarum (assembly GCA_905220385.1). Classification (NCBI taxonomy): domain Eukaryota; kingdom Metazoa; phylum Arthropoda; class Insecta; order Diptera; family Syrphidae; genus Xylota; species Xylota sylvarum. The sequence continues at coordinate 76,000,897 of LR999958.1, read as the reverse complement.
GGAACGGGATGAGGTTATAGCTAAAGTTAACAGTCCAACAAAATGGGTTAGCTCGATAGTTTTGGTTGAGAAATCCGATGGTTCATTGCGAGTCTGCTTAGATCCCAGAAATCTCAATAAGGCATTACTGCGTGAACACTATCCTATTCCTGATATTGATTCAATCAAGTCCAAATTGTCCGGTTCAAAATATTATACAACTCTTAATGCTAGCAAGGCCTATTGGATGCTTAAGTTGGATGAAGAAAGCTCCGACTTGTGCACTTTTAATACTCTTTTCGGGAGATATAAGTTCTTGAGGATGGCATATGGACTTAAAGTAGCTCAAGAAATATTTCACCGCGAAATGACCAATTTGTTCTTTGATGAGGATGTAGTTATCTACATCGATGACTTCCTAATCTTCGGTAAGACTATCGAAGAGCATAATGCCAAACTCATTCGGGTTTTAGAAAAAATGGAAAAAGTCGGACTTAAACTAAATGAACAAAAATGTAAATTTGGGTTGACAGAAGTCAAATACTTTGGTCACGTTTTTAATGAATTAGGTGTTCACACAGATCCTAACAAAGTGGAAGCAATCATCAAAATGCCATCACCAACTTCCGTAAACGAAGTCCACAGGTTCTTAGGAATGATAACGTACTTCGGTTCATTCATACAGAATTTGTCTAATGAAACTGAGCCTTTGCGCAAATTGCTAAAAAAGAATGTGACGTTCCAATGGAATGAATCTCTGGAAAAAGTATTTAAGCGGCTCAAGTCTTTGGTCACAGAGCCACTAGTTCTTGCATATTATCAACCGTCAAGGCCTTTGGCCACATCGTCAGATGCTTCACAATTTGCAGTGGGTGGATGCTTGTTACAAGACAATCGCCCTTTAGCATTCGCTTCAAAAACGCCTACAGATTGTCAAAGAAACTATGCTCAAATAGAAAAAGAGCTCTATGCCATCCTATTTAGCTGTGAAAAATATCATCAGTACATATATGGTCAGAAGACAGTCGTGAAAACGGATCATAAGCCGCTAATTCCACTTTTCAAAAAACCTTTAGCCAATGTCCCACCAAGATTGCAAAGAATGATGCTTCGTCTTCAAGCGTATGATTTGGAAGTCACATACAAACCGGGAAAACAATTATTAGTTGCAGACATGCTGTCAAGAGCTCCATTATGTCACAAAGAGGAAAGTAAGTTAGATAGGGAAATCAAAATTCATGTCGGTCTAATTAAGTCTAGTCTTGCAATATCACAAGAAATGCTTAAACTAATTTTGTGTGCAACTATGGAAGATGGAAACATGCAAGAGTTATCCATTTTTATTAAGGGTCAATGGCCTGAAAGTAAGAAAAACTTGACTCGTGACTTGCAGGCATATTGGAATTATAGACACGAACTGTCTGTTATTGATAAACTAATTTTTAAAGGTCAAGCGCTAGTTATTCCATCAAAACTTACACCCATAATCTTGGAATACATCCATCATGGTCATTCGGGCATAGAAAAAAGTAAGAAACGCGCAAGGGGTTTGGTGTTTTGGCCCCACATGAATGAAGACATTCAAAAATCCGTCGACAATTGCAAAACATGCAGCAAATATCGAAACAATAATTGCAAACAGCCACTACTCCCACACGTATTACCGGATCTTCCATTCCAAAAAGTAGGTCTCGATCTTTTCGAATGGAGAAGGGACTTATACTTTTTATTAGTGGACTATTACTCCAAGTTCATAGAAATAGCCAAACTGAAATCTTCAAAAGCCAGCGAAGTCATAATAAATCTGAAGTCAATATCTGCACGGCATGGGATACCGTCAGAGCTTATGTCTGATAATGGCCCACCTTTCAACTCAGAAGAATTTAAAGAGTTTACTAGAACCTGGAAATTTGAACACGTTAGAAGTAGTCCGCATTATCCTAGATCAAATGGTTTAGTGGAAAGGTCCATTCAAACGGTCAAAATATTATTAACCAAGTGCAGTGAAGCAAAATCAGATCCGTATTTAGGTCTTCTGTGTCTTCGAACAACACCACAATTCACTTATTCACCATCTCAACTGTTGATGTCACGAAGACTTAGGACAAGAATTCCGGTAACAAATTTAGAACTCAAACCAATGGGTATAGATGAGGTAGCATATAGGCAGCAAGTTAGAGAATACCAAACCAAGATGAAATCAAACTATGACAAACATTCCAAGATCCATCTATAAATCACACAAAATGAAATGGTCTTGTTTAAAAAACTTCCAAGTGAAGTATGGAAGAAGGGGAAGGTAGTGGAGGTATCTGAGATGCCAAGATCATTTATAGTTGAGGATAGCTCAGGAAAACGATACCGACGCAAACAAAGAGATTTGATCTCTGATAAAAGTAACTCTCTACCAAGTAGCTCTACAATTCTCTACCAAGTAGCCAGATCAATTACCCAAAGATACGTTGACATTAAGATCAGGCAAACAAATTGAAAAAACTTAAGAAATGAATTCTAACTTATACACATACATTGCTTCTGATATCGTATTCGAATTTTTGAATTAATACTCTTCGTAGTAGAATAAACTTTTAATGACAAGAAGTAAAAAAAAAAGACAACATACAGAAAAGCTACAATCCGTCTGGAACGGATCGTCTAATACCCTATCCTCCTCTCTATAAAGTGGGCGTGGCCAAATTGCATTTCGTACTCAAATATGGCCATAACCTCGAACGTTTGACGATGTGACATGTAAAATTTTATCAAAATCTGTTTTTTGATGAAAACGCCCCCAAAAAGTGGGCGTGGCCAAAACTGTTCTATGGGTGAATTGTAGGGAATTTGAATACCTAAATATTTGGACTTAACAAAATTTTTCGGTATCATATAATTTAGTGAAGTTATAAAAAAGTAGGCGTAGCAGTGGGCGGATGTAAAAAAATTTTACACTTCTACTGTATCTTTTCGTCAGAAGCCCAGATATGAAATTTCAGCGTCCTAGTTAAAAATTTAAGGCCCAAAAATCGGTTTTATGATGCAAACGCCCCCAAAAAGTGGGCGTGGCCAAAACTTTTGTATGAGTGCATTGTAGGGATTCTGAATACCTAAATATTTGGTATTAACAAAATTTTTCGGTTTCATATAATTTAGTGAAGTTATAAAAAAGTAGGCGTGGCAGTGGGCGGATTTAAAAAATTTTTACACTTGTACTGTATCTTTTTCTCAGAAGCCCAGATATGAAATTTCATCGTCCTAGCTCAAAATTTAAGGCCCAAAAAGCGGTGACATACGGACGGACGGACGGTCATCGCTCAATCGATTTCGCTATTGATGCTGATTAGGAATATATATACTTTATAGGGTCTATCTCGATTATTTCTCTATGTTACAAACTATGTGTCAAACTTAATATACCCTTAGGATAGGGTATAAAAAGAAATAAATAAATAAATAAATTAAAAAGAAAAAAAAAAATATTGAAGGGACATGTTGTATATTTAAAATACTTATTTAAAATGTGCTTCTAACTATGCCTTATTAGTATATAACATTCACAAGTTAATCGAACACATAAGTACATGTATACTTTCTAAACAACTGTACTAAATGAAATCTATGCTTTGTATAATGAATATTAAAGAAGTTAGTTAATAAACTCATCTTGACTAAAACGCATCGTCTCTTACTTTGTCTACACATAACAATGGTAAAAATTAAAAACAATGATATACATATGTACATATTTGATGTACATTTTTAAGAGTTATTTTTTTTATTTTATCACTTGCATTCTTTTTATACCCTATCCTAAGGGTATATTAAGTTTGACACATAGTTTGTAACATAGAGAAATAATCGAGATAGACTCTATAAAGTATATATGTATATTCGTGATCAGCATCAATAGCGAAATCGATTGAGCGATGACCGTCCGTCCGTCCGTCCGTCCGTCCGTCCGTCCGTCCGTCCGTATGTCACCGCTTTTTGGGCCTTAAATTTTGAGCTAGGACGATGAAATTTCATATCTGGGCTTCTGAAAAAAAGATACAGTACAAGTGTAAAATTTGTTTACATCCGCCCACTGCCACGCCTACTTTTTTATAACTTCACTAAATTATATGAAACCGAAAAATTTTGTTAAGGCCAAATATTTGGGTATTTAGATTCCCTACAATTCACCCATAGAACAGTTTTGGCCACGCCCACTTTTTGGGGGCGTTATCATCAAAAAACCTATTTTGATAAAATTTTACATGTAACATCCTCAAACGTTCGACATTATAGCTATATTTGAGTACAAAATGCAATTTGGCCACGCCCACTTTATAGAGAGGAGGATAGGGTATCATACGATCCGTTCCAGACGGATTGTAGCTTTTCTGTATGTTTTCTTTCGCATTTCTCGATTGATGTATGTATATAGATGAAATAGGTTAGGAAACGAAAAAGCTGATTAAGAGAAATTGTGAATGTATGTACAAGTGTACATACATATGTTCTTACATGCATATATGTATGTAGGTAAAACTAGTAGTGCAGGCTATTACGCCTACGCCCAAACATCTAGCATACACTCGAAAGCCCTATATTTAGCACAAAAAAAAATAATGGGTCTTCTGTATTAGTTTTATTTACCCAAACAAATATTGTGTTGATTGGAACCAATATTTTAGCCCAGAAAAATTATTGGGTTAAACTAACCCATTTGCTCCGCTCGAAAAATATAAATATATATTTTAGTAGGCTTCATTGGCCCAAAAAAAAATGGGTCGAATGAACCCATTTATTTTGGACAAAAAAAATAGATTGCTACGGAAAATAGTTACTTTGTGCCACTTATAAAAATGGGCAACAAATACCTATTTTAACAGCCGTTTTAAAAAAATTGGTCAATTGGGTACGGTCCCTGTACAAAAATTTGAATTTAACAACTGTGGATGAGATGGCCTTCATGGCGGCTTGACTGTCGATGTATATCTCGATCATCTTTCTGGAGTGCAGCCTTGTGGATAGTTCTCGTGCCGCTATTGCGCACACACTGTTGTGATTTCGAAGTCTAAGTAAGCGAGCAATTTGGTGTTCAGATGAGTATATGCCAGACTATACTTCTTCGTTAGTTTTTCATCCGTCCGTGAAAAACGAGATATTATTCGGGCTGATGGCCCTACTGTTTATCCAATCCTCTCTTGCGAGGAAGATTGCTTTAACGTTTAGGCTGAAGTCGTGTAATGGTGATATACATATAATCTGTCTCAAGAAACATAGCAATTGAATGCAGATTTATTAGGAAACTTAACCGAACTTTAACAGAAATTGTCACTAAAATCGTAGGATGTACGCAATACTCGTATACATTAATTGTAATACGCGGTTGGACCATTTTTCGAGTCTGTATAGCTTCTTATTGGAATTTGGGAAAGAAGACATAATGTTAATTAGAGACTGCAACGCAAGAATAGGGAAGACGCAATTGTTAGAAGTGGAACCAGAAGATTTAACAAGATCAATAAATAAAGAAAGATGTACTGAAGACACAAAAATTGATACTAATGGAAGATTGTACATTGAAATGTGTGAATCTTTGGACTCAGTGTTAAATGGCGAACTAAAAGCGACGAGCAGGGACACTTAACGTTTATCAGCGGCCAGCATGCTCAACGATTGATTACTGTCTTGTGTGGTGAAAGTGGTTGGAGTATGTAACAGACTTCAAAGTGAGTAGTCAAACCTTCTAGGATCTAGAAATTCGTCCGCCTCTCAGATGAAGCTATTACCTAAAGTCCGATGGAAGAAACGTTCGGCATTCATGAATCTACATTAAACCGTAAGCTCAACACTATAGATGAATCAGAAATTCATTCAATTAATGGCTCGGATATACTCACCGCCTGCATTGTGGATGCAACTAAGCCTTTCCAATCTCCAATCGACAGGAGGATTAAGGAAACAACAGTCATGCTACGACTGGGAAAGTGCAGCAGCCAGAAAGAGCATTCTCATACTTTTTTTTTTTTTTTTATAATTCACGCGCGCTCAAGGGCTTATTACTACCCTTTTAATGTCAAGACACAGCGCGGGCGTTAGGGAAATTAGGAAGAGAAGATAGGAGATACCGATGGACGTTGGTTTTAAATGTTTGTGGATTATACTGTGAGGGAAAAATAGAGCTTGGTAAAGCATTCCACATTCGTGTTGTACGGTTTATGAAAGAATCTCTATACTTGACGGTACGTCCGAAAATAGGCTTGAGGGTATACTGATGAGCATTCAAAGCGTGTCGGGTATTGCGAGAAAATTGATGAAGGGGCGGAATGCAACTGGCTCTTTCGCTGGAGAACTGTTTGTGAAAAAAGCGATAGAATAAGGAAAGGCAAGAGACATTTCTGCGATGTTGGAGCGAGTCAATAGACTCCGCTATGCTTCTGATCCCTATTAGTTTTAACGCTCGATTTTGAATTCTATCCAGCAGGTGCAAAGAGGTCTTAGGAGCACCAGACCAGATATGAGCATTATACTCGAGCTTGGGGCGGATGTATGCCTTATATATTGTAGCCAGATCAGAGGGGGTAAAGAATTTCTAAACATTTCAAACAATCCTAAACATTTCGCAGCATTCTTGGCGGATTCGAATATGTGATCATTCCAACGAAGATGGTCGTTAACACACATACCGAGAATGGAAAGTTTTTCGGTTTCGACGATGCAAGTGCCATTCATTGATAATGGCAAGGGGTTAAGGTTACGCTTGAGCGACAGCTGACAGCATTGGGTTTTCGAAGCATTAAATTCCACTCTGTTGTTTATACCCCATTTAATTATACTGTCAAGATCGGAATTTAATGAGCTTAACATACGCTGCCGTTCCAGTTCTACGGCCGAAGAGCAGGGACGTGAGTCTGGGAACGAATATGAGAAGCTGAGGGTGCTGTCGTCAGCGAAGGAATGTATTGGATTAGAAGTAGCAGACAAGAGATCATTTATGAATATAAGAAAGAGAGTCGGAGACAAAACGGAGCCTTGGGGAACACCAGCATTTATATGGTGGATAGCAGACTTGAAACCGTCCAAAACTACTTGAATTGAACGTTCCGAAAGGTAGTTTCTAATCCATTGAAGAAGAGATTCATCGATGCCTAATGCACGCATTTTCGACAAAAGAGCTTGATGCCAAACTCTGTCAAATGCCTTAGAAATATCAAGCGCAACAATCTTACATTCACCAGAATGATGCAGAGAGTGGTTCCACTTTTCGGTAAGATATACCATCAAATCACCAGTGGACCTTTTGCTACGAAAGCCATACTGACGGTCATTGAGGAGCTTTCGTGATTCAAGATATTTCATAAGCTGACGATTTATCAGCGTTTCCATGACCTTGGAAAGAAGGGACGTAAGTGCGATGGGTCGATAGTTGGAGGGAGAAGAAGATTCTCCTTTTTTAGGGACGGGCTGGACAAATGCTGTTTTCCATCTACTCGGGAAGAGTCCAGAAGAGTAGGATAAATGAAAAAGCTTACGCAGTGGTTTTGCCAGCGCGGAAGAACACCTCTTCAGAATAATGGGTGAGATACCATCTGGACCAGCGGATTTGTTAATGTTGAGATCTTTAAGTACTCTTGCTACTGTACGAGTGCGAAAGTGGATTTGTCCCATAGAATGTTCGACGCGCTCAAGTACAGGAGGGGGCAACGCACAATCTGGGAGTGTGGAGTTCGCAGCGAATAGGGCTGCAAGCAGATTGGCCTTGTCCAAAGAGCTGACAGCTGGAGTGTCATTGTGAACTAGCGTTGGGGTGGAAGATGAGGCGCAATTTTGTATGTTTTTGACGAACGACCAAAAATTTCTGCTACCTTTGGGACAGTGTAGAATCTTTTGCCTCAATTTTTGGTCGAAGGAGAATTTTACACGGCGAATTAGAGCATTGCAATCATTTCTGGCTCGTTTAAATATTTTTCGGTTTTCCTCTGTTGGGTTGGCCTTAAATGACCGAAATCTTAACTCCCTCAACCTGATAGCTTCTTTGCAGGTCGAGTCGTACCACGGGTTTTCCTTCGGCTTAATACTCTTTATTCTGTGAGGAATAAAGGATTTCATGCCGAGGAGAATAGTGTTCGTAATCGTATCGGCGGCGGCGTCCACGTCGTTATCGAGGAAGCATAACGACCAGTTAAAACTCCTAAAGAAGCTGTTCATGCCGTTCCAGATGGCTTTCTCGTACTGCCAAACTAATCTTTTAGGAGCTTTTTCTTTAACTGTGTGGTTAAGGTACGAAAAATTAGCCGATACGACACAGTGGTCTGACGACCCTAGAGGCGATAATACATTTATGGTGTATTTATCGGGGTGGGAGCTAAGGAACAAGTCCAGAGTATTGGCGGTGTGACTGTCAATGTCGGGTAGCCGTGTGGGCTCATTCACAAGCTGGGTCAAATTATTTACCTCAGCAAAGATTTCAACATATCTTTCTTCGGATGTTGTCTGTCCAGAATGTCGAAGCCAACCAGAATTGTGTATATTGAAATCGCCCGCAATGACGATCTCAGTATGAGGGTAATGGGAAACAATTCTTAAGATGGAGTCAGACAGCGCATCAAACTCATTACAAGTAGAATTGCTGTCAATGTTGGGGCTTCTATAAATAAAACAGTAGTGGATAATTTGCCTACGGACACTGATTTTTAACCACATGAAGTTGAATTCCGGATTGGAACAGGAGCCATATTGTGGTTGAATTTGGTAGGTTACATCACTACGGATATAAATGGCGAGACCGCGGTGGGAGAAGAATAAAGGCACCAGGCTATATCCAGGAAGGTTCAAATCTGAATAATCAGAGTTCTCACCTACCTGTGTTTCACCCAGTGCCAAAACAGCTGGCCTGTATTTACAGACGTAGCAGAAGTAGGCAGCGGTCTCGCAAAATCCATGTACCGGCAGCCAAACAAAACATACAAAACCCTATACAAAGAGAAACAGAAACTTAATATACCCTTAGGATAGGGTCCTTTATGGTCATAGACAGTTTTCCGGATGACATTTCCGAATGAAAAGATGTGGTCTTCTTCAACCCTAATTTTAATTTGTTTCCCTTAGGGAATCCCCTAAGGAGTTTCATGCACCCATAATTGATTCTTGGAGCTCGGGAAAGTTCGGGAATTACCAATTTTGGGTATAAAATCGACGTGTAATGATTCGCCAAAGATTTTCTTTCGGGTTGCAATCCAGAGAACATGCCGGGCACTCCATCAATCTAATGTTTTGGGCTTGAACCCATTGCAACCTTTGACAACTGACGTGAACCGTTGCGTTATCTTGTTGAAAGACATGAGGAAATCGACGATATCGTCTTAAATATGGTACCCTATTAAGAAAACTAGTTGGGAGTGTGCCCAATGGAATTTTAAGTATTACTGAAAAAGGGGTAATTATACCTCATACCAACTTTTGTAAAAACTATTACCCAAAACAAAAAAATATTGAAAAAATTGTAGTGCGGTTATACTTTTGCAAGCTAGCCAGAACAGTTTTTTATTGCTATAAATTCCAAAAGTAAATATCAGGGATTTTTTTTTTACTCTACTTATTTGTTTTTTGATGCAATAAAATAAAAAAATAATAAGGGGCCTGTTTCTGTTTACAGTTTCCTGCAAAACGGATTTTGCAGGGTGCGATTATACTTTTGAGGATATTAATTCGTTCCCTTTCCACATTCATTTGCTCTTCACAGCGTCATGTTCCTCAGCAGCTTCTTTTTTGAGGTATTCTAACAATTCATAGTTGTTTGGTGTTCGTTTCAAACGCGGTATTCTCCAAGGATTGCGATGAAGACTGAAGGCAAATGAATCCTCACCGTGTTCGGTCTAAAGGTTATCCTCACACGTGCCTTGCAAAGTAGAGAGCATAAAATTTCTTGGTGGCTCTATATGATGCCTCTTCCCGTAAGCTTCATGGAAAAACTCAAAGAATTCCCACCTTGTTGTATCCCGTCCCGTTTTTGGATATTTGTCTTTAATCCGTTTTTACGTCAATAGGAGATTGTTCCATTTTCGAAAAACTTCGTCCTTCGTATAAGGGAACTCCGCGTTGATTTGACGAGCCTCCTCACAAACTTTTCCCCATAGTGGCAGCTTTTTTTTCCAGAGTTCCCGTTCATATTTCAAACGAATTGAAATTATGAGTTTTATCTCCTGATGCGTCCAAGATCTAACATTTCTTAAATGATATACATATGTCTTTTGTTCTTTTCTTATTTGTTTACATTTACCTTTTTTCATCTTCGCACATTTTTACTTCGAAATCAACCAGTGTCCACTAACCAAGGAAAACAAATGAAAAACTCCTCGAACTCCGCGCAGAATTCGAGTAGGATTTATGAGTAGATTTCGATGGTGTATTCCAAAAAAACCCTCCTCGATGTCAACGGTGGACGGAAATGATCGAGAGTAAGTAAAACAAATCCTTTTGTGTGCTGTTTGCCTTCCTTCATAGGCTGTTTGCCTATGTACATGTATTCTTGATCAGTATCAATAGCGAAATCGATTAAGACATCTCCGTCCATGAGTATGTCACCGTTTTTTGGGCCTAAAATTTTAAGTAAGTAGAATGAAATTTGGAGAAAGCGAAGCAGTACAGGTGTAAACATATTTGAGATCCGTCCACTGCCACTTTTTCATAATTTTACTATTTTAAATAAAAAATGTATGAGAACTAAAAATTTAAATATTCAAATTCTCTACAATTCACCCATACACGCCCACTTTTTGGGGGCGTTTTCATCAAAAACCCGATAAAATTTTGCATATAATATTCTCAAACGTTTGTAATAATGGTCGTAGTTCAATAAAAAACATACAGAAAAGCTACAATCCGTCTGGAACGGATCGTATGATAACCTATCCTCCTCTCTATAAAGTGGGCGTGGCCAAATTGCATTTTGTACTCAAATATAGCTATAATGTCGAACGTTTGAGGATGTTACATGTAAAATTTTATCAAAATAGGTTTTTTGATGATAACGCCCCAAAAAAGTGGGCGTGGCCAAAACTCTTCTATGGGTGAATTGTAGGGAATCTAAATACCCAAATATTTGGTCTTAACAAAATTTTTCGGTTTGATATAATTTAGTGAAGTTATAAAAAAGTAGGCGTGGCAGTGGGCGGATGTAAAAAAAATTTACACTTGTACCGTATCTTTTCGTCAGAAGCCCAGATATGAAATTTCAGCGTCCTAGTTAAAAATTTAAGGCCAAAAAATCGGTTTTGTGATGAAAACGCCCCCAAAAAGTGGGCGTGGCCAAAAATTTGTATGGGTGGATTGTAGGGAATCTGAATGCCTAAATATTTGGTCTTAACAAAATTTTTCGGTTTCATATAATTTAGTGAAGTTATGAAAAAGCGGGCGTGGCAGTGGGCGGATTTCAAAAATTTTTACACTTGTACTGTATCTTTTTCTCAGAAGCCCAGATATGAAATTTCATCGTCGTAGCTCAAAATTTAAGGCCCAAAAAGCGGTGACATACGGACGGACGGACGGACGGACGGACGGTCATCGCTCAATCAATTTCGCTATTGATGCTGATCACGAATATATATACTTTATAGGGTCTATCTCGATTATTTCTCTATGTTACAAACTATGTGTCAAACTTAATATACCCTTAGGATAGGGTATAAACATACAGAAAAGCTACAATCCATCTGGAACGGATCGTCTGATACCCTATCCTCCTCTCTATAAAGTGGGCGTGGCCAAATTGCATTTCGTACTCAAATATGGCTATAAACTCAACCGTTTGAGGATGTTACATGTAAAATTTTATCGAAATCGATTTTTCGATGAAAACGCCCCCAAAAAGTGGGCGTGGCCAAAACTGTTCTATGGGTGAATTGTAGGGAATCTGAATACCTAAATATTTGGTCTTAACAAAATTTTTCGGTTTCATATAATTTACTGAAGTTATAAAAAAGTAGGCGTGGCAGTGGGCGGATGTAAAAAAAATTTACACTTCTACTGTACCTTTTCGTCAGAAGCCCAGATATGAAATTTCAGCGTTCTAGTTAAAAATTTAAGGCCAAAAATCGGTTTTATGATTATAATTATACCGTTAGGATAGGGTATAAAAATGCGATACACCTTAAAAGAGATGCATAGGAAGGAGATTATGTAGAATGTAGTTTTCTGTATGTTTATACCCTATCCTAAGGGTATATTAAGTTTGACACATAGTTTGTAACATAGAGAAATAATCGAGATAGACCCTATAAAGTATATATATTTGTGATCAGCATCAATAGCGAAATCGATTGAGCGATGACCGTCCGTCCGTCCGTCCGTCCGTCCGTCCGTATGTCACCGCTTTTTGGGCCTTAAATTTTGAGCTGGGACGATGAAATTTCATATCTGGGCTTCTGAGAAAAAGATACAGTACAAGTGTAAAAATTTTTGAAATCCGCCCACTGCCACGCCCACTTTTTCATAACTTCACTAAATTATATGAAACCGAAAAATTTTGTTAAGACCAAATATTTAGGCATTCGGATTCCCTACAATCCACCCATACAAAAGTTTTGGCCACGCCCACTTTTTAGGGGCGTTTTCAACACAAAACCGATTTTTGGGCCTTAAATTTTTAACTAGGACGCTTAAATTTCATATCTGGGCTTCTGAGAAAAAGATACAGTACAAGTGTAAAAATTTTTGAAATCCGCCCACTGCCACGCCCACTTTTTCATAACTTCACATATAAGACCAAATATTTGGGTATTTAGATTCCCTACAATTCACCCATAGAATAGTTTTGGCCACGCCCACTTTTTGGGGGCGTTATCATCAAAAAACCTATTTTGATAAAATTTTACATGTAACATCCTCAAACGTTCGACATTATAGCTATATTTGAGTACAAAATGCAATTTGGCCGCGCCTACTTTATAGAGACGAGGATAGGGTATCATACGATCCGTTCCAGACGGATTGTAGCTTTTCTGTATGTTTTGTTATTGGTTAGGAAAATAATTATGAAATTTTTATTTTTTTACATTTTCTAGTTGGCATGAAATAAAGACTGGATTTTGCTATCGAAGTAGCGGGATTTCATCGACGAAGAAAAAAGAGTGATTAGTACACAACAGAGAAACGATCTTATTGGCTAGGAAAATAGGCGGTGAAGAATCCGTATGAACCTGACGCGGGCCTTTAATCAAATATGTATAACAAAGGGGACGAATTGTTAAAGCTTTTACAACAAGTATCATCTTTCTAATATTCAAGAAACGAAATAGCAATGCACAAATAAATTATAGGCGGATAAACTTTATGAATGACATTGCGAAGGTATATAAAATGGGTATATTAAATGAGCGGCTATTTACTTGGGTTGAAAAACATAATGTTTTAACGGAATACCATGCTGGCTATAGAAGAAAATACTCGACGGTAGACAATATCTACAACTTAGCATTTAAAGTTTCGTGAAAAAGAGAAGTTTTACGCATTCTTCGTAGACTTTAAAGCAAGAGAAGAGTTAGCTACCAACTTCGATACGATTTCTGATGAGGTGTTTTGTAAAAAGGATACTGAGGCTCCGCAGTTTCACTCCCAATTACTCAGCTATGCTAGAAAGTATAATATAAAACGGACATCTATATACTCTAATGTTGAGTAATTAATTCAAAAACACATTCCGATGAAAAATTAAAATAAAAAACTATATAGTACAGTAAAAAAAAACATACAGAAAAGTTACAATCCGTCTGGAACGGATCGTCTGATACCCTATCCTCCTCTCTATAAAGTGGGCGTGGCCAAATTGCATTTTGTACTCAAATATATCTATAACCTCGAACGTTTGAGGATGTTACATGTAAAATTTTATCAAAATCGGTTTTTTGATGAAAACGCCCCCAAAAAGTGGGCGTGGCCAAAACTGTTCTACGGGTGAATTGTAGGGAATCTGAATACCTAAATATTTGGACTTAACAAAATTTTTCGGTTTCATATAATTTAGTGAAGTTATAAAAAAGTAGGCGTGGCAGTGGGCGGATTAAAAAAAAATGTACACTTCTACTGTATCTTTTCGTCAGAAGCCCAGATATGAAATTTCAGCGTCCTAGTTAAAAATTTAAGGCTCAAAAATCGGTTTTATGATGAAAACGCCCCCAAAAAGTGGGCGTGGCCAAAACTTTTGTATGAATGGATTGTAGGGAGTCTGAATACCTAAATATTTGGTCTTAACAAAGTTGTTCGGTTTCATATAATTTAATGAAGTTATGAAAAAGTGGGCGTGGCAGTGGGCGGATTTCAAAAATGTTTACACTTGTACTGTATCTTTTTCTCAGAAGCCCAGATATGAAATTTCATCGTCCTAGCTCAAAATTTAAGGCCCAAAAAGCGGTGACATACGGACGGACGGACGGACGGTCATCGCTCAATCGATTTCGCTATTGATGCTGATCACGAATATATATACTTTATAGTGTCTATCTCGATTATTTCTCTATGTTACAAACTATGTGCTAAACTTAATATACCCTTAGGATAGAGTATAATAAAACGTAGATTCATGTATTTGTCCAGTTTTGCACGTTTTACTAAAAAGGGTTGTATTAAATATTTCTTCAGTCTTTTATTTTTTATGACTTCAGAACAATGTTTCGGCATAGTCTCTACTAAGTTATGAAGGATATCTGTTGGAATTTGGCTCCATTCATGACTGATACGATCCCATAATTCGGTAATGGTACAGGGATAGTTTTCATACTGGCCCAATCTTCTTTTCACAATCGACCAAAGATTCTCAATTGGATTGAGATCGGGGCTTTAAGCTGGCCGTATCATTGTATTAAATTCTTGATTTGAGAGCCATTCCTTCACAATTTTGGACGTATGTTTGGGTTCTCCATCTTACTGAAATGTTATTTTGGGATGGACTGTACCCCATGGCTAGAAAATAGGTTGGTAAATTAGTTTGCAAAATATTTAAATAATTGGTTTTGTCCATTTGTCCTTCACTTTTAACAAGTGGTCCGATAGAAAGCCACAAAAAGCAACTCCATGCCATTACTGATCCCCCACCATGTTTTACCGTACTTTTAACTTGGTGCTTTTGAAGAGGTTCATCGGGTTTTAACCAATAGTAGGCCATCTGCTCCAATTCGGTCTACTTTCGTTCCATCGGACGCAATTACTTTTTTCCATTCATCAACAGTCCAATTTTTATGGAATTTCGCAAATGTTAGTCCAGCTTTTATATTTTTGTATGAGAGAAGTGGTTTTTTCAGTTTATCTTAGCTGTTAACCCAATTCTTTGAAGGGAACGGCGAGCTGTCCATTCACTGACAGTTTTTCCTATGCTCTGTGCAACTTCTTTTGGTGTCCTTAAGCTGCAACTACTTAGTTGCCTTTCCATTCTTCTTGCATCTTTATCAGTCAAGAGTCGCTTTCGTCCTACTTCAGGGGCAGCAATGTCAACATTTTGCGTTTTTTTATATTTAAAATTGAACTTTTTGAAACTTCAAAAGCTCAGCAATATTCCCCACTTTTCAATAAAAAATAGTTCTCTCAATAATTTTTTTATTGAGTTTTTCATTTTGTCTGAGTATTGATTCCCTTTACTTTTGTTTCCAATTTTTTCTTCCAAAATGAAGTCTGCGGCAGCCAATTCACAAATGATGAGACACAAGCTCAGTGCACATTAAATAGATAACAAAAAATAGAAATAATTTTTTCCTGAAGAGTAAAAAGGGTTTCCTTTCAAAAACGTGCAAAACTGGACAAATACATGAATTAGAGTTTTTATATTTATTCGCTACACTATATACTGTTAAGTTTATTTTAAGATCAGAATATATTTTTAAGTTAATAACAAACAATTAGAATACATAAACATTTCAGTTTCCAAACCTTTTCTTTAATTTTGCTTCATTTAAAACAAAACGAAAAACATTTGTCCAGTTTTGCTCGTCACTGTACTCATGTACAACTGGAATGGAACAATAAACGAACACAATTATTCAGCAACCTTAAGCTAAGTTACTATTGGAAACCTGGAATCGGAATCCTGCACCAGGCAGGATTCCTGTGGGCCAAAATAAATAACATATACTTCTTTAGCTGCTATGCTCCTCCAGAATGACACAAGAACAATTCGAGCAAATAGTTGACAACATAGCAACCACCACAAGAGGAAGAAACCGCGTCGTCATTGCAGGCGATTTTAATGCGTGGGCGGTAGAATGGGGTTCACGTACCACAAATGCCAGAGGAAGAACACTACTGGAGGCATTCGCATCGTTGGACATAGTTCTCGCGAATTCCGGGAGCGAGCTGACTTTCAGCAAAAACGGAAGAGGGTGAATAATAGACATCACTTTTATGAGCACGGGTTTGGCAAGGAATGCTGCGTGGAAAGTATGCACTATGTATACGCACAGCGACCACCAGGCGATCAAGTTCCAGCTACGACCCAGCCCCATTGAAAATAGAAGAGAACAGAGAAGATATATCCCTTTGTGGACCGCCGACAAGGCGAATCAGCTCAGAAGAGGATTGACACGCGCAAACGCGCGGCGGCCACCAGTACTCTGATGGAATGACGAAATCGCCAGACTGCGTGCGGAGTGCCAAAGGGCGCGCAGATAGTACCAGCGATGCAGAGAACACAGCAGCCATGGAGAACTCCATGAGAGATTCATAACAGCCCGGAGAAATCTAAATACTGCAATTAAAAACAATAAAAAGAGAAGCTTCATCAAACTGTGCAACGAAGTCGACCAAAAACCGTAGGGAAAAGCCGACCAAGTGGTGATGATGACGCTGAAGGGTGGCCGAAAACCCGCGCCTACATCCACAGTGTTTTTTGAAAACGTAATGGCTGTACTCTTCCCACAACAACAAGAAATGGAGGTACAAACAGAGAGAGTAAATACGACGGGGGCGTTACCAATACCCCTCGTCACCGCAGAAGAATTCCTGCAATTCTGCGCAAAAATCTGGTGTCGATGGAATCCCTAACCAGAAGGTAGTAAACTACCACAGAATCCCTCATCGTGTAGGCCTCTATGCATGTTGGCCACCATGGGCAAAATACTGGAGCACATCATAAGTGACAGGTTGGAGAGTGCAATCGATGAGGCGGGAAGCCTTGCAGCTCACCAGTATGGTTTCCGTAAGATAGGTCTACGATCGACGCTATCGATGAAGTCGTGAATACCGCGACAAAAGCCATAGATGTATGATGACGTCCTCAGACTTGGAACCCCGAGGTCTTCGAAAATAATTGGTTTCGTCGATGACATAGCAATCGTTGTAGTAAACAAACACCTTGAGGAGTTGGAGCATGACTGCAATGAAACTATTGGGATGGTCAAGGACTGGCTAGTACGCATGGGCCTACAACTTGCAGAAGAAAAGACTGAAGTAGTGCTCATCAGGAGCAGGCGAATCACGGAGACTATAAGAGTAACCGTGGGCGATCACGTCGTAGCTTCCAAACCAGAGCTGAAGTACCTTGGCATTAACTTAGATGCAAGGCTAACCTATAAGCAGCACCTGCAACATGCAGCTGAAAAGGCAGCAAAGGCAACGGCTGCCCTATCAAGGATCGTGCCGAATATCGGCCGTCAAAAGAAAAGAAAGAAGACTGAGGCAGTCTACAGAACCAACGCGCTGAGAGTATGCAGCGCCTTCCGAACAACTTCCTACGACGCGGCATGTGTAGTGGCTGGCATGGTACCAATAGACCTTCTTGCTAAAGAAGCGCAACGGAAATACCGTGTCAGCAGGACAACGGCAACAGCAACGATTAGAAGTAATACTGAAGGACAAGGACCAAGGACAAGTCTGGAAGAATGGCAGGAGAGATGGTGTCACTCTGACAAAGGCAGGTGGACGCAGAGATTGATACTCAATATAGACGCCTGGATTAATAGGAAGCATGGGGAGCTGAATTTCTACCTGACCCAGATGCTTACTGGCCATGGATGCTTCAGAGCCTATCTACACGACGACAACCCCTATTGTCCAACGTGCACGGAAGCAGTGGAGGATGCGGAACACATCATGTTCCACTGCCCACGATACTACGTAGAACTACACCTGCTGGTAAACCAATTGGGCTTTAACCCCAGACAACTTCACCAGACAGATGATGAGCAGCGAAGAGGCTTGGGACGCAGTTACCGACACTGTGACTACAATTATGAAAGAGCAGCGAAGACAAGAGCAGCAACGAAACGCAGCACAGCAGGCTGCTAACTTAAATGAGCCGAGCACATAAGGCTGAAGTCCCCCCTCGCGAAGATATGCTTGACGGCAGTGCCGCGAGGACCAGGGGTAGAAGGAGAGGTGGGTTTAGTGGGTGGAAATACCACACTGTTACTGAGTACAGGCTCAGTTTCGTCTTTAAAAGATTCCCACATTCCCACAAAATAAAAAACATGGGAAACTTTAATTGGGAAAAGGTGATAATTTTTCGACTTACAACACATAAAGATTAAGATATGTAATAATAATTGTATTTATACTTACCGTTGAAAAAATCCTCTATCATTTCCTCTGTAATAGCGTACGGAAGTCCTCGTAATTTGACCACGTTTGAAGAAACGGAGCCGGGGTTTTTGAGTGCATGTTGAGCTTCCTCGTTTGTTGCTGAAAAAACTGTAATTAAGAAAGAATAATTGTAGATAAGTCTTAATTAAAATCTTAGACAAATTACTTTCGATATATCGATGTCCAAGAGTAAGCTTATTTAGTTTAAATGCTTCCTTTTCATCATATCCACTTGCAAGTTCGACAAAAGCTTCTCCGGTATTCTTTCCATCCCACCGGCTTAGTACCAAATGTATGCCTTTTGTACCGTTAACAACATTGACATTTTTAAGAAAGTCTAGGATTTCCTGATGTGTTACTGACCAGGGAAGGCCACGCAGCCGTATATAGCAAGACATGTTCTGCAAAAACAAAAGTTTTATTTTAAACATATTAAGTGAATTATTATTAAATATGCACAGTGATCCTTAAAGCTAAATTTAGAGTCAAAAATAGCGCCTAATATACTTAATGAATTAACATTAACATTACAAATATTGTTTTTTTTTAAATGAAGTGAAATGTGTTTTGAACAGCTGGTTTTTTTTACAAATATGTAGTATTTTAGTTTTTTCTAAGAAAATTTTTGCCCCAGAGAGGTTGTACCATTGACCTATATGTTTTAGGATATTAGAAAATGTGGATGCAGTTTTTGTACATTTGGTGAATATGATCAAGTCATCGGCCTACAGACAGTGCCGAATGGTATTATATTTTTGTAAAATTTGGCTTAATTCATTAAAAGCGATCATAAAAATAACTACCGAGAGTGATGATCCTTGGGGGATACCATTTTCGAAGCTAAAGATTTGGGAGTGTGTATTGCATAGTTTTATTCGGAACTGTCTGTGAATTAGGAATGCCTTGATGTATTCAAAAATCTTTGGGCCTATTTCCCATTGGATAGGTTTGTTTAAAATTATGTGTATGCCAATTCTGTCAAAGGCTTTTTCTTTTGATTTCTAAATTTGGTCAGATGAATGTATGCCTGATGAATGGAATCTCAGCACCGTTTGCCCGATCCACAAGAAAGGAGACCCCCTCAATTGCATCAATTACAGATGTATCAGTCTCAACATCTCGTACAAGATCCTATCTGGCATATTGTGTGAACTTCTGAAACCCTTCGTCAACAACCTGATAGGGCCCTATCAGTGTGTGTGAATCCATCAAATCTTCACACTTCGGCAGATCCTGGAAAAAAACTCAAGACGTCCAAATCGATACCCACCATGACAGCATCTATAGAGACTAGCTATACAGAGCCATGTCTAGTTTTGGCATCCCTGTCAAACTCGTTCGCCTGTGCAGGATGACGATGGAGAATTCTCGCTACTTCATCAAGGTCAGTAACGATCTCACCGAGACCTTTGATGCCAAAAATGGATTTAGACAAGGTGACGCTCTGTCAGGCGACTTCTTTAACATTATACTTGAAAGAATTGTGCGAAACTCACAAGCCAACACCGGAGGCACAATCTTTCCAAAATCTGTGCAACTACTAGCTCAAGCCGACGACATTGACAGTGGGCTGTCACCGGTGCGTTCGCTTGTATTGCAACGTAGGCTGCCAAAATGGGTTGAGCGGTAAACGAGGGCGAAACTAAGTATATGCTGTCAACAAGAAGGGACACTCAACATCGTTGCAGCATGCGCGCTTATACTACATAAAGGTCAATATCAAAGTGCATACAATTTTTGGCGTGACAGATTCATGGAACCCAGGGCCTAGCTTCTCACAACCATTCGTGTTGTGCGTGTTATATTCTTTGCACGAATGTAAGGGGCCTACTGTTTAATGCCAGATCCGAACGGCAATTTTTTATTATGAGAAGCTTTTTCATGACAGTTTTTACTCTTGGATGTTTGTCAAACACTAGCGAGAGGTAGGGCCGTGAAAGAAATTTTAGGTGTTATCTGGGGATTGATCCTGGAACCCCTCGCTCCGTAGTCAAACGCACTAACCACTTGAGCCACGGCGCCCACTCAAAGTGCATGGATGGTAATAATTGCATGGAAGAACAATGTGAAGGCTAATTATGTCAACTAGACAGATTTGGAGGATGCACATATGCGCGTGCTAAAATGAACCGCGCAGGACGCAAAGTGAACGTAGTGTAAAAGGAGCATGTCTTAAAAATTAGTGTAAAAGGGGCAATGGAAATAAGGATAGGCAGAATGCTATCAAACAGTACTCTCGAAAGGTCGCAGTCAAACTTTAGACAGCGGGCCCTAGAGAAGTAAAATAAATATTAAATATTAATTAATAATAAATTGTTTAAACAATAAAAGTCGTTTTATTACTAAGCATTCTCCCGATTCTACTGTTCTCCGTCAATTACACACGGAAAGAATAACGTAATAGAGGAAAACGTTGCCTTAGATGGCGCGAACAAGCAGAAGGGAACCTAAACAAGCTTGGAGTGCGCAACTGCTGCTGCTGCTGCTGCTGCTGCTTTCCTAGATATATAAGGGGCGTTAATAATGTCCAAACCAATGCAATCAAGACAGTTTTAGTAAACCTTAATGTAAACAATACCATTATCAACTGGATTATGTGCATGTTAAAAAACAGTTCAGAACTAGGTGGTGCGCAAATCACGGTGTCAGCATCTAGTGGCACTCCTCAAGGTGGTGTATTATCACCCCTTCTCTGAGTCCTCGTGGTAAACGAAGTCTTAGTTAACCTAAAATTTAATGGAGTTAAAACAGTAGCATATGTAAACGACTTAGCACTGCTAGCGACAGGAAAATTTCTGTCCACTCTTAGTGATCAAATAGAAAACGCTTTATCCATGGTCAATACCTGAACCAAGAACTGCGGACTTATAGTCAATCCACAGAAGAAAGAATTGATTCTTTTACAAACAAAATGACGATACCGGAATTTAAAATGCCATCAATTGAGAGGACTCAGCTAAAAGTTTCCGACTAAGTCAAATACCTGCGAATCATCCTAGATAAGAAACTAAACTAGATCATCAACATAAAGGAAAGGGCAAAGAATACAATGATAGCATATCAAACCTGGGACCCAAGCCCTAAAATCATCATGTGGCCTTACACGGCGGTAGTAAGACCGATACTGACATGTGGCAACTTGGCCTGATGGCAAGTGACGAAAAAAACCACCAACCTTAAGATAATGAGAAAAATTTACAAGAATCCGCCGCAAGTAGTGCTCTTCAAATAAGCCAAACTGGAAGCTGGAAACCCAGTCTGATATATGCACCGACTACATAACCCCCGTCTTGACTTTACAAGACCATTTGTCACTTACTTTTACAATAGAGAAGAATGACAAGAAAACCAACCACCAGTTAATGGATCAACGATACCCATCTACACGGATGGTTCCAAGATGGACACCGGCGTTGGCGCAAGTTACTTTTGCGAAACTACACCAGTGTTTTTCAAGCTGAGATCCTGACAGTGACAACAACTACTGCACAGGTTGCAATGAGGGCAGGGCACAGTACAACGTAAGACTTTGCTGGGTTCCCAGACACAAAGGTGTGCTGGGAAATGAAAAGGCTTATGAACTGGCAAGAAAAGGATCATCACTTGAACTAAACGAGGCAGACACTACAGTAAAAATCCCACCCTGTAATCTTAGACAAGCGATTGGGAACAAAACATTAGTAGCAGCAAATGAGAGATGGAGCAGGCTCGACTCATGTGTCACAACCAGGAAAATGTGGCCACTCTGCAACAAACAAAAAACCGAGAATCTTACAAATGAGAATCTTACAAATCCTTGTCTTCTCTCGTGAGTATAATTACCGGACACAACATGCTGAAATATCACACAAAGAAGATGAGACTCAGCGCGGACGACCTATGCAAACTGTGGTGACGAGGAGGTGCATGAGGATACTCCACACTTCCTCTGTCACTGCCCAGAACTCTGTCAAATCAGATACAAAATTCTAGGAAGACATTTCTTCCAAGATTTAGAAGAACTTTCCGACAAGTCTTTAAAAGATTTGCATAAATTCATAATCGCCTCGGGATGGCTAGAAGATCTATACGTTTTTCATAGGTTCTATAATGAGGAATGTATAACCCCTAGGGGCATCACAATGGATCTACATTGATCGAAGCGTGACGTGTGCAATTTTCTTTTCTCCCGTCAACCCATTAGCCTAACCTAACCTAAGCCTCTCTCAGAACATTCCATTCAACCAATATTCAACTACACCTAATACACAGACTCTCAATAACCTCTCTCAGATTACTTCATTCAACAACACAATCACCAATCTCATCCATCACTCAATCACTTATAAAAAACAACAAATACTACTCAAATCACCCAGAATCTAATAATCATGAAATCGATCAATAGCCGTGTTTTATTATCCCCATGATCTGATCTGGATCACACAATGATAATAACAGTCCAGATTTACTAAAAATTTAATTCGTATAATTTGACGTTTAGTTCTCTCTTCTCTCTGTTGAGAATACTCTCTTCAACTGATTCCCTTTTTGACGTTTAGCGCAAAGTTACCATGCGACTGAATATTTTTTTAAATGAAAATTTGATACGTTAAGTTTTTTTTAAGGAACCAATTGTTAATATTTATTTACAGATACCAAATGAGAATAATATTTTGTAGCTAGCATTTTTGTTTGTGTTAATTTAATACATTTTAGTTTTGACTACGTATACTTCACCGGTACTTCATAATTCATCCTAATGTTTTTGATTAACTCATTAGGTTCCAGAAATTTGAAGTTTATTATTGATTTTTATTTGAGTTTATATTATATTTGATTTTATGAGCAGAATATTAATTTATTCGAGCATAAAAATTATTAATTTATATTTGGTTTGCAAATATGATTTCATATTCTAATCTGGCAACATGGAAATTTGTCAATCGTCGAAAATTATACCAACTTTTACGAACAAAAACTAAACTAGTGAGAAATAGCGCAAACAAGTTTTTGGATCACGAAAATAGATCCAAATGAAAAGCAAGATTTCGTGTTGTTTTTGTAATGCATACAAACCAATGATCCAGATCAGATCATGGGGATAATAAAACACGGATATTAACAACAATTATTGTAACTCCCCTAACCCCGCTGTTCGGGAACAGAACCATTGACCCTCCATACCGAGCTTGAATGGTTCAGTCTCTAAACAACTGTATGGGTATGTTCATCGCAATTTTCTACCAACTCTAACTCTTCACAATATATTCATTGACCTCCAGTAGAAGGGGTCGCTAACGACACTCATTTATCCGACGGTAATCACAACAATAAGAAATTAAAAGGATTCGTCAATAACTATGATAAATTGTGCATTTTGATAAAAGAAATGTCACCCAGTATTATTGCCCTTCAGGAGACACACTGCCCTCACCTATTTAAGCCTAACATACCTAAGTCCTATAAAGGCTACTTTTACAACTTCTCCCATAACTCAACAGCCAAACAAGGTATAGGTATGTTAATAAAAGAATGCATTCCACATAAACAAATACCCATTATTTCCAATATCTTAACGATAGCAGTTGAAATATGTACAACTGAAGCTGAAGTTTACTGTTGTCTCCATATATGTATTTTCCGCCTGACCAAACATTCTCCCCCCGTATTAACCGTCGAGGACTTTAACGCCTGGAACGATCTGTGGGGTTCTCCTATCACTAATCGGAGAGGGGCTATACTGGAAAAATTTTTAAATGACTCAAATCTTATGATTCTTAATAACGGTTCGCCAACCCATTTTTCCACCCACAACACCCTTACACACATCGACTTGTCTTGCTGCTCGTCCAAATAGTACACTAGGACTTATTGGGAAATTTTGTATGATCTCTATAACAACGATCACTTCCCTATAATTTACACTGTTACTATTGGTCCAACATTCTCCAATACAATAGTAAAACGTAAATTTACTGACTCTGCTAACTGGGTTTGCTTTAACAAACACACTTTAGATTATCTGTCAGATAAATTGGTGATCTTTTCTCGAACGGACGCGTTAACTTTGAGTGCTGTGGGGTGCACACTTTTTCATTCCTTAAGTTTGAATTTCAACCTAAGTAAATTCTTTAATCTTCTAAAATGCATTGCCTAGTTTGCAAAAAGAAAATAGAACGTAGTTGTGATCTTAAAATCTCATGCGCGAATTGGAATCTGTTTTTTCACTGCTTAATCCAGTCGAATATATGTCCACTCACGGTGTGCAATATCGATCCGACAACTACACCACTCTTCGTCGGAAATCACTGCCACAACAAAGTGATTCAATTCCACTTACAACACCAAAAACACAGCAGCAGCCAGCCGCAGTAAAAATAACGGGAGCAGCATCAGCGACTAAAAAGCGAGTTAAGCGGATTCCACAAAATCTCTCTACGCCAAGAACCGATGATGACTCAGCTGATGAACAGCAACCGGTATCAAACACTGTGCCAGACGATCAACCTCTGCACAGCAAGAGTTCAAGCACCTTGCAATTGCTCTATGACGAAATTATTTGCTGAAAAAAAATCAATTATGACTTCCTCAGCACACTCCAACAGCTGAAAGATGAAAACAAAATACTAAAATAGAAGATCACTACTCTCGAGAGCAAATTAAATTGAAGAGAACAAAAGAATGTGGAAAACATAATAGAGATTACTGGGATTCCCGCTGTCAATAATAACAAGGCGGAAGAATGTGTGCTTAAAATATTTAAAAAACGCATTGGATGTCTCTCTCCGCCACTGATATCCAGCGATGTTTCGTCAAGCGGGTATGGAAAAGACATTCTACAATTGGGTCATCTAGCCAAATTGCACAAAACGACAAGAAATGCAGCGATGTTCTTTGCGTCCATCTATCTTCCCAAGATATCAAACAAAAGATAATGAAGAGCAAGAGAAAAGCAGCGAAGAAGTTAAACTCATCTTTATTTGTTCCTGCCAACAAGGGTATTATTTATATCAATGATTGTTTTACAAGTTACACGCGAGCTTTATTTATGGAAGCTGAAAAATGTAAAACTGAAAAAAATTATAAATACTTATGGTTTCCAAATTCACAGATTTTATTGAGAAAAGTAGACAAAGGTAGGGTAGTTGCTATAAGGTCGTTTGATGATTTAGCGCCTCTGGAAGACTAATTTGTCTTTCATTCTATTTTAAATTTTTTTTTTTTTTCTATAATAATGTTTGATTTGTTCGACAGCCTCGACTATATAAGCAACAACCCAACCACTAGTATACGAAACATAAGCGATACCATTTTTCATTGTAACTCTGATGGGGGCAATTATTTTTTTGTAGTACACTAAAACATACGAAGCATGCGGCAAAACTTCGATTTGCTAGTGTATAATCTAGAAGCGCTTACGTATTTACCGGTTATAACTTTTGCACCAATACAAATGAATGAGTCATTGTCTGTCGACTGCAGATGTTATACAAATTTCATGCAAAATATGTAATGATGCATTTAATTTCATCTATATCTATAGACTGCATAGACATGATCCGCAACTATTTTTAATCGAATTTTCTTTATTCTTAAATAACCTAAGAAAAACAAATCTTGTTATTTTGGGTGATTTTAATATTGATATTTTAACATCGAGCACTGTATCCGACTCTTATCTCGCGCTAACAGCTGAGCATGGGCTTACTTCCTTCATAAATGAACCAACAAGGTCAATCTCAGGTTCCTGCCTAGACCATGTATTCGGCAGATTTAAGAAAATATCCATAAGTCATTGCGTTGGTGTTAACTTCGATCTTGATGTTACAGATCACTCTATGACTGGCATTTTTTTCAGCACCTTAAAAAATGTGAATCAAAGAAAATATCATCCTCTACATAGCGTTACAAAGATTAGATTTGATCTTCTAAATAATGAACTGGGAGGCAGTCTATACTAAAAGTAATGCTTCTAAGGCTTATGATTTAGTTGAAGAAACTTTACAATTATATATAAGAACTTTCAGCTACAGATTTATGATTAGAAATTCAGAAGTGAGATTGAAGCCCTGGATAAACCGCTGTATTCTAAAAAACTTAAACTTAAAAATAAACTACGGAAAAAATGTCTTAAACATCCACTAAATAATGGACTGAAAATTCGTTTCAAAAAAATGTGCAAGAGGGTGAACCGGGAAATTAGAATGTGCCGTAATAGATACTATTATTCTATGGTTCGTAGGTCACAAGGTAACCCTAAGAAAGAATGGAAAGCTATTAATAGTATAATAAATACCAATGCCTTTAAAGTTCCTAACCCTATTGCACTAAATAGTGATGGTGCTATAATTGATGATCCTATAGTGGTTGCCAATCAATTCAATGACTTCTTTGCTTCTGTGAACACATCTGTTCACATCCTGAAGTGGAAGTTTCTTTTTTAATCCGATTACTGGATCTGAGATTTTAGGATTAATCAACTCGCTCAACAACTTGTACTCTTGCGGTGACAAACGTAATTCCGATTTTTAAAAAGAGTAATAGAAAAGAGATAAACTACAGGCCGATTTCCTTGTTGTCCTAAACATCAACAATTTTTGAAAAAGCTGTAAAAAGCAGAATGTTGGGTTACCTTAAGAGAATATTACTTCAGCAATACTAGGGTGTCAAATATATTTAGGTGTGCCTCAAGGGTCGGTTCTTGGTCCTATTTCGTTTCTTGTTTATATAAACTCCCTGTTCAACCTACCATTAGCAGGAAAAGTAACGGCTTTTGCAGATGATCTTGGTATCACATATGACTCATCACTCATTCATCTTCTATAAACGGTTACATGACAATTTATAATGCAAATGCCCATTTAATTGATTTTAACTCGTCGGTTGATGTTATAAAAAAGAAATTGTTTGAAGCTATTTCGCAGTCATAATTCTTATGTCTTTAATTTGGTTTTTTGGTTTTTTTTTCTTTTTTTTTTTCTTTATCAATTTATTTTACTGCTTCATTATTAAATTTCTTGTTTTTTTTTTCTTATTGTAATTTCTATAATATTCATTGTGCTTGTATATTACCTTTGTCTAAGAAAGTCTTGAACTTTGATGATGATAACAAATAAATAAATAAATAAATGACTCAGCTAGCCCTCTGATGTTAGTGGCTGAGATAAACCTGGATGTCCATTTACTCAGACTCTGGTTTGCAAAACACAAGTTAAATTGTAAGCAACAAAACCAAACTGATGTATTTCAGCTTAAGAATGCAAGAGGTTCCTGATTCTGAAATCCACTGCCAAAATTGCTTACGATACAAATTGTTAAATTGTGCATGTATGTATGTAGAGGATTCTTTAATGGTTTTCGATGAAGATGAAACTTGCAATACAAATTGTTTCAACGTAGAAATAGTAAAAGAGTTTAAATATCTAGGTGTATCAATTGATCAGAATATGAGTTGGTCCAACCATATTTCGGCTCTTAAGAAATACCTGCGTTCTTCTATCCGTAATTTCTACCATCTTAAAAAAATTTGTGATAATAGAACTTTAAGAACAGCCTATTTTGGAGTTTTCCATTCTAAACTTCAATATGGTATAAGCTGTTGGGCAGGCGCTTACCAAGCAAAGATACTAGCGGTTAAACATTTGTACTATTGTAAAGTCTCTTATTCTTTATGAGAGGTGGTTATATGCCGAGTCCGATCTTTGACATCCGTACACTGCGAAGCAATCTAGACAGTTATGTATTCGTTCCCACTTTTCGTACCACCCACTTTAGAAACTTCTACTCCGTTGTGTCTTGCAAGCTTTTTAATAAGTTTCCTATATCTATCCGCTGTATTAGGACTTTATCTATATTTTTAAAGAAAGTTAAAACATGGCTTCTGGATTACAATCACAATCAAATTGAAGTTTTGCTGCCCTACATTGCTTAGTTTTTTTTTTAATTAATTTGCTAAATTGACTATATGCTGTTTGTTTGTTTCTGAAAGTAAATTTGCATCTTTTTATTTTTTCTTTTATGCAATAGTTTAACTTAATGAAATTCAGCTAAATATTGTATACCCCACATAATTCTTGAATTTTTATTTATGAAGTGGCATTTAAAACTATTTGAATTGCTAAATACAAATGCCACTAACTAAAAAAAAATACAAATTTTTGGCGCGACAGGTCCATGGGATCCAGGGCCTAGCTTCTCACAACCACTCGTGCTGTGCATGTTATATTCTTCACACGAATGGAAGGGGCCTACTGTTTAATGCCGGATCCGAACGGCAGTTTATTATTTTTTTTTTTTTGAGAAGATTTTTGATGACAGTTTTACTCTCAGATGTTTGTCAGACGCTCACGAGAGGTGGGGCCGTGAAAGAAATTTTAAATGTTGTTTGGGGATTGAACCACTTGAGCCACGGCGCCCACATGCCACTAACTATTCTTTATTATAATATTATAATTTTGTTATGATATCTACATAGCTTAACCAAATAATAATTTGTTATGATAAGAATAATGTTAATAAAAAAAATTACCGTTGTCGAATATTAATAAAGAAGTCGTGATACTGCAAAAAAAAGTCGTGATAACAAATCAATTCCTCGAAGTACCCCTAATATGTACTTTAAAGCGGACTGTGCCCTGGTGAAATCCAGAGTTGAGTAATCTTAGGCATGAAAAAACAAAAGCCTGGAGAACTTTTCAAAACCATCCAAATCAGAATAACTTAATCCTATTAAAAACAAAAGCCAACTCCAAATTTCGCAGAGAAGTAAAAATCAGCAAAGCTAAGTCTCTAAATGATTTTACCTCAACATTTAATCCCAAATCATCCACTATCTGGTAAATTATTCATTGCTTGACGGATAACTATACTACTAAGTCGATAAAATGCATTGAAACACCGGAAGGTCCAATCTCCTCTACTAAATTAATTTCAGATTCAGCTAGATGAATCGAAGGCCCAGTTTCCATACTAGAACTCAAAACTTGTTTGACCAAACTTAAAAGTGAAACGCCTAGCAGGGACAGAATATCGTACCCTATGCTGAAAAACCTTCCACCATCAACAAACCTACGACTTATACAGCTATATACCAACATCCTCGATGCAAGGATATTCCACATAATTGGAAATTAGCAACCATACTCCCCCTTTATAAGCCTAACAAACCCATACACAATATCATTGCATACCGCCTGATATCACTTGTTGGCTGTATGTTTAAGGTTCTTGAGAAAATCATTGCTAAAAGGCTCCTTTGGTTTATTGAATCAACAAACTTACTAAGCCCAAATCAAGTGACTTTTATGCCAAATAAAGGTTGCACAGATGCACTTTTCCACCTGAACTTCTTTATCTCAAATGCCCATCAAGTCGCAATCACGTCACAATTCTTTCTCTGGACTTCGAAAAGGCTTTTGATAAGATAAGAATCCACTTGGTTTTAAATAAACAGCACAAGAAAATAAACAATCTACCCGTTTTTATTAATTCGGTACAAATACCACATGCAAATGAATCTAGGGATGACACTAGACGCAAAGCTCAAGTAGAAAACGCACGTTAAAAATAAACGCGATGAGTTTGAAAACCGCTTTAGAGAAATGTATTTATTGACTTCTTGGAAGATATTCCAAGCTAAGTATACATAACTATATGGAAATATGGCATACAACTATGGGGTTGTACTAAAGCAAGTAATAGAGAATTTATTCAATCTTTTCAAAATAAAGTGTTAAGAGCAATCGTGCACGCTCCCTGGTATATTAGAAACAATGATATACAAAGAGACTTAGGGATCGTAACTGTGAATGAAGAAATAACAAACTTCGGTAGGAAGCTCCATATTCGCCTTTATAGTCACTGCAACCATGCCATACTTCAAACATTGGACGGAAACCGTTCGATCTAGCGCAATAAGAAACAACTGCACTTAATGATGGTATGAGCAGGTGATTTTGCTGAAAATCTCTTATTGTTTCATATAGTTGTCTTCCTTTCGTATTTGTCAATCTAGATCCCCAATACTTATTTTTGGCATTAAAATCTCCTCCTGTGATAAATCTATTGCAGAATATGCAGAAGAGGCTTTTAAAATCTATTTTCATGATTGGAATTTAGCTTCTATATGGTGATCGATCGTCTTCTTTATTATAACTGCAGCTCCTCCTTTTGCAGAATTATGCATTGTTTCGAATTTAAAATGCGTCTCTGAGATAAGACATATATCTATTTGGTTTATGTCGAAAATTACTTGAATTTCTACTTTACGATTCTCGATCGAATTAGCATTCGATTCTAGGATTCTTATGTTATCCATCATGTTTGTCTTTTTGGTGCAGCCTTTTTGTTGCTGCTTTGCTTTTCAAGAAACGATATTCTTTCTAATATGGCTTTATTGGTTTTTTACATGCTTTCCATTCTGTTTAGAATTTTTTCCATGAATGTTTCCACATCTACCTGCCTCACGCTAATATTATTAAAGCTTAAACCACTTGTTAAGGAAACTTAGTTGTAGTAAACAAAACAAAAAAAGGGAAGGGTGTGTTTAGTCAGTAAAAATCTGACACTACTATGAGTACACGGTGTCTCATAGTGTCTTTTGAAGATCCTCACCAACCCACGAAAAAAAAAAAAAAAAATGGACCTGGCAAACTATAACAAAACAAATAACAACAAAGACGTATTCTATGCATTATTGCTTAGCATATCCTCGCAACTAAAATCTAATGGCTGGAATTTCCTATTTACAGACGGCTCCAAAACCTAACACTTTAGCTGTCCAAAAAGCTACAGCGACAGCTAGAATTTATGCACAATATACATATGTGGGAAATTTGTGATATGCTCAGATAGCTTATCAGTACTCATGGCAATACAAAATCCAAACCACAACACGGGGATAGTCAGCGAAATCAGAGACTGTCTAATAAGAACCCCCAATAAGCTAATGTGGGTCCCCAGTCATATAGGGATCCAAGGGAACGAACACGCCGACACTGCTGCCAATCATGCACACTGCGCTCCAGTTCATAAATTTGGAATCTACACTAAACTGGACTTGTTACGAACCATCAATCACAAGTTTAGATGCAGCCAACTAGCAGACTAGCAAAACTACCGACACCCTTACTCGCTTATTAACAGGGACAGAACACAGCCAGTTTACCCCACCACGACCTCTAAACGTCACCTTATTGAGGATGCGGTTAAGACACACATCTTTCTCCCACCCACACCTCTTCAAAACGAACATCCGCCATTGTGCCAAGCTTGTAACTCCCAAATCAACATAAACCACATCTTAGGAAGAGGGGAATGTATAACATGCATTTCGTCCAACCAACTGCTGGAACTTCAGTAATAAAACTTTTAAAAAGTACAAATGTGTTAAGTAATTACCAAAAACATTATTTCAAAAAGCATATCAACAGTCTACATTTTTTGGCCGTACCGATTACTGCGTTATTTTAAAACCGAATTTTATGAAATATGAACTAAGTAAAAGGTGAAGTTCCGTAGAAGTGCAGAATGGATTCCATAATCTCACGCAAAAGGTATACCTTGACGTAGTGGATGAGCTTATTAGATCAAAAAGCGTTTTAAATTCGATTTTCCTAGCTCCTTTTAATTACCTTAGAGTGGAGCTCACATATCCACAAATTCTGCAACGATTTTGATGAAACTATTTTTATTAATTAAAGCACTTTTCTTTTTTATTTATTTCTTTTATTAGTATTAATAATACTTTACTATCATTGTGAACCATTTACCTAATTAGACGTGTGTGCGCGACTAGCAAAAAAAAGTACAAATAAACGTTTAAATACCTACCAGTATTTAAAAAAAGGCAAATAATTTGCTATATACATACATACATATGTACATACATAAGTTGGATCGTGTGTACTTTAAGTTATTTGGGCATATATGAATATATAAAAATACCTGAATGCTCAAAGTGTAAATCTGCAATTCGTAGAGAAACGGGCATTAAATGTGCTGGAGTTTGCTCCAAGGTTTACTACTCATCGGTAAAATGTTCAGGTTTGAACAGCAACAGCATTATCGGTACCAATGGGATGGCAAGATATATATGTGAAGACTGCATCCAATATATACATAATGTCGATTTTGGTCAGGGATATACAAGAAAATGTCAATAAGAATATTTCTTCTTCTTCTTAAGGTTCCTCTTCGGTCCGGAGGTTGGAAATCATCGTTTTTAGGGTTTGTTTGTTCATCACTCCTCTAAATAGTTGCGATGTTGAGAGATTTAGCTACTCTCTCTGATTTGCTATCCATGTTGTTCTTCGTCTTCCTCTTGTCCTCGTTCCTTCTATCCTTCCTTGTAAAATGATATGTAGTAGTTGGTACTTATTGTTTCTGAGTATATGACCTAAGTATTCCAATTTTCGTTTCTTCACTAGGAACATTATTTCCCTTTTTACCGATTTACTCGTCTTAATACTTCCTCGGTGGCCAAAAGGTAGTGATGCGATTATATGTCAGCACAAGCGCTCTCACGCTAGCCTCTCACTATCAACTCCTACTCTACACCTCCACGATGGTGGCTGCTGGGTGCCTAGTACCTCGACTGCAGATTGGGCAACCAACCCTTATTGGAAGGTTGTTGGTGGCAGCAAACGAGAGAGGGGGGAGGAGTGCTTTCTCACTAAGGCCCGTCCTCTTGTTCCAGGCGGCAGCGGACGAAGGGCAAAAGAAGGATGAAAAACTGCGATATCTACTACGGCGATTGCTACCGAGAACAGAAGCAGCGCCTATTTGGATGCGGGTTTGTTATTGGAGACAGACTTAGGCAAGAAGTCTTGAGTTTCAGGCATGTGAACGAACGTCTCGTAACAATTCGCATCTAGGCTAAATTCGCTAACATAAGCCTGATATGCGCTCATGCCCCCACTGAGGAGAAAGATGACGATACCAAAGACAGCTTCTACGAGCTCTTAGACAAAACATACGAGCAGTGATACTAGCTATGATGTTAAAATTGTCCTGGGTGATTTTAACGCAAAGCTAGGAAGAGAGAGCATCTTTGGTAGTACTGTCGGAAAGCATAGCCTGCACGACACCACCTCCGATAACGGTTTCAGGCTAATCGACTTTGCAGTGGGGCAAAATCTTGTAGTAGCTAGCACGCGATTCCCACATCTCAATATTCATAAAGGAACATGGAGATCTCCGGATCAGTCAACCGTCAACCAGATTGATCACATTGCGATCGACGCAAGGCAGTCTTCCAGTATGATGGATGTCCGAACGTTCCGATGTTCTTGATCATCGCAAAGACAAGGAAATACTGTGAGAAAGTTTGACGTCGGAAAGCTACAATCGCAAGAGATCGCCAGCGCATTTTCCGATCGAGTGTCCCTTAATCTCTCATGAGGCTCTATGCCGCCAGCATCAAATACTGAAGACCAGTGGCTACATTGCCAAAAAGCCATCAGGGATGCCGCTTTATGATGTGTTGGGTTTCTCTCGACCACCACAAAACCCCTGGTTCGATGAAGAGTGTCGGCAAGCAAATGCAGAAAAACAAATGGCATACAAAGCGGCGCTGCACAGAAGGACCAGAGCTGCTCGTGAGCTCTACGAGCAGAAGAGAAGGGATGAGCACCGGCTTCTCAGAAGGAAAAAGAAGGAGCATGAGAAGCGCGCGATTGAGGAAATAGAAAGATGCTATTGCAGGAATGAAGTTCGGAAGTTTTACCAGAAAGTAAAAAAGAACATGTCAAGGCTACAAACCCAGAACCGAAGCCTGCAGGGACGAACAAGGAAACCTAATAGTAGAATCGCAGTCAATGTTGAGGATATGGAAAGATCACTTCTGCAGACTGTATAACGGCGACGATGACCAAAAATCCGCTGTCAGGCAGAATGAACCATTCAATCTGGACGATGATAATCAACATTTCCGTTCACCCGAGCTGGATGCTGGAGCTGATGGCCTAACAGCCGAGCTATTCAAAGCAGCGGGGGATGACTTGGTAAGGAGCATGCACCAACTCATTTGCAAAATGAGTGCAGGATGACGACGGAGAATGCTGGAGAATGCACGCTGCTCCATCAAGGTCGGAAAAGACCTCACCGAGACCTTTGATGTCAAAAAAGGATTCAGACAGGGCGACGCGCTATCATGCGATTTCTTCAACATCGTTCTTGAAAGAATTGTGCAGAACTCACAAGCCAACATCAGATGCACAATTTTTCAAAATTTTTCCGTACAACTGCTCGCATATACCGATGATATTGACATAATCGGAAGAACAAAGCGTGATGTCAGTAGTGCTTTTGTGAGCATTGAGACGGAAGCGGCTAAGATGAGTTTAACGGTTAATGAGGGCAAAACAAAGTATATGCTGTCAACAAAAAAGGACACACAACACCGACGCCTCGGACAGAACGTCACCCTCGACAGATATAACTTTGAGGTAGTTAAGGACTTTGTTTACCTAGGATCCGCTATAAATTCAGACAATGACATCAGCGCTAAGATCAAACGAAGATTAACTCTTGCCAATCGCGGCTTCTTTGGGCTAAGAAGGCAATTGTGTAGCAAAGCCCTCTCTTGAACAACTAAAGTATCCCTATATAAGACCTTGATCATCCCAGTCCTGCTCTACGGCGCAGAAGCATGGACTATGTCAAAAATGGACGAGGACGCTCTCAGTTTTTATGAGAGAAAAGTACTTCGGGTGATTTTTGGTCCCGTCTGCATAGACGGAGAGTGGAGAAGAAGATATAATCAGGAGCTGTACCAGCTATATAGCGACATCGACCTAGTCAGAAGAGTTCGAATACAACGACTAAAATGGTTGGGTCATGTAGAGCGAATGGACAACAATGCTCCGGCCCGGAGTCTTCGAATCCACACCAGAGGGACGACGCAGTAGAGGAAGACCTCGCCTTAGGTGGCGTGCTCAAGTGGAAAGGGACCTCAACCAACTTGGTGTGCGATACTGGAGGCAGCTAGCTAAAGATCGAGCTGGCTGGAGAGGCTTGTTGGTTGAGGCCCAGGTCCACCCCGGACTGTAGCGCCACCTAAAGTAAAAAAAGTAAATACTTCCTCATTTATTACTCTATCCATCCAAGAGATCCGTAGTATTCGTCTATACACCCACATTTCAAAAGCTTCTACTTTCTTTATGGTTTTTTTTTGTTTAGCGTCCAAGTTTCGGTACCGTATAGTAAGATCGACCATATATAACATTTCACCAACCTTGTTGTTGTTTCCATATTAATATCTCTGCTACATAGAAGTTTTTTAATTTTACAGAAGGCGGCTCTGGTTTGCTCTATTCAGCATTGAATTTCTTTACCGATCACCGTTGCTGTAGATAACCGTATTTAAAATTGAACACTCTCTCCACGTTCGTGTTGTTTATCTTCAGTTTATCTTCTCTGTACCTGTGTTGTTGGCAATTATCATAAATTTCGTTTTTGCTGCGTTGATTCGTAATCCGTATTTTTTGCTTGTGAGACTCAGCTTATTCGTCATAATGTTTAGTTCCCCTAAATCATTTGTTATTATTACTGCGTCATCCAAATATCTTAGGTTATTTATTCTCACTCCATTAATCTTTACTCCATAGTCAATGTCTCTTATGCTTTCCTTGAAGATTTCTTCCGAGTACATATTGAAAAGAAGTGGAGTTAGAATACAACCTTGTCTGTCTCCTCGTTTAATGTTTATATCCTCTGATTCTTTTCCTTCTATGTTTATTTTTGCTTTTTGATTCGAATAAAGGTTTTCGATTATTCTGCATTCATTCATATCTACGTCTTTTTATACCCTATCCTAAGGGTATATTAAGTTTGACACATAGTTTGTAACATAGAGAAATAATCGAGATAGACCCTATAAAGTATATATATTCGTGATCAGCATCAATAGCGAAATCGATTGAGCGATCCGTCCGTCCGTCCGTATGTCACCGCTTTTTGGGCCTTAAATTTTGAGCTAGGACGATGAAATTTCATATCTGGGCTTCTGAGAAAAAGATACAGTACAAGTGTAAACATTTTTTAAATCCGCCCACTGCCAAGCTCCCTTTTTCATAACTTCATTAAATTATATGAAACCGAAAAATTTTGTTAAGATCAAATATTTAGGCATTCAGACTCCCTACAATCCATTCATACAAAATTTTGGCCACGCCCACTTTTTGGGGGCGTTTTCATCATAAAACCGATTTTTGGGCCTTAAATTTTTAACTAGGACGCTGGAATTTCATATCTGGGCTTCTTAGAAAAAGATACAGTACAAGTGTAAAAATTTTTTAAATCCGCCCACTGCCACGCCCAGTTTTTCATAACTTCATTAAATTATATGAAACCGAAAAATTTTGTTAAGTCCAAATATTTAGGTATTCAGATTCCCTACAATTCACCCGTAGAACAGTTTTGGCCACTCCCACTTTTTGGGGGCGTTTTCATCAAAAAACCGATTTTGATAAAATTTTACATGTAACATCCTCAAACGTTCGAGGTTATAGCCATTATTGAGTACAAAATGCAATTTGGCCACACCCACTTTATAGAAAGGAGGATAGGGTATCAGACGATCCGTTCCAGACGGATTGTAGCTTTTCTGTATGTTTTTATACCCTATCCTAAGGGTATATTAAGTTTGACACATAGTTTGTAACATAGAGAAATAATCGAGATAGACCCTATAAAGTATATATATTCGTGATCAGCATCAATAGCGAAATCGATTGAGCGATGACCGTCCGTCCGTCCGTCCGTCCGTCCGTATGTCACCGCTTTTTGGGCCTTAAATTTTGAGCTAGGACGATGAAATTTCATATCTGGGCTTCTGAGAAAAAGATACAGTACAAGTGTAAAAATTTTTGAAATCCGCCCACTGCCACGCCCACTTTTTCATAACTTCACTAAATTATATGAAACCGAAAAATTTTGTTAAGACCAAATATTTAGGCATTCAGATTCCCTACAATCCACCCATACAAAAGTTTTGGCCACGCCCACTTTTTGGGGGCGTTTTCATCACAAAACCGATTTTTGGGCCTTAAATTTTTAACTAGGACGCTTAAATTTCATATCTGGGCTTCCAAGAAAAAGATACAGTACAAGTGTAAAATTTTTTTACATCCGCCCACTGCCACGCCCACTTTTTTATAACTTCACTAAATTATATGAAACCGAAAAATTTTGTTAAGACCAAATATTTAGGTATACAGATTCCCTACAATTCACCCATAGAACAGTTTTGGTCACGCCCACTTTTTGGGGGCGTTTTCATCAAAAAACCGATTTTGATAAAATTTTACACGTAACATCCTCAAACGTTCGACATTATAGCTATATTTGAGTACAAAATGCAATTTGGCCACACCCACTTTATAGAGAGGAGGATAGGGTATCATACGATCCGTTCCAGACGGATTGTAGCTTTTCTGTATGTTTTTTTTTATAATTTACTTACGCTCAAGGGATTATGAATACCCTTATAATGTATGCAAGTACACAGCGTAAGCGATATTTTTGACTTACGCCTAAGAGTATGCACTCTTATTGATCGGCGTAAAGTCGGAAAGAAGAAGAGAGAAGATATGCCAGATTTTTCTGGTGTAGTGGTTGAAACTCAGGTAGTGTTAGGTTTCATTACTCCGTGGGTGGTGTCTGAAATAGTCAGGGAGCATTTGTAAGGTTTTTTTTGTGCATTCGGCTAGAATTCTAATATTAATAACAAGCGTGTGTACACTTTAGGTGGAGATGGAGGGTTAGTTTTTATTAGAAAAATTGAATAGCTATGGTTGGGACTTGAACCAACAACCTGTAACTCAAGAACCGAATACATTACCACTACACCATTGTCTTTGTTCCTCAGGATTTTTATCATCTTCTTGTGCTGGACTTTGTCAAAGGCTTTCTCATAATCTACAAAACATGCATAAATCTTTCGGTTCATTTCTATACTTCGTTGAATTATCATATTGAATGCAAATAACGCTTCGAGTACCAAATCCACCCTTGAATCCAAACTGTGAGGGACTTACATCATCTTCAAGTTTATTGAAAATTCTTTTATGAATGATTTTCAGAAAAAATTTTAGGGCATGGTTCATTAGACTGATTGTTTTGTAATCTTCACAGCGCGACGCTTTGCTTTTCTTTGGTAATGTAATGAAGGTTGATTTTAACCAGTCCTCAGGGATCTTGCCGTATTTATACATATATAGTGTTGAAGAGATTCGAGAATATGGATATTGTCCTCTTCTATTAGTTTCAAGAATTCGTTTGGTACTCCACAGAGTGACCATAGTGGAATATAATATTCCACTTGTGGAATATTTTAGAGCTGCAGAGAATATATTTGCTTTGAAAAATATTCGCATATAAAAGTGGAATATTTTTTCGCCGAAAGAATATTTAGATAATAATACTTATATTCTCTGTAAATTAGAATTATATGTGTACGTCCCTTCATGTTTATTTTATTTTCATATATACTCATTTAAGTAACAGTAAAGTAACTTCGTTTATGTTACATAAATAAGTATTTGAATATTCTGTTATTAATTCAGCAGGGATATTGTAATTATCACAGCATGTTCCCATTACTTTCATCCATGTTCTGACTGTTAAGAGACCATTCAACATTTTTGCTTTCATTCGATTTCTTGATGATTTCAACTTCAGCATTACTGAATGGTAATGACAAAAAGCAAAATACAAACTGGGACAAATTTTCAAAAGGTCGAAGATTGCACGCATTTCTATAAGTGGAAACTTCAGTCCAAAATTCTATGGTGCACTGTGTATTTTTCCAAGAAACTATTCATTTCTTCTTTTTCGATCTTCAAGAGTTTTGATATATTTTTTTCTTAAAGACATACATATGTATGTATAAATGCACTGATTTTCGCAATTATAGTTTTAAGTTTTTTTCGTTTTTTTTTATTTAATGGTAGTGATGTATGTACTATTTTTTTGTTTATTTTGTTTAGTGTGTTTAGTATGTTTATCTAAGTTTAGTATGAACTAAACCTTTATTTGTTTTTAATAATCTCGTATTTAATTTTATTTATTAAGGTGTATTACCAAGTGGAATATAAAAGTGGAATATAAAAATATTGAAGTGGAATATAAATATTCCACTTTTCGGAGTGAGTGGAATATATTTGAGAGAAGCTAATGGTCACACTGGTACTCCATCTGGCCTTGTGGCCAAAATTTCATTTGTCATCCACTTTCTTTGGTTGATTATTTCTTTTTTCTAGATGTTTCCTTCCTGACTCTATTATAATATCTTTGATCTCTATCCATTTGGTGTCTATGTTATCGTCATTAATAAGATCCATAATCATTCGCGTCAACCTTTCGTTTTTCTCTGTTTTCAGTTGTACTCGCACTTGTTCGTTTTTTAATAGGTCTAATTCTAAATTTATGCCTCTTGATCTCCTCTGAATTTTCTTCAGCTGTATTCTTATTTTAGCTACAATAGGGTTATGGTCCGACCCAACATCAGCTTCTGTTTTTGTAAATTTTACCGCATTTCGGAACCTTTTATTGCTGATAACGTAGTCTCTTTGGTTTCTTACCGTTGTATTTCTTATATGTCTGGGGGCCGTCCACGTGTACAGCCTTTTTGGAAAGAGTTTAAACCACGTATTCATGATTGTAAGTTCGTTCAGTTGGCAAAATTCAACTAGTTTTTGGCCTCTTTCATTCTTTTAACCGAGACCATGGTCGCCTACTACTTCTCCAATTCTCCCTTTTCCTACCTTTGCATTGAAGTCCCCCATTATTATTGTGACGTCTTTCTTTTTTGTTAATTTGACTGCTTGTTCAAGTTCCTGGTAGAACTCTTCGACAGTCGGTTCCTCGCAGTCAGCTGTCGGAGCATTTACTTGAATTATCTTCATTACAGTCTTCTCAGTTTTCAGTTGCATTAGTATCACTCTTTTTGAAATGTATACCACTCCTATTAGTGAGTTTTTCAGCTTTTCTGCAAAAAGAATAGCTACACCATATCGATTCGGTCTTGCATCTGAGCATGAATAATATAAAGTGTATCCATTACTCGTTATATTACCACTCCCTGGCCATTTAAGGTCTGCCGGGGACTGAGGGCCATTTGATTGTTTTGTGTGTTCATGATGATTTAGAATAAGAATACACAGTACCTTAAATTATACAAGGAGTAGTTCTCTCTTAAGAAATTCTTAAGAAAAATAAGAAGAAGAAATAAAGAATATACTGGATGCAATCGAGATGCAGAGATATGCAGAAAGACTGAGAGAAATAAAAATATCACAGGAAATATGTGAAAAAAGCGTATTACTGCCCGAACACAATGGTGCGGTTGCGGCTGTAGTAGCGGCGGTAGTATGAACTGCCATAAGTTGAATACACACAAACTCAATGCTACGAACATATTGGGTGGCTGTGGCTTGAAGCAGCCAATGATTGGGAACCTGTGAAATCATTGGCTTCTTCAAACTTTGGCATATCCGAAGATTGTTTTTTGCAGTTGAAAATATTATTATTTTATTTATTTATTTCGTCAAACAGAGTACATTTACCTCTTATAGACTATGAATAATATAATATATGTATAAATAAATGAATAAATAAATTAATAACTTAACATGTATCGTATATGAACATATAAATAAATTGTAAAAAGCTACTATTGACATAGGTTAAAATGATTGACTAGCAAGTACAGATAAAAGTTTACATTTAAAACATACAGAAAAGCTACAATCCGTCTGGAACGGATCGTATGATACCCTATCCTCCTCTCTATAAAGTGGGCGTGGCCAAATTGCATTTTGTACTCAAATATAGCTATAATGTCGAACGTTTGAGGATGTTACAAAATCGGTTTTTTGATGAAAACGCCCCCAAAAAGTGGGCGTGGCCAAAACTTTTGTATGAGTGGATTGTAGGGAGTCTGAATGCCTAAATATTTGGTCTTAACAAAATTTTTCGGTTTCATATAATTTAATGAAGTTATGAAAAACTGGGCGTGGCAGTGGGCGGATTTAAAAAATTTTTACACTTGTACTGTATCTTTTTCTAAGAAGCCCAGATATGAAATTTCATCGTCCTAGCTCAAAATTTAAGGCCCAAAAAGCGGTGACATACGAACGTCATCGCTCAATCGATTTCGCTATTGATGCTGATCACGAATATATATACTTTATAGGGTCTATCTCGATTATTTCTCTATGTTACAAACTATGTGTCAAACTTAATATACCCTTAGGATAGGGTATAATTAAATCTAGGTTCGGCTGTTAGGATGTAATCGAATATAAAACTTTGTTTAAGTAATTGAATTCAAGCTGTCGGGCAAGGTAACTACCGCGTAACTCCATATTGTCTTTATTAAAATACAAATATTTGGCGCGACAGGTCCATGGGACCCAGGGCCTAGCTTCTCACAACCACTCGTGCTATGCGTGTTATGTTCTTCACACGAATGGAAGGGGCCTACTGTTTAATGCCGGATCCGAACGGCAGTTTTTTGTTTTTTTTTTTTGAGAAGCTTTTTCATGACAGTTTTACTCTCGGATGTTTGTCAGACGCTCGCGAGAGGTGGGGCCGTGAAAGAAATTTTAGTTGTTGTTTGGGGATTGAACCTGGAACCCCTCGCTCCGTAGTCCAACGCACTAACCACTTGAGCCACGGCGCCCACTGTCAAATTTTGCCTGATCCTTTTTTAGGGACGAATTGGAAAATCGCGCGATTGAGAAGGAGAAGAAAGGATTCATATGCGTTATTTAAAGTAGAACCGTTAAATGTTATATCCCATGGAACGGGCGTTAGATAAACGCTAATTGCATCAAAGTCTGCATTTTTATATTTATAAATAATTATTTGAACTTTCATTCTTTTTATAACTATAGAGCTAACATTAGCATCTAAAGCTAGATGGTGAATTGAATTTTTAATTGTAGGAAAATCGGATAGGTCAACACTAATATTAAATTCTTTATCAACAAACATTAGCTCCAGTATACGATTCAGGCTATTTACGTGACCATTGACCTCAATTAGATAATAAGTGCTGAAAAAATCAATTACTGATGACTCTATCAGTGTAGTGACATTAAATGGTATTACATATTTTTTATCTGGATCCAAAATCCAGTTGATGTCACCTGTGCATATAATGTGGTGTGCACTGTTAAGATGCTCTAAAATACAGGTCATAAAGTTTTTGGCGAAATATAGGTAGCTAACAATCAAAATCAATTCCGATTCACAATCTAACTTTATGCTAATTATTAGCTGGTCTACATCTAGATTAGAAACCATAGGTGAAGATCTTGATTTCAATTCGATTTGTCTACATGATAATGAAGATATGTAATTGAAAAAAAAAAATTGAATTGAATTGAAAAAATAATTCTGACGTTAATTGCTCATCAGTTAACCAAGTTTCAGTTAAAATAATAATGTCATACAGGCATGATGAAAAAAATATATAAATAAATTTGATTTTGATTTTTTACAACATTTTGATAAAATAAAAAAAGATTTCTATTGTTAATAGGTGAAATACTTGTCGACGATGGACGAGGAGGAACAGCTTCAATATTTTCCCACGCAGGTTCTGATGAGGGACAAAAAGGAACAGCTTCATTAGTCACAGATGCAGGTACTGAAGGAGCAACACAGGGATCATCACACATTATTACATTGGGATTTAGGTTTGGCCCAGCATAGGGGGGGCATCCTCGTTTTTTGAGATGTTCACAAATTTCTTAACATTGACGGAGTAAGGCCAGATCGAAGAATTATTTATAATCACAGTGAAACAATCAGCTGGCACACTCAGTTTAAAGTTCACGTGCTTTATATATGATGCAGCAATTCATTTTTTTATCAATTTAAAGCATTTAAGGTGATTTGCCGAAATATTTGTTTTATTAGAAACATGGGCTATGATGTCCTCCTGACATCACTACATTTAATGATGAATTTAAATCGGTTCCAACGACAACAGGTTGATGAGCCTTTTTTGAATGTTAACGCTTTACAGATATCCAATTTGAGTTGTTTATATTTACGTCATGATTGGCATGTAAACTATCAACAATAACAGCTGGTGAAGCATTATCATTACATATGACTGCAATAGAAACGTCAGCATTATCGCCACTCTGATTCTCAAATGTAGCAAGCTCCTGAAAATACTTTATGACGTTCTGCATTTTTTTTTCCGTGAACAATCGATATTCCGCGTGATTTTTGAAAGAATTTTTTTTTCTTTTTGGTCTAAATTTCAAATCAGGCTTCTTTCCTCCTTCGTGGAACTCTTTTTTTTCCATTCTTATTCGTAAATCTTAAACAAATATAGGAGAAATGAGCGAAATGCAAACAAAATAAATTTGAATCAAGTGAGACATTATTTTCAGTTAAAACTTACTGGAACCCTAGGGTGTGCTAATTAAAATGTAACAACAAAACAAACACCCAAACGGTAAGACTTGTCTTTCGCGTAACGGTTATGCGAAATTATAATTTTTTTACAATCAAGCAGTCAGTCATAGCCAAAGCTTTTAAAACTTTGTGAAACTTTAATCTTAAACTTAAACTTTTATGAATTTCCCTAAATGATACTTAATTTTTTCCGCATTTTTTGTGTATTGGAAAGGAAACTAGAGCAGTACTAAAAATTTACCATTGAAATTCCCGATAGGTGTGAGTGCGTACGCACCAACCTGATTAATATGGAAATGTCAGAAAAATGCATTAAAAATGTAATTCAGACTACATTTTTCAGCTACTGACAGCTTTTTTTGACATTTCTGCATTAAAATTATACATTGCCATTTGCGCCTGGTCTGCTGGTCTAGTTTTATTTGAAAATAAATCTTGACTTATTGGATTTGTTTATGTTGCTTCGCAAAATGATTGCTTTCCATTTCTTAAAAAAAAAACGTGTTGTGTCTTTTATGCAATGCTGAAAACTAAAGCATTAGAAATGCGGAAAAATTGTAGTGTCATACTTAAGGGTGTGCCACCGCTGTATATTTATTCTTATGTTTCACTTTCATCAATATTCAAGCAATCAATTTTTTTAATAAAAAGTTTTTTTTTATAGAAACTGGGTGTGTTACATTTTTCCGCCGGTTCACTTAATTTTGTCCCGG
Organism: Xylota sylvarum; assembly: GCA_905220385.1. Classification (NCBI taxonomy): domain Eukaryota; kingdom Metazoa; phylum Arthropoda; class Insecta; order Diptera; family Syrphidae; genus Xylota; species Xylota sylvarum. The sequence continues at coordinate 75,956,240 of LR999958.1, read as the reverse complement.
ATTGTGCATAAACGTGCTGCACCATTGTGAGCACATTTTCGTCGCGCAATCTGACAGGCCGTACTACCGTCGCTACTACAGCCGCAGCCGCATCATTGGGGCGTTCGGGCAGTTAGAGATAAAGAAAATGATCAGCTGAACTGAAAATATGTGAAATAATAACACAATTGTATGCAATAAAGTAAAAAAAATTATTAATGACAAAGTGGTACCAGCAGTAAAATGTCCTACTCGGAAAGTCGGAAACCCTCAAAAAAAAAAGCTACTACAAGGAAGTGTTGCCACACCCTGAGCTACGAAAAGAGATGCCACTTATAGTAAAACCCAAAGAGAAACAAAACATACAGAAAAGCTACAATCCGTCTGGAACGGATCGTATGATACCCTATCCTCCTCTCTATAAAGTGGGCGTGGCCAAATTGCATTTTGTACTCAAATATAGCTATAATGTCGTTTTTGGATGTTACATGTTTGAGGATGTTACATGTTTGAGGATGTTACATGTAAAATTTTATCAAAATAGGTTTTTTGATGATAACGCCCCCAAAAAGTGGGCGTGGTCAAAACTGTTCTATGGGTGAATTGTAGGGAATCTAAATACCCAAATATTTGGTCTTAACAAAATTTTTCGGTTTCATATAATTTAGTGAAGTTATAAAAAAGTAGGCGTGGCAGTGGGCGGATGTAAAAAAATTTTACACTTGTACTGTATCTTTTTCTTGGAAGCCCAGATATGATATTTCAGCGTCCTAGTTAAAAATTTAAGGCCCAAAAATCGGTTTTGTGATGAAAACGCCCCCAAAAAATGGGCGTGGCCAAAACTTTTGTATGGGTGGATTGTAGGGAATCTGAATGCCTAAATATTTGGTCTTAACAAAATTTTTCGGTTTCATATAATTTAGTGAAGTTATGAAAAAGTGGGCGTGGCAGTGGGCGGATTTCAAAAATTTTTACACTTGTACTGTATCTTTTTCTCAGAAGCCCAGATATGAAATTTCATCGTCCTAGCTCAAAATTTAAGGCCCAAAAAGCGGTGACATACGGACGGTCATCGCTCAATCGATTTCGCTATTGATGCTGATCACGAATATATATACTTTATAGGGTCTGTCTCGATTATTTCTCTATATTACAAACTATGTGTCAAACTTAATATACCCTTAGGATAGGGTTTAAAAAGTACCAAAACCAGAGAAGGTCTGAATAAAAAAGTTGATCCAACAGGTCTAAAAATATCTAACATTGAAAGCGCGAGTAGTGGAATAATTATAATAGAAAGCGAAAACATCAAAGAAAGAAATAAAATAAAAAACGCAATAGAAGAAAACATCGGTCAGGAGTACGAAGTAAAAGTACCAAATAAAATAAATCCAAGAATTGTTGTGATAAACATGAAATACAAAAATTAGGAAGAAGAAATTACGGAAAAATTAAAAAACAGAACTCTGTGATACCAGATAGATATCCGAAACTTGTAAAATACTATAACAGTACGAGAAATAACGTCGAATATTACAATGCCATTATTGAAATATGTAGATTCAGATGCTTTTCCAAGAGTATTAGAGATGGGAAAGCTTAGTATAGGGTGGGAACGATGCAAAGTAATTGATGGAGTTGAAGTTATGCTATTACCCCAATTCTTCAACTATGTGTATACGGCACTCGAATCCGACTACAGTCGTATTTAGTTATTACAAAGTCGAAGTTTACGACTTTGTCGACTATGTTATAACCAATATGCAGAACATAATAGTACGGACAAATATAGACGAATATATAGCACTGTTTCAAGAGGCGGTCATAGACATTTCGATAGAGATGAGCAATAGCGGCGTGTGGCACTGCTCAGACAGTGCTACTGCTGGGTGGATGCGCTCGAACTTAGAGAAGATCAGAGCCAAAAGTGGACTGAACGTGACGCTGGTGGAAGAGGGATTTTTCACTAAGCCACACGTCGTCCGCGGGTTCTTTCCACAGAGTCTAGAGCTCTCCTCGGAGAAGATTCTTGCCACAATTTGCGCGCAAAATGCCGACTTGCAGGCTAATTCGTGGAAAGTCGTTCAGAGGGAAAAGGATGGTGCGCTCCTTTACCTCGTCTTGCCGATTGACGATGCCTCAATAAAATGGCTTAACACCTGTAAAGGTAAAATTAGCTACCGCTTTGGCCAGGTTAAGCTGATCCTTAGAAGCACCGACAAGGTTTCAGCGTCTGGTCGCGGTACCTCTAACAAAGGGGAAACCGGACCTCAAGCAGCAGTCGCAAATATGTCCGCTCTGCAGGTCACACGACCAGCTTCTTCGACCAGCAGCGCCACTGGGCATGCTGGACCCAGCGGTTCAACAGAACTGGAAATGCGGTAGCTAGACCAGTGGGTCAATACCGCAAAGGAGGTGCTATGAAACCCAGTACGTCCGGCAAGGTGGCCGGTCCCTCCAATCCGACAAGCGGCGCCACTGGGCACGCTTATAGGAAGAAAGATGAGTCACTTAGGACTAGACCAATGGGTCATCCTAATCCGACTGCTTGCCGTAGAGGAAAGGGCCCTAAAAAGGCCCAATTACTCCGACAAGCTAGATCCTCAAAGGAGGATTAATGAGCACCATTAGGGTGCTACAGGCGAACCTGCGCGTCCGCTACCCTTAGCAAGCCGTTCGCCGATGAAGATATAACCCTTGGTCTTATCCAAGAACCTTGGGTTATTTGCGGACAAATCAAAGGTATACGGAACAAGGCAAGTAAGTTAATTTTCAAATGTGGGGAGTCAGTGCCAAGGGCGGCCTGCTTAATCAGTACAAATATTAACTTTCTTCCTATTCCAGAATTTATGACAAGAGACCTGGTAGCCCTACTTGTTGAGGTTCCGACCGAAAGGGGAACACATAACATCGTGTGTATCTCGGCATATTTCCCCGGCGACGACGACAACATCCCGCCCACAGAGGTCCAGGAGCTGATAAAACATTGCCAAGACAGCAACCTACACTACATCATAGTTTGCGATGCAAATGCGCATCATGAGGTCTGGGGCAGTAGTGGAATCAATAGAAGGGGCGAGTGTCTGTTAGAATATCTTGTGTGCTGTCATGTAGATATTTTGAATAAAGGCTCCAAACCAACCTTCATAAATGCGTTTCGCGAAGAGGTACTTGACCTCACTCTCGCCAGTTCATTTATCTCAAATTTTGTTAAAAATTGGCATGTGTCTGACGAGGCCTCGATGTCTGACCACCAACACATCAGGTTCGACATTCCCGGCAAATTGTCACATGCTTCTTCTAGATATGATCCCAAGTCCACGGACTGGAATCTGTATCGGTCCATAGGGGACCTAGATGAAGCAGCACACCAATTAAATGATGTGTTGCTTACTTCCTATCACGACAGCTGTGTCTATAAAACCAGTTTGTGTAAACGAAAGGTTCCCTGGTGGAATGACTAGCTTGCCAAACTAAGGAAGAAAGTCAGAAAACTCTTCAATGTTGCTAAACGCACGAAGAGTTGGGACGAATATAGGTTCGCTCTTACAGAATACAACTCAGAACTGAGACGATCTAAACATGCCACATGGAGGAAATGCTGCGAAAACATTGCTGACATGCCAGTAGCGGCACGAATTCATAAGGCACTTGTGAAAGATCATGCTAATTGTGTAGGTTTACTAAGACAAGACTGAGACACGACGGACCGTATGGATACTATTAGAACCTTACTTCAGGTTCGCTTTCCAGGTTCGTCCACTCGTGCACTTAACATGTACCCGAACGCATCTGACCATAGGGTCTGCATTGCAAGTAGAGTAAACAGTTTATCCGGTAAAATTTTCAGTCCGGATAAGGTCAACTGGGCTGTAGGGTCCTTTAAACCATTTAAGGCCACCGGCGGTGATGGTATATTCCCGGCGCTTTCGCAGAAAGTAATTGATCTCATCCTGCCGGGTTTGATTGATTTATTTAGAGCCAGCTACAATTGGGGCTACATCCCGACAACCTGGAGACAGGTAAATGTAATCTTTATCCCCAAACCAGGCAAGAGGCCTAGTGAGCTGCCTAAATCTTATAGACCTATAAGTCTAACATCTTTTGTCCTCAAAACAATGGAGAGACTCATTGATGTTCATATTAGAGGTCGGCTAGATTTGTCTACCCCTCTGCACTCAAGTCAATTTGCATATAGAAAAGGAAAATCAACAGAAGGCGCTCTTCACTATCTTGTGAAGAAGATAGAAGGAACTATACGTTCCAAGGAAATAGCCCTGTGTGCCTTTTTTGACATTGAGGGCGCATTCGATAACACTGGCTACGACTCAATAGCAAGAGCAATTAGTAGCAGAGGTATCGAAGATTCGACCAACCAATGGATACAGGCCATGCTGGAAAGTCGAATTATTACTTCCTCCTCTGGAGGAGTGTCAGTGTCTGTGACCGCAGTTAAGGGATGTACCCAGGGAGGAGTCCTCTCCCCTCTTCTATGGTCACTAGTCATCGACAAACTCCTAGTCGATCTTCACAGATTAGGCTACATCGCCATTGGTTATGCAAATGACTTGGCGATTTTTATCAGTGGTAAACACAGCACGACCATTTCTAGTGTCATGCAAAGTGCTTTACTATAGGTGTTAGAATGGTGCAGCAGAGAAGGACTATCCATCAACCCTTGCAAAACCGCTCTAGTGCCTTTTACAAAAAAAAGACTGGTCAATCTAGGACCTATCATCATCAAAGGCACCACTTTAGTTCATTCCAGTGAGGTTAAATATCTCGGTGTCATCCTTGATAAACGGCTTAGCTGGAATTTTCATATCAAGTCCGCCATTGAGCGCGCCACTAGAGCCATGTGGGCCAGTAGACGCCTATACGGCAGAACTTGGGGTCTAAGTCCAAAAATGATACATTGGTTGTATACAATGATGGTAAGGCCTATTATCACGTACGCGGCCATTGTTTGGTGGACGAAAGTTCTTGAACGGACAACGGCAACGAATACAATACAAGTATAAATCAGGCGACCATGTGGGACACCTGGAAATTCTTGACTCAATTCCAAAAAAGGACATGTTCTGTACCATCACCGATATTATGGTCAGGGAGTACTATTTTGGAAGGTTATTTGAGGTAGAGATATTAGACCGTGAAAACTGGTCTAATGGTGTTCCGACACTGGACCCTAGAGGTCTGATCTGGTACACAGACGGATCAAAAATGGAAACTGGAGTTGGTGCTGGTGTCTTTGGACCCAACACCAAGGTCTCTATACCTATGGGAATGTGTCGGTTTTCCAGGCCGAACTCCATGCCATTGAGATCTGCGCTAAGATAAACCTGGATACAGATATTAAAGGCGCTAGGATATATATCTTTTCAGATAGCCAGTCGTTCAACTTAACGGACTCTTTATCAGTTAAATGCTGCTACGATGCACTACAATCTCTTGCCAGACACAACAGGGTGGAACTTGGTTGGGTCCCTGGTCATCAAGGAATTGCAATCAACGAAATTGCAGATGAACTAGCTAGGGCTGGCTCAGAATCTGCGTTCATAGGACCTGAACCTTACTGTGGTGTCAACTGGGCTACTCCCACAGCGCTGATCAATACTTGTGAACATAAACTTCGTCTGGCTCACTGGGAAAATGTTCCGGGGCTGAGACAATCCAAGAGATTAATCACACCTTTTTCCTACAAGGAAATCCTTAATCTAGATAAGGAAAGCATTAGGAAGCTGGTGAGCTTTCTCACAGACCACTGTAGCCTGCGTTACCACCTTAACAAAATCAATTTGTGCCCGGAAACGGAATGTAGGTTCTGTTTAGAAGATGACGAAATCTCCGAGCACATTCTCTGTCAATGCCCAGCATTACATTGGTTAAGGAGGCGTATTTTCCATAAAGAAATATGTTCTTCAGCAGAGATGAGGTACTCCGCTGCTAAGGACGTACTATCCTTCATAAGGCAGGTGGAACGTCTTTTGGCTTAATATTACCCTTTGGTACAATAGATCTTCTTAGGTCGCAGTGTCAGCCATATGGGCGAGCATCTCTTTGTAAAGAGTCCCAGTTAGTTCTTACCAAAAGGATAGGCGCAGAAAATGAAAAAAAGTGGCGAAACATTCTTCATTCAAAAATAAATTTGGTGGGTTCGGATGGCAAGATATGGGTCAGACGTCCAGAGAATGCAGTATACTAGCCCCAGTACAGCAGCAAAAGCGTCATGCATGGAGGCGGAAGTATCATGGTTTGGGGATGTTTTTCGTGGTATGGTGTAGGTCCAATATTTTGGATAAAGGAGACCATGGACCGGCCAAGATATTGGATGAGATCATGCTCACGTCTGCTGACCGGGAACCGGGACTAAAGTGGCAGTTTATACACGACAATGATCCGAAGCATACGGCGGGCGAAGTAGAAAGATGGCTGGAAGGGCACAATATCGATCTGTTGCGTTGGTCCTCCCAATCTCCAGATCTCAATCCCCTGGAAAATTTATGGGCACTAGTAAAAAAGTTTCTTGGTACCAAAAAACAAAAAAAAAAAAAGAAGAGTTGTGGAGCAGAATTCAAGTAGCTGGATACGCCATACCGACGAATTGCCGCACACAAGAGTCCGTGAAGCGATAAAAAATTAAGGGTACTCCACGAAGTATTAAGTTTATTATATTAAGAAAACAACAAATTAATATAGGATTCCTAATATTTTGTATAGTGGTCATATTGTTTTGTCGCCTTTTAACTAATTTCTTGTTTTTTGTTTTAATTAATTGTTCTTTATTTTTGTTTGAATCATTTTTAATCTTCTTTATGTAAACAATAATAAAATGAAAAAAAATTTTAAAGTTATTATACATATATTTGAGTTTTGCAATCAAATTTAAATCGATAGTCGTTGGTCCTATTGTTTTGTCCGTCACTGTATGTAAGCCCAATAACAGCCAATTTTAAGTTTCGTCAAATAAACATATACGAACTAAGTGAAGTATGCAAATCGCTCAAAAACAAAACTGATTTTGACAAAGTAAGTCTTTACTTACTTTACTTTAGGTGGCGCTACAGTCCGGGGTGGACCTGGGCCTCAACCAACAAGCCTCTCCAGCCAGCTCGATCTTTAGCTAGCTGCCTCCAGTTTCGCACACCAAGTTGGTTGAGGTCCCTTTCCACTTGAGCACGCCACCTAAGGCGAGGTCTTCCTCTACTGCGTCGTCCCTCTGGGGTGGATTCGGAGACTCTCCGGGCCGGAGCATTGTTATCCATTCGCTCTACATGACCCGACCATCTTAGTCGTTGTATTCGAACTCTTCTGACTAGGTCGATGTCGCTATATAGCTGGTACAGCTCCTGATTATATCTTCTTCTCCACTCTCCGTCTATGCAGACGGGACCAAAAATCACCCGAAATATTTTTCTCTCATAAAAACTGAGAGCGTCCTCGTCCATTTTTGACATAATCCATGCTTCTGCGCCGTAGAGCAGGACTGGGATGATCAAGGTCTTATATAGGGATACTTTAGTTGTTCAAGAGAGGGCTTTGCTACACAATTGCCTTCTTAGCCCAAAGAAGCCGCGATTGGCAAGAGTTAATCTTCGTTTGATCTTAGCGCTGGTGTCATTGTCTGAATTTATAGCGGATCCTAGGTAAACAAAGTCCTTAACTACCTCAAAGTTATATCTGTCGAGGGTGACGTTCTGTCCGAGGCGTCGGTGTTGTGTGTCCTTTTTTGTTGACAGCATATACTTTGTTTTGCCCTCATTAACCGTTAAACTCATCTTAGCCGCTTCCGTCTCAATGCTCACAAAAGCACTACTGACATCACGCTTTGTTCTTCCGATTATGTCAATATCATCGGTATATGCGAGCAGTTGTACGGAAAAATTTTGAAAAATTGTGCATCTGATGTTGGCTTGTGAGTTCTGCACAATTCTTTCAAGAACGATGTTGAAGAAATCGCATGATAGCGCGTCGCCCTGTCTGAATCCTTTTTTGACATCAAAGGTCTCGGGTGAGGTCTTTTCCGACCTTGATGGAGCAGCGTGCATTCTCCAGCATTCTCCGTCGTCATCCTGCACAATTGGACGAGTTTGGCAGGGATGTCAAAACTAGACATACATAGCTCTATATAACTCTTCTCTATAGATGCTGTCATAGGCGGCCTTAAAATCGATAAAAAGGTGGTGAGTATCGATTTGAAATTCCTGGGTTTTTTCCAAGATCTGCCGTAGTGTAAAAATTTGGTCGATAGTGGACTTTCCTGGCCTAAAATCACACTGATGTGAACCAATCAGATTGCTTGATTGATCTTGTAGGCGACGTTGAGGAGACTTATTCCTCTATAGTTGGAGCAGTTTAGAGGGTCTCCTTTCTTGAGGATCGGGCAAATGATGCTGAGGTTCCATTCATCGGGCATGCTTTCGTCCGACCATATTTTGCAAATGAGTTGGTGCATGCCCTTTACCAAGTCATCCCCCGCTGCTTTGAATAGCTCGGCTGTTAAGCCATCAGCTCCAGCATCCAGCTCGGGTGAACGGAAATGTTGATTATCATCGTCCAGATTGAATGGTTCATTCTGCCTGACAGCGGATTTTTGGTCATCGTCGCCGTTATACAGTCTGCAGAAGTGATCTTTCCATATCCTCAACATTGACTGCGATTCTACTATTAGGTTTCCTTGTTCGTCCCTGCAGGCTTCGGTTCTGGGTTTGTAGCCTTGACATGTTCTTTTTACTTTCTGGTAAAACTTCCGAACTTCATTCCTGCAATAGCATCTTTCTATTTCCTCAATCGCGCGCTTCTCATGCTCCTTCTTTTTCCTTCTGAGAAGCCGGTGCTCATCCCTTCTCTTCTGCTCGTAGAGCTCACGAGCAGCTCTGGTCCTTCTGTGCAGCGCCGCTTTGTATGCCATTTGTTTTTCTGCATTTGCTTGCCGACACTCTTCATCGAACCAGGGGTTTTGTGGTGGTCGAGAGAAACCCAACACATCATAAAGCGGCATCCCTGATGGCTTTTTGGCAATGTAGCCACTGGTCTTCAGTATTTGATGCTGGCGGCATAGAGCCTCATGAGAGATTAAGGGACACTCGATCGGAAAATGCGCTGGCGATCTCTTGCGATTGTAGCTTTCCGACGTCAAACTTTCTCACAGTATTTCCTTGTCTTTGCGATGATCAAGAACATCGGAACGTTCGGACATCCATCATACTGGAAGAGTGCCTTGCGTCGATCGCAATGTGATCAATCTGGTTGACGGTTGACTGATCCGGAGATCTCCATGTTCCTTTATGAATATTGAGATGTGGGAATCGCGTGCTAGCTACTACAAGATTTTGCCCCACTGCAAAGTCGATTAGCCTGACACCGTTATCGGAGATGGTGTCGTGCAGGCTATGCTTTCCGACAGTACTACCAAAGATGCTCTCTCTTCCTAGCTTTGCGTTAAAATCACCCAGGACAATTTTAACATCATAGCTAGGGCACTGCTCGTATGTTTTGTCTAAGAGCTCGTAGAAGCTGTCTTTGGTATCGTCATCTTTCTCCTCAGTGGGGGCATGAGCGCATATCAGGCTAATATTAGCGAATTTAGCCTTGATGCGAATTGTTACGAGACGTTCGTTCACATGCCTGAAACTCAAGACTTCTTGCCTAAGTCTGTCTCCAATAACAAACCCGCATCCAAATAGGCGCTGCTTCTGTTCTCGGTAGCAATCGCCGTAGTAGATATCGCAGTTTTTCATCCTTCCTTTGCCCGGCCCGTTCCATCGCACTTCTTGGATGGCGGTAATGTCTGCCTTACAGCAGTCTAGGGAATCCGCTAGTCGTTCGGCCGCACGTTCTTATCCGTGGCGGTTGGTTGTTTCGTAACTATTATTTTTTTTCATGGTGGGGAAGTTACCCCCACGCACAACCCCCAACCTGGAGGACCAGTTCCTTTTTATGCCCCTAGGACGAGAGGCCGGGTGCTCCCGGAATCAGTAACCCACTTCGGGGATATGAGTGCTGCCGTTGGCCCATTAAGGGTTCATCCACGACCAACTCTTTTCCAACACCCTGATTCAGTATTGGAGATCCCTATAGACCTGTGATTCAAGCATGTCGAAGCAGCTCATATAGGGATAAACACTAATAGTTCGGCCTAACTGGAACTGGTAGACGCCACCGTTGATTCCATCTAGAGAATTCGTCCGCTGCCGCCTGGAATAAGAGGATGTGCCTTAGTGAGAAAGCACTCCTCCCCCCTCTCTCGTTTGCTGCCACCAACAACCTTCCAAAGCGGTTGGTTACCCAATCTACAGTCGAGGTACTTATAATCGACAACTGGAACCTGTTAGGAAAGACCATACTGGAATTGGTAAATAAATAGTTCTCGACGGGAGAATTTCCAAATTCAAGCAAGGATTCTATAACACCAGTAGAAAAAGTCGCAAATACGATAAAATGTGAAGAATTTCGACCAATTAGTTAATTAAGGACTCTGGAAAAAATGATCGAATCTGTAGTAAAACGACAGATTATGCATTATGTGGAATGCAACAATATTCTATCAACTTATCAATCCGGGTTCAGAAAGAACTATTCATGTGAAGATCTGATAAACCTCATTATAAATAAATGGAAGAATGGGGAAAGGCGAAAGAAAATAATGGCATAATGGCAATAATTTAGAAATCAGCAGGAACTAAATCGAGAATGTCAACAGTATTAAATATCTAGGAGTAATCATTGATAAACACCTGACGTTCGAGGAGCATGTAGAAAATTGGCAAAAAATAGGCTTTTTCAAACACATCAGGAAAAAGACGGAGTTAAATCACTAATATCTGTTTTCAAAATCAAACGCGAAACTACACCGAGGTACCTAACTGACGAGATCAGACTGGTGAGCGAGGTACAACCATATCAACTCACGAATACGAATGATTTTAGATTGCAACGACAGACATCAGTAACAGCTCAGAAAACACTAATATATGTACAAAGGATTCCAATTGGTCAATAACCTTCCTAGTTACATAAAGAATGAATTAAACTTCAGTATATTTAAAAAAAGATTTATGGAGCATATTAAAAGAACTTAAGAATTAAACATGAAATACTTAAATCTTAATAAATTGAATTTTATATTAAATAATTAAACTTCAACTTAATTTAATGTTTGGTTTATCTAAATACATTTTTTTATCTTATTATTTTGTAAATTATAAAGTATTATTAATACTAATAAAATAAATAAATAAAAAAAAAACTTCTTAAAAACTTAATATGTAACACTAAAATTAAGTATGTAATTCGATTTTAGCATTTAGTAGATTTCGATACGATTTCATAAGTTTTTTTGAAAATTTGAACTCCTCCCAAGAAGGCGAACACCGAAAGTTAAGTGATTTGGCTTAAGTAAAATTTACTCAAACTTTCTCATAAAGTATCAAAAAACATATGAAATTATATTGTAATCTCCGAAATGCCTCATCCACATCACTTAATTTCAATGCTGTTCTATATACAGAAAACTACTTTAATTATAAATATAATAAGAAAGTTTTATTTAAATCGTTGCAGAGTTGGCAGTAGGATACGAAACAAATTGGCTGACTGTTTTTGGGGTAAAACTTTGGTAAATATATTTTTTTATTGAAGGTACGATTACGATTTCCGAGGCACCAAGTTCTGAGAACGCAGTCTTATACATCTCGATGAAATAAGTACAAAAACTTGGTGCCTTGGAAATCGTAATATCCCCCTTATATGCATACATATGTACATACATATGTACATCCGTGAGAAAAAATAAAATAGATAAAAATCTATCTATTCTGCAACAACTCTGTTGAATCGTATTATTTTTTTTTTTATTAAAAGAACTTTTCTGTACAAACAACTTTAGCATCAAATGGTTAAGAGTGCAATATTGGATATACTTTTTTCAAACTTCTTAGGCGGGACAAACCATCTAAGAATGCAAGCAACAAGATTTATTCGAATTTTGCGTTCAATGCAACCTATTCCAACTGAATAATATTGGTTTAAGCCAATATTAACAGGATTTTGAGCAAAAAACAATTAAACCCTTCAAATTGTCTAAAGTAAGAACAGCAGTCTCAACTTTAGAGGAAAAAAAGGGTCAGTCAATTCGAACAAATACAACAAAGCTTACTCGCGAATTTTGTACATATAGATATGGCAGTTTGAATGTTAAATTCGTGTTATGGGCACAGTAAGTAGCTATACAACTAATACCTTTTGATAATTTTTATTGATTCTATTGTAATCATTAAAATCTCGGTGAAACGCTTAATACACTTGTTTTAACTAGTGTTCGATGAACTGATCTTTTTCAAAGATGAAACTAAATAAAAAAGGTAATATTTCATTACTCTTTGGAGATACCCGATACATGTGCGGACCAATAGACAAGGAATACAAAAACAAACTGTTTGAGAACAAAAATCTAATTTTAATATTAGAAAATAACTTTACCTTTACAAATCAATTCCGCTTTCCTAGTTACTCAACAATAATACAAACACCCCTAAACACTTTTTTAAGGGAAAGAACAAAAATTTCGGCGTAATCCTTCAACAAGCGGGTATATGCTGTACAGTAATTAAAGATTAATTATAATGCCCATAATGCCACAAGAAATCTACTTCAAGAGGTTTGACATTAAAATGTCAGCAGAAGTACGCTGACAGTCGGAAAACAAGAGTATGTTCACACACGACCTTGTTCACACAAGCCTGACATACTGGATTTTTTTTTTTCGTTTTCGTCTTCAGATTTGCCGTTCTTCTTTTTTAGTTCACAGCAGAGCTCTTACCAGAACCTGAACATGTCGCGCTCGCTCTAACATTTATCTATAATTTTGCATTCAAGAAACATTTGTATGTATAAATCTGCGTACAACAAACTTCAAAATATATAACAAATATCGCACATTAAACAAATCTTTCCACTTTTAATAGATATTTCATACGATTTCGCCGAATTTCGCCCTTTGTTTCGATACCAAAAGTCTGAGACAGCTTAAACGTCAAAGGGCGAAAAGGTCTATGGTGTCGCGGTCGTAGTCGTAGTCGCTGTCACTTGAAATTGCGCGCACATGTCGTATGCTTATGTCATTTTAAATGTAAACTGGACCGAGAATGTATTTATTAATTGCAAATAAAATAATTGAAGGGGTCAGTTTTCAAAATAAATTCGTTTAAAACAGGATGCAATAGATTCCACAACATTTCATTTGATTTCAGTAATTCAATACATTTTTCTGTTTGCTGCTCCTCCACTGCCCACTTCTATTCAGCCTTGTCGCGCGAAAAATATTAAATAGCTGGGTTTTTTTGCAAGCCCGTATGGGCTTGGACGACAAAAGCGACATCGGGGCTTAACAACGCCACCGAAACTTGGCAGTACTGTGTATGGTTTGAAACCCCAACTTTTGAACTGTAAGATAAACAAACAAAATAAAAGTGATCACTACAAGCCACAATAAATATAAATCAGTAGCCCACAATATTCTGAGTAATAACTGCAAGAAATGAAAGGAAAAACTAGTAAAATCAATTGGATATATACTATTTTGCGTAAGAAAATATTGTTGGATGATCTCATCGTACGTCAGTTTTGACATTTTCATACAAATTATCGATAACACAAGGAACATTTAAGTCTGGTAGCACTGTTTCTATCGGGGCTAAGAGTTTAATAGTAGAAACACATTGACACAGCAACAGCCAACAGCAACTTCAACAGCAGGGGCAAATAAACAGACGATGTGATGTAAAACACATCAGCACAGCAAACAGCACACAGCGAAATTTGACATTGTGGGAATATTTGCCTGGATTGCACCGAAATATCAAATGTTTTCAGGTTGGTACGATTGAATATTTCGACTTAAAGTTGGCTGCATTCGGACAGCAACAGCCAATTTAGGATTAGGTCTAACGTTGAAGTTGCTGTTGCTGTTGCTGTGATCAATGTGTTCTGTTTCATTCAAAAGCATTGGTTCTAATATTTTTGCTGTGGTTGTCAAAGTTGCTGTTGCTGTGTCAATGTGTTTCTACTATAACCACGAAATTTATCTGGGCTTAGTTAAGCCCATATGGGATTAGTTGTTGTTGTATTTACCATGCAAATTTCCCAACAATCCCATATGGGCTTACTCAATACTATTAGGCGATCTTCTTTTTTAGTTCAGAACAGAGCTCTGAACAGAGCCTGAACATGTAGAGCGCGTTCTGAACGCTCTCATTTATTTAGGAAACACGGTTGAGCAGTACCTGTCATATGACTGAAAAATTAATAGAACATTTATGCTTTTTGTCCCTGAAATAGCGTTTACACACAAATAAAGTATTTATTTAATTATTAACTGCTAACAGTTAATTAAAAACAAAAACTAGAACTCCATTCCAATTGTTTTCGATTTTGTTTTCTCATTGCTTTACCCCCTCTTAAACGTCAAATTTACCATGCTCGGATTTTGCTCAGGATGCTCAATCAAATCATGCCGAGCCGATAGAGCGCGCTCTGAGCACGCTCTGAACGAAAAAAGAAACACGAATTGAGTGCTCCGAGCGCTCTGAACTAAAAAAGAAACACAAACATTTTTTTTTACAACTTAGGCTCTGCTCTGAACTAAAAATGGAAAATGACTATTGTATTCACTTTTATTCATTTGTGGATATTTCAACTTTTGATAGGACATACGACCGCGACTACGACTGCGACACCATTGTTGTTGAATTCTCGTCCTGTGGAGGCTTCGGGTAAGAACACACTTCCTGCTTGAACTTCAATGCGTTTTATTTCCTATATACATATGTATAATAATTTTACAAATAGAAATTTACATATAATATAATATGTGAGTAACTTACGCTTCTGTGCGTCCTCCCACTGCAAGATTTTCTTTAGCAATGGTCCAAAAAGGAACGCCGATGTAACTGAAGGCTACGTTACAATGAAATATTGCTCTTGCGCTAACCACCAATAGATGGCCTGATGGCTTAGTGGGAGTTAGCACTTACAGATTTCAATAATATTTTTAAATAAAGTATAACGAATGTTTCAAGGTTTTTGAATACAAATTCTCTATAACATCCCCACCTACGTGAATCTACCCACAGTCAGATTCACCTACATCCAACTTCGGAAATACCACTTGGGCCACTTGGACCGATGAGCCCCCTTGTCGCATACAAGCACCAGATCACCCTCTGACAGTGGTTCCACAGATTGGTACCATTTGGTCCTTCGGCATAAATCCGGAATGTACTCCGCCAGCCACTTCTTCCAAAAACTGTACTGAATTTGTTGTACCTTGCGCCATTGCTTCCTCGTCACGAACAACTTCTCTTCATGTGGGTGAGGCGTCTGTTCTGAATTGGATGTACCTATGAGAAAATGATTAGGAGTTAAAGGTTCTTCAGTGAATATGAGTTAGCGGTCTAGAATTTACTATATTTTCAGCTTCGCACATCAAACTATATAAACCGTGCTCTTGAAGCCTTTCACTAAACAATGCATGTCCCATCGCCCTTTTAATGCTTCGTACAAGGCGCTCCCAGCAACCTCCAGCATGTGGGTTCAAGGGGCAGTTGAAAACCCACTCAATCTTTCTATTTGCTAGTGTATCCCCTATCCTTTCCTGGTCAATTTCCTTCAGCTGTCGTTGCAGCTCTCGATCAGCTCCAACAAAGTTAGTGCCGTTGTCGGAGCGAATGCGCACTGGAGTCCCTCGACGACTGGTAAAATTTCGCAAACACATTAAACATGTGTCTGTAGAGAGATCCCTCGCAATCTCCAAGTGTACAGCACGCGTTGATAAGCAAGTGAAAATAGCAATCCAGCGCTTTTCAGTGTTTCGACCGTTGACCACCAGAAACGGTTCCATGTAATCTAAACCGACGTATGAGAACGGTCTAACGAATGGAGATAACCTATCTTCAGGTAGCTGACCCATCAGTTATGCAACTGGCTTCGCCTTGGACATTTTACAAACTGGACACGCATTTGTATGTATGTATGTGTTTATTTATTTAGTATATAATACCATTAATGACATGTTCGAGTTATGTTTGGACTAAATACATGATTTTGAAATATAATAATAAATTTATAAATTTATTTTGACAAACTACGCTAGTAAATTAAAGTTAGGAAAATATATCTACAGATTTATGTAACATTGTCTCGAATATACTGCATTAGCAATTTTTATACCCTATCCTAAGGGTATATTAAGTTTGACACATAGTTTGTAACATAGAGAAATAATCGAGATAGACCCTATAAAGTATATATATTCGTGATCAGCATCAATAGCGAAATCGATTGAGCGATGACCGTCCGTCCGTCCGACCGTCCGTCCGACCGTCCGTATGTCACCGCTTTTTGGGCCTTAAATTGTTGTACCTTGCGCCATTGCTTCCTCGTCACGAACAACTTCTCTTCATGTGGGTGAGGCGTCTGTTCTGAATTGGATGTACCTATGAGAAAATGATTAGGAGTTAAAGGTTCTTCAGTGAGTGCGTCTAATGGAATATGAGTTAGCGGTCTAGAATTTACTATATTTTCAGCTTCGCACATCAAACTGTATAAACCGTGCTCTTGAAGCCTTTCACTAAACAATGCATGTCCCATCGCCCTTTTAATGCTTCGTACAAGGCGCTCCCAGCAACCTCCAGCATGTGGGTTCAAGGGGCAGTTGAAAACCCACTCAATCTTTCTATTTGCTAGTGTATCCCCTATCCTTTCCTGGTCAATTTCCTTCAGCTGTCGTTGCAGCTCTCGATCAGCTCCAACAAAGTTAGTGCCGTTGTCGGAGCGAATGCGCACTGGAGTCCCTCGACGACTGGTAAAATTTCGCAAACACATTAAACATGTGTCTGTAGAGAGATCCCTCGCAATCTCCAAGTGTACAGCACGCGTTGATAAGCAAGTGAAAATAGCAATCCAGCGCTTTTCAGTGTTTCGACCGTTGACCACCAGAAACGGTTCCATGTAATCTAAACCGACGTATGAGAACGGTCTAACGAATGGAGATAACCTATCTTCAGGTAGCTGACCCATCAGTTATGCAACTGGCTTCGCCTTGGACATTTTACAAACTGGACACGCATTTGTATGTATGTATGTGTTTATTTATTTAGTATATAATACCATTAATGACATGTTCGAGTTATGTTTGGACTAAATACATGATTTTGAAATATAATAATAAATTTATAAATTTATTTTGACAAACTACGCTAGTAAATTAAAGTTAGGAAAATATATCTACAGATTTATGTAACATTGTCTCGAATATACTGCATTAGCAATTTTTATACCCTATCCTAAGGGTATATAAAGTTTGACACATAGTTTGTAACATAGAGAAATAATCGAGATAGACCCTATAAAGTATATATATTCGTGATCAGCATCAATAGCGAAATCGATTGAGCGATGACCGTCCGTCCGTCCGACCGTCCGTATGTCACCGCTTTTTGGGCCTTAAATTGTTGTACCTTGCGCCATTGCTTCCTCGTCACGAACAACTTCTCTTCATGTGGGTGAGGCGTCTGTTCTGAATTGGATGTACCTATGAGAAAATGATTAGGAGTTAAAGGTTCTTCAGTGAGTGCGTCTAATGGAATATGAGTTAGCGGTCTAGAATTTACTATATTTTCAGCTTCGCACATCAAACTGTATAAACCGTGCTCTTGAAGCCTTTCACTAAACAATGCATGTCCCATCGCCCTTTTAATGCTTCGTACAAGGCGCTCCCAGCAACCTCCAGCATGTGGGTTCAAGGGGCAGTTGAAAACCCACTCAATCTTTCTATTTGCTAGTGTATCCCCTATCCTTTCCTGGTCAATTTCCTTCAGCTGTCGTTGCAGCTCTCGATCAGCTCCAACAAAGTTAGTGCCGTTGTCGGAGCGAATGCGCACTGGAGTCCCTCGACGACTGGTAAAATTTCGCAAACACATTAAACATGTGTCTGTAGAGAGATCCCTCGCAATCTCCAAGTGTACAGCACGCGTTGATAAGCAAGTGAAAATAGCAATCCAGCGCTTTTCAGTGTTTCGACCGTTGACCACCAGAAACGGTTCCATGTAATCTAAACCGACGTATGAGAACGGTCTAACGAATGGAGATAACCTATCTTCAGGTAGCTGACCCATCAGTTATGCAACTGGCTTCGCCTTGGACATTTTACAAACTGGACACGCATTTGTATGTATGTATGTGTTTATTTATTTAGTATATAATACCATTAATGACATGTTCGAGTTATGTTTGGACTAAATACATGATTTTGAAATATAATAATAAATTTATAAATTTATTTTGACAAACTACGCTAGTAAATTAAAGTTAGGAAAATATATCTACAGATTTATGTAACATTGTCTCGAATATACTGCATTAGCAATTTTTATACCCTATCCTAAGGGTATATAAAGTTTGACACATAGTTTGTAACATAGAGAAATAATCGAGATAGACCCTATAAAGTATATATATTCGTGATCAGCATCAATAGCGAAATCGATTGAGCGATGATCGTCCGTCCGTCCGACCGTCCGTCCATCCGTCCGTCCGTCCGTATGTCACCGCTTTTTGGGCCTTAAATTTTGAGCTAGGACGATGAAATTTCATATCTGGGCTTCTGAGAAAAAGATACAATACAAGTCTAAAAATTTTTTAAATCCGCCCACTGCCACGCCCACTTTTTCATAACTTCACTAACTTATATGAAACCGAAAAATTTTGTTAAGACCAAATATTTAGGCATTCAAATTCCCTACAATCCACCCATACAAAAGTTTTGGCCACGCCCACTTTTTGGGGGCGTTTTTATCACAAAACCGATTTTAGGGCCTTAAATTTTTAACCAGGGCGCACAAATTTCATATCTGGGCTTCCAAGAAAAAGATACAGTGCAAGTGTAAAATTTTTTAACATCCGCCTACTGCCACGCCTACTTTTTTATAACTTCACTAAATTATATGAAACCGAAAAACTTTGGGTATTTAGATTCCCTACAATTCACCCATAGAACAGTTTTGGCCACGCCCACTTTTTGGGGGCGTTATCATCAAAAAACCTATTTTGATAAAATTTTACATGTAACATCCTCAAACGTTCGACATTATAGCTATATTTGAGTACAAAATGCAATTTGGCCACTCCCACTTTATAGAGAGGAGGATAGGGTATCAGACGATCCGTTCCAGACGGATTGTAGCTTTTCTGTATGTTTTGTTATTAAATTGCACTTCTTTAATTTCCTCTTGTTTCTTCTTTAAAACTAAAACTTTAATTACTTTCCACATTTCTTTCTGACTAGTACAGTTTTTTATTTTATTACACGTATAAGTTTTTTTGGCCAATTGTAGTTTATACTTGTAGAGATTTCGTGCTCCACGGTATGCGCTCCAATCGTTTGACAAATTAGTTATAGTTGCTTTTTGATACATTCGAATTTTATGGTTTTTAAGACTTTTTAGCTCATTTGTAAACCACTTGATCTGGGACGAATACACACGTTTTTTTACACTTAGTTCATTTACACAGGCTACAGAAGTTTCTTGAAGACACGTTGACAATTCATTGTAGTCTCTGAAGTACATCAGGCCTATACATTTGACACACATTAAGTTCCTAAATTCAGTTTTTCTATATCTAAACAAATCAACAAATTTTCGCATTTCTTTACTGTTACATTTTTTGACAGGGACTTTTACGAAGATAGACTCATGATCACTAATTTTTAATTCAGGTATTCTATCGGCCTATCCCTTTCCATTGGTGTTATTACAAGATCAACTATCGTTGGCGACCTTTCATCAATTCTTGTAGGTTTATTTATTATCTGTTTGCAGTTGTTATTTAATAATATCTCTTTTATTCCTTTTTCATACATGTGCCTTGTGTACATATTGATATTAAAATCACCAACAATAATAATGTTTGAATTTACAAGTAACGTTCGGTCAAGCCATTCTTCAAAGTACATACAAAACTCACACTGTGAACTACTTGGGGACCGATAAAAAAGGGCCACTACCTCGTTAATCTTATTAGATGTTATTTGAATACACAAATACCATAGCTTCATTTGAATATGCATTTTACTTATAATTTTATATTGAAAAGTGTTTTTAATGAAAAATATAACACCGCCAGTCGAAGTACTTGTACTGTCACATCTTACAACAGAATAGTTTCGTAAACTTATTTCATTGTCACTTATATCGACCGTTAAGTGCGTTTCCGACACAGCAATTATTTCAAAATCGTGATCTTTTAACACAGCTTCAATTTGGTCAAAATTATTTATTAAACCTTGTGCATAAAAGCACCAACATTTTAGTTGCTAATATTGGATTTTTTCTTTGAAAACTTTAAATTTTCTAATAAATACTGGACAACATTTATCAGTGGCTAGATGATTACAATTAGACTCCATACCGAGTATCTCATTAGCCTTTGCACAATTAATGCATTTAAATTCATTACTTTTACAATCCGTAATATTGTGTTCACCACTACATTTAATACATGCTAATTTATTTTTGCATGTATTAGCCGTATGGTTATAGCCTTGACATTTAAAACACCTTTTTAGATCAAAAAACTCCCTTACAAGACATTTCACCCAACCTACTTTTATTTTGCCCATATTAAGAATTTTATGATAACCGTCACTATCCAATTCGATTACCACATTCAAATTTCTCCCCTGTTTTTGTTCCTGAAGGTTTTTAATATTTTCTACTCGCTAGCATTAAGTTCCGGATTTTATTTCGTTATTTTATCTAAAATTTCCGTTTCTAGTTCATTTGCAATGCGTCGAACTACAACTCTGATATGGGGTATCCAGTACTGTCGTCGAATCTCTGCGATGATGGTATTCTCGTTTTGGTGGTTCCAGTAACGATGGTAATAATTTACGACCAGGTCCGTTACATGATGAGTCTTTGGAAGCACCATCGGCCTGCGGGTATTAGGAGGAACTGCTATCGCATTGTTTATTCGTCCATTCACACAAATTACACGGGATTCATTTAAGCATGGCGTCAACTTCCATAACTTGCTGCTTTTGTCTACTTCCCCACTGGTACATAGGTGCATACGTTGCAATCTTCAGTGAAAACAGTCAACTGGACACTGCGGCATATAAACAGCTCTGCTTCCTCAAGCTCCTTTGCCGTTAGACCTCCGAAATCCTGATGGCATGGAGCCAGGAGGCAGTTTCTTCGAAAGCGTAAAATCCAACCTATGACCCTTTTCAATCGGATGAAACACGAAAAGTTCTTCGTCTGTTGCTGAATGGGGCTGAATTGGCGGCCATGCAGATTCATCCTCCCTCAGGAAGTTCGGACCACTTATCCAGAATGATTGACGCTTTCCGTTCTTCAAGCGTGTACCAAAGTCAGCTGGGTTAAGCGTACCTGGGACCCACCTCCATTCGACAACCTCACTACTTTCTAATATTTCATTTACTCTGTGCGCAACATAAGGCATGTAACGCCTGTGGTCCGACGCTATCCAAGATAGCACTGTACGTGAGTCGCTCCATATCACGATCTTGGTTGGCCTTATATTATGCCTCAACAGTATTATTTGACGAAGCCGTGTGGCTAAAACAGCTGACTGCAACTCCAAGCGCGGAACGAACGTTACTTTAAGAGGCGCACACTTTGTCTTTCCCGCTACAAAAACCAATTCGGCCTTATTTTCTTGCAAAGAAATCCTCCAATAGGCAACGGCAGCGTAAGCTGTTTCGCTAGCGTCAGCAAATACGTGAAGCTCTCCCAGAGTCTCAGCAAAAGTTGCTCCATAGCATCGAGGAATGCTAATGGTCTCCTTCAGTTTGTGCAACCAATCCACCCATAAGTCGTTGGCTTCATCCGTGATGCTTGCATCCCACTCGACTTGAGCACGCCAGATTATTTGCAAAATTACTTTTGTGATCAAAATGTACTACGCTGCCAACCCAAAAGGGTCAAAAACTGACATTGCTATACTAAGAGTTTCACGTTTCGTTGGTCTCCTTTCGCTCTTCAACAGTACCGGACCAATCTTGCCAAACCCCATTACAAATCGAAGAACGTCTCTTGTGGTGTCCCAATACATGCCCAATACTTTCTGGAAACTTGGAGTATCACCCTTTTCAAGATTACAAATAGATACCCTCTCCCTAACCTTTGACTGACGATCTTTGAATTCGAAACAAATTTCTTCAATTCGAAGCCGCCCTGTTTGTGAATCCACACTACCCTCTCAGAGACACTTATGTCTTCCTGCTCATCCGCAAAACAACAAACGTAATCGTCTACATAGTGATTTCTTAAAATGGCTGATACGGCCTCAGGAAACTCTCCTTCGAAATCCAAGGTGTTCTGATCCTTCACGAATTGCGCTGACCAAGGTGAGCATTTAGGGCCAAACATCACAACCGTCACAACATGATCTCTGATTGGTTCATTTGGTGTATCTGTCCATAAGAAGCGCTGCGCATCCTGATCCTCTTTGCGTATTCTCACCTGGTGAAACATCTCAACAATGTCTGCACACACACCGTTCGGTTTCTCCCTGAACTGCATTAATATGGTTAAAAGATCCTGATGTTGGTCTGGGCCAGTAAGTAGGGCTGAATTCAACGAAGTACCATTTGCATCTGCGGCTGCATCAAACACGACACGTAATTTCCCTGGTTTGTTCGCGGATTGTAAACACCAAAGTGAGGCACGTACCATACACGAGGACCCTGGCTTGCAGCTTCTTCTTCGCAAAGCTTCCTTGCATACCCCTTCGCTATATGCTCGGCTATAATACGACAATATTCCCTATGATAATCTGCATTTTGCTTAAACTTCCTTTCAAGAGCTAGAAATCGTCTCACTGCTTGCTCCCGACTTGCAGGAAGGATAATATTATCATCTTTCCATAATAAGCCCGTTTCGAAATAATGGCCCTTTCGAATAGTTGTTTCTTTCAGCATTGCCTTTGCTCGAACAATATCTGGAGATTCTACATGCCTCTTCACATCTCGTACACCTAAGCTCTCGTTGGCTATATAGTCACTTACTAGCTTCTCCAAATAATCGACCGGCGGTGCATCTGTCTTAGTAAAAAGGGCGTAATGGTTTTCAACAGCTACTTGGTCACTACTCGATCCATACACTACCCAGCCGAGCTTAGTCAAGACTACTGCGGGACTCCTCCAACCATCAGCTACTATTTTACGTGGGACTCCTAAGTGGGCATTGTCGAGACCAATTAATAACTCTGGAGTTGCTACTTCATAGTTGGAAATCGGAAGTTTCTTCATATGACGATGTTTCAGATGTAACTCATTGATCCTCAGCGTTTGAGCGGGTAGCCTAAGATCGCTAACTGTTCTTAAGTTCTTGAGCATGAAACGTCTACTACCTTTTGGAATCCCAGATATCTGCACGTCGACTCTACTCGATGTTTCCGTCACACTGGTATTGCCAAACCATTGCAATGTTAATTTTTCTCTGTTTCCTCGAAGCCCTAAACGATCGGCCAAAACCCTATTAATTAAAGATACCAATGATCCTTCATCAATAAACGCATACGTTATGACCACCTTGTAAGCTGCATACAGCTTTACTGGCAGTATTTTGAAATAAAGTTTCATAGTGGAACTTCCCTTAGCCGTATTGGTAAAAACTTGCCTCTGTTGCTCACGCGTGCCCTGCATAACCGGTTCGTTTCCTTGAGTAGTTTGACTAGTGGAATCATACAGGAGCTTATGGACCTTCCTTGCACAGTCACTTACGCCACATTGATGTTGTTTATCGCTCTGCAAACAATTGAAATACAGTCGTCGCTGCCGAATAACTCGCCACCGCTGTGCGCTACGCATGTCCAAAAGTCGCCTGCATTCCGAAATATCGTGTTGCCCGAAACACACTCCACAGCCATGTCCAGCTCGTGTCTCACCAACTGTTTCGAAAACATACAGAAAAGCTACAATCCGTATGATACCCTATCCTCCTCTCTCTGGGCGTGGCCAAATTGCATTTTGTACTCAAATATAGCTATAATGTCGAACGTTTGAGGATGTTACATGTAAAATTTTATGAAAATCGGTTTTTCGATGAAAACGCCCCCAAAAAGTGGGCGTGGCCAAAACTGTTCTATGGGTGAATTGTAGGGAATCTAAATACCCAAATATTTGGTCTTAACAAAATTTTTCGGTTTCATATAATTTAGTGAAGTTATAAAAAAGTAGGCGTGGCAGTAGGCGGATGTAAAAAAATTTTACACTTGCATTGAATATTTTTCTTGGAAGCCCAGATATGAAATTTCAGCGTCCTAGTTAAAAATTTAAGGCCCAAAAATCGGTTTTGTGATAAAAACGACCCAAAAAGTGGGCGTGGCCAAAACTTTTGTATGGGTGGATTGTAGGGAATCTGAATGCCTAAATATTTGGTCTTAACAAAATTTTTCGGATTCATATAATTTAGTGAAGTTATGAAAAAGTGGGCGTGGCAGTGGGCGGATTTAAAAAAT
The DNA here is from genome assembly GCA_905220385.1 of Xylota sylvarum. NCBI lineage: Eukaryota > Metazoa > Arthropoda > Insecta > Diptera > Syrphidae > Xylota > Xylota sylvarum. Next base: position 75,931,718 of record LR999958.1, on the reverse strand, counting down.
TTTACACTTGTACTGTATCTTTTTCTCAGAAGCCCAGATATGAAATTTCATCGTCCTAGCTCAAAATTTAAGGCCCAAAAAGCGGTGACATAGCCAATCGCTAAAATGTCGTACTGTTGCATTAGGTTTAATACTGATTGCGTGTCTAGCCCAGTCCAGCCTTCTCTGAACCGGAAGCTTTTTTAATAGCTCTTCCATAAGCGTAGGATTGCACAGATGGTGCTTACATTGTGCGCACTCAAGAAAGGATGATAAAAAATTTACTTTACTTGCAAACGGTACCAGCTGTTCGACACGATTTTCAGGAATCGATGGAAAGCTTCGTATACTTTCGATTTGGCTTTTGACTAAGATCTCCGGCCTACCAAATCGATCCTTCAAAGTATCAATCACGCGCTGAACATTGCTGCTATGAATGAGCAAACACTCCACCGTCTCTCTCGCCCTACCCTTGATCGCCTTCTGCAGTCTCATTAAATTTTGCCGGTCTGTATACTGGTATTCTTGAGTAGACATTTTGTACGACTCCTGAAACATTGGCCAATCTTCCGGACGACCATCAAACTCCGGCAGATCGTACAGCTTTCGACCCTGGTCTACTCTTTGCACTGACAGCGTACGACTGAGTTCATCCAACGCGACAGACAAAGAACCATCAACATCACCATGTGTTCCTGACGCTCCTGAACCTGCTTGTTCCCGTGGTTGTACATTTCCCTCTTGTCTGTTTTTCATCACTTCTGCTTGAAGATCCTGTATCAATCGCATCATGTCATTTAACCTTTTTATACCCTATCCTAAGGGTATATTAAGTTTGACACATAGTTTGTAACATAGAGAAATAATCGAGATGGACCATATAAAGTATATATATTCGTGATCAGCATCAATAGCGAAATCGATTGAGCGATGACCGTCCGTCCATCCGTATGTCACCGCTTTTTGGGCCTTAAATTTTGAGCTAGGACGATGAAATTTCATATCTGGGCTTCTGAGAAAAAGATACAGTACAAGTGTAAAAATTTTTTAAATCCGCCCACTGCCACGCCCACTTTTTCATAACTTCACTAAATTATATGGAACCGAAAAATTTTGTTAAGACCAAATATTTAGGCATTCAGATTCCGTACAATCATACAAAAGTTTAGGCCACGCCCACTTTTTGGGGGCGTTTTCATCACAAAACCGATTTTTGGGCCTTAAATTTTTAACTAGGACGCTGAAATTTCATATCTGGGCTTCCGAGAAAAAGATACAATACTAGTGTAAAATTTTTTTACATCCGCCCACTGCCACGCCTACTTTTTTATAACTTCACTAAATTATATGAAACCGAAAAATTTTGTTAAGACCAAATATTTGGGTATTTAGATTCCCTACAATTCACCCATAGAACAGTTTTGGCCACGCCCACTTTTTGGGGGCGTTATCATAAAAAAACCTATTTTGATAAAATTTTACATGTAACATCCTCAAACGTTCGACATTATAGCTATATTTGAGTACAAAATGCAATTTGGCCAAGCCCATTTTATAGAGAGGAGGATAGGGTATCATACGATCCGTTCCAGACGGATTGTAGCTTTTCTGTATGTTTTTACAACGATTCGTGTGAGCCCGCAGCAGCCTGCTCGTGCAGAGTTCTATTTAGATCATCTGCACTGTCACAATCTCCCTCTTCCCCATAGGCAGGATTGCTTCCGCCTGATCTCAGCTTTGGTGGCATGACGCAGTATGGTGAAACCGTAATAAAGCCAAGTTAAACACGTGAATTCTCACTGGATTAGACCCCGTTAGATACGGTTAATTCTTATTCTATGCTACTCTAGATCCTAGCTCTGCACCACACCAGACCTTGCCCTAATCAAGTTCATTAAGTAGTACAAACACTCACCGGATATATTTTCTTCACTCACACCGCCGTCAGAACACTAGCGCTCCGCCCCAAGACTGCCGTCAAATACGCTCCGTGGTGTTGTTGAATTCTGTCCGGATCCCTTGTGCTCTTGTGGTAACTGCTTGCTGGTACTGGTAGTATTCTCGCCTCGTGTACGATGATTGATGTTGCTGATCCTTCTAGATCGTTCCACTATTGCCGGTGCTCCGCTGTTCCTAACCTCACTTATCTAAGGTCTTCTTCCGCTCTCAGAAGAAGAGAAATAAAAAATTGTTGAATTCTCGTCCTGTGGAGGATCCAAATAAGAACACACTTCCTGCTTGAACTTTATTGTGTTTTATTACTTATGTGTAATAATTTGACAAATAGAAATTTACATATAATATATGAAATATGTGAGTAACTTACGCTTCTGTCCTCCCACTGCGAGATTTTCTTTAGCAATGGTTCAAAAAGGAACGCCGATGTAACTGAAAGCTACTTTACAATGAAATATTGCTCTAGCGCTAACCACCAACAGATGGCCTAATGGGAGTTCGCACTTACAGATTTAATATTTTTAAATAAAGTATAACGAATATTTTAATGTTTTTGTATACAAATTCTCTATAACAATTGTGTTCCAGCAGTATCTGCCCGAACATAATGGTTTGGCTGTGTCGGTAGCAGTGTCGATAGTAGGACCTGTCAAAAGTACAACACACACAAAATCAAAACTGCGAACACAATAGACCTTTTCGCCTGCTATGAAATATCTATTAAAAGTGGAAAGAATTGTATAATGTGCCATATTTGTTATATATTTTTAAGTTTCTTGTATGCAAATTTATAGATACAAAAGTTATTAATCAGTTTTAGCAAAAAAAATGTCGGTTATGTTGTATTTATATTTCTTTAGTATCGCGTGAAACATTAGCTCTCCGTTGAGTTTGTGAAACATTCACATAAACATAATTTAAAGTAATCATTGATTTATCCCAAATTTTGACAGGGATTGTTGTCTTCATTAAATAATATTAATTATTAACTTTTTTCATTAAATACACCATATTAAAAAATAAATCGAGTGGAAAGGTGATTCTGCACACGACACTAGACTTAGATATTTCATATGATTTTGCCCTTTGTTTGGCCTACAGAAGTCATTTGACAGCTTAAACGTCAAACGGCGAAAAGGTCTATAGTCGTTTTTCTTTTTTAGTTCTGAGCAGTGCCAGAGTTGTCAAAAAAATATTTGGGTTTCTTTTTTAGTTCGAGCGCTCAAAGCACTCAATTCGTGTTTATTTTCTCGTTCAGAGAAGGTATCGATATATGTAAAACAAGTAAAATATAAAATATATATAAACAAGTAAAAATAATATAAAATTTCAATTAGTAGTTTGCAAAGAAGAAAAACTAAGATAACTTCTTTTTATTTATTGTTATAAATTGTGTTCTTGCCTTTTAAATAAATTAAACAGTATTTTTAAGCCGCCAAAGGCCGCCAAACTGAATGCCTTTATTTTACTGCGGCTATAAGAACTTGGAAGTCACTTCTCTGCAACAATTCTTAAAAATACTTATTAATTCGATCATAAGGAATTGCGATGTCTGGGAAAGAAAAAGCATCATCCTTCATGACATCAACTCCAGCTCAAAAACAGCACTGCAAGCTGTGCCAACGGCCAGAAATGGTGGCATGTGATAAATGTGATGCCTGGTTCCATTTCATCTGCGTCAACGTCGACTCCAATGTAGCTGATGTTAGCTGGAGGTGTGAGACGTGCCGAAAGCATAGCACAACAAAACCCAACGAACCATCCAAATCCACTACCCTTTCCTTTGTCCAGCAAAAGAAGACAGCTTCTAATGCAGCAATTGGAGGAGAAGAAGTACCAGATCCTGGCAGAAGCGTCAGACTCGGAGGACGAGGACGATGGAAATAAGGGTAAGTCGGAATTAGTAGATCGTAGCCAATTTACCCAGAAATGGGTGGAAAATGTACCTGCGAGGTCAATTCACGACCAACAGCAACCACTCACGTCCGCCGCCGCCACCCAAAGTCAACCTGACCCCTGTAGTTACAACCGCTTTAATCAAGAACAACCACAGCATACTCTGCCAAGCTCAAACCCACCTCGAAAAGGTCAAAGTGCATACAGTCATTACGCAAATGTGCAATGCGATAGTGCCTTTGACTTCAAAAAACGATTCGCAAGGAGTTGCCATTCTTCAACTGCTCCCCGGAAGAAAAGCCTGTGTTCATTAGTGCATTCGAGCAGAGCACTCAACTCGTTTCTCTAATGATGAGAATCTTATCCGGCTGCAGAAATGTCTGCGCGTCAAAGCGTTAGAGGCAGTAAAGAATCGTCTAGGATATTTGACAGCGTTTTTGCTTCAACAGTCGGATGTCATACACAACAGTCGCCTTCTGACTTGACGAATATTTACTTCAGGATTCTACCTGTGACTCTATACAGCAATGGGAAGTCAGTGGATACTTATGCTTTCCTGGATGGTGGATCGTCCTTGACACTGATGGATGAGGAACTTGCAAGCGAGTTGAACCTATCGGGAAGAGTTGAAGAACTTTATTTACGATGGACCTCCGATACCACATGAGTGGAGAACGGATCAAGAGTCGTCTCCTTTTATATCGCAGGCCAACACGAAGGTCAAAGTTCGCACAGTTCGTCGCTTGGACCTTCCGACGCAATCAGCCTCCAGAAGACACTGGAGCGATACCCGTATATGATGGGTCTGCCTATGCAGTCGTATAAGTTTGCACAGCCAAGAATTTTGATCGGGATGGATAACTGGAAGCTGGGGGTGCCGTTGAAGGTAATCGAGGGTAGCTGGTCACAACCCATGGCCATTAAAACATTTTAAGGGTGGTCCGTACACGGGCCGGAGGTGAACAGCGGCCCCGGAGATGATTCTCGAAAATTTCAACTTTATATTGGCGAGAACAACGTAGACAGGGACGTTCACCACCATGTTGAGAAATACTTTTCAATCGAACATATAGGCGGAAGAAAAGAGGGCAACGAATATTTTAGAAAAAACTTGCGTGAATATCGAAGGTCGTTTCGAAGCAGGTCTCTTTTGGAAATTCGATGAATTTTCCTTGCCGAATAGCTATCCTATGGCGCTTGGACGATGTCATCACCTGGAAAAGAAAGTTAGAAAGGACGAGCAGCTCTGGCGCACCCTATCGATGCAGATAACCAACCTGGTGGAATAAGGTTACGCAAAAAAGGTGCCTTCCAGAGAGTTGAATATTAAAAGTGATCGAAATTGGTATTTGCCTATTTTTATTGTCCGGAACCCAAACTAGCCGTCGAAAATCAGACTCGTCTGGGACGCAGCCGCTAAATGCAACGGAGCCTCACTTAACGATTTTCTTTTGAAAGGTCCCGACCAACTTGTACCAATAACAACAATATTGTGTATGGATTTCGTCGGGAACGGATTGGGATCTGTGGAGATATCGCCGAGATGTTCCATCAAGTGCGGATAAGAAAAGGCGACCGGTCGCAGAGTTTTCTATGGAGAGACACACAAGATGGGGAGGAGCCTAGCGTTTTTGAAATGCAAGTGATGACGTTTGGGGCCACGTGCTCCAATGCATCGCACACTATATTAAAAATCAGAATGCGGTAAGTTTCGCCAGCAGCAAGCCAAGAGCTATCGAACCAATATTGAAGCACCACTACGTCGACGATTTAATTGACATCGTGGACACAGAAGCAGAGGCTATTCGACTGGCAAAGGACGTGAAGTACATTCACCGGCATGCGGAATTCTGTATGTAGTAGCTGCAATGGAAGAAAACCTGGAGCGGCCGTAAAGTAAAGGATTTAGTATGAACGATGCGGATGGGAACGCGAGGGAAAAACTATTGGGAATGCACTTTTGCACCTCCACTGATGTCTTCACCTATGTTTATACCCTATCCTAAGGGTATATTAAGTTTGACACATAGTTTGTAACATAGAGAAATAATCGAGATAGACCCTATAAAGTATATATATTCGTGCTCAGCATCAATAGCGAAATCGATTGAGCGATGACCGTCCGTCCGTCCGTCCGTCCGTATGTCACCGCTTTTTGGGCCTTAAATTTTGAGCTAGGACGACGAAATTTCATATCTGGGCTTCTGAGGAAAAGATACAGTACAAGTGTAAAAATTTTTGAAACCCGCCCACTGCCACGCCCACTTTTTCATAACTTCACTAAATTATATGAAACCGAAAAATTTTGTTAACACCAAATATTTAGGCATTCAGATTCCCTACAATCCACCCATACAAAAGTTTTGGCCACGCCCACTTTTTGGGGGCGTTTTCATCACAAAACCTATTTTTGGGCCTTAAATTTTTAACTAGGACGCTGAAATTTCATATCTGGGCTTCCAAGAAAAAGATACAGTACAAATGTAAAATTTTTTTACATCCGCCCACTGCCACGCCTACTTTTTTATAACTTCACTAAATTATATGAAACCGAAAAATGTTGTTACGACCAAATATTTGGGTATTTAGATTCCCTACAATTCACCCATAGAACAGTTTTGGCCACTCCCACTTTTTGGGGGCGTTATTATCAAAAAACCTATTTTGATAAAATTTTACATGTAACATCCTCAAACGTTCGACATTATAGCTATATTTGAGTACAAAATGCAATTTGGCCACGCCCACTTTATAGAGAGGAGGATAGGGTATCATACGATCCGTTCCAGACGGATTGTAGCTTTTCTGTATGTTTTGAAATTTAATCGACTTAATCAAGCCGTGCTCTCCGAACGGAAGACTCCAACCAAGCGAGAAGTTCTCCAGATTTTGATATCGATATTTGACCCAATGGGTTTTCTTTTACACCTATTAGTGTTTGTCAAAATACTCAATACAAAATACTCTGGAGGACCGAGATAGGCTGGGATTAGGAGCTGCCTTTAACGTTATTCAAAAGACGGCAGCAATGGCGAGTCTTGTTACCAAGAGTAACCGAAATTAAGGTGCCGAGATGCTATATCGGCCTATCAACTACACACCTTTGTAGACGCAAGCGAGAACGCTCATGCTGTAGTATCCTACTTTCGCGTCCAATATATGAACGAGATCGAAACCATTATAGTCAGCCCCAAAACCAAGGTAGCCCCACGGCGCCCATTGTCAATTCCTCGACTCGAACTTCAGGCTGCGGTATTGGGAGTATGGTTAATGAACTCCATCTGCCATTTCTCAATTAGACCCTCAAAAATTCCAACAGATTGTGATGTTTCGAGTTGGAGAAATTTTGGAAACTTCTAACATCAAAAAATGGAGGTGGATGCCATCGAGGCAGAACGTAGCGGATAAGGCTACCAAATGGAAGTCAGATCTCGAGTGGGACGTAACCGACCAGTGGTTTAAAGGACCTGCATTCCTTCTTAAACCTGCAACGGACTGGCCGCAGATGCCAACAATTGATGCCACTATTGTTGACGAAGTTCGGCCTCGCCTATTGCACATTAGTGAGTTCTTTATCGGAAAGCCTAGTTTGCGGCATATGCGGTCAAGATAGCTTCGTTGCAAAGAAACCATCCAGGATGAGCAGTACACCTTCCGAAGAGCAGTCCTCTTGCTAAGGTATCGCCTTTCATAGATGGAGAGGGGGTCCTACGGATGAGGGGACGTATATGTAGATATGGATTGTAAGGAGCCAATTAATCTCCCGCAGGCGCATTATATTACGTTTTTGGTAGCTGATGCGTACCACCGCAAGTATCACCATCGCAATCACGAGACAGTTCTGAATGAAGTCTGTACGTCAAAGGTTTTACATTGCAAACTTGAGGGCTTTCTGAAAGTTGGTGAGGAATCATTGCCAGGTCTGCAAGAATCAACACGCCAGTGCCCGGGTTCCAGAAATGGCGAACTTACCTCGCGCTAGACTAGGTGCTTTCAGCAGATCTTTCTCCTTTGTCGGGGTGGACTATTTTGGCCCAATTTTGGTCACCGTGGGAAGACGGAACGAAAAAAGATGGGGTGCTGTGTTCACGTGCCTTACTATTAGAGCAGTGCAAGTTAAAATAAAACACTTTTCGGTTTTCTTGCCAGTCTATGACTGATTTCTTAATTACAAAATAACTTAATTCTGGCTTAACAATTATGCTTATTAAGGAAATAAAAGTGAATGACTGGAAAGTGCTGATGAAGTAGGATTGGGTTATTGAGGTGAATAGCTGTGCTTTGGGGTAAATAAACTAAAGTGTGTGCAGAGGAAATTAACTTTGGAAGTGCAAGTTGGGAAAAAGAGAATGTGAAAGGAAATGACCTTTGGAAGCGCAAGCTGGGAAAATAGATTTGCTGCGGGTAACTCCCCCCCTCCTTTATTTTGAACGTCCTCGTTTATAATTTTTAATATACAGTAAAACCTGCTAATCGGGACACTCTATAATCGGACCACCTCCTATTCGGACCGCACGTTATGCATTCCCTGCTATTTTTATACCCTATCCTAAGGGTATATTAAGTTTGACACATAGTTTGTAACATAGAGAAATAATCGAGATAGACCCTATAAAGTATATATATTCAATAGCATCAATAGCGAAGTCGATTGAGCGATGACCGTCCGTCCGTCCGTCCGTCCGTATGTCACCGCTTTTTGGGCCTTAAATTTTGAGCTATGACGTTGATATCTGGGCTTCTAAGAAAAAGATACAGTACAAGTGTAAAATTTTTTAAAATCCGCCCACTGCCACGCCCACTTTTTCATAACTTCACTAAATTATATGAAACCGAAAAATTTTGTTAGGACCAAATATTTAGGCATTCAGATTCCCTAAAATCCACCCATACAAAAGTTTTGGCCACGCCCACTTTTTGGGGGCGTTTCCATCACAAAACCGATTTTTGGGCCTTAACTTTTTAACTAGGACGCTGAAATTTCATATCTGGGCTTCCAAGAAAAAGCTACAGTACAAGTGTACAATTTTTTTACATACGCCCACTGCCACGCCTACTTTTTTATAACTTCACTAAATTATATGAAACCGAAAAATTTTGTTAAGACCAAATATGTGGGTATTTAAATTCCCTACAATTCACCCGTAAAGTAGTTTTGGCCACGCCCACTTTTTGGGGGCGTTATCATCAAAAAACCTATTTTGATAAAATTTTACATGTAACATCCTCAAACGTTCGACATTATAGCTATATTTGAGTACAAATGCAATTTGGCCGCGCCCACTTCATAGAGAGGAGGATAGGGTATCATACCATCCGTTCCAGACGGATTGTAGCTTTTCTGTATGTTTCATACAAATTTCCCTCTATAATCGGGACACCTGCTAATCGGACCATGGACCATTAAAATAAAATGCGTTGCAATGTATTTACCTGCCTAATTGGACCAAGCGTAATGAATACGAAATATGTATGTATGTGGGATTTCCCGATTTTTACGTGGTTCGTGTGTATGTCTCGTCGGGGTGGGTAGTTGTCGTATTTTTTCTGTTCGTGCTCGCACCTGGTGTGTATCGTTCGTCGACGTTGCGGTCGTCGTGTATGGTTGTTGTTATGGTACCGCGTGTCTACCGTTCCGTTTGTCCGGCAGGCTTACCATTCCCACATGTATGCATCGCATTTCGTTTTGTTTTGCGAATTGTTGGTACCGCCAAGTTTAAAACGCCGGTTACTTTGTTTTATTTGGGGATTTCCCTAATTTTAGTTTTCATTAGATGGCAAATGAAATAATTTGATTTTTATACCCTATCCTAAGGGTATATTAAGTTTGACACATAGTTTGTAATATAGAGAAATAATCGAGATAGACCCTATAAAGTATATATATTCAGTATACCCTATAAAGTATATATATATGATCAGCATCAATAGCGAAATCGATTGAGCGATGACCGTCCGTCCGTCCGTCCGTATGTCACCGCTTTTTGGGCCTTAAACTTTGAGCTAGGACGATGAAATTTCATATCTGGACTTCTGAGGAAAAGATACAGTACAAGTGTAAAAATTTTTTAAATCCGCGTACTGCCACGCCCACTTTTTCATAACTTCACTAAATTATATGAAACCGAAAAATTTTGTTAACACCAAATATTTAGGCATTCAGATTCCCTACAATCCACCCATACAAAAGTTTTGGCCACGCCCACTTTTTGGGGGCGTTTTCATCACAAAACCTATTTTTGGGCCTTATGTATGTCACCGCTTTTTGGGCCTTAAATTTTCAGCTATGACGTTGAAATTTGATATCTGGGCTTCTAAGAAAAAGATACAGTACAAGTGTAAAATTTTTTAAAATCCGCCCACTGCCACGCCCACTTTTTCATAACTTCACTAAATTATATGAAACCGAAAAATTTTGTTAGGACCAAATATTTAGGCATTCAGATTCCCTAAAATCCACCCATACAAAAGTTTTGGCCACGCCCACTTTTTGGGGGCGTTTCCATCACAAAACCGATTTTTGGGCCTTAACTTTTTAACTAGGACGCTGAAATTTCATATCTGGGCTTCCAAGAAAAAGCTACAGTACAAGTGTACATTTTTTTTACATACGCCCACTGCCACGCCTACTTTTTTATAACTTCACTAAATTATATGAAACCGAAAAATTTTGTTAAGACCAAATATGTGGGTATTTAAATTCCCTACAATTCACCCGTAAAGTAGTTTTGGCCACGCCCACTTTTTGGGGGCGTTATCATCAAAAAACCTATTTTGATAAAATTTTACATGTAACATCCTCAAACGTTCGACATTATAGCTATATTTGAGTACAAATGCAATTTGGCCGCGCCCACTTCATAGAGAGGAGGATAGGGTATCATACCATCCGTTCCAGACGGATTGTAGCTTTTCTGTATGTTTCATACAAATTTCCCTCTATAATCGGGACACCTGCTAATCGGACCATGGACCATTAAAATAAAATGCGTTGCAATGTATTTACCTGCCTAATTGGACCAAGCGTAATGAATACGAAATATGTATGTATGTGGGATTTCCCGATTTTTACGTGGTTCGTGTGTATGTCTCGTCGGGGTGGGTAGTTGTCGTATTTTTTCTGTTCGTGCTCGCACCTGGTGTGTATCGTTCGTCGACGTTGCGGTCGTCGTGTATGGTTGTTGTTATGGTACCGCGTGTCTACCGTTCCGTTTGTCCGGCAGGCTTACCATTCCCACATGTATGCATCGCATTTCGTTTTGTTTTGCGAATTGTTGGTACCGCCAAGTTTAAAACGCCGGTTACTTTGTTTTATTTGGGGATTTCCCTAATTTTAGTTTTCATTAGATGGCAAATGAAATAATTTGATTTTTATACCCTATCCTAAGGGTATATTAAGTTTGACACATAGTTTGTAATATAGAGAAATAATCGAGATAGACCCTATAAAGTATATATATTCAGTATACCCTATAAAGTATATATATATGATCAGCATCAATAGCGAAATCGATTGAGCGATGACCGTCCGTCCGTCCGTCCGTATGTCACCGCTTTTTGGGCCTTAAACTTTGAGCTAGGACGATGAAATTTCATATCTGGACTTCTGAGGAAAAGATACAGTACAAGTGTAAAAATTTTTTAAATCCGCGTACTGCCACGCCCACTTTTTCATAACTTCACTAAATTATATGAAACCGAAAAATTTTGTTAACACCAAATATTTAGGCATTCAGATTCCCTACAATCCACCCATACAAAAGTTTTGGCCACGCCCACTTTTTGGGGGCGTTTTCATCACAAAACCTATTTTTGGGCCTTAAATTTTTAACTAGGACGCTGAAATTTCATATCTGGGCTTCCAAGAAAAAGATACAGTACAAGTGTAAAATTTTTTTACATCCGCCCACTGCCACGCCTACTTTTTTATAACTTCACTAAATTATATGAAACCGAAAAATTTTGTTACGACCAAATATTTGGGTATTTAGATTCCCTACAATTCACCCATAGAACAGTTTTGGCCACTCCCACTTTTTGGGGGCGTTATCATCAAAAAACCTATTTTGATAAAATTTTACATGTAACATCCTCAAACGTTCGACATTATAGCTATATTTGAGTACAAAATGCAATTTGGCCACGCCCACTTTATAGAGAGGAGGATAGGGTATCATACGATCCGTTCCAGACGACACCTGCTAATCGGACCATGGACCACTAAAATAAAATGCGTTGCAATGTATTTACCTGCCTAATTGGACCAAGCGTAGGGAATACGAAATATGTGTATGTCTCGTCGGGGTGGGTAGTTGTCGTATTTGTTCTGTTCGTGCTCGCACCTGGTGTGTATCGTTCGTCGACGTTGCGTTCGTCGTGTATGGTTGTTGTTATGGTACCGTGTGTCTACCGTTCCGTTTGTCCGGCAGGCTTACCATTCTTTGTTGGTACCGCCAAGTTCAAAACGCCGGTTACTTTGTTTTATTTGGGGATTTCCCAAATTTTAGTTTTCATTAGATGGCAAATGAAATAATTTGATTTTTTTATGTTTGTTATAGGCAGAGGTTCTTCAGTCGGACAGGTACGCGTAAGGGGAAAACCTTTGTAAGTGGACCGGTCCAATTAAAAAAAAACCTCTACAAAGGGACCACCTCCTAATCAGACCACTTTTCTTCGGTCCCAAGGGTGGTCCAATTCGTCAGGTTTTACTGTATATTAAAGAGTTAATTAAATTACCTTTTATAACTCTATTTCTTCCAGACATCATTGTAGTCAACAATCGTGTTTATTAATAGCATTTATAGTGTTGATTAGAGAGTTATCTCAAATTATTTTTGTGTGCCTGTCTTCCTTCAATTACTACGGCTGTGCCCAAATCTGCCTGAACTGTTTTTTGATTATATATTTTAGAGAATTTATTTCCAATTCTATTATTGGTTTTGAGATATACTTTGTCGCCTAGCTTAAATCCTTTTGGTGTGGTTCTACTATAGTGGTATTTCAGAAGGTATTTCTGAAGGCTTATTTCAACTGAATGAATTGTGTTGTTGTATTTATGGGTTGATAGAAGCATCAGTTCAACAACATCTGAAGTAGTTTCTTTTGTACGCCTAGCGATTTCTACAAGAGTTAAACGAAATCGTTCTATTTGCCCGTTGCTTTAACTGTAGAGCGGATGTACTGAATGCTTTGAAATGTTAAATTAATTTTTTAATAACGCTTGAGTTGAGTTAGATGTGGAAGCACCTTCATTGTCTACTACCACTATCTTCGGATTTCGAAATTGAGAAATGATTTCAATTAATGGAGTTTTTATATCCACAGAGTTTCTAGAAATAATGTATTTGTGTGTGTGTGAATGTGTTTTATAATCGATTTCGAAATTGAGAGATGATTTCACCTGCTTTTTTGTATATTTCGTTTATAAGGTCATTTTGTACTTTTCCTAAAGTCTCAAGACTGCAGTAGATTGCGTTACTTGTATCTAAATTAAAAACATTCCTCATTATTTTTATTAGTTCTGCCGTTGATCTAGATGTAATAGTATGCCTGACCTGATTTTGGAAACGAATTTTTACTTGTTTGCTTTTATCGCAACCTTGACTAATAAGGATTTGATTCTTGAAGCAACTGATTGGATTTTCTACTGAGGTATCGCTTTCGTTAATGATTCTTCACTGTGATTAGTTTGTCCCGAAGAAAAGAGCGTATTACTGTCTTGGCGGGATAGCGCGTCTGCTACTTTATTGTCCATACCAAGTTTATAGTGAAAGGTTGGAGAATATTCCTCAATGAATGATCTCCATCTTTTTAGTTTGTTGTTAGGATTTTTGTCGGATATCGCAAAGATGAGAGGTTGATGATCTGTAAATATATTGATATTGGGAGCGCCGCGCGGTAGGGAGCTTCTAAGAGTTTTCAATGCCCATACTATCGTTAACAATTCACGTTCATTTGTAGCGTAATTCTCTTCGGTTCTACTCAAAGTTCGAGATATCATTGTAATGGGTCTATCACCTTGAGATAGTACCGCATCTATTGCTTGTGATGATGCGTCCGTAGTTAAATCAAAGGGTTTACGAAAGTCGAGATATAACAGTAGGACGTCTTCTGATGCTAAAATGTTCTTTATTCTGTTAAAAGCACATATAGCTTCTGAATTCAGTTGAATTTTAACGTTCTTAGATTTGTTTGTTCCTATGTTGCCGTTTTCTCCTCTAAGGCACTTTGTTAAGGGTTCGGCTAACTGAGCGTAGTCTTTTATGAATCGACGGTAATAGCCTTAAGACACGGAGAGATTTCGGAACTTCATAGTTAACAATATCCTTAACTTTGTTGGGGCAGGTTTTTATACCTTCGGCAGATATGAGAAAGAGAATTCTTACTTACTAACTCTTTTTTTGAAGAACCTACATTTTTGTGGAGATATTCGCATGTTGGCTTTTAAAAGTTTGGAAAATGTTATGCGAATATGTTCTAAATGTTTTTCCTTTGATATATGTAGAAAAAAAATAATATCATCGATATAAACGTGACAACGTATTCCTATATCGCTCCTAAGCACGTCATCGATTGCTCGTTGAAATGTGCTAGTTGCGTTTTTCAATCCAAAATGTACTCTGCAAAACTCGTATTTCCCGTTGTTAATTGAAAATGCTGTTTTTCTCTTTCTTCTTCTTCTAGGAGAAGCTGGTGGAAGCCGGATATTAAATCAATCGTTGTATAATATTTGGCTTGGCCTAAAGTGGATAAGGTAATGGAACTTTTAGGTATTGGATACCGATCTGGAATAGTGCGTTCATTTAACTTCCTGTAGTCAAACACTAACCTAAATTTGGGAGTACCATATTCATTCGTTCCTTTTTTTCCTACCACTAATATAGGGGTGTTATACGGATAATATGATGGTCGTATTATTCCATCATCTAACATTCTTGTAATTTCTTTATTTACAAACGGCGCAGCGGCCATGTTGTATGGTCTCGGTTTTGAATAAATTGGTTCTGAATCCAATGTTCTAATGGTTGCTTTTATGTTTGTTAAAAGGTTGAGCGAAAACTTGTGAATACTCCTCTAATAATTTTTGAAACTCATCCTTGATACTTTCAGGCACTGTGTCTGTATCGAATTCTAGATTATTTGCGTGTTCACATTCAAAGAATTTAATTTGCAATTCGCCATTTTCGTACATTAGCAAAGAACGTTTGGTATCTATTTGTGCTTTTATTTATGCGAGAAAGTCGTACCCGATTATCGTATCAAAAGTTTTTAATTGTGGAAGAAGAAAAAATTCTGTTGTTTTACCACACAATTGTATTTTACATTTGTGGGTTATTCTGTTGTCACCGTTCAAGGTCATAACTTTAAAAGGTTTATTATTGGGGATGGCTTTTAAATAAGGTTTTTCTTTAATATAATTCTTGGCTGACCCGTGTCTACTAGGATTTTCATTATGATTTTATTATCGAGTTTCTTTTCAATGTAGGGTAGAGCCGATTTTATTCTAAAAAATTAATCTGATCGTCGTATTCCGGGATATCAATGATTTGACATTCGTCTTCGGATTCGTTTCGATATTCGGGTTTGTATTTGCGACTATTCTTGCGTTTAAATGGTCTGTTAGCTTCGGAAGTTTGCGGCCGCTATGGGAGGTTGGTCTGGAGTGTGGGGTGAAATTTATGTTTGCGTCATGTGTCTCGAATTGTATCGGTATCTTGACGAGTTGTCGATACTCATGTGATCGTCTTCTGCCACTGATTGGTGGTTTTGTTTCTGTTGGTTATTCACGGGGGAGTTTCAGCTACTCGTCTATAGTGAGGGTTGCTCTGTGGAGGAGCGCTGCTAAATCTGGCACCAGCATACAGGCTGTTATCGAAAGCTCTAGCAAAATTATACTTATGTTGGTTTGCTACGAGTTCCTGGATCTTAGCTAATGCATAGGGCAAGTCATCGTAACCAGCAGAGAAGGGAATATTGCATATTGGCTTATTTAGGCTAGAAATAAAAACACGTAGTCTTCTTCTTTCGGTATTTCGCCTCTTCTCGGTATTTCGCTCCCAATGAATTTATTAATTCATTATTGCCTGAGTATTCCATCGAAATTTTATTCACAATCAAAGTTAGATTGGAGATGATGAAGAGATGGACATACGACCTTGACAAGAGATGCTCATTTGATTTTCCAGAACATGCAGTGGGCGTTTATTGGAATAGGTGTGATCTAACCATGCAATTATGGCATCGAAATTGAGAACTGTATTAAATGAAGATAATATTAAATCGGCCGAACCGACAATTTTATTTCGCAATATGGCCACAGCCTGATAATATCTTTCCGTTCCTTCATATGATTTAAATAACTCTATCGCAGTCTTAGCCGCTTGACGCCACGAAATATATTTCGTTCGTTCACCTGCGAAATCTGGTAAGGATTTTATTAAATCGAGCGATATTGGGCATGTTACGTTGGGATTATTTAAAGAAATCGGTTCATAGGCAACGACCCGAGATTGGGGTAAATGCACTGAGTTTACTTTTTCTGTCAATTCTACTGCCTTTAAACTCACACTATTGTTAACCTGCTTATTTTCTGCCATCAATTCATTAATCACTACACTATTAAGGTACAATATTACACTTAGTTTTGATAAAAATAATATATGCAAGTTTGTATTATAATTTCACTTCTTAATGTTAAATTTAATTAGGTGGTTGGATACTTTCGTCTCTTGTAACGGTGATTTGTTTTTCTGTGCTTCGTCGTATTTTTTGTGTTACATTGTGTTTTTTTACTTTTATTGCTCTATTATTTTCTTATGAAAATGTTTGGAGCACACAATACTTCGCGAAAATCTAGTTCGTCGCGTTTTTTGTGTTACAGTGTGTTTTTTAATTTTATTGCTCTATTATCTTCTTATGAAAATGTTTGGAGCACACAATACTTCGCGAAAATCTAGTTGGGCGCCAGTTAAAATAAAACACTTTTCGGTTTTGCTGCCAGTTGCTTAACAATTATGCTGAGGTGAATAGGTGTACGTTTGGGGATAAATAAACTAGAGTGCAGCGTGCGACGAAAGTGCAATGCAAGCTAAAAGGAGAGTGCGCAGAGGAAATGAACTTTGGAAGTGCAAGTTGGGAAAAAGAGAATGTGAAAGGAAATGACCTTTGGAAGTGCAAGCTGGAAAAATAGATTTGCTGCGGCTAACTTGAACGTCGAAGTAGCGCATAGCTTGACTACGGCTTCTTGCATTATATATCTTAGGAACTGCATGGCTCGTCGCGGGACTCCCCTAGAAATATAAAGCGATAACGGGACGAACTTCCGGGGAGCAGAGAGAGAGTTTCGAGAAGAAATGAAAAGGGTTGACTGGGGGCGGGTTGCTAATAAATTTACGTCGGCGGATCTGAAGTGGAACCTTAACCCAACCAAGGCTCCGCACATGTGCAGGACTTGGAAGAGTCTTGTACGATCTATTAAATCCGTCTTATATCAAATACTTCCCTCGAACAAAGTAAGTGAAGAAATCTTGCGGGGTGCCCTCATTGAGGTCGAAAATATTTTAAATTGGAGACCCCTAACGTTCGTGTCATTGGAATCAGTGGATGACGAAGCGCTTACGCCAAACCATTTCCTCCTAGGGGCTTCCAATGGATCGAAACCACCTTGCGATCCTAACACTGCGGATGTAAGAAAGAGCTGGAAGCAAACGCAAATCATCGCTCAGCTTTTTTGGAAGAAGTTGGTCAAGGAGTTCCTACCGACGTTGAATAGAAGGTCAAAATGGTTCGACAACGTTAAATCCATTGCGAAAGTTGATCTGGTCATCATAGTGGACGATAATTTTCTTCTAGATGGGCATTAGCCCGCATCACCGGATCATTGCCAGGAGTAAACTGAAGTAAAGAACTGACTCATGTAGTAAAGGTAAGAACACAAACGGGAGAATTCAAAAGAACAATTACTAAGATCTGCCGCTTGTCATCAAACCCAAGCACAACTGAAGAGCCGATTATCTAAGCAAGGACAAATATAATACTCAAGAAATAATACAAGGAATATAGGTTATTTGACATGCACACCCCTATAATATTATATATTATCTATATGATACTCTACTACATATTCACACACTTAATATCGGAACACTCAATCTATATGACACTCAACTACACATTTACACACTTAATATCGGAACATTCAATCTATATGACACTCAACTACATATTCACACACTTAATATCGGAATACTCAAGCTATATCACACTCACTAGTCATTTGCATGATCACAATTGTTAAAGAACGAAGGAAAAAAAAAAGAAAAGAATTTACACCCAGAATGAATTACTCGAGAACCGACCCAGCAAACAAGATACCGATTTAAATATACATATATAATCATGGTTTATTATAAATATAATATAATCAAATGTATTATTTATATATCACCAAGGTGTTGATGGTCCTAAGTCTGAAATCCAAGTGGACGAGAGGATCGGTGGTTCAATATTCAACACGAGCAGTGTGTGACGCTTAACTAGTGCGTAATGCACGCGTGCATGCACCCAAGTGTGCAAAAGAAAGGCGATGTTGGATGATGGACTTTGGTCACGATGGTAAGATGCGTTTGGATACAGTGACTAACAGACTAAATTAACAATCGATATTTTTATAACAAAAAGAGTACTGAATTTAGAATTTATATGAGCATTATTAAACAACAATTTTAAACACTCACACATAACTCACTCTAACTAAACCTACGTCACTGCAATTAACCTACGACATTGAAACACTTATTTAAAATTGCGCTCACTCATGCATACTTATACATAATTCCAATCAAACCTTTACCGATATCACACTCTAAGTCGAACCATTCGTTGACTTCATATGTATACACAAATACAAAAAATTAAAAAAAAACTTACAGAAAAGCTACAATCCGTCTGGTACGGATTATATGATACCCTATCCTCCTCTCTACAAAGTGGGCGTGGCCAAATTGCTTTTTGTACTCAAATATGGCTATAACGTCGAAAGTTTGAGGATGTTACATGTAAAATTTTATCAAAATCGGTTTTTTGATGAAAACGCCCATGGTGTAAAATACCAGCCAACAATTACCACTCATCCACGACACATCAGCCACGAGAGCAGCACACCGTATCCCGAACCATAAATTAACTATACTAGATGGTCAACTTCGAGGGGGTCTCTCTTTCGACCTAGAAGCCCGACGGACCTGGTGAGCAAAGATATGTCAGTGAATTTGCAGGCAAACTCACGCACACATTCAAATTCACTGGGTCCGTGACATGGCGCAGCCATCTTGGACAAAATAGTGTCAAAAATTGAGAAATTGTGGAGGGGACGCTGTGTCCAAAAAGTAACTACCGAAAATATTCTCTGTTGCGTGGTGAATCTTTTAAAAATACGTTACATTTAAAATAGTTTAATTTAAAATGTAACGTATGCTACAAATCATTTATAATAAATAAAAATTGCATTGTACTTTGAACAAATAACAAATTGGTTTATCATAGATTTTAGGTCGAATAATGATAGATGAAACTTAATTTAAAATATAAGTGATACTATTAGTTAGTAGCGATTGTGGGAGTTTTGAGATTTGTATGTAAAAAGAGAAGAGAAAAAACTAGCAATTCAAATGTTCCGAACCATTTTTTCTTCTTCATTGTATTATTTAGACATATGAGTGTCTTTACTCAATTAGGTATTGGTTTTACAACTAATTTTTGCGTATTGCCTCAACATTTCAAAGATTAAAGTTGTTTTTCCAGGCCTAAGGGCAGTTATATTCTAAATGAATTAAGCATCCAGTACTAAACTCAATACTAAAATACTGAACCTTACAACATGTATTAGCAATAAACGAAAACACAACAGAATGTTCTGATTTGTCTTTTGATCTAAATATACAATCTTAGAGCCAAGACTTTCTTCTTCTGTGAATCATCTATGCATATATACGTATATATAATATAATTTAATATATATAATATATATACTTTAAATGAAATAAAAGTTAGTTAGCAAATTTGTAAAACCATAAACCAATCCAGTACGAAAAATAGTAGTAGTAGTAGTAGTATAATAACACAACAAAATAAGAATTACATAAATAAAATAAGTAAAAAATGAAAAAATCCATTTGCAATAATTTTATAGTTACATTATACCAACCTGTTTTTTATGTAAGACAAATTTGACTTAGTTATAAAAAAAGATATTGTTTTAACATCCTAAACTCCCCACTGCACTTCCAAACACACCCGCGGCGACCCACTGCATTTGTTTACATTATTTCACGACAATTTTAGAGTCCTATACCTCTTAAACAGAAAAAGTGAGACAACATCTGAGTACAGATTTGAATTCAGTGCAATAAGTCAAATCGAGTGGCATAAAAAAAAATATAAAAAGTTGTCTAAAATCAAAAATATATTTACTCTTTTTTGAGTTAAAGTGAACAAATGGGGAAAAAGGAATATCACCTCCATTTATGACAGCCACGTGTTTAGCCGATACAAAAAAAATATAGATTTTCTGCAAATTGGTGAAAACTTGTCAGCATAGATTCACTCCACTCTAATGCAAAATTACATGAGCTATTGTTTTGGACCTGTAGATGAGCTGATTAAACTTCAAATCTCTCATCACATGTATTCACCGATGGGAACGAAAGAGAGGATTAGACTCCGCCCATTTGCGGGTTTTCGCGTGTTGGGGATGGAAAGTTGACTATCTAGGTATAGTTAATTTATGTCCCGAACACAAAACATATGGAGCATGGAAATAAAACGCAAGGAACACACACACAAGCAAATGTATGCATATAGGAGAATTTATCATCGCAAGATCAATTAAATCAACGAATTCTACACTACATTAATAATAATCAATATGAGGATTACTTACCTGATATCTTTCTATGACAATTGAATAATTTCACTTTACACAAAACCGACTCTACAAGCACTACAAACAACAATTGAAACAATAGTTCCTCCGTGGATGAGGTTGGTTCCGGTAGAAGTGTTGGTCGGAGAGAGAGGGGGTGGTAGCTCTCGATTTACCTGGCGATAACGCTCGTAGCGGAGAAAAGTAGCGAACACGAGTTTAAGGATTTCTGTACCGCGATTATGCTGTCGAAGACTACATTAATCGTTGAATAGGCAAACCACTAAACAATCAACCGTATCAATCGTATGTGTAATGAAACGCTTAGAAATTGTTTTTACAAAAACAATTGTGTTGTCGGTGTCTGTTCTGAGCGTGCGCGCCCTTTTATACAATTCTGTGATGAGCTTTTACAATAATTTTGTTTACCCATAGTTTCCACTACCTATAAATCCATAGCAGATAGCAATAGCCAAAGCAGAAAGCAGAGAGCAGAGCAACTGTCAAATTTTCTGTTGTGGGCTTTCATAGCATGCTTTTTATACCCTATCCTAAGGGTATATTAAGTTTGACACATAGTTTGTAACATAGAGAAATAATCGAGATAGACCCTATAAAGTATATATATTCGTGATCAGCATCAATAGCGAAATCGATTGAGCGATGACCGTCCGTCCGTCCGTCCGTCCGTCCGTATGTCACCGCTTTTTGGGCCTTAAATTTTGAGCTAGGACGATGAAATTTCATATCTGGGCTTCTGAGAAAAAGATACAGTACAAGTGTAAAAATTTTTGAAATCCGCCCACTGCCACGCCCACTTTTTCATAACTTCACTAAATTATATGAAACCGAAAAATTTTGTTAAGACCAAATATTTAGGCATTCAGATTCCCTACAATCCACCCATACAAAAGTTTTGGCCACGCCCACCTTTTGGGGGCGTTTTCATCACAAAACCGATTTTTGGGCCTTAAATTTTTAACTAGGACGCTGAAATTTCATATCTGGGCTTCCGAGAAAAAGATACAATACTAGTGTAAAAGTTTTTTACATCCGCCCACTGCCACGCCTACTTTTTTATAACTTCACTAAATTATATGAAACCGAAAAATTTTGTTAAGACCAAATATTTGGGTATTTAGATTCCCTACAATTCATCCATAGAACAGTTTGGCCACGCCCACTTTTTGGGGGCGTTATCATCAAAAAACCTATTTTGATAAAATTTTACATGTAACATCCTCAAATGTTCAACATTATAGCTATATTTGAGTATAAAATGCAATTTGGCCACGCCCACTTTATAGAGAGGAGGATAGGGTATCATACGATCCGTTCCAGACGGATTGTAGCTTTTCTGTATGTTTTAATTCAGATGGCGAAGCCGAACAATGAACATGGTGTGTTGAGTGTATCAAGGCACTGAAGGCAAATGTTACCAGATGATGACGAAAAACCGTACAAGGAGTAAATCATTTTATCTTTGCTTGGTAATTAGTGACAGGAAAACCAAAAAAGGGAAACAGAGTAATAAACATACAGAAAAGCTACAATCCGTCTGTAATGGATCGTATGATACCCTATCCTCCATCCTATCGAGCCCCTATAAAGTGGACGTGGCCGTATTTATGATAACTTCGAGCGTTTGAAGATGTTGCATGTAAAATTTTATCAAAATTGATTTTTTGATGAAAACGCTCCGAAAAAGTGGACATGGCCAAAACTGTTGTATGGGTGAATACCTAAATACTTGGTCTCAACAAAATTTTTCGGTTTCATATAATTTAGTGAAGTTATGAAAAAGTGGGCGTGGCAGTGGGCGGATTTCAAAATTTTTTACACTTGTACTGTATCTTTTTCTCAGAAGCCCAGATATTAAATTTCATCCTCCTAGCTCAAAATTTAAGGCCCCAAAAGTGGTGACGGAGGGACGGACGGACATGGCTTAATCGTTTTCAGTATTGATACTGATCATGAATATATATACTTTATAGGGTCTATCTGGATTATTTCTCTATGTTACAAACTATGTATCAAACTTAATATTAAACATACAGAAAAGCTACAATCCATCTGGAACGGATCGTATGATACCCTATCCTCCTCTCTATAAAGTGGGCGTGGCCAAATTGCATTTTGTACTCAAATATAGCTATAATGTCGAACGTTTGAGGATGTTGCATGTAAAATTTTATCAAAATCGGTTTTTTGATGAAAACGCCCCCAAAAAGTGGGCGTGACCAAAATTGTTCTATGGGTGAATTGTAGGGAATCTGTATACCTAAATATTTGGTCTTAACAAAATTTTTCGGTTTCATATAATTTAGTGAAGTTATAAAAAAGTAGGCGTGGCAGTGGGCGGATGTAAAAAAAATTTACACTTGTACTGTATCTTTTTCTTGGAAGCCCAGATATGAAATTTCAGCGTCCTAGTTAAAAATTTAAGGCCCAAAAATCGGTTTTGTGATGAAAACGCCCCCAAAAAGTGGGCGTGGCCAAAACTTTTGTATGGGTGGATTGTAGGGAATCTGAATGCCTAAATATTTGGTCTTAACAAAATTTTTCGGTTTCATATAATTTAGTGAAGTTATGAAAAAGTGGGCGTGGCAGTGGGCGGATTTAAAAAATTTTTACACTTGTACTGTATCTTTTTCTCAGAAGCCCAGATATGAAATTTCATCGTCCTAGCTCAAAATTTAAGGCCCAAAAAGCGGTGACATACGGACGGACGGACGGACGGACGGACGGACGGACGGACGGACGGACGGACGGACGGACGGACGGTCATCGCTCAATCGATTTCGCTATTGATGCTGATCACGAATATATATACTTTATAGGGTCTATCTCGATTATTTCTCTATGTTACAAACTATGTGTCAAACTTAATATACCCTTAGGATAGGGTATAAACATACAGAAAAGCTACAATCCGTCTGGAACGGATCGTATGATACCCTATCCTCCTTGCTATGTAGCCCTTATAAAGTGGGCGAGGTGATATTGCATTTTGTACTGAAATACGACGTCTAACGTTGAGGATTAAACGCAATATTTCATGAAAATCAGTTCAGTGAAATCTAAATGGCCAAATATTTGGTCTTAACAAAATTTTTCGGTTTCATATAATTTAGTGAAGTTATAAAAAAGTAGGCGCGGCAGTGGGCGGATTAAAAAAATTTTTACACTAGTATTGTATCTTTTTCTCGGAAGCCCAGATATGAAATTTCAGCATCCTAGCTCAAAATTTAAGGCCCAAAAAGCGGTGACATACGGACGGACGGACGGACGGTCATCGCTCAATCGATTTCGCTATTGATGCTGATCACGAATATATATACTCTATAGGGTCTATCTCGATTATTTCTCTATGTTACAAACTATGTGTCAAACTTAATATACCCTTAGGATAGGGTTTAAAAAAGGGTAAAACGATTATGGTATCTACCAAATCGCACGGAAGTAAAAATCAACTGTTTACCGAAAAATTACGTAAAACAATGGCACCAACGATAGAGTGTACGTTGCAAGTGAACAAAAGCAATCAGACAGTACTCTCCTGTTGCGAGACAGTTTTGACAATTTTTCTCCTGTTCTATTTTTCGATTGAAAATCAACATTTTCCTTTGAGTTCATTGAAGTCTTGTGTTTCTAATTAATTCTTAATTTCTTTATTACAGTTAAATTAAAGCTCCTAATTTTTGCAGTAACATTCATAAAATCACAACTTTAGGAGGTGAGGAAAATTTTCTCAGAGAATAGTCAATTAAAGACAATAAAAGCATCGATAATAATGCTTATTATGAGCAAAATAAACCAATCACAACGACGAAAAAAAAATAAATAAATTTTATATAAAAAAAAAAAAATAATGTGTCCACACCACTTAAAAAATATTTATTATGGCAACACTGCTACTGCAATGGACAACAGAATTACATCTTCAGCTGTTTTTAAAGCAAGCTATATCGCTTGCTATCAATTTAAAGCTTGCTTTAATGGTCTCCACGAACTATAATGATAGCATACTATACGAGTATAGCAAGCTATCAGTTGATAGCTAGTAGAGCCCGGGGGTTACATAGCATGCTATATCGCTTGCTATCAATTTATAGATTGCTTTAATGGTCTCCACGAGCTATAATGATAGCATACTATCTAGCAAGCTATCAGTTGATAGCTAGTGGAGACTGGGGGTTACATTTCAAATAAGTGAGCTTTTATATAATTCAATATTTAAAGCTTTTATGTTATGGCGTTACCATATTAAAATATTTATTTTCTTTTACATAGTTTTTGAAAATAAATGAATATAAATGATATAAATGAGTTCAATGTAATTAATTATGATGATAATGATTATAATGATGCTGTTGGTGATTATGTTGTTATTGTAGAAACAGAGTGACACAGCAATAGCACAAGCAACTTTGACAGCCACAGCAAAAATTTTAGACTTAATCATTTACTTAACGGGCTCCCGACCCGTGAAGAGTCTCTGCCTGAGTCTTCCACTCTCTTCCAGTTGTCTAGACCAAGCGCTCTGGCATCCGCGATAGCTTGATCCTTAAAACGGAGGTTAGGTCTTTCTTGTCGTCTCGAACCTGGGGGCTGTGAGTTGAAGATCCTCTTTGCTGGAGCATTATTGTCCATTCGCTCGATGTGGCCGAGCCATTGTAGTCGACGTGTTTTGGCTTTTTGGACTACATCCACATCTTGGTACAGCTCGTAGAGTTCGCGGTTTTATCTTCTCCTCCATTCGCCATCCTCGCATACGGGACCGAATATCCGACGAAGAATTTTTCTTTCGAAAGTGTTCAGTATCTGCTCTGCTTTCCTGCTTTCCGTCCAACACTCGGCTCCATAAAGCAGAACTGGCAGGATCAAAATTTTCTAGAGCATACATTTTTCTTCCGAGTTAGGAGTTTTGACCCCATTTGTTTCACCAAACCGAAGTAGCAGCGGTTTCCCAGGTTATGTCTTCGTCGAATCTCCACTATTCTGCAATCTGCGCACCAATGAACAAACAACAAACTTATCACCCTATTTTCTATCAGCTGTTTATACCCTATCCTAAGGGTATATTAAGTTTGACACATAGTTTGTAACATAGAGAAATAATCGAGATAGATCATATAAAGTATATATATTCGTGATCAGCATCAATAGCGAAATCGATTGAGCGATGACCGTCCGTCCGTATGTCACCGCTTTTTGGGCCTTAAATTTTGAGCTAGGACGATGAAATTCCATATCTGGGCTTCTGAGAAAAAGATACAGTACAAGTGTAAAATTTTTTTAAATCCGCCCACTGCCACGCCCACTTTTTCATAACTTCACTAAATTATATGAAACCGAAAAATTTTGTTAAGACCAAATATTTAGGCATTCAGATTCCCTACAATCCACCCATACAAAAGTTTTGGCCACGCCCAAAACAAATTTTACACTAGTATTGTATCTTTTTCTTGGAAGCCCAGATATGAAATTTCAGCGTCCTAGTTAAAAATTTAAGGCCCAAAAATCGGTTTTGTGATGAAAACGCCCCCAAAAAGTGGGCGTGGCCAAAACTTTTGTATGGGTGGATTGTAGGGAATCTGAATCTATAAAGTGGACGTGGCCGTATTTATGATAACTTCGAGCGTTTGAAGATGTTGCATGTAAAATTTTATCAAAATTGATTTTTTGATGAAAACGCTCCGAAAAAGTGGACATGGCCAAAACTGTTGTATGGGTGAATACCTAAATACTTGGTCTCAACAAAATTTTTCGGTTTCATATAATTTAGTGAAGTTATGAAAAAGTGGGCGTGGCAGTGGGCGGATTTCAAAATTTTTTACACTTGTACTGTATCTTTTTCTCAGAAGCCCAGATATTAAATTTCATCCTCCTAGCTCAAAATTTAAGGCCCCAAAAGTGGTGACGGAGGGACGGACGGACATGGCTTAATCGTTTTCAGTATTGATACTGATCATGAATATATATACTTTATAGGGTCTATCTGGATTATTTCTCTATGTTACAAACTATGTATCAAACTTAATATTAAACATACAGAAAAGCTACAATCCGTCTGGAACGGATCGTATGATACCCTATCCTCCTTGCTATGTAGCCCTTATAAAGTGGGCGAGGTGATATTGCATTTTGTACTGAAATACGACGTCTAACGTTGAGGATTAAACGCAATATTTCATGAAAATCAGTTTTTTGTGAAAACGCATCCAAAAAGGGGGCGTGGCTAAAAGTGCTAATCGGATGAATCGTAGGAAATCTAAATGGCCAAATATTTGGTCTTAACAAAATTTTTCGGTTTCATATAATTTAGTGAAGTTATAAAAAAGATTTCGTTTTTTTTAAATCCGCCCACTGCCACGCCCACTTTTTCATAACTTCACTAAATTATATGAAACCGAAAAATTTTGTTAAGACCAAATATTTAGGCATTCAGATTCCCTACAATCCACCCATACAAAAGTTTTGGCCACGCCCAAAACAAATTTTACACTAGTATTGTATCTTTTTCTTGGAAGCCCAGATATGAAATTTCAGCGTCCTAGTTAAAAATTTAAGGCCCAAAAATCGGTTTTGTGATGAAAACGCCCCCAAAAAGTGGGCGTGGCCAAAACTTTTGTATGGGTGGATTGTAGGGAATCTGAATGCCTAAATATTTGGTCTTAACAAAATTTTTCGGTTTCATATAATTTAGTGAAGTTATGAAAAAGTGGGCGTGGCAGTGGGCGGATTTCAAAAATGTTTACACTTGTACTGTATCTTTTTCTCAGAAGCCCAGATATGAAATTTCATCGTCCTAGCTCAAAATTTAAGGCTCAAAAAGCGGGTGTCTGACTCGTGCGGTATCTTTCGCAGAAAGCGTTGATGAGCGCGTGTCTTTAGAACTTCTCGAAATACGTTTGCAAAAACTCGAGGAAGATTGGAAAGAATTTGTATTTTTGCAAAACAAACTTCTAGAGTACATAGATGAAACTGATTTTGTCGATCCAGAAATGGAATTTTCTGAATATGAGGCTAAATATTTTTTTGCTCAGTCTACCCTTACCAAAGTGATTCGTGAAAGAAAAAAATCTGATCTATCATCCGTTAGTCAATCGGATATCGATAAGTTGGCTAGGCAGCAAGCTTCCTTGCTTGAAAATTTGAACTCTACCCAATGTGCCTCGATTTCTTTACCTAAAATCGGTATACCTCAGTTTTCCGGTGACTACAAGGAGTGTCCAAGCTTTGGAGACATCTTTCAGGGTACTATAGACACAAATGTTAATCTATCTACCACTCAAAAATTCCGCTATCTTAAATGTTATTTACGCGACAAAGCAGCCGACCTAATTCGTGACATAATGGTTTCAGACGCTAATTATTTAGACGCTTGGGAGCGGTTAGAAAGACGATACGATCGCTCTAACTTGATTATTCAATCGCATATTGAATCGTTCCTTTCACTTCCCAGTATGACATCAGGTAGCGTTCTAAATCTCCGCACAATCACCGACCATACTGATGAAATGATTCGGGGTTTGAATGCCCTAGGATCTACCAATTGCGACCCTTGGATCATTTATCTTCTGCTCCAGAAACTGGATCAGAGCACTCGACAAGCATGGGCGGAAGAAGTCGCATCCAGATATAATTGCACCATCGATGAACTAGTGTCGTTTATGCAGCTTCGTTGTGATGCTTTGGAATCTTGTCAAGTACAAACTCGTTTAAATTCACCTCGCAGTAAAACGCAAGGCTATACAATCCCACTATACGGAGTCTAAATTAATTTGTCCTAAATGCAAAAGGGACCATACCTTAAGCAAGTGTGCTCAATTTCTTTCGCTCGATATGAAAACGCGTCGCGAATTCGTTAAAGAACATTCCCTTTGCTTTAATTGTTTACGGCCTGGACATGCTTCGAACAAGTGCCGGTCTAGTTTTCGTTGCAGAACCTGCAATTCGCGACATCATTCGCTCATTCATCCACAATCGTTGTCGTCAAACCCTTCAGACGTTATTGTTCCCGAATCGTCGTCCATTCCATCTACCAGCCCACTATCATCACATCTTCTAGCAACAACACAACCACCCCTCTCGCTTTGCTCGTCTATACCAGCGAAAGGCAAGTCTCGTTTCACCCAAACGTTATTGCCCACAGCTATTGCTCATACTCATGACACCCAAGGCAATCCAGAATCTATTCGATTGTTGCTAGACTCGGGATCTCAAGTGTCTTTCATTACTGAAAGCACAGTTCAGCGTTTAGGTCTTATTCGTAGTGCCGCTCGTATCCCTGTATTAGGAGTTGGTTCGACATCCGTTGGCATCACTAATGGACAAGTAACGCTGAAACTATTTTCTCGTTTTTGTGAAGAGTTCATAGAAATGAACTGCTACGTAATATCTAAACTCACATCGTTAATTCCTGCATCTGTTCATACGATCTCTAACCCAAAGGTTTTCTCTTCGTTCAAATTAGCAGATCCTAATTTTAATGTGCTTGGCCATATTGACATTCTCATCGGTGCTGACAAGGCGTTCAGTATATTCAATGGCTCAGCAGTCCGGGGTGAGCAAGGAGTACCTGATCGCATACCCACAATCTTCGGCTGGGTTGTTTGCGGCAATATGGACAGCCTAGTCTCTTCAAATTTCACCAGTGTCGACTCCTACTGTACTCAACTGGACACTGAAAATACTTTCGATCTTGAGCGTTTTTGGCGACTTGAAGAAGTTGATCAAAAACCAAGTCTATCTGTTGACGACCAACGCGCAGAAGACATTTTCGTTAAAACTCATTCGCGCTTACCTGATGGCAGGTATGTGGTTCAATTGCCCTTTAAAACCAATGACGCCTGAAATCCACTGAACGCAAAATAGCGCATAATCAATATTTAAGGGATGAATATGTACGGTTCATGAACGAGTACCTAAGCCTAGGGTACATGGAAGAAATACCTGCCAGTGAATTGACTGCATCATCAAGCGAATGCTACTATCTACCTCACCAGGCTGTATTAAAGGAAGATGGCAGTACGACCAAGGTGAGGGTAGTATTTGATGGTTCGGCGAAGACTCTCAGCAACCAGTCCCTTAATGAATCGCTTCTCGTAGGTCAAAGCTATCAGCGAGACCTTTTCTCTATTTGTATCTGATTCCGTCGTCATCTCTAT
Organism: Xylota sylvarum; assembly: GCA_905220385.1. Classification (NCBI taxonomy): domain Eukaryota; kingdom Metazoa; phylum Arthropoda; class Insecta; order Diptera; family Syrphidae; genus Xylota; species Xylota sylvarum. The sequence continues at coordinate 75,901,793 of LR999958.1, read as the reverse complement.
ACAATATCTGGTGACATAGAGAAAATGTTTCGCCTGATACGCGTATCGGATAAACACATTAATTTTCAACGGATTTTGTGGAGAAAATATAACGATCAACCATTGAAACATTATCGTCTCTTGACGGTGACTTATGGCACAACATGCGCCCCATTTTTAGCTGTTCGAACTTTGTTTCAATTAGCCATTGATCTACAGCAAACCTATCCTCGCGCTTCGGAAGTACTTCTTAACGACTTTTATATCGATGATGCCATGACGGGCGCGGACTCTATTGCAGAAGTTACTTCACTCCGATCAGAACTCGTGAATTTACTTAAGTCGGGCGGTTTTAACCTTAGGAAATGGACAACCAACTGCTGGCCCTTACTTATCTCCTTGCCCGTAGATCAACGTGAGCTTACTCCAATAGAATTTGAAGAATTCGCGGCCGTCAAATTACTTGGCATGCAATGGTGTCCATCGAAAGATAGTTTTTTCTTCAAGGTGCATCTGGACAGTTCTATTGTCTACACAAAACGTCGTATACTATCTGAATCTTCAAGGATTTTTGACCCCATCGGATTCTTAGCTGCAGTCATCGTAGGTATCAAGATACTTTTTCAAGACTTATGGAGAGAAGGGCTAAAATGGGATGATAGCCTTTCCAAGGATCTCTCTGAAAGATGGCGATTGATTCTTATTGAACTTCCTCTTCTTGAATCAATAACTATTCCAAGAATTTTGTGGAACAACAAACAAAACTTCGAGTTGCACGCGTTTTGTGACGCATCACTGGATGCCTACGCTGCTGTGGTTTATTGCCGAAGTGTAAACATGGATGGATGGGTAAATGTCTCGTTAGTAGCAGCCAAAACAAGGGTTGCTCCCATAAAAGTTTTATCTCTACCTCGACTTGAGCTCTGTGGAGCTACTCTTTTAATTCGCCTTATTAATAAACTTATATCTTTACAGGATAAAGACATTAAAGTTTTTGCATGGACGGATTCGTCTATAGTACTACATTGGTTGTCCACACCGCCAAAAAAATGGTCAGTCTTTGTAGCAAATCGGAATTCCGAGATCCTGACATCAATTCCTCGTCAAGGTTGGAACCATGTCCGATCAGCCAATAATCCAGCCGATATAGCCACTCGTGGGATTCCACCATCTCTTTTACAGACAAATGAGATGTGGTGGAAGGGTCCTTCTTGGCTATGGAAAGAAAGAATTCAGTGGCCAGTATCAGACCCAAGCATCAAAGACGTTTCTGTTCCAGAGTTAGAAGAGAGAAGGGCTCAGGTATTAATTACAAATATTCAAACAAATAATATTATGGAAGACATCATATTAAATTCTTCGAATTGGTGGAAATCTGTTCCCGTCGTTGCCTTCGTATTACGGTTCGTTTCAAACATTCGTGTTACCAGTGGTCGTCGTTATAATCCTTTATCTATTGAAGAGATTTGGAATGCAAAAATTCGACTTATAAAATGTGCGCAAAATTCGTTATTTCCCTCAGAAATCAGTGCTCTTGAAAAACAAAAATCCTTGTCTAAAAAGAATAAATTGAAATCATTAGCCCCTTTCCTTGACCCAAATGGAATTTTCCGCGTCGGTGGTCGTTTGAGTGAATCGGATCTACCCTATAGTGCTAAACATCCTATTATTCTTCATAAATCCCATGCAATATCGACTCTCATTGCTGATTATCTCCACAAAAAATATCTGCATGTTGGTGTATCTCAATTGTTCGGCCTAATAAAACAAGAATTTTATATACTAGGGTGTAGAAATCTCCTTCGTCACCTAGTACACAAATGTGTAATATGTTCACGTCATCGACAACATTCATCAACACAACAAATGGGAAATCTACCAAGTGATCGTGTTCGGTATTCGCGACCATTTAGTCGCGGTTGCGATTATGCTGGCCCATTAGGTCTACGTTTATCTCGCGGAAGAAATCCCAAATTCGGCAAATGTTACATTGCATTGTTCGTATGCTTTGTAACAAAGGGTATTCACCTCGAACTTGTCGGCGACCTGTCTACTAACGCCTTTTTGTCAGCTCTCGATCGTTTTGTTGCTCGTCGTGGTAAGCCAACCGAAATTTGGAGCGCCAAGGGCACCAATTTTCATGGAGCCAAGAGATTGCTTGATGAAATGCATGCTTCGCTTCTCAGTCAACAACATCAAACCATCGTTGCCGACCATCTTTCCAAAGACAACATCTCCTGGAATTTTATACCTCCTTCTGCACCTCATTTCGGTGGGCTGTGGGAGCCAGGTGTGAAATCTGTGAAAACCCATCTGAGAAGAGTCATTGGAGACCACATACTCACCTATGAGGACCTCTACACTTTGCTGAGGAAAATTGAGGCACTACTCAATTCACGTCCTATGTGGCCAACATCCGACAGTGAACCCACTGCCTTGACACCCTCTCATTTTATGATTGGTGAAACCTAAAACTATTTGGCATCTCTTGCAAGAGTATCTATCATCACTACAACAGAGACCCAAGTGGCAAGGTCTTTAACCGAACATCAAGGCAGATGACATCGTTCTTCTAAAGGAACCGAACTTGCTGCCCTCAAAGTGGATACTTGGACGTGTCATAAAAACCCATCCTGGAAAGGATAAGAAGATTCGTGTTGTCACTGTTAAGACCAAGTTCAACGAATACGTGCGTCCCATAGTAAAGATTGTGCCACTTTCTCTATCTGAAAGACCGGAGTCTTTCAGGGGGCCTGAATGTTCTGTTCAATGAACAAACAACAAACTTATCACCCTATTTTCTATCAGCGGTTTTAATTTCAATTTGTACTGCTTTTTATACCCTATCCTAAGGGTATATTAAGTTTGACACATAGTTTGTAACATAGAGAAATAATCGAGATAGACCCTATAAAGTATATATATTCGTGATCAGCATCAATAGCGAAATCGATTGAGCGATGACCGTCCGTCCGTCCGTCCGTATGTCACCGCTTTTTGGGCCTTAAATTTTGAGCTAGGACGATGAAATTTCATATCTGGGCTTCTGAGAAAAAGATACAGTACAAGTGTAAAAATTTTTGAAATCCGCCCACTGCCACGCCCACTTTTTCATAACTTCACTAAATTATATGAAACCGAAAAATTTTGTTAAGACCAAATATTTGGATATTTAGATTCCCTATAATTCACCCATAGAACAGTTTTGGCCACGCCCACTTTTTGGGGGCGTTTTCATCATGAAACCGATTTTTGAGCCTAAAATGTTTAACTAGGACGCTGAAATTTCATATCTGGGCTTCTGACGAAAAGATACAGTAGAAGTGTACATTTTTTTTAAATCCGCCCACTGCCACGCCTACTTTTTTATAACTTCACTAAATTATTTTGTTAAGCCCAAATATTTAGGTATTCAGATTCCCTACAATTCACCCGTAGAAGAGTTTTGGCCACGCCCACTTTTTGGGGGCGTTTTCATCAAAAAACCGATTTTGATAAAATTTTACATGTAACATCCTCAAACGTTCGAGGTTATAGCCATATTTGAGTACAAAATGCAATTTGGCCACGCCCACTTTATAGAGAGGAGGATAGGGTATCAGACGATCCGTTCCAGACGGATTGTAGCTTTTCTGTATGTTTTTGTTTGATCTTATCTCAACATTGTATTGTGCATTACTCTTATACGCTCTAATTCTATGTTATTTGCTCTATCTTATACGGTACTTCTTTTGTTCTCATTTATCACTAATACAGTTCATTTTGCTTCCTTTGTAATTTTCTTATGTTGCTCTGTCTATTTTGCTGCAGACCATCGAGCGTTTAACATGTTTCGTTAAAATAAAGTTATTAATATGTATGGTTTTTTATATCGATTTTTTTTGTCGTGAAATAATTAAATAAGTATTTTTGCATGCTAAAACATCCACTAAGTTGTCATTCGTGGAGTTGATATTTACTCCGAGGTAGGTAAACTTCTTAACCACTTCGAAGTCACTGTTGCCAACAGTGACGTTTTGTCCTAGGCGGTGGACAGATGCTTCTTTGTTTGTTGACAACATGTACTTGGTTTTGTCCTCATTGACTTCAAGGCCAACTCGTTTCGCCTGTTCTTCAATTGCCGTAAAAGCCTCTAACACGCGCTGGGAGCGACCGATGATGTCGATGTCGTCTGGGTATCCCAGCAGCTGGACAGATTTGTTAAAGATAGTGCCTTCCGTGTTTACACCTGACTGCGCACTATCTGTTCCAGTACAAGATTTAAGACGTCACATTATAGCGCATCTCCTTGTCGAAATCCGGTGCATGTTCGGAGGAACTGTTTCCGAATTGCACTTTGCACATCGTGTTTTCCAGCGTCACGCGGCACAGCTGGATCAGTTTAGCCGCGATCCCGAAGTCGACCATCGCCTTGTAGAGCTCAAGACGATGAATGCTATCATATGTGGCTTTAAAGTCCATGAAGAGATGGTGCGTCTCGACTTGAAATTTGTTGGTCTTTTCCAGGATTTGCCTTAGTGTGAAAATTTGGTCGATCGTCGATCTGCCGGGCCGGAAGCCACACTGATACGTGCCGATTAGAGTGGTGCAGAAAGGCTTCACGCATTCACACAGTACGTTAGATAGGATCTTATATGCGACATTAAGCAGGGATATGCCTCGGTAGTTCTTACAAGACATAGGATCGCCTTTCTTGAAGATGGGGCATATAGAGCTGTTAGTCCAGTCATCGCGCATGTCTTCATCCACCCATACTTGGTTGATGACTTCGTGCATGCACCGTACCAAAGCATCACCACCATGTTTGAAAAGCTCTGCAGGTAGACCATCAGAGCCGGCGGCCTTGTTGTTCTTCAGCTTTTTGATAGCTGAGCCGAGCTCTTAAAAACTGGGAAGGGGATGGATTCTTCACCGACTGGATGCATATTCTCTTCTTCCCCTATCATTCTCTCTACCTGCCCATTAAGTAGCTGCTGGAAATGCTGCTTAAACACATCTACTATTCCCTGTGCTTCGGTGACTATGTTTCGTTCACTGTTTCGAAGAGCCTGCGTTCCGGGCTTGAAGTCAGCTGCCAGTTGCTTGGCTTTCCTAAAAAACATCCGGATGTTGTTGCTATCGCGCGACTCTTCGATATCCTTGAGCTGAGAGACTGCGTGGGCCCTTTTCTTCTTACGCAGGATCTTCTTCTCCTCCCTTCTTCTGGCTCGATACTCTTCTCTCGCTGCCCTTGTTTTGCGCTGCAGCGCTTGCATGTGTGTATTTTCTGTCACCTTTTTCCGACGCATGCATTCATCAGCATACCAAGGGCTCTTTTTGGGTGGTGGTTGGTAGCCTATGGTGGTCTCTGCTACCCCTTTGATGATGTCGCGATACTGGTTTCACACATTGTTGGCATTTGTGGATGGTGAATGCACAGAGGAGAGTCTCTCACGCAGGCGCCCTCTGTAGGCTCTGGCTACTCTAGTCTTGCTAAGGCTTCCAACGTTGAATGTCTTTTTCTGAGCGGCCTGCAGCTTCTTCTCGTTGGATAGTCGAGTTCTGAATTTAGATGCAAGAAAATGGTCAGAGTCGACGTTTGCCCCCTGAACGTCTGCACATTCAGAATGTTGGACGCGTGTCTCGTTACTATTAGCACGTGGTCCATTTGGTAGGCGGTTCGACCATCTGGAGAGCGCCAGGTTGCTGTGTAGATTCGTAGTCTTGGAAACCTAGTGCTACTTATCACCGTATTACGAGCTGCTGCAAAATCGATTAACCGGAAGCCGTTGTCTGTTGTCGTGTCGTGGAAGCTCTGCTTTCCAACTAATCCGTCGAAGATATTTTCCTTACCGATTTTGGTATTGAACTCCCCGAGTATGATTTTGACATCATACTTCGGACAGGCTCCGTAGGCTCCATCCATTTTGTTTTTTTTATTTTTTGGATGAACGTATCGGCCATCCATAATTGGCGCAGTCGGTAGGATTCTAGATCAAAAGATTAGAATTCCGAACGTATAAAAGACAAAAAACATACAGAAAAGCTACAATCCGTCTGGAACGGATCGTATGATACCCTATCCTCCTCTCTATAAAGTGGGCGTGGCCAAATTGCATTTTGTACTCAAATATAACTATAATGTCGAACGTTTGAGGATGTTACATGCAAAATTTTATCAAAATAGGTTTTTTGATGATAACGCCCCCAAAAAGTGGGCGTGGCCAAAACTGTTCTATGGGTGAATTGTAGGGAATCTAAATACCCAAATATTTGGTCTTAACAAAATCTTTCGGTTTCATATAATTTAGTGAAGTTATAAAAAAGTAGGCGTGGCAGTGGGCGGATGTAAAAAAATTTTACACTTGTACTGTATCTTTTTCTTGGAAGCCCAGATATGAAATTTCTGCGTCCTAGTTAAAAATTTAAGGCCCAAAAATCGGTTTTGTGATGAAAACGCTCCCAAACAGTGGGCATGGCCAAAACTTTTGTATGGGTGGATTGTAGGGAATCTGAATGCCTAAATATTTGGTCTTAACAAAATTTTTCGGTTTCATATAATTTAGTGAAGTTATGAAAAAGTAGGCGTGGCAGTGGGCGGATTTCAAAAATGTTTACACTTGCACTGTATCTTTTCCTCAGAAGCCCAGATATGAAATTTCATCGTCCTAGCTCAAAATTTAAGGCCCAAAAAGCGGTGACATACGGACGGACGGACGGACGGACGGACGGACGGACGGTCATCGCTCAATTGATTTCGCTATTGATGCTGATCACGAATATATATACTTTATAGGGTCTATCTCGATTATTTCTCTATGTTACAAACTATGTGTCAAACTTAATATACCCTTAAGATAGGGTATAAAAATTGAGAGTCAAAATGTAAACGTCGAACAAATTCTAATTGGAGTGCAAAAATTAAGTGATGAAAAGAAGGAAGTGATAAGTGAAATAAAAAAAGTCAATACCAAAGAAATGAAAACATCGTATGCGGAATCCCTAAAAAATGAACCACCAGTGATTATAAAACCAAAGCGGATTCAAGCTAATAAAAATACAAAAGACGATACATATAAAGAATAAAATAGATCCATTGGCACTAGCAGTTAAAGTCAGTGGTGTAGTTAACAAAAAAGATGGTGTTGTTATAATAAACTGTGAGGATAAGGAATCGCGGAAAATAGTGGAAAAAGAAGCCAAACAAAAGCTTGGTGATGAATACGATGTATCAGCGCCAAAGTTCAAAAATCCGTGTGTTGTAGTATGTGGAATACGTAGTGAATTTGAAAAAGTAGCGTTAGAATCTGCAATAAAATGCCAAAATAAGATAAATGGTGTTGTAAAATCTTTCAAAATTATTAGTGTTAAAAAAAAAGATATCCAGAGTTATAGAGCAATAATAGAACTAGATAAAGAATATTATAAAGAGGTGCTAGAAAGAGGTAGATTGAACATTGGATGGGACAGGTGTGTGTTATATGATCATGTTCCGGTAAAGAGATGTTATAAATGTTGGGGATTTAACCACATGGCAAACGATTGTAAGAACGATATTGTGTGTGCTAAATGTAGTGGGAACCATGATTCCAAAAACTGTGATTCAATGAACTTTAAGTGCAATAATTGTGTGTTAGCTAATGAGAAACTAGGTTTAAGTCTCAATACGTGTCATGACTGCAGAAGCTATCAATGTAAAGTGTTTGTTAAAAAGGTAGAAATTCAAAGAAGCCGAACGGCATATTAGCAATCAAAGACCCATAGCTTAATCTATTTGAATATAGAAGGATTAATAAATAACTTTGCAGAATTACAAGCTATTATAATAAATAAAGACTGTGATATAATAGTGCTTTCGGAAACGCACATTACTGAAAATATCTCTGATGACGAAATGTCGGTTCCCAACTATAACCTATTTCGAAGTAATAGTGTATCTAAACGTACTGGTGGTGTAGTTATTTATGTAAAAAAAGATATTTATTCTGTAAATTTGAGATGCTACGCAAAAGGTATGGACATATGGTGGCTAGTAAATCTCATAAGGATAGGTAATTATGCATATATTTTGACGGGTGTTTACAGATCGCCCAGTTCGTCTGAAAAAACCTTTTGTGAAGAATTCAGAATCCTTATCTATGATTTATGTGAGCTTAACAAAGATATAGTCGTTGTAGGAGATTTTAACATTGATTGGCTTAAAACCGCGGACACATATAGGTAGAAGAACTATTAATAATATTATTAAGGATAATGAATGTAAACAGATATTAAATGAAGGAACAAGAATAACACAAACATCTCGAACGTTAATTGACTACGTTATAACGAACTTGAAGGGCGTTAATGCGCGAGTAGATACTGACCTAATGATAAGTGACCACCAAACATTGACTATAACTATGAAATGTATAAATAAAAATAAAAGTAATTCAAAGGGTAAATGGATAAAGACCGTGAAACTTAATAAAAACTTATTTCGTCGAGCACTGGAAAATAGTAAATTAAAATATATAAATGAGAATATGTGTGTTAATAAAATGGCGGAGTTGTTTGAAAAGGGAATAAGTGAATCTGTAGGTCAGATTGTGGTGGAACAATTCAAACGGTTTGAAGCAAATATGTGGTTTAATAGATCCCTTAAAGGTCTTCAAAAGCAAAAAATTATCTGCTATAAAAAAGCAATAATAAGTAGCACTGAACTCGACTGGCTGGCCTATACAAACGTTAGGAATCGGTACAAAATGGAAATTAAGAAAAGTAAAAATAAATTTATCAAATAAAAAATAGAAAACTCGAAAGACCAAAAATCTATGTGGCAAAACCTAAAACAATATGTGTTAAAAAAGGAAAAATGTGAAATAGTGAATGTAAATTTTGATGGTTAAGTGTATAAAGAAAGTAAAGAGTTAGCCAACAAATTTAATGAGTTCTTTGTTGAAAGTGTTGTCCAAATAAATAATTCTATCCCATATGTTCCTTATGTTAATTGTATTAGTGAAACAGACTTAAATTTTAAATTTCAAATAATAACAATTGCGGATATCCAAAGTGTTTTAAAAACAATGAAAAATAAGACAGATTTTGAGTACATGTGTCCTAAGAGTTACTTAAATAATTTTCATGTGATCAGTGTAACGTTATTGTCTATCGTTAATAAATCGTTGGAATTATCAATATTTCCAAATACGTGGAAACAATCGGTTGTAACACCAATCCCAAAGGTAAATAATACCAAAATGTGCGAAGAATTCCGTCCTGTTAATTCCTTACCGTTGTATGAAAAAGTGTTTGAAAAACTACTATTTAAGCAATTGAATAACTAGTTTGAAGCAAATAATTTTATAATTGAAGTGAAGTCAGGCTTTAGAAAAGACCACTCTTGTGAAAGTGCAATAAACCTAGTAATTATGAACTGGAAAGAACAAATCGCGCAAAAGAAACGAGTATGTTGTGTTTTTTAGACTTAAAGAGGAGGGTGAACGGCGAAGTTTCGTCCTCCAATTCAGTGCCTTTCGGGGTACCGCAAGGATCGGTTTTGGGCACGCTGTTATTCATTATTTACATTAATGATATGGAAAAAGTTGTGAAGGACAGCAAGCTGGCGTTGTTTGCTGACGATGCAGTGTTATATGCGATGGGGAATGACTTTGCTGATTGTCATTACAAAATGCAAGCGGACCTAGAACGTGTGAGCGATTGGCTGAAGCAAAATAGACTCAACCTCGAAATTGACGGCGAGATTATCGGTAAAGTAGACGAGATAAAGTACTTAGGGATTATAATTGACAACAAATTAAACTTCACAGAACATGTTGACTACGTTTGCAAAAAAATTAGTAAAAAAATTGGGTTTTTAAAAAGAATCAGACAAGAAGTTTCGATATTAACTGCAATGAAAATTTATAATGTGATTGTTACACCCCATTTTGAGTATTGTGCTACTGTATTGTTCTTATGTAGTGATAATGTTATAAAAAGACTTCAGCTGTTACAAAACAAGTCTATGAGAATTATTTTAAAGTGCAATAGGTATGTGTCTATTAATAATATGTTAAATTCATTGAAATGGTTGTCCGTAAAGCAAAGAATTGTCATGAATGTTCTAGTGTTTCTGTTTAAAATTAAAAACAATTTAATGCCGTCATATTTAGTGAAATACATACAATATATTAGAGAAATACAACCCTACGCTTAAAGAAATATAAATAATATTCGATTACCCAATTTCCTAAGTGCCAGCGCACAGAATTCAATAATATTTAAAGGATTTAAATTGTTTAATGAGCTTCCTAATTCAGCAAAAAATGAAACTAATTATACATTATTCAAAAAACATTGTATAGAATTTGTCAGGCTGAAATACCAAATTTTGTAAAACATGTACAATTTTTTTTATGAAAATAGCTTTTTCAAAGCTAGTAAAATAAAAAGCTATCTATCTATCTAAAGTGTTTATAAGCCAAATATAAAGGGATGGATATAAATCCTCGCTTACAAAGATGGCTTCTTAAGTTAGGAGAATATAATATTAACATTGATAATATTAAAGGCAAAGATTTATTTTAAGTAGGATAAATCCCAATACAGGTGAAATCAATTTGACAGAGACTTTCAAATCTGACGAGGGAGAGAATGCCCAAAATGAAGAGGAAATGTTTCAAATTGACCAAATGAGCATAGATAACACTCTCAAGAAGAGGATCAATTTGACCATTTTCCAATTTCAGATACAGTAGTTAATAGGTTTTTTACGCAAATAATCTCAACAAATAATAAGTCAAAGGAGACTGAAGTAGACAAGAAAAGAAAAATATATGTATATATGTTCTAACGACTTCATGACAGACATATTCAGACGGTTTTTGAAAAGAGGAAAAGTTGGCATATATTCTGAGTTAACTGAACACGAGCATAATTTAGTCCAGCTGAAACTCAGTCGGAATATTAAATTCGTGAAATGCACTTATAACGCTAAAGATATGAAAGATGAGGATGAAGCATTTACGGTTTACGGAACCATGGATGGCGACGATAGACAAAACATTGAAGGACACTTACGAATTATGGATAGTAATAATCACAACTTAATAGAACAAAGTTAGCACCAAGTCTCTATTAATGACCACTTTAATAATACTTTTTCGATGATTAAGAAGACAATTGAAAATGATAGGGCTGATATTCTAAAACAGTTCGATAATGTAAAAACCGAAAACATAAAGTTAATCAATAAAATTAGATATTTAGAGTTATTATCACAGATTAGAATAATCAGAGATAACGTAGAACAAATTTAGAATAATATAGCGACAAGTAGGTTAGGAATAATGAGAAATAATATATTAACTAAAGAGGAGATAACAATATATGATATTGACTTAGAAAAATTGAAGAATGTATTTAAAACTTGGCACAGCCAAATATGAAAATAATAAAATCCTATTCGCAATCAAAATACCTAATGAAATTATTGTTACAAAGAAACGGCTCTTAATAATGAAAACAATGAAAAAATTGTTTTGCAAAACGAAGAAATTGTTAAAATATATAATACTGATTATACTCTCGAAAAAAACACTGACCTAAAGAATTTAAAGAAATCCAATTCATGTACATATAGACAAAATTGTATGAGAATAAAATATTTTAAAACGGAACTTGTCGAAATTGAAGAAGGACTAATATTATTAAAATATTATAAGAATGTTAGTTTAAATAGTACTTGTGATGAAACAACTGTTCGATTAAATGGAAATTATTTACTAAATTTTAATAACTGTGAACTACAAATAAAACATAAAACGCATAAAGGAACTGAAATACGAAAAAAGAATCATTTATTGTATTATAATATTAATCTTAGCTATAGCATTAGCAATATATATTTATATAAGAACAAATAAGTTAGGAAACATTATTTTTAAAACTCAGGAGAGTTTTCATCCAAAAGGGGGAGTAGTTATGTCGGTGTCAATAACCAACATACCAGCTGTCAGCAAAATACCGGATGCCATCAACTTGACTCGACCTAATTCGAGTTCATCGAAATCGAATTTAGCTAAATCGACATCTACGAGGGAAATTGCCATCGACTGGACTCAGCATATTTGACCTAGGCGAATATGTTGAGGAAAAAGCAGAAAAACAATTAATGGATAGTCTTAGTTCAAACATAGACGAATAAACATTTCAAAAATTTAATTTTGTTTTTTTTTATTTTTTGGATGAACGTATCGGCCAACCATAATTGGCACGACTTATTGTATTTGTATTAATTGTTTCATTTCAAAATAACCATTCATTAACAATTTTAAAAATTCAGAAAATAACTTAGTAAGTAAATAAATTCATTAATAACAAAATTAAATACTATGCTACATACATTTTCTTAAAAAGAGTGGCTCTGGGTATATAGAACATGGGTTATTGAAATTATATTAATACACTTTGGTGTTATAAAACAACCAAGTGTATAGCTATATGAAATTATAAAATAAAGTAATGTAAAAGCCGCAAGGAGTAGGAAAACGTGAGGTTGATGAGATGTGTATTTTTAGAATTTTCGGACACATGCAGGTATTTATTAAAGACAATTATTTAGAAAATATGATTGAAATTAAGCACACATAACGAGAAAAGAAAGCAACGAGATATATGTTGTAGTATTTAAACTAAAACTTGAAATATGGTTTCTACTTCAGATCGGTGTCCGTGTTCAACCAGACTAGATATTTCAGACGGCAGTTTGTTGAAAATGTAAGGGCCGTCTACGGAAAACATATGTATTTCTTAATGAGTAAACCTCACTTCTACTAAAATGATTATTTCCACTTCTGACGAAGATGACTTTGAGCACTTTATAAATAAAGAAATATCGAAGTGGAAGTATTGTACCGAAACGATGCGACAATGCACATTTAAAACAAAATCTACACACCGATTAAAATGCAAACATAAAACCAAATCTACACAGCAATTAAAACACAAACACGGATTATGACAAAACGAAACGAAATAGCTGCGCGAGCTGACGTTTGGTAAGTTCTGTTTCTGTGGGAAACTTTCTTCTAAGAGAACTAAGCTTATCATTTTATCAAATCCTCGCATGGGCTAAGTGGTTTTGAATGATGGAACTTTAAAGTGGTTACTGGCAGGTGGAAATGGATCCGAAAGACAAGGAGAAGACGGCCTTTTCGACTGGCGCAGGGCTTTGGCAGTTCAACGTCATTCCCTTTGGACTTTGTTACGCCCCCGCCACGTTCGACTTATGGACGAAGTCTTCCGCGGGATGTCCTGGCAAACTGCGCTCATATACTTAGATGACATCATCGTGTACAGCCGCACATTTGACGAACATCTGATGAGCTTGCGAGCCGCATCTGAGAGATTGCGAGCCGCTAACCTTAAGCTAAACCCTGGTAAGTGCCAATTTCTCCGAAAAAGTGTTCGCTATCTGGGACACATTGTCTCCGAAGACGGCCTGGTTACCGATCCAGAAAAGGTGCAAGCAGTGCAACAGTGGCCTATGCCAAGGAGTAAGAAGCAAGTCCGAAGCTTTCTGGGTTTGTACTCGTATTACCGCAGATTCATAGAAGGATTTTCCACCATGGCAAAGCCCCTCTCAGAGCTGACGGAAGAAAGTCGTCGATTTATGTGGAGCGAATCCTGTGAAGCTGCGTTCAAAGAATTAAAAATGACGACCGCCCCCATACTTGCTTTTCCCACTCCTGCTGATGAATTTATTCTCGACACCGACGGTTCGAATGTGGGAGTTGGTGCTGTACTGAGCCAACGTCAAGGTGATGCGGAAGTAGTTTTGCAGTACTTCAGCAAGACTCTAAACCAGGCGGAGCGGAACTACTGTGTCACGAGGAGAGAACTGCTGGCCATTGTTCTCGCCACACGCCGCTTTCACCATTATCTATTCGGCCGCCGATTCACTCTGCGTACAGACCATGCATCGTTGCGCCGGCTGTGTAACTTCAAGCATCCGGAAGGACAAATGGCAAGGTAGTTGGAAAGCCTGCAGCAGTACAGCTTCGACATCCAGTACCGCCCGGGATCTAGGCATGGAAACGCAGATGCACTCTCTAGACGAGTCTGTGAAGACTGCACTGCACTAAGGTCGACCAACATGAGACTGAAGCTACCCAGCACGCGCATGTGACTTCCGTGTCTGGCACCCTAGAACTGGAGCAGCGAAAGGACCCGATTCTCGCAAAGGTGATCCAATGGAAGGAAGAGGGCAAGCGCCCCGTAAAATCTGAAATAATCAGTGAGTGTGAGGACCTTAAAGCCTATCGGACTCTTTATGATCAAGTGCGTTTGGAGAAGGGGGTCTTAGTCCGGATGTGAGAGGAGAAGCCGGATCTTATAAAACACCTGCTGGTAATCCCGAGAGCGTGCGTTGCGGATATTCTTACCTCTCTGCACGACAGCCCTAGTGGAGGACATTTGGGACAGACGAAGACACTGTTCAAAGTTAAGAGCAGCTATTTTTGGGTTGGCCGCACCACAGACGTAAAGGCATGGTGCCTGGCATGTCAAACCTGCGCTGCACGCGGAGGTTTGCAGCCAAGTCGTCTTGGATGTCCATTTGAAAGAGTAGCCATCGACATCCTCGGACCCCTACCTAGGACACTGAATGAAACCGATACAGAGCAGTCTTAATGGACTACTTCACAAAGCGGCCTGAATGCTTTGCAATTCCAAACCAGACAGCCGAAGCAGTGCTAGGGCCTCGTTTTGCCGTTTTGGTGTCACTCAAATCTTGCACTCTGACCAAGGATACAATTTAAAGTTTTCCAGGCAGCTATTTGGGGATTTGTGTAATCTATTCGTGCCAGCCTGTTGTGAGGTTAAGCGAAAAATGAAAAACTGAACTGCTGAGAAGACTGTATCACTTTCTAAGAAACTGTATCACTTTCTGAGAAAACAAGGACAACACCTCTACACCCGCAGTCAGATGGCATGGTTGAAAGGTTCAACTGAACCTTATTAGATTACCTAGCGAAATATGTGGATCGCCATCAAACTGACTGGGATCCCCACTTACAACCGGCACTCCTAGCATTTCGTTCAGCGGTACATGGATCAACGGGTTTCTCTCCAGCACTGCTCAACCTGGGCCGGGATCTGTCGATCTGGTATTCGGAGCACCCATGGACCGATGAACTTCCAACCCCCCGATATGCTGTGGAGCTGAAATAAAGTTTGCAGAAGATTTACGACTTCGCCCAAAGGAATCTACAGTCAGCTGCGGACATTATGAAGAACAGGTACGAAATAAAAAGCATGAAATAACATTTCATCCAGGTGATGAGGCGTGGTTCTATAACCCCAAACGACGGAAGGAGTATAGGCCAAAATACAGAGCGATTGGGAAGGTCCAGTTCGAATAAACGCGAATAAACCGGAGCTTTGAGTCTTATGGATTGGCTAATGTACCGAAACGATGCGACAATGCACAATTAAAACAAAATCTACACACCGATTAAAATGCAAACATAAAACCAAATATACACAGCAATTGAAACACAAACACGGATCACGACAAAACGAGGCTGAAACACGAAACAGCTGCGCGAGCTGACGTTTGGTAAATTCTGTTTCTGTGTGGAACTTTCTTTGAAGAAAACTATGCTTATCATTTTATCAAACCCTTATTAAATTGATATGAGCTTAATTAATGTAATTCAGTAGATTTCTTCTCTATAATTCCCCACAGTTCTAGAACAAACCAAACGAAGGAACGAGAATTTTCTAGATGTTTTGACGTAAAATTCCAATGCTGAATAGGAAGCCTGGAAGACCATTGGAAAGGATCCTGTCTGATATGAATAGACGGAGCGATGCAGATCAGGGATGAGTCAAAAAGTACCGCGATCAGGCGTGATAGCGTTCATTAAAAAGTAGCATTACAAAGCGCTAATTTATATTAAAATAAAACATACAGAAAAGCTACAATCCGTCTGGAACGGATCGTCTGATACCCTATCCTCGTCTCTATAAAGTGGGCGTGGCCAAATTGCATTTCGTACTCAAATATGGCTATAACCTCGAACGTTTGAGGATGTTACATGTAAAATTTTATCAAAATCGGGTTTTTGATGAAAACGCCCCCAAAAAGTGGGCGTGGCCAAAACTGTTCTACGGGAGAATTGTAGGGAATCTGAATACCTAAATATTTGGACTTAACAAAATTTTTCGGTTTCATTTAATTTAGTAAAGTTATAAAAAAGAAGGCGTGGCAGTGGGCGGATTTACAAAAATTTACAATTCTACTGTATCTTTTCGTCAGAAGCCCAGATATAAAATTTCAGCGTCCTAGTTAAAAATGTAAGGCCCAAAAATCGGTTTTATGATGAAAACGCCCCCAAAAAGTGGGCGTGGCCAAAACTTTTGTATGAGTGGATTGTAGGGAATCTGAATACCTAAATATTTGGACTTAACAAAATTTTTCGGTTTCATTTAATTTAGTAAAGTTATAAAAAAGAAGGCGTGGCAGTGGGCGGATTTAAAAAAATTTACAATTCTACTGTATCTTTTCGTCAGAAGCCCAGATATAAAATTTCAGCGTCCTAGTTAAAAATTTAAGGCCCAAAAATCGGTTTTATGATGAAAACGCCCCCAAAAAGTGGGCGTGGCCAAAACTGTTCTACGGGAGAATTGTAGGGAATCTGAATACCTAAATATTTGGTCTTAACAAAATTTTTCGGTTTCATATAATTTAATGATGAAAAAGTGGGCGTGGCAGTGGGCGGATTTAAAAAATTTTTACACTTGTACTGTATCTTTTTCTCTGAAGCCCAGATATAAAATTTCATCGTCCTAGCTCAAAATTTAAGGACCAAAAAGCGGTGACATACGGACGGACGGACGGACGGTCATCGCTCAATCGATTTCGCTATTGATGCTGATCACGAATATATATATATATTATAGGGTCTATCTCGATTATTTCTCTATATTACAAACTATGTGTCAAACTTAATATACCCTTAGGATAGGGTATAAAAACATTAAAACCCTCTCGGGAACCAAAAATTAGTTGTTTTGGCTAACTTATTGGACGCTTTCCGTTATTGATTTCGTTTTAGTTCGCCGGGGTATCCATTTTGCGCTACAGTATTTTAGCTGAAATAAAGGTATAGCTGGCTCAAATCTACTTTTATGAAACATCAGCCGTAATATCTTTTTCTGAGCTATCATAATAGCCATCAAATTACTAACATAGGCACACCCCCAGCATGCAAGACCACATTCAAGACGTGAGTGAACCAAAGCATAGTAGAAAGAAGTGAGCAAGTTATGTTAATAAAGCATTTGTTTGTGCAAAGGACCTTGTCGCAAGTAGGATGATGACAAATTACATTTTCAATCACTGTATTTGCCGAGGTTAAAGAAAAACATACAGAAAAGCTACAATCCGTCTGGAAAGGATCGTATGATACCATATCCTCGTTTCTATAAAGTGCTCATGCCCAAATTGCATTTGGTACTCAAATATGGCTATAACGTCAAACGTTTGAGGATGTTACATGTGAAATTTCATGAAAATCGTTTTTTTGATGAAAACGCCCCCAAAAAGTGGGCGTGGCCAAAACTGTTCTTTGGGTGAATTGTAGGAAATCTGAATACCTAAATATTTGGACTTAACAACATTTTTCTGTTTCATATAATTTAGTGAAGTTATAAAAAAGTAGGCGTGGCAGTGGGCGGATGTAAAAAAAATTTACACTACTACTGTATCTTTTCGTCAGAAGCCCAGATATGAAATTTTAGCGTCCTAGTTAAAAATGTAAGGCCCAAAAATCCCCCCCCAAAAGTGGGCGTGGCCAAAACTTTTGTATGAGTGGATTGTAGGGAGTCTGAAGGCCTAAATATTTGGTCTTGACAAAATTTTTCGGTTTCATATAAAGTAATGAAGTTATGAAAAAGTGGGCGTGGCAGTGGGCGGATTTCAAAAATTTTTACACTTGTACTGTATCTTTCTCTCAGAAGCCCAGATATGAAATTTCATCGTCCTAGCTCCTACAAAAGTTTTGGGCACGCCCACTTTTTGGGGGCATTTTCATCACAAAACCGATTTTGAGCCTTAAATTTTTAACTAGGACGCTGAAATTTCATATCTGGGCTTCCAAGAAAAAGATACAGTACAAGTGTAAAATTTTTTTACATCCGCCCACTGCCACGCCTACTTTTTTATAACTTCACTAAATTATATGAAACCGAAAAATGTTGTTAAGACCAAATATTTGGGTATTTAGATTCCCTACAATTCACCCATAGAACTGTTTTGGCCACGCCCACTTTTTTTAACATCCTCAAACGTTCGAGGTTATAGCCATATTTGAGTACGAAATGCAATTTGGCCACGTCCAGACGGATCCGTTCCAGACGGATTGTAGCTTTTCTGTATGTTTTAAAGATTGTAATGATAATTGACGTTTTGAGGCATTCTGGAAATATTCCACGTCGAAATCTTTCATTTATTAAATAACTTAATGGGTTAATAATCGATTGTCCTATAGGATGAAACTACATATCTGGGCTTTTGAGAAGGAGAAGCAGAACAAGTGTACAAATTTTTCAAATCCGGCCACTGCCACGCCTACTTTTTCATAACTTCACTAAATTTATTGAAACCGAAAAATTTTGTTAAGACCAAATATTTAGGCATTTAGATTCCCTACTTTTCACTCATACAAAAGTTTTGTCCACGCCCACATTTTAGAGGCGTTTTCATAAAAAAACCGATTTTGATAAAATTTTATATGTAAAATCCTCAAACGTTCGACGATATAGCCATATTTGAGTACAAAATGCAATTCGGCCACGCCCACTTTATGGGAAGGAGGATAGGGTATCATACGATCCGTTCCAGACTAATTGTAGCTTTTCTTTATGTTTATACCCTATCCTAAGGGTGTATTAAGTTTGATACATAGTTTGTAACATAGAGAAATAATCGAGATAGAGCCTATAATGTATATATATTCATGATCAGTACCAATAGCGATACGTCCGTCCGTCCGTCCGTCACCACTTTTTGGGCCTTAAATTTTGAGCTAGGATGAAATTTAATATCTCGGCTTCTGAGAAAAAGATGCAGTACAAGTGTAAAAATTTTTGAAATCCGTCCACTGCCACGCCCACTTTTTCATTACTTCACGAAATTATATGAAACCGAAAAATTTTGTTAAGACGAAATATTTAGGTATTCAGATTCCCTACAATTCACCCATACAACAGTTTAGGCCACGTCCACTTTTTGGGGGCGTTTTCATCAAAAAACCAATTTTGATGAAATTTTACATGTAACATCCTCAAACGTTCGAAGTTTTCATCGTAATTCAGTAAAGAAAATGCAGTACGGCCACGCCCAGTCTATAGGGGCTCGACAGGATGGAGGATAGGGTATCATACGATCCGTTCCAGACGGATTGTACCTTTTTTGTATGTGTTTATTTTTATTTCTAGCATAAAATGTATTTTTTTATACCCTATCCTAAGGGTATATTAAGTTTGACACATAGTTTGTAACATAGAGAAATAATCGAGGTAGACCCTATAAAGTATATATATTCGTGATCAGCATCAATAGCGAAATCGATTGAGTGATGACCGTCCGTCCGTCCGTACGTCTGTCCGTCCGTATGTCACCGCTTTTTTGGCCTTAAATTTTGAGCTGGGAGGATGAAATTTTATATCTGGGCTTCTAAGAAAAAGATACAGTACAAGGGTAAAATTTTTTTAAAATACGCCCACTGCCACGCCCACTTTTGTTAAGACAAAATATTTAGGCAAGTTTTGACCACGCCACCACTTTTTGGGGGCGTTTTTTTATTAAAAGAAAACCGATTTTGATGAAATTTTACATGCAACATCCTCAAACGGTCGACGTTACAGGCATATTAAAGTACGAAATCCAATTTGGCCACGCCCACTTTATAGAAAGGCGGATAGGGTACCATACGATCCGTTCCAGACGGAATGTAGCTTTTCTGTATGTTTTTGATTTTGACACAGATTTCGTCAGTGATCCAAGGTTTGATTTTGTTGTGCACATTTATTTGTTTAACAACTGTGCATGCATTAGTGTATGTACTCTTTGAGTTTCTGTAAAAAAACAAAAAAAAGCACTAGAAGGACAGTCGTTATCATAGACAGAAGTCCATAATTCGTGGAAGAAGTAATAATTGAGTTTTGAAAAATCTATTTTGACTTGTCCTATATTACGGATCTTAGAAAGCTCATTGGATCTATTGCCAACAGAAGAATTGCACAAAGCATCTTTAAAAACAATGACAATGGAAAAGTGGTCAGTTATGTTTAGCTCTAAGATATATGTGCGGACAGATATTCGAAAAGTCTCTGAATTTGAAAAAGAGATGGTCAATACAGGATTTCGAGTGATTTGTTATTTTTGTTGCGAAGTTTATAAGTGATTGAAAGCCCATTGATGATAAGAGAAGCATATAGTCATCACTAGTAGTTGGAAGATTAAGAATATCGATGTTTATATCCCCAATTAAGCAAACATTCCTATAGCTAATAGACACAGTAGGCGCTCAAGATCTTTAAGGAAAATACCACTTTGAACAAACTGAAGTCTATATACACACACAAAATACATGAAATTCTTACCAATTCTCAGTTATAATAAATGTAATCCGCACTATTAATATCTGGAGTAGACACCTCCACTTCAAGATCATTTCTAACAAAAACAGCTGTGCCACCTGAAGGATAGATTCCATTGCATTTAGCATAAACAGTATAGCCCGGTATAGAAAAATTCGAAATTTCATGATTATATACCCAGATTTCAGTCAGAACTATAATTTGAGGCAATGTAATAAAACAATTTTCTAAGTAGACACATAAATTATCAAATTTTTTTCTCAAACTTATAATGTTCTGATGTACAACTCTTAAATCGTTACGTGAATTAAAGAAACTAGAACCAACATAAAACTCATTGCTCTCATTTGGAATAATTGGATCATAGAGGTCGTTTAAAAGATTCATCATTTGTATAAGAACTATTGTTTAATTGAAATAAAAAACTAAAAGAAAAACATACAGAAAAGCTACAATACGTCTGGAACGCATCGTATGATACCCTGGACGTGGCAGTATTAGATTTTAAAAAAATTTTAACACTTGTACTGTATCTTTTCCTAAGAAGCCCAGATATGATATTTCACTGTCCTAGCTCAAAATTTAAGGCCCAAAAAGCGGTGACACACGGACAGACGATTACATGAAAATCGGTTTTTTGATAAAAACGCCCCCAAAATGTGTGTATTCTTGATCAGCATCAATAGCGAACACGATTTAGCTATGTCCGTTCGTCCGTCCGTCCGTCCGTCTGTCCGTATGTCACCACTTTTTGGACCTTAAATTTTGAGCTAGGAGGAAGAAACTACATATCTGGGCTTTTGAGAAGGAGAAGCAGTACAAGTGTAAACACGCCACGCTGCCACGCCCACTTTTTCATAACTTCACTAAATTATATGAAACCGAAAAATTTTGTTAAGACCAAATATTTAGGCATTTAGATTCCCTACAATTCACCTATACAAAAGTTTTGACCACGCCCAATTTTTAGGGGCGTTTTTATCAAAAAACCGATTTTCATGAAATTTTACATGTAGCATCCTCAAACGTTCGACGTTGTAGCCATATTTGAGTACAAAATGCCATTTGGCCACGCCCACTTTATAGACAGGAGGATAGAGTATCATACGATCCGTTCCAGATGGATTGTAGCTTTCCTGTATATTTTTATTTGCATAAATCCGAGAGAAAAATTTGGGGAAGAAAGACCCAAGTCTTTCCTATAGACCGATCAGCCTAACATCTTTCCTTCTCAAAACGATGGAAAAGGCTGTGAAAAATTATTTAAGAGAGGAAATATAACGTACATCTCCTCTTCATCACCGTCAGCATGCCTACAGAGACTGCTTTGTACCAGCGGACTGAAACTATCCCAAGCGCTCTTGAAAAGAGATAGCACTGTGATCCTTCTTGGACATTAAAGGAGCATTCGATAACACATCTCATGAAGCAATTGTGCGAGCTCTGGAAAAAGGGGGTAAATAACACAGTATCTAAGTGGATGTATGAACTTCTGAGCACAAGATTAGCAGAGACTCATACATCAGAAGGTATCGTCAAGGTCAGCGCAATAAAAGGCTACCTACAAGGAGGAGTTTTCTCTCCCTTAATGTGGAGCCTTGTTGTGGATGAGCTACTTGAGGATCTCACAAACTATGACATTAACTGCCAGGCATATGCTGATGCTTGTGGGTGGTCACGGTGTAGTGGTAATGCTTTCGGCTCTTGAATGGAAGGTTGTGTGTTCAAGTCCCAACCATACCCATTCAATTTGTAAATTAAAATCATAACCTCCAAACTCCACCTAGAGTACGCAATATGCATGCTCGAATAAAGAACTGCGAATTAAGAGTCGAATGCAATAGTTCTCCCCGCTTAGTACGGACACCACTCACAGAGTACAGTCTGAGACCTAACAACACC
The DNA here is from genome assembly GCA_905220385.1 of Xylota sylvarum. Taxonomy (NCBI): domain Eukaryota; kingdom Metazoa; phylum Arthropoda; class Insecta; order Diptera; family Syrphidae; genus Xylota; species Xylota sylvarum. Next base: position 75,879,284 of record LR999958.1, on the reverse strand, counting down.
TGAGTTTCAAAAAATACCACTACACAAAATCTATCCTATCTTTCTCTTCTTTCCGACTTACGCCATAAAAAGTAGTGCATACTCTTAGGCGTAAGTCAACATCAACGGCTAGCGCGTGTTTCGACATTAGAAGGGTAGTCATAACCCCTAGAGTGCAAGCACATTATAAAAAAAAAAAAAAAGTAGTAAACCCTATGCGATATAATACAAAGGGGGCTTTATATAACTCGTGAATGGTGACGGCTGGGCTAACCTTAATCCGGCAAAAACTACAATAGTACATTTCACGCGGGAAATAAAACTTGAAAGACTGAGGCTAATAAGGTTGTCGGGTACAATACTGACACCAGTCAAAGAAGTGAAATATCTGGGACTAAACCTAGACAGTAAACTCATCTGGAAAAAACATACAAAAGAGATAACCAGAAAAGCCACGCGGGTTCTGATGATCTGTCGAAGCCTAGCGGGCAAATCATGGGGATATAGCCCCACCACCTTAGGTGGATGTATATCGCTATTGTGAGACCAATGATCACATATGGAGCGATTGCATGGGCAAAAAGAACCAATATGGTCACCACGAAGAAGACACCCACCAAGGTGCAAAGACTGGCATGCCTCTGTATCACAGGGGCCATGAGAACTTGTCCAACTGCGGCCATGAAGATACTATTGGAATTGACTCGTTTTCACCTAGTGGTTGAGGAATGTGCAAGTAAAACGATCCTAAGGATGGCTAAGAAAGGAATAGGAAGAGACAAGTGCATTACATCGAAGCAAACCGATGCACTGCTCAAAAAAACTACCACTCCTAGCTTTTCCTAGGGATGATATCATTAGAAGGTTAACTTCCAAAAGAACTTTGTTACCAAGCTCAGTAACAAAAAAAGTTGGAGCAATCCACTATCTACAAACTGAGCAATCATACAACAAAGTGGTACACCAATGGATCAAGAACTGATGGGCCCAGAACCAAATACTCCGAGCAAAAGCACCAGTATCTTTCAGGCTGAAATCTATGCCATAGAAATATGTGTCCAAGTCAATCTTGATAGAAACTATGTCAACTGTGATATAACTATAATGTCAGATAGCCAAGCTTCTATCATGGCACTTGACTCCTATATCATTAAGTCTAAACTTGTGTGGGAATGCCTGCAAAAACTTAATGAACTAGGTAGTAGAAACAAAGTGACCCTCTGTTGGATACCTGGCCATGTGGAAATAGAGGGTATTGAAATGGCCGACTACTTAGCAAGAAAAGGAGCATCAGGTCCTGAACCATTCTGCGGAATAGGGGATCATATCCTCAAAGAAGAATTCAGGAAACAAGAAAGGGAAAACAGGGCAAGAACCTGGAATAACGTTCATGGAATGAGGCAAGCCAAGAAACTTCTGGGGTAATACAACCGAAAAAGATTCGACGCATGCATCAGCATGAGTAAGAATAACCTCCGTATTCCAACGGGCTTCCTAACGGGGCATCGTAAACTCAAGGAGCACCTAAGGAAAGTAGGTATATCTGAAGAAGGACTCTGTAGATTCTGCAATGAGTCCAGTGAAATCCCAGAACATGTGCTGGGATCTTGTGGTGCACAGACCCCCAAAAGACTGAAATATTTCGACAACTACCAATTATCAGATGAAGAAATACCATCACTAGATCCAGCTCTCATCCTTAGATTCTTAAAGGAAACTGGATTAGAAAGAATGCTCCAGGATATATTTCTTTTGCCAAGGCGTAGTAAGAGTGCTTTACCCTCAAAATGATTCCGAAAGGAATCCAAAAACGAGGGGAACTCTAATGAGGGCATGTACCTCCCAAAGGTGTTAGCTGGGGGCACAATAGACCAACAGGTCGTAGTGCAACATACCCCATTCTCATATAATAATGAGTCTGACACACCGAGAGATTGAAACCTCTTGTTGGTGCATGATGCATTCTTCGCCTTCCCTAAGGGAAAAAAAAATCAAAAATTATTATTATTATGAGTTTTTAGCATTCGCACTATCTCTACGTGTTACGTAGGATAACTTTCACCTGCCATTGGCTAGGCTCACATGAACGTGCTGGTGTTAACCAAACATCAATCAATATTTGCTTTTAAGAACTAAGAAATTCCCTAACGATGCGGCAACTATCTAAAATGACTGCCTTCTGTATATAATATATACTTTTATATGTAAATGTATATATTATATATATAAGTATATAATATTTAATATATAATTTATATATTATATATATAATTTTTTTGGGTACGTTCAGCCTCGTCATAGCAGAGGCAGTTGTTTTTGGGACCAGACCTGTAGTTGAAAACACCACAGGTAGTGTTATCGCACTACTTGCTCTCCACAGTTCCTTAAGCTCATGACAAAGCGGTATATATTTTTGGATCTTTGTCAAATACGTTGAATCCAAATTGTTACTATTTACAACTGCAAGATCAATAAGGATGATATATTTTTGTCTTTTGTTGTGGATCACTATGTCAGGCCTATTAAACTGTACGGTTGTGTCCGTTGGAATTATCCTATCCCAGTATATGACGTAATCTGGGGTATTTATAACTACTTCAGGACTGTAATTATAGTATGGCACAAGTTTTGGAGGAGTTTGCGTAAGCATATATGTCCTAAGCAGTTCATGGTGGAGTATTTTGTCAACGTTGTCATGTCTTCTCTTGTAGGTGTTATTGGCTAGAGAAGAACAGCCTTCTAGGGGTGAATGATGATGATTGATATCATCCATATACATGAGGTGAGTAAACCTGGCTGGAATGATGCTCTTTATTTCAAATCCATGCTTACTCTTGTTTAATAGGGAGGATAATGGGTTCAAAGCAAGACAAAACCAAAGCGGACTCAGGCTTTTTAAAATTATAAAATAATTTGTAAACGACCATCACTAAATGTACTAGATTTTCAATTATCATAAAATTCCCATTTCGATGTATTATTTGACATTTGTCATTTTTTATTGAATAACATTATACAATTAAGTATATTTAAAAGAAAGTAATCTGTATTGCATTCACGTTATAACGTTCAGTATTACAATAATATTATTAAACATTTGCTGTTCATAATTTAGTTGTAATATTAACTTTATTCTATTTTCAACCATACAATAAATCGGTCGTACAAGACAGTACTTTTATAATTTTAACCTTTGAGTTTTCTTTTAAATTTTACAAAGAAACACAGGCTGTCTCCTTGAAATATGCCTCTGTTGATTCTGATTGGGTATGATGTTATACTACCTATCAGTAGCCTAGTACACTACTTTGACATAATTGATTCACAGAATTTTATAATTTGCGGGTTAATTTTGTAAATCTGCAAGATACAGATCAACCAGCTATGTGGAACCAGCTATGCCAACTGCTCCTTACATCCAAGCGATCCCTTTCTACATCCTTTTTGTTGCTCAGCCAGTATATTGTTTTCTTCACAATGCCTGCTGACAAGTTCGGCGACGCAAGACGTTGCCAACTTATAGAAGGTCTTGAGGCAGGTAGTGGGTCGGAATTTAGCTGGGTCTTGAGTGCTGTTTTCCTTGGAGATTAAGTATGTTAGTCCCTCACATAGCTAGGTAACGCATTTGGGTCGACGCATGTGTTCATGGTCATCCGTCCACACCCGCAGCCTTCCAATTATGCAGCTTTTTGATTGCCATAAGGAAATCCTCTGCTGATATTTGGTCTTCTGCCATCGGAGTAATACTAGTTGTTGCTGTATCATTTTGTTGTAGCAGCTGAGTGTATTCATTATGATGGGTACTTGTGGACCAGATTCCAGATCAGAAGTTTCCCAAGTCCTCTTGTTTTAGGAGCTGTTGTACAATTATACTCTTTCCTTTGCATTTCTTAAAAAATTGCTTTTGTGAGCTACAAAACAGCCTGTTGCTGTCTCTTCTTTGTTTTGACTTTCTATACCTTCGAAGTCTCTTAGCGTAGACACTAATCTTCTGCTTTACTGCATCAAACGCTTCTGCTACAGTGTGATTGATATCATTATATGTTGCATGCCTAATGCATTTCCATCTAATTTGTATACCCTATCCTAAGGGTATATTAAGTTTGACACATAGTTTGTAACATAGAGAAATAATCGAGATACACCCTATAAAGTACATGTATTTGTGATCAGCATCAATAGCGAAATCGATTGAGCGATGACCGTCCGTCCGTCCGTCCGTCTGTCCGTCCGTATGTCACCGCTTTTTGGGCCTTAAATTTTGAGCTATGACAATGAAATTTCATAACTGGGCTTTTGAGAAAAAGATACAGTACAAGTGTAAAATTTGTTGAAATCCGCCCACTGCCACGCCCACTTTTTCATAACTTCACTAAATTATATGAAACTGAAAAATTTTGTTAAGACAAAATATTTAGGCAGTTAGATTCCCTACAATTTACTCATACAAAAGTTTTAGCCACGCCCACTTTTTGGGGGCTTTTTCATAAAAAAAACCGATTTTGATGAAATTTTACATGTAACATCCCAAAACGTTCGACGTTATAGCCAATTTATCCACTCCCACTTTATAGAAAGGAGGATAGGGTATCATACGATCTGTTCCAGACGGATTGGAGCTTTTCTGTATGTTTTGTACTTTTTTCCGCAACTTAATACTTGGGCTGGTTAAATAAGATGCAAGTGTGCCAGCATCCTTACGCAATGATTCAACTTTGTAGTAGAGCCTCCTGAACCATGAAGGTTCTCTGTGTTGTCGGGTGGGAGGTTGATTCTCTTGATTCTTTGCAACTTTTCTTCCAGTTGCTATTGTAACAGCATAAGCACTGCAGTAAATGAGAAGGTCCAGTTGTTTGTAATTGGTGATTTCGTCGGTGTAGTTTGGCAGGACTAGTCTAAGTTTTATTCGTAGTGTCGGGTCTATAGAGGTTTATTTTGTAATTGCGGTGTTGAGCTCCTGCTGAAGACTTTGTCTGTTAATGTTGTCTACGTTCGTGTTAGTAGTTTGGTCGTTAGAGTTTGTATGTTCGTGCTCTTCTTCAGTCGCTATGATTGTCACATTATTACTATCCTCCAGATGCTCGGCGGAAAGCTTATAAGATACTTTTTCCATAATAAAGTCCAATAAAGGTTTTGCTATTAGCCTCGTTCTAATGATGGCTTCTCTGCGGTCAGCAACATTCTGCTCTGTAATGTGTGCCAGATCACGGTATTTCTCCACAAACATTCTATGTAAGCGCTCTCTATATCCTACAGTGGATGTCTCACAACGGGTGGTGAGGAAGTATGCTCTAATAATAGACTCGTTCATTTCATTACTTCATTCTCCGTCTTGGTAGCCTTGCTTGGGTTGTCAATGGCTGAGTTGCCATTGAAGCACTTCTAACTGGTTGGGATATATGATGTTGGTTTTCCCTTGGTTGTGTTTGTGGTCCTGATGTTCGGTCACGGTGTTCTGCCACTTGGGACTCATCTCCTTGTGGAGCCGTGGCCTCCACCGACGTTTGAGTGGATATCCCCACTCGATTGTGTACGTCTTCGTTTTCTATGTTCATTATTTATATTTGCTCCATATATTGTATATGGGTTGGGATAATTGGTTCGCTACAATTCGTCACTTCGACCTGTTTGACAACGGTGGCCCTGGGTCAACATAGCCCTGAGCTTCAACAAACTAAGCGTCTAAGCCCTCCCGCCGCATCAAGGCTTATCTTTGGGGGGTTATTATTATACCCTATCCTAAGGGTATATTAAGTTTGACACATAGTTTGTAACATAGAGAAATAATCGAGATAGATCATATAAAGTATATATATTCGTGATCAGCATCAATAGCGAAATCGATTGAGCGATGACCGTCCGTCCGTCCGTATGTCACCGCTTTTTGGGCCTTAAATTTTGAGCTAGGACGATGAAATTTCATATCTGGGCTTCTGAGAAAAAGATACAGTACAAGTGTAAAAAATTTTTAAATCCGCCCACTGCCACGCCCACTTTTTCATAACTTCACTAAATTATATGAAACCGAAAAATTTTGTTAAGACCAAATATTTAGGCATTCAGATTCCCTACAATCTACCCATACAAAAGTTTTGGCCACGCCCACTTTTTGGGGGCGTTTTCATCACAAAACCGATTTTTGGGCCTTAAATTTTTAACTAGGACGCTGAAATTTCATATCTGGGCTTCCAAGAAAAAGATACAGTACAAGTGTAAAATTTTTTTACATCCGCCCACTGCCACGCCTACTTTTTTATAACTTCACTAAATTATATGAAACCAAAAAATTTTGTTAAAACCAAATATTTGGATATTTAGATTCCCTATAATTCACCCATAGAACAGTTTTGGCCACGCCCACTTTTTGGGGGCGTTATCATCAAAAAACCTATTTTGAAAAAATTTTACATGTAACATCCTCAAACGTTCGAGGTTATAGATATGAGTACAAAATGCAATTTCGCCACGCCCACTTTATAGAGAGGAGGATAGGGTGTCAGACGATCCGTTCCAGACGGATTGTAACTTTTCTGTATGTTTTTGTTTATTGTTGGAGGAATTTCCTAACGGTGTTGCAGATGTCCAGCAATACAGCTCTTTGAATTTGTGGGTCCAATCTTTCCAAGCATTGTTTTTTAAATTTTTGGTGAGGTTTTTATGCACCAAACCCGTGGCTGAGATAACTCTAGGTGTTGTTTCCACTTTTTCTGCCCCATACATTGCCCTTAGTTCCATTGCCAGTGAGGAGTACTTGGAGACTTTTGTGGCAAATTTCGGTTTAATGTCACCGCTACATCAAAGATCTGCTCTTCCCTCTTTGCCTTGTCGAATAGAACTATGTCTGCTCTGTTGCTCTGGGATGTGCTGGTCTGTGGTTATTGACCTGTCCCAATAAAGCTTGAAGTTGTCATTTTCAAGTACAGGAAGGGGCTGGTATTTATAGTAGGGCGTATGATTTTGAAGGAGCCCGCTACTGAGCGCCGGTTGTTGGTGAATCAATTGAGCGATGTTGTTGTGTCTATTTGTGTAGTCATGGGAAGTAAGTGCCCTGCACCATGATATGATGTGCTCGATGCTTTCGCCGGTGTCTCCACATCGTCTGCATTTGTACTTCACTCTTTCCTTAAGCACAAACTTTCGGCAATTTCTATTGGCTTTGTCTTGTATAGCAATGACAAAGCCCTCGCAATTCGGAAAACAGTTTTCCCTCAATAAGCCATAGATTTGAAGCTCGTTGATCAACATGCTGCATATGGAGCTCATGGGGATGACCTCCATGTATGGGTTTCGATTTCCAGGAGGTGATAAACTCGCTAGTTGTTCCTACATTGTTGGGACAAGGAAAGTCTTGTGAGGCGAGTCGCAGTGGGGAGTATTCATTGTCACTTAATGCAATTGCTTTCAATAAGTTTGATGTAGAGTTTTGAAAATAGGCTCGCAAATTTAGTTGCTGTTGGTAATGCAACTGGCCTATGTTCATTATACCTCTGCCTCCCAATTCGCGTGGAAGGATGACTCTTTCATTTGCACTTTGTGGGTGGTGACTTCGGAATTTTGTTAGAGATGTGCGTACTAACATTTGGAGATTCGAGATATCAGTGGGTGTCAATTTAATGACTCCGAATGAGTATGTCAGCAGTGGAATTACCCAAGTATTAATAAACAGCAATACATTTTACCAAAATCACCACATGCGACTGCCTGTATAAGATATATAAAAGTGGTTTTCCCATAATGCTTTTCTAAAGGCGGGTTGACTTGATCATGAGTGTGGTAGTTTCTCTCTCTGCCATCGAATGAACTGGTGTGATCATGTATGCTTTTTTAAATCGGTTTCATTTATGGTTTTTGTTATTCTTTCTTTTTTAAAAAAAAGGGTTAGTTACGGATCTTTAAATTAAATGTTCCATTCCAAAACATCAAAATGAACATTTGTACTTTGCTATCACTTTATGAAATATCATACTTAGCGATTCATAATTATCATTATCTGCCTGCTAAGTTTTGTTGTAGCTGGTAACACTAATTGAGTAGTCATATTGTGGTGAGGGTTGTTTACATTTTTTTCGCACGTCTTTTTAAAGGCGTGTTGACTTGAATTGTTATCAGCCATGGCAGAGAGAACACGCAAAGAAATAAAGGGTGTTTCGTGCCTAAAATAAGTGAAAGTACAATTTTAAAACTTTTCAAAAGGGTAAACAAGTTTTTTAAATGTTTACTGTGCGATCGGGAGGAAAAGGTAAATTCTGGCGTAAAATACTTTACTTTAGCCTATACCTAATTTGGACATTTCGGTAGTCAAACTGCGTTTTACTGCTTTGCAATTCACCAAAAACACAACTGTCTGTTGGAATTAGGTCAGCAACCTAATGTTTCCTCTTATAATATATATAGCATAAGTCATATGTGAAATTATATCATTTATTAAATGTATAATAAAAATGTATGGGAAAATAATTTTTGTGTTTTTTTTAACGGAACACCCTGTGCTAATTTCCGAAATAATTTTTCCAATCTTCTATCCCTCTTTCACTGCCGTCTTTCTATTGCCGTCTATTTCTCGTGTCGGTGAACTTACTGATAACAATTTTTCAAAAACACGTGAAGAGTGTCCCTACTCACTGTAAGTAGATATACTCTGGCCTCTCCTTGCTGCAAATCTTCGATGATCTGGTTGTCATCAATTGGACATCCTTCTTCTCTGGCTTCAACCTGACCCTGACTAGGTGGATCATCTTGCACTTGTCCAGTCCGAATTCCATCTTGATGTCATCATTTAAACTTTTTACAACTTCTAGCATTCTGTAGAGCTTTTCCCTTTTATTTATGTATAGTTTTAAGTCATCTAGATATAAAAGATGGTTTACTGCGTGGTTAAAAGTTTCGGTCCTTATTGGAAATTCGAATTTCATTCTAGCCAGGAGCCTGCTGAGGGAGTTGAGTCCTAAGCAAAACCACAAGGGGCTTAAGGCATCGCCTTGAAAAATGCCGCTTTTATGACAATTGTTTTGCTGGTTACTCCATTTTGGAATGACTTTGTATTCCAAACATCTTTGCCTTCAGATGTTTAAAGCATTCTACTAGAACAAGATTGATTTTGTAGATTTCGAGAGTTTTTATAAGATATCCGTCAAAAAGCTTTCTGAAAATCAATAAAGGCCATACTAAGATTCCGCTTCTTTCTCATTGCTAGTCCTGTAATTACAGCATCAACAATTAGTTGGTCCTTAGTGCCCATTGTTTGTCGGCTGCATCCTTTTTGTTCATCTGATATGATGTGATTTGATGGACATTGCTCGTAGATTCTGTTGGTAATTATGATTGTTAAGAGCTTGTAGGTTGTGTACAGGCATGTAATGGGACGATATTTAGCAGGATCGGGGCATGGACCTTTTTTGGAAGAAGGAACGTTATTCCAGTAGTAAGAAAAGTTGAGGGGAAGCTGGTGAGTTGAAGGATATCAGTGAAACATTTGGCTAGGTGTTCATGAGTTGCTGTAAGCTTTTCGAACCAGATATTTTGTAGCTCATCAATCCCTGGAGCTTTCCAATTGAGGGTGGTAGATATGGCTTCCTTAACTTCATTTTCACTTACTGGATTGCGTGGCATTGGTGTTATTTGCCCCACGTGTTCCGATTCGGTTGTTATCCATCCATATCCAGATACTTTCCCAAAACCGCTCCATCTCATCCATAGAGGGGTGTTGTTGATTCGGCCCCATTTCCAATGTTGGTATGAGTCTTCTATAAAATGTCCTTTGACTGTTTCGAAATTTCGCATTATCGGTTTTTCTTTTATCGCAATTAATATAGTGTCGTAGCCGTTTAGCGGCTGCAAGTAACTGCTGTGTTTTCCGGTCAAGTGTGTCTGTTATAAGGTCTGGGGTCACGGTGTGGTTTCGAAGCGGGTGGACCAACCTTCGGATCTGCCTGCGGAGTCGGTTTGATCTCCCTAAAAGCTGTGAGTCTTCCAACATCTTGCCTTAACGTCTCCACTCGGTTTTCAAGTCTTCTTTTCCACCTGGGTTTGGTTCTGTGTGTATTCTGTGCTCTGTTATCAGTAGTTGCAACTGGCTCTCGTGGGCCTTTGCCTAGCACTCTTACTGTCGATAGCGTGGACACATATATAAGGGCGTTAATACGCCCAATTTCAGTTTCTGGACGCAGGTAGTGAGGAAGAATTTGGGTGTTGATTGTGGATAATAATTTTTCAAGCTTATGAGACTCATAAATCTTTGGTAGTTTAGGTCTTAGTGTGGGATCCATTTCCTCGAACTCAAGCAGACTATGGTGGAAAATATTTCTAATATGTGCTAGTTCCGTTGCCTTCGGTTCTGTAGCTGTTGCGGTTGGTCTCATCATTGGTGCTGGTGTTGACTGGTCTTGTCGGATATCCTATGCTAGTGGCGCGGCAGCTGTTGTTGGCGTTTCTGTTGGGCGTTCTTCAATTTGGGCTGCTACTTCAGCCGAAATTCTCTGTTGTCTGTCTCGCTCAACATATTCGTTGCTGAGGATTACATCCTTCCTGCGGGCTAAATTATTGATATTAATTCTACCCTCCAGACTTCTGTATTTCTCAGTATAGAGGCTGTACATTATTCCCCTGTAAGCAGTAATATATTGTGGGTTTCCGCATCGAGTTGAGGTGAGGTAGCAACGCCTACTCTGGTGGTCCCAAGGTTGACTTGAGAATCATTTGTCGCAGTTTGGTTTCTATTTTGTTGGGCCACTGGCGACTCATCTCCATGCGGAGCCAAGACCGCGCTGGCAGCAGTGGCTTCTGCCGATGTTTGAGTGCATATCCACACTCGATTTGCACCATTTTGGTTTTCCATTTTCATTTATTTTAAAAATCTCCATATCTTCATATGGGTTGGGATAATCGGTTACGCTTAACTTCTCCACATCGGCTTTCTTGGCATGGTTACTTTACATAATTTGTAGAAATTTTTTTTAGAGATTTATATAAAAAAAAATTTTATTAAGTAAAAATTTTGAGGAAAATGTATTTTAAGTAAAAAATTGGAACAACAAATTTTCATAATTTTGAGTTTAAGGAGTCATAACTTTTCTGTGGCTTCATAAAACTACACAAAGTTTTCACAATTTTTATGGCTACTGAATTGTCTCTCCAAAATGTATAAAACCGATTTTATAGCTATAATATTTCAGAAGTGATACTATTAACAGTGGTTATACCTCTAAATAGGAGGTGTCTCATTTCAACGGGCTATAACGGTAAATGGAATGAAAATAGACTCCCCTGTCGTTAGGTTTTTTGTTCACCAGAACTTCAGAAATCTCCCTTTAAAGGATAAACTTTAACTGAGACACCCTGTATTACAGCGATGGTAATGACTAAGTAAGTAATTGGAAAAAAATAAAAGATCTTAAAAATCAGAAAATGATTCTTGGATATACGAAAAGTATTTAAATGTATTTACTTCAAATATTAATTAAACTTTAGATACATATATATGTACATACACACCTTATGTAAAAGATGTCTAACTATATGAAATTTCAACGTATGTATATGTGTACGTATGCAGTATTTCAATTTCACTGTGCAAGAAAATATACTTAACCCAAGAGCAAACGTAACAGCTAAAGAAAATGTTTAAAAGAACGAAAGAAAGAGAAAATACCAAAAACATAGGATAAGCGGAGGTTCCATTGATGATCTAGCAACAGACGGTTAAAGTAAGTCGAAGAAATCGTTACGAACTGGATGAAGAGTTACTTTCTACAGAAGAACAAAATTGTGATTTTCATGTGAATTTTAGTTATTGTAAAGTGTGTATGGAAATGAATTGCAATAAACCATGTGTACCCAAAATTAATAAGTGCATAATATTCAAGGAAACAAATGTGAAAGTATACGGTTTATCAAATTCATAACGTTAATGACGGTTTTTCATTCAAACAACTTTTTTTTTTTTCAAAAAGTGAAAGTGTGTTTCTTGTGCTAGTTTTCACTTTTAAATTTTTTTTTTTTTTTGATTTTTTGTGAAAATAAATTTACACTCTCCACGGATACTTGATAAATATAAAATGGCAAATAACAACTGCCAATATTCAACTAGATATTGTTGTAAGTAACCTATTAGATTTATTGTAGAGAAGTGCATTTTAATTATGTATGTCAGGTACTGAGAGTATTTTTAGGCAAACAAGAGGAAAATATATAACAATAACAAAAGCGATGAGAAATATCAAAATTAAACTTAGAAGTTTTATTTTTAATAATGAGAATTGCTCTAAATCATCTAACGGATCAAAGTTTTTATGTTGTATAAAAATTACAGTATAAAGGAGAAAATTGATGCCAGTTAGGAAAGGATTTTGTGCAACTAATAAATGGATTGCAAGTAAATTTAATACTTTAAATACTTTTAATACCTTTCCTTTTAACGGAAAATAAGTATAAAGAATTAAAAATAAAATTCACCTTCATGTTAAAAATTTTTGTCTGAAAGCAATAACTAAGTGCTGTTCATTAGTAGCTTATAAAGTGAAAGTTCTATTCTAATAGACAATATATATATATATATATGTATATACATATCCACAAACAAACAATAACAAAGCACGTATTATTAATATAGATTGACAATCCTTTAATTTACATACATATTTTATTATTAATGTAATGTGTGTATTGCCGTTTAGAAACAAGTGCAATATATGTAAATGCAATAAGCATATATAAAAGATTGTGTGCATGTCAATACATATACATTTATATTATGTAGATATATTTAGGTATATACATATATGCATATTGTGGAATTCTATGTATTGCATATATCTACATTATGTACATACGTATATGTAATGTATTGCACCACCAATATAGTGAATATTTATACATTAGTATATAAAGCATATAAACATATCCGCAAATTTATATATGTAGGTATATGTATATATAAATATATTCATGCACGTGTGTTTAAATATGTGCATATATATGTATATGTATATACAAACATATGTATTATTATATGTATATGTACATCAGCATTAGTATGTATATGTACATGCACGGATATAGATGTATGCGTGTTTTTATTTACATAAATATGTTTATAAATGAATGTACATACATACATATGTAGGTACAATATATGTTTTATGTACATGTAAATAAATAAATACATTCATATATGTATGTATGTACATACAAATGTATGGATTTATTTACATTTAATAAAAAAAAATATATAGTACCTACATATGCATATGAACATATGTATATACAAATATCTATGTTTGTAAATGTATGTATGTACATAGATATGTATTTGTACATGTTTTATATATATATACCTATGCAGATATACATATGTACATATACCTACTTATGTACATATGTATATACATATACATATGTATTGTATATATGCCTATCCACATGTATATACTATATATGTACATATGTACATATGTACAAACCTCTATATATGTGAGGACATATGTACGTATATTGAATATACATTTGTGTGTGCTATGTACAATAAAATATTCATATACCTATTTGTTGTGTAATTTGACACTATATATGTAGATATGTGTGTATATACATATTCATGTATACATGTATGTATATGTATATGCATGTACGTATACGGATATAACTCTATATAGATGTACATATAAATATATACATACATACATACATGAATAGATACATACATATATATGTATGTACATCTATTTTTACATGGCTGTACATATCTACGTATGTACATACTAAAACAAACTTATGGCTTAGCATAGATTTATTCACATGTGGATACGCACTACACTTGTGTATGCGCAGACTTATGTCTAGATTATGTATGTAAGAAGTTATCCACCATGATACATACAAATATGTATATCGTGCCATAGATATTGGTATGAAAACTATGTACATACGTAGCTATGTACATATATGCAAATAACACCTTTATACACAATATATGTTGTATGCATATTATATTATGTATTATATTATATACCTGTCAATATCACAGAATATCTGAATTAATTTGTTTTTAATTTGTAGACAAAGCCAACATTATTTTAAATTAGGTAATACGTTCAGTATTAGAAATACGTACATACAACGGAAAACATTACACTTCAAATCATTGCGCGAAATAACCTTTCCGTAATTCAAAGAGAAAGTAAAGATGAAAATGGGATAGTTCATCCAATTTTACAGTCTATAGTTCCTCCATTATCGTACCAACACAAATTTGTTTCGATGTGCACATTTCTTTTGTTTCTTATATTCATTACTATTGTAGTAAATTTAAGCTGAAAACTATATATGTAAATACATACATATGTACCTAATCAATATCAGTACAATCAAAACTAAAAAGTTTCTTGTTATTAATTTCTGTTCGACTATTAAAGCGTGTGAGTACGAACGGCGAAATATAGGTCAAAAGAGAAATTTTACCCACATTCATTTGTAGGATATGAAGGGCGTCTCAAAATCGCGTTGAGAAACGAATCTGTAAAATGTGTATTATAAATGAGTGTGCACGTGGAATGCTAAGTTAACCAAATGAAAGTGATTTTATGTGCGTCTCTGGACACATACACATGAATAAGTATTCATGTGTTCCTACTACGGTTTCAATATGAAACCAGTGAAACGCGCCATTATTAATACATAAAGTATGTAAATAAAAAAGTGTGCAAAATAAAGTTAGCGTTTAGTAAACAATAAACATTTTTGATAAATTTACTGTACTGTTCCTAAACAACACGAAAAATTATATGTATGTATGTATTATATGTATGCATACACAGTGGAGAACAAAAGTGGATACATAATTTCATATTTCTTAGTTTTTAGTGAATAAAAAAAGTTTCTTAAATCGGATTGTAATGAAATTTTCAGAGCTGTTACTTCATAATATGGTGTGTTTTCTTTTGCGTTTACAAAAAAAAAGAATTTTATCAGAACTTGCAGTTACTAAAAACCCTCCACTGCATACATGTATCCAGTTTTGGAAGTTGTTACTTCCACCTATACCTACATATGTGTGTATGTACATGTGGGTCTGTCTGGCTGTGTCTGTCTGTATATTCAACTGGAGCCTAAACAGCTAGACAAAATACAAATTCAAATTTTTGGCGCAACAGGTCCATGGGACCCAGGACCTAGCTTCTCACAACCATTCGTGTTGTGCGTGTTAAATTCTTCACATGAATGGAAGGGGCCTACTGTTTAATGCCGGATCCGAACGGCAATTTTTGAGAAGCTTTTTCATGACAGTTTTACTCTCGGATGTTTGTCAGACGCTCGCGAGAGGTGGGGCCGTGAAAGAAATTTTAGGTGTACTTTGGGGATTGAACCTGGAACCCCTTGCTCCGTAGTCCAACGCACTAACCACTTGAACCACGGCGCCCACTAGCTAGACAGATTTGCTTAAAACTTCATATCTGGTCGAATTTGAAATTTCAATTCTAACCTGAAAATTAAGGGTAGGTACCTACTCTACTAAGGGCTGATTTCACTAAAAATAGAATGTCGAATTTTGATAAAATTTCATATATATGTATGTAAGTTAGTTTGGGCATATACTATTAGATGGCATACCACGTTGTACGCGAATAGCAGTCATTTTACAAATTGACTGCTTCTCGGCTATTTCCTCAGCGAGTGGGCTTAAAATTAATATCTGAGGTGGATAGGACAAATGCAAAGATATGACGTTCGAAGTTTTAACTGCCATGGCCACTTTTCAAAAATGTAACTTTTTTCAAATTTATACTAGACGAAATGCCCTTTGAGCCGCCCACTCGCTTACGTATAAGTGCTTTGACATCATTATTTTTCATAAGTCACTATCACTAATAAGTCGTTCATTCAAACTTTTAGTCGACCTCCAGTATCGCGTTCAATGTTAATATTTTTCTTTTTTTCTCGCAATAAGAACAGTATGATGACAAACATTTATTTATGGCTAGTTATCGCCTGTTTTGAACATTAGCCGGAATACTGCTCAGAGTTTCTGATTTTGAAGGGTTTGCCATACATGCAATGAACGCTATACATTAAATCGCTTACTTGCAAGTAGACCAAGTGCCAATAAAACATACAGAAAAGCCCCAATCCATCTGGAACCTATCGTATGATACCCTATCCTCCTTTCTATCTAGCCCCTATAAAGTGGGCGTGGCCATATTGCATTTTGTACTGAAATACGACGATAATGTCGAACGATTGGCGATGTTACATCCAAAATATCAGGAAAATCACTTTTTTAATTAAAATGCCCCCAAAAAGACAATGTTGGGTGGATTGTAGATAACCTGAATATCTTAATATTTGGTCTTAATACATTTTTTTTTTGTTTCATGCAGTGGGCGGATTTTACTTGTATTGCTTCTTATCCTCAAAAGCCCAGATATGAAATTGCAACCTCCTAGCTCAAAATTTAAGGCCCAAAATGTGGTGACATACGGACGGACCAACATGGCTAAAATCGCTTCGCTTTTAATACTGATCACGAATATATGTACATACATATGTACATACAGTGCTGGACAAAACAATAGGACCACCGAGTATCGATTTAAATTTGATTGAAAAACTCAGATATTTAATAATTTTAAAAATTTTTTTTTTCATTTTCTTATTTTATTCTTTACATATAGAAGAACAAAAATTATTCTTGTAAAAATAAAGAAAAAATATATTTAAAAAAAAAACAAGAAATTAGTCAAAAGACAGTTATATAAAGGCAACAAAACAATAGGACCATTATACAAAATGTTAGGACTCCTATATTAATTTGTTGTTTTCTTTAAATAAACTTAATACTTCATGGAGTACCATTTATTTTTTATCACTCCACGGACGCTTCTTGGCAAGGACTCGACTACTGTGCTGAAAATGGTCGTCGGTATGGCGTACCAAGCTGCTTGAATTCTGCTCCACAACCGTTCTTTATTTTTTGGTTTTTTGGTACCAAGAGACTTTTTTACTAGTGTCCATAAATTTTCCAGTGGATTAACATCTAAAGATTGGGAGGGCCAACGCAACAGATCGATATTGTGTTCTTCTAACCACCTTTTTACTTTGTCCGCCATATACTTCGGATCAGTGTCGTGTATAAACTGCCACTTTAGTGGCATTTCCCGGTTAGCATACGGGAGCATGATCTCATCCAATATCTTAGCGCATAAATGCTGGTCCATGGTCTCCTTTTTGCAAAATATTGGACCTATACCATACCACGAAAAACATCCCCAAATAATGGTGATACTTCCGGCTCCATGCATGACGCTTTTGCTGCTGTACTGGGGCTAGTATACTGCATACTGCAGTCTTGCCATCCGAACCCACCAAATTTATCTTTGTTTCGACGGACCAAAGAATGTCTCGCCACTTTTTATTCGTTTTCTAGGCCTAGACACCCATTCAAGGTGTTCTTTGGCGATTTGAATGCGATTCTTCCGGTGCCTTTTGGTAAGAAGCGTTACTTATCGGGGACTTCTTCCGAAGAGATGCTGTTCTTTCAATATCCTTCACACTGTTCTAGACTAGTAAGCTTACGTCTAATCTCTACAGCTGACTTAAACGGGTCTTTTGTGGCCAGGTGACGTGGGCGTCATCTTTTACCGATGTTTTTCGTGGTCGACCTGTCTGTAAGTGAGATTTAAGAGGCTAAAAGGCATTAAAAACAAACGTGTTTTTCACGCTACAACTTTCCTTCTTGCGTGACCTTTTGGATCAAATTTCGTTCTGTTGTGGAGCAGTGCAATTCGCGACCCATATTAGCTGTTTTCGTAAATAATTGTAAATAATTTTATTCATCTAACGCACAGATTTATTTTCATTTTGTACTTACAGTAGTATATTTGAAAAAAAAATTAAATCTATTTCCTTGCAATAAAAAAAATAACAATCTTCTTAAAACAAAAATTGCCCTTCGGATATGGCATTAAACAGATGGTCCCATCGAGTAAGGAATATGACGCCCAAAAATTTTATTAAGACCAAATATTTAGATATTCAGATTCTACTTATGTATATTTCACTCATACATCATACATTCTCCAACGTTCGAAATCATCGTCGTAGTTCAGTACAAAATGCAATATAAAGGCTGCATAGGAAGCAGGATAAGGTATCATACGATTTATATATATTTGTATTTTAATGAGTATGAGTATTTTAGAAATAGTATTACATAAAAAATAAGAAACTGCTGATCCAGAAGACATTTACAAGTCACAATTACTTTTACGAACGTACCAACGTATACAAATTCAAGTGGCTATAGCTTGCACGGGATTGCTCAAACAAACTGTTGACTAGCGAGGTTTAAAAAAACACGTTTATTATCAAAACTTCGAAGTTATATTTGTAATTGAATAAAAAATGCAATGCGAATGGAAAAAAAACATACAGAAAAGCTACAATCCGTCTGGAACGGATCGTATTATTATTACACTGATAAACAAAATCACACTTTTTTTCCGTTGCATGAGGTCTTATAACTGTTTCTTACTAATTTTACGTTGCCGATTTCGAATCTGCCGTTACTTTTTATGTACCAGCTCGAGTTTTTGGGATACAAGTACCCCATAGAATTTTACTTCTTAGTCCACAAACCGTTACGAACCGCGCAGTAAGTAACCAGATTTCATAAATTTTCTGCTATGTCGTCATCAAGAAGAACTTGTGTAAACAATCCAAATAGTTTTTGTTTCATTTGTGGTGAGTACATGTTTAAGGAATGTCGATTGAATGTGTCCGACTTTGTAAAACAAGCCTACATGGAGTACTTTGGGAAGCTACTTAGGAAGTCCGTTAGGATACGGAGGTTATTTTTGCTCATGCTGACGCACGCATCGAATCTTTTTCGGTTGTATTTGATGATGCCTTCTGATGTATGAGTCTCTGCTGATCTTGTGGTCAGAAGTTCATACATCCACTTATATACTGTGTTATTTACCCCTTTTCGTTCTTGAGCTCGCACAATTGCTTCATGAGATGTGTTATCGAATGCTCCTTCAATGTCCAAGAAGGCACACAGTACTATCTCTTTTGCTTCAAGAGCGCTTTGGATAGTTTCAGTCAGCTGGTACAGAGCAGTCTCTGTAGATCTGCCCGCTCTGTAGGCATGCTGACGGTGATGAAGAGGAGATGTACGTAGTACTTCCTCTCTTAACTAGTTATCCACAGCCTTTTCCATCGTTTTGAGAAGGAACGATGTTAGACTTATCGGTCTGTAGGACTTCGGTAGACTTGGGTCTTTCTTCCCCATTTTTGGAATGAACACTACCTTCGCCCGTCTCCACTGGTTCGGTATATAGCCCAGTGCCATACTACTTTTTAGTATCCTGATGTGGAAGTAATTTATCCTGTCCCTTTTGTAATAGGATTGGTATAATTCCATCCACCCCCGGTGACTTATAAGACTGAAAGGAGCCAGTTGCCCATTCTAAGCGCCCTCTGGAAAAGATTTTTGTCGCTATTTTCCAATCCTCTTTGCGAAGTCTTAGTATGTTGGTACTGCACCTATTGTTTGTACTTGGAAGACTGCCAGGAAAATGAGTTTCTAATAGAAGTCGTGCCCTCTGTCCCTCATTTTCGGTGAAGCTGCCATCCGGTTTTCTTAGAGACGTTGGTCGCAGAAGGAGCACTGGTAATTGTCTCACAGAATTTCCTAAAGCTTTCTCGTTTAGCTTGCCTTATTTCTTTCTTGTAAGAGGTCAGTGCCATTTTGTAGCCAGTCTCCAGTACGCTTCGCTGTATTAAACAGTTTACGCGTTTTTAATCGGAGGTTTGACGGATTATTGCTCCACCATGGGACCTTATTCCCTCTTACATTTCTGCCTACTGGGCAGCTGGTTTCAAATGCAGATGTGATTGCTCTTGTTATGCCCTCTACATTGTGCTCAAGTTCTAGATAGTTAGTTGGAGCTCTCCTAATATCTATATGCTCCAGACTACTTTCAAGAGCCGATACAAAGAGATCCCAGTTAGTCTTCCTTGGGTTTCTAACTGGATTGATTGTGATACACGTGTTATGTAAGTCAAAAGTTATGATCCTATGATCAGACATGGATGGCTCACTAGATACTCTCCAGTCCCTAACAAACCTACTCAGGCTGTGGGTCCCTAGTGTGAGATCTAATACCTCCTGCCTAACTCGAGTTACAAAAGTGGGGGTATTACCTACATTATAAATACCAAGAGAAGAGCTTAAAATTAATTTTAGTAAAGACTCACCCCTGATATTGGTGTCGGTACTTCCCAAGATAGTGTTGTGCGCATTGGCATCACATCCGATCAGCAGCGGCACTTGGAGCTTGTGGCAGTGCTCCACAAGGCGTTGCAGAACCATAGATACTGCTGGTTCGTCCCCAGCACAATACGCCGATGCGATGATGATGGTGCGGTATACTCCATCAAGCTCCAGAGATACCCGCAGAGGCACCAAGTCTCGCGTTGCATATTCTGAAAGTAGAACAAAACTAAATTTTTTTTTAATAAGAATGCAAGTTCTTGGATGAAGTGTTCGGGTATCCCAAATTACCTTCGCATTCTGGCACGCCAGTCCCTTGACTGCTCCTCTCAGGATCTATGGCTCCTGAATCAGTACAAGGCCCAGTTCTTGAGTTGTGAACATCCGTGCTATAACAGCAGAAGCCGCTATAGCATGATAATTGTTCACCATCGAGCTAATGCTCGTGTGGGGCTGGTGCCCCCCCTCATCCAGAAGTAACAGGTCCTCTTCCATTTCGATGACCGTCGTGTCATGTTCCTCATCCGAGAGCGAGCTCTCCGAGATAGACATGTACTCCTCTTCTTTCGCTCCCTCATTTATCTGTTCGACAGAGGAAGCAAGTGTTTCAACCCGTTGCAGATCTGGTTGCTGCGATGTGGGTTCTGGTCTCTCAACGGTTGGATTCGAGGGACTCTCCTCTGACCTTTTGAGTCCAGACACCGCGACCTTGCTGAACCTGTAGCTAAGGGAATTGTTTTGAGCCCTTATAGCTTCATAAGACTGCTGGTCGATTCCGAGGCCCAGTACTTGCCCGGTGCCCTCTTTTCGTACATGCAGAATCTTCCGCGATTTGACGTTCAGGCCGTCGTTTTGCGATTCAAGGAGTGTCAGTGTAGTTTAGTGCTCCTGGTCAGCGCTGCGTGGGAAAAAGATAGTAATGGAATGGGCCCGTGGTATCTCCTTATCGCACTTCGCAGTAAGGCCCACACCCTTCCCGTTGCTAAGCCTAGGTGCTACTGTCTTTAGCCACTCCACAATCTGAGGAGTTTCGCAGTCAACAAGTATCGGAATTTGAGCTTATGCTCCCATCCCAGGGCCATTTCGTCCACCAGAGCGTTCTCTGGATCTTTGAGATCCTCGGTACACAGCATCTCCCTGGGATAGTCACAGGGAAGAACTGCCACCTGCTCAGCTATCGCTGTCATGACACGGCTTCCGCTAGCGACAGCTTTCGCAGCCGCTGTATAGCTTCTGCCATGTGCGACAGTAGCATGCTTAGCAGGCCTTGCCCGCGACTTTTCTGGTTTCTCAGCCACCCTTGGCTTCTTCTGTACATTAGGTACAGGAGGTGAAATAGAGCTACTGCTCCTTTTCGCCGCAGGTGTCGGTTTAGAACCAGGCTGAGGCTTGTGTTCTCCCGCCTTCTTCCTCAGGTACAAAGCCCTTTTCGAGGTAGCGAAGGTACCATCTAGTGTCAGCACCGCTGAGCTCCTTCCGAAGAGGGTTGTCCTTGCCTCCGGGCTGGTCCGGGGGTGGCATCGGTGGGCAGTAGTGCCCTTTCTTTTTAGCCGCAGCTGCTGAGGATCGCAACGAGCCCGGTGTACCGAGCTTGGCTCGTTGCCATCGCCGTGCTATCCTTTGCAGCTTTGGCCAAGGGTTGAGAGGTTAGAGCTTGGCTCCCAATTCCCAGTCTGGCAGCTTCCAGGCGTTTAACCAACATTTGCGTTGGCACAGGAACTTTGGAGGTACTAGTGGCTTTTTGACTAGTGCTAGGTTGCACCTATCGGAAGTTACTCCCTCGGCTTGTTCCCGGCCGATTAGCAAAGTCATCCGCACAGAGTCTTTGCTCCGCGCGGCTTACTCGACCAGATGCGGTGTCACCCCGCAATCTGTCCAGCTCACTCCTTACCACCCTTTGTATTTTTATACCCTATCCTAAGGGTATATTAAGTTTGACACATAGTTTGTAACATAGAGAAATAATCGAGATAGACCCTATAAAGTATATATATTCGTGATCAGCATCAATAGCGAAATCGATTGAGCGATGACCGTCCGTCCGTCCGTCCGTATGTCACCGCCTTTTGGGCCTTAAATTTTGAGCTAGGACGATGAAATTTCATATCTGGGCTTCTGAGAAAAAGATACAGTACAAGTGTAAAAATATTTAGGCATTCAGATTCCCTACAATCCACCCATACAAAAGTTTTGGCCACGCCCACTTTTTGGGGGCGTTTTCATCACAAAACCGATTTTTGGGCCTTAAATTTTTAACTATGACGCTTAAATTTCATATCTGGGCTTCCAAGAAAAAGATACAGTACAAGTGTAAAATTTTTTTACATCCGCCCACTGCCACGCCTACTTTTTTATAACTTCACTAAATTATATGAAACCGAAAAATTTTGTTAAGACCAAATATTTGGATATTTAGATTCCATACAATTCACCCGTAAAGTAGTTTTGGCCACGCCCACTTTTTGGGGGCGTTTTCATCAAAAAACCGATTTTGATAAAATTTTACATGTAACATCCTCAAACGTTCGACATTATAGCTATATTTGAGTACAAAATGCAATTTGGCCACGCCCACTTTATAGAGAGGAGGATAGGGTATCATACGATCCGTTCCAGACGGATTGTAGCTTTTCTGTATGTTTTTGTTTAAGGCAGACATATCCCACGAGTAGCGGAGGAAATGGTCGTCCGCCACGTCAGAGCCCCGCAGTAACGTGGTAAGACCATGGTTACTCTCCAAGGTGGCCCTGTATCAGAGAATTTCCGTTAGAATACAGTCGGTATACCCCCTGACTGCAAGCCATCCAGTGGGCATGGGTCGCTTAACACCCTGGATTAGGGGGAGATAGGCTTGGTTCACTGATCTCATCAGCCTTTTGACTGGGACAGTTCTGCCAGGGGCCATTGCGAGTGCATCAGCACCTAGCGGTGCTGGCCTTCCAACAGGCTTCCTGAGTCAGTTTAAGCCTTCGCACCACGCCAAGGTGACTATCCATGCGAAGGTGAACGGATCGTATGATACCCTATCCTCTATCCTAACGAGTCCCTATGAAGTGGGAGTGGCCGTATTGTATTTTATTTACTGAATTACGATGATAACTTCGAACGTTTGATTTGGGTATCGAATCGAATGACAGCTGCTACTTGAACGAGAGCTTAACCAAGCATTCGCGTTTTCTCTTACATAGTGCGCTTGGGCTTAAGAGGAAAAAACTATTGTTCTCTGTTTTCTCCAAATCTGGAATTGTTTATGCTAAGAAGACGGTAAACGGAAGAAGCTTTTCCATCGAAAGCGCTGATGATCTCCATTCTATTGCTGCTGGTCCTGCTATGAATAACTGAAATCACCATATCGTATTCATTTGTTTATTTAAATTAAACTGTATTAATTTGCTCTTCTTAATATAATTTTCTGTGTTTGTCGCTCTCTTAGTCTGGTATTATTTTTGTTTCTCTATTTTGTTTCTCTTTTGTTTGCTTTGTAATATAAAATGAATAATGTATGCTCTAATTACAGTGTGGATGAAAAATCAACGCATACAATGCTAAATATTTTGTCTAAATGTCGTGTGTCAAAGTGTGTCACTTAAATGCACGTAGCCTTAATCAATATAAATTAGACTATCTTAAGCACATTTTTACGAATTCTGGTGTTGATGTTGTTTGTATTAGCGAGACCTGGTTTAGGCCTGATATTTCTGACTCAGTTTACAATATACCTAACTACAAAATATTTAGAAATGATAGATTAACTTACACGTGGGGAGGTGGGATAGCAATTTACTGCAAATCTACCCTAAATTGCAAAATAATTTGTAAATCAGTTGATTTAGATGTCGAGTTTTTGGTAGTCGAAATACAGGATGGGAGTTCTAAATGCGCTGTCGCTTGTGCATATAATCCTAATCGAAGTTGTTCTCCTCAACCCTTTTTCTCGGCCCTTTCTGAATTTTCAATTCTATATGAACATATCATTGTTTGCGGAGACTTTAATGCTGATTTGTTCAAAAACGATTCTCGTGCCTTTCAAATAAAAGATTTGGCCTCTTCTTTAGGACTCCAAATAGTAAACACCAACTACCCAACAAGATTCGCTAAAAACTCCACTCCCAGCCTCCTTGATCTGACAATCGTATCTGATATTTCGTATGTTCTTATTTTCGATCAGCTTTCTTTGGATTGTATCTCCGATCACGATCTTCTTTTTTGTACATACAATATCCATTTTACTCACTCTGCTGTTCCTCTGTCTTTTACTTATAAAGACTTCTCTTCGATTAACTTGGCTGCTCTTCAGTTTTCCGCCCTTACAGCCCCTTGGGGTTGCTGCAGACTGCGTTCGGATCCTGAAGAAAAACTGCACTATTTTCAGGAGATTATTGTCCAACTATATAACCAACATGTACCTACTAAAACAGTTAACATCCGTAATAGGAATTGCCCCTGGTTTACGACTGAGGTTATTGATACCATCAAAGCTCGAAACAAGCTTTACAGTAAATGGAAACATAGACCATCTAATGCCAATTGGCTTGCCTACAAATCTATGCGCAGCCATTCTACAGATATTGTACGAGCTGTTAAAGAAATTTCTATGCTTCTAAACTGAGTACATCCCTCCCTCCCAAAAAGCTTTGGAGTAACTTGCGACAGGTTGGTATCTCCAATGCTAAAAATAGCACTCAGTGTGATTTCGATCCTGATGCGCTGAATAAGCTTTTTGTTGAAAATAGTTCTGAAGAGTTAAGCTTTAATTTAGCAGAAAGCTCCAGCCCATCTCTGCATTCAATTAGCGACTTTGAAGTTGAAGTGGTAAGTGAAAATGAAGTTATTAGCTGTGTTGCGGCCATAAAATCAAACGCAGTTGGTGAAGATGGGTTGCCTCTGCGCTTCATCAAACTCATTCTGCCTTACATCATATCGCACTTAACACATGTCATTAACCACTGTATCACAACGTCAACTTTCCCTAAGTCGTGGAAGATTGCTCGGGTAATACCTGTAGCCAAAAAGGTAACTCCAGTCTCTGCCGCTGATTTCAGACCTATCAGCATTTTACCGTGCTTGTCGAAAGTCTTTGAAAAACTCATAGCAAGACAGATTCTTAAACACTTGTCCATTCATCGTTTACTGTATGCGGGACAATCAGGCTTCAGAGCAAACCATAGTTGTTCCACTGCTATGGTCAACATATTGGAAGATATTAGACAAGAATTTGATAGAGGACATATTACGCTTCTTTGTCTGCTTGATTTTTCTAAGGCTTTTGATAAGGTAAACCACAAAATTCTCTGCTGGAAACTAAAAAACTTGTTTGGGTTCTGTGACGGAGCAGTGAGACTAATTGGAAGTTTTCTCTCTGATAGATTTCAAAAAGTTGTGACTTGCGATTCGTCTTCAGCACTTCTAGCGGTGAAACAGGGTGTAACTCAGGGCTCAATTTTGGGCCCAATCCTGTTTTGCATGTTTATCAATGACTTGCCGACTGTCTGTAAATACACCTCCGTTCACCTATATGCAGATGATGTCCAGCTATACTCGGCCAGGCCAATTAATGATATAACTGAGCTTGTTACTCATATTAACGAGGACTTGTCTGGGATACACAATTGGTCGGTTATAAATGGACTGCTTTTAAATCCGAATAAGTCCCAGATCATTCCAATATCAAATAAAATATTCAACTTCAACCTTTTGCCCGATGTACTGCTTACCGGGAGTAAACTTAAGGTTGCTGAAACCGTAACTAGCCTAGGATTTGTCATTAACTGCAATTTATCGGGATACAATTATATCAACTCAGTAGTCAGGCGTATTTATGGTTGCCTTCGTAGGCTGTGGATAACTGCAAGTTTTACGCCTACTGAAACTCGGAGGAAGCTTGTAGTTAGTCTTGTTCTACCCTTAATTACTTATGCTGAAGTTGTTTATTGTAATGTTGATTCACTTTCTCAACGAAAGTTACAAGTAGCTTTCAATGATGCAGTGAGATATGTTTACGGTCTCCGAAGATATGACCATGTATCTGAGTATTCAAAAAACTTACTTGGTACCACTCTCCAACAATACATCAACGCCAGAAATTGTATTTTCTTACACAATATTGTAAAAAACAAGACGCCAGAGTATCTGTACGAAAAACTTAATTTTGCTCGTTCACATAGGACCCTTAGCTTAATTCCATCACGTCATCGGTATTTAAACTCATCTCGTTTATTTTTCATCCATTCGATTAAATTATGGAACTCCTTACCACTAGTTATCAGAAACATTTCTAGTACCACACGCTTCAAGAGTGCAGTTTTTAATTATTTCTCGCTTCTTAGTTGAATTATTGTATATTGTATATTAATTCTCTAATGAAAATTTTGTTGATTAGATTTTATTGCATTGAAATTGATTAAACACGTCTAGCTCTTTGTATTAATGCTAAGTACTATAAAAGATTTATCTTAATGTACATACCACTAAATTGAATAAATTGAAATTGAAATTGAAATTGAAATTGTTTGAAGATGTTACACGCAAAATTTCATCAAAATTGGTTTTTTGATGAAAACGCCCCCAAAAAGTGGGTATGGCCAAAACTGTTGTATGGGTGAATTGTAGAGAATCTGAATACCCAAATATTTGGTCTTAACAAAATTTTTCGGTTTCATATAATTTAGTGAAGTTATGAAAAACTGAGCGTGGCAGTGGGCGGCTTTCAAAAATTTTTACACTTGTACTGCACCTTTTTCTCAGAAGCCCAGATATGAAATTTCATCGTTCTAGCTCAAAATTTAAGGCCCAAAAAGCGGTGACATACGGACGGACGGACGGACGGTCATCGCTCAATCGATTTCGCTATTGATGCTGATCACGAATATGTATACTTTATATGGTCTATCTCGATTATTTCTCTATGTTACAAACTATGTGTCAAACTTAATATACCCTTAGGTTTTATACCCTTAGGTTGACGAACGGACGGGCAGACATGGCTCAATCGTTGCCGCTATTGATACTAATTACGAATATATGTAGTTTATAGGGTCTATCTAGATTATTTCTCTATGTTAAAAACTATGTGTCAAACTAAATATAAGAACTCTTAGGATAGGGTATAAAAGCATTTACATACATATGTATGTACATAGGTACTGATCATGTAACTATATATTAAGCACATGGTGATTAATTTGCACCACTGAGGACTAAAGTGCTTTTTACATTGTCTTTAGTCACCCCCACTTTTTAAACGCTATTCTAAGGGTATATTGTAACATACAGTTTGTAACACCTAGTTTGTAACATAGAGAAATAATCGAGATAGACCCAATAAATAATACATATTCGTGATTAGTATCATTAGCGAAATGGATTGAGCTGTGGCCGACCGTCCGTCCATCCGTCCGGCCATACGTCACCGCTTTTACGTCTTAAACTTTGAGCTATAAGGATGAAATTTTATGTCTGGAGGTTTGAAAAAGAGAAGCAGTAGAAAATTTTGAAATCCGCCCACTACCAAGCGCACTTTTTCATAACTTCACTATTTAACATGAAATAAAATAATTTTGTTAAGACCAAATATTTAAATATTCAGATTCTCTATTGGCCAGTCAAATAAAAAAACATACAGAAGCTACCATCCGTCTGGAACGGATCGTATGATACCCTATCCTCCTTTTTATGTAGCTCCTATAAAGTGGATGTAGCCATATTGCATTTTGTATTGAAATACGACGATAACGTCGAACGTTTGAAGATGTTACATACATATGTACATATAAAATTTCATCAAAATCGGTTTTTTATGAAAACGCCCCCAAAGGCCAAAACTTTTGTATGAGTGCATTGTAGGGAATCTGAAAGCCTAAATATTTGGCGTAAACAAAATTTTTCGGTTTCATATAATTTAGTGAAGTTATGAAAAAGTGGGCGTGGCAGTGGGCGGATTTCAAAAATATTTACACTTGTACTGCTTCTCCTTCTTAAAAGCCCATCCTCCTAGCTCAAAATTTAAGGCCCAAAAAGTGGTGACATACGGGCAGACGGACGGACGGACGGAACGACATGGCTAAATCGACTTCGCTATTGATACTTATCACGAATATATATACTTTATAGGGTCTATCTCGATTATTTCTCTATGTTACAAACTATGTATCAAACTTAATATACCCTTAAGATAAGGTATAAAAACCGATAAAATTTATTTGTAACGTGATAAGTAGAAAAAAGTTTACGTTTATACCCTATCCTAAGGGATGAGAGCAGGTATTTAATTTTATTTCCAGTTATTGTAAATGCTATATGCATATAAGGCAAAAGAAGGAGCGGCAAGAAAAGGTAGAATTCCCAAAGATATCCTTGATTTTATGTTTTTAACTTTTTATAATTTTTTTTCTTTATAAAAACATTAAACAGAATGTTTTGTTTATTGATAATACCGCAAAACAATGAAACCGAATTCTATTAAAACGGAAGTGGTTAAATTACTTATTTTATTGTTCTACTCGTAGAATTCGGGTCTTAAAATGGTCGTTTTCAAGATTCCCCAAGGGTATGGGAATAGTCTTTTCGTCTCTAATTCTACAGTTTTACCCACCCAGTTTTACCAATAGCTACTTGTTCACTTTCTGGTAACTCGCTGGTAAATAAAATATATAATATAGGGCCTAGCCTACTGCCTTGTGGACCACTAGTTTCTATTTCTCATTGTGAAGTACTCATCTCCTTGTTTAATTCTAAAATATCCCTGCTATACATAAGACTCTAAAATTTCTGAATATTACTTTGGCAGATGCTTTTGCAATTTATGGATCAGTCCAGTCTGCTAGACTTTATAGAAAGCTTGTGCTATATCAGCACAGCATTTATTTTTCTCTTCAAATGTTTTTTCGATTCTATTTGTTATTTTATACACCTGATCAATAATGGAGTGTTTATTTCTAAAACCAAATTGATGGTTTTTAATTAGCGATTTTTCTTCTTTTGCTGAAAAGCTTAGTCTGCACTGTGAGACTGCATTTTCATCGACATAGAGGGCACCTACGATTATACGACTTTTGATTCCATGTGTGACTCTCCTAGACAACAAGGGGTGTATGAGACATTGCTATTGTGGATCAGGGCAATACGGATGAACAGAACTTTGGTTGTAGATATGGACTGCGACCGCCATATTATGGCAGATGTTAACAGAGGCTGCCCGTAAGGTGGTGTTCTATCTCCACTTCTATGGTACATGGTAGGTGACTCTCTGTTGCATACACTTCAAAAGCCTACTCTCTGGCATACGCGGATGATGTTACCATACTTTCTGCCGGGTCATGCCTGAAGACTGTAATGTGCTAATGCGCAGATAGCCTTAGACATGTTTGATAAATAATGCACTAAGAATGGGCTTTCGGTCAGTCCTTTAAAAAATGTGGTTGTTTCCTTCACGAGAAGTAGGATTGTGACTGCTCTGACTCAGCCAGATGAAGCGAAATACATGGTAGTGATCCTGGATAAGAAACTTCTTAGAGTAAAGCATGTCACGCCGATATCCAAGGTGTTTTCAGAGTTCTGGAAGTGTAAGAGTGCTTTCGACAAGACATGGCTTGTCACCGAAACAGGTCCTCTGGATCTATACGGCTATGATGAGACCACAACGCGTTGGCCATAACAGTGACTGCCACCGGAGGCACAGAAAAAGCGTCGGCTGATGTCACCGCGGGCACACAGAAGCGGAACGAGGTATCGCGCGAAAAACCTCGTAAAACGAAGAAACGAGCGAAGAAAAACAAGGAAAGGATCAATCTTTCACCTTCTCCTCCTAGTGACGACGGAGACCGCGTAACCAAGTTACACTATATTAATTTTAAAATTTCTTCACATAATATACTCGTGTGCGCCAGGCCTAACTGGTAAATTAAGAAATTTATTCCACAACATACAGAAACGCTACAATCCGTCTGGAACGGATCGTATGATACCCTATCCTCCTCTCTATAAAGAGGGCGTGGTCAAATTGCATTTCGTACTCAAATATGGCTACGACGTCGAACGTTTGAGGATGTTACATGTTAAATTTTATCAAAATCGATTTTTTGATGCAAACCCTATCCTAACGGTATATTAAGTTTGACACATAGTTTGTAACATAGAGAAATAATCGAGATAGACCCTATAAAGTATATATATTCGTGATCAGTATCAGTCCGTCCGTCCGTTTGTCTCTATGTCACCACTTTTTGGGCCTTAATTTTGAGCTAGGAGGATGAAAATACATATCTGGGCTTTTGAGAAGGAAAAGCAGTACAAGTGAATTTTTTGAAATCCGCCCACTTCCGTCCACTTTTTCTTAACTTCACTAAATTATATGAAACCGAAAAATTTTGTTTAGTCCAAATATTTAGGTATTCAGATTCCCTTCTATTCACCCATAGAACAGTTTTGGCCACGCCCACTTTTTGGGGTCGTTTTCATCAAAAAACCGATTTTGATGAAATTTTACATGTAACATCCTCAAACGTTCGAGGTTATAGCCATATTTGAGTACGAAATGCAATTTGTCCACACCCACTTTATAGAGAGGAGGATAGCGTATCAGACGATCCGTTCCAGACGGATTGTAGCTTTTCTGTATGTTTAAATAAATGTTTATACATATAAACAGCATGTCTTGTCCGTGGAATCGTCAGTAAAGCGTAACAGTAAATTATTTTGGAATTGCGTTAATTCAAAGAGAAATATTTACCTCAGGCTTGTCTTAGCTCATGGAGTTTGATAAAATAAGTTCAACCGATTTAGAAAGCACTTGCGATTTGTTTGCAAACTGTTTCCAGTCTGTATATAAGAAATCTCAAGTATCGTTGTCAAGAAATCACTGATCTAATGTTCTGGAACTTTTAGACATATGTAGATGAATTACAGTTCTCGGATAAGGATGTGATTAATGCATTGGATGTACTTAATGTAAATAGTAACCCAGCATCTGATGGGGTACCAGCGATAATATGCATTAATGAAATGTTTTCTTCCGGTTTCCACTCACTTAAAATTATTTTTAACCAATCACTTAGAAGTGGTTATTTTCTTAGTGAATGGAAATACTCTTTCATTACTCCAATTTTTAAAAGTGGTTCTAAACTAAAAGTTGAAAACTATCTCCCTATATCAAAGCTTTCTGCGATTCCTCAATTGTTTGAATGCATTGTGAAGGATAAACTTTTTTTTCGCAATAAAAGATTATTTGAAATGATCAGCATAGCTTTGTTCGAGGTAGATCATGTACTTCTAATTTAACTTTACTTACTAATTATATTTTTAATAGCCTTAAGAAGAGATAGCAGGTTGATATACAGATTTTACAAAAGCCTATGATAGAGTGCATCACACTTATATATTCGTTTTCAGTCTGACATTGATAGGTTGTCGGAATGTTGTAATTCATTTCGGAATAGTGTTTATTCACGTTTCACTTAATATTTTGTATATTTGAAGTAGTCTATGAGATTAATGATCGGATGATTCCGTAGTCGCGCAACAAAAAACAGTTGTGTTAAGCGATACTGAGAGTTTACACTGAGAGAGCGTAGTGTTCTGTGTGCTCTGTGATGGAAAAAAGACTATTTATTAACCTATTCTTCCTTCCTTAACATATTCTTCCCTAAATTATTATTCCCTTCGAGATAGGAGCTAGAATATACCCGATGTAAGGAATACCTGTTGTAGAATGCGACTAAAATTCAAAACGTTCAAACTTTTCGCAAAAGTTTGAAAAATAAAATAACGTAATGAATTAAACAACAGATTGTAATATCCCTGGTGGTTAGTCAGTTTTTCGCAGATCCGTCACACTGATCCTGAGAGGGGACCATTTATTCCACGAAGAAGATGCTTTAGGATCATTGGAAATTGAAACACCGAAAATGAATGAAGAAGTCTGCTATATGTTTTTGATTTTGATGAAAAAACATACAGAAAAGCTACAATCCGTCTGGAATGGATCGTATGATACCCTATCCTCCTTTCTATCGAGCCCCTATAAAGTTGGCGTTGCCGCATTGCATTTTCTTTACTGAATTACGATGATAACTTCCAACGTTTGAGGATGTTACATGTAAAATATCACCAAAATTGATTTTTTGATGCAAACGCCCCCAAAATGTGGGCGCGGCCGAAATTGATGTATGAGTGAATTGTAGACAATCTGATTATTTAAATATTTTGTCGTAACAAAATTTTTCGGTTTCATATAATTTAGTAAAGTTATGAAAAAGTAGGCGTGGCAGTGGGCGGATTTGAACAATTTTAAACTTGTACTGCTTATTCTTCTCCAAAGCCCAGATATGTAGTTTCATCCTCCTAGCTCAAAATTTAAGGCCCAAAAAGTGAAGACATACAGACAGACGGACGAACGGACGGACATGGCTAAATCGTCTTCGCTATTGATACTGATCACGAATATATATACTTTATAGGGTTTATCTCGATTATTTCTCTATGTTACAAACTATGCGTAAAACTTAATATACCCTTAGGATAGGGTATACAAACATACAGAAAAGCTACAATCCGTCTGGAATGGATCGTATGATACCCTTTCCTCCATTCTATAAAGTGGGCGTGGCCAAATTGCATTTTATACATTAATATGTGGGCGGGGCCAAAACTGTTTTATGGGTCTATCTCGATTCTTTCTCTATGTTACAAACTATGTATCAAACTTAATATACCCTTAGGATAGGGTATAAAAACATACAGAAAAGCTACAATCCGTCTGGAATGGATCGTATGATACCCTATCCTCCTCTCTCTAAAGTGGGCGTGGCCAAATTGCATTTTGTACTCAAATATGGCTATAACTTCGAACGTTTGAAGATGTTAGATGTAAAATTTCATCAAAATTGTTTTTTTTTATGAAAATGCCCCCAAAAAGTGCGCGTGACCAAAACTGTTGTATGGATGAATTGTAGGGAATCTGAGTACCTAAATATTTCTCTTAACAAAATTTTTCGGTTTTATATAATTTAGTGAAGTTATGAAAAAGTGGGAGTGGCAGTTTACGGATTTCAAAAATGTTTACACTTGAACTGCCTCTTTTTCTCAGAAGCCCAGATATTAAATTTTATCCTCCTAGCTCAAAATTTAAGGCCCAACAAGTGGTGACGGACGGACGGACCTACGGACATGGTTACATAGTTTGTAATATTGAGAAATAATCGAGATAGACCCTATAAAGTATATATATTCATAATCAGTATCAATAGCGAAAACGATTGAGCCGCGACAGCCCGTCCGTTCGTATGTCACTACTTTTTGGGCCTTAAATTTTGAGCTAGGAAGATGAAACTTCATATCTGGGCTTTTGAGAAAAAATACAGTACAAGTGTAAAATTTTTTGAACCACTTTTTCATAACTTCACCAAATTATATGAAACCTAAAAATATTGCTAAGGCTAAATATTTAAATATTTAGATTGTCTATAATTCACCCATACGTTATCTTTAGCTACACCCACTTTTTGGGTGTGTTTTCATCAAAAACCCGATGTCGTGTTTGAAGTTATCGTCATAGTGCAGTACAAAATGCAACATGGCCATGCGCACTTTATAAGGGCTGCATAGAAAGGAGAATAGGGTATCATACGATCAGTCGCGGAGGATTGTAGCTTTTCTGACTCAAAAGCAACACATCGGAAGAGTATTACCAATGATAGCGTTTATAGTTTTTTTACGTTTAGTGAAAAGGCATGAAATAGCGAACAAAAGAGTACAAAAGAGGATAAAAAGGAGAAAGAGGAGAACAAAATACAGAAAATCTACAATCCGTCTGCAACGGATCGTATGATAACCTATCCTCCTTTCTGTAAAGTGAGAGTGACGTTTGAGGATGTTACATGTAAAATATTATCAAAATCGGTTTTTTGATAAAAACGCCCTCAAAAAGTGGGTGTGGTCAAAACTGTACTACGGGTGAATTGTAGGGAATCTGAATACCTATATATTTGGCTTTAACAAATTTTTCGGTTTCATATAATTTAGTGAAGTTATAAAAAAGTAGGCGTGGCAGTGGGCGGATTTAAAAAATTTTACACTTGTACTGTATCATTTTCTCCGAAGCCCAGATATGAAATTTCAGCGCCCTAGTTAAAAATTTAAGGCCCAAATATCGGTTTTGTGATGAAAACGCCCCCAAAAAGTTGGCGTGGCCAACACTTTTGTATGGGTGGATTGTAGGGAATCTGAATGCCTAACTATTTGGTCTTAACAAAATTTTTCGGTTTTATATAATTTAGTGAAGTTATGAAAAAGTGAGCGTGCCAGTGGGCGGATTTCAAAAATTATTACACTTGTACTGTATCTTTTTCTCAGAAGCCCAGATATAAAATTTCATCGTCGTAGATCAAAATTTAAGGCCGAAAAATCGGTGACATAGCTCAATCGATTTCGCTATTGATGCTGATTACGAATATATGTATATACTTTATAGGGTCTATCTCGATTATTTCTCTATGTTACAAACTATGTGTCAAACTTCATATACCCTTAGAATAGGGTATAAACATACAGAAAAGCTACAATCACTCTGGAACGGATCGTATGATACCCTATCCTCCTTTCTATCGAGCCCATATAAAGTGGGCCTGGCCGTATTGCATTGTCTTTACTGAATTACGGTGATAACTTCGACCGTTTGAGTATGTTACACGTAATTTCATCAAAATCGGGTTTTGATTAAAACGCCCCCAAAAAGTGGGCGTGGCTAAAATCGATGTAAGAGCGAATTGTAGACAATCTGAATATATAAATATTTGGTCTTAACAAAATTTTTCGGTTTCATATAATTTAGGGAAGTTATAAAAAAGTAGGCGTGGCAATGGGCGGATTTGAATACTGCGTCTCATTCTCAAAAGCCCAGATATGTAGTTTCATCCTCCTAGCTCAAAATTTAAGGCCAGAAAAGTGGTGACATACTGATCACGAATATACATATGTATGTATATACTTTATAGGGTCTATCTCGATTATTTCTCTATGTTACAAACTATGTGTCAAACTTAATATACCCTTAGGATACGGTATAAACATACAGAAAAGCTACAATCCGTCTGGAACGGATCGTATGATC
Source organism: Xylota sylvarum (assembly GCA_905220385.1). NCBI lineage: Eukaryota > Metazoa > Arthropoda > Insecta > Diptera > Syrphidae > Xylota > Xylota sylvarum. Next base: position 75,843,936 of record LR999958.1, on the reverse strand, counting down.
CACTATCCGCTTTTCAAAAAAATGGGCGTGGCCAAATTGCATTTTATACTTTAATATGCCTGTAGCGTCGACCGTTTGAGGATGTTGCTTGTAAATTTTCATCAAAATCGGTTATTTTATAAAAAAAAACGCGCCCAAAAAGTGGGCGTGACCAAAACTTTTGTATAGGTGAATTGTAGGGAATCCAAATGCCTAAATATTTCGTCTTAACAAAATTTTTCGGTTTCATGTAATTTAGTGAAGTTATAAAAAAGTGGGCGTCGCAGTGGGCGGATTTTAAAAATTTTTACACTTGTACTGTATCTTTTTCTTAAAAGCCCAGATATAAAATTTCATCGTCCTAGCTCAAAATTTAAGGCCAAAAAAGCGGTGATGTACGGACGGACAGACGGACGGACGGACGGAAATCGCTCAATCGATTTCGCTATTGATGCTGATCACGAATATATATACTTTATAGGGTCTACCTCGATTATTTCTCTATGTTACAAACTATGTGTCAAACTTAATATAAGGGTATATAAGGGATAGGGTATAAAAAAAACCACGTGTGAATATAAAATTGAGGTGTCATGTGCCTTCCGCCTGCATTGCGGTGAACTCAGTTCAATGACAAGCACGAGGTTGATACGTGTCCAATTCAATGTTGGGTGGCTGGCAAACGGATGCCACCGCACTGTGGATACTGACCGTACTCAACAATCTGCACTCCATTGAACTGTGTTCAATCGTTTGGTTATGTTTGCTGTGGGTTGGACATTTCTGGGATTGTTCTCGGAGCAGCTACCGGGTATTCTGTGAATCTTTTGTTAGAACTGCGTACTCGGAATTTCCAAACTTGTAAGACTATCATAGCAATAATGATAAGTAGTTCAGATGGTGTGGAGTATTCTGTCGCTGAACAATACTTGGTAACTCCAAATGAGTGGAAGCTAACTCTGCCGCTAGCTTTTTCAACTTCATCTCTTGTTCGTCAAATCGAATTGGATATCGGTATGCTCGAAAAGAATACCATTTGGAATCTCACTTAGTCTCGTGATGAATGAACGGGTAGTGTGGGAATGGTTGCGTGAGCTCGTAGGGTTATGAAGCAATTGGGTTGCAATACAATTTTAAAGTGCCAGATCCGTTAAGCATAACTTATATCGCCGTGCCCTTGCATGCTATGTTTATTGATGTTCTTGAAGTTATGGCGATCGGTGTGTAAAAATTTGGTTCATATTGGGTTGTTACGAGTTAGCTTAGATCCTCAATTTTATTGAGAATATTTATTTCGCATTTACTTATCGTAGGTCCTCTAAAATATTTTTAGGTTAAGGTTGAGTAGGGTTACGTGTTTGTCATAAGACACTAGGCACCATAGTGGGCCCATCGCGATCCCTTTTTTTTTACGTACGAAGGTGGGAATCTTTTAAAGACGAAACTGAGCCCGTACTCGGTAACAGTAAACCCACCTCCCCTTCTGCCCCTGTTCATCGCGGCACTGCCGTCAAGCATTTCACCGCGAGTGGACTTCAGCCTTATGTACTGGGCTCATTTAAGTTGGCAGCTTGCTGCTCCTGGCTTGGCTGCTCTTTCATAATTGTAGTCACAGTGTCGCTAACTGCATCACAAGCCTCTTCCCTGCTCATCATCTGTCTGGTGAAGTTGTCTGGGGTTAAGTCCTCGCCCAATTGGTTTACCAGCAGATGCCGTTCTACGTAGTATCGTGAGCAGTGGAACATGATGTGTTCCTCCACCGCTTCCGTGTACGTTGGACAATAGGGGTTGTCGTCGTGTCCAAATCTATGCAGACAGGCTCTGAAGCATCCATGGCCAGTAAGCATCTGGGTCAGGTAGAAATTCAGCTCCCCATTACTCATGCCGCGTCGTAGGAAGTTTTTCGGAAGACGCTGCATACTCTCAGCGCGTTGGTTCTGTAGGCTGCCTCAGTCTTCTTTCTGTATGCTTTTGTTTTCATGGCACCAGCCCATATTTGAGAGCCGTAGAGCATTATTGATGCGGCAACTCTTCTTCTTATGTTTCGGTCCTTTACCTCTATTGTGACCTCATGTGTTATGGTTTTGACTCTGGCTTTTGTTTCTAAGAGTAATCTCTTCTTATGTTTCGGTCCTTTACCTCTATTGTGACCTCATGTGTTATGGTTTTGACTCTGGCTTTTGTTTCCAAGATCTTTTCCACTAGTTGTTGGAAGTCCGAAGTTTGGGCATCTGCCTTTTTCTTCAGCTGCAGCAATAATTCTCCTTTCATGCTCTTTCGGATGTGGTCGACATTTTCTCCCAGTTTTTTTAGTGAGGGGTCGGTTTTTACCTTCCTCAGCATGTCCGCGTAAGAAAGATCTCATGTTGGCTTTATTACAAGCGCATCGGGTCGAGTTGGCTTTCTTCTCTGTCTTCCACGTCCCTTCACCTGCGTCCATTCCTGCTTCTTTGCTGGCCCTTGACTCTTCCTCATTTTTTGTTGATGGTGTAAATTCCAAGATTCTCCATCCACCTGTGTCTCCGGTTTTTGTCTTTTAGGCTCAGGCAAGTGCCGTTTTTGTGGGTTCGCTTGCCTTTTTGGCTTGGGAATCGTGTCTGTCCTCCTTTTATTGGTGAGTGTTGCCTGCTTTCCAGAATTCTAGGCAGGACTCCGCGTGAGCCTGCTAGCGCTATCCTTCCCAATCCTAAAGGTCGCACTGAAGCTCATTTCCTCCGTCTCGGTACTTTGGGACGAGAGATCTTTTCTGACTCCGATAGTCCTCCTGGCTATTTCATATTTCTTCACTGTTTTATAGTGAGTCCGAATTGAATAACCAGACTCCTAATTTCATGATGCATGTTGTTTTTTCCCTGGATGAAATCCATCAGCTCGATGATCTTGCTGCCGAGGATTTTCATCGCATCACTCTCCCGATTTTGTTTATTCAGGCTGGAACTTGTGTCCATCTTCATCTACGGTTCAGTGGATTTTTCCGTGCTTTTGGAAGTGCTTGGACAGGTGGGTTCGGCACTATACTGTTTCTCCACTGGTGTACCATCAAACCCTTGGGAACCTTTACGGTAGGAAACCTTACACCAATTCGCCCATACATTTAATTTTCTTTTGGAATCTAATTATGTCCTCAATTTTGGTCAGTGAACCAACTTCATACAGATTGTTGAAAAAGTATTTTTCGAGGTACTTTGCTCTGCTCCTAGCAATGGCATGACATTCACATAGTACGCTAGTGATGTCTTCTGCGACATATAGGTCCTCACAATACCTGCATGTGTCCGTGTTTGTTAAGCCGATTCTCCTAGCATGCTTCCTCAGAAGGCAATGGTCAGATAGTATCCCATGGCTGTTCTCAGCTTTGATCCGCTTAGATTTATCAATTCTCCAGATTTTTTTCTGATTTAACTTAGGCCATAAAGCCTTAGAGACCCTATGCCCTTCTAAGTTTGACCATCTTAGGTCGGCCATAATGATGATTTTTTCCAAAATAATTCTCTTAGCCACGGCCATTGGTGGTCTGATGCATTCAAGTATATTACTTACTGGGAGCTCTGCTATTTTTTTGGCCAGTACATCGGCATTTTCATTACCCTCTATGTCACACTGTCCAGGAACCGAACATAATCTGACTCGGTTCTGCGAACATAATGCCTTAAGTTCAGATTCAGATAGTTCAGAAAACCTCTTCTTGGAACACACTGCATGTGTCCGGAAGTTTCAGAGCCACATGTAGATCTGTACCTCTCGAATATACTCCTGACCCCGTACCCTCGCTACCGTATATGTATAATGAGATTTCGGTTTCGATCGAAACTTCCTTTGTTTGCCAATCTTCCCTATCTGGGTACATTACTTCGTAAGGTGTATCGAAGTTGAGTGTACCAAGACTTTCATCCGTTTCGTTAGGGATGTTGGTGAATGATCCCTGAAGAATAGAGCTAAGTCCAATATAGCTAGATTGAAGAACCCTGCGTTAGTGAGACGAATCGCACTGTTACCTGCCTGTAATTTTATCTGTAGATCCAATGGTAGAAGATACATAAACGCCTCGAGTGCAGCCGTTGGCACGGTGCGTAAAGCGCCAGTGATGGCAATGAAGGCTGTTCCTTGTACCTTGGTCAACATGTGTTCTCTTTGATCGTGGCCTTCCACCAAACAAGAGCCCCATATGTTAGAATGGGTCTGACTTCCATAATGTATAGCCAGTGCATCATTGTCGGTTTCAGGCCCCACTTTATTTCGACTGCCCTCTTGCAGATGAAGAGAGAATTTTGAGTCTTAGGACTCTTTCCTGAACGTTAAGTTTCCAATTTAGCTTACTATCTAGTACCGTACCAAGATACTTTACGCGATCTGAGAGGGAGAGCTCCAATCCAGCAAGCTTAGGCAGTTTGAAGGGTGACATTTTATATTTCCTGCTAAACAGTAGCTCCTCATTTTTCAGCCCATCTTCCAAGCCTGTTAAGGGCTGATTTCATCATATCGCTGATTGTATTTAGGAATTTACCCTGAACTAAGGTCACCACATCATCCGCTTAGGCAGTGACGTTAAACCCTGCGTTGCATAGATCCTTGAGTATATCGCCTATGACAAGAACCCAGGGGAGGGGAGAAATAACTCCTCCCTGGGGGATGCCTCTAGTTACCGATTTCCTTATTGAACTAATTGTGGAATTGATATTTCTCGTGACGAGCATCCTGCAGAGCCAATTATAGTGCTATAAGGTAATGCTATGCTCGACATTTATCCTTTCCAGAGCACTTTTAATTGCCTCCCCTCTTACGTTATTGAAAGCCTATGTCTAAAAGGCAGCTAGTGCGAATTCCTTATGCTGAAGGCTGCTTTCACGTTTTCCTTTTACTACATGTAGAGCTGTTTCTACCGATTTACCCTTTAAGTATGCGCGCTGAGCTTTGCATATAAAACTGTTGCCCCACTTCCTTCTTATATATAGACATGACTTTGGTGAGTCAAAACAAACTCTCTTCTCTTCAATCAGCAGAAGTTGCGGTTGCCAAAAACACTTCTGCAGTGGATGCTGTTTTAGATATTGCTGGTGTTGTTACTTACTCAATGAATGTGTCGAGGGGATCTTGTTGTTGCCTCTGAGATGATTGTTGATGCTGCCTCTAATGATGTTGTTGATAATCGAATTGCTGAAAATTGTCTGAATGCTGATGTTACAGTCGCTACTATGTCGCTACTACCTATGATCCTAATGGTAGACATGTATTTAATTTAATTTAATTTATTTATTTATTTCATCAAATGAGTGTACATCAACTGTTCTCTTTAGATTACTAATATATACAAATACAAAATAGAAACCTAAAAATTACTTAAAAATTAAAGCCACCAAGGCTATTTAATAGCAAAATTAAGTTATTTTTAAAAGAATCCCTACTGAGATGAAAATCAAAAAGACTACAATAATTATTGGAATCTCGAAGGCACCTAGAGATTGGTTCATTGTAACCATAGTTAACCCTGTGATAGGGTACATAAAATAAGAAACGCTCTCTAAGAGCTCTCGAAGGAGCATAAAATCCAATTAAAGAGAGGAGAAAAGGGCAATCAATATGAGAGTTTATTAAATCGCGAATAAACATTATAGAAAAATACTGCCTTCTTACGAAAAGAGGTAAAACTCCAAATAATTTACACCTCGTCTCATAAGAAGGCATTTCGATATTCCAACGAAGTCTACGCATGGCAACCGTAGTTAAACGTTTTTGGATCTTCTCAATTCTAGTGGAATGGATATCATAAAATGAGAAGAATCAAGTTCTTTGTTGATAGGTCTGAAAATTTTCAAATCATCGGCAAACATGAGACATTGCGAATTCAAAAACAAGCCGGGAATGTCATTTATAAATAAAAGGAACAGCAATGGACCGAGATGACTACCCTGAGGTACTCCAGAGGTTACATAAACGGGTGACGAGATTGTGTCATTGATGCGGACGTATTGAATACGATCCGTTAGATAAGAGCTAATCCATTTTAGTAAGCTAGAGTTGAAACCAAATTTAGTCAGCTTGCAGATTAAGATCTCATGATTAACGCGGTCAAAGGCTTTTACGAAGTCAGTGTATGTAGATGACATCGTACTGTAAGCCTTTCTCAAAGCCATTCAAGACATAGTGGCAAAAAATAGAGAGATTGGTAGCAGTAGACCTACCAGCGACAAAACCATGTTGAAAGGGAGAGATAAATCTTTTTAAGAGAGGTGTTAATTTCTTATAGACTATACTTTCAAAAAGCTTAGGTATGGTCGAAATCTTACAAATAGGACGATAGTTAGTTACATCATGTCTTGAACCAGACTTATACACAGGAACTAAAAAAGAACACTAAACAGAGAGGTACAGAAAATGCGAGGGAACACTTTTGTAGTAAAATTGGCGGGATGCCATCGATACCAGGACTTTTATCTAATTTGAACAAGGACAGCGCTAGTTGAACCTCTGAGATTGTACACTCAAGGTTACCAACATTTGGCTGGTTACAAGACGATGGGGTATCGTTTGTAACTTGTGAGGTAGGTGTACCGGAAGTATAGACAGACTGGAAGTGTTTGGCGAACATGTTACAAATAGTTAAAAGATCGGAAGAAGATACAGTATTAAGACGCATACAGCTAGGAATACCATTGGAGTGACTTTTGCTATTGATAAAGCTCCAAAAACATTTACTATTAGATTTTAACTTAGATTCGACAGACTGAACATACTGTCTGTAAAGGAACTTATTTAAGACATCAAATTGAGTTTTAAGTAACCGATATTGCCTTAGCAGACCCGGATCATTGTTACTTTTGTGGAACGGCTTATAAATCTTATTCTTCTTATTATTAAGATTGATAATTGTCGCATTGAAAGTAGGTTTAGTACCTGCTACAGACTTTACTTTAGGTGTAAACCTATCGATTGCCACTTTAACTGTTTCAATAAATAAATTATAGGAGTCATTTAGATTTTCATCAATAAAGACAGCTGGCTAATCTATACCATTAATATAATTAGAAATATTGTTGAAATTGGCTTTAGCATAATTGTACTTAAAAGAAGTCTCACATGAATACGGTTTAAAGTATTGATAAATTGCAAAGATAACGCTACATGAAAAACAGAATTACGAAAAAGTGAAGTGAAGGAGTTTCTAATACTAATACTAAGCTCAGAATCAACAAATACCAAATCAAGGATATTATTAAATTCATTCTGAAAATAATTAATCTGACGAAGATCAAGCTGAGCAAGAGTGTCAACAACTTCACGCTCATAATCATAATTAGCATTAAATGGAAAAAGACTAGAATTGTCGGAATCAAATGACCAAACTAAATTAGGCAAGTTAAAGTCACCAAGAATGATAACATGCTGATGATCTCTTAAGTTATTAACGATAAAAGAACAATTATCAATATGAGCTTTATATAATAAATACGGACTCCTTGGTGGTATATAACTTACAATTACAATGACTTTAGTGCAACGATTAAGTTTTATACTAACAGCTACTTGGTCAACATCGAAAGCTGCAGCTGGCAGAGGTAGGTTAATTTCATCACAGCGCCACAGGGTTCGCACAGCGGCCAATACTCCACCACCCCTCACACAATCAGTAATAGCTGAAGATCGGTTTTTGCGAAATACTAAGTATTGGTCTTTGTTGAACATTTCTTCATTATGATGGTTTTCATTGAGCCAGGTTTCAGTAAAAACAATGAGATCGTATTGACCAGATGAGGAGAAGAGTAGAACATCACGCAATTTCGTACGAAAACCGCCAGTGTTCTGATAATATAAGTTGAGAGCTAATCGTTTTTTGGATGCGACAACACAGGTTGAGGTACTGGAGACTTTGTTGATGTCGATGTAGTATTCTTTATTCGAGGCACATATTCATGAATTAAAGTCCCATCAGGCCAAAATTCTCTTGACAGTAGAAGTTCAAGGTGAAAATCAGGAATTAGCGGTTTAAAAGATGCTATCTCGCGGGGCACTTTAAAGTTGTATTTGATGCATTTGACTGATGACGGCAATGAAGTCCTGCTGATTATGTAGTTCATTACATCATTTTCTGTGGTAGCAGAAGAAAGCCTCGAAATAAAGATTGTTTGTCGCGGAGGCTTTTTTACAACCACCAGATTGAAGGATGAAGGTGATTGAGAAGAGGATTCCTGACACGTAGATGTATGAGGTAGAGAGTCTTCGTTGCCAGTAAGTGGAGGAATTAAAGAAGAAGAAGCATCAGTTGATGGTTTATCACTTGATACGTCATTAGCAGGAGGATCCACAAGTGAATTTGAGTTTGACCGTAGAACTCTCTTTTGCTGTGGGGGTACCAAGGTAGAGTCTATTCTGCATTGTGACATGGTTGACTCCTGGGTAGGAACGACCACGGTATGAGATGGTTGTTGCGGTGGTGATTCCAATGTTTTTTGTTTTTGTTGTTTAGATTTTAGATGCTGACTTTTAGTCGACAGTCTCTGTTCCAGAAGCGGTTGTTCAGCTTTTTGAGGATCAAATTTTTGAAGCTTTTGCGCCACATTAGTTATCTGTGCATTAAGTTGTTCCTGCATTTGTTGAAGCTGCTGCTGTTGAACATAAAACTGCTGCATTAATTGTTGGTGGTCAGTTTCGGAGGATAGTTGATGTCGAACTAATCTATCGACATTGTTGAATCCATCAGACATTTTGTGGATGTTAGAAGAATCAGAACCATTAAATACAAACGCAATGGGCGTTCATGTCGCACTTTCGGATGGAACTAGTTCCGGGGATAGTGATGCGATGCAGAATATTTCCAATAGAAAATTGAACGAGCGAGCTGATGTCATCTATGGTACTAATGATCATGTTGCTGATCTTCACGTAGTTTCTAAATTTAAGTGGTATCACGTATCGAGTTTTCAACCCGATACTTCCACTGATGCTATTGTGTCATACATTTTGTCTAAACTGCACGTAAACTCTGCATGTTTTTCATGCTTTAAATTATTAAAGCTTAATGGTAATAGTCGAATTCTTAAATTTGTAAATGTCAAAATTGGAGTTCCTGTTCAATTTGCAAGCGCTGTATATGATGGAAATTTCTGGCCTAGGGGGTAAAAATTCGAAATTTTATCCACAAACCAAAAAATTGAATCATGTAAATGCTAATGATGTTCATAAACCACCTACCAGTATTGCTCAGATTTGTGGTCTTCGTTCACTCAAAGTCTACTACCATAATGCTAGCGGATGCAGAACGAGGACTTTGGATTTGTTTACGGCTTCAAGTCATAACGATTACGATGTTATTATAATTACGGAAACCTGGTTTTATGAAGGAATTCGGTCAACAGAACTCTTTGACACCCTACTCTACAATGTTTTTCGCCTTGACCGCTGTAAATCTACAGAGGTGGTGGAGTGCTGGTTGCTGTTCGAGCAAATTTCTCCTGCGTGAAAATTGTACTGCCGATCTTAGACGTCGAACAAATTTGTATTTCTGTTAGTCTTGATGGTACTGAAAAATCTATATTCTTCATTGTAACTTTCATACCACCTAAAAGTAAAGGTATCTACTATGAGAAATGTATAGAAAATATTGAATTTGTAAGTAATCGTTGCTTCGATTTTAATGATTTGGGTGTTATTGGTGATTTTAATATCGGTGATGTCATAATGGTCTTGGTCCGAAGATGATAAAATGCTTATTCCTTATAATGTGACAAAAGATTTTGAATTAGCTTTAATTGATTGTTTATTCTCACTTAATTTATGCCAAACCAATTCAGTAAAGAATTCTCAAGACCTTGTTTTTATGAGAATAAATGAATTAAGTGATAATGTTTTTGAAGCACCTTTTCTTCTTTTAAATGATTCTATTTTTTTATTTGCTTATGAAAATATGTTTTTTTTTTATATAAAACGTTTATTTATATATTAAATTTAACAAATATAACAAAAAACATACAGAAAAGCTACAATCCGTCTGGAACGGATCGTATGATACCCTATCCTCCTCTCTATAAAGTGGGCGTGGCCAAATTGCATTTTGTACTCAAATATAGCTATAATGTCGAACGTTTGAGGATGTTACATGTAAAATTTCATGAAAATCGGTTTTTTGATGAAAACGCCCCCAAAAAGTGGGCGTGACCAAAACTGTTCTATGGGTGAATTGTAGGGAATCTGTATACCTAAATATTTGGTCTTAACAAAATTTTTCGGTTTCATATAATTTAGTGAAGTTATAAAAAAGTAGGCGTGGCAGTGGGCGGATGTAAAAAAAATTTACACTCCTACTGTATCTTTTCGTCATAAGCCCAGATATAAAATTTCAGCGTTCTAGTTAATAATTTAAGGCCCAAAACCCGGTTTTGTGATGAAAACGCCCCCAAAAAGTGGGCGTGGCCAAAACTTTTGTATGGGTGGTTTGTAGGGAATCTGAATGCCTAAATATTTGGTCTTAACAAAATTTTTCGGTTTCATATAATTTAGTGAAGTTATGAAAAAGTGGGCGTGGCAGTGGGCGGATTTAAAAAATTTTTACACTTGTACTGTATCTTTTTCTCAGAAGCCCAGATATGAAATTTCATCGTCCTAGCTCAAAATTTAAGGCCCAAAAAGCGGTGACATACGGACGGACGGACGGACGGACGGACGGACGGACGGACGGACGGACGGACGGACGGTCATCGCTCAATCGATTTCGCTATTGATGCTGATCACGAATATATATACTTTATAGGGTCTATCTCGATTATTTCTCTATGTTACAAACTATGTGTCAAACTTAATATACCCTTAGGATAGGGTATAATAACAAACAAATTTTTAAAATCAAAAAAAAATTATAACAAACAAAAATGGGGAATGCGATTTCAGAGAAGTCATTTAACTTTTCAAAATGTAATTTAAGGGGAATGCGATTTCAGAGAAGTCATTTAACTTTTCAAAATGTAATTTTACTAAATTGAACTAGTATTTTAATTCGCTTAACTGGAACCTTCTCTAGCGAGCGTCTGACAAACATCCGAGAGTAAAACTGTCATGAAAAAGCTTCTCAAAATTGCCGTTCGGATCCGGCATTAAACAGTAGGCCCCTTCCATTCATGTGAAGAATATAACACGCACAACACGAATGGTTGTGAGAAGCTAGGCCCTGGGTCCCATGGACCTGTTGCGCCAAAAATTTGTATTTGCATTTAACTGGAACCTTGAATTTGAAAATCTTTGCCTACAAACAATGTACAGTAGTTTTATTGAAATTGTGAACTTTAGATTCTCGTCGTTTGTTCCATATTTGACGAAGAGAACTATTTCGAAATCACCATGGTACTATAAACGGCTACTTCAAAAATTTAAAAAATAAGGCTTACAAACGCTTCAAAGTTTCTAGAAACCAAATTAATAAAAATATATTTTTCAAGTTACGAAAGGACTTCACTGTTTTAAGTAAATTCTTATACACTAAATATATAAGTTCTATTAAAAATAAATTAAAATATGGTTCGAAATATTTTTGGACATTTATAAACCATAAGAGTTTTTTGGTCTGCCTAAAACAATGATTTATCAAACTTTTGAATCAAACGATGCTCTTGCAACAGTTTATCTTTTTTATTCTAATTGTAATGGACCCAGTAGTTTTCTACCGAATTAAATATCCAAGATTGATTTCGGATTTCTGGCTTTGGATGTTCATGGTGTTCAGCCTGCTGCTTGCAGTCTCAAACCTAATTCCAAGCCTAGAGCAGATGGTATTCCAGCAATTGTTTTAAGAATCTGTTGTAAATCTGTTTGTATACCTTTGCTTAAAATTTTTAATGCATCTCTTTCAATAGGCATTTTTCTCGAAGATTGGAAAGTTTCATTTTTATACCCTATCCTAAGGGTATATTTAGTTTGATACATAGTTTGTAACATAGAGAAATAATCGAGATAGACCCTATAAAGTATATACATATATTCATGATCAGCATCAATAGCGAACACAATCGAGCCATGTCCGTCCGTCACCACTTTTTGGACCTTAAACTTTGAGCAAGGAGGATGAAATTTAATATCTGGGCTTCTGAGAAAAAGGTGCAGTACAAGTGTAAAAAATTTTTAAATCCGCCCACTGCCACGCCCACTTTTTCATAACTTCACTAAATTATATAAAACCGAAAAATTTTGTTAAGACCAAGTATTTAGGTATTCAGATTCCCTACAATTGACCCATACAACAGTTTTGGCCATACCCACTTTTTGGGGGCGTTTTCATCAAAAAACCAATTTTGATGAAATTTTACATGTAACATCTTCAAACGTTCGAAGTTATCATCGTAATTCAGTAAATAAAATGCAATACGGCCATGCCCACTTTATAGGAGCTCGATAGGATGGAGGATCCGTTGCAAACGGATTGTAGCTTTTCTGTATGTTTGGTACTTATTTTCAAATCTGGATTTAAGAATGACATCGAATTACACCATTTACAATATTACGACAATTACAGAGAAATATGCAAACTTTCAGATATACCAAAGCTTTTTGAAAGTATTGTTAAAAATAAGTTAGAATTTCATTTAAAGGAGCATTTATCTGAATTCCAGCTTGGCTTCTTCTCTGGTCGATCGACAACATCCAATTTGGCCCATTTCACATCTTACGTCATCAATTCTATTGAAAACGGATGCCAAGTTGATGCTGTATACACGGACTTTAGTAAAGCCTTTGATTCTGTAAATCATATAATTTTACTAAAGAAACTTGAAAATTTTGGATTTCCGGTATTACCCAAAAAGTTTATCTAAACAATTGCCGCTCGAGAATAATCTCTTGCAGTGATGGAGTTCCTCAAGGAACGAAATAATCGAGCTAGACCCTATAAAGTATATATATTCGTGATCAGCATCAATAGCGAAATCGATTGAGCGATGACCGTCCGTCCGTCCGTCCGTATGTCACCGCTTTTTGGGCCTTAAATTTTGAGCTAGGACGATGAAATTTCATATCTGGGCTTCTGAGAAAAAGATACAGTACAAGTGTAAAAATTTTTGAAATCCGCCCACTGCCACGCCCACTTTTTCATAACTTCATTAAATAATATGAAACTGAAAAATTTTGTTAAGACCAAATATTTAGGCATTCAGATTCCCTACAATCCACCCACACAAAAGTTTTGGCCATGCCCACTTTTTGGGGGCGTTTTCATCACAAAACCGATTATTGGGCCTTAAATTTTTAACTAAGACGCTGAAATTTCATATCTGGGCTTCCAAGAAAAAGATACAGTACAGGTGTAAAATTTTTTTACATCCGCCCACTGCCACGCCTACTTTTTTATAACTTCACTAAATTATATGAAACCGAAAAATTTTGTTAAGACCAAATATTTGGGTATTTAGATTCCCTACAATTCACCAATAGAACAGTTTTGGCCACGCCCACTTTTTGGGGGCATTATCATCAAAAAACCTATTTTGATAAAATTTTACATGTAACATCCTCAAACGTTCGACATTATAGCTATATTTGAGTACAAAATGCAATTTGGCCACGCCCATTTTATAGAGAGGAGGATAGGGTATCATACGATCCGTTCCAGACGGATTGTAGCTTTTCTGTATGTTTATTATTTTTATTGATGACATTGTACAAAGCATACAATTCTGCCAATGTCTAATATATGCACATGATCTAAAGATTTTCCTTAAGGTTCGATGCTTAAATGACTGTTTAAAGATACAATCGACGTAAACAATCTATCCGCTTGGTGCATCCATAACTGCTTAAAGCTGAACGTACAAAAATGCATGACTATCTCCCTTTCAACATCATATATGCAATACACCTATGACTACTGCCTTAAATTGACGTCTTTAAGAAGAGTGAATCAAATTAAGAATCTGGGTGTCATTATTGACACGAAGCTAACTTTTGTTCCTCACATTGAGTACATAATAGCTAAAGCTAACTCACTTGTTGGATTTATTAAGAGGAATTCAAAAGATTTCTTTGCTCCACATACATTAATATCTCTTTTCATCTCCTTAGTTAGATCGATTCTTGAGTACGCCGTTATTGTCTGGAATACAATTTATCAGACTCATTTAGACTGCATAGAAAGGGTGCAAAGGCGTTTTACGAAATGTCTACATCTTTTGGAAAATGCGTTGGGACTTTGAGCCCTCTTACAGCGCACGGTGTCAGTTACTTGGTATTCTTACCCTTACCGCAAGGAGATATGCCCATGATGTTATGTTTGTAAGAGACATTCTGTGTTATCGGATAAACAGTCCCGTTCGTTTATCTTTATCTTTTAGCATATTATATATGCTCCTGAAAGGCGTCTTAGAAGTCGTAATGTTCTCTTCCTACAAGGACATAGAACAAACTATGGTCGCAATGAACCTTCCTCTAGGACCCTTGTGAATTTCAATGAAGTCAGTAGATATTTAGATATTCATTATTCGAGAGATCGCTTTAAAAAAACTTTGTTCGATTTTCTAATAAATTAAATCTGTTTTCGTTTTCCTCTTCTATCCGTATTTTTATAAACTTTATTTTGTTATTATTTATTTTTTTTTTTTTTTTTATAACTTATTTACATATGTATGTACATATTTCATGTTTATCTATTTATTTATTCAAGAATGTACTTATATCTCTGCAATCTCTAAACCAAAGCTGGTAGATGAAATAAACTAAAATAAACTAAACTAAACTAAACTTAACTATTATATGATTGTCAAGAAACCTCTCCAGTGTCTTGAGGAGAAAAGATGAAAGACTAATGGGTCTATAGTCTTTCGCTGAAGTGTGGCTTGGTTTACCTGCTTTGGGTATGTATATATATATTGTTCGAGAGATTACGAACCAGACCACTGTATTGGGTTCCTTTTCGTCTCTCTTCCACGATCCATCTTAACCAGAGAGTCCCTCGGAATTTCTCTACAGTTCCTCTCTGGCTTTGATTCCTCGTGTCAACGCTAGCATCTGTTTAATAGAAATCTGGTTCATCCTCTGGGTTTCCACCCAGAGGCTCCCCAGGACCTGCCTTCTTCTGCTAGCTACCGCCGGTCATTGATTCCAGGTTGACCCCTGCTTTGCCAGAGAATCCATCTTTTAATTCACTTCAGTCCCTACGTGCCCTCTCACCCAGAGCAGCGTCATCTCATTTCGAGATGAGCACTCCTTGAGCTTATGAGCACAGTCCAATGCCAGTGATGTCATTGGTCACTGATCACTGATTGATTGTCCAGTGCTATCGTAACGTTTCTACTCTCGACCTGACCCACTTTCAGGTGAACGCATCCAACAGAGCAATCATCTCGGCTTGATAGACTGAGGTATATTTCCCCAGACTAATATGACAGGCTAGTTCCAGTTCTTCTGAGAAGATACATACCTGCCCCCTCTCTGCCATCCATCATGGACCCATCCGTAAAGATGATTATATCACCAATCTTCTTTTCCGGAAGTGTTCCATCTCCGATAAGAGTTTTGTGATGCCTTTCGGTAAAACGCATTCTCTTTATTCCATCCATGGGCATATTCAACTCCCTAATCTCGTTTTTCACGAGATGCACGATTTTCCTATAACCATAGATAGTACCGCGCCAGTGCCAGTTGGCATCCCGGTGCAAACGAAGTGCCGTCGAGGCCGCCGCTTTCTTAACAAATAAGTCGAGCGGCGGAATACCTAGGATCACTTCCATTGCGCATGTTGGTGTCGTTCGTATTGCACCCGCGATCCCTAAACATGTCAGTCGTTGGACCCTATCTAATTGCTTCTATACAGTTTACAGGTTGGCTTTGTGCCACCATACAACTGACGCATATGTGATAATCGGTCTAACTATCATCGTGTACATCCAGTATGCTGACCTGGGCGAGATTCCCCACCTTACTCCACATACCCGTTTGCACTGATGAAGCACCTTTTCGCCTTTCTAATTTTTTCTTCCACATGGAAGTTCCAAGTTAGTCCAGCATCTAGGTATACACCCAGATACTTGACCTTCCTGGTCACCTGCAGCTCCGATCCGAAAAGTGTCAAGGGCAGATCTGTCTTTTCCACATTAATGGAAAGCCATTGTTCCTGACACCACTGCCCCACCATTCTGTGAGCATTTCTCATGGTATCTGCTGTGATTTTCATGAATTTACCTCTTGCCATTATTGCTATATCATCGGTATATCTCACAGTGTGGATGCCAGTCTCTTCATGTCTTCTCAGAAGGGAGTCCGCAGTTATATTCCACAGAGTAGGTGATAAAACACCTCAATGCGGGCAACCTCTGCTAACCCTTCCTCTAAGACTTGAAGTTCCCGTCTGAATATTTATCGCCCTATTTTTCAGCATATTGTCCACCCATCTCACCACCAATGGGTTAACCCTGCGTTCTTCTAAGGCTTTCGAAACATATCTTATCGAAGGCAACTTCAATGTCCATTATTATGGTCATTGCGATGCCTCCGGTATTCTCTTCCGCAACGCGTACCACCTGGTGTAGCGCAGTTTTCGTAGACCTGCCAGCTCTGTAGTATGCATGTTGTATACTACTCAAAGGACACGTTTTCAGCGCCGTGCTCTCCATATGGTCCGTCACAATTCTTTCCATTGTTTTCAACAGAAATGATGTTAGGCTGACTGGTTTGAAGGACTTCGCTTCGGTGTAGTTCTTTTCGCGGTTTTGGAAGAAACACCACATTTGTTTCCCTCCATGTTACCGGTATGTAGCCTATTGCTAGGGATGTAACGTATATACCCCTAAGCCTTGGTACTATGTGGTCTGCAAGGTTCCGCGGTCTTGTAAGGAGAAAATGTTTTTATCGCCCCACTGACCAGTTCTGACGTTACTATCCCTTCCGCTTCAGCCCTATGCATCCTGTTTGCTCCTTGTTTCTCAGAGCCCAGAACTGATGTGACTGGATGTATTTCCATTAAGACCTCATTTCTACGATCCAGTGTCTCAACCATCTCCCCCGTTCTATCACGAATGACTCCGACTTTGGAAACTGGATCCCTGGAGACAATTTTCTGAAGTCTATTGACCTCAGTTGTGCTTCTCTGCTTTGGGTATAAATACCACCCGCACTTCATACCACAGGCATGTAACCTAACCTTAGACAAGTTATGAAGATTTCCCTGATCCTGCTTATAACCTTCCCTGGAGCTTTCTGCAGCATAGCCGGCAGAATGCCTTCAATGCCGGCGGCGCTTTGAAAGGAAAGACATTATAGCCCATTGTAGCTTCTTTCATGTGATGAGATGATTTAACTCTTCCTCTGTTAATAACGTGACGTTATCAGAATATACATTATGTGTCGAAGCAGTTGGTGTGCCACTTCCCGGGAAGTGAGCTTCAACTAATGTTTCTAAAACTTCCTCACTACTTTGTGCCCACGATCCGTCATATTTTCTAATGAAGCTGGGAACTGCCGCGTCTTTTGCCAGCATTGTGCGGAGTCTAGAAGCTTCAGGAATGTCAGCGATCGATTCGCAGAATAGCTTCAGGATTTCCTTTTCGATTGCCTAATAATTTGAGTTATTTCTTGCACTCTTCATATTCCTCCCATGTGATTTTATATCCTACCTATTTAGCCCTGTTGTAAAAATGTTTGACCTACTTTCTCTTGGCGTTTATCTCTTTGTTCCACTAAGGAGGTTGAAATCTTTTTGCCGTCTTCCTGACCGGACAAACCTTTTCATAAGCCGTGTTCATTATTTTTCCTAGACTACCAACTGCCTTGTCTATATCTGCGGGGCCAACAATGCGAGATGGCCTATCCTACAGATGTTGCCTAACTATTAGTTTAAATCTATCCCAGTCCGCTCTCTTGGAGTTTCTATAGGTGTTTCTAGCCCTAGATTGGAAGCTTAGTTGGAAGCGAATCCACCTGTGATCCGAAAGGGATGCCTCTTCTAGAACCCTCCATTTATCTACTGTTAGGGAGTCAGTAGATGAAGCTAGAGTAGAGCTCTAGTACTTCCTGTCTGTTTCTCACCACAAAGGGTGGTGTTATGCCCTTATTACAGATGATCAGCTTAGTAGATAAAATAAAATCAAATAGCCACTTACCTCTAGTGTTTGTATCACTGCTGGCCCATTGCGAATGGTGTGCATTGGCGTCGCACCCTACGATAAAATGTCAATTATCTCTGGCCACCAGCCGCCTCATCTTGTCGGATGGAACTTCTGTCGACTCGTACGGAAGATAGGACGATACCAGACACAGGCTGTTTTCCCTCGATTTCGCAGGAAACTGCTACTAGGTCTCTGTCACTGAAATTATTCAAATGAAATGCCCTTATAATTTTTTTTTTGTTTTGCAAAATGCATGCACTGATTTTACCTTCATCGGCCTAGAAAAACAGGAGGAAGTCAACAGAGACGGTATTCCCACAAACAACAACCTTGCGCAAAAATATAGTGGTTTTCATTCATACATTCTCTTTGTGATGAACTATAAATCAGGAGCGGATTGGGAGTGTAGAATTTATTTTTTGTAAATTTTTTGTCTCCAAACTGTAGTCAAGCTATATAGCTGATTAGTTTTGTTTAACAATTAAACATAGCACTAACCAGTTGAGCCACGGCACCCACTATGTAAGTTGACAATGCATAAACAGTGGAATATATAAGTATGGGGGGCATGCTGCCCCCTTGCAACCCCCCTGCTTGGGGTCACTGTTGGATGTGGAGTAAGTGCGAGGTTAGTTCCGATTCAGAAGAATCATCCCCCATTTCCATCGCTGGCTGCTTAGGGTCTGTTCGCTTATCTAGCATTTTTTTAGTCTTGGCTGACACTAATTTAGCGAACTATGATCAGTCATTTCCAGCAGACGCCCACGAGGAGGACTAGAGAATAAGATTTTTGTCCACCTCCTCTATATTAAATCGAATGCATTTGCGTGCAGAGATGCCTTGTTTTTTCTACAATAATGTAAGTTGATAATTCAGGATTCATTAGCGGATAATACCTACTGGTTATAATGACGGTTGACCGCAAAGTAGATAATGGCTGTATGAGTATAATTGTCTCGTTTAAAGCTTGGCACATGCGATTTCAATCACGCGACTACTTAATCGCAAAAAATGAAACACACACTTCTCAATATGAATGCGCGCACAGAACACCTAGAAATAGAAGAAATTATTATGCCGCGATTTGTGCCATTTTGTGAGCGACGCGATAGTCGCCAAAATAAATGAATCATATGAATTTAAAAGAGTAAAGAGCACGCACTAGCGTTTTTTATCGCAGCGATTTTAAAATCATAGTCACAATAGTATAAAATAGTGCGCGAGTTAAGGGCTGAAACCAAATGAATCTGAAAAAAAAACATACAGAAAAGCTACAATCCGTCTGTAACGGATCGTATGATACCCTATTCTCCATCCTATCCAGCCCCTATAAAGTGGGCGTGGCCGTATTGCATTTTATTTACTGAATTACGATGATAACTTCGAACGTTTGAAGATGTTACATGTAAAATTTCATCAAAATTGGTTTTTTGATGAAAACGCCCCCAAAAAGTGGGTTATAAGGGTGAATTGTAGGGAATATGAATACCTATATAAATACTTGGTCTTAACAAAATTTTTCGGTTTCATATAATTTAGTGAAGTTATGAAAAAGTGGGCGTGGCAGTGGGCGGATTTAAAAAATTTTTACACTTGTACTGCACCTTTTTCTCAGAAGCCCAGATATTAAATTTCATCCTCCTTGCTCAAAATTTAAGGCCCAAAAAGTGGTGACGGACGGACATGGCTCAATCGTGTTCGCTATTGATGCTGATCATGAATATATATACTTTATAGGGTCTATCTCGATTATTCCTCTATGTTACGAACTATGTATCAAACTTAATATACCCTTAGGACTCAAAATAATTTTACATAGGTTTTTATATTTAATTTATGCTTACTTTACAGTTTTGATTTTATGGGAACGGAAATGTAACTTAATCTTGAGGTGCATGAAAATGAAATTCAATTTATTGAAAATGTGCAACTAAACAATGAGAGGTATTGAATGACAAGGTGATGATCTTAGCTTATGAGAGATTACAATATATAATATGAGAAGGTGAGTGACCGGCGTTATGTGTATGTCTTCCCCCCTTGGAATGGAGTGACGACCAAAGGAACTGCGACACTGGAGTTTCTTCTGCAGGAACGATCATTACGTTGGGTGGTTGTAGGTTCACCTGATAATTGGTAGTATCGGTTTTTTTTGTAGCGTACATCTTCAGAATGTAGACCAACATGATGATTACTAGTAGACTGGGAATAACTGAAAGTACTGAGTAATTTAATATTTTATTTTGGTGGGATCTTATTTGTAAAAGGTCTATTGCTTTTTGTTTTTCGAAGTGGAAGTGTTTCAATTTTTTGTTTCAAAAATTGAGAACATCTAAGGTCGTTGTGTTCATCTTGTTGAATGTCATAGGCTAGATACATATGCATGTCCTCCCAGTAGAAGTTAGTTTTGCTTTCATATATTATACCGTTGATTCCGACTTTACAGTCTTGGAAATGTACTAAAGCTGTTCCATTAAAATTTTGTTGGTTGGTAGGTTGTAGATTTTATTACGACTTCCGGGCTATTGATGAGTAGGTTATAGTTGGGTTCGGGCTGTAGGATTTGGTAGTCTTCTTCTATTTCTATGAGTTTGCAGTGTGCAGGATTGTTATTAATAATGTTGGCAATGCAGCTGGATATGATGTTTTCTTGGTATTGAATCGCGTTTTTGTTAAGCAAAACATAGGGTTTTGTGGTAATAATCTTTCCGTTTTCTATGGAGATTGGTATTACTTGGAAGGAGTATGTCTCTTGAGATATGGAGGGGATTCGGATGTTAAAAAGACTGTTGGAATTGTTATAGTATGCCTGAAGCTCCAGTAACTGGTAAATGTGTTCATCTGATTTAAAGTCAACTGACTGTACTTCGAAAGATCTGCATATTTCGGTTAATTCTTAGAATTTGTTTAGATATAATGTTTAATTAAGCAAGGACTATTGCCTCTGCGATATTGGTTAAATGATTATTTAATAAATCTATATTGAAAATTATTTGATTTAAATATTGTATGTATTTAATTGATGTTTCCTCTGATCTCATTCTTTTAGCTAACTGAATTTGGGAACTATTTAGATACCTTTCAATGACTGTCTGTTGTGTATTTACATATGTGGTTAATAATATTTTCGAATCTTTGAAGGATTTGGTTATTTATTTTAATCTGACTATTTTCTTCTATCTCCATATCGTGCTGTTTTTGCATAGTCTCCTCTATACTTTTATTTATCTCTATTGTTCTCTCTTGCTTCTGAATCTACGTAATAAAGTCTGTAATTTTGTTTGTAATTCCCTTATTTTATTTTCAAAGGTTGCGAGTGAGTTGCCTACTTTGTCTATGTTTTCAATATATTTCAATATACTTAATTAACTGTATTATAGTGACAAGTTTTGCTGGAATGCCGTAAAGGCTCATAATATGCATTAATGATTTTATAACTGTTAAACTACTTATAGCTGGTACCGTATACGCTGCCGCGTACTTAAAAAATTTATCTATGATGGGTAGTATTTGTTTGTTTATTGATGCTATAAATGTCTATGTGTACAATGTCCAAATGCTTCTCTGGATTTTCTGGTATTTGGAACGGATTTCTGTCTTATTTTAGATTTTGGCAAGTATCGCAATTGTTAATGACACCAGTGATTTTATTTTTCATATAGGGGAAGAAACATTTGCGTTTAATATGTAGAAGCGTCTCGTTTATTCCTAGATGATTATTTTTTGTGTGATAGTCATTAATCAGTTTGTCTTGGTCATCGTTCTGTACTACTTCTAATATTTCTGTGCAAAGAATTATTTTGAAAGTTTTACATCTTGAGAAGTATTTAGAATACTTCAATTCAATAAAATTTTGAAAGTTTTACATCTTGAGAAGTATTTAGAATAAGCTGTTTGTACGAGTTTGAATATATTGTCATCAGTGGTAGAAAGGGCTGTAAGTTTATTGGGGGGAAGATATTGTTTAAGTATTTTAACTACGTTATGTTCAGAGAATTCCGGTAGTCTGATTATTCGTCTTTGTATATTTTTAAAAGGGGTTATTATCGAAATTGGAAGATTTTTCTAAAATAACTTGTAGGTTGAACTCAATCAGAGGTCTTTCTGAAATTGAAATACCGTCGTGGAGGTCTTCTTCTGCAGAGTGAATTGTAGTTCCGCCTGATGTTTAAACTGCGACTAATCTAAAGTTTCTGTAATATATGGTTTTATTCTACTGAGAGCATCAGCATTAGTATTCTGTTTACCCTTTTTATACCCTATCCTAAGGGTATATTAAGTTTGGCACATAGTTTGTAACACAGAGAAATAATCGAGATACACCCTATAAAGTATATACATATATTCGTGATCAGTATCAATAGCGAAGACGATTTAGCCATGTCCGTCCGTCCGTCTGTATGTCACCACTTTTTGGGCCTTAAATTTTGAGCTAGGAGGATGAAACTATATATCTGGGGTTTTGAGAAAGAAAAGCAGTACAAGTGTAAACACGCCACGCTGCCACGCCCACTTTTTGATAATTTCACTAAATTATATGAAACCGAAAAATGTTGTAAAGACCAAATCTTTAGATATTTAGATTGTCTACAATTCGCTCATACATCAATTTTGGCCACGCCCACTTTATAGGGGCTCGATAGAAAGGAGGGTAGGGTATCATACGATTCGTTCCAGACGGATTGTAGCTTTTCTATATGTTTGTATATAATTTCATAGTCAAACTCGGCTAACTTTAGCCTCCACCTAACTAACTTTGAGTTTGTGTCTTTCAGATTCATCAATCAGGTTAGTGGTTTGTGATCTGTTATCATTTTAAATTTATGCTCGAATAAATATGAACGGAAGTATTTCATCGTCCAAACTATTGCCAACAATGCTTTTTCTATCGTGGCGTAGTTTACTTCTGTGTCTGACAAAGTTCTGCTCGCGTAACAGAGTGGCTTGTCGCCGATAGGCCCTTGCGACAATACAGCACCTACTGCGTAGTTGCTTGCGTCGGTAGTTAGAATAAAGTACTTCTCAAAGTCTGGGTACTGTAGAATAGGATCGTTGATTAGAAGATCCTTGCAAGTACTAAACGTCTTAATGTATCTGTCGTCTAGTTTCACTGAATTACATTTTTTTAAGAACTCGGTCATGGGCTCGATCAGTTTTGCGAAACCTTTTATAAACTTCCTATAGTACCCGTAAGAGACCAAGAAATGATTTTATTTCTTTTTGTGTTCTTGGGATTGGGAAATTCTTAATCGCCTTAACTTTATCGGGGTTTGGTTTGACACACTCTGTGGTTACCAAGAGAGGTGTCTTGGTAGCCTAAAAATGCGATTTCTTTGTGTAAAAATACGGATTTGTCCAATTGGACTTTAAGGTTGGCTTCTCGTAATTTTTATACCCTATCCTAAGGGTATATTAAGTTTGACACATAGTTTGTAACATAGAGAAATAATCGAGATAGACCCTATAAAGTATATACCTATATACGTGATCAGCATCAATAGCGAAATCGATTGAGCGATGACCGTCCGTCCGTATGTCACCGCTTTTTGGGCCTTAAATTTTGAGCTAGGACGATGAAATTTCATATCTGGGCAAGTGTAAAATTTTTTTAAATCCGCCCACTGCCACGCCCTCTTTTTCATAACTTCACTAAATTATATGAAACCGAAAAATTTTGTTAAGACCAAATATTTAGGCATTCAGATTCCCTACAATCCACCCATACAAAAGTTTTGGCCACGCCCACTTTTTGGGGCGTTTTTATCACAAAACCGATTTTTGGGCCTTAAATTTTTAACTAGGACGCTGAAATTTCATATCTGGGCTTCCAAGAAAAATATTCAATGCAAGTGTAAAATTTCCGCCTACTGCCACGCCTACTTTTTTATAACTTCACTAAATTATATGAAACCGAAAAATTTTGTTAAGACCAAATATTTAGGTATTCAGATTCCCTACAATTCACCCATAGAACAGTTTTGGCCACGCTCACTTTTTGGGGGCGTTTTCATCGAAAAACCGATTTTCATAAAATTTTACATGTAACATCCTCAAACGTTCGACATTATAGCTATATTTGAGTACAAAATGCAATTTGGCCACGCCCAGAGAGAGGAGGATAGGGTATCATACGATCCGTTCCAGACGGATTGTAGCTTTTCTGTATGTTTTAAATACTTTTTTAATGCTCTCGACATGTTCCTTCAAAGAGGTTGAAAATATGATAATATCGTTGAGATATACGAGACAAATTTTCCCTTGTAATTCTCTAAGGACGTTGTCCATGACCCTTTGAAAGGTCGATGGTGCATTTTTTAGCCCAAAGGGCATGCGAAGGGCCTCGTAATGGCCTCCTTCTATCGTTGCTTGTAGCTTGTCCAGTATTTCATTTATATTTGGTAATGGATATCTGTCTGGAATAGTCATTTAATTTCGTGTAATCAATCACCACGCGCTATTTTTGTTTGCCGCTGGCGTCTTTCTTTTTTGGTACTATCCACACTGGAGAACTCCAAGGTGAGTAACTAGGTCTGATAATACCTTGCTGTAGCAATGTGTTAATTTGTTCCTTCACTTCTTGTCTGTGTGTGTATAGATATCTGTATGATTTACAGTATATTGGTGTATTGTCCGTGGTAGGTATGCTATGTTTCACATCATTGGTGAAACTAAGTTTTTGGCCTGGTTATCATCATATTCCCTGCATGTTTTCAGAATGGCCTTTTCTTCTTCTGCGTTAAGATGGGATATTCTAATTAATTGTGAGATGTCACCTGCTGGTGAAGTTTCCGGTGTGTTATTTTCGTATTGTATATTAAAATTATTTAATTCCAGAAATTCCGTGGAGGAAAATGCAATCGCCCTTAAGGGTTGTTCCAAAAATAGTGTCTGTTCGAAATTTGCATGATTCATCACTTCGATAAGACTATACCAGTTGTTTGCTCTATATATACCTTCCAGTATTACTAGGTTAGGTTTGATAATTGTTGTTTCGATATAGATATCTCCAATTTTTACATCAACTGGCAGTCCTGTGATCATTTTCGACTTCCCAGGAATTATATACTTGTTTGACATAAAATTTGGCTTAAACTGTAATGGGATAGTGGTGTTTTTAGTAACTAACGTTTGATTTGCAAGACCGATCTTGGCGCCTAATGTTGTTAGTATATCTAGGCCTAATAATCCATCACAATAATCATGATCACTGATTTTCTATTTTGTGTTTGTTTAGAACGGTTGTTATGACAGTTGGTTTGATTCTCGTAAGATCGTCCAGGTGTACAAATTTGGATTTATAAACAATGAAGATGCCCCGGTGTCGATAAGAGGTCTGTGAAATGGAGATGATATTTGAATATATGGGAGGATGAATCCGTGTTTATTGATTTCTAGGTATCCGACTGCTCTGTCGGGCAAGGTATACGAAAATTTTAATCGTCTAACTTCGTATCAAGTAGATCACGGTCGCGATCGCGATCCGCTTGATTTGCGTAGTCATAGTAGTTGTCTAGTTCTTGGTAGTATTTATTTGGTTCATTTAAATGAGAGTCATTTTGGGATTCGCTTACGCTAGGTGTATTCTCCACATGTATGCTGTGCAATTCTTGGCTAGTAAATCTATGGGGTCCAGTTTGCCTAAAGAAATTACTGGATGCCCTGCATTGTTGAGCTTGATTTTGAGGCTGTGACCTCAAGTGAGTAGAACCTGTGCTTGTTTCCATTGGTTCTGGTCTAGGTAATCTTTGACGATTAGAAAATTGGGTGGAACCATTATGTATTGGACTATTAAAGGTATTGAATGGTCTCTGTTGTTGTTGTGGATATTGGGCTGGTCAACGGTGATCATTAAGAGCATTATGAATTTTATTCGTTTGTTGGAGTGGGTGAGAATGCATAAATTGCTGATTATTATTAAAAGCATTGAAAGATCTCTGTTGTGAAGAGAAATGTTGATTTTGATTTCGATTGGTTTCGTATCTATTGGCTGTTTGCCTTGCAGTATTGGCATCGAATTTGAAATATTAAATATTTTGTTCTTTTGTGCAAAAAACAAAAGCTTCAGATAAACTGTTGGGTTTCATTGCTCTAATTGTGGAACCGAGTGGTTCTCTAAGTCCTGTCAAGAATGTGTTAAGGCACATTTCTGAATAAAGATTTTTTTTTTGCTGCGATTACAGTCGCGTCAGTTTCATGAATTCGTACATGGGTTGACATAGCTGATTGTATTTCTATCACTTCGCTATAGAATTTTTCTACCGTTTTATGGTTCTGTCGTATATTGTGGAGAACTCTAATTAAGGAGGTCTCGTTTCACTTATCAGCATAATGCGTTACTAGATTTTTTTTAATACCTTGCCAGGATAATGGTGTACCGTATGTATTCAAGATTTCATTGGCCGTCCCAACTACTTTATTAATGATAGCTCGAAGTATTACTCTAGCTGTATTCGTACCATCCGCTTGCGGAATCATAGTTAAAATCTCCTCTACATTGTTTATTAATTCGAAAAGTAACCCAGGGTTACCATCAAATTTAGGCATGTCTTTAATGACATCCGGTACCCTCAGTGTATTGAAGACACTGCTGCTTCCTCATGTGGCTGTGCCATTTTAATATTTTCTACTTTACTTATTTTATTTATAATTGGAATTTCTGTATCTCTTAATTTACAATTATTTTCTAATTTACTACACAGTTCGTCCTGAAAACTATTTACTGTTCCCAAGTCCGAATTAATTAATATTTCTACTTCTGGTTCAAATTCTAAACTCAGTTCAGTTTCTTTATTATTTTCACCATTCTTGGAAATTATTTCTAATATACGGGTACGGTCCTTCTCGCGTTTTAGTATTTTTAGGGGAAAATTTTGACATATGAAAATGGATTCAATATTTTAGACTTACGTATGTATATGTTGATAGTTGATTCATGTTCTTTACATGATGTTCTTTTTGTGTGTTCTTTGCCTTGAAGAAGTTGTTGCACTTTCCACTTCTTATTGTCGATGAGGTTGTTGTACACTGCTCACTATTCTTCTCGTACTATTGTTCACTAATAATAGTACCTTCTTTTTTTTCGATAAACCGTCGATAGAAATTCGGTACCAGTTAAAGTCACTTCTTTTTATACCCTATCCTAAGGGTATATTAAGATTGACACGTAGTTTGTAACATAGAGAAATAATCGAGATAGACCCTATAAAGTATATATATTCGTGATCAGTATCAATAGCGAAGACGATTTAGCTATGTCCGTCCGTCTGTCCGTATGTCACCACTTTTTGGGCCTTAAATTTTGAGCTAGGAGGAAGAAACTACATATCTGGGCTTTTAAGATCCAGTACAAGTGTACAATTTTTTCAAATCCGCCGACTGCCACACCCACGTTTTGATAACTTCACTAAATTATATGAAACCGAAAAATTTTTAAGACCATATATTTAGGCATTCAGATTCCCTACTTTTCACTCTTCAAACTCTTCAAACAAACTTTCAAACTCATCAAAAAAGCGATTTTGATGAAATTTTATATGTAACATCCTCAAACGTTCGACGTTATCGTCGTATTTCAGTACAAAATGCAATATGGCCGCGCCCACTTTATAGGGGCTACGCAGAAAGGAGGAAACGATCTATTCCAGACGGATTGTAGCTTTTCTGCATGTTTTTGTTTTCGATAAACCGTCGATAAAAGACAAGAACAATTATAGTCACTTTTTTCGATAACTTACTTACTTACTTAGGTGGCGCAACAGTTCGGTGTGAACCTGGGCCTCAACTAACAAGCCTCTCCAGTTAGCTCGGTCCGTAGCTAACTGCCTCCAGTTGCGCACTCCAAGCTTGTTCAGGTCCCCTTTAACTTGTGCGCGCCACCTAAGGCGAGGTCTTCCTCTGCTGCGTTGTCCCTCCGGGTGTGATTCGAGGACTCTTCGGGCCGGACCACTGGTGTCCATTCGCTCTACATGTCATAGCCATCTCAAACGACTAATGCGCAGTTTTTTGACTAGGTCGATGTCGCTGTACAGCTCGTATAGTTCGTCGTTGAATCTTCTCCTCCAAAGCCCGTCAACGCAAACGGGACCGAATATTTTACGAAGAATTTTTCTCTCGAAACGATATCTTCATCCTCTTTCGATAAACTCCATGCTTCTGCGAAATAAAGGAGGACTGGGATGATCAAGGTCTTATATAGAGTCTCCTTAGTTGTTCGGGATAGGGCCTTGCTATTCAATTGCCTTCTCAGCCCAAAGAAAGAGCGATTGGCAAGAGTTATTCTTCGTTTAATTTTTGCCGAGGTGTTATTGTCAGAATTGATAGCAGAGCCGAGGTAGACAAAGTTCCTTACTACCTCAAAGTTATAGCTGTCGATTGCGACGTTCTGTCCAATTTGTCGATGTTGCGTGTCCCTCTTGGTTGACAGCATATACTTGCTTTTGCCTCATTTACCGCTAAACTCACTTTGGTAGCTTTCGTACTCAATACTACTATTGTGTTCTTCCAATAATGTCGATATCGTCGGTGTACGATAATAGTTGCACAGACTAAGGAGATCGCCATGTCCCCTTGTGGATATTGAAATGAGGAAACCATGTGCTTGCTATACTGACATTTCGCCCCGCCGCAAAGTCAATAAACCTAAGTCCGTTGCCAGACGTGGTGTCATGTAGGCTGTGCTTACCAATCGTTCTACCAAAAATGTTCTCCTTTCCTATCCTGGCGTTAAAATCGTCCTAGGCGATACTTAGGACATTGCTCATATGTTTTGTCGCGGAGCTCGTAGAAACTTTCTTTCGTGGCGTCGTCCTTATCCTCTGTGGGGGCAAGAACGCATATTAGGCTTATGTTGGCGAATTTAGCCTTGATGCGGATTGTCATAAGACGCTCGCTCACGTATCGAAAACTCAAGACTTCTTGAGCGAACCCACATCCAAATAAGCGCTGTTTCTGTTCCCTATAGCAGTCACCGTAGTATACGTCACAGTTTTTCATCCTCTTCGGGCCATTCCATCGCACTTCCTGGATGGCGGTGATATCTGTATTGTACCAGTCTGGGGCCTCTGCTAGTTGTTCGGCTGCACGCGGCCTGTTAAGGATCCGAACATTCCACGTGCAGATCCGAAGTTCGTTGTCCTTATTTCGTTTGCTGTGGTCGTGAACAGTGGGATCATCCTTATCCGAGGCTTCTTGTTGCTTCGTAACTACTGGTTTTTTACGACGCACAACCCCCAACCTGAAGGACCAGTTCTTTTTTTACCCCTAGGACAAGGGGCCGGTTTTTTCGGAGTCAGTACCCCGCTTCGGGGATGTGAGCGCTGCCGTTGGCCCATTAAGGGTTCATCCGCCACCAACTCTATTCCAACACCCTGACTCAGTATTGGAAATCCCTATAGACCTGGAATTCGAATATGTCGAAGAAGCTCATATAGGGATAACACTAATAGGTCGGCCTAACTGGAACTGGTTGACGCCATCGTTGATTCCATCTAGAGAATTCGTCCTCCGCCGCCTGAAGCAAGAGAAGGTGCCTTAGTGAGAAGACACTCCTCGTTCGCTGCCACCAACAACCTTCCAAAGGGGTTTGTTACCCAATCTCCAGTTGGGGTACTATGCACCCAGCAGCCACCGTCGTGGAGGTGTAGAGTAGGAGTTGATAGTGAGAGGCTAAGGCGAGAACGGTTGTGTTCCGCATCATTACCCTTTGGCCACCTTTTTTTCGATAAACCGTAGATAAAAGTTTAGAACAATTATTGCCACTCCGTCGACTGCGCCAGTTAAGGGTTGAATCCAAATGAAGCCGAAAAACACAAATTTACTTCGGACAACGTAACATGACTTTATTATTCAAAAGACTCAACTCAAAATAATTTTACATAGGTTTTTATATTTAATTTATGCTTACTTTACAGTTTGGGTTTTATGGAAACGGAAATGTAACTTGATCTAAAGTTGAGGTGCATCAAAATGAAATTAAATTTATTGAAAATGTGCAACTAAACAATGAGAGTTAATGATCTTAGCTTATGCGAGATTACAATATATAATATGAGAAGATGAGTGACCGGCGTTATCTACACTGCATTACAAAAAAAGTGGCGCAGTGATACTTTTTCGTATGTTGTTATCATTTTGGTAATATGCCGCTATGTTTTTGCGGAGCTTCATTTGTTTTTAGTGGGTTACTGGTTTAATGGTTTATTTGTTTGCTAGTTTGCATAATTTCTTTTAATTTTCTTTGTGATGTACACATCGTATTGAAGAAAACCGTATTGTATTCGTGTTTTCCTACAGACGTGAGACATACCAAATTTAGCTTCCATGATCTCGTATGTTTATTGTTGTAGGTTTATTGTTCTGGATTTGTTTTAATTTGATTGGTTATAAGTTGTTACTGATTTTTATAAAAAAAAAAATATGCAAATAATGGCACAAGAAGTCGCCTGTGCGCTGGCTTTAGTTGATGGTGGCCGGGGCGTGCACTATGCCGATATTATGATAAGAAAACCAGGAGAAGACGTTAAAAAAAGCCATTAAAGGTACAGGGAGACCAACTCCTACAAACGGTTTCAAGGATCAGGTCGCCCCGGAGTAACTACTGTAAGGGATGACCGATATTTGGTGATTCAAAGTCTTCGGAATCGCCTCTAAACAGCAGTTGAGCTGGCTCACAGACTTCGAACTGTTAGAGGGACAGCTGCGAATGTTCAAACAGTGAGGAGACGATTAGTAGACAGTGGTCTGAGAGCAAGAAGACCTGCTCGTGTACCGAGACTCACAGTACAACATAAGCGACGTCGACTTGAATTTGCTAATCTTCACCAGGATTGGACAGAGGCCGACTGGGGTAGAGTCCTTTCCACTGATGACTCCAGGTTTCGTCTCCGCTCAAGAGATCGACGAAGCAGAGTGTAGGGATGATAAGATGAGAGATACTCTTCGGCAACAGTTGCCCAGCGGGATAATTTCATTGAGGAGGAATATGTGGTTCTATTCCCACCATTTATGGAGGAAAACTTCTTGCTGATCTAAGACAATGCTAGACAACACGTCGCTAGGTGCGTTACCGAATAGTTGCAAGAAGTGGAAATCGACGTGATGGCTTGGCCTGCGATGAGCTCGGACATGAATTCCATTAAACACGTTTGGGACCTGCCCTTCCAGAGACACTCAGCTGCCTGAGATCTGCTCTGATCGAGGAATGGGATAATTTGGACGATACCATCGTAAAAAAATTAATCCAATGTATCCCTTGGCAAATATCTGGTTTGTTAGATGTTCGGGGAGACAATACACACTATTACAGGAACAAGGACTAGTTAAAAACAAAAATAATAATAAACATACAGAAAAGCTACAATCCGTCTGGAACGGATCGTATGATACCCTATCCTCGTTTCTATAAAGTGCTCATGGCCAAATTGCATTTGGTACTCAAATATAACGTCGAACGTTTGAGGATGTTACATGTGAAATTTCATGAAAATCGGTTTTTTGATGAACACGCCCCCAAAAAGTGGGCGTGGCTAAAACTGTTCTATGTGTGAATTGTAGGAAATCTGAATACCTAAATATTTGGACTTAACAAAATTTTTCGGTTTCATATAATTTAGTGAAGTTATAAAAAAGTAGGCGTGGCAGTGGGCGGATGGAAAAAAATTTACACTTCTACTGTATCTTTTCGTCAGAAGCCCAGATATGAAATTTCAGCGTCCTAGTTAAAAATTTAAGGCCCAAAAATCGGTTTTATGATGAAAACGCCCCCAAAAAGTGGGCGTGGACAAAACTTTTGTATGAGTGGATTGTAGGGAGTCTGAATGCCTAAATATTTGGTCTTAACAAAATTTTTCGGTTTCATATAATTTAGTAAAGTTATGAAAAAGTGGGCGTGGCAGTGGGCGGATTTCAAAATTTTTTACACTTGTACTGTATCTTTTTCTCAGAAGCACAGATATGAAATTTCATCGTCCTAGCTCAAAATTTAAGGCCCAAAAAGCGATGACATACGGACGGACGGACGGACGGACTGTCATCGCTCAATCGATTTCGCTATTGATGCTGATCACGAATATATATACTTTATAGGGTCTATCTCGATTATTTCTCTATGTTACAAACTATGTGTCAAACTTAATATACCCTTAGGATAGGGTATACAAATGTAAAATGTTAATTTATGAAGTTTTTGTCCATTTTCCTTAACTTATGTTTTATTTCTAATGTCTTCCTTTTTTATTTTTATTTAACATGAATTACTTATTTTTATATTCATAAACAAAACTGTATTTAAAAAAAACTTTTTTTTTCCAACTTACTTGAAGTAATTGCGAAATACTGCGCCACTTTTTTTGTAACTCAGTGTATTTAGTCGCAAGAAATGGAACACATGGCTTGTAATAGGACTGCGCGCATTGGCGACTAAATAATCGCAGAAATTAGAAAAATGGAGTAAGTTTCATATTTATGTATTTGCGATTTTTCGGTCGCAAATTTTAATGAAACATATGGAATGGCATGGACCCTCGCGCACTTGCGACTAATTAAGCGTGGAATTGTCAGTTTTAAAATGTATTTCAATGAAAAATTATGTGTTGTGGCTTTGGTAATCCAAAAGATTAAAAAAGAACAAAGGAACAAAACAAAACTATATTGGATGTGTCCTATTGTTTGCCAATGCAAAGAGACTGGTGATAGAGATAGAGTTCAGTTCACTCTGGATAGAGCATTTCTATCTCAAGTTTTTCCAGAATACATCATCTGAAACTTTTCATGTTTGTGGAGAGAAGTAGGTAGAAGTAATCGGCTAAATACGCTCAAATCCTGAGATGCCAAGGCACGCCCGCCTGTTCAATCTTTGGAAATCGTATTTTGCGGTATTTTCATGCCCTTCAAACAATAGATGAACATAGATCACATCCTATTATTTAACATATGTTTGATATCTGTTGTGTTAAAGCGACAGTGCTAAGGTATAGTGCTGCCTTTTTGGTGAAAAGTAATAGTTTTGTTTTATTTTTTGGGAGAACTTGTGTCAGTTTTAATGGCAAAACAGTAGAATCTTTGACTACATATTTTTTTAATCTAAATAAATCTACATATGAACATACATATGAAGCTACAAATGGAACACTGTTCATACTTCATGAAGTATAAGTATTGCGATTAAAAAATCGCGACTTTTATTCTCGCAAGTGCGCGTATTACCATTTTGGACAGCGACTACGATTAATCGCCGCGACAGAAAATCGCATGTGCGCCTAGCCTAATACCGCTGGAATCGGAATTAATCTGTATAACCTTCAACTTCAGAATTTATCAACGGTATTTTTATTTGTCACCATAATTCTATAAAGTTCCAGTACGTTGTCAGTGCTTATTGGCAGACGGTATGTAGATAATAATCTGTTCCTTATTACAATGGCTTGTTGTTTCATTTGGTGTGGAGAAATAAGTAAATGACTTATTTTTCCTTGTTGAATGTTTGACAAGCCGTTTTTTACTACTGATTGTGTACGTTGAACCGTTAATATAAGCAGTGTGGTATAAAAGGGCCATGAAGAAAAGAGTTGTTGAATCTTGAGTTGATGTAATTCGTCCGTGTTGTTGGTAATTCGCTTAATCACTTAATTCAATGTGATCGCATGCAGTCTATCCAAGGTTTCTTAATTTTGATTAATTGTGTTGATTGTGGACTCTACAATTGACGTGTGGTTTTCCGAAAGCGTAGTCTTCATTGGTTTGTATTCTTTCAATTGTCATCTCTTCTGCATACTGAGAGTTAAGAACTCCAAATAAAGAAAAGAATTTTCTATGTTTCCAATTAAGTTGAATGCTCCACTTTTGGGTCTACGTAATTTTATATTCGCAAAAGTAATGCTATCTTCATATAAATCCTCGTGTGTGTGGTGAATGGTCACTTGGATAGCCAACGTTTTTTGCATTAACCTCTCACAAAGATGCTTTGATATGCTGATACTATGTGGGAGCGTCCTTGTGAGTTTTATTGTTTAATGATAGTTCAGCTGATTTGCGCACTTCGTTACGTTTCAAATGGCTAGATGAAAGTCTCATCAGTGGGTTGTGGTTATTTCTGTATTGAGAGTGGTGTATGGCCCGCCAGAACACGCCAGTTGCTGTTTGTGCATCTGCCACTCTTACTAACCCATCTTGTCCCTTGACGGCATTAATGATTCTGCCTATCGGCCTTTCGAGGCTTGGTTGATTATCCTCCTTCAGTATAACCATCATTCCTGGTTCGACATTTTAACATCTTTCCTTCCATTTATACCTGTGGTACAGTTGATTCAAATATTCACTTGAACAACATCGCCAGAATTCGTTTTTGACATGGGTAACGTACTTCCATCGGGTGAGAACTAAAGATTCTTCAGGTTTTGCAATACGATCTATGTTACTGGTGAGTGACTCTCTAATGAGGAAGTGTTCTGGTGTAAGAGCGGGAAAGTCATTTGCAGATGCTGACATGGGTGTTATCGGTTGAGAATTTAGTATAGTCTCGACTTAAATTATAGCAATCTCGCAGAGCTCGTCTAGCTTTCAAAGCGAAAACATCGATTAAGAGCTATCTCGTATTGTTTACACGTGCTTTTCCTGACAACAGAGTTGTCTTTTTCGCACCCATTCATTATATTAACTCTTCTTTTCCCCTCACAATTGTAATAGTGTGTATAAAAACAATTAATTAAAATTTCTTGGTCAATCTTAATTAAGGCATGGGCCGGAGACGGGTTCAAAAAAGAAGCCCCCAGGTTACTACGGCAGTTTGTATGAAAACGTGTCGCTGGAACCCAGGGCAAAAAAGAACAAAAAAGTCTCGAGGAATTCCCCGAACTTCCGACACATTATAATACAAAAAACCCAAAATACATTGTCATTTCTGCGCAACACCCAGACACTCCACTTACATCTGTAAGTATTTTTATGCTTAGAAAATGTATTAATTCAATAAGTACTTACTATAAACTTGTACTGCATTACGCAAGGTCGGAGGAGAATACATGCATTTTCTTCTTCTACAAATATGGATAGCTTCGATTTTATTTGGTGGAACAGAAGCACCTCTGTCTTGCGCCCATTGATAGATTACAGAGTAATCACCAATACCAATAGTTGTTTAACATGGTATAGATCTCCAGAAGGTAGTATATAGATGTTGTCGGCAAGACGATTATGCAATCTAATTCAAATCTGGGGCGGGAGTGGTGATCCTTGTGGGATCCCGTTCTTTAGTTGAACTGTGGAAGACAGAAAGCCGTTGACATTTACCTGAAATGTTGTTAATGTCATAAATGAAATGATAATCTTTAGGATTTTTATACCCTATCCTAAGGGTATATTAAGTTTGACACATAGTTTGTAACATAGAGAAATAATCGAGATAGACCCTATAAAGTATATATATTCGTGATCAGCATCAATAGCGAAATCGATTGAGCGATGACCGTCCGTCCGTCCGTCCGTCCGTCCGTCCGTCCGTCACCGCTTTTTGGGCCTTAAATTTTGAGCTAGGACGATGAAATTTCATATCTGGGCTTCTGAGAAAAAGATACAGTACAAGTGTAAAAATTTTTGAAATCCGCCCACTGCCACGCCCACTTTTTCATAACTTCACTAAATTATATGAAACCGAAAAATTTTGTTAAGACCAAATATTTAGGCATTCAGATTCCCTACAATCCACCCATACAAAAGTTTTGGCCACGCTCACTTTTTGGGGGCGTTTTCATCACAAAACCGATTTTTTGGCCCTAAAGAAATTTGGCCTTAGAGAAATAATCGAGATAGACCCTATAAAGTATATATATTCGTGATCAGCATCAATAGCGAAATCGATTGAGCGATGACCGTCCGTCCGTCCGTCCGTCCGTATGTCACCGCTCTTTGGGCCTTAAATTTTGAGCTAGGACGATGAAATTTCATATCTGGGCTTCTGAGGAAAAGATACAGTACAAGTCCAAACATTTTTGAAATCCGCCCAATGCCACGCCCACTTTTTCATAACTTCACTAAATTATATGAAACCGAAAAATTTAAGACCAAATATTTAGGCATTCAGATTCCCTACAATCCACCCATACAAAAGTTTTGGCCACGCCCACTTTTTGAGGGCGTTTTCATCATAAAACCGAATTTTGGGCCTTACATTTTTAAGTAGGACGCTGAAATTTCATATCTGGGCTTCTGACGAAAAGATACAGTAGAAGTGTAAATTTTTTTTACATCCGCCCACTGCCACGCCTACTTTTTTATAACTTCACTAAATTATATGAAACCGAAAAATTTTGTTAAGACCAAATATTTGGGTATTCAGATTCCCTACAATTCACCCATAGAACAGTATTGGCCACGCCCACTTTTTGGGTTCGTTATCATAAAAAAACCTATTTTGATAAAATTTTACATGTAACATCCTCAAACGTTCGACATTATAGCTATATTTGAGTACAAAATGCAATTTGGTCACGCTCACTTTATAGAGAGGAGGATAGGGTATCATACGATCCGTTCCAGACGGATTGTAGCTTTTCTGTATGTTTTTATCTATTTCCCAACTGATTCTTCTCGCTTTGATCTTTTCAAAAATTTTGGAAAGAACTGGGAGAAGTGATATAGGCCGATATTCTTCGAAAGAGTGACATATCCGTGTTTGTTTAGGGATAGGCTTAAGGTGTGCTCTCTTCCAATCATGTGGGAAATTACCAGTATTTATTATTATTATATTATTATATATATATATTATTATATAAAGCACATATTTATACCCTATCCTAAGGGTATATTAAGTTTGACACATAGTTTGTAACATAGAGAAATAATCGAGATAGACCCTATAAAGTATATCTATTCGTGATCAGCATCAATAGCGAAATCGATTGAGCGATGACCGTCCGTCCGTCCGTCCGTATGTCACCGCTTTTTGGGCCTTAAATTTTGAGCTAGAGCGATGAAATTTCATATCTGGGCTTCTGAGTAGTCTTCATTGGTTTGTATTCTTTCAATTGTCATCTCTTCTGCATACTGAGAGTTAAGAACTCCAAATAAAGAAAAGAATTTTCTATGTTTCCAATTAAGTTGAATGCTCCACTTTTGGGTCTACGTAATTTTATATTCGCAAAAGTAATGCTATCTTCATATAAATCCTCGTGTGTGTGGTGAATGGTCACTTGGATAGCCAACGTTTTTTGCATTAACCTCTCACAAAGATGCTTTGATATGCTGATACTATGTGGGAGCGTCCTTGTGAGTTTTATTGTTTAATGATAGTTCAGCTGATTTGCGCACTTCGTTACGTTTCAAATGGCTAGATGAAAGTCTCATCAGTGGGTTGTGGTTATTTCTGTATTGAGAGTGGTGTATGGCCCGCCAGAACACGCCAGTTGCTGTTTGTGCATCTGCCACTCTTACTAACCCATCTTGTCCCTTGACGGCATTAATGATTCTGCCTATCGGCCTTTCGAGGCTTGGTTGATTATCCTCCTTCAGTATAACCATCATTCCTGGTTCGACATTTTAACATCTTTCCTTCCATTTATACCTGTGGTACAGTTGATTCAAATATTCACTTGAACAACATCGCCAGAATTCGTTTTTGACATGGGTAACGTACTTCCATCGGGTGAGAACTAAAGATTCTTCAGGTTTTGCAATACGATCTATGTTACTGGTGAGTGACTCTCTAATGAGGAAGTGTTCTGGTGTAAGAGCGGGAAAGTCATTTGCAGATGCTGACATGGGTGTTATCGGTTGAGAATTTAGTATAGTCTCGACTTAAATTATAGCAATCTCGCAGAGCTCGTCTAGCTTTCAAAGCGAAAACATCGATTAAGAGCTATCTCGTATTGTTTACACGTGCTTTTCCTGACAACAGAGTTGTCTTTTTCGCACCCATTCATTATATTAACTCTTCTTTTCCCCTCACAATTGTAATAGTGTGTATAAAACCAATTAATTAAAATTTCTTGGTCAATCTTAATTAAGGCATGGGCCGGAGACGGGTTCAAAAAAGAAGCCCCCAGGTTACTACGGCAGTTTGTATGAAAACGTGTCGCTGGAACCCAGGGCAAAAAAGAACAAAAAAGTCTCGAGGAATTCCCCGAACTTCCGACACATTATAATACAAAAAACCCAAAATACATTGTCATTTCTGCGCAACACCCAGACACTCCACTTACATCTGTAAGTATTTTTATGCTTAGAAAATGTATTAATTCAATAAGTACTTACTATAAACTTGTACTGCATTACGCAAGGTCGGAGGAGAATACATGCATTTTCTTCTTCTACAAATATGGATAGCTTCGATTTTATTTGGTGGAACAGAAGCACCTCTGTCTTGCGCCCATTGATAGATTACAGAGTAATCACCAATACCAATAGTTGTTTAACATGGTATAGATCTCCAGAAGGTAGTATATAGATGTTGTCGGCAAGACGATTATGCAATCTAATTCAAATCTGGGGCGGGAGTGGTGATCCTTGTGGGATCCCGTTCTTTAGTTGAACTGTGGAAGACAGAAAGCCGTTGACATTTACCTGAAATGTTGTTAATGTCATAAATGAAATGATAATCTTTAGGATTTTTATACCCTATCCTAAGGGTATATTAAGTTTGACACATAGTTTGTAACATAGAGAAATAATCGAGATAGACCCTATAAAGTATATATATTCGTGATCAGCATCAATAGCGAAATCGATTGAGCGATGACCGTCCGTCCGTCCGTCCGTCCGTCCGTCCGTCCGTCCGTCCGTCCGTCCGTCCGTCCGTCCGTCCGTATGTCACCGCTTTTTGGGCCTTAAATTTTGAGCTAGAGCGATGAAATTTCATATCTGGGCTTCTGAGAAAAAGATACAGTACAAGTGTAAAAATTTTTGAAATCCGCCCACTACCACGCCCACTTTTTCATAACTTCATTAAATTATATGAAACCGAAAAATTTTGGTAAGACCAAATATTTAGGCATTCAGATTCCCTACAATCCACCCATACAAAAGTTTTGGCCACGCCCACTTTTTGGGGGCGTTTTCATCACAAAACCGATTTTTGGGCCTTAAATTTTGAGCTAGAGCGATGAAATTTCATATCTGGGCTTCTGAGAAAAAGATACAGTACAAGTGTAAAAATTTTTGAAATCCGCCCACTGCCACGCCCACTTTTTCATAACTTCACTAAATTATATGAAACCGAAAAATTTTGTTAAGACCAAATATTTAGGCATTCAGATTCCCTACAATCCACCCATACAAAAGTTTTGGCCACGCTCACTTTTTGGGGGCGTTTTCATCACAAAACCGATTTTTTGGCCTTAAATTTTTAACTAGGACGCTGAAATTTAATATCTGGGCTTCCACGAAAAAGATACAGTGCAAGTGTAAATTTTTTTTACATCCGCCCACTGCCACGCCTACTTTTTTATAACTTCACTAAATTATATGAAACCGAAAAATTTCGTTAAGACCAAATATTTCGGTATTTAGATTCCCTACAATTCACCCATAGAACAGTTTTGGCCACGCCCACTTTTTGGGGGCGTTATCATCAAAAAACCTATTTTGATAAAATTTTACATGTAAAATCCTCAAACGTTCGACATTATAGCTATATTTGAGTACAATATGCAATTTGGCCACGCCCACTTTATAGAGAGGAGGATAGGGTATCATACGATCCGTTCCAGACGGATTGTAGCTTTTCTGTATGTTTTTTTTGGGACTCCCCATGAATGAAGTTGTCTGATAGCTGGAATAAATATCACCCTGTCAAAAGCCTTTTCAAGGTCAGCTGACATAGTAACATTATGTCTCCGCATAGATAGGTTTGCAGGTTTGGTGTAAGAGGCTTTGGACAGCTCTATTTGGCCTAAATGCATGTCGTGTAGGATGTATCTTTATACCCTATCCTAAGGGTATATAAAGTTTGACACATAGTTTGTAACATAGAGAAATAATCGAGATAGACCCTATAAAGTATATATATTCGTGATCAGCATCAATAGCGAAATCGATTGAGCGATGACCGTCCGTCCGTCCGTCCGTCCGTATGTCACCGCTCTTTGGGCCTTAAATTTTGAGCTAGGACGATGAAATTTCATATCTGGGCTTCTGAGGAAAAGATACAGTACAAGTCCAAACATTTTTGAAATCCGCCCAATGCCACGCCCACTTTTTCATAACTTCACTAAATTATATGAAACCGAAAAATTTAAGACCAAATATTTAGGCATTCAGATTCCCTACAATCCACCCATACAAAAGTTTTGGCCACGCCCACTTTTTGAGGGCGTTTTCATCATAAAACCGAATTTTGGGCCTTACATTTTTAAGTAGGACGCTGAAATTTCATATCTGGGCTTCTGACGAAAAGATACAGTAGAAGTGTAAATTTTTTTTACATCCGCCCACTGCCACGCCTACTTTTTTATAACTTCACTAAATTATATGAAACCGAAAAATTTTGTTAAGACCAAATATTTGGGTATTCAGATTCCCTACAATTCACCCATAGAACAGTATTGGCCACGCCCACTTTTTGGGTTCGTTATCATAAAAAAACCTATTTTGATAAAATTTTACATGTAACATCCTCAAACGTTCGACATTATAGCTATATTTGAGTACAAAATGCAATTTGGTCACGCTCACTTTATAGAGAGGAGGATAGGGTATCATACGATCCGTTCCAGACGGATTGTAGCTTTTCTGTATGTTTTTATCTATTTCCCAACTGATTCTTCTCGCTTTGATCTTTTCAAAAATTTTGGAAAGAACTGGGAGAAGTGATATAGGCCGATATTCTTCGAAAGAGTGACATATCCGTGTTTGTTTAGGGATAGGCTTAAGGTGTGCTCTCTTCCAATCATGTGGGAAATTACCAGTATTTATAATATTATTATATAAAGCACATATTTATACCCTATCCTAAGGGTATATTAAGTTTGACACATAGTTTGTAACATAGAGAAATAATCGAGATAGACCCTATAAAGTATATCTATTCGTGATCAGCATCAATAGCGAAATCGATTGAGCGATGACCGTCCGTCCGTCCGTCCGTATGTCACCGCTTTTTGGGCCTTAAATTTTGAGCTAGAGCGATGAAATTTCATATCTGGGCTTCTGAGAAAAAGATACAGTACAAGTGTAAAAATTTTTGAAATCCGCCCACTACCACGCCCACTTTTTCATAACTTCATTAAATTATATGAAACCGAAAAATTTTGGTAAGACCAAATATTTAGGCATTCATATTCCCTACAATCCACCCATACAAAAGTTTTGGCCACGCCCACTTTTTGGGGGCGTTTTCATCACAAAACCGATTTTTGGGCCTTAAATTTTTAACTAGGACGTTGAAATTTCATATCTGGGCTTCCAAGAAAATGATACAGTACAAGTGTAAAATTTTTTTACATCTGCCCACTGCCACGCCTACTTTTTTATAACTTCACTAAAGTATATGAAACCGAAGAATTTTGTTAAGACCAAATATTTGGGTATTTAGATTCCCTACAATTCACCCATACAACAATTTTGGCCACGCCCACTTTTTGGGGGCGTTTTCATCACAAAACCGATTTTTGGGCCTTAAATTTTTAACTAGGACGTTGAAATTTCATATCTGGGCTTCCAAGAAAATGATACAGTACAAGTGTAAAATTTTTTTACTTCTGCCCACTGCCACGCCCACTTTTTCATAACTTCATTAAATTATATGAAACCGAAAAATTTTGTTAAGACCAAATATTTAGGCATTCAGATTCCCTACAATCCACACATACAAAAGTTTTGGCCACGCCCACTTTTTGGGGGCGTTTTTATCACAAAACCGATTTTTGGGCCTTAAATTTTTAACTAGGACGCACGAATTTCATATCTGGGCTTCCAAGAAAAAGATACAGTACAAGTGTAAAAATTTTTGAAATCCGCCCACTTTTTCATAACTTCATTAAATTATATGAAACCGAAAAATTTTGTTAAGACCAAATATTTAGGCATTCAGATTCCCTACAATCCACCCATACAAAAGTTTTGGCCTCGCCCACTTTTTGGGGGCGTTTTCATCACAAAACCGATTTTTGGGCCTTAAATTTTTAACTAGGACGTTGACATTTCATATCTGGGCTTCCAAGAAAATGATACAGTACAAGTGTAAAATTTTTTTACATCTGCCCACTGCCACGCCTACTTTTTTATAACTTCACTAAAGTATATGAAATCGAAGAATTTTGTTAAGACCAAATATTTGGGTATTTAGATTCCCTACAATTCACCCATACAACAGTTTTGGCCACGCCCACTTTTTGGGGGCGTTATCATCAAAAAACCTATTTTGATAAAATTTTACATGTAACATCCTCAAACGTTCGACATTATAGCTATATTTGAGTACAAAATGCAATTTGGCCACGCCCACTTTATAGAGAGGAGGATAGGGTATCATACGATCCGTTCCAGATGGATTGTAGCTTTTCTGTATGTTTAATTATTCAAATTCTTACTGGATTATTCTTAGCAATAC
Organism: Xylota sylvarum; assembly: GCA_905220385.1. Taxonomy (NCBI): domain Eukaryota; kingdom Metazoa; phylum Arthropoda; class Insecta; order Diptera; family Syrphidae; genus Xylota; species Xylota sylvarum. The sequence goes on along the minus strand of LR999958.1, from coordinate 75,801,351 downwards.
ATTATACAGCAAATATTGACATAGCATTTAACAGAGTAGATCATATTTGTCGAAATGTAAATTATGGATGATTATTACGAACATTACATGCTAATGGTGCATCATTCTTTATACCCTATCCTAAGGGTATATTAAGTTTGACACATAGTTTGTAACATAGAGAAATAATCGAGATAGACAATATAAAGTATATATATTCGTGATCAGCATCAATAGCGAAATCGATTGAGCGATGACCGTCCGTCCGTCCGTCCGTATGTCACCGCTTTTTGGGCCTTAAATTTTGAGCTAGGACGATGAAATTTCATATCTGGGCTTCTGAGAAAAAGATACAGTACAAGTGTAAAAATTTTTGAAATCCCCCCACTGCCACGCCCACTTTTTCATAACTTCAGTAAATTATATGAAACCGAAAAATTTTGTTAAGACCAAATATTTAGGTATTTAGATTCCCTACAATTCACCCATAGAACAGTTTTGGTTTTCAGCAAAAAACCTATTTTGATAAAATTTTACATGTAACATCCTCAAACGTTCGGCATTATAGCTATATTTGAGTACGAAATGCAATTTGGCCACGCCCACTTTATAGGGAGGAGGATAGGGTATCAGACGATCCGTTCCAGACGGATTGTAGCTTTTCTGTATGTTTTTTAATTATGGATCGCAATATTTTACCATATTGTACGTTATTTTGCCATTTCCGGGTGTAGTTCCTTTCGCCGTATTGATAGTCATGTCGAGCTCAATTGTTGCTATTTGTTCAGCAAGGTAGTCGGATTGAGTGGGAAAGGATGGGAGATCGTTAATCGAAAAATTTAGTTTAGAGGTAGTCAGATTGTCCGCGTAAGTGTTGTCATAACTATAGGATTTCCATAAAAGGTGTTGGCTATTTATACCCTATCGTAAGGGTATATTAAGTTTGACACATAGTTTGTAACATAGTGAAATAATCGAGATAGACCCTATAAAGTATATATATTCGTGATCAGCATCAATAGCGAAATCGATTGAGCATGATGTATGTCACCGCTTTTTGGGCCTTAAATTTTGAGCTAGGACGATGAAATTTCATATCTGGGCTTCTGAGGAAAAAATACAGTACAAGTGTAAAAATTTTTGAAATCCGCCCACTGCCACGCCCACTTTTTCATAACTTCGCTAAATTATATGAAACCGAAAAATTTTATTAAGACCAAATATTTAGGCATTCAGATTCCCTACAATCCACCCATACAAAAGTTTTGGCCACGCCCACTTTTTGGGAGCGTTTTCATCAAAAAACCGATTTTTGAGCCTAAAATGTTTAACTAGGACGCTGAAATTTCATATCTGGGATTCTGACGAAAAGATACAGTAGAAGTGTACATTTTTTTTAAATCCGCCCACTGCCACGCCTACTTTTTTATAACTTCACTAAATTATATGAAACCGAAAAATTTTGTTAAGTCCAAATATTTAGGTATTCAGATTCCCTACATTTCACCCATAAAACAGTTTTGGCCACGCCCACTTTTTGTGCGCGTTTTCATCAAAAAACCGATTTTGATAAAATTTTACATGTAACATCCTCAAACGTTCGAGTTAATAGCCATATTTGAGTACGAAATGCAATTTGGCCACGCCCATTTTATAGAGAGGAGGATAGGGTATCAGACGATCCGTTCCAGATGGATTGTAGCTTTTCTGTATGTTTTTTCTGGATCGTTGATAACAGATTGATTCAATAGCATATAGAAAAATTTGGTGGTGGTTTTGAAGATCTAAGTGATTTTATTCTGTTCCACAAGGTTTTTAGGTCTAAAGTTGGATCCATTGTATTGACAAAATTTTCCCACAAAGCTCGCTTTGACTGATTGATTCCCTTAGAAATTTTGCAAAGCGCTTTCTATATGCAATTCCATTTTCTGCGGTAGGGTTTCTGTGTAGTTTGACCCATGCTTTGTTTTTGACTCCCCGAAGTGTTGCTATTTCTTGCGTAAACCATATTGGCTGAATTTTATTAACATTTTTTATTTTCGTAGTTGGGATGCATTTAACTGCGGTTGCTCTTATGATTTTTATACCCTATCCTAAGGGTATATTAAGTTTGACACATAGTTTGTACCATAGAGAAATAATCGAGATAGACCCTATAAAGTATATACATATATTCGTGATCAGCATCAATAGAGAAATCGATTGAGCGATGACCGTCCGTCCGTCCGTATGTCACCTCTTTTTGGGCCTTAAATTTTGAGCTAGGACGATGAAATTTCATATCTGGGCTTCTGAGAAAACGATACAGTACAAGTGTATAAATTTTTGAAATCCGCCCACTGCCACGCCCACTTTTTCATAACTTCACTAAATTATATGAAACCGAAATATTTTGTTAAGACCAAATATTTAGGTAGATTCCCTACAATCCACCCATACAAAAGTTTTGGCCACGCCCACTTTTTGGGGCGTTTTCATCACAAAACCGATTTTTGGGCCTTAAATTTTTAACTAGGACGCTGAAATTTCATATCTGGGCTTCCAAGAAAAAGATACAGTACAAGTGTAAAATTTTTTTACATCCGCCCACTGCCACGCCTACTTTTTTATAACTTTACTAAATTATATGAAACCGAAAAATTTTTTTAAGACCAAGTATTTTTTTATTTTTTTTTATTTTAGCAGCTTCCTGGTTGATGTTAGAAGAAATAGGTGTTTTTGATGATATGTTAAGGGATGTTGATTTGAATAAGTCCTAGTTTGTTAAGTCTTCTTTGAATCGCGCACTTACTTTTTTTTTACAGCTTGTTCCTGGTGTTCGAATTATAATAGGCATATGATCTTTACCCGTATCTACTACCTCCCATTGCAGGATAGAGGCAATGTTTTCAGAAGCAAAGGTAACATCAATGGCTGTAAAAGTATTTCCAGTGCTGAGAAGCGTAGGCGAAATGTCATTGAGGATTACTAGATTTCGATCATTGGCAAATACTTCAAAAGTGGTACCAAGAGAATTCGTTGCATGGGAACGCCAAAGAATGTTAGTACCATTTATGTCTCCCAATATAATGTGGTGGCTATTATTAACTAAAAGAATGTCAGTAAGGATTTCCGGGGTCACTGGAATTTCATGTTCTCTGTAAATGTTTGTTATAAGTAAAGGTTTTTTGTTTGAATTGTTATTGTTTGGTAGAACAGGTTAGACGTGGATGTAGTGTGTGAGATTACGGGTATATTGTTCTTCACCAGAATACCTATACCTGATTTGGAATACTGATAAGGTTTGTTGTAATGAAAACTCTGGTAGTTTTTATACCCTATCCTAAGGGTATATTAAGTTTGACACATAGTTTGTAACATAGAGAAATAATCGAGATAGACCCTATAAAGTATATATATTCGTGATCAGCATCAATAGCGAAATCGATTGAGCGATGACCGTCCGTCCGTCCGTCCGTCCGTCCGTCCGTCCGTATGTCACCGCTTTTTGGGCCTTAAATTTTGAGCTAGGACGATGAAATTTCATATCTGGGCTTCTGAGAAAAAGATACAGTACAAGTGTAAACATTTTTTAAATCCGCCCACTGCCACGCCCACTTTTTTATAACTTCACTAAATTATATAAAACCGAAAAATTTTGTTAAGACCAAATATTTAGGCATTCAGATTCCTTACAATCCACCCATACAAAAGTTTTGGCCACGCCCACTTTTTGGGGCGTTTTCATCACAAAACCGATTTTTGGGCCTTACTTTTTTAACTAGGACGCTTAAATTTCATATCTGGGCTTCCAAGAAAAAGATACAGTACAAGTGTAAATTTTGTTTACATCCGCCCACTGCCACGCCTACTTTTTTATAACTTCACTAAATTATATGAAACCGAAAAATTTTGTTAAGACCAAATATTTAGGCATTCAGATTCCTTACAATCCACCCATACAAAAGTTTTGGCCACGCCCACTTTTTGGGGGCGTTTTCATCATAAAACCGATTTTTGGGCCTTACTTTTTTAACTAGGACGCTTAAATTTCATATCTGGGCTTCCAAGAAAAAAATACAGTACAAGTGTAAATTTTGTTTACATCTGCCCACTGCCACGCCTACTTTTTTATAACTTCACTAAATTATATGAAACCGAAAAATTTTGTTAAGACCAAATATTTGGGTATTTAGATTCCCTACAATTCACCCATAGAAGAGTTTTGCCCACGCCCACTTTTTGGGGGCGTTATCATCAAAAAACCTATTTTGATAAAATTTTACGTGTAACATCCCCAAACGTTCGACATTATAGCTATATTTGAGTACAAAATGCAATTTGGCCATGCCCACTTTATAGAGAGGAGGACAGGGTATCATACGATCCGTTCCAGACGGATTGTAGCTTTTCTGTATGTTTATACCCTATCCTAAGGGTATATTAAGTTTGACACATAGTTTGTAACATAGAGAAATAATCGAGATAGACCATATAAAGTATATATATTCGTGATCAGCATCAATAGCGAAATCGATTGAGCGATGACCGTCCGTCCGTCCGTCCGTATGTCACCGCTTTTTGGGCCTTAAATTTTGAGCTAGGACGATGAAATTTCATATCTGGGCTTCTGAGAAAAAGATACAGTACAAGTGTAAAAATTTTTTAAATCCGCCCACTGCCACGCCCACTTTTTCATAACTTCACTAAATTATATGAAACCGAAAAATTTTGTTAAGACCAAATATTTAGGCATTCAGATTCCCTACAATTCACCCATACAAAAGTTTTGGCCACGCCCACTTTTGGGGGCGTTTTCATCACAAAACCGATTTTTGGGCCTTAAATGTTTAACTAGGACGCTGAAATTTCATATCTGGGCTTCCAAGAAAAAGATACAGTACAAGTGTAAAATTTTTTTACATCCGCCCACTGCCACGCCTACTTTTTTATAACTTCACTAAATTACATGAAACCGAAAAATTTTGTTAAGACCAAATATTTGGGTATTTAGATTCCCTACAATTCACCCATAGAACAGTTTTGGCCACGCCCACTTTTTGGGGGCGTTATCATCAAAAAACCTATTTTGATAAAATTTTACATGTAACATCCTCAAACGTTCGACATTATAGCTATATTTGAGTACAATATGCAATTTGGTCAAGCCCATTTTATAGAGAGGAGGATAGGGTATCATACGATCCGTTCCAGACGGATTGTAGCTTTTCTGTATGTTTTTTTTTACGTTTGTCTATATTGCTATGCGATTCTTTATAATTTCCGCCATTGTTGGTTTACCGGTGTTTCGTTGCGTAGAAGCTGGAAGTTGTTGCAGTGCGGGGTTGTCATTGTAAATTTGCCAAACTTCTCGAACAGTGCAGCGACGACCAGCTTTTATTTTGATAACCGATTTGTATCGGTGGAAAGCGGGGCAGGCGGGATCATATCACGTATGACTTTCTTGGTTACAGTTAATGCAGAAAATACGTGGCAAGTAATGTGCGGAGGTGGGAGGTAGTATTCCTTGCAAATTGCAGAATTATTGCAACGATTTTTCGTGTGACCAAGTTTTTGGCTTAAACACAGCGCATTGGATTTGGAATGAATTCCTCAACTTTTCAGTTGATCCAACCAATTTTTATTTCATTCGGTCGTCGAATCAGATCAAATGTGAGAATTGCTGCGCTTTTTCTATTTTTTTCTTTTTTCATAATTTTTCTCACTTCGATTAACCTTAACTGGAATTAAGTCGACGAACTTTGCTTTTACGAACTTTTCGGCTGTTTGCAAGTTTAGAACTTTTACCAGCAAGTTTCCTGATTTCATAGGTTTGACATCCAGAAAGTCTTTAGAAATGAATTCCAAACCGCGATTAATTTGGAAGGGATTGTACGAAGAAAGTGGTGGTAGGTTCTCTCCTATATTTTTCGGTCCCAGAAATGACGATAAAGCGAAGAATACTGTCATCGTTGTTAATTGTTGGTAATGGTGTATATTCGGATTCGTGGTATTTTTGATTGTTTTGATGTTTATACCCTATCCTAAGGGTATATTAAGTTTGACACATAGTTTGTAACATAGAGAAATAATCGAGATAGACCCTATAAAGTATATATATTCGTGATCAGCATCAATAGCGAAATCGATTGAGCGATGACCGTCCGTCCGTCCGTATGTCACCTCTTTTTGGGCCTTAAATTTTGAGCTAGGATGATGAAATTTCATATCTGGGCTTCTGAGAAAACGATACAGTACAAGTGTATAAATTTTTGAAATCCGCCCACTGCCACGCCCACTTTTTCATAACTTCACTAAATTATATGAAACCGAAAATTTTTGTTAAGACCAAATATTTAGGCATTCAGATTCCCTACAATCCACCCATACAAAAGTTTTGGCCACGCCCACTTTTTGGGGGCGTTTTCATCACAAAACCGATTTTTGGGCCTTAAATTTTTAACTAGGACTCTGAAATTTCATATCTGGGCTTCCAAGAAAAAGATACAGTACAAGTGTAAAATGTTTTTTACATCCGCCCACTGCCACGCCTACTTTTTTATAACTTCACTAAATTATATGAAACCGAAAAATTTTGTTAAGACCAAATATTTGGGTATTTAGATTCACTACAATTCACCCATAGAACAGTTTTGGCCACGCCCACTTTTTGGGGGCGTTATCATCAAAAAACCGATTTTGATAAAATTTTACATGTAACATCCTCAAACGTTCGAGGTTATAGCCATATTTGAGTACAAAATGCAATTTGGCCACGCCCACTTTATAGAGAGGAGGATAGGGTATCATACGATCCGTTCCAGATGGATTGTAGCTTTTCTGTATGTTTTTTACCCCGGCCTAACACAAAATCATATTCGAGTAGGTTAAACCGGTTATTGTCTAAAGGGGGTGTCCTCTCGTCCATTTTTAGTTTATCGTATGCAGTTGTCGATGTGTATTCTCAGCTGTCTGAGATTAAAGAAAGAAGCACTTACCCCGAAGAGTGAAAGAAAAGAGAGTACTATAAAGCACTACTTATGTTAAATTCTTTGCTATAATACGTCTGAACGCGGCAATTGCCTGACAAGAACTGGCTCTTAGAATATATATTTTTTTTGCAGTGGAACTGAAAATTGTTTGCATAGTTTTAGGAGTTTTTTTTCTCCATATGTGTATATACATGAACATATATTTACATACATATATACTTTGATATACGCCGCGTAGCGCCGCGCTGAGCACTTCAGAGTTTGAAATCCTTTTTTCCGCGAAGCGGGCCACCCACCCAGTTTGCTAACATCTAAAAGTGAGCAATAATTTTTCTGTTTCACGCAAAACTATAATATGTAGGTATATTTCATAGAAATGAATTACGAAAAATTAAATTTTCAAACCTCGATATCTCCTAAACTAGGGGAAACGAGATTGTTGGTACTTTATATTTTGTCCTTTGCCTCGGAAATCGTAATCGTGCCCGATTCGTTCGTTTTTATACAATTGTGTATCAGGATAAACAGAGATATTATTATTATTCTGTTTATCCTGATTGTATATGAGCTGTCATATTCTATAGTCTTAGTGGGTTCCAACTTTCGCCACCAGATGTTTGCGTAAGTTGCGATGACCATGGGAAGGAGCTTGGCTACGCATGTTGTCATTACTATTGGAATCTGTGTATGTGGTATGGTAAAAGATGTGTCTCTATGGTAGACACATGCTTAAATTTTTATACTGATTGCCATACACTGCTAGCCAGCGTCGCATTGGTTCCAACTTTAGCTCTGCTGCGGTGATTCTATGGATTTCATTCAAAATCGAATTTACCGTCGAGAGGGAAGAAAATAGGGCGATAGTGTTTTTGGACGTCAAAATCCATCGTGAAAAAGATCGTCTCACATTCAACTGGCACTAGAAAGACACAGCATCAGGAAGACTTATCAATTCTAGATCTAACCAGGTAAAAAACGTTAGGATAAACACAGCTTCCAACCTAGTGAGTAAAGTCTTAGCATTGAGTGACCAGAAATTTCACTCCGCCAATGAGAAAAAAGTCCCCCAAATCCTCATAGACAACAACTATCATAGGGAGGTCATAAGGAACCTTATTACAAACATGAGACTCCTACCGACAAGAAAGTGGAAGACAAGAAAGGTGTTTACAAAAGTATGAACAGCAATGAGACATGCAGGCTCTGCTATGTTGGCACAACTAAGCAGTTCCTAAGCCAAAGGATGTCCAACCATAACTCGGACATAAAATCCGATAACAAAGAAAAGACAGCTCTTACAAGCCACCTAATTGAAGCAAACCATCAAGCGGACTTCGATAACGTAAAAATGTTGCAAACGGAAAGGCATGCAATTAACAACAGCAATAACATGAACAGAAAACATACAAAAAAGTTACAATCCGTCTGGAACGGATCGTCTGATACCCTATCCTCCTCTCTATAAAGTGGGCGTGGCCAAATTGCATTTTGTACTCAAATATAGCTATAATGTCGAACGTTTGAGGATGTTACATGTAAAATTTTATCAAAATAGGTTTTTTGATGATAACGCCCCCAAAAAGTGGGCGTGGCCAAAACTGTTCTATGGGTGAATTGTAGGGAATCTAAATACCCAAATATTTGGTTTTAACAAAATTTTTCGGTTTCATATAATTTGTTTATTTGTTTGTTTATTTGTTTATTTATTTGTTTATTTATTTCATCAACTAGCTTAAGCTTAACAGATTACAGAATTTAAATAATAATAATAATAATAATAAATGCTATAAAAGTAGATAGATATTATAAATTAAGGAATATAAATGAAATTGAAAATTAAGAAAAAAAAGAACTAAATAGCTATGTATGTTAATTAGCAAGCAATCTGAATAAAATGGCTTTGAAGCGCTCTCTCGAAATATGAAAATCTATATGTCCATTTATTTCATTAAGTGATTTTAGAAATCTAGAAATCGGCTCATTCTGACCAAAGTTTGTTCTATGCCCAATTTGGTAAAACATGTGGCGATCTCTTAACCGTCTCTCAGGAGCATAAATTGGTAGCATGGATAAAAGTGAGGGAGAATTTATACGAGAACATAGAATGTCTCTCGCAAACATAATATCATGTCCACGTCTTCTTGCACTGAGTGTCATTATGCCTAATAGTTGACATCTAGCATTATAAGAAGGCACAAAATCCCAATGCATTTTGTAAAAAATATATTTTGTGAAGCGCTTCTGCACTCCTTCAATACGATCCGAGTGTGCTAGATATTTTGGGTTCCAAACGACATCAGCATATTCAAGTATCGACCTGACAAGAGCAGTAAAAAGTGACGAAAAAGTATGGGGATCAGAGAAATCTTTAGAGTTTCTTTTAATAAATCCAGCAAGAGAATTAGCCTTTGCAACTATGTATTCGACATGAGGCACAAAAGTTAATTTGGAATCAATTAACACACCTAGGTCCTTAATTCTGTTTACTCTTATTAATGGCATGGACTCAATACAATAGTCAAAAGAGTGTTGCTCGTGGGACCTTGTGAAAGAGATAGCCATACACTTTCTGATATTTAATTGCAAACAGTTATTAGTGCACCAAGTGGATAAATTGTTGAGATCCATCTGGATCCTTAAGCAGTCGTCAGGGTTTTCAACATTTAAAAATATTTTGAGATCATCCGCGTACAAAAGATAGTGGCAATATTTAATCTGTTGTACAATATCGTCTATAAAAATAATGAAAAGGAGTGGTCCTAGATGACTACCTTGCGGAACTCCTGAGGTGCAAGATATTAATCTTGAATAATTTTTATCAATACAGATTTTCATAGACCTCCCAACTAAAAATGATGAAATCCATTTTAACATTGCAGAGTGAAATCCGAATCTTTCCAGTTTTTTTATTAGCAAAGCGTGGTTCACGGAATCAAAGGCTTTGCTAAAGTCCGTGTAGATAGCATCGACCTGACATCCCCTTTCTATTGCATTAATTACAAAAGATGTAAAATGTACTAGGTTAGATGTTGTCGAACGACCGGAAACAAAACCATGTTGAAACTCAGAGATATATTCTTTAATGTGAAATTCTAATTTATTTTTTACAATGCCTTCAAAAAGCTTTGGTATAGCGGAAAGCTTGCATATACCTCTGTAGTTTTCAACATCGTTCTTGGATCCAGATTTAAAAATAGGCTCCAGGAACGAGACCTTCCAAGCATCAAGGAATAAACCAGATGCCAGCGATAAATTGAAAATCAAAGTTAAAGGTTTGCAGAATGATTTGCAACAGTTTTTTAATATTATTGCAGGGATACCATCAGCACCCGGTTTAGAATTCGGCTTGAGGCCGCATATAGCAGACTCGATATCGTGAGTCTCCAGAACTAACTGGCTATAATTAATTTTGGGAATCGAGTAAGATTCAAGCAGGGATGGTATTGCAGTCTGAGAAAAAACAGATTGAAAAAATTGAGCAAATAATTCGACAGAATTTTTAACATCATTGGATACCAAATTTTTATAATTCATTTGCATAGGAAACCTATTGGAACATCTCTTTTGATTAATAAAAGACCAAAAAGATTTGGAGTTAGCTTATTCTCAATACTAGTAATATAAATGCTGTGTAGAAATTTACTTAAGATTGTGAAATCTTTACGCAATTTACAAAAAATTTTCTTATCGACATCTTTACCCGATTTTTTGAATTGCTTATAAGCTTTGCGTTTTACATTTTTTAAATGCAAGAGCCGTCTGTTATACCACGGTGGCTTGGATCTGCATTTACTCACTGAGCAGGGAACAAACATGGAAAAATCGTCCTTAAGTATAGAGATAAAATGATTATACATATCATGGAGACATAGACTTTCAAATTCCGAATCCCAATTAAAAGAGTTAAGATACTCTCCTAAACCTAAAAAGCTACATTTTAGAAAATTAAAAGAGGTAGCCGAACTTGTTTCTAAATTTGTTCTTGTATAAGAATATAGATTAATTTCTATCATGATTTGTTTATGATGAATCGAGTTATTCAAAAGTGGAAATGGCGCTTCAGAGACATTTGTCTTAACTTCGTTGTCATTTAAAAACACAAGATCTAATAATCTGTTTAATGAATTTACAATCGGACAGATTTGACATAAATCCATGCAAAACATACAATCAATAAGAGCTGCTTCATAATCTTTTTTAACGTTATATGGGATTAATATTTTGTCATCTTCAGACCAAGACCAATTAACATCACCAATGTTGAAATCACCAAGAGCACATACGATATTTGCTTCAGAACAATAATGGCTAACAAATTCAAAATTCTCAATATATTTTTCATAAATGTCTAACCTACTACCTGATGGTATATAAGATACAATAAATATAAATCTCGTACTCCCGACATCAACTGAAAAGCAGATTTGGTCAGCATCTAGATTCGGCAAAATAATCGGCTTGCAGGAAAACGTTGATTGGATAGCGGCAAGTACCCCACCACCACGATCCTCGGCCGATTTACAACGGTCATGGCGAAAAACATCATAGATTGAGTCGTCGAAAATTTCAGTTGAAAGGATATCCTTGTAGAGCCAGGTTTCAGTAATTATAATTACGTCATAATCCTTATGACTAGACGCAATAAACAAATCAGATGTTTTAGTTCTGCAACCACTAGCGTTATGGTAATATATATTCAGGTGTTTTAGGTCAGTATCACCTTCATTAGCAATAACAGGTCTTAGTTTTTTGTAGGGTTGTGAATAAAATACCGAATCTTCACTCCACTCGGCCAAAAACTTCCATCATAAACAGAGTTAGCGCATTGAATTGGTACTCCAATCTTGAAATTCACAAATTTCAGAGGTTTCTGACTGTCATTTAACTTAGTTAGCTTAAAGCAGGAAAGGCAGTGAGGTGCAACTTTAAGCTTTAAAGAAACATAAGATATTATTGCATCAGTCGTGGTGTCAGGGTGGAAACTTGAAATATGTAACCACTTTAATTTACGTATAACATGCAGGTCACACAGCTGCTCACTTGTACCCACAATGGCCTTGGGACGTTTGTTATTGTTTACGTTTTCAATTACATTGTGTGCGCTATCAGCAGAGCTAGCACCATCCAAAACATCAGTAACGACCCTCTCATTCAAGGCCGTATTAACATTGCGAGCAATAGAGTCACCAGTAGCAGGATCATCATTATCACTGAGATGCCCATCGATTTCCTCAATCAAGTTGTTGTTGCAATTAACAGCAGTAGGAATAATTGGAGAAACAGTAGGACTCGGAGAACAGTTGATGATTTTTTCCACTGACGACGTCATAGCAGCTGTAGGCGTAGAGGTATGATCAGATCATTTAGTGAAGTTATAAAAAAGTAGGCGTGGCAGTGGGCGGATGTGAAAAATTTTTACACTTGTACTGTATCTTTTTCTTGGAAGCCCAGATATGAAATTTCAGCGTCCTAGTTAAAAATTTAAGGCCCAAAAATTGGTTTTGTGATGAAAACGCCCCCAAAAAGTGGGCGTGGCCAAAACTTTTGTATGGGTGAATTGTAGGAAATCTGAATGCCTAAATATTTGGTCTTAACATTTTTCGGTTTCATATAATTTAGTGAAGTTATGAAAAAGTGGGCGTGGCAGTGGGCGGATTTCAAAAATTTTTACACTTGTACTGTATCTTTTTTTCAGAAGCTCAGATATGAAATTTCATCGTCCTAGCTCAAAATTTAAGGCCCAAAAAGCGGTGACGTACGGACAGACGGACGGACGGACGGTCATCGCTCAATCGATTTCGCTATTGATGCTGATCACGAATATATATACTTTATAGGGTCTATCTCGATTATTTCTCTATGTTACAAACTATGTGTCAAACTTAATATACCCTTAGGATAGGGTATAAACAGGACATCCAAAACATTTCAGCATTATACAGCTCACTAGCTTTCTCTATATAAAATGAACACAAACTTCATCAACTTCCATAATCGACAAATCTTCACAAGAAGTGGTTATAGTTTACCGTGACATCACATACATTCTTTTATGTATTTAGAATCAGTTTCCTTTTTAAGTTTTTTTTAATTTACTCTTCTTTTTGTTTCATGTAAGTTCATTTCACGACTACGTCACTTTCTATGTTCGTAATCATGTTCTCTTTCAACAATAAAGAGATCCCCTGAAGAAGACAGCCATCCCTGTGGAAAAGTCGGGAAAAATAAATGAAATAGTTATTTCATTCCATTTACTATTGACCAACAAAGCCAAAGAGGAATAATCTTTCTTAAACTCTTAACACAAAGATATCATAGTCTGATGACTGACTATGACAGCTAGTGCAATGTTGTCTTCACAGATATCTGGTTTCTTCGTAAATTTGGGTGGCCAGATAGGTTCTGGTGTAATCCATGCAATAACCTCGGTCCATAAAACTAAATTAAAATTTCCGTAATCTCCACCGATTCCGCGCTGAAAGAAATTAAGGCGCTCCTGATCCCAATATATTAAAAGACTTCTAATGGTAACCGGAATGGAAAGGCTCTTCTGGACGATTAGAGTAAGCTTTGTCGCCACGGACTCTTAGTTAGTATATAGCGAGAATATTTCGCAAGTGACAAGGCACGTGCTATTCCGAGTGACAATATATTAGCTGGGTTTACCTTAGAGCTTACATATCATCATTGCTATGAAATTGTGTGTTCTTGTATTGTACTCGATTAGCAATGAACGCTGGTAGTGTGCCTGATGATGATGTATTAATCCAATTGAGTCGGTGCATAAATAGATTTTATCTCGTTGAATCTCCAAATCGGTTTGCAGGTGATGAATAAGTTACGCAGCCAGCTTAGCTGCGCACAGTTCTAGACGTGGAATGGCGTTTTGATGTAAACATCTTGGTTATCTTGGAAGGAGCTATTCTGGATTTGGCAAAGTAAGCGTACTGCAATTATATTGCTCTTGTCCTACGATCGAATGTATGTTACTGCTCCATAGGTCTTTTCGGATGCATCCGAGAATACGTGAAATCGCACATCCTTATAAATTTTGTGAGAAAAAATGTGCCTGGGTATTTTAATGTTGTGTACAGTTTTTAGACGTTTACCATAATTTACCCACATTGTTTGTATTTCTTGTGCATCCCAGTCGTATTTAAGTTCCCATAGCTGTTTTAAAAATATTTTAGCTGTAACAACGATTGGGGCCATAAGACCGAGAGAATCAAAAAATTGACCAATATCTGAGTTAGCGGTTCGTATTGTTAACCATTCTTTTCAGACCCATGATGTTTTGATGCAGAGATCGTCAGATTTTGGAAGCCAAGTCATTCCAACTGTTTTGACATGTTGTTGGATGCTGGTATTGAAATCTAATTTGGTTTCACTATCTCTGATTGGTATGTTCTGAACGAGTGATTGATGGTAGGCACACCACTTTTGAGACCATGTAGTTCTTCTTGAATGGATTCACTTTAACTGTTGGATCCTGTCATCACGTCGTCAATGTAGAAATTCCTTTAGATTGCTCTTGATGCTAACGGGAATCGGTTCTGATGATCTTCCGCTGAAGACATTTTATAGCGAGATATGGGGCAGAATTTGTTCCAAATGTGACTGAATTGAGCTTAAAACATTTAAGTGCTACCTTGAGTTTTGTTGTGCCACTATTAGCCTTTGATACACAGTGATGTGGCAAGAAGCAAGAAATATGGCTTGTTTAATTGGTGCTGATTTACTTCTTCCATATGTCCAAGCTGTTGGTACTCTTGCATGAATTCAAAGTATTTTGTTCTAAGATCTATTGACTTAGCAAGTCTGCGTTCTAGTGGTGACATATTTTGATTCTCCTAAAAAACGAATCTTCGTTTACGTCGAACTTCATCTTTCGGATTTCCAAGACTTGCTAGCAATAGAACAAACTGGGAGGACTTTAGAAATGATTGCGAAACAAATATCGCCTTAAATGTATCACTTAAAACACCTTGTGAACTGGAGGACGAAATTGATCGTTTCGTGGAAGCAATTCAAATGGATCGGCATGGAGAAACACTTATTCTTGAAGCTATAAGATCAACCACAACGAAAAGTATCCCAGAGAAATCATTGAACTGGTGAGTGAGAAAAGAAATGCACGAAGGAAATAGCAAATCGCTCGTGCACCGCAGCATAAAACGGTACTTAAACGACTATGCAATCGCCTTAGGGATAATATTTGCGAATTTAAAAGCAATAAGACAGCGGCATACCTCGAAAATCTCTGTACTGAAAGAGTATCTAATTATTCTCTTAGAAAGCACTGCGGGAGCCTCAAATTCAACCGCCACCAATTCGGAAAAACGATAGAAACTGGGCCAAGAGCGACAAAAAAAGGCAGAACTTTTTGCTTTGCTCTTAGAAAAAACATTTAAGCCGTCGCGACGGCCCTTTAATAATGCCCAGTCACTGCATCTGACAACTTTAAAGGAAAAAAGTTACATTGGTTTAACTGAGGGCAGTGATTAAAAATCTAAAGACGAAAAAAGCCCCGGGTTACGACTTGATAACGGCGCAGGTGGTCAAGAAATTAATTAAATAAGGCCCTTTTCAAACTGCTCTATCAGATCAATACTTCGTTCAGATTGATCTATGTTCCAAGACAATGGACATATGCGGAAATTATAATGTCCCTGGACCAGGCAAACCTCTGAATGGAAAGAAATCACATTGGCTTATTTCCCTATTGCCGGTTATCTTAAAAATATTCGAAAAACTACTTTCTAAACGATTATAACCCTAATCGACGAAAGACGTCTTAATTCTGACCATCAGTTTGGATCGATCAAGCCCACAAAATAACTGACGTGATTGAGAAAGCTCTCGAAGAAAAAAAGATTAGTGTGGTGTATTTTTTGACGTCTCATAAGCTTTCGATAAGGTTTGGCACGAAGGCTTGGAGTGTAAATTGCAAGTACTACTGCCAAGGTATATAAGTGACATAAAGCCAAATTGGTCTAATATTGTTTTATCAAAGTGGAAACATTTGCTTCGGCCTTATTTCACAAACAATGTTCGGCTTTATTTCACTTTATGGAAGTGAGACTTTCATCGATGCCGTGAAATAAGGCCGAATTTCAAAATTCACTTCCATAAAGTGAAATAAAAAAATCTTGAATTTCGACCTTATTTGACGGTATCATTTTCATCTGCTCTCGGTAAAAGTTGCCAAAATTTCTCGATTTGATGGTGAAGTGTTTCGTGAGAATTTCAAAGATGTGTGCCCATCTTTTAGGCAATTTATACAGCTGTCAAATCCCTTGACCATTGTAAATCTTTGCGACGAAGTCATTTGCAAATTGCAATTGTGTTTCTAAATATACAAGAAAATCCCTTAAAGTTTGGAGTGCTCTTGGATGTTTTAACTATTGTTCCCACAGGGTGTGTGTAGATTTATCCAGTTTCTTCATAAGTGTGTGCAGGAGTATTGGATTCCAAGTGCCAAGTCATGTATTGCATGTTGCGACATAAATCTGTTGAGTACATCGGTGACTAACAGACTTTTGTTTTCAAATCTGTCATTTATGATTTTCCATGCTGCCTCGTAGTTTGCTTCTGTTGGTATTATATGCCGTACTAATTTTTCAGCGTCTCCAATCAAAAATATCTTCACGAAAAAGATCTTTTGACAATTTGCAATGGGTTGCTTGTGTACTAGTTCGACAAAAAGATCATGAAACTAGCGGTATTTCATATAGTCTCCGTCAAACTTTGTCAAGACTATCTTTGGCAGTTTTAGATCGCTTGATGAATTCGTTGAATTCCTCTGACCTGATGATTGCTGCAGAACTCCACAAGACCATTCATACAGCTCAATAAGTTTCTGTTGAGTTTGATCTTCTAAAGCGAAAAACTGCTGGACACACTGAACCCATTGAGAGCGGTGTCTGATTGCTCATAAATTTTATTATGCAACTGCAGTATTATAAATTATAAACAAACAACAAAACTTCGAAGCCTGGTGATATGTACTAAATACTTCAAATTGTATTTTTTGTTCATATGTTTTGTGTCAGCATTGTCTATGACGACGTTCATGCAGCACTGACGGACTTGATATTATTTGACGGTTACATGTTCAGATGTATAGCTAGTCCTGTCTGAACACTTCCGCGGATTAATTTGACATAATAGTTGCCAACGCCAAATGAATTAGAGTCCTTTTCCACAAAAAAATTCATTTTTACTGGTCCACCCCGATATGCAGGAAAATAAAATATAGAAATCAAAGATCTAAAAAATAAAAATCGCGAAAAAACTAAAATAAAGAAATCAAGAATCCAAAATCTCGTATGACAAAAATCGGAAATTAATATCAATTTTTGAGACAATGGTAACAATTCGAGCTCAAAGATTTAAGTCCCTGTTCAGTGGAACATAAGTCCATAACTCAGTTGGGGACCTACATATGTATGTCATACATACATACTTATGAAACTCTAGATTTTCTTTGTCAAAAATAAGTTCACAATTTTTGGGAAGATAATCAAGGAGAATTACATCACCGCAGGCGCCTTTGTATGTATGTATGTAAAAGAGTGAATGTATGAAAAAGTGAACTGCAGTGGGCGGTTTTCAAAATTTGTATCGCTTATACTGCTTCTCTTTCTCAAAACCCTAAAATTTCATGCTCCTAGCTCAAAATTTAAGGCCAAAAAGTGGTGACGTACGGACGAACGTTAACACCGCTCAAAAGTGATAAACATCAAGTTGCCAAATATTTTTGTTAGCGCCGTTATTCTTTAAGCCTGATTAGCAGTCCATCCGGGGGCAGCCAAAACAATTCCCCCCTCTCTTGCTGCATTACCAGTCAGCACCCAGTCCTCAGATTATATACTTATACATATAGTCACCTCAGAGTGGCTCTCTCTTTCGACCCTCAAGCTAAAACGCACCAGAAAACAGCTGTTTTTCCCCATCGCTCTTTAGGTGTATACATTCTTTGAGCGATGGGGAACCCATGGGCGCAGCCATCTTGGTGTCAGAAACTTACCACCAGGGATTTTCCTATTCGTTATTATTTGAAATTGCAATTTGAAAGTGCTATAACTATTAAACGATTGCAGCATTCAATTCAGTGCTATAGGATGAATCGATTGACATACACAACAATACTATAGACCTGAATTAATTTATAGCTATTCCGGTGAATTTCTCGAAACAAAACAAAAAGGAAATTTATCTCTCAAATGTGTTGGAAACATTCAAAACTTAGTTCACATTAAGGGAAATTTAATCAGCTGATGCCTGTAATATACATATTATTCAAATGCATTCACGGAGGGTAAAACCCTCCGCCCATTTGAGGGTTTTAGCGGGCAGGGGATGACAAGTCGACTACATATCTGTATTAATCTGTGACCCGGTCATTGTCGGATGTGGATTTGTCGGTGATTGGCAATTTTGTTGTTGATATTTTTGCAATTTGACTATTGTGTTTTTATGTGGTGGAAATAAAAAAAAAAATTATCATGGAAGTGGAAGGTATATTCTGTGTTTTAAATATAATTGAACTATTTTCTCTGCATGTATAATGCGTTAACGAACGGTGTTTATGAATGCCTATTTAAGTATTCATTTTTACTAAAACATTTAGATAATAGTGTTTATGTTTATATGTACGGCATTGTCGGCATTGGGCATAAACCTAAGTCTATTGGCAATCATATGCCACCATAAAACTGTCCGCCTACGTCCATCATTTTATTTTATGTTACTTCAAAGCTTATGAGTCAAGTATTGAATCATATTAATTTAGATATAATTTATTACTTGACTTTACAGATTCTTCGGATATTGTCAAGAGTTTTACTCGAAGGGCATTATACGAAATAATTTTAAGGGAAAGAAAATAAAGGAAACGTTTTCGTTGTTGCAAGAAAAACCTATTAACATTTTTAAATGTCCAAGTGAACCAAAAGGGAATATAAATAATGATCTAAAGTTTTACAAGAAAAAATGGACAGCCGCAAGTCAGAAAGACGAACGATTTATTAAAAAGATACAGAAAAGCTACAATCCGTCTGGAACGGATCGTATGATACCCTATCCTCCTCTCTATAAAATGGGCGTGGCCAAATTGCATTTTGTACTCAAATATAGCTATAATGTCGAACGTTTGAGGATGTTACATGTAAAATTTTATCAAAATAGGTTTTTTGATGATAACGCCCCCAAAAAGTGGGCGTGGCCAAAACTGTTCTATGGGTGAATTGTAGGGAATCTAAATACCCAAATATTTGGTCTTAACAAAATTTTTCGGTTTCATATAATTTAGTAAAATTATAAAAAAGTAGGCGTGGCAGTGGGCGGATGTAAAAAAAATGTACACTTGTACTGTATCATTTTCTTGGAAGCCCAGATATGAAATTTCAGCGTCCTAGTTAAAAATTTAAGGCCCAAAAATCGGTTTTGTGATGAAAACGCCCCCAAAAAGTGGGCGTAGCCAAAACTTTTGTATGGGTGGATTGTAAAGAATCTGAATGCCTAAATATTTGGTCTTAACAAAATTTTTCGGTTTCATATAATTTAGTGAAGTTATGAAAAAGTGGGCGGATTTCAAAAATTTTTACACTTGTACTGTATCTTTTTCTCAGAAGCCCAGATATGAAATTTCATCGTCCTAGCTCAAAATTTAAGGCCCAAAAAGCGGTGACATACGGACGGACGGACGGACGGACGGAAGGTCATCGCTCAATCGATTTCGCTATTGATGCTGATCACGAATATATATACTTTATAATGTCTATCTCGATTATTTCTCTATGTTACAAACTATGTGTCAAACTTAATATACCCTTAGGATAGGGTATAAACAATGAAAAGTGGCTCGAATCAACCATTAAATTACCTAATTTATTTGTTGATCATGGACAGAAACCAGGACGACAATCTAGATCATTCGTAGAGCTTAGTGACTGCAGTAAGCGTCGAAAAACTAAAGAAATACGTGAGAAAGTACCGGTCGAAGTGTTGACGTATGGGGCCAGCGTGAGTCAGCGCACTTCAGGATACTCTGATGCGTTAAAAATAATTAAGGAAGTTA
This sequence comes from Xylota sylvarum, assembly GCA_905220385.1. Lineage (NCBI taxonomy): Eukaryota > Metazoa > Arthropoda > Insecta > Diptera > Syrphidae > Xylota > Xylota sylvarum. The sequence continues at coordinate 75,781,320 of LR999958.1, read as the reverse complement.
CAAGCTCGCCAACCAGAGCTAAGGAATTTTCTAAACTTATTACTTCTGCTGCAAAGCAAAAAACAATTAAGAAGTTTACACCTGAAGAGACACTGGCAATATTTGTAGAAGGTGATTTTACCAGAAGACAGTGGGAGGTGATACAAGGTGCAAGAGTATCTACCCCTGCTACTTATTGATAAAAAAAGGCCAAAAGAGACTCTATCCTAAGGGTATATTAAGTTTGACACATAGTTTGTAACATAGAGAAATAATCGAGATAGACCCTGTAAAGTATATATATTCGTAATCAGCATCAATAGCGAAATCGATTGACCGTCCGTCCGTCCGTCCGTCCGTCCGTCCGTCCGTATGTCACCGCTTTTTGGGCCTTAAATTTTGAGCTAGGACGATGAAATTTCATATCTGGGCTTCTGAGAAAAAGATACAGTACAAGTGTAAAAATTATTTAAATCCGCCCACTGCCACGCCTACTTTTTTATAACTTCACTAAATTATATGAAACCGAAAAATTTTGTTAAGACCAAATATTTAGGTATTCAGAATCCCTACAATCCACTCATATGTATGTTTTGGCTACGCCCACTTTTTGGGGGCGTTTGCATCATAAAACCGATTTTTGGGCCTTAAATTTTGAGCTAGGACGCTGAAATTTCATATCAGGACTTCTGACGAAAAGATACAGTACAAGTATAAAATTTTTTAAATCCGCCCACTGCCACGCCTACTTTTTTATAAGTTCACTAAATTATATGAAACCGAAAAATTTTGTTAAGACCAAATATTTAGGTATTCAGATTCCCTACAATTCACCCATAGAACAGTTTTTGCCACGCCCACTTTTTGGGGGCGTTTTCATCAAAAAACAGATTTTGATAAAATTTTACATGTAACATCCTCAAACGTTCGAGGTTATAGCCATATTTGAGTACGAAATGCAATTTGGCCACGCCCACTTTATAGAGAGGAGGATAGGGTATTAGACGATCCGTTCCAGACGGATTGTAGCTTTTCTGTATGTTTTTATAATTTTTGCTTGCGCTCAAGGGTTTATGACTACCCTTATGATGCGAAGACAGATGTTGACTTTACGCCTTAAACACTGCACGGCGTGAGCCGGAAACGAAGAGAGAGGATAGGAAAGGCTTTTGTGTTATGTAGTGGTTTTGAAACTCAGGTGAGATTAGGTTTCAGTAATTTTCTCCGTGGGTGGGGTCCGCACTGGGTGAAGAGATATTGCAATTTTTTGCATTGGCTTATAATTCACAGTATTTTTTTCGAGTATACGTCAAGTTACTCAAGGTGGAATTTTCGGGGCATTAATTCAACAACTATGAAATTTGAAAGGATATGGCTGGGATTGAACGCACAACCTTCCATTCAATAGCCGAATGCAGTACCACTACACCATGGCCACCCAAAACCCTGATAAGGAGTCTATACAAGTAACTGAAACCTTTGCCGAAGTACAACTTCAAGCATTGCTAGATCACACTGTATTACGTATATATATAAATATATCCCAGAGGTAAAAGAGACTTGTTCAGAGGAAGAGAAGCGAAATATGTTTTTGATCTTAAATTGGGGCTGTCACGGATTGCAACCGACACAGTTCAAGACGGCGCTGACAGCGATGCCAATATTTTTCAAAGCTCCTCTGCAATTAGTTGTTATTATTGATGGCGAACAAAGAAAACTTTATGGCAAAATCCAGTCAGTTCTTCTCCTAGATTCTGCAGGCGTGTCTATGTAACACGCAAAAGTTTACTATATATAATAACTTATGTACATATTTCACATTACTTTTTATTTTAAAAGAACTATCCTCTAAGAGAAGGAAATGGAACGTTCTCATAAAAAGGTAACGTTAGGGCACTATTTGAGTCAGGTTTAAAGTAAGCTTCGGAACTTACATGCATAAGATTAAAAGGGGATAGGTAGTAGTTATCAAGAATATTGTCGGTCATATTCACTTCCCACAATGTTTTAATAAGTGGATTAGGATGAGTTGAAGCGCGTTTTAGTTTTGTTTTTAATAAAGCGACCAAGTACAGCATAAGCGGTTCAACATTCGTCTCGTTGTATAAGTTTATATTTGAGTACCATTTTTTATCTGGTCTTCTGTGTTCACCACAGCAAAGCCTTAGAACTTTTCACTCAAAAACCTCAAGTTCTCTTGCTACCGTAGGTGAGATGGTAAACCAACAAATGATAGGCCGTATAAGGGTTTTATAAATAAGAATTTTGGTTTTCTAAGAAGTATATTTAGATGAAAGCAGTTGTTTTAAGAGAGCGGTGGCCATTTTTGCTTTAGTCAATACTTTTCTAGCATGGTTGTTAAATTTAAATTTATTCTCAAAATATAATAATATGCTGAGATATTTTGTGTCTGTTTTTAAAGGAATGTGAACATTCTCTATATGCAAAGAGAGATTCTTACTCTCTTTCACTCCTTGCCGATGGCCTTTCCCATAAGTATTTCTTAAGCATGTTAACCCGCACTTCTCTGCGTTTAAGTTTAGGCCCCAAGATTTCAAGTATATCAAAACAGGTAAAAATAATCTTTAATTTTATCTAAAGCAGCATGAGGCATTACAGCACTTGCAAGCACTTTGGTGTCATCTGCATACAGTATCGACTCCGGCTCACAGGTGTGATTATTGAAAGGAAAATCATAGAGATAAATGTCGATTAAATTTAGGACCAAGTAGTGATCCTTGAGCTACACTGATAAGCACTGAGAATTCCTCTGAATATTCAGAGCCGATGGAAATAGAAGCAGTTCTGGAACACAGAAAACTTTTTATCATACGTATAATAGCAGTAGAGAAATTCAAAGATATCAGTTTGAAAATTAGCCCTTTATGCCAAATAGAATCAAATGCTGCTTCCAAATCTATATCTAAAACAGTACACTTCTTTTGTCGAAGATTTCGAATAATTCTATCACTTAAAAGTAGTAAAGAATGTTCTGTTGAGTGCTCTTTTCTAAAACCGAATTGATTGTAAGGAATTACATTCAATGCGTTACAGAAACTGTCTATACTTTCGGATAACACCTTTTCAAAAAGTTTTCCTACATTGGAAAGCAAAGAGATTGGACGGAAATTTTTTATATATTTAGCATTTTTCTTTTTAGCAATGGGTATAAGCTTCGATTTTTTCCAGATTGTGGGGAAGTAGCCGTTATTTATGCAGTGGTTGAATTTGCAGGAAAGTGCAACATCTCAAAACAAAATTCGAGATTTGATCCATACCAAACGATTTTTTATTGTTGAGACTCATTCTTTGCAAATTTACTTTATTTGGTGATGTAAATGGTAAAGCTAAGTTATTTAAGGTTGAGTTAGTTAATAAAATTCTGTGAGGCAAAAGTTTGTGTGTATATTACTGAATTCGTTAACTTTTAGAACGACCTGGTTCGTTAAGGTCATATTATAACTAGGAGTTTTTTCAGAATATATATTTGAATACATGGTTTTGAAAACATTTAGCCTTCCTTCAACATCGGCTAATTCTACCCCGTTGTAAGTAAGGGTGTCTTTCGCGATATCGGTGCCAAAATACATTCTGCCTGTTATCCTGTCAATTTCTTTGCAAGCTTGCGGGGAAGGCCTAATCTTTTTTAAACGCGACCTGAACTCCTCATCTATATCTAATTTTACTCTTTCTTTTATAATTATACCCTATCCTAAGGGTATATTAAGTTTGACACATAGTTTGTAACATAGAGAAATAATCGAGATAGACCCTATAAAGTATATATATTCGTGATCAGCATCAATAGCGAAATCGATTGAGCGATGACCGTCCGTCCGTCCGTCCGTCCGTCCGTCCGTCCGTATGTCACCGCTTTTTGGGCCTTAAATTTTGAGCTAGGACGATGAAATTTCATATCTGGGCTTCTGAGAAAAAGATACAGTACAAGTGTAAAAATTTTTGAAATCCGCCCACTGCCACGCCTACTTTTTTATAACTTCACTAAATTATATGAAACCGAAAAATTTTGTTAAGACCAAATATTTGGGTATCTAGATTCCCTACAATTCACCCATAGAACAGTTTTGGCCACGCCCACTTTTTGGGGGCGTTATCATAAAAAAAAATATTTTGATAAAATTTTACATGTAACATCCTCAAACGTTCGACATTATAGCTATATTTGAGTACAAAATGCAATTTGGCCACGCCCACTTTATAGAGAGGAGGATAGGGTATCATACGATCCGTTCCAGACGGATTGTAGCTTTTCTGTATGTTTTTATTGAGGCATTGTATCATAGAAGATAGTTCCTGGTATTCTATATTTACCCTATTAAAATGTCTATGGAAAATTCTTTTCAGTTACATACCTTAGCCAAATGCTTCGAATTTTCAAAAGATTTTTCGTTAATATTGAAATGTTGTATCTTAATTGTTTATCATTTTGAGTAATTGAATGGTTTTCTACACAAGAAATAATTTTTCCATTTACGTAATTTATAAGTTCATCAATAGCTGTATTAGAGATATTTTCTTCTGTTGGAATTCTTATTCGAGAAAGACTGTTGTGGAGTTCAATTCTAAAAGCATCCCAATTTGTTCTTTCAAAACTTCTGTATTGGGCAGAAAGTATTAAAAGCGGAAACACGTTAAAGACATCTAAAATAATTTCAATACCATAGTGATCAGCGGGAGAGGAGAAAGTTTTGCAGGTACTATTGTTGGCGGTGTTAAGTGAGGATGATATCAGAAAAAAGTTGAATATAGATGACGACCATGAGAATGTTGGACTATGTGGCGAAATAAGATCAATATTAAGAAATGGGCCATTGTAGAACCAGTTGTTTACCAGGTTTCCGTTGGCATTACTTACAGTATCAACTAGGATGCCGAGCATTAAAATCACCTCCAAATATTATTGCGTCGTATGTGTTTGCGATGCTATGCAGTCTATCTAAATCGTTGACAAGGCTATTTCCCGCACAGGAGGGTATATAAATACTTGCAAGAAGTATACGTTTAACAGCTCCCGTTTGGTTTTGACAGATCAATGCACCCAAGCAGGCTGAAAGTATGGTACTGTGAAAAGGCACTTTGTTCACCTTAAAGTTTTCTTGAACAACGATGGCCGTTCCCCTGCCATCGTCATTTCGTATAATGTTATAACCTTCGAATAAAGGTTTGTGCCTTTTATGTAATCTTGTTTCGGATAGGAAACATATTTGTGTTTTTTTGTTTTTAACAATGTTTACCAGTGATAATCTTCTTTCATGCGAAATTATGGAATTTATGTTAATTGAGATTGTTTTAAATATTGCTGTTGAAGTCATCATACTACAATAGAAGCAACAAAATCAAGATATGTAAGATCTTCTTTAGTTTGTAATTTTTGATAATTTGGCCAAAACTGTCTAATCTTGAATAGAAGTTCCTTAAAAGAAATATTAAATACATTTTTGGCTTCACTGTGAAAGTCATTAATAGAACCAGGTTGTGAATTTTTTTCGATAGAGATTGTTTGTTGATTGTAGACATGATCCAATCTGTTAGCATTTTTTGCCATATCGGCAAAAGAAATATTATTAGTAAAAGTATTGATTCTATCTTGCACTTGAATTCTTGTTTTATTGGCAGCAAATCTAGCATTTTTTACTAACATCAATCTTTTTTCTTTATATTTCCTGTAAGCTTCACAGGATGAGGAATTAGCTGAGTGCCCTTCTAAATTGCAATTAGCACATTTAGTAATGGAAGCTCTTTATTATTTTCTTTTAGAGCTTTAAACGACTGAATACAAATCTCTGATTCATGGAATTGACCGCACAAAACACAACGACTGTTATAAGAACAACATTCTCCTGTATGTCCAAACCTTTCGCAACGATAACCACGTACAACCACATTCAGAAATCATTGAGTAAAGAGATATTAAACTTCTGCCCCTCTTTCCTCTCAAAATCCATTTGTTTACATTGTTTTTGTTGTAATTCGCTCCTCGTCTGTGAATACGTGTACATTGGTAACAACAATACCTCTAGTGGTGGAATAAGTACATCAGCGGATGTGTTCGCAAAACGGTAGCATTTGCTATAAATATTATGCATTGGAAACAATGCACTATCAGAAATTCAATTTAAAATATTAATTATTGTTTTTCCAATTGAATAACATAAACATACAGAAAATCTACAATCCGTCTGGAACGGATCGTATGATACCCTATCCTCCTCTCTATAAAGTGGGCGTGGCCAAATTGCATTTCGTACTCAAATATAGCTATAATGTCGAACGTTTGAGGATGTTACATGTAAAATGTTATCAAAATAGGTGTTTTGATGATAACGTCCCCAAAAAGTGGGCGTGGCCAAAACTGTTCTATGGGTGAATTGTAGGGAATCTAAATACCCAAATATTTGGTCTTAATAAAATTTTTCGGTTTCATATAATTTAGTGAAGTTATAAAAAAGTAGGCGTGGCAGTGGGCGGATGTAAAAAAATTTTACACTTGTACTGTATCTTTTTCTTGGAAGCCCAGATATGAAATTTCTGCGTCCTAGTTAAAAATTTAAGGCCCAAAAATCGGTTTTGTGATGAAAACGCCCCCAAAAAGTGGGCGTGGCCAAAACTTTCGTATGGGTGGATTGTAGGGAATCTGAATGCCTAAATATTTGGTCTTAACAAAATTTTTCGGTTTCATATAATTTAGTGGAGTTATGAAAAAGTGGGCGTGGTAGTGGGCGGATTTCAAAATTTTTTACACTTGTACTGTATCTTTTTCTCAGAAGTCCAGATATGAAATTGCATCGTCCTAGCTCAAAATTTAAGGCCCAAAAAGCGGTGACATACGGACGGACGGTCATCGCTAAATCGATTTCGCTATTGATGCTGATCACGAATATATATACTTTGTAGGGTCTATCTCGATTATTTCTCTATGTTACAAACTATGTGTCAAACTTAATATACCCTTAGGATAGGGTATAAAAACGACTCTTTTTCTAAAATAAGATATTATTTTTTTGAATATTGATCATAAATAGAAAATAATAGACACCAATTTCAATTGAGATTGTTATTGTTAATTAAGAAATCAAGTAATTGCTACAAAAATTATTGTTGCAGCGAAATTAGACGGTAAAAACATAGCAACCAAGTTAAGTTACGGTAATTCTTGGTATACGTAAGCAAAATGCCAGTAACAATTGTGTCTTGATTGATGAGGCTTTCTATTACAGATATTACGGCCGTTCCTGGATTTTTGCTTAACGAACTTTAATTACGATTATGTTTATACATAACAAAAATCAATAAATAATATAATTAAGCATTATAATTAGTAATTGTGTTAAACTCGAAGAAGTCTAGAGTTCTAAAGCATATGAACATGCAATTTCCATTCCAATTCCTTTACATACATACATATGTTTAAATATCCTGAACTACTACGATTGTAATACACAGCTGAAGTTACATTTATAATTAAAAGTTATAAAATATGTACTCGTACAGCCTTGCTAAATCTATCAATAAAACTACTTGAAGCAGAGTAAACGTCGTGTACATTTAGGTGCTTGAAAATATTTTTAATACAATATATGCATTTATGAAAACAGTATTAAAAATGTATTTGCAACAAATGTTGTTATTGAGCAACTGCTTATTTGTTTTTGATTTCGATGACGAATAGAAAACACTTGTTCACCGGATGTGTTTTTCTCATTTTCACTTACATTTTGATATAATGCTTGAATATAAAATAATATAAATATAAATCATTTTTAAATATTTCAGTGATGCAGCAAATAGTAAGCACCCAAGGTTGATTATGTGGATCATATCTTTCTCATATATATTTTTACATACTATGTTTAAAATATTGAAATGTGTATGTATTTTGCCATAATGGATGTTAGTAACATCTGTAACTTTTGAAGTGTCGCCGTTGTCTTAAATTCAAAACACATCACACATTTCGAACCCTATGTTAGTCTTATAAATGAAAACAATATTAATCCATGAATGCATGCATTCATATGTATATCAACCACTAATTTAGTTCACATCGTAGAATTTTTTTTTATAAAAAACATCCACCTGAGAGCTAAGTAATTACAAACCGAAATGTGATCAAAGGCATTGCATAATAATTAACTGGTTTAAGGCCCATCGTTATTTGGTTTTTATACCCTATCCTAAGGGTATATTAAGTTTGACACATAGTTTGTAACATAGAGAAATAATCGAGATAGACCTTATAAAGTATATATATTCGTGATCAGCATCAATAGCGAAATCGATTGAGCGATGACCGTCCGTCCGTCCGTATGTCACCGCTTTTTGGGCCTTAAATTTTGAGCTAGGACTATGAAATTTCATATCTGGGCTTCTGAGAAAAAGATACAGTACAAGTGTAAAATTTTTTTACATCCGCCCACTGCCACGCCTACTTTTTTATAACTTCACTAAATTATATGAAACCGAAAAATTTTGTTAAGACCAAATATTTGGGTATTTAGATTCCCTACAATTCACCCATAGAACAGTTTTTGGCCGCGCCCACTTTTTGGGGGCGTTATCATCAAAAAACCTATTTTGATAAAATTTTACATGTAACATCCTCAAACGTTCGACATTATAGCTATATTTGAGTACAAAATGCAATTTGGCCAAGCCCATTTTATAGAGAGGAGGATAGGGTATCATACGATCCGTTCCAGACGGATTGTAGCTTTTCTGTATGTTGTTGTTATACCCTATCCTAAGGGTATATTAAGTTTGACACATAGTTTGTAACATAGAGAAATAATCGAGATAGACCCTATAAAGTATATATATTCGTGATCAGCATCAATAGCGAAATCGATTGAGCGATGACCGTCCGTCCGTCCGTCCGTATGTCACCGCTTTTTGGGCCTTATATTTTGAGCTAGGACGATGAAATTTCATATCTGGGCTTCCAAGAAAAAGATACAGTACAAGTGTAAAATTTTTTTACATCCGCCCACTGCCACGCCTACTTTTTTATAACTTCACTAAATTATATGAAACCGAAAAATTTTGTTAAGACCAAATATTTGGGTATTTAGATTCCCTACAATTCACCCATAGAACAGTTTTTGGCCGCGCCCACTTTTTGGGGGCGTTATCATCAAAAAACCTATTTTGATAAAATTTTACATGTAACATCCTCAAACGTTCGACATTATAGCTATATTTGAGTACAAAATGCAATTTGGCCACGCCCACTTTATAGAGAGGAGGATAGGGTATCATACGATCCGTTCCAGACGGATTGTAGCTTTTCTGTATGTTTCTTCTTCACAATATTACTGTTTACTTAATAATTTTCAACTTAAAAAAAACAGAGCTTCAATATATGTAATTTCTTTTTAATATTTCTCATTATACATACTGATATTTCCACATTGAATAAAATTTCAAAACTCCGATTAATGTTTCCCAACAACATAAATACAATTTTAAGTTTTTGTATCGTCAACCCAGAAGTAAAGATCAAAAGTGTGCATTTTACATTTATTTCTTATTTTCAAATTGTAAAATGCAATCAGAAATTGTGAGCGCTTATATTTTTCTTTAAATAATATACGACATTTAAATTTTGATATTTTAAAGAAAAAAAAAAAAAACATACCCAAAGCAAATTCCAATCTCTTCCATGCGCTCTTTATCAGCAGTCAAATTCACTCATTGTTGTTGTGATTTAGAATTGAATTTACTGTGTTGTTGTTGTGATTTATGGGTGAATTGACCAACTCAAGGGTGAATTAACCAAGTCAAACAAATGTGCGTGAAAATGTAACAATATGCGTGAAATAGCTTGTAGGCACCTGTAAAGTGCCGGGAAAGTTGAATATCTCTTTAATCGATGATTTCTGACCACATTATTACGTTTCTTCTCCCACTACACCTTTTGCTGAATGAGATATCTAATGTGTGTTAAGCTTTTAGGAGTTTTTCCAATATCTAATTGTACAATAAAGATATTCAGCTTAAGCCCTAACTCTTTCGTTTTAGTGGTTATAAAAGCTGTTATTTTGCTTATTTTAACATTGGGGGCAGCTTCTTCCAATGCTTTTTTGATTGCTTCTACCGGTGTATCACCATCGATAACCTTCACTAAAATAGTTGTCCTCTTCGTTTCCTTAGGTGAAAAAGAAAAAGCCCCTTTGCCTGTTTCACGTATTTTTTCAATTATCATTTTGTGAACATTTGCGTTATTTACATAAACCTTAATTTTTCTATACCTTAAGTTAACAAATTTGTTTCTAAGATGATTAACATCGCATTCGACAGCAGCAAGTCTAAGTAGATTACTAATTAAACTACAATTCGCACCAAAAATAAATATTGGTGAACAAAATGATTTATTGCCTACAGTATTATTCAATGTATTTGTAGACTTTTCGCCTATTGGTGACGTGTTGTTTATTTCTTCTCTATCACTTGATTTCGCGCCTTTTTTTTTGTTTTTTACTATCGGGTATTACTACTGGATGGTCTAAGTCCGATAATATTGCAAAAGGATTATTAGATAAATTTAATAAGGTAGATGAATCATCATCTAAATCGCTTCGCCTTCTTTTGTTATTTCCAAAGTTATTTCCACTCACTATTATTGGCGGCTCCTTTGGTGAACTCCATGCTTGAATTTGCACTATTGATTGAGGAAGGCTGTTCATTCCCTATGCGTTTGCTATGACAGCTAAAATCGCACTCGATACATAGCGCCGAAGTGATAAAACACGCAATCGTACCTATTGGTCAGTTATCGGACGAGGAAGCTGAGGCTCGCAACAAGCACTTCGGGTCATATAGACTAAAATTTAGTCGAAAGATTTCATGGGTTGATTGCAATAGATGTGATACACAGATTGTTACTGAGTTCAGACTCATATCTTAGTGGTCTAAGAGCACGTCAGCACAAGATAACTAAGTCTTTTTACAAGAAGCACTCAATTTTATGATCGCAAGCGCACTGCATATACCTCCGAAAAACGATAATAACAGAAGTATGGAGGATGTCGAGGAAGTAGAAGATAGGGACGAGTTTTCAGCCAGCGAGTCCGATTAAGAAGATTGTCTTTGAAAATACATATATTTTATAAGAATAAACAACGAATTTCGATCAAATATTGCGTTTTATTTAATTATTTTGCAAAAAAAGCGATAAAATAATTTTGAGCGGTTTTACCATACAAATACTCCTATGTGGGACCGACATAGCTCAATCGTTTTCGGAATTGATACTGATCAAGAATATATAGGTATACTTTATAGGGTCTATCTCGATTATTTTTCTATGTTACAAACTGTGCATCAAACTTAATATACCCTTAGGATAGGGTATAAAAATGCAATACGGTCACACATACTTTATAAAGGCTGGCTGGGAAGGAGGATAGGGTATCATACGATCCGTTGCAGACTGATTGTAGCTTTTCGGTATGTTTTTTGTTTTATGTATCCCATTCTAAGTGTACATATATTAAGTTTGAAACGTATGTACTTAGTTTGTAACTTGAGGAAATAATCGAGATAGACCCTATAAAGTATATACAGTAGACTCTCGATAACGTGAACAATTGAAAACCAAGGTAGTTCACGTTTGCGGGAGACTTCACGTTTGCGAGGCCAAATTTTAATAAAAGAATAGGGCAATCCCACAGTAGATTTTCATTTTAAAACGTCTTATCTTTAACAAATTAAAAATAATGCGTTTTTACTATTACATAATAGTTTATTTAATTCATTTATTTAATTTTAAAACCGGAACCCGTATAAAACTTATGATGACAAAAAACAAAGAAAACCGCAAAAATCGAGCAGACATGACAATCAAAAACAATTATTGTAAGGAACAACGAGGAACAAACTGACATGCAACAAACCGGAAACTGTACAAGACAAAGTATTGTACCAAGCATAAGGAATTTCAAGCTAAAATACAGCTTGCTCAAACAGTTTACTGTTTTTACTGAAACAAAAATTGTTCTCTTTTTTGAGTGTTCATGATTTGTTCACGTTTTAGAGATGTCAAGGAAAAAAAAAATTTGTTCATTTTATCCGGTGTTCACAATAACCGGTTTCACGCTAACGAGAGTCTACTGTATGTATATTCCTGAGCAGCATGAATAGCGAAGACGATTGAGCAACGACCGTCGTCCGTTCGTATGTCACCACTTTGTGGTCCTTAAATTTTGAGCTTCATTCGAACTGCATTCGAAGTTGCAGTCGGAGTTCAATAAAACACACATAAAAGCTATAATCTGTCTGGAACAGCTTGTTTGACACCCTATCCTTCTTCGTTTCCATTAGCCCTAACAAAGTGAGTGTGGCATACTGCATTTTTGTATTGAATTACTACTATAACTTCGAACGTTTGAGGTAGCTGCATGCAAGATATCATTCTGGTTTTTAATGAAAACGCCCCAAAAAAGTGGGTTTGCCTAAAGGTAATGTACATACATATAGATGATTGTTAACAACTTGCGAATACAATACAAATTTTTGGCGCAACAGGTCCATGGGACCCAGGGCCTAGCTTCTTTGATGTTTGTCAGACGTTCGCGAGAGTTGGGGCCGTGAAAGAAATTTTAGGTGTTGTCTGGAGATTGAATCTAGAACCCCTTGCTCCGTAGTCTAACGCACTAACCACTTGCGCCACGGCGCCCACACTTTATAAGCTCTATCTCGATTATTTCTCTATGTTATAAACTATGTTACAAACTATGTATATGTGCTAAACTCAATATGTAGGGTATAAAAAAAATGTACTGTGTTATTAGCATCAAAATTCATCCTAACAGAGTAAACGATTATATTCGATTATGTATTTCGATTATATCGATTACATATTTCGTTATCTTCAAATCATATGTGCGCACTATGTTCGAGAATCTTACATTGTTGCCCGGTGGATCAACCTTCTTTTCTCCGAACGAATTTCTATTCTAAAACCATGTTTACCGAGTTTGTTGACACCTAGTACAAATGAATGTTAATTTCTTCTGCCAATTCATCAACATATACATACATACATATGTATACGGGTATGTGCGACAATCTGCATGTTTTCAGCATACATACATACACAAGTATATGCAAAATTTGCTTTTGATAAATTTGCAATAAATTGCATATACGTTGGGTAATATTGCAAAATTACGTTCAATGCTGTGTCGCCGAAACAGTGCGAATTTTGAAAATAAATTTAGGTCGAAATAATGCACCAACTACAGCTGGTGTACGCAACTTTGTGATGAAAGTTCATGAGACTGGTTTGCTGATTTATAACCGAAATATTCCCGTGTTCGTCCTATGCACAATGGAGCTGTAGGTTTTTTTAGTGGCGGCATTATTGGGCTATTTTTATGCAAATGGAAGGAACGTTGAACGCATGATAACCGATTTTTTATGGGGCTACGTTCCCCACAATTTGTCCAACAATCGATTTATTGCACACTAAGTTCAATAATAGTGTGATTTGACTCCGTTGGACTTTTTTTGTGGAGTGCCATTAAAGATCGATGCTATACGAACAATCCAGCGACGTTTCAGGCACCCAAGATTAATAGTGGTCAAGCTATTCGTGAAATAAGGGTCGAAACCATAGAAAATGTACTGAAATATAAGGTTGACAGGATGGCCTACTGCCAAACCAGCAGAGGCAGTCATATGAATGAAATAATATTCCATAATTAATCGTAACGTTCACTCTTTTTAAGAAGAAGAAAAAATATACAGCAAAGTCACAATCCGTCTGAAATGGAATGTTTAATACCCCATCCTCCTTCCTTTCCAACAGCCCTAATAAAGCGGCGTACTATATTATTTGATTGAATTACTATGATAACCTCGAGCGTTTGTTGCTATGTGATATCATGAAAATCGGTTTTTTAATGAAAGCACCCCCAAAAGGTTAGCTAGCCACTTATGATATATGGGTGAATTGTAGGCAATTGGAATATCTAAATGTTTGGTCTTAATAAAAATTTTCGAATTAAAGTAAATTAGTGAAATTATAAAAAAGTGGGCGTGGCTGTGAATAGGTTTCAAAAATTTTACAAAATCCGCTATCCTAGTTCAAAATTTAAGGTCCAAAAACTGATGGCACATGGACAGATAGACGGACGGATGGTAGAACGGACATAGCTTAATCGTTTTCGCAATTGATACTGATCACGAATATATACATATACATACATACATTATAGGGTCTAACTCGATTATTTCTCTGTGTGACAAACCATGTGTCAAACTTAATGTACCCTTAGGATAGGGTGCATATACAAAGAAGAAGATGAGTAAATATGTACATTGTTTTTTTTTGTTTTCTCTTTTAAGGGGATGCAGACAAAGTAAAAGCACTTATTCGACTGAGAGCCGAACTATCCCCTCTGTTTACAGGAAAACGAAATGCTTCAAAATATGCTTGGGCGTAAGTATTGCTAATAACTAACTTTTTGATATTATACTTAGACTTAAAAAGACAATTGAATAGGCCAATAAATACATACATATGTGCAATCTTATCATGGGTAAACTCGCATACATTTTCCAGCAACGGTAATATGTGCCGATAAGTCAGAGTAGCTTATTTATGAAAACATCATTTTTAAATATTCTCAAATAAACTCGAAATTGTTGTTCTTGAGTCCTATAATAACTTGTGGCAATTCTACCACCACACATACATCCTCTGCGGACAGAGCCTTAGCAGACAGCCTTCATACCGTCTCTGGTGGATGTGAGAACTGGTACTCATCACCTGTCACCTATCACGTAGAAAAAGCACGTTTTCGCTCTTCTCTGGGGATCGTGGTTATATATGCGTCAGTTATAATAATGAGTTACGTTACATATTACAATATAATTTTATTATTTTTATCATTACAAACTATTTTGAGTTTAAAATAAGAAATAGCTTATAAATAGGTATATTATGGGCTCAAATTATATATATTCTACCCTCAAGCTTTAAAGCACTAGAAAATACCTAATTTTTACCATGCCTCTTTAGGTATATACAAATTCTTTGAGCCATGGACGTTTTCATGGGCGCCATGGGCCATCTTTGTGGCAAAATTTGACTACCAGGGAATTTTTATTGTTGTTATTCGTTATTATTCAAAATTGAAACTTGAAAGTGCTATAATTCTTAAATGAAAAGAATATGTTAATTTCTAACCACAGCTTTGAATTCAGTGCATTGAAGTGAATCAATGAACATAACCAAAAACATACAGAAAAGCTACAATCCGTTTGGAATGGATCGTATGATACCTTATCCTCCTTTCTATGTAGCGCTTATAAAGTTGGCGTGGCCATATTGCATTTTGTACTGAAAAACGACGATAACGTCGAACGTTTGAGGATGTTAAATTTAAAATTTTATGAAAATCGGTTTTAATTAAACCCTGAAGATAGGGTATAATGAAACGAAAAACAAACAGAAACTTTATTTAATGGACTCTATAAAAAGAGAATGCTCTAGACACATCCACACTGGATGGACGACAAAGTTATTGTGATGATGAGCGTGAGTGACGAAGGGTTGGTTTTGCGTTTTGCCTGTATGTGACCGTGGTGTGCTGCACAGCTTCGTATATTTCGGTCGCAGGTACCGTTTGTTTGGGCGCGTGATTACAACGCGCGTGTTGTTGTAGTTTAATCCTGAAATGCTACACTTATGGACTATGCTACACTGGGGTACAATGGTACCCCAAAGAAAAAATGACATTTTTATATGAGAAAAAAAAATTATTCAGCGAATTCATAAAAGAAACTTAGAATACAGAATCATAGTAGTTTTTAGCAAAAAAAGAAAATGAAATAATATTATTTTGAACAAGTTGGACATATTTTATTTTGGTGCTGTAAAAAAATGATTTTTTGCATAGAGCGCAGTTTACTATCCCGGTTTCTTGGGCAAAATGCACACCTACCCGCGGTAGTAGTTGGCTCTGTTTGCTCTTCGGCTGCTGGGGTTATTTTTAGTATACTGCATATTGTGTCGTGGAGTTCACGCCTCAAAGTTGGAGTTTGTAAACGACGTTTCATATGTGATTTTACTAAATCTAGTGCTAGCTTTTTCAAGTATGTTGTTCTGTTTTCCAATTTTTAGCTATAAACAAACAAATTATTAAGTGTATAATAAAACTGAATACTTGTAACATTTAATAATAAATAGTTTAAAAAGACTAACATAGGTACTCACATTAAAAGAAAACACTGAAATAACGTTTCTTACTATATACGTATTTTGGTACACTGGGGTACACCTGTATCCCAATATCAAATTTCAGGACAATGACAAACAATCCGCACGCCGTCAGTATCACATCCGAACTAATGCAACAAGTCATGAAAGTACTCAGACACTCAAGCTTGCAGCTCCATCTGCTACCGTTTGGCTGCAGTTTGAAAATATACAGAAAAGCTACAATCCGTCTGGAACGGATCGTCTGATACCCTATCCTCCTCTCTATAAAGTGGGCGTGGCCAAATTGCATTTCGTACTCAAATATGGCTATAAACTCGAACGTTTGAGGATGTTACATGTAAAATTTTATCAAAATAGGTTTTTTGATGAAAACGCCCCCAAAAAGTGGGCGTGGCCAAAACTGTTCTATGGGTGAATTGTTGGGAATCTGAATACCTAAATATTTGGTCCTAACAAAATTTTTCGGTTTCATATAATTTAGTGAAGTTATAAAAAAGTGGGCGTGGCAGTGGGCGGATTTAAAAAAAAAATACACTTCTACTGTATCTTTTCGTCAGAAGCCCAGATATGAAATTTCAGCGTCCTAGTTAAAAATTTAAATCCCAAAAATCGGTTTTATTATGAAAACGCCCCCAAAAGTGGGCGTGGCCAAAACTTTTGTAGGAAGTCTGAATGCCTAAATATTTGGTCTTAACAAAATTTTTCGGTTTCATATAATTTAGTGAAGTTATGAAAAAGTGGGCGGTGCAGTGGGCGGATTTAAAAAATGTTTACACTTGTACTGTATCTTTTTCTCAGAAGCCCAGATATGAAATTTCAACGTCCTAGCTCAAAATTTAAGGCCCAAAAAGCGGTGACATACAGACGGATGGAAGGACGGTCATCACTATCATTAAAGAAAATCCTTTGTCCAAAGTTGAGCTGGAAGAAAAAAAGTTTACTTTTAAATCGGGCGCGTACGGCATATCTTTTAAATATTTTTTTGCCAAACCAAATTATTGAACGAAAGTATGTTTATGTCACCGCGACCGAAAGCAAAAATACATTCTCAGTTTCCTACACGGGCAGTTTGCGGGTTATCGAAATCACTGAATGACAAAAACAAGCCTTTATTGAACGTCATGTGATTGGATGCCCCTGAGTCCAGGATCCAGCTGTCATCGCGATCTTCTTTTTCGCTAAAGAGAATAGTAGAGATAAATGCTTCTCTTTGTGTCTGAATGTTTCTATTATTCTTTGGGCAATCTCGCTTGCAGTGCCCTGGTTTCTTGCAAAAAAAAAACATTTGCTGCCACTAATACCGCTCAGGGATGAGAATGCTGAGCTCGGAAAGTGAAGCAAAAACATACAGAAAAGGTACAATCCGTCTGGAACGCATCGCATGATACCCTATCCTCCATCCTATCGAGTCCTTATAAAGAGAGCGCGGCCGCATTGCATTTTCTTTACTGAATTACGATGATAACTTTTGAGTATGTTACATGTAAAATTTCATTAAAATTGGTTTTTTGATGAAAACGTCCCCGAAAAGTGGACGTGGCCAAAACTGTTGTATGGTTGAATTGTAGGGAATCTGAATACCTACATATTTGGTCTTAACAAAATTTTTCGGATTCATACAATTTAGTGAAGTTATGAAAAAGTGGGCGTGGCAGTGGGTATATTTCAAAAATTTTTACACTTGTACAGCATTTTTTTCTCAGAAGCCCAGATATTAAATTTCACCCTCCTAGCTCAAAATTTAAGGCCCAAAAAGTGGTGACGGACGGACGGACGGACATGGCTCAATCATTTTCGCTATTGATGCTGATCACGAATATATATACTTTATAGGGTCTATCTCGATTAGTTCTCTATATTACAAGCTATGTATCAAACTTAATATAATGTATAAGGATAAGGTATAATGACAAAAAAAACCAAGTAGTTTTGAAAAATGTGAAGCAGATAATGAAAAAAAAATATTTAAAAACATACAGAAAAGCTACAATCCGTCTGGAACGGATCGTATGATACCCTATCCTCCTCTCTATAAAGTGGGCGTGGCCAAATTGCATATTGTACTCAAATATAGCTATAATGTCGAACGTTTGAGGATTTTACATGTAAAATTTTATCAAAATAGGTTTTTTGATGATAACGCCCCCAAAAAGTGGGCGTGGCCAAAACTGTTCTATGGGTGAATTGTAGGGAATCTAAATACCGAAATATTTGGTCTTAACGAAATTTTTCGGTTTCATATAATTTAGTGAAGTTATAAAAAAGTAGGCGTGGCAGTGGGCGGATGTAAAAAAAATTTACACTTGCACTGTATCTTTTTCGTGGAAGCCCAGATATTAAATTTCAGCGTCCTAGTTAAAAATTTAAGGCCAAAAAATCGGTTTTGTGATGAAAACGCCCCCAAAAAGTGAGCGTGGCCAAAACTTTTGTATGGGTGGATTGTAGGGAATCTGAATGCCTAAATATTTGGTCTTAACAAAATTTTTCGGTTTCATATAATTTAGTGAAGTTATGAAAAAGTGGGCGTGGCAGTGGGCGGATTTCAAAAATTTTTACACTTGTACTGTATCTTTTTCTCAGAAGCCCAGATATGAAATTTCATCGCTCTAGCTCAAAATTTAAGGCCCAAAAATCGGTTTTGTGATGAAAACGCCCCCAAAAAGTGGGCGTGGCCAAAACTTTTGTATGGGTGGATTGTAGGGAATCTGAATGCCTAAATATTTGGTCTTACCAAAATTTTTCGGTTTCATATAATTTAATGAAGTTATGAAAAAGTGGGCGTGGTAGTGGGCGGATTTCAAAAATTTTTACACTTGTACTGTATCTTTTTCTCAGAAGCCCAGATATGAAATTTCATCGCTCTAGCTCAAAATTTAAGGCCCAAAAAGCGGTGACATACGGACGGACGGACGGACGGACGGACGGACGGACGGACGGACGGACGGACGGACGGACGGACGGACGGTCATCGCTCAATCGATTTCGCTATTGATGCTGATCACGAATATATATACTTTATAGGGTCTATCTCGATTATTTCTCTATGTTACAAACTATGTGTCAAACTTAATATACCCTTAGGATAGGGTATAAAAAGAACATATTTATTTTAATTTTATTTAATAACTCAGAACAGAAGCATAACATTGACTAGTGTTATTCGTTTAACAACAACTACTCTTTTTATACCCTATCCTAAGGGTATATTAAGTTTGACACATAGTTTGTAACATAGAGAAATAATCGAGATAGATCCTATAAAGTATATATATTCGTGATCAGCATCAATAGCGAAATCGATTGAGCGATGACCGTCCGTCCGTATGTCACCGCTTTTTGGGCCTTAAATTTTGAGCTAGGACGATGAAATTTCATATCTGGGCTTCTGAGAAAAAGATACAGTACAAGTGTAAAAATTTTTGAAATCCGCCCACTGCCACGCCCACTTTTTCATAACTTCACTAAATTATATGAAACCGAAAAATTTTGTTAAGACCAAATATTTAGGCATTCAGATTCCCTACAATCCACCCATACAAAAGTTTTGGCCATGCCCACTTTTTGGGGGCGTTTTCATCACAAAACCGAGTTTTGGGCATTCAATTATTAACTAGGACGCTGAAATTTCATATCTGGGCTTCCAAGAAAAAGATACAGTACAAGTGTAAAATTTTTTTACATCCGCCCACTGCCACGCCTACTTTTTTATAACTTCACTAAATTATATGAAACCGAAAAATTTTGTTAAGACCAAATATTTAGGTATACAGATTCCCTACAATTCACCCATAGAACAGTTTTGGTCACGCCCACTTTTTGCGGGCGTTTTCATCAAAAAACCGATTTTGATAAAATTTTACATGTAACATCCTCAAACGTTCGACATTATAGCTATATTTGAGTACAAAATGCAATTTGGCCACGCCCACTTTATAGAGAGGAGGATAGGGTATCATACGATCCGTTCCAGATGGATTGTAGCTTTTCTGTATGTTTCTTTTTTGATTGATTATCCCTTGGCGGCTTCTATCATCTGTCAATTTTGTGCTTCTAGTTACTTTTTTCTATTTGGTTGTCGTCAGGCGGCTTCTATCATATGTCAGTTTCAGTGCAGGGTTGGTATTTCTGCGCTGGACATGGTTTCTTAACCCCCCGCCACACCACCACATAGGCCCCACAGAAGGCTCACGCACTTCAGCGAAGACGTTCTGGAATTCGTACCCGATGGCCTGTACGAGTGTGGGAATGATGAGGGGCTGGAAGTTGTGGCGGTTGGTGGTCGCTTTGTATGGGAACGTGTACTCGCTCGTTTTCGTCATGGTCGATCTCTAAATATTCTTTCTTTAGTCGATCTGTCGATATGTTAGTGACTCGTCCACGGACGTCCATGGTGAAAAATTTGTCGTGTCGTTGAATTATTTTGAAGGGTCCTTCGTACGGCGGAACTATTGATGCTTTTACGGAACCATTTCGGACGAAAGTGTGCGTGGTTGTGGTTAGATCCTTGTGAACGAACGGGTACTGTTCCGAGTGCCATGCAGCCTGTTGAGGTCTGGACTGTTGCATCAAAAGCCGAAGGTCCGTGATAAGTGAGCGAGAGCGGTTGTCGCGGGTAGGCGTTAGCAAATCAGCTGGAAGGCAAAGTGTCGTGCCGTAACCATCTCTGCCGGCGTTGCCCGTATGTCCTCTTTTAGGGTCGATCGGAGTCCTAGGAGAATGAGGAGGAGTCGTTTTATCCAATTTGTCGAATCGTTACTGTTGATCGCCGCCTTAAGGGTTCGGTTTAACCGCTCTACGATCCCATGTGACTGTGGGTGGTAGGATATTCTCATCGAGTGGTTCGTTCCCATGCATTTGCATAGTTCGGTGAAGATTGATGAAATAAACTGATCCAGCCGGTGATCAGGGCGCTTGCACAATTGCTGGCGGTCATGTCCACCATTGGGAGCGCTTCGGACCATCTCGTAAAGCGGTTTATGATGGTCAACAGATAACGGAAGCCGTTTGAAGGCGAAAATGGTGCTAGAATGCCAGTATTAATGTTAGCGAAACGTTGGTCGGGTGGTGGGTAGCGTTGGAGTTCGGTTTTGGAATGGCGCTGAAGTTTTGTACGTTGGCAAGGTACGCACGTTTTAGTGAGATCGGACGAACTCGGTTGTGGGATACATCGCAGTAGATGGGGTTCGCTATTTGTGGAAAAGAGAACAAAGTCAGTTGTACTGAATGCGAAGGGTTACCTGTAAGTAATTGTGGGAGTTCAGCGTCTGATTCTTGCGATTTCGCCAATTTGGTGTAGAGGTCCTCATTTGCCCCCACTGCGTCAATCCGCGATAGCAAGTCTGCTGCGTGATTATCTTCGCCCTTTATATGTAGATGTCAGTGGTAAATTCGCTGATAAAGAACAAGTAATTTGTCTGTAGCGGCTATGATTTCTCTGGGCGCTGTTTAAAGGCGAAGATGAGAGGTTTATGATCCGTCTGAATGTGAAATGTTCGTCCTTCTAGCAGGTTTCGAGGTGAGGTGAGGTCTCAGTGAGTTCTCGGTCGTATGTGGAGTAACGTTGATGAGTAGCGGAAAACTTTCTGGAAAAATATCCAAGTGTTGTTAATAAGTTGATGCAAGGCCGCACCTGCGGCTTGATTCGACGTGTCTGTGACGAGGCTGAGTTCTGCGATTGGCATGGGGTGTGAAAGGTGTACTGCCTGGGCCAGGGAGGTGACGGCAATCGTCGAACGCCTGGATTGTTGCCTCGGTCCACGATAGACGGGTTTTGTCGTTTTTTCGGTTGCGCAGTGCCATTGCCAGCAATGGAATTTGAGCTCGCGCGGCGTGTGGGATGAATTTTCGGTAAAAGTTAATGGTCGCGATAAAAGCCTTTAGCTGTTTTATGGTTTCTGGGCGCTTGATCCGCTGGATGGCTTCAGCTCGGGATGGAAGCGGAGCTATCCCATACTGGGTGATCAGGTGGCCGAAGAACTCGAACTCCGACCGTCCATAGGCACACTTTGCGACATTTATTGCTAAATTGTGGCTCGCGAGCCTCTTGAAAACTTCTCTAAGGCGATGTTCTTCGATATTTTTTGAGGAGACACAAATGTCGTCCATGTACGAGAATACGTATCCATCAACGTGCACCAGGCGTTGAAGCGTCTGTGCTGCGTTACGCAGCCCAAACGTCATGTGCGTGAACTCGTATAATCCAAATGGCGTGATGATGGCTGGGTTGATGGGCACCTGGTGGAAAGCTTTCTGAAGGTCAATTTTTGAAAAACTGGACTCACAGCGCAGGATGTTGGTGAAATCGTGAAGGTACGTGAGCGGATAGCGATCTGGTTGCGTGATAGTGTTGAGATCCCTGTAGTCTCCGCAGGGCCACCATGAATCGTCCGCTTTCTGAACCATGTGAAGTGGGCTTGACCAGTGTGACTTAGAGGACCGGCTTATGCCGGCGCGCATAAGTGATTCAAACTCCTTCTTGGCTGCTTCTAGTTTGTCCGGCGGTAAGCGGGGAGGGCGCGCTGCACATGGAGGGCCGTTCGTCTCTATTTAGTGCAATGCTTTCGAGTTCGTCGATGCCACGGGCGGTGCGAGGCGTGTGATATTGGGGAACGCCGTGATTATATCAGTGCAAGGGGCATTACGGTCGATGAGTTGTGAAAAATGTACATGGCTGGAGAACGAGCTTGGTCGAGAATCGACTAGACAAGGGTTTCTTACGTCGACCATGAGTTCGTGATGCTGCAGGAAGTCGGCTAAATGTCCAAACGAATTGGCGGCGTAGACCAAGATCGAGCTCGTGTGTAACCACTCCATAAACTTTTATTGAACAACCGTTAACGGCGAATAGTTGCAATGAAGTTGGGCGAAGATTTTTCAGTGACGGCGATGGCGGATGCAAGAGACTTCAGCACCCGTGTCGAAAGAACCAATAATCATCTATCATCTGTCAATTTTGTCCGTCTAAGGCATTACTTTTCCTAATTGGTTATCGTCAGGCGGCTTCTATCATCTGTCAGTTTCAGTGCAGGGTTGGTATTTCTGCGCTGGACACGGTTTTTCAACCCCGTGCCACACCGCCACATAGCTGGAAAGACGGTTTTGTACATATTGGAGAGTCAATTCAATAGCCATAAAAACACTTTGGAGAGACAATTCAGTAGCCATAATAATTGTGAAAATTTTGTGTAATTTTATGCTGGCACAAAAAAGTTATGACTCCTTAAACTCAAAACTATAAAAATTTGTTGTTCCAATTTTTTTCTTAAAATGCATTTTTCTCAAAACTTTTACTTTTTTTTTTATAAAACTTTTATCTTTGAAAAATTTTCTACAAATTATGTTAAACACCTTTTTCACGTACGATTAACAGAAGTTGTAGAAAAGGCCATTATTTGTCAGACAAAAATGGTCAAAAAACATACAGAAAAGCTACAATCCGTCTGGAATGGATCGTATGATTCATTATCCTCCTTCCTATCTAGCCCTTATAAACTGGGCGTGGCCGTACTGCATTTTTTACTGAACTGCAACAATAACCTCGAACGTTTGAGAATGTTACATGTAAAATTTTATCAAAATCGGTTTTTGATGAAAACGCCCCCAAAAAGTGGGCGTGGCCAAAACTGATGTACAGGTGAATTGTAGGGAATCTAAATGTCTAAATGTTTGGTCTTAACAAAAGTTTTTGTTTTCATATAATTTAGTGAAGTTATGAAAAAGTGGGCGCGGCAGTGGGCGGATTTAAAAAATTTTACACTTGTACTGTATCTTTTTCTCAAAAGCCCAGATATGAAATTTCAACGTCATAGCTCAAAATTTAAGGTCCAAAAAGCGGTTACATACGGACGGACGGTCATCGCTCAATCGATTTTGCTATTGATGCTGAGCACGAATATACATATGTACTTTATAGGGTATATCTCGATTACTTCTCTATGTTACAAATTATGTGTCAAACTTAATATACCCTTAGGATAGGGTATAAAATAAAGTGCATGACTCGGTCGTACGTACTTGCACTTTAATGCTATAAGCTTACAATCTTATAAGCACTATAATTCAAGTCTTGTTCTTCTAACACATGAGGCCTAATAAAGTGGCCATGGAACTTTGAATTTTTGATGGAATTGATAACATTGAACTGATGCTATCTGGTAATTTCAAAAATTCTTGTTTTTTACAAAAACGCCCTTAAAAAGTGGGCGTGGTCATATATGGTGTTCAGATAAATTATAGAGAACATTTAGGCCTATTAATTTTGTTTTAACAATTTTTTTTTAATTTCTAGTAAACATTTTTAAAAACTTAAATTTTTTAAAAGTGGATGTGGCAGTTCCAAAACTTTGTAAGTCGTATCTTAGCGTTTGTCATACCCACCTCAGGTATTAATTTTAAGCCCAATCGCTGAATAGCGGAGAATCAGTTAATTTCTTGTATTACCGTTATACGCATTTTTCGTGTAAAACGTGGTATACCATCTAATAGCATATGCCCAAACTAACTCACATATGAAATTTTGTCAAAATCATTAGAGCCTTTTTCGAAAAAATCCAAGTGAAATTGGCCTTAAGTGAAGTACCCTTGTTTTTGAGGTTAGAATGAAAATTTCGCCTCTAGGTATCATCCGACAGACCCCAGATATGAAGTTTGAAGCAAATCCGTCCACCCGTTTAGGCTGCAGTCGAATATATAGACAGACAGACCGACAAACAGACAGACAGACAGACAGACGGGATTGGCGGTAACTTTTTTGGACTTCTCTATCACAGTAATGTCAAGTTTGATTAAAATCTCGAGTTCGAAATTTTTCACGGAACCAATACTTGACCTATAGGTATAGGTGCAAGTAAAAATTAAATGTACCGTATTATCTATCCAAATCGTAGAATATACAAGCGGCAAAAAATATTCTAAGAGTAGGTAATTCGGTACATTTAATTATACCCTATCCTAAGGGTATATTAAGTTTGACACATAGCTTGTAACATAGAAACATAATCAAGATAGATCCTATAAAGTATGTACATAAATCATATCAGTATCAATAGTGAAATCGATTGAGCGATGACCGTCCGTCCGTCCATCCGTCCCTAGGTCACCGCTTTTTGGACCTTAAATTTTAAGCTAGGAGGATGAAATTTCATATCTGGGCTGCTGAGAAAAAGATACAGTACAAGTGCAAACATTTTCGAAATCTGCCACGCTCACTTTTAAATTATATGAAACCGAAAAAAATTGGGACAAAATATTTAGGGATTTAGATTCCCTACAATTTACCCATACAAAAGTTTTGGCCTCGCCCACTTTTTGGTGGCGGTTTCATCAACAAACCGATTTTGATGAAATTTTATGCGTAACATCCTCAAACGTTTGACGTTATAGTGATATTTGAGTACAAAATGCAATTTGGACACGTTCACTTTATAGAAAGGAGGATAGGTATCATACGGTCCGTTGCAGATGGATTGTAGCTTTTCTGTATGTCTTTAAAAATGCATTGGGGTGCAGTTCTGAATAGTGCTCATCTCCGATTTTCTTTAAATTTTTTGTACATGTAGTTTAACATGTCAGAAGTTAAAATCCAAAGCAGTTTTTGGCGCAAACTACTAGGAGGGACGAAAAGAACATGCAAAGATTGATAATCCTGGATACAAAAACTCAAATATCTTTAAAACTATAATACTTATATATACAAATAATACCGCAAATAAATAAATAAACTTACAATTAAGGACCGTCAATGGAAATACAAAGCTTTGAAATCGGTTTACAAGTTTAGAAGATATAATCAATTTTTGGAAAATAAGCTAAAATAAAACAAATTAATAAAAAAAATAAAATAAAAAAAAAAAAAAGCTAAAAAAAATTGCAAAAAGGTAATTTTTTTCACTGTAATACAAAACTACATTTTAGTGGTATTAAACATGCTATATTTCTTGCAACATATTAACGCGAAGGATTTATTTCCTTAGAAGTGACATTTATTTCTTCGATTAGAGATTTATCCCGAAATTAAAAGAAACAAACATAGTTTGTTCGGTTTGATTCAAAAATATATAAGACCCGGAACTATAATCAAAACAAATTGTTGGGAGAGATACATACATGGATTTAGAATCTTTTGGATATCAGCATTTCATCAGCATTGAATCATTCCAAGGAGTTTGTAGATTAGGAAACAGGGGCTCATACCCAAAATATTGAGTCGTCGTGGCGGTGGATGTGTTGTGGGGTGCCGGCATTTGGCCTTATTACAATTTGAGAAAGCGAGGCCTAATTATTTTGAGACATAAGACCAAACCATGGAATATGTATGGGACGCATGCTGCTCCCTGCAATTGAAATGTATAGGTGCGAGGTTGGGTGTATGCAGTCTCTTTATATCAATGTTTCAAATGTTTCGCATGGATTTGAAGAACTTTGCATATACCCAACCTCGCACCAACCGCAAATCCAACAGTGACCCCAAGCAGGAGGGTTGCAGGGTGCAGCATGCGCTCCCCCCCATACATATTCCACTGTTTATGCATATATGTAAGTGACATAAAGCCAAATTGAGCTAATGCCACTTTCACAAAGTGACATAAAGCCAAGTTTGAATATTTAAACTGATATGAACTGTTCATGCCATGAGTAGTTCGATCATCGAAGTAAACGGTTGACTCTATAAGTGCTCTGCAAGTGTTATTTAAATTCGCTAGTTGAATATAACTTATTTCTCAAAGAAAGAATAAAACAAGCAAATTAAGATAGTGACTTTTCGAATTTTATTGAAATCTAAGAATTAAAGTGTGTTTCCAACTAGGAATTTATTAATTTTTGTGCTCAAAAATAACAATTAAAACTGTCCGACTGCTTTTGTGTGTGTGCATCTGTTTTCACCGCTCCCACCACTGTAAGCACAGTAAGTACAATGCCTGTGTGTGATAACTGCAAAGACGAACTGCCTCCAGTGGGCGACTTCGTCACCTGTTTATTGTGTTCCCGCAAGCTGCACTATCAATGTACCACGGTGACAGAGAGATCTTGGCGGTCAATGGGCTCAAAAAGGGAATCTTGGAGGTGCCAATTTTGCCGAAATGCCAGCGAAAATGCTTGTAACGCTCCATTTGACTCCTCCTCGCATTCTCCTACACCTACAATGCGACCGCAAACACCTGAAATGCAAGCAAACAAAAGGAATCGTACAGAAACTTACAGTCCACAAAATAACAATAACATAAACAACCTGTCAGACATTAACACCAACAACATCATGGCCGAATTTAAAAACATAAAAACAGAAATCAAAGGTATCGCTGATTTCTGTAAC
The DNA here is from genome assembly GCA_905220385.1 of Xylota sylvarum. Classification (NCBI taxonomy): domain Eukaryota; kingdom Metazoa; phylum Arthropoda; class Insecta; order Diptera; family Syrphidae; genus Xylota; species Xylota sylvarum. The sequence goes on along the minus strand of LR999958.1, from coordinate 75,753,784 downwards.
TTCGTCTCACAGAAATTTGATGAAATCAACAAAAACCTTGAAAAAAACAACACTTTTATGGATACACTTATGGATGAAATTAAAAAATTAAAAGAATCACAAAAAGAAAAAGATGAACAAATATCTAACATGCAAGCACAAATTAACAAATTAGAACAACAACAACTCAAACACTGCGTGGAAATAAAAAACATTCCACCAAAACAAAACGAAAACTTGCTTGAAATAGTCAAATCGGTAGGAAAGACTATTAACCACGAAATCGCAAGCGCGGATATCACCGATGTTTATCGCACTAGAACCAAAAACACCGAAAAATCATCAATAATTGCCACTTTTCATAACTATTTGGTTAAAACGAAATTCATGCAGAACGCGCGCGTAACCCGTCCACTGACAGTTGCCAAACTCAACCAACATATGGAAGCCAGTGCAAAAATTAGCGAGATTTACAGCAACAACAACATATTCATCAATAACCAGCTGACAAATGTAAATAAACAATTGCTTTGGCAAGCCAAGAAGAAAGCGAAAGAGGAAAATTGGAAATTTGTTTGGGAAAACACCGGAAAAATTTTCGCCAGAAGAGAAGAGAGAGCAGAATCTGTATTCATTCAATCATTTAGCGACATTGACAAAATTAAACGTCATTAATCCTTTATTTACATTAATACATACATATATATGTATATGAAGAATAAATTAGTTATATTGGTATGATGGGTGAAAACATAGAAAATCTGTTTGATTTGAACTACATGGAGTTTAATGATTTTAATCAAGCAAAGGAAGAATTAAAGAAAATGAATTTTAGATGTTTATGTTTATACCCTATCCTAAGGGTATATTAAGTTTGACACATAGTTTGTAACATAGAGAAATAATCGAGATAGACCCTATAAAGTATATATATTCGTGATCAGCATCAATAGCGAAATCGATTGAGCGATGACCGTCCGTCCGTCCGTCCGTCCGTCCGTCCGTCCGTCCGTCCGTCCGTCCGTCCGTCCGTCCGTCCGTATGTCACCGCTTTTTGGGCCTTAAATTTTGAGCTAGAGCGATGAAATTTCATATCTGGGCTTCTGAGAAAAAGATACAGTACAAGTGTAAAAATTTTTGAAATCCGCCCACTACCACGCCCACTTTTTCATAACTTCATTAAATTATATGAAACCGAAAAATTTTGGTAAGACCAAATATTTAGGCATTCAGATTCCCTACAATCCACCCATACAAAAGTTTTGGCCACGCCCACTTTTTGGGGGCGTTTTCATCACAAAACCGATTTTTGGGCCTTAAATTTTGAGCTAGAGCGATGAAATTTCATATCTGGGCTTCTGAGAAAAAGATACAGTACAAGTGTAAAAATTTTTGAAATCCGCCCACTGCCACGCCCACTTTTTCATAACTTCACTAAATTATATGAAACCGAAAAATTTTGTTAAGACCAAATATTTAGGCATTCAGATTCCCTACAATCCACCCATACAAAAGTTTTGGCCACGCTCACTTTTTGGGGGCGTTTTCATCACAAAACCGATTTTTTGGCCTTAAATTTTTAACTAGGACGCTGAAATTTAATATCTGGGCTTCCACGAAAAAGATACAGTGCAAGTGTAAATTTTTTTTACATCCGCCCACTGCCACGCCTACTTTTTTATAACTTCACTAAATTATATGAAACCGAAAAATTTCGTTAAGACCAAATATTTCGGTATTTAGATTCCCTACAATTCACCCATAGAACAGTTTTGGCCACGCCCACTTTTTGGGGGCGTTATCATCAAAAAACCTATTTTGATAAAATTTTACATGTAAAATCCTCAAACGTTCGACATTATAGCTATATTTGAGTACAATATGCAATTTGGCCACGCCCACTTTATAGAGAGGAGGATAGGGTATCATACGATCCGTTCCAGACGGATTGTAGCTTTTCTGTATGTTTGAATATAAGATCGTTAAGGAAAAATTGGGATGTTTTTTGTGCTCGTGTTTGTCCAATTTTGAATCATGTTGATGTAATTGTCCTGGTCGAAATCAATATAAAAACAAACGAAAATAGTCTTTATCATTTAGATGGCTTCCGCGCTGAATTTGCCAATAGGATAAATAAAAGAGGTGGAGGCATCGTAATTTTTATTAAAAATAACCTTAATTATGAGAGAATGATGATTGAAACAACAACTAGTGAAAACCTGACGGTGAAAATCCTGTCCTCTAAGGAAACAAAAATAATAAGTGGAGTATACAGACCTCCGAAGCAAGATTCGGTTGGATTCATAGAGGACTTTATAAAGATAACTAACACAAAAGTAGGAAACAACGACATAATAATTTTGGGCGATATTAATATAAACATGAAAGACAATTTAAGTACATTGGCTCTTAATTATCAGGATATGCTGGCTTCGAGGGGGCTTTTTAATGTCATCAAAGGGTCTACCAGAGTGGACTTAAATATAGGCAGCTATACTCTTATTGATCATATTTTGGTCAGTATTAAAGAAGCCAGAATATTTTCAGCTGTAGTAGAAAATGACATATCCGATCATTACAGTACTATATATGGTATATATGAAGAGCTTATAACCCAAAGTTACATGCCCATAGGATGCACCTTAATATCATCAAAAGTAAATGGTTTAATTCGAGCTACTGATTGGACCTCCATTCTAGAAGAAACAGATCCAGGAAACCTACTGTCCTCTCTAATATCTAAGATGGACGTCATATACTTAAACTCGAAAGCAGTGTACAATGCTACAAGTCGTCGTAAAAAAGCAGCATGGATTACCAGGGACATTATCGAGTTTTGTAAGGAAAGAGACAGACTATACCGCAGATGGAAAAACAATCGCAGGAACCTAGCCTACGAATCTGAGTACAAATTGTATCGTAATCAAGTAAACAAAAAAATTTCTCAGACCAGGAACCAACATTATAAAGTAAAATTTGAAGAGATAAGAGGTGATCCGAAAAAAGCATGGGGCGTAATAAATGAAATATTAGGACGACGAAAAATATCCTTGGATGATACAATTTCAAAACATTTCTTAGATGTCAGGAACGCAGATGAGTTAGCAGATGAATTTGCAACATTTTTTTCGAGACAGGCAGAATCTATCATTCATAAGTGTAATGTTGTAACCTCCAGTCATCAAAATGAACGATTAAGTAGGTCTATATACTTTGGAGGAACAGATTATGCAGAGGTAGAACGTCTGGTGCATCGCCTAAGCATCCGAAAAGCGCCTGGGGCAGATGGTATTAGGGTCACAGATATTAAGATGAATGCTGACATCTTTGTCCCCATTATAACGAAGCTTATCAACCTTAGCTTCGATACGCTTACGATCCCTAAAAAACTAAAAGAGGCAGTTGTGCGTCCTATATATAAAGGAGGGACGAAAACCAATATCGCTAACTATAGACCAATAGCAATTTTACCGGCCATAGAAAAAATCATGGAGCAAATCGTTTCAGACCGTATATGGGATTTTGTAAAAAAAACACAGTTTGATCAGCAAAAGTCAATACGGATTTCAAAAGGGAAAGAGCACCAACAAACTTCTTGGCGATTTCGCGAACGTAATTAATACGGCCCTCAGCAAGCGACACCATATACTTGTCCTGTTTTTGGACTTCAGTAAGGCATTCGACACACTTAACCACGAAAAGCTTATCAATGCTTTGCAAAAGGTAGGAATTAGAGGCAAGCTATCGGATTGGTTGCGTAATTATCTTTCAGAAAGAACTTTTCGTGTACAAATTAAGAATCGCTGTAGTGATCAGCATGAAGTCCAATATGGAGTGCCACAAGGTTCGAAACTTGGTCCTCTACTTTTCATTTTGTACACAAATGAAATGCTGAAATGTTTAAAAAATAGTATACCATTCGCATTTGCTGATGACACGGCAATCATTGTGTGTCGTAAATCATTGGAAGAAGCAACAAAGGTGATGCAGGGGGAGTTCGATGAAGCCGCTAAATGGTGTCATGACAATGGGCTTATAATAAACGGATCGAAAACTAAGCTCATGCATATTCGAAGCCCGAAGTTCCCAGCACCGCAAATTGTCCTGAAGACTTATAAATGTGACAGCTCGTTTGAGTCCGAACAAATTGAAGTCGTGGATACTTACAAGTATCTTGGTATCATCATTGACTGCCATTTTCTTTGGGAGCCTCACATAAATCACTTACGAAAGAAGCTGAGAGGATCCTTGTTTGCGCTCGCTTGTCTGCAGTACAAAGCTCCGATAAGTATACAAAAACAAGTGTACTACGCGCTTATAGAGTCGAGGCTACGTTATGGTGTTCTAGCATGGGGAGGTGCAGCGCAGACGCACATTGAAAAACTGCAAAATATACAAAACAGTGCAGTCAAAATTCTATCGAGAAGAAACGTCTCTAACATAAGTATGCTGAAAGTACGACAGATATTCAACATGACTGTGGCCTTGGAGTACTATGAAGATGCAAGTTTTCGCACACCAATTACTCATCAGTTTGGTACTAGAAGACAAGTCGAAGGAATGTATCAACTCCCAGCACTTATTAACGAATACGGCAGAAGACGATTGATGTACACCGTGCCGAATGTATTAAATAATCTTCCTCAAGATTTGAGAAACATCAACCAAATCAATGCCCGCAAAGAAAGATTAAAACTATTTTTTCTAGAAGAAATAACTTAAAATTTAATTCAAATTTCAATTTAATAAATAATATCTAAATTACAAAGTATTATTTAAAAATCAATTAGTATCTGAATTATAAAAACTGAATTACATATAATTTTTTAAAAATGTTTACATAGATGATTGAGATTTTAAACAATTTTGCAAATAATCTCCTGCAGATAAGCCTCTGGGCTTCGCAGGTAAAGACATGTGATAAATTTATTTGTAAACTTTTGGTGAAATAAAATAAAATAAATAATAACAAATATTAACTAACGCGTTGCAAGGAGTGCAGTATATTTAGTACCGGTAAAAAGGTCTTACAAGGTAGTTACGTAAAACAGTAAAAAGTTCATTGATAATATTTTTTTGTAAATAAAAGCTTTTTCCCTAAAAAATATGAGCACATTTTCCAAAAATTGATTATATCTTCAAAACTTGTGAACGGGTTTCAAAGACTTATATTTCAATTGACGGTCCTTCATTGTAAGTTTAATTTGCGGTATCACTTGTTTATGTAGATGTATACGTATTATAGTTTTAAAGATATTTGAGTTTTTATATCCAGGATTTTCAAACTCTGCATGTCCTTTTCGTCATTCCCAACAGTTTGCACCAAAAACATCTTTGAATTTTTGCTTCTGACATATTAAAATACACGTACAAACAATTTAAAGAAAATCGGAGATGAGTACTTTTACCTTTACTTTATCCATGAATGTGGCAAATCGCGTTTATATGTACATATATTTCAAGGTCAATAAAAATCAATATGTTTAACTTCGCAGTGATTTGTGACTTACCTGGATTTTAAAAAGGGTTTGTTCGAAAATCACGTTATTTCTTATATCGAAACTCTCTTCGCCTTGATTATATCTAAGGCGAGGTGCATTTAGTGGCTTCGTTAAATGCTCTGTAGTCCTACAAATAATATTGTTTTCCTTATCCGTATTATACCCTTTCCTCCTTTTCATCTAGCCCTTATAAAGTGGGCGTGGCAGTACTGCATTTTTTTACTGAACGACGACGATAACTTTGAACGTTCGAGGATGTTACATGTAAAATTTAAATCAAAATCGGTTTTTTCATGAAAACGCCCTTAAATATTGGGTGTGGTCTAAATTGATGTATTAATGAATTGTAGTCAATTAGAATATCTAAATATTTTGTCTAAAAAAACAATTTTCAGTTTCATATAATTTAGTGAAGTTATGAAAAAGTGGGCGTGGTAGTGGATTTAAAAAGTTTGTACTCTTGTACTGTATCTTTCCTGGAAAGTTCAGATATGAAATTTAATATCTGGGCTTTTCAGAAAAAAATACAGAGCAAGTGTAAAAATGTTTAAAAATTGCCACGCCCATTTTTTCATAACTTCACTAAATTATATGAAACCGAAAAATTTGGTTAAGACAAAATATTTAGATGTTCTGATTAAGATATTTAGATACTCAAATTTTTTACATGTAACATCCTCAAGTTATCACTCGCTATCGCGGCGGTGTGTTAAACCATTTATTGATGTAAATTGACCAAAAAACGCAGTATTCCACGCTCACTTTTTAAGTGCTGCATAAGAAGGAAGATAGGGTATTATGTAACCCGTTCCAGGCGGACAGTAGCTTTTTTGAATGTTTTATTGTAAGAATTGTTGTTGAAATTTCGCCTTATTCATTTCATCCCGCGAGGGTGTAATAAAACTAGGCTGTAACATCTTTTTTTGAATAGGATGCTTTGTTCTTATTACCCGACTTGACAAAAGTTGAATGGGTGTATACCCTAAAGAGGGAATAATCAAATTACGATATTCAAGCAGCGAAAGGAAAAAATCTTGAGAGCCTGCGCTTCCAATCAAAAATATCACAAACTACTCCTTGATAGGGCTAACCAGGAATTTGGCGAAGTACCATTTCATGTTTCTAATTTGCAACGCTATGCTTTTCACATCTCCGACACCGCCTTATTTATTCTTTAGCCATGTTGGTCCAATAAATAAGACTTTTAGTTCCTAAAACTGTTTTCGTTACGCCAAAGTGATTATCGTGGAGCTTTTGTAACACATTCGATCTTAGACCATCGGGAACAAACACTCTGCCGTTAAAAAAGAATTATATCATCCTCTTCAAATAAACAATCGAGGATATTCCTTGCCAACCTCATTAGGCCAACCGTCTTTATAAAATTTTTTTAGTGCTAACTAATATTTGAACTTTATTAGTCTCTATCACATAAGTTTCCCTAACCCTCTCGCTACTATTTCTCGCGAACAGCTTTTCAACCTCAGATTATATACTTATACAGACAGTCATCTCAGAGCGGCTCTCTCTTTTGGCCCTCAAGCTAAAACGCACCAAAAAACAACTGTTTTTCCCCATCGCTCTTTAGGTGTATAGGTGTTTCAATGCAAATCAAATGGGACCTCACGCACACATTCTTTGAGCGATGGGGAACCCATGTGCGCAGCCATCTTGGTGTCAAAAATTTACCACCAGGGAATTTTTTTTTTCCTATTCGTTATTATTTCAAAGTGCAATTTGAAAGTGCTATAACTATTAAACGAAAGGAGTATGATAATATCTAATTGCAGCATTGAATTCAGTGCAATAAGATGAATCAATTGACATACACAACAATACTGTAGAGCTGAATTAATTTATAGCTATTCGGGTGAATTTCTCGGAACAAACCAAAAAGGAAATTTATCTCTCAATTTTCCAACACATGCAAAACTTAGTTTACACTAAAGGAAATTTAATCAGCTGATGCCTGTAATATATTATTCACATGCATTCACGGATACAGAATCATGGGAGAGGATTTAGGCTCCGCCCATTTGAGGGTTTTAGCGGGCAGGGGATGACAGGTCGACTATCTGTATTAATCTGTGTTTTCAACTCTATTGTCATTGTCCTTGGAGGGATGTCGTGAAACCAAGTCTGCAATGCACAGGTCTTTCCCGGGTATATACTTTAAATACAGATTATATATTAACAATTTTATTTTCATTTCTGTACACGAATTGAATAATTTAAGCTGGTCTTCCCAAAATTGAGATAAGAGGTGTGCACTAACACTTTTTCGCATAAATAAAGTTGCCAAGAACTCCTTTCAGCATAATATATGTATGTATGTATCTGTTAAATTTTCGATGCGTAGCTCACTGGCTTTCCTTCTTGTAACAGACAACATCCTAAACCGTACTTTGAGTCATTGGCTTGTCCGCATCAAATGCATGCAACATTGAAGATATTGAAATCGCATTTTGTATGCAGTTTAAAGATTCCGTGTACCTAGGTGTCTAAACAAAGGACACATTTTTTCTTAGCAACTCTCTTGGAGAGCTCTGAAAGATTTGGTATAAAATCACTTAAATAATTCATCGTTCCCAAAACACTCAGCTATTCTTTAGGCTTATTAGGTGGTGTATTAGTTTATATCTTGAATCACTCGTACATTCTGAAGATTTGGTTTTACGCCCTCAGCCGAAAAATATGTCCCAAGTACTTTCCTTCTTGTGTTCTATATTGCATTTTGTTTAGAATGAATTTGATGTTAAATTGCAAAGTATTTTCTATAATTGCATATTTTTGTTGTGCTCCTCAATGGTGTTTCCTCCCACATTAATATCACCAATGTCCATACATATATGAAAACATATAGAGGCGCTACAATCCGCCTTGATACGATACTTTATCCTTTTTCTCTTCCATAAGTTCTACTAAAGTGGGCGTGGCATACTGCATTTTTATACCCTATCTTAAGGGTGTATTAAGTTTGGCACATAGTTTGTAACACATGTAGAGAAATAATCGAGATGGGCTCTATAAAGTATATATATTCGTGATCACAATCAATTGGAAATCATTTGAGAAATGACTGTCCGTCCGTATGACACTGATTTTTGGGCCTTAAATTTTAAGCTAGGAGGATGAAATTTTATATCTGCGCTTCTGAGAAAAATATTAATATCTGCAATTGTAAATATTTTTGAAATCCGCCCACTCTCACACCTACTTTCACTAAATTATATGAAACTGAAAAATTTTAGATATTCAGATTGTCTACAATTCACCCGTACGTCAGTATTGGCCACGCCCACCTTTTAGGGCGTTTTTATTAAAAAAACGATTTTGATAAAATTTTGCAGTAACATCCTTTACAGGTTTGTAGTTGTAGGTTTACTCTTTTCAATAAAACAACAATCGGTATTGTTCAGAACCAATCAGCCAAAACTACTGCATGGGTGAATTGTAAGGAATCTGAATGCCTAAATATTTGGTGTTAACAACATTTTTCGCTTTCATAGAATTTAGTGAAGTTATGAAAAAGTGGGCGTGTCAGTGGGCGGATTTCAAAAATTTTTACAATTGTAGTGTATTTTTTCTGAGAAATCCAAATATGAAATTACATCTTCCTATTGATACTCATCACGAATATATATATTTATGTACTTTATAGGGTCTATTTCGATTATTTCTCTACATGTGTTACACACTATGTGTCAAACTTAATATACCTTAAGGATAGGGTAAACTGTCTCACAGTGAACCAATTTGCGTTTGACTTGATGTAATTTTTACACTATTGGTTTAATCTTTAAACGGTTTAAAGGTACTTATTATTTGCTTTATTAGCTTTGTATTTCACCACATGAATTTAGAAAGATCATAGGAAATAGTAAATTTTGAGTTTTTTAAAACGCACTTCAATTGGTTCCCTGTGTACTAGGGGGTGGACACAGTGAACCACCGGGTAGTTCATAGTGAATTGATAAAAAAACAATTTTTATTCAACATTAACATTAAAAAAAGTAAACAATACAAAGTATATACAATACAAAAACATAAATAATAAAAACAACAAAAAGTAATAACTACAAAAAAATAACAAAACATTAACAAAAAGTACTTTCAAGGACTTAAATAATATCACAAAACTTATTACTAACGAAAAATAATAGTAAAAAATAAAAAAAACAACGCAAAACCATTAACGAATGTTAAATGCTGATAGGTCGTTGCTAAATGAAAATACGGAATTCTGAAGCCTGGAAGTGCTACCATGATAGAACAATGAATCATGGCTGACTGTGTACTACTCCCACCTGGTTCACTGTTGGACGCGTTATAACATGGTAACTAAATTTCAAATAAAACGAAATTATTTAATTTTAGCAAATTATTCTCCATTAATCAATAATATTATAGAACTCGCTTCAAATTTAAAAAATAAGGCTACGGTTACTTACAATATTTGTTAACAGGCAACAAAACAACACCGTATTAATTTTTTTTTATTCAAGAGAATTTCTTGTAACTTGCTGCATGTACTACACCTTGGGACACTCAAACACAATAATCAGAAAAAACTAAATGCTTTACAAAACCGTTTTTTTTTGCTTTATATTTTTGTTGTTGATATTGAGTGATATGATCCCGTATATTCGAGTTCTTGATTACGGCAGTTCCGTTTCGTTTATTTAGTTTCGTATAAACCATTTACATTTCCAATAACATTTTTGAACATTAATAATTTTGTTAATTAATAATTGGACTTAACAAAATCGATTACATTTCTTTTGAACACATTTATATTAGTTTAATTTTTTAATTGATTATCCAAGCTATTAAACAATTTAAAGCCTTTGTATATAAGTGAATTTTGCGTATTAGAAGTAATAAAATTAGGTAATCTTAAATCATTATTATTTCTCAAGTCATATGGTTGTGAATCTCTAATAAAATGAATATAGTTCAGTAAATATTTTGGCATTAGATTGCTAATTATCTTAAATACAAACATTAAAACATTCATCATAATTCTTTGCTTCACAGATAGCCATTTTAACGAGTCTAACATAAAACGTGTGGATACGTATCTATTGCACTTTATAATACATCGCATTGCTTTGTTTTGAAGTTTTTGCAGTCTTATAATCTTACCCTCCTTACATAAAAACAAAATAGTTGAACAATATTCAAAATGCGGTTTTACAATTACGTTATAGATATTTATTGCACAAATAGTAGAAATCTGATTTCTTATCCTTTTTAAAAATCCAGTTTTTGTAGCTATCTTTTTACAAATATAATCAATGTGGTTTCCGAAAGATAAATTTTTGTCTAAAACTACCCGTAGATATTTTATTTCACCAATTTTTTCAATTGCGACGCCATTTATACTAAGGCCATTGACATCACTTCTCTCGTTGAGCACCATCAACTTTGTTTTTCCAGTGTTCAGTTTAAGTTTATTTTGTATAAGCCACGCGTTGATGTAGTTTAGATCCTTTTGTAATTTAGTGTTACAGTCTATGTCATTATCACCCGAAATATAGATGACTGCATAATCCGCGAACAAGGCCACTTTGCTGTGTTTTATAGCACACTTAAGGTCGTTTATGTAAATTGTAAAAAGTAGAGTCCCTAAAACAGACCCTTGAGGGACTCCAAAATCTACTTCAATCGCGTCAGAAAATTCTCCATTGAATTTTACGCTTTGTGTTTGATTTTCTATGTAAGACTGGAACCACAAGAACTCATCATTTTTCACACCATATTTTTTCATTTTCATTATTAAAATATCTCTACTAACAGTCTCAAATGCACGCTTTAAGTCCAAACATACAGAAAAGCTACAATCCGTCTGGAACGGATCGTATGATACCCTATCCTCCTCTCTATAAAGTGAGCGTGACCAAATTGCATTTTGTACTCAAATATGGCTACAACCTCGGACGTTTGAGGATGTTACATGTAAAATTTTATCACAATCGGTTTTTTGATGAAAACGCCCCCAAAAAGTGGGCGTGACCAAAACTGTTCTATGGGTGAATTGTAGGGAATCTGCATACCTAAATATTTGGTCTTAACAAAATTTTTCGGTTTCATATAATTTAGTGAAGTTATAAAAAAGTAGGCGTGGCAGTGGGCGGATGTAAAAAAAATTTACACTTGTACTGTATTTTTCTCTTGGAAGCCCAGATATGAAATTTCAGCGTCCTAGTTAATAATTGAAGGCCCAAAACTTGGTTTTGTGATGAAAACGCCCCCAAAAAGTGGGCGCGGCCAAAACTTTTGTATGGGTGGATTGTAGGGAATCTGAATGCCTAAATATTTGGTCTTAACAAAATTTTTCGGTTTCACATAATTTAGTGAAGTTATGAAAAAGTGGGCGTGGCAGTGGGCGGATTTCAAAAATTTTTACACTTGTACTGTATCTTTTTCTCAGAAGCCCAGATATGAAATTTCATCGTCCTAGCTCAAAATGTAAGGCCCAAAAAGCGGTGACATACGGACGGACGGACGGACGGTCATCGCTCAATCGATTTCGCTATTGATGCTGATCACGAATATATATACTTTATAGGGTCTATCTCGATTATTTCTCTATGTTACAAACTATGTGTCAAACTTAATATACCCTTAGGATAGGGTATAAAAATACACAATACACACTTCTTTTTTTGCTAATTCTTCCTTCCACGACGTTACAACTACATTAATGGCAGTCCCACACAAGTAACCCTTTCGAAAACCGGATTGTAGGTCCATTATCAGATTATTTTTTTCAAAGTAGTCATAAAGTTGCTTAAATACAAGTTTTTCAAAATTTTTTTCACACAGCGGCATAGCATTTACAGGTCTAAACTCTTCACATTTCACTGAATTTGGTATTTTCTCAATTGGTGTTACCAAAGATTGCTTCCAGGAGTCTGGAAAATTGCTAGTGCATAGGGATCCGTTTATTGTTTTACACAAGATTGGGCCAAAGATTTCAAAATGATCAAAATAAATACTGGGGCTCATAAATTCAAAATCTCTTTTATTTTTCATATTTGTAATAGTTTCTTTTATATCATTTAACGTAACATTTTTAAATTTGAACATATATTCTGTTTCCTCAACTTGGTTAACGAAAGAAGTCAACGGAATGGTATTTATTATTTCTTTTACACTTTTTACAAAATATTTGTTGAAGTTATTTGCTATTATTATATTTTTTTCACAGACCTCCTTATCAAATACTACACTTTTTATTTCACTTTTTTCTTTTTTTGGGATAAGGTTTTTTATATTGCTTTTGAACATTTAATATTGCTTTTGAATACAATAAAATTTTTTGATTTTTTAAATTATTCAAAAAGCTATTAAACCACTCATTTTTACAAGACTCTATAACTTTATTCGTTATAAAAATAGAAACGCTTTCATTCGTCTTTTTCAGAAAATAGTCCGCTATAGTGCTTATATCATATATGCTATGAATATGTAGAAAATTCATATCTAAGAACTGCTTAAATAATTGTTTTCTGTATTTACAATTTATTCACTGTGGGACATGGTTTACTGTGGGACAGTTTACCCTAGAGTATAAAAAATTGTTTATTAAGTACAAGTTTTGAGAAAAATGCATTTTAAATATTAAATTTTAACAACAAATTTTTATAATTTTGAGCTTGCACATTGCACATTATTATCGCAGCCTTAACTTTTTCGTGGCTGCATAAAATTACACAAAGTATTCAAAACTTTTTTTGCGCTACTAAATTGTCTCTTCAAAATGTACAAAACCGTTTGTATATCCTATCCTAAGTGTATATTAAGTTTGATACATAATTTGTAACATATATAAATAATCGAGATAGAGTCTATAAAGTATATAGATACCTATATTCGTGATCAGTATCAATAGCGAAGACGATTTAGCTATGTCCATCCGCCCGTCCGTCCGTATGTCACAACTGTTTGGGCGTAAAATTTTGAGTTAGGGGGGTGATATTTAAAATCTGGGCTTTCGAGAAGGAGAAGCAGTACAAGTGTAAAAATTTTTGAAATCCGTTACTTCCACGCCCACTTTTTCATAACTCCACTAAATTATATGAAACCGAAAAAATTTGTTAAGACCAAATATTTTGAAATTTAGATTCTCTACAATGCACTCATATATCAGTTTTAGGCATGCCTACTTTTTGGGGTCGTTTTCAATAAAAACAACTATTTTCATAAATTTTTACTTGCAAAATCGTCAAACGTTTGAAGTCATCGTCGTAGTTAAGCACAAAATACAACGTGTTCGCGCCCACTTTATAAGGGCTGCATAGGAAGGAGGATAGTGTATCATACGATCCGTTCCAGGCTGATTGTATCACTTGTGAACTGGAGGACGAAGTTGATCGTTTCGTGGAAACAATTCAAAGAGCGGCATGGAGAAACACTCCTACCAGAAGCAAAGCTATAAGACCAACCGCAAGGAAAAGTATCCCAGAGAAATCATTGAAATGGTGAGGAATAAAGAAAGAGCGCGAAAGAAATGGGCCAAGAGCGTCAAAGAAAAGACAGAACTCTTTGCTTTGCACTTAGAAGAAACTTTGCTCTTATCAAACTGCTCTATTTGATCAATGCTTCATTCAGATTGTTCTACGTTCCAAGACAATGGAAAGTCGCGGAGATTATAATGATCCCGAAACCAGGCAAACCTCTGAATGAGAAGAAATCATATCGCCTATTTCCCTATTGCCGGTTATCCCAAAAATATTCGAAAAACTACTTTCTAAACGACTGTAATCCGTAATCGACGAAAGACGTCTTATTTCTGACCATCAGTTTGGATTCAGAACTAAACAGTCTAGAATCTATCAAGTTCACAAAATAACTGACGTAATTGAGAAAGCTCTCGAAGAAAAATGATTTGTTGTGGTATAATTCTTGACGTCTCACAAGCTTTCGATAAGGTTTGACACGAAGGCTTGGAGTATGAATTGGAACAACTACTGCCAATGCAACGCTTTATAATACTACGATCGTACTACCCGCGTGATATCCCGCAGGAAAGAAACTCCGTCGTCGCCACGTTTGCGGCCGATACGGCGATATTGACAACGGGCGATACAATTGAAGCAGCAACTCAAAAACTGCGACATCCTGTTAATTAAGTACGCGCTTGGACGAATTCTTTGCGTATTATGCTGAACGAAAGCAAATCTACTCACGTCAATTTTACCTACAAAACATACAGAAAAGCTACAATCCGTCTGGAACGGATCGTATGATACCCTATCCTCCTCTCTATAAAGTGAGCGTGACCAAATTGCATTTTGTACTCAAATATAGCTATAATGTCGAACGTTTGAGGATGTTACATGTAAAATTTTAGCAAAATAGGTTTTTTTATGATAACGCCCCCAAAAAGTGGGCGTGGCCAAAACTGTTCGATGGGTGAATTGTAGGGAATCTAAATACCCAAATATTTGGTCTTAACAACATTTTTCGGTTTCATATAATTTAGTGAAGTTATAAAAAAGTAGGCGTGGCAGTGGGCGGATGTAAAAAAAAATTTACACTTCTACTGTATTTTTTCGTCAGAAGCCCAGATATGAAATTTGTGCGTCCTAGTTAAAAATGTAAGGCCCAAAATTCGGTTTTATGATGAAAACGCCCCCAAAAAGTGGGCGTGGCCAAACATTTTGTATGGGTGGATTGTAGGGAATCTGAATGCCTAAATATTTGGTCTTAACAAAATTTTTCGGTTTCATAAAATTTAGTGAAGTTATGAAAAAGTGGGCGTGGCAGTGGGCGGATTTCAAAAATTTTTACACTTGTACTGTATCTTTTCCTCAGAAGCCCAGATATGAAATTTCATCGTCCTAGCTCAAAATTTAAGGCCCAAAAAGCGGTGACATACGGACGGACGGACGGACGGACGGTCATCGCTCAATCGATTTCGCTATTGATGCTGATCACGAATATATATACTTTATAGGGTCTATCTCGATTATTTCTCTATGCTACAAACTATGTGTCAAACTTAATATACCCTTAGGATAGGGTATAAAAAGTGGATAGATTGCCTGTATATCTAAACTAGGTTCAAATGCGGTAAGCGAATGAAGCAAAATATCTACGAATGACTCTAGATGTTAAGCTTAAATGGAAATCGCACGTAAAAAAGAAACGCGACGAGTTTGAAAACAAATACCGACAAATGTACTGGCTACATTCGAAGTTAAGTCTACTCCTACATAACAAACTGCTAATCTATACGCAAGTGCTAAAGCCAGTGTACGTATGGTCTACAACTATGGGGTTGTACCAGGAAAAGCAATACAAAAGTTTTTAGAACGGGCGGTAGCCCACCGTGGTATGTATGTAACGAATTCCCGAATATTCATCGGGATCTGTGAATTCCCAGTAGTCGAAGAGATAACAAAATTCGGGCGTACACACAAACACACGGCCATTGTAACCGTACCGTCACTCAACTACGTGATGAGAATTGAATTTGTCGTCTGCAAAGGACAAAAATTTTGATCTCGTGTCATAGTATATGTACGTCGATAGTAAAAACCGCAGGAACTTGTAACACATCTCTTTTCAAAAATAACAAATCTCGTTAGCGATAATAAAACTGCTAGATAAGCGCCGGCTTAGTTGTAGTAATAATCTTGAAGAGAGGTGTTTTTAGTGACTAAAAATTTCACATTACCATAAGCACGCACGGTCGGGCCTTATGGTGTCTATAGAAGTTTTTCACCTGCCCTCGGTAAACAAAAAAAAAAATCACCCAACCAGTCTCATGAACTTTCATCACAAACTTATTAGCTGCAGTTGGTGCATTATTTCGACCGAAATTTATTTTCAAAATTCGCACTGTTTCGGCAACTCAGCATCCAGTTTGGAAGTAACTTTGCAATATTTTCCAACGTTATTCAAGCGTAAATCGATCCATTTCGTACCGCGAAAATATAATACTGAGTTTTTGTCACTGAACGATTGAAGCGTTTTTCAACCGTCAACCTCAAATCTCTACTTCCGATTTTGTAGTTTTATTCGGGTTGTGGAAATAAGCGAAACGAGCGAATATGTTAAGATAAAGAGTTACCACAGATGTTTTGAGGTAATTAGCGAAACGAAAGACTAAAAGGCGTAGAGCTCTTTCTTTTTCGAGGTTTATATTGTCTTTTAGAAAAGATTTTTTGAGCTTTATTGAAATTTACAATATTCGGTTTCTTAAAGCTGATGGCAATTGGTATAACGAAGGCGCCAGATTTAAATTTTAATAGGAACTCTATCTGTTTTAACATATCGCCCCCTTTTAAAGATCTGCCTTTCAAACTGGTAAAGCCGCAAGTCTCCGGATAGTGCGTCGGTTGCTGCCTCTCGCTGACTTCACATCTGCCATTCGAACCTTTCCATCTCGACCTTGGATGACGTTAGTTATCATGTCCATCTGGCATTTTTGCAATGGATTCAATTTCTGCAGCAAATCAACTGGTTTGCACCGCCGACACTACAAGTAGAAGTGCGTCATCTAGTTCCGCTGGAGTTAGCGTACTGTTGATACGACTTGGCTTATTTTTTAAGCTACTGCAGAACCGAACAACATATGCCACAGTTCGAAGGATTTTAGTATAAGAACTGCAGCGCTCTACTATTATCAAGAAAAAATTTGACTCCGTTCTCCTGCTGACAAGGACCTTTTTTGGCTTTTCTAGCGTTAAATCTTTAGGGGAAAGAGTTAGTTCGACAATCGACGGCCAATTTTCTTCCGTTTGAAGTAAGTACCTAGGACCATACGGAACTTTTCAGTTCCTCCACTGTACAGCCCCTGGATACAATGTCTGCTGGTTTTCGAAAGTAGGACGTGTCTCCATATTGCACCACTTGTTTTCTCCTGTATTTCGGTTACTCTATTCCAAACGAATGTACCGAGTTTTGACGACTGAGTTCAGATCCAGTGCAGCACTTTTGCTGAATCAGTAAAAAAAAAAAAATTTGAAGGAGCGCTCCCGGAGATATTTGTTATCTTTGCCTAGATGTGCAGAACACAGTT
The DNA here is from genome assembly GCA_905220385.1 of Xylota sylvarum. NCBI lineage: Eukaryota > Metazoa > Arthropoda > Insecta > Diptera > Syrphidae > Xylota > Xylota sylvarum. The sequence goes on along the minus strand of LR999958.1, from coordinate 75,736,270 downwards.
CTAAACGAGGAAGCTGCTTCTTCCGTGTTGGTGCAACTCATGACTCGCCACTAGCAGGTTTGTCTGAACCAATCGCGAAGAAACTGTAGCTCTAAGATACAAACAGCAGCCATAGGCTTGCATAGAAACGTCCTTCAACCCATGAATTTGATACGCGCAAGTATCTGATATTAAGGCATGTCGTGGAACAGTCGCATTTTGCAACGAATGCAGATCCATGAGCTGTCGCCACTCGGAATCAATGCTTTGTGGGATTGATGCATCGCATTCCACTTTTTCGATCCACAATCATTGAAGTATTATCTTTTATTTTATTACCGGACTCATTATTCCCAGTCAGTGGCTCAAAGAGTGACGAAGCAAGCGAGAGAATGAATATTTTTGTGTACTTAGTGTACAGTCGATTTGGTTTATATGAAAAACTAAACTCGTCACAAGCAGAGTTCCAAGCGATTCCTAAAGTGCTTGTAAGATTGGAGTCGCTGATGTTTATTTCCTTTTTCTCCCCACTTAAAGCCTGAACGATGTTAGGACAGTTGCTATCCCATTTAGTCAATTCTAAGCCTGCTGCCTTCAGAATTTGAGAAACCTCCGATTGGATCTGCAATACCAAGTCGAGATTATCACCTCCGGTTTTTAGCACATGTGAGCCTAATGGGTAACTAGAAGTGAACCAGGATCTGCCGATACATCTTTACAATGTCAAGAACAAGAATATTAAAAAGATCGTCCTGAATTGTTGGACCAACCATTAAAATCCCATTGAGTGAAATTTGGGAAGAGGTACGACAAGAAGTCTAAATACGCATTGATGTTGCATGTAGTAATGGGTTGTTTTTTATACTCTATATTAAGTTTGACACATAGTTTGTAACATAGAGAAATAATCGAGATAGACCCTATATATACATATATTCGTGATGAGCATCAACAGCGAAATCGTTTGAGCGATGACCGTTCGTCACCGCATTTTGGGCCTTAAATTTAGAGCTAGGATGATGCAACTTCATATCTGGGCTTCTGAGAAAAAGAATGTAAAAAACAAATGTAAAAATCTTTGAAATCCGCCCACTGCCACGCCCACTTTTTCATAATTTCACTAAATTATATGAAACCGAAAAATTTTGTTAAACCAAATATTTAGGCATTCAGAGTCCCTATAATTCACCCATCCAAAAGTTTTGGCCACGCCCACTTTTTGGGAGCGTTTTCATCAAAAAACCGATTTTGATGAAATTTTACATGTAACATGCTCAAACGTTCGATGTCATCGTCGTATTTCAGTACAAAATGCAATATGGCCGCGCCCACCTTATAAGGGCTACATACAAAGGAGGATAGGGTACCATACGATCCGTTCCAGACGGATTGTAGCTTTTTGTTTTGGTACTTGTTTAAATATCCTATTGGATATATTGTTGCTACCTTGTGCTTTTTTAGTTTTGATGGAAGTATTGATAATATTTTTGACAAGTTCTGGCGATACTTGAAAAATGTTGTGGGTTATGCTTTGGTTCAGATTGATTATACCAATACTCTCCTGAACCAAGTTATTGGTAGTGGAATTACTGTAGCCAGTGGGTAGCGAGTAAATAGCTAGAAAGTGTTTAGCGAATTCAGTGGCTTGTTCAGAATTGGAGTGCAATATGTGCACGTCTGTTTCACTATTAAGATATGGAATTTTTCTTAGTTTTTTTCTTAAAAATTTTAGTTAATTTCCAGACATTTTTATCATGTCTGCCAATATTAGACAACAATTGATTCCACTCTCTATTTTTTATCACCTCCATTTTCTTAATAACCAATGTATTTATTTATTTAATAGGTTGAGTTGGAATTTGAGAAAAGAGTCGTGGGATTTTTGATAGCGTCTTCTGACTGTATTCCTAAAGCCAATTGTTTTTTTTTTTCAGATCATCAAACAGAACAGCGTCCCGAGCATGATTTCTATTAGAGTTCAAATAGAGCAGGGGAATAGATGTCGTAATACCCTCTTGGATACAATTGTCAAACTCGTTTACTTTTTTGTCAATATCATCTAAACTAACAATAGAAGACTGAGCATAGGTGGAAAATTTTCTGTTTAAAAACTTGTTTGTTGGAGATCAAAAACAACCGGCAGGTGATGAGAAGAAACGTTGTTGATAACAACTGGACATGTAACGAATTCTGGCCTATTTGTAAGGATCAAGCCAAAAATAGATGGGAGGCTCCTCCCGTTGGAAAGGATATATGTTGGGTTCATGAGGGTTTATGTACAATCTCAAGGTTTTCCATTATTTTTAGTTCAGGTAAGATTCTTCCCCATTGGTTGTTGCGAATACAACCCTACGATGAGTGGCGACTATTAAAATCCCCGCAAATCAAGAAATACTTATAAGATCTAATAAACTTAAGGAGGTCAGATTTAAATTTCTGGCTCTCTTTGTTCTGTTATTTCTACCTCCAGGAAAATAACAGAGAGATTTTTATATTGTAAGATGGGCTGCAATCAACTTCAAGTGAGAGAGTTTCAATGAACGAGGTTGAAATTTTTGGGTCCAAGTAATGTTTAATGGATCTAGGAATTAATATACAAACACCGTCACCTCTTCTCTCTAGCCTGTCGGATTGGTAAAATATAAATGATTATGAAATAGGCTTATTTTTGGTTTAAGCCAGGTTTCTGTAATTATAGCAATACCTATTTTATTTTCAATGAGAAAGTCTAAGTATTCTGTTTGTTTCTTTTTTAATTCCCTGGCATTCCACAAAAAAACTTTAAATTGGTTAAACATTATGATTAAAAAGATATTTTATGCTTAAGTCAGCAAGAACAACAAACTGTTCTTGTTTATTTTTACAGTTAGATATCTTCGATAACATATCAATTTTAATAGAGATAAGCTCATCAGAAGTAAATAAATCCCCATTAGATTGGTTGATGTTGGTATCTTTACTTCTAGGTTGGTTTGGATTAGCGAATGAATTCGTTGGTTTGGCAGCAAAGTGTGATGGGTTGGGTGGTTGGTGAACTTTGGAAGACTTTCGTTGCTCCTGGTTTGGAAAGTCCGTGAGGTTAACGTGATATGGCGATATGTTTGTTCACACCTCTGTTTCTGGCCTTTAGAGGGTTACGAATCTCTATGACACAGTTACAGTTAATTCATTTTCGATGTTTTTTTATGATGGCAGTTTTTGGAGCTATGGCTATGGACGGGATTTTAAAACATTTTTTCGGGATTTTCGAAAAACGGTATTTTAAAAAGCGGGATTCCGATACGCTCCCGTTGAAATTCTTTATGATCTCTGCATTCTTTATTGATTGAATGCGCTGGAAAACTTTTCTTTATTATGAAGGACTTACAATCTTTTTTACGCCATAAAGAACTACTTTCCAATAACAATAAGCGCCTTTTTCGTGCGCATTTTTTTCACTTAACAATTTTTGAAATACGAATAAATCCAGGCAAATCGCTCTGTCATAAACACATAATCGCTTGCAATTTCACTGCTATCAATGGCGCTTGCAATCGAGTGAAAAGCCGTCACATCGCGCGACGAATACGCTTAGCCATAAACGCAGCCCATTGCAGAAGAAAGTATGCCTTGGAAGCTTAGCTTTACTAAAATAAGCCTATAATTCCTATAAGCGAGCGATCGATCGACGAGCAGTGCCAGTGCTTTCACGAAGCGACAGGCGAAAAATAGTGTAAGAGAAAGTGACGAAAAATGAGGAACATAATAACTTTTTGTGCATTCTAATTTTAAATTCCTTTACTTGATATGAACAGTCACTTTTTTGAATCCATAAGAGCCCAGTCCTTCTGTATATATTCGTGAATAGCGAAGACGATTGGGCCTTGTCAGTGCGTCCGTAAGTAACCAGTTTTTGGTCCATTTGAGCTAAGAGGATGAAATGAAGCAGACCTACAAGTGTAAAAAATTTTTAAACCCGCCCATTTTTTCATAACTTCACTAATTTAAAAGAAATCAAAAAATATTGTTAACACTGAGTATTTAGATATTAGACATAGCCGCACCCGCCTTTTGGCTGCGTTTTCATAAAAAAAAAACGATTTTAATAATTGTTTGCAGACGTATATGTATGTATGTATATATGTACGAAATGCACCATGCTACGCCCACTTTGTTAGGACTGATAGAAAGAAGAGGGATAGGGTATCAAAGAATCCATTCCAGGCGGATTGTAGCTTTTTTGTATGTTTCAACAGAAACTAGAAAATTTTGTTGTTATTTGTTTGTCAATATACACAGTTAGTAAGTCTATAGTTCTTTAATGATGAGCACATCCAAGATATTATAAAATACTCATAACGTGAGCACAACATTCAACAGTTCTCATACTATCCAGACAACTAAGCTTTGATAGAATTGCTTCTATTAGGAATATTGTCCTCACTGCGAACACATTACATATATACATACATATGTACTCCAGAAATTATATGGTGAGATTTTAAACCACCTTTCTATAAGTAATTGTTTCCTTGTAAACTCTGTTGTCCTGTAGTAATTCTAGCTATATTTGGACACACGTCTTTTTTGTAGCTTCTGTTTCGCTTCAAATGTTCTTCACAGCATGAAAGAGCTTGCTTTATCTGATAATTTCCCAGGAATATTTTACGTCGCTCTGGCAAATTTAGTAAGGGAAAATTAATTAAGTTTGCAATATACCCTTTAATATTTTGCAACACTGCCCTTCATCGATTAAATAAGTTAGATGATTGGGAGTATTTAATCAGCTTTATTAAAATGAACAAAAAACATACAGAAAAGCTACAATCCATCTGGAACGGATCGTCTGATACCCTATCCTCCTCTCTATAAGTGGGCGTGGCCAAATTGCATTTCGTACTCAAATATGGCTATAAACTCGAACGTTTGAGGATGTTACATGTAAAATTTTACCAAAATCGGTTTTTTGATGAAAACGCCCCTAAAAAGTGGGCGTGGCCAAAACTGTTCTATAGGTGAATTGTAGGGAATCTGAATACCTAAATATTTGGTCGTAACAAAATTTTTCGGTTTCATATAATTTAGTGAAGTTATAAAAAAGTGGCCGTGGCAGTGGGCGGATTTAAAAAAAATTTACACTTCTACTGTATCTTTTCGTCAGAAGCCCAGATATGAAATTTCAGCGTCCTAGTTAAAAATTTAAGGCCCAAAACTCGGTTTTGTGATGAAAACGCCCCCAAAAAGTGGGCGCGGACAAAACTTTTGTATGGATGGATTGTAGGGAATCTGAATGCCTAAATATTTGGTGTTAACAAAATTTTTCGGTTTCATATAATTTAGTGAAGTTATAAAAAAGTGGCCGTGGCAGTGGGCGGATTTAAAAAAAATTTACACTTCTACTGTATCTTTTCGTCAGAAGCCCAGATATGAAATTTCAGCGTCCTAGTTAAAAATTTAAGGCCCAAAACTCGGTTTTTTGATGAAAACGCCCCTAAAAAGTGGGCGTGGCCAAAACTGTTCTATAGGTGAATTGTAGGGAATCTGAATACCTAAATATTTGGTCGTAACAACATTTTTCGGTTTCATATAATTTAGTGAAGTTATAAAAAAGTGGCCGTGGCAGTGGGCGGATTTAAAAAAAATTTACACTTCTACTGTATCTTTTCGTCAGAAGCCCAGATATGAAATTTCAGCGTCCTAGTTAAAAATTTAAGGCCCAAAACTCGGTTTTGTGATGAAAACGCCCCCAAAAAGTGGGCGTGGACAAAACTTTTGTATGGATGGATTGTAGGGAATCTGAATGCCTAAATATTTGGTGTTAACAAAATTTTTCGGTTTCATATAATTTAGTGAAGTTATGAAAAAGTGGGCGTGGCAGTGGGCGGATTTCAAAAATTTTTACACTTGTACTGTATCTTTTTCTCAGAAGCCCAGATATGAAATTTCATCGTCCTAGCTCAAAATTTAAAGTCCAAAAAGCGGTGACATACGGACGGACGGACGGACGGCCATCGCTCAATCGATTTCGCTATTGATGCTGATCACGAATATATATACTTTATAGGATCTATCTCAATTATTTTTCTATGTTACAACTTACGTGTCAAACTTAATATACCCTTAGGATAGGGTATAAACATACAGAAAAGCTATAATCCGTCTGGAGGATAGGGTATCGGATGATACCCTATCCTCCTCTCTATAAAGTGGGCGTGGCCAAATTACATTTCGTACTCAAATATGGGTATAACGTCGAGCGTTTGAGGATTTTATATGTATGTAAAATTTCATCAAAATCGGTTTTTTGATAAAAAGACCAAAAAGTGGGCGTGGTGATCACGAATATATATGTATACTCTATATATCTCGATTATTTCTCTATGTTACAAACTATGTGTCAAACTTAATATACGCTTAGGGTAGGGTATAAAAATTTAAAAGTGTGAACATGGTCAATCATTCATCTGTCATTCCATATTTCCAGCAATTTTAAATCAAAACAAAGCAGCTTCTGTTTTGTAGTCCCACAGTTTCTGAATTTTGCCATTTATTCATTTATGTGTTCCACTGATTAACTTTATTTTCATTTTTGTTTTATGTAAATAATGCCCAGTTATTTATAGTAATATATTTACATTATTATTTTAAACAATAAATGCAAAGAACTGAACTAATTCTAGTACAATCGGCGTCCTCCTTTTGTTTCAATCAAAGTTGGGAAACCTAACTGAAAGAGAGCATACACCAACTCATTTCTAAAATTTGGTCAGATGAGTGTATGCCTGATGAATGGAATCTCAGCACCGTTTGCCCGATCCATAAGAAAGGAGATCTCCTCAATTGCGCCGATTACGGAGGTATCAGTCTCCTATCTGCCATATTGTGTGAACGTCTCAAACCCTTCGTCAACAACCTGATTGGGCCCTATCAATGTGGTTTCAGACCAAGAAAGTCCACAGTCGATCAAATCTTCACACTTCGGCAGATCCTGGAAAAAACTCAAGATGTCCAAATCGATACCCACCATCTTTTCATCCATTTTAAGGCCGCATATGACAGCATCTGTAGAGATGAGCTATACAGAGCCCTGTCTAGTTTTGGCATCGTTGCCAAACTCGTTCGCCTGTGCAGGATAACAATGGAGAATTCTCGCTGCTCCATCAAGGTCGGTAATGATCTCACCGAGACATTTGATGTCAAAAAAAGATTAAGACAAGGTGACGCGCTGTCATGTGACTTCTTTAAGATCATACTTGAAAGAATTGTGCGAAACTCACAAGCCAACACCGGAGGCACAATCTTTCAAAAGTCTGTGCAACTACTAGCTTGCGCCGACTACATTGACATAATTGGTAGAACACAGCGGGCTGTCACCGGTGCGTTAGCTGGTATTGCAACGGGGGCTGCCAAAATGGGATTCTGACAACAACGCCTCAGCAGAAATAAAGCGAAGAATAACTCTTGTCAATGGCTGTTTCTTTGGGCTTAGAAGGCAATTGAGTAGTAAGGCCTTATCCCGAACAACCAAGGAGACTCTATATAAGACTTTGATCATCCCAGTCCTGCTTTAAGGTGCGCACGCATGAACTTTGTCAAATGCGGATGAAGATATCCTCGGTCGTTTCGAGAGAAAAATTCTTCGTAAAGTATTCGGTCCCGTTTGCGTTGACGGGCTTTGGAGGAGAAGATTCAGCGACGAACTATACGAGCTGTACAGCGACATCGACCTAGTCAAAAAGCTGCGCATCAGTCGTCTAAGATGGCTAGGACATGTAGAGCTGATGAACACAAATGCTCCGGCCCCTAGACTCTTCGAATCCAACCCAGAGGGACAACGCAGTAGAGGAAGACCTCGCCTTAGGCGGCGCGCAAGTAGAAGGGACCTCAACAAACATGGAGTGCGCAACTGGATGCAGTTAGCTAAGGACCGGCCTACCTGGAGATGCTTGTTAGTAGAGGCTTAGGTTCATCCCGAACTGTAGCGCCACCTAAGTAAGTTTTAGAATTATGCAGAAATATGTATGTACATTTATCAACTAGCCTTAAATGAACAATCGTATATATATACTTATGTACATATGTACATATCTATACAATAGTTTAGTGTTAGAAGAAAATCACTCATTGAATTCTCACTCAATTATACTTATCCACATATAAAGATATTAATCTGGTATGAAGTTTCATTAAGTATACCAATCGATTAATTTCTTCTTGCTGACATCGCCCGGTAAACATATTCTTTTGAAATAAATCATATCTCAATAAATTATACTTAAATTATAAAATTAAACTGTTTTATTTTAATAACTAGACGACCCGATCGGCTTCGCTCGTGTATTTTTAAAATGCACGGTATGAATAAGTATATACAAACATACGTATTGCTAATTTTTATCATTGGATTTTCTAAGCAAGCCATATTAATAAATTAAACATACGGAAAATCTACAATCAGTCTGGAACGGATCGTGAAAAACCCTACCCTCCTCTCTATGTAGCCCTTATATAGTGGTCGTGGCCATACGACCATAACGTCAAACATTTGAGGATGTTAAATGTACATAAAATTTCATGAAAATCGGTTTTTTATGAAAACGGCCACAATGGTGAAAAAGTGGGCATGGCAGTGGGCAGATTTCCAAATTGTTTACACTTGTACTGCTTCTCCTTCTCAAAAACTCAGATATGAAATTTCATCTTCCTAGCTCAAAATTTAAGGCCCAAATAGTGGTGACGGAAGGACATGGCTAAATCGTTTTCACTATTGATACTGATCACGAATATACATACATACATACATATATACTTAATAGGGTCTATTTCGATTACTTCTCTATGTTACAAACTATATATCAAACTTAATATACCCTTATGATAAGGTATAAAAGTCGATATTAAAGCTAATTTAGAAAAGTTTCATATTTAATATGTATGTCATTTTTATAAACCGTGTAAATACATACGTATGTACATAGATGCATGTATTATATAGTTCGAGGTCGATGATTTACGTATTGTTTTCCTCCCCCACCTCTTTATATAATATGTATGCTGTTGTTCCAATAGACTGTACATTGAGCATACTGTGAGTTAAGTTATATGAGTTAAGCTAAGCCTTATATATTGTCATCGCAAAACAGACTTTCGATGAAAATTACAGTCATATGGAATAATAGGAATGCGAGGTGTAAATACAAATATCCCTTGGCCGCAGCTGGTAAAGATTGTTGCCCATATCACATTTTATGGAAAGCTTTCACCTGCATTCTGGTTCCGTTGCACATTTGGGTTTAAATTCATTAAGAATATAATACGAGTGCCTACCTCCTATATCATTTTGTGTGAAGGAATATCTGAGAGGTTGAGAGCATGCAAGTATTCCAACAGCTAATGCACAGCCGTGGCTCAAGTGGTTAGTGAAAAACAAAACCTACAAATTTCTTTCACGGCCCCACCTCTCGCAAGCATCTGACAAACATCTGAGAGTGTAACTATCACGAAAAAGCTTCTCAAATAAAAAATTGTGCTTCCATTTGGGTACAGAATATAACACATACAACAGGAATGGTTGTGAGAAGCTAGGCCCTTGGTCCCATGGACCCGTCGCGCCAAATATTTATTTATTTTACTTAATCCATCACTTCTTCGATATCTACTACCTACATACTGTGTATGTCATATCAAAAGCATTTAATTTAAGCTAAGCACTAATTTCGATTGCATAATTTTTTTGGTGTTAGTATAGCCCGCTCCCTTAGCCTTGGAATTGGTGTGTTAGGTATGTTCTTCAAATCCGTAGCGTCTTTATGCCTGTTTAGACGTATCTTTTTATTATTAAGTCATATGCAGATTTCATACTTGCTTGCACACCCTATTGTAATAATTTGCGTAAACCTTCTACTTTCTTTCCGGACACACAGTCAAATACCTAAATACTCATATTCCCATCACCTTTCCCATAATCGAAGCAGTCAATGTGATAGACGCGAATGCTAGACAAGGTTTTAGATTTTGGGTAATTGCACGTAATAAACTATCCATGAGAACAATTTTATGCAAGGTGGTCAAATGTCTTATGGAGGTCACACTCGAGTCGTATAATCCTTTTAGTCCAATTCCCGTTCCCATTCCCACGATTACTTTGCTTTTAAATTAGTATTTACGTTAGAACATTTTTAAGAATAAACTCACTGATTAATAAATAATCACAAGAAACCGTGTTATTATTATAGTCTACTGGTGTATTGGTTTACGTGCTTGTGCATCGCCAACCTAGTTCGACAAGTTTATGTGCTTGTCGAATTTCTCTTAGAATCAAATTAGGTTCTTTCATACAATGCCCCTCACAATTTGACACAAACTATTAAGAATTTGTATTTTTCGCTTTTCTTCTTCTATATTTTCGTCGTCTATTTAAATTTTCAAGCCGCGCAGACTCTTCACCACCGACGTCCTAAACGTACGCTAATATTCTTTTCATTTCCTGAAGGGTATATTAAGTGTGATATATAGTTTGTAACATAGAGAAATAACCAAGATAAACCCTATAAGGTACACATTACATTCGTGATCAGTATTAATAGCGAAGACCATTGAGCCATGTCTGTCCGTTCGTCCGTACGTCTGTCTGTTTATCCGTATGTCACCACTTTTTCCGTCTTAAATTTGGAGCTAGGAGGATGAAATTTTATATCTGGGCTTTGCAAAGAAGAACCAGTAGAAGTGTTAGGCATACCCTTATTTCGTCAGCACAAAACTCTTTTCTGTGATATAGTGCACTCATCCCTGACTATGACATTGCATATAACTTTACTTATATAGTTTGCAAAAAGGACTTGCAAATGTATTTGAATTGAGATGTAGCTTGAATGCTGAATGTGCAATCCCACTCCAAAAGTGTTACAGATATTCCAGACGACGAAGCGAGATCAATGTTCTTACCTTAGCAAGCAACAAGTTATTGAGAAAAATGTTTTCCGTCCCGCTGGCAGCGTCCAAGAAGAAAATGTTATCATCTGTTGATTTGAAACTTTGAATGATTTCATTAACAACTTTCCTGTTACAGTTGAGAAGTGAGTGGTTTTATAAAGTGGTCTATGGTAGAGTGGTGTATGTCACATGAGACGATTCTCTTAAGTAATCAAGGTTGTCAGGAGTTTTTATTAAGCGCTGTCGTAATTCATACTGATTAAGGAGTTGACCTCCCACCACAACCACTAAATTCTCGAGCAGTATCAAGTATTTGTTTTAGACATCCATGCTGATCATACAGTCCCCGACATTCTTTTTCCAATTGTTATTTTATATCTTTACCCAAACCTTCGCTGTGCCTCTCCAACAATTGGCAAAAACCAGCAATATAGCGAGCAGATCTTAAAAACATAAATGAGAGACTGAAGCTTTCATTATCTAGTTCCAATATCTTCCGTCTTCCAATAGTTCCTGTAAACTGAGTGGTAGATGGACGAGATAGAGGTAATAGCACTCGACGTTGATCGGATGAACAATATAAATCCTACCAAGTACATGGTCTTTTTTTTATCCAGAGTATTCGGATACTTCCGTCCTCTGCTTCATCTTACAAAATTACTATTTCTCCTGACGTATTAAAATTCCTAGTACAAAGGTACATATACATACATATGTACGTACATATGTATTTGGCGAAGTAATCGATTGTGCTTCACTCGAAAGCAAAATAAATTTATTTTAGACTATTTTTTATTGTTTCCATAACGTTATCTGCTGAAAAGTATACTCTTTGTTCATTTTCCAAATGTTCACTTAGATGCATAACAGATGGAAATCGTTCATTTATTTCAATGGGTCTCTGAACTGTCAGTCTCATACATACTTAGTATTACCTCATCGTAATTTTTTGAAGTGCAAATCCTTGGACTTTTCCCTTACTAATATCCAGATTACTAAAATTGCAAACGTGGCGAATGTTTATACCCTATCTTAAGGGTATATTAAGTTTGACACATAGTTTGTAACATAGAGAAATAATCGAGATAGACCCTATAAAGTATATATATTGATGATCAGTATTAATAGCGGAAACGATTGAGCCATGTCTGACCGTCCGTTCGTCCGTCTGTCTGTCTGTCTGTCCGTCCGTATGTCACCGCTTTTTGGGCCTTAAATTTTGAGCTAGGAGGATGAAATTTCATATTTGGGCTTCTGAGAAAGAGAAGCAGTACAAGTGTAAACAATTTTGAAATCCACCCACTGCCCACTAAATTATATAAAAAAAATTCAAAATTTTGTTAAGACCAAATATTTAGATATTCAAATTTTCTGCAATTCTCCCATACAATGTCTTTAGCCACGCCCACTTTTTGGGGCGTTTTCATTACAAAACCGATTTTACATAGAAAGGATGTTAGGGTATGCGATCCGTTCCAGATGGATTGTAGCTTTTCTGTATGTTTTTACTTATAAAGAAGCACGACTGTAATTCAAAAACGATCAAGTCACTGCGTGCGCACGCACACACACACGCACACACACCATATGGCAATGATAGCAACTGGTGCACGTCTGCTGGCTGTAGTCTCCAGTGACGGAAAATTATTGGGATGATTTGATTACTTGTAATGAGCATTGCTCAACTTCAAAACAACGCAGAAAGATGATTTATAGCTTAAATGAATCGGGGAGGAGAACACTTAAAGAGACGATGGTGATGGCCAGAACGCTTTGTTTACTAAATCAATATATAAAAATTATCTTACAGGAAATGCAACAATTAGATTCAATAAGTTTGATGGAAAGTGTTTCAAATGTGGAAAGCATGGTCACTCAGCATCTGTTTGCAAAAATAAAAATTACTTAAATACCAATTTAGCAAATACTGCAAGTCAATCAACGAATACAGTATTGATAATTACTTTGAGTGTAAATGGTAGTGACGACAAATTACAATCATGTGAATGGTGTTCAGATAGTGGTGCTACTGTGATATATGAAATTATATATATCGTAAAAATGAAGGAGCAAGAAGCATAAGAGTATGGTATCGGGTATGAAGCCAAATATAAATAATATGAAAGTATATTTTATTTATTTATTTGTTATCATCATCAAAGTTCAAGACTTTTTTAGACAAAGGTAATATACAAGCACAATGAATATTATAGAAATTACAATAAGAAAAAAAAAAACAAGAAATTTAATAATGAAGCAGTAAAATAAATTGATAAAGAAAAAAAACCAAAAAACCAAATTAAAGACATAAGAATTATGACTGCGAAATAGCTTCAAACAATTTCTTTTTTATAACATCAACCGACGAGTTAAAATCGATTAAATGGGCATTTGCATTATAAATTGTCATGTAACCGTTTATAGAAGATGAATGGCCGTAATTGGTTCGTGAGTGAGATATTTTGAAAAATCTTTGATTCCGTAAACCACTAGTTGGAATATTAATATTTAGTAGACTTAGGATTTCAGGGGAATCAATCTCTCCAATAAGTAACCTATGAAGGAAAATAGCTCTGGCCACCGTTCTTCTAACATCAAGAGATTCTAAGCTTATCAGTTTAAGTCTGGATTGGTAGGCGGGTAAGCTGTTGGCGTCAACCCAAGGAAGTCCTCTAAGGGTAAATCTCAAAAACCTCTTTTGGATGGCTTCAATTTTGGAAATATGAATTGCGTAGTAGGGATACCAGACAATTGACGCATATTCCAAAATAGATCTAACAAAAGATACATATAGCATTTTTATGACATATGGATCAGAAAATTCACAGGCATAACGCCTTATGATTCCCCATGCCCTATTAGCCTTATTCGAAATATATTCAATGTGGCTAATATATGATAGTTTTGTGTCAAGAAAAACACCCAAATCTTTTATTGTAGAGACACGAGGAATGACGTTATTATCAAGGACATAATTGTATATAAGAATTGATTTGCGACGTGAGAAGGATATGACAGAGCATTTATTAACATTTAAAGACAAGTAGTTTTTTGAACACCATAGACAAAGTTTTTGCATATTTGAATTAAGCATTTCAAAGCTTTGAATGTCTTTGCCAGATGCAAATATTTTAAAGTCATCCGCAAACATTAAAATATTACAATTAGGTAGAAATTTAACAATATCGTTAACAAACAAAATAAACAGGAGAGGACCAATGTGACTTCCTTGCGGAACGCCAGAAGTTACATTAATTTTATTTGAAAATGTATTTCTAAAATTTACAAATTGGTATCTATTACACAGATAAGAAGATAACCAATGTAAAAAGGAAGCTGGAAAACCTAATCGCTTCAGCTTGAATAGTAATAAGCTATGATTTACACGGTCAAATGCTTTACTAAAATCTGTGTAGATGGCATCAACTTGATTACCTTTACTTATTTCCGAAGCAATGAAATTAGTGAAAAGTATTAGGTTTGTTACAGTCGAACGCTGTTTCACAAAACCATGCTGATTGTTATAAATTAGGGAATTACAAAAAAAGCTTAATCGTTCAGTTACCAATTTATCAAATAATTTAGGAATTGCAGATTGTTTGCATATACCTCGGTAGTTTTCAATTTTGTTTCTCCTACCGGACTTAAAGATGGGTATTATAAATGAATTTTTCCATATTGATGGAAATGTTGACGTTTTTAAAGATAAATTAAAAATGTAACATAGAATTTTGTGTAATGGACGAGCACATTTTTTTAGAAAGGCTGGGGGCAGACCGTCCGGGCCGGAAGAAAAATTAGATTCTAACTCCAATAGAGACCCTAACGTACTATCTTCAGTAATTTCAACGTTGTTGAAAATAGGATTGCACGATTCCTGAATGTAGCAGAAGAAATTCACGTCAATGTTAGAATCACTGTTTGAATATACAGATTGGAAAAAACTACGGAAGTTATTACAAATGGTTTTTGAGGAATCTGAGGAATGACCATTGTAGGAAAGTGTGGATGGGTAACCATCACATTTATTTTTTGTGTTAATGAAGTTCCAGAATTGATTCGGCTTAGATCTAATATTATTTTCAATGTTTTTGATATATATAAGGTAAGCATGATACAGAGCTAATTTAAATTCGGATTTAAGTTTTATGTACGACATGTAGTCCTCATATAATAAACTATTACGCCATCTTCTATAAGCTCTATTCTTTTGGGTTTTTAAGAAACAAGTAATTTCATTATCCCAGGGACAAGAGTTGACCGAAGAGTTACGTACGCGGACTACAGGAACATATTTAAAGATAATTTCCTTGATAACCCGATAAAATTCGGAGCATAAAGCATTAATTTCTAGCGAATAAAAGTGTTGCCAGTCATAGTTCTCAAGTTGATCACAAATATAAGCATAATCAGCTTTTTTAAAATTAAATTTAAAAGAATCATGAAGGTAAGGCTTATTAGTATACAAATTTGAAAATAAATATAAAGATGGATGATACATATCTTCCGAGACCATTGGTGTAAGACTTCTAGAGACGAAGCTATCGTTACTGTTGTTTGTAAAAATGAGGTCTAAGGTACGATTTTGATGATTAGTTATATGATTAACTTGAAGTAGACCCAAAGATTGTAGCGTATCCACAATATCAGCTCCAGATCCTGATAAAGAATTACTTGGGCTTAGAAATGTGCAGTCCGCATCTCCTGAAGCCCATTTTATTTTAGGATGGTTGAAATCACCAAATATGTATATTTTATCCGAGACAGTAAGAAGGCTTTCAATGAAACGAAAGGCATCCAAATACCTAGTCACTACAGATGACTGGGATCTCGGTGGAATGTAGACGCATACAACATATAACTTTGAAGAGGTTGTAAGGTTAATTCTGCTACAGCATATTTCAATATCGGAGAAATTAGTCAATTCGATTTCTTTTGGCATTAGGACATCTTTCACAGCGTTAATTACACCACCAAGTCGATCTTTGGTGCTATTATTCACGGAACGGTCGCAACGATTAACAGAAAAATTTGGTGGAAAAACGACGTCATTATGAAAGCTGTCATCTAATCCACTTTCAGTAATAATAACTATGTCAGAGGAACAGCTGTACATGCTTATCAAAAATTGAGTGCATTTAGTTCTTAGTCCTCTCACGTTTTGATAGAAGAAGGCGATTTCCGTGTGTTTTTTGAGGAGGAAGCTCTTAAATTGGGCCTGTTTATGAACTCCTTTACTAGCATATTACTTGGCCAAAAATCTGGATTAACAAGTATTTTACCAGTAGACAGTGGTGCAAGTACTTTGAATGACGCGGACATGCGACCTTGTAAGTTATCTGCTGTTAGGCTCAGGCATCTGATACTTGATGTATCGATATTTTTTTGATTAATATAATCAATAATATCAGATGGTTTAGTGCCGTATTCCAAACGAGACAAAAATATAACAAATGGGGGTGGTACTACCCTTAAGGTACAAGTTCCAGCGGTAGATATATTGTTCGATCCAAAGTTACCTGTCGTAGAACGTGTCTCAATGTTGATAAATGGTGAAAGTATTGACGAAGTAGTATCAATATTCGAATTATCAGTTGATACGTCAATAGAGGGAAGTTCCCCAAGTAAATGCGAATTGGAGCGTAAAACTCTCTTTTCAGGAGGTTCCAATTGTATCAGTGGAAGAGGAATTGCACTATTCGTAGAGTCATCGTCATCCTGTATAGCGGTTGTAGTGGTTGACTCCACAATAGTTATTGAAGAGGTATGTGGCTGTTGCTGAATACGTGTTTGATCACTTTTTTTCTGTTTAGGTTGTGGAGGCTTTGTTTTTTGTTGTCTGTGCTGACTCTGAAATGTTTGTTTTTGTTCCTGTTGTGGGTGTTCTTGTTGCTGAGGCTCATGTTGTTGAAGTTTTTGTTGTGGACGTTCTTTTTGAGGTTGATTATATTGTTGCTGTTGTTGTTCAACTAATTGTTGTTGGATGAGGTGTAGTTGCGCTTGCTGATCTTTTAATTGATTCTGCTGTGCTAGTATAAGCTGTTGGGGCTCGCTGATAGGCTGATGCTGTTGCAGCAGGCGATCAATGTTATTAAAACCCTCCAGCATTTTTTGTTTGTTTGAGGCGTCAAAAACGAATATCTCTTGAATTTCTGCGAAAATGGCAGATAAATTGTTAAACGTTTTTTGCAGTTTGATAATCTTCCAGTGCAAAACATCCGTCGATATACTGCGATGTTTTTCACAGTGGAAGGAAAGGCCAGGCGTAGAGACAATTTTATCAATGTCTTTCCCTTTGATGTTAATGCATTTAGCATGTACATTTGCAAGGCATATTGCACAAGCAAGTTTAACATCATTCGATGTTTTTTTGCATATGTAACATTCAGAGTCTCCCATGATTAGTGGTTTGAAATATTTAAATATTACAAACAGGAAATGATGTTTGTTTCCGTCTTAAATTATACTGGTTACAGTTGAATGACAATGGTTGCAGTATAAGAAAAATTGTGGTTCCAGTATTTGATTGATGTTTGCTCGAAATTGGAACATGCAATGATTAAAACAAAACAGAGAAAACAAAATTCGATTGAGTAGAATCCACTATGCTGACGGCAGAACATGCACTAAAAATGTACTCACACGTGTGGGGGAGTGAGATCACTAACGTTACTCAGAGTTGTTGGTCTATAGTTGACAGGAGAATTGAGTAATTTCCTTTATTATCACTCAACGATGTAGTAGTTGGAGAAGTGTAAAGAGAGAACACAATATATTTGTATAGTCTCAAAATGCTTCAATGTTGGCAGAACATACACTAAGATGAACTCGCCGGGGAGAAGAGAATGAGTCGAAAAACGAATTTAACGGCTGATATATACGGCAAAGTTAATACTGGGTTTAGAGTACCACTCAATAAGTTCTACTGTTTAATATCAGAAAATTTTTTTTTTTTTTTGTTTAAACTAAACTCTTTAAAGGTGAGAACACAAACTCGCGAATGATTCCACGGTAGAGAAAATCTCAACGTATCGAATACTTCGGAAGTTGAAAGATTAAGGCAAAAGGGTTTAGAGTAATGATTATAAAACGAAAGAGAAAGGCAAAAGCACGTCTTCTTCTATACACAGTTGACATCAACAAACGGCTACACGGATTTACTTCAAACTTCATATCTGGGATCAGTGGGATGATCCCTAGAGGAGAAATTGAAATTTTCATTCTAACCTCAAAATTAAGGGTACTTTACTTAAAGTCGATTTCACTAAAAATAGATTTTCTCGAAAACGGCTGTAACGATTTTGATAAAATTTTATATGTGAGTTAGTTTGGATATATGCTATTATATGGCATACCACGTTTCGCGCGAAAAATACGTATAACTTTAATTTTAGAAATTGGCTGTTTCTCGGCTATTTCTTCAGCGATTGAGCTTAAAATTAATATCTGAGGTGCGTATGACAAAGGCAAAGGTATGACGTACCAAGTTTTGGAACTACCACGCCTACTTTTCAAAAATTTTACCTTTTTTCAAAATTTTTACTAGAAATCAAAAAATTTGTGTAAACGAAATTAATAGTCCTTGAAGTTTTCTATAATTCAGTTGAACGCCATACATTAACTTTGAATTTCAGTGCCTATAAAACAAGGTGCAAGTACGTACGACCCACCTAGTACGTACAATCAACCGTTCCAAAGTTGCTGAAAACTTCAATTGTTCGCCCTATATACAAGAATGGAAAAAAGAATGAGATCTGCAACTATAGGCCAATTTCCATTCTTTCAGTTATAGATAAGGTGTTAGAAGAAGTTGTACGTAAGAGACTCTATGACTATGTTGAGAGATACAAACTTGGAAACTTCGCAAATAGATTAAACAGCAGCCTAGATAAGAACCACAACTGTATTGTTCTTTGGATAGACTTTAAAAATGCTTTTGATACACTGTCACAAAAACATAATAAAATCTTTAGAAAAAAGTGGTGTACGAGGCTCCATCCTGACATGGTTTGAAAGTTATCTTGAAGATAGAAAATATAGAGTAAAAATTAAAGAGTACTTAAGCGAGGAAGAAGATGCAAAATACGGAGTATCGCAAGGATTCAGATTAGGTCCTCTAATTTTTATAATCTATATTAATGATCTGCTTTCGGTTCTAAAGCAAAGCACGGGTTATGCGTATGCAGATGACACTGTCATCGTAGTGAGTCATAAAAATATTGAGGCAGCAGAAAAAATTATGCAACATGAATTCGACGCTGTCACGGCGTGGTGCCACGACAACGGGCTTATTATTAATGCCAAAAAAAACAAAAGTGATGCACATTCGCCCACCCCACATCATGAAGTATAAAGTGAGTGTGTAAATGCATAGCGTGGAGTGTGTGCATAGAGTAGGTAGTCATCTATACCTTCAAAACGAGGACGATTGCGCAACAACAATTGAAAACGTGTCAACGTATAAATACTTGGGGGTGATCGTGGACTACAATTTGAAATGGAGTTACCACATTCAGGCCCTAACAACAAAACTTCGACAGTCAGCTTACGCTTTATTTCACCTAAGCTACAGGTGCACACAAGATGTTCTGCGCCATTGCTATTTTGGACTGGTTGAATCTCACCTGAGATTTGGCATATTAACCTGGGGATATGCACCGCAGCTTCAAAATCTTCTAGCAATGCAAACTAGGATGCAAAAAATGGTCTACCGATCGATATTCCACCAACATAACGATAGCAATCAATACCAGGTTGATAACTCAATGAAGTTTCTAAACATAGAACAACTATATAAATTAGAAATTTCAGCACAATTCAAAGAAGACAGCACTTACAAAATCCCATCACAACAAAGGTTCAATACCAGATGAAGACAGCAAGACAGATATACCGTTCCGAGACATTGGAATGCATATGGTCGGCGAAAATATGAAGTTGCAGTTCCAACAGTATTCAACGAATTACCCGCAAACTTTCGTGATTTTCCAAAACCAATTTTTTTTAAAAAAAGCAAAACAATTTTATCTAAATTCTAGTAATTTTAATATCTTAAATTAATACGCACTGTTTGTCAAATAAAATTTGAATTAAAAATAATAATATGTAGAACTCAAAATAATACTTAACACTTAAATAACTAATCTTCTGCAGACAAGTCCATAAGGGTTTGCAGATACAAACCAATGTACATATATAGAATGTTAATTTTCTTAAAGGTTAATAAAATGAATCGAATTGAAAAAAAAAAAAATGTTTAGCGCTTCTATCAGCGGCTCTTTTTTCCGCGGCTTATCTGGCAAACCATTAATTCGTGCTTTGTTACTTACCCGGTTATTTACTTCAGAGTGCATTTTTGGGCCAAAAATCAACACAAAATTTTTGTGGACTATTGACCCATCGATTGTGGTCTTATGGCTCAATAAGGATCCGTTCGCAAAGCATTGTAGTTTTTCTGAATGTTTTTATTAGGCCGTTGCACAATACTTCATAGGTAAATTTAAGTCCACAATGCATAAACAGTGAAATATATATGCAATTTCAACCCTCTGCTTGGGATCACTGTTGGATTTAGAGTTTGTACATACATACATATGTACATATACATACATTCGAAACATTCTAAACATGGATGTAAATGAACTTTGCATACAGCCAACCTCGCACCTACTCCAAATCCAACAGTGACCCCAAGCAGGGGCGTTGCAGGTCCCCATATATATTCCATGGTTTGTTATACAAATGCTGTTCGCTGCGTTACACGAATTTCATCGAATTTGTATGTTCTTACACAAATTGTGAAATTATGACCAACTAAACATATTAAATTGTGGATTTATGACCCGGTGAAACGTGTAATTATGACCCACTTTAATGGGTAATAGTAAGTAAAGCTAAGTAAGTTAAAGCTTATCAAGAAAACGCTAACTTATCAAGAAACGAAATTATAATTGCGAAATAATAAATCCGGAATATCATAAGGTCAAATTATTACAAGCCTGAATAAGAATTTGTCAAATAAACATACAGAAAAGCTATAATCCGTCTAGAACGGATCGTATGATACCCTAGAGAGCCTGTTTCTTATTAACCCTAGAATGGTAATCATATTCTTAGTACATTAAAGGTAATCATTCGTCTTTTCGACGAAGTAATATTGAACTCTAATTTTTAGGAAAAGTTTTAGACAAATTCTTATAAATTTGAATAACTTGTGTTTATCAGTTCTTTTTTTTTAAATAAAAAGCCAAAACAGTTGTTTTTTATAACATATGGGTCTTTATTTTTTCAAAACTTCTTTGAACACCTGTTTTTTTAAATCATTCAAGCTTTTTTTTAAAAAATTAATAAAAAAGGGTACACATTTCATTAAAATGTAAAAACTTAAAAATTAATTCATTAAACAGCACAAAAAAATAAAAATCATGAAAAAAAAATTCATTTTGAGCATTTTATGCTAAGTTCAACTTTATGCTCTGTGCATATGTTCTCGCTGCATCTACCACACGTTAATTTAACAATATTAATTAACAATATTTGCAAATTTTCCTTTTTATACCCTATCCTAAGTGTTCTGGGCTTGATGAGCCAAGAATAATTTGAAGATGGTTGAAGGACAAACACAGATAAAAAAAAACAAATACAAATTTTTGGCGCGACAGGTCCATGGGACCCAGGGCCTAGCTTCTCACAACCATTCGTGTTGTGCGTGTTATATTCTTCACATGAATGGAAGGGGCCTACTGTTTAATGCCGGATCCGAACGGCAATTTTGAGAAGCTTTTAATGACAGTTTTACTCTCGGATGTTTGTCAGACGCTCGCGAGAGGTGGGGCCGTGAAAGAAATTTAAGTGTTGTCTGGGGATTGAACCGGGAACCCCTTGCTCCGTAGTCCAACGCACTAACCACTTGAGCCACGGCGCCCACAGATAAGGTCTTTGTTAAAATAAAAGAGCAGTTAAAACTTTATAATAATTTATTGTAATTGGTAGGTAGGTACTTGTTAGTATTGCGAAGATATGTGCCAAATTGCTCTACGCACTAACCTCGTAGTCTCAGTACCTCTTATGTACCGAAATCAGCTGGATTGCCTCTCGGTCATTGACCCTGACTTACATATATTTACGTATGTAGGTGGATTTATACAATACTAACATTATACTAACTTTTAACATATACATATATACTAACATTAAAGAACTAGACGAATTGAGTATTGGTCAACAATGGTGCCGCGGCATAAGGCCATGTGACATAAGGCCATATTTCAAAGCATGGCCTTATGATACTTTTATAAAGTGACATGAAGCCATATTTCGGGGTATGGCCTTATGTCGCTTTGTGAAAGCGTCGTAATAATACAATTCTACTGTATCTTTTCGTCAGAAGCCCAGATATGAAATTTCATCGTCCTAGTTAAAAATTTAAGGCCCAAAAATCGGTTTTATGATGAAAACACCCCCAAAAAGTGGGCGTGGCCAAAACTTTTGTATGAGTGGATTGTAGGGAGTCTGAATGCCTAAATATTTGGTCTTAACAAAATTTTTCGGTTTCATATAATTTAATGAAGTTATGAAAAAGTGGGCGTGGCAGTGGGCGGATTTAAAAAAAATTTTACACTTGTACTGTATTGTTTTCTCAGAAGCCCAGATATGAAATTTCATCGTCCTAGCTCAAAATTTAAGGCCCAAAAAGCGATGACATACGGACGGACGGACGGTCATCGCTCAATCGATTTCGCTATTGATGCTGATCACGAATATATATACTTTATAGGGTCTATCTCGATTATTTCTCTATGTTACAAACTATGTGTCAAACTTAATATACCCTTAGGATAGGATATAAAAATAGATGATCGTTATGTATCCTGTGAAGTTTCTGCCGAGGCGGACTGCGTTCAACTTTGTTTGTAGATGTACATACATACATACTTATATAGGTATGCTTTTCATTATCATGATTCTGGCGGTTAAGGGTTGGTCACCGTCATTGTATACCAAATCAGACAGATAAATTTGTTTGACTGGCAATTAGGTGTAAGAAAGATCATTTCTTCTTTCACATTCTTACATATGTATGTGCAGCTTTAACCTGTGATCTGGTTCCGTGTCAGATTTTGGGTGTATTAAATTTCCTTAAGAGCATAACAGGTGCGCCTTCAATATTTGTTTGTGTGAAGGAATACCTGGGGGTAATGTACCACTTCTTCCATATCTGTAGAGAGTTGTTGCGTAATGTGTGTCCTGAAGTTTTCTGCCATATGATGTCTATACGTACTGTGCACAGCTTTGACTTACTCTGGACATATGTATGTACATATATATGAACTACATATAAATACATATGTATGAAGGATGTACATTTATTATTTTCCTTGGCTTAGTTTTGGCGGTTAAGGAAAGGATTGGTCACAGCATTGCTTAACATAAAATCAAAAAATAATTTGCCAGAAGAGAAACAAAAAACATATAGAATTGTTTGACTGGCAATTACCAAATTGTACGTTGGTAAGAAAGTTAAAATATAGTTTATGAAATTGTTATATCTACATACATACATACAGTGATGGACAAAAAAATAAATACACCTGTAACCATTCAATGATTTGCTCTATTTCAGCTATCTTACACATGCTATTAAAGAAACTGTTTTAGCAAAATACTTCTACAAACATTAACAAAATATCCACATACATATGTAAATAGTACGGTTATGTCCTCATTTTAGAAAAATTGTTAAAACTTCTGGAAAAAGCAAGTTTTAACCTGGACAAAAAACACATACAGAAAAGCTACAATCCGTCTGGAACGGATCGTCTGATACCCTATCCTCCTCTCTATAAAGTGGGAGTGGCCAAATTGCATTTCGTACTCAAATATGGCTATAACCTCGAACGTTTGAGGATGTTACATGTAAAATTTTATCAAAATCGGTTTTTTGGTGAAAACGCCCCCAAAAAGTTGGCGTGGCCAAAACTGTTGTATGGGTGAATTGTAGGGAATCTGAATACCTAAATATTTCAGTTAACAAAATTTTTCGGTTTCATATTTAGTGAAGTTATAAAAAAGTAGGGGTGGCACTGGGCGGATGTAAAAAAAATTTACAATTCTACTGTATCTTTTCGTCAGAAGCCCAGATATGAAATTTCTGCGTCCTAGTTAAAAATTTAAGGCCCAAAAATCGGTTTTATGATGAAAACGCCCTCAAAAGTGGGCGTGGCCAAAACTTTTGTATGAGTGGATTGTTGGGAGTCTGAATGCCTAAATATTTGGTCTTAACAAAATTTTTCGGTTTCATATAATTTAGTGAAGTTATGAAAAAGTGGGCGTGGCAGTGGGCGGATTTAAAAAAATTTTACACTTGTACTGTATCTTTTTCTCAAAAGCCCAGATATGAAATTTCATCGTCCTAGCTCAAAATTTAAGGCCCAAAAAGCGGTGACATACGGACGGACGGACGGTCATCGCTCAATCGATTTCGCTATTGATGCTGATCACGAATATATATACTTTATAGGGCCTATCTCGATTATTTCTCTATGTTACAAACTATGTGTCAAACTTAATATACCCTTAGGATAGGGTATAAAGAGCAAATCAAATTGACATTAGGATTATTTTGACGTTTGACAGCTCTTATTTCGAATTTGCTTTTCTCAATTCTGTTTATTTCTTTGACTGGAATAATTCACGAATAATTTTTTAAGTAGACAATAAATAATGAACATTAGACAATTACTTTAATTGATAAATTATGGAAAATACCGGCACACCCGAAAAATTTAGAACAATTATCCCAGACGTTCCCCGCACAGGCTGAAAAGAATACCTTCATGTCCTTGAAAAACCGGATAGTTGGCAACACTGTTAGGTGACATACCACGTTTTACGCGTGGTATAACGATAATTTTCAAATTAGCTGTTTCCTCAGCGCTTGAATTTAAATTTAATATTTGAGGTGGTTTGCCATACCTATCGAAAGATATGACGTACCAAGTACCAACTGCCACGCCTACCTTTCCAAAATTTAACTTCTTCAAAATATTTACTAGAAATTGAAAAAAAATTGTTAAAGAAAATTAATAGGCCTTGAAGTTATCTTTAATTAACCTGAACACCATATAGGGGCACGCCCACTTTTCAAGGACATTTTTACAAAAGAAAAAAAAATTAATAGAACTCCCAGCTCAATGTTATCAGTTCCATAAAAAATTTAGAATCCAACACTCACTTTATTAGGCCTCACGTATAAGAATAACAAGACTTAAATTTTAGTGCTTATGAACAGTGTTGCCACCAAAAAAATGTAAATTCGGTAAAATTTGAACGTATGACCGAATTTATTATACCCTATCCTAAGGGTATATTAAGTTTGATACATAGTTTGTAACATAGAGAAATAATCGATATAGGCGCTATAAAGTATATATATTGATGAACAGCATCAATAGCGAAATCGATTGTGCGATGACCGTCCGTCCTTCCGTCTGTCCGTCCGTATGTCACCGCTTTTTGGGCCTTGCTAGAGCAAAATATTTAGATATTCAGATTGTATACTAGAAAGGCGACCAATTACGGAGGTATCAGTCGTCTCAACATCGCATACAAGATCCTATCTGCCATATTGCGTGAACGTCTGAAACCTTTCGTCAACAACCGGATTGGGTCTGTGGTTTCAGACCAGGAAAGTCCACAGTCGATCAAATCTTCACGCTTCGGCAGATCCTGGAAAAAACTCAAGACGTCTAAATCGATACCCACCATCTCTTCATCGATTTTAAGGTCGCATATGACAGCATCTGTAGAGACGAGCTATACAAAGCCATGTCTAGTTTTGGCATCCCTGCCAAACTCGTTCGCCTGTGCAGGATGACGTTGGAAAATTCTCGCTGCTCCATCAAGGTCGGTAACGACCTCATCGAGACCTTTGATGTCAAAAAAGGATTAAGACAAGGTGACGCGCTGTCATGTGAATTCTTTAAGATCATACTTGAAAGAATTTTGCGAAACTCACAAGCCAACACCGGAGGCACAATCTTTCAAAAGTCTGTAACTACTAGCTTACGCCGACGACATTGACATTATTGGTAGAATACAGCGGGCTGTCACCGGTTCGTTCGCTAGTATTGCAACGGAGGCTGGCAAAATGGTTTAGCGGTAAACGAGGGAAAACTAAGTATATGCTGTCAACAAGAACGTACCTATAACTTTGAGGTAGTAAGGGACTATGTCTACCTCGGCTCTGCTATCAATTCTGACAATAACACCTAGGCAGAAATAAAACGAAGAATAACTCTTGCCAATCGCTGTTTCTTTCGGCTGAGAAGGCAATTGAGTAGTAAGGCCCTATCCCGAACAACTAAGGAGACTCTATATTAGACCTTGATCATCCCAATCCGCCTTTACTTCGTTGAAGCATGGAGTTTATCGAAAGCGGATGAAGATATCCTTGCTCGTTTCGAGAGAAAAATTCTTCGTAAAATATTCGTTCCCGTTTGCGTTGACGGGTTTTGAAGGAGGGGCAGTCGTTTGAGATGGCTAGGACATGTAGAGCGAATGGACAAAAATGCTCCGGCCAGTATAGTCTTCGAATGAAACCCTGAGGGACAACGCAGTAGAGGGAAACTTCGCCTTAGGTGGCGCACAGAAGTTGAAGGGGACTTGAACAAGCTTGGAGTGCGCAACTGGAGGCAGTTAGCTACGGACTGAGCTATCTAGAGAGGCTTGTTAGTTGAGGTCCAGGTTCACCCCGAACTGTAGCGCCACCTAAGTAAGTACGTAAGATTTCCTACAATTCACTAATACATCAATTTTGGCCACGCCCACTTTTTGGGGGCGTTTTCATCAAAAAACCGATTTCGATTTAAGGCCCAGAAAGAGGTGACATACGGACGGACGGTCATAGCTCAATCGATTTCGTATACTTTTTAGCGTCTATCCTGATTATTTCTCTATGTTACAAACTATGTATCAAACTTAATATACCCTTATGATAGGGTATAAAAAGAAACTGATATTTCATAGAATCAAATTCATGCAGATCTCATCTTTGTTGCCACAATAACCAAGCGATGATTTAAACATCCATTGAGAAATAAATAAGGACTAGAATCATCATCTTCATCGTTCTCTGAATCGCTTGGATAACCATTTTATACCCTATCCTAAGGGTATATTAAGTTTGGCACATAGTTTGTACCATAGAGAAATACTCGAGATAGACCCTATAAAATATATGTATTCGTGATCAGCATCAATAGCGAAATCGACTGAGCGATGACCGTCCGTCCGTCCGTCAGTCTGTAAATTTGTTTAAAATTCGCCCGTTGTCACGTCCCCTTTTTCATAACTTCACTAAATTATATGAAATTGAAAAGTTTTGTTAAGAGCAAATATTTCGATATTCAGATTGTGTATAATTCTCCCATACAAAGTCTTTAGCCTAGTTCACTTTTTGGGGGCGTTTTCATTAAAAAAACGATTTTAAGGAAATTTTTCATATAACATCCTCAAACGTTATCGACGTATTTCTGTAGAAAATGCAATATGGCCACGCCCATTTTATAAGGGCTACATAGAAAGGAGAATAGGGTATCATACGATCCATTCCAGGTGGATTGTAGCTTTTCTGTATGTTTATACCGATCTATTAAGTTTGGCACATATGTACATACATAGTTTGAACAATAAAGAAATAATCGAAATAGACCCTATAAAGAATAAAGGTATGCATGTTCATATTTTTCTAATCAGTATCAATATCGAAATCGATTGAATTATGTCCGTCTGTATGTTACTGCTTTTTGAGTAAGAGATGCAGTACAAGTGTAAACATTTTTTGAAATCCATCCACTTTTGCAGAATTTCAATAGTTTACAGGAAAACGTAAAATTATGTTAATACCAAATATTTTGACATTTAGATTGTCTACAATTCACCTATACATCAGTTTTGCCCACGCTCACTTTTTGGGACGTTTCCATCAAAAAAACCGATTTTGATAAAATTTTACATGTGACGTCCACTATCTAAGGACTGTATAGGAAGAAGGATAGGGTGTCATACGATCCGTTCCAGACAGATTGTAGCTTTTCTGTATGCGTGTATGTATTTTTGAATCCATTCAATTCCTAAAGTGTTCTTAATTTGGATTAAAAATTTCGTCTTCACTGATTTTGCATGGTCTGTTGTGACTATCTGTGAGCCCATGGACTGGATTGTAGTTTTTTAATGAATATTCATAATAAAATTTGTTTTGGTTCCAACCTTTGCAGGGCATGGTCATTTAGTATGATTTAGTTTCCTTCAACTGAAAGAAAGATTTCTTCATAGGTTTAATATAATTTTTCGGTCAAAAAACAACTATTCGGTTAAATAATTCTTTTTGTTTTAGTGAAAAATCGGTTTGACCGGATTTTGAAAACATATTTCGGTCAGATCTGACCGGAATCAGGTCAAAACGGCATTACTGCTTATGAGATAGTAAACTTATTAACAAACTTAGTCGTGCACTTTATTTCTTTTATTTTACAAATTTCTGAAAATTTCCTCCGTATGAATCTACTCCTTCAATATTATGTTGTGTTTTAAATTTCACTGTTCCCCAACTATCATTCCAATGACGATTTTTGTTTGGAAAGCAAATGTGTTATTGGTATATGTATGTATATGAAGTTAGTGTTGAATATATAAAATTCAAAAACAACTTTTAGATTGCATAATGTTGACAAAATAAGGGCAAAATTTTACTTTACCGGAACATCTTCAAAATTTTTTTTTTATTTTTTTGTCTTAGAATAGCTTGCAATGATTACAAAACTGAAAAAAAAATTTTTAACCAGCCCCCAAAGTTTCAAAAAAGCCTTATGTAATGGTACCAAAATATCCGAATTGTCAAAACCGAATCACTTAATTTTATTATTATTATCTTCGTAGAAAAGTGTTTTAATTAATAAAAAAATGAAAAATTAAAAGTTTCATCAAAATCGGTTTAGAATACCCGGAGATACACTATGATTAAGGTGAAATACGTCAAACAGTGGTTGGGTGACCCGCTTCGCGGGTTAAAGGGTTTTCATACTCTGGACATCTCTTCGACTCATACACCGGACGGCCTTCGGCCTCACAAGCAGATGCTCAGGGCGCCGCTACGCGGCGTGTAGTCCAATATATTCTATTACACCCTTAGGGTATATATTATACATATATTTATAAGCGAGTCGGGTGTATTTAATGTTTGGAATGGGTTGCTCGCTTCGCTCGCTAACAGGATTTCACCCTTTTCTCCACAGAGTTTAGATGCTCGCACGATTTCGTCGCTCCGCTAAGGGTATGTTAACAACTGCCAGGCAGGCGCGTATAAGCGAGTCGAGTGTATTTCAACTTTGAGGTGGGTGGTTTGCTTGTGTTTTTTAATTACCTTGTATTTTCGCCTATTTTCCACCGATTTTAATGAAACTTTTTTTATTAAATGAATCTATTTTTTAAGTACATAATTAAGTGATTCAGTTTTGGAATTTTAGAGATTTCGATACCATTTCACATAGCATTTTTAAAATTTTGAGGGCGGGTTACGCCTCGCAGGAAAGCGAGCGCCAAATTTTATATTTT
The DNA here is from genome assembly GCA_905220385.1 of Xylota sylvarum. Classification (NCBI taxonomy): domain Eukaryota; kingdom Metazoa; phylum Arthropoda; class Insecta; order Diptera; family Syrphidae; genus Xylota; species Xylota sylvarum. The sequence goes on along the minus strand of LR999958.1, from coordinate 75,706,768 downwards.
GAATCAATTAAAACAACCAAATACCTGTAGTCACTAACTGATTCAATTTTAAAACACTTACCTGAACATGGAAGAGCATCATTATAGTTTGCCAGACCACAGCTATGAACTGATAAACTAAACCTTTTGCAGTCAGTGAAATGCCAAAAGTGAATTTATAAAAATTTAAAACAACAAAGGATCAAGGACAGAGCCCTGAGGAACACCATTTTTAATAGTACGAGAATTGCTAATCCGCATTTATTTTCACTCTTTGCTTTCTATCACTTTTGCATAAACTTTTATTTTTTTGTGACATTATAAGCTTGAAGACTTCTTCAGAAGTAAAAGGAATAAAAACGAAGGTTTTCGGTTCTACCATATCCGCAATCACTGAATAAGAACTACAGTTACAGGTATTATTTCATTCTATGGAAGGTTTTAGGCTACCAGAGATTTCAATGAAGTACTAATAAAAAGTATTTGCTATACTACCAGACTCAAATAAAGTAACTCCATTGACTTCCAAAACATCTATTGATTTCAACTCTTAATTTTTAACTAAAATTTCATCAACAATTCTTAAATTTTTTTTGCTATCACCTTTCGCATTAAGCATCTTTTGGGTATAATAATTATTGCACGAATCAATTACGTCTTTATCAATGTCTTTACATAACATGTGATAGTATTTCATTTGATGTGCACATCGTATTGAAGAAACCCGTATTGAATTCGTGTTTTCCTACAGACGTGCGGCATATCAAATTTAGCTTCCATGATCCCGTATGTGTTTTATTAAGTTTATTGTTTTGGATTTGTTTTAGTTTGATTAGTTATTAGTTGTTACTGATTTTTGTAAAAAACATACAGAAAAGCTACAATCCGTCTGGAACGGATCGTATGATACCCTATCCTCCTCTCTATAAAGTGCGCGTGACCAAATTGCATTTTGTACTCAAATATGGCTACAACCTCGGACGTTTGAGGATGTTACATGTAAAATTTTATCAAAATAGGTTTTTTGATGATAACGCCCCCAAAAAGTGGGCGTGGGCAAAACTCTTCTATGGGTGAATTGTAGGGAATCTAAATACCCAAATATTTGGTCTTAACAAAATTGTTCGGTTTCATATAATTTAGTGAAGTTATAAAAAAGTAGGCGTGGCAGTGGGCGGATGTGAAAAAATTTTACACTTGTACAGTATCTTTTTCTTGGAAGCCCAGATATGAAATTTCAGCGTCCTAGTTAAAAATTTAAGGCCCAAAAATCGGTTTTGTGATGAAAACGCCCCCAAAAAGTGGGCGTGGCCAAAACTTTTGTATGGGTGAATTGTAGGAAATCTGAATGCCTAAATATTTGGTCTTAACAAAATTTTTCGGTTTCATATAATTTAGTGAAGTTATGAAAAAGTGGGCGTGGCAGTGGGCGGATTTCAAAAATTTTTACACTTGTACTGTATCTTTTTCTCAGAAGCCCAGATATGAAATTTCATCGTCCTAGCTCAAAATGTAAGGCCCAAAAAGCGGTGACATACGGACGGACGGACGGACGGTCATCGCTCAATCGATTTCGCTATTGATGCTGATCACGAATATATATACTTTATAAGGTCTATCTCGATTATTTCTCTATGTTACAAACTATGTGTCAAACTTAATATACCCTTAGGATAGGGTATAAAAAATATGCAAATAATGGCACAAGAAATCGCCTGTGCGCTGGCTTTAGTTGAGCGCGGCCGGGGCGTGTGCTATGCCGATATTATGATAAGAAAACCGGAGAAGACGTTAAAAAAGCCATTAAAGGTACAGGTAGATCAACTCCTACAAACGGCGTCAAGGATCAGGTCGCCCCGGAGTAACTACTGCAAGAGATGACCGATATTTGGTGATTAAAAGTCTTTGGAATCGTCTCTAAACAGCAGTTGAGTTGGCTCACAGACGTCGAGCTGTTAGAGGCACAGCTGTGAATGCTCAAACGATGAGGAGGCGATTAGTAGAAAGTGGCCTGAGAGCAAGAAGACCAGCTCGTGTACCGAGACTCACGGTACAATATAAGCGACGTCGACTTGAATTTGCTAATCTTCACCAGGATTGGAGAGAGTCCTTTCCACTGATGACTCCAGGTTTCGTCTCAACAGATGGACGTAGCAGAGTGTAGTAATGATAAGATGAGAGATACTCTTCGGCCACAGTTGCCCAGCGGGAAAATTTCTGGAGCGGTACCGTCATAGTGTGGGCAGAAATTTTGATGTGCGGAAAAAACCGAGCTGTGCATCATGGAAGGATCAGTGACCTCTACGTATTATATCACCAACATTATGGAGGAATATGTGTTTCTATTCGCACCATTTATGGAGGAAAACCTCTTGCTGATGCAGAGCAATGCTAGACAACACGTCTCCAGGTGCGTTACCGAATATTTGCAAGAAGTGAAAATCGACGTGATGGCTTGGCCTGCGATGAGCTCGGACATGAATCCCATTGAACACGTTTGGGACCTGCTGTAGAAAAAGATTGGGATGCGACCTGCCATTCCAGAGACACTCAGCGGCCTGAGATCTGCTGTGATCGAGGAATGGGACAGTTTGGTCGATACCATCGTACAAAATTTAATCCAATGTATGCCTCGGCAAATATCTGGTTTGTTAGATGTTCGGGGAGACAATACACATTATTACAGGAACAAGGACTCGTTAAAAAAAAAATAAAAATAAAAATGTAAAATGTTAATTTATGAAGTTTTTGTCCATTTTCCTTAATTTATGTTTTATTTCTAAGGTCTTCCTTTTTTTTATTTTTTTTTATACCCTATCCTAAGGGTATATTAAGTTTGACACATAGTTTGTAACATAGAGAAATAATCGAGATAGACCCTATAAAGTATATATATTCGTGATCAGCATCAATAGCGAAATCGATTGAGCGATGACCGTCCGTCCGTATGTCACCGCTTTTTGGGCCTTAAATTTTGAGCTAGGACGATGAAATTTCATATCTGGGCTTCTGAGAAAAAGATACAGTACAAGTGTAAAAATTTTTGAAATCCGCCCACTGCCACGCCCACTTTTTCATAACTTCACTAAATTATATGAAACCGAAAAATTTTGTTAAGACCAAATATTTAGGCATTCAGATTCCCTACAATCCACCCGTACAAAAGTTTTGGCCACGCCCACTTTTTGGGGGCGTTTTCATCACAAAACCGATTTTTGGGCCTTACATTTTTAACTAGGACGCTGAAATTTCATATCTGGGCTTCCAAGAAAAAGATACAGTACAAGTGTAAAATTTTTTTACATCCGCCCACTGCCACGCCTACTTTTTTATAACTTCACTAAATTATATGAAACAGAAAAATTTTGTTAAGACCAAATATTTGGGTATTTAGATTCCCTACAATTCACCCAACAGAACAGTTTCGGCCACGCCCACTTTTTGGGGGCGTTATCATCAAAAAACCTATTTTGATAAAATTTTACATGTAACATCCTCAAACGTTCGACATTATAGCTATATTTGAGTACAAAATGCAATTTGGCCACGCCCACTTTATAGAGAGGAGCATAGGGTATCAGACGATCCATTCCAGACAGATTGTAGCTTTTCTGTATGTTTTAACATGAATTACTTATTTTTATATTAATAAACAAAATTGTATTAAAAAACTTGAAGTAATTGCGAAATATCAAGGTGCGTCACTTATTTTGTAACTCAGTGTATATACATATTCTTGATCAGTACCAATAGCGAAAACGATTGAGCCATGTCTATCCGTTCGTCTGTCCGTCCGTCCATATGTCACCACATTTTGGCATTTGACAAGAGAAAGCTATTTCACTATTTTAAATGAAATCGAAAATTTTGGTAGTGTAGCAGAATAATAATAAAATCAAAAGAAAACGAGAATCGAAGAGAGAATAGGAGCATAATTATCACAAAAAGAGGATTGCCGGTTAGGTCAGAGTAGCATAAGTTAATATTAAGCACAGTTTGTAAGGAAGAGTCTAAGCGATTGGATGCAAATAAAAAGTGTGTAAAATTGACGAGTGCGTTTTATTTTCAGAAGTAACCCCTTACAATTATCATAAGTGGGATAGTAACTAAACGCGGATAACGAATGAAAAGACAAAGAGTGAAAAGACACAAAAACAAAATACAATAGTGAAAACAAAAAAATGCCAAACGAAGTAGAAACATTTAGAACATTTACTGCCCCGTAGTTGAAGAGATGGTTGAGCATCTTGGGCAGAAAGACGAGCAGAAACAAAAGCGAGCTGATGCTCCGTTTGTTAGAAATTTCTGAAGTCGAATGGGGAGCGTTTCAAACGGTTCAAGCAACGAACGGACATCGAAAGAAGAGAGGCAAACGAACGAGAATTAGAGCGAAGACTGCGAAGGAGAAAACGACACACACACCAATAAGGAGAGAAGAACCTCAGGCAGTTTCAACTGAAGAGAGGGATCAACCGTGCTCCAGCGGAAGAAGGCAGATCGAAAAGAAAAGCGTAACACGCCAGACAAACAGAAGGCGAGAAGGGAAATTCCTACAAATGAAAAGAGAGGTACTGATGAAATGCGAGCTCGAGTTACAAAAAAAGCGTTAGACCAGATGCCACTACCGTCGCAATTGGAACTTATCTGGATGAGAGGCGAAAAATATTCTCCGACAGAACCAGTCTTGCGATTCTTCGGCGAATATTTGAGGCCAGGTTGTGGTTGCCAGACGAAAGGTTCCCATAATATTTTTATAACAAAATTGCACTGGACACTAAGGCCAACGTCACCGAGGAGGACCTGCTGGAGGGTATAATCGAAGGAATCTCTGATCATACGCTGAGGGCACAAGCCAAAACGCATCGGTTCAGCGACAAACTCGATATTCTGGACGCTTTTTATGAGGTCACTTTGCCATCGACCGCACATCGACAGCCGGTGGAGGGGCGACGAAGAACAACAATGCCGTTCAGATGGTACATTTGCAACGCCGTGGGAACCAAAGCTGATGAGTTGCGCAAATCCAAACGAGAGATGGGAGCCTGCCACCTTTGCGCCGAAATGGGTCACTACGTCGCCAAATGTCCTAAGAAGAAGTCAGAGCAGGTGCATATAATGCATGGGGAGGAGCCGAAAGATGAATATGTAATAAATTTAGAGTTTTGTTTTAAAAGATTAGATTATAATCATATTGTTTCCTTAGTAACCTCAACAGTTCGTGCCAGAGGTTTTATTGAAGAAAGAAAAAATTAATTTTAGTTATTTTGGGATCATTCGGTGAAATAAAATGTTTAGTTTGTTATGAAAATGAAAAGATTGAATTAGATGTTTTAGTTGTTGACAATAATACTATGCAATGTTCCATAATATTAGGAAAGAACTTTTTGGAAAAGGCTAACTTAAAACTAAATAGTAAAAACAAATGATGAAATACCTATGTACATATGATGAAGAGTGTAAGGAATTAATGAACATTAAAACGAACGTTGACGATTCTACTGATGAAATTGATTTGAGATGGAAGGATAGGTTTACTAGAATATTTGAGGAGAGTTATATGTACGAGTGTCCCATTTTGCCTAAGACCAGGCATGAGATGAAGATAAGACTGACAGATGAAAATCCCTTTCAATGTTCCCCACGAAGGTTGTCGTATCAAGAAAAAGAGTGTGTGATATTTTGGATGAGTTAGTTCAATCAGGTGTCATTAGGCCTACTAAATCGGAGTATGCGTCTTCCATTGCATTGGTAAAAAAAAACTGTCAACATTCGGTTGTGTGTAGACTATCGAACTCTCAATAAGATGACGTTGAAGGACAATTATTCGATTCCTCTTATAGATGATTTGTTAGATAGATTGGCAAATAAGACCATATTTTCTCTGCTTGACCTAAAGAGTGCCTTTTATCATGTACATAAATATGAGTGAAGAATCGATTCGGTACACATCATTCGTAACCCCCATGGGGCAGTACGAGTTTTTGAAGATGCCCTTCGGGCTTCGCAATGCTCCTTCCACATTTTAGAGGTTTATCAGTGAAGTTTTTGATGGTTTACTTTGTGCAGAGAAGGTAGCCTTATATTTTGACGATTTAATGGTGCCCACGACGACTGTAGATGAACACTTGAGTATACTGAAGGAAGTTTTTGGTCGACTCGTTAGTAATAGGCTGGAATTAAGGTTAGAAAAATGCCGATTTCTTAAGTCCGAAATACAGTACTTGGGATATACAATTTCCAATGAGGGCATAAAACCAGATGAAACGGGTATAGCGTCGGTAAAGAGTTTTCCTATGCCACAAAATGTAAGAGGCGTTCATAGTTTCTTAGGTCTCTGCTCATATTTCAGGAGATTTATTAAAGATTTTTCACTTTTGGTCGAACCTCTATCCAAACTCATTAAAAAGGATGAAATTCAAATTCGGTGAAGATGAAATAAACTGTTTCGAATGGTTGAAACTAAAGTTAATGTAAGCACACCTGTTGGCTATCTTTGATCCACGGGACGAGATTCAACTCCACTGTCATGCAAGTTCTCTCGGTTTTGGTACTATTCTGATGCAGAAACATACAGAAAAGCTACAATCCGTCTGGAACGGATCGTATGATACCCTATCCTCGTTTCTATAAAGTGCTCATGGCCAAATTGCATTTGGTACTCAAATATGGCTATAACGTCAAACGTTTGAGGATGTTACATGTGAAATTTCATGAAAATCGGTTTTTTGATGAAAACGCCTCCAAAAAGTGGGCGTGGCCAAAACTGTTCTATGGGTGAATAGAAGGAAATCTGAATACCTAAATATTTGGACTTAACAAAATTTTTCGGTTTCATATAATTTAGTGAAGTTATAAAAAAGTAGGCGTGGCAGTGGGCGGATGTAAAAAAAATTTACACTTCTACTGTATCTTTTCGACAGAAGCCCAGATATGAAATTTAAGGCCCAAAAATCGGTTTTATGATGAAAACGCCCCCAAAAAGTGGGCGTGGCCAAAACTTTTGTATGAGTGGATTGTAGGGAGTCTGAATGCCTAAATATTTGGTCTTAACAAAATTTTTCGGTTTCATATAATTTAATGAAGTTATGAAAAAGTGGGCGTGGCAGTGGGCGGATTTCAAAAATGTTTGCACTTGTACTGCCTCTTTTTCTCAGAAGCCCAGATATGAAATTTCATCGTCCTAGCTCAAAATTTAACGGTCATCCTACGTGACGGTCATCGCTCAATCGATTTCGCTATTGTTGCTGATCACGAATATATATACTTTATAGGGTCTATCTCGATTATTTCTCTATGTTACAAACTATGTGTCAAACTTAATATAATCTTAGGATAGTTTATAAAAAGGCAGACGGGAAGTTCCACCCCGTATTCTATGTCTCGAAACGAACAACAGAACTAGAGGCAAAGTATCACAGCTTTGAGCTGGAGACTTAAACCATCATATATCTTCAATTCAAAATAGTTACTGATTGTAAATTATTGGCCTTAACGTTAAACAAAAGAGAGATAAACTCTAGGATAGCTAGATGGGCCCTTGAACTGCAGAACTATGAGATATAAGTTAGAACACATGTAGATGCACTTAGTAGAATAACAACTATTTTAGTGTTGGAAGAGAATACTGTGGTATTTGTGAGTGAGAGATAAGAACACGATCTGTAGTCACAGAGAACTTGACAAAACAAGACAAGAATGACAAAAACATACAGAAAAACTACAATCCGTCTGGAACGGATCGTATGATACCCTATCCTCCTCTTTATAAAGTGGGCGTGGCCAAATTGCATTTTGTACTCAAATATAGCTATAATGTCGAACGTTTGAGGATGTTACATGTAAAATTTTATCAAAATAGGTTTTTTGATGATAACGCCCCCAAAAAGTGGGCGTGGCCAAAATTGTTCTATGGGTGAATTGTAGGGAATCTAAATACCCAAATATTTGGTCTTAACAACATTTTTCGGTTTCATATAATTTAGTGAAGTTATAAAAAAGTAGGCGTGGCAGTGGGCGGATGTAAAAAAATTTTACACTTGTACTGTATCTTTTTCTTGGAAGCCCAGATATGAAATTTCATTTTCCTAGGTTAAAATTTAAGTCCCAAAAAGCGGAGACATACGAACGGACGGACAGACGGACGAACGGTCATCGCTCAATCGATTTCGCTATTGATGCTGATCACGAATATATATACTTTATGGGGTCTATCTCGATTATTTCTCTATGTTACAAACTATGTGTCAAACTTAATATACCCTTAGGATAGGGTATAAAAATTGAAATTGTAGAGCGTGTTTAAATAAAACACCGCGGTTTCTTTGTATTTCCACTTTTATTTGGTTAAAACAAAATTACTTCACAACAAAAAAAAAACGCTTTACCCGAGTGCTCTTTACACCTCCAGTGGAAATAGCCACGGAGTATGCAAAAAACAGTAGAGTAGTGGGAAATCAATGAAAGCAACAAATGTGACCTTCTAGGAAGAGCCAGGAAGTACTCACACAAGATGCTTTCATCAATTCACTTGCGAACTGAATGACGAGATCGTCGTTTGCTTGCCTTTTTTTATACTTCTCAACCGGGATCTTTTACAATTAAATTCTTAAAAGCTCATGATCATAAACTGTCATAAAGTTTTATGTGTAACTGTTATACTTTTTAATGGGATTACATCAGTTAAGTAAAGGGGTTTACATTTGTGGGTTAAATTCAAATTAAATGTCAATTATATAATAAAGTATTAAAAATAAAGTAAAAAGGTAATAAGTATTAAAGATAACATAAGATATATATATAAAAATAAAGTAAAAGGTAATATGCATGCTACATTCTCCCCCTTTGACACTGAAGTCCGTCTCGGCGAGGTGTCAATAACTATGGTGTCTTCTTTGGTCGGCCTCTTGTTCTCATTGTCATTAGCGGCGTTGAATTTTCCCCACCTCGGTAAGGGGTGATGTCAGATGAATGATATGTCCCAAGTGAAACATTGGGTTGGTCTTCTCTAGCTACTTCGTAACTACTGGATCCTTTCTTCTTTATAATGATGTATGGACCATCTCGTTTAGGAACAAATTTTGACGTAATTCCCTTGGCAGCGCTGCTCAGGATATGAGTAGTAACCATAACTATGTTACCAACATCTAAAATGGGCTGTCGTCTTCTCCGTCTGTCTGCATACTTTTTGTTTCTGTCTTGTTGTTTTACTTCGGCTTCTTTGGCGTTCTTAAAAGTCTCAACAAGAGTTTTAAGATAGGGAGTAATTTGAGGAATGAAGTTCTCTGACGCGATAATTGTTCTCAAGTCATGTTTGACATCATCTAAGGTGCGAAGATCTCGACCAAATGTCAGGAAAGCTGCTGAATAACCCGTGTGACATGCCGCAGTATTCATCCCAAATCTGATGGCGGCGAGATTCTCTGACCAGGAGGAGTGTTTGTTCTCCACAAGAATGGCAAGTTGTGTCTTGAGGTCCCTATTCTTTCTCTCTACGGGGTTGGCTTCAGGATGGTAGACTGGCGTATAGGTTTGCTGAATATCAAAGCAGAATGTAAGCTTTTGCATGACAGCAGATATGAACTGCTCTTCGTTATCACTTATTAGTCGTCTAGGTAGCCCATATCGAAGAAACACTTCATCTATCAATACCTTCGCACATCCTTCAGCTGTAGCTTCCTTTAATTTGAAGAGCTCCACCCATCGACAAGCTAGATCTTCTACTATAAAGATCCATTGGTGTCCATCCGCGGTGAGTGGTAATGGTCCAAACAAATCTATGGCAACAATTTCAAAACGTTGGCCACTAGCTACTGTTTGAAGTAATCCGGCGGGTTTCAAGTTGCTAATTTTGTACCTCTGGCAATCGATGCAGTCTTTGATATGATTGGCTACATCTCCCCGCATACCAGGCCAGAAGTATCGGCTGGCAATTCTCGCTATTGTACGTTCGACACCGTAATGACCTGCAGTTGGTTCGTCGTGATATGTTTTCAGGATTGAAAGGCGTTCTTTTTCAGGTATAACGAGTTGGGCATTATCGTTGTCAGGGTCACTATCATTGTAGCAGGGTCACTCCATCGTTCAAAACGTAGCCTCGTTTCGTCCATCGGGTAAAATCTTCATCAGAATTTTCGAGTGAATCGATGATTATCTTAAGCGCTGCATCTTCAAGTTGACCCTCACGCAATTCTCTGGACCCCATCCGCGGTAAATCGATTTGAAAAGAACAAATTTCGCAGTTTTCGACATGCTCTTGACTACACGGAGGCCTTGAAAGTGTATCTGCAATTACATTGGTACGACCAGGTTTATACACAACTAGTAGGTTAAATGGTTGAAGTTGCAAGGCCCATCTCGCCAACCGTCCTGTTGGAGACTTGAGTGTCATAAGCCATCTAAGGGGTTGATGGTCTGTAATTATAGTTACTTGTGATCCTTCGATGTAACCTGTAAATTTTAAGGTTGCCCATACAATTGCCAAGGCTTCCCTTTCAGTCGTCGAATAATTTCTCTCTGCCTTGTTTAGTAGTCTGCTAGCATATTCGATCGGGTGTTCTTCAGAACCCTCCCCCTGGAGTAAAACTGCCCCAAGAGCGTAGTTACTGGCATCGGTTTTAAGTATGAAAGGTACGTTTGGCTCAGCTTGCTTAAGTACTGGAGGGGTGGTTAAGCGATCTATCAGCGTATTGAATGCTTTTTGGTGTTCCTCAGCCCATGACCACGGAGTTTTCTTTTTGGTAAGACGGCTTAAAGGTTCCGAGATTTCAGCGAAATTGGGTATAAATCGTCTGTACCAAGAACATGTTTGTAAAAACGATAACACCTGTTTAACATTTCTTGGCTCCGGGCGATTCTTAATAGCTGCAGTCTTTTCAGGACCCACACAGATTCCATTGGCATTGAGATAGTGTCCCAAGTATTTGACCTCAGAACAGCAAAAGCGACATTTTTCTCTATTGACTCGGAGTTCAAATGTTTTGAGTCGTAAGAAAACTTTTCGAAGATCTTCGAGATGTTGTTGAAAAGTTGAAGAGCAGATGATTATGTCATCCAGGTGGTGCGTTCCGTAATCCAAATGGCATTCGATTAAATTTATACATACCAAAGGGAGTGACAAATGCTGTTTTGGATTGATCTTCCTCACGTACTCCGATTTGCCAGAGTGAAAATCAAGCGTTGATTTAAATTTTGTACTTTTGGCTTCATGCAATAAGTCATCAATCCTTGGTAGTGGATATCTATCTGGTATAGTCACAGAATTCAATTGCCGATAGTCGATACAAACTCGGATTCCTCCGTCTTTTTTGGGGATCATTACAACCGGGGCAGCCCATGGAGACTCACATTCTTCTATTATCTGACTTTTCAGCATTTGTTTGATTTCTTCTCTCAGTTGTGTCCTCTTTGGTGGAGAAAGTCGGTAAGGTGGTAAGAATATTGGTTCACAGTCCCCAGTGTTAATACAGTGAGATGCGTATGGAGTAACTTTCTGAGGAGGTCCAAATACTGACGCATATTCTTGCAACAGGTCTCCCAGTTCCATTTTCTCGTTTGGCAGTATCTCGATTCCATCAGACTCGCTCAGAAACTGGACCTCAATAGAATACAACGGCAGGAAATTTGTTTTTATGTATTCGTCTTCATCAATCTTCTGGGCCCCGCTGAAAAGATTATGCATTCTTTGACGGTCTGGTGTAAGCTCAGTTGGAGGTATAGCATCCTTAAAAATGGCTTGAATGGAATGAGGAGAGTAGTCACTTGAACAGTTTTCAGGAGATCTGAGACTCGGTCCATAGTAGAGTAGATCCTATTGGGCTGATTTTCTCACGCTGTCGTACCCACTTTGAAAAGTTTGAAACTTCTTGCAGTATATCCGGCGAAGTGTCAATTCTTCTCCTTTTTGCAATATCACTGGCTATCTTAGGTTTTGGCTGCGGAACTACATCTGCAATTTGTTCTGACACCAATTGTAGGCTGTTCAATTCAAATGGCATGGGCTTACGAAGTTAAATTTCGTCATTGGATCGTCCTCAAAAAAACCAGTATTTCTGTCCCATGTTCAGGACAATCCCTGCTTGTTGCATGAAATCCGCACCGAGTAAGGTCCTGTTCTTTGTAGCATTTGGAAGAGAGATAAATCTAATTTTCCTTTGCCTACCTCCAATCTCTATATCGCAGATTGTGGATAATACCATTTGCTCTGTAGTTGTCCCATCAGCCAAGGTAACATCAGCTTTAACCTTCTGCATCACGCATTTCTTCTTCGTGAGCAATCTTTTTAAACTGGCACTCGCTATGCTAGTACGAGCTGCTGTATCGAGATAAGCTTCACCAGTAAGGCCAAATAGCTTAACATGGGCAATGGGGGCATCTCTTCCGATTATGGTTGTAGCTATTAGATTGAAATCAAGATATTGAGGGCTTTCTTTTTTCACCTTAGAGCATGTTTGACAGTTTGCTCTAACGACGCCTGGAGCTCCACAGCCGTAACATGCGAAAACAGGTCGTGCAGTTAGTGTGGTGATGTTCTCCCGCTGACCTTTCTTTTTAAAGCAATGTTCAGTTGTGTGTCCTCTCCTTCGGCAAAAGGCACAACGCTTCTCTGATTTTTCTGTAGCTGTTTCAGGAATAATCACTGCTGGTTTGTCTGGTTTTTTATTTTCTCCAAGGACAAGCTCGGCTTCTCTTCCCAAAGCGAGTAGTTTTTTAAAAGAGCACACGTTGTCTCGGGGGACACGTTCCCGGATTCTTTGATGAAGTAAGCCGTAAATCATATTCAGCTGCATCTCCTCTTGCATAGCACTTGCTAATTGTGCGAATAGTACTCGTTTTTTACATATAAAGCTGTCAATAGGTTCACTTAATTGCTGTTTGGACTCCATTAGTTCTTGGTAAATTCGCCAGTCTGCTTTAGGGGGTGAAAACACGGATTTGAGCAATTTGACAGCGTCATCAAATTTGTTTACACCTTCTTTTTCTCCAATCCACCATGAAGTGGCGTAACCTTCCAAAAGTAATGACATCCCATTAATAGCATCGGCATCGTTTATATTCTCGATGTTCTTGAATGTGGTAATGGCTGCGACAAACTCCTCGACCTTAGCGGCGTCTCTCTCCCCGCGGAATCGGGCCGTGCAGGTGGTAAATGAGCCAGATCGGGCATCTCTTGCCGACAGCGCTGCCAACATTTGACTGAATTGTTCCGGTAATAATGTAGCCATATCTTCTAAATTCTGTTGTCTCTGCAAAATTCTTTTACTGCGTCGAATATTTGTTTTCTCTGACATAAAAGTGGGCCCCGTTGGGATGCCAATTGTAGAGCGTGTTTAAATAAAACACCGCGGTTTCTTTGTATTTCCACTTTTATTTGGTTGAAACAAAATTACTGCACAACAAAAAAAAAACGCTTTACCCGAGTGCTCTTTACACCTCCAGTGGAAATAGCCACGGAGTATGCAAAAAACAGTAGAGTAGTGGGAAATCAATGAAAGCAACAAATGTGACCTTCTACGAAGAGCCAGGAAGTACTCACACAAGATGCTTTCATCAATTCACTTGCGAACTGAATGACGAGATCGTCGTTTGCTTACCTTCTTTTATACTCCTCAACCGGGAGCTTTTACAATTAAATTCTTAAAAGCTCATGATCATAAACTGTCATAAAGTTTTATGTGTAACTGTTATACTTTTTAATGGGATTACATCAGTTAAGTAAAGGGGTTTACATTTGTGGGTTAAATTCAAATTAAATGTCAATTATATAATAAAGTATTAAAAATAAAGTAAAAAGGTAATAAGTATTAAAGATAACATAAGATATATATATAAAAATAAAGTAAAAGGTAATATGCATGCTACAAAATTATAAAAATTCATAATAAAAATCGTTATTACCTTTAGCGTTATATTATAAGGGATCAAAAGATAAAGATAAAAATAAACTTAACTTAGATATCGAATGTAATGATGAACTTAACAAACTCTTATGTATAATGTTTTAGAAATTCATAAATTTAAATTTAAAGAGTAGCGGCAAATCAATTTCAGTTATAATTTGAATTATTTGATGCGATCTAGCGGATACGTAAAGGGTTTAGGTGCAACTATTTTCCTCCCGAACCTACTTTTGCTTGGGAAAGTGTAATATGCAGCTCTAGGTGAGGTCTCATCAAGGTATGTGTCCATTATTTGTTGTCTATTTCGTCTGTAAGTGTTGCCGTCTTTGTCCTCAATTATTTACGACTTAGGTTCCTGACATTTTTTTATCACTGTACCAGGAGACCAATATGATGTAGGATTTATCTTGTAGTGTATTTCTTGTCCCCTATTTAAAGGTTTTAATGGCTTGGTTGTTTTATGGTAGTAGGTCTTTGACTTTTTGTTTCTGTTTTGAATTTCTTTTTCCACTTTTTCACAGTCTATTGGTTTGGAAACGTAGTTTTTTGACAGATATTTTTGTCTGAAGCTTTCTTGACATAAGAAGCTCAGAAGGTGAAGGTAGGTTACCTTTTGAAATTGTCCTATAGTGTAATAATGACACATATGGATCTGATCCTGCTTCTTTACTTTTAATCAAGAGTTTTTTAATATTTTGTACTGAGCGTTCTGCTAAGCCATTAAAACGGGGAAGGTAAGGACTAGAAGTTATCTGATCAGTCTGCCAATCCTGACAAAACTTTGTAAAAATGTCTGATTTATATGGAGGCCCGTTGTCAGAAATCATTATTTGAGGAATCCCATGACGGGCGAAAATAGTTTTGAGTTTATTTACGACAAGCTGACTGCTATAATCTGAGCTTAAATGCTCTATTTCGATGTATTTTGACCAATAGTCAACCACTAGCAAATACATTTGCTTATTAAATACAAACAAATCTGTACCAACCTTGTACCATGGAATTGGATGAATTTCATGCGGCTGTAAAGGTTCTTTGGGTTGTGATAAGTGATAACGCATGCAAGTTTCACAGTCGGTGACTATATTCTGAATGTCATTGTTTATATTAGGCCAAAAAACTAAGTCCTTTGCAAGACTTTGACATATTTGAATGCCCAAGTGTCCTTCATGAATAAGGTTTAAAATTGCATGCCTCATTGAAGAAGGAATAACTATACGGTTTGATTTCAGCAAAATATCATCAACCACATGCAACTCATCTTTGACCTTATAATATGGCATGCAATCTTTCACAATAGATTTTTTATCATTTGGTCAACCGATTTTAATGTATTTTTTGACTTTTCCCGCTGTGCAAGTGTTGCCGAAGAGTATCTCTCATCTTATCATTACCACACTCTGCTACGTCCATCTGTTGAGCGGAGACGAAACCTGGAGTCATCAGTGGAAAGGACTCTACGCCAATCGGCCTCTGTCCAATCCTGGTGAAGATTAGCAAATTCAAGTCGACGTCGCTTATGTTGTACCGTGAGTCTCAGTACACGAGCAGGTCTTCTTGTTCCCAAGCCATTTTCTACTAATCGCTTCCTCATCGTTTGAGCTTTCACAGCTGTCCCTCTAACAGTTCGAAGTCTGTGAGCTAGCTCAACTGCTATTTAGAGACGATGCCGAAGAATTTTAATCACCAAATATCGGTCATCCCTTGCAGTAGTTACTCCGGGGCGACCTGATCCTTGAAGCCGTTTGTAGGAGTTGGTCTCCCTGTACCTTTAATGGCTTTTTTAACGTCTTCTCCGGTTTTCTTATCATAATATCGGCATAGTGCACGCCCCGGCCACCCTCAACTAAAGCCAGCGCACAGGCGCCATTATTTGCATTTTTTTTTTTTTACAAATCAGAAACAACTTATAACCAATCAAATTAAAAACATACAGAAAAGCTACAATCCGTCTGGAACGGATCGTATGATACCCTATCCTCCTCTCTATAAAGTGCGCGTGACCAAATTGCATTTTGTACTCAAATATGGCTATAACCTCGAACGTTTGAGGATGTGACATGTAAAATTTTATCAAAATCGGTTTTTTGATGAAAACGCCCCCAAAAAGTGGGCGTGACCAAAACTGTTCTATGGGTGAATTGTAGGGAATCTGTATACCTAAATATTTGGTCTTAACAAAATTTTTCGGTTTCATATAATTTAGTGAAGTTATAAAAAAGTAGGCGTGGCAGTGGGCGGATGTAAAAAAAATTTACACTTGTACTGTATCTTTTTCTTGGAAGCCCAAATATGAAATTTCAGCGTCCTAGTTAATAATTGAAGGCCCAAAACTCGGTTTTGTGATGAAAACGCCCCCAAAAAGTGGGCGTGGCCAAAACTTTTGTATGGGTGGATTGTAGGGAATCTAAATGCCTAAATATTTGGTCTTAACAAAATTTTTCGGTTTCATATAATTTAGTGAAGTTATGAAAAAGTGGGCGTGGCAGTGGGCGGATTTCAAAAATTTTTACACTTGTACTGTATCTTTTTCTCAGAAGCCCAGATATGAAATTTCATCGTCCTAGCTCAAAATTTAAGGCCCAAAAAGCGGTGACATACGGACGGACGGACGGACGGACGGACGGACGGACGGACGGACGGACGGTCATCGCTCAATCGATTTCGCTATTGATGCTGATCACGAATATATATACTTTATAGGGTCTATCTCGATTATTTCTCTATGTTACAAACTATGTGTCAAACTTAATATACCCTTAGGATAGGGTATAACAAATCCAGAACAATAAACTTACAACAATAAACATACGGGATAATGGAAGCTAAATTTGGTATGTCTCACATCTGTTGGCAAACAAGAATACAATACAGTTTTCTTCAATACGATGTGCACATCGCAAAGAAAATTAAAAGAAATTATGCAAACTAGCAAACAAATAAACCATTAAACCAGTAACCCACTAAAAACAAATGAAGCTCCGCAAAAACATAGCGGCATATTACCAAAATGATAACAACATACGAAAAAGTATCACTGCGCCACTTTTTTGTAACCCAGTGTATGTATTAAACAAGGGCTTTAAATGTAAACTGCAAGCCCACAATAAAAAAAAAATAATATCAGAAGTAAGGGTGAATTCCAAAATGTATCAGATGCGTCATATATGTAAAATTATAAGTTCCAAAAGTCAAATGAGAAAGTTTTGACAAAGTCGCAAGTATCTAAATGTATCCTTAACGTTATCGATGCGCAACAACTGAGCCAACAATGCAACGATTATTTTTTCGATGCTTTCATTAGACATCAAATCACTTATTTAAATTTATTTTTAATTCGAAGTGTATCATTTAAATTTGGCAATTGCCTGATTTGTATAAACTGCGTTCCGAAACATCAGACTTGTGCACTGTAAAATGTGTACAAATTATCGAAGTTGCGTTGCAGATACGCATCACAAAAATGGTACTACCGTATCAAAACTATTTTTATACCCTATCCTAAGGGTATATTAAGTTTGACACATAGTTTGTAACATAGAGAAATAATCGAGATAGACCCTATAAAGTATATATATTCGTGATCAGCATCAATAGCTAAATCGATTGAGCGATGACCGTCCGTCCGTCCGTATGTCACCGCTTTTTGGGCCTTAAATTTTGAGCTAGGACGATGAAATTTCATATCTGGGCTTCTGAGAAAAAGATACAGTACAAGTGTAAAAATTTTTTAAATCCGCCCACTGCCACGCCCACTTTTTCATAACTTCACTAAATTATATGAAACCGAAAAATTTTGTTAAGACCAAATATTTAGGCATTCAGACTCCCTACAATCCACTCATACAAAAGTTTTGGCCATGCCTACTTTTTGGGGGCGTTTTCATCATAAAACCGATTTTTGGGCCTTAAATTTTTAACTAGGACGCTGAAATTTCATATCTGGGCTTCTGACGAAAAGATACAGTAGAACTGTAAATTTTTTTTAAATCCGCCAACGGCCACGCCTACTTTTTTATAACTTCACTAAATTATATGAAACCGAAAAATTTTGTTAAGTCCAAATATTTAGGTATTCAGATTTCCTACAATTCACCAATAGAACAGTTTTGGCCACACCCACTTTTTGGGGGCGTTTTCATCAAAAAACAGATTTTGATAAAATTTTACATGTAACATCCTCAAACGTTCGAGGTTATAGCCATATTTGAGTACAAAATGCAAATTGGCCACGCCCACTTTATAGAGAGGAGGAAAGGGTATTAGACGATCCGTTCCAGACGGATTGTAGCTTTTCTGTATGTTTATACCCTATCCTAAGGGTATATTAAGTTTGACACATAGTTTGTAACATAGAGAAATAATCGAGATAGACCCTATAAAGTATATATAATCGTGATCAGCATCAATAGCGAAATCGATTGAGCGATGACCGTCCGTCCGTCCGTCCGTCCGTCCATCCGTCCGTCCGTCCGTCCGTCCGTATGTCACCGCTTTTTGGGCCTTAAATTTTGAGCTAGGACGATGAAATTTCATATCTGGGCTTCTGAGAAAAAGATACAGTACAAGTGTAAAAATTTTTTAAATCCGCCCACTGCCACGCCCACTTTTTCATAACTTCACTAAATTATATGAAACCGAAAAATTTTGTTAAGACCAAATATTTAGGCATTCAGACTCCCTACAATCCACTCATACAAAAGTTTTGGCCATGCCTACTTTTTGGGGGCGTTTTCATCATAAAACCGATTTTTGGGCCTTAAATTTTTAACTAGGACGCTGAAATTTCATATCTGGGCTTCTGACGAAAAGATACAGTAGAACTGTAAATTTTTTTTAAATCCGCCAACGGCCACGCCTACTTTTTTATAACTTCACTAAATTATATGAAACCGAAAAATTTTGTTAAGTCCAAATATTTAGGTATTCAGATTTCCTACAATTCACCAATAGAACAGTTTTGGCCACACCCACTTTTTGGGGGCGTTTTCATCAAAAAACAGATTTTGATAAAATTTTACATGTAACATCCTCAAACGTTCGAGGTTATAGCCATATTTGAGTACAAAATGCAAATTGGCCACGCCCACTTTATAGAGAGGAGGAAAGGGTATTAGACGATCCGTTCCAGACGGATTGTAGCTTTTCTGTATGTTTATACCCTATCCTAAGGGTATATTAAGTTTGACACATAGTTTGTAACATAGAGAAATAATCGAGATAGACCCTATAAAGTATATATAATCGTGATCAGCATCAATAGCGAAATCGATTGAGCGATGACCGTCCGTCCGTCCGTCCATCCGTCCGTCCGTCCGTCCGTCCATCCGTCCGTCCGTCCGTCCGTCCGTATGTCACCGCTTTTTGGGCCTTAAATTTTGAGCTAGGACGATGAAATTTCATATCTGGGCTTCTGAGAAAAAGATACAGTACAAGTGTAAAATTTTTTTAAATCCGCCCACTGCCACGCCCACTTTTTCATAACTTCACTAAATTATATGAAACCGAAAAATTTTGTTAAGACCAAATATTTAGGCATTCAGATTCCCTACAATCCACCCATACAAAAGTTTTGGCCACGCCCACTTTTTGGGGGCGTTTTCATCACAAAACCGATTTTTGGGCCTTAAATTTTTAACTAGGACGCTGAAATTTCATATCTGGGCTTCCGAGAAAAAGATACAATACTAGTGTAAAATTTTTTTACATCCGCCCACTGCCACGCCTACTTTTTTATAACTTCACTAAATTATATGAAACCGAAAAATTTTGTTAAGACCAAATATTTGGGTATTTAGATTCCCTACAATTCACCCATAGAATAGTTTTGGCCACGCCCACTTTTTGGGGGCGTTATCATCAAAAAACCTATTTCGATAAAATTTTACATGTAACATCCTCAAACGTTCGACATTATAGCTATATTTCAGTACAAAATGCAATTTGGCCAAGCCCATTTTATAGAGAGGAGGATAGGGTATCATACGATCCGTTCCAGACGGATTGTAGCTTTTCTGTATGTTTTTTTATATTTTGGAACTCAACCTAAGTTACGTTTTTAATAATAATAAATAGCTACATAAAATAATATTAATTTGCTTATGCTAGGTTTTGAAGTAAGTCGTTTGCCTCCAAACAAATCGGTTTTGTTGCAGCAAGTAAACAGATGCAACTATATATGTCATGAAGAATGCTGTAAAGAATGAACCATTTCAACTACCACTATCGGTGGATGGGTATTAAAAGGAAAGCCTCTGATAACTGGAAGATATTTTAAAGAGTGAAGTGCATGCATCCGATAATAAAGATTATAGTCAGACTGGGGAATCATCCGATGAGTCTGATAATGAATAATATAATATTCTTTAAGTACTTGAACATCCTTTTGTTCTTATTACCAACTCGGAAATATCATAAAATAAAAATCAATTTATTATATCTACAAAATAATAGAAAACAAAACCAATAGAAAATTAAAACATACAGAAAAGCTACAATCCGTCTGGAACGGATCGTATGATACCCTATCCTCCTCTCTATAAAGTGCGCGTGACCAAATTGCATTTTGTACTCAAATATGGCTACAACCTCGGACGTTTGAGGATGTTACATGTAAAATTTTATCAAAATCGGTTTTTTGATGAAAACGCCCCCAAAAAGTGGGCGTGACCAAAACTGTTCTATAGGTGAATTGTAGGGAATCTGTATACCTAAATATTTGGTCTTAACAAAATTTTTCGGTTTCTTATAATTTAGTGAAGTTATAAAAAAGTAGGCGTGGCAGTGGGCGGATGTAAAAAAAAATTACACTTGTACTGTATTTTTTTCTTGGAAGCCCAGATATGAAATTTCAGCGTCCTAGTTAAAAATTTAAGGCCCAAAAATCGGTTTTATGATGAAAACGCCCCCAAAAAGTGGGCGTGGCCCAAACTTTTGAATGAGTGGATTGTAGAGAGTCTGAATGCCTAAATATTTGGTCTTAACAAAATTTTTCGGTTTCATATAATTTAGTGAAGTTATGAAAAAGTGGGCGTGGTAGTGGGCGGATTTAAAAAAAATTTACACTTCTACTGTATCTTTTCGTCAGAAGCCCAGATATGAAATTTCAGCGTCCTAGTTAAAAATTTAAGGCCCAAAAATCGGTTTAAGATGAAAACGCCCCCAAAAAGTAGGCGTGGCCCAAACTTTTGTATGAGTGGATTGTAGGGAGTCTGAATGCCTAAAAATTTGGTCTCAACAAAATTGTTCGGTTTCATATAATTTAGTGAAGTTATGAAAACGTGGGCGTGGCAGTGGGCGGATTTCAAAAATTTTTACACTTGTACTGTTTCTTTTTCACAGAAGCCCAGATATGAAATTTCATCGTCCTAGCTCAAAATTTAAGGCCCAAAAAGCGGTGACATACGGACGGACGGACGGTCATCGCTCAATCGATTTCGCTATTGATGCTGATCACGAATATATATACTTTATAGGGTCTATCTCGATTATTTCTCTATGTTACAAACTATGTGTCAAACTTAATATACCCTTAGGATAGGGTATAAAAACATACAGAAAAGCTACAATCCGTCTGGAACGGATCGTCTGATACCCTATCCTCCTCTCTATAAAGTGGGCGTGGCCAAATTGCATTTTGTACTCAAATATGGCTATAACCTCGAACGTTTGAGGATGTTACATGTAAAATTTTAGCAAAATCGGTTTTTTGATGAAAACGCCCCCAAAAAGTGGGCGTGGCCAAAACTATTCTACGGGTGAATTGTAGGGAATCTGAATACCTAAATATTTGGACTTAACAAAATTTTTCGGTTTCATATAATTTAGTGAACTTATAAAAAAGTAGGCGTGGCAGTGGGCGGATTTAAAAAAAATGTACACTTCTACTGTATCTTTTCGTCAGAAGCCCAGATATGAAATTTCAGCGTCCTAGTTAAACATGTTAGGCTCAAAAATCGGTTTTATGATGATAACGCCCCCAAAAAGTGGGCGTGGCCCAAACTTTTGTATGGGTGGATTGTAGGGAATCTAAATACCCACATATTTGGTCTTAACACAATTTTTCGGTTTTGTATAATTTAGTGAAGTTATGAAAAAGTGGGCGTGGCAGTGGGCGGATTTAAAAAATTTTTACACTTGTACTGTATCTTTTTCTTAGAAGCCCAGATATGAAATTTCAGCGTCCTAGTTAAAAACTTAAGGCCTAAAATTGGTTTTGTGATGAAAACGCACCCAAAAAATGGGCGTCGCCAAAATTTTCGTATGGGTGGATTGTAGGGAATCTGAATGCCTAAATATTTGGTCTTAACAAAATTTTTCGGTTTCATATAATTTAGTGAAGTTATGAAAAAGCGGGCGTGGCAGTGGGCGGATTTTAAAAATTTTTACACTTGTACTGTATCTTTTTCTTAGAAGCCCAGATATGAAATTTCAGCGTCCTAGTTAAAAACTTAAGGCCTAAAATTGGTTTTGTGATGAAAACGCACCCAAAAAATGGGCGTCGCCAAAATTTTCGTATGGGTGGATTGTAGGGAATCTGAATGCCTAAATATTTGGTCTTAACAAAATTTTTCGGTTTCATATAATTTAGTGAAGTTATGAAAAAGTGGGCGTGGTAGTGGGCGGATTTAAAAAAAATTTACACTTCTACTGTATCTTTTCGTCAGAAGCCCAGATATGAAATTTCAGCGTCCTAGTTAAAAATTTAAGGCCCAAAAATCGGTTTAAGATGAAAACGCCCCCAAAAAGTAGGCGTGGCCCAAACTTTTGTATGAGTGGATTGTAGGGAGTCTGAATGCCTAAAAATTTGGTCTCAACAAAATTGTTCGGTTTCATATAATTTAGTGAAGTTATGAAAACGTGGGCGTGGCAGTGGGCGGATTTCAAAAATTTTTACACTTGTACTGTTTCTTTTTCACAGAAGCCCAGATATGAAATTTCATCGTCCTAGCTCAAAATTTAATGCCCAAAAAGCGGTGACATACGGACGGACGGACGGTCATCGCTCAATCGATTTCGCTATTGATGCTGATCACGAATATATATACTTTATAGGGTCTATCTCGATTATTTCTCTATGTTACAAACTATGTGTCAAACTTAATATACCCTTAGGATAGGGTATAAAAACATACAGAAAAGCTACAATCCGTCTGGAACGGATCGTCTGATACCCTATCCTCCTCTCTATAAAGTGGGCGTGGCCAAATTGCATTTTGTACTCAAATATGGCTATAACCTCGAACGTTTGAGGATGTTACATGTAAAATTTTAGCAAAATCGGTTTTTTGATGAAAACGCCCCCAAAAAGTGGGCGTGGCCAAAACTATTCTACGGGTGAATTGTAGGGAATCTGAATACCTAAATATTTGGACTTAACAAAATTTTTCGGTTTCATATAATTTAGTGAACTTATAAAAAAGTAGGCGTGGCAGTGGGCGGATTTAAAAAAAATGTACACTTCTACTGTATCTTTTCGTCAGAAGCCCAGATATGAAATTTCAGCGTCCTAGTTAAACATGTTAGGCTCAAAAATCGGTTTTATGATGATAACGCCCCCAAAAAGTGGGCGTGGCCCAAACTTTTGTATGGGTGGATTGTAGGGAATCTAAATACCCACATATTTGGTCTTAACACAATTTTTCGGTTTTGTATAATTTAGTGAAGTTATGAAAAAGTGGGCGTGGCAGTGGGCGGATTTAAAAAATTTTTACACTTGTACTGTATCTTTTTCTTAGAAGCCCAGATATGAAATTTCAGCGTCCTAGTTAAAAACTTAAGGCCTAAAATTGGTTTTGTGATGAAAACGCACCCAAAAAATGGGCGTCGCCAAAATTTTCGTATGGGTGGATTGTAGGGAATCTGAATGCCTAAATATTTGGTCTTAACAAAATTTTTCGGTTTCATATAATTTAGTGAAGTTATGAAAAAGTGGGCGTGGCAGTGGGCGGATTTTAAAAATTTTTACACTTGTACTGTATCTTTTTCTTAGAAGCCCAGATATGAAATTTCATTGTCTTAGTTCAAAATTTAAGGCCCAAAACGGCGGTGACATACGGACGGGCGGACGGACGGACGGACGGCCATCGCTCAATCGATATCGCTATTGATGCTGATCACGAATATATATACTTTATAGGGTCTATCTCGATTATTTCTCTATGTTACAAACTATGTATGTGTCAAACTTAATATACCCTTAGGATAGGGTATAAAAACTGACTCTCTTCTTGATCATGTACATACATCCAAATATGTACATTCATGTTCGTGTGGTTTAATACCATCGTGACGGACGAGGCGGGGGAATTATGTTTTCCTTTCGTGTTTTGTTTTTGTATTTTTTGGTGTTTACCTTAATTATGAATGAAGTTATTTTTCTGCAATATACACAATTGCACACACACTCAAACGTTGCCACATTTTATTATTTCTATGCGGGAATAAGCGACGTTGCAATATTGTAGATTTCAATGTTAATGCAAATGCAAATGCTTTTCTTCTTGTATGCAAATGTATGCATGTATGTATGTATGTACATAAGTATGTAGAAATGTACACACATACATATAACTATATTTTTGCAATGACTAGATTATTGCACATGTATTTAAAAGGATATTATGTATATACATAATATATTAACATATGTATGTACATATGTATAATAATTGCATAATCAATAAATTTACATACATACGTACATACATACAGTATTGTTTGTCACGTTAGTATAGAAAGGGTTAAAAGATGAGTCCTCGGTATTGCAAAGGCACAGTAATGCATGGAGGAGGAAATGTAATGATGTGGACTTGCTTTTCAGCGAATGTAGTTGGACCTTTTCATCAAATAAAATTGTAATGGATCGATTTGTCTACAGAGGCATCTTAAACGACCAAATGTTACCATGCGCCGAACGGAATATGCCACTTCGATGGGTGTTTCAATATGACAATAACCTGAAACATTCATCGAAGCTGGCTAAAGAGTGGTAATTAAATAATGGGATACAAGTTTTGGAGTAGTCCCCCAATCCCCCGCTTTAAACCTGATTGAAAGTCTCTTTGGCGTCTCAAAGCGTAGACCTAGGAATACACGCTTCAAAAGTTAGGATGAGGTCATGAGGTGTCTGAAAAGGGAATGGAAATTGATACCAACGTGCACAATGAAAAACCTAATTGAGTTTAAGCCCCGTAGAAGAGCGAAAATAAAGGTTATCACGCCAAATATTAAAAGTTGCTTAGGTTTCGAACAGTTGCATTTTGAGAGGAACTTCTATTTGTTTTTATACCCTATCCTAAGGGTATATTAAGTTTGTCACATAGTTTGTAACATAGAGAAATAATCGAGATAGACCATATAAAGTATATATATTCGTGATCAGCATCAATAGCGAAATCGATTGAGCGATGACCGTCCGTCCGTCCGTCCGTCCGTCCGTCCGTCCGTCCGTCCGTCCGTCCGTCCGTCCGTCCGTCCGTCTGACCGTCCGTCCGTCCGTCCGTATGTCACCGCTTTTTGGGCCTTAAATTTTGAGCTAGGACGATGAAATTTCATATCTGGGCTTCTGAGAAAAAGATACAGGACAAGTGTAAAAATTTTTGAAATCCGCCCACTGCCACGCCCACTTTTTCATAACTTCACTAAATTATATGAAACCGAAAAATTTTGTTAAGACCAAATATTTAGGCATTCAGATTCCCTACAATCCACCCATACAAAAGTTTTGGCCACGCCCACTTTTTGGGGGCGTTTTCATCACAAAACCGATTTTTGGGCCTTAAATTTTTAACTAGGACGCTGAAATTTCATATCAGGGCTTCCGAGAAAAAGATACAATACTAGTGTAAAATTTTTTTACATCCGCCCACTGCCACGCCTACTTTTTTATAACTTCACTAAATTATATGAAACCGAAAAATTTTGTTAAGACCGAACATTTGGGTATTCAGATTCCCTACAATTCACCCATAGAACAGTTTTGGCCACGCCCACTTTTTGGGGGCGTTATCATCAAAAAACCTATTTTGATAAAATTTTACATGTAACATCCTCAAATGTTCGACATTATAGCTATATTTGAGTATAAAATGCAATTTGGCCACGCCCACTTTATAGAGAGGAGGATAGGGTATCATACGATCCGTTCCAGACGGATTGTAGCTTTTCTGTATGTTTTTATTTAATTTGAATGGATTGATTTTGGTTTTTTGTTTTTACTATTCTAATCTAAGTACTTACTGTAATAAATAAGAATTATCCTATTTCTACTGAAACGGATAAATACAAACTAGTAGATATGGAAGAAGTGATACATTACTCCCACGTATTCCTTCACACAAACAAATATTGAAGGCGCACCTGTTATGCTGTTAAGGAGTTTAAATCCACCCAAAAGCTGACACGGAACCAGATTACAGGTACATATGTATGTAAGAATGTGAAAGAAGTCAAACAACTTTATCTGCCTGATATCCATTGTATATAAATCTAATAGTAGTATCACTTGAGGATATCAACACTAGCGCCTCTAACCAGCGAAGAAACTTTTTTCTCATTCGCTCCCAACTATCCATTTGCTCTTACAGTCGCAGATATCAAGTGAGAAGAGAAGAAAGAGAACAAAGAGAAAAAACAACATACAGAAAAGCTACAATCCATCTGGAACGGATCGTATGATACCCTATCCTCCTCTCTATAAAATGGGCTTGGCCAAATTGCATTTTGTACTCAAATATAGCTATAATGTCGAACGTTTGAGGATGTTACATGTAAAATTTTATCAAAATAGGTTTTTTGATGATAACGCCCCCAAAAAGTGGGCGTGGCCAAAACTGTTCTATGGGTGAATTGTAGGGAATCTAAATACCCAAATATTTGGCCTTAACAAAATTTTTCGGTTTCATATAATTTAGTGAAGTTATGAAAAAGTGGGCGTGGCAGTGGGCGGATTTCAAAAATTTTTACACTTGTACTGTATCTTTTCCTCAAAAGCCCAGATATGAAATTTCATCGTCCTAGCTCAAAATTTAAGGCCCAAAAAGCGGTGACATACGGACGGACGGACGGACGGTCATCGCTCAATCGATTTCGCTATTGATGCTGATCACGAATATTTATACTTTATAGGGTCTATCTCGATTATTTCTCTATGTTACAAACTATGTGTCAAACTTAATATACCCTTAGGATAGGGTATAAACATACAGAAAAGCTACAATTCGTTTGGAACGGATCGTATGATACCCTATCCTCCTCTCTATAAAGTGGGCACGGCCAAATTGCATATTGTACTCAAATATAGCTATAATGTCGAACGTTTGAGGATGTTACATGTAAAATTTTATCAAAATAGGGTTTTTGATGATAACGCCCCCAAAAAAAGGGCGTGGCCAAAACTTTTGTATGGGTGGATTGTAGGAAATCTGAATGCCTAAATATTTGGTCTTAACAAAATTTTTCGGTTTCATATAATTTAGTGAAGTTATAAAAAAAGTAGGCGTGGCAGTGGGCGGATGTAAAAAAATTTTACACTTGTACTGTATCTTTTTCTTGGAAGCCCAGATATGAAATTTCAGCGTCCTAGTTAAAAATTTAAGGCCCAAAAATCGGTTTTGTGATGAAAACGCCCCCAAAAAGTGGGCGTGGCCAAAACTTTTGTATGGGCGGATTGTAGGGAATCTGAATGCCTAAATATTTGGTCTTAACAAAATTTTTCGATTTCATATAATTTAGTGAAGTTATAAAAAAGTGGGCGTGGCAGTGGGCGGATTTAAAAAATTTTTACACTTGTACTGTATCTTTTTCTCAGAAGCCCAGATATGAAATTTCATCGTCCTAGCTCAAAATTTAAGGCCCAAAAAGCGGTGACATACGGACGGGCGGACGGACGGACGGACGGCCATCGCTCAATCGATTTCGCTATTGATGCTGATCACGAATATATATACTTTATAGGGTCTATCTCGATTATTTCTCTATGTTACAAACTATGTGTCAAACTTAGTACACCCTTAGGATAGGGTATAAAAAGTGTGTGAGGGCCAGTGCGAGTCATCCTCTCCCTCCTCTCCATTTCATTGACTGTCCCTCGTCCTCAATCATTGCATTCGCCGTATGGTTTTTATACCCTATCCTAATGGTATATTAAGTTTGACACATAGTTTGTAACATAGAGAAATAATCGAAATAGACCATATAAAGTATATATATTCGTGATCAGCATCAATAGCGAAATCGATTGAGCGATGACCGTCCGTCCGTCCGTCCGTATGTCACCGCTTTTTGGGCCTTAAATTTTGAGCTAGGACGATGAAATTTCATATCTGGGCTTCTGAGGAAAAGATACAGTACAAGTGTAAAAATTTTTGAAATCCGCCTACTGCCACGCCCACTTTTTCATAACTTCACTAAATTATATGAAACCGAAAAATTTTGTTAAGACCAAATATTTAGGCATTCAGATTCCCTACAATCCACCCATACAAAAGTTTTGGCCACGCCCACTTTGTGGGGGCGTTTTCATCACAAAACCGATTTTTGGGCCTTAAATTTTTAACTAGGACGCTGAAATTTCATATCTGGGCTTCCGAGAAAAAGATACAATACTAGTGTAAAATTTTTTTACATCCGCCCACTGCCACGCCTACTTTTTTATAACTTCACTAAATTATATGAAACCGAAAAATTTTGTTAAGACCAAATATTTTGGTATTTAGATTCCCTACAATTCACCCATAGAACAGTTTTGGCCACGCCCACTTTTTCATCATAAAACCCATTTTTGGGCCTTAAATTTTTAACTAGGACGCTGAAATTTCATATCTGGGCTTCTGACGAAAAGATACAGTAGAAGTGTAAATTTCTTTTACATCCGCCCACTGCCACGCCTACTTTTTTATAACTTCACTAAATTATATGAAACCGAAAAATTTTGTTAAGTCTTAATATTTAGGTATTCAGATTCCTTACAATTCACCCATACAGATACAGTTTTGGTCACGCTCACTTTTTGGAGGGCGTTTTCATTAAAAAACCGATTTTGAAAAAATTTTACATGTAACATCCTCAAACGTTCGAGGTTATAGCCATATTTGAGTACGAAATGTAATTTGGCTACGCCCACTTTATAGAGAGGAGGATAGGGTATCAGACGATCCGTTTCAGACGGATTGCAGCTTTTCTGTATGTTTTTTCTATTCATACGGTTAAAGCAATGATTGTGAGAAAGTAACACCAGACGAATAGCGGGTTGTGAGTGATAATTTTATTGGTGGCCTCATATTCTCGTACGGGCATAACACCTACGGCAATCTGTTTTGGAAAACTAACGCAGGTTTTTCTCTTCGCAGCTCTACTTAGAAACGTCGGGGTTTGTGTTTTGTGTTTGTTTATACCCTATCCTAAGGGTATATTAAGTTTGACACATAGTTTGTAACATAGAGAAATAATCGAGATAGACCCTATAAAGTATATATATTCGTGATCAGCATCAATAGCGAAATCGATTGAGCGATGACCGTCCGTCCGTCCGTCCGTATGTCACCGCTTTTTGGGCCTTAAATTTTGAGCTAGGACGATGAAATTTCATATCTGGGCTTCTGAGAAAAAGATACAGTACAAGTGTAAAAATTTTTTAAATCCGCCCACTGCCACGCCCACTTTTTCATAACTTCACTAAATTATATGAAAGCGAAAAATTTTGTTAAGACCAAATATTTAGGCATTCAGATTCCCTACAATCCACCCATACAAAAGTTTTGGCCACGCCCACTTTTTGGGGGCGTTTTCATCACAAAACCGAGTTTTGGGCCTTACTTTTTTAACTAGGACGCTTAAATTTCATATCTGGGCTTCCAAGAAAAAGATACAGTACAAGTGTAAATTTTGTTTACATCCGCCCACTGCCACGCCTACTTTTTTATAACTTCACTAAATTATATGAAACCGAAAAATTTTGTTAAGACCAAATATTTGGGTATTTAAATTCCCTACAATTCACCCATAGAAGAGTTTTGCCCACGCCCACTTTTTGGGGGCGTTATCATCAAAAAACCGATTTTGATAAAATTTTACATGTAACATCCTCAAACGTTCGACATTATAGCTATATTTGAGTACAAAATGCAATTTGGCCATGCCCACTTTATAGAGAGGAGGATAGGGTATCATACGATCCGTTCCAGACGGATTGTAGCTTTTCTGTATGTTAATTATAATGTTTGTTAATTTTAGAGTGGACGTGAGCAACATTCGTGGGTTGAGGAAAAACCTCTTTGCCGCGTACGTCCACGTCTGTAAATGCAGGCCAGTTGTTTTGGCGCTGGGTGAAACACAGGTTTGGGAGAATTCTGATTCCTCAGATTTTAGCCTTCCTGGATATAACCTGGTGCCTTTATTCTTTTTTCACCGCGGTCTCGCCTACCAAATTTTTTATATATTTACATATATATTTTATTATACCCTATCCTAAGGGTATATTAAGTTTGACACATAGTTTGTAACATAGAGAAATAATCGAGATGGACCCTATAAAGTATATATATTCGTGATCAGCATCAATAGCGAAATCGATTGAGCGATGACCGTCCGTCCGTCCGTCCGTATGTCACCGCCTTTTGGGCCTTAAATTTTGAGCTAGGACGATGAAATTTCATATCTGGGCTTCCAAGAAAAAGATACAGTACAAGTGTAAAATTTTTGAAATCCGCCCACTGCCACGCCCACGTTTTCATAACTTCACTAAATTATATGAAACCGAAAAATTTTGTTAAGACCAAATATTTAGGCATTCAGATTCCCTACAATCCACCCATACAAAATTTTAGGCCACGCCCACTTTTTGGGGGCGTTTTCATCATAAAACCGATTTTGAGCCTAAAATGTTTAACTAGGACGCTGAAATTTCATATCTGGGCTTCTGACGAAAAGATACAGTAGAAGTGTAAATTTTTTTACATCCGCCCACTGCCACGCCTACTTTTTTATAACTTCACTAAATTATATGAAACCGAAAAATTTTGTTAAGACCAAATATTTGGGTATTTAGATTCACTACAATTCACCCATAGAACAGTTTTGGCCACGCCCACTTTTTGGGGGCGTTATCATCAAAAAACCGATTTTGATAAAATTTTACATGTAACATCCTCAAACGTTCGAGGTTATAGCCATATTTGAGTACAAAATGCAATTTGGCCACGCCCACTTTATAGAGAGGAGGATAGGGTATCAGACGATCCGTTCCAGACGGATTGTAGCTTTTCTGTATGTTTTATTTATAATTTAGACAGCAATTTTACTTATAATGAGTTTGATGCGCTGTCTGACTCCATCACACGAATTATTTCCATGTATCCTCGTACTGAGATCGTTATTGTGGGCGCTTCCAATATTCACAATTCTGGTTGGCTTCGACATACTGGACAGACAACACCCGAGGGAAAATATGTTGATATCTTTGCTGAGATAAATAATTTGACCCAGCTTGTGAACACGGCTACCTGATATTGATAGTCATTTCGCCAACACTCTGGACTTGTTTCTCAGCTCCCACCCTGATAAATGCATTATAAACATATTGTCGCCTCTAGGTTCGTCAGACCACTGTGTTGTATCGGCTAATTACTCGTACCACAACAATTCAGTTAAAGAAAAAAACTCCTAAAAGAATAGTATGGTAATACGAGAAAGCCAATTAGGAAGGCTTGAACACCTTCTTTAGGAGTTTTAACTGGTCGCTATGTTTCTTCGAAAGCGACGTGGATGCCGCCGCCGATATGATCACTAATACCATTTACCTTGGCATGAAATCCTTTATTCCTAACCGTATAACGAGTATCAAGCCGAAGGAAAATGCATGGTATGACTCGAGCTTTAAAGAGGCTATCAGGTTGAGGGAGTTAAGTTTTCGGTCTTACAAGGCCGACCCCTCTGAGGAAAATCGAAAAAAATTTAAACGAGCCAGAAATGACTGCAATGCGCTCATTCGTCGTGTCAAGTTCTCCTTTGACCAAAAATTAAGGCAAAAAATTCTGAATTGTTCCAAGGGTAGTAGAAATTTTTGGTCGTTCGTCAAAAACATAAAAAAATTGTCCCTCATCCATCCCAATGCTTGTTCAAAATGACATTCCAACTGTCAGCTCTTTAGGCAAAGCCAATCTGCCAGCAGCCCTTTTCGCAGCGAACTCCACGCTCCCAGATTGTGCTTTGCCTCCTCCTGTACTTGAGCGCGTCGAATATTCTAAGGGACAATTCCACTTTCGCACTCCTACAGTAGCAAGAGTACAGATCTTAACATAAACAAATCCACTGGTCCAGATGGTCACCGTTATTCTGAAGAGGTGTTCTTCTACGATCGCAAAACCACTGAGTAAGCTTTTTCATCTATCCTACTCTTCAGGACTCTTCCCGAGGAGATGGAAAACAGCATTTGTCCAGCCGTCCCTAAAAAAGGCGACGCTTCTTCTCCCTCCAAATACCGAATCATTGTACTTACGTCCCTTCTTTCCAAGGTCATGGAAACGCTGATAAATCGTCAGGTTATGAAATATCTTGAATCACGAAATCTCCTCAATAACCATCAGTAGCAAACGTCAGGTTTTTGTAGCAAAACGTCCACTGGTGATTTGATGCTATATCTCTGCATCATTCTGGTGAATATAAGATTGTTGCAGTTGATATTTCAAAAGCATTTGACAGAGTTTGGCATCGAGCTCTTTTGTCGAAAATGCGTGCATTTGGCACCGATAAATCTCTTCTTCAGTGGATTAGAAACTACCTTTGGAAACGTTCAATTCAAGTAGTTTTGAAGTCAGCTATCCACCATATAAATGATGGTGTTTCCCAAGGCTCCGTTTTGTCTCCGACTCTCTTTCTTATATTCATAAATGATCCCTTGTCTGCTCCTTCTAATCCAATACATTTTTTCACGTACGACAGTATCCTTACCTCACGTTTCTGCTCTTTGGCCGTAGAACTGGAGCGGTGACGTATGTAAAGCTCATTGACTTCCGATCTTGACAGTATAATTAAATGGGGTATAAACATCGGAGTGGAATTTAATGCTTCAAAAACCCAATGCTGTCAGCTGTCGCTTAAGCCTAACTTAAACACTGTGCCATTATCAATGAATGACACCTACATCGTCGAAACCGAAAAACTTTCGATTCTCGTTATGTATGTTAACGACCATCTCCGTTGGAATGACCACATATTCGAATCCGCTAAGAATGCTGCGAAATATTTAGGATTCCTCAAACGGCGCAAGAAGTTCTTTACCCCCTCTGAGTATAATGCTCATGCCACAGTATAATGCTCATGTTTGGTCCGGTGCTCCTAAGACCTCTTTGCACCTACTGGATAGAGTCCAAAATCGCGCTGTGAAACTAATAGGGAACTGAAGCATAGCGGAGTCTATTGACACGCTCCAACATCGCAGAAATGTCTCTCGCCTTTCCTTATTCTATCACTTTTTTAACAAACAGTGCTCTAGAGAAATAGCCAGTTGCATTCCGAACCTTCAACAATTTTCTCGCAATACCCGTCACGCATTATAATCCACAAACATTTAAAACAAACGTTCATCGGTATCTCCTTTCTTCTCTTCCTAATTTCCATAACGCCCGCGGTGTGTCTTAACATTAAAAGGGTAGTACTAAACCACAGTACTAAAGGTGACAGAAAATGCACACATGCAAGAGCTGCAGCGCAAAACAAGGGCAGCGAGAGAAGAGTTTCGAGCCGGAAGAAGGGAGGAGAAGAAGATCCTGCGAGAGAAAGGGGCCCACGCAGTCTCCCAGCTCAAGGACGTCGAAGAGTCCTGCGATAGGAACAACGTCCGGGTGTTTTTTAGGAAAGTCAAGCAACTATCAGCTGGCTTCGAGCCCGGAACGCAGGCTGTTCGAAACAGTGAAGGAAACCTAGTCACCGATGCACAGGGAATAGTAGATGTGTTTGAGCAGCATTTCTAGCAGCTACTTAATGGGCAGGTAGAGAGAGTGATAGGGCATGAGGAATCCATCCCCCCTCCTAGTTTTAAAGAGGTCGGCTCAGCTATCAAAAAGTTGAAGAACAGCAAGGCCACCGGCTCTGATGGTCTACCTGAAGAGCTTTTCAAACACGGTGGTGATGCTTTGGTACGGTGCATGCACCAAATCATCAACCAAGTATGGGTTGAGGAAGTCAAGTACGATGACTGGATTATTAGCTCCATATTTAAGGAAGGCGATCCTATGTTTTGTAAGAACCACCGAGGCATATCCCTGCTTAATGTCACATATAAGATCCTATCCAACATACTGTATGAACGTCTGAAGCCTTTCTGCAGCACACTAATCGGCATGTACCAGTGTGGCTTCCGGCCCGGCAGATCGACGATCGACCATTTCCATACTAAGGCAGATCCTGGAAAAGACCAACGAATTTCAAGTCGAGACTCGAATTCGCAATCCTGGCGAAACTGTTAAAGCTGTGCC
This sequence comes from Xylota sylvarum, assembly GCA_905220385.1. Lineage (NCBI taxonomy): Eukaryota > Metazoa > Arthropoda > Insecta > Diptera > Syrphidae > Xylota > Xylota sylvarum. The sequence continues at coordinate 75,672,420 of LR999958.1, read as the reverse complement.
TCTGAACTATTCCAAACATGTATCGGATTTCGGCAAGGAGATGTGCTATCATGTGACTTCTTCAATCCTATGCTGGAACAGATAGTGCGCAGGGCTGGTGTGTACACGGAAGGCACTATCTTTAACAAATCTGTCCAACTACTGGGATACGCAGACGACATAGACATCATCGGTCGCTCCCAGCGCGTGTTAGAGGCTTTTACGGCAATTGAAGAACAGGCGAAACGTGTTGGCCTTGAAGTGAATGAGGACAAACCCAAGTACATGTTGTCAACAAACAAAGAAGTATATGTCCACCGCCTAGGACACAACGTCACTGTTGGCAACAGTAACTTCGAAGTGGTTAAGGAGTTTACCTACCTCGGAGTAAATATCAACTCCACGAATGACAACTTAGTGGAGATTCGACGAAGACTTACCCTTGGAAACCGCTGCTACTTCGGTTCGGTGAAACAAATGGGGTCAAAAAATCGGAAGACAAATGTATGCTCTACAAAACTTTGATCCTGCCAATTCTGCTGTATGGAGTCGAGTGTTGGACGATAAGCAGGAAAGCCTAGCAGATACTGAACACTTTTGAAAGAAAAATTCTTCGTCGGAAATTCGGTCCCGTATGCGAGGAGGGCGAATGAAGAAGAAGATACAACCGCGAACTCTATGAGCTGTACCAAGATGTGGATGTAGTCCAAAAAGCCAAAACACGTCGACTGCACTAGCCAGGCAACATCGAGCGAATAGACAATAATTCATCAGCAAAGAGGATCTTCGAATCACAGCAACCGGGTTCGAGACGACAAAGAAAGCCCGAATCTCCGTTTTAAAGACCAATATATCGCAGATGCCAGAGCGCTTGGTCTAGAAGAGAGTTGAAGGCTACTGTGTTTTAGGCAGAGACTCTTCACGGGTCGGGAGCACGTTGAATAAGTAAGTGTTCAAACCTGCAATTCCATATTGTCCTTTCTTTTACGAGTTATAGAACTTTTAGAATAATAACGGATTGAAGCTTTTCTGTAGGTTTATACCTTATCCTAATGGTATATTAAGATTGACACATACTTTGTACCATAGAGAAATAATTGAGATAGACCTTATAAAGTATACATATATATTCGAGATCACTATCAATAGCGAAATCGATTAAGCGATGACCGTCCGTTCGTCCGTATTCCACCGTTTTTTATACCCTATCCTAAGGGTATATTAAATTTGACACATAGTTTGTAACATAGAGAAATAATCGAGATAGACCATATAAAGTATATATATTCGTGATCAGCATCAATAGCGAAATCGATTGAGCGATGACCGTCCGTCCGTCCGTCCGTCCGTCCGTATGTCACCGCTTTTTGGGCCTTAAATTTTGAGCTAGGACGATGAAATTTCATATCTGGGCTTCTGAGAAAAAGATACAGTACAAGTGTAAAAATTTTTTAAATCCGCCCACTGCCACGCCCACTTTTTTATAACTTCACTAAATTATATGAAACCGAAAAATTTTGTTAAGACCAAATATTTGGGTATTTAGATTCCCTACAATTCACCCATAGAACAGTTTTGGCCACGCCCACTTTTTGGGGGCGTTATCATCAAAAAACCTATTTTGATAAAATTTTACATGTAACATCCTCAAATGTTCGACATTATAGCTATATTTGAGTATAAAATGCAATTTGGCCACGCCCACTTTATAGAGAGGAGGATAAGGTATCATACGATCCGTTCCAGACGGATTGTAGCTTTTCTGTAAAAAATGGCATAATTTTTTATTCTTTATTTTTAAATGTAAGTAGAAGTATATTACTGTTGATCTTCGGTAATAATGTTTCTATAAATAATTTTTTTAAATTAGGAAAAACAATTTTTCGTAAAGAAAGTGTGTGTTTCTAATTAGTTTTCCACCACTGTATATACTTCATAGGGCCTATCTCGATTATTTCTCTTTGTTACAATCTATGTGTCAAACTTAATACACCCTTACGATGGGGTATAAAATGATAATTTTCTAGTTTTTATTTTTATACCCTATCCTAAGGGTATATTAAATTTGACACATAGTTTGTAACATAGAGAAATAATCGAGATAGACCCTATAAAGTATATATATTCGTGATCAGCATCAATAGCGAAATCGATTGAGCGATGACCGTCCGTCCGTATGACACCGCTTTTTGGGACTTAAATTTTGAGGACGATGAAATTTCATATCTGGGCTTCTGAGAAAAAGATACAGTACAAGTGTAAACATTTTTGAAATCCGCCCACTGCCACGCCCACTTTTTCATAACTTCATTAAATTATATGAAACCGGAAAATTTTGTTAAGTCCAAATATTTTTTATAACTTCACTAAATTATATGAAACCGAAAAATTTTGTTAAGACCAAATATTTGGGTATTTAGATTCCCTACAATTCACCCATAGAACAGTTTTGGCCACACCCACTTTTTGGGGGCGTTATCATCAAAAAACCTATTTTGATAAAATTTTACATGTAACATCCTCAAATGTTCGACATTATAGCTACATATATTTGAGTATAAAATGCAATTTGGCCACGCCCACTTTATAGAGAGGAGGATAGGGTATCATACGATCCGTTCCAGACGGATTGTAGCATTGCAGCGTCCTAGCTTTAAAAAGGCCCAAAAATTTTTTTGTGCTGATGATTTGAAAATGATTTTTGTGCCTTAAATTTTTAACTAGGACGCTGAAATTTCATATCTGGGCTTCTGACGAAAAGATACAGTAGAAGAGTAAATTTTTTTGGCTGGATGCTGTAGGAATAGGGTAGGCACTGACTAGCGTCAACCTGGCGACGTCCAGTGTTGTAACTGTTACTGCGCATCAATTGTGCTTATTTTACCTTCTAGTGTTAGCCATCGGGTACTGGTTGGTGTCCATCCGGACCCGACTTGCTAAACTTAAAAGCGCGAGTGTTGAACAAGAGAAAATTGCAGCACTATAAATACGAGAGCGGACGAACTCTCTCGATGGAGTCAACGGTAGCGTCAAAGCTTCAAACGGAAGCACAACACTTTATCTGGGCCACTTCGACATATTCGGAGCTCAGGCCGATAAAGATTTCCAAGCATAAGTCAGGTTTTTTAAAAGAGATGGTGGCGGATGAGCCCTTATTGGGCCAACGGCAGCGCTCATATCCCCGAAGCGGGTTACTGACATCGGTTTAAAACCGGCCCCTCGTCCTAGGGGTTTCAAAAAATGGAACTGGCCCTCCAGGTTGGGGGTTGTGCCGTCGGGGTAACTTCCTTACCACGTAAAAAAAATATAGTTATGAGAGAGACACAAGCCTTGGATAATGGACCCCCTCATTTAATACCACGACCCGGAACGTACACGGACAATGATATAAGAGTATGCACCTGGAATGTACGTACACTGTACACTCCTGGTGCTATTCAAAGACTTGAATCTGTCCTCACGCGGTACAAGGCAGATATTACCGCGATCCAGGAGATACGATGGATAGGATCCGCTATGCAAAAACGGAAAAATTGCGACATATATTACAGCTGTCACAAAAGACTGCACATGTTAGGATGCGGATTCGTCGTGGTAAATCGGCTACGCTCAATGATAATTGTCTTTAAGCCGATCAGCGATCGCCTGGCTGTGATCCGCATCAAGGCTACATTTCAAAACATTAGCATAATATGTGCACACGCCCCTACCGACGAAGCTGAAGACTCTATTAAGGAGGAGTTTTATGACCTCCCTTTACGGAGCCTACGGAGCCTGTCCGGAGAATGATGTCAAAATCATACTCGGGGACTTCAATGCCAAAATCGGTAAGGAACACATCTTCGGCGGATTAGTTGGAAAGCACAGTCTCCACGACACGACAACAGACAACGGCTTCCGGCTAATCGATTTTGCAGCAGCTCGTAATACGGTGATAAGTAGCACTAGGTTTCCAAGACTACGAATCCACACAGCAACCTGGCGCTCTCCAGATGGTCGAACCGCCAACCAAATCGTGCACGCATCTAACATTCTGAATGTGCAAACGTTCAGAGGGGCAAACGTCGACTCTGACCATTTTCTTGTTGCAGCTAAGTTCAGAGCTCGACTATCCAATGAGAAGAAGCTGCAAACCGCCCAGAAAAATAAATTCAACGTTGGAAGCCTTAGTACGTCTGGAGTAGCCAGAGCCTGCAGGGAGCGCCTGAGTGAGAGACTCTCCGCTGTGCATTCACCATCCACGAACGCCAACAATCTGTGGAACCAGTATCGCGACATCATCAAAGGGGTAGCAGAGACCACCATAGGCTACCAGCCACCACCCAAAAAGAGCCCTTGGTATGATGATGAATGCGTACGCCGGAAAAAGGTGACAGAATATGCACACTTGCAAGCGCTGCAACGCAAAACAAGGGCAGCGAGAGAAGAGTATCGAACCAGAAGAAAGGAGGAGAAGAAGATCCTGCGTAAGAAGAAAAGGGCCCACGCAGCCTCCCAGCTCAAGGATATCGAAGAGTCGCGCGATAGGAACAACATCCGGATGTTTTTCAGGAAAGCCAAGCAACTGACAGCTGGCTTCAAGCCCGGAACGCAGGCTCTTCGAAACAGTGAAGGAAACCTAGTCACCGAAGCACAGGGAATTGTAGATGTATTTAAGCAGCATTTCCAGCAGCTACTTAATGGGCAGGTAGAGAGAGTGATAGGGCAAGAAGAGAACCCGCATCCAGTCAATGAAGAATCCATTCCCCCTCCTAGTTTTGAAGAGGTCGGCTCAGCTATCAAAAAGCTGAAGAACAACAAGGCCCCCGGCTCTGATGGTCTACCTGAAGAGCTTTTCAAACATGGTGGTGATGCTTTGGTAGGGTGCATGCACCAAGTCATCAACCAAGTATGGGTGGATGAAGTCATTCCCGAAGACTGGACTATCAGCTCTATATGCCCCATCTTCAAGAAAGGCGATCCTATGTCTTGTAAGAACTACCGAGGCATATCCCTGGTTAATGTCGCATATAAGATCCTATCCAACGTACTGTGTGAACGTCTGAAGCCTTTCTGCAGCACACTAATCGGCATGTACCATTGTGGCTTCCGGCCCAGCAGATCGACGATCGACCAAATTTTCACACTAAGGCAAATCCTGGAAAAGGCCAACGAATTTCAAGTCGAGACTCACCATCTCTTCATCGACTTTAAAGCCGCATATGATAGCATTCATCGTCTTGAGCTCTACAAGGCGATGGCCGAATTCGGGATCCCGGCTAAACTGATCCAGCTGTGCCGCGTGACGCTGGATAACACGCGGTGCAACGTGCAACTCGGCAACAGTTCCTCTGAACTATTCCAAACATGAACCGGATTTCGGCAACGGGATGCGCTATCATGTGACTTCTTCAATCTTGTGCTGGAACAGATAATGCGCAGGGTAGGTGTGAACACGGAAGGCACTATCTTCAACAAATCTGTCCAGTTGCTGGGATACGCAGACGACATCGACATCATCGGTCGCTCCCAGCGCGCCGTGTTAGAGGCTTTTACGGCAATTGAAGAAGAGGCGAAACGAGTTGGCCTTGAAGTGAATGAGGACAAACCCAAGTACATGTTGTCAACAAACAAAGAAGCATCTGTCCACCGCCTAGGACAAAACGTCACTGTTGGCAACAGTAACTTCGAAGTGGTTAAGGAGTTTACCTACCTCGGAGTAAATATCAACTCCACGAATGACAACTTAGTGGAGATTCGACGAAGACTTACCCTTGGAAACCGCTGCTACTTCGGTTTGCCGAAACAAATGGGGTCAAAACTCCTAACTCGGAAGACGAAATGTTTGCTCTCCAAATCTTTGATCCTGCCAGTTCTGCTGTATGGAGCCGACTGTTGGACGATAAGCAGGAAAGCAGAGCAGATATTGAACACTTTCGAAAGAAAAATTCTTCGTCGGATATTCGGTCCCGTATGCGAGGAGGGCGAATGGAGGAGAAGATACAACCGCGAACTCTATGAGCTGTACCAAGATGTGGATGTAGTCCAAACAGCCAAAACACGTCGACTACACTGGCTCGGCCACATCGAGCGAATGGACAATAATGCTCCAGCAAGGAGGATCTTCGAATCACAGCAACCGGGTTCGAGACGACAAGGAAGACCGAACCTCCGTTTTAAGGATCAAGCTATCGCGGATGCCAGAGCGCTTGGTCTAGATAACTGGAAGCAGCGTGCCCGGGATCGAAGAGAGTGGAAGGCTGCCGTGTCTCAGGCAGAGACTCTTCACGGGTCGGGAGCCCGTTAAGTAAGTAAGTAAGTATATTTTTTTTACATCCGCCCACTGCCACGCCTACTTTTTTATAACTTCACTAAATTATATGAAACCGAAAATTTTGTTAAGTCCAAATACTTAGGTATTCAGATTCTCTACAATTCACCCATAGAACAGTTTTGGCCACGCCCAATTTTTGGGGGCTTTTTCATCAAAAAACCGGTTTTGATAAAATTTTACATGTAACATCCTCAAACGTTCGAGGTTATAGCCATATTTGAGTACAAAATGCAATTTGGCCATGCCCACTTTATAGAGAGGAGGATAGGGTATCAGACGATCCGTTCCAGACGGTTTGTAGCTTTTCGGCATGTTTTTTGGAAACAATTGGTATAACCATATGTGTGATAAAATTGCCCTTGTCACAAATAAATCGGTGCCAGGCGTTTTAGATGCAGTCTTCCCCTTAATACCCTTGCATCGTGCACACTACCTGGCCAGCTTACGTTAATGACATGGAAAGATCGGTCCGGCCCACATACCATCATTGCATTCAATGCATGCTTTCCATGTCTATTAACAAACTGCTCTTCATTTTCCCTGGGTGCATCAATGTTGAATGATGCGTTGACGGTAGCATCCAGCTACACAGGGAAGCCTTCTTGAGAAAAAAAATTGGATAGCTATTTCCGAAGAATTTTCTGGCCAGCAAATGGTGTTTGCAGGAAATTCATCGATTATTGCGTCCGAAACTGGGTGTACTACTCTGCAGTCTGTAGCTTTACTTATTCCCTGCATAGCAGGGACACCATGATATTGGCCTCCATTTCCAATCCAATAGAAGTTGTTGCAAGAGACTTAAGAAATTATTTCTTTGGTTGTTATAACTTAGCTTATGTCCAATTTTTGACAAAACACATTCAATATTCGTCTTTGTTAAACATAAGCTTTCCAGGGTTGAAAAATTATTAATATCCTCGTCGTCTTCAAAACGTGCTTCGAAACGATTCATTTAATACTTTTATACCCTATCCTAAGGGTATATTAAGTGTAAAAATTTTAAAATCCGCCCACTGCCACGCCCACTTTTTCATAACTTCACTAAATTATATGAAACCGAAAAATTTTGGTAATACAAAATATTTAGGCATTTAGATTCCCTACAATTCAGCCATACAAAAGTTATGACTACGCCTACTTTTTGGGGGTGTTTTCATCAAAAAACCTATTTTCATGAAATTTTACATGTAACATGCCCAAACGTTCGACGTTATAGCCATATTTGAGTACAAAATGCAATTTGGGCATGAGCACTTTATAGAAACGAGGATAGGGTATCATACGATCCGTTCCAGACGGATTGTAGCTTTTCTGTATGTTACCTAATAATATTGATATTCGACTTTGTAAATATTAGCGTAAGACCACGCTGGCATGTATTTTACAAAGGTTATTAATATTATTTTGTTAAAAAAACGTGAGCGGGAGACTTGAGACTTGAAACAGCTGAAGGGAGATCAGTGGCTCAAGTCTGCCTTTGCTCTAATTAAATGTCATATAAGTGTTTTGAAAGCAGGTATTTAATTTTATTTTCAGTTATTGTAAATGATATACGCATATAAGGCAAAAGAAGGAGCGGCAAGAAGGAATAGAATTCCCAAAGATATCCTTGATTTTATGTTTTTAACTTTTTATAATTTTTTTTCTTTATAAAAACATTAAACAGAACATTTTGTTTATTGATAATACCACAAAACAATGAAAGCGAATTCTATTAAGAACGGAAGTGGTTAAATTACTTATTTTATTGTTCTACTCGTAGAATTCGGGTCTTAAAATGGGCGTTTTCAAGATTCCCCAAGGGTGGGGGAGTAGTCGTTTCGTCTCTAATTCTACAGTTTTACCAATAGCTATTTGTTCACTTTCTGGTAACTCGTTGGTAAATAAAATATATAATATAGGGCCTAGCCTACTGCCTTGTGGACCACTAGCTTCTATTTCTCATTGTGAAGTACTCATCTCCTTGTTTAATTCTAAAATTTCCCTGCGATACATAAGACTCTAAAATTTCTGAATATTACTGTGGCAGATGCTTTTACAATTTATGGATCAGTCCAGTCTGCTAGACTTTATAGAAAGCTTGTGCTATATCAGCACAGCATTTATTTTTCTCTTCAAATGCTTTTTCGATTCTATTTGTTATTTTATACACCTGATCAATAATGGAGTGTTTATTTCTAAAACCAAATTGATGGTTTGGAATTAGCGATTTTTCTTCTTTTGCTGAAAAGCTTATAGAGACTCACGCGCGCAAGTCTGCACTGAGGATGCACCCTCTATCTGAGATGCAAAATGCGTGGAAAATCCTGTGAGACTGCATTTTCATCGACATAGAGGGCACCTACGATTATACGTAGGTTCTTTTTGGGCCTTAAATTTTGAGCTAGGACGATGAAATTTCATATCTGGGCTTCTGAGGAAAAGATACAGTACAAGTGTAAAAATTTTTTAAATCCGCCCAATGCCACGCCTACTTTTTTATAACTTCACTAAATTATATGAAACCGAAAAATTTTGTTAAGACCAAATATTTGGGTATTTAGATTCCCTACAATTCACCCATAGAACAGTTTTGGCCACGCCCACTTTTTGGGGGCGTTATCATAAAAAAACCTATTTTGATAAAATTTTACATGTAACATCCTCAAACGTTCGACATTATAGCTATATTTGAGTACAAAATGCAATTTGGTCACGCTCACTTTATAGAGAGGAGGATAGGGTATCATACGATCCGTTCCAGGCGGATTGTAGCTTTTCTGTATGTTTTTAATTATTTTCACCAACTGTTCACAACAACGTCGGGGTAACTTCCTTACCACGTAAAAAAGCAAATAGTTACGAAGCAACTACGAGCCTCGGATAAGGATGATCCTACTGTTGACGACCCCAGCAAACGTAATAAGGACAACGATCTTCGGATCTGCACGTGGAATGTTCGACTCGTCAACAACCTGATTGGGCCCCAACAGTGTGGTTTCAGACCAGGAAAGTCCACAATCGATCAAATCTTCACACTTCGGCAGATCCTGGAAAAAACCCAAGAAGTCCAAATCGATACCCACCATCTTTTTATCGATTTCAAGACCGCATATGACAGCATTTATAGAGACGATCTATACAGAGCCATGTCTTCTGCAGATTGTGCAGAATGACGATGGAGAATTCTCGCTGCTCCATCAAGGTCGGTAACGATCTCACCGAGACCTTTGATGTCAAAAAAGGATTTAGACAAGGTGACGCGCTGTCATGTGATTTTTTTAACATCGTTCTTGAGAGAATTGTGCGAAACTCACAAGCCAACACCGGAGGCACAATCTTTCAAAAGTCTGTGCAACTACTAGCGTATGCTGACGATATCGACATTATTGGATGTCACCGGTGCGGTCGCTAGTATTGAAAGCTGCCAAAATGGGCTTAACGGTAAACGAGGGCAAAACCAAAAAAATGCTGTCAACCAGAAGGGACACGCAACATCGACGAATTGGACAGAACGTCACAATCGACAGCTATAACTTTGAGGTAGTAAGGGACTTTGTCTACCTCGGGTCTGCTATCAATTCTGAAAATAACACCTCAGCAGAAATAAAACGAAGAATAACTCTTGCCAATCGCTGTTTCTTTGGGCTCAGAAGGCAATTGAGTAGTAAGGCCTATCCCGAACAACTAAGGAGACTCTATATAAAACCTTGATCATTCCAGTCCTGCTTTATGGCGCTGAAGCTTGGACTTTATCAAAAGCGGATGAAGATATCCTCGGTCGTTTAGAGAGAAAAATTCTTCGCAAAATATTCGGTCCCGTTTGCGTTGACGGGCTTTGGAGGAGAAGATTCAACGACGAACTATACGAGCTGTACAGCGACATCGACCTAGTCAAAAAACTGCGCATTAGTCGTTTGAGGTGGCTAGGACATATAGAGCGAATGGACACCAGTGCTCCGGCCCGAAGAGTCTTCGAATCACACCCGGAGGGACAACGGAACAGAGACAGAGACCTCGCCTTAGGTGGCGCGCACAAGTTAAAGGGGACCTGAACAAGCTTGGAGTGCGCAACTGGAGGCAGTTAGCTAAGGACCGGGCTAATTGGAGAGGCTTGTTAGTTGAGGCCCAGGTTCACCCCGAACTGTAGCGCCACCTAAGTAGTAAGTAAGTTCACAACAAAAGCTGCAAATGAATTTTTTTCTTTTCTTATTGACAACTTTTGCATAATTTTAAATGTAAAGTGCAAATCTAATTTGTTTGGTGAAACGAAATGGATGAATTTTTTGCAAACTGACAATATTGTATTTTATGACAAATTTGTATTTTACAAAAACATACTTGTCACTTTGCAAATCAACTTTTCAAAAGAATAATTTCCTCTTTGCAAATTTGCGTTTGGTGAAACGAAATTTGCAAAGATAAATTGAAAAGTTGAAAAGTACAAAGTGTAAAGGGGTTTGTGAAATAGGGCCCCGATTCAAGGAACTTATGATCAATAAAATCAATATTTTGCACATTGGAAATAAACGCAATAAACATGGCAGCAACAAAAGAGTTTTTGTTCTGTCCTGAACATGAGTCACTGAAGAAAGTAGCACTTTTTGCTTCTGCTGGCATCATTTTCAAAAATTTGTAAACGCATGATGAAATTTCATTACCGCCACGACGGGCCATTGCTTCGTGCCACATAAAGCATTTTGCACTGTTGTTTTCAAGGTCATGGACTGTTAAATTAATAGTCCAAAGTTGTTTTTTTATAAAAACTTATCGAATTTCTTAAAAAAGGTGTTGGTAGACATTGTTGTAAGTCAAATGCAAACGTTTTTATGTTTTTTGTTTTTTTTTTTTGATTCTGTTTTATCATTTCTTTTGGCTTCATAAGCCGCTACAGCCTTTTTTAAATTGTTTATTTTTTGTTCTGTCAATGAACTTTTTTCTTTTTCGGTTTGCGCAATCTTGATTTTTAAACAAATGTATCACATGTGCTACAAGTGTCTACTTTTGGTGCTTTGAATTTAAGACCCATAGTTTTAAATATCTGAGCGTATTTTGAGAGGCTTACCAGATGTTCGGCTTCCAATTTATACAGGCGGTGCATGGATTAAAGATTTAGGCTCGCAGGCAGATATTTTTTACGTGTGTCACGTCGACTATAGTTTCATATGCAGGAAATCTTGAAATATGTTTCTTAACCTCACCACCTACCTTTATATCAATCTTAGTAGCAGGAGTATGCTTTCCTCGCAGATTTCTAAATGGTATTGAAGGACAGGAAACTTTTTTTCGAATGACTATTTTGATGAAGCTATCTGTTTCATCGAAACACTGTGCAAAATGTTTTTTGCATACCTTGAAAACATTTCCATCAACTTCCAAAGCGTATTTCATGGTGTTTTCTCGTTTTCGCTTCCGGTCGAGTACATTTAAAAGGATATCACACTTTTTATCTTAAATGGAGATCATGGACCCGATATATAGAATTCTTTGGTCCTAGCTTCCTAAAGACCAGTAGTGCTTAAGAAGCAATTCAATTTTATCAATTCCAATCCTTTCCTGACATTTGCTTCTACAAATATCAAACGGTTTACAAACTCTAGCCTAGAGCGAAGTTTTTTCTTGGTTTTTGCTTTTGGTGTCTCTAGGGCGTTTTCAATTTGAGAACCCAACAAAAACATTTCATTATCTTTCTGAGAACCAATACTACTCGACGTAATGGATAAATTAAAGTCTGGATCTTTCACTGAATCGTCGGAGTCCTCCCAACTGGGTTTATCAGAAAAAATATCATCAGGTCCATCATCACCTTCAAAGTTCTGTGTTTGTTCACCTAGATTATAATAAACTTTCTCTAAGTACAGTTGATCCATAACATGTTTATCATATAGTATCAAATACATAAATACGGAAAGTACACAAATTGTCCTTACTTCGAAGCAAGGCATAATTAAAATTGCATGCATACATCGATCACTGAGTTTCGTTCTGCACTCCTGATTCAAAATTTGGTAAAAGATCATTAAAAAACCTTTCATTGTGAGACCGTTGTGTCATTGCTGTACTAAAGCTATTGCTATTTTTCTTGGCACATTGTTTCCGGTTTGTTGTATTAGCTGAGTAGGCATTGAGTTTGAATATATGTATTTGTTATATAAATGTAGCAACATATAAATATTTTTCTCACTAATATCAATATCTTTAGCCCGAAACCATTCCTTGTCACAACCCCTGATATTTTCTAGAACAATTCGTAATAATTATTTACACTTAAGAGGTACAATAAATATGTGTATTTTTCAAGTGCGCATTTGCTTAATTTAAAAGACGAAATCTAATTCATCAGGATATGCTCTTGGAGTACTTGTATTTGTCCTTTCCGCGGAAGAGGCAGTACTTAGAAAAAAACAGCCAGACTAGAACACACTTTTTTTGTGTAGTAGATCGAAAAACTAAGCAAAACATTATAAGCACTGCCTGTGTGAACTAACTTCCTTGCACACTTGCTATCAAACTTCGTAAATATATAGATATATTTTGTCAGCAGTTATTAAATTGGTGCAGTGAATTCTCACTTATTATGCACTAATGATTTTAGGGCCAGTTCTTTATAACCGAAATCGAAATTATGAAGGAAAACGCAAAAACCGACCGATGTTAGCACTTAAGTAAATCATACGAACTTATGTAGATGAAGGTTCAGATGCGAATAAAGCAAAAAAAAATTTAAAAAATCAGTCTGAACGAAGTAACTATTTTTACTTCTACGAGTATCAAAATACCTATTCATTTATATGACCTCATAGTATGTACATAATTACATAATTAAAGGACCATTTCATATAACTCAATTCCAGTACACAAACTTAGCGGTTCATTAAAATATTGGAATTGTTAGTGTAGTTGAAGATACTTATAAGTGAGAATAAACTATATTAAGAGTCCACATACATAAATATAAAATAGAACGTAAAAAAAAGCAGTTGCAGAGAAAAAATCCCGCTATGATTCATGAATACTAAGTGTGTATTCCACAACATTGTTTGGAAACGTTTTTTGTTTGTCGAAGGCTAAAAAATTAGTTTGTCGAAGGAAAAAGTATTGTCCCATCCTAGTTATTTACCGAATAGATGAATTTAACTAAACTTACCTTTGCCTTTAGCGCGTTCTGTCAGCATCCTTGCGGAACTAGCATTCCACAATTTTCTCTGCTATGCTAGACATTTTATGTGCACTCTTCACTTTTGGTCTTTAAATCTATCACTCTCAAAATTATTACCACTAAAACTTTGCAACTGTTGACAACGAACTAACTCAATTTATGACTCAATTTAATTTTTTTAAATTCAAATATGGAATAACGGCCTAACTCGAGATCAAATCCTCAAAATGTTTTTCTCTGTTTTAGATAAAGAACCTAAGCGAGTTAAGCTAATTAAAAATCAAAACTGTATTTTGGAATAACAGCCTAACTAAAGTTAAGAAAATCGAATTACTTTTATATTTTGGGGAATAACAGCCTAAGTTGACATAGGCAATAATTAAAAAATTATCGTTATTAATTGATAGCTGACAATGAATTTCTTATCCCGACTTAGGCTCTTATTCCACAACGAAAATTTTATGAAACGAAGAATAGGAATAGTCTAACTGGAGATGGGTTATAAGGACAAAATAAAAGTAAATTCATAAGAGACTTAACTCAAGTTAGGACACGGACATTGAAAAATATTATAATTATTACAAGTTATGGTGATATGCCAAAACGTTATTTTAAAAAAGGTTACTAGGTTTTTCAGGATTAACATGTGTTTAAAAAAAGATACAGACATAAAAAATTTAGTGGAAGTAGATTTAAACATCCTGAACATAATAGTGCTTATAAGTTATTTTTGTTCTAACTCGAGTTAAGCGTTTATTGCTTGTGGCCACTGACTTGACATTCATACAAAAGTATTGATTGGAAAATTACTTTATATATGATTGGCTTATTATCATCTGAAAACATAGATTTTCTATTTGTGAAAGGGTGTAACATGGTTATTGCTATACTAACTTTCTTTAAGGTTCCAGCAACGTGTTCTTTGAAAGTTAACTTGGTGTCTACATTTATACCGAGATACTTCACGGAGTTACTCCATTTTGTAGTATAACCATAAATTTGCAGTTGGCTGGTTGGAAGGAGTGCCGTGAAATAACGCCGAGTGAAGTAAGGTCGACTTTTGAAATTCGGCCTTATTTCACTTCCATAAAGTGAAATAAAGCCGAACATTGTTTGTGGAATAAGGCCGAAGCAAATGTTTCCACTTTGATAAAGCGACATTAGACCAATTAGTGACTCCGCTGCTTGGAGTCACTGTTGGATTTGGGGTAGGTGTAAGGTTGGTATATGCAAAGTTACATTGATATAAAGAAACCGTGTATACAGCCAACCTCGCACCTACTCTAAATCCAACAGTGATCACAAGCAGGGGGGTTGCAAATTTTAAAATTCGGCCTTATTACACTCGGTGTTGTTTCACGGCACCGTTGGAAGGTAGCAAGGTTTTCTTGTTGAAGTAAAAAACATGGCGTGCATTTAATCACGGTTCAGCTTACTTTTCCACTTTTTAAAATACTGTTCCAGTACTCCCATCGCATTTTTAAAGCGGTCCACACACTCTCAGTTTAACTGCGCAGTTTATCACGTGTGACGTCATGTCTGAGCGATAAGCTGTGTGAATTGCGCAGTTTTTACAATTTTCACTCAGTCCTGAGGACTGAGCTTCTGGACCCCCTTTTGCTCAGGTAAACTGTACAGGTCACAAAGTTTATCGTTCAGTTCTCTCATTTCCTTCTCATTCTTCGCCATGGCTTCGGCTCATTATACAATATCCTAAGGGTATATTAAGTTTGATACATAGTTTGTAACATAGAGAAATAATCGAGATAAAGTATATAAAGTATATATATTCATGATCAGTATCAATAACGAAAACGATTGACCCATGTCCGTCCGTCCGTCCCCCCTTTTTTGGCCTTAAATTTTGAGCTAGGGGGATGAAATTTAATATCTGGGCTTCTGAAAAAAACGATGCAGTACAAGTGTAAAATTTTTGAAATCCGCCCACTGCCTCGCCCACTTTTTCGCCCACTTCACTAAATTATATGAAACCGAAAAATTTTGTTAACACCAAATATTTAGGTATTCAGATTCTCTACAATTCACCCTAACAACAGTTTTGGTCACGCCCACTTTTTGGGGGCGTTTTCATCAAAAAACCAATTTTGATGAAATTTTACATGTAACAGCCTCAAACGTTAGAAGTTATCATCGTAATTCAGTAAAGAAAAAGCAATACGGCCACGCCCACTTTATAGGGGCTTGATAGGATGGAGGATAGGGTATCATATGATCCATTCCAGACGGAGTGTAGCTTTTCTGTATGTTTTTTAATAAAAATACAGACGTTCTCAAGTCAACAAAACTGATGAAACTGAGAAAAAAAACTGTACAACAAACTGAAGTATCCCCAAACTTTCAGTTCAGTTTATTGTACAGTTTTTTTTATGCAGTTGAAATGCGCAGTTAAAACTGAGAGTGTGTGGGTCGCTTAAAATTCGTCTCAATTTCGAGAGTAAATTCATGATTTAAAAGTATAGCAGCATCTCGTACTATTAACAATGACTTTGAAATAACGACGGGACCCTACTTAGGTGGTGCTACAGTTCGGGTGGACCTGGGCCTCAACCAGTAGGCCTCTCCAGCCAGCTTGATCTTTAGCCAGCTACCTTCAGTTTCGCACACCAAGTTGGTTGAGGTCCCTTTCCACTTAAGCGAGTCACCTTAGGCGACAGTGTTCGAATCAACCGCATAGGTACGAAGACTCCCTGCGGCGGAACATGGTTGTCTATCCGCTCTGCATCACCCAACCATCTCCACTATCCGTCTACGCAGACGGAACCAAAAATCAACCGAAGTATTTTTCTCTCATAGCAACCGAAAGCGGCCTAAATAATTGTTCACACTGTCCATGCCTCTACGCCGTACAGCAGGACTGGGATGATCAGGGTCTTATATAGGGTTACCTTAGTTATTTGAGACAGGGCTTTGCTACACAGTTGCCTTCTTAGCCCAAAGAAGCAGCGATTGGCAAGAGATAATATTCTTTAACTACCTCAAAGTTATATCTGTCGATTGTGACGTTCTGTCCAATTCGTCGATGTTGTATGTCCTTTTTTGTTGACAGTATATACTTTGTTTTGCCCTCCTTAACCGTTAAACCCATCTTAGCCACTTCCGCCTCAATGTTCACAAAATCACTATTGACATCACGCTTTGTTCTTCGGATTATGTCAATATCATCGGCATATGCGAGCAGTTTCTTTCAAGAACGTTGTTCAAGAAATCGCATGACTGCACGTCGCCCATCAAAGGTCTGGCTGAGGTCTTTCCCGACCTTGATGGGACAGCGTGCGTTCTCTATCATCATCTTTCACAACCTGATGAGTTTGGCCAAAACCAGACATAACTCTATATATATATGTAGCTCTTCTCTATAGATGCTGTCATAGGCGGCCTTCAAATCGATAAAAACGTGGTGACTTTCTATTTGAAATTCCTGGGTTTTTTTTAAGATCTGCCGTAGTGTAAAAATTTAGACGACGCATGGTGGACTAAAACAACACTGATATGGACCAATCAGATAGCTGACAAAAGGTGTTAAGTGTTCACACAGATTAGCAGATAGGATCTCGTAGGCGATGTTGAGCAGACTTATTCGTCTATAGTTGGCACTAGGAGTAAGAAGGTCTCCTTTCTTGAGTATCGGGCATACTTTCGTTCGACCGTAGCTGCTTTGAATAGCTCGGTAGTCTAACCATCAGCTACAGCAGCTTTATTGCATTCCAGCTTAGATATCGCTATCTTAACTTCATCCAAGTCGGGTGGACGGGAATGTTGCTTAATCGTCCAGATTGAATGGTGCATTTTGCCTAACAACGGAATTTTGGTCACCGTAGCCGTTATACAGTCTGTAGAAGTGATCTTTCCATATCCTTAACAACGACTGCGATTCTACTACTAAGTTTCTTTGTTCGTCCCTGCATGCTTCGGTTCTGGCTTTGTAGCCTTGCATGTTCTTTTACTTTCTGGCTCTGATCTTTCTATACAACGCCGCTTTATATGCCACCTGGTTTTCTACATTTGCTGGCCTACATTCTTCATCGAACCAGGTGTTTTGCTGCGGTGGTCGAGAGAAACACAGCACATCAGATGCGGCATCCCTGGTGCCGTTTTCTGGCTGTGAAGCCACTGGTCTTCAGTACTTGATGCTGGCGGACCCCTTGAGAAATTAAGAGACACTCGATCGGTAATCTCTTGCTATTGTAACTTTACGACGTCAAACTTTCTCACAGTATTTTTTTTTTGTCTTCGCGATGTTCCGGGTATCCACATCCGTACCTTTGTAGCTCAGAAAGTAGTGGGCCGAGTCGATGTTCGCTTCTCAGAACGTTCGGACATCCATCATACTGGAAGAGTGCCTTGCGTCGGTCGCAATGATATCAATCTGGTCTGGTTCCTTTGTGAATATTGAGATGTGGGAATTGTGTGCTATCTAATACACGATTTTGCGCCATTGCAAAGTTGGATATGGTGCCGTGCAGGCTATGCTCTCCGACAGTATTAACAAAGATGCCCTCTCTTTCTAAATTTGCGTTAAAATCGCACAGAACAATTTTAATATCATAGCTACAGCACTGCCTATACGTTTTGTGTAAGAGCAAGTAGAAGCTGTCTTTGGTATCATCAGTGGTACGCCCCTTTGTGGGGGCATGGCCGCTTATCAGGCTAATAATAGCGAATTTAACCTTGATGCGAATTGTTATGAGACGCTCGTTCACATGCCTTAAACTCAAGACTTTTTGCCTTAGTCTGTCTCCAATAACAAACCCGCATCCAAATATGCGCTGGTTCTTTTGTCGGTAGCAATCGCCGTAGTAGATATTGCAGTTTTTTATCCTTCTTTTGCTTTTCAAGCGCTTCCGCTAATAGTTCGGCTGCACGTGGTCTGTCAAAGGACCTAACATTCCACGTGCAAGTTGTCCTTATCACGTTTGCTGGGGTCGCCAACAGTTAAATTATTTTTATCCGAGGCTATTAGTGCTTTTGCAACTAATAGTTTTTTCCATTATAGGGAAGTTACCCCAAGAAGTTCCCCTAGGACGAAGGGCCGCAATCAGTAACCCGCTCCGGGGATATGAGCACTGCCATTAGCCCATTAAGGGTTTATCCGCCACAAACTCTTTTCCAACACCCTGATTCAGTATTGGAGATCCCTACCTTCAAGTATGTCGAAGCAGCTCCTATAGGGATAAACACTAATAGTTCGGCCTAACTGAAACTGGTAGACGGCACCGTTTATTCCATCTAAGGAATTCATCCACTGCCGCCTGGAAAAACAGGAGGCGCCTTAGTGAAAAATGACTTATCCTCCCTCTCTCGTCTACTGCCATCAACTGCCATCTAAAGGGGTTGGTTACCCGATCTCCAGTCGAGTTACTAAGAACCCAGCAGCCACCATCGTGGAGGTGTGGAGTAGGAGTTGGTAGTGAGACGTTATCATGAGAACGCTTGTGCTCTCATATATTCCCATCACTACCCTTTCGCCACCTTGCAATGTACTCTTTATGTTTATTCATCCTTTCTTTTGCTGTTAATTGCTAATGGAAAAATTGTATGTCATTCATCATCATTGTGTATTTCCAAATCCTCTTCAGGATGTAATTGTTCTTGAAGAATTGATGCTGTTTGATAATCCAAATCAATTATATGTAAAACTTTTCGGGTTTAATTCACTAATTGAATTGTCTCCATGCTGGTGGTTAAAGAGTAAAACCATTATTGGCTTGAATCGGTTGAAGCAAGAACGTTGCTGTTGTTGACGATGGAATTGTTAGCATTGCTAACATTATTAGGAGCCAAATCTGGTGCTCTTTTAATGATTGAGACATGTACATTTCTTAGTTTAATGCTTGTATATATCTAAAACATGTATGGTTCATCCTTTTATCGGACATGTTTGTAATTCTTTACAAACCCTTCAGACCGAGTTTCTTCATAGTTCTCATGAGGTTTTTTAGTTTTCTCTAACCTTTTTCGATTGATGCCTTTTAGTCGTTTTGTTAATTTTACTTTGTTCAAATAGTCAGCTTTATTAATTAAAGTCCCTAGTGTGCTATGATATCGGCTCTATAGATTATCCTTATCCCCGAAAGTACGTAAAATTTCTGATATGGTAGAGTGCAACCGTTCAAAATCGAAGTTCCCCGTATGAGAGTTGGGTTTAGTGAAATGTATTTCAATATCGTGTTCTCGTAGAAATTCTAAAATATTTGCCGACCTATGTATGTACATATGTATATTCGTTGTCTGTTATAATCGTTTTTGGCTTCCCAAATTAATTAATATGTTCTTCTAAGATTTCGTTTTTATGGATATAATCTTAACTTGCAGGCCTATAAACGTGTGCCTGTTTTGTTAATTTGCCTATGAAGGTTAGATAATTTGAATACCCTATTCCTTACCCGCACCCTTAATATACAATTAATATTAAGTTTCCAATTTTCCAATATTCTGGTGGTCACTTCATATCTACATACATAATATGTCTCTAATGTAATTTCTCTAGTTTTCATTTTAAGAATCTTGTAAGTAGAGTTCTGTACTTATTCACTATCCCAACAGAAATAGGAATGTCTTATGCTTGTTCAGTTGAAATGGGTTCTACTAATAAAATCTGCAACTTTGTTTTCCTTTCCTTTTACATGTTCGATATCGAAATCAAATTCGTGTTTTAATAGCCAGCATTGACTTCTTTGACTAAACTACTTGCCCTTTATTTTTCTTATTCAAAAATTTGATTGGTTAATGGTAATTAATGGTAATGATATTAAACTTTTTTCCCCAAAGGTATGGTCCAAAGTATAAAGTTGCCCATAGTATAGCCAAAATTCCTTATCGGTGTTAGAATACTTAAGCTCATTTATGTTAAGAGTCTGGGGTAACTTGCATGCCGAGCATTGACAAGCCATTAGATTCCTCAATATCAGCTCCATTAATTTTTAGTTTGGCTACATTAATATCCCGCTTCAGAGACTTCAGAGCACTGGGTTTTTGACGAATTGAACTCAACTCGGTTTTTTGCACCACCGTTAATGACTGCATCAATATCGGAGTAGAGCTCGGTAGAGAAATAATCGAGATAGACCCTATAAAGTATATATATTCGTGATCAGTATCAATAGCGAAGTCGATTTAGCCATGTCCGTCCGTCCGTCCCCACTTTTTGGGCTTTAAAACGTTAACGTCGTATTTCAGTTCAAAATGCTATATTGCCACGCACACTTTATAAGGGCTATATATATAGAAAGGAGGATAGAGTATCATACGATCCGTTCCAGACGGATTGTAGTTTTTCTGCCCCACAGATGTTTGTTGCGCGACTTAGGATCATTTACCGGTAATGCATCTCATAGACTACTTCAATAAACAATAATATTATTAATTTAAAATCAACGAATAAAAGCAATTTTTAAATTTTAATCGAGATAAGCTAAAAGTAATGTCGTTGTAAAGTTCATTAAAAGAACTTTTGCACCTAGGAATAGACCTTCTATTGAAAAGCATATTTCTCACCAGTGTCAAATATGACCCCGAGATCGTTGACTTCAGCAAAATGAAGAAGTATGAGATCGGTTCTCCAGTTCTCCTCTTTCGGCTTCCCATTTGCTGCAGGCGAAGAAAGTATGGTGCGCGTCGTCTTCTTGGGAGTCCCCATACATGACATACATGACAGGCTGGGCTGTTCGTTTTGCCAATCTTGTGGAGAAAGGCGTTGAAGTATCCGTGTCCGGTGAGTAACTGGGTGTTTCCGGCCATTCCACTAAGCCACGTTCCTGATCAGCCTCGCTGTCCACATGCCTACTCAGTAACGCGGTCACTTTCGACGCTCGTTCCGTCGCATTCTTTATCTGGTGCCAGAAAGTAAGTTTAGTATTGAATGTCACACCCAAATACTTCACGGCGTCTTTGAAATATTAAGCTCTAATGCATTATGTTTACACCATTCTGATAACTTATGAAAACGAATACAGTCAAATATATTCAATAACTCAAAAGGCTTGCTTTTTGCAAGCAAGAAACTTGGACGAAGAGGCGGAGCCTTTGATTCTCTTGGCGAGAGATCAAAAAGATTTACTGCCTTTAGGACATTGCAGTATTTTTGGCTTCACTTTTTGGTCTCGAAGAAATTTCGCACACTTAAAAATTGAGTTGCAGTCATTTCTAGCCCGTTAATAGAGATTTCGGAAGGTGTTTGGCGCCATAACGCAAAAGGCTCTTGCTTCTCTCAGGTCGGATTGAACCAGAGTTCTTGTTTTGGTTTGATACTCACAGTTTTACTTGGGATAAAGGAGCGCATTCCAAGCAAAGCCAAGAAAAGCCCCTTATTCTCGTACTGCCAAATTCGTTTTCTACGGAATTTTCTGTTTGCTGAGTGCCGATGGGAGTACAAGAATTTAGCTGACACCAGACAATGATTCGATCTCACCAGGAGAGCAAAAACTGTGATTGAATACTTGAACAGTTGGAAGCTCACTTCATTTTTTACGTAGAGCGCCATACCTCTACGTGGCACAAATAACGGCACCAGTGTATACCCTGCTATTGCGAATTCATTTGGATCAGTGTCATCGTTAACCTCTGTTTCACTTAGTGCCATTACCGCTGGTTTTTGCGTGAAGATGTGGGTAGCAACAACAAAGAGGTTACCCTTAGCCCACGAATATTTGTATGTGTAACGAATGCTGATAGTAACTATGCCTTAACTAGCGGACACTCATTCGATAGCATGCAATCGAAAGACTATAGCAAACATACACAGGGATAAGCAAGTTGGCTGTGGACCTGTAAATGAGCTGATTAAACTTCAAATCACTCATCATGCATATTCACCGATGGAACCGAAAGAGGGGATTAGGCCCCACCCATTTGCGGGTGTTCTGGGTTGGGGATGGAAAGTTGACTATCTATGTATAGATTGTTTGTGACATGTTATGAATGAATGGTTGTGAGAAGCCGGGCTTTGGGTCCCATAGACCCGGTGCGCCAAATATACATACATATGTTTGTTTTGTTTTACCTTCGGTTACCAAAGCTATCAACCATTCAGACAACCTGCCAGTTCCACCACCTGCCAACGCAAATCGAATCAGAAGTTCATGTTGATGAATTTGTTGTTGCTCATGAAGAACCGCACATGATAACTGAAATTGAGCTAAATGATTTAGTAAGAAATTTGAACCTGTCTAAATCTAAAGCTGAATTACTCCGCTCATGACTACAACAATGGAGATTACTCGGTCCTAACACAAGAAACATATGAAACCATGTCAACATTAATTAAACTTATCAAATACAAAGATCACAATTGGATTGTTTGCGGTGATTTATAAGTAATTGGCATTGTCTTGGGCTTGCAAGGCGGCTACATAATATATTGTTGCTTTTTGTGTTTGGGGGCGTTTTCATTAAAACATCGATGAAATTTTCCATGTAAAATCCCCAAGCGTTCGAATTTATTGTTGTAATTCGCCCACTTTATTAGGGCTGCATAGGAAAGAGGATACGGTATCAAACGATCCGTTCCAAACGCATTGTAGCTTTTCTGTATGTTTTTCTATGTGGCCTAAAATAATAAATATTCTTAAAATAAGACGTGCTGAAATCTTTTTATTAATTTTTTGAAACCCAGAGCACCTTAATCATTAAGAAAAAGCACTTTTTATTTTAAGGACAAAACCTTTTTAGACTAGTATAATTATTACTTAGAATTAATTTTACACGTATGCAGTGCTACCACATGTTGCAGTGCATCGAAATGTTCCATGTGTATGCCTAGGTGTTAACACCGATTTCTTGTCAAGAAAATCCAATCATCTTGATTTTTTGCGGTGTCAACGCATGTGTCATATGTATGGCGAAATGTACGAACACTTTGTTATTTTTCGTGCAATCATGGTAACGTTGTCATAAAAGTTTTTAGAAGGGTTTTATTAAACTTTATCGAGAAGTTAAAAAGTACAGTAAAGAGGGATAGCGATATCAGGGAAGTTCCTTCTTATAGTTATAGACCTGATGGTGTCTGCTTTAAATAAACTACCAAAGTGGACGGATAGTGTCGGTCTCGGAGTTAACCTCTCCAAGACTGAACTAGTATTGTTCACAAGGTATGAAATACATACCTTCTCCAAAACTCAAAGGTATTGAACTGCAATTTGTAGACCACGCTATTAAGCGTTTACTCTCGATAAAAAGTTGGAAACTATACATATATTCGAGACCGTACTAGGAAGGCCTCGATTGCCCTCTATTCATGTAGGAAGGTTTTAGCCCCAAACTGAAGTCTCTAGCCCCGGATCGTTAGATATACACAGCAGTCGTCAGACCCATCCTTATGTGCGGAGTGCTAGTTTGGTGGACGGCACTGGACAAGAAAAGCAACATTGCAAAACTTGAGGAAATTCAAAGGTTATCCTGCGTCTGTATAACTGACGCGCTTAGAATTACTCCTACACATGCACTGGAAATCATACTCCATCTTCTTCCTGTTGATATCTTTGGGAGGCTAATAAAACAGCACTACGGTTTAGGGAATCCTTGCAACTGGCTCGTGGAAATATGGGCTACGCAAGCATCCTAAACAGACATAATACTATCCCTAGTTATTCGGACTACATTGTCCCCTATCTTGACTTTAACGTCAAATACAAAACCAGGACTCGTCGTAGCAGAATTGCCTATGATAGAGACACGGATCCAAGACGGCGTCTGGCACATGTGCGGGGAGTATACTGCTGTGCGCAGTAGTTTTGAAGTTGGCCCACTTTATCATAACTTTTCTAAATTATAAGAAACCGAAAAATTTTATTAATACCAAATATTAAAATGTGCAGATTGCCTACAGTTTACCAATATATCAATTAAATTTTGGGGGCGTTTTTAGAAAAAAGGCCGATTTTGATGAAATATTACATGTAACATCCTCAAACGTTCGACGTTATCATCTTAGTTCCGTACAAAATGCAGCATGATCACGCCCACTTTATAAGTGCTGCATGGGAAGGAAAATAGGGTATCATACGATCCATTCGAGACGGATTGTAGCTTTTCTGTCTGTTTTATTAACTAGTTGTTAAAATTGTACTTTAATTAGTAATAAAGAACTTAAACAATTTTTTCCCTCAATTCCAGTGTTGTAGAAAGAGAGCTTAATGTCCCTCTACCATTGTCAAAAATAATCAAGAAATGGAATAATCTGCTACAGGAATACAAGGTAAGTCTTTAAAAATTTCTTTAAAATTTTCTATAAATTGTGGATTTTTATGGCATGTTTTAATTTCTACTGTTCATAGACACATTTTTACTAACGTCTAACGAGTGTCTAATTTGTAGTGCAATTTAAATGTTGTGCGGTTAGATTGATGGAAGAAAAGAAACTTGTACCCGTCACATTTACAATAGTGTATATTCATTGTGATGCCCCTAGGATTATACATACCTCCCATACTATAGAACCTATAAAAAACCTATGGATCTTCAAGTTATCCCGGAGCGATTATGAATTTATGCCAATCTTTTAAAGACTTGTCGGAAAGTTCTTTTAAATCTTGGAAGAATGGTCTTCCCAGAATTTTGTTTCTGATTTAACAGAGTGATAGGCAGTGACAGAGGAAATGTAGAGTTTCCTCATGCACCTCCTCTTTACCACAGCCTCTGCAGAGGTCGTCCGTGCTAAGTCTCATCTTCTTTGTGTGATATTTCAGCATGTTATGTCCGTTAACTACAGTTACGAGAGAAGACAAGGATGTTTTACTCATTTGTAAGATTCTCTTGGTTTTTTTTTTTTTTTTGTAGAGTGGCCACATTTTCCTAGTTGTAACACAGGAGTCGAGTCTGCTCCATCTCTCATGTGCTGCTACTAGTGTTTTTCCCCCAATCGCTTATTTAAGATTATAGGATGGGGTTTTTACTGCAGTGACTGCCTCGTTTAGTTCAAGTGATGATCCTTTTATACAATATTTCCCGCATATTTCTGTAGAATCTGTGCGTGCCCTATCAGACTGGGTTTCCATCTTCCAAATTGGCTTATTCCAACAACACTACTTGCGGCGGATTCTTGTACAAAAAGGTTTAATGATTTTGGGTTGAGTATTGTTTCCAGAGTATTTTTGAGAATTTTTGTGATAATCCTAACGTTGGTGGCTTTTTTCGTCGCAGACCATGTTGCCATACGTCAGTATCGGTCTTACTACCTATATGTGTGGTTGAACAACTATGAGCATGTGTAACAATTGCAATGATAAACTCCCCCCTGAAGGGCAATTCGCGAACTGTCTTAAATGCTCGCGCAACCTTCATTGGGCATGTACCAGAAAACTACAAGTATTGAATAAAAAACAAATTTTAACAATTAAAAATGGTTTGTGTACCAGAAAGCTACAAGTAAACTTCACACTTAAAAATTGCACACGCAAGCTGTAACAATTGGGAAATTTGTAATTTCTCAACATTCTGTACCACAAAGCTACAAGTGTGAGAAAATTTAACAAACTATTGTTCAATAGTTAGAAAAACTTAACGTGAGATAAAAATTGAGAAAATTATAAAACAAAAAAGTGAAATGAAAAGACAACAACTTGGATATAATTCTACTGAACAACTTTATTTCTTAACGGTTGGAACAAGACTCCCCTTCTCAATCTTACTTTCTAACTAACCTTAACATTCTGATGATTCGGCCAAACCATAACATGGGCGGAAATCAGTCCATGTGAATGACCGACGCTTGTGTCATATAAATCACCAAGCAAGCGGTTTAACTTTTGGTTTGATTTGGTATGCACTTGGCAGCTGATTGGCAAGCTCTATGCCAGCATTTCCTGTTTTTGTCGGATGTTCGATGCTGAGCAGCGTTGCCACTTTGC
Source organism: Xylota sylvarum (assembly GCA_905220385.1). Taxonomy (NCBI): domain Eukaryota; kingdom Metazoa; phylum Arthropoda; class Insecta; order Diptera; family Syrphidae; genus Xylota; species Xylota sylvarum. The sequence continues at coordinate 75,646,127 of LR999958.1, read as the reverse complement.
TGCAATAGCAGTAGATCTATTGCACTTTTCGCAAAAAATAAATCTGCTGCCACTAAATCCAATCTACTTCACTTTTTTGTTCGATAAACCTTCTCTTGGACAGCTGTACAAAAACTATGTATAAAAATAACCGCTGTAAAGAACGTCTAAACGAAACCAACTTATTGTGAACTTGGTCACATTCAATGATACAAAACTTAAACGGATGAAATGCATAGATGCTAAATTAGTGGTCGATGGTGCAATCCCATCAATATTGCCTATTTTAGATTCCTTTCCCTTTACTGATTGCAATAAAGAAAATTTAAATAGTCAGTGGAGGTCCTTACTAGGGAACCAAGATCTTTTATGTAAATACTATGATGCTTTAGATTGTTCAATATTTTGGTTTAATTCACTCGATACAAGAAACGCTCTGGAGGAAAAAATATATGTCGAACTTTGCGAGTATATGTATGTTGATTTTGTGTTCACTTCACCATAGTAGTGCTGCTGCAGAGCGAAAGTTTTCGATTGTAAGCCAAGTAAAAATTAAACTACAAAACAAACTTAACATAAATACTCTTGAAAATGTAATTTTTTGTAAGGAAATGAATAATGTCAGCAACGTTTGCTGGACACCCTCAGACTCTCCCGGGCTTTTAGAGTATTTTCAAAATTTTTCTTTTATTGATGGAAAGTTTATAAAAAACCATTAAAGTGATTAAAGACTTTTAAGATTTAGTTTTATTTATCTTATATATCTTAATAAAAAATCTGCTGCGGAGATCCAATCTACTGCATTTTTTTTTAATGATCTACTGCGCTCCTCTTTTTTTTAAGTGGCAACGCTGATGCTGGGGTATGTAACTCCCCCTCGCTTTGAATCAGAAGTCTCCGGCTTCATGTTATTGATTATATTAATCTTATTTTTTTTAGTATTCCAAGATACATAAAAGAAAACACCTACAGCCATAAAGATTATTATCAACATAAGGCTTATAGTAGTACCGTACATTACATTTTTATGATATTGCAGTTCCTTAATTTGTTTTAAATTTTCTACACTATTTATTATTATTTCATGACATTTTATTGGTTTAACAAACATTTCCTTTACATTATTTTCTGGATAATATTACTTATCAGTTACAGTAATTTTCCTATTATAAAATTTGTTTTGTTTTATTTCTAATATACAATTATTAAAATTGATTATATAGTTTCCCGTTAAATTTATAATTCGTTTATCGCAATCTTGTAAGAGCGTTTCATTATTCATATTTATTAACAAAATAGATTCATCGTCTAATTCTTCTATAGTAGTTTCATTATTATAAACTAATGAACATGTTTCCTGAAAAATACAATTCTTACTATGTATGTTTTAAATGTCTAAACAGAGCTTTTTCATTATATTCGTATATTTGCTCATTTATTTCAACAATTAATTCTTCCGATCCATCAATTTGCCAACTATTGGAATTTGGTATCGGTTTGATTAATTGTAACTCTGCTATTATATAACTTACTGGTGTTTTTAATGCGAATATCATACAATCATTATTATATTCCATTACTCCAGCTTTCAATAGTTTTAATTTGTGAAAATCTATATTATAACAATCTAACTCTTCTATTGTTAACATACTCGGATGAAGTAAATTATTCTTAGTTGCCATTATGTTGTGAAGTATTTGATTCACTTTGTTTTCTAAGTACCTTAATTTAGTTTCTTGATCCAGAAATAAAACTTTTTAATTTAATTCTTTCACTACATGCATATGTACATATGTATATTATTTGTAGTGTTATATGATTCTAAAATTTTTCGTCTATCGTTTTGTATCAGTATTTTTAAGTCATAATGTCTTGTTAAAATGGTCATTGATTTTAATTTGTTTATTGAGATTTTCAATATATCTTTATGGTTATTAATGTCCGTAATCTTCAAATGATCCGTTATTTCTTGACGGTCATTGTCGTCCATTGTTCCTAATTACCAGTTTTGAGCTGTACCTACGATATTTAATAAACCTCGTTTTTGTCTGTTTGATCTACTTATGGTTCTTAATTTAGTTTTTACTAATTTAATTTCTGAATAAAGTGCAATTGCATCTTCTAAATTTAAGTGAGCTAGGTTTGATGCTAATTGATGTAAAACCCTCATCATTTCAGATGGATTTATTATATGTACTATTGTGTCAGTGTCATTAGCTATCTCCACTTGTAGTATTCCCTGGACTGTGATTATCTTCATCATCAAGAATATTATAATGATCTGCAAATTTGGGAGCTCTTTTAATAGTAGATAAATGCACGTTTTTATACCCTATCCTAAGGGTATATTAAGTTTGACACATAGTTTGTAACATAGAGAAATAATCGAGATAGACCCTATAAAGTATATATATTCGTGATCAGCATCAATAGCGAAATCGATTGAGCGATGACCGTCCGTCCGTCCGTCCGTCCGTCCGTCCGTATGTCACCGCTTTTTGGGCCTTAAATTTTGAGCTAGGACGATGAAATTTCATATCTGGGCTTCTGAGAAAAAGATACAGTACAAGTGTAAAAATTTTTGAAATCCGCCCACTGCCACGCCCACTTTTTCATAACTTCACTAAATTATATGAAACCGAAAAATTTTGTTAAGACCAAATATTTAGGCATTCAGATTCCCTACAATCCACCAATACAAAAGTTTTGGCCACGCCCACTTTTTGGGGGCGTTTTCATCACAAAACCGATTTTTGGGCCTTACATTTTTAACTAGGACGCTGAAATTTCATATCTGGGCTTCTGACGAAAAGATACAGTACAAGTGTAAAATTTTTTTACATCCGCCCACTGCCACGCCTACTTTTTTATAACTTCACTAAATTATATGAAACCGAAAAATTTTGTTAAGACCAAATATTTGGGTATTTATATTCCCTACAATTCACCCATAGAACAGTTTTGGCCACGCCCACTTTTTGGGGGCGTTATCATCAAAAAACCTATTTTGATAAAATTTTACATGTAACATCCTCAAACGTTCGGCATTATAGCTATATTTGAGTACAAAATGCTATTTGGCCACGCCCACTTTATAGGGAGGAGGATAGGGTATCAGACGATCCGTTCCAGACGGATTGTAGCTTTTCTGTATGTTTTAATTTAAACTTACTAAAATATGGTTCTTCTTTATGCCTGACTCTCTTATCGTATTTAATATACCCTTCATTCCTGTTTTCAACGTAGACTTCACTGTCGCTATTATTTCTTAGTGTATTCTTGCATTTTTTCTTCTCTACTTTTTCAACCAATGATGGTATGACATGAAATAGTTCTAAACTTTCTGAAGCCAGGATAGGTATGGTGATTTTAAAGATAATATAGTTCGCTTTCGATCTCCCTTCAATATGCATAAGACTATAGAGTTCTAGAATATTATCTGCTGTAGACGGAACTTTCAATGACGGCGGAAAGTTGATTGTATTTGGTTAATCTCTCCAATGAGCTGAGATGGCGGTCACAACTGTGTGCTCATTTTTCCGTGCTGTGTGTCCATCATGACATCTAGAATTGCGGTTTGAATATGATGAAAGTTTGTGGTGAGTAACATCGACTGAATGGACAATGAAACAAATACTTGCGAAAGTTGTGCTTGATAGAGTTCCTTATGAATTTTACTTGTGTCCAATGTTTATGGTCTTCTTGTCTTTCCGCATGATGTTCATTGTTGCATCTATTAGCTAAGTTTTATTTTTCAACAAGTCAGAAAGATGTAATTTGTTTTGTTCAACCTTTCGTATCGTATCTTCCATATAGTCAGCATATTCGGAATCAAGTATACCAAATGGTGCATTAGCTACATTGCCAATGATGTTTGCTGCTCCTCTCTTGAATCTACTGTTTCTTTCATTTCCAGGAGCTCATTAGTTTGGGTCAATGCATTGATCAGGTGTTGAAATTGGTTAATGATCTGTTGACACTTATTGTTGTCGGGCAATAGCTCGCACACGTCGACTAATCTCCCATAGTAACATTTGAGAAGTTGAATCTCCTTCCAGTGTAAGTCCATATTATAATAGATCACCAAGGTACACTCACTGCTGTTATACCTGATGGTCCAAGATTCTCGAAGAGTATTCCTGGTTTGTTGTTGAAGGGTGTGGTTCCAATAGGTGCCGATTTCGTTGTAGTCATCACTTAGCAGGTAATAAACAGTGTAACAAGAGTAAATCCCAGAGACACCTTCATTTTCTTCTTAGGCTGGGTGCTCTTTAGGAAATTGTCCTTTGTTTTAAAGATGGATTCTGGGACTGTTGAGCATTTCGAATCTTTGGGTGCAGTTTTAGATGTCAATTCCGTGTCTTCTATTGGACGTGGCGCCAGTTTATGTATGGGGCGTCGCAAAATTCCGTTAGAAGTTCAAAGATCAACAACGCGAATAAGTCCGTCATCTCCCGGATAAACTTTGACGTTCCAACCTGACTTCCATCGTAAGGCAGGTATGTTATCTTCTTTGATAATTACCATTGTGTCCAACTTTATATTCTGAAGACGCTGTTTCCACATTGAACGAAATTGCAACTGTAAATATTTTAATTGCCATGTCCAGGTTCTGCGTAAGAGCCAAGTGACGAATTAAGTGGTTCGCCAATCAGGAAATGCCCTGAAGTTAAGGCCTTTAAGTCATTGGGATCGGTCGATCGGTGTTATAGGTCTCGAATTCAATATGGCTTCTACTTCAGTGACGGCAGTTTCCATTTCCTCGTATGTTAACGATGCCGATTCAAGCGTTGATCGCAGTAGATGTTTGGCAGATTTGACTGCGGCCTCCTACAGGCCGCCGAAACGTGGTGCTCGTGGTGGAATTAAGTGAAAAGCGGTTCCTTTAGAACTGCATGCTCTAGTAACTTTGTTAATGGCGCACTGAGATTCCACGATTTCTTTTATTTCCTGAAGCTGATTCTTCGCACCGACGAAATTAGTTCCATTGTCACAATAAAGGTTTCGGCAGTTTCCGCGCCTTGCGGTAAATCGTTTCAAGGCTTCAATAAAGCCTTCGGTGGAGAGGTCGGTGACTAGTTCTAAATGTATTGCTTTCGCTGAGAAACAGCAAAATACTGCGATATGTGACTTTTGAGGTCGTTTCTCTCGGATCTTGATGTGTGTCCACACTAGTCCGCAAAAATCCACTCCAGAATTTACAAAAGGTCTTGCAGGTTATACTCTTGACGATGGAAGGTTTCCCATTAAATGACTGAACATCTTAGGTCTTGTCCTTGTGCAAAAAACACATTGTTGCACGATGGATCTCCCAATTATTTCTCTTTAAATGGGCCAATAAGTTTGTCTGGCGATTCCTAGTAATGCTTGTATACCAACGTGGCGATTATTGAAATGTAATTCAGTTAGTATCATCTTTGTTGCCGGATGTCCGTAAGGAAGAAGCATTGGGTGTTTCGAGGCGTATGACAAATTGGATGCTTCCAATCTTCTACCACCTCTTATGATACCTCGCTGGTCAATGAAAGGCGTAAGTCCGGCTAAGGAATTGTTCTTTGGTACCTCGTGAAACCTCCTTAAGTAGGATATGTTCTCTTCAAACCCTTCCTTTTGTATGATCTTCACTATATCGTGAATTTTCTAATTCATCAGCTTGGAGTTCCCTTGTCTGATAATTAATGAACCGTAGTATATAGGCCATAATATATTCCAGTCTTTTAAATGAATTGCTGTGATTGCAAGTGTCAATAAAACTGTCGGTAGGAATTTCTTTTTCGGTGGTAACGGCAGCTGCAGAACGCTTGCGCTCCAGATTGCACTCAGTGTTCTTTGTGTAAGCAAGAGGCCAAATTGTTTCATTGCCATGTAAGAACGGTGGTCCGTAAAACCACAAGTTACAAGTGGATCCGCTGGATTTTCCTTGGATCTTACGTGTCTCCATTGCTGTGGTATGGAAACCTTATGGATGGACGCTATCCGGTTTCCTACGAAAACCTGAAAGTCGGATGAAGTCGAGTTTATCCATGCCAAAACTATTTCTGAATCAGTCCAAAGTTAAGATGGCTGGTTTTCTATTTTAAGGCATCACTTTACTCTGTCAAGGAGTTTAGCTGCTAATTCCGCCGCACAGAGTTCTAATCTTGGGAGCATTATTTTCTTTGGGGGTGGTGAAGCTACCCTAGATTTGGAACACAAGAGTCGTACCATTCATTTTCGATGAGCATCTGTAGAACGTATATATATCGCAGCACCATAAGCCTTCTCGGATGCGTCAGCAAATGCATGTAACTGACAAATGGAATAGTATTCTCGAATACGTGTTGAGGTACATGGATCCCTTCCAGGGAGAGAAGACTGGTTCGGAATTTTGTCCATCTTGTATGCAGCTTGACTGGTAAAGAGGCATCCCAATCCTGCTTTAATCGCCACAATTCTTAGCGGTGACTATCACTGGAGCAAATAGTCCAAGGGGGTCAAATAGCCGAGCTGTATACATATGTCAAATGCAACAGTTCTCTTGGTAATTTTGCTTACTTCCGGTATGTTAATTTGTAAACAGAAGTAGTCCGTTTTCGGTAACCATATCAATCCAAGTGTTTTAATGGAAGAATCCTTTTCGTCGGAGAACTTTAATTGCACTTTTTGATCTGCTGGTGCGATACCATTAAGTAGCTGAGGATGGTTAGCGCACCATTTTCGCAGCTTGAAGCCTCCGTGATGAGCAATGAGACAAGTCCTGACTGCATATCACGAGCTGTGATTATGCGATCTGCTCCTGTCATAACATCATCAATGTAGAAGCTCTGCTGTACAACATCATCTCCAAGGGGTATCTGGCCCCTTCGTCTTGCGCCAAACGCTGCAAGCTTTTTATTGCCAAATATAGAGCAGCCGACATTCCATATGTGACAGTGTTTAAATGATAGCACCTCATACATATGTTGACGCTAGTAACTTCACTACCAGATAAGTTGATAGTTTCTTTCTTCCTCCTTAACATTAATTTGCCACTTGACATTTTTCCAATGTCGGCTGTGAACACGAAGCGGGGTAGCCGAAATCGTAGAGGTATGGTGAATAGTTCTTCTTGAAGTACCGGTCCAGTATGTAGAATGTTGTTAAGTGAGATATTGGTTGTGATTTTTGCCGAGGCGTCGAAAAATACTCTTAACTTTGTGGAACTGCTGCCCGGTTTCATCACACAATGATGTGGAAGAAAGCAGTTAGGTGATGGTATAGAGTTATTATTGACTTCCTTCATATGCCCCAGTTTCTGATATTCTTCCATAAAGGCGGTGTATTGCTAGTGCAGCTTTGGCTGTTTTACCAGTCTCCGTTCGAATGATAGAAATCGCCGGAGAGCGATATCCTTCGATTGGCCTAGGGTTTTTGGATCATCTGAGAATGGTAGACTTACTACATACCGGCCATCACTGTCTCGTTTGCATGTATGTTCAAAGTAAGTTTCACATCGCCGCTCTCCTGTTGTTAGCCCTTTTCCTTGGCATTCCTCTGGTTGTTCGATGTTCCAGAATCGGCTTATTGTTGTGTTTATATCTTCTTCTTCTGCTGTTCACATTCCACAGGATACCAGATTTGTGGTAGGGTGCTCTACTTCTCCTGCTATAATCCACCCGAAAACGGTATTTTGCAACGTTGGTAGGTTTACTCCCAACTTAATTTGATCAGTAGAGAGGAGTTGGAAGAATAGCTCACTCCCCAGAAGAACATCAATATGCTCAGGATTGTGGAACGTAGGATCTGCTAACTGAATATTGTGTGGTATATTCCAGGAGGAGATATCCAATTTTTTAATCGGTTGTGGTGATATAATATTGCTTAGTACGAAGGCCTCTAATCTGGTTGAAAAGCCATTCCTTGTAGAACTAAGTATTACGTTTACCCTCCTTTGTGTCTTCCTTTGACCTTGTCCGATCCCTTGAATAAGCATGCTAGTAGATGCTGATGTTAAATCAAGCCTTTTAACGGCCCGATCGCTGATAAGATTGACCTATGATCCGGAGTCCAAAAGTGCACGGCATTCTATCTCTGTTCCAATGCTGCTTAAAAGTTTTACTCCCGCAGTACCGGAAATGATGAATTTTTCCTTTATATAATTTGCTGTTGTGGTGAGTGTTGACGTTCGTTCTACAGGTTTCTGCATGCTCGCAGCTGCTGAATTGGTATGTGTTGACCTAAGCAGGGACTTGGTATTAGCGCTAGATGTAGAACAATGTGGTTAAATATCGCCGTGGTGTAATAGGGTAGTGTTTCTCTGAGCAAATTTTACATCCTCTGAGCGAGCAATTGAATGCATAATGTCCCTTCCTGAGACAGTTCTTGCAAAGTTTTTCTTGGGATACTAGCTGGTTACGTATAGTTGCATTCATTTGTAAAAAGTTGGTACATTGATACAAGAAATGGTTTCCTTTACATGCAACGTATTCTGCGGGTTATTGTTGCTTCTTATTTGTTTTAGTTGACGTCAATGGTGCTGAGGATCTTTTCTGGGTCTTGAACTCTTCAGTTACTTTTCCCTTATTCCCAAGAGCTTCGAGCGACTGGAAGCGTACCTCAAGGAATGTTAGGAATTCCTCTACGGACTGCAACTCCTTAGGACTCGTCAAACCTTGTTCGTAAAGGGCATGTGTACTTCGAACCAATTTCTTGTAAAGATTGTGGAGGAGAAGTGGATCGTAAGTTGATGTCGACATCTTAAGGTTGTCTAAACCCAATAGGCATTCTTTTGTTGTATCATACAAAGCCTTGATGTGGGTGGCGGATGGTTGTTCGGAAGCATGGCTTGGTTGGTTGAGCAACTTGTTTACAAACGAAGCAACAAGTAACTTTTTGTTCTCGTATCTATCATTTTCCATGCTGCGCTGTAGTTGTCATCTGACAACGAAAAATGTCTTAAAAGCTTTTCTGCTTCTCCCACTAAGTTAGTTTTGAGGTACCACATTTTTTGGCAGTTACTCAACGCTTGTCTATGGACCATCTACAAGTAGAGATTAGAAAACAGACGCCACTTTGCATAATCTCCATCAAATCTTGGAATGGTAATTTTTGGCAGCTGTACCATAGATGAAGTGGACTGTGGTGCTTGATGATAAGTCTCTGAAGGTGCTTCCAACTTGGTAGATAGCCATATTACTAGTTTTTGGACCTTGTCTTCCAACTCAATGTATTCGTCCACGTCGTACTCTAGCGTGCTGGGGTCTTGAGCGAGCTCTCCTAAGTCTTGGTGAAGCCCCTCTAATTGGGTCCAATATTTGTTGATGCCTTGAATCTTCAGCTCGTAGAAGGATTTTGATTTGGTCGATGCATCTGCTTCATCGAGACTGTCGATAAGCCGCTTCAATGATTCTGCTACTATTTATAGTAGTATTTATGATTCTGCCTTCTTATAAGTTTAATTCCTTCAACTGGTACCTCTTCCTTGCAGACATCGGTTGTCGATTCTTGTGCGATTCGTTTAACTGGTTTGGGCTTAGTGCCCGTTCCCGTTTGCGTCGATGGACCTACAGCTCCAGACACTTTAGGTTCTTCTCTTACACTGTCCTGATTCTCGTCCGGAGCAATTGCTTCAAGGGTGGTCTTTAGGTCAAGATACAGCTTCTCGACCTTTCCAATTGTATCGCCTTGCATTTACGGGGTGTCTGGCTTAACGAAGGTTTTTACACGCTCATGATTATCGACGAACTCTCGCCATAAGTCCTGGATTAAGTTCAGCCTTTTGTCCCTATATAAGGCGGTCTTCCTGACGGGACTATCTTTTCCCACGTTAATGTGGATTTTCTGTAGCTCCTCTGCTACCGCCTTTTGCGTCGCGATGATCCGGAACACCTCTATTTCTTCCATGGTTGGATTCAGCTATTTCGTTCCGCAAACTTTACTCCTCGCCTTCGGATGATGGTACCAGTGTTCTAGCCCTGGTAACGCTTATGTTAGACTACTGGAAGTTATTATCAGTGTTCGACGCCCTGATAACGCGTTTGTTGAATTTACTTGGGAGAGAGTGATTAAGATACGTCTTAACAAATATGATAAATATACAAAATGAATTGAAAGTAAAAATGTATTACATATAAATGTGTTAATAAATTGCTTATGAAAAAATATAAATTAAAGGTAGTGATGTTATAGTCTCCCTCTCTGACGCTGAGATCGTCTCGATGATGCGACAGGATGTGTGGTTGACCATGCTGGCCGCCCTCGTCGGCATTACTGGTTCTTCATCTAGCGTGGCTGATGATTTTTGTATTGTATGATAACGATAGGTTCCCAAGAGAACCGTGAGGTCATCTTTGGAGGCAACTTGGGTATATCGTATAACGAATTTGCTTGATAATAACTTAGGGACTGTCTCTTCTCGGCATGAACTTCGAAGTTCGGTTTTTGAAAGCTTTACTAAAAAAGTGGGTGGTTACTAGTACTTGATCACCTATTTATACCCTATCCTAAGGGTATATTCATCAGCATCAGTGATCAGCATCAATGGCTTTTTTTTAAAAAACAGATTTTGATAAAATTTTACATGTAACAGCCTCAAACGTTCGACGTTATAGCCATATTTGAGTACAAAATGCAATTTTGCCACATAGAGAAATAATCGAGATAGACCCTATAAAGTATATATACACTGCCACGCCCACTTTTTCATAACTTCACTAAATTATATGAAACCGAAAAATTTTGTTAAGACCAAATATTTAGGTATTCAGATTTCCTACAATTCACCCATAGAACAGTTTTGGCCACGCCCACTTTTTGGGGGCGTTATAATAAAAAAACCTATTTTGATAAAATTTTACATGTAACATCCTCAAATGTTCGACATTATAGCTATATTTGAGTACAAAATACAATTTGGGCACGCCCACTTTATAGAGAGGAGGATAGGGTATCATACGATCCATTCCAGACGGATTGTAGCTTTTCTGTATGTTTACTACCATAATTGGTTCTATGCCTATCAGAAAAGAAATAAATTTCTCACCCGAAGTGACCTTTGGGCATAGCATAAATATTTATGAAAGAAATTAATTTTGGTGAATTAATATGATAATAATATCGCGACTAAACATGATCGAAGATGCCTTACACCTGAAACTTAAGGTTTGCAAACCGATCAAATTACGCCTTCCATCATAACTAGGAAGCTCATCAAACCTATTTAATTTGCGAATAGTATATTTCGTGAAGTTTTGTTGAACTCATTCCAAACGTAGTTCGTGAATGGTGAATGCCATATGATGGATGAAAATTCTAAATATGGTCTGAGTGATGAGCAGAATATAGCTTTAAGGCTAAATACATACATCTCGAAAGTTTTTGCAATTAAGTTTAAGAAAGCTGAACATAGAGTGAGACTTAGCAATGGCGCATTTATAATGAAAGGAAAAACTTAATGTACTATCTTTGGCTTCCTTAAAATGTTGAAGTCCATGACCGTTTATTAAATTAAAGTAAGAAAGCGGCGTTATAATGCGAATGAGAATAAGTATAACATTAAATCATTAAATCATCCGCGAAGGTTAAGATATTATAAAATTGAAAGATATCATGGACATCATTCACAAAGAATATAAATAGCAAAGGGGCCCAGATGACTACCTTGAGAGACCATAAGTTACTTCTATAACGCCAGTTGTCAAACCATCGACCTTTACCACTTGCTTTCTGTCTTTTAAATAATATAAACATACAGAAAAGCTGCAATCCATCTGGAGCGTATCGTATGGTACCCTATCCTCCTTCCTATAAAGTGGGCGTGGCCAAATTGCATTTTGTACTCAAATATAGCTATAATGTCGAACGTTTGAGGATGTTCCATATAAAATTTTATCAAAATAGGTTTTTTGATGATAACGCCCCCAAAAAGTTGGCGTGCCCAAAACTGCTTTATGGGTGAATTGTAGGGATTCTGAATACCTAAATATTTGGTCTTAACAAAATTTTTCGATTTCATATAATTTAGTGAAGTTATGAAAAAGTGGGCGTGGCAGTGGGCGGATTTAAAAAATGTTTACACTTGTGCTGTATCTTTTTCTCAGAAACCCAGATATGAAATTTCATCGTCATAGCTCAAAATTTAAGGCCCAAAAAGCGGTGACATATGGACGGACGGTCATCGCTCAATCGATTTCGCTATTGATGCTGATCACGAATATATATACTTTATCGATTATTTCTCTACGTTACAAACTATGTGTCAAACTTAATATACCCTTAGGATAGGGTATAAAAACCACTTAAGCATTGATGAGTGAAAACCTAGGGAATTAAGTTTCGCTAAAAGTAAGGTGTGATGCACTCTATCTAATTCTTTTGAAAAATCCGTATAGAGTACATCAACCTGCAACCTATTCTCAAAGCAATGAAAAATATAATTAGTGCTTAAATTAAATTAGAAGTATGTACATGATCTAACGCGAATCAAGGCATGTTGATTATTTGTAATTTTATCCATTTTATTGCGAAAAAAATTTATCCTTCACAATGCTTTCAAATAATTTAGAAATCGCAGAAAGGTCTGATTTAAGGCAACAGTTTTCAAAATGTTTTCTAAGCCCACTTTTAAAAATTGGAGTTATGAAAGAGTATTTCGTTCACTAATAAAATAACCAGTTCTAAGTGATTGGTTAAAAATAATTTTAAGTGAATGAAAAACGGATGAAACACATTTCTTTAATACTATCGCTGGTACCACATCAGGGCCTGGGTTGCTATTTAATTTAAGGTTTTCCAATGCATTAGTCACATCCTCAACCGAGAACTGTAATTCACATATGTATGTCTAAAAGTTCCGGAACATTAGCGTAGTGATTTCTTGATTACGACAATTGAGATTTAGGCAAGCCTGAAGTATTTATTTTTGAATTAATTTAATTCCAAAACGATTTGCTGTTACGCTTTACTGACGATTCCACGGACGTCATGTTTATATAAACATTTATTTAAAAGCTCGTATTCTTAACGAAATCTGAAAAAAATGTCACGATTTGAGCTTGTTTTATTTAACAAATAATTAGAATAAGTTTTTCTTTTTACGTTATGTAAATTAATCAATCTTTTATTGAACCAAGGGAATTGAAACCCATTCAAATGACGCGGTTTAGGAACAAATAAAGAAAAACCAGAATTAATTTTGTCCTTAAATACATCATAATTACCTTTTAAGTTGAGGAATTCTGGCAGTTCATCCCAGTTAAAACTATTAACATTATCAGTAAGTGCAAAGAAATAAGAAAAGTTAAAAGTAAACGCGAAATTAATACTATTATTACATTATAATACTAAAAGTAATGCCTTGTAGTGGATTTTATTGGAATCAATAAGATCCAAAGCTTCTGAAATACTAAAATTAATTTCATTATTAAGAAATATCATTCTAAATCTAAACTTCTATTCAACGCGTTCCGGATATTGTTTACTTGGAATTGATTCAAAGACAGAAGACCATCAATTAGAACTTATTCCGATTCGTGTTTTAAGTTCCACATCCACATCACCAATGTGCCATCAAGACGAGTATATTAAAACTCCCCCACCTTGTTCACTACTTGTGCAGCAGCGGTCATTTCGGTAAACCACATACGAAGATTCAAAGAACTCAGCAGAAAAAACGTGTGGGTACAGCCATGTCTCCGTTAATACCAGATCAGAGAGCGGAACGAACATCTTTCGTTTTCGTTCTCATACCACCAACATTCTGGTAATAAACGGAATATTTAAGAACTACTCCAAATCCAACAGTGATCCCAGGCAAGTGAGATCTCGTAAACTATATGTTTGCAACCCCTACATATATGTATGTATATCAAAATGCTCAGAAAAATGCCCTCTACCACATACTGAAATTATATCAAAATCGGGGAGGAGTCCCCTTTGTAAACATTTACCATACATTTTCGCGAACGGTAATCGACCGGTGTTTGCAATGCAAAAATTCCGTAACAACTTGTCATCTAACTAAAATCATCAATCTTAGTCTCTTCTGTAGTTTGCTTATCTTAAAGTTGGTCTACAATGGTTTTTTGAAATCAAAGCTGCAGTACGCACTAACTTGTTCGGGTGGTACGTATTTTGTTAATATAGAGGGTTTACTTAAAAAACAACAAAAACAGGCGATCAGAATTATGTGTAAAGTGAATCATAGAACTCCTAGTTTTGTGTTGTTTAAGAAGCTTGGAATTCTCTGTTTAAAACATCTTTACTATTTTTTGAAACTCCGGGTACTATGCCGTTAGAGTGCATGAAAATTTCAATTTAAGAATTGAATACCACCGTTACACCATTTTGTAACGGTACCAGCAATCTATAAAACGAAATTTTCACTATTTTATTCTATTATTGCACCTCGTTTGTTTAATATACTGCCTGAAAACCTTAGATGCGAGAGAATGAAAACCGTATTTTTAAATCATATTAAAAAATGGCAACTTTCCTTTAATCATTCTTCTATTGACTTATTTTTTACTCCAATTAAATAACTACATTTATCATGAATCGTGGCGCCGTGGCTCAAGTGGTTAGTGCATTGGACTACGGAGCGAGGGGTTCCAGGTTCAATTCCTAAAATTTCTTCCACGGCCCCATCTCTCGCGAGCGTGTGAGAAGCTTGGCCCTGGGTCCCATAGACCTGTCGTGCCAAAAAGGTCTAATGTGTATGTGTATGTACATAAGTATGTGTATCATGAATCATTGTTTAAAATTTGAATTATGTTTTCCCCATAAATACTTTTACTTATTGTTTTAAAACTCAATTTTATAATGATAGGTACACTCGCCTCTTCTCTTAGACAGCAGATTGTATCATTTCATTTCATGCTAAGCCTTAAAATGTAATTTTGTGATATGAATTATATTATACTAGACTTAAGTTTTAATATGAAATAAAGGTAAAAAAATAACTTCCTAGATTTCGTATCTAAATATTAAATAACACAAAATCAAACATGCTTAGGTTACAAGAAATGGTTGTAATCAGCGTTTCTTCGAAACCTCTAGACGTAGAAACTTGAAATTTTGTAAATACTTTTTGAAATTTTACTCCCCAATGAATTTGGGCTATAAATTGATCTATCTCCGTACGTTCGTCCGTCGGTCCATCAGTCCGTTCGAATGTTTCGGCCTTAAATTTTACTAGAACGTTTAGTAAAAAAAAATGCAATATGGTTACGCCTACTTTATAAGGGCTACATAGGCTACTTTTTCATAACTTTACTAAATTAACTGAAAGATTTTATATATAACATTGTATACAATTCACACATTCATAAATTTTTTACTCGCCCACTTTTCTGGCCGTTTTCATAAAAAAACATACAGAAAAGCTACAATCCGTCTGGAACGGATCGTATGATACCCTATCCTCCTCCTGCATTTCGTACTCAAATATAGCTATAATGTCGAACGTTTGAGGATGTTACATGTAATATTTTATCAAAATAGTTTTTTGATGATACCGCCCCCAAAAAGTGGGCGTGGCCAAAAACTGTTCTATGGGTGAATTGTAGGGAATCTAAATACCCAAATATCTGGTCTTAACAAAATTTTTCGGTTTCATATAATTTAGTGAAGTTATAAAAAAGTAGGCGTGGCCGTGGGCGGATGTAAAAAAATTTTACACTCATACTGTATCTTTTCGTCAGAAGCCCAGATATGAAATTTCAGCGTCCTAGTTAAAAATTTAAGGCCCAAAAATTGGTTTTGTGATGAAAACGCCCCCAAAAAGTGGGCGTTTCCAAAACTTTTGTATGGATGGATTGTAGGGAATCTGAATGCCTAAATATTTGGTCGTAACAAAATTTTTCGGTTTCATATAATTTAGTGAAGTTATGAAAAAGTGGGCGTGGCAGTGGGCGGATTTCAAAAATTTTTACTCTTCTACTGTATCTTTTTCTCAGAAGCCCAGATATGAAATTTCATCGTCTTAGCTCAAAATTTAAGGCCCAAAAAGAGGAGGATAGGGTATCAAACGATCCGTTCCAGACGGATTGTAGCTTTTCTGTATGTTTTTTACACCAGAGGGAGAAGCTGTCTATATCACCCTGCAGAAGGGGAGAATCAGCGGAAGATGATATACGTTTAAAGATTTTCATATCATGAGCGTAGACCAGAAGATCGGAGTGCCGGATGATACGTTCAGCATCATTTATTGTAAGAATGAAGATTAATGGTCCAAGATGGCTGCCTTGAAAGACGCCCAATGTTGCTGTGACAGGCTCTGATACTGTTGATCTGAATCAAACTTTGTATTGACGGTCCACTAAGTATGATTTGATCCATGAGATGAACCGCGGTTGAATAAAATTTAGAATAATTTGGTGGGAAATTTTGTCAAAAGCCTTACTAAAATATGTGGCTACGACATCAACTTGAATGCCATCTTCTAAAGCGTTCAGTGTACTAGACACGAATACCGTTAAGTTAGTGGTTGTCGACTTCCCTTTGACTAATCCGTGTTGCTTTGGGGAGAGAATCGGCTTGCTATGGAAAGACATTACATCTCTCGAAGAGCTTAGGTATGCATGAGAGCTTGGCAATTGGCCGATAATTAGGCCGCTCTTGCATCCTTTTTTGATAGATGTAATGTAAGCGTCTTTCCATAATTGGGGAAAATTTCCTTGTGAGATGGAAAGTTGAAAAAGGGTAGTTAGAGGCCGTGTCAGCTGATTTGCGGATTTTTTCAGTACTATGGCGGGGACACCGTCAGGACGAGGAGGAGTAATCATCCTTTAGCTGGTTAATCTGATCAGCAACCATTGATGGAAATATGTCCACGGAGACAAGGGAGGTCTGTGTAGAGTTGCTCAAATAGCAGAAATAATCAAGATCGGGTTCATGTACATTATTGGGCATTTTAGGGTCTGTCGAGGAGGAGTCAGAGAAGGTGAGAGTAGATGGATAGCCGTCACATTCTCTTTTGACGTTAATGAATTGAAAAAAAACATTTGGGGGTTTGATTGCATTCGATCGAGGTATTCTAGATAGAGCCTTTCGCAGAGCTCAGAGAATTGGGTATATACACAAGTGCACTTCAGGAAGTCAGAGTCGGATTTAAATTTAAGGTAGGAGTGCCATAATTTGTTCCTATTACTGCGAAGGGAGCGTAACTCTTTATTATACCAGGGTGGAGAAGACTAGCTGTTTTTTTGGTACTTATGGCACCGATTGGACAAATCAAGCAAACATATTCGCGTAGAAAATCGCGAGGGCGTGGTCAATGGGCAAATGTATAGAGACGGGTTTTATGTTAAGAAGTAAGCTATTGAGTCTGACGAAATTAGCTTTACGAAAATTAAAACAATAAGTGTGCTCTGAGACTGGGTTTGTATTATCGTTGTATGAAAAGGATAAGAATAGGGGGGGGTGAAATCGGTCCAAAGTCGAAAGAAGATGATTGCTCTCAGAGACTATGGAACTATAGGCGTCGGACGAGAAGATGAGGTCAAGTTGTTTATTCAAATTATTGCGTATGCCACTTACTTGGAATAGGCCAGATTCAGAGAGACAATCAGTTAGGAGGATTTCCTTGTCGGTGGTGGCACTGGGAATATAGCGGGACTCATCATCAGATTGAGATTATTGGAGATGCGGAAGGTTAAAGTCCCCCAAAACTATGAGGTCATCGCATGGGCCCATGGTATCACTCAAATCGTCGATCGCATCGACGGCAAGTTGGTAAGATGCATTTGGTTGGGATGGATGTACATATGTAGCAACACATTATGTACATATAGCGCTTGGGTAGTGATATCTTAGCACATATAAACTCAAAGTCAACGGCTTTTGAAAACATACAGAAAAGCTACAATCCCTCTGGAACGGATCGTATGATACCCTATCCTCCTCTCTATAAAGTGGGCGTGGCCAAATTGCATTTTGTACTCAAATATAGCTATAATGTCGAACGTTTGAGAATGTTACATGTAAAATTGTATCCAAATAGGTTTTTTGATGATAACGCCCCCAAAAAGTGGGCGTGGCCAAAACTGTTTTATAGGTGAATTGTAGGGAATCTAAATACCCAAATATTTGGTCCTAACAAAATTTTTCGGTTTCATATAATTTAGTGAAGTTATAAAAAAGTAGGCGTGGCAGTGGGCGGATGTAAAAAAAAATTTACACTTGTACTGTATTTTGTTCTCAGAAGCCCAGGTATGAAATTTCATCGTCCTAGCTCAAAATTTAAGGCCCAAAAATCGATTGTGATGGAAACACCCCAAAAAGTGGGCGTGGCCAAAACTTTTGTATGGGTGGATTGTAGGGAATCTGAATGCCTAAATATTTGGTCTTAACAACATTTTTCGGTTTCATATAATTTAGTGAAGTTATAAAACAGTAGGCGTGGCAGTGGGCGGATTTCAAAAATGTTTACACTTGTACTGTATCTTTTTCTCAGAAGCCCAGATATGAAATTTCATCGTCCTAGCTCAAAATTTAAGGCCCAAAAAGCGGTGACATACGGACGGACGGTCATCGCTCAATCGATTTCGCTATTGATGCTGATCACGAATATATGTACTTTATAGGGTCTATCTCCATTATTTCTCTATGTTACAAACTATGTGACAAACTTAATATACCCTTAGGATAGGGTATAACATACAAAAAAGCTACAATCCGTCTGGAACGGATCGTATGATACCCTATCCTCCTCTCTATAAAGTATGCGGGGCCAAATTGCATATTGTACTCAAATATAGCTATAATGTCGAACGTTTGAGGATGTTACATGTAAATTTTTATCAAAATAGGTTTTTTGATAATAACGCCCCCAAAAAGTGGGCGTGGCCAAAACTGTTCTGTGGGTGAATTGTAGGGAATCTAAATACCCAAATATTTGGTCTTAACAAAATTTTGCGGTTTCATATAATTTAGTGAAGTTATAAAAAAGTAGGCGTAGCAGTGGGCGAATTAAAAAAAAATTACACTTCTACTGTATCTTTTTCTTGGAAGCCCAGATATGAAATTTCAGCGTCCTAGTTAAAAATTTAAGGCCCAAAAATCGGTTTTGTGATGAAAACGCCCCCAAAAAGTGGGCGTGACCAAAACTGTTGTTAGGGGGAATTGTAGAGAATCTGAATACCTAAATATTTGGTGTTAACAAAATTTTTCGGTTTCATATAATTTAGTGAAGTTATGAAAAAGTGGGCGTGGCAGTGGGCGGATTTAAAAAATTTTTACACTTGTACTGTATCTTTTTCGCAGAAGCCCAGATATTAAATTTCATCGTCCTAGCTCAAAATTTAAGGCCCAAAAAGCGGTGACATACGGACGGACGGACGGTCATCGCTCAATTGATTTCGCTATTGATGCTGATCACGAATATATATACTTTATGGGGTCTATCTCGATTATTTCTCTATGTTACAAACTATGTGGGTGGCCATGGCGTAGTGGTAATGCATTCGGCTGTTGAATGGAAGGTTGTGCGTTCAATCCCAGCCATATCCTTTCAATTTTCATAACTGTTGCATTAATGCCCCGAAAATTCCACCTAGAGTAACTTCACGTATACTCGAGAAAAATACTGTGAATTATAAGCCAATGCAAAAAATCGCAATATCTCCTCGCCCAGTGCGGACCCCACCCATGGAGAAAATTACTGAAACCTAATGTCACCTGAGTTTCAAAACCACTACACCACATAAAAATCTTTCCTATCCTCTCTCTTCATTTCCGACTCACGTCGTGCAGTGTTTACTGTATGGCGTAAAGTCAAAATCTACCGCTCGCGCTGTGTGTCTTCGCATCATAAGGGTAGTCATATACCCTTGAGCGCAAGCAAAAATTATAAAAAAAAAAAAAAAATATACCCTTAGGATAGGGTATAAAAATGTAGCATAGAGTCTTTTATGTATAGCCAGCAGGGTACCCCGGCCAAATAGAGCGCCGTATGTTACGAGTCCATCGTTGCGAAATGTGTTAAATGCAGCAGGAAATAATTCGCTATTATTGATATTGGGGGTTAAATTTGTTTCCGTCAGGGAAAAAATGTCATAAGGGAGTTTTTGGGAGTTAAGGAATACGTCGCGTGTTTTGGTTCGTAATCCTCTGACATTTTGATAGTAATAGAGATAGGATGTAGCGACCTTCGACTGAGTCAGCGGAACTCATCGTGAATTTTACCGTGGGAGGGAGAAGAGGGTCGATAAAAGAAGGAGAAGGTTTCGATGCATTACTGAGAGGAGTAGCAGTATTGATAGAGGGGACGGGAGTTTGACAGGGAGTATTATTTATGTAATGGGAGGCAGTGTTAACAGAGGGGAGAGAAGAAGTGGCAGGCGAGAGGTCAAAAGAGACTCGATTGGTATGAGGTTTATTAAGGATATGCAAGCTCGTGAATTTAGGATATTTAGGAGCGGCATTGAAATTAGGAATTAATCCTGTTTGAAATTGTCAATTTGGCTTGGGGGGATTATTATTGATTGGAAGAGATTGGGGAAGGGGGGAGTAGACTTAAAACTAGGGTTAGAGTTGGGCTTAGAGCTAGGGTAATTTTTCTTATTTCTAGGGTTTAGTTTAGATTATTTATATTCTGTTTCCTGGTTGGTTTATTAGTCCATTCGCAGATACGCATCTTACCAATGTTGAAATTTGTGCCAGTAGGATTACTGAACAACCATTTGTATTTGGACGAGAGGTCAAATTTGAAATTTCGATTATGTTTATGGTGGGACGGCGGGAACATTTTACACTGACTGATGATGATACCAAATTTCTTTTCGAAGAATTTCGTAATCCAAGGAACATCTGCGTTACGAGGGGAGCCTATGATGAGGATGGTGGTAACCTGGTGGTTTTCAGCACGTAACTTGTCCAGCCACACAGAAGGTGCCCATGTTGTCCCGAACTGTTTGATGAGTTTGAGCGGGGCGGAGACGGGAGGGTCAGATGTAAAAACTATATCGGACTCCTGGGTTGTAGAGGGGGCGGGAGAGTTCTCGAACTGTATCGTCCGCAGTATAGAAGGATATGGAGGTGAATGTGAGTCGACTTCAGTTTGAAATAATTCATCGAAGATTGATGTATTGTAGGTAGCGTTTTGGTATTGTTGGTTTTGGATAGGGAAATCGTCAATTTTGTTGCTTACTGTTCCAATCTGATTTTCAATGTCTCAGATGGTTGACCGTGTCGCAGCAAGTTCATCGCCGACTCCATTGATTCTATCAAAGATTACTTCGAGCATAGGATCAGGCTGATTGAGAGATGGTTGTTTGTTGGTGGAGGATTCGAGATGTATATCAATGTCTTCTCGCAGAGAGTTTATTGATTCGCAGATTTTTTGATTTGAGATGATTTGCGCGGAACAATTACCTTTAAAATCATTTAACGCTGTATTCATGTGACCCATGGTGGTTTCATAGATCATAGACCTAGTTGAAAACAACTCGGCCAAACTGGCTATTTGTTTTTCAATGTTCATGAGTTTAGTTTTGGTATGGTCGGTTGAGGACTGAAACGAGTTGCCTAAGTCATCAACACATCTAACACTGCTTTCTAAGTTCGACAGTTTGACCGTCATAATTTCTTTGAGACTTTTTTGGTATGAGTCGTTAGAGTCACTGAAGCACTTTATAGCTAGGAGCATATGTGAAAGGGAGATGTTCTTGCACTCTTCACAAAAGAAAGGTTGTCAGAAAACTCAAACGGCACGGAGTGATTTGCCACAGATGCCCTTACATGCAACCCAGTCAGCATTACTATCAACGATTGGATAATTGGTGATTCCACATAGCAATTATTAAGGTAAATAGACCGAAAGGTAAACAAAACGAACAAAAACGAAAAATACTGGTCGAGATTTAAGGGGCGCGTCAGCGAAAAACAGTGCACTTTTTAATGAATGCGAAGTGGGACAAGTGGCGAGGTAGAAATTGATGATTAAATGAGAATTTATGCGAAAATTAGTAAATTGAAATTGTGGAGCAAATAGAAAAAGCGACTACACACGACGACGGTTGAAGACGAATGAAAGCCCAGATAAGAAATTTCATCCCCCTAGCTCATAATTTAAGGCCCATGTTACCTTACTGTATGTTACCTTACTGTCGGACGGACGGACATGGCTCAATCGATTTCGCTATCAGTCTGATCACGAATATACTTACATATACGAGTACTCGTATAATTTATCTCTATCTCGATTAACTTTCTATGTTAAAAACTACGTGTCAAACTTAATACACACTTAGTGCTTATTTAAATTACACTTTGTATAATATTTATTTTAATTGTGACTGTTGTATTTGTCTTTTTCTTTTCGACCGAATAGTCAATGATTAAGAAATGGCACGATTGAGGTGGTTATTAAAATAAAAACGAATAATATCAAACCACGTTATAAATTAAAATTTATTGTTGTAAGAACAAAAAAAGGTAAGAACTCTTAAAGCAAAAAAAAAAATCAGCAAGGCTTAGGAACCATCAGTACGCGATCACGATCAACAGCAAAAAAGAAAGACAAAAGAGATTAGATTTTCTAAAATGCACTTGCCGTGCTGAAGACAACGGCAAATCCAAGAGGAATTACATGCTGTCTTTGGCGCATGATAAATTTAGTACGTAAAGTATAACAAATCAAGGTTCACATAAATAGATAAAAAACATATAGAAATATGCGATAAAGTATGCGAGGTCGTATTGCATTTGCTTTACTGAATTACGATGATAACTTCGAACGTTTGAGGATGTTACATGTAAAATTTCATCAAAATCGGTTTTTAGACGAAAACGCCCCCAAAAAGTGGGCGGGGCCAAAAATGTTGTATGGGTCTATCTCGATTATTTCTCTATGTTACAAACAAAGTATCAAACTTAATATACCCTTAGGATAGGGTATAAACATACAGAAAAGCTACAATCCGTCTGGAACGAATCGTATCATACCCTATCCTCCTTTCTATAAAGTGGGCGTGTCCAAATTGCATTTTATACATTAATATGTGGGCGGGGCCAAAACTGTTGTATGGGTCTATCTCGATTATTTCTCTATGTTACAAACCATGTGTCAAACTTAATATACCCTTAGGATAGGGTATAAATATAAAGTGTTGCGTGTGGTGTGTTTTCACGCGCACAACTTAAATTTTTGTAAGAAGAGTGTATACCTCCACGTACGTCAGCTTATTGTCACCAATAACTCGTTTCAGGTGCATCTTAACGGATCTTACACCCGCCTCCCATAAGCCACCGAAGTGAGGTGCGGAAGGTGGTATAAATTTCCACCCGATATTATCCCTTGAAAGGTGATCCGAAACCATATTATTATGCTGCTGACTACGCAGGAGATCAAACATTTCACCGAGCATATGCTTCGCACCATGAAAATTAGTGCCGTTGTCGCTCCAAATTTCTGTGGTTTTCCTCGACGAGACATGAAACAGTCGAGAGCTAACAAAAGGCGTACGACGATAAGTCACCGACCAATTCCAGGTGGCTATGTAAGCCTTGACGAACTTAGGATTTCTACTGCGACATAATCTCAATGTAGTAGGGCCTGCATAGTCCCAGCCGACCTTGCTAAATGGTCTCGAAAATCGAATTCGTTAAGTTGCCCATTGCCTGAGTGGAGGTAGTAATCAGTGTTGCCACTAAAAAAATTTGAACCCGGTCAAATCTAACCGTATGACCGAATGTTTTTTTTTTTTTTAATTCGATCAAAAGAATTTATTATTTAAATTCGGTCAAAAAATTCGGTTAGCCTTAAATCTAATAAAACAAAAAACAACAGTTTATAAATATGCAGCTCAGCTTTGTAGTGCAAAGCCAAAGATCATCATCTGAATCGCTTGGATAACCATTTTCATACCCGATCCTAAAAATATGTAGTTTGACACAAATGTACATAGTTTGTACAATGGAGAAATAATCGAGATAGACTCTATAAGCGAAATCGATTGAGTCATATCCGTCTTTATGCCACTACTTTTTGGACATTAAATGTTGAGCCAAGAGGATTCAATTTTATATCTGCACTTCTAAAAAAGAGAAACAGTGCAAGTGTAAACATTTTTGAAGTTCGCCCACTTTTCATAACTTCAATATTTTACACGAAATCGAAAAATTTTGTTAAAACCAGATTTAGACAATTATTACGTCAGTTGTGGCCACGCTCACTTTTTGGGGGCGTTATCATTAAAAAAACGATTTTGACACGTAACATCCTTAAACAATTGAAGTCGGCCATATACGACAACGCCCACGTTATAAGGGCTGTATAGGTAGAAGGATAGGGTATTATACGATTCAGCCCAGGTGGATTGTACCTTCTCTGTATGTTTATATTCAATTCCGAAAGCGTTCTTAATGTCAAAATTTAAATTAATAATTTCGTTTCCATTGGCTTTCTTACATAGTATGCTGTTACTGTCTGTGAACCTAAGGACTGGATTATAGTTTTTTAAGGAATTTGCACACTAGAATTGGTTTTGGTTCCAACCTTTGCAGTTCATGGTCGTTAAGTATGATTTAGTTTCCTTCAACTGAAAGAAATATTTCTTCGTAGGCACAATATAATTTTTCGGTCAAAAAACAAGTTTTCGGTTAAATATTTTTTTGGTTTCGGTCAAAATTAGGTTTGACCGCATGAAGATAATATTTGGGGGTGTATAGGGCTATGAGATTGGATATCGGATGTGATTTGGACAAAATGATGAGATGTTGTTCATTACAAGTCAATTCGTATTCGTATAACCGACCACCGACGCGAAGAACACCATGGGCTTAACAATATAAGTTTATTTCTTTTACATAAATTTTACCCCTTTTTGAGACACTCGACTTCAACGGAAAACAATCAACACTGAGAAGTTTTAATAACTACCAATGTTACTGATATTGAATTATCTGCGTTGATGCTCCTGCAATCGATCACTGCTGCATACGCGTCCAATGATGCATCGCAAAATGCATGTAACTCCCAGCTCTGTTTATTAGACCACATTACTCTGGCAATGCGAAGAGATTCGAGGCAGTGAAGTTCCCGATGAATTGAGCTCCAACGATAAGCGAGGTCCTCCGGGATTTGGTTGTCCCAATTCAAGTTCTCCTTCCAAAGATCTTGGAGAATGATCTTGACAGATACGGGTGCCAAAAAACCGATAGGATCAAAGATCCGCGATACTTCGGATAGAATTCGACGTTTGGTGATAGCTCTAGGCGCATCCAAACGAACTCTGAATGAAGCAATCTTTAGACGGACACCATAATAGGCCAAACACCTTGACTGCATTGGTCTCCTCAAACTCAATTGGGGAAATTTCTCGCTGATCCTCTGGTAAGGACAATAGCAAGGGCCAGCAGTTGATAGTCCATTTTCTCAAATGAAAACCAGCAGATTTCAGCAAATCCACCAGTTCCGTTCTAATGGTACTAACTTCGTTAATTCTGCCTGCTCCAGTTATAACGTCATCAACGTAGAAATCATTCAGGACAACTGATTATGCTACAGGATGAGTTTCAATGGAGTCGATAGCTATTTGCTTCAATGGACGAATAGCTAAAAATGGCGCTGACAAGGTACCGTAGGTGACCGTCAAAGCCGATAATGTTTGAGAGGTCCTTTGGAATCTTCTCGTCAAACGATCCTTCGATAGTCAGCGTTTTTTGGAGAAACCCAAATCTGTCTGTACATTTTTTTTATGTCCCCGGATATAGAATACACATGTCGACGAAATCGCAAACATATCGAAAAGATGTCAGGTTAATTGTAGGGCCAACAAGCAAGCATTTAATTAACGATTTTGATTTATTTCTTTTGGCCGATTCTTTGAATACCACTCTTATCTTTGTTATACTACTATCCGCCTTGAACACGGCATGGTGAGGTAGATAATAGCATTGCGCATTCGAACCGTCATGTGGATATATCTGTTCCATGTGGCTTAACGTTAAATACACTTGAATTGCGAGTATTGGTCTTGAAACTCGGGGTCAAGGAGTTCAAATATTGTTGTATTTTCACGAGACCCTACTTCTTCCACCCATGCTTGTTTTGTGTCCTGATCAACCTTTTGAAGTAAAAGGTGCATGAGCCATGGATCGCGACTGTTCGTGTTCAACGCGTGGAGTCCTCGAAGGATCTCATCAGCTCCGTCAGCAATCTTTCGAAGTATCTGAACATTTCCCGTAGTCGTAGGCAGCGAGGGAAACGACCGAACAAACGATTGAATGATCAGGTGAGTTTTATCAAAGCGTGACTCTAACGTGTCCAAAGTTTCCACGTAATTATCATCAAACAGGGTAATATGTTTGACCACACTGGCGTTTTGAAGTTTTTGCGACCCGGTCAGCTATTTGTTGGAATCCACGGAGCCCGTGAAAAAGTTCTTAAATTCAGGCCAATCTTTGTAGTCACCGAAAACCGGAGTGATAATAATTCAGCAGATTGACTGACGTTGAGGTTGCCGTGCTCAACGAATTAAGGGTTTGAATAAAGGAAACTTGCTGGTTTCTCGACCAGCGAAATTTGAGAATTATGTGGATTTGGCGACCTTCTTTTTGGATTTCGTTTGTAAATGTTGAATGTGTGAAAAATAATTTATTTGCATATTCCCCAAACTCAGACTCTGGGTCAACCAAATCAGGATCATCACAAAAATCACAAAGCTGTTTATTAAGGACGACGAACTCCGACCACGCTTCGTTTAATTTCGCGAACCGAAATTCAATTAATGAGAGCGAAGTATTTTCATCTGCCGATGCGGCAAATGTCTCTGCACGTCTTAAGCTGCCCTTTGCGTGACCTCGCTTTGCTTTGATCATGATTTAATTTGAAAAATCAGATAAAACCATACCGTCTGGAACGGATCGTATGATACCCTATCCTCCTTTCTATAAAGTGGGTGTGGCCAAATTGCATTTTGTACTCCAAATGGCTATAACGTCGAACGTTTGAGGCTGTTACATGTAAAATTTCATCAAAATCGGTTTTTTGGGAATAACTAAGCATAGTTATGAAAAAATGGGCGTAGCAGTGGGCGGATTTAAAAAATGTTTACACTTGTACTGTATCTTTGTAGATATCTTGGCTTGGCCAAGATATGAAATTTCATCGTCATAGCTCAAAATTTAAGGCCCAAAAAGCGGTGACGGATGGTAATCGCTCAATCGATTTCGCTATTGATGCTGATCACGAATATATATACTTTATAGGGTCTATCTCGATTATTTCTCTATGTTACAAACTATGTATCAAACTTAATATACCCTTAGGATAGGGTATAAAAATCAGCAAGGCTTATTAACATCCGTACGCGATCACGATCAACAGCAAAAAAGAAAGACCAACAAGATTCGATTTTCCAAAATGCTCTTGCTGTGCTGAAAACAACGGCAATTACTTGCACAGTCTTTGGCGCATGGCCGTTATGATAAATTCAGTACATAATAGTATAACAAATTCAAGGTTCACATAAATACATAGATAAAAAATATAATGTTGCGTGTGATGTTTTTTCAGTAACACCACATTTCATAACAGTCACCTTACCTTGGATAGGTGGATAACTATTTGTAAATTAAAACTTGGATCTTTGATTGTCGAATGAGGTTAGATTTATTGAATAAAAAGCCTTACTATTTACTATTATTTATTATTTAATATTATATATTATTGCCTATACATCAAACATCGATATTGGACATATCCCGTAAAGGTTGCTTACTCTAGATTTCATTAAGTAAGTAACTGCAAATAACTAAAGTATCCCTATATACGACCTTGATCATCCCAGTCCTGCTCTACGGCGCAGAAGCATGGATTATGTCAAAAATGGATGAGGACGCTTTCGGTTTTTATGAGAGGAAAATACTTCGGGTGATTTTTGGTCCCGTCTGCATAGACGGAGAGTGGAGAAGAATATATAATCAGGAGCTGTACGAGCTATATAGCGACATCGACCTAGTCAGAAGAGTTCGAATACAACGACTAAGATGGTTGGGTCATGTAGAGCGAATGGACAACATTGCTCCGGCCCGGAGAGTCTTCGAATCCACCCCAGAGGGATGACGCAGTAGAGGAAGAACTCGCCTTAGGTGGCGCGCTCAAGTGGAAAGGGACCTCAACCAATTTGGTGTGCGAAACTGGAGGCAGCTAGCTAAAGATCGAGCTGGCTGGAGAATACAACGACTAAGATGGTTGGGTCATGTAGAGCGAATGGACAACAGTGCTCCGGCCCGGAGAGTCTTCGAATCCACCCCAGAGGGACGACGCAGTAGAGGAAGACCTCGCCTTAGGTGGCGCGCTCAGGTGGAAAGGGACCTCAACCAACTTGGTGTGCGAAACTGGAGGCAGCTAGCTATAGATCGAGCTGGCTGGAGAGGCTTGTTGGTTGAGGCCCAGGTCCACCCCGGACTGTAGCGCCACCTAAAGTAAGTAATTGCAAATTTGGGTCATTGTTCGCGCTGCAGTTAAATCGGCGGTTTGGCTGATGTGTCATTTTGTGCTTTTCGATGAATAACAAACGGCTCAGCTGTTATATGCGAAGTTTTGAATTTTTGTTTATGTTATAAAGCATTTGTTTCGAAGTGATGTAATTACCATTATTATCATTAACAAAATTCCCGCCAAAAAAATGTGAATAAGCTGTAGTAGTGATGATCAGGTTAATCTGTTTCCGTCAGTATCTGTTGTAATCGAGCCTTAAGATTGAATTATAGTAGTTTTCTTATGAACTGTACATTTACATATAAGGAGTTATTTTTGGTTATGAGTGTACAAGCTGTAATTTTGAATGAGAAATAAATTGTGTGAATTTGTAATCCATGGTGTCTAGACTACTTTAATATCAATAGACCTTTTCGCCGTTTGACGTTTAAGCTGTCACAGACTTTTGGCGGCCAAACAAAGGGCGAAATTCGGCGAAATCGTATGAAATATCTATTAAAAGTGGAAAGAATTGTTTAATGTGCGATATTTGTTATATATTTTGAAGTTTGTTGTACGCAGATTTATACATACAAAAGTTGATAATCAGTACAAGCTAAAAAATTCCGGTTAAATTACATTTATAGTAGTCTGGTGTCGTGTGCAGAATCACCTTTCTACTCGATTTAGTTTTTCATGTGGTGTATTTAATGAAATAAAGTTAATAATTAATATTATTTAATGAAGACAACAGTCCATATCAACACTTCGACTAAATCAGTGATTATTTTAATTCATATTTATATAAATGTTTTACAAACCAAACGGAGAGCTAATGTTTCACGTGATACTATAGTACTATAAATACAATTTAACCGAGATTTTATTGCTTAATCTGATTAACAACGTTTGTATATATGAATTTGCATACAAGAAACTTAAAAATGTATTATAAATATCGCACATTAAACAATTCTTTTCACTTTTAATAGATATTTCGTACGATTTCGCCGAATTTCGCCCTTTGTTTGGCCGCCAAAAGTCCGTAACAGCTTTAACGTCAAATTTTTGACAAGCAGGCGAAAAGGTCTATCGGCACTTTGAACTTATCTGACGTTCTTTGTTCTTTCTGTGCGGTACTTAGATAACAAAATTCCAAAGAGAAATTGTTCTCCTAACTCCCAAGACAAACTGTCTTCAATTTCAAAAAGCCGAAAAATGCGGGTGAATTATAGTGAATCTAAATGCCTAAATATTCAGTCTTAACAAAATTTTTCGGTTTCATATAATTTAGTGAAGTTATGGGTTATGGGCGTGGAAGTGGGCGATCTTCAAAAATGTCTACATGTGTACTGCTTCTCCTACTCAAAAGCTCAGATATGAAATTTCATCCTCGTAGCTCAAAACTTAAGGCCCAAAAAGTGGTGACATCCAGACAGACGGACGGATGGGCGGACATGGCTAGATCGTTTTCGCTATTCATACTGATCACGAATACATATATTTTATAGGGTCTATCTTGATTATTTCTCTAAGTAACAAACTATGTGTCAAACTTAATATATCCTTAGGATAGCGTATAAAAAGAAAAAAAAACATACAGAAAAGCTACAATCCGTCTGGAACGGATTGTCTGATACCCTATCCTCCTCTCTATAAAGTGGGCGTGGCCAAATTGCATTTCGTACTCAAATATGGCTATAAACTCGAACGTTTGAGGATGTTACATGTAAAATTTTATCAAAATCGGTTTTTTTGATGAAAACTCCCCCAAAAAGTGGGCGTGGCCAAAACTGTTCTATGGGTGAATTGTAGGGAATCTGCATACCTAAATATTTGGTCTTAACAACATTTTTCGGTTTCATATAATTTAATGAAGTTATAAAAAAGTAGGCGTGGCAGTGGGCGGATGTAAAAAAAAATTTACACTTCTACTGTACCTTTTCGTCAGAAGCCCAGATATGAAATTTCAGCGTCCTAGTTAAAAATTTAAGGCCCAAAAATCGGTTTTATGATAAAAACGCCCCCAAAAAGTGGGCGTGGCCAAAACTTTTGTATGAGTGGATTGTAGGGAATCTGAATGCCTAAATATTTGGTCTTAACAAAATTTTTCGGTTTCATATAATTTAGTGAAGAAGAAGATTTAGCATACGCTACAAAGCCACAAGTAAACTTGACACTTAACAATTGTACATCAATGGTCAAAAAAACCATTCAGAAAAGCTACAATCCGTCTGGAACGGATCGTATGATACCCTATCCTCCTCTCTATAAAGACTCCCTACAATCCACTCATACGAAAGTTTTGGCCACGCCTACTTTTTGGGGGCGTTTTTATCATAAAACCGATTTTTGGGCCTTCAATTTTAAACTAGGACGCTGAAATTTCATATCTGGACTTCTGACGAAAAGATACAGTAGAAGTGTAAATTTTTTTTAATCCGCCCACTGCCACGCCTACTTTTTTATAACTTCACAAAATTATATGAAACGGAAAAATTTTGTTAAGTCCAAATATTTAGGTATTCAGATTCCCTACAATTCACCCACACAACAGTTTTGACCACGACCACTTTTTTGGGGCGTTTTCATAAAAAAATCGATTTTGATAAAATTTTGCGTGTAAAATCCTCAAACGTTCGAGGTTATAACCATATTTGAGTACGAAATGCAATTTGGCCACGCCCACTTTATAGAATGGAGGATAGGGTATCAGATTGTAGCTTTTCTGTATGTTTATAACTATAATAGTTCAGAAGGTATACTATTAACAGTGGTTATACCGCTAAATCGGAGAGGTCTCACTTCAACGGGCTTTAACGGTAAATGGAGTGAAAATACACCCCGCCTGCCATACGATTTTTTGTTCGCCGGAACTTCAGAAATCTTCGGTTAAAGGATTGACCTTCTTAACTTGGACATGCGAGTATATATGTATACATACATATATGCATGCAACTATGTATTTCAAAAGAAAAGTTTTTTTTCGATCAGATGAAAGTGATGAAGATGAAGATCAAGGTGCTCAATCGGTCAATGAATCAGTATTGTTGATTCCCATGACAAACATTCTATTGTATAAACTGTAAAGAAGTATACGGATCCGATCTCACATTCAATTATTTGAGTGCCAATTGGCCTGGGAGTGTTCATGATGGAAGTGTAAAGTGTAAGAGCACCTTGTTACAGAAAATGGAAAATTGATGGACTCTGTTTTCTGAAGCTATAATTTTAGGGGACAATGCCTAACTATCTTCGCTTTTACAACCCATAGTTCCATCAAGTGCACATATATGTATATATGTCAGTGCCCTAACCACTAACGGGTTGTACAAAATTATGCAGCACTTTTCACAAGGAACATAATCCAGAAAATCCTGAAGTCTGCAAACGTAATACGACATGAAGAGACATGAGAGACTTTAAAATCTAAAATTAATTTTTTTTTTTAACTACCCACATCTTTAAAATATCCATATCATCAGATTAAATTTGTCATATACTTATATACATAGATGGGTACGTATGTATTATGTTAAAATTTTTGTGCTTGGGGTAATATATAGCCATAAAGCTAGCCTAAATATTTATGTCTAAGCTTTATTTTTATACCCTATCCTAAGGGCATTTAGGTTTCCTACAATTCACCCATACAAAAGTTTTTTCTGTATGTTTTTATTTACCGTTAAACAAAAAAAAATCTTTTCTCGTGGATCTTAACTAAAACCGATTCCTGACCAACAACACTTATTTGTCTACGCATTGTCTAGCCGGCACGAGAACACTTGTAACAATATACTTGTACAGAAAAGGGAAATTTTCATATTTAACAATCATAGAAGTTTTTTTTGTGGTACAGGAATTTTAGTTACTTGTTAAATCTGTAATGTTAACAAGCGCCTGTAGAATTGTTAATTTGTAGTTTTGTGGTACAGGCCCCTGGTGCCTTTATTCTTTTCTCATCGCGGTTTGGCCATATATTTACGTTCGTAGTGATGTAGTCTATCAAATTCAAGCACAGTACGGCTTATGTTCTAATCCAGAATTTAACTTCATGTGGCTAAAATTCAGCGTCCGTAGGCAAATTGTTCACTACTGTTTCATTTATAGAAGCCCCAATTTAGACAGCAATTCTGTAATGGAAACGCTGATAAATCGTCAGCTTATGAATTATCTTGAATCACGAAAGCTCCTTAATGACCGGCAGTATGGTTTTCGTAGCAAATGGTCCACTAGTGATTTGATGGTATATCTTACTAAAAAGTGGAACCACTCTCTGTATCATTGTGCTGAATGTAAGATTTTTGCGCTTGGTATTTCAAAGCTATTTGACAGAATTTGGCATCAAGCTTTTTGTCGAAAATGCATGATTATGGGATCGATGAATTTCTTCTTCAATGGATTAGAAATTACCTTTCGGAACGTTTAATTCAAAGGGTTTTGGACGGTTTCAAGTCTGCTATCCACCATATAAATGCTGCTGTCCACTAAGGCTCCGTTTTGTCTCCGACTCTCTGTCTTATATTCATAAATGATCCTTTGTTTGCTCCTTCTAATCCAATACATTCCTTCGCTGACGACAGTTCTCTCAGCTTCTCATATTCGTTCTCAGACACACGTACCTGCTCTTCGGATGTAGAACTGGAGCGGCAGTGTATGTTACTTTAGGTGTCACTACAGTCCGGGGTGGACCTGGGCCTCAACCAACAAGCCTCTCCAGCCAGCTCGATCTTTAGCTAGCTTCCATCTTAGTCGTTGTATTCGAACTCTTCTGACTAGGTCGATATCGCTATATAGCTCGCACAGCTCCTGATTATATCTTCTTCACAACTCTCCGTCTACGCAGACGGGACCAAAAATCACACGAAGTATTTTTCTCTCATAAAAACCGAGAGCATCTACATCCATTTTTGACATAGTCCATGCTTCTGCGCCGTAGAGCAGGACTGGGATGATCAAGGTCGTCTTATATAGGGATACTTTAGTTGTTCGAAAGAGGACTTTGCTACACAATTGCCTTCTTAGCCCAAAGAAGCAGCGATTGGCAAGAGTTAATCTTCGTTTGATCTCAGCGCTGGTGTCATTGTCTGAATTTATAGCAGATCCTAGGTAAACAAAGTCCTTAACTACCTCAAAGTTATAACTGTCGAGGGTGACGTTCTGTCCGAGGCGTCGGTGTTGTGTGTCCTTTTTTGTTGACAGCATATACTTTGTTTTGCTCTCATTAACCGTTAAACCCATCTTAGCCGCTTCCGTCTCAATGCTCACAAAAGCACTACTGACATCACGCTTTGTTCTTCCGATTATGTCAATATCATCGGCATATGCGAGCAGTTGTACGGACTTTTGAAAAATTGTGCCTCTGATGTTCGCGTGTGAGTTCTGCACAATTTTTTCAAGAACGATGTTAAAGAAATCGCATGACAGCGCGTCGCCCTGTCTGAATCCTTTTTTGACATCAAAGGTCTCGGTGAGGTCTTTCCCGACCTTGATGAAGCAGCGTGCATTCTTCATCGTCATCCTGCACCATCGGACGAGTTTGGCAGGGATGTCAAAACTAGACATAGCCCTATATAACTCTTCTCTATAGATGCTGTCATAGGCGGCCTTAAAATCGATAAAAAGGTGGTGAGTATCGATTTGAAATTCCTGGGTTTTTTCCAAGATCTGCCGTAGTGTGAAAATTTGGTCCATAGTGGACTTTCCTGGCCTAAAACCACACTAATATCTGATATGGACCAATCAGATTGCTAACAAAAGGTTTCAAGCGTTCACACAGAACAGTAGATAAGATCTTGTAGGCGACGTTGAGGAGACTTATTCCTCTATAGTTGGCGCAGTTTAGAGGGTGTCCTTTCTTGAGGATCGGGCAAACAATGCTGAGGTTCCATTCATCGGGCATGCTTTCGTCCGACCATATTTTGCAAATGAGTTGGTGCATGCTCCTTACCAAGTCATCCCCCGCTGCTTTGAATAGCTCGGCTGTTAGGCCATCAGCTCCAGCAGCTTTATTGGATTTCAGCTTAGATATCGCTATCTTAACTTCATCCAGGTCGGGTGAACGGAAATGTTGATTATCATCGTCCAGATTGAATGGTTCATTCTGCCTGACAGCGGATTTTTGGTCATCGTCGCCGTTATACAGTCTGCAGAAGTGATCTTTCCATATCCTCAACATTGACTGCGATTCTACTATTAGGTTTCCTTGTTCGTCCCTGCAGGCTTCGGTTCTGAGTTTGTAGCCTTGACATGTTCGTTTTACCTTCTGGTAAAACTTCCGAACTTCATTCCTGCAATAGCATCTCTCTATTTCCTCAATCGCGCGCTTCTCATGCTCCTTCTTTTTCCTTATGAGAAGCCGGTGCTCATCCCTTCTTTTCTGCTCGTAGAGCTCACGAGCAGATCTGGTCCTTCTGTGCAGCGCCGCTTTGTATGCCATCTGTTTTTCTGCATTTGCTTGCCGACATTCTTCATCGAACCAGGGGTTTTGCTGTGGTGGTCGAGAGAAACCCAGCACATCAGATGCGGCATCCCTGATGGCTTTTTGGCAATGTAGCCACTGGTCTTCAGTATTTGATGCTGGCGGCATAGGACCTCTTGGGAGATTAAGGGACACTCGATCGGAAAAGGCTCTGGCGATCTCTTGTGATTGTAGCTTTCCGACGTCAAACTTTCTCACAGTATTTCCTTGTCTTCGCGATGTTCTTGATATCCGCATCCGTACCTTGGCTACAACAAGGTAATGGTCCGAGTCGATGTTCGCTCCTCGGAACGTTTGGACACCCATCTTACTGGAAGAGTGCCTTGCGTCGATCGTAATGTGATCAATCTGGTTGGCGGTTGACTGATCCGGAGATCTCCATGTTCCTTTATGAATATTGAGATGTGGGAATCGCGTGCTAGCTACTGCAAGATTTTGCCCCACTGCAAAGTCGATTATCCTGAAACCGTTATCGGAGGTGGTGTCGTGCAGGCTATGCTTTCCGACAGTACTACCAAAGATTTTCTCTCTTCCTAGCTTTGCGTTAAAATCACCCAGGACAATTTTAACATCATAGCTAGGGCACTGCTCGTATGTTTTGTCTAAGAGCTCGTAGAAGCTGTCTTTGGTATCGTCATCTTTATCCTCAGTGGGGTCATGAGCGCATATCAGGCTAATGTTAGCGAATTTAGCCTTGATGCGAATTGTTACGAGACGTTCGTTCACATGTTTTTGCCTCAGTCTGTCTCCAATAACAAACCCGCATCCAAATAGGCGCTGCTTCTGTTCTCGGTAGCAATCGCCGTAGTAGATATCGCAGTTTTTCATCCTTCTTTTGCCCGGCCCGTTCCATCGCACTTCTTGGATGGCGGTAATGTCTGCTTTACAGCAGTCCAGGGCATCCGCTAATTGTTCGGCCGCACGTGGTCTGTTAAGGGACCTAACATTCCACGTGCAGAACCGAAAGCCGTTGTCCTTATCACGTTTGCTTGGGTCGTCAACAGTTGAATCATCCTTATCCGAGGCGGTTGGTGTTTTCGTAACTATTATTTTTTTCCATGGTGGGGAAGTTACCCCCACGCACAACCCCCAACCTAGAGGACCAATTCCTTTTTGTACCCCTAGGACGAGAGGCCGGGTTCTCCCGGGATCAGTAAGCCACTTCGGGGATATGAGCGCTGCCGTTGGCCCATTAAGGGTTCATCCGCCACCAACTCTTTTCCAACACCCTGATTCAGTGTTGGAGATCCCTATAGACCTGTGATTCAAGCATTTTGAAGCAGCTCATATAGGGATAAACACTAATAGTTCGGCCTAACTGGAACTGGTAGACGCCACCGTTGATTCCATCTAGAGAATTCGTCCGCTGCCGCCTGGAACAAGAGGAGTTGCCTTAGTGAGAAAGCACTCCTCCCCCCTCTCTCGTTTGCTGCCACCAACAACCTTCCAAAGGGGTTGGTTACCCAATCTCCAGTTGAGGTACTAGGCACCCAGCAGCCACCATCGTGGAGGTGTAGAGTAGGAGTTGATAGTGAGAGGCTAGCGTGAGACCGATTGTGCTGACATGTAATCGCGTCACTACCTTTTAGCGACCGGCAGTGTATGTTAAGCTCATGAATTTCCGATCATAAATTAACTATACTATATGTTAATGGTCAACTTCGAGGGGGTCTCTCTTTCGACCTATAAGCCCTGGTGAGCAAAGATCTGTCAGTGAATTTGCAGGCAAACTCACGCACACATTCAAATTCACTGGGTCCGTGACATTTGTCAAATGGGCGCAGTCATCTTGGACAAAATAGTGTCAAAAATTGAGAAATTGTTGAGGGGACTCTGTGTCCAAAAAGCAACTACCGAAAATATTCTCTGTTGCGTGGTGAATCTCTTAAAAATACTTTACGTTTAAAATAGTTTAATTTAAAATGTAACGTATACTACAAATCATTTATAATAAATAAAAAAAAAGAAAAGCATACTGTACCCCAGAGTAAACATAAATAATTTCATTTCTTCTGCATTGTACTTTGAACAAATAACAAATTGTTTTATCATACATTTTAGGTCGAATAGAGATAGATGAAACTTATTTTAAATATAAGTGATACTATTAGTTAGTAACGATTGTGGGAGTTTTGAGATTTGTATGTAAAAAGAAAAGAGGAAAAACTAGCAATTCAAATATTCCAACCCATTTTTTTTTCTTCGTTGTATTATTTAGGCATATGAGTGTCTTTACTCAATTAGGTATTGGTCTTACAACCAATTTTTGTGTTTTGCCGGAACATTTTAAAGATTAAAGTTGTTTTATTATTATTTTATTTTATCAGTTATATTCCAAATGAATTAAGCATCCAGTACTAAACTCAATACTAAAATACTGAACCTTACAACATGTATTAGCAATAAACGAAAACACAACAGAATGTTCTGATTTGTCTTTTGATCTAAATATACAATATTAGAGCCAAGACTTTCTTCTTCTGTGAATCATCTATACATATATATGTATATACAATGTATATAATTTAAATGAAACATTTCTACAAAAGTTAGTTAGCAAATTTGTAAAACAATAAACGA
The DNA here is from genome assembly GCA_905220385.1 of Xylota sylvarum. Lineage (NCBI taxonomy): Eukaryota > Metazoa > Arthropoda > Insecta > Diptera > Syrphidae > Xylota > Xylota sylvarum. The sequence goes on along the minus strand of LR999958.1, from coordinate 75,608,709 downwards.
ATCCAGTACGAAAAATAATACAATTTCACACAAAAGTAGTATAATAACACAACAAAATAAGAATTACATAAATAAACACATACAGAAAAGCTACAATCCGTCTGGAACGGCTCGTCTGATACCCTATCCTCCTCTCTATAAAGTGGGCGTGGCCAAATTGCATTTCGTACTCAAATATGGATATAACCTCGAGGTTGAGGTTGAGGTTACATGTAAAATTTTATCAAAATCGGTTTTTTGATGAAAACGCCCACAAAAAGTGGGCGTGGCCAAAACTTTTGTATGAGTGGATTGTAGGGAGTCTGAATGCCTAAATATTTGGTCTTAACAAAATTTTTCGGTTTCATAAATTTCATTAGCTCAAAATTTAAGGCCCAAAAAGCGGTGACATACGGACGGACGGACGGACGGACGGATTGACGGACGGTCATCACTCAATCGATTTCGCTATTGATGCTGATCACGAATATATATACTTTATAGGGTCTATCTCGATTATTTCTCTATGTTACAAACTATGTGTCAAACTTAATATACCCTTAGGATAGGGTATAACAAGTAAAAAACAAAAATATCCATTTGCAATAATTTCATAGTTCAATTATACCAATCTGTTTATTTATTTAAGACAAATTTGATTTATTTATAAAAAAAAGATATTGTTTTAACATCCTAACCTCCCCACTGCACTTCCAAACACACCCGCGGCGACCCACTGCCTTTGTTTACATTATTGCACTACAATTTTAGAGTCCTATATCTCTTAAACAGAAAAAGTCCGACAACATCTGAGTACAGATTTGAATTCAGTGCAATAAGTCAAATCAAGTGGCATAAAAAAATATAAAAAGTTGTTTAAAATCAAAAATATATTTACTCTTTTTTGAGTTAAAAAGTAAAGAAATGGGGAAAAAGGGAAATCACCTCCATTTTTGACAGCCAGGTATTTAGCCGATACAAAAAAATATAGATTTTCTGCAATTTGGTGAAAACTGTCAGCATAGATTCACTCCACTCTAATGCAAAATTACATGAGTAGTTAATTTATGATTCCGATCTTGACCGTGCAATTAAATGGGATATACAATTCAATGCCGTTTCCAAAGGGTAATTTGAGAAACTTTTTCATGATAGTTATACTCTCGGACGTTTGTCAGACTCTCGCAAGAGATGGGGCTCTTTAGTCCAACGCACTAAGCCCTTGTTGCTCAACAAAACATTTAATGAACGGTGGATTGGTCTATTTGGCCCCAACGCTTACCCGCCCAGATCTCCTGACTTAACACCAATGGATTTTTTTTCTGGAGTGATGTGAAAGAAAAAGTTTATTATAGAGAAATATCGAGTTTGGAAGAGCTCCAAGAAAAAATTAGGGCCGTTTCAGAAGAGATGAGAAGTAATTTGTTGCTCCTTAATTTGCAATCCGAAATACTGAATCGCGTCGGAAGGTGTATTTAAGTCCAAGGAAGATACTTCGAACAATTGCTATAAGGATTTTATAAACTGTTCCAAAAAATGCCTTTTTCAGGACACAACAAATATCCTAAACATACAGAAAAGCTACAATCCGTCTGGAACGGATCGTATGATACCCTATCCTCCTTGCTATGTAGCCCTTATAAGGTGGGCGAGATGATTCATTTTGTACTGAAATACGAAGTCGAACGTTTGAGGATGTTAAACGTAAAATTTCATGAAAATCTGTTTTTTATGAAAACGCCTAAAGGCGTGGCTAAAAGTGTTATGTGGATGAATTGTAGGAAATCTAAATGCCCAAATATTTGGTCTTAACAAAATTTTTCGATTTCATATAATTTAGTGAAGTTATAAAAAAGTAGGCGTGGCAGTGGGCGGATTAAAAAACATTTTACACTAGTATTGTATCTTTTTCTTGGAAGCCCAAAAAGCGGTTTTGTGATGAAAACGCCCCCAAAAAGTGGGCGTGGCCAAAACTGTTCTATGGGTGAATTGTAGGGAGTCTGAATACCTAAATATTTGGACCTAACAAAAGTTTTGGGTTTCATATAATTTAGTGAAGTTATAAAAAAGTAGGCGTGGCAGTGGGCGGATGTAAAAAAAATTTACAATTCTACTGTATCTTTTCGTCAGAAGCCCAGATATGAAATTTCATCGTCCTAGCTCAAAATTTAAGGCCCAAAAAGCGGTGACATACGGACGGACGGACGGACGGACGGACGGACGGTCATCGCTCAATCGATTTCGCTATTGATACTGATCACGAATATATATACCTTATAGGGTCTATCTCGATTATTTCTCTATAGGATAGGGTATAAAAATAGGCAATTCCGCAAACTTTTTTTTTTACCATTTTAGTCTCACCAAAAATGGCTTTTTCTACAACTTCTGTTAATCGTCCTGGAAAACATACAGGAAAACTACAATCCATCTGGAACGGATCGATACGAGGATAGGGTATCATTCGATCCATTCCAGAAGGATTGTAGCTTTTCTGTATATTTTTTAACAATATATTAACACAACCTATATCATTAAATAAGCTTAGCTCTAATCACAATCCAATGCTTTGTCAACTTCTTTGGTGAGGGGAAAATACAGTGCAATATGTGCAACATTTTTGATTTTTTACGTACAAAATTTTATAAATGCTAATTGGATATTAGCGAAAAGAAACTATATAGTTTGAGATTAAGAAATGTCCCCTACGAATTTGGAAATCATTTCTAGGAAAGAAGACGTGGACTCCATTGAAAATGATTTTTCTACATATATTTTAAATGCTGTTAAAAAAATTGGTGCACAAAGTTTCCAAAAGAACATTTTCTGCAAAGTTTCCCCTTTATATTTGGTAACTTTTTAAACTCAGGAATAAGTGTAGCTGGAATAAGTAAGCAGAGATATCGACAGCCTTTTTTCAGAAATCACGAACAATACCTAACTATGGTAATTCCTAAAAATATCGTAATAAAAAATGGAATATCATATTTAACATTCTTGAAGAAAACTCAAAGCCTTTCCTCTTTGAGGTATAGTAAAGATACTTAGAAAAACACATACAGAACAGCTACAATCCACGGACGGACGGACGGTCATCGCTCAATTTGAATTCGCTATTGATGCTGATCACGAATATATATACTTTATAGGGTCTATCTCGATTATTTCTCTATGTTACAAACTATGTGTCAAACTTAATATACCCTTAGGATAGGGTATAACAAGTAAAAAACAAAAATATCCATTTGCAATAATTTCATAGTTCAATTATACCAATCTGTTTATTTATTTAAGACAAATTTGATTTATTTATAAAAAAAAGATATTGTTTTAACATCCTAACCTCCCCACTGCACTTCCAAACACACCCGCGGCGACCCACTGCCTTTGTTTACATTATTGCACTACAATTTTAGAGTCCTATATCTCTTAAACAGAAAAAGTCCGACAACATCTGAGTACAGATTTGAATTCAGTGCAATAAGTCAAATCAAGTGGCATAAAAAAATATAAAAAGTTGTTTAAAATCAAAAATATATTTACTCTTTTTTGAGTTAAAAAGTAAAGAAATGGGGAAAAAGGGAAATCACCTCCATTTTTGACAGCCAGGTATTTAGCCGATACAAAAAAATATAGATTTTCTGCAATTTGGTGAAAACTGTCAGCATAGATTCACTCCACTCTAATGCAAAATTACATGAGTAGTTAATTTATGATTCCGATCTTGACCGTGCAATTAAATGGGATATACAATTCAATGCCGTTTCCAAAGGGTAATTTGAGAAACTTTTTCATGATAGTTATACTCTCGGACGTTTGTCAGACTCTCGCAAGAGATGGGGCTCTTTAGTCCAACGCACTAAGCCCTTGTTGCTCAACAAAACATTTAATGAACGGTGGATTGGTCTATTTGGCCCCAACGCTTACCCGCCCAGATCTCCTGACTTAACACCAATGGATTTTTTTTCTGGAGTGATGTGAAAGAAAAAGTTTATTATAGAGAAATATCGAGTTTGGAAGAGCTCCAAGAAAAAATTAGGGCCGTTTCAGAAGAGATGAGAAGTAATTTGTTGCTCCTTAATTTGCAATCCGAAATACTGAATCGCGTCGGAAGGTGTATTTAAGTCCAAGGAAGATACTTCGAACAATTGCTATAAGGATTTTATAAACTGTTCCAAAAAATGCCTTTTTCAGGACACAACAAATATCCTAAACATACAGAAAAGCTACAATCCGTCTGGAACGGATCGTATGATACCCTATCCTCCTTGCTATGTAGCCCTTATAAGGTGGGCGAGATGATTCATTTTGTACTGAAATACGAAGTCGAACGTTTGAGGATGTTAAACGTAAAATTTCATGAAAATCTGTTTTTTATGAAAACGCCTAAAGGCGTGGCTAAAAGTGTTATGTGGATGAATTGTAGGAAATCTAAATGCCCAAATATTTGGTCTTAACAAAATTTTTCGATTTCATATAATTTAGTGAAGTTATAAAAAAGTAGGCGTGGCAGTGGGCGGATTAAAAAACATTTTACACTAGTATTGTATCTTTTTCTTGGAAGCCCAAAAAGCGGTTTTGTGATGAAAACGCCCCCAAAAAGTGGGCGTGGCCAAAACTGTTCTATGGGTGAATTGTAGGGAGTCTGAATACCTAAATATTTGGACCTAACAAAAGTTTTGGGTTTCATATAATTTAGTGAAGTTATAAAAAAGTAGGCGTGGCAGTGGGCGGATGTAAAAAAAATTTACAATTCTACTGTATCTTTTCGTCAGAAGCCCAGATATGAAATTTCATCGTCCTAGCTCAAAATTTAAGGCCCAAAAAGCGGTGACATACGGACGGACGGACGGTCATCGCTCAATCGATTTCGCTATTGATACTGATCACGAATATATATACCTTATAGGGTCTATCTCGATTATTTCTCTATAGGATAGGGTATAAAAATAGGCAATTCCGCAAACTTTTTTTTTTACCATTTTAGTCTCACCAAAAATGGCTTTTTCTACAACTTCTGTTAATCGTCCTGGAAAACATACAGGAAAACTACAATCCATCTGGAACGGATCGATACGAGGATAGGGTATCATTCGATCCATTCCAGAAGGATTGTAGCTTTTCTGTATATTTTTTAACAATATATTAACACAACCTATATCATTAAATAAGCTTAGCTCTAATCACAATCCAATGCTTTGTCAACTTCTTTGGTGAGGGGAAAATACAGTGCAATATGTGCAACATTTTTGATTTTTTACGTACAAAATTTTATAAATGCTAATTGGATATTAGCGAAAAGAAACTATATAGTTTGAGATTAAGAAATGTCCCCTACGAATTTGGAAATCATTTCTAGGAAAGAAGACGTGGACTCCATTGAAAATGATTTTTCTACATATATTTTAAATGCTGTTAAAAAAATTGGTGCACAAAGTTTCCAAAAGAACATTTTCTGCAAAGTTTCCCCTTTATATTTGGTAACTTTTTAAACTCAGGAATAAGTGTAGCTGGAATAAGTAAGCAGAGATATCGACAGCCTTTTTTCAGAAATCACGAACAATACCTAACTATGGTAATTCCTAAAAATATCGTAATAAAAAATGGAATATCATATTTAACATTCTTGAAGAAAACTCAAAGCCTTTCCTCTTTGAGGTATAGTAAAGATACTTAGAAAAACACATACAGAACAGCTACAATCCACGGACGGACGGACGGTCATCGCTCAATTTGAATTCGCTATTGATGCTGATCACGAATATATATTCTTTATAGGGTCTATCTCGATTATTTCTCTATGTTACAAACTATGTGTTCGTGATCAGCATCAATACCGAAATCGATTGAGTGATGACCATCCGTCCGTCCGTCCGTATGTCACCGCTTTTTGGGACTTAAATTTTAAGCTAGGACGATGAAATTTTATATCTGGGCTTCTGAGAAAAAAATACAGTACAAGTGTAAAAATTTTAAAAATCCGGCCGCTGCAACGCCCACTTTTTTATAACTTCACTAAATTATATGAAACCGAACAATTTTGTGAAAACCAAATATTTAGGCATTCAGATTCCCTACAATTCATCCGCACAAACAGTTTTGGCCACGCCCACTTTTTGGGTGCGTTTTCATAAAAAAACCGATTTGGATGAAATTTTACATGTAACATCCTCAAGCGGTCGACGTTACAGGCATTTTTAGGTACAAAATGCGATTTGTCCACGCCCACTTTGTAGAAAGGAGGATAGGGTATCATACGATCCGTTCCAGACGGATTGCAGCTTTTCTGTATGTTTATACCCTATACTAAGGGTAAATTAAGTTTGACACATAGATTGTAACATAGAGAAATAATCGAGAGAAACTCTATAATGTCACTCTATGTCACCGCTTTTTGGACCTTAAATTTTGAGCTAGGACAATGAAATTTCATATCTGGGCTTCTGAGAAAAGGATACAGTACAAGTGTAAAAAAATTTTAAATCCGCCCACTGCCACGTCCACTTTTTCATAACCTCACTAAATTATATGAAACCGAAAAATTTTGTTAAAACAAAATATTTAGGCATTTAGATTCCCTACAATTCACATGTACAAAAGTTTTGGCCACGCCTACTTTTTTTGGGGGCGTTTTCATCAAAAAACAGCTTTTTGGGCCTTAAATTTTGTTCTAGGATGATGAAATTTCATATCTGGGCTTCTGTGAAAAGGATACAGTAGAAGTGTAAAATTTTTTTAAATCCGCCCACTGACACGTCCACTTTTTCCTAACTTCACTAAATTATATGAAACCGAAAAATGTTGTTAAGACCAAATATTTAGGCATTTAGATTCCCTACAATTCACATGTACAAAAGTTTTCGCCAGGCCTACTTTTTGGGGGAGTTTTCATCAAAAAACCGATTTTGATAAAATTTTGCAAGTAACATCCTCAAACGTTCGACGTTATAGCCACATTTGAGTACAAAATGCAATTTGGCCGCGCCCACTTTATAAAGAGGAGGATAGGGTATCATATTCAATTTCAATTTCAATTTCAATTTATTCAATTTAGTGGTATGTACATTAAGATAAATCTTTTATAGTACTTAGCATTAATACAAAGAGCTAGACGTGTTTAATCAATTTCAATGCAATAAAATCTAATCAACAAAATTTTCATTAGAGAATTAATATACAATATACAATAATTCAACTAAGAAGCGAGAAATAGTTAAAAACTGCACTCTTGAAGCGTGTGGTACTAGAAATGTTTCTGATAACTAGTGGTAAGGAGTTCCATAATTTAATCGAATGGATGAAAAATAAACGAGATGAGATTAAATACCGATGACGTGATGGAATTAAGCTAAGAGTCCTACGTGAACGAGCAAAATTAAGTTTTTTGTACAGATACTCTGGCGTCTTGTTTATACCCTATCCTAAGGGTATATTAAGTTTGACACATAGTTTGTAACATAGAGAAATAATCGAGATAGACCCTATAAAGTATATATATTCGTGATCAGCATCAATAGCGAAATCGATTGAGCGATGACCGTCCGTCCGTCCGTCCGTCCGTCCGTATGTCACCGCTTTTTGGGCCTTAAATTTTGAGCTAGGAGGATGAAATTTCATATCTGGGCTTCTGAGAAAAAGATACAGTACAAGTGTAAAAATTTTTGAAATCCGCCCACTGCCACGCCCACTTTTTCATAACTTCACTAAATTATATGAAACCGAAAAATTTTGTTAAGACCAAATATTTAGGCATTCAGATTCCCTACAATCCACCCATACAAAAGTTTTGGCCACGCCCACTTTTTGGGGGCGTTTTCATCACAAAACCGAGTTTTGGGCCTTCAATTATTAACTAGGACGCTGAAATTTCATATCTGGGCTTCCAAGAAAAAGATACAGTACAAGTGTAAAATTTTTTTACATCCGCCCACTGCCACGCCTACTTTTTTAGAACTTCACTAAATTATATGAAACCGAAAAATTTTGTTAAGACCAAATATTTGGGTATTTAGATTCCCTACAATTCACCCATAGAAGAGTTTTGGCCACGCCCACTTTTTGGGGGCGTTATCATCAAAAAACCTATTTTGATAAAATTTTACATGTAACATCCTCAAATGTTCGACATTATAGCTATATTTGAGTACAATATGCAATTTGGTCACGCCCACTTTATAGAGAGGAGGATAGGGTATCATACGATCCGTTCCAGACGGATTGTAGCTTTTCTGTATGTTTTTTACAATATTGTGTAACACAATTTCTGGCGGTGATGTATTGTTGGAGAGTGGTACCAAGTAAGTTTTTTGAATACTCAGATACATGGTCATATCTTCGGAGACCGTAAACATATCTCACTGCATCATTGAAAGCTACTTGTAACTTTCGTTGAGAAAGAGAATCAACATTACAATAAACAACTTCAGCATAAGTAATTAAGGGTAGAACAAGACTAACTACAAGCTTCCTCCGAGTTTCAGTAGGCGTAAAACTTGCAGTTATCCACAGCCTACGAAGGCAACCATAAATACGCCTGACTACTGAGTTGATATGATTGTATCCCGATAAATTGCAGTTAATGACAAATCCTAGGCTAGTTACGGTTTCAGCAACCTTAAGTTTACTCCCGGCAAGCAGTACATCGGGCAAAAGGTTGAAGTTGAATATTTTATTTGATATTGGAATGATCTGGGACTTATTCGGATTTAAAAGCAGTCCATTTATAACCGACCAATTGTGTATCCCAGACAAGTCCTCGTTAATATGAGTAACAAGCTCAGTTATATCATTAATTGGCCTGGCCGAGTATAGCTGGACATCATCTGCATATAGGTGAACCGAGGTGTATTTACAGACAGTCGACAAGTCATTGATAAACATGCAAAACAGGATTGGGCCCAAAATAGACCCCTGAGGTACACCCTGTTTCACCGCTAGAAGTGCTGAAGACGAATCGCAAGTCACAACTTTTTGAAATTTATCAGAGAGAAAACTTCCAATTAGTCTCACTGCTCCGTCACCGAACCCAAACAAGTTTTTTAGTTTCCAGCAGAGAATTTTGTGGTTTACCTTATCAAAAGCCTTAGAAAAATCAAGCAGACAAAGAAGCGTAATATGTCCTCTATCAAATTCTTGTCTAATATCTTCCAATATGTTGACCATAGCAGTGGAACAACTATGGTTTGCTCTGAAGCCTGATTGTCCCGCATACAGTAAACGATGAATGGACAAGTGTTTAAGAATCTGTCTTGCTATGAGTTTTTCAAAGACTTTCGACAAGCACGGTAAAATGCTGATAGGTCTGAAATCAGCGGCAGGGACTGGAGTTACCTTTTTGGCTACAGGTATTACCCGAGCAATCTTCCACGACTTAGGGAAAGTTGACGTTGTGATACAGTGGTTAATGACATGTGTTAAGTGCGATATGATGTAAGGCAGAATGAGTTTGATGAAGCGCAGAGGCAACCCATCTTCACCAACTGCGTTTGATTTTATGGCCGCAACACAGCTAATAACTTCATTTTCACTTACCATTTCAACTTCAAAATCGCTAATTGAATGCAGATATTAGCTGGAGCTTTCTGCTAAATTAAAGCTTAACTCTTCAGAACTATTTTCAACAAAAACCTTATTCAGCGCATCAGGATCGAAATCACACTGAGTGCTATTTTTATACCCTATCCTAAGGGTATATTAAGTTTGACACATAGTTTGTAACATAGAGAAATAATCGAGATAAACCCTATAAAGTATATATATTCGTGATCAGCATCAATAGCGAAATCGATTGAGCGATGACCGTCCGTCCGTCCGTCCGTATGTCACCGCTTTTTGGGCCTTAAATTTTGAGCTAGGACGATGGAGCTTTCTGCTAAATTAAAGCTTAACTCTTCAGAACTATTTTCAACAAAAACCTTATTCAGCGCATCAGGATCGAAATCACACTGAGTGCTATTTTTATACCCTATCCTAAGGGTATATTAAGTTTGACACATAGTTTGTAACATAGAGAAATAATCGAGATAAACCCTATAAAGTATATATATTCGTGATCAGCATCAATAGCGAAATCGATTGAGCGATGACCGTCCGTCCGTCCGTCCGTATGTCACCGCTTTTTGGGCCTTAAATTTTGAGCTAGGACGATGAAATTTCATATCTGGGCTTCTGAGAAAAAGATACAGTACAAGTGTAAAAATTTTTGAAATCCGCCCACTGCCACGCCCACTTTTTCTTAACTTCACTAAATTATATGAAACCGAAAAATTTTGTTAAGACCAAATATTTAGGCATTCAGATTACCTAAAATCCACCCATACAAAAGTTTTGGCCACGCCCACTTTTTGGGGGCGTTTTCATCACAAAACCAAGTTTTGGGCCTTAAATTATTAACTAGGACGCTGAAATTTCATATCTGGGCTTATGACGAAAAGATACAGTAGAAATGTAAATTTTTTTTACATCCGCCCACTGCCACGCCTACTTTTTTATAACTTCACTAAATTATATGAAACCGAAAAATTTTGTTAAGACCAAATATTTAGGTATACAGATTCCCTACAATTCTCCCATAGAACAGTTTTGATCACGCCCACTTTTTGGGGGCGTTTTCAACAAAAAACCGATTTTCATGAAATTTTACATGTAACATCCTCAAACGTTCGACATTATAGCTATATTTGAGTACAAAATACAATTTGGCCACGCCCACTTTATAGAGAGGAGGATAGGGTATCAGACGATCCGTTCCAGACGGATTGTAGCTTTTCTGTATGTTTAGCATTGGAGATACCAACCTGTCGCAAGTTACTCCAAAGCTTTTTGGGAGGGAGGGATGTACTCAGTTTAGAAGCATAGAAATTTCTTTTAGCAGCTCGTACAATATCTGTAGAATGGTTGCGCATAGATTTGTAGGCAAGTCAATTGGCGTTAGATGGTCTATGTTTCCATTTACTGTAAAGCTTGTTTCGAGCTTTGATGGTATCAATAACCTCAGTCGTATACCAGGGGCAATTCCTATTACGGATTTAACTGTTTTAGTAGGTACATGTTGGTTATATAGTTGGACAATAATCTCCTGAAAATAGTGCAGTTTTTCTTCAGGATCCGAACGCAGTCTGCAGTAACCCCATGGGGCTGCAAGGGCGGAAAACTGAAGAGCACCCAAGTTAATCGAAGAGAAGTCTTTATAAGTAAAAGACAGGGGAACAGCAGAGTGAGTAAAATGGATATTGTATGTACAAAAACGAAGATCGTGATCGGAGATACAATCCAGTCCCAAAAATCGGTTTTATGATGAAAACGCCCCCAAAAAGTGGGCGTGGCCAAAACTTTTGTATGAGTGGATTGTAGGGAGTCTGAATGCCTAAATATTTGGTCTTAACAAAATTTTTCGGTTTCATATAATTTAATGAAGTTATGAAAAAGTGGGCGTATTAGTGGGCGGATTTAAAAAATTTTTACACTTGTCCTGTATCTTTTTCTCAGAAGCCCAGATATGAAATTTCATCGTTCTAGCTCAAAATTTAAGGCCCAAAAAGCGGTGACATACGGACGGACGGACGGACGGTCATCGCTCAATCGATTTCGCTATTGATGCTGATCACGAATATATATACTTTATAGGGTCTATCTCGATTATTTCTGTATGTTACAAACTATGTGTCAAACTTAATATACCCTTAGGATAGGGTATAAACAAAGCAAACAAAAGAGAAACAAAATAGAGAAACAAAAATAATACCACAGACTAAGAGAGCGACAAACACGGAAAATTATATTAAGTAGAGCAAATTAATACAGTTTAATTTAAATAAACAAATGAATACGATATGGTGATTTCAGTTATTCATAGCAGGACCAGCAGAAATAGAATGGAGATCATCAGTGCTTTCGATGGAAAAGCTTCTTCCGTTTACCGTCTTCTTAGCTTAAACAATTATAGATTTGGAGAAAACAGAGAACAATAGTTTTTTCCTCTTAAGCCCAAGCGCACTATGTAAGAGAAAACGCGAATGCTTGGTTAAGCTCTCGTTCAAGTAGCAGCTGTCATTCGATTCGATACCCAAATCATTAAGTACAAAGACAAAGATACGGTATAACCGTCCGTATGTCACCGGTTTTTGGGCCTTAAATTTTGAGCTAGGATGATGAAATTTCATATCTGGGATTCTGAGACAAAGATACAGTACAAGTGCAAAAATTTTTTAAATCCGCCCACTGCCACGCAAACTTTTTCATAACTTCATTAAATTATATGAAACCGAAAAATTTTGTTAAGACCAAATATTTAGGCATTCAGACTCCCTACAATCCACTCATACAAAAGTTTTGGCCACGCCCACTTTTTGGGGGCGTTTTCATCAAAAAACCGATTTTGATAAAATTTTACATGTAACATCCTCAAACGTTCGAGGTTACAGCCATATTTGAGTACAAAATGCAATTTGGCCACGCCCACTTTATAGAGAGGAGGATAGGGTATCAGACGATCCGTTCCAGACGGATTGTAGCTTTTCTGTATGTTTTTTTTGTTTTTATACCCTATCCTAAGGGTATATTAAGTTTGACACATAGTTTGTAACATAGAGAAATAATCGAGATAGACCCTATAAAGTATATATATTCGTGATCAGCATCAATAGCGAAATCGATTGAGCGATGACCGTCCGACCGTCCGTATGTCACCGCTTTTTGGTCCTTAAATTTTGAGCTAGGACGATGAAATTTCATATCTGCGCTTCTGAGGAAAAGATACAGTATAAGTGTAAAATTTTTTTACATCCGCCCACTGCCACGCCTACTTTTTTATAACTTCACTAAATTATATGAAACCGAAAAATTTTGTTACGACCAAATATTTGGGTATTTAGATTCCCTACAATTCACCCATAGAAGAGTTTTGGCCACGCCCACTTTTTGGGGGCGTTATCATCAAAAAACCTACTTTGATAAAATTTTACATGTAACATCCTCAAACGTTCGACATTATAGCTATATTTGAGTACAAAATGCAATATTGCCACGCCCACTTAATAGAGAGGAGGATAGGGTATCATAGGATCCGTTCCAGACGGATTGTAGCTTTTCTGTATGTTTATACCCTATCCTAAGGGTATATTAAGTTTGACACATAGTTTGTAACATAGAGAAATAATCGAGATAGACCCTATAAAGTATATATATTCGTGATCAGCATCAATAGCGAAATCGATTGAGCGATGACCGTCCGTCCGTCCGTATGTCACCGCTTTAAATTTTGAGCTAGAACGATGAAATTTCATATCTGGGCTTCTGAGGAAAAGATACAGTACAAGTGGAAATTTTTTTTACATCCGCCCACTGCCACGCCCACTTTTTCATAACTTCACTAAATTATATGAAACCGAAAAATTTTGTTAAGACCAAATATTTAGGCATTCAGATTCCCTACATTCCACTCATACAAAAGTTTTGGCCACGCCCACTTTTTGGGGGCGTTTTCATCACAAAACCAATTTTTGGGCCTTAAATTTTGAGCTAGGACGATGAAATTTCATACCTGGGCTTCTGAGAAGAAAATACAGTACAAGTGGAAATTTTTTTTACATCCGCCCACTGCCACGCCTACTTTTTTATAACTTCACTAAATTATATGAAACCGAAAAATTTTGATAAGACCAAATATTTAGGCATTCAGATTCCCTACAATTCACCCATAGAACAGTTTTGGCCACGCCCACTTTTTGGGGGCGTTATCATCAAAAAACCTATTTTGATAAAATTTTACATGTAACATCCTAAACCGTTCGACATTATAGCTATATTTGAGTACAATATGCAATTTGATCACGCCCACTTTATAGAGAGGAGGATAGGGTATCATACGATCCGTTCCAGACGGATTGTAGCTTTTCTGTATGTTTTTGTTTATATTTGTTTATTTGGTATTGTATTGATTTCAATTGTCATAACCTTTCACTCATTTCTATTTTTTTGTAAATCATTGCTAAGTCTTGGGTAGTAAGAATATTTCTAGTGCACTTGGATTTCGACCACCTAGAAGATAACCAACAATTTAACGACTTCCCTCCTAAGATCCATATCGAACCATTCTCGGGTAGTTATCGAGATTGGCCGGCTTTTCGGGACATCTTTGAAAGTTCGGTTCACAACAAAACGAACTTGTCACCGACTCAAAAATTCCATTTTCTTCGTTCGTGCCTTCGTAGTGAAGCACTAAATTTGGTTACTCATATCCCCATTTCTGATGCTACCTATGAACAGGCATGGGAAAGGTTAGAGAAGAGGTACGATAGGCCGCATTATGTTATCAATAGTCTTTTGGAAACATTCATGCAACTGCCGTCAGTTCAAAGTTCAAATGTAAAAACTCTGCGCAAAATATTGGACTGTGCTGAGGAGGTCGTAAGAGTCCTTAATTCTTTGAGTTCTTTCGAAAGGGATCCTTGGATGATTTTCGCTTTAAAAAGCAAGCTGGATCCAGAAACTAGGCAAGTATGGTCGCCTGATAAGTGTCGACATAGATTACCTCACTATTAGTCAGTTTCTAACTATCTTGGAACGTCGTTGCGAGTCTCTTGAATCATGTAGAGGATATATTCGCGAACAAAATCGAGAAAAACCTGCGGGTGTAAAAAGTATGCACGTGTCTTCCTCAACCCAGTGCCAAAGTGCAATGCTTCACATATACTTGCACAGTGTGCGCAATTTATTGCAATGGATGTCGTGGCAAGGAGGGAGTTACATGCAAAAGCTGTAACTCACGACATCATAGCCTAGTGCGTATCAATACGGTTAATCCAAACATTCGCTCTCGGGAAACCCCTCGGCATCACGTTTTCTAGGATCTAACCCTAATCTTTCCGGAAGATCATCACATACAAATTCACTCATAACTAATCATTCACTAAACTCCAGTAAAGCTCTTATGGGTGGCCATGGCGTAGTGGTAATGCTTTCTGCTATTGAATGGAAGGTTGTGCGTTCAATCCCAGCCATATCCTTTCAATTTTCATAGTTGTTGAATTAATGCCCCGAAAATTCCACCTAGAGTAACTTCACGTATACTCGAGAATAATACTGTGAATTATAAGCCAATGCAAAAAATCGCAATATCTCCTCGCCCAGTGCAGACCCCACCCATGGATAAAACTACAGAAACCTAATGTCACCTGAGTTTCAAAACCACTACACCACATAAAAATCTTTCGTATCCTCTCTCTTCATTTCCGACCCACGCCGTGCAGTGTTTACTGTATGGCGTGAAGTCAACATCTACCGCTCGCGCTGTGTGTCTTCGCATCATAAACCCTTGAGCGCAAGCAATAATTATAAAAAAAAAAAGCTCTACGACAAATTTTGGTAGCGGTTGGTCAGGTCCAATATCAATTAGTGCGCATTTATGACCGAGTCTTGCGTTCAAAGACTTGGACTTGTTCGAACAAATGCACGTATACCTATAAGCAGAATTGGTACAGCATGTGCAGGAAAGTCTAGAGGTTTAGTCTCTTTTGTAATCATTTCTCGGTATAACGCAGATAGTATCTCTGAAGTTACATCTTATCAAACGTTACATCTCCTGTCCCTACCACTTCATTCGATGTAAAGGACTGGAATCATATAGCAAAACTGAACTTGGTTGATCCTTCTTTTAACGAATCCCGTCCGATTGATATTTTGCTCGGCACATATAGGGTTTGGGATATTCTTCAAGGTGAAATCATTCGTGGCGCAAATGGTCATCCAATAGTCCAAAAAACTATCTTTGGTTGGGTGTTGGCTGAATCATTATCTTCGAGCGTGACGCAGAATATTAGATCACATCACGCGATCCTTGATATCGACTCGATATTACAAGCGTTTTAGACAATCGAGGAGGTTGATCTAAAAGCAATCATGTCAACGGAAGATAAGGAAATTGAGAAACATTTCGGTAAGATCCATCGAAGGGACAAACATGGGAAATATATTGTCAACCTACCATTCAAAACCCCTCCAGTTTTCACTGACACTTTCGGAATTGCTCTTTCTCGATTGAAGGCAATGGAAAAGAAATTTGATAAGGATGATGCTCTTTTTCAATCACATTCACATTTCTTGGATGAATACGTGGAACTAAGGCGCATGTGTAGGATTCCAGCGTCTAAAATTTCGAAACCCAACGTTTTTTATTTGCCTCATCACGCAGTTCTTAAGCCCCTGACAGTGCGACGACAAAACTTCGCGTTATATTCGATGGTTCGTTCAAAGATACCGCCGGGAAATCTCTTAACGATTCGCTCATGATAGGCCCACCCATCCAACGTAATCTTTTTCCGTGTGTTTAAGATTTTGTCTTCATATGTTTGTGTTCACCGCGGATATTGTTAAAATGTTTCGTCAGATTTGGGTAGCAGATGAAGATAGTGACTACCAACGGATCGTCTGGGCAAAATCTCGGAAAGATCCTCTAGAACATTTTCGTTTGTGTACGGTGACCTATAGGACATCGTGCGCCCCAAATTTATCGGTTCGTGTTTTACAACAATTAGCATTCAATTATCGTGAACAGTATCCCGCCGCGTCAGAGATACTTCTCAATGACTTTTACGTCGATGACGTTGTGTTAGGTGGAGACTCACTCCCGGACGCAATCTTTAAAAGAAAGTGCTTAGTTGAACTTCTTGCAAAAGGTGGCTTACAATTAAGCAAGTGGCAAAGTAATTGCACAGACCTTCTTCCGGAAGGAGAAGAAATACAATCTGAAAACGTTTCGTTCAATAATGATGCGGACTCCTGGGTATAGGTACTTGGTTTGTATTGGAATTCGAAGCTCGATTGTTTCTCTTTTCGCATAACTCTAACATCAAACAAACCATTTACAAAACACCAAATTCTTAGACGACGCTACATTTCAATTACACGGGTTCTCCGATGCCTCGACATCTGCATACGCTGCGGTTATTTACTTACGCCATAAACTACCTAATGGAGTCATCGAAACAAATATCGTGTTCCAGTAAAACAACTGAGCATTCCGCGTTTGGAATTGTGTGGCGCAGTATTGCTTGCACGATTACTCGTCGCTGTTCAAAAATCCTTAAATTTAACTTGTGCAAACGTGTACGCTTGGTGCGATTCTCAGGTTGTCCTCTCTTGGCTGTCATCACCTTCACGTCGCTAGGATATATTCGTCGGTAATCGAACTTCGGAGATCCTAAATACCATTCCCAGACGCTGGTGGTTTCACATCAGATCAAAACCCTGCGGACTGTGCTTCGCGCGGTATAACACCGTCGATACTAGTAAAATATCCCATCTGGTGGACTGGCTCTCATTGGTTAGGTAAAGTTAAAGACAAGTGGCCTATAGTGCACCGATTTCATGAACATCCAGATTGCAAACAGGAGCAAAGGAAACCGTTGTGTTTAGTGGTAAATGTTGAGAACCCGTTCAATTTGCTATCAAATAGAGTGTCCTCCTGGAATCGCCTAGTTCGAATTGTTGCCTTCATGTTTCGCTTTTCATCAAAGTGTCGAAAACTGTCGCAGATGATATCATATGAACTTCTTCCGCTTGAAATCTACAACGCGAGACTAAAATGGAAACAAAATCTGCATTTCGGAGAGTATATCACATATTATCACAAACACAGGCACTTCAGTAAACGTTGTACAATCGCTAATCTCACTCCCTTTTTAGATGACGAAGAGATACTACGAGTAGGAGGCAGAATCCAGGATGCAAAGATCTCCTTCAACGCAAAACATCCTATCATCATCCCCAAGGGTCACATCGTGACAAAAAACATCGCACTTGATTTCCATAACCGTCTACTTCATCCTGGAGTATCAACGCTGTTTACTTTAATTCGGCAGAAATATTGGATCATCGGCTGTAGAAACTTACTGCGCAAGATATCTCATGATTGCATAAAATGCTTTAAGCAGAGGAAATCGACGATGAGGCAAATCATGGGAAATCTTCCACCGCAAAGTATTCAAACAAACCGACCCTTCGCGCACTGCGGTTTTGACTACGCTGGTCCCATCTTAATTAAAACGAAACTCGGTCGGAAAACCTTTACGACAAAAGGCTATATTTCGTTGTTTGTAAGGCTCGTGACAAAAGCGATACATCTAGAACTCGTCAGTGATATGACTAGTGATGCAGCTCTTCGTCGTTTCGTTGGTCACCGCGGTAAGCCTTGGCATATGTATTCCGACAATGGCACAAACTTTCACGGTTCGGCTAAAGTGCTAGATGATTTGCATAAACTTACATTGTCCGAACACCACAACTCAGTAGTAGCACAATCCCTAGCTCGCTATGTTATTACCTGGCACTTCATTCCCCTTTCGGCATCACATTTCGGCGAGTTGTGGGAGGCGGGTGTGAAGTCTGTAAAACAACATCTTCCTCGGGTAATCGGTTCAGATATTCTCACCTTTGAAGAGTTCTATACTCTTCTCACTCAAATCGAAGGCCTCTTAAATTCACGTTCAATATGTCCCACATCAGAAAATGATTTAGACCCACAAACTCCAGCTCATTTCATTTTAGGTGAATCATACTCAGCTGTCCCCGAACCATTGTTTGAAATTCCCCACAATCGACTAGCTTGTTGGCAAGCACTACAAGCTAAAATCCAAGGCTATTGGAAGCGCTGGAGTATGGAATATTAGACTTCGCTACAACAAAACCCACGCTAGTTGCAAGGTCATCAATATCTTCAACTCAACGACTTGGTGGTCATTAAGGAGCCCAACTTGCCACCAGGAAAATGGGTTGTGGGACGAGTCATTGAGGTACACCTAGGCAATGACGGGCACGTTCGGGTGATTACCCTAAAAACTGCAGTTGGTAAACTAGTCCGTCCAATACATAAATTGGCATTGCTTCCCATGAGCTGAAACTTTGTTACACTGGCGGCGGGATGTTTGGGAATATTTTGTTCATAAAATCAAAATCTAACTTAAATCGAAAATCTATTCAAATGTTAATTTAAACATTGCCTTCATTTAATTAGTTGCATTATATAATTTTAATTTTTTTAACATTTGCCAAACATATCATAATTTACCCCACTTCTTTGGTCCAGTTAATTCAATTGCAATAGTCATGAACTTTAATCGCTCTCATTTTTTATACCCTATCCTAAGGGTATATTAAGTTTGACACATAGTTTGTAACATAGAGAAATAATCGAGATAGACCCTATAAAGTATATATATTCGTGATCAGCATCAATAGCGAAATCGATTGAGCGATGACCGTCCGTCTGTCCGTCCGTCCGTCCGTATGTCACCGCTTTTTGGGCCTTAAATTTTGAGCTAGGACGATGAAATTTCATATCCGGGCTTCTGAGAAAAAGATACAGTACAAGTGTAAACATTTTTTAAATCCGCCCACTGCCACGCCCACTTTTTCATAACTTCATTAAATTATATGAAACCGAAAAATTTTGTTAAGACCAAATATTTAGGCATTCAGACTCCCTACAATCCACTCATACAAAAGTTTTGGCCACGCCCACTTTTTGGGGGCGTTTTCATCATAAAACCGATTTTTGGGCCTTAAATTTTTAGCTAGGACGCTGAAATTTCATATCTGGGCTTCTGACGAAAAGATACAGTAGAAGTGTAAATTTTTTTTACATCCGCCCACTGCCACGCCTACTTTTTTATAACTTCACTAAATTATATGAAACCGAAAAATGTTGTTAAGTCCAAATATTTAGGTATTCAGAATCCCTACAATTCACCCATAGAACAGTTTTGGCCACGCCCACTTTTGGGGCCGTTTTCATCAAAAAACCTATTTTGATAAAATTTTACATGTAACATCCTCAAACGTTCGAGGTTATAGCCATATTTGAGAACGAAATGCAATTTGGCCACTTTATAGAGAGGAGGATAGGGTATCAGATGATCCGTTCCAGACGGATTGTAGCTTTTCTGTATGTTTTTGTATTGATTTCAATTGTCATAACGTTTCACTCATTTCTATTTTTTTGTAAATCACTGCTAAGTCTTGGGTAGTAAGAATATTTCTCGTGCACTTGGAATTCGACCACCTAGGAGATAAGTATAGAATAAACAATATGTCCCACATCAGAAAATGATTTAGACCCACAAACTCCAGCTCATTTCATTTTAGGTGAATCATACTCAGCTGTCCCCGAACCATTGTTTGAAATTCCCCACAATCGACTAGCTTGTTGGCAAGCACTACAAGCTAAAATCCAAGGCTATTGGAAGCGCTGGAGTATGGAATATTAGACTTCGCTACAACAAAACCCACGCTAGTTGCAAGGTCATCAATATCTTCAACTCAACGACTTGGTGGTCATTAAGGAGCCCAACTTGCCACCAGGAAAATGGGTTGTGGGACGAGTCATTGAGGTACACCTAGGCAATGACGGGCACGTTCGGGTGATTACCCTAAAAACTGCAGTTGGTAAACTAGTCCGTCCAATACATAAATTGGCATTGCTTCCCATGAGCTGAAACTTTGTTACACTGGCGGCGGGATGTTTGGGAATATTTTGTTCATAAAATCAAAATCTAACTTAAATCGAAAATCTATTCAAATGTTAATTTAAACATTGCCTTCATTTAATTAGTTGCATTATATAATTTTAATTTTTTTAACATTTGCCAAACATATCATAATTTACCCCACTTCTTTGGTCCAGTTAATTCAATTGCAATAGTCATGAACTTTAATCGCTCTCATTTTTTATACCCTATCCTAAGGGTATATTAAGTTTGACACATAGTTTGTAACATAGAGAAATAATCGAGATAGACCCTATAAAGTATATATATTCGTGATCAGCATCAATAGCGAAATCGATTGAGCGATGACCGTCCGTCTGTCCGTCCGTCCGTCCGTATGTCACCGCTTTTTGGGCCTTAAATTTTGAGCTAGGACGATGAAATTTCATATCCGGGCTTCTGAGAAAAAGATACAGTACAAGTGTAAACATTTTTTAAATCCGCCCACTGCCACGCCCACTTTTTCATAACTTCATTAAATTATATGAAACCGAAAAATTTTGTTAAGACCAAATATTTAGGCATTCAGACTCCCTACAATCCACTCATACAAAAGTTTTGGCCACGCCCACTTTTTGGGGGCGTTTTCATCATAAAACCGATTTTTGGGCCTTAAATTTTTAGCTAGGACGCTGAAATTTCATATCTGGGCTTCTGACGAAAAGATACAGTAGAAGTGTAAATTTTTTTTACATCCGCCCACTGCCACGCCTACTTTTTTATAACTTCACTAAATTATATGAAACCGAAAAATGTTGTTAAGTCCAAATATTTAGGTATTCAGAATCCCTACAATTCACCCATAGAACAGTTTTGGCCACGCCCACTTTTGGGGGCGTTTTCATCAAAAAACCTATTTTGATAAAATTTTACATGTAACATCCTCAAACGTTCGAGGTTATAGCCATATTTGAGAACGAAATGCAATTTGGCCACTTTATAGAGAGGAGGATAGGGTATCAGATGATCCGTTCCAGACGGATTGTAGCTTTTCTGTATGTTTTTGTATTGATTTCAATTGTCATAACGTTTCACTCATTTCTATTTTTTTGTAAATCACTGCTAAGTCTTGGGTAGTAAGAATATTTCTCGTGCACTTGGAATTCGACCACCTAGGAGATAAGTATAGAATAAACAATCCTAAACTTTCATTCGTAGTTTTTCTTTGACTTTCGTTTGGGTTTTTTTTTTCTGCAAGTGCAGATCCTTCGAGTGATTACTAAACAGTATGTTTGTAATTTTTTTTGCCTATCACCTTTGTTTCGTAATTATCTACATTTTAAAATAAAAACCAACCAAAAAATTGGTTGAAAATTACGAGCGGTAGAGGAAAACATACGCATTTTACCACTTAGTTTTATATATGTACATATATGTAGATATGCATAGTTTTTCCTGGAAATTCCTTTCATGAACCGTGTTGGGCAAATTGGTTTAATGGTCTGTTGATTAGCTCTACCTGTGGTTCTTCACTACTTTCGGCAGAGTGCTGTATATTTGCAGATGAAGCATCCGAAATGTAATGTCAGTTTTGGCGTGACAATACGTCAGCCACAACGTTCCATGCCATCTTTTCATCTTTGCGTTCGGACTACGTGGCGAAACTGCAAACGTCAGTGGTTGATGGTCAGTATAGATTTCCAAATTAGTGACACCATACAAATGATTTCTAAGATTTTTGAGAGCAAAAACGATAGCGTACAAATCCTTTTCGTTGGCGGCGTAATTCCCTTCGGATTTACTAAGAGTTTTAGAAATTAATGTAATTGCTTTGTTATCTTGTGAGACGACTGCTCCTATTCCATCGTCCGAGACGTCCGTTGTCAGAACAAATTTGAATTTAAGCTAGGACTCGCCCTTCAGAACGGACGTAATAGCGGAAATAAAAACCATTACCTATGTATATAAATACAAGCCAATATGGAGCAAGCAGTATCCATACCCTCTGTCGTCTAATAATTTCGCTAACCAAGAAATAAAGAAACTTCTCAAAGAAGGCATAATTAGACAATCGAAAACTCCCTACAACTCTCCAGTCTGGGTTGTACCAAAAAAGGTGATGAAGACGGATCTCCACAAAACCGACTTGTTATAGACTTTAAAAAATTAAACGAACAAACAATCTCAGATAAATATCCCATACCTGTAGGTACACGTCTGTAATACTCTAATCTAATGAGGAAAGCCAGATACTTTTACGCGCTCGACTTAGAGAGCGGATTTCATGAAATAGTGATGAAGGAAAGCGACACCGAGAAAACCTCGTTCAGCTTAAACAATCTCAAATACGACTACGTCCGCTTGAAATTTGGAATTAAGAATGCGCCTTCTATATTCCAAAGAGCGATGGACGATATACTGCGATCGTTCATAGGAAAGATACATACTCTTTAGAAGAACACACTCAACATCTTGAAACTATAATAGATGTGTTAAAACAAGCCCATATGAAAAAATCCTCTGAAGAATCCGCTTTCTATCAAACTACCGTAGAATTCTTAGGATACGTAATAGAACACAATGTAATAAGAAAAACATACAGGAAAGCTATAATCCGTCTGGAATGGATCGTATGATACCCTATCTTCCTTTCTATAAAGTGGGAGTGGTCAAATTGCATTTTGTACTCAAATATGACTATAACGTCGAACGTGTGAGGATGTTACATGTAAAATTTCATCAAAATCGGGTTTTTGATGATAATGCACCCAAAAAGTGGGCGTGGGCAAAACTGCTTTATGGCTGAATTGTAGGGAATCTGAATACCTAAATATTTGGTCTTAACAAAATTTTTCGGTTTCATATAATTTAGTGAAGTTATGAAAAATTAGGCGTGTCAGTGGGCGGATTTAAAAAAATTTTACACCTGTACTGTATCTTTTTCTCAGAAGCTCAAATATGATTTTATCCTCCTAGCTCAAAATTTAAGGCCCAAAAAGCGGTGACATACGGACGAATGGACGGACGGCCATCGCTCAATCGATTTCGCTATTGATGCTGATCACAAATATATAAACTTTATAGGGCCTGTTTCGATTATTTCTCTATGTTACAAACTGTGTGCCAAACTTAATATACCCTTAGGATAGGGTATAAATATTCAGAAAGGCTATGATACCCTATCCTCCTTTCTATACAGCCCTTATAAAGTACGCGTGTTCATATTGCATTTTGTACTGAAATACGACGATAACGTCTAATGTTTGAGGCTGTTAGATGTAAAATTTCATCAAAATCAGTTTTTAATGACACTGCTCCCAAAAAGTGGGCGTGGCCAAAGGTGTTGTATGGGTGAATTGTAGGGAATTTAAATGCCTAAATATTTAGTCTTAACAAAATTTTTCGGTTTCATATAATTAAGTGAAGTTATGAAAAAGTGGGCGTGGCAGTTTTCGGATTTCAAAAATTTTTACACTTGTACTGTATCCTCCTAGCTAAAAGTTCAACTCCCAAAAAGTGGTGCGTCTATCTCGATTAGTTCTCTATGTTACAAAGTATGTGCCAAACTTAATATACCCATAGGTTAGGGTATAAACATACAGAAAAGCTACAGTCCATCTGGAACGGATTGTATGATACCCTATCCTCCTTTCTATAAAGTGACCGTAGCCAAATTGCATTTCGTACTTAAATATGCCTATAACGTCGAACGTTTGAGAATGCTACATATAAAATTTGCTACATGACAACATTTTTCGGTTTCATATAATTTAGTGAAGTTATGAAAAAGAGGCCTGGCAGTGGGCGGATTTACAAAAATTTTACACTTGTAGTGTATCTTTTTCTCACAAGCACAGATATGAAATTTCATCATCATAACTCAAAATTTAAGGCCCAAAAAGCAGTGACATACGGACGGACAGACGGACCGACGGACGGTCATCGCTCAATCGATTTCACTATTGATGCTGATCACGAATATATAACAAAGTGAAATATCGCGAGTCGCGGAAAGCTCTATGGCAGACGTTATTATACCCTATCCGACGGGTATGTTAAGTTTGACACATAGTTTGTAACAGTGAAATAATCGAGATAGACCCTATAATGTGTATATATTCTGGGTGTATAAGGAGTCCTATAGCCTGAAGTGGAGGACGAAAAACTTGAAGAGTACATTAGGGAGGTAGTAAAAGCGGCAGTTGGAGTAAATAGAGCTGAAGATTTTCGCTTTATCAGAAGCGAGATGGAAAGAAGCTGTGTTTGCATGCGACAAGAAGTAGCAAGTGCCCTTCATGAAACTCTTGCTGCAGTTACCTCCAGTAACTCGCCCGGGTCCATTCGAAAACCGAACAAGACAAGGAGCTATACCAAGTGACCCTATTCCGAATGTTTTGAATGCTCCAAGAAACCTAATCTGATTCAGTCTCAAGATGTTTTAAAACAAAATGGTGTCAACGATTTTCTTAACCAGTTGAATAACTTGCCTCTTAATGACGTTTTCACTTATAGCCGTCCTAGTCATCCGCCGCACAATGGTCCTTTGAGACCTCGAATCTACAATTTTCATAAGTGATGTTTAATGTTCGACAATAGAAATATGACTGTTGATGATTTTCTCTTTCGTTTAGACGACTCAAGATATGTTATGAAGCCAGTTGGGAAGACATTGCGATGAATTTTCATCACTTCATAGGAGGGCAGGTAGAGGCTTGGTATTAGGGTATTTGATGTTAAACCCCAATGTAAGTTGGATAACTCTACGTTTAGCGTTAGGAGAACATTATCGTAGTTTGGAGACCGATGCTGAGTTACCTCGCAAAATGTCTGACATCAGTATACATCGGAATCGTTTGACGATTTTTATACGGCAATTCAGCAGAAGAATAGTCGATTGCGGTTACCCAAGCAGGACACAGAAATTATCGAGTTGCTCGAGCAAAACATTCATAAGCATATTGGGGAGTTACTTTTAATAGAGGAATATGCTAACATCGAAGCTTTCCAAACAAAGAGAGATCCTCGCAGTTTTACCTAATGGAACTGCAAAGTAACCAGCCATTAATTTTTCAAGTGCCTTGATCCACAAAGTCATCTCTTTTATCATCTACACGAGCGCCCCCGTTGCTCGTGAAACGAGAAGTTATTGTCCAGGTGAAACTGCTCACAGAACCGAAACCCGGACCATGGAGAGCCCATGTTGGGTGTGTTTGATAGTGGGGCTAGCATAAGTTGCTTGGGGGAAGAGGGACTGGCCTTTTGCAAAAACATAACATCCCTTTTACAAACTTTTCCTCGATAGTCAAAACAGCCGAAGGTAGTGGGCAGCCAATAGGCGGGAAGATAGTTGTCAAGATCACGAATAAGGAGAAAACTAAACCCATTTTGATGTTCATAGCGCCAGAACATTGCAACAGAAATTGTATTTACATACATAGGTATAATTTTTTGGAAGGAGTTTAACTTAGGGCCGGCGATAGCAGTGTCGGAAATGTCCCAGGAATTGCCCAACAGAATTCAGGACTCAAATGCGCACGAGTTGTCAGCTAAGGAGACCAGAAGACTTACAGAATCCGTTGGCATGTTCCCTTCCTCTGCCACTACTGGACTTGGAAAAACAATTCTTGAGGAACATATAATAGATACAGGAGATGCTGAGCCCGTTATACAGCGCCATTATCATGTTTGTCCAGCGGTGCAGACACTACTATATGAGGGACTGGACCGCATGCTCGAAATGGGAGTGATAGAGGAAAGCTCTAGTGCTTGGAACTCTCCGGTACTGCTAATTCGTAAACCTGGTAAAAATCGGTTATGTTTGAATTATCGGAAGTTGAACCAAGTCCCAAAAAAAGATGCCTATCCCCTTCCTCACATAGAAGGATTGCTAGGACGTCTTTCAGACACGCACTACATATCCAGTGTAGATCTGAAGGATGCCGTTGGAGAAAGCATCCAGGCAGAAGGCAGCGTTTACCGTCCCCGGTAGGCCTTTATATCAATTCAACGTTATGACTTTCAGTATGCATACCTTGCGTATGTTCAGACGAATGGGCAAGGTAGTACCGCACGTATTGAGATCAAATATCTTTGTGTATCTAGACGACTTATTGATCATTTTCCGTACATTTGACGAACACATTGCTATGCTGAAAACGGTGGCTAAGAGATTGAAATATGCGGGGCTTACTACATATCAACATAAAGAAGTCCAAATTCTGTTTCTTAAATATCTGGGATATTTCGTAAAGAAAGGATGTCTCAAAACGCATCCGGCTGAGTTATCCGCCATGAACGACTTTCCCCTTCCTACTACAGCACGACAAGTTAGGAGATTTTTAGGCTTAGGAGGGTGGTACAGGAGATTCGCTAAGGACTTTTCTTCCCTAGCAACGCCACTTACCGACACTTCAAAAAAGGGCAAAAGGGTAAATTTTAATGAAAGAGTTATCGCTTCCTTCAATAACATTAAGACCACCTTAACCTCTGCTCCAATACTCACGAATGCAGATTTTTCGAAAGAGTTTGTCATCCTCTGTGATGCACCTGATTCCGGAATTGGCTGTGTATTATGCCAAGAGGACGATAAGGGTAATGAGCTTCGAATATATTATTATTCTCATAAGCTCAATGCAGCCCAACGAAATTACAGAGTTACTGAGTGGGGGTGTTTGGTAGCAGCAATGGGTGCGCAAAAGTTTAGAAAGGGACATCCATTTAGAACTATTACCGACCATGCGAGCTTGAAGTGGCTGACCAACTACAAGACCTTCAAATATCAACCAGAGGATGATTTAGGGTGGAAGCTTTGGGTTCCACGTGAGCTAACTGATGGTTTGATCACCCTGGTATATCAGTCTCCTCGAGCTTCACATGGTGGTATCACCAAGACTTTATACCGAAAACTCCAGCAATTTTTCTGGCCTAACATGGCTACACAAGGCAAGGCCTACATTTCAAACTGCAGTGTTTGTAAAACGTCTAAGGCACCTACCAGTATTCTACGACCTCCGATGGGTAAAGGAGTTATTGTCGAGAGACCATTCCATCGGGAATACCCATATTATTATTACGTTGGACCAGTTGACGAAGTTAGTCCTCATTAAGCCCTTACGCAAAGCAACTAAAGACACTACCCTGTCTTTGGTTTACCGGAGACTATCCTATCGGATAACGGCAGACAGTTTAAAGTAATGAGTTTGTGAAATTCATGAATTTATACGGATTAAACACGTAAAGACAGAATCCTACACTCCGCAAGCAAATGTTAGCGAGAGAGTAAATCGATCCATCTTAGCTGCTATTAGGTCGTACATAGACTCCGACCAAAGAAATTGGGGCTTACACCTGCCTCCGCACTCCGTTCAACTATTCATTCCGCTATAGGCCTGTCTCCTTATGAAGCATTATTTGGACAAATAATGGTAGAGCATGGATCTGACTATAAAATTCTAAGAGAGTTGAATGGTCTAAACAATTCTGAGATCTCCGTTTTATCAAAGTCATCAAAAATGTATATCTTGCACTCGCATTTAAAAGCTTCCTTAGAAAAAAAGCCATATTAGTTATGAAAACACTTACAATACAAGGAGCAAAAACATTAAGTTTGCGGCTGGACATGTAGTTTATAGACGAAATTTGATTCTCAGTGATGTATCTAAACGAATATGCGCCAAGCTGAGTCCAAAGTTTATTCACATGGGTATTCATAAAGCCATTGGAAATAAATTGTACGAACTCGATGACCTGAAGGGTAAATAGATAAGGATTTATCATTGCAAGCACTTGAGAACATAAGTCTCGATTTATGGTTTAGTACTGGCTAGCTCAAGTATGCATGAGATTTTGTTGGGTTGGTTTTCCCCTACACATAAGCCCCAAAAAGAAATTCCCAAATTCAAAATTCCCAAAGTGGAATCCCCAGCCGCAAAATCTCCAAAGAGAGAATACCCAGGGCTAAAATCCCCTATTGAATATCCCCAACAGAAATACGTTCAAGTAGTGAATCATTCGATTAAATCGCGGCCTTATGACACTTTTATAAAGCGACATTATGTCAATTTGGCTGTATGTCCCTTATATCCATTAACATTGGAATATATATGTTGTTGGGTGTATGCCAAGCTTCTTTAAATCCATGTGAAGCATTTAAATTCATGAAAGCAACTGTGCACCATGCCCTCCCTACATATTCCACGGTTTATTCTTATGTCTGAAAATCATTTGGTCTTATGCCGATTTTTCAAAAGCGTCATAAGCCCAACTGCTAGAATTTGGTCTTATAACGCTTTGTGAAACCGTCCCTTTGGCCTTATGTCACTTGACATTATGTCACGGCACTACATGGACTCTGGGGTTTTGGAGATTTCTTTGAGATTTTGGCAAAAAAATTTACACTTGTACTGCTTCTCCTTCTCAAAAGCTCAGATATGAAATTTCATCTTCCTAGCTAAAAATTTGAGGACATGGCTAAATCGACTTCGCTATTGATACTGATCACGAATATATAATACTGTTTCGCTGTGAGTTTGTGCACAAAAAAATATTATTGTAGCCCACCACTTGGACATTAAAACACTGGGTTTTAGTTTATTAATTACTTTTATTTATGGGATTAATTATTTTTATTTATTTAATACACTTTTATTGATTGGATATTTTAGTCAGAGCGAGTGTTTACTGAACGTGAGTTTGGCAAGAACTGATCATCCTCTTTGGATGGATTGTTTTCGAAACCTCGGTGCACAATGCACTTGTGTTTATACCCTATTCTAAGGGTATATTAAGTTTGACACATAGTTTGTAACATAGAGAAATAATCGAGATAGACCCTATAAAGTATATATATTCGTGATCAGCATCAATAGCGATAGAGCGATGACCGTCCGTCCGTCCGTATGTCACCGCTTTTTGGGCCTTAAATTTTGAGCTAGGACGATGAAATTTCATATCTGGGCTTCTGAGAAAAAGATAGAGTACAAGCGTAAATTTTTTTTAAATCCGCCCACTGCCACGCCCACATTTTCATAACTTCATTAAATTATATGAAACCGAAAAATTTTGTTAAGTCCAAATATTTAGGTATTCAGATTCCCTACTATTCACCCATAGAACAGTTTTGGCCACGCCCACTTTTTGGGGGCGTTTTCATCAAAAAACCGTTTTTGATAAAATTTTACATGTAACATCCTCAAACGTTCGAGGTTATAGCCATATTTGAGTACGAAATGCAATTTGGCCACGCCCACTCTATAGAGAGGAGGATAGGGTATCAGACGATCCGTTCCAGACGGATTGTAGCTTTTCTGTAAGTTTTGATATGATATTGGGAATATGATCTCGGATGCATCTGTGTAAACAGTGCATCCGTAAATCGGAGTTTTAGCTTAGTGGGTGGTGAATGCATGATAAGCAGTTCGATCGAAGGAGATGGAATGCACTTGTGCCACGGAGTTGAGTTTAGTGGGTGGTAAATGCAGAATAAGCAAATTGATCAAAGGAGATCGAGTGTACTTGTGCCACGGGAAATTGGTGACGGTCAATAAACGTTCTTTAGCACGTTATGTGTGAGTGACGTGAACTTAGTTGTCGTCGTAGGTGGTTCGAGTCTTGATAACGTAACTATATATATTTTATAGGGTCTATCTCGATTATTTCTCTATGTTACAAACTATGTATCAAACTTACTCTTAGGATAGGGTATAAAAATTACTAACATACCATATTGCTTGGTACAAAAGCTTGCCCGCTGGGCTTTCATGGCCAGTCGAGGCTTGATTAGTTATACGGCGTGGACGTGGAATAGATATCGGGGAATGTATGTAGTTTCACAAATAGCATATAAGACGTACAGTCCTCGCAAACCAAAAGCCGAAAGACAAAAGGTGTAACTTAATTTGATATATGGGTTCGATTAAAACCTATTTTATATAAGTGATTTAGGTAATTTCATTTCGATTGCTAATAGTTATAGTGGCAAAGTGCGTATGTAATGTGTATATATATACACATATATATAAAAAATTGTTGCAAGGGTGTTGTGGCTTTATAACTCACGAACGGTCAAACCGAATTCGATCAAACTTTCAGGGTTTGTTCGCATGGTCGTGTAGCTTTATCTAAAGTTTGAACGAAATTGGTCGACGCGTTCGTTAGTTATGACTTTTTATGTCAACCTCTGATTTTGTCCATATTAAAAAAAACAACAACAAATACGTAGGCGCCTATGAGCGTGTGCTGATTTTGTCTCTCACGAAAATGGGATCGCTAACAGATGGGGTTATTCTCGAATTTCCTTCGACAATTGTAAGTGGCATGTTCGCGTCGTCTGGACAAATGTGAAGATATGTATATGAACAAACCATTTGTTTTATTGTAATATATACTCCATAATTGATGATAACTTTCTTTTTTCACCAGGATATTGTTCTTTGCAATACAGTACATTTATTTTTTCTTACAATGTACGACACAACTGCTGTATTGTCGGTAAAAGCAAAAAGTGGTATTCTTCTTTTATTTTTTTCTCACAGTGCCAACCATTGTAATTTCTTTTGTCATGAATTTTTGAAAGTTATTCATTGTTATGTTATGACCTTTCAAACCGTCAACGAGATCCAAAAGAACTCTCTCGCTTTGTCTTTTTGTCTCCAATCTATTTTCCCAAGTATGGTCTAATTTTCCAAACATAACGTGTATAGAAGATACCAGCAACCAGAATTTTAACTCATATTTCACTTGTATTGACCAATATACATAAGTCATAGTTATAAACAACATTTTCTTCTGGCACAAATTCGTCATCGCTGTTTTCAGAAATATCACTATCACCACCGACACTTTCATTCAAAAATGCTTCCATTTCTTCAATTTTTTTTTCATGGGGAAAATGTTTTTTTCTTTGGAAAATAAGGGTTTTAATAAAGTCAAACAACTTCGGAATTTATCAAGTAATGGTTTCCGAGAAAAATTAGAAAAGAGTTTGTATTTGTGTAGTTTTCTACACAAGGGTGAGATGAATCCGCCTACTGTAACGTCCACTTTTTCATAACTTCACTAAATTATATGAAAGCGAAAATTTGTGTTAATCCCAAATATTTCGGCATTTAGATTCCCTACAATTCACTCATACAAAAGCCACGCCCACTTTTCGGGGGCGTTTTTGTCAAAAAACCGAATTGATGAAATTTTAAATGTAACATCCTTTAAGGTTTGACGTTATATATACTCAGTTCTGTTCGGAGCTTGGACCGAATAAGTTTCTTAATCACTTGTTCGTAATTAGACTCAGTAAAATGCCCAAACGCGACCGATCACCAAATGTTGAAGACGATAAGTCTTCAAACATAAAATTACGCAAAATGGGTTTTAAAAACATAAATTCTAGAACAAATTACTTTGCACCCTTGCAATACCTTCCTGATTCGGATAACAAAGACATCGATTGTGATGAAGTCATAATTCCTTCCACGTCAGACAAAAAGACTAAAATTCCCTCGGTGTGTGTTTGCAAAAAACATTAGTGAAATACATGCTCTACTTAAAGCAAATAAATTAGACAATTATTCGGTGAAGAAAATGAGCATTGGAATCAAAATAAATTGTGAAAATGTTGACTCCCATCAAAAGTTGTGCTCAATACTCATATCGGGAAATTTACAATTCTTCACTCATGAGTGCATGACCTACCAACGTAAAGGTCATTTAAAGTAATTTTGTATGGACTCCAAGAAGTAGCCACTGAAGAACTTAAAAATGAACTTGTAACACTCAGCTTAAAGTGTCAAAATATTAAAATAATTAAAAAAACATACAGAAAAGCTACAATCCGTCTGGAACGGATCGTATGATACCCTATCCTCCATCCTATCGAGCATTTTCTTTACTGAATTACGATGATAACTTCGAACCTTTGAGGATGTCTTAAACAATATTTTCGGTTTCATATAATTTTGTGAAGTTGTGAAAAAATGGGCGTGGTAGTGGGCGTATTTCAAAAATTTTTACACTTGTACTGCATCTTTTTCTCAGAAGCCCAGACACGGAATTTCATTCTCCTAGCTCAAAATTTAAGGCCCAAAAAGCAGTGACATACGGACGGACGGTCATCGCTCAATCGATTTCATTATTGATGCTGTTCGCGAATATAAATATATACTTTATAGGGTCTATCTCGATTATTTCTCTATGTTACAAACTATGTATCAAACTTAATATACGCTTAGGATAGGGTATAAACAGTATGAACGCTTTTTTTATGTGTTCTATTTAGTTTTTGTTGAAATTGGATCCGAGTTACGCAGTGTTATAATTGCCAAATGTATGGGCATGGCGAGAAAAACTGTCACATCAAGACCCATTGCGCTATTTGCTCCGACTGCCAGAAAAAATTAAAGCACTTCCAAAACCATAAAGTGCCAACTGCACCGGAACACATAAATCTACTGATCTTACATGTGTTAGCCGCCAAAGCTTTCTTGAAATGAGGGAAAAGCTTTCCGCCAAAAACAAAACTATACATGTAAAACAAGCGCACTCAATTTATGAAGTCAACATTATGGATTTTCCCTCACTCCCACACCATCGTAATGCTCCAGTTAATGCTGTAGCTCCGAACAGCCGCAACACATCAAATGTATGAACTAAGCCTACCAAAAACGAAGGTGTGAAAACCCACGAAGAGTTTTTTTCCTTGGAAGAGATAAACGCAATTACTGCAGAAATGATCAGCTTAATCGGAAATTGTACAACAAAGGCGGAAAAATTTAACTCAACTTACAATAAGTATCTATACAAATCTAAGAAATGAATTTAGGTAGCTTAAACATAATATGTTGGAATGCTAGAAGCATTCGAGGTAAACAAATTGAATTTTATTCTTTCCTTAGGACTTATAATATTGACTTAGCGTTAGTACCAGAAACTTGGTTGAATTCAACCGGCCGTTTATCTAATTGTGTATACAAATGCTATCATTTGGACAGGAAAGATACAAGTGATGGCGGTGTTGATGTGGTAATAAAACGTTCGATACGACATAAATTACTACCTATCTTAAGTACGAAATTAGTTGAAACAATTGGTGTTGAAGTTCCCTTTGCTAATGGGCTGTCATTGAAAATTTTTAGTGCTTATTTTTCGGGCGGGTCAACCTCACCTTAAAAACGTGCGGATCTCAATGATTTACTAAAGCTTATTAATACTAATGATTTATTTCTAATCGGTGGAGATTTTAACTGCAGACATAGGCGCTGAGGTTGTCTTAGGGCTAGCGCGTGGGGTAACATCCTTGCAAACTTAAACTCAAGACATCCATTTGAAATACTCTACCCACCAAATTTTTCTTAAATCCCATCGAGTAGGAACATTATTATATTTTTATTATTATTATTATTATTAGTATTTTTAACTAATATACCTGATTTTTTACCGAGCCTATAACCCTTAATGAACTTAGTTCCGACCATCTGTCAGTAAAATGCAGTGTAATTCTTTATCCGGTAAGCTGCACTTTTTTTGCACCAACATTTTTGATTTCAAAAATGCTAACTTGAAGATATTCAGAAGGCTAATGCGGGCAAAACTGGGAAACACATTAGACCAAAATACTAGTCAACCTCAAGTTGATCAAAATGTAAACACTTTCACGACTGCCATTATTGACAGCGTTCATCAGTCAGTTCAAAAAACATACAGAAAAGCTACAATCCGTCTGGAACAGATCGTATGATACCCTGCTTTCTATAAAGTGAGCGTGGCCAAATTGCATTTTGTACTCCAATGTGGTTATAACGTCGAACGTTTGAGGATCTTACATGTAGAATTTTATGCAAATCGTTTTTTTGATAAAAACTCCGCTAAAAAGTGGGCATGGCCAAAACTGATGTACGAGTGAAAAGTAGGGAATCTAAATGCCTAAATATTTGGTCTTAACAAAATTTTTCGGTTTCATATAATTTAATGAAGTTATGAAAAAATGGGCGTGGCAGTAAGCGGATTTAAAAAATTTTACACTTGTACTGTATCTTTTTCTCAGAAGCCCAGATATGAAATTTCATCGTCCTAGCTCAAAATGTAAGGCCCAAAAAGCGGTGAGATACGGACGGACGGACGGACGGTCATCGCTCAATCGATTTCGCTATTGATGCTGATCACGAATATATATACTTTATAGGGTCTATCTCGATTATTTCTCTATGTTACAAACTATGTGTCAA
The DNA here is from genome assembly GCA_905220385.1 of Xylota sylvarum. Classification (NCBI taxonomy): domain Eukaryota; kingdom Metazoa; phylum Arthropoda; class Insecta; order Diptera; family Syrphidae; genus Xylota; species Xylota sylvarum. The sequence goes on along the minus strand of LR999958.1, from coordinate 75,574,034 downwards.
ACTTAATATGCCCTTAGGATATGGTATAAAAATTGAATCGGTACAACAGTTCAAATACTTAGGCATTGTAATTGATAACAATCTAAATTGGAAAGACCATATTCAAACTCATATATGAGGTTGGTAACACGTAAAATGTATCTTATAAAACCGTTTTGCTCAAAAAAAGTCTTAACTACTATTTACTATGGCCTGGCGCACTCCAAGTTGCAATATGATATCACAAGTTGGGGTGGTTCGTACTCTAATACTTTTGGACCCTTATTAATAGCTCAGCAGCATTTAAATTATGAAAATTAGCCTTTATTTAATGAGTTGCTAATTCTACCAATGCGCCATTTATATGTATTTAAAGTATTAAGAGAGTTTTTTTTTAAACATAGCGGTAATATTCCGAGTAGGAATTCTCTAATGTACAATCTACGTGTAAATAATATGAGCATAGTAAATGTCCCGCTTGTTCACAGAACACATTTTGCACATTTTTAGACATGTACAGCTCCAAAATTATTTAATAGATTGCCATTGTATCAGAGAAACTCTTCGCTTTTCTTCTTTCATTAAAAAGGTTAAAGATTGGTTATTCACTATGTATTATGACTGCATTGAATCTTTTACATACAGTGCCTTGCAAAAGTATAACCGCACCCTGTAAAATCTGTTTTGCAGGAAACTCTAAACAGATACAGACCACTTATTATTTTTTTATTTTATGGCATCAAAAAACAAGTAAGTAGAGTAAAAAACAATTCCCGATATTTGCTTATGGGATTTTTAGCAATAAAAAACTGTTTTGGCTAGCTTGCAAAAGTATAACCGCACTACAATTTTCTCAATTTTTTTTTTGTTTTGGGTAATTGTTTTTACAAGAATTGGTATGAGGTTTTATTACCCCTTTTTCAATAATACTAAAAATTCCATTGGGCACACTCCCAACTAGTCTTCTTTCCGCCCACTGCCACGCCCACTTTTTCATAACTTCATTAAATTATATGAAACCGAAAAATTTTGTTAAGACCAAATATTTAGGCATTCAGACTCCCTACAATCCACTCATACAAAAGTTTAGGCCACGCCCGTTTTCATCATAAAACCGATTTTTGGGCCTTAAATTTTTAACTAGGACGCTGAAACTTCATATCTGGGCTTCTGACGAAAAGATACAGTAGAAGTGTACATTTTTTTACATACGCCCACTGCCACGCCTACTTTTTTATAACTTCACTAAATTATATGAAACCGAAAAATTTTGTTAAACCAAATATTTAGGCATTTAGATTCCCTACAATCCACCCATACAAAAGTTTTGGCCACGCCCAATTTTTGGGGCGTTATCATCAAAAAACCAATTTTGATAAAATTTTACATGTAACATCCTCAAACGTTCGACATTATAGCTATATTGGAGTACAAAATGCAATTTGGCCACGCCCACTTTATAGAGAGGAGGATAGGGTATCATACGATCCGTTCCAGACGGATTGTAGCTTTTCTGTATGTTTTATCTATAAATTGTTTTTTATTTTTTATTTTTAGTTTTTTTTCTGAGTTTATCTTTTCATCTCAGCGCATAGCTGAAACGTACCTATACCGATGGGATTAGGCTCAGATGGAACATAAATTTTGTTCTAACTCTTAACTTTATTATCGCACGTGTATGTATGTATGTATGTATGTTGCTTCTTTTTATACCCTATCCTAAGGGTATATTAAGTTTGACACATAGTTTGTAACATAGAGAAATAATCGAGATAGACCCTATAAAGTATATATATTCGTGATCAGCATCAATAGCGAAATCGATTGAGCGATGACCGTCCGTCCGTCCGTCCGTCCGTCCGTCCGTCCGTCCGTCCGTCCGTCCGTCCGTCCGTCCGTATGTCACCGCTTTTTGGGCCTTAAATTTTGAGCTAGGACGATGAAATTTCATATCTGGGCTTCTGAGAAAAAGATACAGTACAAGTGTAAAAATTTTTGAAATCCGCCCACTGCCACGCCCACTTTTTCATAACTTCACTAAATTATATGAAACCGAAAAATTTTGTTAAGACCAAATATTTAGGCATTTAGATTCCCTACAATCCACCCATACAAAAGTTTTGGCCACGCCCACTTTTTGGGGGCGTTTTCATCACAAAACCGAGTTTTGGGCCTTCAATTATTAACTAGGACGCTGAAATTTCATATTTGGGCTTCCAAGAAAAAGATACAGTACAAGTGTAAATTTTTTTTACATCCGCCCACTGCCACGCCTACTTTTTTATAACTTCACTAAATTATATGAAACCGAAAAATTTTGTTAAGACCAAATATTTAGGTATACAGATTCCCTACAATTCACCCATAGAACAGTTTTGGTCACGCCCACTTTTTGGGGGCGTTTTCATCAAAAAACCGATTTTGATAAAATTTTACATGTCACATCCTCAAACGTTCGAGGTTATAGCCATATTTGAGTACAAAATGCAATTTGGTCACGCGCACTTTATAGAGAGGAGGATAGTGTATCATACGATCCGTTCCAGACGGATTGTAGCTTTTCTGTATGTTTTTTATTATTATTATGTAGCTAGTTCAAAGGGTTTTAATCTTCGTAGTCAGATTGGCAGCATTAAGTAGTTGCGTCATTTCTAAATTGACGTTTTTGAGAAGCCTAAGTTTATGCCTATTTGCTACTTTTTTGACTTCATCTTCAATCAAGTCAATTTCTAGATCTCAGATCAGAGTTTCTTATGTACCATGGTGCATTTACTATGTTCCGTAGCACTTTATTTGGAAAAGTTTGTATTTTTTTGTAAATTTGATTTGCATGTGCATGCCCACAGCTGGAGCCCGTAGGTCCATACTGGTTTTAGAATTTGCTTATAAAGCAGTAGTTTATTGTAGTTGGACAAACAAGAGTATCTCCCAATAAGCCAATACATTTTACTGTAACGCATATTCAATTCGTCTATTTTTTTTCTTTACATGGGATTTCCAGCGCAGCTTTGCATCTAGAGTCATGCCTAGATATTTTGCAGTGTTTGCGTATTCTACTACATTATTATTTATGAATACTGGGTAAAATTGATGTGGCCCGACTTTAGGTCATTTAATTTAATTTGCCATTTCTTGGTCCATTTTGAAATATTGTTCACTGCCTTCTGTAGCTTTTTCGTCGCTATTTCTACAGTTTCACCCACAGCAAGTACAGCAGTATCATCTGCAAATGTTGCCATAGTTATTTCTTCACTTTCTGGTAGATCGCTGGTAAATAAAAGATATAATACAGGGCCTAGCACACTGCCTTGTGGTACACCAGCTTCTATTTCTCTCAATGTGGAGTACTCATCCCCTTGTTTAATTCTAAAATATCGCTGCAATATATAAGATTCTAAAATTTCTGAATATTGCTTTGGTAGATGCTTTTGCAATTTATGGATCAGTCCTTTGTGCCAGACTTTATCGAAAGCTTGTGCTATATCAAGGAATATAGCAGAGCATATCTTTATACCCTATCCTAAGGGTATATTAAGTTTGACACATAGTTTGTAACATAGAGAAATAATCGAAATAGACCATATAAAGTATATATATTCGTGATCAGCATCAATAGCGAAATCGATTGAGCGATGACCGTCCGTCCGTCCGTCCGTCCGTCCGTATGTCACCGCTTTTTGGGCCTTAAATTTTGAGCTAGGACGATGAAATTTCATATCTGGGCTTCTGAGGAAAAGATACAGTACAAGTGTAAAAATCCGCCCACTTTTTCATAACTTCACTAAATTATATGAAACCGAAAAATTTTGTTAAGACCAAATATTTAGGCATTCAGATTCCCTACAATCCACCCATACAAAAGTTTTGGCCACGCCCACTTTTTGGGGGCGTTTTCATCACAAAACCGATTTTTGGGCCTTAAATTTTTAACTAGGACGCTGAAATTTCATATCTGGGCTTCCGAGAAAAAGATACAATACTAGTGTAAAATTTTTTTACATCCGCCCACTGCCACGCCTACTTTTTTATAACTTCACTAAATTATATGAAACCGAAAAATTTTGTTAAGACCAAATATTTGGGTATTTAGATTCCCTACAATTCACCCATAGAACAGTTTTGGCCACGCCCACTTTTTCATCATAAAATACATTTTTGGGCCTTAAATTTTTAACTAGGACGCTGAAATTTCATATCTGGGCTTCTGACGAAAAGATACAGTAGAAGTGTAAATTTCTTTTACATCCGCCCACTGCCACGCCTACTTTTTTATAACTTCACTAAATTATATGAAACCGAAAAATTTTGTTAAGTCTTAATATTTAGGTATTCAGATTCCTTACAATTCACCCATACAGATACAGTTTTGGTCACGCTCACTTTTTGGAGGGCGTTTTCATTAAAAAACCGATTTTGAAAAAATTTTACATGTAACATCCTCAAACGTTCGAGGTTATAGCCATATTTGAGTACGAAATGCAATTTGGCTACGCCCACTTTATAGAGAGGAGGATAGGGTATCAGACGATCCGTTTCAGACGGATTGTAGCTTTTCTGTATGTTTTTCTCTTCAAATGCTTTTTCGATTCCATCCGTCATTCTATGCACCTGATCAATCGTGGAATGCTTTGTTCTAAAACCAAATTGATGGTTTGGAATTAGCGATTTTTCTTCGATTACTTTATGCAGACGTTTAATCAAAATTTTTATACCCTATCCTAAGGGTATATTAAGTTTGACACATAGTTTGTAACATAGAGAAATAATCGAGATAGACCCTATAAAGTATATATATTCGTGATCAGCATCAATAGCGAAATCGATTGAGCGATGACCGTTCGTCCGTCCGTCCGTCCGTCCGTATGTCACCGCTTTTTGGGCCTTAAATTTTGCGCTAGGACGATGAAATTTCATATCTGGGCTTCTGAGAAAAAGATGCAGTACAAGTGTAAAAATTTTTGAAATCCGCCCACTGCCACTCCCACTTTTCCATAACTTCACTAAATTATATGAAACCGAAAAATTTTGTTAAGACCAAATATTTAGGCATTCAGATTCCCTACAATCCACCCATACAAAAGTTTTGGCCACGCCTACTTTTTGGGGGCGTTTCCATCACAAAACCGAGTTTTGGGCCTTAAATTATTAACTAGGACGCTGAAATTTCATATCTGGGTTTATGACGAAAAGATACAGTAGAAATGTAAATTTTTTTATATCCGCCCACTGCCACGCCTACTTTTTTATAACTTCACTAAATTATATGAAACCGAAAAATTTTGTTAAGACCAAATATTTAGGTATACAGATTCCCTACAATTCTCCCATAGAACAGTTTTGGTCACGCCCACTTTTTGGGGGCGTTTTCATCAAAAAACCGATTTTGATGAAATTTTACATGTAACATCCTCAAACGTTCGACATTATAGCTATATTTGAGTACGAAATGCAATTTGGCTACGCCCACTTTATAGAGAGGAGGATAGGGTATCAGACGATCCGTTTCAGACGGATTGTAGCTTTTCTGTATGTTTTTCTCTTCAAATGCTTTTTCGATTCCATCCGTCATTCTATGCACCTGATCAATCGTGGAATGCTTTGTTCTAAAACCAAATTGATGGTTTGGAATTAGCGATTTTTCTTCGATTACTTTATGCAGACGTTTAATCAACATTTTTATACCCTATCCTAAGGGTATATTAAGTTTGACACATAGTTTGTAACATAGAGAAATAATCGAGATAGACCCTATAAAGTATATATATTCGTGATCAGCATCAATAGCGAAATCGATTGAGCGATGACCGTCCGTCCGTCCGTCCGTATGTCACCGCTTTTTGGGCCTTAAATTTTGCGCTAGGACGATGAAATTTCATATCTGGGCTTCTGAGAAAAAGATACAGTACAAGTGTAAAAATTTTTGAAATCCGCCCACTGCCACGCCCACTTTTTCATAACTTCACTAAATTATATGAAACCGAAAAATTTTGTTAAAACCAAATATTTAGGCATTCAGATTCCCTACAATCCACCCATACAAAAGTTTTGGCCACGCCCACTTTTTGGGGGCGTTTTCATTACAAAACCGAGTTTTGGGCCTTAAATTTTTAACTAGGACGCTGAAATTTCATATCTGGGCTTCCAAGAAAAAGATACAGTACAAGTGTACATTTTTTTTACATCCGCCCACTGCCACGCCTACTTTTTTATAACTTCACTAAATTATATGAAACCGAAAAATTTTGTTAAGACCAAATATTTAGGTATTCAGATTTCCTACAATTCACCCATAGAACAGTTTTGGCCACGCCCACTTTTTGGGGGCGTTATAATAAAAAAACCTATTTTGATAAAATTTTACATGTAACATCCTCAAATGTTCGACATTATAGCTATATTTGAGTACAAAATACAATTTGGGCACGCCCACTTTATAGAGAGGAGGATAGGGTATCATACGATCCGTTCCAGACGGATTGTAGCTTTTCTGTATGTTTTTATATAGCTATCTTCCTCTCGTATTTGTTAATCTAGATCCCCAATACTTGTTTTTGGCTTTAAAATCTCCTCCTGTGATAAATCTATTGCAGAATATGCGAAAGAGGCTTTTAAAATCATTTTTCTTAAGTTTATAGCTGGGAGAACAGTAAATTGATGCAACAGATATTTGTCCGCTTTTCGTTCTTATATTTATTGATATTCCTTGAATCGCACATGATTGGAATTTAGCTTCTATATGGTGATCGATCGTCTTCTTTATTATAACTGCAGCTCCTCCTTTTGCAGAATTATGGGGATGTGGTGAGTGATATAACTCGTACCCATGCAGTTTGAAATTTGTTTCAAATTTAAAGAGCGTCTCTGACACAAGACATAAGTATATCTATTTGGTTTATGTCGAGAATTACTTGAATTTCTTCTTTCCGATTCTCGATACCATTAGCATTCCATTCTAGGATTTCTATATTATCCATCATGTTAGTCTTTTTAGTGCAGCCTTTTTGTTGCTGCTTTGCCTTTCAAGGAACGATATTCTTTCTAATATAGCTTTATTACTTTTTTCCATGCTTTCCATTCTATTTAGAATTTTTTGCATGAACGTTTCCATATTTATACCCTATCCTAAGGGTATATTAAGTTTGACACATAGTTTGTAACATAGAGAAATAATCGAGATAGACCCTATAAAGTATATATATTCGTGATCAGCATCAATAGCGAAATCGATTGAGCGATGACCGTCCGTCCGTCCGTCCGTCCGTCCGTATGTCACCGCTTTTTGGGCCTTAAATTTTGAGCTAGGACGATGAAATTTCATATCTGGGCTTCTGAGAAAAAGATACAGTACAAGTGTAAAAATTTTTGAAATCCGCCCACTGCCACGCCCACTTTTTCATAACTTCACTAAATTATATGAAACCGAAAAATTTTGTTAAGACCAAATATTTAGGCATTCAGATTCCCTACAATCCACCCATACAAAAGTTTTGGCCACGCCCACTTTTTGGGGGCGTTTTCATCACAAAACCGATTTTTGGGCCTTAAAAATTTAACTAGGACGCTGAAATTTCATGTCTGGGCTTCCAAGAAAAAGATACAGTATAAGTGTAAAAATTTTTTACATCCGCCCACTGCCACGCCTACTTTTTTATAACTTCACTAAATTATATGAAACCGAAAAATTTTGTTAAGACCAAATATTTGGGTATTTAGATTCCATACAATTCACCTATAGAACAGTTTTGGCCACGCCTACTTTTTGGGGGCGTTATCATCAAAAAACCGATTTTGATAAAATTTTACATGTAACATCCTCAAACGTTCGACATTATAGCTATATTTGAGTACAAAATGCAATTTGGCCACGCCCACTTTATAGAGAGGAGGATAGGGTATCATACGATCCGTTCCAGACGGATTGTAGCTTTTCTATATGTTAGTAATTGGTTTTGTTTTTGTTGTGTTAGTTTATTTTTTAACATTTTTTGATGCAGCTTGTGATTTTGGGTACTTTTCTTGGCGTTTTTGGTTTTAAGCCCTTGTTGAACCTGCTTTGCAACCGAACAGCCTCTGTAGTTAGCTGGATGCTTTTCGTTGCAGTTGGCACATTTTGGTTAAATTGTTAAGTTTAAATATTTTGCTCTCTTCTGAAGTTCTGAATTAATTTTATTTACCTTTTTCTAATATCTCTTTTTATACCCTATCATAATTATACCCTATCCTAATGGTATATTAAGTTTGGCACATAGAGAAATAATCGAAATAGACCCTATAAAGTATATATATTCGTGATCAGCATCAATAGCGAAATCGATTGAGCGATGACCGTCCGTCCGTCCGTCCGTCCGTATGTCACCACTTTTTGGGCCTTAAATCTGGGCTTCTGAGAAAAAGATACAGTAGAAGTGTAAATTTTTTTTACATCCGCCCACTGCCACGCCTACTTTTTTATAACTTCACTAAATTATATCAAACCGAAAAATTTTGTTAAGTCCAAATATTTAGGTATTCAGATTCCCTACTTTTCACTCGTACATCAGTTTTGGCCACGCCCACTTTTTGGGGGCGTTTTCCTCAAAAAACCGTTTTTGATAAAATTTTACATGTAATATCCTCAAACGTTCGAGGTTATAGCCATATTTGAGTACGAAATGCAATTTGGCAACGCCCACTCTATAGAGAGGAGGATAGGGTATCAGACGATCCGTTCCAGACGGACTGTAGCTTTTCTGTATGTTTTTTATATATTGTTACTACATACATAAGCAAACAATGATTGATGTTACCCCACATCATATGTGAATTGAATGTAAAAAAATCATTGATGTGTCATTCACCACTAACTATTTAAGTTAAAGAATGAACACTATTATTCCATTTTTTTTCTTTTATATGAACTAATTTTCTGTTAAATAGTGTTAAGTAAAAAATGAAAAAAATTACTACTGCTGCTACTACTACTACTACTACTACTAAACTGATTAATGCAGGAGTCCCACAAGGATCAGTACTTGGGCTAGTCTTATTTAATATATACACCTCTGATTTCCCCATGTTGTTGAACTGGAATATTGCTTTATTTGCTGATGATATTTGTATCTATTCGTCGGATGCTATTGGTTCCAACATAGAAACTAATCTGCAATCTGCCTTAAATGCAGTTCTATCATAGTATTATAATTGGAACGATAATATTAATGCTTCTAAGACTCAAGCTATCTTTTTCACACGTAAATGAAAAGCTTGCTTACTTCCAAGCAACCAAACAATAGCAAGCAATATCCAAACTTAAATCCAACAAGGCTGCTGGACCTGACGGTTTACCAGCCGAGTTGTTCAAAGCAGCTGGAAAATACCTGGTAGAGAGCATACAGAAACTCATTTCTAAAATTTATTCAGATGAATGTATGCCTTATGAATGGGATCTCAGTACCGTTTGCCCGATCCACAAGAAAGAAGACTCCCTAAATTGCACCAATTATAGAGGTATCAGTCTCCTCAACATCGCGTACAAGATCCTGTCTGCCATATTGTGCGAACGTCTGAAACCCTTCGTCAACAGCCTGATTGGGCCCTATCAGTGTGGTTTCAAATCAGGAAAGTCCGCAGTCGATCAAATCTTCACACCTTAGCAGATCCTGGAAAAAAATGAAGACGTCCAAATCGATACCCACCATCTTCATCGATTTTAAGGCCGCATATGACATCATTTATAGAAACGAGCTATATAGCGCCATGTCTGGTTTTGGCATCCCTGCCAAACTCGTTCGCCTGTGCGGGATGACGTTGGAGAACGTCCCGCTGCTCCATTAAGGTCGGTAACGATCTCACCGAGACCTTTGATGTCAAAAAAGGATTTAGACAAGGTGACGCGCTGTCATGTAATTTCTTTAACATCATTCTTAAAAAAATTGTGCGAAACTCACAAGGCAACACCGGAGGCACAATCCTTCAAAAGTCTGTGCAACTACTAGATTACGCCGACGACATTGACATAATTGGTAGAACACAGCGAGCTGTCACCGGTGCGTTCGCTAGTAATGCAACGGAGGCTGCCAAAATGGGTTTAGCTGTAAACGAGGGCAAAACTAAGTATATGCTGTCAACATGCAGGCACACTCAACATCGACGAATTGGACAGAACGTCACAATCGACAGCTATAACTTTGAGGTAGTAAGGGACTTTGTCTACCTCGGCTCTGCTATCACTTCTGACAACAACACCTCGGCAGAAATAAAACGAAGAATAACTCTTGCCAATCACTGTTTCTTTGGGCTGAGAAGGCAATTGAGTAGTAAGGCCCTATCCGGAACAACTAAGGAGACTCTATATAAGACCTTGATCATCCCAGTCATAGTTTACGATACTCAAGCATGGCCTTTACCGAAAGCGGATGAAGATATCCTTTGTCGTTTCGAGAGAAAAATTCCTCGTAAAATATACGGTCCCGTTTGCGTTGACGGGCTTTGGAGGAGAAGAATTTAACGACGAACTAAATACTGCGCATCAGTCGTTTGAGATGGCTAGGACATGTAGTGCGAATGGACACCAGTGCTCCGATTCGCAAAGTCTTCGAATCAAACCCGGAGGGACAACGCAGTAGAGAAAGACCTCGCCTTAGGCGGCGCACACAAGTTGAAGGGGACCTGAACAGGCTTGGACTGAAGGCAGTTAGCGAGCTAACTGGAAAGGTTTGTTAATGGTGGCCCAGGTTCCCCCCAACTGTAGCGCCACCTTAGTAAAATTAATTAACTTCTTAAAAAAAATAATATATAACTTTGCACTATAAAGCTGAACTGAAGATGGCACCATGTCAAATTACCCAAAACCAAATCATCCAAAATTTTTAGCGATGTGACATTATCACAGTTCGCCCAAAAATTGAAAAATGTCAAAAGTCCAAGAAATATCGGCGTTCGTAAGAATTCATTTACAGCCCTGTTTCCGATCGCCCAAAATGAAGAAATGCAGAAAAATGTCAAATCGGTTAGGTTATACATTTTATTAAATTCTTCTTCATTTCTTTACTTTTGTTAAGTTTACACTTTGTTTTCTTAGTATTACATACTTGTCAAAATACTTATACCAACATCTGAGATTACTAATTAATTTATGTATATCGTTTTAAGTTTCTCTTAAAAAATATTTGTTTGCATATTTTTAAGTTTGTATTAGGCAAAAATAAACAAAAAATCTTTAAAAAGCCATTTAAAAGTTAAACTCAAAAATGCACGATTTTTATTTCGTCAAAATACTTATACAGAATGCCCCCCATACTTACTCCACTGTTTATGCGTTGTGTACTTACATATACATATGTATGAAGTACAGTGGAACGACAATACATACATATTCCACGACATGTTTTACAAATGTTTTTCGCTGCCTTACACGAATTTTATCTTACTTTTTTGTTGGGCGATGTGACATTTTTCGGATTTAGGGGATTTGGTGTTGGGCGATATGACACCGACCAGCCTTCTAATTCGAAAAACAGAATCGCCCAAAACGACTTTTTTGGGTACTTTGACAAAAAGAAATAAAAAAATTGGCGCGACAAGTCTCAGGGCATAGCTTCTCATAAAATTGGGTATTTTGACTTTATGTCAAAGAAAAACATACAGAAAAGCTACAATCCGTCTGGAACGGATCGTATGATACCCTATCCTCCTCTCTATAAAGTGGGCGTGGCCAAATTGTATTTTGTACTCAAATATAGCTATAATGTCGAACATTTGAGGATGTTACATGTAAAATTTTATCAAAATAGTTTTTTTTATTATAACGCCCCCAAAAAGTGGGCGTGGCCAAAACTGTTCTATGGGTGAATTGTAGGGAATCTAAATACCCAAATATTTGGTCTTAACAAAATTTTTCGGTTTCATATAATTTAGTGAAGTTATAAAAAAGTAGGCGTGGCAGTGGGCGGATGTAAAAAAAATTTACACTTGTACTGTATCTTTTTCTTGGAAGCCCAGATATGAAATTTCAGCGTCCTAGTTAAAAATTTAAGGCCCAAAACTCGGTTTTGTAATGAAAACGCCCTCAAAAAGTGGGCGTGGCCAAAACTTTTGTATGGCTGGATTATAGGCAATCTGAATGCCTAAATATTTGGTTTTAACAAAATTTTTCGGTTTCATATAATTTAGTGAAGTTATGAAAAAGTGGGCGTGGCAGTGGGCGGATTTCAAAAATTTTTACACTTGTACTGTATCTTTTTCTCAGAAGCCCAGATATGAAATTTCATCGTCCTAGCTCAAAATTTAAGACCCAAAAAGCGGTGACATACGGACGGACGGACGGACGGACGGTCATCGCTCAATCGATTTCGCTATTGATGCTGATCACGAATATATATACTTTATAGGGTCTATCTCGATTATTTCTCTATGTTACAAACTATGTGTCAAACTTAATATACCCTTAGGATAGGGTATAAAGATACAGTACAAGTGTAAACATTTTTGAAATCCGCCCACTGAAACACCCACTTTTTCATAACTTCACTAAATTATATGAAACCGAAAAATGTTGTTAAGACCAAATATTTAGGCATTCAGATTCCCTACAATCCATCCATACAAAAGTTTTGGCCACGCTCATTTTTTGGGGCCGTTTTCATCACAAAACCCATTTTTGGGCCTTACATTTTTAACTAGGACGCTGAAATTTCATATCTGGGCTTCTGACGAAAAGATACAGTACAAGTGTAAAATCTTTTTACATCCGCCCACTGCCACGCCTACTTTTTTATAACTTCACTAAATTATATGAAACCGAAAAATTTTGTTAAGACCAAATATTTGGGTATTTAGATTCCCTACAATTCACCCATAGAACAGTTTTAGCCACGCCCACTTTTTGGGGGCGGTATCATCAAAAAACCTATTTTGATAAAATATTACATGTAACGTAATATCAAACGTTCGACATTATAGCTATATTTGAGTACAAAATGCAGTTTGGCCACGCCCACTTTATAAAGAGGAGGATAGGGTATCATACGATCCATTCCAGACGGATTGTAGCTTTTCTGTATGTTTTATTTTTTGGGCGATCTGTGATAATGTCAAATCGCCCAACATTTTTGAGCGATGTGATTCGTTGTTTAATCATTAAACAATTTGACCTAGTAACAAATATCCTAATCTTGCCTAAGTCTAGTCTGGCTAAATCGGTTAGATCTTCGATGAAGTATTCACTTAAGGTTTTCCTTCTCAAGCCGGATAGAGAAGGACAGGTGCACAGAAGATCTGTCATGGTTTCCTCCTCTTCCTCGTCTCTACAGTTCCTACAGAAATCGTTAAAAGGGAACCAAGTCTTCTAGCATGTCTGCCTACCAGACAGAGTCCTGCGGGGACGCCAACTATCTTTCTAAGATTTATCCTATTACTGAAAATAAGTCTACTAGTTTTCCTGCAATCCTGTTCTGGCCAGATTTGCCTAGGAGTGAGACATGTGCTGATATTGTTCCACCTACTATTTGCCATACTTATGGCTGCGGTATATAATTGGAATTTTATCGATTTTATGGGTGCTGACGGTACCTCCCTATTGTCAGAGAGATCCCGGTCTGCACCTTCCTTAGCTAGCTCGTCCGCTCTGCAATTGCCTGGAATATCCCTATGGCCTGGAACCCAGCACAGGGATACGTCGCACCTGACAGCGATCTCGTTAAGAGATCCGCGGCATTGCTTAACCAACTTGGATCGAATTATTGGCGATTCCAAGGCTTTGATCGCAACTTGAGTATCTACATATGTAGAAAACAATAGCGCTGCACTCTATCGAGTTAATCGAAGCCAGGTCGCGGCTTCATGGAGTGCTGAGCCTTCTGCTTGAAAAACACTGCAGTGGTCCGGCAGTAGAGTGGCGGTGCGAATGTCCAAAACATTGGAGTAAACTCCCGCACCTGTGCCAGACACTGTCTTGGATCTGTCTGTGTAAATCTCTATCGCAAATTCGCTTAAAATTTCTCCCGATTCACAAGCACTTCTACTTGGAATCCTGGTTCTATATTTGACGTTGAAGTCCAGATAGGGGACTATATAGTCCGAATTATTAGGAATAGTATAATGGCCGTTTAGGATGCTTGCGTGGCCCATATTTCCACGAACCAGTTGCAGGGATTCCCTAAGCCGTAGTGCTGCTTTAGCCGGAATCAGCCTCCCAAATATATCAATGAATAATTGTAAAATAAAAAATATAATTAAATTCAGCTTCCAACTAAGTTTTTTATCTAGAATAACTCCCAAGTATCTGGCGGGATCTGCAAATTGCTATTCAATACCCTTGAGTTATGGAGGAGTTATATGTGCTATTTTATACTTTTTTGTGAACAATACTAGATCTGTCTTCGACGGATTAACTCCAAGACCGGATAGTGTCGGTCCACTTTGCTACTTTATTTAGAGCAGACTTATGTCTCTAACTGTAAGAAGAAACTTCCCTGATATCGCTACGGCAATGTCATCCGCATAAGCTATAACACTGAACCCCTCTTTTCCCAAGATTAGGAGTATTTCATTTACTACCATGAACCGCAATAGTGCTGATAATACTCCACCCTGGGGGGTACCCCTGTACACCGATCTTCTGGTTAAACCGCAACCTAGCTCAGCAAGGTTAAGGCTACTTTCAAGCATATGCTCGATTCAATAGCAAAGTTGTAAACCTTCAGGTCAAGAAGTGCAGCAGATATAGCTTCTGTTTTGACACTGTTGAAAGCTCCTTCAATATCAAGAAAGGACACCATAGTAAACTCTTTATCTTCAAAGGATTTCACGATGATTCCTACCATAGACCCTATAAAGTATATATGTATATTCATGATCAGTATTAATAGCAAAAAGAATTGAGCCATGTCTGTCCGTCCGTCCGTCTGTCTGTCTGACCGTATGTCACCGCTTTTTGGGCCTTAAATTTTGAGTTAGGAGGATGAAATTTCATATTTGTGCTTCTGAGAAACAGAAGCAGTACAAGTGTAAAATAATTTTTTTTTATAATTTTTTTTTATGTAATTTTCATAACTCATTTATTTAATTTCATAATTTTATAATTTATTTTTTATTTCAACAACACTTATAGACTTTAACAATCTTTAAACTATAAATATTGATATTTTCATTGCGCATATGAATAATGTTCACTTAAAATTAATAAAAGATATTGATCAATATTAAGCTGATTTCAGTTTCTATATACCTACATGCATATGTATACTATAAATTCAAATTATTAAAATTAAAATAAATTCAATAAATTAAAATGTATTATGTACGTATAGTTCGAAAAACAGAAAAGAAATTGAACGATAAGTAATGGGCTTAGAAAGTATTTTCTGCATCTATGTTCCTGTAATGTACCGAAAGAGAGTATCACCAAAATTGTTTACATCGTGGAGTCTTCTTACGCTGAGAGGAAGTGCATTCCAAAGGCGAATGGCATGAACAAAGAATTGGCCTTCCGAGACCTGATATATTGCACGCGTTGTAACCAAACTCGATTGAACAAATTGAAGTCTGTTACGTGGTTATAATTTTATGTAAATAATTGTGCAATAGTCGAGATACTTGTCTAGTGTACAAGCAAGTATCTTTTTAGCTTGGACGGAGACATGGTCAAATCGTTTTCACTGCTTATGTATACAGTCAACTCCGCTTATCTGAACTATGCTTTACTGAAAAAATCGGTTAACCGAAACAAAAATTTTGCACGGAGCATTTTTTCACGATCTTCATATAAATTACTCCGCTTAAGTAAAACCCGCTTAACTGAAAAAAATTTTACGACAGAAATAATTAATTCATTCTAAAAGTTCTCCGCATAACTGAAAGCAAATAACTGAATGCGCCCATCCCTAAAATCGTTTGTTTTTCCTTTCTTTAGCAGAACACGTCCAATAAATGGCATTTAATTTTTCCGCTTGCAGCCAAACTTATTCAGTTTTTACACCAAGATATCCGAACTCCGGTTAAGTGGAATTTTTTTCCAGTTATCCGAAGTTCGCTTAAGAGAAAATACCGCTTAAGTGAAAAAAAAAATTGTTGCAAATTGCCGTTTCAGTCAAGCGGAGTCGACTGTAGTTGCACATCGTCCACATACATGTGCACTGACGAGTTGTGAATAACATTTGGTAAGTCAATAGAGATCCTTAGGTGACACCCGACAGGGTTGGTAATAAATCAGATTGGGCGCCGTTAACGAAAACTGCTTGCATGCGACCCGTAAGGTAGGACTGAATTAAATTTACCGCGGATAACGAGGAAGCAAATACGTTTCTAAGCTTTGCGATGAGAAGCTTATGGTCAACCGTCTCAAATGCCTTTGAAAAGTACAATAAAGTCAGATATATGCAGTGGTTATTACACAGGTCTACAGTGGTTTTGGTGAGGGAAAGACTAAAACGGTTTTTGAGTATGCCCCTTATGCTGATTCTAACGTTATATAATTTTTCATAAAACTACGTACAGTTTTTGAGATACGCTACTTTAAAAAAAACTGTTATTATACCCTATCCTAAGGGTATATTAAGTTTGACACATAGTTTGTAACATAGAGAAATAATCGAGATAGACCCTATAAAGTATATATATTCGTGATCAGCATCAATAGCGAAATCGATTGAGCGATGACCGTCCGTCCGTATGTCACCGCTTTTTGGGCCTTAAATTTTGAGCTAGGACGATGAAATTTCATATCTGGGCTTCTGAGGAAAAGATACAGTACAAGTGTAAAAATTTTTGAAATCCGCCCAATGCCACGCCCACTTTTTCATAACTTCACTAAATTATATGAAACCGAAAAATTTTGTTAAGACCAAATATTTAGGCATTCAGATTCCCTAAAATCCACCCATACAACATTTTTGGCCAAGCCCACTATTTGGGGGCGTTTTCATCATAAAACCGAATTTTGGGCCTTACATTTTTAACTAGGACGCTGAAATTTCATATCTGGGCTTCTGACGAAAAGATACAGTAGAAGTGTAAATTTTTTTTACATCCGCCCACTGCCACGCCTACTTTTTTATAACTTCACTAAATTATATGAAACCGAAAAATTTTGTTAAGACCAAATATTTGGGTATTTAGATTCCCTACAATGCACCCATAGAACAGTTTTGGCCACGCCCCCTTTTTGGGGGCGTTATCATAAAAAAACCTATTTTGATAAAATTTTACATGTAACATCCTCAAACGTTCGACATTATTGCTATATTTAAGTACAAAATGCAATTTGGTCACGCTCACTTTATAGAGAGGAGGATAGGGTATCATACGATCCGTTCCAGACGGATTGTAGCTTTTCTGTATGTTTTTTTTATATTTTTAACCGTTTATTTATTTGTTTGATTGTGAAGAAAGCTGCTTTTTCGGGATTTCTTGGAGTGAGTTTCCTCAAAATACTCACGTTTGATACTCCAGCAGTAATTAGTGATCATATGTTCATCCCATCGACAATGGTACCGTTCTTCTATATGTTTTAGGTCCTGATGAAATCGCTCGCCTTGTACGTCACTGTAAAAGCCAAAATTTTCAGGAAATCTATCCAAATGATTATAGAGATAGTGGACATTGATGCTCATATTACAAGCAAGTATTCTAAAAAGTCAAGGTCCCTGATAAGGTCATTTGAGTAAAAAGTATGGGTTTGATGATGTTGCTTTAAATTCACTCTTTCTTGTAACTAGTACTACCTTTGCTACGTTCGAATGTATTTGATTCGGTGCTTGAAAGATTTGATCTCGGTAAGATCGTTACCCCTGACCTTGATGGAGCAGCGAGAATTCTGCATCGTCATCCTGCGCAGGCGAACGAGTTTGGCAGGGATGTCAAAACTAGACATGGCTCTGTATAGCTCGTCTCTATAAATGCTGTCATATACGGCCTTCAAATCGATGAAAAGATGGTGAGTATCGATTTGGACATCTAGAGTTTTTTCCAGGATCTGCCGAAGTATGAAAATTTGATCGAATGTGGACTTTCCTGGTCTGAAACCACACTGATAGGGCCCGATCAGGTTGTTGGCGGAGGGTTTCAGACGTTTACACAATATGGCAGATAGGATCTTATACGCGAAGTGCAGGAGACTGATAATTATCAATCTGTAACTCTTAGCAATGCTGAAGTGCAACTGTGATACTGCCGACAACTAGATCGGAACATGCAAAGTAGACTATTTTGTCGAAGATAAGCGAACAGCTGACAGTGAACAGTGTTTTCTAGATAGATATGGGAGTATTACGATGGCACAATGGGCTCTTCTTGTTGCTTTCTTTTTAAGGATTGGGATAATCTTTGCAGATTTCCAGACATTGGATAATTGGATGTTGTTAACCTTCCTATACCCGCGTCAAAAAAAAATAAATCGCACGGTCTCTGGGCCCGAAACTCAAGAGCCCGTTGTTTCTCTTCTACTTGGAATATTTTTATGAATTTTTTTTTTTAATCAGTAGAGTGATATATTGTTAACGAAATAAAACAAGTTTATATTAGTTATTGTATTTAACAGTCTTTTTATTAAGCCTCTTAAAATTTAAAGTAATTTGTCGGTCTCACAGACCAATGCGCGGGTATAGGAAGGTTAAGATTGTGTTGAGATTGGGTTACTACTGGAAGGATGTACGGCAGAATCATTTTTATAAAATGAGGGTGGATCCCGTCAACACCAACAGCTTTCGATTTGATTTTAAGGACAGCTTTTACAACATCCGATTGCTCAACCCTAGAAAATTCAAAGGAACCATTTGATGCGATTACATGCGGTGCACTAGTGTTTGTTGATTGAACTTTGACGAAATCTCGATTTAGCTGGTTTGGATCAACGTTGTCAATTTCTGGATTAGTTTTACCACAAATACCTTGTTGACATATGTTCTTCCATAATAGCTTGCCGGGAAGTTTATGATTTATGTAGGTGTTCACTGAAGTAACTACACTTGGCTTGCTTTATTTTGGAACACACAAGTTTTCTTAGCAATTTAAAAGATGTGTAAGATTCCGGGAGCCTGTAATATTTCCATTTTCTATAAACGGAGTCTCGTTTATTCTTCAGTCTCAAAATCTCAGGAGTAAACCACGGATTATTGCTATACTTTGCATGTTTGGTTCTGAGAGGAACACGACAATCATACAACTGTGTAACTACAGCTTGCAGGTAATCCACTTGTGCTTTACTTGAAGATTCAGAAAAAATTGGCAACCAGTTAACAGACTGTAGGTCTCGCTCAAGAAAGTCCGCTTCCACATTCTTAAAGTCTCTATAGGAATATGTTAATTGTTCTTTACAAGTGGCAAAATCAAAACAGGCAAATATAAGATAATGCTTGGAAAAGACGGGAGCAGAAACTTGGTTGTAAAAAATATTCTGAATATCACCAGAAAAAAATAAGTCCAAGAGGGTACTAGAGATAGTGAAATGCGTCGGAATGCATGAATGCGTCGGAAAGTGTTTTTATATTCTCAGTAAATGAAAATGAAGTAGGCTGATCCAAAATGTTGCAGTTAAATCGCCACAAATAATAGTTTTTCAATATGATGATGTATTATTTTCAAGAAAGCAGTAGAGCTGGGAAAGATCATTGAAGTTATTAGGTTGATAGATGACACCCAGTAGGCATTTCTTTCTGTTACTCATTAATTCTATAAAACAATACTCAATAGGACTATCAGGAGGTGAGGTTGCAAATAATTTAACTGATAACGACCTACGTACGTAAATGGCAACTCCCCCACCGATTCGATTTTGCGTATAATCACGGAAAATAGTGTATCCTGGCATTGCGTAAGCGCGATCAGTTATTTTCGGGTCAAACCATGTCTCCGAAACGCATACTATATCTACATCGGAACCAAAAAACAAACCTCCAAATTCGTCAATTTTATTTTTCGATAAATTTTGAGCATTTATGTGACATATGTATGTTTAGGCCTGCTGGTTGTGCACAGAAAACTCCAAACACAAAAGATACAAACTCTCAAAAGGAAAAAAGGCAATAAAATACACAAATACAGAAAATACTCACTGGTTACAATATACAAAATCAATACAAAGCGGAATAAAAAGCTCATATTAGGTTGCATTTCGATGTTCTTCATAGTTCGCAGCACTAGCGACAAGAGAATCCAAGCGTTGAATGCATTCAACTAAAAAATCTTCGTCTGTTGGTGTTTGGCGAGCATTTTCTGTATGTTTTACATTCAGTGGTTTATTCTTATTAAGTCATTTACATTTGTTTTTGTTGAGTCGTTATCTTCCATTTCGCTATTAAAGTTATTAATTTCGATACAATTTATGGGCTCATAAGGTTCACAGTTCAGGGGTTGCTCTACAAACGTATTCTATTCGTTTTTGGAAGGGTTTACAAGTTAAACTGTGCTTTACCAACACTCGGCGTTGTACAAACCCTGGCTTACGTAGATATGTGGGTGTTGATATAAATATTTCCATTTTCTTTATTAACCAGAAGTCTTGCCATAACCTTAGACTTAGAGGGCAGTACGAGTTGACCTGAAGTGTAGTTTGGTTTGAGGTGGATTATGTTGGTAGCGTTATTTGTGATAAGGATTCTCTTTTCGAGATCGAATTTAGCGTTTAGTGCTAATAATGCATCGATACCTAGTATCAGAAATTTAAAAGAACCTGGTTGATTAAAGATTGGGATGGTTGTTTATTTATTTAGCTTAATACAAGCTTTATTAACGAACCTGGGTTTTTTTTTACCTTCGGAAAACGAAACGAAAAACTTAAGACTAAAACTTAAAAATTAACACTTAAAACTATTAAGAAAGGGAAGAGGTCAATAGGAGGTGTAAAGAGATTTTTTAAGGGAGGATATACTGGAGTGGAAGCCAATGGTATTCTGTGCATTTTTGGCCAGACTCAACATTCTGGAAATTGGTTCGAAATGGCTTTAGTACAGTGAGATGAAAAAGCGGTACAGACCTCAGGTTGCGTGGGTTAGTGTGAAGGGCTATCATTTGCAGTAGTGCGGGGGAATCAATCGTTCCAGTTAATAATTGGTGCACGAAGAGTATGTCAGCGACTTTCCGACGTTTTACGAGGGTTTACAAGTTAAGCAACAGATAATACCCAGATCGCGTATAGAAGACACAGAGGGAATATGTTCGTTCTGAAAGTAATAGCTTCTGAGGGGTGCGGGTGGTCGTTTACGGGAGAAGGTAATGGATTGACACTTACAGACATTAAGTTCGAAAAGGTTTTTGTCGCACCAGGTGTAGAAAGAATTTTGGTTGTTTCGAAGTAAGAGAGAATCTGTGGGGGTAGATATTATCTTGACGATTTTCATGTCATCCACGTAAATAGACAGCTCTGAGTTAAGAGAAAGATCAGTGGACCAAGGTGACTGCCTTAAAGAACACCTAAAGTGACATTAATGGGATCAGAGATTAAAAATCTGAAGAGAACCCTATACTGTCGCTCCTCCAAGAAATGAAAAAGGGTGGAATACCGAGCGCTTTAAGTTTAAGATAAATAATTAGGTGGCATATTTTATCAAAAGCTTTACTGAAGTCGGTGGTAATGACATCCACTTCCTTACCTTCCTCTAATGCTTGTAGTATTTTGGAGACGAATTCAATTAGATTAGTCGCAGTAGACCTGCCCTTCAAGAAACCGTGCTGCTGTGGGGAGAAGATAGATTTGTTGTGAAAATATAGGGAGTCGTAGACAATGCTTTCGAAGAGCTTGGGGATTGAAGAGAGTTTGGCTATGGGTCGGTAGTTAGATATTTCACTTTTGCTGCCTTTTTATAGATAGGGAAAATAAAAGAGTACTACCATAATTTTGTGAAAACATTTTGACAAAGTGGGAGTGGAAATAGAGTTGTGAGGGGCTGACATATAGCATTTACGCATTTTTATACCCTATCCTAAGGGTATATTATATATATATATATTGTTCGAAAGTGTACGAACCAGACCATAGTATTGGGTAACTTTCGTCTCTCTTCCACGATCCATTTTAGCCGGAGAGTCTCTCTGGATTTCTCCGCAGTTCCTCTCTGGCTTTGATTCTTCTTGAAATCTGGTTCATCCTCTGGATTTCTATCCAGTGGCTCCCCAGGACCTCTGTGGTGTTCTGCCATCTCTCTGCCAATTGTAGCGAATGGTTCCGGACCAGAGAGCTTCGAGGTTGACCCTTGCTTTGCCAGAGAGTCCGCCTTTTCGTTCCCCTCAGTCCTTAGTTGCCCTCTCACCCAGAGCAGCGTCATCTCATTTCGATATGAGCTCTCATTGAGCTTATGAGCACATTACAATGCCAGTCATGTATTGATATCTGTTTGGTCTATGCGTTTGATCACTGATTGCTTGTCCAGTATGGTAATGTTCCTCGACCTGACCCTCTTTTAGATGATCCAAGGTATATTTCCCCAGACTAATATGACAGGCTAGTTCCAGTTCTTCTGAGAAGATACCTGCCCCCGCTCTGCCATCCATCATGGACCCATCCGTAAAGATGATTATATCACCAATCTTCTTTTCCGGAAGTGTTCCATCTCCAATGAGAGTTTTGTGATACTTTTCAGTAACACGCACTCTCTTTATTCCATCCATGGGCATATTCAACTCCCTCATCTCGTTTTTCACGAGATCCAGGATTTTCCTATGACCGTAGATAGTACCGCGCGCCTTTCTAATCTTCTCTACCACATGTAAGTTCCAAGTTAGTCCAGCATCTAGGTATACACCCAGATAATTAACCTTCCTGGTCACATGCAGCTCCGATCCGAAAAGTTTCAAGGGCTGAAATTCCAGATCTCTTCTCTCCCTTGTGAAGATGATCAGATCTGTCTTTTCCGCATTCATGGAGAGTCCTTGTTCCTGACACCACCGCTCTACCACTCTGAGAGCATTTCTCATGGTATCTGCTGTGATGTTCATGAATTTACCTCTTGCCATCCCACAGTGTGGATGCCAATTTCTTCAAGTCTTTTCAGGAGAGAGTCCACAGTTATATTCCACAGAGTATTTAACAAAACTCCTCCTTGCGGGCAACCTCTGCTAACCTTTCCTCTAAGTCTTGAAGTTCCCGCCTGAATATTTATCGCCCTATTTTTCAGCATATTGTCCACCCATCTCACCACCAATGGGTTAACCCTGCGGTCTTCTAAGGCTACTCTCAGACTTTGGAAGCATACCACTGTGTAGCGTACCTCTGTGTAGCGCTGTTTCCGTAGACCTGCCAGCTCTGTATACATGTTGTCTACAATACTAAAGGATACGCTTTCATCGCCGTGCTCTCCATATGCTCTCCGTGCTCACAATTCTTTCGATTGTTTTCAACAGAAATGATGTTAGGCTGACCGGTCTGAAGGACTTCGCTTCGGTGTAGTTCTTTTTTCCCGGTTTTGGAAGAAACACCACATTTGTTTCTCTCCATGTTATCGGTATGTAGCCTATCGCTAGGCATGTAACGTATGTACCCTCCATTATTTCTCTATGTTACAAACTATGTGTCAAACTTAATATACCCTTAGGATAGGGTATAACAATGAATGTTTTTCTAAAATATGCAATCACAAATTTTAGAAACCAATCATGGAATGATAGACTCCAAGGGTTAGAGAAAGGTAGCGAACCATTCTGCAATATCGTTAAGATAATTAAATAAAAACCAGTTGGCAGTGTGCCCAATAGAATTTTTAGTGTTATTGAAAAAGGGATAATAAAACCTCATACTAATTTTTGTAAAAACAATAACCCAAAACAAAAAAAAAAACATACAGAAAAGCTACAATCCGTCTGGAACAGATCGTCTGATACCCTATCCTCCTCTCTATAAAGTGGGCGTGGCCAAATTGCATTTCGTACTCAAATATGGCTATAACCTCGAACATTTGAGGATGTTACATATAAAATTTTATCAAAATCGGTTTTTTGATGAAAACGCCCCCAAAAGTGGGCGTGGCCAAAACTGTTCTATGGGTGAATTGTAGGAAATCTGAATACCTAAATATTTGGACTTAACAAAATTTCTCGGTTTCATATAATTTAATGAAGTTATAAAAAAGTAGGCGTGGCAGTGGGCGGATGTAGAAAAAATTTACTCTTCTACTGTATCTTTTCGTCAGAAGCCCAGATATGAAATTTCAGCGTCCTAGTTAAAAATTTAAGGCCCAAAAATCGGTTTTATGATGAAAACGCCCACAAAAAGTGGGCGTGGCCAAAACTTTTGTATGAGTGGATTTTAGGGAGTCTGAATGTCTAAATATTTGGTCTTAACAAAATTTTTCGGTTTCATATAATTTAGTGAAGTTATGAAAAAGTGGGCGTGGCAGTGGGCGGATTTAAAAAAATTTTACACTTGAACTGTACCTTTTTCTCAGAAGCCCAGGTATGAAATTTCATCGTCATAACTCAAAATTTAAGGCCCAAAAAGCGGTGACATACGGACGGACAGACGGACCGACGGACGGTTTCATATAATTTAGTGAAGTTGCGAAAAAGTGGGCCTGGCAGTTGGCGGATATCAAAAATTTTTACACTTGCACTGTATCTTTTTCTCAGAAGCCCAGATATGAAATTTCATCGGCCTAGCTCAAAATTTAAGGCCCAAACAGCGGTGACATATGTACGTACGGACAGACGGACGGTCATCGCTCAATCGATTTCGCTATTGATGCTGATCACGAATATACACTGTGTTACGAAAAAAGTGGCGCACCTTGATATTTCGCAATTACTTCAAGGAAGTTGGAAAAAAAAGTTTTTTTTTAATACAGTTTTGTTTATTAATATAAAAATAAGTAATTCATGTTAAAACATACAGAAAATCTACAATCCGTCTGGAGCGGATCGTATGATACCCTATCTTCCATCCTATCGAGCCCCTATAAAGTAGGCGTGGGCGCAGTTTACTGAATTACGATGATATCTTCGAACGTTTGAAGATGTTCTATGTAAAATTTCATCAAAATTGGTCCACTTCACTAAATTATATGAAACCAAAAAATTTTGTTAAGACCAAATATTTAGGCATTTAGATTCCCTAAAATTTACCCATACAACAGTTTTGGCCACGCCTACATTTTGGGTTCGTTTTTATAAAATAAAAAATTGCATTTTTGATGAAATTTTATATGTAACATTCTCTAACGTTCGATGTTATAGTCATATTTCAGTACAAAATGCAATATGGCCACGCCCACTTTATAAGGGCTAAATAGAAAGGAGGATAGGGTATCATACGATCCGGATTTATAGGACGGATTGTAGCTTTTCTGTATGTTTTTAAGAATATGGTGGGCAAACCTTCGGGACCGGGAGAAAAGTCGTCCTTAAGCCGATTAATCTTTTCGCGTACTATATCTGTCCTAATGTCAACTGAGGCAAGGGAAGTTTGAGGGCAGTTATTCAGGTAGTTGAAATAGTGCAGTTCCGGTTCGTGAGGCTGTTCGCTATTCGATTGGCTGAAGATGGTGGCAAAGAGGTTGGCGATTGTTTTAGGGTCAACAGATGATGTGTTAAAGTAGAAGGGAAGCTATCGGACCTTCTTTTGACGTTAATAAATTGGTAAAAACGCCTAGAATCTGTGATAAGGCTAGATTGCATTTTATCGAGGTAATCGAGGTAGAGGGATTCGAAAAGCGGTAGTAAGCTTGCTGGTAGATTGAAAAGTCTGAGGCAGAACTGGATGTCAGGTAAATTTTCCATAATTTATTTTTGACATTGCGGAGGCTACGTAATTCTTTATTGTACCAGGCAGGGGTAGGTGAGCAGTTTTTACGCGGCATATAGGGGACATATTGGAGAAGACAGTCAAAATTAGCTGAGTAGAAGAAATCGAGAGCGATATTATTGTTTAGAAATGTGCTGAAGTTTAAGTGATTGACTAGGTTAAGTTTGATGAAGTCAGCTTTACGAAAGTTAAAAGAAAGAGAGTTCTCAGAATCGACGGTAAAGTTGTCGTGTTCATATGCGAAGGTAAGAGCGAGAGGAGGGTGATAGCGGTCAAAGGTGGAGAAGATGAGTACTGGCGGTAACCAGAAAATTATGGGCGTCGGATGAGAAGATGAGATCTAGCTGCCTACCTAGATTGTTGGTGATACTACTAATCTGAAAAAGGCTGGAGTCGAAAAAACGATCAGTAAGGAGGGTTTCCGTTGCTGAGGAGGAATTAGTTGAAACAAACGATGATTCGTCCTCTAAATGAGCCCATTGCAGAAGGGGAAGGTTGAAATCGCCAACAATTATAAAATCGTCACTGAGACCAGCGACGGGAGGAAGCAGTGGATCGAAAGTAGGGGGAGATGCATTTGGTGGCATGTCGGCCGAAGAGGCGATAGATTTCGTGGATGAGGAAGGGGCAGACGCGTTAGAAGATGAGGGAGGTGAAGGATTGAGGTTGTGGGAGACAACGAAATTGGAGTAATTTGCGGATGGTAGTAGAGGGAGCAGAAACGGACGTCAGGTTAAAAGAGACACTTTTGCGTTGAGGTGTCCCCAACGCCTGGAATTAGTTGATGGAGGAAGAAAAGTGTTTAACGGATTAGTAGATATATTTGTGATTTTATTGTAGAATTGGGAAGGTGGGCGAAGTAGAGGCGTGAGGTTGGGGAGGGATCCCTTTTTAAAACTCCATTATTGTTAGTATCGATTGTGCATTTTTTTAATGGTAAGGTCACCTATTCTGAGCACGTCGTCGGTTGAACTCCAAAACATCCACTCATATCTTGAGGGCAACTTAAATTTTAAGACATTTGGCTTACTGGAGATTTTATAGCAATCAGTCCATGAAATAGTTTCTGGACCCATGATACATCAACGTGTCGACATGAGACCCTGATGCTGTCGAGAGGATGCCCCGGGATAATTTTTCGAGTCTTTCATTCCAATCGGTAAGGGTCCAAATGGTTCCGAGTCGTTCTATGGTGCGAGGTGGGGATGGATGACGATGTGGGGCACCGCGATGGTGACTGCAACAGAACTTGGAATAACAGGAGCGGTTGGTTGATGAGGAAGTGTTTGAGGAAGCAATTCACGGGAAGCAGTTTGAAGTTCGGCATGTAAGCTTTGTTAAGAGCTGAACGAGAAGTTGGGATTTTGAAGGTGTGTAGGTGACACTGGTTCTGGATCATCTTCTAACACTGGATTGTTAACATGACCCATCTGCATCGTAATTAACATTTTAATTTCATCACCTAATTCGCCAATCATCATCTTTTAACAAGAAGTGGATCAGGTTGACGGGAAGGCCGGGATATGATTCATGAAGGACCCTGGATATGGACCTCCAGGTCGGGGCGAAGGGAACCGATTTGAGACTTGAGCGTTAAAATGGGAACCATGAATCTCGTGAGCTCCGTATTGAAGTGTGATTTAAAGAGCGCATCACGAGTTTTTTTTTTTGGTAGATTCACTAACAGCAGCAAGTTGTTTTCCAGGAATTTGAACTTAGATTTACTATGTTCACTTAGGGTTTCAATGGTGTTGGTAAGTTCGTCAATGGTTTAGACAACCTTATCAAACTTCTCGAATTGGCTTAACGTTTTTTTGATGATAATTTTAGGTCGTTGAGCGTTGAAATTAAGGACTCATTGTGGCATTTGATGGCCAGCAGAACGTGCGATAGTGAAAATTCCTTGCACTCATCACAGAAAAATAGGAAGTTGTTTAAAAAGTTTTTGACATAGCTTGCCGATCGCTTACTAATACCGGTGCAGATGGGGTGAAAAGATTTTCCGCGTAGCCCTTTGCAATCAAGCAGATCGGCGTTATTAAATTATTAAATTCGGCACAATTGATATCAGCGCACAACTTCTCCATTTGGAAACAAGTCAGTACAATGATCGACAACGGCGGGAAGCACGGTTTTTTGATGCGTCGACGAAAATGAAAAAAAATTACACAACAAATTATTCACTGGAGTCAATGATCGACAACGTCGGAAAACACGGTTTTTGATACGTCGAGGAAAAAGCAATTTAATTGGGGCAGTTGTTTGTCACTTAATATTTATATCTTGTCAATAAAAAACCTAAAGGGCACTAGCGAACAAACAAGGTAATGACCGTGGAATAGGCAGGTCAACAGCAATTGATAACTGATGGAAGAAAATTAAAACACGTCCGATCGGTTGAAAGGTTGGTATGGTTTATTGCTTATTTAGCTGGTACTTTTTGAATACTGTGGTAATGGAAATTGTCTCGCAATTAATCTGCCTATCTGGTATGAACTCAGGATCGATTAATGATGTCGACGTTCCTGTGTCTAGAAGGAATTTCAGGGGTCGTCCGAAGGGATGTTTTTCCCTATCTACATACATACATATGTATCCTGTGGGTTGTTCAAGGCTTGCGTGGAGAAATTTTCCTCGCTCTCGATATTAGTTAGGTCATTTTCGAAGAATGTGTCTAACTGTTTGTAATTGTTATCTCCTAAGTTATTTATTTCTTGGAAATTAAAATTTCCTGGTCTAGCGTTCTTTGTTTGCTGGTTTGGTCTCGCTTTAATTTTCGGGTAGTACTTGGTTGGGTTCCAGTTGATTTGAGTTGCTCTTCGCCTTTATGCAGTGGGTTAGTGGCATGGCCAAATAGTCTGGCCGCATAGCCCTAACTCTGGTACCTAGAGGCCCGTTGAGTCCACTTAGAAAAGAGCTGAGGCACCTCCCTGAGTAGGTCTTTCTGTGGTTTGATGACATTGCTGTCGACTTCATGGATTAGTACATTATTACAAAGGGCAGATTGTAATTCTATTATTCCCCCGTAGAAATATTCGACTGTTTTGTTGAATTGTTTAAGGCCATGTAGGTCTCTTATTAGGGATGATTCCGTATGATTGTCGAGATAGTGCAAAATGAGATTCTGTTTTATTTGATCCCAGTTGAGAGGAGTTTCGTACATATTGAGGATCTTGTTAGGTTGACCCTCGATCTTATTGCATATGGCTCTCAATAATACTTGCCATACAGGGTACTGTCGGTTCCCCTTACGTAGAGAAGGATCTCCTCCACGTTATTGAGGAATTCTTAGAGAAGTTTAGGGTTTCCATCGAACTTAGGAAGAGTTTTAATAGCATCGGGAATATTTAATGAATTAAATATATCTAACTGATTAGACAATTGGTTTGGATTTGGGTTTTGTTCTGTTCAGTCGTTCATTGTATCTAAATTAGAGGAGCTTGAGGTTGACGAAGAGGTATAAAGCGAAACTGCAGATTCCGCATTTTCTGGAATAGAGGATAAGCTTTCTTTACGGGTGAAGTCTAAATTTACGTTCTCTTTTGTGGGTTCGACATAAAATAAATCGGCTTTTATTTGTATAATATGAAAAGTGTATTAACTTCTACTTGTTGTAACAGGATAGAAAATATTTATATGATCTAATGATATAATGTAATATACATATTTACATTCTGAATATGTTTCCGCTCCACCTTTGTTTATTAATTATTTCACTGGAGTGCCTTGCAATAAGGTTCACAGTTCTTTAGTACCTTGCAATAAGGATCGCTTTCGATAAGGGTCGCAATATTTGTAAAATTATAACACATACAATGTGTTTATACTGGAGAGCCTTTTGATAAGGGTCTCAGTATTTGTACAATTATAGCTCATACAACTATCACTTACATGCACCCAATAGAAGCGATGACAGCGATAAGTAGCTTAGATGAACGATGGATGGTGTAGGTAGTCCAACAGTGAATTAAGGGGTGGGGCCCAACAGTTTATTCGTCCCGAGATTGTCTTTCACTTATTTATCGAGCGATTCAATATATTTTTTATATACCCTATCTTAAGGATATATTAAGTTTGACACGGACATGGCTAAATCGTCTTCGCTATTGATACTGATCACGAATATATATACTTTATAGGGTCTATCTCGATTATTTCTCTATGTTACAAACTATGTATCAAACTTAATATACCTTTAGGATAGGATATAAAAACATACAGAAAAGCTACAATCCGTCTGGAATGGATCGTATGATACCCTATCCTCCATTCTATCGAGCCCCTATAAATTGGGCGTGGCCGTATTGAAAGTTCTTTACTCAATTACGATGATAACTTCGAAGTTTGAGGATGTTACATGTGGAATTTCATCAAAATCTGTCTTTTTGTGGGCGTGGTCAAAACTGTTGTATGGGTGAATTGTAGGGTATCTGAATACCTAAGTATTTGGTGTTAACAAAATTTTTCGGTTTCATATAATTTAGTGAAGTTATGAAAAAGTGGGCGTGGCAGTTGGCGGATTTCAAAAATTTTTACACTTGTACAGCATCTTTTTCTCAGAAGCCCAGATATTAAATTTCATCCTCCTAGCTCCAAATTTAAGGCCCAAAAAGTGGTGACGGACGGACGGACGGACATGGCTCCATCGTTTTCGCTATTGATACTGATCAGGAATATATATACTTTATAGGGTCTATCTCTATAACTTAATATAAAAGTATAAAAAGGAAGACCTTGTTGGGATATTTCCAATCGAATTATATATATTTATTCCCGATTGAAGGGATTGATTAGCCGCGCGATTTTAATGAACGGGGATTAATTAAAATTAGTTTATGGATGGAAGGGGAAAAAAGAAAACACAGAGAAACACGAAATTGGTCGCGCACGCGGAGGTTAAAATGGAGGTTAATGGGGAAAAGATATCCCAACAGCAACGAAATGTTAAAATTTCGCTGCGAATTCCCAACTGCTCAGGAGGGGTGGATTCAGGGAATATATTTATACCCTATCCTAAGGGTATATTAAGTTTGACACATAGTTTGTAACATAGAGAAATAATCGAGATAGACCCTATAAAGTATATATATTCGTGATCAGCATCAATAGCGAAATCGCTTGAGCGATAACCGTCCGTCAGTCCGTCCGTCCGTCCGTATGTCACCGCTTTTTGGGCCTTAAATTTTGAGCTAGGAGGATGAAATTTTGTATCTGGGCTTCTGAGAAAAATATACAGTACAAGCGTAAACATTTTTAAAATCCGCCAACTGCCACGCCCACTTTTTTATAACTTCACTACATTACATATATGAAACCTGTTATGTATCCAACAGCGTAGTAAATGAAAAGCACCTTCTATCTAAAACAATTCATTTATTAAAACTAAGTTTCTTAAAATTACCAATGAGAGGAAAGAATGACCTGAAGGGTTGCAGGAAACCAAAGAGGTAGAAAGCACAAGGTATTTTTGACTGGAGGAAGTGAAGCTAAGACACCGCAAAGTTCTCTCTAGGGTGCGTTGATGTTGATTGATTCTTAAGGACAGTGTTGGCAAATACACAGCAGTCCTCCCCTCTAAATCGCAGTATATCCTAAACTCTCCACCGGTTTCCTGATGCGGCTACTTCTTCAAACTGTGGATGATGGATTTGTACTTTCGTTCTCTCTACGTATTTCTTTCACGGTTGGTGGCTGTATTTCGGCTCCATTTGTTGATTGTAACAGCGGTAACATATCGCTAGTAGGACTGCTTCCAGAATATTGGTTTATCTGACGATGCTCATCTTTTGTTGCTTGTGGCAGGACTACCGCCTGTAGAACGAATCGTCGAAGAAGGGGGTGGTAGTACCTCCACTTCAAGATCCCCTGGTATTTATGATGAATCAACGTTGCATTTAATAAAACGATCCACCCAGCTTCTCCCTAATTTTATCGGCAGTGTTTGAACGCACCAAATCCAATCTAATGCGAATATCCCGCTGCAGGAACAATGTACATGGCGCTACTCCGGTTGTAGAGTTTGGGGTTTTCCTATAACGCATAAGATAATTAGAAAGTTTGTAAGAAATGTTACCGGGATCTTTAATCATTTTTCGAAGGGCCATTTTCATATTTTGAACAAACCGTTCGGCTTGACCATTCGTAGCGGGGTGGTGCGGAGCAGTGAATTTATGATTGATTCCGTTTTCTCTTATGAAGCTCTTAAACTCCCCCGAGGTAAAAGTAGGTCCATTGTCACTGACCAAGGTCAATGGTAAACCATATCGAGCAAACAGGTCACGTACAGTATATCAATCTCATATTCGTACACCGCATGGTGCAATATACTTTTAAGTAAAAATTAAGTAAATTGGGCACATACTTAAAATTTTTTTTTTATTTTCAGTAAGAATACATAAGACAACAAAAAAACTTTAATTAATTCAAACATTTCAAATAAGGTATTTTAAATTCTTCATAATAAACATAAAAGCAACAAAAATATGGTCAATTTCGTATTCGTACACATGGATATTTCATGTTAATTTGTTCAAATTATATTATGCAACTAATATTTTGTAGCATATCCTTTGTTATCTAGGACCTGTTTAAGACGGTTTGGCATGAATCTGACTAATTTTTCAATAGCCTTTCTTTGAGATCGTTTGTGTTCCTCATATTGAATGTTCTTATTTTTAGGTCCAACTCATCCCACAAATTCTCTATGGCATTCCTATCTGGTGACTGTGGAGGTGTTTCCAATACTTTGGGACAATTATAAAGTAGCCACATTCGAGTTGCATAAGCTTTATGCTTGGGGTCGTTATCCTGATAAAAGGTAAAATTGTTCCTGAGACCCATTTGAACGGCACTTTCCTTCAAGTTTTGCTTCAATATTTCGATGTACTGCTTATGGTCCATTATTCCTTCAATTATGTGCAGTCGTCCCACTCCAGCTGCGGAAAAACAGCCCCAGACCATTACCGACCCACCACCATGTTTGACTGTTCCCCGTGTGTTATGTGGGAGATATTCGGTATTTGGTTTTCTCCAAACCATTTGTCGGCCATCCGATCCAAGCACATTAAATTTACTCTTGTCTGTGAATATTACTGTTTTCCAGAGGTCGAAATCTTTAAATTGGTATGGTTTAGCGAATTCTAACCTTTTGCTTCTGTTTATGGAACTAATGAAAGGTTTTTTGCATAACTCTTCCATTGTACCCATGTTCACGCAGGCATTTTCTTAGGGTTTCTGTACAAAAATCTTTAGTAATAAGTAATCTCTTAGTACGACGCAGAGTTTCTGCAAGTTTTGGTGCACTACATTTAGGGTTTTTTTTTAATTTCACGTATAATTATTCTCTTATCATGTGCACTGAATATATTTCTGGTGGTATTTCTTGGTTTATTTTCTATACAATTATCATTTTTGAATCGATTAATGATTGTTTGGATGGTTGATCTTGATCGATTTACCAAACGAGATATCTCCTCATAAGTTTTTCCATCGCCGTTGTATTTGATAATCAGTTCTCGCAGTTTATTTGAGGTCTCACCTTGTTTTCTGTCCATTTTTCAAACAAATCTCGATTTTTCCAGCAAACTTCACAAAATATTTCACTTTTTTCTTTAAATTGCTTTGAAAAAGAATAACTAAATGCAAAAAACAACTTTGACAAGCTAAATAACAGTAATTTTTATGTATTTAGTGAATAAACGATAGGTGTACGAATACGAAATTGAGCTACTTTTGAACCCATTTCTTACTTTTATTCTGTTTTCAAACCAAAGTGAATATTAACTATTCTTAAAACTAGGTGGAGTACAATTGCTCAATATCATGTAATAGTAGATACCATATTTAACTTAATTTTTCAAGTCGTTTGTGATCAGGAGTTGAATGTAATTTTTGATAACTGGTGTACGAATATGAGATTGATACACTGTAAGATCTCGATTGTCTTTACTGCTTTCATGTTATTCATTTGAAAAATTTCAGGCCACTTTGAATGAGCATCGACCACTATTAAAAAAAAATTTTCAAAAAACGGTCCCGCAAAATCTATATGTATTCTTTGCCAAGGTGTAGATGGGTATTCCCATGGATGTTGTACTTTTTTCGATGATTGGTTTCGAACACTTCTGCAAGCCAAGCATTTTCGTGCTAAGTCTTCAATGTTGGAGTTAATCTGTGGCGACCAGACGTAACTTCCTGCCAACGCCTTTATTTTCATGATACCAACGTGAGCAGTATGCAATTCGGCTAGTATTGCTTCTCTTAGGGTCGTAGGAATCACCACCCGATTATTCCTAAGAATTGTACCATTGGTTAACGAAAATTGATGATCTTTACCTTCGAAACCCGCGATGACTAATTTGTTGCCAATCATAAAATTGTTGTACACTTCCTTTAGTGCCGGATCTCTGCTCGTTTCCTCTACAATTCGTTTTTGGGTGACGGGAACAATATCCATTTGCTGCATTTGGTAGTATGTGACGTCGTCTGGTAGCGCGATACACAATATCGGAGTTAAAACCTTGCAGGAACTGAGTATAATGCAGCATACGAGTGGTCACCATGCTGGGTAAGCTCTTGCTAGGGCTGAAAATAGCAACCAAAGGTTTATGATCAGTAATTAGTGAAAACTTGCGTCCGTAACAATAGCGGAAAAATCTTTTTAGTGCCCAGAATATTGAAGTCGCTTCTTTGTCAATTTGACTGTAATTCTTTTCCGAAGCTGAAAGAGATCGGGAGGCATAAGCGATCGGACGTTCCTGCCCATCGGGGAAGATATGTGATAGTACCGCTCCTAGTCCATATGGGCTCGCATCGGTGGCCAATGAAAGAGGTAGATTCGGATCGTACGCACATAGGACTAAGTCTGAAGTTATTTCCAATTTGATGCTTCTAAACATCTTCTCGCATTCCGGACTCCATTTGAAAACGACGTTTTTTTGTAGCAGATTGTAAAGAGGATGTAATTTTGAGGAGAGACTCTGCAAAAATCTCTCATAATAGTTCACCAGGCCCAGCCAGCAATTTGCAAAAGTGTTGTTGGGTTCTTTTAATTGGATTAATTTTTCTAGCCAATGTGCATTTCGGAGGCCGCTTATAAATTGCAGCCTTAGATGGGCATCTGCAGTCGATACCTCGCAAGATGCACAATTAAAATTGCAATTTTTGCACATTTTTTTAAGATCTGCGACAAAGTTAGATATACTCTCTCCTTCGTATTGTATACGTTTTGTGAACCTATTTTGTTCTGCTATGACGCTGGGTGCTGGATGTAAGTGATCTTTTACCAATTTGATAAGTTCATCATAACTCTTCGTCTTTGGATCATCTGGGCTTGTCAAGTTGCAGAGTAATTGAAGGGTTTTTGCACCGATGGCGTGAACTAACCAACTTCTTTTGCTCTCGTTTACCACGTTAGTGCTCCCTATCAGGCCTTTCAAGCAGAAAAAATTCTCTAGCCTTTTGACGAAAATTTCCCAACTTTCATTCTCTTCATTGAAGCTTTCAAGTTGGATTCCCTCACGATGCAGATGCGATTGACCAGCACTGTTGCCCTGAATCGCATTTGTAATTGCCTCCAAAAGAGATTGCAATTGCTTTGGATCCATAATGAATTAAATACGTATCTTCCTTTTGAATGGATTTGTAAGTTTTTTCTTACTAGGGTGCGTTGATGTTGATAGATTCTTAAGGGCAGTGTTGGCAAATACACAACACCCGAAGACTTTTGTTAAGACCAAATATTTAGGTACTCAGATTCCCTACAATTCACCCGTACAACAAGTTTGGCCACGCCCACTTTTTGGGGGCGTTTTAATCGAAACATCAATTTGATGAAATTTCACATGTAATATCCTCAAACGTTCAAAGTTATCATCGTAATTTAGTAAAGAAAATGCAATACGGCCACGCCCACTTTATAGGGGCTCCATAGGATGGAGGATAGGGTATCATACGATCCATTCCAGACGGATTGTAGCTTTTCTGTCTGTTTTTATTATCACTTCACTAGACTTTGACACTACAGTACTTTTTTTTTTTAACTACTTCCTTTTTTTACTTTTCACTAGCTCCTGTTTTTTATACCCTATCCTAAGGGTATATTAAGTTTGACACATAGTTTGTAACATAGAGAAATAATCGAGATAGACCCTATAAAGTATATATATTCGTGATCAGCATCAATAGCGAAATCGATTGAGCGATGACCGTCCGTCCGTCCGTCCGTCCGTCCGTCCGTCCGTCCGTCCGTCCGTCCGTCCGTCCGTCCGTCCGTCCGTCCGTCCGTCCGTCCGTCCGTCCGTCCGTCCGTCCGTCCGTCCGTCCGTCCGTATGTCACCGCTTTTTGGGCCTTAAATTTTGAGCTAGGACGATGAAATTTCATATCTGGGCTTCTGAGAAAAAGATACAGTACAAGTGTAAAAATTTTTGAAATCCGCCCACTGCCACGCCCACTTTTTCATAACTTCACTAAATTATATGAAACCGAAAAATTTTGTTAAGACCAAATATTTAGGCATTTAGATTCCCTACAATCCACCCATACAAAAGTTTTGGCCACGCCCACTTTTTGGGGGCGTTTTCATCACAAAACCGAGTTTTGGGCCTTCAATTATTAACTAGGACGCTGAAATTTCATATTTGGGCTTCCAAGAAAAAGATACAGTACAAGTGTAAATTTTTTTTACATCCGCCCACTGCCACGCCTACTTTTTTATAACTTCACTAAATTATATGAAACCGAAAAATTTTGTTAAGACCAAATATTTAGGTATACAGATTCCCTACAATTCACCCATAGAACAGTTTTGGTCACGCCCACTTTTTGGGGGCGTTTTCATCAAAAAACCGATTTTGATAAAATTTTACATGTCACATCCTCAAACGTTCGAGGTTATAGCCATATTTGAGTACAAAATGCAATTTGGTCACGCGCACTTTATAGAGAGGAGGATAGGGTATCATACGATCCGTTCCAGACGGATTGTAGCTTTTCTGTATGTTTTTTTTCTTCTTTCTTTTTATTTTCACAAACTCTTTTTTAAAAAGACTTTCCACAAGAGAAACTCCTCACTAACGATATCTCCTTCTCTGGACACGGTCAACCAAGAAGTGAGTTCGGCGGGTCGACAGATCCACCTCTTTCGCATTCACACACGCACACATACAAACAGTTGAGGCGAATTCAGCCATTTTATAATGTCCAATACGACTTAAAAAATGTTTGAAAAATTCTGTTTTTGTGATTTTTAAAATGTTTTTTTTCGCGGTTCTGAATAAAATTTACACTTTCTGCCGCGCCGTCCTTTTTGGCGGGAAAGGGTGCATGTGTATTAGTATGGTTGATTTCGCCTTCTCGCAGTCGATTCAGCTACCAGTCCTCCAATACATTCAGGAACTTATACCAATTACAATTTCCCTGAGGACCTACTATTTGGAGGCATAAATTATAAAATATACCGCGAGCCCTACATACCAAGTAAGACTCCGTAAGAGTTAACAAACATGGGAGAAACTCAGGAAGTCGGAAACTACCCTTTACACTTGGCATTTATTTTTTTAGGTTTAAAGATGGCAAACTTTAGCGTTATTGATCTCTTCTGATTGACGTGGTCAGGATGAGTTTCCAGGGGGTCTGCCTGGCTCTTTCCTGCTTCAGGCTACCTACCTGGATCCGAGACACCTGCTTTGTCATCTCCCTTGAGGCTTAATAAAGATGAGAGCACTGATTGAGAAATTCAAGCAGGAACGCTCAACGACCGCAAAGCTGTCGGAGGACAACGGAAAAGAGAAAAAAATTTCGCGCAATATTTGCACGCAGCAACCTTAGAAATAAAACATAAATTAAGGAAAATGGACAAAAACTTCATAAATTAACATTTTACATTTTCATTATTATTTTTTATACCCTATCCTAAGGGTATATTAAGTTTGACACATAGTTTGTAACATAGAGAAATAATCGAGATAGACCCTATAAAGTATATATATTCGTGATCAGCATCAATAGCGAAATCGATTGAGCGATGACCGTCCGTCCGTCCGTATGTCACCGCTTTTTGGGCCTTAAATTTTGAGCTAGGACGATGAAATTTCATATCTGGGCTTCTGAGAAAAAGATACAGTACAAGTGTAAAAATTTTTGAAATCCGCCCACTGCCACGCCCACTTTTTCATAACTTAACTAAATTATATGAAACCGAAAAATTTTGTTAAGACCAAATATTTGGGTATATTCCCTACAATTCACCCATACAACAGTTTTGGCCACGCCCACTTTTTGGGGGCGTTATCATCAAAAAACCTATTTTGATAAAATTTTACATATAACATCCTCAAACGTTCGACATTATAGCTATATTTGAGTACAAAATGCAATTTGGCCACGCCCACTTTATAGAGAGAAGGATAGATTGTAGCTTTTCTGTATGTTTTTTTAACGAGTCCTTGTTCCTCTAATAGTGTGTCTCCCCGAACATCTAACAAACCAGATATTTGCCGAGGCATACATTGGATTAAATTTTTAACGATGGTATCGTCCAAATTGTTCCATTCCTCGATCAAAGCAGATCCCAGGCCGCTGAGTGTCTCTGGAAGGGCAGGTCGTTTCCCAATCTTTTTCTCCAGCAGGTGCCAAACGTGTTCAATTGAATTCATGTCCGAGCTCATCGCAGGCCAAGCGATTGCATTGTCAGCATTGTTTTGCATCAGCAAGAAGTTTTCCTTCATAAATGGTGCGAATAGAACCACATATTCCCCCATAATGTTGGTGATATAATAGAGGTCACTGATCCTTTCATGATGCACAGCTCGGTTTTTCCGCGCATGAAAATTTCTGCCCACACCATGACGCAACAGCTCTAGAAATTTTCCCGTTGGGCAACTGTTGCCGAAGAGTATCTCTCATCTTACCATCCCCACACTCTGCTACGTCCATCTGTTGAGCGGAGACAAAACCTGGAGTCATCAGTGGAAAGGACTCTACGCCAGTCGGTCTCTGTCCAATCCTGGTGAAGATTAGCAAATTCAAGTCGACGTCGCTTATATTGTACCGTGAGTCTCGGTACACGAGCTGGTCTTCTTGCTCTCAGGCCACTTTCTACCAATCGCCTCTTCACCGTTTGAGCATTCACAGCTGTCCCTCTTCGAAGTTCGAAGTCTCTGAGCCAGCTCAACTGCTGTTTAGCGACGATTCCGAAGACTTTGAATCACCAAATATCGGTCATTCCTTGTAGTAGTTTCTCCGGTGCGACCTGATCCTTGACGCCATTTGTAGGAGTTGGTCTCCATGTACCTTTAATGGCTTTTTTCAACGTCTTGTCCAGTTTTCTTATCACAATATCTGCATAGCGCACGCCGCGGCGACGGCAGGCGACTTCTTGTGCCATTATTTGTATACTTTTTTACAAAAATTAGTAACAACTAATAACTAATCAAATTAAAACAAATCCAAAACAAGAAACTTAATAAAACACATATGTACGTTATCATGGAAGCTAGATTTGGTATGCCTCACGTCTGTAGGAAAACACGAATACAATACGGTTTTCTTTAATACGATGTGCACAATACAAAGAAAATTAAAAAACATTATGCAAACTAGCAAACAAATAAACTATTAAACCAGTAACCCACTAAAAACAAATACAGCTCGGCAAAAACATAGCGGCATATTACCGACATGATAACAACATACGAAAAAGTATCTCTGCGCCACTTTTTTTGTAACTCCGTGTATATGAGACCGAAACATTTTGTTAAGACCAAATATTTAGGCATTTAGATTCCCTACAATTCACCCATACAAATGTTTTGACCACGCCTACTTTTTGGGGGCGTTTTCATAAAAAAAACCGAGTTTCATGAAGTTTTACATGTTACATTCTCAAACGTTTTGAGTACAAAATGCAATTTGGCCACGCCCAGTTTATAGAAAGGAGGAGAGGGTATCATACGATCCGTTTCAGACGGATTGTAGCTTTTCTGTATGTTTATATAATGGATTGACCACTTTATCGAACACTTGTTCACAATTCAATCACTTTACGAATCAATCACTTTGTATTGCACGATGCAATACCGAACACTACAAATACAAATCCAATTTTTTGCGTGACAGGTCCATGGGACCCAGAGCCTAGCTTCTCACAACCACTCGTGCTGTGTGTGTTATATTCTTTACACTAAGGGAAGGGGCCTACTGTTTAATGCTGGATCCGAACGGCAGTTTTTTGTTTTGAGAAGCTTTTTCATGAAAATTTTACTCTCGGATGTTTGTCAGACGCTCGCGAGAGGTCGGGCCGTGAAAGAAATTTTAGGTGTTGTTTGAGGATTGAACCTGGAACCCCTCGCTCCGTAGTCCAACGCACTAACCATTTGAGGCACGACGCCCACTACCGAACACTGGTTCCCGATTACATCACTTTATGTATATTCTTTCCGTAAAAGATTTACTTTTACCGTTTCACCGGACTACGCGACTGCGCCAGTTATGTTGGGGTTACCGCGGAAGTTAAAAAATTAACTTTCTACATTAACGTATGAGCATATGTACATACATATGTATATTGATCCATTCCAATTGCTTTTACAATTATTTATAACTAAAACTTAATACATAATTGCTTAATCAGCAATATAGCCCAAGTTTACTTAACAAATCAATCATAATTTGCAATTTTGTTCTTAGAATTGTATCTGGGTTGCTGACCCAGAATGCTGTGTGCTGTGGGAGTTTTTCGTGGTCATGGTAGATGAACAGAATGCAGTGTGCTCTGGGGGCTATTCGAGGTCGAGGTAGATGACTTTGGCGTTATGCGACCTTAAAGGCGGCTATCCACAGGCATGCAAGAACGCACATTCTTTGAGTTTGTGCAATTTTTTGTGCAAATTTATTTTGCAATCCACTAGCATGCATGTTGATAAATTCACTAAAAAATTCCTATTTCGGCAATGCTGCCATTGTCTATTTTCACTAATAAGACTTCACACAACTGACGAAAACAATAGAATTTGCGCATTCCTTGCTATCCACAGACACGCATGCATGTGGAATGCGCACGCATGCCAGCCAAATTCAAAATTTTTTGAATTCTCGCATGCATGCCAGCGCAAGCTAACAGGCATTGATATCCACAGGCAGTTTTGCACGCGGATGCATAAATTTGCGCATTCTTGCATGCCTGTGGATAGCCACCTTAACTCGCGCATACAATACACACACGCACATACACACACTATGGCAATGTTACCCAACCAACTGCGGCATTAATGCTGGCTGTGATCTCAATTGATGAAAAATCATTGGCGAAGATTTGATGAATTATTTTGAGCATTTCCCAGCTTCAGGACATAGCAGAAGTTTGATTTATAGCTCAAACGCATCAGGGACGAATTTACTAAAACATTTTTGTTAGTGTTTAAATCTTTTAAAAACTAAGTAATACGGGATTGTCAACAAAACTGCTCAAAGTTATGCAATTCATTTACGAAAATAATACGACTACAGTATGGGATGGAGTTAACATGTCCGGCTGGTATGAGTCAAAAATTGGTGTCAAGGAAGGTTGTCTCATGAGTCAGGTTTTTGCTGTTCCTGGATGATTACCAACAATTTTGCTCGGTGGAATCGAGTTCGCTCTTACGTACTTACTTACTTAGGTGGCGCTACAGTTCGGGGTGAACCTGGGCCTCCATTAACAAGCATCTCCAGTTAGCACTGTCCTTAGCTAACTGCCTCCAGTTGCGCACCATCTTGAACGCCTGATGCGCAATTTTTTGACTACTTCAAAGTCGCTGTAAAGCTCGTATTGTTCGTTGTTAAATCTCCTCCTCCAAAGCCCGTCAACGAAAACGGGACCGAAAATTTTACGAGCAATTTTTCTCTCGAAGCGACTGAGGATATCTTCATCCGCTTTTGATAAAGTCCATGCTTTACCGCCATAAAGTAGGACGATCAAGGATGATCAAGGTCTTATATAGAGTCTCCTTAGTTGTTCGGGATTTCAATTGCCTTCTCAGCCCAAAGATACAGCGATTGGCAAGAGTTATTCTTCGTTTTATTTCTGCCGAGGTGTTATTGTCAGAATTGATAGCAGAGCCAAGGTAGACAAAGTCCCTTACTACCTCAAAGTTATAGCTGTCGATTGTGACGTTCTGCCCAATTCGTCGATGTTGAGTGTCCCTTCTTGTTGACAGCATATACTTGGTTTTACCCTCATTTACCGCTTAACCCATTTTGGCAGCCTCCGTTGCAATACTAGCAAACGCACCGGTGACCGGAGACAGCGTTGTGTTCTCCAAATTATGTCAATGTCGTCGGGGTACGCTAGTAGTTGCATAGACTTTTGAAAGATTGTGCCTCCGGTGTTCACTTGCGAGTTCCGCACAATTTTTTCAAGTATGATGTTAAAGAAGTCACATGACAGCGCGTCACCTTGTCTAAATCCTTTTTTGACATCAAAGCTTTCGGTGAGATCGTTACCGACCTTAATGGAGCAGCGAGAATTCTCCATCGTCATCCTGTACAGGCGAACGAGTTTGGCAGGGATGCCAAAACTAGACATGGCTCTGTATAGCTCGTCTCTATAAATGCTGTCATATGCGGCCTTAAAATCGATAAAAAGATGATGGGTATCTATTTGGACATCTTGATTTTTTCCAGGATCTGCCGAAGTGTGAAGATTTGATCGATTGTGGACTTTCCTGGTCTGAAACCACACTGATAGGGCCCAATCAGGTTGTTGACGAAGGGTTTCAGACGTTCACACAATATGGCAGATAGGATTTTTTACGCGATGTTGAGGAGATTGATACCTCTGTAATTGGCGCAATTGAGGGGGTCTCCTTTCTTATGGATCGGGCAAACGGTGCTGAGGTTATACCATTCATCTGATCAGATTTTAGAAATGAGTTTGTGTATGCTCTCTACCAGGTAATTTCCAGCTGCCTTGAACAACTCGGCTGATGAACCGTCAGGTCCAGCAGCCTTGTTGGATTTAAGTTTGAATATTGCTATCCTCACTTCGTTTAGGTCAGGTGGACGGAAGTTTTTGCTATCAACGTCTATGTTGAATGGTTCATTCTGCTTGACAGCGGAATGCTGGTCTTCGTCGCCGTTATACAGTCTGCAGAAGAAATTTTTCCATGTTCTCATAACCGACTGTGACTCTACGACGAGGTTTCCTTCTTCATGTCTTTCTGTACGGGTCTTATTGACCTGACACGTTCTTTTTAACTGTTGGTAAAACTTCCGTACATTATTCCTGGAGTATAATCTCTCAATATCTTCGATCGCGCTCTTCTCGTGCTCTATTTTCTTCTTTCGGAGAAACCGACGTTCTTCCCGTCTCTTTTGCTCGTAGAGCTCACGAGCCGCTCTCGTCCTTTGCAGCGCCGCGATCTCTTGCTATTGCAGCATTTCAACGTTATATCTTCTCACAGTATTTCTTCTTTGTTGTGACGTTAGGGATATCCGCGTGGCTGCAACAACTTAATGATCCGAGTCGATGTTGGCTGCTCGGAATGTTCAGACATCCAGAATACTGGAGGCATGCTTTGCTATAGTGACGTTTCACACCGCAACGATGTCAATAGGCCTAAGTCCGTTTCTGGACGTGGTGTCGTGGAGGCAATGCTTACCAATCGTCATACCAAAGATGTCCTCCTTTCCTATCTTGGTATTAAAATTGCGCTGAACGAATTTAACGTCATATTTAGGACATTGCTCGTAAGTTTTGTCGAGGAGCTCTTGTCGAGGAGCTACTTGCCTTCTGTGGGGGCATGAGCGAAAATATAGCTTATGTTGGCGAATTTAGTCTTGATGCGGATTGTCATAAGTCATTCGCTCACGTGTCGAGCTTAAGACTTCTTGCCTAAGTCTGCCGCTTATGACAAATCCACATCCGAATAAGCGCTGTTTCTGCTCTCTATAGCAATCACCGTAATAGATGTCGCAGTTTTTCATCCTTTTTTTGCCCGGTCCATCCCCTCGCACTTACTGGATAGCGGCCTTATAGCAGACTAGGGCCTCTGCTAATTCTTCGGCTGCACGTGGTCTGTTAAGGGTTCAAACATTCCACGTGCAGATCCGAAGGTTGCTGTCCTTATTTCGATTGCTGGGGTCGTCAACAGTGAGCCCATCCATATCCGAGGTTTGTTTAGGTTCCGGAACTAATCTTTTTTTCCGTGGACGGGAAGTTACCCCTACGTATGTACAACCCCCAACCTGGAGGACCAGTTCCCTTTTATACCGCAAGGACGAGGGGCCGGATTTTCCGGAGTCGGTAATCCCCTTCTTGGATATGAGTGCTGCCGTTGGCCCATTAAGGGCTCATCCGCCACCAAATCTTTTCCAACACCCTGGCTCAGTATTGGAGATCCTATAGACCTTGGACCCGAATAAGTCAAAACAGCTCATATAAGTATTACACTACAAGTTGGGCTTGAATGGAACTGTGAGCGCCACCATTGATTCCTTCTATAGAATTCGTCCAGATCTAGAGGAAGTGCCTAAGTGAGAAAAAACTCTTTCCCGCTCTCGTTTGCTACCACCAATGACCTTCCAAAGGGGTTGGTTACCCAATCTCCAGCCGAGGCACTAGGCACCCAGTAGCCACCAACGCGGACGTGTAGAGTAGGAGTTGATAGTGATAGGCTAGGGTGAGAACGCTTATATTCCCATAT
Source organism: Xylota sylvarum (assembly GCA_905220385.1). Lineage (NCBI taxonomy): Eukaryota > Metazoa > Arthropoda > Insecta > Diptera > Syrphidae > Xylota > Xylota sylvarum. The sequence continues at coordinate 75,529,672 of LR999958.1, read as the reverse complement.
ATTCCGCTTAACCATCCTTTTGGCCGAGTTCGCTGAGATTAAGATAAGGCTGCTGCTACACGCTGATGACATTGTCATTCTATCGGAAACACCAACGATGATGCAAATAATGTTCAATAAATTAGAGCAATATTGCGGTTTGTGGAACCTAAAAGTTAGCACAACTAAATCCAAAAAAATGGTGTTCCGAAATGGAATTCGTAGCTATAAAGGAATGAAAAATAGACACGGCAAGATAAACAACTAAAGAATGTGAAGGAATAAAAATAGCTCGGATTCATTATAACACCTAGACTGACTTTTAACAAGCATCTGCAAGGAAAACTAAAATGCATTACGTATTTTTCCGTTTTGTTGCACCTGAGATATCCGTAGACGTACCTTGGTTTTTATACCCTATCCTAAGGGTATATTAAGTTTGACACATGGTTCGTAACATAGAGAAATAATCGAGATAGACCCTATAAAGTATATACATTCATATGTATATCCATGATCAGCATCAATAGCGAAATCGATTTAGCGATGACCGTCCGTCTGTCCGTCCGTCCGTCCACTTTTTGGGCCTTAAATTTTGAGCTAGGAGAACGAAATTTCATATCTAAGCTTTTGAAAAGGAAAAGCAGAAGGAGAAGAAGAAAAGTGTATACATTTTTGAAATCCGCCCACTGCCACTCCCACTTTTTCAGAACTTCACTAAATTGTATGAAACCGAAAATTTTTATAAGGAACAAATATTTAAATACTCAGATTGTCTACAATTCATTAGTAAGCCAAATGTGGCCACGCGCACTTTTTGGGGGCGGTTTCATCAAAAAACCGATTATGATGAAATTTGACATGTAACATCCTTAACGTTCGACGTTATAGTCATATTTCAGTACAAAATGCAGTATGGCCTCGCCCACTTTATAAGGACTGCATAGATATGAGGATAGGGTATCTTACGTTCCGTTCCAGCTGGATTATAGCTTTTGTGTATGTTTTTTTTTTTTTTGCTTGCGCCGACGCAAAGCAGTAAACCAGTAAACCTAGCTACTGGCACGCAGGATTTGCAAACCTGAATACTCACATGCCCAGGAGTTCCGTTTCCGTGATGGTGAAAATAATCCCGACACTATTTTTTGCATTGGGAAAGGGCATGTGTGTGAGGGTGCCGTAGGGTGTCTTTGAGTTTGCCATGACTGTCTTGCAGGGGGTATCCCAAGGATTTATATCTGCTTGCTCGTAGAGTTCTTTAAAGTTGCCACTTTGCTTCTCCCTACACCTATCCCTGTATTGCACCTGTAGATTCTGGATCGCTGGAACAGTCTTCTCGCTCCATAGCGTTTGCTGTTCCTGGGCTTATTGTAGACTCTGTAAAGGTGAAGGTACCCGGGAGAACCCGGCCTCTCGTCCTAGAGGTATAAAAAGGAACTGGTCCTCCAGGTTGGGAGTTGTGCGTGGAGGTAACTTCCCCACCATGGAAAAAAATAATAGTTACGAAAACACCAACCGCCTCGGATAAGGATGATTCAACTGTTGACGACCCAAGCAAACGTGATAAGGACAACGACTTTCGGTTCTGCACGTGGAATGTTAGGTCCCTTAACAGATCACGTGCGGCCAAGCAATTAGCGGATGCCCTGGACTGCTGTAAAGCAGACATTACCATCCAAGAAGTGCGATGGAACGGGCCGGGCAAAAGAATAATGAAAAACTGCGATATCTACTACGGCGATTGCTACCAAAAACAGAAGCAGCGCTTATTTGGATGCGGGTTTGTTATTGGAGACAGACTTAGGCAAGAAGTCTTGAGTTTCAGCCATGTGAACGAACGTCTCGTAACAATTCGCATCAAGGCTAAATTCGCTAACATTAGCCTGATATGCACTCATGCCCCCACTGAGGAGAAAGATGCCGATACCAAAGACAGCTTCTACGAGCTCTTAGACAAAACATACGAGCAGTGCCCTAGCTATGATGTTAAAATTGTCCTGGGTGATTTTAACGCAAAGCTAGGAAGAGAGAGCATCTTTGGTAGTATTGTCGGAAAGCATAGCCTGCACGACACCACCTCCGATAACGGTTTTAGGCTAATCGACTTTGCAGTGGGGCAAAATCATGTAGGGCGATTCCCACATCTCAATATTCATGAAGGAACATGGAGATCTCCGGATCAGTCAACCGTCAACCAGATTGATCACATTGCGATCGACGCAAGGCACTCTTCCAGTATGATGGATGTCCGAACGTTTCGAGGAGCGAACATCGACTCGGACCACTACCTTGTTGTAGCCAAGGTACGGATGCGGATATCAAGAACATCGCGAAGACAAGGAAATACTGTGAGAAAGTTTGACGTCGGAAAGCTACAATCGCAAGAGATCGCCAGAGCCTTGTCCGATCGAGTGTCCCTTAATCTCTCAAGAGGTCCTATGCCGCCAGCATCAAATACTGAAGACCAGTGGCTACATTGCCAAAAAGCCATCAGGGATGCCGCATCTGATGTGCTGGGTTTCTCTCGACCTCCACAACGAAAACCCTGGTTTGATGAAGAATGTCGGCAAGCAAATGCAGAAAAACGGATGGCATACAAAGCGGCGCTGCACAGAAGGACCAGAGCTGCTCGTGAGCTCTACGAGCAGAAGAGGAGGGATGAGCACCGGCTTTTCAGAAGGAAAAGGAAGGAGCATGAGAAGCGCGCGATTGAGGAAATAGAGAGATGCTATTGCAGGAATGAAGTTCGAAAGTTTTACTAAAACGAACATGTCAAGGCTACAAACCCAGAACCGAAGCCCGCAGGGACGAACAAGGAAACCTAATAGTAAAATCGCAGTCAATGTTGAGGATATGGAAAGATCACTTCTGCAGACTGTATAACGGCGACGATGACCAAAAATCCGCTGTCAGGCAGAATGAACCATTCAATCTGGACGATGATAATCAACATTTCCGTCCACCCGACCTCGATGAAGTTAAGATAGCGATATCTAAGCTGAAATCCAATAAAGCTGCTGGAGCTGATGGCCTAACAGCCGAGCTATTCAAAGCACCGGGGGATGACTTGGTAAGGAGCATGCACCAACTCATTTGTAAAATATGGTCGGACGAAAGCATCCCGATGAATGGAACCTCAGCATTGTTTGCCCGATCCTCAAGAAAGGAGACCCTCTAAACTGCGCCAAATATAGAGAAATAAGTCTCCTCAACATCGCCTACAAAATCTTATCTGCTGTTCTGTGTGAACGCTTAAAACATTTTGTTAGCAATCTGATTGGTCCATATCAGATATTAGTGTGGTTTTAGGCCAGGAAAGTACACTATCGACCAAATTTTCACACTACGGCAGATCTTGGAAAAAACCCAGGAATTTCAAGTCGATACTCACCACCTTTTTATCGATTTTAAGGCCGCCTATGACAGCATCTACAGGGAAGAGTTATATAGAGCTATGTCCAGTTTTGACATGCCTGCCAAACTCGTCCGATTGTGCAGGATGACGATGGAGAATGCACGCTGCTCCATCAAGGTCGGAAAAGACCTCACCGAGACCTTTGATGTCAAAAAATGATTCAGACAGGGCGACGCGCTGTAAATTCAGACAATGACACCAGCGCTGAGATCAAACGAAGATTAACTCTTGCGAATCGCTGCTTCTTTGGGCTAAGAAGGCAATTGTGTAGCAAAGCCCTCTCTCGAACAACTAAAGTATCCCTATATAAGACCTTGATCATCCCATTCCTGCTCTTCGGCGCAGAAGCATGGATGAAGTCGGCCACGGTTTTTATGCGAGAAAAATACTTCGGGTGATTTTTGGTCCCGTCTGCATAGACGGAGAGTGGAGAAAAAGTATAATCAGGAGCTGTACGAGCTATATAGCGACATCGACCTAGTCAGAAGAGTTCGAATACAACGACTAATATGGTTGGGTCATGTAGAGCGAATGGACAACAATGCTCCGGCCCGGAGAGTCTTCGAATCCACCCCAGAGGGACGACGCAGTAGAGGAAGACCTCGCCTTAGGTGGCGCGCTCAACTTGGTGTGCGAAACTGGAGGCAGCTAGCCAAAGATCGAGCTGGCTGGAGAGTCTTTGTAGTTGAGGCCCAGGTTCACCCCGGACTGTAGCGCCACCTAAAGTAAAGTAAGTAAAGGTGAAGGTAAAAAAAGTGTTCGTCCATTGTGCCTATTTTCTTTGGTGGGTGTTCCTGGTTTGCTCTCCTCGGTTGTATTTCAACCTTTTTACTCAACTTGGCGCCTCTCGCTAGGAAACTATTTACACAGGTGATGTCAACTATGGAACCTATGTCATTTGCTCTTTCACCAGATCCAGATAGTGTTAAGTGGCAATACTTTCAGGTAGACCTCTAATCCTTCCTTTGAAGATCCAAGGCTCCTGTAGCAAGGCAATATCAATTGATTCCTCCACAAAACATCAGGTCAGCATTGCTGATGCAGCTTTGCTATGGTAATGGTTCAATTAAATCACCCTAAGTTTTTCCCGGTACGGAGCCTTCTCCCGCCCGACTAGTGTTGTCCTCATATCCATGAGGTCCATCACTTCGTCGCCCTACCGGGTGGCCTCCCAAGCTGAGTCTTTTCTGCTGATCCTTGGAATTTCACGAGAGCGACTTCCAGCCCGCAGTTGAGTTTCCCCCCTGCTTGCCTAACCCGTCTCGCTTCCTCCCTCGGACACCACATCGTCAGTCGTCAGTTTGGTACCGCCTGTCGCCGCCATCGCCGTACCTTTCTGTTAGACTAGCTTTTCAATTGGGAGTGTCCGTCACACAGTCATTCACACAGCCTGGCCAGGGTGATCTCTTTGCTCGTAGGCTGATTTTCCTCCCAAAGGATGGTCATCTTACCTACGGCTTCCTAAAACCACGCCTTGGAACTTTGATTAATGCAATTTACTGCGATGAATCCTTGCTCCAAGGTTACTTCCCTTACACCTATGTCTCCGGCATTGACAGGAAGAGAGTCAAGTCCCGATAAAAGAGCACCCCTAAAGATACTCAAGTGAGCAGCATCTAGTTCCCGCTCCCATTCCATGTCGGTAACACCCATTAGAAGGTCGCTTGCCGCCTGACTATGCGTTTTACCCTTGTTGACTTTATGCTTACTTCTAGCATAAGGTTTCTTTCCCCTTAGTGGCGTTGCTCTCTACCCCGTAGCTTGGAGCAGTCCAGGCCACTCCGATTTCGAGGATGTTCGCGGTTTGGGCTGAATGACATTCTGTTTCCTGGTTTATCCATCAGCCTTTCCACTTCCTTGTATTCTTTGCTGATTAACATTCCCGGAATCAGACTGTCCCTTTCCGCTCTCCGCCTCCATCACCCCGGCTTTAGCTGAACCCAAGGTCTCGGTATCATTTCTGAACCGTTTCCTAGGTCTTGCCTCTTCTGGGGTGATTTCGGCCGATGTTAGACTAGCGATCATATCAGTCGAATCATTGACCGATGTGTCGCTATTTCCCGAGACAGATTTTGCCACTGACAATTTTTGTCCCCTTCTTGCCCTTTTTATCATAGAGAAATAATCTAGATAGACCCTATAAAGTGTATATATTCATGACCAGCATCAATAGCGAAATCGGTTGAGCGATGACCGTCCGTCCGTCCGTATGTCATCGCTTTTTGGGCCTTAAATTTTGACTTAGGAGGATGAAATTTCGTATCTGGGCTGCTGAGAGAAAGATACAGCACAAGTGTAAATTTTTTTTAAATCCACCCACTGCCACGCCCACTTTTTCAGAACTTCACTAAATTGTATGAGAGCGAACATTTTTATAAAGACCAAATATTTTTATACCCTATCCTAAGGGTATGTTAAGTTTGTCACATAGTTTGTAACATAGAGAAATAATCGAGATAGACCCTATAAAGTATATATATTCGCGATCAGCATCAATAGCGAAGACGATTTAGCCATGTCCGTCCGTCCGTCCGTTCGTCCGTCTGTATGTCACCACTTTTTGGGCCTTAAATTTTGAGCTAGGAGAATGAAATTTCATATCTGGGCTTCAGAGAAAACAATACAGTACAAGTGTAAAAATTTTTGAAATCCGCCCACTGCCACACCCACTTTTTCATAACTTCACTAAATTATATGAAACCGAAAAATGTTAAGACCAAATATTTAGGCATTTAGATTCCTTATAATTCACCCTTACAACACTTTTGACTACGCCCACTTTTTGGGGGCTTTACTTTTGATGAGATTTTACATGTAACATCCTCAAACGTTCCACGGTATAGTCATATTTGAGTACAAAATGCAATTTAGCCACGCCCACTTTATAGAAAGGAGTGTAGGGTATCATACGATCCGTTCCAGACGGATTGTAGCTTTTCTGTATGTTTTAAATATTCAGATTGTCTACAATTCATTCATAAGCCATTTTTGGGGGCGTTTTCATAAAAAAAAACGATTTTGACGAAATTTTGTAACATCCTCAACATGTAACATCCTCAAACGTTCGAAGTTATATGTAGTCATATTTCAGTACAAAATGCAATATGGCAGCACCCACTTTTTAAGGGCTACAAAGAAAGGAGAGGGTATCACACGATCCGTTTCAGACGGATTGTAGCTTTCCTGTATGTTTGTTTTGCAGAGTCGACCTTTTACGAGGCTTGTATTTGTTTCGGAACTTATTATTTTTTTCCGTGGTAGGAAGTTACCCCGTTGAATAACCCTCAAACTGGAGGACCAGTTCCCTTTTATACCCCTAGGACGAGGGGCTGGATCTTCCCGAGTCAGTAACCCACTAAAAGAATAACCGCTGCCGTTGGCACATTTAGGGTTCATCCGCAACTATCTCTTTTCCAATACCCTGACTCATTATTGGAGATCCTTATAGACCTGGGACTAACTCTAATAGTTCGACACCGTTGATTCCGTCTATGGTATTCGTCCGCTGCCGCCTGGAGCAAAAGAAGTTGATAGTGAGATAGTGAGAAGCTAACGTGAGAACGCTTGTGTTTTCGTATATTCGCATCACTACCTTTTGGCCACCAATTAATTAGGTAATCGGAAATTTGCTCACCTCTTTCGTTAAAGTCGGTGCTGCCCAATTGGAATCCCTACAAGTGAAGCTTTGTTCCTCGCCACGTCAATACTCGTCCTCCCCAGTAGAGACACAGTGAGAGTAATGTCGTATGCCCCGTACGCCAAATTCAAGAAGCGGATGATTGCGCTCCTTTTTTGACCAGGTCCTCCTCATCTATTTTGTTTACACGGAGAAATATGAATCCCAAACCATAATTGATCTGCGCTACCGTTATCGCCAAAGGAGCCAGGGATTCCGTGTTAATCACGATAGCCGCCCATCTTCTATCCGTTCTTGGCTCTTTCAGCTTGCCAATTTTCCAGTTGCCAGTAGGAAGATGAGGGTTACCAGCCAGTTGAGCTTCCACCAACCTCCACTTATCAGGAGTGATGCTGCCATTTAAATCGCTTCTGTCTATTACACCAAGTACAAGGTGAGCTTTCGGCACGTATTTATGTATTTAAGTACCATCCAATCGATAGACATAGGAGCATATTCCAACAAATGTCTGATAGAATAATGTGTGTAAAAACATTGATCGTTCTGCTGTTTGTTTTTGCTTCAAGTTTATTAATAATTACTGTTAAATGTTAGTTAATTATCGTTTTAGATGTACTTTACTGTACATACTTACTTATGTACTTGCTTACTTACCTAATGGGCTTCCGAAACGCAACGAGTGTCTGACAGAGACACATCAGCCTTCCATTCTCTTCGATCACGGGGACGTTGCTCCCAGTTGTCTAGGCCAAGCGCCCTGGGAGCTATGAGTCGAACCTTTGTTTAGATCATTAATATCCATTAGTGGACGTGTTTTGCCTTTTTGGACTACATCCACATCTCGGTATAGCTCATAGAGTTGGCGGTTGTATCCTCTCCTCCAATAGGTGTCCTCGTATACGGAACCAAATATTCGATGAATCTGTTTATACCCTATCCTAAGGGTATATTAATTTTGTCAAATAGTTTGTAACATAGAGAAATAATCGAGATAGACCCTATAAAGTATATATCAGCATCAATAGCGAAATCGATTGAGCGATGACCTTCCGTCCGTGAGTCCGTATGTCACCGCTTTTTGGGCCTTAAATTTTGAGCTAGGACGATGAAATTTCATATCTGGGATTCTGAGACAAAGATACAGTACAAGTGTAAACATTTTTTAAATCCGCCCACTGCCACGCCCACTTTTTCATAACTTCATTAAATTATATGAAACCGAAAAATTTTGTTAAGACCAAATATTTAAGCATTCAGACTCCCTACAATCCACTCATACAAAACTTTTGGCCACACCCACCTTTTGGGGGCGTTTTTATCATAAAACCGATTTTTGGGCCTTAAATTTTTAACTAGGAAATTTAACTGAAATTTCATATCTGGACTTCTGACGAAAAGATACAGTAAAGCGTAATTTTTTTTACATCCGCCCACTGCCACGCCTACTTTTTTATAACTTCACTAAATTATATGAAACCGAAAATTTTTGTGAGTTTCGTCGATTTCAGTTCCCTGTTGATTGTGCGTAACTTGTTATCTTGCCACTGCATGGTCGCCAGTCAATCATCGTCCGTGATGTGCAGGTTGAGAACATGCTAGGACGCCACCTCCATCACCTTTTCTTCCTCCACCGGCTGTCGACTCAGCGCATCCACTTATGCTGCCTTCTTTCCCGGTTGATGTACTGTCTCGAAAGAGAATTCCTGGCTTGAGCCACCACCTGCCCACCCGCGGAATCATCTTCGGCTTGTTTTTTGTGGCCCCGATGACTTCACAGTCAGTTACCGAAATTACCCGAAATCTGTTAAGACTATCGACGATGGCCAATACCTTCATCTCGTAGGCGTGGTACTTCCTCTCATCAGCTGACAGTTTGCGACTGTAAAACAGAACTGGCCGCAACAGCCTTTCCTCTTTGAAAGAGAAATCCAGCCAACCCCACGGATGATGCGTCCATGTGCACCTCATGCTGGCACTCGTGATCAAAAATCGCCAACACTGGCGGATTGCTCAGGGCTTCCTTAAGCCTATGGAATGCATCATCCTGTTGGGTGGACCACACGAACTCCTGATCTGTTTTCGTCAACTCCGTGAGGGGTAAAGCAACCTGGGCATAATTCCTGACAAACTTCGTGAAGAACCCGGTGAGTCCCAAAAACGGACACACATCATGGATGTTCCGTGATACCGGGAACTCCGTGATCGCTGTCGTCTTTCGTCGGCTCGGCTTCAGACCCTCCTTGTCAACCGCATACGCAAGAAACTCTATATTAGCTTTAAAAAACATGAATTTACTTACGTTGAGTGTCAAACCGCACTTCTGCAATGCCTTCAGAAACCTTCGCAACTTCTCCAAGCCTTCGTCCACCGTCTTGCTGGCGATAATGGTGTCGTCCAGATACACCGCTGCGTCGCCCTTCTGCAATAATGACGTCATCGAATTCATGCAGGCCTGAAAATGCGCTGTTCCATCTTTCTTTTTCGTCAGAACAATCGGCGAACAGTTGTCCGATGAGGGTGGACGAATCACCCCAAGTTTCAGCAATTCCTCAACCTTCTCTTTGACAATCGGCCGTTTTTCAAATGGGAGCCTATATGGTTAAATACATACTGGCTGCAATGTTGTGAGCTGAATTGTACATTCACCCTACTTCGACTCGCCCAACTCCTCGGTACCTACCGCGAAACATTTTCGGTGGATATCGACCAATTCTTGTTGCGTTGCCTCTTGCATGCTATCCTTTATGGACAATTTCTTGAAAGACTTCTCCAACCTTACCTGCGGCTGGTCCAGCAGTTTCCGCCCAATTATCATTGAACATGGCTGGCTATTGTCAGGGACCACTAGAACCTAGCACCACGAAGTCAGATGATCCACAGAAACTTCCGCATACGTCCGTCCCACTGTGGTGCATCCTCCACCACCGAATCCATTAAGTCTCGTCTTGTACGGATCGAATTTCAAGTTTCCCTCCTCCGCATTTGATCTACGCAGTGTTACGCAATCACTGCCAAGATCGATGAACGCAGGAATCTGGTACCTGTTTACCTTTGCCATCTTCAAATATTCGCTACTGTCCTCCTTTAGGATCAGTTGCGTTTGGCCACCTGTTCGCTGAGAGACTCCACCTCAGAGTTGCCGTTAGGCGACTAAAGCCGCCATCTGGCGACTTTTTAACTTCCGAGACACCAGGCGACTACTTTTTTGAAAAATGCCAAAATTGGACAATTTCCAAAATCTTGGCGACTTTTGGGACACTTTTCTCAGGATTCATTTATAAATTATGCTGCCAAGTTACTTGCTTGGCTACTGGGCCAGAGTTGTAAAAGAATTAAATCTTTTGGGGGGTTAAGTCTATTCAATTCATCTAGAAATGATTTGAAGTCCATTTTCAAAAAAAGGTTGAGATTTAAAAAAACTTCAATGTAATATGTGAATTCGATTGACTTCCAAAACGATTTCAATTCAGTGCTTGTTAAATATTGAATGCATTAATCACTGACTTCAAAAGAATAGTGAATTAAATTTTTTATGAATTCTGCGAATGCATTTCCAAAAGAATGCATTCTTTTATAACTCTGCTATTGGTTTGGGAAAGTCCATAGCTTTTGACGAGCAAGTAGCAAAAGTAAAAAAGTGCCAGTAATTTGAAATTTCCTTTGCTAGAACTTGCTCTTGTGGCCGCCGGGTACAGAATCTGGTTCATATCAGTAATTACTTAAGAAAAGGATAAATACTTGTAGTGCCTTTATGTCTATCTTATAGTTCGTATTGGTTTAATCCATAATTGCTTCGGTTAATAGGATTTAAAACGATATTTTCATGACATCGATCTTTACTTCTGCAAATAATTCAGCGGGGACACTTTTTATGCTCTTTTGGCGACTATCTGAAATTTTTCAGCGGCAACCCTGCTCCACCTTTTCGTTGTCCACTCTGATGCTGCTGTCTTGGGACCGGGCAGTCTCGCCGAAAGTGACCCGTTTGTTGGCAACCAAAACACCTCACCTGGCTTCCCCTAGTGTCGTCCTCGGCTTCAGGCCTCCGACCCAGTGAACCGGGTCGATCAACTTACGGATCGTTTGTACCGGTGATGCTCGACACGCCTCCAGATAATCCCTCTCTAACATGCCCAGCACGATGTACTTGAGAACGACTGCCTCCTCCAAAAGGTCGCGCGATCGGATCCTCTTCTCGAAAATGTATTCCTCGATATCCTCCTGGAATTTCTGACGCCTGTCTCGTAGCACACTGTGGATGTCCACAGCGTCGTCATTAGTGGGAAAATTTGCCGAAAGGTCTTCAAGATAGCTTCGCAGCCTCAGCGAGCCTGGTCGTCGCTGCCATTAACCAGAGCTTGTCAACGAAGTTGTAGATCCGACGTAGGTCTCTAACTTTCCCTATCCACGCTGCTGACGAAAGACCCGACTTGTTCTTTAGATAGAAGTGAGGGATCATTTCCATAATGTCTCGCACCATGAAATGGACCTTAGGAACGTTTTCAGTTTTCAGAAGGTTCCTTCTCCAGCTTTCGTGTAGCCTCCAAATCCACCTTCATACGTACCAGTTCCCTACGTAGTGCTTTAAGTTCGGTCCTCCCATTGTCATCCCTACCACTTTCTCCAGGAACTAATGCCGTCGCAGTCCAAAATAGAGAGAAAACATACAGAAAAGCTACAATCCGTCTGGAACGGATCGTCTGATACCCTATCCTCCTCTCTATAAAGTGGGCGTTTCCAAATTGCATTTTGTACTCAAATATGGCTATAACCTCGAACGTTTGAGGATGTTACATGTGAAATTTTATCAAAATCGGATTTTTTATGAAAACGCCCCCAAAAAGTGGGCGTGGCCAAAACTGTTCTATGGGTGAATTGTAGGGAATCTGAATACCTAAATATTTGGACCTAATAAAATTTTTCGGTTTCATATAATTTAGTGAAGTTATAAAAAAGTAGGCGTGGCAGTGGGCGGATGTAAAAAAAATGTACACTTCTACTGTATCTTTTCGTCAGGAGCCCAGATATGAAATTTCAGCGTCCTAGTTAAAAATTTAAGGCCCAAAAATCGGTTTTATGATGAAAACGCCCCCAAAAAGTGGACGTGGCCAAAACTTTTGTATGAGTGGATTGTAGGGAGTCTGAATGCCTAAATATTTGGTCTTAACAAAATTTTTCGGTTTCATATAATTTAATGAAGTTATAAAAAAGTAGGCGTGGCAGTGGGCGGATTTCAAAAATTTTTAGACTTGTACTGTATCTTTTTCTCAGAAGCCCAGATATGAAATTTCATCGTCCTAGCACAAAATTTAAGGCCCAAAAAGCGGTGACATACGGACGGACGGACGGACGGACGGTCATCGCTCAATCGATTTCGCTATTGATGCTGATCACGAATATACATATATACTTTATAGGGTCTATCTCGATTATTTCTCTATGTTACAAACTATGTGTCAAACTTAATATACCCTTAGGATAGGGTATAGAAAAATGTCGCCACAATAACTGACGGTGGTCAGAGTGATGAATTGCAACAACGGAAGTATCCAGTGGCTACTGGCCAAAGTCCACTGCTTTGCACACGAAAAGAAAACAAAACATACAGAAAAGCTACAATCCGTCTGGAACGGATCGTATGATACCCTATCCTCCTCTCTATAAAATGGGCGTGGCCAAATTGCATTTTGTACTCAAATATAGCTATAATGTCGAACGTTTGAGGATGTTACATGTAAAATTTTATCAAAATAGGTTTTTTGATGATAACGCCCCCAAAAAGTGGGCGTGGTCAAAACTGTTCTATGGGTGAATTGTAGGGAATCTAAATACCCAAATATTTGGACTTAACAAAATTTTTCGGTTTCATATACTTTAGTAAAGTTATAAAAAAGTAGGCGTGGCAGTGGGCGGATGTAAAAAAAATTTACACTTCTACTGTATCTTTTTCTTCGAAGCCCAGATATTAAATTTCAGCGTCCTAGTTAAAAATTTAAAGCCCAAAAATCGGTTTTGTGATGAAAACGCCCCCAAAAAGTGGGCGTGGCCAAAACTTTTGTATGGGTGGATTGTAAGGAATCTGAATGCCTAAATATTTGGTCTTAACAAAATTTTTCGGTTTCATATAATTTAGTGAAGTTATGAAAAAGTGGGCGTGGCAGTGGGCGGATTTCAAAAATTTTTACATTTGTACTGTATCTTTTTCTCAGAAGCCCAGATATGAAATTTCATCGTCCTAGCTCAAAATTTAAGGCCCAAAAAGCGGTAACATGCGGACGGACGGACGGACGGACGGAAATCGCTCAATCGATTTCGCTATTGATGCTGATCACGAATATATATACTTTATAAGGTCTATCTCGATTATTTCTCTATGTTACAAACTATGTGTCAAACTTAATATACCCTTAGGATAGGGTATAAAAAAACCCATAGCGCAAGCGACCCGCTAGTCCAGCTGCTCGATCCCTTCACCCACGCACCAGCCAACAGCCAACCCAAATCAAAACTTCATACGCGTTCACCGATCGCTAATATTGATTTTTTATCTTTGTACAAAAAAATATTTTTTTCTTAGAACAAACAACAAAAAATATCGATACTGCACGAGCGTTGGGTTTTTATACCCTATCCTAAGGGTATATTAAGTTTGACACATAGTTTGTAACATAGAGAAATAATCGAGATAGACCCTATAAAGTATATATATTCTTGATCAGCATCAATAGCGAAATTGATTGAGCGATGACCGTCCGTCCGTCCGTCCGTCCGTATGTCACCGCTTTTTGGGCCTTAAATTTTGAGCTAGGACGATGAAATTTCATATCTGGGCTTCTGAGAAAAAGATACAGTGCAAGTGTAAAATTTGTTTAAATCCGCCCACTGCCACGCCCACTTTTTCATAACTTCATTAAATTATATGAAACCGACAAATTTTGTTAAGACCAAATATTTAGGTATTCAGACTCCCTACAATCCACTCATACGAAAGTTTTGGCCACTCCCACTTTTTGGGGGCGTTTTCATCATAAAACCGATTTTTGGGTCTTACATTCTTAACTAGGACGCTGAAATTTCATATCTGGGCTTCTGACGAAAAGATACAGTAGAAGTGTAAATTGTTTTTACATCCGCCCACTGCCACGCCTATTTTTTTATAACTTCACTAAATTATATGAAACCGAAAAATGTTGTTAAGTCCAAATATTTAGGTATTCAGATTCCCTACAATTCACCCATAGAACAGTTTTGGTCACGCCCACTTTTTGGGGGCGTTTTCATAAAAAAACAGATTTTGATACAATTTTACATGTGACATCCTCAAACGTTTCAGGTTATAGCCATATTTGAGTACGAAATACAATTTGGCCACGCCCACTTTATAGAGAGGAGGATAGGGTATTAGACGATCCGTTACAGACGGATTGTAGCTTTTCTGTATGTTTTATCTCACTTCTGATAGTCTTAAATAAAAGACACCGTTTGTTAAATTTCTAACTTTAATTATACCAGTAGATACGTTCGTGTTGAAGGAGCGGCGACTACTCTCTCTCGATTGGTATAACGAAAGGGCTATACATATATAGGTCCTTGAGTTAACAAGAGCAAAGTATCAATTTATGATTATGACATCAGTCGACAGCAGTTCTCGTACAGATACGAAGTAGTGGACGCACAAAACACCTTTAATTATAATGCCGTCCGTCGTTCCAAAAACAGTTTTATTTATAAACATACAGAAAAGCTACAATCTGTCTGGAACGGATCGTATGATACACTATCCTCCCTCTTATGTAGTCCTTATAAAGTGGGCGTGGCCATGTTGCATTTTGTACTGAACTATGACGATAACGTCGAACGTTTGAGGATGTTAAATTTGAAATTTTATGTAAATCGGTTTTTTGGTGAAAACGCCCCCAAAAAGTGGGTGTAGACAAAACTGATGTATGGGTAAATTGTAGGAAATCAAAATGCCTAAATATTTGGTCTTAACAAAATTTTTTGGTTTCATATAATTTAGTGAAGTTATGAAAAAGTGGGGGTGGCAGTGGGCGGATTTCAAACATTTTTAAACTTTTCTGAGGATGTAACATATAAAATTTCATCAAAATCGGTTGTTTGATGAAAATACCCCAAAAAGGGGGCATGGCCAAAACTGTTGAACTTGTACTGCTTCTCCTTCTCAGAAGCTCAGATATGAAATTTCATCCTCCTAGCTCAAAATTTAAGGCCCAAAAAGTGGTGACGGACGGACGGACAGACGGACCGACATGGCTAAATCGACTTCGATATTGATAATGATCATGAATATATATACTGTTTCTATGTATCAAACTTAAAGGACATTTGACGTTTATAAGGGGGACCGCGTGCTCGACAAGTGATTACTGCTTCGCTCAGAGAAAGTTCCTGTAACTGACTTCGAAGTAAGGGAACGATTATATTCAGATAATGTACCAACGGCTGTCAAAGTAAAGCAGACTGCACAATAAGAAAGTCCTGCATCACAGATATGTCTGTTGCCAAAACACAGTGGAAAGGGGAAAACCTGGAAAGGTGCAGGGTACTGATAAAGAGGTACAGATGTTCTTACTGCTTGTAAAGGGTGGGCCATCTCTTGGTTTCTTTATGAATCATACAATAATTTTGCAACTGACTGCGTTAAAAAAATTCACAGAAACTCAGGGTTTTATTTCCGCAGTACAAAATGGATCAATTGTTTCAGGGTACAATGTTGTGAAATATTCCAAAGTTACTTCCAAAATGCATATTTTTCCGATACAGTGTGAATTTTGAAATGACTTTTCGGTCGAAATAATACACCTATGTAGACTGGTTGGTGTGTGCTTTTTGGAGTGGCGGCATTATTTGCCCATTTTACATTCAATGGAGATCGCTACCGAGGCATTTTTTCGACGGTAGGTGAAAACCTTCTATAGACACTATGAGAATAGCAAGCGCGTGCTCATAGTATTATCAGATTTTTACTGACTAACACACCACCCTTCGATGTAGATTGTTAGATACTGCAACTAAGCTATAACGTATCAAGCAAATTTTTTATCACGAAATAAATATGTAGTAACACTAAAAATTCTGCCATACTCTCAACTAGTTTTCCTAATATGGAATCCTCTAATTCCGTAATTGATTCTCAGAGCTCGGCAATGTTCGTGAATTGCCGATTATGGACATAATCTGGGGTATAATGATTCCCCAAAGATTTTCTGTCGGATTACAATCCGGAGATCGTGCCGGCCACTCGATCACTCTGATATTTTGCGCTTGTAACCACTGCAAACTTTGACGACTTTGAATCGCTCGATTATCTTGTTGAAAGACATAAGGAAATCGGTATATGTCGTACCAATTTCTCTTCGAGCACCTGGGTGTAGGCTACGCTATCCATTTTTGTGGAAGTAAAGGCAAGTGAAACCTTACCGGGAGTACAGACATCCCCCCAACTTCCACCGCCGAAGTTCTTTTCCAAAAAAACCTTGGTTCCTTCCATAAATCATCAGATTTAACGAATGTTTGATGGTGTTACATGCAAACCAAAATTTGATCATAATCAGCTTTTTAATAAAGACACCTTCAAAAGCGGGCGTGACCAAATACGATAGATGGATGAATCGTAGATATTTAAGTATCTAAATATTTGGTTTTATAAATTTTTTCCTTTTCATAACCTACGGAAAGGGTATAAAGAATTTTCATTCAATAATTACATTTGAAGTTTGTACCGAAATAAAATATATACGATAGTAATGAAGTAAAATTAACCTGTTACGTTTAACTGAATAAACTTAAGTTATATGATCAGATAAAATAAAATATAAAATTATTTTTGATGTTTCCTTTCAGAACTTAAAATCAATTTATTCCTAAACTTATAAATCGTACAGATTTCGCTAACTATATAATGCTAAAAATAATAATTTTTTTGTTTATAATAACAGGCAATCAAAATCTCCGAAGAACCAAAACGAAGGGAGTGGCCATTTTTTACATTAATGGACGTTTATTTTAGCGATCAAGTCAATGATCCGTCTTTACGTTTGTTTTCGTCTACCAAAACTCTGAAGGAATCTTTAGATGAAAGTGTATTTGAAGACGATCCAATAATAGCATCAGCAATTGCTGCTGCCACCTCTGGTGCTTGTATGGAAATAGATGAATTATTGAAACGTCAAAAAGAACGACGTGCTAATGAAACGAAATATACAGTCAACTCAAAAGCAACAGATTACAGTATTGGTGGAAATAAACCTAAAGTTATTACTGTTCAAAATGCACATTTTATACATCAACAAAAAGAAAATACTAATAACTTGAAATTACTTTCTGACCAGCAGACTGTTATTAAAAATGAAAATGTAGCACCATCCGGACCAATATTTCAACAGCAACAATCACCACCGTCACCCACAATTCAAAACAAATATTCAGATTCAAACACAATTGACCAATACTTATTATCGTGGAATAATTTTTTAGGTAATATGTCGAGAGGTTTCCATACGCTACAAAAAGATGAGAAAATGGTTGACGTGACAATAGCAGCGGGTGGCAAAATTTTTAAAGCCCATAAATTGGTAAGCACTATTATTCTTATGATGAAAAGTTAATGTTCTTTATTTCAGGTACTATCGGTATGCAGTCCATATTTTCAAGAAATATTTTTAGAAAATCCATCAAATCATCCGATTCTGTTAATGGCTGATGTGGAGGCGAACCATATGGCCGGACTCCTAAATTTTATGTACAGTGGGCAGGTGATTATTTTTGATTTGTCATTCTAACAGTTTTCTTAGATTAGTATAAATTGATAATAATATACACACATCGCAAATTCTGCGAAATGTGATAGCAGTAGTAATGTGCGATTTTATTATTTTCATAAAAACTTCAGTGCTTACAAACTCAGAATATTTGGCACTAACAACTGCTGCATAAGGTTGAAATAATGCCGTATCTGTCAAAATATTATAAAATATATGTGGAAATCAAAATTTATTTTTAAAGTTAATTATTATAATTGTATTTTTGTGGGAATCAAAATTTACTTTTAAAGTTAAATTGAAAAAATAAAGGACGAAAATGTTGGGCTGACTTCTCTTGGCGAGGTTTGAACGATGATTGCCCGATCAAAGTGTTGTCAGCCAAAGAGGGGGAAGTTCTGCCTGAACTTGTTTGTGGTTGATCGGGTGTGGTAAAATCGCCGGTCGGTGCTACCACTTTTTGATCCTACAAGTCGGCCATCCTTTGGTTCAACGTCTCGGTGAACAAGTTTGAGCTTCTGTTTTTTTTTTATATGGAAGGGGAAATCTTCTAAAAGATACTGACGAAATACTCGGTTGATCAGCATGCCAAATTTCTACTGACTAAAACCACCTCCCTACTGCATCCCATTTTGCTTGAGACTGTATCATGTGACCTACAATATTTTCAGGGTTTGGTAAAGCTTCCAGGTCCCTGGGCAGGACTTCTCTCTGAGGCTGGAAACGTGGGCATTCAAAGTATACATGCTCAGCGTTTTCTGGTATTCCCTCGCAACTCGGGCAATTGGGCGTGTCATCGAGTTTGAACCTATGTAGGTAAGCACGAAGGCATCCATGCCCACTCAGCATTTGAGTAATGTGGAAGTTTAGTTCTCCGTGCTTCCGCTCTATCCAATCGTTTATTGTCGGGATAATTCGGTACGTCCATCGACCTTTATCAGATGCATTTCAGAGCTGCTGCCATTTGCCTAGACTAACAGTTCGTTCAGCT
This sequence comes from Xylota sylvarum, assembly GCA_905220385.1. NCBI lineage: Eukaryota > Metazoa > Arthropoda > Insecta > Diptera > Syrphidae > Xylota > Xylota sylvarum. The sequence goes on along the minus strand of LR999958.1, from coordinate 75,510,869 downwards.
TCGTTTATGCCATTAGTTCCTTCAGTGGTGTTCATTCCGTCGCTTTTCTTTTCGTAGATTCTCTGCGCTTCATCTGATAGCAGGTCAATGGGGACCATTCCCTCGATGACATTCGCTGCGTCGCTAGACACTGCACGATATGCACTACATACTCTCAAGGCACATAGTCTGTACGTCGTTTCGATGTTTTTCCTATACGACTTGGTCTTCATAGCTCCTGCCCAAATTGGTGAAGCATATAGGATTACGGACTTAATTACGCTTGCATACAATCGCCTTCGACCATACCTAGGTCCTCCTATATTTGGCATTATCCTCATGAGGGCGTTATTAATGCGTGAGGCTTTCTCGCCTACATGCTCTAGGTGTTGTTTGAAGGTAAGCCTAGCATCTAACACTATACCCAGGTATTTGATTGCAGGTTTCGATTCAACCTCGTGTCCACCTACCGTGATGGTGATTGTCTCACACTCTTTCCTGCTGCTAATCAGCACCACTTCGGTTTCATTTTCAGCGAGCTTAAGACCTACTGATATAAGCCATTTCTGGACTATCATAATAGTGTCGTTGCTGATTTGGGTGACTTCCTCCAAACATTTGGCCACTACGACAATGGCGATGTGGTCAGCAAATCCCACTATTTTTGCTTCTTCTGGTATTGGCAGCCGAAGTATTCCATCATACATGATATTCAACACCAGCGGCCCCAAGACCGAGCCCTGTGGCACTCCCCCCGAGACGATGTATTTTTTAATACCCTCATCTCTATTATACAGTAGGATCCGTTGTCTAAAGTAATCCTCTATTATATTTATTAGATACTGTGGAACTCTCTTGTTTCTTAGCGTAGTTAAGATATGTTTCCAATTTGCGGAATTGAACGCATTTTTATACCCCATCCTAAGGGTATATTAAGTTTGACACATAGTTTGTAACATAGAGAAATAATCGAGATAGACCCTATAAAGTATATATGTATATTCGAATATGAAACCGAAAAATTTTGTTAAGTTCAAATATTTAGGTATTCAGATTCCCTACAATTCACCCATAGAATAGTTTTGGCCACTCTCACTTTTTGGGGGCGTTTTCATCAAAAAACCGATTTTGATAAAATTTTACATGTAACATCCTCAAACGTTCGAGGTTATAGCCATATTTGAGTACGAAATGCAATTTGGCCACGCCCACTCTATAGAGAGGAGGTTAGGGTATCAGACGATCCGTTCCAGACGGATTGTAGCTTTTCTGTATGTTTGTATCTTCCATTGACTCGAAAATACTCCTTCTCGGAGGCATGAGTTGTAAAGATCCAAAAACAAGTTCGATCTGGCTTTAATTGCGATTTTTAGTGCACTATTGGGTATCGCATCTGGACCAGGTGCATTTCTGTCTCCAACTCTGCTGCAGATAGTAACCAGCTCTTCTCTTGTTACCATAGGTATCAACTGGGTTGATGCTAGCTGTACTGTACTGAATTGCAATTCACGCTGACTTGGACAGAGCCCATTAACCCATCACGAGGAGCAGGTTCGGGCACGTTGGTGGTGGTTGATGGAATATTTTAAGTCTTTGCAGAACCACTAGATACGCCATCCCCCCTGGATTTTGGTCCGCATCATTGCATAATTCCCAGAAACATCTACGTTTGCTATTTTGGATAGCTTGTTTTAGGTCCTTACGCGCTCTTTTGTACCGGTTTTGAAGGTCTTCGAACGTGTCCCTTCCTCTAGAACGTTGATACAGCCTTCTCATGCGGTGGCTTTCGGAGCGTAGCTGCGCAATATTATCATTCCACCACTAAACTGAGGTAGTATATTTACGCTTTACATCGCAGGCATTTGTAAGGTGGCTGATAGTTTGTTTCGCCTTGTCTACTGCTGAACCTGTCAGTGTCGTGTCCTCTAGCTTACTTTCCATGAAGCGTTTTGAACTAAAGAACATCTAATAAACGTCAGATCTATAATCGAGCCCATTCCGCTTCGGATAAATGGTTTTTCCTGGCCATTGTTAAGAAGGGCTATGTCGAGTGCGGCGAAAGCCACTAACAGGCAATTCCTCTTCGGTTTGTTCTGGGACTGCCCCACTCTGTAGCCCATTCATTAAAATCACCAGCTATGACAGCCGGGCTTCGGTCTCTTGCATCTAGAGTCAGTCTATCGAGAAAGTTTTCAAATTCCTCTAATGATGCCACTAATTTTGGTTCGTACGAAACAAGCATTAGGTGCCACCTCCGTTTCCTGAAAGGGTTTATTGCTGCAGGACCAGATCACAGCTTTGCCTGTGCTGTCAGTGATCCATCTATTTCTATCGTGCTGCTTATACGGTTCACTTAGAATAGCCACATCGATATTCAGTTCCCGTACAGATTGCAGCAGAAGATTTTGGGCAGCCTCGCAGTGGTTTAGGTTTAGCTGCAGAAATTTCATGGTTGATGCAGTTCCTTTATCGCCTTTTGGTAAGATGGACATCTTCTACTTCCTGTGAAGTGATTGCTTTCTATTCAGGCACTTATAGCACTTCATTGGAACAATTTTTTCGGGAATGCGGCAGACCACACATCCTATTCGGATTTTACCCAAAGTTATCAGAGTGTTGGCCGCGTTTGCTGGGAGACTCAATGTTGCCGTCTGTGTTCCACTATACGCTTTTCGGATCGACTTGATCGATGTCGGTTGGATCGTAGGAGCACATTCTAACCGCTCGTTAATAGCTTCCAAGGTTTCTCCCTCCGTAGTAACTTCGTCGAGATCTTTAATTCCAAGCAGTACTTCATGTGTTAGCATTTTAACCTCAGCATGCTCCACTAGCGTCTTTCCTATTTTGTTTTGGACCTGTGAAGCTTGCAAGTCGGCAGACCTCTTAAGTTCTATGAGCAAGTGCCCCCTTGCTGTCTTCCTTATGTGGTTTACGCTCTGTCCTATTTCCTTAAGGTCAGGGTAGTTCTTAACTTTTCGGAGCATATCTGCGTAAGACCATTCACCTGTCGGCTTTATAACGATTGCGCCTGGGCGTGTTGGCTTCCTTCGCTTTTTTTGCTCACTTTGCTGCAATTGGTTTCACTGCTGGTTTTAGCTGAGCCAGGTGGAACTGGAGGAGCTGCGATGATGGGCTCTTTTCGTGTGTCTGCCTTATTTGGCTTTTTATGCTTTGGCTCCATCCGCGTCTTCTCTTTTTTCCTTTTAGGAACTGGGAGCACGCTACCTCGTAGATCTTGTCCCATTTGGTCACCATTTGGGGTTACGTGTCTTCTTCTCTTAGGTGTCGCAATTTCGCCTTCCTTGACCAGTGTTTGCATGGGTTTTTCTTTTCCGGCACAAGGTTTAAGGAAATTTAAGTGCTGTGTCTGGGTTGCCTTTTCAACTCCGTCTTTCCTACTATTCTTAGCGTTGTCCACCACTGAACAATAGGCTAGATGAATGGAGATGGTGAGCTTACGAATCTCGGTGTGGACATTGCTTTTATACCCTATCCTAAGGGTATATTAAGTTTGACACATAGTTTGTAACATAGAGAAATAATCGAGATAGATAGATAGAGCGATGACCGTCCGTCCGTCCGTCCGTCCGTATGTCACCGGTTTTTGGGCCTTAAATTTTTAACTAGGAAATTTCATATCTGGGCTTGTGAGAAAAAGATACATACAAGTGTAAAAATTTTTTAAATCCGCCAACTGCCCCCACTTTTTCATAACTTCATTAAATTATATGAAACCGAAAAATTTTGTTAAGACCAAAAATTTAGGCATTCAGACTCCCAACAATCCATTCATACAAAACTTTTTGGGGGCGTTTTCATCGAAAACCCGATTTTGATAAAATTTTACATGTAACATCCTCAAACGTTTGAGGTTATAGCCATATTTGAGTATATTTGCCACGCCCACTCTATAGAGAGGAGGATAGGGTATCAGACGATCCGTTCCAGACGGATTGTAGCTTTTCTGTATGTTTTTAATACGTTTTTGTTTATTAATATAAACATACAGAAAAGCTACAAACCGCCTGTCATAACGTCTGTATGGGTGAATTGTAGGGAATCTAAATGCCTAAATATTTTGTATTAACAAAATGTTTCGGTTTCATATAATTTAGCGAAGTTATGAAAAAGTGGGTGTGGCAGTGGGTGGATTTAAAAAATTTGTACACTTGTACTGTATCTTTTTCTCAGAAGCCCAGATATGAAATTTCATCCTCCCAGCTCAAAATTTAAGGCCCAAAAAGCGGTGACATACGGACGGACGGACGGACGGTCATCGCTCAATCGATTTCGCTATTGATACTGATCATGAATATATATACTTTATAGGGTCTATCTCGATTATTTCTCTATGTTACAAACTATGTGTCAAGCTTAATATACCCTTAGGATAGGGTATAAACATACAGAAAAGCTACAATCCGTCTGGAATGGATCGTATGATACCCTATCCTCCTCTCTATAAAGTGGGCGTGGCCAAATTGCATTTTGTACTCAAATATAGCTATAATGTCGAACGTTTGAGGATGTTACATGTAAAATTTTATCAAAATAGGTTTTTTTATGATAACGCCCCCAAAAAGTGGGAGTGGCCAAAACTGTTCTATGGGTGAATTGTAGGGAATCTAAATACCCAAATATTTGGTCTTAACAAAATTTTTCGGTTTCATATAATTTAGTGAAGTTATAAAAAAGTAGGCGTGGCAGTGGGCGGATGTAAAAGCATTTTACACTTGTACTGTATCTTTTTCTTGGAAGCCCAGATATGAAATTTCAGCGTCCTAGTTAAAAATTTAAGGCCCAAAAATAGGTTTTGTGATGAAAACGCCCCCAAAAAGTGGGCGTGGCCAAAACTTTTGTATGGGTGGATTGTAGGGAATCTGAATGCCTAAATATTTGGTGTTAACAAAATTTTTCGGTTTCATATAATTTAGTGAAGTTATGAAAAAGGGGGCGTGGCAGTACGCGGATTTAAAAAATTTTTACACCTGTACTGTATCTTTTCCTCAGAAGTCCAGATATGAAATTTCATCGTCCTAGCTCAAAATTTAAGGCCCAAAAAGCGGTGACATACGGACGGACGGACGGACGGTCATCGCTCAATCGATTTCGCTATTGATGCTGATCACGAATATATATACTTTATAGGGTCTATCTCGATTATTTCTCTATGTTACAAACTATGTGTCAAACTTAATATACCCTTAGGATAGGGTATAAAAAGGAAGACCTTAGACATATAACATAAATTAAGGAAAATGGACAAAAACTTCATAAATTAACATTTTACATTTTTATACCCTATCCTAAGGGTATATTAAGTTTGACGCATAGTTTGTAACATAGAGAAATAATCGAGATAGACCCTATAAAGTATATATATTCGTGATCAGCATCAATAGCGAAATCGATTGAGCGATGACGGTCCGTCCGTACGTCACCGCTTTTTGGGCCTTGAATTTTGAGCTAGGACGATGAAATTTCATATCTGGGCTTCTGAGAAAAATATACAGTACAAGTGTAAAAAATTTTTACATCCGCCGAGTGCCACGCCCACTTTTTCATAACTTCACTAAATTATATGAAACCGACAAATTTTGTTAAGACCAAATATTTAGGCATTCAGCTTCCTTATAATCCACCCATACAAAAGTTGTGGCTACGCCCACTTTTGGGGGCGTTTGCATCACAAAACCGATTTTTGGGCCTTAAATATTTAACTGGGACTATGAAATTTCATATCTGGGCTTCCGAGAAAAAGATACAATACTAGTATACAATTTTTTTTAATCCGCCCACTGCCACGCCTTACTTACTTACTTAACGGGCTCCCGACCCGTGAAGAGTCTCTGCCTGAGACACAGCAGCCTTCCACTCTCTTCGATCCCGGGCACGCTCCAGTTATCTAGACCAAGCGCTCTGGCATCCGCGATAGCTTGATCCTTAAAACGGAGGTTCGGTCTTCCTTGTCTTCTCGAACCTGGGGGCTGTGATTCGAAGATCCTCTTTGCTGGAGCATTATTGTCCATTCGCTCGATGTGGCCGAGCCAGTGTAGTCGACGTGTTTTGGCTTTTTGGACTACATCCACATCCTGGTACAGCTCATAGAGTTCGCGGTTATATCTTCTCCTCCATTCGCCCTCCTCGCATACGGGACCGAATATCCGACGAAGAATTTTTCTTTCGAAAGTGTTCAGTATTTGCTCTGCTTTCCTGCTTTTCGTCCAGCACTCGGCTCCATACAGCAGAACTGGCAGGATCAAAGTTTTGTAGAGCAAACATTTCGTCTTCCGAGTTAGGAGTTTTGACCCCATTTGTTTCGCCAAACCGAAGTAGCAGCGGTTTCCTAGGGTAAGTCTTCGTCGAATCTCCACTAAGTTGTCATTCGTGGAGTTGATATTTACTCCGAGGTAGGTAAACTCCTTAACCACTTCGAAGTTACTGTTGCCAACAGTGAGGTTTTGTCCTAGGCGGTGGACAGATGCTTCTTTGTTTGTTGACAACATGTATTTGGTTTTGTCCTCATTCACTTCAAGGCCAACACGTTTCGCCTCTTCTTCAATTGCCGTAAAAGCCTCTAACACGGCGCGCTGGGAGCGACCGATGATGTCGATGTCGTCTGCGTATCCCAGCAACTGGACAGATTTGTTGAAGATAGTGCCTTCCGTGTTTACACCTGCCCTGCGCACTATCTGTTCCAGCACAAGATTGAAGAAGTCACATGATAGCGCATCCCCTTGCCGAAATCCGGTGCATGTTTGGAATAGTTCAGAGGAACTGTTGCCGAATTGCACGTTGCACCGCGTGTTATCCAGCGTCACGCGGCACAGCTGGATCAGTTTAGCCGGGATCCCGAATTCGGCCATCGCCTTGTAGAGCTCAAGACGATGAATGCTATCATATGCGGCTTTAAAGTCGATGAAGAGATGGTGAGTCTCGACTTGAAATTCGTTGGTCTTTTCCAGGATTTGCCTTAGTGTGAAAATTTGGTCGATCGTCGATCTGCCGGGCCGGAAGCCACACTGGTACGTGCCGATTAGTGTGCTGCAGAAAGGCTTCAGACGTTCACACAGTACGTTGGATAGGATCTTATATGCGACATTAAGCAGGGATATGCCTCGGTAGTTCTTACAAGACATAGGATCGCCTTTCTTGAAGATGGGGCATATAGAGCTGATAGTCCAGTCATCGGGCATGACTTCATCCACCCACACTTGGTTGATGACTTGGTGCATGCACCCCACCAAAGCATCACCACCATGTTTGAAAAGCTCTGCTGGTAGACCATCAGAGCCGGCGGCCTTGTTGTTCTTCAGCTTTTTGATAGCTGAGCCGACCTCTTCAAAACTAGGAGGGGGAATGGATTCTTCATTGACTGGATGCGGGTTCTCTTCTTGCCCTATCACTCTCTCTACCTGCCCATTAAGTAGCTGCTGGAAATGCTGCTTAAATACATCTACTATTCCCTGTGCTTCGGTGACTAGGTTTCCTTCACTGTTTCGAAGAGCCTGCGTTCCGGGCTTGAAGCCAGCTGCCAGTTGCTTGGCTTTCCTGAAAAACATCCGGATGTTGTTCCTATCGCGGGACTCTTCGATATCCTTGAGCTGGGAGACTGCGTGGGCCCTTTTCTTCTTACGCAGGATCTTCTTCTCCTCCCTTCTTCTGGTTCGATACTCTTCTCTCGCTGCCCTTGTTTTGCGTTGCAGCGCTTGCAAGTGTGCATTTTCTGTCACCTTTTTCCGGCGTACGCATTCATCATCATACCAAGGGCTCTTTTTGGGTGGTGGCTGGTAGCCTATGGTGGTCTCTGCTACCCCTTTGATGATGTCGCGATACTGGTTCCACAGATTGTTGGCGTTTGTGGATGGTGAATGCACAGCGGAGAGTCTCTCACTCAGGCGCTCCCTGTAGGCTCTGGCTACTCCAGACGTGCTAAGGCTTCCAACGTTGAATTTCTTTTTCTGGGCGGTCTGCAGCTTCTTCTCATTGGATAGTCGAGCTCTGAACTTAGCTGCAACAAGAAAATGGTCAGAGTCGACGTTTGCCCCTCTGAACGTTTGCACATTCAGAATGTTGGATGCGTGCCTCGCATCTATTAGCACGTGGTCGATTTGGTTGGCGGTTCGACCATCTGGAGAGCGCCAGGTTGCTGTGTGGATTCGTAGTCTTGGAAACCTAGTGCTACTTATCACCGTATTACGAGCTGCTGCAAAATCGATTAGCCGGAAGCCGTTGTCTGTTGTCGTGTCGTGGAGGCTGTGCTTTCCAACTAATCCGCCGAAGATGTTTTCCTTACCGATTTTGGCATTGAAGTCCCCGAGTATGATTTTGACATCATACTCCGGACAGGCTCCGTAGGCTCCGTCCAGGAGGTCATAAAACTCCTCCTTGATAGAGTCTTCAGCTTCGTCGGTAGGGGCGTGTGCACATATTATGCTGATGTTTTGAAATGTAGCCTTGATGCGGATCACAGCCAGGCGATCGCTGATCGGCTTAAAGTCAATTATCATTGAGCGTAGCCGATTTCCCACGACGAATCCGCATCCTAACATGTGCAGTCTTTTGTGGCAGCTGTAATAAATGTCGCAATTTTTTCGTTTTTGCATACCTGATCCTATCCATCGTATCTCCTGGATCGCGGTAATATCTGCCTTGTACCGCGTGAGGACAGATTCAAGTTTTTGAGTAGCACCAGGAGTGTACAGTGTACGTACATTCCAGGTGCATACTCTTATATCATAGTCCGTGTACGTTCCGGGTCGTGGTATTAAATGAGGGGGTCCATTATCCGAGGCTTGCGTCTCTCTCATAACTAAATTTTTTTTACGTGGTAAGGAAGTTACCCCGACGGCACAACCCCCAACCTGGAGGGCCAGTTCCATTTTTTTTGAAACCCCTAGGACGTGGGGCCGGTTTTAAAACCGAAGTCAGTATCCCGCTTCGGGGATATGAGCGCTGCCGTTGGCCCAATAAGGGCTCATCCGCCACCATCTCTTTTCCAAAAACCTGACTTATTCTTGGAAATCTTTATCGGCCTGAGCTCCGAATATGTCGAAGTAGCCCAGATAAAGTGTTGTGCTTCCGTTTGAAGCTTTAACGCCACCGTTGACTCCATCGAGAGAGTTCGTCCGCTGTCGTATTTATAGTGCTGCAATTTTCTCTTGGTCAACACTCGCGCTTATAAGTTTAGCAAGTCGGACACCAACCAGTACCCGATGGCTACCACTAGGAGGTAAAATAAGCACAATTGATGCGCAGTAACAGTTACAACACTGGACGTCGCCAGGTTGACGCCAGTCAGTGCCTACCCTATTCCTACAGCATCCAACCATCTCACGCATGGTTCATGGTGGACGAAACACGCTGCGTACACACCACTGCCACGCCTACTTTTTTATAACTTCACTAAATTATATGAAACCGAAAAATTTTGTTAAGACCAAATATTTGGGCATTTAGATTTCCTACAACTCATCCAAACAACACTTTTAGCCACGCCCCCTTTTTGGGGGCGTTTTCATAAGAAACAAATTTTCATGAAATTTTACGTTTAACATCCTCAAACGTTCGACGTCGTATTTCAGTATAAAATGCAATATCACCTCGCCCACTTTATAAAGGCTACATAGCAAGGAGGATAGGGTATCATACGATCCGTTCCAGACGGATTGTAGCTTTTCTGTATGCTTATTATTATTTTTATACCCTATCCTAAGGGTGTATTAAGTTTGACACATAGTTTGTAACATAGAAAAATAATCGAGATAGACTTCATAAAGTATATATATTCGTGATCAGCATTAATAGTGAAATCGAGTGAGCGATGACCGTCCGTCCGTTTTTATGCCTTAAATTTTGAGCTAGGACGATGAAATTTCATATTTGAGCTTCTGAGAAAAAAATGCAGTACAAGTGTAAAACATTTTTTAATCCGCCCACTGCCACGCCCACTTTTTCATTACTTCACCAAATTATATGGAACCGAAAAATATTGTTAAGACCAAATATTTAGGCATTCAGATTCCCTACAATCCAACCATACAAAAGTTTTGGCCACGCCCACTTTTTGGAGGCGTTTTCATCACAAAACCGATTTTTGGGCCTTAAATTTTTAACTAGGACGCTGAAATTTCATATCTGCTCTTCTTCACGCCTACGTTTTTATAACTTCACTAAATTATATAAAACCGAAAAATTTTGTTAAGACCAAATATTTAGGTATTCAGATACCCTACAATTCACTAATAGAAAAGTTTTGGCCACGCCCACTTTTTGGGGGCGTTTTCATCAAAAAACCGATTTTGATAAAAGTCTACATGTAACTCTCAAACGTTCGACATTATAGCCATATTGGAGTACAAAATGCAATATGGCGACGCCCACTTTATAGAAAAGAGGATAGAGTATCATACGATCCGTTCCAGACGGATTGTAGCTTTTCTATATGTTTATACCCTATCCTAAGGGTATATTAAGTTTGACACATAGTTTGTAACATAGAGAAATAATCGAAATAGACCCTATAAAGTATATATATTCGTGATCAGCATCAATAGCGAAATCGATTGAGCGATGACCGTCCGTCCGTCCGTCCGTATGTCACCGCTTTTTGGGCCTTAAATTTTGAGCTACGACGATGAAATTTCATATCTGGGCTTCTGAGAAAAAGATACAGTACAAGTGTAAAAATTTTTGAAATCCGCCCACTGCCACGCCCACTTTTTCATAACTTCACTAAATTATATGAAACCGAAAAATTTTGTTAAAACCAAATATTTAGGCATTCAGATTCCCTACAATCCACCCATACAAAAGTTTTGGCCACGCCCACTTTTTGGGGGCGTTTTCATTACAAAACCGAGTTTTGGGCCTTAAATTTTTAACTAGGACGCTGAAATTTCATATCTGGGCTTCCAAGAAAAAGATACAGTACAAGTGTAAATTTTTTTTACATCCGCCCACTGCCACGCCTACTTTTTTAGAACTTCACTAAATTATATGAAACCGAAAAATTTTGTTAAGACCAAATATTTGGGTATTTAGATTCCCTACAATTCACCCATAGAACAGTTTTGGCCACGCCCACTTTTTGGGGGCGTTATAATAAAAAAACCTATTTTGATAAAATTTTACATGTAACATCCTCAAATGTTCGACATTATAGCTATATTTGAGTACAAAATACAATTTGGCCACGCCCACTTTATAGAGAGGAGGATAGGGTATCATACGATCCGTTCCAGACGGATTGTAGCTTTTCTGTATGTGTTTTTTAACGAGTCTTTGTTACTGTAATAGTGTGTATTCTCTCCCGAAGATCTAACAAACCAGATATTTGCCGAGGCATACATTGTATTAATTTTTATACCCTATCCTAAGGGTATATTAAGTTTGACACATAGTTTGTAACATAGAGAAATAATCGAGATAGGCCCTATAAAGTATATATATTCGTCATCAGCATCAATAGCAAAATCGATTGAGCGATAACCGTCCGTCCGTCCGTTAAATGTCACCGCTTTTTGGGCCTTAAATTTTGAGCTAGGACGATGAAATTTCATATCTGGGCTTCTGAGGAAAAGATACAGTACAAGTGTAAAAATTTTTGAAATCCGCCCACTGCCACGCCCACTTTTTCATAACTTCACTAAATTATATGAAATCGAAAAATTTTGTTAAGACCAAATATTTGGGTATTTAGATTCCCTACAATTGTTGTGGGGGCGTTATCATCAAAAAAACTATTTTGATAAAATTTTACATGTAACATCCTAAAACGTTCGACATTATAGCTATATTTGAGTACAAAATGCAATTTGGTCACGCCCACTTTATAGAGAGGAGGATAGGGTATCATACGATCCGTTCCAGACGGATTGTAGCTTTTTTGTATGTTTTTACGATAGTATCGTCCAAATTGTCCCGTTCCTCGATAAGAGCAGATCTCAGGCCGCTGAGTGTCTCTGGAAGGGCAGATCGTATCCCAATCTTTTTCTACAGCAGGTATTCAATGGGATTCATGTCCGAGCTCATCGCAGGCCAAGCCATTACGTCGATCTCAACTTCTTGCAAATATTCGGTAACGCACCTGACGACGTGTTGTCTAGCATTGTCTTGCATCGGCAAGTTGTTCTCCTCCATAAATGGTGCAAATAGAACTACATATTCCTCCACAATGTTGGTGATATAATACGTAGAAGTCACTGATCCTTCCATGATGCACAGCTCGGTTTTTCCGCGCAAGTTTTATATTTCGTATGAAGCCGTTGTCTTAAGCAAGGCTCCACTTCAATACGAATATTTTTAGTTTATTATAAATGAAAACACTATCACTGAATGTTCTTTAATATAAAATCTTTATTTATTATTTTATTAAAATGACTTCAAGAAAAGCCGCTCTCCAAAGCGCGGTTGCGCTTTTCGAGAAGGTTGACAATCAACTGAACTTAAAATCTAATGCGATTGCATACCGGGGCAAAAGTGCTCGGGTTGCAGTTTCGTGGGAATGGAATGTTTGGCGTGAGTTCACACCACAGGTTTGACGTTAAATGCTAACTTTGCGTCTGTGGAAGTTATTGGATATGTAACCCGCATGAAAATTTCTGCCCACACCATGACGGAACCGCTCCAGAAATTTTTCCGCTGGGCAACTGTTGCCGAATAGTATTTCTCATCTTATCATTACCACACTCTGCTACTTCCATTTGTTGAGCGGGGATGAAACCTGGAGTCATCAGTGAAAAGGACTCTACCCCAGTTGGCCTCTGTCCTGGTGAAAATTAGCAAATTCAAGTCGACGTCGCTTATGTTGTACCGTGAGTCTCGGTACACGAGCAGGTCTTCTTGCTCTCAGGCTACTTTCTACTAGTCTAAGTCTGTGAGCCAGCTCAACTGCTGTTTAGAGACGATTCCGAAGACTATGAATCACCAAATATCGGTCATCCCTTGTAGTAGTTACTCCGGGGCGACCTGATCCTTGAAGCCTTTGGTAGGAGTTGGTCTCCCTGTACCTTTAATGGCTTTTTTTAACGTGTTCTCCGGTTTTCTTATCATAATATCGGCATAGCGCACGCTCCGGCCTCCCTCACATACTACCAGCACACAGTAGGAAAACACGAATACAATACGGTTTTCTTCAATACGATGTGATCACAAAGAAAATTAAAAGAAATTATGCAAACTAGCAAACAAGTAAATCTTTAAACCAGTAACCCACTAAAAAAAATATAGCTCGGCAAAAACATAGCGGCATATTACCAAAATGGTAACCACATACGAAAAAGTATCACTGCGCCACTTTTTTGTAACTCAGTGTATTTTGAACAAATATGTATATTGTAATTGAATACAAATAATATTTTTATTTTAGCACCACAGAAAAGAATACGTGAATTCAAATACTTAAAGAAAACATAAAATTCAAATACATTCATATGAACTCCAAGGAAACATACCGAAAGCTACAATCCTCCTTTCTGTGCAACTCCCATAAAATCGGTGTGGCATACTGCATTTTTCTCTCATATTACAACGATATTGTTGGCGCCGTGGCTGAAGTGGTTAGTGCATTGGACTATGGAGCTAGGGGTTCCAAGTACAGTCCCCGAACAACACCTAAAATTTCTTTCACGGCCCCACCTCTAGCGAGCGTCTGACAAACATCCGAGAGTAAAACTTATGAAAAAGCTTCTCAAAAACAAAAAACTGCCTTTTGGATCCGGCATTAAACATTCGTGTGAAGAATATAACACGCACAGGACGAGTAGTTGTGAAAAGCTAATATATGCATAAACAGTGGAATATTTATGAGGGGCATGCTGCCCCCTGCAACCCCCCTGCTTGGGGTCACTGTTGGATTGGGAGAAGGTGCGAGTGGGACTTATGTGACGGGGACTTATGTCACTACGCCTTACAAAAATTGAGTGTTTCAGTTATAGGCTCAAACATTAGTGTCCTTACCAGACGTTCTTTAGATAGCAAACTGATCCTATCTCTTTGATTTTACTACTATAGAAGTAATAGTGGCATCGCTGATTGCTAGCTACAATTGTGTCGGGTTTAACTTCATACTTCATACTTGTAGATATATAGCTATTTCACCCATTTGACCCACCACGTTGCTGCTTTGTAGAAAACCACCGAGCTTAAATTGGAAGTAAATTAACTAAATTAAATAAAATTTCTTTTAAAAAAAGTTATTTTTTTATAGTAGTATGTGCGAGCGATATAGTACGTGATATGGCGGGCAAAATAGTACTAATTTTACTACTATAGTAGCAAAAGTGGCATCGCTGATTGCTAGCTACAATTGTGTCGGTTTTAACTTCATACTTAGAACGTTGCTCAAATGATTTACCGAGGATGTCGTATATATATTCTTTGGTGGTCTCGTCTTTGAACTCTGAATGTATATCAGGCTTATGTTGGGAAGTAAGCTTTATTGCGGCTCATTAGTCGAAAGCTTAAGACTTCATGCTTTAGTCCACTGCGTATGACCGTTCATTAAATGTTTGGTTGAGCAACGAAGTTACCCTGCTGTTACGGTGCTCATGTTTAAAGGACATTGCCCTTCTCTGAATAAAAGGAACATCTTCAAGGAGCAATTGATCTCTCAAAAATTCCAGGTAATAATAATTAAGTGTTTGTGGAAGGACCTGTGGGCCTACTACAATGTTTCCTATTACTGCGGCCCATACATTTACGCTAAACCTCATTTAAAATAAGTAACAAATTTTGAAGAAGTTTTTCACAATAATTAAATTCTTGCCGTTGAAAGGATGCTGTACATATCAAATGGGGATTGGAGTGTGACCAATGATGCAAATTATGGTGGTTAGTAACTATAACTCTGGTGAATTGTACTTCATCAGTCCACAAAATGTTTTTGATGAAGAGCTCATCCTCTTCTTGTGCACGCCGTACCCATTTGCAAAAATCCACTCTTTTTTAGCATCCCCTGGTAGTAGATTTTGTACCGAAATTAAAAAGAACGGGTATAATCTATTATTTTGTAGAATCTGTAAACCCTTGTTGCAGGAAGTTGCAACTGAACAGCTAGTCTGCGGAGTGAAGGCTGAACTTCCACAGCATGCCAAATCCCACTCTTTACTTCTGCGGTCGCTGCGTCGGAACGTCTTTCCCTATATTCGGCACAGCCGCCCCGGTATTAACAAGGCGCTGATACATATAATATATATAATAAAAGACTGTCTTCGACTGCTGACTATAGATATCTTTATTAGACGACGGTAGACTATCGACTGACTCTTTATACATATAGTAAGCTGCATGTTACATAATATGATTAGTAGTTAACTGTATACAATATATATGTATGTGTATTAGTAAAGCATACAACATCTTCCTTAGGGGATATAAATACATATGTATGTATGTATATAACTTTGTTATACATGGTAAGAAAATATTAAATTAGATTCATAAAAACAGTTCAATATAAGGAATATAATTCAAATAAACCCTATGTTAATTTAAAATTATGTTAGACAATTTTTTCTTTATTAACATAAGGATTTAGATTATAAAACTAAGTAAGGAAATCTGAATGAGTAAACTTAACAGGGGGTTTAATCTGTCTTCCATATCGAGTTCTAACAATGTTATCATTATCGGAATTAATTGAAGTTATGTTTGTTTCTGATTGAGTACCTGATGTATCTTCAGCCGATTGATTGATGCACCCATTATTCTTATCGGTGGTATTGTCTTTAAGAGATTCAATAATATGTTGACGACTTCGTCTGTAACGAGTACCATTGTCATCACTAACAACATATGACCGAGGTTCGCGACATTCGGCCATCACTGTTCCAGGATACCATTCCGAAGTAGGAGTTTTCTTGTAATATACATATGCGTTTACCTTCCTTTAATGGTTTTAATGCTTTTGTGCCTTGATTGTAATATGTTGCAACATTTTTTTTTTGTTTTTCTGCTAATATTTACGAGACATTAGAAGTTCTGAGGGGGAATTCAGTTTACCTTTCTGTGTTGTCCTGTAGTGCAAAAGAGCTATGTAAGGGTCTGAGCCAGTTTCATCACATTTCAATAATAATTTTTTGATTGTTTGAATGGATCTTTCTGCGAGTCCATTCGAACGAGCTAGATATGGGCTTGATGTTAAGTGATCTATGTTCCAGTCAAGAGTGAAATTTCGGAAATCCGCCGAATTAAATGGTGGACCATTGCCACTGATCATAATCTGTTGTAAATATACCATGACGCGCAAATATCGATTTAAGTTGTGTGACAACTAGATTACTGACTAGGTTATATATATCTTGGTTTATATTGGGCCAGAACACGTAGTCTTTTGGTAGATTTTTGCATCGTTCTATGCCCATATGTCCTTCATGGAGAAGTAAAAGCATTTGGTGACGAAGTGACTTCGGAATGACAAGACGATTGCATTTAAAAACTAGTTCATCAATAACATGGATGTCATTACGGATGTTGAAGTATGGCATTACTATTCGGTCAACTGCCTTTTTATTATTTGGCCAACCATTTTTATACCTTTTTGCCTTAAATTTTGAGCTAGGACGATGAAATTTCATATCTGGGCTTCTGAGAAAAAGATACAGTACAAGTGTAAAAATTTTTTTAAATCCGCCCACTGCCACGCCCACTTTTACATAACTTCACTAAATTATATGAAACCGAAAAATTTTGTTAAGTCCAAATATTTAGGCATTCAGATTTCCTACAATCCACTCATACAAAAGTTTTGGCCACGCATACTTTTTGGGGGCGTTTTCATCACAAAACCGATTTTTGGGCCTTACATTTTTAACTAGGACGCTGAAATTTCATATCTGGGCTTCCAAGAAAAAGATACAGTACAAGTGTACAATTTTTTTACATCCGCCCACTTTTTCATAACTTCACTAAATTATATGAAACCGAAAAATTTTGTTAAGACCAAATATTTAGGCATTCAGATTCCCTACAATCCATCCAACAAAACTTTTGGCCACGCCCACTTTTGGGGGCGTTTTCATCACAAAACCGATTTTTGGGCCTTAAATATTTAACTGGGACGCTGAAATTTCATATCTGGGCTTCCAAGAAAAAGATACAATACTAGTGTAAAAATTTTTTTAATCCGCCCACTGCCACGCCTACTTTTTTATAACTTCACTAAATTGTATGAAACCGAAAAATTTTGTTAAGACCAAATATTTGGGCATTTAGATTTCCTACAATTCATCCAAATAACACTTTTAGCCACGCCCCCTTTTTGGGGGCGTTTTCATAAAAAACAGATTTTCATGAAATTTTACGTTTAACATCATCAAACGTTCGACGTCGTATTTCAGTACAAAATGCAATATCACCTCGCCCACTTTATAAAGGCTACATAGCAAGGAGGATAGGGTATCATACGATCCGTTCCAGACGGATTGTAGCTTTTCTGTATGTTTATACCCTATGCTAAGGGTATATTAAGTTTGACACATAGTTTGTACATAGATAAATAATCGAGATAGACCCTATAAAGTATATATATTCGTGATCAGCATCAATAGCGAAATCGATTGAGCGATGACCATCCGTCCGTCCGTCCGTCCGTATGTCACCGCTTTTTGAGCCTTAAATTTTGAGCTAGGACGATGAAATTTCATATCTGGGCTTCTGAGAAAAAGATACAGTACAAGTGTAAAATTTTTTTAAATCCGCCCGCTGCCACGCCCACTTTTTCATAACTTCATTAAATTATATGAAACCGAAAAATGTTGTTAAGACCAAATATTTAGGCATTCAGACTCCCTACAATCCACTCATACAAAAGTTTTGGCCACGCCCACTTTTTGGGGGCGTTTTCATCATAAAACCGATTTTTGGGCCTTAAATTTTTAACTAGGACGCTGAAATTTCATATCTGGGCTTCTGACGAAAAGATACAGTAGAAGTGTAAATTTTTTTTTATCCGCCCACTGCCACGCCTACTTTTTTATAACTTCACTAAATTATATGAAACCGAAAAATTTTGTTAAGTCCAAATATTTAGGTATTCAGATTCCGTACAATTCACCCATAGAACAGTTTTGGCCACGCCCACTTTTTGAGGGCGTTTTCATCAAAAAACCGATTTTGATAAAATTTTACATGTAACATCTTCAAACGTTCGATGTTATAGCCATATTTGAGTACGAAATGCAGTTTGGCCACGCCCACTTTATAGAGAGGAGGATAGGGTATCAGACGATCCGTTCCAGACGGATTGTTGCTTTTCTGTATGTTTTTGTTTTCAGGTAAGTTAATAGTTATATCTTTTTCAAAATTCAATTCATTAACACGTTTAATTAAATTCAGTTTAATACAAGTTGGTAATCCTAGGACTCTACGACAGTCAAGCTCAGAGATATAAAAGTTTATACCACTGGATCTATTCTTATATAAACATGTAACTTTTGATTGACCTATAATTGGTAACGGTTCCTTACTGTAATTTAAAATTCTACTCGATGTAGGCACAATATCTTAATCCAAGCTGGTAAAAGGTTGTATGAGACATAACGTTGCCTTGTGCACCGGTATCCAATTTACACTTTAGACTGTTCCCGTTGATATGTAAGTAGATGTCCCACGATAATAAAGTTGATGATAATTCTAGTGATCCCAAAAATAGAACGTCTGATTCCGATGATGTGTTGGATTCAGCTTTAACATTGCGTATATATATTTTAGAGCAGCAGATTTTGGCGTAGTGATTTTTCCCGCCACACTTTTTGTATACGACGCCAAGAGCAGGACATCTGTATTTGTGAATTTCGCCGCACCTTGAACAATGTATTGGTTTATTTGGTTGAGTACTTGTTGGATGAAATTTATTATTGGCTTGTGGGTGTGATAACTGATTAATTTTATTCGGGTATACATATATGCTGTAATGATTGTTTGGTGTGCGACTTTGTTGAAATGCGTACTTTTTGATTGTCGATTCCTGTTACCATGCTAGAAATTCTTTTTGTTTAAGGCTTCTATGAATGTAGTGTTATTGTTTGGATGTTGTAGGTTCTGTGAGTGTTCTTTTGAGATCAGTATTGCTCTTGAAATCTCAATTGCTTTTTCAAGTTTTATGCCTCCCTCGTTAAGCAACCATTCCTTTATGTAGGTGTAAGTGTCATGTAGACCACATACAAAAATATCCCGCACGAGGTCTTCTATTAAAGCACCAAACTCACATGTTAAACTCACATTTTTTTAGCACTGTCACGTATTCATCAATAGATTCATCCACTTTTTGCGAACGTGAAAAGAAAACTTTGGGCAAAAAATACGCTTGAAACTTTTTAACTAAATCCTTATATTTAACCTCATCCAAATTCTTATCGAAAGAGTTAAATATTTCGAAAGATTCCGGACCCATATAATGTAATAGCAGGGCAGCTTTACGCGAATCCGGTTGTTTTTCGAGATTTGTTGCTCTCATAAAAAGCATTAAACTGGTTAAACCAATTTTTCCACGTGGTTGCCAAATTACTGCTTTTTAAGTTTAATTGAGGAATCGTCGTCGATAAGCCGGGACCAGAGGCATTACTTTTTGGATCAGCACCACTTGATTCACTGAATTTGTCTTTACTTTCATTTGTCATTTTTAAGTCAATTCACATCTGCCACCATATAATATATGTATATAATAAAAGATTTAGACTGCTGACTATAGATATCTTTATTAGACGACGGTAGACTATCGACTGACTCTTTATACATATAGTAAGCTGCATGTTACATAATATGATTAGTAGTTAACCGTATACAATATATATGTATGTGTATTAGTAAAGCATACAACAATACATATCAGCTAACGCCCGCCAGCATGGTATTCTTCGATTTGGATAGGTAATTCGATACATTTAATTTTTATACCCTATCCTAAGGGTATATTAAGTTTGACACATAGTTTGTAAAATAGAGAAATAATCGAGGTATACCCTATAAAGTATCTATATTCGTGATCAGCATCAATAGCGAAATCGATTGAGCGATGATCGTCCGTCCGTACGTCACTGCTTTTTGGGCCTTAAATTTTGAGCTAGGGGGATGAAATTTCATATCTGGGCTTCTGAGAAAAAGATACAGTACAAGTGTAAACATTTTTAGAATCCGCCCACGGCCACGCCCACTTTTGTATAATTTCACTAAATTATATGAAACCGAAAAATGTTGTTAAGACCAAATATTTAGGCATTTAGATTCCCTACAATTCACCAATACAAACGTTTTGGCCACGCCCACTTTTTGAGGGCGTTTTTATCAAAAAACCGATTTTGATGAAATTTTACATGCAACATCCTCAAATGGTCGACGTTACAGGCATATTTACAAACTGCAATTTGGCCACATCCACTTTATAAAAAGGCGTATGTTTGTATGTTTTTTTTACCATTTTTTTCTAACAAAACATGTTTTTTTCTACAATTTCTGCTAATTGTACGTGAAAAAGTTGTTTAACATAATTTGTAGAACAATTTGTCAAAGATAAAAGTTTAATAAAAAAACAAAATTATTAAGTAAAAGTTTTGACAAAAATGAATTCTATGTAAAAACTTGGAATAACAAATTTTCATAATTTTGTGTTTAAGGAATCATAACTTTTTTGTGACTGCATAAAATTACACAAAATTTTCAGAATGTTTATGTACTACTGAATTGTCTCTCCAAAATGAATAAAACCGCTTTTGTAGCTATAGTAGTTCAGAAGTTATACAATTCAAAGTGGTTATACAAATCGGACGTATCCCACTTCAACAGGCTATAACGGTAAATGGAATGAAAATAGACCCTTCCACCTGTCATATGATTTTTTGTTCGCCGGAACTTCAGGAATATCCCCTTAAAGAATTGTCCCTCTTAACTGGGACATCCTGTTTAAGTCGTGTTTTTATACCCTATCCTAAGGGTATATTAAGTTTAACACATAATTTGTAACATAGAGAAATAACCGAGATAGATCCAATAAACTATACATATACATATATTCGAGATCAGCATCAATAGCGAAATCGATTAAGCGATGACTGTCCGTCCGTATGTCGCCTAGGAGGATAAAATTTCATATCTGGGCTTCTGAGAAAAAGATACAGTACAAGTGTAAATTTTTTTTAAATCCGCCCACTTTTTCATAACTTTACTAAATTATATGAAACCGAAAAATTTTGTTGGGATCAAATATTTAGGCATTTAGATTCCCTACAAGCCAAAAAACCGATTTAGATGAAATTTTACATGTAGCATCCTCAAGCGTTCAGCATTATAGTCATATTCGAGGAATCAGAAAAATAAAAAAATTGAGGGACCCTCTTGCTGAGTTCTTCTCGCAAAACTTGAAGAACACAGCAAAATAAATAAAACTGTTCTCGATAGGTTTGGTTAAGCAAGAAAGTAATTCACGAAAAACGTGTACTTACTTACTTACTTAGGTGGCGCTACAGTTCGGGGTGAACCTGGGCCTCAACTAACAAGCCTCTCCAGTTAGCTCGGTCCTTAGCTAACTGCCTCCAGTTGCGCACTCCAAGCTTGTTCAGGTCCCCTTCAACTTGTGCGCGCCACCTAAGGCGAGGTCTTCCTCTGCTGCGTTGTCCCTCCGGGTGTGATTCGAAGACTCTTCGGGCCGGAGCACTGGTGTCCATTCGCTCTACATGTCCTAGCCATCTCAAACGACTAATGCGCAGTTTTTTGACTAGGTCGATGTCGCTGTACAGCTCGTATAGTTCGTCGTTGAATCTTCTCCTCCAAAGCCCGTCAACGCAAACGGGACCGAATATTTTGCGAAGAATTTTTCTCTCGAAACGACCGAGGATATCTTCATCCGCTTTTGATAAAGTCCAAGCTTCAGCGCCATAAAGCAGGACTGGGATGATCAAGGTCTTATATAGAGTCTCCTTAGTTGTTCGGGATAGGGCCTTACTACTCAATTGCCTTCTCAGCCCAAAGAAACAGCGATTGGCAAGAGTTATTCTTCGTTTTATTTCTGCTGAGGTGTTATTTTCAGAATTGATAGCAGAGCCGAGGTAGACAAAGTCCCTTACTACCTCAAAGTTATAGCTGTCGATTGTGACGTTCTGTCCAATTCGTCGATGTTGCGTGTCCCTTTTGGTTGACAGCATATACTTGGTTTTGCCCTCGTTTACCGTTAAACCCATTTTGGCCGCTTCTGTTTCAATACTAGCGAACGCACCGGTGA
The DNA here is from genome assembly GCA_905220385.1 of Xylota sylvarum. Taxonomy (NCBI): domain Eukaryota; kingdom Metazoa; phylum Arthropoda; class Insecta; order Diptera; family Syrphidae; genus Xylota; species Xylota sylvarum. Next base: position 75,488,677 of record LR999958.1, on the reverse strand, counting down.
CAGCCCGCTGTGTTCTTCCAATAATGTCAATATCGTCGGCATACGCTAGTAGTTGCACAGACTTTTGAAAGATTGTGCCTCCGGTGTTGGCTTGTGAGTTTCGCACAATTCTTTCAAGAACGATGTTAAAAAAATCACATGACAGCGCATCACCTTGTCTAAAACCTTTTTTGACATCAAAGGTCTCGGTGAGATCGTTACCGACCTTGATGGAGCAGCGAGAATTCTCCATCGTCATTCTGCACAATCTGACGAGTTTGGCAGGGATGCCAAAACTAGACATGGCTCTGTATAACTCGTCTCTATAAATGCTGTCATATGCGGCCTTGAAATCGATAAAAAGATGGTGGGTATCGATTTGGACTTCTTGGGTTTTTTCCAGGATCTGTCGAAGTGTGAAGATTTGATCGATTGTGGACTTTCCTGGTCTGAAACCACACTGATAGGGCCCAATCAGGTTGTTGACGAAGGGTTTCAGACGTTCACACAATATGGCAGATAGGATCTTATACGCGATGTTGAGGAGACTGATACCTCTGTAATTGGCGCAATTGAGGGGATCTCCTTTCTTGTGGATTGGGCAAACGGTGCTGAGATTCCATTCATCAGGCATACACTCATCTGACCAAATTTTAGAAATGAGTTGGTGTATGCTCTCTACCAGGTCATTTCCAGCTGCTTTGAATAGCTCGGCTGGTAAGCCGTCAGGTCCAGCAGCCTTGTTGGACTTAAGTTTGGATATTGCTATCCTTACTTCGTTTTGGTCAGGTGGACGGAAGTTTTGGCTATCATCGTCTATGTTGAATGGTTCAACGTGTACTATCAAGTAAAATATCAGTGAAAAACGAATGTTAAAAATATGTACTCGGAATATAAATGGACTCTTTGCAAAAACTTGACGAATTTTAAATATTCACGCGCGAAAAAGATTTTGACATTTACTTGATTTCAGAAAACCACGTGAAAAAGTTATTGCATTTAAAAATAAAAGGATATAATGATTTCCACGCTTGTCACCCTTCGGGAAAAGCGAGAGGTAGATTTTTTAAAGACTGCATCGAACAATCCGAAGACCTTAAGATAGAGCTTAAAACTTTGCAACTCTGGACGATTCAAGTGAAAAATACTCAGCCTGTTCTTAAAATCTCATCCATCTACTGTCTACCGCGTTCCGCGCTTGGAAAAAGTCATCCTGGCAGAAGAAATAAAATGTAAACCCATAATACTATTATGGAGAAAAATATGGAAAACGAAACAAAATTTGAAAGTGAAAGAGTGGGGATATACACTCGAAGGTCGGTAGAGGCCACGGCTACCGGCTCGGGCTCGACTTCGCAAGGAGATGAGTTGCCAGTGGCAGAACAACAAAACAGAACATCAATACCACAGACACAAAAGGAGGGGAATCAACAGCTTACACCCGACCCAGCTAGAAGTGTTTCGTTGGTACTGACCACCTTAGCGGGATTACCTAGACGAAGAATACAATGGATTAACGAAATGAATGAATTCATAATCAGAACTTACTTCCGCACCACCCGTTGCGAGACCCAACGCAACCCCAATTTAGCGCACATCACCGAACAGAATATTGCAGATCGTAGATTAGCTATCATAAGAAAACATCTGCTTGCCAGACCCTTAATAGAATCTATTAGGGAAGAAGTATCTTTTGAATTAGGCAATCGACATCAAGAAGACACCATTGACATCATGATACTAGGTGAAGAACAAGTCAGTATTTTACAAGCTAGTACTGCACCAGCAAACACCCAGACAACGAATGCGCAGAACGAACTCGCTAACCTACGTACACTTCAACAGTACTTCAATGCTGCCTTAACAAAATATACTTCGATAGACCAGACACTAAGGCCTAAATTGCCAAAACAACAGCAGAGTTATCAACTCAAGTTAAAAACTGAAATTGTGAACGCAAGGATATTACCAAATTGTTCTGCAGAAATCTCCGATTTTCAACAATTGGACCTCCACCTTTTCTGCGGTGCTTATGCCGTCATAAAAGCGCGTGGAGCTACCTGGGCCAAAAAAGACCCTCCATGGCTAAAAAGACTCCAAAATAAAGTAGAGTCCCTGCGCATAGATGCTGGTGTGCTAACGTCTTATTTGACTAACCCGAATGAGAAACATACAGAAAAGCTACAATCCGTCTGGAACGGATCGTATGATACCCTATCCTCCTCTCTATAAAGTGCGCGTGACCAAATTGCATTTTGTACTCAAATATGGCTATAACCTCGAACGTTTGAGGATGTGACATGTAAAATTTTATCAAAATCGGTTTTTTGATGAAAACGCCCCCAAAAAGTGGGCGTGACCAAAACTGTTCTATGGGTGAATTGTAGGGAATCTGTATACCTAAATATTTGGTCTTAACAAAATTTTTCGGTTTCATATAATTTAGTGAAGTTATAAAAAAGTAGGCGTGGCAGTGGGCGGATGTAAAAAAAATTTACACTTGTACTGTATCTTTTTCTTGGAAGCCCAAATATGAAATTTCAGCGTCCTAGTTAATAATTGAAGGCCCAAAACTCGGTTTTGTGATGAAAACGCCCCCAAAAAGTGGGCGTGGCCAAAACTTTTGTATGGGTGGATTGTAGGGAATCTAAATGCCTAAATATTTGGTCTTAACAAAATTTTTCGGTTTCATATAATTTAGTGAAGTTATGAAAAAGTGGGCGTGGCAGTGGGCGGATTTCAAAAATTTTTACACTTGTACTGTATCTTTTTCTCAGAAGCCCAGATATGAAATTTCATCGTCCTAGCTCAAAATTTAAGGCCCAAAAAGCGGTGACATACGGACGGACGGACGGACGGACGGACGGACGGACGGACGGACGGACGGACGGTCATCGCTCAATCGATTTCGCTATTGATGCTGATCACGAATATATATACTTTATAGGGTCTATCTCGATTATTTCTCTATGTTACAAACTATGTGTCAAACTTAATATACCCTTAGGATAGGGTATAAAAATCGAAAAAATAAAATGGAAGTATATAACGCATGCACAGTATACTGATCACAACCCATCGGTAATAGAAGCACTTCGGCGATACAAAAAATCTAAAAAAAGGAAAGACGACAACAAACAATTTAAAAGCTCGCAAAAACAGTTTTTCAAAAAGTGTAAAGGAGACGATGTAAGTCTACATGTGCGTCCGATGAAAGAGAACTTGGAGAACTTCTGATCTGGAATTTAGTCTACCAGTACCCACCATAGCCTATCATCTCAACTGATACAACAGTATGAGGAATCAACCTCCAGCATTACCCAGATGGCAGATGCTCACGTCACTTCAGAAAATTCCTCCGCAGTCATTCGAAAGCTGAATAACTGGAAGGCCACTGGCAACGATGGGCTGCATAACTACTGCCTAAAATCCTTTACCGCTCTCCATAACATCATTCGACGTGAAATCAATGGGTTCATACAGAACCCAGATGTGATACCCTACTATTTGTGTGAAGGTATTACATGCCTTGTCCCGAAAGATAGCAACACCCAAGATCCATCTAACTGTCGCTATCTATGGAAATCTATTTCCAGCCTACATTGATTATAGAAAAGCCTTTGACATGGTCCCACACAGCTGGTTGATGTCCATCTTAAATACCTTGGTAGGTATTTAAGATGGTTAGATGGACTAATTCGCAAATAATTAAGTTCTGCGAAACCATAATGACAAAGTGGTGTACAAAAGTAAGACTTGCATCAATAACATCATGCAAAATACGGATAGCTAGAGGTATTTTCCGGAGCGACAGTCTAAGCCCAGTCTGTTTTTGCCTCGCATTAAACCTACTCTCATCTCTGCTGAACAAGAGTAAGCACGGGTTCGAAATGAGAAAAAATGTTCAAAATGCTAGACTCACTCATCTTATGTACATTGATGACATCAAACTATTTGCAATCACTGTCAATAGCCTTGAACAATTGCCCCAGATTGTAGAAAAGTTCTCTGCTGACATAAAAATGGAGTTTGGTATCCAAAAGTGCAAAACAGTCAACATAGTGAGAGGTAAAATGTCAAAGGGATTCGAATACACAACCACCAACAACAAAACTATCGAATCAATGGAGGAAGGGGATATTTACAAATATCTGGGTATTGAACAATCAAGAAGGATAAGTCACGCATCGATTAAAACCCGATTGACTAATTCATTTATCAATCGTCTGGAAAGCATGTTGAGGATTTCACTTAATTCTAGAAATATGGTGACGGCTATCAACACCTTTGCTGTCCCCATGGAGTGAAACCGACTTAGAAGGATTAGATACAAGAGTCAGAACTCTAATGACGAAGTATAATCAACACCATCCCCAAGCGGCTGTAGAAAGACTAGTTCTATAAGAAATAAGGGCGGAAGAAGATTAGTTAGCATTAACACTTTGGTTAAAAACGAAAACCTCTACAGCTATTTTTCGAATAAAGCTGTGACATCCACCCTTCATTGAACTATTCTTCATACCGACGACAATTTTACCCCAGTAAACATGAAGAACAGGACCCAGTCCGAGGACCCAGCTCCACTCAACATCTACACCAAATGGAAAGCGAAACCTATGCATGGAAGACACCCCAATGAGCTCAATCTTTTTATCAAAAATAGTAGAAATTATTTCTTTTGCTGCTTCAGAGTGTGTCCATCGCTGTTATAACTACCGCTCCATCCGCTACACACAGTAAGTACATTACAATGCCTAAGTGTGATCATTGCAAAGACGAGTTACCCCTCGCGGGTGATTTTGTTTCCTGTCCCCTGTGTTCGCGCAAACTTCACTACCAATGCACCACGGTGACGGAAAGATCTTGGAGATCGATGGGTACCAAAAGAGATGTTTGGAGGTGCCAATTCTGCAGAAACGCTAACGATAACCTTGGCAGTACTCCAAACGACTCTTCACCATGTCCAATAACACCTGAAATACAATCAAGTAAAAGAAACAGACTAGAAATAGTCAGTCCGCAAAATAATGAAAATACACAAACAACATCGACAAATACATCAAACATAAACACAAACACCATATTGGCCGAACTAAAAACCATGAAAACCGAAATTAAAGGTATTGCTGATTTCTGTAATTTCGTGTCACAAAAATTTGATGAGATCAACAAAAACTTGGAAAAAAACAACTCTTTTATGGACACAATGATGGTTGAAATACAAAAACTGAAGGATATGAACAAACAAAAAGATGAACAAATTTATAATATGCAGGCACAAATAAACAAACTTGAGCAACAACAACTAAAGCACAGCATTGAAATAAAATATATTCCACCAAAACAAAACGAAGATCTGTTCGATGTCGTTAAATCTATTGGTAAAACAATTAATCAAGATATAACAAAGTCTGACATTACAGACATCTACCGCACAAAAACTAAAAACACCGAAAAATCAGCAATCATCGCCACTTTCCACAACTACGTCACTAAAACCACCTTTATGCAAAAAGCCCGTGCAATTCGTCCACTAACGATTGCTAAAATTAATCAAAACATGGAAAGCTTTGCAAAAATTAGTGAAATTTACAACACCAACAACATTTTCATTAATAACACGCTAACGAATCAAAACAAACAGTTGCTTTGGCAAGCAAAAAAGAAGGCGAAAGAAGAAAGTTGGAGATTCGTGTGGGAAAACACAGGAAAAATTTTCGCTAGAAGAGAAGAACGGGCAGACGCGCTGTTTATTCAATCTATGATTGATATAGACAAAATAAAACGCGTTTAATTGATTGTATGTATGTGTTAGTGAACAACTCTTTTTTGTTGGATAATGAAAACATAGAAGATCTGTTCGACTTGAAATATATGGAATTTGAAAATTTCAGCCAGACCAAAGATGAATTGAAAAAATTGAATTTTAGTTGTTTATGTCTCAATGTAAGATCGCTAAGAAAGAACTGGGGTGTATTTTGTACAAGTGTGTGTCCAATTTTGAATTATATTGATATAATTGTTTTAGTGGAGATCAATATTAAGATAGAAGAGAATAGTTTTTATAGTCTGAATGGTTTCTGTTCAGAATTTGCAAATAGAGAACAAAGAAAAGGTGGAGGTATAGTAATGTTCATTAAAAACAATATACGTTACGAAAGATTGTTTATTGAAAGCGCATCCTATGAAAATTTGACTATCAAGATTTTATCACAATCTAAAGAACGAATAGTTAGTGGAATATATAAACCACCGAATTATAATGAAAACGCATTCGTAGACGATCTTGTGAACATTATAAATATGAAAAAAATTAATAATGAGCTTATAATTTTGGGAGATATGAATATCAATGTTAAAGATAGTACAAAAAATCATGTCCTTAACTATCAGGAATTGCTGGCCTCAAGTGGATTATTCAACACTATCAAAGGGGATACCCGAATCGATCTAAATACGGGAAGCTGTACGTTGATTGACCACATATTGGTGACTTTACCCAAATACAATATTTTCTCGGCGGTCATAGAAACCAATATTTCTGACCACTACAGCACACTATTTGGTGAATACGGTGTGGGCTCAACTGTGAACGATCAACCTTTGCGCTCACTCATAAGGACCAACCAACTAAACGAAATGATAAGAGCTGCTGATTGGACTGCACTATTAAATGAAACAGACACAGGAAAAATCTATGATTCTCTAGTCGGGAAAATGGAAGAATTGTATAGAAAATCGACAATAATCTGTACACAGAAAGTTCGCCGGAAAAGTGTGGAATGGATTACCAGGGACATTGTAGAAAGCTGCAAAGTGAATAAAAAAATATGTTACCGTAGAAACCAATACTACAAACAGAGGTTTGAACAGGTGAAATGTGATCCCAAAAAAACCTGGGCGTTAATCAATGAAGTGTTGGGACGAAAAAAACCGTCATTGGATGAAGTAATCAGTCAAAATATGCTATACAACAGAGATTAACGTACAGTGGCAGATGAATTTGGAGATCTATTTTCGCGACAAGCATCTTCTATCATCCATGTATGTAACGTAACAGTGTCCAGTCATCAAAACTCGACTTTGCGTGATTCAATCTATTTGGAAGACACAAACACTATGGAAGTGAAGAATCTGATAAGTCGTTTAAATATACAAAAAGCATCCGGGGCAGATTGTATTCGAGCTATCGACCTAAAATCTAATGCAGACATATTTGGTCCTATTATAGCAAAACTGATAAACTCGAGTTTCGATACGTCGACTGTACCAAACAAGCTTAAGGAAGCAATTGTCCGACCAATATATAAGAGCGGTGCAAAAAGCCAAGTAGTAAACTATCGTCCGATCGCTATTTTACCATCCATTGAGAAGATTATGGAACAAATTGTTGCTGATCGTATGTGGAAATTCATTGACAAACATAAACTAATAAGCAATCATCAGTACGGTTTCCAGGAAGGAAAAAGTACCAACCAACTACTCGGTGATTTTGCTAATGTAGTCAACACCAGTCTTAACAGATGTCATCATGTTTTAGTGTTATTCTTAGACTTTAGTAAAGCATTTGATACCCTCGACCACATTAAACTCATAGAAGCAATGCAAAGAGTGGGAATAAGGGGCAAGTTGGCGGATTGGCTTAGAGATTATCTCAGAGCGAGGACCTTCCGGGTAAAAATTAAAGATTTTTGCAGTAGTGAAAACAGAGTGATGTTTGGAGTTCCGCAAGGTTCTAAGCTTGGCCCTCTTCTTTTCATAATATATACAAATGAAATGCTAAAATGTTTGAAAAAAAGTTACCCGTTCGCGTATGCAGATGACACGACGATTGTTGTTTGTCACAAATCGATAATAGAAGCAACGAAGATGATGCAGTCCGAGTTCAACCAGGTGGGTCAATGGTGTCATGACAATGGGCTTGTGATCAACGAGTCAAAAACTAAAGTTATGCATATTCGCAATCCTCACTATCCAGCTTCTGAAATTGTTATTAGAAGCTTTAACTGTGATGCGTCGATTAGTCCAAAAAGCATAGAGGTAGTGAATACTTTCAAATACTTAGGTATCACTATCGATAGTCATTTTCTTTGGGAGCCGCACATTACCAATCTACGAAAGAAGATTAGAGGATCACTGTTCGCTTTAGCTTGTCTGCAATTCAAGACTTCTTTATGTGTGCAAAAACAGGTGTACCACGCTCTTATCGAGTCAAGACTCAGATATGGTATACTTGCATGGGGAGACGCAGCCAAAACTCATATCCAGAAACTACAAAACATCCAGGACAGGGCGACAAAATTATTATGCCAAAACAACACCGCAGCAAGTAGAGTGAAAGTTCTGACAGTTAAGAAGATCTTTCGTTTGACAGCTGCGTTGGAGTATTACGACGATATACGTTTCCGGATACCAATCAACCATGAGTTTAATACGAGAAGACGAGCTGAGGGATTGTATCAACTTCCACTTCACAACAATGTGTACGGTAAGAGAAAGCTACTGTACACGGTACCCAACATCCTAAATAACCTTCCAACAAACTTAAGAAACATAAACGAGGTTAACGTAAGCAAAAAACCATTAAAACAGCACTTTCTTGAAGCAATCACTTGATTTTTGTTTTTAATTTCTGTGTTTCAAAATAAAATCGTAAAGTAAACACTAAATATATCTATTACACAAAAAAAATTTAAAAAATAGTCTACAAGTAATAATAATAATTTAACGTAATGATAATCTGTAATATATCTTACTAGAACTTTATTTTGATGATTGAATGTAAAAATGAATTGGAAGAACAACCTCCTGCAGATAAGCCATAAGGCTTCGCAGGTAATTTATTATGTAACTCAAAAGATGAATGTAATGAAATAAATAAATAAAAAAAATAAAACACCCCCAAAAAGTGGGCGTGGCCAAAATTGCTGTATGGGTGAATTGTAGGGAATCTGGGCTTTTCAGAAGCCCAGAAATTAGATTTCATCCTCCTAGCTCAAAATTTAAGGCCCAAAAAGTGGTGACGGACGGACGGACGGACATGGCTCAATCGTTTTCGCTATTGATACTGATCATGAATATATATACTTTATAGGGTCTATCTCGATTATTTCTCTATGTTACGAACCATGTACCAAACTTAATATACCCTTAGGATAGGGTATAATAATAGGTACGAGCGATTATGGTAGTGCCATTCTCTTAAAAATTATAATTAGAGAGTTAAAGAACGTGTTAAAGGTTCATTAAGACCATAGTTAGTCCTATGAGAAGGAATGTAAAATAATTCATTTCTATACCTCAAAATTCATTCCGGAATATAGAATATGAAAAAGAAAGCAAATCTGTGGAATTTATATAGTGTGATATAACATCCATAACAATTAAAACGCACTGAGCCTCTCTGCGACATTTTAATGTTTTCATATCCATCAAAGAACACCGTGATATGTATGCCGGCAAGACATCGAAGCAGTTAAATCTCCTTTAGACAGAACGCGTAAACCGCTTTTGAATTCGTTCGGCATACATAATGTAATGGGAATGCTTTATTACCTTGGGTAATCGTTAGTAAAGACATTGAAAAGAATTAGGCCTAGATGACTTACCTGAGATAAGTCAGATAAGACAACTATAAAATCCAAATTATGGCAATCGATTTGTACCACTTGTTTATACGCTATCCTAAGGGTATATTAAGTTTGACATATAGTTTGTAACATAGAGAAATAATCGAGATAGACCCTATAAAGTATATAGATATATTCGTGATCAGTATAAATAGCGATGACGATTGAGCGATGACCGTCCGTCCGTCCGTTTGTATGTCACCACTTTTTGGGCCTTAAATTTTGAGCTAGGAGGATGAAACTACATATCTGGGCTCTCGAGAAAGAGAAGCAGTACAAGTGTAAAAATTTTTCAAATCCGGGCACTGCCACGCCTACTTTTTCATAACTTCACTAAATTATATGAAACCGAAACATTTTGTTTAGACAAAATATTTTCATATTCAGATTGTCTACAATTCGCTCATACATCAATTTTGGCCACGCCCACTTTTTGGGGGCGTTTTCATAAAAAAAACCGATTTTGTTAAAATTTTACATGTAACGTCCTCAAACGCTCGAGGTTATAGCCATATTTGAGTACGAAATGCAATTTCCATTCAACAATGAGTTGTTAAGATCCAAAAACCAAGTCCGATCTGGCTTTAATTGCGGTTTTTAGTGCACTATTGGGTATCGCATCTGGACCAGGTGCTTGTCTGTCTCCAACTCTGCTGCAGATAGTAACCAGCTCTTCTCTTGTTACCATAGGTATCAACTGGGTTGATGCTAGCTGTACTGTACTGAATTGCAATTCACGCTGACTTGGACAGAGCCCATTAACCCATCTCGAGGAGCAGGTTCGGGCACGTTGGTGGTGGTTGATGGAATATTTTAAGTCTTTTCAGAACCACTAGATACGCCATCCCCCCTGGATTTTGGTTCGCATCATTGCATAATTCCCAGAAACATCTACGTTTGCTGTTTTGGATAGCTTGTTTTAGGTCCTTACGCGCTCTTTTGTACCGGTTTTGGAGGTCTTCTAACGTGTCCCTTCCTCTAGAACGTTGATACAGCCTTCTCATGCGGTGGCATTCGGAGCGTAGCTGCGCAATATTATCATTCCACCAGTAAACTGAGGTAGTATATTTACGATTTACCTTTTTTCGCACCATAGAGGCATCGCAGGCATTTGTAAGGTGGCTCATAGTTTGCTTCGCCTTGTCTACTGCTGAACCTGTCAGCGTCGTGTCCTCTAGCATAACCATAAGTGCATCTCTATCCAGGGTGTTGGTTTTCCATCCTAGGTTTTGAGTCGTATTTCGAGCTGAAGGATTTCTTCTCGTTTTGATCTCAAAAAGTATGGCCTGATGGTGGGTGTAGTGGGAGCTTACTTTCCATGAAGCGTTTTGAACTAAAGAACATCTAATAAACGTCAGATCTATAATCGAGCCCATTCCGCTTCGGGTAAATGTTTTTTCCTGGCCATTGTTAAGAAGGGCTATGTCGAGTGCGGCGAAAGCCACTAACAGGCAATTCCTCTTCGGTTTGTTCTGGGACTGCCCCACTCTGTAGCCCAGGCATTAACATCACCAGCTATGACAGCCGGTCTTCGGTCTCTTGCATCTAGAGTCAGTCTATTGAGAAAGTTTTCAAATTCCTCTATCGTGAAGCTCGGTGCGGCGTAGCAGCTATATACATTGATGCCACTAATTTTGGTTCGTACGAAACCAGCATTAGGTGCCACCTCCGTTTCCTGAAAGGGTTTATTGCTGCAGGACCAGATCACAGCTTTGCCTGTGCTGTCAGTGATCCATCTATTTCTATCGTGCTGCTTATACGGTTCACTTAAAATAGCCACATCGATATTCAGTTCCCGTACAGATTGCAGCAGAAGATTTTGGGCAGCCTCGCAGTGGTTTAGGTTTAGCTGCAGAAATTTCATGGTTGATGCAGTTCCTTTATCGCCTTTTGGTAAGATGGACATCTTCTACTTCCTGTGAAGTGATTGCTTTCTATTCAGGCACTTATAGCACTTCATTGGAACAATTTTTTCGCGAATGCGGCAGACCACACATCCTATTTGGATTTTACCCAAAGTTATCAGCGTGTTGGCCGCGTTTGCTGGGAGACTCAATGTTGCCGTCTGTGTTCCACTATACGCTTTTCGGATCGACTTGATCGATGTCGGTTGGATCGTAGGAGCACCTTCTAACCGCTCGTTAATAGCTTCCAAGGTATCTCCCTCCGTAGTAACTTCGTCGAGATCTTTAATTCCAAGCAGTACTTCATGTGTTAGCATTTTAACCTCAGCATGCTCCACCAGCGTCTTTCCTATTTTGTTTTGGACCTGTGAAGCTTGCAAGTCGGCAGACCTCTTAAGTTCTATGAGCAAGTGCCCCTTTGCTGTCTTCCTGCTGCGCTGCGTTTCGTTGCTGCTCCTGCCTTCGCTGCTCTTTCATTATTGTAGTCACAGTGTCGTTAACTGCGTCCCAAGCCTCTTCGCTGCTCGTCATCTGTCTGGTGAAGTTGTCTGGGGTTAAGTCCTCGCCCAATTGGTTTACCAGCAGGTGCCGTTCTACGTAGTAACGTGGGCAGTGGAATATGATGTGTTCCGCATCCTCCACTACTCCCGTGCACGTTGGACAATAGGGGTTGTCTTCGTGTCCAAATCTATGCAGGTAGGCTCTGAAGCATCCATGGCCCGTAAGCATCTGGGTGAGGTAGAAGTTCAGCTCCCCATGCTTCCTATTAATCCAGGCGTCTATATTGGGTATCAATCTCTGCGTCCACCTGCCTTTGTCAGAGTGACACCATCTCTCCTGCCATTCTTCCAGACTTGTCCTTGGTCCTTGTCCTTCAGTATTGCTTCTAATCGTTGCTGTTGCCGTTGTCCTGCTGGCACGGTATTTCTGTTGCGCTTCTTTTGCAAGAAGGTCTATTGGTACCATGCCAGCCACTACACATGCCGCGTCGTAGGAAGTTGTTCGGAAGGCGCTGCATACTCTCAGCGCGTTGCTTCTGTAGACTGCCTCAGTCTTCTTTCTGTATGCTTTTGTTTTCACAGCACTAGCCCATATCTGGGAACCGTAGAGCATTATTGATGAGGCAACTCTTGCTAAGAGTAATCGCTTCTTATGTTTTGGTCCCCCGATATTCGGCATTATCCTTGATAGGGCAGCCGTTGCCTTTGCTGCCTTTTCAGCTGCATACTGCAGATGCTACTTATAGGTTAACCTTGCATCTAAGGTAATGCCAAGGTATTTCAGGTCTGGTTTGGAAGCTATGACGTGATCGCCCACGGTTACCCTTATAGTCTCCATGACTCGCCTGCTGCTGATGAGCACTACTTCAGTCTTTTCTTCTGCAAGTTGTAGGCCCATGCGTACTAGCCAGTCCTGGACCATCCCAATAGCTTCATTGCAGTCATGCTCCAACTCCTCAAGGTGTTTGTTTACTACAACGATCGCTATATCATCGGCGAAACCAATTATTTTCGAAGACCTCGGTGTTCGAAGTCTGAGGACGCCTGAGGGCACTAATACGGAGCCTTGGGGAACGCCGCCTGTGACGTTATACTGCCTCGTTCCATCGTCGGTGTCGTAAAGCAGTATTCTATTTCTAAAATAGTCCGTCATTATCCTCTGCAGGTATTCTGGTACTCTCTTGGCGGTAAGTGCTCGCAAGATGTTTCTCCAGTTTGCGGTGTTGAAGGCGTTCTTTACATCCAGCGTGATGATTGCGCAGTACTGTTTGCTCCCGCCCTTCCATCGTCTTCCTTCTATGGCTTTTGACGCGGTATTCACGACTTCGTCGATAGCGTCGATCGTAGACCGTGTCTTACGGAAACCGTACTGGTGAGCTGCAAGGCCTCCTGCCTCATCGATTGCACTCTCCAACCTGTCACTTATGACGCGCTCCAGTATTTTGCCCATTGTGTCCAGCATGCATAGAGGCCTATACGATGAGGGATTCTGTGGTAGTTTACTACCTTTTGGCAGGAGGACCAGTCTTTGTTTTTTCCACTGGTCGGGGAATACTCCTTCTTTTAGGCAAGTGTTATACATATCTGCGAAGATGTGTGGGCGCCAATTGATTGCTGCTTTTAAGGCAATGTTAGGGATTCCATCGACACCAGGCGCCTTTTGGTCCTTGATTTTTGCGCAGACTTGCAGGACTTCTTCAGCGGTGACGATGGGTATTGTTAACGCTCCCGTCGTATTTACTCTCTCCGTTTGTACCTCCATTTCTTGTTGTTGTGGGAAGAGTACAGCCACTACGTTTTCGAGAAACACTGTGGATGTAGGCGCGGGTTTTCGGCCACCCTTCAGCTTCATCATCACCACTTGGTAGGCTTTTCCCCACGGATTTTGGTCGGCTTCGTTGCACAGTTCGATGAAGCTTCTCTTTTTACTGTCTTTAATTGCAGTTTTTAGATTTCTCCGGGCGGTTATGAATCTCTCATGTAGTTCTCCATGGCTGCTGTGTTCTCTGGACCGCTGGTACAATCTGCGCGACCTGTGGCACTCTGCGCGCAGTGTGGCGATTTCGTCGTTCCACCAGTATACTGGAGGTCGCCGCGCGCTTGTTGTTTTCTTTTGCATAGATGCGTCACAGGCGCGTGCCAATCCTCTTCTGAGCTGCTTCGCCTTGTCGGCGGCTGGTCCACTAAGGGATACATCTTCCATCATCAGCTGAAGTACTTCGACGTCCAGAGTATGTGGTTTCCATCCTCTTTTCCGCGGCTGCCTTCTCTGCTCTCTTCTATTTTCAATGGGGCTGGGTCGTAGCTGGAACTTGATGGCCTGGTGGTCACTGTGCGTATACATAGTGCATACTTTCCACGCAGCATTCCTTGCCAAACACGTGCTCATAAAAGTAATGTCTATTATTGACCCTCTTCCGTTTTTGCTGAAAGTCAGCTCGCTCCCGGAATTCACGAGAACTATGTCCAACGATGCAAATGCCTCCAGGAGTGTTCTTCCTCTGGCGTTTGTGGTACGTGAACCCCATTCTACCGCCCACGCATTAAAATCGCCTGCAATGACGACGCGGTTTCTTCCTCTTGCGGTGGTTGCAATGTTGTCAACTATTTGCTCAAATTGTTCTTGTGTAATGCTGGGAGGAGCATAGCAGCTAAAGAAGTAGACGTCATTTACTTTGGCCCACACGAATCCTGCCTGGTGCGTTGTCATTTTTTCTTCGAATGCTCGTTGGCCGCATATCCATATCGCTGCTTTACCTGAAGAGTCCGCTGTCCACACACTCTCATTAAGCTGCTTGTAGGGCTCGCTGAGTATTGCGATATCCGCATCGTACTCTCGGACCATCTGTGTAAGTAGGTCCTGAGCTGCCTCGCAATGGTTGAGGTTAAGTTGGATAACCTTCATGTTCGCTTCTGGGAAGCATTCAGCGCGAGCTGGAATGCAGGGCATCTTATGCTTCCAGTACTGTGCTTGGCGCTATGCCCACTTCCTTTACAGAGCATACATTCCGGCTCTAGGGAGCAATCCTTTGCCTTGTGTCCCTTTCCACCGCATCTGTAGCAGTGTTCGGACCGATCTTCGCTTTTGCAGTCCATTGCGCGGTGGCCATACCCGAGGCACCGGTAACATCTTTTCAGATCCGGTTTTTCTCTTAATCGGCAATTTACCCACCCGATTCTGGCTTTTCCTGCAGATAGCGCTTTGTTGGCGATGCTTGCTGGCAGGCTTACTACTGCAGTCTGCGTCCCAGCATAAGTTTTCCTCATGGACTTTACTGCAGTTTCCGGTATTGGCTTTTGCAATTCGAACTGTTCTGAGAGGGCTAGAGCGACTTCTTCCTTGGTGGTGATTTCATCAAGATCCTTCACCTCTATTAAGACCTCATGTGTCATCGTTTTGACTTTGGCCTTTGTTTCCAAAATCTTTTCCACTTGTTGCTGGAAGTCCGAAGTTTGGGCATCTGCTGTTTTCTTCAGCTGCAGCAATAATTCTCCTTTCATGGTCTTCCGGACGTGGTCGACATTTTCTCCTAGCTCTTTTAGTGAGGGGTCGGTTTTCACCTTCCTCAGCATGTCCGCGTAGGAAAGATCTCCTGTTGCCTTTATTACAATCGCATCGGGTCGGGTTGGCTTCCTTCTCTGTCTTTCACGTCCCTTCACCTGCGTCCATTCCTGCTTCTTTGCTAGCCCTTGACTTTTCGTCGTTTTTTGTTGTTGATCTAAATTCGAAGATCCTCCATCCACCTCTGTCTCCGGTTTTTTCCTTTTTGGCTCAGGCAAGTGCCGTTTTTGCGGGCTCGCTTGCCTTTTCGGCTTGGGAGTCGTGTCCCTCCTCCTTTTATTGGTGGGTGTTGCATGCTTTCCGGGATTCTGGGCAGGACTCCGCCCGGGCCCGCTAGCGTTATCCTTCCCAGCTCCTTTCCTCCGTTTGGGTACTTTGGGACGAGAGATCATTTTTGACTCCGATCGTCCTCTTGCTTATTTCCTGTTTCTCCACTGTTTTATAGTGGGTCCGAATTGAACTAACCAGTCTCCTAATTTCATGATGCACGTTATTTTTTCCCTGGATGAAATCCATCAGCTCGGTGATCTTGCTGCCGAGGATTCTCATAGCATCACTCTCCCGATTTTGTTTATTCAGGCTGGGGCTTGTATCCGTCTTCCTCTCTGCTTCAGTGGATTTTTCCGTGCTTTTGGAAGTGCTGGGACCAGTGGGTTCGGTACTATACTGTTTCTCCACTGGTGTTGGCTTTTCCGGCGATCTGGAAACTAGCGAACTTCTCCTAAATGGGGGTGCTACTGCTAAAACAGTGAGCTCCCCTTCTCCTTGTAAATAATGTTTTTTTTGATTTTTTATTAAATTTTCTGTGTTTTTTCTGGTGTTTGATTTTTTTGTTGTATCATCTCTCTTGGGTCCCCACTCAAAGCCGCTATCTCCGTCCGAATGTGTATTCACCTCTATGATCCCATGGTTATCTATGCAGGCAGGGAGGCCATGCGAGGGTTGACACAGGACCTTATGGGTGCCTGTGCCAGAGCCAGATCGGTGCTAATCAGGAATGTTACATCTGAACATACACCACCAACTTAACGGCGACGTGACGGAGAACGTACTTTGAGGCCTGCCAAGGTTTTAACGGGACGGGGGCGGTTGCAGCATTGGCCTGAGAGCCGTTTCAACCAGATTTCACTCCAGCTTACTAAGGTAACAGAATACTACAACCGTCAGCCCACAGCATTCAAATCCAATCGTTGTTCCGGTATACCGTAATTAAGACCTTACCGGGCTCGGTCTTAATGTCTAACATGTAGACTTCAATTGTAGCTTCGTTTGCCGACTTTGTCTACGCGAGTTCCCCCGTTGCCACTCCTTGGAGTAGGGGGCACCTATTTGCGGACGGCGCCGACTCGTCCTGTCGCAAAAAATTCATAAGGTTTTTGAGACGTTTTCAGCCTCACCCTCCTTCTCTGCCGCTTTTGGTCGGGGACTGCTTATTTGTTATTCGCAGCTAACCTGACGTTACAGGCCATTCAGCGATCCGCCACCTGCTGACCCCCACAGTAGCCTAAGCTCGGCCCTGTGAAGGTCAGGGTAGGATCCGTTGTATAAAGTAGTCCTCTATTATACAGATACTGTGGAACTCTCTTGTTTCTTAGCGTAGTTAAGATATGTTTCCAATTTGCGGAATTGAACGCATTTTTATACCCCATCCTAAGGGTATATTAAGTTTGACACATAGTTTGTAACATAGAGAAATAATCGAGATAGACCCTATAAAGTATATATATTCGTGATCAGCATCAATAGCGAAATCGATTGAGCGATGACCGTCCGTCCGTCCGTCCGTCCGTATGTCACCGCTTTTTGGGCCTTAAATTTTGAGCTAGGACGATGAAATTTCATATCTGGGCTTCTGAGGAAAAGATACAGTAGAAGTGTACATTTTTTTTAAATCCGCCCACTGCCACGCCTACTTTTTTATAACTTCATAAATATATATATATATATATATAAAATTTTACATGTAACATCCTCAAACGTTCGAGGTTATAGCCATATTTGAGTACGAAATGCAATTCGGCCACGCCCACTTTATAGAGAGGAGGATAGGGTATCATACGATCCGTTCCAGACGGATTGTAGCTTTTCTGTATGTGTTTTATCAAAATTAACAAAAAAACTGTTTTTATAATATTTGTATTCTAAGGAAACAAAGAAAATAAATTTAAAATAGTTTTTCTTGAATGCATTTTACACAAACATTTTTGTTTATGTTGGTTTTTACAAGCAGCTTTTGTGCTAAAAGAACACATCGCATATATACTTATGTATATTATTATATATTTTTCATGGCGGACATAGCAAACGTGCTCTGCCTTTTATTTGTAGCGGCGCTACTTGAACGTTTTACTGGATTTGAAAAGTAGATGCAGAAATATGTATTCTCTGAAGATTCTGCAGGTGACCTATCTAGCTGCCATCTATGCTTTTGCAAATGAAAATTGCATCGTATTGTTGTATTGCGGTTATAGGGGGACACACTTGTTGCTCTTGATTTGTTAACTAGTTTGCTAGGCGCCACCAATGCTTGCTATCTTTGACTGTATTTATTATACCCTAACCTAAGGGTATATTAAGTTTGATACATAATTTGTAACATAGAGAAATAATCGAGATAGACCCTATAATATGCATATATTCGTGATCAGTATCAATAGCGAAATAGATTGAGCAATGACCGTGCGTCCGTATGTTACCGCGTTTTGAGCTTTAAATTTTGAGCTACATAGGAGGATGAAATCTGGGCTTAAAAAAAACATACAGAAAAGCTACAATCCGTCTGGAACGGATCGTCTGATACCCTATCTTAATCTCTATAAAGTGGGCGTGGCCAAATTGCATCTTGTACTCAAATATGGCTATAACCTCGAACGTTTGAGGATGTTACATGTAAAATTTTATCAAAATTGGTTTTTTGATCACGAATATATATACTTTATAGGGTCTATCTCGATTATTTCTCTATGTTACAAACTATGTGTCAAACTTAATATACCCTTAGGATAGGGTATAAAAAGATACAGTGCAAGTGTAAAAATTTTTGAAATCCGCCCACTGAAATTTTGTTAAGACCAAATATCTAGGCATTTAAATTTTCTACAATTCACCCATACACAGTTTTAGCCATGCCCACTTTTTGGGATGTTTTGATCAAAAAACCGGTTTTTACGAAAGTTTACATGTAACATCCCCAAACGTTCGAAGTTATCGTCGTAGTTCAGTACAAAATGCAATATGGCCACCCCCTTTTAATTAGAGCTGCATTGGAAGGGGCAAAGGGTATCATACAATCCATTCCATACGGATTGTAGCTTATCTGTATGTTTTTTAAATAAGACTTAAACTAACTGTAAAAGAAGCCACGAAATCCAACTTTATAAAGCGTTTGCAAAAGAATGATAGAATGATATGGAATGATATACCATATCAAAAACATTCGGTATGTAAACGAAAAGTTCAGCACTACTTTTTTTGTTATCTAACCTTTTTGTATAATAGTACAGAAATCAAGAAGAGCATCCTCGGTGGAAAAGTTAGCCCTAAATCCAAAAAACATATTTACTGCAAGTAATTTATTATTCTCCTTTAAATAACTTTTTAAAAAATTATTAAATAAATCTTTTTTTTTCCTTAGGTAGATACATGTAATAATTGCGCATTTTAGTTCTTCAGGGAAAATTCCTAGAATTACCCTCAAATTAAAAATTTCTGCTAAAATATCGACGATGTTATACGCAATACTTTCTAAAATAATATTGGAAACAACTACCATCATCTCCACAAGAATTTGAGAAGCTAAACACGACTTAATCGAACTTCTTTTTTAACATGCTGGCAAATTTGTTTAAAGCGGTTTCTTATGTTGATATTGTCCGGATACTTCCACAACTTTTTATGTATTTTCTGTTTTAGTCTGATAGTTTTAAAAAAACCACTGCTTTATCCAGTGGTTTAACGTTATTTCAGAGCTTTTAATAAGAACAAAATAGGGCGAGTTACTAATTTTTTTTTTTTTAAATTTTAAAGAATAAGTCGTGTGCCTTCCAAGGATTTTCTTCACCATAACCCTCTTCCAGTGGCCAAAGAGTGGTGATGCGGAATATATGGGAACACAAGCTTTCTCATCTTTGCCTCTCACTATCAACTCCTACTCTACACCTCCACGTTGGTGGCTACTGGGTGCCTAGTACCTCGGCTGGAGATTGGGTAACTAATCGAGAGAGGGAAAGAATGTTTTCTCACTAAGGCACTTCCTCTTGATCTGGACGGCAGCGGACGAATTCTCCAGATAGAGCCAACGGTGGCGTCCACAGTTCCAGTCAGGCCGAACTATCTAGTGTAATGAAGGGAACTGGTCCTCCAGGTTGGGGGTTGTGCGTAGGGGTATCTTCCGACTACGGAAAAAAACATTCAGTTCATAAACCAAAACAAGCCTCGGATATGGATGACGACCACAGCAATCGAAATAAGGACAACGACCTTCGGATCTGCACGTGGAATGTTCGGACCTTTAACAGACCGCGTGCAGCCGAAGAATTAGCAGAGGCCCTAGTCTGCTATAAGGCAGACATCACCGCCATCCAGGAAGTGCAATGGGATGGGCCGGGTAAAAAAAGGATGAAAAACTGTGACATCTATTACGATGATTGGTACAGAGAGCAGAAACAGCGCTTATTCCAATGTGTATTTGTCATAAGCGGCAGACTTAGGCAAGTAGTCTTAAGCTTTCGACACGTGAGCGAACAAAGACAATCCGCATCAAGGCTTCATTCGCGAGCATTAGCCTAATATGCGCTCATGCCCCCACAGAAGAAAAGGATGACGCCACCAAAGAATGTTTCTACGAGCTCCTCGACAAAACTTACAAGCAATGTCCTAAATATGACGTTAAAATCGTTCTGGGCGATTGGTAAGCACAGCCTTCACGACACCACGTCCGGAAACGGACTTAGGCTTATTGACTTCGCTGTGGTGCGAAACATCACTATCACACGGTTTCCTCATCTCAATATCCACAAAGGGACATGGCGGTCTCCTGATCATCAAACGGTCAACCAAATTGATCATATTGCGATCGACGTAAGGTATGCCTACATCATTCTGGATGTCCGAACCTTCCGAGCAGCCAACATCGATTTGGATCATTACCTTATTGCAGCCACGGTATGAATGCGGAGTCCCTAACGTCACAGCAAAGAAGAAACACTGTGAGAAGATATAACGTTGAAAAGCTGCAATCGCAAGAGATCACCAGAACCTTTGCCAATCGCATATCCTGAGATCTCGCTACGACTCCAAATGCAGCTAAACAAGAGGCATACAAAGCGGCGTTACAAAGAAGGACGAAAGCGACTCATGAGCAAAAGAGACGGGATCAACATAGGCTTCTCCGACTGAAGAAGAAATAGCACAAGAAGCACGCGATCGAAGGTATTCAGTCAGCGGCAATAAAATTCCCCCCGAAATGTTTCCCTTTTTTGGAAAATAGGTATCGTCAATGAATTTCGAACGAGAGAAAAAGTTTACCCCTCAAAAAATTGCTATCATGAATAAAATTTCCACCGGAATTTCAACGCGATTTCCCTCGGAATTTTTCCTCTGTCAGTTTGCTGAGGGAATCCAAAAACTAAAACAGATAAGTTCGTGTTGCCCGTTTTGGACGGATAATTGAAGAGGACGTGTTATTTAAAGAGCAAAAATATCTAGAATCCGAACATGTATGTACATATTTGTTGAAGTACTTAAAAGAAAATTCTAAAACAAAACATTTTATTTGAATTAAGGTTTAATTCAACTAATCAGAAACAGTTGGATACCATGGTAAATTTATTTGATAGTAATCGGGACATAGCCAATGGTTTCATAAGAAAGTGTTAGTTTGCTAACAACCATCTGAGTTTATTAAATAAGCGAAAAGAATCTAATGAAAAACGATATATTAGTCGTGCTATAAGTGATACCACTCGCTAGCAATGAAAGCCTAAGGTCAGTGAACCCTCCAATACAAAAACTAATAAAGAATCAACTAAGAGTGCGCTTTCGTTGCCCCCTTTGTCTCGATTTTCGCTTTATACCGCAAGTGGATCCCCTGTTGTCCCTCGCACCGGTAGTGAATCGATTAAGACAATTGCTAATACCTCTTGCAGGTCACCGTCATACCCAAATATTGCAAGCAATAATAACGAAAAAGATATAACATGCAGAAAAGCTACAATCCATCTGAAACGGAACATATGATACCCTATCCTCCTTTCTGTAAAGTGGGCGTGGCCAAATTGCATTTTGTACTCAAATATGGCTATAACGTCGAACACTGGAGGATGGTACATATAAAATTTCATCAAAATCGGTTTTTTGATGAAAAAGCCCCCAAAAAGTGGGCGTGGCCAAAACTTTTGTATGAGTGAATTGTAGGGAATCTGAAAGCCTAAATATTTTGTCCCAACAAAATTTTTCGGTTACCTATAATTTAGTGAAGTTATGAATAAGTGGGCGTGGCAGTGGGCGGATTTAAAACAAATTTACACTTGTACTCTATCTTTTTCTGGAAAGAAGAAATATGAAATTTCATCGTCTTAGCTTAAAATTTAAGGCCCAAAAAGCGGTGACATACGGACGAACGATTTCATCAAAATCGGATTTTTTATAAAAAGCTCTCAAAAAGTGGGCTTGGCCAAAACTTTTGTATGAGTGAATTTTAGTGAATCTGAATGCCTAAATATTTGGTCTCAACAAAATTTTTCGGTTTCATATAATTTAGTGAATTTATGAAAATGTAGGCGTGGCAGTGCCCGGATTTGAAAAAATTTTACACTTGTACTGCATCTTTTTCTCAGAAGCCCAAATATGAAATTTCATCGTCCTAGCTCAAAATTTAAGTCCCAAAAAGTGGTGACATACGGATGGACGGACGGACGGACGGTCATCGCTCAATCGATTTCGCTATTGATGCTGATCACGAATATACATATATACTTTATAGTGTCTATCTCGATTATTTCTCTATGTTACAAACTATGTGTCAAACTTAATATACCCTTAGGATAGGGTATAAAAATTAAGGACCTTGGCATAATGCTGGACTCAACATTCTCTTTTAAAAGTCATATTGACTGTGTGATTGTAAGGGCTAATTAACTTGTTGGTTTCATTAAGCGAAATTGCATTGATTTTTGTGACCCACATGCTTTGCTTTTTCTCCATATAGCTCTTGTTAGATCTTTAGTGGAATATGCAGATATAATCTGGAATCCGGCATTGAACGTATTGAAAAAGTCGAAAGACGCTTTACAAAATTCATATTTTATAAACTGAAATATACTTTTATTCCCGAATATCGGTCACGTTGTTTATTCCTTGGAAATAAATCCCTTGAATCGAGAAGACGTATAATGTTTGTGAGGAATATTTTGGGTTATCACGTTAGATGCCCTTCATTACTTTCCATAATACCAATTTATGCACCATTAAGAGTTTTACGTTCTAGGGGTTTGCTTTGTGAGCGATATCACAGGACTAACTATGGTAGTAACGAACCAATTTGTAGATGTATAAGGCATCTCAATGAAGTTTGCCAATTTATTGAGTTAAGCTGAGCAAGAGATTGGTTCAGAACTAAACTAGTTTTAATATTTACTTTTTAACGTTTATATATTGTAACTTATATTGTATTATATTTATATTATAACTTATTATGTTATTTGTTGATTTCAAAATATTATTTAAATTTTATATAAATTTCAAAATTTGTTAGCCTATATGCTTGTAGATAAATACAAAAAAAAAACATACAGAAAAGCTACAATCCGTCGTGGCCAAAACTGTTCTATGGGTGAATTGTAGAGAATCTAAATACCCAAATATTTGGTCTTAACAAAATTTTTCTGGTTTCATATAATTTAGTGAAGTTATAAAAAAGTTGGCGTGGCAGTGGGCGGATGTAAAAAAATTTTACACTTGTACTGTATTTCTTTCTTGGAAGCCCAGATATGAAATTTCAGCGTCCTAGTTAAAAATTTAAGGCTCAAAAATCGGTTTTGTGATGAAAACGCCCCCAAAAAGTGGGCGTGGCCAAAACTTTTGTATGAGTGGATGGTAGGAAATCTGAATGCCTAAATATTTGGTCCTAACAAAATTTTTCGGTTTCATATAATTTAGTGAATTTATGAAAAAGTGGGCGTGGCAGTGGGCGGATTTAAAAAATTTTTACACTTGTACTGTATCTTTTTCTCAGAAGCCCAAATATGAAATATGAAATTTCATCGTCCTAGCTCAAAATTTAAGGCCCAAAAAGCGGTGACATACGGACGGACGGACGCATGGTCATCGCTCAATCGATTTCGCTATTGATGCTGATCACGAATATACATACTTTATAGGGTCTATCTCGATTATTTCTCTATGTTACAAACTATGTGTCAAACTTAATATACCCTTAGGATAGGGTATAAACACCAAAATGTTACTGGAGGAGGCTTTTTTAAGGAATATAACCTTTTCACCTTTTGGAAGAAAGCATAATAGAAATATGTTCAATGAGTAATTGTGTGGAAGGTTTACCCAATACTGCAAGATTTGGGTTACCATCCTGTTAAAAAAGGAGGAAGTTGATTATAGATGATACAAACAAAGAAAATACTCCGTCAGTGTCTGAAAATAAGAAACTTGAAAATGTTTCGAAATGTTCTGAAATTGATGAAAGTGCTTTGTTGGAAATGCTGCTTGATCCAATGGATAACTGCAGTCCGTCAAGAGGATCAGAATTATTTGCGAATAAATCATCCACAAAAGCTTTGCCAAAACAAAATTTGCAAAAAACATACAGAAAAGCTACAATCCGTCTGGAACGGATCGTTTGATACCCTATTCTCCTTTCTTTAAAGTGGGCGAGGCCAAATTGCATTTTGTACTCAAATATGGCTATAACGTCGAACGTTTGAGGACGTTACATGTGAAATTTCATGAAAATCGGATTTTTGATGAAAACGCCCCCAAAAAGTAGGCGTGGTCAAAACTTTTGTGCAGGTGAATTGTAGGGAATCTAACTGCCTAAATATTTGGTATGAACAAAATTTTTCGGTTTCATATAATTTAGTGAAGTTATGAAAAAGTGGGCGTGGCAGTGGGCGGATTCAAAAAAATTTTACTCTTGTACTGTATCTTTTTCTCAGAAGCTCAGATATGAAATTTCATCGTCCTAGCTCAAAATTTAAGGCCCAAAAAGCGGTGTCATACGGACGGACGGTCATCGCTCAATCGATCTCGCTTTTGATGCTGATCACGAATATACACTGAGAGACAAAAGTATTCGCAAAACCAACGTTGACCCCTTTAATTGCTCATAATTAAAAATAACACAAGTTTATAATTGTTTAATTAATTTTTAATCAAAGCTTAACTCTTAACTTATAAATGTAAATTAATATAATTTAAAGTCTTAACTCTATACTAGCAAAAAACAAAAAAATTAACATAGAGTCCACATTTCAGTTGGACAAAAGTATTCGCAAATGAAAAAAAAGTGAGAGTTTTGTAGTTCAATACTTTGTTTGCATTCCCTTTTGCTTAATTACTGCCTGTAATCTATTCGGCATTGAATGTACAAGTTTTTCAGTGACTTGTGGTGAAATTTGACTCCATTCGTACTGAAGGACTTCTTTGAGATGCTTACTAGAGGTATTATGGTGTTGTCTAAACTTCCGATCTAAAACATCCTAAAGATGCTCAATAGGACTTAAATCTGGAGATTGGGGTGGTGTTTTTACATTGTGGGAGGCATTATAGAGCAACTACGAACGTACGATTTTGGCCGTATGCCGAAGGTTGTAGTTGTTGGAAGTAGTAATCGGACCCTAAGCTCAGTTTATCAGCGCTTTTCGAAAGATTTTCCTTCAAAATGTTAAGGTAGTCTTCCTTGCGCATTATACCATCTATAAAGACTAAGTCCCCCACGCCTGCAGCAGCCATGCACCCCCACACCATTACTCCACCACCACCATGCTTCACTGTTGTTTGCAAGTTCTTTTCTTCTAAAGCTATTCCCGTTTTTTTCCATACTTTAATGCGTCCATCAGATCGGTAAATATTAAATTTACAAGTTTACAAATTTACCATATTAGATTTACAAGTAGTATGTAGTAGTATGTAATATTAAAGTATGGAGAAAAACGGGAATAGCTTTAGAAGAAAACTACATATCTAGGCTTTTGAGAAGGAGAAGCAGTACAAGTGTAAAACATTTTTCAAATCCGACCACTGCCACGCCCACTTTTACATAACTTCACTAAGTTATATGAAACCGAAAAATTGTGTTAAGACCAAATATTTAGGCATTCAGATTTCCCACTTTTCACTCATACAACAGTTTTGGCCATGCCCACTTTTAGGGGCGTTTTCATCAAAAAAAACAATTTTGATGAAATTTTATATGTAACATTCTCAAACGTTCGACGTAATCGTCGTATTTCACTACAAGATGTAATATGGCCACGCCCACTTTATAGGGGCTACATAGAAAGGAGGATAGAGTATCATACGATCCGTTCCAGACGGATTGTAGCTTTTCCGTATGTTTATGTTTATTTTTTCTTCTTCTAATAATAATGTTTAATAAATGAAGTTTAAAGACAATTTCCTATTTCTCTTCTAAAGCGTTGTGCTTCAGCCATTAATTCCGAATCGCTTATAGTTGCAACTTCATTTCCTGTGTTTGTATTGCTGTAGTCAATATCAAAACACACCATTGTTGTTGGAATTTCGCTTTTGAAATGTATGCAAATATTATGCAATGTACAACAAACATTTACAATTTGGATTGCTTTGTGCGAAAGATAGTGCAGTTCTCTTGCACCAAGCAAACATCTCCATCTACCTTTCAGCACACCGTTGGTTCTTTCTATTATATTTCGACAACGCGTATGGAATTCGTTGAATTTGGTTTCGGCTGTATTTTTTTCGGCTGTCCTGTGAGGAGTCAAGAGCCATGGCTCCAGAGGATATTCAGCGTCTCCTATTTGAAACACATACATACATATGTTAAAACCCATCACAATCAAAACTAAATGGTCATGTACCCAAAAGCCACGAATTCCTTTCGCCGTTTTTATAGTGTTGAACCATCCACGACCTCAGTTCACTAACTTTCCAAACGAGTGAATCGTGACACGCTCCAGGGTGTGTAGCATCAACGACAAAAAGAATTTAAATATTTAGCAAAGAAAAAATAATTAACGAGTAACACATTTAAACTATGAAATCCTTTTCGGTTGTAGTACAAATGCTTATCTGTTGGTGGAGCAATTATTCGAACATGTGTCCCGTCTATGCACCCTATAACTCCTGGAATTCGATATTTTTCGTAGAATTTTGTGCAAATTTTTCCTCTCTCTAATGCTGACATTGGCATAGTAATCCAAACTGGACATACTTTCGTCTCAAAAATTGTCAGGACATTAGAAAGATGACTGCGCTAGTCCAATCTCATGGTCCTTTGCCGTTTTTGTCTGGTAACTACCTTCTGCAAAGAAACGCAGGCATGCACTCAACTTGATAATGGGAGGAACGGCAAATGGTTTCTCCGTTGTGGGAAGATTGTCCGAGAGCAAATTCAGCAAGTATATGAACATTGCTATATTGAGCCTGTAGTACTGGTGAAACCAGATGAATGGAAAATATAATACTAATAATTATTTTACAACGCTATTCTGTTTTTACTTACAACGCCTGTGATAACTCCAAGTGGTTGGACTTATCCCTTAAACTTCTTCTTATGAGACTTTACTTATTTTACTCCTGTTGATTCTGCTCCTCGGCTAGCAATGTAAGCGCTAGGCTATGCATTTTTTAGTGTTATTTTCTTTTAATCTGAATAAATCGAAAACTTTGAATACCAAAATAAAGATAAATAAAATGCGCACTATACTACCTACCGAAATAAACACAATTTTATAGGTCAAAAGAAATATTTGTAAAAATATCTGAAATATGAACTTTTAAGAAAACTAAAAACAGCGGTGATTGACAACTATCATGACATTCGAACATTATTTCAAAAACTATTTTCAAATTCCGGGGAAAATACATTCCGATGGAAATTCACGAAAGGAATAATATTATCCTGGGAACAAAAATGTTTCGGGGGAATTTTTTTCCTGCGGAATTGCCGATAGCCCTGAGTGATTATACTCCAGATATAATGTACGGAAGTTTAACCAACAGGTAAAAAGAATCTGTCAGGCCGCCAAAACACGTACATAAGCCTGTATATGAAGAAGGAAACCTAGTACTAGAGTTACAGTCGGGGCTGAGAATATGAAAAAAATTCTTCTGCAGACTGTAAAACGGTGACGAAGACCAACACCGCGCTGTCAAGCAGAATGAACCATTCAACATAAACGATGATAGCCAAAACTTCCGTCCACCTGATCAAAACGAAGTAAGGATAGAAATATCCACGCTTGAATCCAACAAGACTGATGGACCTGACGGTTTAGCAGCCGAGCTGTTCAAAGCAGCTGGAAATTATCTGATAGAGTGCATACACCAACTCATTTTTAAAATTTGGTCAGATGAGTGTATGCCTGATGAATGGAATCTTAGCATCGTTTGCCCGATCCACAAGAAAGGAGATCCCTAGTATTGCGCCAATTACAGAAGTATCAGTCTTCTCAACATCGCGTACAAGATCCTATCTGGCATATTGTGTGAACGTGTGGAACCCTTCATCAAAAACCTGATTGGGCCCTATCAGTTTGGTTTCAGACCAGGATAGTCCACAGTCGATCAAATCTTCACACTTCGGCACATTCTGGAAAAAACCCGACGTCCAAATCGATACCAACCATCTTTATACCCTATCCTAAGGGTATATTAAATTTGACACATAGTTTGTAACATAGAGAAATAATCAAGATAGCTCCTATAAAGAATATACGTATATCGTGATCAGTATCAATAGCGAAATCGATTGAACGATGACCGTCCGTATGTTACCGCTTTATGGATCCTGAGAAAAAGATATACAAGTGAAAATTTTTTTTTTATTATATTCAGATTGTCTACAATTCACTCATATATCAATTTTGGTTACACCCACTTTTTGGGGGCGTTTTCATCAAAACACCAATTTTTATGAAATTCTACATGTAACATCCTCAAACGTTCGAAGTTATCATCGTAATTCAGTAAAAAAAAATGCAATACGGCCACGCCCACTTTATAGGGGGTCGATAGGATGGAGGATAGGGTATCATACGATCCGTTCCAGACGGATTGTAGCTTTTCTGTATGTTTAATATTCAAGTTTATAGGAAAGGATAAAGTTACTAAAAGGTAGCTACAATGTGCGCGTTGGCTCGTTCGCAGCGGTAGTGACTGAAGTTGTGTGTGATGGCGCGGTCGCAGCGGTATTTTGTGAAGATGTGCACGATGGCTGCTTGACACTTGGTTAAGGTGTTACCACATGATTACAACATCTTCCCCTTCCTTAGCTAAAGGTAAATTTTACTCGCGGCTTCCTTTCACGAGCTGACCTCTGTAATTCGGTAACCATTGGTGACCGCTCCGTATTGCTTGTTTCATTAGGTTCGCTTGGACTTTTATCTACGCTGGAAGCTTCTGTGAAACCAGTTGTATCAAGCGTGGTCTCTTGTGATGATGTTTCCGTTGATTGTCCATCGCTCTGTGTTATTGTTGCTGGTGACACCATTCCCTGGTCATCGTCTTCTTTTTGAGTCGAAGACAGCTTTTTGGACTATGATTGGATTTCTGGGGGAAAAAAATGGTTAGTTAAATCTATGTCAGTATTACTCTCTGTGTCCATATGCTGTGTTTCTCCTGCTCTGCTGCGATCTGAAAACTCTTTACGAATACGCAATTGGTTCTGATGTCTTCGTAAAGTTCCGTATTTTGAGTCCACCAAATACATACGACCGCCTAAATTTTTGCGTACAATTGCTTCGGTCCATTGGTTCCTTTTTAGGTACTCCCTCGCATAAATGGGTTGCTTGGTTGAAATTTAGCGGATGTTTGAACTGACTTCTGATATGGTTCGACTTCTGGTACCATCGCTGACATCAATGTACGGTGTTGTCTTCCATGTAATTTTTCGGCTCGATAAGAAGCCAAAAATGTCTGTAACGCTGCATCACTATCACCCTCGTCTTCTAAATTCTTTTTAAATGACATCTTGAACGTCCTGACCATTCTCTTAGCAACCCCGTTGGATTCAGGATTAAAAGAAGCTGACGTGAGATGTTTGATGCCACATTTTACCCATAAAAGGGCCTGCATAGTCCAAGTGAATCCTTTCAAATTGATGGGTTGGAGTTGGCCAACTAGAATACTCCCTTCGCGCTTGACAAACTTGTAGCTGACGGATTTGGCAACTGGGCCTTATATTTTCTATATCTTGGTCAATCCGTCTGGAACGGATCGTATGATACCCTATCCTCCTCTCTATAAAGTGGGCGTGGCCAAATTGCATTTCGTACTCAAATATGGCTATAACCTCGAACGTTTGAGGATCCGTTCCAGACGGATTGTAGCTTTTCTGTATGTTTTTGAGTAGCCGCTGTCCGTACTTGATCGTGAGGTGTATAAAATGTTATCATATTACGAATCATATATTCGGCATATGATTTCTTGCAGCTAGCATTTGTGCAGGTGAATTCGCAATGTCTTGCAAGCCCTTTCAAATCCGCAATCCACTCGCCGTACGAGATTGCCCGGTTGCCATTTGGTGTCGTAAAAAATTGCAACGTGATGCCAGCACGAGCATGTTGTGTTGGAAATGTTTCGTTAGTTTTGCCTGTTATATCTTTAAATGTATGTGAGCTTACGTTTTCTGTTTCCAGTAGATTTGTAAGCAGCTCATTGAGAAAGGTACCACACGAGGATAGAAAGTGTGCCTTTCTGAGGTTATCATCTTCGATGGAATGGGCAGTAAAATGCTGTATTAGTTGGAAAAGATAAATTTCCCATTTGTCTTTCTGCTCGTCGAACATTCGAAAATGAGGTATTGCGCTGGATACAATAACTTGATTTTTGTTCCATGCTTGTAAGGCCTTTTGCATAGCGTATTGGTTTTCCTTTATCATAGATTCCATCCATTTTTGCTGTCTGTCTAAAATCCTTGTCAGTGTGGCTTCGTCCATTCTCTCCAAATCCTCGTCGCCAATGAAGTAACTAGATGTTCTTTCTTTTCTATAATGCTATGTTTATTAATCCACTTTATTCACTTTATAATTCATCTATATATATATTCAATATTCGAGTTTATAGGAAAGGATAAAGTTACTAAAAGGTAGCAACAATGTGCAGGCTCGTTCGCAGCGATAGTGACTGAAGTTGTGTGTGATGGCGCGGTCGCAGCGGTAGTCTGTGAAGATGTGCATGATGGCTGCTTGACACTTGGTTAAGGTGTTACCACATGATCACAATACCCAGATATTAAATTTCATCTTCCTAACTCAAAATTTAAGGCCCAAAAAGAGGTGTCATATGGACGGACGATTTAATCAAAACGGTGTTTTTTGAAAACGCCCCCAAAAAAGCGTGGCCAAAACTTTTGTATGGATGGATTGTGGGGAATCTAAATGCCTAAATATTTTTTCTTAACAACATTTTTCGGTTTCATATAATTTATTAAAGTTATGAAAAAGTGGACGTGGCAGTGGGCGAATTTAAAAAATTTTTACACTTGTACTGTATCTTTTTCTCAGAAGCCCAGATATGAAATTTCACCGTCGTAGCTCAAAATTTAAAGCCCAAAAACCGGTGACATACGGTCGGACGGACGGTCATCGCTCAATCGATTTCGCTGTTGATGCTGATCACGAATATACATATGTATATACTTTATAGGTTCTATCTCTATTATTTCTCTATGTTACAAACTATGTGTCAAACTTTATATACCCTTAGGATAATGTATAAAAATGATATCAGTTAGATGTTCTAAGCCATCGAGATTGAAAATCAATAAATTGAAATTGCGTCACAGACTACGAATGTTTTGATGTACAACATAAACAGATTTGAGGCCATTTAAAGATTTAAAAATAATATCACAGTTAATTTTAACGGATTGGTTATATGATCAAGGTTATTGATTATATTAAACATATGTATGTATCTATAAAACAGAACAGAAACTAATTTTGAATTTGAGGTGTATCATCGGGTTTTTGATGAAAACACCCCCAAAAAGTGGGCGTGGCCAAAACTTTTGTATGCGTGAATTGTAGGTAATCTGAATATCTAAATATTTGGTCTTAACAAAATTTTTCAGTTTCAGATAATTTAGTAAAGTTATGAAAAAGTGGGCGTGGCAGTGGGCGGATTAAAAAAAATTTTACACTTGTGCTGCATCTTTCATCGTCCTAGCTCAAAATTTAAGGCTCAAAAGCGGTGACATACGGACAGACGGACGGACGGTCATCGCTCAATCGATTTCGCTATTGATGCTGATCACGAATATATTTACATATATACTTTATAGGGTCTGGCTCGATTATTTCTCTATGTTACAAACTATGGGTCAAAATTAATATACCCTTAGAATAAAGTATAAACATACAGAAAAGCTACAATCCGTCTGGAATGGATCGTATGACACCCTATCCTTCTTTCTATGTAGACCCTATAAAGTGGGCGTGGCCATATTGCATTTTGTACTGAAATACGACAATAACGTCGAACGTTTGACGATGTTACATGTAAAATTTCATCAAAATCGGTTTTTGATGAAAACGCCCCCAAAAAGTGGCGTGGCCAAGGCCGTTGTATTGGTGAATTGTGGGGAATCTAAATGCATAAATATTTGGTCTTAACAAAATTTTTCGGTTTCATATAATTTAGTGTAGTTTCGAAAAAGTGGGCGTGGCAGTGGACGGATTTAAAAAAAATTGTACACTTGTACTGCTTCTATTTTTCATGATATTTTACATGAAATCGAAAAAATTTGTTATGACCAAATATGTAGACTATCAGATCCTCTATAATTCACCCATACATTATCCTAAGCCACGCCCACTTTTTGGAGGCATTTTATTTAGGTTATTATCTAATAAACTGCTTCATTGGATATTGGCCAGTTTAAGTTCTCATGACAAACTCCCCACCTTTGGAAGTTGTTGCATAACAAATTCATCAAATTATTTGATTGTTATCCTGAAAGTGAAGATAACTCTTTATGTTCACATGCTGTTAAAATACTCATTGAGTATTTAACAGGTAATGCATGGTATTCGGAAAATTTTTCTTTGTGATATTGAAATAATATTATTTTTGACTTGATGAGTGTATTATTTGGTGTGTGCTAAGAATTTCCCTGATAATAAGATCCAATAAAGCACGTCTGCATCTATATCTCTGATTCCAAATAGACGAACAACTCGTTCATGGTCCTAATTCGACTTTGAAGCAACGACACAATCAATGCAAGAAAATTCAATAACCAGAAAAATAATCTCCATATCATCCCAGCGGTATCAAACGAGATCGGTGGTATTTACATACGCATATTTATTGTCTATGTGAATAAAATGATCTTACATAAAATGATTTTTTTTTTATATTACTTTATTATTGCTAAATATTACAAAATAGCATATCAAAACAAAATCGTTTCTTACCTTTTAATCACGATTTTATAACCACTTTAGTGAACTCTCAAAACACCACACTTTTAAAAAAGCGCCACAAACAATATGTTAAAAATATAAAGATAAAATTGGCATACTACTAGAAAATACGCATAAAAATTTAAAATAAATAAATAATAGTCATGTTTTAATTTATTGTTGTATTTAAACTAAGTAATTAAATACATGAATACAAGTGTATTGTCGCGTAGTTAAACAGAAAAGCAAAATTCGTAAACGAGCTCGATACGATTCCGGTCAAGCCAATGGCCACTTAATTACTAATAAAATTCCTAATCGAACTAAAAGTGCTAAATATTGTCAGCCATTAAAAAGTCTTATGGACGATTCGGCTGAAATTGATGATAATATGGACGATGAACGTTCGAACGTCGCGATCATTAAAGAAAACATTCCGCCGATCGTAGTGTTCACATCGTGTAGTGAAAAAGTGCATGAGATTTTGAAAAAACTCAATGTTGATAATTATTTAATCAAAAATGTTTCTCTTGGACAAAAAATTATTTCCCGCTCATTGGAAGATTATGAAAATACAAAAAATTAACTCTTAAGATTAAACTGTGAATTATTTTCTCATCCACGTAAAGAAAATAGACCACTGAAAGTGTAATTGTCTGGTTTGGACTTGATTAGTAGCTCTGTGATTAAGAATGAACTAAATTCGCTAGGTATAAAGTGTTTGGATGTTAAGACCATAACCATCAACTCAAAAACCAATTCGAACTACAAGCCCTACCGGTACATTATTTACATTGAACGTGGCACCATTAAATTAAATGAGCTTAGGCGCAACTAGCTTATTTAAAACAGTCGTTCGTTGGGACTATAAAAAACATAATCCCGGTAAGGTGACTCAATGTCATAATTGCCAGTTATTTGGCCATGGTTCAGTGCACTGTCACGTTAAAAGTTTCTGTGCTATCTGCTCTGGCAGACACAAAACATCAGAATGTAAATCAAATGCGCCAACTGCAATGGGCCACACAGATCATCTGATCCTAACTGCATCAGTAGTATGCAATACTTGGACAGACGTCATAAATATTCTTCTCGTGAGAGCAATTCTGAAATCTCCCAACCCACACCAATTGTAACTCATCAAACACGTAATGATCAATCTTCTCTAACTGATTTTCCTCCTCAACCACAATCCACGCATCACTCCTCAACTCCATCAACGTCTTTGGGACCCAAACAATCACATCACTCTTCAAAAGAAATAACCATTTCACAGCTGACGACAACAATCATTTATTCTCTTTTGATGAAATAAATTCTCTTCTGAATGAAGTATTGACGAATCTCAGTACCTGTCGCTCCAGATCCGATCAATTCAACGTCATAACATCTTTAGCTATTAAATATTTGTATTCTAATAAATATGTTAAGTAATTCTGTTTCTCTATTGTTACATGGAATGCTAGAGGCATAAAGAAAAAAAAAATATGAATTTTTTAATTATATAATAAATGAAAAAGTTAATATTGCGTTAATCACTAAGACATGGCTTAATGTAAATAAATCTTTTTCGCATCCTAATTTTAATTCCTATCGACTTTTAATCAAGAAGGATATTAAACTTACGGTGTGTCCTACATTGCATCTTGGGCTTATTGAGGCAATAGGCATTGATGTTAGTATTCAAAATTAAATATGACTTGTTGCCCAAGTACCTAAAAAAACATATCAGATATGTTGGTGAATCTCAACCATACCAATTGAGAAATGGAGGAGACTTTAGACTACCTCCCTACCTAACTAATGCAACGCAAAATAGTATTATTTTCAAAGGGTTTCAATTATTTAATTCAATGGAGCAAGAAATAAAAAATGAAAGAAATTAAAGCTATAAACTTTATCCGAAATAATTATCCACAAACATAAATGTAAATTCGCTTATTAATTTAAATTTTGAAAATGAAGTGAATGTAATTTTGTAACATGAATTTAAATAGTGGGCTAAATCACCGCTAAATAAATAAATAAATAAAAAATAATAATAATAATTCTAATGTGAGTGTTTTTTCCGCCTATTTTCCTGGAGGAAATAGAAGCGCTGAAAAATGTTCAGATGCAATAATAAAATAATAATAGGAGGTGATTTACGAACTGTTGGGGTAATATGTTATATGATATAATTGAAACCCATCCTAATTTTGCATTACTTTATCCTCCTAACCCTACATATGTTCCCTCATTCGTATCCAAAAACCCGTCGACTCTAGATATTTTTAGCACTAATATACCTAACTATTGCACGCGCCCAAGAACGCTTAACAATCTAGGATCTGACCATTTCCCCGTTAGTATTTATATTAACAACATAGTTCCACTCATTCACACGAAAACATACTATAACTATTCTGCAGCTAACTGGAATTCGTTCAAAACTTTTATAAACGGAAATTTAAACGTCAATGACGTTGCATTGAGCCCTGTTAACAGTGCTGATCAAGTTGACACTTTAATCAATAACTTTTTTTCTACTATTAATACTGCTGAATTTGCAATACCTAAACCTGCTACAAGGTTGTCGCAAAAATTCCACTTCCCGAAAATATCTTATATCTTATCCGTTTAAGAAATGCCGAATGAAGAAAATGGATTCGTTATCGTATCGATGTCTTCCTACAAATCACTAAATATTTAAATAAAGTTATCAAAGAACACATCTTAGCTTATAGAAACATGCGTTGGAATAGCTTTCTTTATTCGATTAGGAACACTAGCAAGCCATTCTGGAAAATAACAAATATTTTAAAGAAAAGAGGCTCTAATTCCCCCACTTAAAATAAATAATGAATTGTTTCTTAGCTCAGATGAAAAAAAAAACATTTTGGCCTCAACATTTTGTAAAAACCATAGCGTTTCAGCGCATTTTAGCAATAATAGCACTAACGCTGAGGTTGCCAATACAAAACTTTTATTATCGCAATTACATTACAATACTAATGAATCATACATATATTGTTAAGACCGTCAAAAAATTGATAACAACTTCAAAAGTCTAAAAAATCGGCTGGTATTGACAATGTTAATAATAGAATTCTTAAGGCTGTTCTCTGCTGGCATAAAATATTTAACATTAATTTTCAACTCAAATCTTAAATTGTCTTATTTTGCTAAACCCTGGAAAACAGCAAAGGTTATTCCAATTATAAAGCCTGGAAAGCCTAAGCCTAATCCAACAAGTTACAGGCAAATTAGCCTGCTTAGCTGCATAAGCAAGCTATTAGAAAAAATAATTAAGGAAAAAATAGATAATTTCTATATTATTGAACTTAAATAATTTCTTCAGAAACATTTTGCCAAACTTTCAATTCGGTTTCAGACGTGGTCACACCACAAATCATCAAATTGCGAGAATAAAAAAACACGTCACTGAAATTTTTAGATCGAAAATATCCACCGGCCACTGTTTAATATAGAAAAAGCGTTTGATTCATAAACTTTCCTAGGCCCCATCTTATTTAATAAATACGTCTCTGACGTACCTGATCTTGGGAAACTATCAATGTAGCTATGTTTGCTGATAATACAGCTGTTTTCGCTTCTGGAACTCTGTTTCTTGACGTATATAACCCACTACAATCTGCCCTTACTACACTTGAAGAATACTTCTTCAAGTGGAGAATAACGATAAATGCTCAAACGACTCAAGCGATTTGGTTTTCGCGAAGTAGGAAATCTTGTTTCCTACCAAACAATGTCAAGCTAAGACTGTGTTCGGTAGACATAGATTGGTCAGACAATTGTAAATATCTTGGAGTAGTTCTAGATAAAAAACTTGTTTTCCATAATCATATCTCAACAACCATAGATAAAAACATACAGAAAAGCTACAATCCGTCTGGAACGGATCGTCTAATACCATATCCTCCTCTCTATAAAGTGGGCGTGGCCAAATTGCATTTCGTACTCAAATATGGCCATAAACTCGAACGTTTGAGGATGTTACATGTAAAATTTTATCAAAATAGGTTTTTTGATGATAACGCCCCAAAAAGTGGGCGTGGCCAAAACTGTTCTACGGGTGAATTGTAGGGAATCTGAATACCTAAATATTTGGACTTAACAAAATTTTTCGGTTTCATATAATTTAGTGAAGTTATAAAAAAGTAGGCGTGGCAGTTGGCGGATGTAAAAAACATTTACACTTCTACTGTATCTTTTCGTCAGAAGCCCAGATATGAAATTTCAGCGTCCTAGTTAAAAATTTAAGGCCCAAAATCCGTTTTGTAATGAAAACGCCCCCAAAAAGTGGGCGTGGCCAAAACTTTTGTATGAGTGAATTGTAGGGAGTCTGAATACCTAAATATTTGGTCTTAACAAATTTTTCGGTTTCATATAATTTAATGAAGTTATGAAAAAGTGGGCGTGGCAGTGGGCGGATTTAAAAAAATTTTACACTTGTATTGTATCTTTTTCTCAGAAGCCCAGATATGAAATTTCATCGTCCTAGCTCAAAATTTAAGGCCCAAAATCCGTTTTGTAATGAAAACGCCCCCAAAAAGTGGGCGTGGCCAAAACTTTTGTATGAGTGAATTGTAGAGAGTCTGAATACCTAAATATTTGGTCTTAACAAAATTTTTCGGTTTCATATAATTTAATGAAGTTATGAAAAATTGGGCGTGGCAGTGGGCGGATTTAAAAAAATTTTACACTTGTATTGTATCTTTTTCTCAGAAGCCCAGATATGAAATTTCATCGTCCTAGCTCAAAATTTAAGGCCCAATAAGTATTGACATACGGACGGACGGACGGACGGACGGTCATCGCTCAATCGATTTCGCTATTGATGCTGATCAAGAATATATATACTTTATATCTCATTATTTCTCTATGTTACAAACTATATATCAAACTTAATATACCCTTAGCATAGGGTATAAACATACAGAAAAGCTGCAATCGGTCTGGAACGGATCCTCCTTTCTATAAAGTGGGCGTGGCAAATAAATAAATGCTAAATAAATAATGTCGAACGTTTGAGGATGTTACATGTAAAATTTTATGAAAACCGGTTTTTTGAAGAAAACGCCCCCAAAATGTAGGCGTGGTCAAAGCTTTTGTATGGGTGAATTGTAGGGAATCTAAATGCCTAAACATTTTGTTTTAACAAAATTTTTCGGTTTTATATAATTAAGTGAAGTTATGAAAAAGTGGGCGAGGCAGTGGGCGGATTTAAAAAAATTTGTACACTTGTACTGTATCTTTTTCTCAGAAGCACAGATATGGAATTTCATCGTCATACCTCAAAATTTAACGCCCAATAAGCGGTGACATAAGGACGGACGGTCATCGCTCAATCGATTTCGCTATTGATGCTGATCACGAATGTATATACTTTATATCTCATTATTTCTCTATGTTACAAACTACAGTGTATCAATCTTATATTCGTACACCAGTCATCAAAAATTACATTCAACTCCTGATCACAAACGACTAGAAAAATGAAGTTGAATATGGTATGTACTATTACAGGATATTGAGCAATTGTACTCCACCTTGTTTTAAGAATAATGAGCTTAAAAGTAGCTCAATTTCGTATTCGTACACCTATCGTTTATTCACTACACGATACAAATTACTGTTATTTAGCTTGTCAAAGCTGTTTTTTGTATTTAGTTATTCTTCTTCAAAGCAATTTAAAGAAAAAAGTGGAATATTTTGTGAAGTTTACTGGAAAAATCGAGGTTTGTTGGCAAAATGGACAGAAAACAAGGTGAGACGCCGATGGAAAAACTTATAAGAAGATATCTCGTTTGGTAAATCGATTAAGATCAACCATCCAAACAATCATTAATCGATTCAAAAATGAAAATCGTATAGAAAATAAACCAAGAAATACCACCAGAAATATATTCAGTGCACATGATAAGAGAATAATTATACGTGAAATGAAAAAAACCCTAAATGTAGTGCACCAAAACTTGCAGAAAAGTTGCGTCGTACTCTTAATAAAGATTTTTGTACAGAAACCCTAAGAAAATGCCTTCGTGAACATGGGTACAATGGAAGAGTTATACGGAACCTTTCATTAGGTCCATAAACAGAAGCAAAAGGTTAGAAATCGCTAAACAACACCAATCTAAAGATTTCGACTTCTGGAAAATAGTAATATTCACAGACGAGTCTAAATTTAATGTGCATGGATCGGATGGCCGACAAATGGTTTGGAGAAAACCAAATACAGAATATCTCTCACATAACACACGGGGGACAGTCAAACATGGTGGTGGGTCGGTAATGGTCTGGGGCTGTGTTTCCGCAGCTGGAGTGGGACGACTGCACATAATTGAAGGAATAATGAACCATAAGCAGTACATCGAAATAAAAGCAAAACCTGAAGGAAAGTGCCGTTCAAATGGGTCTCGGGAACAATTTTACCTTTTATCAGGATAACGACCCCAAGCATAAAGCTTATGCAACTCGAATATATAATTATCCCAAAGTATTGGAAACACCTCCACAGTCACCAGATCAATGCCATAGAGAATTTGTGGGATGAGTTGGACCGAAAAATAAGAACATTCAATATAAGGAACACAAACGATCTCAAAGAAAGGCTTATTGAAGAATGGACGAAAATTACACCTGAATTTACGGAAAAATTAGTCAGATCCATGCCAAACCGTCTTAAACAGGTCCTAGGTAACAAAGTATGTGCTACAAAATATTAGTTGCATAATGTATTTTGAACAAATTAACAAATTAACATGAAATATCCATGTGTACGAATACGAAATTGACCATATTTTTGTTGCTTTTATGTTTATTATGAAGAATTTAAAATACTTTATTTGAAATGTTTGAATTAATTGAAGTTTTTTTGTCTGTCTTATGTATTCCTACTGAAAATAAAAAAAAATTTTAAGTACATATGTGCCCAATTTACTTAATTTGTACTTAAAAGTATATTGCACCATGCGGTGTACGAATATGAGATTGATACACTGTATGTGTCAAACTTAATATACCCTTAGGATAGGGTATAAAAAATCATATTTGTTTCGTTTCGTACTATTGTAATAATTTGTTCGTAATTTCGAAATTTATAAAATATTAAAATTTCATTTTAGGTAAACGTGAAATACGAAGATCTTCCCGTGTTTTTAAAA
The DNA here is from genome assembly GCA_905220385.1 of Xylota sylvarum. NCBI lineage: Eukaryota > Metazoa > Arthropoda > Insecta > Diptera > Syrphidae > Xylota > Xylota sylvarum. The sequence goes on along the minus strand of LR999958.1, from coordinate 75,448,316 downwards.
GTTGCAGAAGCTATGAGAATTAAGGGCCTACATACAGAGGTTAGTATTTCGTTCATTTAATAAGTCGTATACTGTGATTCAAATAATATTGATACTTTCTATATATACAGAAGCCAGAGGGACAAAACTTAAAGGAGATACAATTCTCACGTGATGATAATATCTCAGCTGATCTAAAAGATTTAAACTCGTCAACCATCTCTATTCCAGTTGGAATAACCGGGCAGTCAATGCCAACTTCACTATCAAAGGGAGAAGATGAAGAATGCCGTACTACTCTAAACACTACTGATCACAGTAAATACTCAGAGCCCTTTCGTCATAGTATAAAGGCATTGAATTTAGAGCAAACAAAAAATAAGTTTTCAATACTCAAGCCGAATGCAAGCAAGAAAATATTAGACCATACAAAACAGCAAACATTTTTATCAAAGAGAAAAATATTTTTACAGTCTGCGAGCAATTTGAAGGAAAAACGAATTTCAGATATTGTAGAAAATGATGCCTATAATAAATCACAATCAAAAATTGTTTATATGCCACAAGCTATACCAAATCGTAGTGACAATTTAAACAACAACGAGGTATTAAATTTAACGCAGAACGGACTTTCAACAAATTCATCAACGTTTTTACCAATAAATGCAACAGATATAACAAATTCCTGCCAATATAACCAAACAACTTTTACCGAAATAAGAAAGGGTATTCGTTTAACTGATAATTGCATGAAAGACGAACTTACTTCCTATGTACCTAAGCTTTGCGAAGATGGTAACAACAATGTTACAGAAGCTATTTGTGGAGAGAAAAATAGATTCCCTAATAGAAGTGAAATCGCATTTTATAACAATGACAACAAAAATAGCGATAACGGCAATAGTTGTAATATTAACGATAATAATAATAACAAATACAACACTGAAAGTAACTCAGTTAAGAATAATAATCTAAGTAAAAGTCTCAAAATAAACAGAGATGACGAAAACAATAACGATTATGCCAATGAAAGCAGCGAGAGTAAAGCTAGCATACTTAGAAATCACGCAGATAACAACAATAATGTGTTTATCACAACAAACAGTAATCCTGGTTTGAAAGAAAATGAAAGCGATGCAGAAGGTGTAAATGTTCAAGTACCTTTAAAAACTTGTTCTTCTCTCTACTAGGCCACAGACAGCTTGGTAAAGAATATCAGCAAATTAATTCTTCAAAATTAACTAAACGTAATTATATTTCCAACAAATGCATTTGGGTCATACCGAAACTTAAGCAAAATACCTTATTAATACTTAATATCGATAAATACATACATACATATAGTGAATGAATGAACCGTTCTTATTTCAACGGAAATGATGTTATTTTATTTTATATTTAACTTATTATATTAATTATACCGACAATGCTAAATAATAAATTATTTAAAAACGTGCGTTTGTTTAGTAAATATTTGTGACGAATTTTAAAGCAGTTATTTAAACACCCTTTTAAACGATGAGTTGCAGTTGTCAGTCCAGTTATCAGTTCAGTAGAAAAGGCAATGCATTTAAACGTTAGTTTGGTATTCAGTTGAGTTTTTATTTGAATCGTTAGCATGGAAGAAGACAGAAGACAGACATACGTTTATTTTTGGTCGAACGTTAGAAGACATATATACATACTCGTACATAAAAATAAAAACATACAGAAAAGCTACAATCCGTCTGGAACGGATCGTCTAATACCCTATCCTCCTCTCTATAAAGCGGGCGTGGCCAAATTGCATTTCGTACTCAAATATAGCTATAATGTCGAACGTTTGAGGATGTTACATATAAAATTTTATCAAAATCGGTTTTTTGATGAAAACGCCCCCAAAAAGTGGGCGTGGCCAAAACTGTTCTATGGGTGAATTGTAGGGAATCTGAATACCTAAATATTTGGACCTAACAAAATTTTTGGGTTTTATATAATTTAGTGAAGTTATAAAAAAGTAGGCGTGGCAGTGGGCGGATGTAAAAAAAATTTACACTTCTAATGTATCGTCAGAAGCCCAGATATGAAATTTCAGCGTCCTAGTTAAAAATTTAAGGTCCAAAAATCGGTTTTATGATGAAAACGCCCACAAAAAGTGGGCGTGCCCAAAACTTTTGTATGAGTGGATTGTAGGAAGTCTAAATGCCTAAATATTTGGTCTTAATAAAATTTTTCGGTTTCATAAATTTCATTAACTCAAAATTTAAGGCCCAAAAAGCGGTGACATATGGACGGACGGACGGACGGACGGTCATCGCTCAATCGATTTCGCTATTGATGCTGATCACGAATATATATACTTTCCCGATTTAAGGGATTAATTACACGCGCGCAATCTAAGAATGGGATTTAATCTAATTCCCTTGAAATTATAAAAGGAAAAAAAGTAAAAAAAAAACATACAGAAAAGCTACAATCCGTCTGGAACGGATCGTATGATACCCTATCCTCCTCTCTATAAAGTGGGCGTGGCCAAATTGCATTTTATACTCAAATATAGCTATAATGTCGAACATTTGAGGATGTTACATGTAAAATTTTATCAAAATAGGTTTTTTGATGATAACGCCCCCAAAAAGTGGGCGTGGCCAAAACTGTTCTATGGGTGAATTGTAGGGAATCTAAATACCCAAATATTTGGTCTTAACAAAATTTTTCGGTTTCATATAATTTAGTGAAGTTATAAAAAAGTAGGCGTGGCAGTGGGCGGATGTAAAAAATGTTTACACTAGTATTGTATCTTTTTCTCGGAAACACAGATATGAAATTTCAGCGTCCTAGTTAAAAATTTAAGGCCCGGAAATCGGTTTTGTGATGAAAACGCCCCCAAAAAGTGGGCGTGGCCAAAACTTTTGTATGGGTGAATTGTAGGGAATCTGAATGCCTAAATATTTGGTCTTAACAAAATTTTTCGGTTTCATATAATTTAGTGAAGTTATGAAAAAGTGGGCGAGGCAGTGGGCGGATTTCAAAAATGTTTACACTTGTACTGTATCTTTTTCTCGGAAGCCCAGATATGAAATTTCATCGTCCTAGCTCAAAATTTAAGGCCCAAAAAGCGGTGACATACGGACGGACGGACGGTCATCGCTCAATCGATTTCGCTATTGATGCTGATCACGAATATATATACTTTATATGGTCTATCTCGATTATTTCTCTATGTTACAAACTATGTGTCAAACTTAATATACCCTTAGGATAGGGTATAACTAGAGGTAAACACGGCCGCGCACGCGAAATGTAAAGGGTCGAATGAGGGAGAAAGGGAATATCGCAACAGCGAATGCGAATTCGCCGGCTTCCGACCGCTCAGCAGAGATGGGTTCGGGATGTATTGAATGGTAAATGAATGGTCGATATATTTTGATATATATATATATATACGATGATGAAATGATAGAGACAATGGAGGCCGCAATTTAAAAGAAAACATACAGAAAAGCTACAATCCGTCTGAAACGGATCGTATGATACCCTATCCTCCTCTCTATAAAATGGGCTTGGCCAAATTGCATTTTGTACTCAAATATAGCTATAATGTCGAACGTTTGAGGATGTTACATGTAAAATTTTATCAAAATAGGTTTTTTGATGATAACGCCCCCAAAAAGTGGGCGTGGCCAAAACTGTTCTATGGGTGAATTGTAGGGAATCTAAATACCCAAACATTTGGTCTTAACAAAATTTTTCGGTTTCATATAATTTAGTAAAGTTATAAAAAAGTAGGCGTGGCAGTGGGCGGATGTAAAAAAATTTTACACTTCTAATGTATCTTTTCGTCATAAGCCCAGATATGAAATTTCAGCGTCCTAGTTAAAAATTTAAGGCCCAAAAATCGGTTTTGTGATAAAAACGCCCCCAAAAAGTGGGCGTGGCCAAAACTTTTGTATGGGTGGATTGTAGGGAATCTGAATGCCTAAATATTTGGTCTTAACAACATTTTTCGGTTTCATATAATTTAGTGAAGTTATGAAAAAGTGGGCGTGGCAGTGGGCGGATTTCAAAAATGTTTACACTTGTACTGTATCTTTTTCTCAAAAGCCCAGATATGAAATTTCATCGTCCTAGCTCAAAATTTAAGGCCCAAAAAGCGGTGACATACGGACGGACGGACGGACGGACGGACGGACGGACGGTCATCGCTCAATCGATTTCGCTATTGATGCTGATCACGAATATATATACTTTATAGGGTCTATCTCGATTATTTCTCTATGTTACAAACTATGTGTCAAACTTAATATACCCTTAGGATAGGGTATAAAAAGAAACGAAAACTCCCAAATAAATATATTGGGGTGAAAGTAAAACAGGTTAAGAAGAATGGCCACAGAGGGTAGCTCGCGATTCCCACACGATAAAGAATTTATAAAAAGAAAAGATAAGGGTCGCGAACAGTTTTAACACCGGAATGAAATCTTCGGTGACTAATAAAACGAACGGTGGATTACTCGAAATTATATATATATCAAATATCCTACACGATTTTCAAAAAAAACTAACACAAATCTAATATTGAAAGAAAACACTGTACTTAACTCGGATCCCTTTCACTAGGGGTTGGGGAATCTTCCTAAACTCTCTACTTATCTTCCTGGTTGGGGGAGGTTGGATGTTCTCCGCCACAGTCACTCAATGTATCCTGGTCTCGAAATGTCTCCTGGTATCGTTTTTGTGGTATTGTTCTCGTGTTTAGGTCTCGTTCTCGTGGTTCGTATGTTTTGTTCTGGAATCCCTTCCTGGATTATCGATCACTATCTTCTCTAGCTTTTTTTTCTCTTGCTTCACAGCAATTCTCTCTCTCGAATTTTTTTCTCAAAAAAGAACCTCTCATAGGTCTTAACCTCAAACCAAAAAAAGGCGACGTGTCGAGACATGTTCGACTTTTTATACATCGGTATGTTCGTATGTCCATACACTCGTACGCATTCACGCACTCACGCATTCTCACACTCACTCTCAAGACGAATTCAGCCGTCTCCAATGATCTCAGATTTTGAGAAACAGTTCCTGACGCCTGTCTCTCTGGCGGGGAACTGTATGGTGGTATTGATGGTGGCTGAGTTCGCCTCGTTCTCTCCGCTGCAGTTGATTTAGCTGACACAGCAAAGGGAGTCACATCCAGAGCTCTGACAGCTTCCTCTCTCACGGTTTCAAGATTTCACTCTCTCTCGTAGTTCTGTTCGTTTTGAGTGACTGCTTGGGTTCACATTCACCCTCCTGACCAGGGCTAATTATAAAACTATATGGAGACTAGACATTAACCCAAAGTGAAAGGATAAGTTTAACGCAAAAACTACCTATCGAGTAAACCATCGTGCAGACATTAAAGGACAAAAAGGGTACCCAGGGAATCGGGAGCTATCTTTTACAATATATGGTTTTGGTCCCTTTTTGGGAGATTTGGTTTATAAAAATTGTTATCATTAGGCAAGATCAAACAATAAAATATAGGGTGGGCTCACGGCCTTTTGAATTGGCAGCAGATGATTTTAAAATGTTGGGGGACCTCGTTAACCCGTTGGATAAAGATTGTATAGATTGTTGGGGGACCTCGTTAACCCCTTCGATGTATCTCTCACAACATGGAGATCATTTGGACCGTTGGGGGACCTTGTTAACCCCTTCGATGAAAAAGGATCAGGATGAGTCTCCAGGCGGTTTGCCTGGCTCTTCCTGCTTCAGACCGTCCGTCTGGCCCTTGGGTACCTGCTTTGTCATCCCCTTCGAGCATATGGGAAAGAGTGAGCACTGGGTTGTAGAACAACCTAGGAACGCTCAGTTAACCCACAGCTCTCAGAGAACAACGGATAAAAGAGAAAAGGCAAGGCAAAAATGGTGGATGGGTAAGACTGGGAAGGATGGAGTGGACAAAGACTTTTGTGCGTAATTTGAACGCAACAACTTTATAGGGTCTATCTCGATTATTTCTCTATGTTACAAACAATGTGTCAAACTTAATATACCCTTAGGATAGGGTATAAAAAGGAAGCAAAAAAATTGCGTTAGCTATAGTTTTGTCGCTAAAGAACTCTAAACATACAGAAAAGCTACAATCCGTCTGGAACGGATCGTATGATACCCTATCCTCCTCTCTATAAAGTGGGCGTGGCCAAATTGCATACTGTACTCAAATATAGCTATAATGTCGAACGTTTGAGGATGTTACATGTAAAATTTTATCAAAATAGGTTTTTTGATGATAACACCCCCAAAAAGTGGGCGTGGCCAATACTGTTCTATGGGTGAATTGTGGGGAATCTAAATACCCAAATATTTGGTCTTAACAAAATTTTTCGGTTTCATATAATTTAGTGAAGTTATAAAAAAGGAGGCGTGGCAGTGGGCGGATGTAAAAAAAATTTACACTTCTACTGTATCTTTTCGTCAGAAGCCCAGATATGAAATTTCAGCGTCCTAGTTAAAAATGTAAGGCCCAAAATTCGGTTTTATGATGAAAACGCCCCCAAAAAGTGGGCGTGGCCAAAAATTTTGTATGGGTGGATTGTAGGGAATCTGAATGCCTAAATATTTGGTCTTAACAAAATTTTTCGGTTTCATATAATTTAGTGAAGTTATGAAAAAGTGGGCGTGGCAGTGGGCGGATTTCAAAAATTTTTACACTTGTACTGTATCTTTTTCTCAGAAGCCCAGATATGAAATTTCATCGTCCTAGCTCAAAATTTAAAGCCCAAAAAGCGGTGACATACGGACGGACGGTCATCGCTCAATCGATTTCGCTATTGATGCTGATCACGAATATAATATAAATTAAAAACTTGTTCTTCTCTCTACTAGGCCACAGACAGCTTGGTAAAGAATATCAGCAAATTAATTCTTCAAAATTAACTAAACGTAATTATATTTCCAACAAATGCATTTGGGTCATACCGAAACTTAAGCAAAATACCTTATTAATACTTAATATCGATAAATACATACATACATATAGTGAATGAATGAACCGTTCTTATTTCAACGGAAATGATGTTATTTTATTTTATATTTAACTTATTATATTAATTATACCGACAATGCTAAATAATAAATTATTTAAAAACGTGCGTTTGTTTAGTAAATATTTGTGACGAATTTTAAAGCAGTTATTTAAACACCCTTTTAAACGATGAGTTGCAGTTGTCAGTCCAGTTATCAGTTCAGTAGAAAAGGCAATGCATTTAAACGTTAGTTTGGTATTCAGTTGAGTTTTTATTTGAATCGTTAGCATGGAAGAAGACAGAAGACAGACATACGTTTATTTTTGGTCGAACGTTAGAAGACATATATACATACTCGTACATAAAAATAAAAACATACAGAAAAGCTACAATCTGTCTGGAACTGATCGTCTAATACCCTATCCTCCTCTCTATAAAGTGGGGGTGGCCAAATTGCATTTTATACTCAAATATAGCTATAATGTCGAACATTTGAGGATGTTACATGTAAAATTTTATCAAAATAGGTTTTTTGATGATAACGCCCCCAAAAAGTGGGCGTGGCCAAAACTGTTCTATGGGTGAATTGTAGGGAATCTAAATACCCAAATATTTGGTCTTAACAAAATTTTTCGGTTTCATATAATTTAGTGAAGTTATAAAAAAGTAGGCGTGGCAGTGGGCGGATGTAAAAAAATTTTACACTAGTATTGTATCTTTTTCTCGGAAGCCCAGATATGAAATTTTAGCGTCCTAGTTAAAAATTTAAGGCCCGGAAATCGGTTTTGTGATGAAAACGCCCCCAAAAAGTGGGCGTGGCCAAAACTTTTGTATGGCTGGATTATAGGCAATCTGAATGCCTAAATATTTGGTTTTAACAAAATTTTTCGGTTTCATATAATTTAGTGAAGTTATGAAAAAGTGGGCGTGGCAGTGGGCGGATTTCAAAAATTTTTACACTTGTACTGTATCTTTTTCTCAGAAGCCCAGATATGAAATTTCATCGTCCTAGCTCAAAATTTAAGGCCCAAAAAGCGGTGACATACGGACGGACGGACGGACGGACGGACGGTCATCGCTCAATCGATTTCGCTATTGATGCTGATCACGAATATATATACTTTATATGGTCTATCTCAATTATTTCTCTATGTTACAAACTATGTGTCAAACTTAATATACCCTTAGGATAGGGTATAACTAGAGGTAAACACGGCCGCGCACGCGAAATGTAAAGGGTCGAATGAGGGAGAAAGGGAATATCGCAACAGCGAATGCGAATTCGCCGGCTTCCGACCGCTCAGCAGAGATGGGTTCGAGATGTATTGGGGAATGTTCCTTGGGGTCGGAGCACAAGGGCGCCAGGTAATCTTTTGCAAAAATAAATAAAAAGACGTGGTGTAAAGTGGTAAATGAATGGTCGATATATTTTGATATATATATATATATACGATGATGAAATGATAGAGACAATGGAGGCCGCAATTTAAAAGAAAACATACAGAAAACCTACAATCCGTCTGGAACGGATCGTCTGATACCCTATCCTCCTCTATATAAAGTGGGCGTGGCCAAATTGCATTTTGTACTCAAATATAGCTATAATGTCGAACGTTTGAGGATGTTACATGTAAAATTTTATCAAAATAGGTTTTTTGATGATAACGCCCCCAAAAAGTGGGCGTGGCCAAAACTCTTCTATTGGTGAATTGTATGTAATCTAAATACCCAAACATTTGGTCTTAACAAAATTTTTCGGTTTCATATAATTTAGTGAAGTTATAAAAAAGTAGGCGTGGCAGTGGGCGGATGTAAAAAAATTTTACACTTGTACTGTATCTTTTTCTTGGAAGCCCAGATATGAAATTTAAGCGTCCTAGTTAAAAATTTAAGGCCCAAAAATCGGTTTTGTGATGAAAACGCCCCCAAAAAGTTTGCGTGGCCAAAACTTTTGTATGGGTGGATTGTAGGGAATCTAAATGCCTAAATATTTGGTCTTAACAAAATTTTTCGGTTTCATATAATTTAGTGAAGTTATGAAAAAGTGGGCGGATTTCAAAAATTTTTACACTTGTACTGTATCTTTTCCTCAGAAGCCCAGATATGAAATTTCATCGTCCTAGCTCAAAATTTAAGGCCCAAAAAGCGGTGACATACGGACGGACGGACGGACGGACGGACGGACGGACGGTCATCGCTCAATCGATTTCGCTATTGATGCTGATCACGAATATATATACTTTATAGGGTCTATCTCGATTATTTCTCTATGTTACAAACTATGTGTCAAACTTAATATACCCTTAGGATAGGGTATAAAAAGAAACGAAAACTCCCAAATAAATATATTGGGGTGAAAGTAAAACAGGTTAAGAAGAATGGCCACAGAGGGTAGCTCGCGATTCCCACACGATAAAGAATTTATAAAAAGAAAAGATAAGGGTCGCGAACAGTTTTAACACCGGAATGAAATCTTCGGTGACTAATAAAACGAACGGTGGATTACTCGAAATTATATATATATCAAATATCCTACACGATTTTCAAAAAAAAACTAACACAAATCTAATATTGAAAGAAAACACTGTACTTAACTCGGATCCCTTTCACTAGGGGTTGGGGAATCTTCCTAAACTCTCTACTTATATTCCTGGTTGGGGGAGGTTGGATGTTCTCCGCCACAGTCACTCAATGTATCCTGGTCTCGAAATGTCTCCTGGTATCGTTTTTGTGGTATTGTTCTCGTGTTTAGGTCTCGTTCTCGTGGTTCGTATGTTTTGTTCTGGAATCCCTTCCTGGATTATCGATCACTATCTTCTCTAGCTTTTTTTTCTCTTGCTTCACAGCAATTCTCTCTCTCGAATTTTTTTCTCAAAAAAGAACCTCTCATAGGTCTTAACCTCAAACCAAAAAAAGGCGACGTGTCGAGACATGTTCGACTTTTTATACATCGGTATGTTCGTATGTCCATACAGTCGTACGCATTCACGCACTCACGCATTCTCACACTCACTCTCAAGACGAATTCAGCCGTCTCCAATGATCTCAGATTTTGAGAAACAGTTCCTGACGCCTGTCTCTCTGGCGGGGAACTGTATGGTGGTATTGGTGGTGGCTGAGTTCGCCTCGTTCTCTCCGCTGCAGTTGATTTAGCTGCCACAGCAAAGGGAGTCACATCCAGAGCTCTGACAGCTTCCTCTCTCACGGTTTCAAGATTTCACTCTCTCTCGTAGTTCTGTTCGTTTTGAGTGACTGCTTGGGTTCACATTCACCCTCCTGACCAGGGCTAATTATAAAACTATATGGAGACTAGACATTAACCCAAAGTGAAAGGATAAGTTTAACGCAAAAACTACCTATCGAGTAAACCATCGTGCAGACATTAAAGGACAAAAAGGGTACCCAGGGAATCGGGAACTATCCTTTACAATATATGGTTTTGGTCCCTTTTTGGGAGATTTGGTTTATAAAAATTGTTATCATTAGGCAAGATCAAACAATAAAATATAGGGTGGGCTCACGGCCTTTTGAATTGGCAGCAGATGATTTTAAAATGTTGGGGGACCTCGTTAACCCGTTGGATAAAGATTGTATAGATTGTTGGGGGACCTCGTTAATCCCTTCGATGTATCTCTCACAACATGGAGATCATTTGGACCGTTGGGGGACCTTGTTAACCCCTTCGATGAAAAAGGATCAGGATGAGTCTCCAGGCGGTTTGCCTGGCTCTTCCTGCTTCAGACCGTCCGTCTGGCCCTTGGGTACCTGCTTTGTCATCCCCTTCGAGCATATGGGAAAGAGTGAGCACTGGGTTGTAGAACAACCTAGGAACGCTCAGTTAACCCACAGCTCTCAGAGAACAACGGATAAAAGAGAAAAGGCAAGGCAAAAATGGTGGATGGGTAAGACTGGGAAGGATGGAGTGGACAAAGACTTTTGTGCGTAATTTGAACGCAACAACTTTATAGGGTCTATCTCGATTATTTCTCTATGTCACAAACAATGTGTCAAACTTAATATACCCTTAGGATAGGGTATAAACATACAGAAAAGCTACAATCCGTCTGGAACGGATCGTATGATACCCTATCCTCCTCTCTATGAAGTGGGCGTGGCCAAATTGCATTTTGTACTCAAATATAGCTATAATGTCGAACGTTTGAGGATGTTACATATAAAATTTTATCAAAATAGGTTTTTTGATGATAACGCCCCCAAAAAGTGGGCGTGGCCAAAACTGTTCTATGGGTGAATTGTAGGGAATCTAAATACCCAAATATTTGGTCTTAACAAAATTTTTCGGTTTCATATAATTTAGTGAAGTTATAAAAAAGTAGGCGTGGCAGTGGGCGGATGTAAAAAAATTTTACACTTGTACTGTATCTTTTTCTTGGAAGCCCAGATATGAAATTTCAGCGTCCTAGTTAAAAATTTAAGGCCCAAAAATCGGTTTTGTGATGAAAACGCCCCCAAAAAGTGGGCGTGGCCAAAACTTTTGTATGGGTGGATTGTAGGGAATTTGAATGCCTAAATATTTGGTCTTAACAAAATTTTTCGGTTTCATATAATTTAGTGAAGTTATGAAAAAGTGGGCGTGGCAGTGGGCGGATTTAAAAAATTTTTACACTTGTACTGTATCTTTTTCTCAGAAGCCCAGATATGAAATTTCATCGTCCTAGCTCAAAATTTAAGGCCCAAAAAGCGGTGACATACGGACGGACGGACGGACGGACGGACGGACGGACGGACGGTCATCGCTCAATCGATTTCGCTATTGATGCTGATCACGAATATATATACTTTATAGGGTCTATCTCGATTATTTCTCTATGTTACAAACTATGTGTCAAACTTAATATACCCTTAGGATAGGGTATAAAAAGGAAGCAAAAAAATTGCGTTAGCTATAGTTTTGTCGCTAAAGAACTCTAAACATACAGAAAAGCTACAATCCGTCTGGAACGGATCGTATGATACCCTATCCTCCTCTCTATAAAGTGGGCGTGGCCAAATTGCATACTGTACTCAAATATAGCTATAATGTCGAACGTTTGAGGATGTTACATGTAAAATTTTATCAAAATAGGTTTTTTGATGATAACACCCCCAAAAAGTGGGCGTGGCCAATACTGTTCTATGGGTGAATTGTGGGGAATCTAAATACCCAAATATTTGGTCTTAACAAAATTTTTCGGTTTCATATAATTTAGTGAAGTTATAAAAAAGTAGGCGTGGCAGTGGGCGGATGTAAAAAAAATTTACACTTGTACTGTATCTTTTTCTCAAAAGCCCAGATATGAAATTTTAGCGTCCTAGTTAAAAATTTAAGGCCCGGAAATCGGTTTTGTGATGAAAACACCCCCAAAAAGTGGGCGTGGCCAAAAATTTTGTATGGGTGGATTGTAGGGAATCTGAATGCCTAAATATTTGGTCTTAACAAAATTTTTCGGTTTCATATAATTTAGTGAAGTTATGAAAAAGTGGGCGTGGCAGTGGGCGGATTTCAAAAATGTTTACACTTGTACTGTATCTTTTTCTCAGAAGCCCAGATATGAAATTTTATCGTCCTAGCTCAAAATTTAAAGCCCAAAAAGCGGTGACATACGGACGGACGGACGGACGGACGGACGGTCATCGCTCAATCGATTTCGCTATTGATGCTGATCACGAATATAATATACCCTTAGGATAGGGTATAAAAACCAAAGGAAGCAAGGATTTAGATCACTTCTTTTGAGCCATTTGTTGTACATGTTTTAAGAAGACAAGAAATACATAAAATATTTGGTAGTTTGACTCACAACTAGGACTATCGTCTGTACGTTTAATACGAGATAGTAGCACACACTACACTATACGGGATGTATCGGTACAAAAGCTCCAGTAAACTCGAACAAGTTGCAAAACTTCCCGGTCCGGTCGAGCATGTGAGTTGCATTCAAGTTTTAAGCCAATATAAACTTCATAAACGGTGTTTTCTTTCATAGAGGCGGAAATCTTTAAATTGAAATAAAATACAGAAAAATGTTAGCGCGTACATGGCGCGAGGTCCAATTTCTTACACTCTTCATAGTAAATCAGACTGTATTTCGGCAATAACGCGTTGAATGTTGCCTTCCAAGTGCTCAATTGTTTCTGGTTTATCGGCGTAGACATGCGGCTTTACATATCCCCAGAGAAAATAATCTAATAGTGTCAAATCGCACGAACGAGGCGGCCACGTCCATTTCGTGATAGTAATTGTTTGTCAAATGTTTCTTTAAGTATTATAATTTTAGTAAATTAATTGTATAGGGCACTGTTCACAGCAGAGTTCTGAACAGAGCCTGAACATGTCGAGCGCGCTCTGTACGAAACACGCTCTGAACGCTCTTATTTATTTAAGAAACACGATTGACCAGTATCTAATATATTTATAACTGAAAAATTACTCAAAGATTCATGCTTTTGGTCCTCTTAAACACTGAAATAGTGTTCATACACAAATAAAATACTTGTAAAATTATTAACTGCTCGAGTTCCATTTCAATTGTTTTCGATTTTGGGTTTTCATTGCTTTTACTCCTGTCAAACATCAAATTCACCACGCTCGTGTTTTGCTCAGGATGTTCAGTCAACTCATACTGAGCTGATAGAGCGTTCTTTGACCACGGACTAAACTAAAAAAGAACACAAACATTTTTTTGATAACTCAGGCTCTGCTCTGAACTTGTGATGGCTACCTACCCGGAGTAACTGAGGATGATCTACATATAAAATATTAAAAAAGAACAAAGATGTATCCATGAAATAAAAAAATTATAATAAAGAAATGTATACACTTAGCCTTTACTTTCTGTAGTGTTTACAAAAATAAACAATTGCTCAAAAAATATGACATTTGGTGAGGTAGGCCCATTCTCAATGGATAACAAAAACATACAGAAAAGCTACAATCCGTCTGGAACGGATCGTATGATACCCTATCCTCCTCTCTATAAAGTGGGCGTGGCCAAATTGCATTTTGTACTCAAATATAGCTATAATGTCGAACGTTTGAGGATGTTACATGTAAAATTTCATGAAAATAGGTTTTTTGATGATAACACCCCCAAAAAGTGGGCGTGACCAAAACTGTTCTAGGGGTGAATTGTAGGGAATCTGTATACCTAAATATTTGGTCTTAACAAAATTTTTCGGTTTCATATAATTTAGTGAAGTTATAAAAAAGTAGGCGTGGCAGTGGGCGGATGTAAAAAAAATTTACACTTCTACTGTATCTTTTCGTCATAAGCCCAGATATAAAATTTCAGCGTCCTAGTTAATAATTTAAGGCCCAAAACCCGGTTTTGTGATGAAAACGCCCCCAAAAAGTGGGCGTGGCCAAAACTTTTGTATGGGTGGATTGTAGGGAATCTGAATGCCTAAATATTTGGTCTTAACAAAATTTTTCGGTTTCATATAATTTAGTGAAGTTATGAAAAAGTGGGCGTGGCAGTGGGCGGATTTCAAAATTTTTTACACTTGTACTGTATCTTTTTCTCAGAAGCCCAGATATGAAATTTCATCGTCCTAGCTCAAAATGTAAGGCCCAAAAAGCGGTGACATACGAACGGACGGACGGACGGACGGTCATCGCTCAATCGATTTCGCTATTGATGCTGATCACGAATATATATACTTTATAGGGTCTATCTCGATTATTTCTCTATGTTACAAACTATGTGTCAAACTTAATATACCCTTAGGATAGGGTATAAACATACAAAAAAGCTACAATCCGTCTGGAACGGATCGTATGATACCCTATCCTCCTCTCTATAAAGTGGGCGTGGCCAAATTGCATTTTGTACACAAATATAACTATAATGTCGAACGTTTGAGGATGTTACATGTAAAATTTTATCAAAATAGGTTTTTTGATGATAACGCCCCCAAAAAGTGGGCGTGGCCAAAACTGTTGTATGGGTGAATTGTAGGGAATCTAAATACCCAAATATTTGGTCTTAACAAAATTTTTCGGTTTCATATAATTTAGTGAAGTTATAAAAAAGTAGGCGTGGCAGTGGGCGCATGTAAAAAAATTTTACACTTTACTGTATCTTTTCGTCAGAAGCCCAGATATGAAATTTCAGCGTCCTAGTTAAAAATTTAATTCCCAAAAATCGGTTTTATGATGAAAACGCCCCCAAAAATATGCGTGGCCAAAACTTTTGTATGAGTGGATTGTAGGGAGTCTGAATACCTAAATATTTGGTCTTAACAACATTTTTCGGTTTCATATAATTTAGTGAAGTTATGAAAAAGTCTGCGTGGCACTGGCCGGATTTTAAAATGTTAACGCTTGTACTGTATCTTTTTCTCAGAAGCCCAGATATGAAATTTCATCCTCCTAGCTCAAAATTTAAAGCCCAAAAGCGGTGACATACGGACGAACGGTCATGGCTCAATAGATTTCGCTATTGATGCTGATCACGAATATATATACTTTATAGGGTCTATCTCGATTATTTATCTATGTTACAAACTATGTATCAAACTTAATATACCCTTAGGATAGGGTATAAACATACAGAAAAGTTACAATCCGTCTGGAATTGATCATATGATACCCTATCCTCCTTGCTATAAAGTGGGCGTGGCCAAATTGCATTTTGTACTCAAATATGGCTATAACGTCGAACGTTTGATGATGTTACCTAACACGTAAAAATTCGCAAAATCGGTTTTTTGATGAAAACGCCTCCAAAATGTGGGCGTGGCCAAAACATTCGTATGGGTGAATTGTAGGGAATCTAAATACCTAAATATTTTGTCTTAGCAAAATTTTTCGGTTTCATATAATTTAGTGAAGTTATGAAAAAGTGGGCATGGCAGTGGGCGGATTTAAAAAATTTTTACACTTGTACTGCATCTTTTTGTCAGAAGCCCAGATATTAAATTTCATCCGCCTAGCTCAAAATTTAAGGCCCAAAAAGTGGTGACGGACGGACGGACATGGCTCAATCGTTTTCGCTATTGATACTGATCATGAATAATGTACCGAAACGATGCGACAATGCACAATTAAAATAAAATCTACACACCGATTAAAATGCAAACATAAAACCAAATCTACACAGCAATCAAAACACAAACACGGATCACGACAAAACGAGACTGACCCACGAAACAGCTGCGCGAGCTGACGTTTGGTGAGTTCTGTTTCTGTGGGGAACTTTCTTCGAAGAGAACTAAGCTTATCATTGTATTACATTAATCAAACCCTTATTAAATTGATATGAGCTTAATTAATGTAATTTAGTATATTTCTTCTCCATAATTCCCCACAGTTCTAGAACAAACCAAACGAATGATCAAGAATTTTCTAGATGTTTTGACGTAAAATTCCAGTGCTGAATAGGAAGCTTGGACGACCCCGACTGATATAAATAGACGATGGAGAGTCAAAAGTACTTCGATCAGCCGTGATAGCGTTCACTAAGAAGTAGCATTGTAAAGCGCTAATTTTTACTGAAATAAAAAAAAAATTTTAACCCTCTCGGGAACCAAAATTAGTTGTTTTGCTAATTTCTTTGACGCTTTCCGCTATTGGTTTTGTTTTACACCTTGGCCTGTAAAACAAAAAAGAAAAAAACGAAAATGAACGTCGACGACTTAAGGACCATGCTTCAGCAGTACACCCTGAATGAAACTCTATTCTGGAAACGGAAAATCTCAGAATGGCAGGGTGAGATTACAAACAACCTTCAAAAGAAGCTGGAGGAGCTAGAGAAAACGGTGAGCAACGTTGCTTTCGCCGCAGCAATACCAGTACACTCGTCGCCACGAGCTCCTTCCGTAATGGAGCCAGCAGCATTAGGCAACTGTTTACGGGCCCAAGTACAAGCTCCTCCGCTCAGGGACCGTTTTCACGTCACGCATCGCCTATCTACAACTCCGTCAATGCGAACTGCAATTGTGGACCGAAGTTTCAACCCCAGCGTGGTTCAACCCTATGACGGAACAGCATCATGGACGGACTACGAGACTCAGTTTGAAATCGTAGCAGACTTCCATGAATGGACCGAAACAGAAAAAGCCCACGGACTAGCCATGCAATTGCGGGTAGGAGCCCTTTCTGTCTTAAGTGCTATGCCTCGAGGAAAGCCTCTTTCCTATGAAGTGTTGCGAGGGTTACTACGGCAGCGGTACTGTCTGGATGACCACAGCAGCTGCACTCGTTTGCGAAATCGGCTCCCTTGCAGAATTTGCCATCCAGTTGCAGCGCCTGGCGATGGGAGCCTTTCCAGATGGAGCGGAAAAGGTGGTCGAGGAGATCGTGCTCAGCCAATTTATTGATGGTATTAGAGACGAGCAAATTCAGAACCTGGTTGCCATCGATCGCCCACGTAATCTCCAGGAGGCCTTGCGCATCGCCCAAGAGATGACAACCCGTTTCGAGCGCAGGGGACACCGAAACGTGTTTGCGGCTTCAGCAGCCTCCAATAGCCGGCGAAATTAGGGTAGGCGCACCCGGACATCGATGGAACCTGAATCCGCTTCATCCAATCAAGCGGAAAACTAGTCGCTGCCGATGTACAGAAGCGAGCATCAGCAGCAACTTCTAAAATCGCTTCATCAACTACATCTACAAAAAACCCTACCTTACAAAAACCCTCAGTCGACGAAATGCCGGAAAATAGGAGCAGCTTTGTGGGAGCCAGGAATGGCGTCGGACTTTCTTTAGACGGATCCATCGGAAGACGAAAGTACAGCTTTCTTATCGACTTTGGAGCTGACGTATCCATTGTTAGTGAAGAACATCTCCCCCCGAAAACACCAGTAACAGGACCACCGATACGCACAGAAGGTATCTCTGGCGGAACATTCTGGACGCTGGGAACCGCCGAAGTACGATTGGTAATCAACCAAAGACAATATTACCAGACTTTCGTAGTCACCAGCCAGTGCGTACCAGCTATCCTGGGTATGGATTTTCTTATGGAGAATGTGATTTTTCAGACTTGAGCTTGGACATTCGAGGAAGAAAGCACCCCCTTCAATTGCCGGTAAAAGCACACACCAGTCTCCTGTTAACTACTTCTAGCGAAGTTTTGCCCCCGCATTCCGAGGTGGTCGTACCCACGGTAATATCAACCAGTCTGAATGGAGATGCAGCACTTATCGAACCCTGCAATCCAAGTGATCTTCCGGCAGGTGTACTACTGGCTCGTAGTTTCATCGAACCTACCTAAGCCCAACTGATGGTGAGAATGGCGAACGTCTCCGCAAAGACCGTAACCATACCGAAAAACCTAGTTGTCGGACGCATATGCACGGCAAAACTATGCGAGCCCAATCGCATTCCACCACCTACTGGAGAGCACCTTCAAGGTCTAACGAAGGAAATTCCAGAGGAACAGTCCGAAGAGCAAGCTTCCTGTTTTAAAAATCTCCTCTTCCGATACCAGGACGTATTTTCTAAAGGACCTATGGATTACGGACGCACCGGTTTAGCCAAACATTCCATCGAGACGGGAGCATCAAAACCAGTAAGAATTCCAGCCTGAAGAGTTCCTTTGGCAAAATGCGTTGAGGTAGCAGAACTAATAGAAGACATGAGAAGCCGAGATGTTATAGAGCCTTCCAACAGTCCGTGGGCAGCTCCAATCGTTTTGGTTCGTACGGCTCCGCCAGATTTTGCGTTGACTATAGGCGATTAAATGATGTCACCAAAAAGGACTCTTACCCACTTCCTAGAATGGATGACATCTTTAAGAACCTCGCAGGGTCTAAGTGGTTTTCAACGATGGACCTTCAAAGCGGTTACTGGCAGGTGGAAATGGATCCGAAGGACAAGGAGAAGACGGCCTTTTCGACGGGCGCAGGGCTTTGGCAGTTCAACGTCATGCCCTTTGGACTTTGTAACGCCCCCGCCACGTTCGAACGACTTATAGACGAAGTCTTCCGCAGGATGTCCTGACAAACTGCGCTCATATACTTAGATGACATCATCGTTTACAGCCGCACATTTGACGAACATCTGCTGAGCCTAGAACATGTCTTCCAGAGATTGCGAGCCGCTAACCTTAAGCTAAGCCCTGGTAAGTGCCAATTTCTTGCTATCTGGGACACATTGTCTCCGAAGACGGTCTGGTTACCGATCCAGAAAAGGTGCAAGCAGTGCAACAGTGGCCCACGCCAAGGAGTAAGAAGGAAGTCCGAATCTTTCTGGGTTTGGGCTGGTATTACCGCATATTCATAGAAGGATTTTCCACCATGGCAAAGCCCCTCTCAGAGCTGACGGAAGAAAGTCGTCGATTTATGCGGAGCGAATCCTGTGAAGCTGCGTTCAAAGAATTCAAAATTAAGCTGACGACTGCCCCCATACTTGCTTTTCTCACTCCTGCTGATGAATTTATCCTCGACACCGACGCTTCGAATGTGGGAGTTGGTGCTGTACTGAGCCAACGTCAAGGTGATGCGGAAGTAGTTTTGAGTACTTCAGCAAGACTCTAAACTAGGCGGAGCGGAACTACTGTGTCACAACTGCTGGCCGTTGTTCTCGCCACGCGCCACTTTCACCATTATCTATTCGGCCGCCGATTCACCCTGCGTACGGACCATGAATAGTTGCGTTGACTGTGTAACTTCAAGCATCCGGAAGGACAAATGGCAAGGTGGTTGGAAAGCCTGCAGCAGTACAGCTTCGACATCCAGCACCGCCCGGGACCTAGACATGGAAACGCAGATGCACTCTCTAGACGAGTCTGTGAAGACTGTAAGCACTGCACTAAGGCCGAACAACATGAGACTGAAGCCACCCAGCACGCGCATGTGACTTCCGTGTCCGGCACCCTAGAATTGGTGCAGCGAAAGGACCCGATTCTCGCAAAGGTAATCCAATGGAAGGAAGAGGGCAAGCGCCCCGTAAAATCTGAAATAATCAGTGAGTGTGAGGACCTTAAAGCCTATTGGACTCTTTATGATCAACTGCGTTAGGAGAAGGGGGTTGTTTGTCGATCTAATATTTTTTAGATCGAATGTTTCGATTTAGGTTTTATATTAAAGAAAAAGAAACAACGAGAACAACTTCGAAAATATATGAAGAGAGATTTATTTAAGAGCAAGAGATGTTAACAGAAATTATTGAGTAAAGAGATATTAAACTTGTACCTCTCTTTCCTCTCAAAACCCATTTGTTTACATTGTTTTTGTTGTAATTCGCTCCTTGTCTGTGAATACGTGTACATTGGCAACAACAATTCCTCTAGTGGTGGAATAAGTACACAGCGCATGTGTTCGCAAAACAGAAGCTTTTGCTATAAATATTGTGCATTGGAAACAATACTGGAAAATCAATGTGAAAGGAAAAAATTAATATCAGAAATTTAATTTAAAATAATTATTGATTGTTTTTCGAATTGATAACATAAAAATTACTCTATTTCTAAAATAAGATATTATTTTTTTTGAATATTGATCATAAATAGAAAATAATAGACACCAATTTCAATTGAGATTGTTATTGTTAATTAAAAAATCAAGTAATCCCTACAAAAATTATTGTTGCAGCGAGATTAGACGGTAAAAACATAGCAACCAAGTTAAGTTACGGTAATTCTTGGTATACATAAGTAGAATGCCAGTAACAATTGTGTCTTGATTGATGAGGCTTTCTATTACAGATATTACGGCCGTTCCTGGATTTTGGCTTAACAAACTTTAATTACAGTTATGTATAAACGTACAAAAATCATTAAATAATAAAATTAAGCATTACAATCAGTAATTGTGTTAATCTCGAACAAGTAGTCTACAGTTCTAAAGCATATGAAAAGGCAATTTCCATTCCAATTCCTTTACATACATATGTTTAAATATCCTGAACTACTACAATCCTAATACACAGTCAAAGTTATGTAACTATGAAAACAGTATTAAAAATGTATTTTCAAAATTATTGTTGAGCAACAGCTTATTTGTTTTTGATTTCAATGACGAATGACATTTGCTTACCGAAAATGTTTTTCTCATTTTCACTCACATATAATGCTTTTATTGCAATATAAAATTATTTTTAAATATTTCAATAATGGATCATATCTGGGAACACCACATTAGCTAGAACGACAAAAATCTCGAATGGCACAAAATCTAGAAAGTACAAAAATCTCGAAAGACTAAATCTCGAAAAAAATCTCGAAAACATAATTTTTTTGAAATTTTTTTCTCTTCATTTTAATTTTGAAAATAATGAAAATGGCTCTAAAATGTAAACTCTGTAATTTTTGATTTAAAATATCAAAAGTTTGACACATTTTCATAAAAAAAACAAAACACACAAATGTGGAACCTTACATATGTATCTATCACCTTACATTGGTAAGTGCCTGCCTACGAACGATCGTAAAGGAGCGCTTGCTTGATTATCTTCCCCAAAAATTGTGAACTTATGTCAAATCTGTCTGGAACAGATCGTATGATACCCTATCCTCCTCTCTATAAAGTGGGCGTGGCCAAATTGCATTTTGTACTCAAATATAGCTATAATGTCGAACGTTTGAGGATGTTACATGTAAAATTTTATCAAAATAGGTTTTTTGATGATAACGCCCCCAAAAAGTGGGCGTGGCCAAAACTTTTGTATGGGTGGATTGTAGGGAATCTAAATGCCTAAATATTTGGTCTTAACAAAATTTTTCGGTTTCATATAATTTAGTGAAGTTATAAAAAAGTAGGCGTGGCAGTGGGCGGATGTAAAAAAATGTACACTTCTACTGTATCTTTTCGTCAGAAGCCCAGATATGAAGTTTCAGCGTCCTAGTTAAAAATTTAAGGCCCAAAAATCGGTTTTATGATGAAAACGCCCCCAAAAAGTGGGCGTGGCCAAAACTTTTGTATGAGTGGATTGTAGGGAGTCTAAATGCCTAAATATTTGGTCTTAACAAAATTTTTCGGTTTCATATAATTTAATGAAGTTATGAAAAAGTGGGCGTGGCAGTGGGCGGATTTAAAAAAATTTTACACTTGTACTGTATCTTTTTCTCAGAAGCCCAGATATGAAATTTCATCGTCCTAGCTCAAAATTTAAGGCCCAAAACTTACGGACGGACGGACGGACGGACGGTCATCGCTCAATCGATTTCGCTATTGATGCTGATCACGAATATATATACTTTATAGGGTCTATCTCGATTATTTCTCTATGTTACAAACTATGTGTCAAACTTAATATACCCTTAGGATAGGGTATAAAAAGAATGAACTTATGCGCCATGGTTTTGGACAGACATTTGTAAGTCTGTAACTCGATTGTGGATTCATGTCCCACTGAAGAGGGACTTACATACATATATCCTTGCGCGCGAATAATTACCATTGCCTCAAAAATTAACATTAATTCTAGATTTTTATTTTAAGGCTATTAATTTATTAATTTTTTCTACATTTCTGGTGTTTGAGATTTTGCTTTCGAGATTTTTTTCCTTCTAGATTTTTTTTCCAAGATTTTTTTGTTCTACATTTTTGTTTTCTATATTTTATTTTTCTAGATATCGTGGTAAACTTATCATATCTTTCTCATATATGTTTTTCAATATGTCTAAAATATTGAAATGTGTATGTATTTGGCCATAATGGATGTTAGTAGCATTTCTAACTTTTAAAGTGTCGCCGTTCTCTCAAATTCAAAACATATTACACATTTTGAACCCTATGTTAGGCTTGCAAATGAAAACAATATTAATCCATGAATGCATGTATTCATATGTATATCAACCACTAATTTATTCTTTTGTTAATTAAATTACAAAAATGTAAATTTTACCGGTACAAACTATGTTATCTGCAATGTGAATCCTAGAGTTTTTTATACCCTATCCTAAGGGTATATTAAGTTTGACACATAGTTTGTAACACAGAGAAATAATCGAGATAGACCCTATAAAGTATATATATTCGTGATCAGCATCAATAGCGAAATCGATTGAGCGATGACCGTCCGTCCGTCCGTCCATCCGTATGTCACCA
Source organism: Xylota sylvarum (assembly GCA_905220385.1). Lineage (NCBI taxonomy): Eukaryota > Metazoa > Arthropoda > Insecta > Diptera > Syrphidae > Xylota > Xylota sylvarum. Next base: position 75,425,364 of record LR999958.1, on the reverse strand, counting down.
CTTTTTGGGCCTTAAATTTTGAGCTAGGACGATGAAATTTCATATTCGGGCTTCTGAGAAAATGATACAGTACAAGTGTAAAAAATTTTTTTAATCCGCCCACTGCCACGCCCACTTTTTCATAACTTCACTAAATTATATGAAACCGAAAAATTTTGTTAAGACCAAATATTTGGGTATTTAGATTCCCTACAATTCACCCATAGAACAGTTTTGGCCACGCCCACTTTTTGGGGGCGGTATCATCAAAAAACCTATTTTGATAAAATTTTACATGTAACATTCTCAAACGTTCGACATTATAGCTATATTTGAGTACAGAATGCAATTTGGCCACGCACACTTTATAGAGAGGAGGATAGGGTATCATACGATCCGTTCCAGACGGATTGTAGATTTTTTGTATGTTTTTTATTAAAAAACATCCACTTGAGAGCTAAGTAGTTACAAACCGAAAAGTGATCAAAGGCTTTGCATAATAATTAAGTGGTGTAACGCCCATCGTTATTTTTCTTCCTTTTTTTCCTTCTTCACAATATTACTGTTAACTTAATAATTTTCAACTTAAAAAAAAACAGAATTTCAATAATTTCTTTTTAATATTTCTCATTATGTACATACATATATTTCTCCATTGAACAAAATTTCAAAATTCGAACTAATGTTTTCCAACAACATAAATACAATTTTAAGTTATTTTATCGTCAACCCAGAGGTAAAGATCAAAAGTGTGCATTTCACATTTATTTCTTATCTTCTGTTTTCTGAATTGTAAAATGCAATCAGATATTGTGAGTGCTTATATTTTTCTTTAAATAATATACGACATTTAAATTTCGATATTTTAAAGAAAAAAAAATAATTTCAATATTGTCTTGTCTTGCATGCGCACTTCCAAAGCATTTTCCAATTTCTTCATCAGCTGTCAAATTCACTCATTGTTGTTGTGATTTAGAGGTGAATTTACTGTGTTGTTGTTGTGATTTACGGGTGAATTGACCAACTCAAGGGTGAATTCACCAAGTCAAACAAATGTGCGTGGAATAGCTTGTAGGCCCCTGGACAGTGCCGGGAAAGTTTAATATCTCCTTAGTAAATGATTTCTGTGCCGTACGATAGACTGAACAACGTTAACAGGAGCAAGTTAAAACAAGTACTCGCAGAACGGCATTCTAAATGGCATGTTTAAATCGTAAGATTTTAAGGAGAAATAATTAAATTGATACTCTCTATACAATTAAATACAGTAGTGCGCAAAATAATGTAAACAGTTAATATTTAAATGATAAGGTAAAGTTAAGGTATTTGTATTTTAAGATATAATACTAAATAATACTAAACATCCTCCCCACGTTGAAAGGACCCACTTTCAAAGCCATCTTGTTCTTCGCTATTACTTGGTAGAATGCATATTTTTGATATAGCACGTTTCACAAATCCATTTTGGGTTTTGATTACTACGACTCTAACCAAGCCATCAGCTCCAAGGATAATTTCAAACTGTGGTGCCAACAGATACATTTTTAGCAGCAGATCTCCATTTGAAGAGTGGATAAATACTTCTTGACCCATTTGTCCCAAAAGTGTTGCTGCATACTTTGAACCAGCTGCCAACTTGCCAAGCGACTAATTTTCTGTGCGGTGAAGTCGGGCTAGGGAAGGACTGTTAGTGGTCCACCAACCAAAAAATGTCCAGGAGTTAACACACTTAAATCATCTGGATCATCTGAAAGTGGATATAAAGGTCGAGAATTTATTATAGCCTCTATTTGACATATCAGGGTGCGAAATTCATCAAATTTTAAAGAAGCATATCCTATGGCACGACGCAAATGGTATTTGGCTAGTTTAACAGAAGCCTCCCACAGCCCTCCAAAGTGGGAAGAGCGGGCAGGAATGAACTTCCAATCAATTCCTTCGTCAGCACACCTCCGTTGAATGGAAGCGAATGAATTTTGGCAGTCGAAAAGTTTTTTTTTCATTCAATCAATTTTAAATTTTCGCCGACAAAGTTGGTGGCATTGTCTGAGAATATAACAGATGGTTTTCCTCGTCTTGAAGTAAATCTGCGCAGAACTGATAAAAATGCCGCACTCGACAAATCCGCTGCCAGCTCAAGATGAACGGCCTTTGTGCTCATGCAGATGAAGACGCTGACATACGTTTTGATGGGGACCTTTCCACGAATTCCAGATTTTATGTAGAACGGTCCGCAAAAATCAATACCGCATTGTAGAAATGGCCTCGATGGTGTTACGCGACTTTCCGGTAAGTCTCCCATTAGCTGCTTTAACAACACTGACAACATGACGCACTAGAGTTTCGGTAAATTGGTGATATCTTGGAAGAATAATTTGATGCTTGGAATCAAAATGCAGTAACGAATTGTTAAGTCTTCTACGCGCAGCAGTCCAAATTTGCCAATGAAAGGATTGAGGCCCTTTAAAATGCTACTTCCTGTTATTTCTCCACCTTCCTGTAACCTTTTGTATTCATTTTGAAATGATATCAATTGTATTGTTTTTATTATTGTCTTTAAAGCTATGTCCAGTTCCGCTGTTGTGAATGGATAATAAACTCGCCTTTCTATTGCCGATAAAGAGTTTGCTATGAAACGTTTAATGAAGGCAAATGTTCGAATTAAGCTGTTAAAATCGTTAATGAATTTGCATTGAATAGTTAGATCTGATGTTTCGGATACTAAAAAACATGATTTTAATATCCTTTTCTCTAGTACGTCCTGTTTTCCAGAATTCTTCGAAATGGGCCAGCAATGTGATGGCATTGACAAAAAAGTTGGAACTTGAAACCAAAAAGTGGATATATGTAAAAATGAAGGTCCTACTCCACGCGAAAGAATGTCAGCTGGATTTTGATCACTTCTTATATGCCTCCATGTGAATTTTTTGGTAATGTTTTGAATTTTCGCTACCCTATTCGCCACGAAAGTAGTCCAAGTGCAGGCAGGAGAATTGAGCCAAGCTAATACAACCGTAGAATCAGACCAACAGAAAACTTCGGAGAAATGTAGAGGCATGACTTTAATCGCCCGATGAATCAATTCTGCCAACGTGAGGGCAGCACAAAGCTCAAGTCTGGGTATGGATATCGTAGAAATCGGAGCTATTCTGGACTTTGAACAGAGAAGCCTTACTTGCACGCTACCGTCTTGTAGCTCACTTCGAACATAGATGCAAGCACCATATGCGAACGCGTCAGAAAATCCGTGCAGTTGAAATTCAGCCTTTGGGTGAAATGCGTACCGAGGGAGTTTTACCTTGTTTATAAACTCTATCTCGTCATAAAATTATTGCCACTGTGAATGCAATGCTGAAGGAAGGGCCTCATCCCAATTAAGTTTCTCTTTCCATAAAGTTTGCATAAAAATTTTCGCTTCAACAATAATTGGTCCTACAAAACCAAGAGGGTCGTACATACGAGCAATAATTGAGAGTACTGAGCGTTTCGTAATCTTTGTTTGTCCCAAGAAAACTTTTCCACGTTTCCATTGTTGATTCGAAGAAACTCTTCCCTTTCAGTTATTGGAATTGGTTCTAAAAATTCTGCGGAATTTGAACACCATTTGCGTAGGTGAAAACCGCCAGCTGATAATAAAGAGCGAACTTGATCTTTGATCTCATTGAGACTATCTAATGTATCTGCACCGGTAAGCAAGTCATCCACATAGAAATCTGATCGTACTATCCTAGAGCCCAAGGGGAAATTGTTCTGTTCGTCAAAAGCAAGTTGTGTAAGACTCCGAATCGCGAGAAAGGATGCTGGCTCAGTACCGTAAGTTACAGTATTCAGCTTGTAGATTTGGAGGTTCTCAGCACTATTATCATCAGGGCTTTGTACCTTGACACAGCGATACTTTTTTGCTATATCTGCTGTAACAGCTAGACAATGAGTGCGGAATTTCAAAAGAGTGCAGAATAATTCAGATTGAATAGTAGGTCCGACCATGAGAATATCATTCAATGATATGCCAGTGGTGGTTTTGGCCGAACCGTCGAATACCACCCTAAGTTTTGTTGTAGAACTTTCTTCCTTTAAGACACAATGGTGGGGTAGAAAATAGTGGTTCGTTTTAAGAACATCAACAGGTGCCAAACTCATGTATTAAGTCGCTTGTATTCCGCCATAAAGTCCATATATTGCTGCTTGATATGCGAATTGCGATCTAATTTTGTTTCTAGGTTGTAGAACCTTTTCTTGGCCAGGTCAAGAGATGACCCTAAGTTTGATGACTCTTGTTTAAACGGCAGTTTAACTGAATATTGTCCCGAAGGACATCGGATATGCGATTGGACGAAATGATTTTCGCAATCAGCTTCTTCTGCCACAATAGTTTGACTGGGATCATCCTGTGAATCGACTTCCCAAAAACGTTTTAAAAGGATGTCAAGTCAGTGTCATCTGGTAAATCCTTGCTGGAACTGGCTGTGAGACATACTGTATTCGGGCTAATTAAATTACAATCACCGGAAACTATCCACCTTAGACGTGTCTTTTGCAAGATTGGTCTGTTGGCTCCAAGTTGAATCTGTCCAACGCAGAGCAAATCAAAGAACAGTGAGGCTCCAATAAGCATGTCTATTTTGTTTGCTTCATAAAAGACAGGGTCAGGAAGTTCGATATTTTTTGGAATATTAAGAGAGTCGTAGGGTATCCGATATTTTGGATGACAATCTGTTATGGATGGAAGAATGTGCCACTCAATAGTGTCGGTAAACTCATTGACCCGAGAACGAAAAGTGATGCTTGTTTTATGCCGAACAGACACTTGCGTGTTGTCGATTCCACTAACTGACATGTCTGTATTGCTTCGATAGACTGCTAAAAGTTGAGGAAAGCGACGAGTAATAAAATGCAACTGAGAAGCAGAATCGAGAAGCGCTCTGCCTGGCACGAAATTTCTATGTTTATCACGCACCAAGACCAGAGCTGTAGCGAGGAAAACAAAATTGGATGAAGTGCTATGACGGTAAGATGAATCGGATTGTGATGATAATGTAAGGACATTGGCAAGAGTACGATAACTTTGATGCCAAAAATTGATAACGGTTTTTTGTAGAGGGGTCAAAAACAAGCATTTTTTACTACGGGAGGGAGGGTCTATCTCGCCCCGTTTAGGAGGTAGGGGGAATTTTAGAAAAAAATTACTTAAAATGAAAAAAAAATTATTACAAAACAACGGCAACACTTACAATGAAGTACTATACCGGTTTTGAAAGCCAGAAACCTGTTCTTTAATCTTAAATTTAAAGTAAATTATTTATGTCAATAGTTTTTACAAAATTCGCATGCAAACTCAAAATTTTGATAAAACAAATTAAAAACATACAGAAAAGCTACAATCCGTCTGGAACGGATCGTATGATACCTTATCCTCCTCTCTATAAAGTGGGCATGGCCAAATTGCATATTGTACTCAAATATAGCTATAATGTCGAACGTTTGAGGATGTTACATGTAAAATTTTATCAAAATAGGTTTTTTGATGATAACGCCCCCAAAAAGTGGGCGTGGCCAAAACTTTTGTATGGGTGGATTGTAGATAATCTGAATGCCTAAATATTTGGTCTTAACAAAAATTTTTCGGTTTCATATAATTTAGTGAAGTTATAAAAAAGTAGGCGTGACAGTGGGCGGATGTAAAAAAAATTTACACTTGTACTGTATCTTTTTCTTGGAAGCCCAGATATGAAATTTCAGCGTCCTAGTTAAAAATTTAAGGCCCAAAAATCGGTTTTGAAATGAAAACGCCCCCAAAAAGTGGGCGTGGTCAAAACTTTTGTATGGGTGGATTGTAGGGAATCTGAATGCCTAAATATTTGGTCTTAACAAAATTTTTCGGTTTCATATAATTTAGTAAAGTTATGAAAAAGTGGGCGTGGCAGTGGGCGGATTTCAAAAATTTTTACACTTGTACTGTATCTTTCTCTCAGAAGCCCAGATATGAAATTTCATCGTCCTAGCTCAAAATTTAAGGCCCAAAAAGCGGTGACATACGGACGGACGGACGGACGGTCATCGCTCAATCGATTTCGCTATTGATGCTGACCATGAATATATATACTTTATAGGGTCTATCTCGATTATTTCTCTATGTTACAAACTATGTGTCAAACTTAATATACCCTTAGGATAGGGTATAAAAAAAAAGTTTAGACCAATTTTTTTCAAAATTGTGAAATGAAGTGCTAAATTTTTGTGGTCAATGCCTATATCAATTCTGAATCGAACATAAAGAACCGAACGGTTTTATGTCTTCTAGTTTTTGAGAAAATTGAAAATTACTATTTATACCCTATCCTAAGGGTATATTAAGTTTGACACATAGTTTGTAACATAGAGAAATAATCGAGATAGACCCTATAAAGTATGTATATTCGTGATCAGCATCAATAGCGAAATCGATTGAGCGATGACCGTCCGTCCGTCCGTCCATTCGTATGTCACCACTTTTTGGGCCTTAAATTTTGAGCTAGGACGATGAAATTTCATATTTGGGCTTCTGTGAAAAAGATACAGTACAAGTGTAAACATTTTTTAAATCCGCCCACTGCCACGCCCACTTTTTCATAACTTCACTAAATTATATGAAACCGAAAAATTTTGTTAAGACCAAATATTTAGGCATTCAGATTCCCTACAATCCACCCATACAAAAGTTTTGGCCACGCCCACTTTTTGGGGGCGTTTTTATCACAAAACCGATTTTTGGGCCTTAAATTTTTAACTAGGACGCTGAAGTTTCATATCTGGGCTTCCAAGAAAAATATACAATGCAAGTGTAAAATTTATTTACATCCGCCCACTGCCACGACTACTTTTTTATAACTACACTAAATTATATGAAACCGAAAAATTTTGTCAAGACCAAATATTTGGGTATTCAGATTCCCTACAATTCACCCGTAGAACAGTTTTGGCTACGCCTACTTTTTGGGGGCGTTTTCATCAAAAAACCGATTTGCATAAAATTTTACATGTAACATCCTCAAACGTTCGACATTATAGCTATATTTGAGTACAAAATGCAATTTGGCCACGCCCAGAGAGAGGAGGATAGGGTATCATACGATTCGTTCCAGACGGATTGTAGCTTTTCTGTATGTTTTTGTTTTGTTTTTTTGGCGGTGCCGTGAATTTCAATATTCGGCTTTATTTCAATTTACGAAAGCGAAATAAGGCTGTATTTCCCAAGTTGGAATCCAACTTTTGAAATTCGGCCTTATTTCATAGTAAAACATACAGAAAAGCTACAATCCGTCTGGAACGGATCGTCTGATACCCTATCCTCCTCTCTATAAAGTGGGCGTGGCCAAATTGCATTTCGTACTCACATATGGCTATAACCTCGAACGTTTGAGGATGTTACATGTAAAATTTGATCAAAATCGGTTTTTTGATGAAAACGCCCCAAAAAGTGGGCGTGGCCAAAACTTTTGTATGAGTGGATTGTAGAGAGTCTGAATGCCTAACTATTTGGTCTTAACAAAATTTTTCGGTTTCATATAATTTAGTGAAGTTATAAAAAAGTAGGCGGGCAGTGGGCGGATTTAAAAAATTTTTACACTTGTACTGTATCTTTGTCTCAGAAGTCCAAATATGAAATTTCATCGTCCTAGCTCAAAATTTAAGGCCCAAAAAGTGGTGACATACGGATGGACGGACGGACGGACGGACGGACGGTCATCGCTCAATCGATTTCGCTATTGATGCTGATCACGAATATATATACTTTATAGGGTCTATCTCTATTATTTCTCTATGTTACAAACTATGTGTCAAACTTAATATACCCTTAGGATAGGGTATAAACAGAGAAAGCTACAATCCGTCTGGACGGATCGTCTGATACCCTATCCTCCTTTCTATAAAGTGGGAGTGGCCAAATTGCATTCGTACTCAAATATGGCTATAACCTCGAATATTTGAGGAAGTTACATGTAAAATTTTATCAAAATCGGTTTTTTGATGGAAACGCCCCCAAAAAGCGGGCGTGGCCAAAACTGTTCTTTGGGTGAATTGTAAGGAATCTGAATACCTAAATATTTGGTCTTGACAAAATTTTTCGGTTTCATATAATTTAGTGAAACTATAAAAAAGTAGGCGTGGCAGTTGGCGGATGTAAAAAACATACAGAAAAGCTACAATCCGTCTGGAACGGATCGTCTGATACCCTATCCTCCCCAAAAAGTGGGCGTGGCCAAAACTCTTCTACGGGTGAATTGTAGGGAATCTGAATACCTAAATATTTGGACTTAACAAAATTTTTCGGTTTCATATAATTTAGTGAAGTTATGAAAAAGTGGGCGTGGCAGTGGGCGGATTTAAAAAATTTTTACACTCGTACTGTATCTTTTTCTCAGAAGCCCAAATATGAAATTTCATCGTCCTAGCTCAAAATTTAAGGCCCAAAAAGTGGTGACATACGATTTCGCTATTGATGCTGATCACGAATATATATACTTTATAGGGTCTATCTCGATTATTTCTCTATGTTAGGATAGGGTATAAAAATGCTTGTTTTTGAACCCTCTATAAAAACCCGTTATCAATTTTTGGCGCCAAAGTTATCGTACTCCCCCCAGGACATTATGTTTATTTCTAAAACCTGATGAGGCTGTCTGCTGACGATTGGGATAAAATGAAGGATGCGATGATGAGGAAGTCATTGGTAAAGAATCTCCTACACGAGCAGGTTCTGAAGAAGCAGAATTTGGTATTGTATGAAGTAAGGTATTATGCTGTGCATTGCAATGCCTGCAACCATGAGATTTGCATGCATTTAAAAAATGTCCCTTACGAAGGCAATTCGAACAAAGAGCTAATCGTTTGATTTCAGATAGGCGCTTATTGACAGGTAATCCCAAAAATTGTTGGCAGTTGTAAATATAGTGTTGGTTTGATTTACAAAATAGGCATGCACAATTATTAATGTTTGATGTAAGAAATAAGTACCTTGCGCGGGTTAGATTTGTTAACCTGATTGTTGTTGGTGTTTCCCTTCCTTGTAGAGAATTGATAAAGTGCACTTTCAACATTTTCCAAAGTTTGGCATCTCTTCTCCAAAAATGATGACATCTCGCTCCAAGTAGGAATCACGTTGAGCGGAGCTTCTTCGTCCCACTTGGCTTGTGTTCCAGCGTCCAATTTATTTCCGATTAGAAAAATGAGCAAACTATCCGCGAGTTGTTCTTTGCTTCCGAGGGTCTGCAATGCGCGCAAATGTGAGTTGACAGAATCAGACAAATGGCGCAAGCCATGTGCTGTTACTGAAGATATGCTTCGGATTTCAAACAGTTCACCAATATGTGCCTGGAATAGCAAACGATTATTACTGAATCTGGTTTTTAATATACTTAAGGCCTTTAAATAGTTTGCTCCTGTAATTTCCAGAGACTCGATGGTTCGTAGCGCAGAATCCGTCAAACTTGAACGCAGATGTTGGAACTTTTCCACTGGTGAAAGTTCCTCGTCTGAATCAACTAGCGTCATGAACATTGACTGGAAGTTTGGCCACTCTGTATAGTTTCCCGAAAACTTAGTCAAAGTAATTTTAGGAAGATTGACATTTTTAACCCTGGGTGGTTGATGCGCAAATGAATCTTCCATAGGTAGTGGTAATGCACGCGATATTTATACGCTATCCTAAGGGTATATTAAGTTTGACACATAGTTTGTAACATAGAGAAATAATCGAGATAGACCCTATAAAGTATATATATTCGTGATCAGCATCAATAGCGAAATCGATTGAGCGATGACCGTCCGTCCGTCCGTCCGTCCGTCCGTCCGTCCGTCCGTCCGTATAGCACCGCTTTTTGGGCCTTAAATTTTGAGCTAGGACGATGAAATTTCATATCTGGGCTTCTGAGAAAAAGATACAGTACAAGTGTAAAAATTTTTGAAATCCGCCCACTGCCACGCCCACTTTTTCATAACTTCACTAAATTATATGAAACCGAAAAATTTTGTTAAGACCAAATATTTAGGCATTCAGATTCCCTACAATCCACCCATACAAAAGTTTTGGCCACGCCCACTTTTGGGGGCGTTTTCATCACAAAACCGATTTTCGGGCCTTAAATTTTTAACTAGGACGCTGAAATTTCATATCTGGACTTCCAAGAAAAAGATATAGTACAAGTGTAAAATTTTTTCACATCCGCCCACTGCCACGCCTACTTTTTTATAATTGTACTAAATTATATGAAACCGAAAAATTTTGTTAAGACCAAATATTTGGGTATTTACATTCCCTACAATTTACCCATAGAACAGTTTTGGCCACGCCCACTTTTTGGGGGCGTTATCATCAAAAAACCTATTTTGATAAAATTATACATGTAACATCCTCAAACGTTCGACATTATAGCTATATTTGAGTACAAAATGCAATTTGGCCACGCCCACTTTATAGACAGGAGGATAGGGTATCATACGATCCGTTCCAGACGGATTGTAGCTTTTCTGTATGTTTTTGAACTTAAAAGAGTTAGGATCTTGAGCAAGCAATAAGAGTCTTCAAATGCAGATCGTTTATTACTTTTAACTTCACTGCCATCGAGAACCTCGAGTTCTGTCTGATTATTGTCAAACTTTGTGGAGTACGATTCAAGCATTCCTAGCCTTGTCTCAAGCTCAGCAATGCTCATATTGCCTTCAACCGACGCGAAATAATTCCTTAATTTTGTTAACTGTCCAGTCACCGAAGTTTTGTTTTCGCGGCAGAGACTTCCTTCTCATTCACTGACATGTTTCCACTTTTTTTTTTATATTTCCTTTTTTTTTTTTTTAATTAATAGCGCGAATTAAATTCACTTCGATTGTGGTCAAAGTGTCCTGTCACGGTCGCCAAATGTTTGTCGATCTAATATTTTTTAGATCGAATGTTTCGATTTAGGTTTTATATTAAAGAAAAAGAAACAACGAGAAGAACTTCGAAAATATATGAAGAGCGATTTATTTAAGAGCAAGAGATGTTAAGTGGTTGAATGCCGAACGATAGACTGAACAACGTTAACAGAAACAAGTTAAAAACATACAGAAAAGCTACAGTCCGTCTGGAACGGATCGTCTGATACCCTATCCTAATCTCCATGTAAAATTTTATCAAAAACGGTTTTTGAGGAAAACGCCCCCAAAAAGTGGGCGTGGCCAAAACTGATGTACGAGTGAAAAGTAGGGAATCTGAATACCGAAATATTTGGACTTAACAAAATTTTTCGGTTTGATATAATTTAGTGAAGTTATAAAAAAGTAGGCGTGGCAGTGGGCGGATGTAAAAAAAATTTACACTTCTACTGTATCTTTTTCTCAGAAGCCCAGATTTAAGGCCCAAAAAGTGGTGACATATGGACGGACGGACAGACGGGCGGTCATCGCTCAATCGATTTCGCTATTGATGCTGATCACGAATATATATACTTTATAGGGTCTATTTCGATTATTTCTCTATGTGCCAAACTTAATATACCCTTAGGATAGGGTATAATTATGATAGGGTATAAAAAGAGATATTAGAAAAAGGAAAATAAAATTAATTCAGAACTTCAGAAGAGAGCAAAATATTTAAACTTAACAATTTAACCAAAATGTGCCAACTGCAACGAAAAGCATCCAGCTAACTACAGAGGCTGTTCGGTTGCAAAGCAGGTTCAACAAGGGCTTAAAACCAAAAACGCCAAGAAAAGTACCCAAAATCACAAGCTGCATCAAAAAATGTTAAAAAATAAACTAACACAACAAAAACAAAACCAATTACTAACATACAGAAAAGCTACAATCCGTCTGGAACGGATCGTATGATACCCTATCCTCCTCTCTATAAAGTGGGCGTGGCCAAATTGCATTTTGTACTCAAATATAGCTATAATGTCGAACGTTTGAGGATGTTACATGTAAAATTTTATCAAAATCGGTTTTTTGATGATAACGCCCCCAAAAAGTAGGCGTGGCCAAAACTGTTCTATGGGTGAATTGTATGGAATCTAAATACCCAAATATTTGGTCTTAACAAAATTTTTCGGTTTCATATAATTTAGTGAAGTTATAAAAAAGTAGGCGTGGCAGTGGGCGGATGTAAAAAATTTTTACATTTGTACTGTATCTTTTTCTTGGAAGCCCAGACATGAAACTTCAGCGTCCTAGTTAAAAGTTTAAGGCCCAAAAATCGGTTTTGTGATGGAAACGCCCCCAAAAAGTGGGCGTGGCCAAAACTTTTGTATGGATGGATTGTAGGGAATCTGAATGCCTAAATATTTGGTCTTAACAAAATTTTTCGGTTTCATATAATTTAGTGAAGTTATGAAAAAGTGGGCGTGGCAGTGGGCGGATTTCAAAAATGTTTACACTTGTACTGTATCTTTTTCTCAGAAGCCCAGATATGAAATTTCATCGTCCTAGCTCAAAATTTAAGGCCCAAAAAGCGGTGACATACGGACGGACGGACGGACGGACGGACGGACGGACGGTCATCGCTCAATCGATTTCGCTATTGATGCTGATCACGAATATATATACTTTATAGGGTCTATCTCGATTATTTCTCTATGTTACAAACTATGTGTCAAACTTAATATACCCTTAGGATAGGGTATAACAAGTACTCGTAAAACGGCATTCTAAATGGCATGTTTAAATCGTAAGATTTTAAGGAGAAATAATTAAATTGATACTCTCTATACAATTAAATACAGTAGTGCGCAAAATAATGTATACAGTTAATATTTATATGATAAGGCAAAGTTAAGGTATTTGTATTTTAAGATAGTCTTCACACCATGGACTCCCTTACTAAACTAAATCCCTAAATCTACTATTAGAGTGTAAATAAATATTAAATAAATAAATAAAAAATAAATCTCTAATAAATAAACTCTGTAATAAAACATACAGAAAAGCTACAATCCGTCTGGAACGGATCGTATGATACCCTATCCTCCTCTCTATAAAGTGGGCGTCGCCAAATTGCACTTTGTACTCAAATATAGCTGTAATGTCGAACGTTTGAGGATGTTACATGTAAAATTTTATCAAAATAGGTTTTTTGATGATAACGCCCCAAAAAGTGGGCGTGGCCAAAACTCTTCTATGGGTGAGTTGTAGGGAATCTAAATACCCAAATATTTGGTCTTAACAAAATTTTTCGGTTTCATATAATTTAGTGAAGTTATAAAAAAGTAGGCGTGGCAGTGGGCGGATGTAAAAAAATTTTACACTTGTACTATATCTTTTCGTCAGAAGCCCAGATATGAAATTGCAGCGTCCTAGTTAAAAATTTAAGGCCGAAAAATTGGTTTTGTGATGAAAACGGCCCCAAAAAATGGGCGTGGCCAAAACTTTTGCATGGATGGATTGTAGGGAATCTGAATGCCTAAATATTTGGTCTTAACAAAATTTTTCGGTTTCATATAATTTAGTGAAGTTATGAAAAAGTGGGCGTGGCAGTGGGCGGATTTCAAAAATGTTTACACTTGTACTGTATCTTTTTCTCAGAAGCCCAGATGTGAAATTTCATCGTCCTAGCTCAAAATTTAAGGCCCGAAAAGCGGTGACATACGGACGGACGGTCATCGCTCAATCGATTTCGCTATTGATGCTGATCACGAATATATGTACTTTATAGGGTCTATCTCGATTATTTCTCTATGTTACAAACTATGTGTCAAACTTAATATACCCTTAGGATAGGGTATAAAAATGAAGAGAATAAGAGCAAAATAGGTTTATTGTTTCAAGGTGAGGTGCCGCTCGCTACTGGTGGTGAGAACTGACCTATCTTAACAGTATAATTGATGGCATAATAGAGAAAGGGGCCAACTCGTCCTGGGTATCTAGGGAGGACTGTGCCATCTCTCTCACGTTACGGTCGAAATTAGATAAAAAGAAAACAGAGAGCTTTCTGGCGCTAAATCGATCGTCTATCCGCATGCTCCGTAAATGGGGGGTGGAGTCCAACGACCTATGTAGAAGCTGTGGAGATGAGGACGAGAACGACGCCTTCGCACTTTAGGTTCTAGGTTCTTCACAAGCACCGCAGAGGTAGCAGGCTTCCAGATATCGGATCTTCTCCACTTTATCAATAGCACCAACTGGTTCCCAACCCAACCACATATTTAATAGGCGATTCACAATGGACCTTTAGGTCTCCGAGTGGACGTGATGAATTTTTAACCGTCACTCACCCCTTCTTAACCTAACCTAATATACCCTTAGGATAGGCTATAAAACACTATACTTGGTTTTTCCTTTTTTTAAGGGTTTCGGGATGTCTCTATTGATCTTTTTCCTATCTTTCTGGTTGGGGGAGGTTAAATACTCTCCGCCACAGTCACTCTGTATATTGGTCTCGTCTATCTTCAGTATGTCTGGTTTCCTTCTCGTGGTTTTGTTCTTGAGTCGGGGTCTCTGTATTCCAGTATGTTTGTTCTCGTTTCTCGGGATCACTTCCTGGATTCTCGATCTCTTCTCTATCTTTTTCGCTAGCTCTTGGCTTTACAGCACCTCTCTTATCAAAAATGTCTCTTCTCTCAAACAGAACCCCTCGTTTGTCCCAAAACCAAACCAAAAAGGCGAGGTGTCGAAACATGTTCAACTTTTTATAGGTATGCACACTCGTACGCATTCATACACCCACACATTTTCACACTCACTCTCAAGACGAATTCAGCCGTCTCCAATGATCTCAGATTTTGAGAAACAGTTCCTGACGCCTGTCTCTCTGGCAGGGAACCTTATGGTGGTATTGGTGGTGGCTGAGTTCGCATTGTTCTCTCCGCTGCAGTTGATTTAGCTGCCACAGTAAAGGAAGTTACATCCAGAGCTCTGACAGCTTCCTCTCTCACGGTTTCAAGTTCTTACTCTCACGTAGTTCTGTTTGTTTTGAGTGACTGCTTGGGTTCGCATTCACTCTCCTGACCAGGGCTAATTATAAAACTAAATGGAGACGAATTAAATGACCCACATTATGGGACATAAAGGGTACCCAGGCATTCGGGAGCTATCCTTTACAAAATAATGTTTTAGGTCCCTTTTTGGGAGATGAGGTTGTACCTGCTTTGTCATCTTCTTCGAGCATATGGGAAATAGTGAGCACTGGGTTGAAGAACAACCTAAAAACGCTCAGTTAACCCACAGCTCTCACAGAACAAAGGATAAAAAGAGAAAAGGCAAGGAAAAAAACGGTGAAAGGGTGCGAATGGGAATGATGTAGCGGACAAGGAATTTTGTGCGTAATTTGCACGCAACAAACCCCACCCTTAATTCCTAAAAGAAAAGGAGATGGCTTTCGAAAGAGAAGCCGGAGTAAAAAGAAATATCCGAAATTGGATTACCCCTAGGATAACGACACAACACAAATGCAACAGATAATATAGGGGACAACGCAACTACCGAAGCCCGCTATCGCTCCTTGGCGAGAATTATTGGACATCACAGAGAGTAAAGCTCTCAGTTCCTCTTAGCGCCGCCGCCTAGTTGGCCTGGCGCAGCTTATTTCTTCTTGTGACTCGTGGTCACCGTTGCATGGCTTGAGATCCTTGACGTGCCATGTACCTCGCTCTTTCCCGGTTTCATCCGGAAGGACATAAGTCCAAGGCGAAACCTTTTTATGAACTATACATGGCCCAACATACATATTTCGGTGGCAATTCTTGGCCATACAATCTCATTTAGAAGATATTGGACATCTCTCCGCCTGAGATTGTATGCCCTACTTGCCATCTTAGAGCTAGCTTCTTCCTAATATCTTTCCCAAGCTGACTAAACCTACTTCCTAACTTAGACATGTCTAGTTCCCTATCAGTTTTTTTAGTTCCATATCTCCTATGCTAGTTTCCCTATCTAATTGCTTAGTTTCCCTATCTTCCACAGGTGAGTTTTTACTATTCTCAACATTTGAAATGGTTCCTATCCGAGCGCCGGCGTAAGTAACCATTTCCCTACCAAAATTCGAGTAATAAGAGGAGACTCGAAGTACGTCGTGTTCGGACGTACGGATACAGCACGCGACCTTGGCGGGGTGTGTATCCCAGGTCCAACGGTTTTCCGACAAGGACGCGCTAAGTGGCGTTTTGATGTTAATTTTTGGTTAATCCTCTCGGCAGGATTAACCTGGAGGTGGTAATTGGCTGTGAATTTAATCTGTGAACCATAGGATTCACAGAGGGTTTTCAGTTCCTTATTTCGGAACTGAGGGAAGTTGTCGCAGATCACATTTTTGGGTACGCTGCACAAAAGAAAAACGTGGTCCTCAAGATCCCTACAGACATAATTCGCCGTTGCAGACCTAAGGGAAAACAACAAAGGGAACTTAGTGAAGTAATCGGCGATTGTTAGAATATACACGAAACGCCTACTGGACTTTTGAAGCGGCCCTACCAAATCGACACAAATAGTCTCCCAGGGATTCAAAATCCGTTTCCTTTCGACCGTCAAACCAGCTGGTTTGTCGTTAACTGGCTTCACACTTTGGCATACCCTACAATTCCTAACATATTTGGTAAAATCCGACCTCATCTTAGGCCAGTAATACCGAATCCCTACTCTCGCAAACGTTTTGCGAACTCCCATGTGCTCTGCTAATGGGTTGTCATGACACTCTTTTAACTCTGTTTACTTTCGAAACTACTTCCTTCCACTCTGAACTATTGTCATGTACAACCACGTGACTTGCCTTAACAAATTTAAACAAAATTCCCTTATCGACCCTCCAGGCCGGAAAAGCTAAAGGGTTCGACTCTACTTTCGAGATCATCTTAGCGATCCAAGGATCGGAACTTTGCTCATCTATTTCCACTACTAACACGGATCCTTGAGATTACTCAGCCGTACTAGGGAGTAGTGATCCGTCACAACCGTGAACCGAACACTCGCGATATACAGCCGCAACTTCTCAACCGCCCCCAATACAGCCAAGCATTCCTTCTCCGTGGTTGAATAGTTTTTCTCGTTCCTATTCAACGACCTACTCAAATAACATATGACCTTCTCCCCGTCATCAAATCTCTGACTCAGTACTGCTCCAACACCATAGTCCGAAGCGTCTGTTTGAAAGACAAACGTCCGCTCGAAATCCGGACAGGTCAGAATCGGGGCAGTCACTCCCGTCGCACTCCTCAGACCAGATGAGCCTACTGCTCTTCTTCAGCAAATCGGTCAACGGCTTTAACAAAACTGCGCAGTTTGGTATAAATCTCCTGTACCAGGATACCGTGCCGACGAAGCTGCTAACCTCCTTAACATTCCTTAGTGCAAGAATCCTCAAAATACTTTCTACTTTCTCTGTATCCACAGGCAAACTAGTGTGATCCACTACATATCCTAAAAACTTTAAAGACGACCTATAAAAGTTACATTTCGCCCTACTCACTTTCAGACCTGCCGCACATAATTACTTGAAGACTTCTTTCAGGATATCCAGACGTTGTCCGAAACTATTTCTGACGATGATTATATCCTCCAAATATACGAACGCCTGCGGTTCCAAATCGGCACCAAGCACAGTGTCTATAAATCTCTGCCATGTCGCCGGTGCATTATGCAGACCGAATGGCACTCTTTTAATCTGAAAGAGTCCTCGGTTTGAGATTGTAAAAGCAGTGTACGGCCCGGACTTTTTTTCCACAGGGATCTGCCAGTATTCAGATTTAATGTCCAACGAAGACAAGAGCATGGCATCCCTGAGCTTGTCTAGTGTGGCCGAAATGTATGGGAGAGGGTAAGCATCTCGCTCAGTAACTTTGTTTAGCTTCCTATAGTCCACGCCATAAAGGTGATTTTTGAATATATTTATAAATATAGCACTCTGAAATTGTCGTGAAACAAAGGCAGTGGGTCGCCGCGGTTGTGTTTGGAAGTGCAGTGGGGAGTTAAGGATGTTAAAACAATATCTTTTTTTTATAAATAAATGAAATGTGTCATACACAAATAAACAAATTGGTATAATGTGACTACTAAATTGTTGGAAATGGAAGTTAAAGATTCCATTCCGGGGAATCTTAAAAAAAACCGCGAACGGGGAGGCTTAGGCCAACCCCCAAACTGTTCGACTTACGACAATCAAAACTCCGCACTGATTATTTAATATAATTTATTCCCAATCAATTACTACTCGCTTACAAGTCCAACTTAAGACTAACTTAATTCTAACAAAACTCATTCCTCCTTTCCATCGGTTCAGGTATCCCAACTCCAGACTGCTGTATTGGCGGAATGTGTCGCGGCGCGTGTAGAATATCCGGTGCGATACTTGATCCCGTTGCACTTGCCCGTGGGAACCTGTTCGCACCTGAATAAACTGAGTCAGCGGATCTGCAGTGATTCGCTGTCACGCTTATATGGCGTGACCTACATATGCCGCGTTAACTCCTCCCCCCTCAAAGATCTACGTCCCGTAGATCAAGCGTGACGTCAGAGGCCGATGGCCAAGTTTGCGCTACCGGCGACCCTCGAAACCGATGAGGTCCTCCATCAATTCCGGGATCGGCTCCTGTGCCAAGAGCGTTTACAGATGGGAGCTTCAGGTCCTTGTTGTTCCGTCGCCATATGACCCATGCTATGATCATAACCAATGCGATTATTGATGCGTCCATGAGGGAAGAGATCATGACCTGGCTCGTGAGGTCCTTCAGCCGCTCTATGTTCTTAACACTTATGCCATGCACGTGTTCCAAGTCAATCTTCTGCACCCGATTGGTAATGTTCGCTAGGACGGGTGGTAGTACTTGGACATGGGAGTACGTGGAGCTCGAAAATGTTTTGTTTCCTAGTCGAATCACCTCGTTGTCCATTTGAATTACATAAGTACCATTGAGGGTTCGTGATTTGTCCCCTGAAACTAATTGGCCCTCGAAATTTGTTACAAATATCGTATCGTCCTTAACAAGTTCGATCTCCTCTTTTGTGTTCGAGCGGAAGGTACACGTCGTGTGTCCTCCTTTCAAAAGGTTGGCTACACAGCTGTCCTCTTCGAGCTTCTCCAAGGACTTCTCGTCACAGATTAAAAGGTGGTTAATGGAAAGGCATTTCCCAATGATGCCAAAGGTCTCCAGGTGGTTAACCAGCATTCTGTCGAACTTTAAGTCGATTTGTAGTCCATTAGTGATTGATGCCCGTGTTAGGAGCAAGTTGAACTCCTCATTTCTCACCTTCGGCATCGAAAGGACATATAGTAACAGTGACCCGTTCGTATATATGGATGGAGAGCCGTATTCTACAGCTTCAATTTCGTTAACATATGGCAGTGTCTCCATTTCGCTAATGATTCTGCCGACCTCTTCTTTGTCCAGAAGATTCGTATTTATCAGGTCACCTTTTGCCATCTGGCAGGCACGCACTATTTCATTGACCTTGTCCCTTATTATCAGTACCTCGTTCAGAATGTCTTGCTCGTACCTCCCAGCATCGGAAGCGTTGATTTCATAATTGAATAAGTCTATCATATGGTTAACCTTATTCGTTGTTTCATCCATAGTGTCGAGGAGTCAGCTGTTGATTTTGTATTGTTGGTTATTATTATTGACGATGTCTTGTTCACTCGCGAGGATTTTATTCCAATCTGCTGCATCGGGGTTTACCGCAATCCACTTCCAAGCCGATCCTATCCAATCGATGGATCTTGCACTGCGGCTTCCTCTGCCTTTGAGTAGGGTTAGCCTTTCGTCTATTTCCCTTAGATAGTACTCGATTGTCGTTCTCTTCTCCGGACTCTTGAACTCCTTTGGGTTTAGTGAAATAATAAGTTGTTCCGTTAGGTTTCGGAATTGTGTCAGGTCGATTACGTGCACCAGGGAGATAAGTCTGAAAGGAGAAATACGCTAATGGGGATTCTCGCGAAAGTTTAGGGTAGAAATAAAAGTACTGTGATGCCTTGGTGGGAACATTAACTTTTACAACTTTATTCTACATATTACTATTATCTAATGGTTAATAATGCTTATATTACGTGCTATAAATGTATAGGGTAAGAATACGTTTAAATGATAGACTTATGTATCTGTGTAAAACTAAAACTTGCATTCATTTCCATTCGCTTATGTACTAACTAAATGTATACTTCTTTAAATTTCTATCTAAAAATTTTATTCGTGGGGTTTATAGCGGAGTACATTTCGTAAGTAATGAGAGGAGCGTGTACTAAATATTCTTGATATGGGTCTTATGAACCCTTCTTCCGGTTAAAGTTGTGACCGTTACCTTATTGTTTCTTGCCACCGTCTCTCTTCGATACAATGGCTTGTTTTTTCCCTGCATTTTCCCTACCTTGGTATATATCACATCACCTTTTTTGGCTCGTTCTCTTCGTATTACGCCTGGTGTTAGTTGCCCTTTGTTTTCTTTTTATCAAACCCTTTAACTCTTCGTTAACCTTGGAACGAAAGTTGGAGAGACTCTGATAGTTAATCCTCTGAGACCTATTAAAGAATATGTCGGAGGGCTTCTTATTCGTGACCGAATGAATGGTATTGTTATACCGGTCTACGGCTATGTTTAACAGTTCTTTCAACCTCAGATCTTTGTGTTCGGCCTTCAAACATCTATAGATCTCTAAGATCGTTGAGTGCCACCGCTCAACTTGACCGTTCACTTCACTGCGGTTAACAGGAGTCTTGTACAATTTTATCCCCAACATTCCTATGAGATTTACTATTATCGGACTAAGGAAACTCCTTTCGTTGTCCGTTGCCAAAATTTTCGGAACTGTAAAATAGTGGAGGATTTTAACAATCTTGTCCCTTAGATGAAGTACTGACCTATTCTTTATATGGAACAATTTACCAAACTTAGAGAACTTATCAATACAGCTTATGAATTTTTCATTTTGGATTTTAATGATATCCATGTGCAGTATCTCACATGGGTATGATGGAATCGGTGTGGCCTGAAATTCTGGGTTGATAGGATGCCTGTCATACTTATTGGCCTTACAGATCTCACAGGAGCTAGTATATTTCTTGATTAAGCTGTTCATGCGGGGGAAGTAGTATTTTTCAAGCAGTTGTTCCCGATTTTCCCTTGGGTTTCTATGGGCTCTCTTATGTTCTTCCATGATGATCTCAAATATGTGGTTTTCGTCTCTTACATCTTCAACCACTCTCTGAGTTATTCGGATTTTGTAGCCCACGAAATTTTCAAGGTATAGCTCCTGCAGAACGACTAAATGAGATTCAGGCATCTTGATGCCATTTATGACGTCAGGTCTCACCTTGGTCTTGAGGATAGCTGCCAATTTCTCTTTGACCGGTTCTGTCACCGCTACATAGTGGCGAGAGAAGCCAGGGTGAGGCTCTTCGTAGATTTCCAGACCCTTCCCTATTTTAATTATCACCTGATTACGGAAGACATTAATAGGGGCTTCCACATGAGGAATGAGGTCTGTACCGTCTTGCTGCGCACTATGTGCCGTCTCCAAGGAAGAGCGACCCTCACTTGCAGTTTCAGTCGCGTCATTGTGGTCATGAGGTTCGATTTCATGTCCTGCACTGGCCATTGCCGATTGGCTATCCCTGCCTTCACTAGCCGTTTCCGTTGCAGAACCGTCTTCCGCAATTTTAGAACCTTCTTCCACCTCGGTTTGCGCCGAGCTGGATAAGTGATTGATCTGAGTCTTTAATCTAGAGAGAGCGTCAGCCACAAAATTGGATTTACCTGGTTTGTAAATCAATTCGTAGTTATACTCCTCTATGCGGGCTTTCCATCGCTTCAACTTTGCGTTATAGTTCCTGTTTCCCAAGGAGAAGGTCAAGGGCTGGTGGTCGGTAAAGATGCGAATTTTTTTCGCGCCGTAGACGTATGTACGGAGATTGTCTAGTGCCCATACTATGGCCAACATCTCCTTCTCGTTCGTAGCGTAGTTCTCCTCGGTCTTGTTGAGGGAACGAGAAATATAGGCTATGGGTCTGTCTTTACCTAATTCGCCCTGTGAAAGAACTGCGCCTATTGCAAAGTTGGAGGCGTCAGTTGTTAGGTTAAACGGTTTCTCGAAGTCAGGGAAGGCTAAGATTTCAGACGACGTGAGCAAGCGCTTAAGGTCATTAAAGGCTTTTAGTGCCTCACCATCGAGCTTGACTGGGATACGCTTTGACTGGTTCGCTTTTATCTGCGCATTTTCTCCTCTCGTCAGGTTAGTCAAGGGTTTGGCCACCTTAGCATAATCGCGGATAAATTTTCTATAATAGGACGTAAGTCCAAGGAAACTCTTCAACGCCTTTAAGTTTTCTGGTGGTAGGATTTTTTGTATTGCCGTAACCTTCCCTGGATCGGCTCGAATTCCGTCAGGAGTGATGACGTATCCCAGGAACTCGACATCTGTCTTTAAGAAATGAGTTTTATCCAGATTCACCTTCAGGTTTGCCCCGCGCAACTTGGAAAAGATGGTTTCTATGTTCTTAAGACTTTCCTCCACGCTGCCGCCAAAGATGATGATGTCGTCGATGTACACATAACATATTTTTCCAATGTACTCCTTTAATACATCATCGATCATCCTCTGGAAGATCGCCGGGGCGTTCTTCAGGCCAAACGGCAGCCTCAGAAACTCATACTTCCCATTCATTGTGGAAAATGCCGTTTTCGGTATATCGGACGCCTTCATAGGGATCTGGTGAAAACCGGACGTGAGATCGAGAGTAGTAAAGAATTTCGCCTTACCCAGGCTGGCGAGTGTAGAGTTAATATCCGGAATTGGGTAAGCGTCTGCAATGGTTACCAGGTTCAGTCGTTTAAAGTCAATGACCATCCGGTATTGCTTCTCCCCTGATGGTTTCGGTTTTTTAGGAACCACCCATATGGGAGAATTGTATGGGCTCCTAGAGGGGCGAATAATACCACCCGCCAGCAGCTGTTTTATTTCTTTCTCCACTTCATCCCTCATGCAGGCGGGATAAGGGTAGCTCTTTGTATACACTGGCTCGTCTGTGGTTGTCCTAATTTCGGCCCTAACTGTAGTTTGGATTAGCTCACTGTCATTCACTGGTCCAAACAAGATGCTATATTCTTCCAGTAAATGCGAGAGCCTCGACCGAACCTCTTCTGGAATTTTATCGTCGAACAAGGCGCTGATCTCCTTTGACAGCTTATTTTTAAGGGGGATTTTTATATTTGGTGTTAAGGTTAATAAATTTTTCTTGCGATCTATGATGGCCTCCAGCTCCTTTAGAGTATCGTCGCCGATAATGCCATCAAAGGACGTAAGACCAGGCAGAATGTAGAAAGTGATGAGTGCGTCGTTTCCGACACCCTCGAAGAACCTTCCTGAAATTTTTTCTGTGATTTTAACGTCACCGGCCGCCGAATGTACGGTAAATGGTTGTATTAAGGTGGTATTTCCTTGCAATATGCGGGGGCTGACGAAGTTTTTATTTGCACCAGTATCGACAAGGAAATTTAACACGGTGTTGCAAAGGCAGTGGGTCGCCGCGGTTGTGTTTGGAAGTGCAGTGGGGAGTTAAGGATGTTAAAACAATATCTTTTTTTTATAAATAAATGAAATGTGTCATACACAAATAAACAAATTGGTATAATGTGACTACTAAATTGTTGGAAATGGAAGTTAAAGATTCCATTCCGGGGAATCTTAAAAAAAACCGCGAACGGGGAGGCTTAGGCCAACCCCCAAACTGTTCGACTTACGACAATCAAAACTCCGCACTGATTATTTAATATAATTTATTCCCAATCAATTACTACTCGCTTACAAGTCCAACTTAAGACTAACTTAATTCTAACAAAACTCATTCCTCCTTTCCATCGGTTCAGGTATCCCAACTCCAGACTGCTGTATTGGCGGAATGTGTCGCGGCGCGTGTAGAATATCCGGTGCGATACTTGATCCCGTTGCACTTGCCCGTGGGAACCTGTTCGCACCTGAATAAACTGAGTCAGCGGATCTGCAGTGATTCGCTGTCACGCTTATATGGCGTGACCTACATATGCCGCGTTAACTCCTCCCCCCTCAAAGATCTACGTCCCGTAGATCAAGCGTGACGTCAGAGGCCGATGGCCAAGTTTGCGCTACCGGCGACCCTCGAAACCGATGAGGTCCTCCATCAATTCCGGGATCGGCTCCTGTGCCAAGAGCGTTTACAGATGGGAGCTTCAGGTCCTTGTTGTTCCGTCGCCATATGACCCATGCTATGATCATAACCAATGCGATTATTGATGCGTCCATGAGGGAAGAGATCATGACCTGGCTCGTGAGGTCCTTCAGCCGCTCTATGTTCTTAACACTTATGCCATGCACGTGTTCCAAGTCAATCTTCTGCACCCGATTGGTAATGTTCGCTAGGACGGGTGGTAGTACTTGGACATGGGAGTACGTGGAGCTCGAAAATGTTTTGTTTCCTAGTCGAATCACCTCGTTGTCCATTTGAATTACATAAGTACCATTGAGGGTTCGTGATTTGTCCCCTGAAACTAATTGGCCCTCGAAATTTGTTACAAATATCGTATCGTCCTTAACAAGTTCGATCTCCTCTTTTGTGTTCGAGCGGAAGGTACACGTCGTGTGTCCTCCTTTCAAAAGGTTGGCTACACAGCTGTCCTCTTCGAGCTTCTCCAAGGACTTCTCGTCACAGATTAAAAGGTGGTTAATGGAAAGGCATTTCCCAATGATGCCAAAGGTCTCCAGGTGGTTAACCAGCATTCTGTCGAACTTTAAGTCGATTTGTAGTCCATTAGTGATTGATGCCCGTGTTAGGAGCAAGTTGAACTCCTCATTTCTCACCTTCGGCATCGAAAGGACATATAGTAACAGTGACCCGTTCGTATATATGGATGGAGAGCCGTATTCTACAGCTTCAATTTCGTTAACATATGGCAGTGTCTCCATTTCGCTAATGATTCTGCCGACCTCTTCTTTGTCCAGAAGATTCGTATTTATCAGGTCACCTTTTGCCATCTGGCAGGCACGCACTATTTCATTGACCTTGTCCCTTATTATCAGTACCTCGTTCAGAATGTCTTGCTCGTACCTCCCAGCATCGGAAGCGTTGATTTCATAATTGAATAAGTCTATCATATGGTTAACCTTATTCGTTGTTTCATCCATAGTGTCGAGGAGTCAGCTGTTGATTTTGTATTGTTGGTTATTATTATTGACGATGTCTTGTTCACTCGCGAGGATTTTATTCCAATCTGCTGCATCGGGGTTTACCGCAATCCACTTCCAAGCCGATCCTATCCAATCGATGGATCTTGCACTGCGGCTTCCTCTGCCTTTGAGTAGGGTTAGCCTTTCGTCTATTTCCCTTAGATAGTACTCGATTGTCGTTCTCTTCTCCGGACTCTTGAACTCCTTTGGGTTTAGTGAAATAATAAGTTGTTCCGTTAGGTTTCGGAATTGTGTCAGGTCGATTACGTGCACCAGGGAGATAAGTCTGAAAGGAGAAATACGCTAATGGGGATTCTCGCGAAAGTTTAGGGTAGAAATAAAAGTACTGTGATGCCTTGGTGGGAACATTAACTTTTACAACTTTATTCTACATATTACTATTATCTAATGGTTAATAATGCTTATATTACGTGCTATAAATGTATAGGGTAAGAATACGTTTAAATGATAGACTTATGTATCTGTGTAAAACTAAAACTTGCATTCATTTCCATTCGCTTATGTACTAACTAAATGTATACTTCTTTAAATTTCTATCTAAAAATTTTATTCGTGGGGTTTATAGCGGAGTACATTTCGTAAGTAATGAGAGGAGCGTGTACTAAATATTCTTGATATGGGTCTTATGAACCCTTCTTCCGGTTAAAGTTGTGACCGTTACCTTATTGTTTCTTGCCACCGTCTCTCTTCGATACAATGGCTTGTTTTTTCCCTGCATTTTCCCTACCTTGGTATATATCACATCACCTTTTTTGGCTCGTTCTCTTCGTATTACGCCTGGTGTTAGTTGCCCTTTGTTTTCTTTTTATCAAACCCTTTAACTCTTCGTTAACCTTGGAACGAAAGTTGGAGAGACTCTGATAGTTAATCCTCTGAGACCTATTAAAGAATATGTCGGAGGGCTTCTTATTCGTGACCGAATGAATGGTATTGTTATACCGGTCTACGGCTATGTTTAACAGTTCTTTCAACCTCAGATCTTTGTGTTCGGCCTTCAAACATCTATAGATCTCTAAGATCGTTGAGTGCCACCGCTCAACTTGACCGTTCACTTCACTGCGGTTAACAGGAGTCTTGTACAATTTTATCCCCAACATTCCTATGAGATTTACTATTATCGGACTAAGGAAACTCCTTTCGTTGTCCGTTGCCAAAATTTTCGGAACTGTAAAATAGTGGAGGATTTTAACAATCTTGTCCCTTAGATGAAGTACTGACCTATTCTTTATATGGAACAATTTACCAAACTTAGAGAACTTATCAATACAGCTTATGAATTTTTCATTTTGGATTTCCATGATATTCATGTGCAGTATCTCACATGGGTATGATGGAATCGGTGTGGCCTGAAATTCTGGGTTGATAGGATGCCTGTCATACTTATTGGCCTTACAGATCTCACAGGAGCTAGTATATTTCTTGATTAAGCTGTTCATGCGGGGGAAGTAGTATTTTTCAAGCAGTTGTTCCCGATTTTCCCTTGGGTTTCTATGGGCTCTCTTATGTTCTTCCATGATGATCTCAAATATGTGGTTTTCGTCTCTTACATCTTCAACCACTCTCTGAGTTATTCGGATTTTGTAGCCCACGAAATTTTCAAGGTATAGCTCCTGCAGGACGACTAAATGAGATTCAGGCATCTTGATGCCATTTATGACGTCAGGTCTCACCTTGGTCTTGAGGATAGCTGCCAATTTCTCTTTGACCGGTTCTGTCACCGCTACATAGTGGCGAGAGAAGCCAGGGTGAGGCTCTTCGTAGATTTCCAGACCCTTCCCTATTTTAATTATCACCTGATTACGGAAGACATTAATAGGGGCTTCCACATGAGGAATGAGGTCTGTACCGTCTTGCTGCGCACTATGTGCCGTCTCCAAGGAAGAGCGACCCTCACTTGCAGTTTCAGTCGCGTCATTGTGGTCATGAGGTTCGATTTCATGTCCTGCACTGGCCATTGCCGATTGGCTATCCCTGCCTTCACTAGCCGTTTCCGTTGCAGAACCGTCTTCCGCAATTTTAGAACCTTCTTCCACCTCGGTTTGCGCCGAGCTGGATAAGTGATTGATCTGAGTCTTTAATCTAGAGAGAGCGTCAGCCACAAAATTGGATTTACCTGGTTTGTAAATCAATTCGTAGTTATACTCCTCTATGCGGGCTTTCCATCGCTTCAACTTTGCGTTATAGTTCCTGTTTCCCAAGGAGAAGGTCAAGGGCTGGTGGTCGGTAAAGATGCGAATTTTTTTCGCGCCGTAGACGTATGTACGAAGATTGTCTAGTGCCCATACTATGGCCAACATCTCCTTCTCGTTCGTAGCGTAGTTCTCCTCGGTCTTGTTGAGGGAACGAGAAATATAGGCTATGGGTCTGTCTTTACCTAATTCGCCCTGTGAAAGAACTGCGCCTATTGCAAAGTTGGAGGCGTCAGTTGTTAGGTTAAACGGTTTCTCGAAGTCAGGGAAGGCTAAGATTTCAGACGACGTGAGCAAGCGCTTAAGGTCATTAAAGGCTTTTAGTGCCTCACCATCGAGCTTGACTGGGATACGCTTTGACTGGTTCGCTTTTATCTGCGCATTTTCTCCTCTCGTCAGGTTAGTCAAGGGTTTGGCCACCTTAGCATAATCGCGGATAAATTTCCTATAATAGGACGTAAGTCCAAGGAAACTCTTCAACGCCTTTAAGTTTTCTGGTGGTAGGATTTTTTGTATTGCCGTAACCTTCCCTGGATCGGCTCGAATTCCGTCAGGAGTGATGACGTATCCCAGGAACTCGACATCTGTCTTTAAGAAATGAGTTTTATCCAGATTCACCTTCAGGTTTGCCCCGCGCAACTTGGAAAAGATGGTTTCTATGTTCTTAAGACTTTCCTCCACGCTGCCGCCAAAGATGATGATGTCGTCGATGTACACATAACATATTTTTCCAATGTACTCCTTTAATACATCATCGATCATCCTCTGGAAGATCGCCGGGGCGTTCTTCAGGCCAAACGGCAGCCTCAGAAACTCATACTTCCCATTCATTGTGGAAAATGCCGTTTTCGGTATATCGGACGCCTTCATAGGGATCTGGTGAAAACCGGACGTGAGATCGAGAGTAGTAAAGAATTTCGCCTTACCCAGGCTGGCGAGTGTAGAGTTAATATCCGGAATTGGGTAAGCGTCTGCAATGGTTACCAGGTTCAGTCGTTTAAAGTCAATGACCATCCGGTATTGCTTCTCCCCTGATGGTTTCGGTTTTTTAGGAACCACCCATATGGGAGAATTGTATGGGCTCCTAGAGGGGCGAATAATACCACCCGCCAGCAGCTGTTTTATTTCTTTCTCCACTTCATCCCTCATGCCGGCGGGATAAGGGTAGCTCTTTGTATACACTGGCTCGTCTGTGGTTGTCCTAATTTCGGCCCTAACTGTAGTTTGGATTAGCTCACTGTCATTCACTGGTCCAAACAAGATGCTATATTCTTCCAGTAAATGCGAGAGCCTCGACCGAACCTCTTCTGGAATTTTATCGTCGAACAAGGCGCTGATCTCCTTTGACAGCTTATTTTTAAGGGGGATTTTTATATTTGGTGTTAAGGTTAATAAATTTTTCTTGCGATCTATGATGGCCTCCAGCTCCTTTAGAGTATCGTCGCCGATAATGCCATCAAAGGACGTAAGACCAGGCAGAATGTAGAAAGTGATGAGTGCGTCGTTTCCGACACCCTCGAAGAACCTTCCTGAAATTTTTTCTGTGATTTTAACGTCACCGGCCGCCGAATGTACGGTAAATGGTTGTATTAAGGTGGTATTTCCTTGCAATATGCGGGGGCTGACGAAGTTTTTATTTGCACCAGTATCGACAAGGAAATTTAACACGGTGTTGTCTTTTAGGATGTACTCTAAGTATGGTACGCTGGATAAGCGTCCTTCATAAAATTTAGTTCTTCTACATTCTGTTCCGCTACTTCCTCATATTGGTCTACAAGATCTTCCTCTGTCGAACATAGGTTAAACAACCTCTGTTGTTTGTTCGGAAAGTTGTCCGATTTTGCCCTCCTTTTGAAGGGGTTGTTGCCAGCCTGTGGTCGGTTAATATAATTTACTTGCCGAGATTGGATGGAGCGGTCCACTTCCATCTTTTCGTGGGGCTTCGGGGCAGTCGGCCTTGGTGGCGGACTGTCATTTTGGGGATACAGTTTGGGTTTCTCAATGGGATATTTACTGAACCTCTGGAAAGGCTTCGGCTCTCTCCTGAAAGATTGGTTCAGTGGTGCCGTCACCATATTGGTTGTATTCGGGGTGTGAATCGTGTGATTCCTAAAATTGAGATTCTGGATCTCAAGACACGCGGAATACGCCTCTGGGAGAGTTTTCGGTTTTTGGATGATAAGCATCCGAGAGAGGTCACCGCTAAGGCCCCTGATGAACACGTCGAGGGCACGATTTCGATATGTTTCAACCAGTGCGTTTACTGTCTCCTGCGTGTAGGATTCAGTCTTAATCTTGTTGATTATTAGCGAGAACTGGTGATTCACCGTCGCGTAAAACTCATCCAACCTGGAGCCCCTTTGCGACAGCTGGTTAAGCTGGTGCTCTAGCGTTCGGATGTCGCGCTTGTCTGCATAATGCAGTGACAAGCATTTTTTATGGCAGCCCAATCGTCGTCAAATATATTATACGACACGAGGGCCGTGTCGGCAGCACCCCTGATCTTCTGCCTAATATGTTGCAGAATTGCACGATATATTGGCTTGTCTTTGACAATGTCAAAGTCTCTCAGGATTGCCTCCACGTTATGTATCCAGGATACATAACGTGTAGGGTTTCCCTCAAAAGCCTGCAACTCTTTCACACAGTCGGGAAGTCTACTGATTTCCCTGAGGTCCGCTTCCGTTCTCGGAGGGCACAACTGTGGACCTACTACCTCTACCTCCCCGCTATTTACGTCGGTGGGTTCATTCCTTTCCTCAACGCGTTTAATGCGGCCCTCGAGTTCCTTCAATTGGCCCAAAATCGCGTTGACGGCCCCCGTCAACTCGGTCAACGATTTGGTAATCGCGTCCATACTCATTGTATAATTGTATAATTAAAAAGGAATCAACTTACCGCAGAAGAGAGAGACGGTGCACTTACAACCTTAGGTTTTTTTTTCTATTTCACACTCCGATCCTTACGAGATGTACCTCACTCACTCACTTTAATTTTTACAAAACAATTAGTGAATATTTACTATAATTTACTATAATTTTTTATAACTTAAGCTCTAATTCTTGACACTGCAAATTTTCTTATGAATTTTTCACTACAAATTTCCAACAATTATCGGATTTTCTATAACTTCTATAATTTTTTTCAGATACGCTCTGATTCTTAGCACTGCAAATTTCTTTATGAATTTTTCACCACAAATTTTCAATTATTGGATTTTCTATAATTTCTATGATTTTTTTCAGGTTATACTCTGATTCTTAACACTGCAAGTTTCTTTATGAATTTTTCACCACAAATCTTCGATCATCGGATTTTCTAATTTTTATGATTTTTTACAGATTATGCTCTTCGTGATATCTTCCACTTGTTGCGTGATTTCACATATATGTACCCTCGGTACTTCTCGGCACTTTTGCAATATTTTTGGCTTATTAGCTTTTTTCTTTTTTATTGTGGAAATCTCACTCACACTAAGCACACTGAGTTCATTTTCCTTTTTCACTTTTTTCCTTTTTGTTCTGATCTTTTCTGGGCTGATCTGATCTCTTTTTTTTTTTTTTTTTTTTTTAAAAAAATTTTCTTCCGATCTGCAAAGAACAAAGAAACGATCATTCTCTTTTCTCGGATGGAACCGGCCTGGAAGAGTCGTGTTGTTCCTTTTTAGTCGCCAGCGTTGATAATTGCAGGCGACCTACTAATGGCACGATGATCTTCACGATTGTATCCTTTTTCCTTCTAGCAATCTCCGCCATGTTCCCATGGTTATGGTGGAATGCAATTGTCAGAGAAGTTAGAATAGTTGCTGTGTTCCCATGGTAACAGCTTCATGCACTCAGTTGAGTGTACTAACTTCGTCTACTGCATTTAAAGTAGGACAATTAATCGCACAGGAAGAAGGATACAATTTTACTTTGGCCGGTCCCTGCTCGGGCGCCAGTTAAAGATTCCATTCCGGGGAATCTTAAAAAAAACCGCGAACGGGGAGGCTTAGGCCAACCCCCAAACTGTTCGACTTACGACAATCAAAACTCCGCACTGATTATTTAATATAATTTATTCCCAATCAATTACTACTCGCTTACAAGTCCAACTTAAGACTAACTTAATTCTAACAAAACTCATTCCTCCTTTCCATCGGTTCAGGTATCCCAACTCCAGACTGCTGCATTGGCGGAATGTGTCGCGGCGCGTGTAGAATATCCGGTGCGATACTTGATCCCGTTGCACTTGCCCGTGGGAACCTGTTCGCACCTGAATAAACTGAGTCAGCGGATCTGCAGTGATTCGCTGTCACGCTTATATGGCGTGACCTACATATGCCGCGTTAACTTGGATATTTAGATTTTTAATTATTTTATTTAAATAATTATTATTCTGTTGTGTTATTATTCTAAATTTGTATGAAATTTCGTACTGTATTGGGTTGTTCTTCGCTTACTGATTTGATATGTTTGGTTTAAAGTACATATATGTACAATATACGTATATCTATAAATTATTCACAGGAGAATAAATTGTTAGTTCTCAAATTTTATGTGTAGATGAAAAGGCTGGTCGAAACCTTCTGTTCTGTTAATCTGTAATGAAAATATAACTGTATCTATAGATGGTTAAGCCAGAATACCAAATTAAAAGGAAAAGAATAAAGCAAATAGAAAGACAAACATACAGAAAAGCTACAATCCGTCTGGAACGGATCGTCTGATACCCTATCCTCCTCTCTATAAAGTGGGCGTGGCGAAATTGCATTTCGTACTCAAATATCGCTATAACCTCGAATGTTTGAGGATGTTGCATGTAAAATTTTATCAAAATCAGTTTTTTGATGAATACGCCCCCAAAAAGCGGGCGTGGCCAAAACTGTTCTACGGGTGAATTGTAGGGAATCTGAATACCTAAATATTTTGTATTAACAACATTTTTGGGTTTGATATAATTTAATGAAGTTATAAAAAAGTAGGCGTGGCAGTGGGCGGATGTGAAAAAAATTTACACTTCTACTATATCTTTTCGTCAGAAGCCCAGATATGAAATTTCATCGTCCTAGCTCAAAATCCAAGCGTCCAAGTTAAAAATTTAAGGCCCAAAAATCGGTTTTATGATGAAAACGCCCCAAAAAAGTGGGCGTGGCCAAAACTTTTGTATGGGTGGATTGTAGGGAGTCTGAATGCCTAAATATTTGGTCTTAACAAAATTTTTCGGTTTCATATAATTTAATGAAGTTATGAAAAAGTGGGCGTGGCAGTGGGCGGATTTAAAAAAATTTTACACTTGTACTGTATCTTTTTCTCAGAAGCCCAGATATGAAATTTCATCGTCCTAGCTCAAAATTTAAGTCCCAAAAAGAGGTGACATACGGACGGACGGTCATCGCTCAATCGATTTCGCTATTGATGCTGATCACGAATATATATACTTTATAGGGTCTATCTCGATTATTTCTCTATGTTACAAACTATGTGTCAAACTTAATATACCCTTAGGATAGGGTATTAAAAGATATGCATGTTAACACAACAATTTGCGTTCATCATCTCAACACATACATATGTCCTTTAATCAACATATTCTTTTTATATTTGACCTATAATATATAATAAACGTATGTACTTGTTGTTTGTTCAAAAAACAAAGTGGAAGAAATAAAAATATGTATGTTTATGCTGTGATACATATGTTTGTATGTTTTTGTTTAGTTTTTTATTTAGTATACATGATTTGAAACATACGTTACGTTTTGAATTTAACTATTTTAAATGTAATGTACTTTTAACAGATTCACCACGTAACGAAGAAAATTGTTGGTAGTAGCATTGTATATACATAAATCTAATAGTATTATCACTTGACGAAATTTTTTCTTAGTTACCTTGTTAGACAGAGGGCGCAAAGCAAAGTGGTTTCTCTCACACACAGAAAGAGAGTTTTGAGCGAACAAATGGATTAACGAGAGAACAAAAGGAAAAACGGCAAGGAATATAAAAACAAAACTGACTCTCTTCTTAATCATGTACACACATCCAAATATGTACATGTTCGTGTGGTTTAAAACCATCGTGATGGACGAGACGGGAGGATTATGTTTTCCTTTCGTGTTTTGTTTTTGTATTTTTTTGTGTTTACCTTAATTATTAATGAAGGTATTTTTCTGCAATATACACAATTGCACATACACTCAAACGTTGCCACATTTTTTTATTTCTATGCGGGAATTAGCGACGTTGCAATATTGTAGATTTCAATGTTAATGCAAATGCAAATGCTTTTTTTCTTGTTAATACATACATATGTATTTGTATGTGTTAATAATTAATACATACATATGTATGTGTATGTATTAATCAATGTAAATATTTAATACGTATTCTAATGTTTTGTACCACAACAACAGACTTATTTTATTTAATTACAAACATTGGATTGAAATGACAAATTGATGGAAACTTTTTTTTTCCTTTTTGGAGTAAATTACGGTTACCACTACGGATTATGCTGAATATTTTTGTATTGTCCCTAACTATATGTATATGTATGTATGTATGTACGTACATATATTCTTGTATTCTTTCCACATCACCCAGTGGGGTGAAATACTAGATGCGTTTTTATACCCTATCCTAAGGGTATATTAAGTTTGACACATAGTTTGTAACATAGAGAAATAATCGAGATAGACCCTATAAAGTATATATATTCGTGATCAGCATCAATAGCGAAATCGATTGAGCGATGACCGTCCGTCCGTCCGTCCGTCCGTCCGTCTGTATGTCACCGCTTTTTGGGCCTTAAATTTTGAGCTAGGACGATGAAATTTCATATCTGGGCTTCTGAGAAAAAGATACAGTACACGCCTACTTTTTTATAACTTCACTAAATTATATGAAACCGAAAAATTTTGTTAAGACCAAATATTTAGGCATTCAGATTCCCTACAATCCACCCATACAAAAGTTTTGGTCACGCCCACTTTTTGGGGGCGTTATCATCAAAAAACCTATTTTGATAAAATTTTACATGTAACATCCTCAAACGTTCGACATTATAGCTATATTTGAGTACAATATGCAATTTGGCCATGCCCACTTTATAGAGAGGAGGATAGGGTATCATACGATCCGTTCCAGACGGATTGTAGCTTTTCTGTATGTTTTTTTTTTAAGTGTCCCCAGTAGGCCTATTCCTCTATCACAACTTCATAAATTCTATTATTGCACATGCCATTGACATACTATACATGGACTGCTAGTGAAATGTCATTTTCATACAACTTCTGCGAAAAAAGTGTCGCCAACCTTGCAATTCTTCATAGAACACTAGAGGCACCTATTGGCGCTAAAGTGATTTACTGAGTAGAACCGTTGAAATTCAAATTGTTGCCGTCATCCCTTCGAACAGATGTAGCCAAAAAAATTTGAATAATGAGTTGTAATTTATGTGTTTAATTGCTTTAAGGATGAATGAATTGCATTGCAAATTGCAATTAATTATACAGCGCTTAATTTTCCATCATTTTTACTTCAAGTTTTCTCCGATTTTTTAATTTTAGCGCAATAATCACGATAATTAAATGTGTACTCGTTTTCACGTCCAACCTCAAACAAAGTGTGAGCTTCAAAATTTTTCCGCTCCGAACTCGGACCGCTAGTCCTAATGTTGGAACCGGTGCGAAGTTGGCTACTAACTGTCCATGTATAGTATGTCAATGGCACATGCATTCAAAGGGATGTAATATACATTTAATACATACGTATGTATGCATGTACATAGATATAACAATTTCATAAACTATACTTTTAT
Source organism: Xylota sylvarum (assembly GCA_905220385.1). Taxonomy (NCBI): domain Eukaryota; kingdom Metazoa; phylum Arthropoda; class Insecta; order Diptera; family Syrphidae; genus Xylota; species Xylota sylvarum. The sequence continues at coordinate 75,390,249 of LR999958.1, read as the reverse complement.
TTACTGTTAATGGAGGCGAATCATTTTGAACCTCTTTTACTGCAGTTGAAACTTCAAAAATAGTTCTTTTCTTTCCAACTGTGCTTGCCCCCGAATTCATAATTCTAAAGCACGTATCGTCAATTACAACGTTCTGCATTTGCACACCGTTATGCATGATTTGCGAACTGCATTTTTAGTGAGGAATTTTCGAGTTACCTTTATTATTATATCTTTCAAGTAAAAATGTTCTTCGCAAAAAAGGGCATTTTTTTTCAAAGTTGTTTTCTGAGAATGCTTTAACCAAATTTCTCTTCGCTGGTCATTCGGAATGTAAAAAAATGACAAAGAAAACGCTTTCTTAACGTAATTGCAATCAGTGGATGAACATTGGGTAGCCACACTTATAAAACCTTTGCTTATTTATTTACATATAAAATTTAAAAGGAACATATATGTATATAATGTACCTTCATATGTTTGTATAGATTCACTGCATATTAAACTGAATATTAAATTAAAAATTAACTTTCTTACAACGTACAATTTGGTAATTGCCAGTCAAGCAATTCTATATGTTTTTATACCCTATCCTAAGGGTATATTAAGTTTGACACATCGTTTGTAACATAGAGAAATAATCGAGATAGTCCCTATAAAGTATTTATATTCGTGATCAGCATCAATAGCGAAATCGATTGAGCGATGACCGTCCGTCCGTCCGTCCGTCCGTATGTCACCGCTTTTTTGGCCTTAAATTTTGAGCTAGGACGATGAAATTTCATATCTGGGCTTCTGAGAAAAAGATACAGTACAAGTGTAAAAATTTTTTAAATCCGCCCACTGCCATACCCACTTTTTCATAACTTCACTAAATTATATGAAACCGAAAAATTTTGTTAAGACCAAATATTTAGGCATTTAGATTCCCTACAATTCACCCACACAAAAATTTTTGCCACGCCCACTTTTGAGGGCTTTTTCATCACAAAACCGATTTTTGGGTCTTAAAAACTTCACTGGGACGCTGAAATTTCATATCTGGGCTTCCGAGAAAAAAATACAATACTAGTGTAAATTTTTTTTTAATCCGCCCACTGCCACGCCTACTTTTTTATAACTTCACTAAATTATATGAGACCGAAAAATTTTGTTAAGACCAAATATTTGGGCATTTAGATTTCCTACAATTCATCCACATAACACTTTTAGCCACGCCCCCATTTTGGGGGCGTTTTCATAAAAATCAGATTTTCATGAAATTTTACGGTTAACATCCTCAAACGTTCGACTTCGTATTTCAGTACAAAATGCAATATCACCTAGCCAACTTTATAAGGGCTACATAGCAAGGAGGATAGGGTATCATACGATCCGTTCCAGACGGATTGTAACTTTTCTGTATGTTTTGTTTCTCTTTTGGCAGATTATTTTTTGATTTTATGTTAGGCAATGCTGTGACCTGTTATGCTCTTAAGGAGTTTAAATCCACCCAAAGTCTGACACGGAAACAGATTACAGGTTAAAGCTGCACATACATACATATGTAAGAATGGGAAAGAAGAAATGATCTTTCTTACACCTATTTGCCAGTCAAACAAATTTATCTGTCCGATTTGTTATGCAATGGCGGTGACCAACCCTTAACCGTCAGAATCATGATAAAGAAAAGCATACCTATATAGGTATATATGTATGTATATGTACAAACGAAGTTGAACGCAGTCCACCTCGGCAGAAACTTCACAGGACACATAACGATCATCTATTTATGCCCTATCCTAAGGGTATATTAAGTTTGACACATAGTTTGTAACATAGAGAAATAATCGAGATAGACCTTATAAAGTATATATATTCGTGATCAGCAACAATAGCGAAATCGATTGAGCGATGACCGTCCGTCCGTCCGTATGTCACCGCTTTTTGGGCCTTAAATTTTGAGCTAGGACGATGAAATTTCATATCTGGGCTTCTGAGAAAAAGATACAGTACAAGTGTAAAAATTTTTTAAATCCGCCCACTGCCATACCCACTTTTTCATAACTTCACTAAATTATATGAAACCGAAAAATTTTGTTAAGACCAAATATTTAGGCATTTAGATTCCCTACAATTCACACAAACATTTTTGCCACGCCCACTTTTGAGGGCTTTTTCATCACAAAACCGATTTTTGGGTCTTAAAAACTTCACTTATATGAAACCGAAAAATTTTGTTAAGACCAAATATTTAGGCATTTAGATTCCCTACAATTCACCCACACAAAAAATTTTGCCACGCCCACTTTTGAGGGCTTTTTCATCACAAAACCGATTTTTGGGTCTTAAAAACTTCACTGGGACGCTGAAATTTCATATCTGGGCTTCCGAGAAAAAGATACAATACTAGTGTAAATTTTTTTTTAATCCGCCCACTGCCACGCCTACTTTTTTATAACTTCACTAAATTATATGAAACCGAAAAATTTTGTTAAGACCAAATATTTGGGCATTTAGATTTCCTACAATTCATCCACATAACACTTTTAGCCACACCCCCATTTTGGGGGCGTTTTCATAAAAATCAGATTTTCATGAAATTTTACGGTTAACATCCTCAAACGTTCGACTTCGTATTTCAGTACAAAATGCAATATCACCTCGCCAACTTTATAAGGGCTACATAGCAAGGAGGATAGGGTATCATACGATCCGTTCCAGACGGATTGTAGCTTTTCTGTATGTTTTGTTTCTCTTTTGGCAGATTATTTTTTGATTTTATGTTAGGCAATGCTGTGACCTGTTATGCTCTTAAGGAGTTTAAATCCACCCAAAGTCTGACACGGAAACAGATTACAGGTTAAAGCTGCACATACATACATATGTAAGAATGGGAAAGAAGAAATGATCTTTCTTACACCTATTTGCCAGTCAAACAAATTTATCTGTCCGATTTGTTATGCAATGGCGGTGACCAACCCTTAACCGTCAGAATCATGATAAAGAAAAGCATACCTATATAGGTATATATGTATGTATATGTACAAACGAAGTTGAACGCAGTCCACCTCGGCAGAAACTTCACAGGACACATAACGATCATCTATTTATGCCCTATCCTAAGAGTATATTAAGTTTGACACATAGTTTGTAACATAGAGAAATAATCGAGATAGACCCTATAAAGTATATATATTCGTGATCAGCAACAATAGCGAAATCGATTGAGCGATGACCGTCCGTCCGTCCGTATGTCACCGCTTTTTGGGCCTTAAATTTTGAGCTAGGACGATGAAATTTCATATCTGGGCTTCTGAGAAAAAGATACAGTACAAGTGTAAAAATTTTTGAAATCCGCCCACTGCCACTCCCACTTTTTCATAACTTCACTAAATTATATGAAACCGAAAAATTTTGTTAAGACCAAATATTTAGGCATTCAGATTCCCTACAATCCATCCATACAAAAGTTTTGGCCACGGCCATTTTTTGGGGCCGTTTTCATCACAAAACCAATTTTTGGGCCTTAAATTTTTAACTAGGACGCTGAAATTTCATATCTGGGCTTCTGATGAAAAGGTACAGTAGAAGTGTAAAATTGTTTTACATCCGCCCACTGCCACACCTACTTTTTTATAACTTCACTAAATTATATGAAACCGAAAAATTTTGTTAAGACCAAATATTTGGGTATTTAGATTCCGTATAATTCACCCATAGAACAGTTTTGGCCACGCCCACTTTTTGGGGGCGGTATCATCGAAAAACCTATTTTGATAAAATATTACATGTAAGGTAATATCAAACGTTCGACATTATAGCTATATTTGAGTACAAAATGCAATTTGTCCACGCCCACTTTATAAAGAGGAGGATAGGGTATCATACGATCCGTTCCAGACGGATTGTAGCTTTTCTGTATGTTTTTTTCTTTGTTCTCTTTCTTCTCTTCTTATTTGATATCTGCGATTGTAAGAGCAAACGGATAGTTGGGAGCGAATGAGAAAAAAGTTTCCTTGCTTGTTAGAGGCGCTGGTGTCGATATCTTCAAGTGATACTACTATTAGATTTATACACGACGGTAGTAGTTTATTGGACACAGCATCCCCTCCACAATTTGTCAATTTTTGACACAAATTGTCCAAGATGGCTGCGCCCTTATGACAGTTGTGGCTCCCGTTGGTGAGCAAGAGTGTATTAGTGAGTTTCCAGGCATATGCATATGCATGCATTCTTGCTCACCAACGGGCACAGCTTGTGGGTTCGAAAGAGAGACCCCCTCGTAGAAGTGTTGCCAGAAATTTTCTAACGGAATATGCCAAACTGAGAACTAAACATACAGAAAAGCTACAATCCGTCGGGAACGGATCGTATGATACCCTATCCTCCTCTCTATTAAGTGGGCGTGGCCAAATTGCATTTTGTACTCAAATATAGCTATAATGTCGAACGTTTGAGGATGTTACATGTAAAATTTTATGAAAATAGGTTTTTTGCTGATAACACCCCCAAAAAGTGGGCGTGGCCAAAACTCTTCTATGGGTGAATTGTAGGCAATCTAAATACACAAATATTTGGTCTTAACAAAATTTTTCGGTTTCATATAATCTAGTGAAGTTATAAAAAAGTAGGCGTGGCAGTGGGCGGATGTAAAAAATTTTACACTTGTACTGTATCTTTTTCTTGGAAGCCCAGATATGAAATTTCAGCGTCCTAGTTAAAAATTTAAGGCCCAAAAATCGGTTTTGTGATGAAAACGCCCCCAAAAAGTGGGCGTGGCCAAAACTTTTGTATGGGTGGATTGTAGTGAATCTGAATGCCTAAATATTTGGTCTTAACAAAATTTTTCGGTTTCATATAATTTAGTGAAGTTATGAAAAAGTGGGTGTGGCAGTGGGCGGATTTCAAAAATTTTTACACTTGTACTGTATCTTTTTCTCAGAAGCCCAGATATGGAATTTCATCGTCCTAGCTCAAAATTTAAGGCCCAAAAAGCAGTGACATACGGACGGACAGACGGACGGACGGTCATCGCTCAATCGATTTCGCTATTGATGCTGATCACGAATATATATACTTTATAGGGTCTATCTCGATTTTTTCTCTATGTTACAAACTATGTGTCAAACTTAATATACCCGTAGGATGGGGTATAAATATGCTAAATTACATATATGGAGGAATAAAACAAAATATGCTAAAGTTAAAAACGACTTTATTACAAAAAAAAGTAAAAACATACAGAAAAGCTACAATCCGTCTGGAACGGATCGTCTGATACCCTATCCTCTTCTCTATAAAGTGGGCGTGGCCAAATTGCATTTTGTACTCAAATATAGCTATAATGTCGAACGTTTGAGGATGTTACATGTAAAATTTTATCAAAATCGGTTTTTTGATGAAAACGCCCCCAAAAAGTGGGCGTGACCAAAACTGTTCTATGGGTGAATTGTAGGGAATCTGTATAGCTAAATATTTGGTCTTAACAAAATTTTTCGGTTTCATATAATTTAGTCAAGTTATAAAAAAGTAGGCGTGGCAGTGGGCGGATGTAAAAAAAAATTACACTTCTACTGTATCTTTTCGTCATAAGCCCAGATATGAAATTTCAGCGTCCTAGTTAATAATTTAAGGCCCAAAAAGCGGTGACATACGGACGGACGGACGGATGGACGGACGGACGGTCATCGCTCAATCGATTTCGCTATTGATGCTGATCACGAATATATATACTTTATAGGGTCTATCTCGATTATTTCTCTATGTTACAAACTATGTGTCAAACTTAATATACCCTTAGGATAGGGTATAAAAAGTTGTCTAAAATCAAAAATATATTTGCTCTTTTTTGAGCTAAAAAGTAAACAAATGGGGTAAAAGGAAAATCACCTCCATTTATGACAGCCACGTGTTTAGCCGATACAAAAAAAAGTATCGATTTACTGAAATTTGGTGAAAGCTGTCAGCATAGATTCACTCCACTCTAATGCAAAATTACATGAGCTATTGTTTTGGACCTGTAGATGAGCTGATTAAACTTCAAATCTCTCATTACACGTATTCACCGATGGGAACGAAAGAGAGGATTAGGCTCCGCCCATTTCCATTATGCCCATGGACTACCTGACTTTTCTATAGTCGTTTTCCTTTTTTAGTTCAGAGCAGAGATTGAGTTGTCAAAAAAATGTTTGCGTTTCTTTTTTAGTTCAGAGCGCTCAGCTCAGCATGAATTGATTGAGCATCCTGAGCAAAACCTGAGCACAGTGAACACAAATTAACTATGTTAATTGTTAATTTATGACAGTGAATTTAACGTTTTACAGGGGGTAAGGCAATGAAAAAACAAAATCGAAAGCTATTGAAGTGGAGTTCGAGGCTTTGTTTTTAATTAATTATTAGCAGTTAATAATTAAATAAAAACTTTATTTCTGTATAAACGTTATTTCAGTGTTGAAAAAGACAAAAAGCATGAATCTTCAATAAATCTTGCAGTCATATGATAGGTACTGCTCAATGGTGTTTCTTAAATAAATCAGAGCGTTCAGAGTGTGCTCCGTTCAGAGCGCGCTCGAAATGTTCAGGCTCTGTTCACAGCTCTGTTCTGAACTAAAAAAGAAAAATGCCTGTATTCATTTGTATTCACTTTTATTCATTTGTGTGCATTTCAACTTTTGAAATGACGTACGACCGCGACGACGACTACGACAGCGATATCATTGTGTTCCAGCAGTAAATCCTCATGCGACACAAATCAAACAATTATTTTTTATGTCAGCGCATGTCAGTTTCGTGCGCTGATACGGTAAAAGTAGATAAAAAAAATTTTAAGGAAAAAATAAATCCAAAATACAATGAGCAATTCGGCTTTATTTCATTTTTGGTTATTATTTTAGAAATTCTGTTCTTTAATTAATTATACACACCAATAATCTTTGTATTCACTTTCAGAAGTTATAAACATCTAAATCATATTTCGCAAAAATCCAGATTCAATTTTGATGGAGACATACATAGCATTACGTAAATCTAAATTTTTTTTCACTTAATCCCGCATTTAGTTTTGGTGGAGGCAAAGCATGGCAGCTGTCAGCGAACAGCCCTAAACAACTTTAAAGTTTTTTCCATGACCCTGTTCCCACAGGACAGACCGACTGGATTTTTATTTGTTTACTGGCAAGAAAGGAAGCGAAGAGGTAATACATATGTTACGGCAATCTGAATTTTTATATTTTCTGAAATTTTCCTGAATTTTTTGACGTTTGGAAATTTTTTTCGGTGTCACTCGACAAAAGGATGAAAAATATAAAAATTTTAATTTGCGAGTCAACAAAATGAAGTCTTGTTGTGAAAAGAATTCCTTGTTGAAAATCAAACCAATTTAATAAACCTTTTCGCCGTTCGACGTTTAAGCTGTCACAGACTTCTGTAGGTCACACAAACGTGAAATCGTATGAAATATCTATTAAAAGTGGGAGGAATTGTAGTATGTCCAAATAAGTCTATTTCGTTAGTCATGTGTGAGCACGGCCTTATGTGGGAGTCTTTCTCCCACATTAGGCACCTCAAAAGTGCCAGGAAAGCTGAATGTCTCTTTGCTCAAAAGGCTTTTTTTTTTAGTTTAGTTTAGAACAGAGCCTGCACATGTCGAGCGCGCTCTGAACGCTTTGTTTTATTTAAGAAACACGATTGAGCAGTACCTGGCTTACGACCATAAAATTAATCGAAGATTCATGCTTTTTGTCTTCTTAAACATTGAAATAATGTTTATACACAAACGAAATATTTATTTAATTATTTACTTCTAAGAGCACTTTTACACGATGACTGTTTGGATCAGGGGTTTTTTCATACTCTTTTGGAGACGCGCCGTACTTTTACACCAGAAATCATTGAACAAAGAGATATTAAACTTTCCCGGCACTTTCCAGGTGCCTACAAGCTATTTCACGCATTATGTTGCGCATTTGTTAGAAATCCGTCTATTCACCCCTGAATCCGTCTATTCACCAAAAAAAATCCGTCTATTCACCCCTAAACACAACAACAATGGGTCAATTTCACAACAACAACGAGTGAATTTGACGGGTGATGACAACCGAATTATGAATTCATGGAAAGAACGGGAAAGTATTTTGGGGCTGTTCGTTAGATTTAAAAAATATTTAAATTTGAATTCTCCGTTAAAAGACAAAAAGAATTTAAATGTCGTTGGTTGACCCAGAATGTAAAAACCAAAAACTATGTTTTATGATTCATTCTTGATTAAATCTTCTTAAAATCGTGAAAAGAAGAAAAATGCCATTAAGCAAATTGAGAACCGATTGAAACAATTGTTAAGATATTAAAAAGAGTAGAAATTGATTTGAATTTCTATAAATATGTACATGTTTCAGTATTTTAAATTATTGCAAATAACTTTTGTTAAAAGATTGGATAAATTGTGATACTATTTTCTTTAAAATTGTAATAATTGGATGAATACAATTGGATTAAACACTGATTTTCATGTAATTAGAAAAATGTTTCCAAAAATATTTAAGGGCACAAAAAAGGTCTCAGATAAAGTAGGAAAACAGTAGTACGACTTGTTGCTAGTGTAAATTATGTTTGTAACAAGTTCATGTTTCGGATTCTACAGCGTTTATATCGGAACATTTTTATTTCCGGCTTCGATAATATTTTATTAAAGTTCGGTTGATTTTACAAATTATTTATTTATTTCCTAGGTTGCCGATAAAATATGTTAACTCACCATAAGAATTACTTTAAGCATTATTTTTTGGAAATTGTATTCAATTCTCAAGAAATCATGTCAATTGCATAAGTAAAATTTGTTTTTTGTCTGAGAAAATTGAATTGAAAAGTAAATATCATTATTAAGGACAAGAAAAGGGAAGGTGAGCGAGTTACCGATGGGTCTTCAACCAATAAATTACAGTGCACCCTCGCTGCATAAAGTTTCGGCTGTGTTAGACAATTAGAAACTTATTTTCCATTTGTAACAACTTAATTTTCCTTTATATAATGTATTTTCTAATATCAAAAGCGTAATCATATTATTGTTCGCAGACTTTATTTAACTTTTTTAGAGAACATTTGTCAGCACAGGTGCATAAAAATGTACTGGGGTTAAAATAGTTTAAATAAAATCATAAGCAAGTCTTCTTATGAGTTACTTATAAAAAAATTAAATTAGCAATACCTATGTACATGTCCATACATATGTATATACACAAATTGAACATAAACTAGAATTCTGCATAACGTGTACCTTGAAGTGAACACTGGATTAGAACCAGTCCAAAAAAATTTGTAAGCGTAAACCTTAACAAAAACATTACCATTACATCAACGAGCTAAATTCGAGCGTTTTGCAATTGTCCTACTTTTGTCAAATACTAATGTGTGTTTATTAAAATCATCTACCTTTTCCCTTTAGCGGAGCTACCAACATTTCATATACAAATATACGTACATATGTTTTCCCAAAGTTTATAACTCGAGATGAAGCTACATATTTTCATTTATTAAACGAGAATGAAATGACCGACATTTAACGATTCTGTTCAAACACATTTATCTATTTCGTAATACAGATATACTTCCATTAAATCAAAATTCGCTGGAAAATAAAATCAGTTTGACTAAAAAATAATTTCTTATTTAAGTCGTTTTAATGTTATTCAATTCGAAAAACAATCAATAATCATTTTAGATGGAATTTTTGAATTTAATTTTCTCGTTTCGCATTGATTTTTCATTATTCTTTCCAATGCACAATATTTCTAGTAAATTTTAGTTGAATGCTTCCGTTTTAAGCGAACACATGCGCTGGCGTACTTACTCCACAACTAGGGATTGTCGTTGCCAATGACCGACAATAAGACTTTTTGGCAGGAAGTCATTAAAATTGATTGTTTCACCATAGGTTAAGATGGGATACATTTGGCGTTTTTCTATTTTAGTTCAGAACAGAGCTCTGAACAGGCCTGAACATGTCGAGCGCGCTCTGAACGGAGCACGCTCTGAACGCTTTGATTTATTTAAGAAATACGATTGAGCAGAACCTGTCATATGACTGCAAAATTAATCGACCATTCATGCTTTTTGTCTTCTTAAACACTGAAATAGCGTTTATACACAAATAAAGTTTTCATTTAATTATTAACTACTAATAATTAATTAAAAACAAAGCCTCGAACTATATTTCAATTGTTTTCGATTTCGTTTTCTCATTGCTTTACCAACTGTTAAACGTCAAATTCACTGTGCTCGGGTTTTGCTCAGGATGCTCAATCAATTCATGCTGAGCTGATAGAGCGCGCTCTGAGCACGCTCTAAACGAAAAAAGAAACACGAATCGAATGCTCTAAGCGCTCTGAACTAAAAAAGAAACACAAACATTGTTTTTGACAACTCAGGCTCTGCTCTGAACTAAAAAAGGAAAACGCCTATTCAGCCAAAACTATTTTTCAGTGCTGACATCTATTGATTCTAGTTTAGACAAGCACCAAAGGTTTTTGCCAATGCTCACGCGTATCCACAGACGAGGAGCGAATTACAACAAAAGTGATGTAAACAAATGAGTTTTAAAAGGAAGGAGAGGTAAAGGTTTAATATCTCTTTACTCAATGATTTCTGATTTTGCTCTGCTCCGACACACGGTGTTTTTGACACGAACTCAACGCTAAGAATACAAGAATAAAGCTACTGAAAAAAACTACAAACGATATAAAAGAGCACACGAAAAAGTCACACGAATCCACTACCCGTGCGACTCGGTCTACTCCCTACAGTTTTCACTTCGCTTGCTCAGACATCAGTGCGTCGCGGACTCAAAAAGTGGTCGTGTAAAAGTGCTCTAATTAATTAAAAACAAAGCCTCGAACTCAATTTCAATTGTTTTCGATTTTATTTTTTCATTGCTTTACCTCTTGTCAAACGTCAAATTACCCGCGCTTGGATTTTGTTCAGGATGCACCGTCAATTCATGCTGAGCTGATAGAGCGTGCTCTGACCACGCTCTGAACGAAAAAGAAAACTTGAGCTGAGTGCTCTGAGCGCTCTGAACTAGAAAAGAAAAACAATTTTCTTGACAACTCAGGCTCTTCTCTCAGCTAAAAAAAAACGCCTAATGATTTTTGACTGTATCCATGAAAAGAAGATGAAAAAGTGGGGTAGGATCTAATTGGACACAGAAAAGGAAAGGAATTATTTTTCGAAATGTGTGAGCCCCTCACATTAGCTCAAGGTATTTAAATAATTTTATTTACCGGTTACTTCGTTTGGAGCAATATGATAAAAACGTCCATTTATCATTTCTTTTTAGTCACTATTTTTTTATTAGTGTTCATTATCTCTCCAACTCTGTGTACACATATCGCTACCAAAGACTTGAACTGATCTTTGTTATTATTATTTTTTTTTATTTTAATTGGTTGCCAATATTTAAACTTGTTTTAAAAATGTTATCAGTGACGTTCGCAATCGGAAGTGAAAATAAATTAACTTCACCTAAACACCTTAAACATGTTTTTGTTTTGTGAGAATAGCTTGCTGTGATCGCATAAATGATGATATGTACTATATGTACATAGTTTCCACAACGACAAGATTTCAAAACGGATTCTTGGAAAAACAAGATTTTAAGTATTTTAAGAGATATCGAGGTTTAAAAAGGTATTATTTCCTATGAAGTTTCATAATACGTATTATTGCCAAAAGGGTTTCTCATCGAGCTTTTGTGCAGTGTTCCTCTGGCCATGTTATTGCTTGCTAGGTATGGAATAATAAAACTAAATGGTATTCAATATTCTAGGATCTTGCACAATCCAATCGCCGACCTACAAGACTGCGTATTCAAAACTTCGTGCCTCGGAAATATAATATGTAATACATACACTGCTGTGCAAAATAATAGGCACAGGCTACTTGATACTAGTCTTTTTGGAGTGTTAATGAATGAAATAATAACAATCAAAACATAAAATTGGAATTCAAATAATAACATTAAAAAAAATTCAAGTTTTAGCCACTCAAGAACTATAACATTTGTATCCTGAAACCACCTTTTAATTACTTGCGCAGTGTGTTTAGGATTGCTGTCGTATTGAATCTAGCAAAGCAACGTCTTATTCTCTTCAGCATACGGAATCATATCAGTTTCTAAAATTTCAACATACTTTTCCATCGCCAGAGCATCTTGTATGCCATGATTTAGCCGAACACCATAATAGGTAAAACATCTCTAGAACATGATATTGCCACTAGCATATTTAATCGTTTAATAGAGTAAATTTTGGATCGAATTCTTTTCCAGTTGACCCCCTACGTATCCTTTGTTGATGACATGTCAAAATAAATAGATTTTCTTCTCATCTGGCCGAAATATGTAACGTCATTTCTCGGCACGCTAATGTAAACGAGTTGTAGCAAATCGTATTCGGTCTTTTATATATTTTTGATAACAGACTTTTTTGGCATGGTAAACCTTCAAATTGGATTCTATCAGTCTTATTCTAGTCACGCAGATATCGATGTCAAGGTTTAACTCCGATTTTATTTGCGTAGACGTGATGATTGGACTTTTTTTTTGATAGAACTTACTATATGAAGGTTGGTTTTAACAGAAGCCATGCCGTTTTGACCCCGAGTTTCTTAAGAATTTCTATATTTTAAGGTATTTATTATCATTCCTAGAACACGAGACTGTTTTAGCAATAACTCACAAAGAGTTTCCATCCTTTCTCATATTTTTTATCATTTCTCCTAGTTCTAATGAACAGTGCTTATTTGTCTGTTCAGAAATGATAGAATTTCCGAAAAATTATTGACAAACCCTATAATTCAAATTAACATTTTAATTGTCTTTCATCCTCACTAACAAAAAAATTAAAATAAATATTCTTGCAAATAAAAAATTATCGACTTTGGTTCTGTGCCTATTATTTTGCACACCAGAAAACGTGACTTCATCATACAAAAGCGTATACTTCATTGAACTCAATATTATTGAGACTGTAGTCTCTAATTTGTACCTTTACTTTGAAGTCAGGAGTATAAATGCCAAACAAAGAATTTCTATTATCCTTAAGAGTGTGAAACGCGAAAACATGCACCTATAGTAAGTGTGCTTATTATTTTGCACAGCAGTGTATATATGTAATAATATTTTGCTATGGGATTTCTATTGAAATATATATATTTTTTTCGACGTTCACACAACGTGAAACAGAATGTGTTGCATAGTTCTAGGCGTTTTTATCTTCAAATACATATTTTGTTGCAAGTCACGTGCTGGCTTTTTCCTATGAAATTTCTATTATAATACATATATGTATGTACGTATGTACATATATTTTTCCGTGGCAGAGAACTTTTGATTGCATAGTCTTAGGTTTTTTTTCAACTGACTTAAATTCACCTGATGGCCTATTTATTTTCGAATGAACTTTTATAGACAACATAAACATATATGTATAACAATGATTTACTGAAAATGTAAATACATTATTAAGGATTGCTTTTCGTCTAGTGTTCCGTCGTATTTAGTTTCGCACAATGTGTGCACAGACAGACAGAAATTGTAAAAATCTGATTCGTCCGGCTTCGTTCGTGTGTTTCTAAAGAGCATAGTTTGGCTCGCGTACTTATTTTGAACATGTCCTGATTGTCGACTAATGTTTTCCCGCCCTCTTTGTATGTTTCGGCATGATTACAATTTCAGCAGTTTTGTAGTTTTCTCGATGAAATAAGATCAAAATATGAAGTTCCAACAATCTCGTTTTCGCCTAGTTTAGGAGATATCGAGGTTTGAAAAACGAATTTTTCCTATGAAACCTAACAAACTTATAATGCAAATATGAGCTCTATCACCTACGTTCAAAAGTCTTAGAACATAATTTAAATTAGAAATAAATTCATTTTCAAATATATACATATGTACATATCTACACACATATTTCTCCGGCCCACAGAGTCTTGGAAAAGGTTGCAATTGCGGTTTCTCAGTTTCGCCTAGTTTAGTAGGAGATATGAAGGTTTGAAAATTAAATTTTTCCTATGAAATTTCTATTAGAATATATAATTTTTTATCATTTCAACTATGTTAGCATTACTTGGAATGAACCACTTGGTGGTATAGTTGAATAGCATTCCATATGTACATATATTTGTTATGTTGTAAATGTGAGTGTTTTGTGTTTTGTGTCTGGTTGTTAATACTTACCATGTGTTTGCTTCACGGAGAAGAGATGGATCCAAGCGATTCATTATTTTCGGATATGACTCAGCATCATCTATTTCATCGTATATCGTCATCATTCTGGGATATTTAGAACAGTCTGTTGGATACTCATTATCTTCAAGTAATTGAGTTGCTGCATCTATTTCCAACAGTTAAATTCCCTTTTGCCTTTCACCATTTCCAAATCCGGGATACACATTGTGTATATCAAACAAGAATTGCATTATCTGGGAATGCAGACTCGACTCGTATCTTTATCTGTGTATTTTGCAATGTAAGGCCACAAATCAAAGTGGGCGCCGTGGCTCAAAGGGTTAGTGCGTTGGAGTACGGAGCGAAGGGTTCCAGGTTCAATCCCCAAACAACACCTAAAATTTCTTTCACGGCCCCACCTCTCGCGAGCGTCTGACAATCATCCGAGAGTAAAAATGTCATGAAAAAGCTTCTCAAAACAAAAACTTCCGTTCGGATCCGGCATTAAACAGTAGCCCCCTCCAATTGTGTGAAGAATATAACCCGCACAGCACAAGTGGTTGTGAGAAGCTAGGCTGTCGATAAGCTGTCGTACCAAAAATTTGTATTTGTAAGGCCACAAATATGCATTTTTTTTAATTGACTTTAAAGAGTAGCAATATAAGCTTTGCAATATAAGCCAAGTACGGTTATCGTCATTTGGTCAGTAACTTTGCCTCGATTATACTTCCGTTTTGTTAAAAAAGTTTCATCAATTTGGATGGTCTTGCCCTCTTCAAGAGTGATATCTGAGTGAGATGAAATCACTTCAGCTACCTCTCTGCAATAGCTGTAATAATCGTTAATTGTGCCACAGCTTAGTTCGCATTCACCATTTTCTTGGCGTTGTTCTTTTAGTTGTTGGTATGTCCAAGTCACGGGCATTTTGCTCACAAAGCACAAAATTATGGCCAAAACATCTCTTATTTTGATATGCCAACAATTGCCATCAAAGAATGATCCAGCGCATGTATTTTGAGTTTTTCGGCAATGTTTGACAGTTTGTGTTTTAGATCTCTTCATAGAACACCTCCAAATCCAACCCAATTTCTTCTCCGGGTTTATTTCCGCGTTCATTCTTAGTCCACAGCACAGCGGAGGCGTCGAAATCTGTGAAGAAAGAAGTTTTATATCCTGTAAAAACTTTACCGCAACATCTTCAGTAGAAATCAGTCGTGGTAACGTTGATAGGAAAGAAAAATGTTTCAATGTTGGGTGCAATTGAGGATGAGCAGACATTCTTTGGTACTAATTTTCGACTTTTAACTCTAACAAAAACTTAACGTCTTGCTAGACCAAAAGCGCGCTCTTTTTAACCGACTTTGTGTTCAGTTATCAAATATACAAACAAACAAACTAGATTGCAATGGTATGGACCTGGGAAACTGAAAATGCCTAAAAACATGCCTAATTTTTCATTGAAATAGGTTTGAGACTGAAACTCCTAAAGTTATTCAACATTCTGCAGAAGTGGTAAGACAACTATGCAACACAACCTCTGTTCCACGTTGTGTAAACGTCAAAAAAATTAAATATTTCAATAGAAATAGGAAAAAATAGATTTTCAAACCCATTATCTCCTAAACTAGACGAAAACGACAATGTTTTACTTTATATTTTGTGTTTATTTCATCGAAAAAACAAAATTGCGTTCTCAGAACTTCGTGCCTCGTAATCGTAATCGTGCCCAAAAGACGTCTAAACGGAACCAATTTTCGAGGTATTAATTGCAAATAAATAGCAATTTCTCTTTAATTTCCTGTAATTTAAACTGTAAAATATTATAAAAAAAAACTAGTAGAAATAAACAAATAAAGATAATAAAAACAGAAGCGATAATTTTCAAAAATGGCAAGTATATTCGTAATTTCCGAGAAGTAGGCATGTAAGCATGTCATACATACATATGTGATGACAGATTATACCCGTATGTGCCTAAAGCTAAGATTAGACGACGTGTACAACCCACATTTGTGTTCCCGTGACGTAATTTTGACGTCAGATGTTGTCATTAATGGTTAGATATCGTCTAATAGACATAATTATGTCAGTCGCATATAACACATACAATTATGTGGACAGTATGTTGAACCCATTCCACATAAAAACATACAGAAAAGCTACAATCCGTCTGGAACGGACCGTATGAAACCCTATCTTCCTTTCTATAAAGTGGGAGTGGCCAAATTGCATTTTGTACTCAAATATGGCTATATCGTCGAATGTTTGAGGATGTTACATATAAAATTTCATCAAAATCGATTTTTTGATGAAAACGCCCCCTTTTTGGGGGGTTTGAGGATGTTACATATAAAATTTCATCAAAATCGATTTTGCGATAGGATGGAAGATAGGGTATCATACGATCCGTTCCAGACGGATTGTAGCTTTTCTGTATGTTTATTATTATTTTTTTTTAACGAGTCCTTGTTCCTGTGATAGTGTGTATTGTCTTCCCGAACATCTAACAAACCAGATATTTGATGAGGCATACATTGGATTAAATTTTGGTATCGTCCAAAATTCCTCGGTCAGAGCAGATTTCTGGCCGCTGAGTGTCTCTGCAAGGGTAGGTCGTATCCCACTCTTTTTCTCCAGCAGGTCCCATCACAGCGATTTGCACTTCTTGCAAATATTCGGTAACGAATTCGGCGACGTGTTGTCTAGCATTGTCTTGTATCAGCAAGATGTTTTCCTCCATAAATGGTGCGAATAGAACCACATATTCCTCCACAATGTTGGTGATATAATACGTAAGGTCACTGATGCTTCCATGATGCACAGCTCGGTTTTTCCGCGCATGAAAATGTCTGTTCACACCATGACGGAACCGCAACTGTTGCCCAAGAGTATCTCTCATCTTATCATTACCACACTCTGCTACGTCCATCTGTTGAGCGGAGACGAAAACTGGAGTCATCAGTGGAAAGGACTCTACCCCAGTCGGTCTCTGTCCAATCCTGTTGAAGATTATCAAATTCAAGTCGACGTCGCTTATGTTGTACCCTGAGTCTCGGTACACGAGCAGGTCTTCTTGCACTCAAGCCACTTTCTACTAATCGCCTCCTCACCGTTTGAGCATTCACATCACAGTTTGAAGTCTGTTTAGAGACGATTCCGAAGACTTTGAACCACCAAATATCGGTCATCCCTTGCAGTAGTTACTCCGGGGCGACCTGACCCTTGACGCCTTTTGTAGGAGTTGGTCTCCCTGTACCTTTTATGGCTTTTTTTAACGTCTTCTCCGGTTTTCTTATCATAATATAAAGCATGCGCACAGGCGACTTCTTGTGCCATTATTTGCATATTTTTATACCCTATCCTAAGGGTATATTAAGTTTGACACATAGTTTGTAACATAGAGAAATAATCGAGACAGACCCTATAAAGTATATACATATGTATATTCGTGATCAGCATCAATAGCGAAATCGATTGTCCGTATGTCACCGCTTTTTGGCCTTAAATTTTGAGCTAGAACGATGAAATTTCATATCTGGGCTTCTGAGAAAAAGATACAGTACAAGTGTAAAATTTTTTGAAATACGCCCACTGCCACGCCTTTTTTTATAACTTCACTAAATTATATGAAACCGAAAAATTTTGTTAAGACCAAATATTTAGGCATTCAGATTCCCTACAATTTACCCATACCAAAGTGTTGGCCATGCCCACTTTTTGTGGGCATTCTGATGAAATTTTATATGTAACATCCTCAAACGTTCAACGTCATCGTCGTATTTCAGTACGAAATGCAATATGGCCACGCCCATTTTATAGGGGCTACATAGAAAGGAGGATAGGGTATCATACGATCCGTTTCAGACGGATTGTAGCTTTCTGTATGTTTTAGCTTATTAATGGAGCAAACAAGTGTGAATTTTGACACCCTATCCTAAGGGTATATTAAATTTGACACATAGTTTGTAACATAGGGAAATAATCGAGATAGATCGCTATTTATCAGCATAAATAGCGAAATCGATTGAGCGATGACCGTCCGTCCGTATGTCACCGCTTTCTGAGCCTTAAATTTTTAGCTAGGAGGATGAAATTTAATATCTGGGCTTCTGAGAAAAAGATACAGTACAAGTGTAAAAATTGTTCTAATCCGCCCACTGCCACGCCCACTTTTTCATAATTTCACTAAATGATATGAAATCGAAAAATTTTGTTAACACCAAATATTTAGGCATTCCGATTCCCTACAATTCACCCATTGAAGAGTTTTGGCCACGCACACTTTTTGGGAGCGTTTTCATAACAAAACCGATTTTGATGAAATTTTACATGAAACAAAATGGGTATCGGTACAAAATGCAATATGACCACCCCACTTTATAAGAGCTACATAGAAAGGAGGATAGGGTATCATACGATCCGTTCCAGACAGATTGTAGCTTTTCTGTATGTTTTATGTACGGTTGAACCAAATGAAGCAAATTATAAAACTGTTCAGCCGTCATCCGTACAAAATTCTGATATAAGCACAAAAACCTTCTGTTTCCCGAGGTCGCACCCAATTCTTTCTCCAAATGCGACGTTACCATATAACTTTCATCATTGCGTTCATCCTCAATATTTTCAATCAGATTCATTGACAAAAACAACAACAACAGCAGCCCACTTCTCCGACATTGTATTTCTGAAACTTCTAAAAGCACGATATGAAATCGTCGCTGTGCACATCTTTACTTATGAACCAAATGTAAACAATTTACATGTAGTGTAATCAACACAAAAATATGGAGCAAATTTTGTGTATGCATTTGTAACCACATTATATGCGATCGCCAAGAGCACATATTTTTATGCGGCTTTTTATACCCTATCCTAAGGGTATATTAAGTTTGACACATAGTTTGTAACATAGAGAAATAATCGAGATAGACCCTATAAAGTATATATATTCGTGATCAGCATCAATAGCGAAATCGGTTGAGCGATGACCGTCCGTCCGTATGTCACCGGTTTTTGGGCCTTAAATTTTTAACTAGGAAATTTCATATCTGGGCTTCCGAGAAAAAGATACAGTACAAGTGTAAATTTTTTTTTACATCCGCCCACTGCCACGCCTACTTTTTTATAACTTCACTAAATTATATGAAACCGAAAAATTTTGTTAAGACCAAATATTTGGGTATTTAGATTCCCTACAAGTCACCCATAGAACAGTTTTGGCCACGCCCACTTTTTGGGGGCGTTATCATCAAAAAACCTATTTTGATAAAATTTTACATGTAACATCCTCAAACGTTCGACAGTATAGCTATATTTGAGTACAAAATTCAATTTGGCCACGCCCACTTTATAGAGAGGAGGATAGGGTATCATACGATTTTTTTTTAACTGTGTGCCTGTTATCTATCTACAAATTTAATACAGAAATCTAAATGTATTTGACGATTATCTAACGATTTTGATAAAATTTCATATGTGAGTTAGTTTGGGCATTTGCGCGAAAAATGCGTATAACGGTAATTTTACAAATTGACTTTTTCTCGTCTATTTCTACAGCGATTGGGCTTAAAATCAATATCTAAGGTGGATATGCTAAATGCAAAATTATAATATACCAAGTTTTGGAACTGCCACGCCTACTTTTAAAAAATTTTACTTTTTCAAAATTTTTACTAGAAATCGAAAAAAATTGGTAAAACATTTTTTCATAGGCTTTGAAAATCTCTATAATTTACCTTAACATCATATATAGCCACGCTCACTTTTACAAAAAAAACTTGAATTTCAGTGCTTATACGATTATAAACTAAAAGCATTAAGGTGCAAGTACGTACGACCCAGTCGTGCACTTTATTTTTGTTTTGCTACAGTCCTCAACAGTGAATCCGTCCTTTTCCTAGGTTTTTTGTTGTTTCGGAACTAATTGGTAGGGAAGTTACCCCGACGCACAACCCCCAACATGGAGGACAAGTTTCCTTTTATACCCCTTTTACGAGAGGCCGGATCTTCAGGAGTCAGTAACCCACTTCGGAGGTGAGAGGGCTGCCGTTGGCCCATTAAGGGTTCATCCGCCACAATCTCTTTTCCAACACCCTTGCTTGGATATCCCTATAGACCTGGGATTCAAGTATGCCGAAGCAGGTCATATAGGGATAAACACTAATAGTTCGGCCTAACTGGAACTGGTAGACGTCACCTTTGGTTCCATCTAGGGAATTCGCCCGCTGCCGCCTGGAACAAGAGGAGGTGCCTTAGTGAAAAAAGCACTCATCCCCTCTCTCGTCTGCTGCCACCAACGACCTTCCAAAGGGGTTGGTTACCCAATCACCAGTCGAGGTACTAGGCACCCAGCAGCCACCATCGTGGAGGTGTAGAGTAGGAGTTGATAGAAAGAGGCTAGCGTGAGAGGGCTTGTGCTGACATATATTCGCATCACTACACTTGGCCGTCACCGTTCACCTGTTTATAAATTAATTTGCCACACAAAATCTGACCTACTGCGAGTCATAAATAACAAGCTCAAGTCAAAGCAACTCTTTGATTGGAGTAGCTACAAACACAATTTAATGCCGTCATATTTAGTAAAATACATACAATATATAAGAAAAATACAACCATACGCTTTAAGAAATATAAATAATATTCGATTACCCAAATTCCTAAGTACCAGCGCACAGAATTCAATAATATTTAAAGGATTTAAATTGTTTAATGAGCTTCCTAATTCAGCAAAAAATGAAACTAATTTAACATTATTCAAAAAACATTGTATAGAATTTGTCAGGCTGAAATACCAAATTTTGTAAAAAATGTACAATTTGTTTTTATGAAAATAGTTTTTTCAAAGCTTGTAAAATAAAAAACTATCTAACTACCACTACTCTATCATCAGCATCTACAGATAACATCCCCCCTCTACCTCTAAAGCAATGAACTCAACCTTCCTTAGATTAAGATTTTGTCACACGCTAACCCACCAACACCTCCTCAAGAGAGAAAATCCTCCTACGTGTCAAGTCTGCAATTCCTACGTGTACATAAAGCACATCTTAGGTATAGGAGAATGCCCTTGTATACCTATTAAGCAGCTGTTAACTTTTCCCCATTCATCAGTCTACGACATATTACATAGGCCCACTTCAGAAAACATCCTAAAAATAAACGAATTTATTAAAACTTCTAACTTCGCGATCTAATATAAATTGTATTCTATTTAGCTATAACTATGAATCATTAAGTTCAATTAATCGTTATCTACGTATTTATTAACAATACAATAGAGCCGAAAGCCTCCGCAGCTAGCGCTTACTTACTGTTTTGTTATTTTTAATTACATGTTAATAAATTATAATAATAATACTAAAACTATTTGTTCTATATCTATTAAGTTCGACTGAAACCAATTATAGACTGACCTTCTGAATCCTGCTCTATGAAGCTTGCTCAAGGGCAATTCATTGTTAACCATGTCAAATGCTTTCGTAATATCGATGAAAAGAGCCATTACCGATTGACTTTTTTCGACTCCATCATATAGATCATAGCACACCTTGAGGATAGCATCTTCCGTCGACTTACCAGATCTGAAACCAAATTGATCAGCCGAGAAAAAATTGTTTTTCTCGACAACATTTGCGATTTTACGAATTTTTCTAAGCAGCGAAATAGGTCTATAATCAATTAAATTTTTACATGAACCTATACCTACATACATATGTATGTATGTATGTACATACATAGGGAATCCCCTAAGGAGTTTCATGCACCCATAATTGATTCTTGGAGCTCGGGAAAGTTTGAGAATTACCAATTTTGGGTATAACCTCGGCGTGTAATGATTCCCTAAAGATTTTCTTTCGGATTGCAATCCAGAGACCGTGCGGTGCACTCCGTTAATCTAATGTTTTGGGCTTGAAACCATTGCAACCTTTGACGACTGACGTGAATCGTTGCATTTTGTTGAAAGACATGAGGAAATCTACGATATCGCCTTAAATATGGTACCAAGTTGTCTTCGATTAGCAGAGTGTAGGCTACGTTATCCATTTTGTGGAGGTAAAGACAACTGCAACCTTACCCGAGCGCGGAAAGCACACCTTACCATACAACTTTCTCCGTCGAAGTTCCTCTTCGAAATACACCTTGGATTTTTCCGTAACAACAAAAAAAAAATTTCGAAAAATGTATGGCGGTCCATACAAAATGGAAAGCCATATATGGTTTCGTATGCAGTAGAGGGTTAACAAAATTCTTCGATTTCATGTAAAATAGTGAAAGTATGTAATGTTTACACTTACTACTTCCCTTTCTCAAAAACCCAGATATAAAATTGCATCCTCCTAGTTCAAAATGTAAGGCCCAAAAAGTAGTGACATACAGACGGATATGACTCAATCGATTTTGCACACATATATGTACATATGTATATAAGTATATACTTTACAGCGTGTATCTCGATTATTTCTCTATAGTACAAACTGTGTTGTGTACATGTGTGTCAAATTTAATACTCATCCCAATTCTTCAAGTCGAATGGCCAGTCGTATTTTCTCTAGTATTTAGAATCGCATCAAAATTAAATTACTATTCTTCGATTTGTATGCGATGCATACAACATTTAAAAAATAAAGTGCACGACTGGGTCATACGTACTTTCACCTTAATGCTATAAGTTTACAATCGTATAAGCACTGAAATTCAAGTTTTTTTTTTTGTAAAAACGCCATGAAAAAGTGGGCGTGGCCGTATATGATGTTAAGGTGAATTATAGAGATTTTCAAAGCCTATGAATTATGTTTTAACAATTTTTTTCGTTTTCTAGTAAAAATTTTTTAAAAGAAGGCGTGGTAGTTCCAAAACTTTTTATGTCACATTTTTGAATTTATCATACCCATCTCAGATATTGCTTTTAAGCCCAATCGCTGAAGAAATAGACGAGAAACAGCTTATTTGCAAAATTACCGTTATACGCATTTTTCGCATTTTCCATCTAATAGCATATGCCCAAACTAACTCACATATGAAATTTTATCAAAATCGTTAGAGCCGTTTTCGAGAAAATCCATTTTTAGTAAAATCGGCCTTAAGTAAAGTACTCTTAATTTTGAGATTAGAATGAAAATTCCAATTTCGCCTCTAGGGATCATCCCACAGACCCCAGATATAAAGTTTGAAGCAAATCCGTCCACCTGGTTAGACTGCAGTTGAATATACAGACAGACCGACAGACGGAATTGGCGGGCCCTCTTTTTTGGCCTTCTCCATCATAGTAATGTCAAGTTTGATTAAAATCTCGAGTTCGAAATTTTTCAGGAAACCAATACTTGCCCTATAGGTATAGGTGCAAGTAAAAAACAAAGTGTATGATTGTAGTTATGCCAACTTGTGTTCGTGTACTCGTATGTAACCGAAAAAAATTGTTAAGACCAAATATTTAGGCATTTAGATTCCCTACAATTCACCCATATAACAGTTTTGCCCACTTTATGGGGGCGTTTTCATCAAAAAACCGATTTTGATGAAATTTTATATGTAACATCCTCAAACATTCAACGTTATCGTCGTATTTCAGTACAAAATGCAATATGGCCACGTTCCCTTTATAAGAGCTACATACAAAGGAGGATAGGGTATCATACGATCCGTATTCAATATCTATTAAAAGTGGAAAGAATTGTGTAATGTGCGATATTTGCAATAACTGTATTTTTAAGTTTCGTGTATGCAAATTCATAGATACAAATCTTGTTAATCAGATTAAGTAGTAAAATACCGGTTAAGTTGTATTTATAGTACCATAGTATCGCGTGAAATACTAGCTCTCCGTGTGGTTTGTGAAACATTCACATAAATATGAATTAAAATAATCACTGATTTAATCGAAGTGTTGATAGCGACTCTTGTCTTCATTAAATAATATTGATTATTAACTTTCTTTCATTAAATACACCACATGAAAAACTAAATCGAGTGGAAATGTGATTGTGCGCACGCCACTAGACTGTATAAATCTGCATACAAGAAACTTAAAAATATGTATATAACAAATATCGCACATTATACAATTCTTTCCACTTTTAATAGATATTTTTCATTTAATATTATTACATTTGCGGCAAGCAGATACAAATCATGTAATTGCTGAGAACAAAAGGACCAATAAAACACAGTTAATTGTGGCCCTACAAGAATCTAGGGAATCCATTTCCCCAGAAAAAATTAGTAGGGAAAATTCCTAGACGATTTACTAATATAAGAAATAATGAAAATACAAACGAGTAATTCAGTCATGTTTTTGATAACATTTTGCAACCAACATCTACAAATGTTCTAAACTCATTGCGGTTAGTTTACTATAGTTAGTTTTTACTAAAATAAGTTAATTTTTCACCGAATTTTGAAAAAAATCCAAAGTGAAAATGAAAACTGGAATTACGAAAATTCCATTTGTGACGTATGGAACTATCACCTAACATGTTAGTCACGTCGTTTTCCATTGGACAAAAAGAGTGCTTGGAGTGCACTCCGAACAGAAAAAACACTCCAAATACGTTCCATTGGCTGTTCGGAATAAGCTTATAGGAGTGTTTTTCAATTCCGGATTTCATTTCGGAGTGCACTCCAAAATCACTTCCACATATAAACTCTTAAATCTAACTGCGTGTCAAATTTAAGTAGAAGACATATTTTTTTGTTTAAATATTATTATTATTATAACTTTATTGAGATATAAATAAATTACATTTCAATAACAAAAGTTAAGCTCTACCTACCAGGGCTTTGAGCTAAGTGGTTATAAAATAAGTTAAATAATTAATTGTAGTTTTACAATGATTTCATTTACATGTTTTATATTGGTGTAGGATATGACTGTTAGAAGTTCTTGAAGATCTTTACCCGAGGTGGTTTTGGAAATCGAGTTTATGTTTGCGCACTGTAGCATGTGTGCTACAGTGAATGCTGGTCTTTCGTCGCAAAATTCGCAAAGGGGGGAAGGTTCTTTGGTGATTAAGTGCTTGTGGGTGGAGTTAGTGTGACCCATTCTCAGCCTAATATATGTTTTGATCATCGAACTTGGTAGGTTGATAGGAAATATTGCCTTCGCAGCGGTTGGATTAATCAATGAATAGATGTGTTGGTATTCTTGCCATGCATTTTTCAGCTTGGTGTTCATAAACGTTTTCAAGTAATTTGTTAAGTCTTTTTTGTTGAATTGGTAGAACGAGATTAGGGGTTCTTTAAATGCTAGTTTGGCTTCGGAGTCAGCATTTTCGTTTCCAATGATGCCTACGTGACCAGGTACCCATGCAATTCTTAAATTTCTTTTTTTTTCAATAAGTTTGTCGCGGATACATGCAACAATACTTGAAGAGTTGTTGATATTGTTAATAGCGTTTATGGATGAAAGGCTATCAGTAAAGATAATTGTTTTTTTTATTTTTCGCAGCTTCAATAGCTTTGAGAATTGCAAACGCTTCTGCCGTGAAGATTGATGAAGTGAAATGGAGTAGACCCTTACTGATAACAGATCCAGCTTCGTTGACAACAGCAAATGAGGTTCCGTCGTTTGTTTTCGAAGCGTCAGTAAATAAAAGTTGCCATTCCAGTCTTACATAATTTTCCTTTAACTCTAGGAACTTTGTATGATAGATACTGCTGTGGGTGGTATCTTTATTAAATCCTTTAAGATTGGAAATTAGAGAGTTACTTGGCAGATTCCAGGGGGGGAAGTTAATTTTGGGTTTGTAGCCAACTGTGATTGAGATGTTCAGTTTTTCCGCCGATTCCAGTGATTTTTGTAGAGCAGAAGGATATTTTGGTGTTCTTTTCCGTTTCAACAATTTCTTGATGTCATCGTGAATAGGTGTTGCGAAAGGTGATTTAGCTTTTATTATGATTTGCCAGGTTAGGAGTTCGATTCTGTCTGTTAAGTCAGGAAGGCCAGCTTCGGTAAGGATGTTCTTTATAGGTGTGGTGCGAAAAGCTCCTAGACAGGTTCTTGCAGCTGAATGGTATGGTGTTGAGATGAGTTGCCTTGCAGTTTTCGAGCATTTCCCATAAATTGGAAGCCCATAATCGATCTTAGATAGTATTACAGATTTGACGACATTAATAATGGTATTTACGTTACAATTGCTTTTCCTAGACGAGAGATACTTTACTAAGTTAACCCTGGTAGTCAGGCTCTTTTTAATATAAGAACAATGATCCTTAAAACTATATTTGGAGTCGAAAATAATACCTAGAATTTTTGAGCAGTTTACATTTTTGATACAAATAGTGTTAAAGTTGACTCCTTGAATACATTTTTGACATTTATGTTTTTTGCATATATGTAGAAGCTCACATTTAGAAAAAGATATTTTGGAGCCGGACATATCGCCCCATTCTGATAAGTTTGCAATTATACTTGAGAAAATTGTTGCTAAGGATACAAGATCTTTGAATTTAGTGAATAGAATAAGGTCGTCCGCATAAAGAACGTGGTTAATTTGTGGGTATCTACGTATAATACTACTTATTTGGTTGAAAGCTATTATGAACAAAGTTACTGATAATGGCGATCCTTGAGGGATGCCATTTTTTATGTTATGAATTGAAGAATATGTATTGTTAGTTTTAATACGAAACTTGCGGTTGGAAAGAAAAGCTTTAACGTAGTTAAGAATTTTCGGACCAATTTTCCATTTTATAAGTTGATTTATGATGACATGGGGGCCAATTCTGTCGAAGGCTTGTTCAAAATCAATTGTGAAAATAGAAACGTGGTTTTTTTCTGAAAGAGCCGAGGATATAAACGTGTCAATGTGTAAAAGTGAGTCTTGAGTGCTTCTTCCCTTTTTGAAGGCAAGTTGGTTTTTCTCAATGAGTTTGTTTTTTTCTAGCCATCAAGATAAGCGGTTTGAAATAATTTTTTCTAAAATTTTTGAAGTGCAGGGAAGGAGAGAGATAGGTCTGTATCCTTTTATAGAGGTGAGGTCTTTGTTAGTCTTTGGGATAGGGACGATGGTCGCAACTTTCCACGTTTGAGGGATAATTCCGCTGTGGAGGATTTTGTTATATAGAGATAACAATCTAACCTTAAAAGAAGATGGAGAGTTTTTGAGCATTGTGTAAGGTATTCTATCAAAACCCGGAGTTTTGCTCTTTACTGAACTCAAAACGCTTTCGAGCTCTAAAAGATTTATGGGGGATTCAATCAAATTTGCTGATTTTGAAGAAATGTACTGTGGTTTGGGCTTATTGAAACATGAGTTCTTTTCGTCAACGTAAATCTGATTAAAGTTTGAATCGTCTTGAGATTTTTCCCAGTATTTAGCAAAAAAATCATTGATTTCAGTTGGGCAAGTAAGGTTTTTAGAATCTGTTTTGATTAGTTTTATTGTATGCGGAACAAAATTGCCTGTAAGGCTTTTAATGTCAGCCCACATTTTTTGGGGGTTGAATTTGGATTAATTTCCCCTGTAAATTTATTGAAACAAGATGATTTTTCTATCCTTGCCGCTCTTTTGAATTGGGCATTAGCCTTACGATAACAAATTAAGTTGGAGTCGTTTGGTGATTTTTTGAATGCTTTAAAGGCGTCTAGCTTTTTTTGACGAAGGTTGGCAAGGTTTTGACTCCACCAAGGGACTGTTTTACGATGGGGTTTGTTTGTTGTCTGAGGGATTGACACATTTGCTGCAGAGCGAATTGCTTTAAGGACGCGGGCGGCTTCCTTATTGATGTTGCTATTAGTGGAAGTTGGTCTGGCTGAAATTTGTTTTGAGACTTCAGCTTGGAACAGTTCCCAGTTGGCTAGGTCTGTTAAGAATTTGGCTTGAGTCTTGGGTAGAGTTAGGTTGTTACCTAAAAATATCGTGGTAAGGATGGGAAAATGATCGCTAACGAACAAGTCATCGGAGACCTTCCAAATTGATTTTTGGGTAAGGTGAGGAGATATGAGCGTGAGATCAACGTAAATCAACGGGTAAATGTTCCATGGGTCGAAAAGTGAGTGGGATTTCCGTCATTTAGTATGGCAAGACCGGTGTTAGCAATAAAGTTTTCAATTAGTGTTCCACGTGTGTTAATTGTGGGAGAACCCCACGAAGGAGACCAAGAATTAAAATCGCCTGTTAGCACTATAGGGGTAGAGATATTGGTTAATAGACTTTCAAGATCGCGAGTGTTAAATTTTTGATCTGGTGGTATACAAATTGACAAAATAGTTAGTTTAAAACTTAACTCGATTTCCACTGCGATAGCGGATATGTTGGAGTCAATGGCAATGAATCTGTGAGGGATCGATTTGTGAACAAAAAGACAGGTACCTTGTCTTGAAGATGTGTTACATGGTAAGTTGTGAAAAAAAGATGAAAATTGTTTTGGGGAGAACGGTTGTAGGTTGTGTTTTATGTGCGTCTCTTGAAGAGAAATTATACTTGGGTTTAGATCTTTTATTAACAATTGGAGCGATTCATAGTTATTAAAATAAGCATTGATGTTCCATTGGAGAACGTTGAGATCATTATAGGCGGCGGAACCTGTCTTCTTATCCATACAGTTTAATGTAAGGACAGAAGCCAGGTTTCCACCTGGTGGTTCGGTATTCCCGCGCCCACATCGGCGATGGGCGCCCCCCCCCAACAAGAGGCCGATAGAGGCGCGGGATGTGGGATGGTTAGTTTTGCAACTAAGATGAGTCATGTTTATAATCAAAATTTCTGGAGAGATTTGTTTGTGTTAAGGAGGAAGGATTTTTAAGGGAATTGACTTGGTTAATGCTGTTTAGAGTAAAAGTGGATGTTGTTTAAGTGTGTTCAGTTAAATTAATTTTGCTTTCGCTTGTATTTTTATTCATATGTGGTCTTGGGTTTTTGTTAAGAGTTTGAGTTATCTCGTTATCAGTGTTTGCGTCTGAGTGCTTTTGAGGAATTTCTCTTTAAGTCGATCTGGATTTATCACCATTTGAAATTTTAATGGAGTCAACATTTTCTGACTCTTGAGTTGTTTTTGAGTTATTATTTTGTAGTTTTAATGCAGTTTGATGATTGTAGGGGTTTGTTGCTTTTCCTTTATTTATAATATTTTGTTCTTGAGAAGAGGTTGAGGGATTGGATGTGGTTGTTTCACGAGAAGATTGTTTAAGTTTATCTGAGTAGAGATTAGAAGAGAAAGTGGAACGAATTGGATTCCGCTCTCTGTGGGTGCGCCTAGCTTCAGCTAAGGTGCATTTGTTTTTGATTTTTATTTCGAGTAAATCTTTGTTTTGAACATATTTTGGACAGGTTTTAGAGGAGGCGGCGTGAGGCCCGGAGCAATTGGCGCACAGAGTGCGAGTACAGTTACTGTCATTATGAGGGGGGAGATTACATATTTCACATGATGCAGCACGTTTACACCATTTAATTGTATGACCAAGTAGTTGGCATTGCCGACAACGCATCGGATTAGGGATATATTCGGAAATTTTTGTTTTATACCAGCCAATTTCGATTGTGTTGGGGATTTGGAACGAGTCGAAGGTAAAAATCATGAGACCAGAGGGAGTAGGCACCTGTTTTCCTTTATCTTGCACAAATTTTGTAAATTTGTATACATTAGTTACGTTTTGGCTCTTGAGTTCGGATATAATTTCTGCTTCAGGCACATTAATCAAACAAGGCGCATATGCTATGCCCTTGGAGAGGTTAAGGTTAGCATGAAGCTTAATATCAACCGGGCAGATGTTGGATTGGATGAATTTGTCGGCTATGTTTTGATCTTTAGCTAAGATTAAAATTGAACCGTCTCTTAATTGAGAAATTTTTTCATATTGGGTGCTGATTGAGTCAATTGTTTTTTTCAAAATGAAAACACTTTGGATAGGAGTTTGGACTCATCTTTTGATGTTATGTGCACAAAACGTGGATTCTTGAAGGATGATTTAGTTGGTAGGCCTGGGAATTCATCACTAAACACATTACTAGAGGTTTTAATCCTTTTTTGTGGGGGAGAGGGAGGGGGGTCAGGGGGATCCGAAAGCGCGTGCTCGTCGAGAATACCATATCGGTTGCCCGATAGGCGATTAGGCTTCGGGGCCATCCCGAAAGATAGACAAACTTTATAGATCGTTAAGAGAGCGACTTTTTTATTGTTTTTTTTTTTTTTAGTAAAGAAAGATATAAGAGAATCGATAGCTAGTCTTTGCGGTTGGAAGGTCAGCCGATGACTCTTTGTTTAAATAATTTTCTCAGTTCAGAGAAGTCTGCAGAAACAAAAAATACCCTATTTTCTCTGCGAAAAACGTTATAATTGTTTATCTCTTCAAAAACTTTTAATTCTTTTTTTTGCTTCGAAAAAAAAAAAAAACAAGAAATCTGTCGTTTCACCTACGCGTACATATGTACATACATACATACACAACTGAGCAAAATAATTTTCGCATGTTCCTTTGGAATCCAAAAGGAGTGACTCCTTAAGTGAAACCAATGGAAAACGACATAAATTTTGCGTTCAGAAACCTATGCCTAACATGTTTAGCCTAATATGTTACTGACTAGGTTATTGAACGAGCCCAATCGCTATACCAACTAGTCAAATTATTTGATAAGTATCGTTTATTTATTGACACTCGCAATAGGGGCTATTATTTATACCCTATCCTAAGGGTATATTAAGTTTGACACATAGTTTGTAACATAGAGAAATAATCGAGATAGACCCTATAAAGTATATGCATATATTCTTGATCAGCATCAATAGCGAAGATGATTTAGCCATGTCCGTCCGTCCGTCTGTATGTCACCACTTTTTGGGCCTTAAATTTTGAGGTAGGAGGATGAAATTCATTTCTGGGCTTCAGAGAAAAAGATACAGTACAAGTGTAAAAATATTTGAAATTCGCCCACTGCCACGCCCACTTTTTCATAACTTCATTAAATTATATGAAACCGAAAAATTTTGTTAAGACCAAATATTTAAGCATTTAGATTCCCTATAATTCACCCTTACAACACTTTTGGCCACTCCCACATTTTGGGGGCGTTTTTATCAAAAAACTTGTTTTGATACGTATTTATTTGATTTGTTATTTGTTCATAACTAGTGCTAGTGTCATCGATTGCTTTTTTAATTAGGAAGAGGTAGAGGAGATAACTATAAATTTTTGGTTAGTGGAGCAAAAATGGGCTGACAATGTATTAACAGAGTCTGTAGAGTTGGTTTTTTTTTCTCTTTTTATTTATGTGGTCGGGAGGAGAGTCTATTTCTAGACCGCTGAATCTGTTGCCCGAAGACATGGTATATATATGTATATGAATGTATTTGTCACTGATACTTTAAATTCACTCACTGATGGGTTCATATTGAAAGAAATGAACACTGGATTGTATGGGTATATATAGGGGCTTTACCGCCAAAGAAACTAATTCAGATTGCACAAAATCAGCTAAGAGATATTGGCGGCTCGGGTGCTAGTCGATGACTGTGTCCTTCACTTTTAATTGTTGACTGTATAACTCTAATGGCATTGAAAATTGTAATAGAGATTGATTTCTTTAAAAATTGTGCAATACTATAAAAAAAATTCATTATCATTGAATTTTCCTATTCCACCGTCCACTTTTAGGTGGTGTTTTTTTTAAAATTCGATTTTGGTGATATTTTGCAGGTAACATCCTCAAACGTTCGAAGTCATAAGGAAGAAGATTGTAGATTGTCTGTATATTTAAACAGTGAATCGGGTTTGAACATTCAGTAACCAAACGGAGACTGATTCCATAAAAATTATGTCTATCACTTACATATATGTATCTTAAAATATGAATTAATTTTTAAACATTTTGTTATGTATTTTCAGATATAAAAAAATCAATCGAATTGATAGAAAAGCTACAATCTTGTGGAGATTTTCCAACCACAAAATTAGCTGCACTACAAAAGGTTTTGCAAAGCGATTTCCTTAGTGCCGTGAGAGAAGTATATGAACATGTTTTTGAAACAGTTGATATGAGAGGATCTCAAGATATTCGTGCATCTGCAACTGCGAAAGCCACTGTTGCTGCATTTGCTGCCAGTGAAGGTCATGCCCATCCTAGAGTTGTAGAACTTCCTAAAACAGAAGAAGGTGAAATTTTAAATAAATCTAGCAATGAAAGTAACTAAAAAAAATTTTTTAAATAATATTTAAGGCTTAGGATTTAATGTAATGGGTGGAAAAGAACAGAGTTCACCAATTTATATTTCCCGCATTATACCTGGCGGTGTTGCCGATAGGCATGGAGGATTAAAGAGAGGAGATCAATTACTATCTGTTAATGGAGTGGTAGATAACAAATTTGTAAATCGAATGCAAAATATTTTAACTATCTTGTTTTATCTCCTCGTTTAGTCGGTAGAAGGTGAAAATCATGAAAAGGCCGTTGAGCTCTTAAAACAGGCTGCAAACTCTGTAAAACTTGTCGTACGCTACACTCCAAAAGTTTTGGAAGAAATGGAATTGCGATTTGACAAGCATCGCACTATTAAGCGCCGACAATTTCAAAACTGATTTGAAATCTATATGCAGAAATGTTATGCTTTATTTATTAGTGTTTACATTCATACATAAATAAAGTAAATAAAATCTTTCCACACATTGATTCATCGCCAGGATTATGTTTGTGTTTGAAATATTTATGTAGTACGAACGACTTTTTTCAAATTTCTATTGTAACCAATTTGCCGTATTATATCTGAATTATTTGAGAAACAGGGTCACATTTTAGTTTTCAGTTAATGTGGTATGGGAATTCGATAAATATCAGAAAAGGTTATAAGAAATAAAAACACAACTCTCACAATTTGGTGCTAATGTAAGGTGCCTAATGTTTGGAGCTTCGCTACCCTAGGCATGGCTGGCTGCCATAAAGTCTGTCAGAGTCTGTTAACCAGAGGTCGAATTACCATATCAGTTATCGAGCAATACGTGACTGAATGATGGCGATTTGGTATGATCACTTACGTGAACGAGTATCGAGTATCGAATTTTGGCATTCTGTCATCAGTGAACGATAGGGTTGTTGGTGACGGATGACGGAATTTATTTTGGAGGGAAAATGTAAGAATTGTTATTTTAGCGTTTTTTTAAATTAATTGTTTTAAATTTATTTTAGGTCAAGTGTTAATAAAATAAACCCGATCCAAAAAGAGATTTTAGCAAGTTTTATGAGCCGTTATCCGTTTTGTAAAGACAAAGGATCGCTATTATCTCTTAAACGTTTTCTTTCAATAGCTTCCTGATAATCATCTTCTGACTCCGAAGAAAAATATGGCAAATATCCCATTTTTAATTTTAGCAAAGATTAATACACACCGATCATTTATCAAGCACTTCAAATCAATGTAGTAGAATTGTGCTAGTACAATTTTGACTGCGCACTCGATACGTGACCTCTCTTATGTGATCATCCCAACGTAGTTACTCGATCACTCGCTAATGTATGGATTCCGTTTACTCGCTATCTGATGTGGTAATTCCACCCCAGTAGTAGGGCCTTACTAACAACGAATTATTAGCCGTGACTTAAAAAGGTGTCGACTTAAATATTAATACACACTTAAGTCTAAAGTGTACTAATAATGTTTTAATAGTGGACTTTTACTTAAACTTGGCTCTTTCAAAGAATTTATTACATTTTCATTAAATCTACTACATAATTTGGAATATTTAATATTCGAACTGTCATCGACAAAATTGTTTTCAAATTTGTCCTATTTGACTTGTTTATAATATGCAATTATGAACACATTTTTGTCAATGCATGAATACCGCATTAATGCAGCCACATTTGCGTTCATAATGGGCCTTGCTAACAACGAATCATTAGTCGTGACTTAAAAAAAGTGTCAACTTAAATATTAATACACACTTAAGTCTAAAGTGTACTAATAATGTTTTAATAGTCGGCTTTTACTTAAACTTGGCTCTTTCAAAGAATTTACTACATTTTCATTGAATCTATTACATAATATTGGTTTGACGTTTCATATTTGCACTTGAATTTGAATTTTTATTTTCTTCCATGGTGCTATAAGGACTTGAATTGAATGTTTATTTTACATACCAATATCAGGAGACGCCTACACACTTGGCATTCGAAAGTCGAAATAAACAAAATCAGCTGAGATTGTTTTCTTCGCCTGTTTATACATATAAAGCGGTGATACCAATGCACTGAAGTTAATACTCTCTGTCGGTTCCGTTTTCCCTCCTGAATGGAAACTGGATTGCATAACAATTCTTTTTAAAACTATAATATAATATTAGTTTCATCAAACAATAACTTTGTATAATTGTATATTGGTATGTAAAATAAACATATAATTCAATTTTAAATTATAACCACTGTCCTCATAGCACCATAGAAGAAAATAAAAATTCAAATTCAAGTGCAAATATGAAACGTCAAACCAATGTTTGTAATAGATTCAATGAAAATGCAGTAAATTCTTTGAAAGAGCCAAGTTTAAGTAAAAGCCGTCTATTAAAACATTATTAGTACACTTTAGACTTAAGTGTGTATTAATATTTAAGTTGACACCTTTTTTTAGTCACGACTAATGATTCGTTGTTAGTAAGGCCCAATGTTTGGGATGATGATGTAAATGTAATGCAGATCCACTACACCCTTACCCTTGGGCGGAAAATTATTTAGAAAATAATTTTGTAAGATTAATATCTGTTTCGATTTACATTTACATAGGTATTTTACATTAGGGGTTGTTCTTTTATAATTTAACACATAGTTACTTAAGTTCTAATATAAATGTTTTTGTTTATTATAATATGTAGATGTACTTTATATCACCCGTTTTTTTTTTATATCCTAATAGTAATTTCTTAAGTTTTAGTACACTTGTATTTGTTAGTTTTAGTAGTTTTAATTTAGAGTTAATTAATGTGAATTGTATTTTTTTTTACTATTATAGCTGTGATAGAGTATACATTATTTGTCTCTATAATTTAATAGTATTATGGACTTTGTTATTTCTTTCTACTTTCTAATCTTACTAAAACTAGATCTCCTATTTTAAGATCTGAAATTTGTTTGGGGTATGGTATAATTTGCTGTTTTTTCTCGCGTTTTGTTCTTTCGCTGCAATTATTTCGAAATTTATTATTTTGCAACAACTTTCAACAACTCGTATTTTGTACTTCGCAGTTTTTATACCCTATCCTAAGGGTATATTAAGTTTGACACATAGTTTGTAACATAGAGAAATAATCGAGATAGACCCTATAAAGTATATATATTCGTGATCAGCATCAATAGCGAAATCGATTGAGCGATGACCGTCCGTCCGTATGTCACCGCTTTTTGGGCCTTGAATTTTGAGCTAGGACGATGAAATTTCATATCTGGGCTTCTGAGTAAAAGATACAGTACAAGTGTAAAAATTTTTGAAATCCGCCCACTGCCACGCCCACTTTTTCATAACTTCACTAAATTATATGAAACCGAACAATTTTGTTAAGACCAACTATTTGGGTATTTAGATTCCCTACAATTCACCCATAGAAGAGTTTTGGCCACGCCCACTTTTTGGGGGCGTTTTCATCAAAAAACCGATTTTGATAAAATTTTACATGTAACATCCTCAAACGTTCGAGGTTATAGCCATATTTGAGTACAAAATGCAATTTGGCCACGCCCACTTTATAGAGAGGAGGATAGGGTATCATACGATACGTTCCAGACGGATTGTAGCTTTTCTGTATGTTTATTTAACAAATTATATATTCCAATAGAAATGCCATAGGAAAAAATAAATTTTCAAACCTCGATATCTCGTAAACTAGACGAAAACGAGAATGTTGGTACATTATATTTTGTGCTTATTTCATCGAGATGTACAAGACTGCATATTCAAAACATCATGCCTCGGCAATCGTAATATCCCCTATTTATTTGACTTTAAGATATTCTACTTTCATTTCGCTTTTTAATAAGTTAGCGTTTTCTTGATAAGTTTTAGCTTTGTTTTGTCTAGCGTTCCCTTATTTCAAATTTAAAATTCAAGTCAAAATCGATTGTGGACTTATGATCCATTAAAGTGGGTCATAATTACACATTTCGGCGGGTCATAAATCCACAATGTAATATGTTAAAGGGATCATAATTCCACGATTTGCACATGAACAAAAAAAAAAAAACAAGAAGAAATTCTTGTAACGCAGCGAACAGCATTTGTATAACAAACCGTGGGATATCTATGGGGGCATGCTGCCCCTGCTTGGGGTAATTGTTGGATTTCGAATAGGTGCGAGGTTGGGTGTATGCAGAGTTCATTTATGTCCATGTTTAGCAGGCTTCGCATGGATTTAAAGACACTTAGCGCATACCTAACGCTCCTATCTATCCTGTATTTCGCAGGATTTTTCTCATGGCAATATACTACTCCTGTATTTTCCTACGAAAACTCAGCAATTCAAATTACAAAATGGAAAGAAGAAAAAGTACCTATAACAAAGCGATGGGTTGAAGTTTTCAATCATTTGGACACTGAAAAGTGTGAATATAAGGAAATGGCGGCTATTATCGAGTTTGTCTTATGTCTTCCGGGTTCGACGGCTCCTGTTGAAAAAGTTTTTTCAGAAATGAATAAAACGTGGACGGAGGATAAAATACGTTTTAGAATTGAAACATTTACTATTATTCTTACTAAAAAACAAAAATTTAAAATTGAGTTACTTGGAATTTTTTAACTCGTTAAAAAGACAACCAGAAATGCTTAAAAAAATCCAATCAAGTTTAAAGTATTCGGAAGAGGTTAAAGCATTGAATAATTATAATATAGAATGGACACCGACTACATTCGTCGCTGCCCTATCCTAAAGTCGCTGCAATCACTTTCCATGTTTAGATCCACAATTAAAAATGGTTATTGCATCGAGTGTAAATACTTACTTACTTACTTAGGTGGCGCTACAGTTCGGGGTGAACCTGGGCCTCAACTAACAAGCCTCTCCAGTTAGCTCGGTTCTTAGCTAACTGTCTCCAGTTGCGCACTCCAAGCTTGTTTTTCTCTCGAAACGACCAAGGATATCTTCATCCGTTTTTGATAAAGTCCAAGCTTCAGCGCCATAAAGCAGGACTGGGATGATCAAGGTCTTATATAGAGTCTCCTTAGTTGTTCGGGATAGGACCTTACTACACAATTGCCTTCTCAGCCCAAAGAAACAGCGATTGGCAAGAGTTATTCTTCGTCTTATTTCTGCTGAGGTGTTATTGTCAGAATTGATAGCAGAGCTGAGGTAGACAAAGTCCCTTACTACCTCCAAGTTATAGCTGTCGATTGTGACGTTCTGTCCAATTCGTCGATGTTGAGTGTCCCTTCTGATTGACAGCATATACTTGGTTTTGCCCTCGTTTACCGCTAAACCCATTTTGGCAGCTTCTGTTTCAATACTAGCGAACGCACCGGTGACAGCCCGCTGTGTTATACCAATAATGTCGATATCGTCGGCGTACGCTAGTAGTTGCACAGACTTTTGAAAGATTGTGCCTCCGGTGTTGGCTTGTGAGTTTCGCACAATTCTTTCAAGAACGATGTTAAAAAAAATTACATCAAAGCGTGTCACCTTGTCTAAATCCTTTTTTGACATCAAAGGTCTCGGTGAGATCGTTAGCGACCTTCATGGAGCAGCGAGAATTCTCCAAAGTCATCCTGCACAAGCGAACGAGCTTGGCAAGGATCCCAAAACTGGACATGGATCTGTATAGCTCGTCTCTATAGATGCTGTCATATGCGGCCTTAAAATCGATGAGAAGATGGTGGGTATCGATTTGGACGTCTTGAGTTTTTTCCAGAATCTGCCGAAGTGTGAAGATTTAATCGATTGTGGATTTTCCTGGTCTGAAACCACACTGATAGGGCCCAATCAAGTTGTTGACGAAGGGTTTCAGACGTTCACACAATATGGCATATAGGATCTTGTACGCGATGTTGAGGAGACTGATACTTCTGTAATTGGCGCAATTGAGGGGAACTCCTTTCTTGTGGATCAAACGGTGCTGAGATTCCATTTAACAGGCATACACTCATCTGACCAAATTTTAGAAATGAGTTGGTGTATGCTCTCTACCAGGTCATTTCCAGCTGCTTTGAACAGCTCGGTTAGTAAGCTGTTAGGTCCAGCAGCCTTGTTGGACTTAAGTTTGGATATTGCTATTCTTACTTCGTTTTGGTCAGGTGGGCGGAAGTTTTGGCTATCATCGTCTAGATTGAATGGTTCATTCTGCCTGACAGCGGGATGTTGGTCTTCGCCGCCGTTATACAGTCTGCAGAAGAAATTTTTCTATATTCTCAGCACCGACTGTGACTCTACTACGAGGTTTCCTTCTTCATCTCTACAGGCCTACGGGTCTTGTTAGCCTGACACGTTCTTTTTACCTGATGAAGCCGATGTTCTTCTGATGGCTTGTTGGCAGCGTTACCAATGGTCTTCGGTGCTTGATGCTGGTGGCATAGGAGTCGTTGAGAGATTTCGGGATATGCGTTCGTCAAAGGTTCTGGCGATCTCTTGCGATTGCAGCTTTTCGACGTCAAATCTTCTCACTGTAGTTCTTCTTAGTTGTGGCGTTTGGGATATCCGCATTCGTACCTTGGCTGCAACATGGTAGTGATCCGAGTCCATGTTGGGTGCTCGGAAGGTTCGGACATCCAGAATACTGGAGGCATACCTTGCGTCGATCGCAATGTGAGATCGCCATGTCCCCTTGTGGATATTGAGATGAGGAAACCGTGTGCTTGCTGTACTGACATTTCGCCCCGCGGCAAAGTCAATAAGCCTAAGTTCGTTGCCAGACGTGGTGTCGTGTAGAAGATGTCCTTTGGAAACTTGGTGTTAAAATCGCCTAGGACGATTTTAACGTCATACTTAGGACATTGCTCGTATGTTTTGTCGAGGAGCTCATAGAAACTTTCTTTGGTGGCGTCGTCCTTGTCCTCTGTGGGGGCATGAGCGCATATTAGGCTTATGTTCACGAATTTAGCCTTGATACGGATTGTCATAAGACGCTCGCTCACGTGTCGAAAGCTCAAGACTTCTTGAGTAAGTTTGCCACGTATGACGAACCCACATCCAAATAAGCGCAGTTTCCGTTCCCTATAACAATCACCGTAGTATACGTCACGTCTAGGGCCTCTGCTAGTTGTTCGGCTGCACGCGGCCTGTTAAGGGTCCGAACATTCCACGTGCAGATCCGAAGTTCGTTGTCCTTATTTCGTTTACTGGGGTCGTCAACAGTGGGATCATCCTTATCCGAGGCTTGTCGTTGCTTCGTAACTATGGTTTTTTCCGGGAAGTTACCCCGACGCACAACCCCCAACCTGGAGGACCAGTTCTTTTTTTTTACCCCTAGGACAAGGGGCCGCATATTCCGGAGTCAGTACCCCGCTTCGGGGATGTGAGCGCTGCCGTTGGCCCATTAAGGGTTCATCCGCCACCAACTCTATTCCAACACCCTGACTCGGTATTGAAAATCCCTATAGACCTGGATTTCGAATATGTCGAAGCAGGTCATATAGGGACAACACTAATAGTTCGGCCTAACTGGAACTGGTTGACGCCACCGTTGATTCCATCTAGAGAATTCGTCCGCCGCCTCCTAAAGCAAGAGAAGGTACCTTAGTGAGAAGACACTCCTCCCCCTCTCTCGTTCGCTGCCACCAACAACCTTCCAAAGGGGTTGGTTACGCAATCTCCAGTTGAATTACTAGGCACCCAGTAGCCACCATCGTGGAGGTGTAGAGTAGGTGTTGATAGTGAGAGGCTAAGGCGAGAACGCTTGTGTTCCCATATGTTCCGCATCACTACTGTGGCCAATTGATTGTAAATATCCCAAAATAATCGCATAAAGCCCCAAATGCTGCTTTAAGTAGCTCATTCGGTCTGATGTATGTATGTACTTCTTTTTTGGAGATTTTAGTACTTCTTACGTACTTAGTTAGGTGGCGCTACAGTTCGGGGTGAACCTGGGCCTCAACTAACAAGCCTCTCCAGTTAGCTCGGTCCTTAGCTAACTGCCTCCAGTTGCGCACTCCAAGCTTGTTCAGGTCCCCTTCAACTTGTGTGCGCCACCTAAGCCGAGGTCTTCCTCTACTGCGATGTCCCTCAGGGTTTGATTCGAAGACTCTGAGATTTTAGTACTTCATCTATGGAAATTTCGTGTTCTTCGTTTTCAACATAGGATTCGCTTCGCATTTTGCGGACCGGAGATGATAAATTTACTTCACAAATTTGATATTCTGTTTTGGTTGCCCCAAAATCCTTAGGTTAGGTTAGGTTAATGGGTTGACGGGAGAAGAGAAACTTGCACCCGTCACACTTAGATCAATGTAGATGCATTGTGATGCCCCTTGGGGGTTATACCTCCCATACTATAGAACCTATGAATGGATCTTCAAGCCATCCCGAGGCGATTATAAATTTATGCAAATCTTTTAAAGACTTGTCGGAAAGTTCTTCTAAATCTTGGAAGAAATATCTTCCTAGAATTTTGTTTCTGATTCGACAGAATGCAGGGCAGTGACAGAGGAAGTGTGGAGTATCCTTATGCACCTCCTCGTTACCACAGCCCCTGCATAGGTCGTCCGCGCTGATTCTCATCTTCTTTTTGTGATATTTCAGCATGTTGTGTCCTGTAATTATACCCACAAGAGAAGACAAGGATTTTTTACTCATTTGTAAGATTCTCTCGGTTTTTTGTTTGTTGTAGAGTGGCCACATTTTCCTGGTTGTGATACAGGAGTCGAGCGTGGTCCATCTCTCGTTTGCTGCTACAAGTATTTTGTTCCCAAACGCTTGTCTACAGGGTGGGATTTTACTGCAGTGTCTGCTTCGTTTAGTTCAAGTGATGATCCTTTCCTTGCCAGTTCATCAGCTCTTTCATTTCCCGGCACACCTTTATGTCCGGGAACCCAGCAATGAAGCTCTTGGAGAAGATAATATCAGAGTGTGGTAATGCCCTCATTACAACCTGTGACTGGGTTTCCAACTTCCAGTTTGGCTTATTCGACTTTTGTCTTCTGTGGATTGACTATAAGTCTGCAGTTCTTGGTCCAGGTATTGACCATGGATAAAGGATTTTCCATTTGATCACTAAGAGTGGACAGAAATTTTCCTGTGCTAAGTGCTAAGTCGTCTGCATATGCTACTGCTTTAACTCCACTCAATTTTAGCTTAACTAGGACTTCGTTTATCACGAGGACCCAGAGAAGGGGTAACTTGAGGAGTGCCTCTAGATGCTGACACTGATTTGTCTGTTTATACCCTATCCTAAGGGTATATTAAGTTTGACACATAGTTTGTAACATAGAGAAATAATCGAGATAGACCCTATAAAGTATATATATTCGTGATCAGCATCAATAGCGAAATCGATTGAGCGATGACCGTCCGTCCGTCCGTCCGTCCGTCCGTATGTCACCGCTTTTTGGGCCTTAAATTTTGAGCTAGAACGATGAAATTTCATATCTGGGCTTCTGAGAAAAAGATACAGTCCACTGCCACGCCTACTTTTTTATAACTTCACTAAATTATATGAAACCGAAGAATTTTGTTAAGACCAAATATTTGGGAACTGGACTCTTTTCAATATTTGAAACATTTTCTAAAATGCATATTGGGCCTTACTAACAACCAAATTTAATATACGGCTTAAATATAATCTCCACTTTTTCCAAAATGTGTGTACCAACAACGAATTGAACAGTCGGCTTTAGTGCTAGTAAGGAGTTAAATTTTAATGTACAGAAAGCCATGTTTATACCCTATCCTAAGGGTATATTAAGTTTGACATATAGTTTGTAACATAGAGAAATAATCGAGATAGACCCTATAAAGTATATATATTCGTGTTCAGCATCAATAGCGAAATCGATTGAGCGATGACCGTCCGTCCGTCCGTCCGTATGTCACCTCTTTTTGGGCCTTAAATTTTGAGCTAGGACGATGAAATTTCATATCTGGGCTTCCAAGAAAAAGATACAGTACAAGTGTAAATTTTTTTACATCCGCCCACTGCCACGCCTACTTTTTTATAACTTCACTAAATTATATGAAACCGAAAAATTTTGTTAAGACCAAATATTTGGGTATTTAGATTCCCTACAATTCACCCATAGAAGAGTTTTGGTCACGCCCACTTTTTGGGGGCGTTATTATAAAAAAACCTATTTTGATAAAATTTTACATGTAACATCCTCAAACGTTCGACATTATAGCTCTATTTGAGTACAAAATGCAATTTGGCCACGCCTACTTTATAGAGAGGAGGATAGGGTATCATACGATCCGTTCCAGACGGATTGTAGCTTTTCTGTATGTTTAATTTTATAAATATGTCATTAAAGACCAGAGTAATGCCAATGTACTAATTTAATAGCACGAACAATATTAAAAAGGATTAGATTTGGTATCTAGAATACTAAAATTATGCGTCAAATGGTAATTGAATTTAACTGAAACTGTATAAGCGTTATTCGATTTTCATGAATTCTAAAATTCCTTAATCTTCATTATTATATACTGAAATACTTTACAGTGAAAATGTGTTTTTCATGAATGTTTCATTGAAACAGTAAATTACTACATATTTCGTTATACAAAGTTATTGTTTGATGAAAATAATATTCTATTATAGTTTTAAAAGAATTGTTATGGAATCCAGTTTCCATTTAGGAGGGAAAATGGAACCAACAAAGAGTATTAACTTCAGTGCATTGGTATCATTGGTATCACCGCTTATATGTATGAACAAGCGAAGAAAACAATTTCAGCTGATTTTCTTTATTTCTACTTTCGAATGCCAAGTGTGTAGTTATCTTAAATATTGGTGATATTGGTATCTAAAATAAACATTCAATTCAATTTTAAATTATAACCACTGTCCTCATAGCACCATGGAAGAAAATAAAAATTCAAATTCAAGTGCAAATATGAAACCTCAAACCAATATTATGTAGTAGATTCAATGAAAATGTAGTAAATTCTTTGAAAGAGCCAAGTTTAAGTAAAAGTCGACTATTAAAACATTATTAGTACACTTTAGACTTAAGTGTGTATTAATATTTAAGTCGACACCTTTTTTAAGTCA
Source organism: Xylota sylvarum (assembly GCA_905220385.1). Taxonomy (NCBI): domain Eukaryota; kingdom Metazoa; phylum Arthropoda; class Insecta; order Diptera; family Syrphidae; genus Xylota; species Xylota sylvarum. The sequence goes on along the minus strand of LR999958.1, from coordinate 75,346,968 downwards.
CGACTAATGATTCGTTGTTAGTAACGCCCTATGTCTTTGAGCAACTTTTTTAACTTCATCTTCAACCATTTCAATAAGTAGATCTCTATGTATATCGGCGTTTCGTATGTACCATGGTGCATTAACTATCACCCCTATCGTGGAACCCGTCGGGGGGAATGATTCACTGAAAATGAGAAATTTGCATCGTGCAACCCGCAGAAGTGAACGATTCACATGTCGGCAATATGAATGAGATTCACTGTAACGTGGAAAACGCACGGATCGAATCTCCCCATATATTTGACATCCGCAACTATTTCATTGCGGATTTGGTTGTTGTGTTGTAGTTTTCTGAAGGAATACCCGAAAATAACAAAGGATAATTTAACTAACCGACGGAGGACAGTCTAGGAGAATAAGAGAGAATCTACAAAAAAATATAATACGTTGTTGTTTGTAGTTCTAGTAAGATTTATTGGTCTAAATACATGATCAGTTTAAAAACTCAATTTTCATGAAGAAAAGAGAGAAGTAATTTTGCCTTATATATTTATTCATTAATATTTATTGATTTATTCCTTCTTCTCATCATCAAAAATTAAATTCTTAAATTATGATCACAGTCATCATTAACCCCAAATTCCTTTCAAAGACTCTGTCAAACGAGCACTTCCTGATCAACATTACTCATCGGTAAGAAAGCGTATCCGTCGGGTTCCACGATAGCTATGAGAGATTCACGTGAATCGAATGCGTGAAGTGAATCTCAGATCCGTCGGGTTCCACGCTAGCGGTGTATGTTTCGTAGTACCATTGTATATAAATCTAATAGTATTATCACTTGACGAAATTTTTTCTTAGTTACCTTGCTAGACAGAGGGCGCAAAGCAAAGTGGTTTCTCTTACACACTGAAAGAGAGTTTTGAGCGAACAAATGGATAAACGAGAGAACAAAAGGCAAAACGGCAAGGAATATAAAAAAAACTGACTCTCTTCTTGATCATGTACATACATACAAATATGTACATGTTCGTGTGGTTTAATACCATCGTGCTGGACGAGACGGGAGGATTATGTTTTCCTTTCGTGTTTTGTTTTTGTATTTTTTTGTGTTTACCTTAATTATGAATGAAGTTATTTTTCTGCAATATACACGATTGCACACACACTCAAACGTTGCCACATTTTTATACCCTATCCTAAGGGTATATTGAGTTTGACACATAGTTTGTAACATAGAGAAATAATCGAGATAGACCCTATAAAGTATATATATTCGTGATCAGCATCAATAGCGAAATCGATTGAGCGATGACCGTCCGTCCATCCGTCCGTCCGTATGTTACCGCTTTTTGGGCCTTAAATTTTGAGCTAGAACGATGAAATTTCATATCTGGGCTTCTGAGAAAAAGATACAGTCCACTGCCACGCCTACTTTTTTATAACTTCACTAAATTATATGAAACCGAAGAATTTTGTTAAGACCAAATATTTGGGAACTGGACTCTTTTCAATATTTGAAACATTTTCTAAAATGCATATTGGGCCTTACTAACAACCAAATTTAATATACGGCTTAAATATAATCTCCACTTTTTCCAAAATGTGTGTACCAACAACGAATTGAACAGTCGGCTTTAGTGCTAGTAAGGAGTTAAATTTTAATGTACAGAAAGCCATGTTTATACCCTATCCTAAGGGTATATTAAGTTTGACATATAGTTTGTAACATAGAGAAATAATCGAGATAGACCCTATAAAGTATATATATTCGTGTTCAGCATCAATAGCGAAATCGATTGAGCGATGACCGTCCGTCCGTCCGTCCGTATGTCATCTCTTTTTGGGCCTTAAATTTTGAGCTAGGACGATGAAATTTCATATCTGGGCTTCTGAGAAAAAGATACAGTACAAGTGTAAAAATTTTTGAAATCCGCCCACTGCCACGCCCACTTTTTCATAACTTCACTAAATTATATGAAACCGAAAAATGTTGTTAAGACCAAATATTTAGGCATTCAGATTCCCTACAATCCACCCATACAAAAGTTTTGTCCACGCCCACTTTTTGGGGGCGTTTTTATCACAAAGCCGAGTTTTGGGCCTTAAATTTTTAACTAGGGCGCTAAAATTTCATATCTGGGCTTCCAAGAAAAAGATACAGTACAAGTGTAAATTTTTTTACATCCGCCCACTGCCACGCTTACTTTTTTATAACTTCACTAAATTATATGAAACCGAAAAATTTTGTTAAGACCAAATATTTGGGTATTTAGATTCCCTACAATTCACCCATAGAAGAGTTTTGGTCACGCCCACTTTTTGGGGGCGTTATTATAAAAAAACCTATTTTGATAAAATTTTACATGTAACATCCTCAAACGTTCGACATTATAGCTCTATTTGAGTACAAAATGCAATTTGGCCACGCCTACTTTATAGAGAGGAGGATAGGGTATCATACGATCCGTTCCAGACGGATTGTAGCTTTTCTGTATGTTTAATTTTATAAATATGTCATTAAAGACCAGAGTAATGCCAATGTACTAATTTAATAGCACGAACAATATTAAAAAGGATTAGATTTGGTATCTAGAATACTAAAATTATGCGTCAAATGGTAATTGAATTTAACTGAAACTGTATAAGCGTTATTCGATTTTCATGAATTCTAAAATTCCTTAATCTTCATTATTATATACTGAAATACTTTACAGTGAAAATGTGTTTTTCATGAATGTTTCATTGAAACAGTAAATTACTACATATTTCGTTATACAAAGTTATTGTTTGATGAAAATAATATTCTATTATAGTTTTAAAAGAATTGTTATGGAATCCAGTTTCCATTTAGGAGGGAAAATGGAACCAACAAAGAGTATTAACTTCAGTGCATTGGTATCATTGGTATCACCGCTTATATGTATGAACAAGCGAAGAAAACAATTTCAGCTGATTTTCTTTATTTCTACTTTCGAATGCCAAGTGTGTAGTTATCTTAAATATTGGTGATATTGGTATCTAAAATAAACATTCAATTCAATTTTAAATTATAACCACTGTCCTCATAGCACCATGGAAGAAAATAAAAATTCAAATTCAAGTGCAAATATGAAACCTCAAACCAATATTATGTAGTAGATTCAATGAAAATGTAGTAAATTCTTTGAAAGAGCCAAGTTTAAGTAAAAGTCGACTATTAAAACATTATTAGTACACTTTAGACTTAAGTGTGTATTAATATTTAAGTCGACACCTTTTTTAAGTCACGACTAATGATTCGTTGTTAGTAACGCCCTATGTCTTTGAGCAACTTTTTTAACTTCATCTTCAACCATTTCAATAAGTAGATCTCTATGTATATCGGCGTTTCGTATGTACCATGGTGCATTAACTATCACCCCTATCGTGGAACCCGTCGGGGGGAATGATTCACTGAAAATGAGAAATTTGCATCGTGCAACCCGCAGAAGTGAACGATTCACATGTCGGCAATATGAATGAGATTCACTGTAACGTGGAAAACGCACGGATCGAATCTCCCCATATATTTGACATCCGCAACTATTTCATTGCGGATTTGGTTGTTGTGTTGTAGTTTTCTGAAGGAATACCCGAAAATAACAAAGGATAATTTAACTAACCGACGGAGGACAGTCTAGGAGAATAAGAGAGAATCTACAAAAAAATATAATACGTTGTTGTTTGTAGTTCTAGTAAGATTTATTGGTCTAAATACATGATCAGTTTAAAAACTCAATTTTCATGAAGAAAAGAGAGAAGTAATTTTGCCTTATATATTTATTCATTAATATTTATTGATTTATTCCTTCTTCTCATCATCAAAAATTAAATTCTTAAATTATGATCACAGTCATCATTAACCCCAAATTCCTTTCAAAGACTCTGTCAAACGAGCACTTCCTGATCAACATTACTCATCGGTAAGAAAGCGTATCCGTCGGGTTCCACGATAGCTATGAGAGATTCACGTGAATCGAATGCGTGAAGTGAATCTCAGATCCGTCGGGTTCCACGCTAGCGGTGTATGTTTCGTAGTACCATTGTATATAAATCTAATAGTATTATCACTTGACGAAATTTTTTCTTAGTTACCTTGCTAGACAGAGGGCGCAAAGCAAAGTGGTTTCTCTTACACACTGAAAGAGAGTTTTGAGCGAACAAATGGATAAACGAGAGAACAAAAGGCAAAACGGCAAGGAATATAAAAAAAACTGACTCTCTTCTTGATCATGTACATACATACAAATATGTACATGTTCGTGTGGTTTAATACCATCGTGCTGGACGAGACGGGAGGATTATGTTTTCCTTTCGTGTTTTGTTTTTGTATTTTTTTGTGTTTACCTTAATTATGAATGAAGTTATTTTTCTGCAATATACACGATTGCACACACACTCAAACGTTGCCACATTTTTATACCCTATCCTAAGGGTATATTGAGTTTGACACATAGTTTGTAATGTAACATAGAGAAATAATCGAGATAGACCCTATAAAGTATATATATTCGTGATCAGCATCAATAGCGAAATCGATTGAGCGATGACCGTCCGTCCATCCGTCCGTCCGTATGTTACCGCTTTTTGGGCCTTAAATTTTGAGCTAGAACGATGAAATTTCATATCTGGGCTTCTGAGAAAAAGATACAGTACAAGTGTAAAAATTTTTGAAATCCGCCCACTGCCACCCCCACTTTTTCATAACTTCACTAAATTATATGAAACCGAAAAATTTTGTTAAGAGCAAATATTTAGGCATTCAGATTCCCTACAATCCACCCATACAAAAGTTTTGGCCACGCTTACTTTTTGGGGGAGTTTTCATCATAAAACCGATTTTTGGGCCTTAAATTTTTAACTAGGACGCTGAAATTTCATATCTGGGCTTCTGACGAAAAGATACAGTAGAAGTGTAAATTTTTTTTACATCCGCCCACTGCCACGCCTACTTTTTGATAACTTCACTAAATTATATGAAACCGAAAAATTTTGTTAAGACCAAATATTTGGGTATTTAGATTCCCTACAATTCACCCATAGAACAGTTTTGGCCACGCCCACTTTTTGGGGGCGTTATCATCAAAAAACCTATTTTGATAAAATTTTACATGTAACATCCTCAAACGTTCGACATTATAGCTATATTTGAGTACAAAATGCAATTTGGCCACGCCTACTTTATAGAGAGGAGGATAGGGTATCATACGATCCGTTCCAGACGGATTGTAGCTTTTCTGTATGTTATTATTTCTATGCGGGAATTAGCGACGTTGTCATTTGTCATTTTGAACCTCTTTTACTGCAGTTGAAACTTCAAAAATAGTTCTTTTCTTTCCAACTGTGCTTGCCCCCGAATTCATAATTCTAAAGCACGTATCGTCAATTACAACGTCACTGCATTTGCACACCGTTATGCATGATTTGGGAACTGCATTTTTAGTGAGGAATTTTCGAGTTACCTTTATTATTATATCTTTCAAGTAAAAATGTTCTTCGCAAAAGAGGGCATTTTTTTTCAAAGTTGTTTTCTGAGAATGCTTTAACCAAATTTCTCTTCGCTGGTCATTCGGAATGTGAAAAAATGACAAAGAAAACGATTTCTTAACGTTATTGCAATCTGTGGATGAACACGGGTAGCCACACTTATAAAACCTTTGCTTATTTATTTACATATAGAATTTAAAAGGAACATATATGTATATAATGTACATTCATATGTATGTATATATTCACTGCTCTGAATATTAAATAAAAAATTAACTTTCTTACAACGTACAATTTGGTAATTGCCAGTCAAGCAATTCTATATGTTTTTTGTTTCTCTTTTGGCAAATAATTTTTTGATTTTATGTTAGGTAATGCTGTGACCAATCCTTAATCGCCAAAACCAAGAAAAGGAAAATTATAAATGTACATCCATACATACATATACACATGTACATACATATGTCCAGAGTAAGTCAAAGCTGCGCACAGTACGTATACACATCATATGGCAGAAAACTTCAGGACACACATTACGCAACAACTCTATACAGATATGGAAGAAGTGGTACATTACCCCCAGGTATTCCTTCACACAAACAAATATTGAAGGCGCACCTGTTATGCTCTTAAGGAGTTTAAATCCACCCAAAGTTTAACAGGGAAATAGATTACAGGTTAAAGCTGCACATACGTATGTATGTAAGAACATGAAAGAAGAAATGTTCTTTCTTACACCTATTTGCCAGTCAAACAAATTTATCTGGCTGATTTGTTATGCAATGGCGGTGACCAACCCTTAACCGCCAGAATCATGATAATGAAAAGCATACCTATATAAGTATATATGTATGTGTATCTACAAACAAAGTTGAACGCAGTCCACCTCGGCAGAAACTTCACAGGACACATAACGATCATCTATTTTTATACCCTATCCTAAGGGTATATTAAGTTTGACACATAGTTTGTAACATAGAGAAATAATCGAGATAGACCCTATAAAGTATATATATTCGTGATCAGCATCAATAGCGAAATCGATTGAGCGATGACCGTCCGTCCGTCCGTCCGTCCGTCCGTCCGTCCGTCCGTCCGTATGTCACCGCTTTTTGGGCCTTAAATTTTGAGCTAGAACGATGAAATTTCATATCTGGGCTTCTAAGAAAAAGATACAGTACAAGTGTAAAAATTTTTGAAATCCGCCCACTGCCACGCCCACTTTTTCATAACTTCACTAAATTATATGAAACCGAAAAATTTTGTTAAGACCAAATATTTAGGCATTCAGATTCCCTACAATCCACCCATACAAAAGTTTTGTCCACGCCCACTTTTTGGGGGCGTTTTCATCACAAAACCGAGTTTTGGGCCTTAAATTTTTAACTAGGACGCTGAAATTTCATATCTGGGCTTCCAAGAAAAAGATACAGTACAAGTGTAAATTTTTTTTACATCCGCCCACTGCCACGCCTACTTTTTTATAACTTCACTAAATTATATGAAACCGAAAAATTTTGTTAAGACCAAATATTTGGGTATTTAGATTCCCTACAATTCACCCATAGAAGAGTTTTGGCCACGCCCACTTTTTGGGGGCGTTATCATCAAAAAACCTATTTTGATAAAATTTTACATGTAACATCCTCAAACGCTCGACATTATAGCTATATTTGAGTACAAAATGCAATTTGGCCACGCCCACTTTATAGAGAGGAGGATAGGGTATCATACGATCCGTTCCAGACGGATTGTAGCTTTTCTGTATGTTTTTTCTGTATTTTCGCTTTCCACCTTTTTATACCCTATCCTAAGGGTATATTAAGTTTGACACATAGTTTGTAACATAGAGAAATAATCGAGATAGACCCTATAAAGTATATATATTCGTGATCAGCATCAATAGCGAAATCGATTGAGCGATGACCGTCCGTCCGTCCGTCCGTATGTCACCGCTTTTTGGGCCTTAAATTTTGAGCTAGGACGATGAAATTTCATATCTGGGCTTCTGAGAAAAAGATACAGTACAAGTGTAAAAATTTTTGAAATCCGCCCACTGCCACGCCCACTTTTTCATAACTTCACTAAATTATATGAAACCGAAAAATGTTGTTAAGACCAAATATTTAGGCATTCAGATTCCCTACAATCCACCCGTACAAAAGTTTTGGCCACGCCCACTTTTTGGGGGCGTTTTCATCACAAAACCTATTTTTGGGCCTTAAATTTTTAACTAGGACGCTGAAATTTCATATCTGGGCTTCCAAGAAAAAGATACAGTACAAGTGTAAAATTTTTTACATCCGCCCACTGCCACGCCTACTTTTTTATAACTTCACTAAATTATATGAAACCGAAAAATTTTGTTAAGACCAAATATTTGGGTATTTAGATTCCCTACAATTCACCCATAGAACAGTTTTGGCCACTCCCACTTTTTGGGGGCGTTATCATCAAAAAACCTATTTTGATAAAATTTTACATGTAACATCCTCAAACGTTCGACATTATAGCTATATTTGAGTACAAAATGCAATTTGGCCACGCCCACTTTATAGAGAGGAGGATAGGGTATCATACGATCCGTTCCAGACGGATTGTAGCTTTTCTGTATGTTTTTTCTCTTTGTTCTCTTTCTTCTCTTCTTACTTGACTCTCTGCGACTGTAAGAGCAAATGGATAGTTGGGAGCGAATGAGAAAAAAGTTGCCTTGCTTGTTAGAGGCGCTAGTGTCGATATCCTCAAGTGATACTACTATTAGATTTATATACAATGGTAGTACTTTATTTTGGTAAGTTTGGATTTTCTGTAAATTTGTCTGGCATGTAATTCACATACTTTTAGTCAAAGTGATTCGCACATACATATATATATCATTTCATTTTACCCTATCCTAAGGGTATATTAAGTTTGATACATAGTTTGTAACATGGGAAAATAATCGAGATAGACCCTATAAAGTATATATATTCATGATCAGTATCAATAGCGAAAACGATTGGTGTGTGATGTATGCGGCATTCCCAATCTCGCACCTACATATCCCAAATCCAACAGTGATCTCAAGCTGCCGGGTATATATGTACATATCTATGAAGTATTGTGCAACGGTCTAATACAAATCCTTTGGGAACGGATCCACCTTACTGAGCCATAAGAACGCAATCGATGGTTTTGGATTTTTGTTCCAAAATGCGCGCTGAAGTAAACAACCGGCTAATTAAAAAAGCGCGAATTAACGGTTTGCCAGATAAGCCGCGGGAAATAAACCAAAAGTCGCTTGGTAGAAGCACTAAACATAGGAGTGCAAAAAAACGAAATGCGAGTTAACCTTACACCGAGATGAACGCAAGATGAAATGACAATTTGCCACATGACTTCTGCGACATATACCCCGTATATATGCAGGATTGAAAAGTCAAGTCGAAACTGAGTCGAGATTTCGACCTGGGTAGTTGCACACCGTGTCAAGGGGTTGAGTCGAAATCGGATTGAAATGTAGTTGAACTGACAGATGGGCATTATCGCCATTCATTCTGAAACTATGACTGAAAAATATCATTAATGATCTGCATCATACCTTAATGATCAACCATCCGTTCGCCAACCGGACATAATTAAAACAAACTGGGGTCGAATCATTACTGTATTTGACATTACGGGATACGTGAACGTATAGCCGTTCACGTAATTTGGAATTACGCCATACGCAGCAGCACACATTAATGTAATCAGGGGTCGAATCGCGTCCTCCGTAAACGAGTAACGTGTGAACGGAATGTGTGTATTTGGGATCATGACATCCGTGAACGTATGCGAATTAACGTAATTTGGCATCACGACTTCCGTAAACGAGTACATGAACATGCTCGTTCAGTCAAAGTGTTATTCGATTGCTTGCCACTGTTGCCACTGTTGTCGCGGCGAGAATAATTAAAAAAATGTAAGTTAAATCATAAATAAAGAAGAATTGTAAGAATAATATATTATAATCATTTTTTTAGGACAAAAATAATTAATACGGAGTACATGAATGAACACCCAAATTTGGCAAAAAATTTGCTCCCAAACATTTGCCGAAGGAAAGCCGCATCCATAAAGTATTCTTTACATCCGGCTGAATCTGCTGGCTTAAAAAAGTTATGAAGAGGGCATAATTTTTCTTCTATCTCAAGCACGTAGGACGTTTGTTTTGAGATGCGGCTTTGGCACATCCGAATTAGGTAGTCACTGTCGACGCGCCGAAGAGAAATTGTTGCTGCTAATTGCAACACAGGAGGCACTGCAGTGGGCAATTGGGCACTAAATTGAAGCATTAAAAATACGTATTGGAAAGCGTCCTTACTCAGTCTGAACCTTTTAATAAATCTGTAAATAAAAATTATACTTACGCAATGAGTTTTGAAAAGTACTTAAAGTACTTAAAGAACTAAGACAAAAGAATGGCACCGGATCCATTTTTCAAAGAGAAATTATTTTATTTTGAAGATTTCACTATCAAATGACAAGTATTTGAAGTTTAAACTATTACGATTCTAACTATTAATCTGGTACAACCGGTATTACAAATTGGAAATTACGTTCCGTTTGTTTTCGCACGACATAATCCCAATACGTTCATTCGTATGACGTGTGACGGATTTTGTATTCGTACGATTACCGATCCGTTCACGGAGGACGCGATTCGACCCCAGCTATTCGAAATGTCATTTGATCAGTTAGCAGCGAACGTAAAATTTTAACGGTAAGAGAACTGGGAAAGAAAAAACTTTAAAATGTAAGTGAAATCATTGTTAATAGTTCCTGAAGTATGTAAAATGATAAAACATATGAAATACAATCCTAAGACAAATTGCTACAAAACAAATTTTTAACAAAAAAAAATTATCGGGAGGAGCATTATATATGGAGGAGCATCCAAATTTGGCTAAAAATATGATGGCCAAATACCGCTCAAGGAAAAGCTACATCTATAAGGCTCTGGCAAGCGTTAACGAGGAAGAAGCTGCCGACAGAGTGTTGATACCCTCCACTTGCCAATAGGGAAAGCGTCGATGCCAATTGCACTACAAGCGGTTCTCCGGTAGACATTTGCGAATAGCTGTTCACTTTAAAGAGAACGAGTTTAAACGCTTGTTTATTTGGTCGAAAACGTTTAATGAATCTGAATTTTTGCCCACTTATTTACAGGCACTGAAGCCATATTTTTAAAATTCTTTTGTTCTTGGTTTTTTTTGTTGTACTTTGGACTTCTTGGCGAACGGTGATGTTCCAACGTTTTTTGTTCGTTCTTGAAAAAAATAAAAATTATAGATTAAAGGGATAAACTGGATTTTCATTTGTGGAATTCCCTATGTTAGAATGTATAGTCGATTTCCTATACATTTTTTGGTGCCTCCTGTGAGGAATTAAATTCGCGAGTAGTGAAATACAAATATATTTGGTGGCGTTAATCCAAACATTCGATAATTCCCGTTAGCTGGACGGGAACATTCGATAGCGTGGCTTGGTTTTTGGCGTACAGTTATCCTGCATACCGGATCATTTTTGGTAACTGTACTACCCTTACGGTTCTTGTGGCGATCTCATCTTGGCTGTAGTGGATGTCTGACGACGATTCGGATTATCTGGAGTTAGCTGTCGCTGGTGAGTCATTGATTTTTTTTCCTCAATTATCTTCAGAGCTGCCCAGTACACTGGAGTCTCCTGCAACAATGGCGGATCTCAACCGACGCACCACCGCAGTTACCGCAATCAAGCGTATCTCAACAAAGGTTGCGAAGTGTGGATTCTCGAAAGACGAATTTGGCCTTCAACAAGAACTGAACACACTTCAATTGCATTTCGATCGGTTTGTGGCTGCTCATGATGCACTTGTGGGAGTAGCACAACCGACCGAAATTGGAACGCATAGGAAGCTATGGGATGATGTTGAGGAACATTACAATAACACAATGGCTAAGCTGCATCGCGCGCTTTCGACTTCCCAGTCGAAACGAAACGCTGAAAACCTGGAAGAGATGGCATCGCAACGTTCCGTCCATTCAACCACAATGAATTTGAAGCTAGACCCACTGGCGGTCCCGAAATTTGATGGCACATTGCAAAATTGGCTTGCGCTCAAGGACGCCTTCGAAACGCTGGTTCATTCGCAGGACTTTCCTGAGGCATACAAGCTTGGCAAACTACAAGAGGCAGTACAGGGCGACGCAGTGGCATTGGTTGGGGGTATGTACACTGGCAGGTATGAAGGGCATTGAAAACCCGTTACGACAGTCCGAAGCAATTGGCTGAGATTCATTGGCCTCCAACAACAAACAGTTGAATCCACTTCCTCTTCGTGGTTGACACCGTGAGGGAATCTCTTCGTGCACTTACAGTGATGAAATTACCCGTGTAAAGTTTGGATGGGTGGACGGTTCCTATCATCACTTCAAAAGTTCAATTCAATTCAATTCAATTCAATTTAATTTATTCAATTTAGTGGTATGTACATTAAGATAAATCTTTTATAGTACTTAGCATTAATACAAAGAGCTAGATGTAAAAACTGCACTCTTGAAGCGTGTGGTACTAGAAATGTTTCTGATAACTAGTGGTAAGGAGTTCCATAATTTAATCGAATGGATGAAAAATAAACGAGATGAGTTTAAATACCGATGACGTGATGGAATTAAGCTAAGGGTCCTATGTGAACGAGCAAAATTAAGTTTTTCGTACAGATACTCTGGCGTCTTGTTTTTTACAATATTGTGTAAGAAAATACAATTTCTGGCGTTGATGTATTGTTGGAGAGTGGTACCAAGTAAGTTTTTTGAATACTCAGATACATGGTCATATCTTCGGAGACCGTAAACATATCTCACTGCATCATTGAAAGCTACTTGTAACTTTCGTTGAGAAAGCGAATCAACATTACAATAAACAACTTCAGCATAAGTAATTAAGGGTAGAACAAGACTAACTACAAGCTTCCTCCGAGTTTCAGTAAGCGTAAAACTTGCAGTTATCCACAGCCTACGAAGGCAACCATAAATACGCCTGACTACTGAGTTGATATGATTGTATCCCGATAAATTGCAGTTAATGACAAATCCTAGGCTAGTTACGGTTTCAGCAACCTTAAGTTTACTCCCGGCAAGCAGTACATCGGGCAAAAGGTTGAAGTTGAATATTTTATTTGATATTGGAATGATTTGGGACTTATTCGGATTTAAAAGCAGTCCATTTATAACCGACCAATTGTGTATCCCAGACAAGTCCTCGTTAATATGAGTAACAAGCTCAGTTATATCATTAATTGGCCTGGCCGAGTATAGCTGGACATCATCTGCATATAGGTGAACCGAAGTGTATTTACAGACAGTCGGCAAGTCATTGATAAACATGCAAAACAGGATTGGGCCCAAAATAGACCCTTGAGGTACACCCTGTTTCACCGCTAGAAGTGCTGAGGACGAATCGCAAGTCACAACTTTTTGTCTATCAGAGAGAAAACTTCCAATTAGTCTCACTGCTCCGTCACCGAACCCAAACAAGTTTTTTAGTTTCCAGCAGAGAATTTTGTGGTTTACCTTATCAAAAGTCTTAGAAAAATCAAGCAGACAAAGAAGCGTAATATGTCCTCTATCAAATTCTTGTCTAATATCTTCCAATATGTTGACCATAGCAGTGGAACAACTATGGTTTGCTCTGAAGCCTGATTGTCCCGCATACAGTAAACGATGAATGGACAAGTGTTTAAGAATCTGTCTTGCTATGAGTTTTTCAAAGACTTTCGACAAGCACGGTAAAATGCTGATAGGTCTGAAATCAGCGGCAGAGACTGGAGTTACCTTTTTGGCTACAGGTATTACCCGAGCAATCTTCCACGACTTAGGGAAAGTTGACGTTGTGATATAGTGGTTAATGACATGTGTTAAGTGCGATATGATGTAAGGCAGAATGAGTTTGATGAAGCGCAGAGGCAACCCATCTTCACCAACTGCGTTTGATTTTATGGCCGCAACACAGCTAATAACTTCATTTTCACTTACCACTTCAACTTCAAAGTCGCTAATTGAATGCAGATATGGGCTGGAGCTTTCTGCTAAATTAAAGCTTAACTCTTCAGAACTATTTTCAACAAAAAGCTTATTCAGCGCATCAGGATCGAAATCACACTGAGTGCTATTTTTAGCATTGGAGATACCAACCTGTCGTAAGTTACTCCAAAGCTTTTTGGGAGGGAGGGATGTACTCAGTTTAGAAGCATCGAAATTTCTTTTAGCAGCTCGTACAATATCTGTAGAATGGTTGCGCATAGATTTGTAGGCAAGCCAATTGGCATTAGATGGTCTACGTTTCCATTTACTGTAAAGCTTGTTTCGAGCTTTGATGGTATCAATAACCTCAGTCGTAAACCAGGGGCAATTCCTATTACGGATGTTAACTGTTTTAGTAGGTACATGTTGGTTATATAGTTGGACAATAATCTCCTGAAAATAGTGCAGTTTTTCTTCAGGATCCGAACGCAGTCTGCAGCAACCCCATGGGGCTGTAAGGGCGAAAAACTGAAGAGCAGCCAAGTTAATCGAAGAGAATTCTTTATAAGTAAAAGACAGGGGAACAGCAGAGTGAGTAAAATGGATATTGTATGTACAAAAAAGAAGATCGTGATCGGAGATACAATCCAAAGAAAGCTGATCGAAAATAAGAACATTCGAAATATCAGATACGATTGTCAGATCAAGGAGGCTGGGAATGGAGTTTTTAGCGAATCTTGTTGGGTAGTTGGTGTTTACTATTTGGAGTCCTAAAAAAGAGGCCAAATCTTTTATTTGAAAAGCACGAGAATCGTTTTTGAATAAATCAACATTAAAGTCTCCGCAAACAATGATATGTTCATATAGAATTGAAAATTCAGAAAGGGCCGAGAAAAAGGGTTGTGGAGAACAACTTCGATTAGGATTATATGCACAAGCGACAGCGCATTTGGAACTCCCATCCTGTATTTCGACTACCAAAAACTCGACATCTAAATCAACTGATTTACAAATTATTTTGCAATTTAGGGTAGATTTGCAGTAAATTGCTATCCCACCTCCCCACGTGTAAGTTAATCTATCATTTCTAAATATTTTGTAGTTAGGTATATTGTAAACTGAGTCAGAAATATCAGGCCTAAACCAGGTCTCGCTAATACAAACAACATCAACACCAGAATTCGTAAAAATGTGCTTAAGATAGTCTAATTTATATTGATTAAGGCTACGTGCATTTAAGTGACACACTTTAAAACCATCACGACATTTAGACAAAATATTTAGCATTGTATGCGTTGATTTTTCATCCACACTGTAATTAGAGCATACATTATTCATTTTATATTAAAAACAAAGCAAACAAAAGAGAAACAAAAATAATACCACAGACTAAGAGAGCGACAAACACAGAAAATTATATTAAGAAGAGCAAATTAATACAGTTTAATTTAAATAAACAAATGAATACGATATGGTGATTTCAGTTATTCATAGCAGGACCAGCAGCAATAGAATGGAGATCATCAGCGCTTTCGATGGAACAAGCATAAACAATTTCAGATTTGGAGAAAACAGGGAACAATAGTTTTTTCCTCTTAAGCCCGAGCGCACTATGTAAGAGAAAACGCGAATGCTTGGTTAAGCTCTCGTTCAAGTAGCAGCTGTCATTCGATTCAATACCCAAATCATTAAGTCTTAACACTTTGTTGTTGGCTTTCCGATAGTTGGCTGCAGCTTTGAGAACAGCATTTCTTTCCACTGAGTTCTTAAATTTCAAGATAATGGATGGGGGGCTGCGTGTGAAGAATCGTTTTTGGAGTTGATTCGCCTTTTTGCACGAAAGGCGGTAGCTAAGAGAGGCGGGTTGCAGTTTATAGTATGACAGAGTTTATTAAAGAGATGTGTTAAATTCTCGTCTTGAAATTTGGGTACACCAAAGAGGACAGCATCGCTTGCGACTTCTTTCATCTCCAAGACATTGACATGCTGTCGAAGAGCGACAATCTCAGCATTATGTAACTGAGCCGCTGCTGAAGAGATTTCTTCGACTTTATCAACACGAGCGATTATGTTGGAGATTGAATTGTTGATGCTCTCAAAGCGTTGCGCCCAGCTTTTCTTTAATTCTTCAATTTTATTGAAAAATTTGTTGCACTTATTCCACGAGAGAAAAAAAAAAAAAACAATTACAAAAAAAGAAAATCCGACACCACCTGATGGGTGTAATTCCCAAATTAGACTGCAGAGAAAAAAAACAACGTGGTGGACGATCGGTGGCGAAACGTCAAAATAGCCACAGATGATCGCACCGAAGAAGGTCAAGTGCAACTGCAGCTCGTTGGAAGCTGCTCACCGGACACTCAGCTGGGGTGGGTTCGCTGAAAGGGAAAATAAAACAACGTGTGTGTGGGAAAGAGAAAGGGGCGCCACCAGGTCTTTGGAATAAAAGGAAGACCAGGAAACCTTTGGGTATGGAAATTATGATTGGGGAAACTGGAAACAAAAATCAAACACAAGTGTTACCTCGTTATAAAGCTCAGTTTGAGCGACGGCAGTTTTATTAAAGAAAATTATCAACTACGTGTAAACTTCACAAGGAAGTTTACACAAGGGTATATTATGCAAAAGGGGTTTAAAAAAAAAAGGCAAAAGAAAACAAGTTACTGGTCGGTTAAAAAAAAAATTAAACCAATTGACGAGTTTAATTAAAAAAAGAACCGACGAAAAAAAGTTAAAGAAGATCGCCGTTGGGGGTGGCCCGTTATCGCGCGGTCCCGAACGGAAAATATTTAATTTTAATGGGTCGCGCGTCCCGCTTTTTCCGGGAAGATTGCGGAACGAGATCCAACCGGAACAATAGAGAACAATTTCCCACTTAACGCACAACAAAAAAAAATTAAAAGAGAAAACTTATCTTTTTTTTTCCACGGGGACTCGGCTTCCTTCTCTTCGCTATTTTTATGTCTCGGCTGCTCCTATTTTTCTCCTCCTTACTATCACTTTTCCTCCTGCTCACTATCACTCTTTTCTCCTCCTCGCTATCACTCTTTTGTTAAAAAAAAACTACTCGGCACTACTCTTCACTTTGATATTCAACTCTGCCTTGATCCGGCACTGTCAGTGGTCAACCAAGAAGTAGTTGTTCAACTTCGTACTCTGCCCACTCAACCCGAGAGTCTCTCGCACACATGCATAGATTTCCGCTTTTCCGCCATAGCGGGTCTAATCACGGCTTTGTTCGCCAAGCTCCGCTCATTTGCTGGAGAAGGCAACCGTTTTTGAACCTCCGCTAGTCGTTATCTATATCATTTCCCCTGACTCTCCAAATTCGCCACCCATGGCAGTTCAGCGGGTCGAGTGAGGCATTTCCATTAAACTACTCTGGCAACTACGTGCTCAATACCCAAGTGAAGGTCGTCACCACTACTTTCAAATTATTGAATGTGGGCATTCTCCCACTCGAGTATTTGCAAAAAGGAGGAAAAGTAAGGATGCAAGGGTTAAATGTTTATTCAAAATTACCTTGTCAAACAACGGCTTTCGTTGGACCCCGAGCGAGAAGAAAGAAGCGATTGAGGACCCGGGTGTCAAACTATCGCGAAAACTTAATTTATTCCGGTGGAATCTCGCGCAGATTTTGGGAATGGGGACGGGCTGATGACGTGCCACCCCGCACAAAAGTCATGAGATAGGTTGGGCTCTCGGCCATTGATGATCTCCTCCAGAATCCGCTTTGGTCGGTGCGTCACAGCTCTTGGTCGTGTTCAATGTATGGTCGTTGATGTATACGTTTTAGGACCGCCCGTCCTCTTTCTGTCAGTGCGAAGTTGGTGCTGATTGTTATGTGATGATGAATGTGATGTTTTGTGTTGAGTATGTGATTGTGTTGCGAGTAGGGATAGTCCGTCCCTCCTCGCAGTATCGTATTGGTGTGTTGAGTTGATGAGTGTGACGTTTATGTATTTGTGTTGCGACAGTATTTTCCTCTTCGCAGTATCGTGTTAGTATGTTGTGTAGGTGAGTGTAACGCCTCGTGATGTTACGGTGTGTTGTGATGCGTCGTACTGTATTATAGGACCGTCCGTCCTCTCTGTCTCTCTCTCTCTCTCTCTCTCTCGCTGTCAAGTTGTCGTAGTTTGTGGTGTATTGGTAAACGTTGTCATCTAAGGGTAGTTTGTGATGTGTTGTTATATGTTTCGCTCTGGGACCGTCCGTTCCCTCTCTTCGATCGCCGAGTGTTCGTAGGTATTGTATATGTATGTATAGATTTATGTATTCGCTCTCCTCGTACTCTTGGGACTGTCCGTCTCCTCCTCTCGATGTCGTGATTATGTGTTTCATGTAATTGTATTTGTGGATCTTGTTGCTTATGTTGCAGTGTCGCTCGGTATCGGCTGTCCCTGTCTCATGTATGTGTCTCCTCCTTTAACTTGTGGTCGGTCGCTTCTGGGGACATCATCATCTCTCTTGTCCCTGGTTGGGAGAGAGACCGCCTGTCTCCATCATCATCTCAGCCTCAGGTAACCTATGTTGATTGCCAATGCAAAATGCTGAGGAAGTGGGCCTATGGCTGGTGGGACCATGGCTGCCCTCCACTTTATCAGAATTTTGCAGAGGCAATGGAAGAGAAGAGGGAGCGAAGGAATGCGCATAGAGTGGTCCTTGTTGTGGTAAATTTTACCGCAACAAATCCCACCCTTACCTCCAAGGAAATGTGCTTATGATTCGAAGAACCGTAAGCCATTTCCTAAGGCTGCTAGGTAAGACAACAAACATGGGTAGGGTCCACCACGGCCAATTTGCCAGTCTATGATCAGGAAACGAAATAAAACCAAAACAAAAATAAAAAACTACTCTACAATGGGACTTTAGACTTCGTCATCAGGTGAATTGTTACAATACGGCTTTAAATCCTTAGCGTGCCATGTACCGCGTTCTTTGCCGTTTTCATCTTCTAACGCGTATGTCCAAGGCGACACTCGCTTCCGTACAAAGAAAGGACCAACGAATTTAGGAGCCAATTTGGCTGCATAATAGTTAGCGGCATCCGATAACACGAAATTTCTTCGCCATACAAGCTCCCTCGGAAGATACTGGACATCTCTCCGACGGAGATTGTAAGCTTTCGCGGACTTCTTGGTTGCCGCTTCTAACTTCCTGCCTATGTCTTCCCTAAGTACCCTAAAACGTTCTCCTACATCCTCGAAGTCTTGATCCCTACTGCCGTGATTACTTATAGGCAGCGCTGACAGGCCGCAAGTAACCATGTCCCTGCCAAAGTTCGCATAATACGGCGACACTCCTAACACCTCATGTTGGGATGTGCGTATGGCACAAGCTACCTTGGCTATCTGAGAATCCCAGCTGCGGTGATTCTCAGAGACATATGCTCTTAATGTTGTTTTTATGATTTGATTAATCCGTTCCGCCGGATTTGCCTGGGGATGGTAATGTGCCGTAAACCTAATTATAGACCCGTATCCTTCACACAACCTAGCTAATTCCCTACTTTTGAATTGAGGTCCGTTGTCGCACACAACGAACTTGGGTACCCCAAACAACAAAAAGACCTGGTCTTCAAGTTCCCTACACACCGAATTTGCAGTCGCAGACCTGAGTGGAAACAACAGGGGAAATTTAGAAAAATAGTCAACCACAGTCAGAATATAAACGAAACCCCTACTCGACTTTGGGAGTGGACCGACCAAGTCCACGCAGATCATCTCCCAAGGTTTAGAAACGCCTACCCTCTCAACCATTAGACCAGCTGGTTTCTCGTTCACCGGCTTCACTTGTTGGCAAACTTTGCAATTCCTAACGTATCTAGCTATATCGGCCCTCATTTTGGGCGAATAATATTTCCCCCCGACCCTAGCGAACGTCTTCCTAACCCCCATGTGTCCTGACAGAGGACTGTCGTGACACTCCTTCAAAATTCCTAATCTATTTCCCTTCCCTATCACTAACTTCCACTCCTGATTATCCTCGAAAACCTCTACGCGACCCGACTTTACAAATTTAAATAATCGCCCCTGTTCCACCCTCCAGCTAGGGTAAACTAATGGGTCTGACTCTACCTTTGAGATCATTTTCTTAATCCAAGGGTCTGTATCCGCATCTGAGACCTCGGCCACTACCGGGACTCCTCGCGAAAGCATGTCGGGAACTACATGCTCCTTCCCTTTTCTATGGACTATCTCAAAATCGAACTGTTGGAGCCTTACAGCCCAACGCGCTAGCCTACCTTGAGGATCTTTGAGGTTGTTTAACCAAATCAAGGAGTAGTGATCTGTTACGACCGTAAATCGAACACCTTCGATGTACGCTCGCAACTTCTCTATCGCCCACAGAACTGCTAAACACTCCTTCTCTGTTGTAGAGTAATTACGTTCGCACCTATTCAATGACCTACTTAAATAGCAAACTACCTTCTCACCCTCCTCGAATTGCTGCGAAAGAACTGCACCTATTCCAAAGTCTGATGCATCTGTCTGTACCACAAAAGGCCGATGAAAATCCGGGCACGTTAATATTGGTGCCCGGACATTCGTCCGTCCAAACGAATTTCTTACTTTTTTTTAACAAGTCTGTTAAAGGCCTAACTAAACTAGCAAAATTTGGTACGAAACGCCGGTACCACGAAACTGTCCCTATAAAACTCCTAACTTCTTTCACATTCTTTGGTGCTGGAATCCTAACCATGCCTTCCACCTTTTCCGGGTCTACGTGCAAGCCATTCCTATCGACGACATATCCTAAGAACTTTAGTGAAGGTCTGCAAAAATTGCATTTTTCCCGACTGACCTTCAGCCCTGCCTCACACAAACGCCTAAAGACCTCTTCCAGTATCTCAAGGTGTTTCGAGAACGAATTCGTGACGATAATAATATCGTCAAGATACACAAAGACGTGTGGCTCGAGATCGGCACCAAGAAAGCTGTCGACGAACCTCTGCCACGTCGCCGGTGCATTGTGTAACCCGAAAGGCATTCGCTTAAACTGGAAAAGACCCCTATTAGGAACCGTGAAAGCTGTGAGTGGGCGTGATCCCTCCTCCACCGGGATCTGCCAATAGGCTGACTTGATGTCTAACGAAGTCAAGTATTTCGCATCGCGAAGTTTGTCCAATGTAGACGAAATGAACGGAAGTGGATAAGCATCCCTATCTGTAACCTTATTCAATTTCCTATAGTCGACGCAGAACCTATAAGAGCCATCTTTCTTTTTGATAAGGACTATCGGAGACGCCCACGGGCTACTCGACTTCTCTATCACCCCCGCGTGGAGCATCTCCTTAAGCTCCATATCAATATGATCCTGCATAGCAGGAGAAACCGGGTAATATCTCTGTTTTATAGGTTCGGCCGACGTCCTAATCCTATGCTCTACCAATGCTGTACACCCTAAGCCCTCTGGCATCTTTCGAAAAATACCCTCAATCAATTGCTCTAAGTCCCTAACTTCGGATCTGTCCAAATCTGACTTCTCCTTTAGGGCTGTTATCGAAGCCAATATCTCCTGACTCGAAAAACTGCACATGCTAGATCGTAGATCCGGGACTATTCCCGCGACTGCCCAAAAATCTGCACCCAGGATCATCATATGTGGTAGAGCTGGAATGACGAGACATTCCAAAAAGACTGACTTTTCTAGTACTACTATTGGTAGAGACACTACTCCCAACACTTCTATTCCCGCACCATTAGCTAAAGCTACTGACCCTACTCTACTCTTTTCTAAACCTACACCTAAACCTTTCAGGATATTCCATCCTTCTCTACAAACGATGGTGCGTGATGCCCCTGAATCCAATAAAGCTGAAAACCTAACACCGTAAATGCTAATCCCTAAATATGGACGTCTATCCTCGCCGTTTGCTTCCAATGTAAAGCCTAATCGAACACTATCCGAAACCAACTGGTCGCCAGCAGGCGACCTACCTAATTTCGACGACGCTCTCGTCCTGCTGACCCAAGAGCGCGTTTGGTGTTTTCCGAACACCTCCGGCAATCCCTACGTACAACCCCTATAGCCCCACATCCAAAGCAACGCCTACGAGCAGAACATGAACTAGCCATATGACCGCCTTCCCCACAATTGAAACATCGAATGGGCCTAACTGGTTGGTCGTTCCTACTAACGACTGCAACCGTCTGTTCCTCAACCGCGACATATGCCAAGTCCGGTTCCAAAATATTTTTGCTACGGCTACTGGGTGGTGGAGCAAATGTATCCACATTTGCTCGGACAGTCTCAAGCCTTCTACCTAACGCTACCAAGTCTTGGACCGACTTGGGATCGGCCAGACCAAGCAGCGTTTGATAGAAGGGTGCTAGGTTCTTCTGCAGAACAGCTAGCTTTCTTTTCTCCGATAAGGGTTCCGACAATCGTCTAAACATGTTTTGCATGGTGGCGACGTACACACCTATGGACTCTTCCTTGCCCTGTGTGCGCCGCCTGATCTCATCAAGTAAGAGATCGTCATAATTCGGTGGTAAAAATTCTAATTTGAGTTCCCTCACCAACTCATTCCAACTACCTATTTCCGACCTAACCGCCCTAAACCATATAAGCGCCTTCCCGATGAAAAGATCGACCGCTGATCTGAAGAGGCGGGCCTCCGATATGCCTCGCGCCTCCCGAAGTTCTTCGACACGTTCTACAAAAGCGTTCAACGAGGACCCACAACGTTCCCCAGTAAATTTGACCCCCCACTTGTCCACTCGTTCGTTATTGTGCGCTGGATCTGGATCATTACCACGCACTGGTTCTGGATCATTACCGCGTACTGAATCGGTGTTGGCTTTAGGAATATCTTGTTCCTCACTACCTCCGTCCATTAGGTCCGAAAGTAGCAATAGCAGCTCGTTCTTTATCACCATCTTTATATTAAGGTCATCCTTTCCTTCGTCCCGCGCCCTATCCATACGCCCCAACGCCCATTCTATCTTTGTTAGAATCTTCAAGTAGTCCGACGACTTAGGGTCTGTCGGCCTACTTTCTAACAACTTCTTTATTTCGGCGACCTTAGCTTCCACAGCTTCGCAGTCTTCTTCGAATGTGAACGGGTAATCCGCGTTCACCCCGACCGAACCCCTACGCTCTAAGAGTCGCGACGACCTTAATGATTTCCTCATTACGTCCACGTTCGCAATTGGAAGACCCCTTACTTGCATTTCATATGCCAACTCTTCTTGCGAAAGGCGATTGATTTCCATATTGTCCTAATCAACAAAACAGAATCGCGAAAAAACGGAAAACCAATAGCAATGTAAAAGGAAATCTAATAACCAACGAAAACTTTTGATCCACCAATCAATAAAAAAAACTTAAGCCGATCCGAAAAAGAAATATCTCCGTAAAACTTCAAAACTTTCAAATCACGAAACAAAAGAAAAAAAACTCCCTGCAAAATCAGTAAAAAAAAATAAATCCCAAAAACAACAATCACCAAGAAAATCAATTACAAAAAAAAAACCAAAGATATATCAACTTGCAACACACACTGTATATTGCACTGTACGTTGATCGAAAAAAGAGAGCAAAAAAAAAGCCGCTAATAAAATTTATATAGATAAAAAAACACTCTTCCCCGGATAGAATAGGATAATGTACGTATATATATGTATGTATATATGAAATATGGAAAATATAAATGTAATATATGTATATGTATTGTGAAATATATATGTAATAAAAAGTTAAAACGGAAAATATATGTATGTACGGGTATATATAAATCTCGCACAAACGTCGCGGATTTGAAAAACAAAAAAAAAATAAAAAAGAATAAAAAAAACACCTACTTGGTACTCCTCTTACGAACTCGTCAGCACAAAAAAACAACTCCTGATTCTTCTGATACTCTTGATAATGTAATGTGTGTATCCACTTCCTCGTACAAATTTTTCCCCACGCACTCCTAGAAAAAAAACAACACCAAAAGTAAAAAGATCAAAGATAAAAAAAAACCAACACTTCCCTAAAACACACTTCAACAGATTTCTAATAAAAACAAAAATATCTTGCACTAGCCCCACGTTGGGCGCCAATTGTTGCACTTATTCCACGAGAGAAAAAAAAAAAACAATTACAAAAAAAGAAAATCCGACACCACCTGATGGGTGTAATTCCCAAATTAGACTGCAGAGAAAAAAAACAACGTAGTGGACGATCGGTGGCGAAACGTCAAAATAGCCACAGATGATCGCACCGAAGAAGGTCAAGTGCAACTGCAGCTCGTTGGAAGTTGCTCACCGGACACTCAGCTGGGGTGGGTTCGCTGAAAGGGAAAATAAAACAACGTGTGTGTGGGAAAGAGAAAGGGGCGCCACCAGGTCTTTGGAATAAAAGGAAGACCAGGAAACCTTTGGGAATGGAAATTATGATTGGGGAAACTGGAAACAAAAATCAAACACAAGTGTTACCTCGTTATAAAGCTCAGTTTGAGCGACGGCAGTTTTATTAAAGAAAATTATCAACTACGTGTAAACTTCACAAGGAAGTTTACACAAGGGTATATTATGCAAAAGGGGTTTAAAAAAAAAAGGCAAAAGAAAACAAGTTACTGGTCGGTTAAAAAAAAAATTAAACCAATTGACGAGTTTAATTAAAAACATACAGAAAAGCTACAATCCGTCTGGAACGGATCGTATGATACCCTATCCTCCTCTCTATAAAGTGGGCGTGGCCGAATTGCATTTTGTACTCAAATATAGCTATAGTGTCGAACGTTTGAGGATGTTACATGTAAAATTTTATCAAAATAGGTTTTTTTATGATAACGCCCCCAAAAAGTGGGCGTGGCCAAAACTGTTCTATGGCTGAATTGTAGGGAAACTAAATACCCAAATATTTGGTCTTAACAAAATTTTTCGGTTTCATATAATTTAGTGAAATTATAAAAAAGTAGGCGTGGCAGTGGGCGGATGTAAAAAAAATTTACACTTGTACTGTATCTTTTTCTTGGAAGCCCACATATGAAATTTCAGCGTCCTAGTTAAAAATTTAAGGCCCAAAACTCGGTTTTGTGATGAAAACGACCCCAAAAAGTGGGCGTGGCCAAAACTTTTGTATGGGTGGATTGTAGGGAATCTGAATGCCTAAATATTTGGTCTTAACAAAATTTTTCGGTTTCATATAATTTAGTGAAGTTATGAAAAAGTGGGCGTGGCAGTGGGCGGATTTAAAAAATTTTTACACTTGTACTGTATCTTTTTCTCAGAAGCCCAGATATGAAATTTCATCGTTCTAGCTCAAAATTTAAGGCCCAAAAAGCGGTGACATACGGACGGACGGACTTACGGACGGACGGACGGACGGTCATCGCTCAATCGATTTCGCTATTGATGCTGATCACGAATATATATACTTTATAGGGTCTATCTCGATTATTTCTCTATGTTACAAACTATGTGTCAAACTTAATATACACTTAGGATAGGGTAAAAGAACCGACGAAAAAAAGTTAAAGAAGATCGCCGTTGGGGGTGGCCCAACGGAAAATATTTAATTTTAATGGGTCGCCCGTCCCGCTTTTTCCGGGAAGATTGCGGAACGAGATCCAACCGGAACAATAGAGAACAATTTCCCACTTAACGCACAACAAAAAAAAATTAAAAGAGAAAACTTATCTTTTTTTTTCCACGGGGACTCGGCTTCCTTCTCTTCGCTATTTTTATGTCTCGGCTGCTCCTATTTTTCTCCTCCTTACTATCACTTTTCCTCCTGCTCACTATCACTCTTTTCTCCTCCTCGCTATCACTCTTTTGTTAAAAAAAAACTACTCGGCACTACTCTTCACTTTGATATTCAACTCTGCCTTGATCCGGCACTGTCAGTGGTCAACCAAGAAGTAGTTGTTCAACTTCGTACTCTGCCCACTCAACCCGAGAGTCTCTCGCACACATGCATAGATTTCCGCTTTTCCGCCATAGCGGGTCTAATCACGGCTTTGTTCGCCAAGCTCCGCTCATTTGCTGGAGAAGGCAACCGTTTTTGAACCTCCGCTAGTCGTTATCTATATCATTTCCCCTGACTCTCCAAATTCGCCACCCATGGCAGTTCAGCGGGTCGAGTGAGGCATTTCCATTAAACGTCACCACTACTTTCAAATTATTGAATGTGGGCATTCTCCCACTCGAGTATTTGCAAAAAGGAGGAAAAGTAAGGATGCAAGGGTTAAATGTTTATTCAAAATTACCTTGTCAAACAACGGCTTTCGTTGGACCCCGAGCGAGAAGAAAGAAGCGATTGAGGACCCGGGTGTCAAACTATCGCGAAAACTTAATTTATTCCGGTGGAATCTCGCGCAGATTTTGGGAATGGGGACGGGCTGATGACGTGCCACCCCGCACAAAAGTCATGAGATAGGTTGGGCTCTCGGCCATTGATGATCTCCTCCAGAATCCGCTTTGGTCGGTGCGTCACAGCTCTTGGTCGTGTTCAATGTATGGTCGTTGATGTATACGTTTTAGGACCGCCCGTCCTCTTTCTGTCAGTGCGAAGTTGGTGCTGATTGTTATGTGATGATGAATGTGATGTTTTGTGTTGAGTATGTGATTGTGTTGCGAGTAGGGATAGTCCGTCCCTCCTCGCAGTATCGTATTGGTGTGTTGAGTTGATGAGTGTGACGTTTATGTATTTGTGTTGCGACAGTATGTTCCTCTTCGCAGTATCGTGTTAGTATGTTGTGTAGGTGAGTGTAACGCCTCGTGATGTTACGGTGTGTTGTGATGCGTCGTACTGTATTATAGGACCGTCCGTCCTCTCTGTCTCTCTCTCTCTCTCTCTCTCGCTGTCAAGTTGTCGTAGTTTATGGTGTATTGGTAAACGTTGTCATCTAAGGGTAGTTTGTGATGTGTTGTTATATGTTTCGCTCTGGGACCGTCCGTTCCCTCTCTTCGATCGCCGAGTGTTCGTAGGTATTGTATATGTATGTATAGATTTATGTATTCGCTCTCCTCGTACTCTTGGGACTGTCCGTCTCCTCCTCTCGATGTCGTGATTATGTGTTTCATGTAATTGTATTTGTGGATCTTGTTGCTTATGTCGTAGTGTCGCTCGGTATCGGTTGTCCCTATCTCATGTATGTGTCTCCTCCTTTAACTTGTGGTCGGTCGCTTCTGGGGACATCATCATCTCTCTTGTCCCTGGTTGGGAGAGAGACCGCCTGTCTCCATCATCATCTCAGCCTCAGGTAACCTATGTTGATTGCCTATGCAAAATGCTGAGGAAGTGGGCCTATGGCTGGTGGGACCATGGCTGCCCTCCACTTTATCAGAATTTTGCAGAGGCAATGGAAGAGAAAGGAATGCGCATAGAGTGGTCCTTGTTGTGGTAAATTTTACCGCAACAAATTCACTTCGCATTTTATTTATTTCATCGACAAAACTGCGCTGTATAGATGCAGAATGTTTGGCCAATTGTTCTTCTAATACCTTAATGGATATGGATCCTTTGTCGTTGTTAATATGTTTCGCAGATGGTGAGGAAGAGTTTGCAAGTGAAGAGAGAACATCTTTTTGCGACTTGTTGCGAGTAGCGGGGCCCGACATATTTGGCGTAAGAGAAACTTCGTTACGGATGAAATTAGGCAATGACAAAAACAATTGCAACAGAGTTTATGCACCAGAATTATTCCACAGTAGAAAGTTTATGTGGGAAATAATTGCAAAACGAGTTTCACCGAAACACAAGACTCAAAATTAGCACTTATTTAGATTTAAGCTAGTAAGTAATCACACTGTTTTTATAGACCGTGGCTGGACCGATTAAAAACACGTCTATTCGTGATTGCATTACCACAATCACAATACCGACTCCAGTGGCCGACATTGCGCCGTCTTGCTGGCAACATCTACGCACTTTGGCTTTAGCAGATCCGTTATTTGGTAAAACGGGTCCAATCGATGCTCTGCTAGGCGCTGACGTATGGGGTCATATTATCAAAGAAGGCATCGTACGTGGTTCATCTAATGAACCCTTTGCACAATCAGCTTCACTGGGCTGCTTGATTTTTGGGCCAGCCGCTATCAACACTTCACTGGTATCATCCATTCATTCATGGCTGACCGTTCATGGCGGCAGGCAACCCAAATACGGATGGCGATGACGACTTCTGCGAGAATTTATTCCTGGCTACACATCGACGTGCCTCCGATGGCCGTTACATCGTACAAATCCCGTTTCGTCCGGATGCACCGATGCTTGGCAACTCACATCCATTGGCACTACGGCAGTTTTACCAACTGGAGCGCAAGCTGGCGAACAACCTAGAGCTGAAGGCAAAATACCTGGCCTTCATGCAGGAATACATCAGTTTGGGCCATATGAAGGATGTCTCCGATTTGCTGCACGAACCACCACAACGCTACCTTATACCGCATCATGCTGTGTTGTCAAAATTTCGTGTCGTCTTCAACGAAGACATCCAATAGCGTTTCCTTGAATGAGACAATTGAGTGTACCGCTCATACAAGAACAGCTGGTCACTATAATTTTCCGATATCGACGCTTTGCAGTGGGTCTCTCGGCAGATGTGGAAAAGATGTTCAGACAAGTTCAAGTCGACGAACGTCACCAGCAATGGCAGCAGATTCTATGGCGTGAAACAGTTGATCAACCAATTCGTACATACCACTTGACCACTGTTACTTATGGCATGGCTTCTTGTGCGTACAATGCTATTCGGGCAATGCAGCAGTGTGCACACGATAATTGCAACATATTGGCTGATGACCTCCGAGCAGCGACTGCTCTTACAAGTATTTTGCGAGACTTCTACGTTGACGATTATCTGGCGAGTGTCGAAACTACTGAACAGGCGATTCAATTGGTAAATGACGTCGACAAGGTATTGCAGCAAGGGCACTTTCAATTACGCAAATGGCAGTCCAACGAAACGATGGCATTGGCTCGAATAACGAACAATCCTTGCCCACCGTTTGACATCGTATTGAAATCTCCGGAGGTGACTGTGCTTGGGTTGCATTGGAATCCGACAACGGATGAACTCTTCTATCGAATCCACATTGGCGAAGCAACATCTACCACCAAACGGCAGGTGTTGAGTGATATTGCTCTACTGTACGATCCTACGAATATGTTGGCACCCGTTATCATCACGGCGAAAATATTCCTTCAAACTCTATGGCGGATTGGCTTGGAATGGGACTCACCACTACCGGCAACAAATTGCATCAATTACACAAGCTTCGAATTCTACGGTGTTTGCAGATGCAGGCATTGGTTACAACACATTTACATGGATTTTGCGAGCTAGCGTTAAGGCATACGCGGCGGTCGTGTACGATTGTACGACAAGGCCCAATGGCGACTTCACATCATCACTTATTACTGCAAGAACTCGTGTGGCACCAGCTCGAATTGACAATCAAGGCAATCCAATGGCAACGATACCACGGCTGGAATTGTGTGCAGCTCGACTATTGGCACAGACTATTAGCAGTGTAAAACATGCATTGGATTTGGCGCATGCACAATGCACCCTAGGGAGCGATTCCACGATCGTTCTTTGTTGGCTGCGCAAGTCAGCTGCGACGCTCAAACCATATGCTGCACATAGAATTGGCTACATTCAACAACACACCAACGTGGAGGATTGGCGACATGTCCGCACTCATCTAAATCCAGCAGACTGTGCGAGTCGCGGAATTTCGGCTGCATCATTAGTCAGTCACACATTATGGTGGCATGGTCCGACTGAACTAATGCGAAACAACATGGCGACTGATAGTCCAAATCTTTCGGAGGCAGATCTACAGGCGATGGAGGTGGAAACTAAACCAGTCAAGGCACATATTGGGCGTATTGCTCCACAAACATACAAACATACATACGACAAACCCGATACGACTGTGGCAATGAAGTCATTATTTTCGACTTAGTCGAGCGCTTTACGCACTACTGCGTATGTACTCCGCTGCACTCCAACTCGACTACAATATTGGCATCAAACATTGGTGGATTGCGATGAAATGGCTATGGCATTGAAATGGCACCTTCGAGCAGAACAAGACAGGTACTTTGGCAATGATAATCAACTACTAAGAATTTTTCGACATGTTGCAGCTTCAAGTAAATTGGCATTCCTGGCACAATATCTGGATTCAGATGGTATATTGCGAGTTGGTGGTCGACTTATTCACGCTGAGCTAACTCCTGAGCAACAGCACCCAATTATCTTGGCTAAAGAAAGTACGTTGACACGATGCATCGTTCGGGATATTCATCTCACCAATTCGTATGCTTAGACGACACTCATGCTACAAACAATTCGACGATCCTCAGTGGCCGTGCGCTTGTCACTCTCAACAAATGGCTAGGCAACAAATGGCATCGTTACCGACCGCTAGTTTAGTGGCAACTCCACCCTTCTCATCATCAGGCGTTGATTATTGCGGACCCTTCGGATTGGGGCACAGCGCACTCGCCCAACGAAGAAAACATATGTGGTCATTTTCGTCTGCATGGCAACCAAGGCTGTACACATCGAGCTGGCGGAGGATTTGTCAGCCAAGGCATTTATCAACGTCTTCTTGCGATTTACTGGTCGTCGTGGCCCATGTACTCAACTCTACAGTGATAATGGCACGCAGTTCAGAAAGGCGAGCAAAATTCTACAGGCAGACTTGGCAGAATGGCACAGTGAACACACTCAACAGCAGTTGGCGAACCAGAAGACTCGATGGCATTTCATCTCAGCAGCAGCTCCACATCAAGGTGGTTTATGGGAAGCCGCAGTGAAGTCGGCGAAGAAGCATTTGCTGCTCGTCGTTGACCGGCTGAGAATCTACAAGTGGGTGACATCGTCGTACTTCGGCACGAGAATTTGCCACCAACCAAATGACGACTTGAACATATCATTAGTGTACATCCAAAGAGTCACGGTCTTTTCTTGGAGAATGAAGGCACTGACAGGAAACTGAAGCAGAAAACACGACCGGCACAAAAAGTGTGTCGACTTCTTGGCACTTCTCCTGAGCCTACCGGCCCAGCCGAGGAGTAAATGTACAATATTATTGTACACAAATCTGTAAATGCGGTTTTTCCGCACAATTTGGCACCACTTAAAAGGCAATTAGCTCTTTTTGCCCACTTGTTTACAGGCACTGAAGCCATATCTTAAAAATTCTTTTGTTCTTGGTTTTTTTGTTGTTCTTTGGACTTCTTAGCGAACGGTGATGTTCCAACGTTTTTTGTTCGTTCTTGAAAAAAATAAAAATTATAGATTAAAGGAATAAACTGGATTTTCATTTGTGGAATTCCCTATGTTAGAATGTATAGTCGATATCCTATACAATATCCATTGCATTTATAAATAATTTCACGAAGGCCATGTATTTGACGTTTAACTATTACATTTACTACATCCGACCCTAGTACAATTTTTTTTACGAACAAAAATTACGTTCCGTGACCTTTCGTATGACATGATCCCAATACGTTCGTTCGTATGACGAGTCATGTAATTGTTCGTTCGTACGATTGCCAATCCGTTCACGGATGCGGTGATTCGACCCCTAGTTTTTCCTTTCTACAGAAAAGCTACAATCCGTCTGGAACGGATCGTATGATACCCTATCCTCCTCTCTATAAAGTGGGCGTGGCCAAATTGCATTTTGTACTCAAATATAGCTATAATGTCGAACGTTTGAGGATGTTACATGTAAAATTTCATGAAAATCGGTTTTTTGATGAAAACGCCCCCAAAAAGTGGGCGTGACCAAAACTGTTCTATGGGTGAATTGTAGGGAATCTGTATACCTAAATATTTGGTCTTAACAAAATTTTTCGGTTTCATATAATTTAGTGAAGTTATAAAAAAGTAGGCGTGGCAGTGGGCGGATGTAAAAAAAATTTACACTCCTACTGTATCTTTTCGTCATAAGCCCAGATATAAAATTTCAGCGTCCTAGTTAATAATTTAAGGCCCAAAACCCGGTTTTGTGATGATAACGCCCCCAAAAAGTGGGCGTGGCCAAAACTGTTCTATGGGTGAATTGTAGGGAATCTAAATACCCAAATATTTGGTCTTAACAAAATTTTTCGGTTTCATATAATTTAGTAAAGTTATAAAAAAGTAGGCGTGGCAGTGGGCGGATGTGAAAAAATTTTACACTTCTAATGTATCTTTTCGTCGTAAGCCCAGATATGAAATTTCAGCGTCCTAGTTAAAAATTTAAGGCCCAAAAATCGGTTTTGTGATAAAAACGCCCCCAAAAAGTGGGCGTGGCCAAAACTTTTGTATGGGTGGATTGTAGGGAATCTGAATGCCTAAATATTTGGTCTTAACAACATTTTTCGGTTTCATATAATTTAGTGAAGTTATGAAAAAGTGGGCGTGGCAGTGGGCGGATTTCAAAAATTTTTACACTTGTACTGTATCTTTTTCTCAGAAGCCCAGATATGAAATTTCATCGTCCTAGCTCAAAATTTAAGGCCCAAAAAGCGGTGACATACGGACGGACGGACGGACGGACGGACGGACGGACGGACAGACGGACGGACGGACGGACGGACGGTCATCGCTCAATCGATTTCGCTATTGATGCTGATCACGAATATATATACTTTATATGGTCTATCTCGATTATTTCTCTATGTTACAAACTATGTGTCAAACTTAATATACCCTTAGGATAGTTTATAAAAACCAAACTGCAGCCTGTCTGTTCGACTCCTCGACCCAGGTAGTTGCACATATTATCGACTCGACTCAGGAAAAATAGTGGAGTCGAGTCCAGTCGACTCGATTTCGATTCGACCCGCGTCATAAATTAACAATATGAGATAGTCAACTTTCTCTTTTGTTCTCATCGGTGAATACGTGTAATGAGACATTTGAAGTTTAACCAGCTCATCTACAGGTCCAAAACAATAGCTCATGTAAATTTGCATTAGAGTGGAGTGAATCTATGCTGACAGTTTTCACCAAACTTCAGTAAATCGATACTTTTTATACCCTATCCTAAGGGTAGGTATATTAAGTTTGACACATAGTTTATAACATAGAGAAATAATCGAGATAGACACTATATGTAAAGTATATATATTCGTGATCAGAATCAATAGCGAAATCGATTGAGCGATAACCGTCCGTCCGTCCGTTGTCACCGCTTTTTGGGCCTTAAATTTTAAGGTAGGACGATGAAATTTCATATCTGGGCTTCTGAGAAAAAGATACAGTTCAAGTGTAAAATTTTTTTAAATCCGCCCACTGTCGCCTACTTTTTTGTAACTTCACTAAATTATATAAAACTAAAAATTTTTGTTAAGACCAAATATTTAGGTATTCGGATTCCCTACAATTCACCTATACAACAGTTTTAGACACGCCCACTTTTAGGGGGCGTTTTCTTAAAAAAACCGATTTTGATAAAATTGTATAGCCATATTTGAGTACAAAATGCAATTTGGTCACGCCCACTTTATAGAGAGGAGGATAGAGTATCATACGATCCATTCCAGACGGATTGTAGCTTTTCTGTATGTTTTTGTATCGGCTAAACACGTGGCTGTTAAAAATGGAGGTGATTTTCCTTTTTCCCCATTTGTTTACTTTTTATACCCTATCCTAAGGGTATATTAAGTTTGACACATAGTTTGTAACATAGAGAAATAATCGAGATGGTCCCTATAAAGTATATACATATATTCGTGACCGTCCGTCCGTCCGTCCGTATGTCACCGCTTTTTGGGCCTTAAATTTTGAGCTAGGACGATGAAATTTCATATCTGGCTTCTGAGAAAAAGATACAGTGCAGGTGTAAACATTTTTGAAATACGTCCACTGCCACGCCCACTATTTCATAACTTCACTAAATTATATGAAAACGAAAAACTTTGTCAATGCCAAATATTTAGGTATTCAGATTCCCTACAATCCACCCATACAAAAGTTTTGGCCACGCCCACTTTTTGGGGGCGTTTTCATCAAAAAACCGATTTTTGTGCCTTAAATTCTTAACTAGAACGCTGAAATTTTTTTTAATCCGCCCACTGCCACGCCTACTTTTTTATAACTTCACTAAATTATATGAAACCGAAAAATTTTGTTAAGACCAAATGTTTAGGTATTCAGATCCCCTACAATTCATCCATAGAGTAGCGGGGGCGTTTTCATAAAAAAAAACCGATTTTGATGAAATTTTGCATGTAACATCCTCAAACGTTTGAGGTTACAGCCATATTTGAGTACAAAATGCAATTTGGCCACGCCCACTTATTGGAGAGGAGGATAGGGTATCATACGATCCGTTCCAGACGGATTGTAGCTAAACTGTATATTTAGTTTAAAAAAAAGTAAATATATGTATTTCTGATTTTAGACAACTTTTTATATTTTTTTTTAAGCCACTCGATTCGATTTAATGCACTGAATTCAAATCTGTACTCAGATGTTGTCGCACTTTTTCTGTTTAAGAAATATAGCACTCTGAAATTGTTGTGAAATAATGTAAACAAAGGTGGTAGGACGCCGCGGGTGTGTTTGGAAGTGCAGTGGGAAGTATAGGATGTTAAAACAATATACAGTTTTTTAAATAAATGAAATGTGTTTTACACAAATAAACAAATTGGTATAATGTAACTACGAAATTGTTGCAAATGGATATTTAGATTTTTAATTATTTTATTTAAGTAATTATTATTCTGTTGTGTTATTATTCTACATTTGTATGAAATTTCGTACTGGATTGGGTTGTTCTTCGCTTACTGATTTGTAGAAATGTTTAATTTAAAGTACATATATATACAATATACATATATGCATAAATTATTCACAGGAGAATAAATTGTTAGTTCTCAAATTTTATGTGTATAGGAAAAGGCTGGTCGAAACCTTCTGTTCTGTTAATCTTTAATGAAAAAGAAACTGTAAATGGTTAAGCCAGAATACAAAATTAAAGGGAAAAGAATAAAACAAAGAAAAAGACAAAAAGATATGCAGGTTAAGGATAATACAACAATTTGCGTTCACCATCTCAACACATACATATGCCCTTTAATCAAACATATTCTTCTTTTATATTTGACCTTAAATATATAATAAACGTATCTATTTGTTGTTTGTTCAAAAAACAAAGTGGAAGAAATTAAAATATGTATGTTTTTAATGTGATACATATGTTTGTATGTTATAATTTAGTTTTTTATTTAGTATTTTAGTGTACTGGTTTATTTATTATTTTCTTTGATTACAATAGATATTTTACTTTCTAACGATTTTAAATTTAACCGACTATTCTCTTGTATGTACGTCCACCCAGTGTTACTACTCGAACCAGAAGAAGGAAAAATATCCCTCAACGTCATCCAATTGTACTGGTATGGCAATGTCTTTTCGCAGTCGCAATGGGATTACATTTAGGACGAGTTTACATCGTAAGGTCTAGTAATAAATTTAAGAATAACTACTTTTTTTACTACAGTATAAATGCTTTGAAACATGCGTTACATTTTGAATTTAATTTTTTTAAATGTAACCTTTTAAAAGATTCACCACGAAACGAAGAATATTTTTGGTAGTTGTTTATTGGACACAGCATCTCCTCCACAATTTGACATTTTTTTGACACTAATTGTCGAAGATGGCTGCGCCCATATGACAGTTTTAGTTCCCGTTGGTGAGCAAGAGTGTATTAGTGAGTTTGCAGGCAAATTGCGCACACACTCTTGCTCACGAACGGGTAGAGCTTGTGGGTTCGAAACAGAGACCCCCTCGAAGTTGACCATCTAATAGTGTTAATTTATGACCCGCGTATATATGAATTTCAATCCAGGTTCAATCTAGGTTCAACTCTGCATATATACCATAAATTAACACTAGGTGCGTTTTTTTGCAAGCCCATATGGGATTGTTGGGAAATTTGCATGTTAAATACAACAGCAACTAATCCCATATGGGCTTAGCTAAGCACAGATAAATTTCGTGGCTAAACTCTTAACCCCAATAGAAACAGTGATACCAGATTTTAATTTTCATTGTGTTATCGATAATTTGTATGAAAACGTCAAAACTGACATACGATGACATCATCCATAATTATCCAACTGATTTTACTATTTTTTCCTTTTATTTCTTGCAGTTATTACTCAGAATATTATGGACTACTGCTTTATATTTATTGTGGCTTGTGTTATCACTTTTATTTTGATTATTTATCTTACAGCTGAAAAATTGGGGTATCAGTCCATACACAGTACTGCCAAGTTTCTGTGATGACGTTGCTAAGCCCCTTATGGGCTTGTAAAAAAATGCGCCTCCTATTAGATAGTCAACTTTCCATCCCCAACCCCCGAAAGCCCGCAAATGGGCGTAGCTCTCTTTGGTTCCCATCGGTGAATATGTGTAATGAGAGATTTGAAGTTTAATCAGCTCATCTACAGAGCCAAAAGAATAGCTCATGTAATTTTGCATTAGAGTGGAGTGAATCTATGCTGACAGTTTTCACCGCATTTTAGTAAATCGATACATTTTTTGTATCGGCTAAACACGTGGCTGTCACAAATGGAGGTGGTTTTCCTTTTTCTCCATTTGTTTACTTCTTAGCTCAAAAAAGAGTAAATATATTTTTATTTTCAGACAATTTTTTATACTTTTTATACCCTATCCTAAGGGTATATTAAGTTTGACACATAGTTTGTAACATAGAAAAATAATCGAGATAGACCCTATAAAGTATATATATTCGCGATCAGCATCAATAACGAAATCGACCGAGCGATGACCGTCCGTCCGTCCGTCTGTTCGTCCATATGTTACCGCTTTTTGGGCCTTAAATTTTGAGCTATGACGATGAAATTTCATATGGGCTTCTGAAGAGAAGATACACTGCAAGTGTAAATTTTTTTTAAATTCGCCCACTGCCACGCCCATTTTTTCATAACTTCACTAAATTATACGTAATTTATTTATATACATATTTATAATATTTAGACATTTAGATTCCCTACAATTCACCCATACAAAAGTTTTGGCCACGCACACTTTTTGGGGCGTTTTCATCAAAAAACCGATTTTGATGAAATTTTACATGTAACATCCTCAAAAGTTCGACGTTATAACCATATTCGAGTACAAAATGCAATTTGCCCACGCCCACTTTATAGAAAGGAGGATAGCGTATCATACGATCCGTTCCAGACGGATGAATTAAGGTTAAGCACTTAAATTGAGAGACCAACAAACGTGACTTACTGAAATCTTTATTTTTTTTTTTTAAATCATATTTTTCACATGAGTAGGCTACTGAGCAATATCCAAGAAATTAAACGCGGAAAATATCCAATGGTACACTTATGAAAATAAGTCAGAAAGACCACTACGTGTTGCAGCAAATGGTCTTCACCCTTCGTGCACTAAAGATGACATTATAACTGATCTTAAAGCGAAAGGTTTGAAAATTATTGACGCAGTTAATATACTAAAAAAACAAAGCAGAAAACGGAACAAGGCCACGAAATCTTGGCCAAGCATGGACTTCCGCTCTTTATGCTCACTTTTGATAGGAGTGAAAATGTAGACGATATTTACAATATTAAAACAAGTTTAAATATCGTAGTTAAAATGGAACCAATGCGTACGAACACGCGATCGATATCGCAGTGCAAACGCTGTCAAGCTTTCAATCACACCCAAGCATATAGCCAAAAAGAGCCAAAATGTGTAAAATGTGCTGGTAACCACCTATCAGAAAGGTGTGACTGTGTGATGTGGTTAATAGGCAGGCCCGGCGACTTGCATGAACTGCAAAGGCAACCACCCAGCAAACTATAGGGGTTGTGAAGTTGCTAAGGAGCTCCAAAAAAGACGAAAGTGGACCAAACCAAAGTTCCTCTAACAAAAAATAATGAAAAGCCGAAATCTTCAGGAGCGCAATCATATGTTCCAACCGTATCACAAGCAAGCAAACAGCTTAGTGTTACGGCAGACCCAGTTTTGCAAGTCTCTTCTATTATTCTCGCGAAAATTGAGAAGCAAACCAAGATTAACAACAACATATTTGACAAATATATACAAAACGAACTCCTACATGAACATGAAATGGCCTCCAACAAAAAATCACCGAACTAGAGGTATTCCTACGAAATGACAATATTGACATATGCTTGATATCTGAAACTCATTTGACAAAAGAATCTGAAGTAAAAATAAGAGGATTTCGTGCGTATCACGCTTACCACCCTTCCCTATTATTCAAAGACTGCATCAAGCACTCCACGAATTCAACAACTGAACTTGACATTATGCAAACAACTTCTATACGAAGTCGGTATGCAATTCGGGGTTGACTTCTATTCCACAGGGGAACCAACAGAAATATTGGCCCTCCGATGCAGCAAAAACACCTGACTTGATAGACTTGTTCATAACAACAGGAGTATCTCTAAGTTTTGTAAAAGTAGAGGAAAGTTTTGATCTTTCCGCAGATCACTCACCGGTAATTTAAACAATAAGTGACCAACTCATGAAAGTAGAAGGCATGCCTAGATTAACTAATAACAAAACTATTATTATTTGAGAATGGGGTATGTTGCACTGCGACCTGTTGGACTATTGTGCCCCCAGCTAACACCTCGGGGAGGTACATGCCCTCATTAGAGTTCCCCTCGTTTTTGGATTCCTTTCGGAATTATTTCGAGGGTAAAGCACTCTTACTAGGCCTTGGCGGAAGAAGTATATCCTAGGGCTCTCTCTCTAATCCAGTTTCCTTTAAGAATCTAAAGATGAGAGCTGGATCTAGTGACGGTATTTCTTCATCTGATAATTGGTACTTGCCCAAGTATTTCAGTCTTTTGTGGGTCAATGCCCCACAAGATCCCAACACATGTGCCGGGATTTCGCTGGACTCATTGCAGAATCTACAGAGTCCTTCTTCAGATATACCTAGTTTCTTTAGGTGCTCCTTGAGTTTACAATGCCCCGTTAGGAAGCCCGTTAGGATACGAAGGTTATTCTTGCTCATGCTGATGCATGCGTCGAATCTTTTTCGGTTGTATTGCCCTAGAAGTTTCTTGGCTTGCCTCATTCCATGAGCGTTGTTCCAGGTTCTTGCCCTGTTTTCCCTCTCTTGTTTCCTGAATTCTTCTTTGAGGGTATTATCCACTATTCCGCAGAATGGTTCAGGACATATGAAGGATTCTGATGCTCCTTTTCTTGCTAGGGAGTCGGCCATTTCATTACCCTCTATTCCCACATGACCAGGTATCCAACAGAGGGTTACTTTGTTTTTACTGCCTAGTTCATTAAGTTTTTGCAGGCATTCCCACACAAGTTTAGACTTAATGATATAGGTAGGAGTCAAGTGCCATGATAGCAGCTTGGCTATCTGATAATATAGTTATATTACAGTTGACATGGTTTCTATCAAGATTGATTTGGACACATCTATCAATGGCATAGATTTCAGCCTGAAAGTTACTGGTGCTTTTGCCCATGGATTCAGAGTATTTGGTTCTGTGCCCAAATACCCCTGTTCCAGTTCCTTCATCAGTTCTTCATCCATCTGTGTGCCACTTTGTTGTATGATTACTCAGTTTGTAGGTAGTGGATACATTGCTCCAACTTTTTTTGTTACTGAGCTTGGTAACATAGTTCTTTTGAAAGTTAAACCTTCTAATGATGTCATCCCTAGGAAAGGCTAGGCTAGTGGTAGTTTTTTGAGCAGTGCATCGAATTGCTTCGATGTAATGCACTTGTCTCTTCCTACTCCTTCCTTAGCCATCCTTAGGATCGTTTTACTTGCACATTCCTCAACCACGAGGTGCAAAGGAGTCAATTCCAATAGTACCTCTATGGCCGCAGGTGGACAAGTTCTCATGGCCCCTGTGATACAGAGGCATGTCAGTTTTTGCACCTTGGTGAATGTCTTCCTCGTGCTGACCAGATTGGTTCTTTTTGCCCATGCAATCGCTCTATATGTGATCATTGGTCTCACAATAGCAATATACATCCACCTAAGGATGGTAGGGCTACATCCCCAAGATTTGCCCGCCAGGCTTCGACAGATCATCAGAGCACGCGTGGCTTTCCTGGTTATCTTTTCTGTATATTTTTTCCAGATGAGTTTACTGTCTAGGTTTAGTCCCAGATATTTAACTTCTTTGACTGGTGTCAGTATTGTACCCGACAGCCTTATTGGCCTCAGTCTTTCAAGTTTTATTTTCCTCGTGAAAGGTACTATTGTCGTTTTTGCCGGATTAAGGCTTAGCCCAGCCGTCAAACACCATTCGCGAGTTATATTAAGTCCCCGTTGTACTACATCGCATAGGGTTTCCTCAAATTTGCCTCTGGCAATAATGACTATGTCATCAGCATATGCCTGACAGTTGATGCCATAGTTTGTGAGATTCTCAAGTAGCTCATCCACTATGTGTTATCGAATGCTCCTTCAATGTCCAAGAAGGCACACAATCTACCCGTTTTTATTAATTCGGTACAAATACCACATGCAAATGAAGCTAAATATCTAGGGATGACACTAGACGCAAAGCTCAAGTGGAAAACGCACGTTAAAAACAAACGCGATGAGCTGAAAACCGCTTTAGAGAAATGTATTGACTTCTTGGAAGATATTCCAAGCAAAGTATAAGTGGTAACCACCACATTCAATGTATGACGTCATCACTGGTCACACGATAAATATAGACCGTTTTGGCAGAAATCATTGAACAAAGAGATATTAAACTTATACCCCTCCTTCCTTTCAAAACCCATTTGTTTACATTGTTTTTGTTGTAATTCGCTCCTCGGCTGTGAATACGTGTACTTTGGCAACAACAATTCCTCTAGAGGTGGAATAAGTACGTCAGCGGATGTGTTTGCAAAACGGAAGCATTTGCTATAAATATTGTGCATTGGAAAGAATACTGGAAAATCAATGTGAAAGGAAAAAATTAATATCAGAAATTCAATTTAAAATATTAATTATTGTTTTTCGAATTGAATAACATAAAAACGACTCTTTTTCTAAAATAAGATTTTATTTTTTTGAATATTGATCATAAATAGAAAATAATAGACACCAATTTCAATTGAGATTGTTATTGTTAATTAAAAAATTAAATAATTGCTACAAAAATTATTATTGCAGCGAAGATAGACGGTAATAACATAGCAACCAAGTTAAGTTACGGTAATTCTTGGTATAAGTAGAATGCCAGTAACAATTGTGTCTTGATTGATCCTCATCAATCCAGATATTACGGCCGTTCCTGGATTTTGGCTTAACGAACTTTTATTACAATTATTTATAAACGTACAAAAATCAATAAATAATAAAATTAAGCATTATAATCAGTAATTGTTTTAATCTCGAAGAAGTAGTCTAGAGTTTTAAAGCATATAAAAAGGCAATTTCCATTCCAATTCCTTTACATACATATGTATGTTTAAATATCCTGAACTACTACAATTCTAATATACAGCTGAAGTTACATTTATAATTAAAAGTTTTATAATATGTACTCGTAAAACTGCCTTGCTAAAGTTATCAATAAAACTACTTCAAACAGAGTAAACGTCGTGTACATTTACTAGCAAATATTTTTAATACAATATACATATGTATTTATGAAAACAGTATGAAAAATGTATTTGCAAAATTGTTGTTGAGCAACTGCTTATTTGTTTTTGATTTCAATAACGAATAGAAAACATTTGTTTACCGAAAATATTTTTCTCATTTTCACTTACATTTCGCTTTAATTCTTGAATTGCAATATAAAATCATTTTTCAATTTTTCAATGATGCAGCAAATAGTAAGTACCCGAGGTTGATTATGTGGATCATATCTTTCTCATACATATATATTTTTAAATACATATGTTTAAAATATTGAAATGTGTATGTATTTTGCCATAATGGATGTTAGTAGCATCTGTAACTTTTGAAGTGTTGCCATTGTCTCAAATTCAAAACACATTACACATTTTGAATG
Organism: Xylota sylvarum; assembly: GCA_905220385.1. Lineage (NCBI taxonomy): Eukaryota > Metazoa > Arthropoda > Insecta > Diptera > Syrphidae > Xylota > Xylota sylvarum. The sequence continues at coordinate 75,305,491 of LR999958.1, read as the reverse complement.
TTAGGCTTATAAATGAAAACAATATTAATCCATGGATGCATGCATTCATATGTATACCAACAACTAATTTATTCTTTTGTTAATTAAATTACAAACATGAAAATTTTGCCGGTACAAACTATGTTATCTAAACAATGTGAATCGTAGAATTTTTTTTTAATAAAAAACATCCACTTGAGAGCTAAGTAGTTACAAACCGAAAAGTGATCAAAGGCATTGCATAGTAATTAACTGCTTTAAGGCCCATCGTTATTTCGTTTTTTTTTCCTTTTTTTTTTCTTCTTCACTATATTAATGTTTACTTAATACTTTTGAACTTAAAATAAAAACAGAACTTCAACATAATTTCTTTTTATACCCTATCCTAAGGGTATATTAAGTTTGACACATAGTTTGTAACATAGAGAAATAATCGAGATAGACCCTATAAAGTATATATATTCGTGATCAGCATCAATAGCGAAATCGATTGAGCGATGACCGTCCGTCCGTCCGTCCGTCCGTCCGTCCGTATGTCACCGCTTTTTGGGCCTTAAATTTTGAGCTAGGACGATGAAATTTCATATCTGGGCTTCTGAGAAAAAGATACAGTACAAGTGTAAAAATTTTTTAAATCCGCCCACTGCCACGCCCACTTTTTCATAACTTCACTAAATTATATGAAACCGAAAAATTTTGTTAAGACCAAATATTTAGGCATTCAAATTCCCTACAATCCACCCATACAAAAGTTTTGGCCACGCCCACTTTTTGGGGGCGTTTTCATCACAAAACCGATTTTTGGGCCTTAAATTTTTAACTAGGACGCTGAAATTTCATATCTGGGCTTCCAAGAAAAAGATACAGTACAAGTGTAAAATTTTTTTTACATCCGCCCACTGCCACGCCTACTTTTTTATAACTTCACTAAATTATATGAAACCGAAAAATTTTGTTAAGACCAAATATTTGGGTATTTAGATTCCCTACAATTCACCCATAGAACAGTTTTGGCCACGCCCACTTTTTGGGGGCGTTATCATCAAAAAACCTATTTTGATAAAATTTTATATGTAACATCCTCAAAGGTTCGACATTATAGCTATATTTGAGTACAAAATGCAATTTGGCCACGCCCACTTCATAGAGAGGAGGATAGGGTATCATACGATCCGTTCCAGACGGATTGTAGCTTTTCTGTATGTTTAATATTTCGCATTATGTACATATGTATATATATTTCCACATTGAATAAAATTTCAAAACTCCAACTAATGTTTTCCAGAAGTAAAGATCAAAAGTGCGCATTTTACACTCATTTCTTATTTTCATATTGTAAAATGCAATCAGAAATTGTGAGCGCTTATATTTTGCTTTAAATAATATACGACGTTTAAATCTTGATATTTTAAAGAAAAAAATAATTTGAATATTGTTAATATCTAGTGTAAATCCAAAGCACTTTCCAATTTCTTCCACGCGCTCTTCATCAGCTGTCAAATTCACTCATTGTTGTTGTGATTCAGAGGTGAATTTATTGTGTTGTTGTTGTCATTTAGGGGTGAATTGACCAACTCAGTGGTGAATTGACCAAGTCAAACAAATGTGCGTTAAAATGTAACAATATGCGTGAAATAGCTTGTAGACACCCAAACACAAGCGTGTTTAGTCGCCCAAAAATCGCCTTCAATCACCAAACTAGGTGAATTTGCTGATAAACTCCACGAAGTTTTTCCGCCTCACAGCATCGCTGCTTTACCTACTAGACACCAACCAGCAAATCGCCGCTCTAACCAAACAGGAAGCACTTTCAACTATGGTCGCGGCCCAACACATCGCAAATCCGCGATACCTGTTGAATAGCCCAAAACATCCAAGCAGATCTAGGAGTAGATCCCGAACAAAGCAAGTATTTTCCGAATCTAATATTTGTTGGTATCATAAAAAAATTGGAAAAAATGCGCGCAAGTGCCTACCCAATTATGCATTTCAGGAAAACACCACCGAGAGCCGTTAATGGCGGTAAACAACTCTCACATAACCTCTCGCCGCCTCTTCGTAACAGAGAAGATTTCTTGTGATAAGTTCCTAGTTGACACCAGATCAGACGTCTCCGTTAACCCTCACAAGCGAGCTCAAGCATCGCAGAAGCCGCTAACAAACCAGCTCCTCGCTGCCAATGGTTCCTTGATCAACACCTACGGCGTAATCACCCTCAACCTGAACTTTGGATTACGGAGAGACCTAGCATGGCGTTTTATAGTAGCGGACGTCACCTATCCTATTATAGGAGCCGACTTTTTAAGGCACTTTGGCTTACTTGTCGATCTTAAACAACATTGACTTATCGATGAAAACACCGGCCTATCTGCAATCGGAAGAGTTCTTCAAGCGCAAACTGCATCTGTTCGAGCACTTCAAGTTGACATAGATGCACCGTACACTGCTATCTTATAGCGTTACCCTACAGTAACTCAACCTGGTAAAGCACGCAGTAGAACAGTTTTCTATAGAGCATGAGATCAAGACAACGAATGGCCCACAGGTATCCAGCCGAGCCAGACGACTAACACCAGACAGACTGAAGATTGCCAAATTTGAATTTGAAAAAATGATCAAGCTCGGAATTGCACGCCGCTGCGATAGCCCATGGTCCTCTCCCCTGCACCTGGCACCCAAAAAATCAGGCGATTGGCGTCCTTGTGGAGATTATAGACGCCTAAATGACCGCACGATACCAGGCTCGTACCCCATTCGATACTTAGAAGGGTTCTCGGCTAATCTACATGGGAAACAAATTGCCTCCACTATTGATTTGGTGTGCGCTTTCAACCAAATACCTGTTGCGCGTGATGACATTCAGAAAACGGCAATTATCACGCCGTTCGGACTCTTTGAGTTTCCATTTATGACCTTCGGTCTGCGAAATTCTGCGCAAACTTTTCAAAGGTTTATGGATGAAGTAACACGCAATCTCCCATTCGTCTTTACATACATCGATGACATACTAGTGGGATCAGAAAACGAAGAGCAGCACGTAGAACATCTTAACACTGTATTTTAACACCTTAAAGACGCTGGACTGGTAATAAATGCAGCAAAATGTCTCTTTGGAAGATCAGAGGTACCATTTTTGGGACATCTAGTATCCGGACGCGAAATTACTACGCTCCCTGCGAAAGTTTCTGCTATTTTAGAGTTTTCAAAGCCTCAGACTGTGAAGAGACTTCGCGTATTTCTTGGGACAATAAATTTCTACAAAAAATTCATCAAAGGAGTCGCTCAGTTACTAGCACCGCTAAACAAAGAACTCGAATTACCGAAAGTGAAAGGTACGCATCCTGTCAAATGGACACCAGTCTTGGAACAAGTTTTTGCAGATTGCAAGCAAGCGCTAGCGTCAGCTACTCCTTGCTCACCCCAACATCAATGCGGAGTGGTCAATTTTCACGGATGCATCAAAACAAGCGATTGGAGCAGTACTGCAATAGCGCTGTCAGGATGCATGGCAGCCATTAGCCTTCTTTAGCCGCAAACTCCCTCCAACTGCGATGAAGAACTTCGGGAAATTCTTCGTAACCCGAACTCTGCATTTCAACTTCGAAACCTGCGATTGCAGGATCCCGACACAGAACTGTATTGTGACGTCTCCTCAGGATCAGTCCGTTCCTATGTGCCTCAGCCACTGAGAAGAAGAGTTTTTGACTCACTGCACTCTCTAGCTCACCCAGGACAACGAGCGTCAAGAAAACTCGTCGCTCAACGCTATGAACAAAGATTGCACAAAATGGGCCAAACATTGCATTTCCTGCAATGAGACACACTGTCTTACCGATCGCAAACTTTGAGTCGCCATCATAACGATTTGAACACATTCACATTGACTTGATAACCCTGTCCGCATCTAATGAATATAACCAGTGTTTAACTATCATCGATAGATTCACACGTTTTCCGGATTCCGTCGCATTAGAAAATGGAACCGCAGAAACCGTTGCCCGAGCTTTACTAATGTCATGGATCTCTCGTTTTGGTGTTCCACTTCGGACTACTTTATATCTAGTCTATGGCGAACCCATTCGTTTGCCGAATTTCTGCAACCATCAAAGAAAGACACTGCAGCTTCAGAATTAGTCCGCATCCCACGTAATCACTTTAGGGACCTCGTTTTCAAGGACCTCGCAAGTACGTCACATGTCTACGTTCTACACGATCACATAAGTATTTCGTCGTTCATTATAAGGGCAAGAACACCCCTATCTCGATCGCAAATCAGTGTAGAACACATCACTTAAAAGTGTCCGTTTCAGAAATTGAAACCCTTAAGTTTTTGTTTCCTTTTTTTTATTTTTCCACAGGCGGGGAGATATGTTGTAACCACCACATTGAATGTATGACGTCATCACTGGTCACACGATACACATACATTTTGGTGTATGCAAAAAAATTTCCATTGCTATCACACGACAAGACAAGAAAACCGCTTACCAATGCATTCCCGACTCATCCTAGTGAACGGACGATGGTCAGTCGTCTATCTGGTTTACCACGAACAACACGCTCACTGAGGATCTTCTATATAAAAACAGTCGCAAACTATTTGATTAAATTTCACTTATAACTTACATATAAATATATTATATACTATATTCTTTTATCATTATAATTAAAGTGAAGTAATATCGTTGAATGAGTTAGTGAATTTATTTACATATACCAACCCGATAAATCATTACATATACATAACAAACTGCTTATATTTATATAAGCAAGTGCTTAACCCTATACGGACATATGGCATACAACTATGGGGTTGTACTAAAGCAAGTAATAGAGAATTTATTAAATTTTTTCAAAATAAAGTGTTAATAGCAATCGTGAACGATCGCTGGTATATTAGAAACAATGATATACAAAGAGACTTAGGGATCGTAACTGTGAATAACGAAATAACAAACTTCGCTAGGAAGCTCCATATTCGCCTTCATAGTCACTGCAACCATGCCATACTCCAAACATTGGACGTGAGGAATCTTGTCCGCCGACTTCAAAGAACGAAACCGTTCGATCTAGCGCAATAAGAAGCAACCGCATTTAATGACGGTATTATCAAGCTTAAACCACTTGTTAAGGAAACTTAGTTGTAGTAAACAAAACAAAAATAAAGTGCACGACTGGGTCGTACGTACTTGCACCTTAATGCTATAAGTTTATAATCGTAAAAGCACTGAAATTCAAGTTTTTTGTAAAAACGCCATCCTAAAGTGGGGGTGGCCATATATGATGTTAAGGTGAATTATAGAGATTTTTAAAGCCTATGAACTATGTTTTAACAATTTTTTTTGATTTCTAGTAAAAATTTTGAAAAAGTAAAATTTTTGGTAAGTGGGCATGGCAGTTTCAAAACTTGGTACGTTATGTCTTTGCATTTGTCATACCCACCTCAAATATTAATTTTAAGCCCAATTGCTGAAGAAATGGCCGATATACACCCAATTCGTAAAATTAGCGTTACATGCATTTTTCGCGCAAAATGTGGTATGTCACCTAGTAGCATATGCCCAAACTAACTCACATACGAAATTTTATCATAATCGTTAGAGCCGTTTTCGAGAAGATCCATTTTTAGTGAAATCGGCCTTAAGTAAAGTACCCTTAATTTTGAGGTTAGAACGAAAATTCCAATTTCGCCTCTAGGGATCATCCCACAGACCCCAGATATGAAGTTCGACCCGTTTAGGCTCCAGTCGAATATACAGACAGACAGACAGACAGACAGACGGAATTGGCGGACCCACTTTTTTGGACTTCTCCATCATAGTAATGTCAAGTTTGATTAAAATCTCGAGTTCGAAATTTTTGACGAAACCAATACTTGCCCCCACAGTCCAGGGGTCTCACTCCAAAGGATCTTCTGAAGCATCACCAATGGTGGTATGGTCCTGAGTTTCTAAAAACTTTTGATGAACAAATGTATGTATCAGTTGATATTCCAAACACAAAAATCGAAATGAAGGCTGCAGAAGTTTAAGAGTAACAGCATATAGGCTTCGGAGCACTATCTGTGGATGAAATTTTGGCAGCCCTTACGCGATTAATCATTAGTATACAACAAAAATTCTTCGCTGAGGAAATATTGAAAATCACCAAGGGTGACGTGGTTTCCAAGGGTAGTAAGTTGGCAAGACTGTCGCCAATCATTGATAACCGTGGCATTTTGCGAGTCGGAGTGCGATTAGAAAATTCTGACTTGCCCTACTCACAGAGACATCCGATCATACTGCCGTCTCAAAACGCATTAACGTCCCTTATAATACATGATGCTCACATAAGAACACTATATAGGGGGAAACAACTTATGATGGCAACTCAGCGCAACGAAGTTGAAATCTAATGTTAAGAAGTGTATCCATAAGTGTCTAAAATGTTACAGGCACACAGCTACACAATTGGAGCAAAAAATGGGGAATCTACCCTCTTTACGAGTAAAGCAAGCCCGTCCATTTCAGACGTCCGGAGCAGATTACGCTGGCCCTGTACAACTAAAGACATGGAAAGGTCGTTGCAGCAAGGTAACCAAAGCTTTTATCGCAATTTTCGTGTGTTTCTGTACAAAGGCAGTTCATCTGGAACTGGTCAGCGACTATAGTTCACCCGCCTTCTTTTCAGCCTTCAAATGCTTCATCGCACGCCGTGGACATTTGACGAACCTATACAGCGATTGTGAAACGAATTTCCAAGGGGCTGCAAAGATGTTGGAGTTGGATAAATCAGAGGTTACCGAACACCGGACTGAGGATATAGATACGAAATTACAAGCTAATGGTACCACATGGCATTTTAACCCTTCTGCTGCTCCTCACTTCGGGGGGCTCTGGGAAGCCGGCGTAAAATCAGTGAAGTACCACTTAAAGCGAATCATCGGTTATTACACCCTAACGTTTGAGGAATATTCAACAATCTTGGCTCAAGTAGAAGCCTCCCTGAATTCAAGGCCTTTGTCCAGTAACCGAAGATCCAGAGGATCTTTCAATTTTGACACCAGGACACTTTTTAATCGGTGTAGCTTTAACCGCTGCTCCCGAAAAGGATTTGACCGACATCAAGTCAAACTACTTACACCGATGGCAGCTCATGCAGAAAATCCAGCAAGATTTCTGGAAGAAATAGAAGTCGGAGTACCTCGCTCGACTTCAACAGCGGCCAAAATGGCTCACCTCTAATTTTCAGCTGAAGGTAGGACACCTCGTAATCATGCTGGACGATCAAACGCCTCCAACCCCTTGGCGACTGGGCAGAGTTGAAGCAACGCATCCAGGCACTGACGGCAAAATTGGAGTCGTTACAATCAGGACTGCAACAACAACTTTAAAGCGTCCAATATCCAAACTTTGTCCTCTGTCAATGACAAATGAATAAAACAACCAAAGACACACACACGATACAAGACCCCATATTTTGTCTACAAACATGCAATACATAATTGAATTTAATTGAATTAACCTAATTTAACCAATAATTATAATCTATTATAGCCACACACCATTCACCACACCTACCTTTCTTTGTTTTTCATGTACATATGTACATACAACTTTCCATCATTGAGGGAAAGGCCAGAAACGAAAGCATCGCATCCAGAAACAAAAGCAAACCATCATACACTCCAAGTAGAAGAATGTAGATGACCTTCTGTGGCAACCCCCTTTTGACGTCACCCCTGGGGCCCGGCAGGATGTTGCAGTACAACATGACCTTAGTCAATTTGCCGTCTGCAAATACATTATTGCAATTGCTTACAAGTTATACTAATTGACTGCGATCACGAGAATTTGGGTGTGAAGAAGAAATGAAGACAGAGACAACAAAATTCTATGTTCTGTCTAGCCTTCGTCTAGCGATTCGCACACACGCAGAACCTCACACCGATCCACATACACACGCACCAAAGATACGCATTGGCGACGTTCGTGCGATGTTTTGCAATAGAACAAGAAGTGCAAAGTGTGGGTGTTGCGGGTAACCACTGTATGCAGATTATCACAACTACTGATGATAGCGGAGATAAAGTTAACATCAATTGTAGCAGTGCATGAAGAGACCACGGAACTTGAGGTCAATGATCGCTGCACAGCTAAGATCACCGATGCTGATGGTTTCTTACCAGTTGGGAGAAAAAGAAATATTCATTCCCAAGTCAACCATGAAATTTGACTGTGAGGATTCTAGTCGCGACGATTTTTTTTGTTTTGTTCAATCGTTTTTAAAGATTATGCTGTACCCCTAGCGTACAGAAGGAGACAGGACTAGCTTTACTAAAGTCTCCCAATTGTTTGTGGATTTAAAAGACAAGTACACCAATCGGTTAGAAAATGATTATATTTCTCTGACCATAAGAAATGAGCTAGCAAAACTTGTGGAGAGTGGCCAAACCGAAAGAAATTATTTTATGAGGCATATTCGTAACTTTTATCACAATTGCATCCAATACTTGCAAAAATATATTCATCAATACAATGAATTCAAAACATTTACCTGGACTCAGCTAAAACAAACTCCAAAATGGGCTGATGTACAGCAGACATACCAACAGTTATTGATGCAGATACCTACAGCGGCTACGTCTTTAAACGAAGATAGCTTGTTCGACAAAATAAATTACGTGTCAAATTACGTGAACCAGGATGTCCTAAAGATATGGGAGGAGATGATGGGTAGTACAGAACAACGATGGATTGTGGTGTTCCAACATTTTAAAGAAAACGGGATACCATTCAAAAATTGCACGGCCATTGTCCAGTATCTTCTTTGTTCGCCAGGGACAAATACACCTACAGAACGGGTGTTTTCATTGATGAACGCCTTATATGCCAATACTTACATATGGAACTACATTTCTAGGTATAAATAGTCACATATGTATCTACATATAGTTAGGGGCAATAAAAAAATATTCAGCATAATCCGTATTGGTAACCGCAATTTACTCCAAAAAGGAAAAAAAAGGTTGTTTTCATCAATTTGTCATTTCAATCCAATGTTTGTAATTAAATAAAATAAATCTGTTGTGTGGTACAAAACATTAGAATACGTATTAAATATTTACATGTATTAATACATAAACATACATATGTATTAACAAGAAGAAAAGCATTTGCATTTGCATTAACATTGAAATCTACAATATTGCAACGTCGCTAATTCCCGCATAGAAATAATAAAATGTGGCAACGGTTGAGTGTGTGTGCAACGAAAGAAAAACATAATCCTCCCGTCTCGTCCATCACGATGGTATTAAACCACACGAACATGTACATATTTGGGTGTGTGTACATGATTAAGAAGAGAGTCAGTTTTGTTTTTATATTCCTTGCCGTTTTTCCTTTTGTTCTCTCGTTTATCCATTTGTTCGCTCAAAACTCTTTCAGTGTGTAAGAGAAACCACTTTGCTTTGCGCCCTCTGTAGAACGAGGTAACTAAGAAAAAATTTCGTCAAGTGATAATACTATTAGATTTATATACAATGCTAGTATATAATAAAAGTATCTACTTGTTGTTTTTTCAAAAAACAAAGTGGAAGGAATTAAAATATGCATATTTATGCTGTGATACATATGTTTGTATGTTTAAATTTAGTTTTCTATTTAGCATAAATGATTTAAAACATACGTTACATTGTGAATTTAACTATTTTAAATGTAACGTAATTTAAAAGATTCACCACGAAACGAAGAATACTTTTGGTAGTTGTTTATTGTACACAACATCCCCTCCACAATTTGTCAATTTTTGACACTAATTGTCCAGGATGGCTGCGCGCCCATATGACGTAGCATTATAGCTCCTATTGGTGAGCAAGAGTGTGTTAGTAAGTTTGCAGGCAAATTACGCATACACTCTTACTCACCAACCGGCACAGCTTGTGGGTTCGAAAGAGAGACCCCCTCGAAGTTGACCATCTAAAATTGTTATTTTATGTTAGATACAGTGCTGCCACTAAAAAAATGTGAATCCGGTCAAATCTGACCGTATGATCGAATTTTTTTTTTTTAAATTCAGTCAAAAAATCCGATCAAAGGAATTTATTATTAAAATTCGGCCGAAAAATCCGGTTAGTCTCAAATCTTATAAAACAAACAACAGTTTATTAAAATAGCTCAGCTTATAGGGCAAAGTCGTACTTTTTTTTCCAAAAAAGAAGTTAATTAATTTTAGTCATTCAAAATATTTTTAAATCTAATTAGTATTAAACAAGAAACCGATATTTCATTCAATCAAATTTATCCATCTTTGTTACCACAACAACCACCTCCTCTTGGATTGCCGCCTTGGCGCTGGCGGGGAGGCTTAAATTGTACAATAGCCTGTGGACGGTGCAAAGAACTGGAAATTGTCGGAATTTTCTGGACCGTTTCCCGAGTGTTTGTGACCTTTCTGGGGTCTGTCGTGCAAGACAAAGAGCAATCCAATCCTATACGCCCACCCACCGTCTTCCCTCCCTGGTACCAACACCTTTCTCAACCTATCCCATCGTCTTTTCTCCCCTGGGCTGGATTAATGCTGTCAACCGGACCGTGCCGAGAATATGCCAGGCTGAGGGCCCAGTAAAAATAGCTCAGTCGCGAACGGTGTATTCAGATACCTGGCGCCCTCTGAATTACATAGCCTTATCTGTATAACGCGGGGCTCTGTTTGCAGACTGGCGACCCCTTCCCTAGCTACTCGTGGGAACAAAAATAAATTAACATTAATAAAAACGATAACAATAAAGAGGACGAAACGGCATTGACACCTGATACTCCCGGACCTACTCCAATAGACGGAAAGCCTTCCGGAAAGTCTCTCGGAAGGCAGTTGGCTTATGATACCACCGCGGTAGGATCACTCGCTTCATCACAGGTAAGCCACACCATGGTTGTGGACTCTGAAACCGAGGCTCGACTGTTGGAAGATGATAAAAATCCAGAAGCCACCGGTACCAAGGATGCCAAAATGAAAGAGAAGAGCGAGAGGACCCTGGAACAAAGAACAAAGAATGGCTATGGAAGCAAAAGACCCCCTAACCTTGACAAATAGGGAGAAGATGCTTATGAACAAGCATCGGAAATCGGTAGCCAAGTTCGAACGCCAAGCGAATCTCGGCAAAGAAAGTCAGCAACTGAGAGGTAATATGGCCATATGCTCCCCACCACGCCAGCAAACGAGCGGTATGAAGCAACAGTTGTTCACCACAACCACTGCAAAACTGATTGTCGATAGTATAGACAAAAGGAAAGAGCAACCGCCTTTAAGTAGAACCACCTGCTCCAACCCACGTCAATCTAAAGCAGGATCCAATTTAGCCTCATCCCTTAAACAACCTGCTCCCACTAGTAAGCAAGATAAGGTCTGAAGAGGAGACCCAAAGGGAGCCGAAGAAACTGAAGCCTTCAGTCAGCTTCAACTCCCCGTCGGACCTGCAAGCAGCTATTATCGACCGTTCCGACCCAGATGGGAAGATAACAACCGATAGGTGGCTCGAGGTTGAGATGAAAATTCTGCAAGCCATCATTGAGGAAGAGGTTGGGGATGACGAGGTGGTCTTTGACGGGGCTAAATGGCAAAACGGCGTCAAGGTTGTAGGCTGCAGCAACAGGAAATCCCTGGATTTCCTCACGCCTTTAGTTAACAACCTTGGCGAAGTTTGGCCTGGTGCCAAGCTGGAGATTATTCCTCGATCGTGTCTACCTCTTCGTCAACTTATTTCATTATGGATTCCTGCCCCGGCTACGGAGGATGAGGCCATTCTGAAAATAATTGGCAGGCAGAATAAGGAACTAAATACTCAAAGCTGGAGAACCATATCTTCGGCCACGAGTAAGAGAGGTACCGGAAAGGACCTTTTGGTCACTATTGATCAAAGGTCTCTTGACGGCTTAAGGAAATAAGGTTCCTTGAAAACGAAGTTACCCCATGAAAGCAATGAGCAAAGGAAAGCTCACAGTGGTGCAGATTAATCTACATACGTCACTATAAAGCAGCTACCGACGACTTGTTGCTTTTCATGACTGAAAAAGACGTGGATATAGCCCTGGTCCAAAAACCCTACCTGAGATATGGTGAAATTCATGGACTAACGTCCAAAAGCTACAAAATATATTATCCACATACTGATAGTAAATGGAGAACCTGTATAGTTACAACGAAAACAATTAACCTATTTCTTTTAACTTTTAACAGCAATAAAGATCTGACTGTGGTATCTTGCGAGCAGCGGGACAAAAATTTGCTCCTATTGTCCGCCTACATGCCATACGAGGAAAATGAACCAGCACCGGAAGCAGTCCGAACACTAGCAGCATATGCCAAATCACGCGGACATAACCTGGTCATTGGATGTGACGCTAATGGCCACCATATCCAATGGGGCAGTAAGGATACCAATAAAAGACGTGAGTCAATTTTCGAATCTATTCTTTCTTCAAACCTTATCTTATGCAACAAAGGAAACACACCAACGTTTCATAACCGGGTTAGGGAAGAAGTGATCGATTTGACTCTAGTGACAGATACCAAGACCAATATTGTTGAGGAATGGAGAGTCTCCAATGTCTGCTCTTTTTCGGATCACAACCGAATTCTCTTCACCCTCAACTTGATTAAAGATAGGCCCAAACCCTTCAGAAATCCCCAAAATTTTTCAACTGGGAAAAATTCTCAAACCCAGTCGCAACAAAGCTAGCCCCGCCGCCAGCCACAGCTACTTCAAGCACGACTAACATTGAGAATGCGGTAGACAACTTGGTACATACTCTGAAAGAATCGTTCAATAGTTTGAGTCGACCTCGAAGGAAAACCAACGCGGTTTGGTGGACCACAACTTAGAGTAAAAACTAGAAAACTTTTCAATAAATAGGGCCAAAACGAGTAAGAATAGCGAAAACTGGAACTTATACAGATCCAGTTTTAACGAATATAAATACGGTATTAGAGCAGCTAAACTAAGATCATGGCAAAAATTCTGTGAATCCATAGAGGACGAAAACGAGGCCGCGAGGCTCCGAAGGATACTATCCAAAGACCCCTGCGTCCCCGAATATATCCAGAGGATAGACGGTACGTAGGCAGAATCCTGCCAGGAATCTTCGGAACTGCTAATGGATACTCACTTTCACGGCTGTATAGAAATTGAAACTGCCAGCCCTTGCAGGACTGCAGTTCCTCTAGAATATAGAGAAGAGGAAGTGATATCCAACGTTATAAATTAAGACAAAGTGGCATGGTCGATAAATTCGTTTAAACCCTTTAAATCTGCAGGACCTGACGAAATTATACATTATAGCTATGCTGCAACAGTCTCTGAGCAAGGTGGTACCCCACCTCGTTTACATCTTCTCAAGCTGTATACGCACGGGATACATACCTAGCAAACGGAGAGAGGTAAGGGTAGTTTTCATTCCTAAAGCAGGAAAATCTAACCACTCTACCGCTAAAGACTAGGCCAATTAGTCTCTCATCGTTTTTGCAAAAAACCCTAGAGCGACTCATTGACCTTCATATCAGAGGATTAATCAACTCCCAAAACCTATGTGAAGCACAGCACGCCTACCTTAAAATTGGTCAGGAAAATTGAGCATTTCCTAGATGCGAAAGAATACACTATGGCAGCGTTCCTGGACATTGAGGGCGCTTTCAATAATGTAAAAACGAACTCAATAGTGAAAGCAGGATCATCAACTCAGCCATCGGGCCTAGTTCTGTAAGGAAGATGACAACAAGGGGCACGCCACAAGGAGGAGTCCTTTCTCCACTGCTTTGGCTCCTTACCGTCAACAAAATCCTAAGAATCTTCACAGAGAAGAGAATCAAAATCGTAGCATATGCAGATGACTTAGTAATACTGATTAAAGGCAAATTCTTGCCAACAATCAGTAAACTAATGAAATATGCTCTCAAAGTGCTCTCTTCATGATCAAAACAGAACGGTTTGGGGGTCAATCCTCAGAAAACTGAACTTGTTTTGTTCACTAGGAGAAGAAAGATACCCGACTTAGCATTACCAAAGCTAGATGGCACCACTATAATTCTCTCATCTGAGGCGAAATATCTTGGCGTCATTCTAGATTCCAAGTTATCCTGGAAAAGAAATGTTGAAGAAAGGACAAAGAAAGGAATGAATGCTCTATATGCTTGTAAGACGGCCTGTGGGAGAAGGTGGGGATTGCAATCGCGCATCATTCACTGGATGTATAAAGCAATTATTAGGCCCATCATCTCATATGGATCCTTAGAGCTATATGAAAGAACTCTACAAAGCGCAAAGGCTTGCAGCACTCTGCACTACTGGAGTTGTGAGAAGCGCGCCGTAAGCAGGTTTGGATATAATTCTTCATATTCTTCCCCTAGACTTGTTCATTAAAGGTTCTGCCACGAAAGGAGCTCTCAGACTGAAAGAATCCAATCTGTGGAAAGAGACCACCTATGGACATGCGGCAATATTAAACGCTACAAAGACAATGGGCAGGAATTATATAGTCCCCTACAACGACTTCAATTTGGATATCCCAATCCTATTCGCAAGCCGAGCCGAGAGTGGGAGTCCAATAATATAGACAACGATCTAGATATCACAGTCTACACAGATGGTTCAAAAATGGAGATAGGTACGGGAGCAGGATTTTACTCGGAAACATTGCAAAAACAGGAATCATTCAGATTACCAGAAGCATGTAGTGTATTCCAAGCTGAAATCCTGGCAATAGAAAAAGCTGCTAGATGCATAGAAGACAGTCACCTCCCCCCGTCGGGTATAACCATTTTCGTTGACAGTCAAGCAGCTCTAAAATCGATTAAATCTAATACAATTAAATCAAAGGCAGTTAGGAACTGTCGTGATCAACTGATCACGATTCGGCACCATTCGGTCAAACTCTGCTGGGTTCCCGGACATAGCAATATTGAAGGTAACGAGAAGCAGACGCTTTGGCAAGAATAGGGTCGGAAATGAACATCAGTGAAGTGGACACATCCATATTACCACCGATTGGGAAACTGTATAGTATAATTGACGGCATAATAGAGAAAGAGGCCAACTCGTCCTGGGTATCTAGGGAGGACTGTGCCACCTCTCGCACGTTATAGCCGAAATTAGATAAAAAGAAAACAAAGAGGAAACAAAGATCTTCTATCAGCATCCTTACTGGTATAATCACAGGACACTGTGCCATCGGTGTCATGGTCCGTAAATGGGTGGTTGAGATCAACGACCTATGTAGAAGCTGCGGAGATGAGGAAGAGGTGGGGTCTATCCAACATCTGTTTTGCAAGAACGACGCCTTCGCACTTTAGGTTCTAGGTTCTCCGCAGGCACCGCAGAGGTAGCAGGCTTCCAGATATCGGATCTTCTCCACTTTATCAAAAGCACCAACTGGTTCCCAACCCAACCAGGGACGCGATAGGTTTCTGTATTTTGGTGTTCCCACTCCATCTATTAAATAGGGTATTCACCTTTATGGTTGGACCTTTAGTTGTCCGAGTGGACGTGATGAGTTTTTAACCGTTACACACCCTTTCTTAACCTAACCTACCACAACAACCAAGCGACTATTTCAACATACATTCAGAAATAAATAAAGAATAGCATCATCATCTTAGATAACCATTTTCATACCCAATCCTAAGGGTATATAGTATGAATGAAGTTTGACACAAATGTACATAGTTTATACAATAGAGCAATAATCATAATAGACCCTATAAAGCATATATGTATGTATGTATGTATGTATGTATGTATGTATGTACATATATTTCTAATCAGTATCAATAGTGAAATCGATTGAGTCATGTCCGTTTGTTCGCCACTACTTTTTGGGCCTTAAATGTTGAGCCAGGAGGAAGCAATTTCATATCTGGGCTTTTGAGAAAGAGAGACAGTACAAATGGAAACATAAGTGGAAACATTTTTGAAGCCCGCCCACTTTTTATTACTTCAATATTTTACATGAAATCGACCAAATATTTAGACATTCAGATTGGCTACAATTCGTCAGTTATGGCCGAGCTCACTTTTTGGGACTTTATCATCAAAAAACGATTGTGATATGTAACATCCTTAAACAATAGAAGTTATCTTCGGCGATATACGGCCTAATAAGGGCTGTATAGGTAGAAGGCTTTATAAGTAGAAGATCATACAGTTCGGTTCAGGCGGGTTACAGCTGCTCTCTATGTTTATATTCAATCCCTAAAGCGTTCTTAATGTCAAAATTTTAATTAATAATTTCGTTTTCATGGTCTTTTTAGCATGGTCTGCTGTTACTGTTAGTGAGTCTATGCACAGGGCTGTAGTTTTTTAATGTATTTGCACACTAGAACTGGTTTTGGTTCCAACCTTTGCAGGGTATGGTCGTTAAATATTAAAGAAA
Source organism: Xylota sylvarum (assembly GCA_905220385.1). Taxonomy (NCBI): domain Eukaryota; kingdom Metazoa; phylum Arthropoda; class Insecta; order Diptera; family Syrphidae; genus Xylota; species Xylota sylvarum. Next base: position 75,289,106 of record LR999958.1, on the reverse strand, counting down.
TATTTCTTCGTAGGCAAAATATAATTTTCCGGTCAAAAACCAAGTTTTCGGTTAAAAAAATGTTTAGCCTCGGACAAAATTCGGTTTGACCGGATTTTCAATTTTTCTCCGGTCAAAGTAAAGAGTTTTCGGTCAGATTTGACCGGAATTCTGTCCAAACGGCATCACTGGTTAGATAGGCAACTTTCTATGCCCAACCCGAGAACACCCGTAAATGAGCGGTAAAAAGTTATGATGACACAGTTGAAGTTTAATCAGCTCATCTAGAGTGGAGTGAATCTACACTGACAGTTTTCACCAAATTGAACTAAATCGATATTAGTTTTGTATCGGCTAAATACGTGGCTGTCAAAAATGGAGGTGATTTTCTGTTTTGTTCCATTTTCCTCACTTGTTTACTTTTTAACCCAAAAAGAATGAAATATATTTCTGATCTTAGACAATTTTTTATATATTTTTTTATGCTACTTGATTCTATTTATTGCACTGAATTCAAAATTGCATTCAAATATTGTCGCACTTTTTCTGTTAAAGAGATATAGCACTCTGAAATTTTAGTGAAACAATGTAAACAAAGGCAGTGAACCGCCACGGTTGTTTTTGGAAGTGCAGTGGGGATGAGGAAGTTAAAACAATATCTTTTTTTTATAAATAAATGAAATGTGTCTTACATAAATAAACAAAAAAAATACAAATTTTTGGCGCAACAGGTCCATGGGACCCAGGGTCTAGCTTCTCACAACCATTCGTGTTGTGCGTGTTATATTCTTCACATGAATGGAAGGGGCCTACTGTTTAATGCCGGATCTGAACGGCAATTTTGAGAAGCTTTTTCATGACAGTTTTACTCTCGGATGTTTGTCAAACGCTCGCGAGGGGTGGGGCCGTGAAAGAAATTTTAGGTGTTGTCTGGGGATTGAACCTGGAACCCCTTGCTCCGTAGTCCAACGCACTAACCACTTGAGCCACGGCGCCCACTAAATAAACAGGTTGGTATAATGTAACTATGAAATTGTTGCAAATGGATATTTTTGGTTTTTACTTATTTTATTTATGTAATTCTTATTGTGCTGTTATTATTCTACTTTTAAATTTATTACGAAATCTATTTTTCGTACTGGATTGAATTAATAATAATAATAATAATATAATCTTTATTTCATATGAAAACAGAACGCAAATTTATAAAAAGTATTAAAATACAATATTTAAATGTTTAAATATGAAGTAGCTAGGAGCATTCTATTGTCAGAAGGACAAGAGGCGAATGCACCCTTAAGTAATATACAGAAGAACATAATCAAAGATATTGTGTGTTGATGGGGTTGGTTAGCAAAATGAATTTATAAAGTTAATTTGATAAGGAAATATTCATATAAAAAAATTAAGTTTAAGAAAAATGGGAAAAGTTACAATGCTAAATCATTGGATTGAACAAGATCTCTATTTCGTAATGGTTAAAGGTGAAAAGCCAAATTAGAATATGTTTTAAAAATACTGATTCTATTCTTTCGCATCTCAGATTTACCGGTAGATAATTGAATAACCGAAGCGAAGTAATACTATAGAAGCGGGAAAATAGTGCTTTATTAATTTTGGGTAACATTACGAGATTTCTGGTGTTAACGCGAAGGTTGTTGCTACCGTACAATCTGGAAGCAGCATATCCGGATTTTCTAAAAAATATTTTTAGGACTTTATAAAAGTATAAGTGTCTCAATTTAAGAATTTTAAGATTTCTGAACAGTTCAGAACTTGGAGTTCTTCGAATCACCTTAGAAATAATACGAATTGCGTGTTTTTGTTTGATGAGTAAAGGTTCAATTTTACTAAAATGTGTACCGCCCCAGCATGCCACTCCATATTGAAGTTTAGATTTAAACATACACAAAAGCTACAATCCGTCTGGAACGGATCGTATGATTCCCTATCCTCCTCTCTATAAAGTGGGCGTGGCCAAATTGCATTTTGTACTCAAATATAGCTATAATGTCAAACGTTTGAGGATGTTACATGTAAAATTTTATCAAAATAGGTGTTTTGATGATAACGCCCCCAAAAAGTGGGCGTGGCCAAAACTGTTCTATGGGTGAATTTTAGGAAATCTGAATGCCTAAATATTTGGTCTTAACAAAATTTTTCGGTTTCATATAATTTAGCGGATTTCAAAAATTTTTACACTTTTTCTCAGAAGCCCAGATATGAAATTTCATCGTCCTAGCTCAAAATTTAAGGTAATTTTACACTTGTACTGTATCTTTTTCTTGGAAGCCCAGATATGAAATTTCAGCGTCCTAGTTAATATTTGAAGGCCCAAAACTCGGTTTTGTGATGAAAACGCCCCCAAAAAGTGGGCGTGGCCAAAACTTTTGTATGGGTGGATTGTAGGGAATCTGAATGCCTAAATATTTGGTCTTAACAAAATTTTTCGGTTTCATATCATTTAGCGAAGTTATGAAAAAGTGGGCGTGGCAGTGTGCGGATTTCAAAAATGTTTACACTTATACTGTATCTTTTTCAAAGAAGCCCAGATATGAAATTTCATCGTCCTAGCTCAAAATTTAAGGCCCAAAAAGCGGTGACATACGGACGGACGGACGGACAGACGGTCATCGCTCAATCGATTTCGCTATTGATGCTGATCACGAATATATATACTTTATAGGGTCTATCTCGATTATTTCTCTATGTTACAAACTATGTGTCAAACTTAATATACCCTTAGGATAGGGTATAAAAAGAACCGGCAAAAAAACAAAATTAAAATGAAAATCGCCGGTGGGGGTGGCCCGTTATCTCGCGGTCGTGAATTTAAACAAAAAAAAAACTATCGGGTCGATAGTTCGCGCGGTCGAACTTCGCGCTCCGGAACTAATTTGGCTCTGCAAGCAAAATTGTGTAGAAAACGAATAATTGAAAACTTCTCAATTCTAGACCCTTAAAACTTAGTGCCGTCCAACACTTTTAGTGGCCAACCAAGGAGTGCCATTTCGCCCTGGAACTCGGCCTACTCAGCCCGAGAGTCTCTTAAACATACATGGAATATTTACCGATAGCGGAGTTCGGTCACCGTTCTGTGCGCTAAACTCCGCTTTTTCGCTGGAGAAAGCAACCGTTCTTGAACCTCCGCTATCCATTGTCCACTTCTTCTCCACTGACTCTCTCTCGGAGAGTTCACCACCTTGACATTTCAGTAGGTCGAATGAGGCCTTTCCTCTTCAAGTCCTCTACTTCTAACCGAAATTACATGTGGGCATTCTCCCACTCAAAGTATGCGACAGGAGGAAAAGGAAGGATGCGGAAATCAAGCATTACTTCAAATTACAAGAAAAAGTCAAGCAAAGATTACCTGTGAGAAGAAAGAAGTGATTGAGAACCCGGCTGTCAAATTACAACGCGTCAAACTAATCTAACCCGGTGGAATCTCGCGCAGATTTTGGGGGAGAGGACGAGCTTCTGACGTGCCACTTCGTACATGAGACAAAAAATAGGTTGGGCTCTCGATCATTGATAAACTCCTCCGGAATCAGCCTGGGTCAGTACGTCACAGCTCGTGGTCGTGTTCAACGTAACGTCGTTGATGTAAATGTTTTAGGACCGTCCGTCCCCTCTCTGTCGGTGCGAAGGTGTTTTACTGATTGTTATGTGTTGATGAATGTGATATTTTGTGTTGCGAGTACAATGGCGATTCCTGGTTTTAAGCATTCGGTCAGCTACGTGGAAGCTGGGGAAGTTTAAAATAAAATATAAATATAAAATAATAAATTAAATAACTTTGCACTGAACTTTTGGGATTCAATAACACTGTTTATTCAATCAAATAACGACCCAACTAAGCACACGCATTCTTACTGCAATTTCTCTAGAAAGAGAAACATACGAAAGTACAAAAAAATAAAGTACACGACTGTGTCGTACGAACTTGCACCTTATTGCTATAAGTTTGCAGTCTTATAAGAACTAAAATTCAAGTCTTGTTTTTCTTACACATGAAGCCTAATAAAATGAGAGCGGCATTTTGCATTTACGATGGAATTGATAGCATTGAACTGATGCTACGTATCTTGGATATTTCACAAAGTGGGCGGGGCTGTATGTGGTGTTCAGGTGAATTCTAGAGAAATTCAAGGCCTATTAATTTTGTTTTAACAATTTTTTTCGATTTCTAGTAAAAATTTAGAATAATTGAAAACTTCTCAATTCTAGACCCTTAAAACTTAGTGCCGTCCAACACTTTTAGTGGCCAACCAAGGAGTGCCATTTCGCCCTGGAACTCGGCCTACTCAGCCCGAGAGTCTCTTAAACATACATGGAATATTTACCGATAGCGGAGTTCGGTCACCGTTCTGTGCGCTAAACTCCGCTTTTTCGCTGGAGAAAGCAACCGTTCTTGAACCTCCGCTATCCATTGTCCACTTCTTCTCCACTGACTCTCTCTCGGAGAGTTCACCACCTTGACATTTCAGTAGGTCGAATGAGGCCTTTCCTCTTCAAGTCCTCTACTTCTAACCGAAATTACATGTGGGCATTCTCCCACTCAAAGTATGCGACAGGAGGAAAAGGAAGGATGCGGAAATCAAGCATTACTTCAAATTACAAGAAAAAGTCAAGCAAAGATTACCTGTGAGAAGAAAGAAGTGATTGAGAACCCGGCTGTCAAATTACAACGCGTCAAACTAATCTAACCCGGTGGAATCTCGCGCAGATTTTGGGGGAGAGGACGAGCTTCTGACGTGCCACTTCGTACATGAGACAAAAAATAGGTTGGGCTCTCGATCATTGATAAACTCCTCCGGAATCAGCCTGGGTCAGTACGTCACAGCTCGTGGTCGTGTTCAACGTAACGTCGTTGATGTAAATGTTTTAGGACCGTCCGTCCCCTCTCTGTCGGTGCGAAGGTGTTTTACTGATTGTTATGTGTTGATGAATGTGATATTTTGTGTTGCGAGTACAATGGCGATTCCTGGTTTTAAGCATTCGGTCAGCTACGTGGAAGCTGGGGAAGTTTAAAATAAAATATAAATATAAAATAATAAATTAAATAACTTTGCACTGAACTTTTGGGATTCAATAACACTGTTTATTCAATCAAATAACGACACAACTAAGCACACGCATTCTTACTGCAATTTCTCTAGAAAGAGAAACATACGAAAGTACAAAAAAATAAAGTACACGACTGTGTCGTACGAACTTGCACCTTATTGCTATAAGTTTGCAGTCTTATAAGAACTAAAATTCAAGTCTTGTTTTTCTTACACATGAAGCCTAATAAAATGAGAGCGGCATTTTGCATTTACGATGGAATTGATAGCATTGAACTGATGCTACGTATCTTGGATATTTCACAAAGTGGGCGGGGCTGTATGTGGTGTTCAGGTGAATTCTAGAGAAATTCAAGGCCTATTAATTTTGTTTTAACAATTTTTTTCGATTTCTAGTAACAATTTAAAAAAAAAATAAAAATTTTTGAAAAGTGGGCGTGGCAGTTTTAAAATTTTGGCACGTCATATCTTTGCATTTGTCATACCAACCTCAGATATTAATTTTAAGCCCAATCACTGAAGAAATAGCTGAGAAACAGCCAATTTCTAAAATTACTTATTATTAGGATATGCCCAAACTAACTCGCATATGAAATCTTATCAAAATCGTTAGAGCCGTTTTCGAAAAAATCCATTTTTAGTAAAAGTACCCTTAATTTTGAGGTTAGAATGAAAATTCCAATTTCGCGTCTAGGGATCATCCTACAGACCTCAGATATAAAGTTTGAAGTAAATCCGTCCAGCCTTTTAGGCTGCAGTCGAATATACAAACAGACAGACAGACAGGCAGGCAGATGGAATTGGCGGACCCACTTCTTTGGACTTCTCCATCATAGTAATGTCAAGTTTGATTAAAATCTCGAGTTCGAGGCAAAGTGGAGTGTAATGTGTACCTGCTTGCTTACACATTACACTCCACTTTCAAGTTTTATCGCATTTGTTTGCGCTACCGCTTCCGTTTATTTAACTGGGCTTTGCTTACGACTGGTAGTCAAACACTCTTATATCGATTGTAGGGAATTTGGTAGCACAATTTTTTACGCTAAAATGCTACAAGCGGGAGACTTTTTTTTATGGGAATTTCGGATTGTGTGTGTGCAGGCAGGGAATTTGGTATCGCAAATTTTAACGCTAACGAATATTTCAAGGAAACTTTTTGTTGGGAGTATTGTGTTGTGTGTAGGAAAATATGATTTGTATATAGATAGTTTTGTTATTTAGTATGTCATTGATTATTGCAATTATTAATCTTCATAATTACTTTAACGTCGTCATTCGTTGTATTTTGCATATAAAATGTATTTCAAAGAATTTATTTATTTAAATTCTTGGTTTAGCGCCGCTAAACTAGCTAACTGAGAGGAATCGCCCCTGTAGCGAGTATTGCATTGGTTTGTTGTATTAATGAGTGTGACGTTTATGGATTTGTGTTGCGATTTGGGATAGTGCGTCCCTCTTCGCAGTATTGTGCTAGTATGTTGTATTGGTGAGTGAGACGTCTCGTGATGTTACGTTGTGTGTTGTGATGCGTTGTGCCCCAGCAAACAAAGTAAGGCTTATATAATCCTTAAATCAATATAGCTTATTCTTTAGGCTATAAGCACTCTTGCCGTTTTGACTGTTTTCCAGTCAGATCTGACTGGATTGATATGAATTTAGCTGGATGATTTTTTAAAATCCAGCCGGCTGGACTTTTAGCTGGATTAAATTTTTTTTTGACTGCTTGTTGACTGAAAGTTTTGAATTGGCATTTTTTTCCAGTCAGTACCTTTTTAAAAATCAAAGTTACTATAGAAAATAAAAATAGAAGAAAAACTTTTACCGTGAATTTACTAATCTTGCTCTGAACTTGGAAACAATTTTCGCAATGGGATAGCCCTATGCTCACGAGCTGAGAGAATATTTCAAGCACAGAATCATTCTGGTGTCAAAGTTTTCAACTACAAAGATGCTGCAAATGAGAACCCGTACTCTGATCTAGCAAGATTAGCCATTTGAGTATTAGTGCTCCCTTTATCTAATGCAGAAGTCGGAAGTTAACTTCACAAAAATGTGTATGTATCTATACGTGAATGAAAATGAATTCTGTTATCATTTATCAATTATCGACACTCGCAATAAGAGCTTGTGTTATTTTTTCGCAGAAAGTTTATTTATGATTTTTTTTGCAATGTACTATTAGAATGAATTTTTAGACGCTATGCGTGTTATTCTTATTGTAATTTTTTGTTTAATAAATTTAATGTACGAGTTATACGAGTACATACATATATGTACACACATACATACATATGTGCAAATATGAAAGAAAATTAATTCTATATTACCTTTATATCGATTAATATATTTTCTTGACTGGATTTTTAGCTGGTTCTGTGCTTAAATTTTTTTGACTGGTTTTTAGTTTTTTGACTGGATTTTTTTCAGTCAAATCTGACTGGAAGGACAATTTTAAAACGGCAACTCTGGCTATAAGGCTTGTTATTTATATTGCTTTGCATTCAAGATTCCTTATTTTGTTCCTTACTCTAACATGGGCCATGTCATACGCAATCAGGTACACGTTTGGTTACCTTAACTCAGAATTAATATGGATATTCAATAAGATTTGAGGTTTCCCTTACTTGTTCCTTATAATAAGCATTACATAAAGCTTTATTTAAGTCTTATAATCAATTTAAAAAAGGAGTGTTTTCAAAATCGTTATAAACATTTTTATTTTTAAAAACGTAATCTAAAACTTAAAACTTAATCTAAACCATAACAAACATTTTTTATTCACATTGGTTAAAAATAAAAGTATGAGGTAATTAACAATTCACATAACAACCATAAAAGACAAAAAAAGTAAAAAACATACAGAAAAGCTACAATCCGTCTGGAACGGATCGTATGATACCCTATCCTCCTCTCTATAAAGTGGGCGTGGCCAAATTGCAATTTGTACTCAAATATAGCTATAATGTCGAACGTTTGAGGATGTTACATGTAAAATTTCATGAAAATCGGTTTTTTGATGAAAACGCCCCCAAAAAGTGGGCGTGACCAAAACTGTTCTATGGGTGAATTGTAGGGAATCTAAATACCCAAATATTTGGTCTTAACAAAATTTTTCGGTTTCATATAATTTAGTGAAGTTATAAAAAAGTAGGCGTGGCAGTGGGCGGATGTAAAAAAAATTTACATTTCTACTGTATCTTTTCGTCATAAGCCCAGATATGAAATTTCAGCGTCTTAGTTAATAATTTAAGGCCCAAAAATTGGTTTTGTGATGAAAACGCCCCCAAAAAATGGGCGTGGCCAAAACTTTTGTATGGGTGGATTGTAGGGAATCTGAATGCCTAAATATTTGGTCTTAACAAAATTTTTCGGTTTCATATAATTTAGTGAAGTTATGAAAAAGTGGGCGTGGCAGTGGGCGGATTTCAAAAATTTTTACACTTGTACTGTATCTTTTTCTCAGAAGCCCAGATATGAAATTTCATCGTCCTAGCTCAAAATTTAAGGCCCAAAAAGCGGTGACATACGGACGGACGGACGGACGGACGGTCATCGCTCAATCGATTTCGCTATTGATGCTGATCACGAATATATATACTTTATAGGGTCTATCTCGATTATTTCTCTATGTTACAAACTATGTGTCAAACTTAATATACCCTTAGGATAGGGTATAAAAACTTAATATACCCTTAGGATAGGGTATAAAAACACAAACATTGTACAAAAAACATACAGAAAAGCTACAATCCGTCTGGAACGGATCGTATGATACCCTATCCTCCTCTCTATAAAGTGGGCGTGTCCAAATTGCATTTTGTACTCAAATATGGCTATAACCTCGAACGTTTGAGGATGTTACATGTAAAATTTTATCAAAATCGGTTTTTTATGAAAACGCCCCCAAAAAGTGGGCGTGGCCAAAACTCCTCTATGGGTGAATTGTAGGGAATCTAAATACCCAAATATTTGGTCTTAACAACATTTTTCGGTTTCATATAATTTAGTGAAGTTATAAAAAAGTAGGCGTGGCAGTGGGCGGATGTAAAAAATTTTTACACTTGTACTGTATCTTTTTCTTGGAAGCCCAGATATGAAATTTCAGCGTCCTAGTTAAAAATTTAAGGCCCAAAAATCGGTTTTGTGATGAAAACGCCCCCAAAAAGTGGGCGTGGCCAAAACTTTTATATGGGTGGATTGTAGGGAATCTGAATGCCTAAATATTTGGTCTTAACAAAATTGTTCGGTTTCATATAATTTAGTGAAGTTATGAAAAAGTGGGCGTGGCAGTGGGCGGATTTCAAAAATTTTTACACTTGTACTGTATCTTTTTCTCAGAAGCCCAGATATGAAATTTCATCGTCCTAGCTCAAAATTTAAGGCCCAAAAAGCGGTGACATACGGACGGACGGACGGACGGACGGACGGACGGACGGTCATCGCTCAATCGATTTCGCTATTGATGCTGATCACGAATATATATATTTTATAGGGTCTATCTCGATTATTTCTCTATGTTACAAACTATGTGTCAAACTTAATATACCCTTAGGATAGGGTATAATAAAGGAATAAATAATAATCAATTGAATTGTATGAAAATGATATAATATGGAACAATGAAAAAGAAGATAACGGATTTTTTATTGCACCGTTTTGTTTTGCAAACGGGACTTATGTTTTCGTTGATCTAATCGATTTTTTTTCCTTATTTAATGGCGTCCTTGATGTCCTTCTCGTAATCCTCAAAGGACATGTAGAAACGATTAACGCAGCCTGTATTAAGAAAAACATTTTTAATCTTTAGGATTAAATCAAATACCAATATATGGACACTTACCGCACAGCGTTGTTTGAAAAAATTTGAAAACTTTGATCGGCTTCATTTTTTTGTATAATATAAAAAAAATTAACTTTTATTTTTTACTTCAAAACAACACTTAAAACTGAATACGTTTCCTCTTTTCAACCGTCAGTACAAAAGTGACGAATCAGCACGAATTTTCCCTATGTATGCCTTACTATAAGGAGTATTACTGAATTATTAAGAAATATAGTACCGTTAGTCTGTTTGCATGTTCTTTCGTGTACGGTTTGAGTTGTTTTCCTTATTTATACCTTATAATAAGCCTTAACTCAGAGATTATTATGGGTATTCAATAAGATTTACAATTTTGTTTATGCCTTATTTAAACCTTAGCCTGATATACCGTATAAAATTGTTTGCTGGGGCTTGACGTAGTTTGTGGTGTAGTTGTGGTAAATGTTGTCGTCTAAGCGTAATTCGCGATGTGTTGTTGGATGTTTCGCCTAGCACATCATGATGTAGCGTGCGAAAAGCGCACGCTACCTTCGCTAGCTGCGAATCCGAACTTCGATGATTCTCCGAAACATACACCCTGATCGTCGTCTTAATGAGCTGATTGGTCCATTCCCCGGATTCGCTTGCGGATGGTAATGCGGTGTACCGGAAGTTGGACCCGTATCCATTGCACAACGTTTGCAACTCCCTAATCTTCAATGGGACCCCAACCAATAAAAATACATTGTCCTCCAACTCCTTGCATACCGCCTTAACGGTGGCCGACCTTAAGAGAAACTAAAGAGGAAACTTCTAGATATAATCAACCACCGTGGGAATATAAACGAAACCCCTATTAGACCTATGTAGTGAATCACGCGAATCATATCCCAAGAATTTTAAATCCCTACCCTCTCTGTCATAAGACCAAACTCTCATTCAAACTTTACAAATCCTAACATACCTAGTTATATCTGCCCTCATCTTTGGCCAGTAATACTTGACCCCTACCCTAGCATAAGTTTTCTTCACCCCTATGTGTCCAGCTAACGGATTGTCGTAACACTCCCTTAATATACCTAACCTTTCTGATTTCCCTATGATTAACTTCCACTCGTCGTTACCCTCAAACACTACCACATGGTTCGCTTTTACTAATTTAAACAAACGCCCGTTCTCTACCTTCCAACTAGGTAAGCTTTGCAATCATCTTTTAAACCCATCTTTGATCCGCCTTGGAGATTTCGGCCACTACCGGAACTCCCGGCGAAAGCATGTCTGGAACTACATGCTCATTGCCCTTGCGATGAACGATTTCAAAATCATATTGCTGGAGTCCCACAGTCCAACGCGCAAGTCTCCCTTGTGGGTCTTTGAGGTTACACAGCCACACCAGCGAATAGTGATCCGACCGTAAACCGAACACCTTCGATGTACGGACGCAATTTTTCAACTGCCCATAGCACAGCTAAGCATTCGTTCTCCATAGTGGAGTAATTTCACTCACACGTATTGTGAGACCTAATAAGATAGCAGACTGCTTTTTTCCCATCATCAAAGTTTTGCGAAAGTACTGTAAAACAAATGTCCGATGAAAATCCGGACATGTTAAGATTCGTGCCGTAACCAGAAACTCTTTCGCTTTCCTAAAGCTTTCCTGACATTCGTCCGTCCAAACAAATTTCCTACCTTTTTATACAAATCTGTCAGAAAAACTTACTTACTAACACTGAGAAATTTGGCACAAAATGTCTATACCAAGGCACAGTTCCTATGAAACTCCTAACTTCCCTAACATTTTTCGGTGCTGGAATACTAACCATGCTTTCCACTTTTTCCGGCTCAAGGTGCAATTTGTTACTATTTTAATTGCATTTTTCCCGACTGACCTTCACCCCGGCTTCACACAAACGCCGAAATAATTCTTTTAGTATCAAAATGTTGAAAGACCGAAAACGTGGCGATAATAATATCGTCAAAATATACAAAGACGAGTGGTTCGAGATCGGCACCTAAAATATGGTCAATGAATCTCTGCCACGTCACCGGTGCATTGTGTAACCCAAAAGGCATTCGCTTGAACTGAAAAAGACCTCTATTAGGAACAGTGAAAGCGGTGAGTGGGCGTGATTGCTCCTCAACGGGGATCTAGCAATAGGCCGACTTAATGAAGGCGAAGACAAGTATTTCGCATCGCGAACTTTGTCCAAAGTAAACGAAATGTACGGAAGTGGATAAGCATCCCTCTCTGTAACCTTATTCAGTTCCTTCTTCTTGATAAGAATTATCGAAGATGTCCACGGGCTATTCGACTTCGCTATTACCCCCGCGCCGAGCACCTCCTTAAGTTCCTTGTCGATATGGTCCTGCATCGCAGGAGAAACTGGATAGTACCTCTGTTTAATAGGTTCGGCCGACGTCCTTATCCTGTGCTTTACCAATGTTGTAAACCCTCTGGCATCTTTTCAAAAGTGCCCTCTATTAACCGCTCTAAATCCCTAACTTCGGATTCGTCCAATTCTGACTTCTCCGTTAGAGCTGTAACCGAAGCCATTATCTCCTGGCTCGAAAAACTTCACATGCTGGATCGTAGATCCGGGACTATCCCCGCGAGTGCCCAAAAATCTGCACCCAAGGTCATTAAATGTGGGAGCCACCACCACCACCACCCCTAAAACCTCAATCCCAGCACCATCTGCTAACGCAACTGTGTTGACATTACCCCTAGCTAAAACTAAACTATAACTATTTGAGATTCTCCCAACCGTCCTTACATATAAGTGTGCGAGATGCACTGGAATCAAATAATCCTATTAACCTAACCCCATATACATTAACTCCTAAGGACGCCTATCCTCGCCATTTGCCTCCAAAGTGAAACCTCTTTGCTCTGCTTCCGACGATGCTCCTGTCCTGCTGACCCAAGAGCGCGTGGGGCATTTCCCGAGCAACGCCGACAATCCCTACGCATGACACCTACCGCCCCATAACCGAAACAATGCCTACGAGCGGAACAGATATTCGCAAAGTGACCGCCCCACAGTTAAAACAGCGAATAGGCCCAGCTGGTTGATCGTTCCAACTCACGACAGAAACCGTCGAATCCTCAACCGCAACATAAGCCAAGTCCGGTTCAAGAATGTTTTTATTGCGACTACTAGGGGGTGGAGCGAAGGTACCCACATTTGCTGGGATAGTCTCAAGCCTTCTACTTGGTCGGCCAGACCAAGCTGTGTTGGGTAGAAAGGTGCTAGGTTCTTCTGAAGAACCACTAGCTTCCGTCTTTCAGAGAGGGGTTCGTCTGAACATATTCATAGTGGCGACGTACACGCCTATGGACTCTTCCTTGCCATGTGTACACCGCCTGATCTCATCGAGCGAGAGATCGTCATAATTGGGTTGTAAAAATTCGAACTTTAGCTCCCTAACTAATTCGAACCAACTACCTACTTCCGCCCTAATTGCCCTAAACTAAATACGTGCCTTCCCGGTGAACAGATCCACCGCTGATGAAAAGAGGCGGGCTTCCGAAACGCCTCGCGCCTCCCTAAGTTCCTCGAATGCTCACCAGTAAACTTAACCGCCCATTTGTCGACTCGTATTCATTACCCTGTGGAAGTTCTGGCGCCCTTCTAACTTGGGCTCCTCTTGCGTTACGTTGTCCTCCGGTGTCATTTCCGAGTGCGTGGAATGTCCGGTTCTTCATTCCCTCCCTTCATCAGATCAGATAATAACAAAAGAAGATCGTTTTTTGAACGCGTCTTGGTTATGTTATCATCCTTAAGTTCAACACGCGCCAGTAATGTATGCAACACCAGCAACGCTGGTCATTCCCCCGAAGCCACCTAGGGCAACAACATTGATCGCCCCAGTTACACCACCACCAAATAATGACATAGCAAACAACCCGGACAACAACAAACATGCAAATATGGGTCAACTTAGTTGTGCAGTGTCATCAATATGTACCTATAAAAAGGAAAGCGAAACCTCCAACAACAGACCAATATTTCGGTTATAGTCATCGATGATCGCAGCGGCGCTAGAGACGGCGGGTCATATTTCTACCTAGTATTAAGTGTTCTTTAGTAACTTCGATGCAATAAATAAACGAAAGGTCCCCGTTGACCAATTAAAAAAGAAAATAAATTTTTTTTTTTCTCCCGGCAAACGTTAAAACGTAACTGGCGCAGTCGGTACTTCTCTATTCCGTAGAATTAGGGACGAGTGAAAGTTAAAACGCGAGCAAAGTGATCGCTATCGGTTAAAATATAAAAAGTGACAATAAATAGTGTCTCGTCGATAAGGTAGAAAACGTAGTACAGTGAATCAAAATTTAACATTGCACGTAGAAACAAGCCAAGACACAAAACAATTAAAATAACATGGCAAATCTACCAGTTTTAGAACAGTGTTTAGTAGCACTGACAGACATCTTAGCAAGACAAAAGGTCCCTCAAAACGGGAGAACATTAGTGGAGAGGCGGATAAAATTTATCCAGCCGTTCAATGGAGAACCAGGCACTCTACCATCCTTTTTTGCAACAATCGATCAAGTCCTAGAAGAATTCGGAGTGGACGCACGCCAGGCATTTATCATCATATACAACGAGAAGATTACGGGAGCAGCAAAAAACTATTTATCGACCGAAGCACCGGCAACATGGGAAGAATGCAAGGAAAATTGAAAATTCACTACAGGCCCACAAAGGATCAAAGCAGCATCCTAAGAGATATAAACAACATTAAGGTATTTACAATTAACCAATTACTAGATAAGATTCAGGAAATTATTAATAACAGAATGTGCAGCCTTTAATGTAAATGGCTTAGATATAGCCAATTGTCGCAATAGTGCTTTAATTTTAAGAATCAAAGAAATATCTGCAGGATCATTAGCCTCAGAACTACATGATAAATACAACCTTACGGCAATAAGAACAGTTTTGTACAAATACATACGGCATGATAAATGCAATTTAAATATAGAAAAAACACACAAAGTCCACCAGGTACACAAAACACATTACGTTCAGAACCACAATAAACACAACACTAACACAAAACCACAATATTCAGATCAATTTAGGCAGAACTCAGAACAAATAAAACATACTTATAATAATAATCAGTTAAGACACCAGAATAACTATAACAATAGAAACTCAGGACAGTACAGATCAAATCAACATAGATTAGAACCAATGGATGTAGATACTTTGAATAAATCTGACGTAAATCAAATTGAAAATCACGAGTTTTTTATCAACTAGCCTCGGATGATACAAAAATATGTCTACAAATAACTTTGGAAAAGGACGACTTTATAGCTATGATTGATACAGGATCAACTATTATTCTTTTAAATTCCAGTAGGGTACCAACAAAATTATATGAAAAGTTGGAAGCAGAATCAATTCAAATCAATACAATTCAAGGTTTAGTAAAAAGTAAAACGGAACAAGTAAAAACAAAATGTCCAATACAATTCGGACAAAATCCGAACGCAAGAATGAAATGGACTAAGATAGCTCCGAACAAACCATACGATTTCTTAATCGGTATGGATTGGATCAGGCAGAACGTAAAATCTTTAGATATAATCAACAAGTGTATCATATTAACAAATGATCTGCATCTTCCATTCCTAGCCAAGGCATTTAATGAAGTAAATGTGTTGGATATAAGTGAAGTTTGCGACATTCAAACTAGCCACCTAAATGAAATAGAGAGTAAAGCTATTAAAACACTTCTAAGTAGATATCAAAAACTTATTTATAAAGAAGGAGATCAATTGACAAATACAAAAACAGTAGTACACGAAATAAATACTACCACGGATCAACAAATTAATTCAAAACTCTATAGGTATCCACCAAAACACGAAGCTGAAGTGCGTAAGCAAATGGAAGAAATGGAAAAGCAGGGTATCATTAGAAAAAGTAATAGCAAATACAGTTCACCTATAATTGTTATTCCCAAGAAACAGGATAATTCTGGTAAACAAGAATACAGAATTGTAGTAGATTATAGAAAATTAAACCAAGTAACAATAGATGACAAATATCCATTACATAACATAGACAGTATACTAGATAAGCTAGGTAAAGCACAATATTTTAACACCTTAGATCTAGCTAAGGGCTATCATCAAATCCTTGTAACAGAAAAGGATATTGAAAAAACTGCTTTTGTCACACCAGCAGGTTTATACGAATACGTAAGGATGCCGTTCGGTTTAAAGAACGCACCCGCCACTTTCCAAAGATTAATGAATAACATCTTACGAGAGTATATTAACAAAATTTGTGTGGTTTACTTGGATGATATATTAATATTTTCCACAGCCTTAGAAGAACATATTGAATCCATAGATAAGATATTTAAAAAAATGAGGGAACATAATCTAAAAATCCAGGCAGATAAGTGTAGTTTCATGAAAAGGGATACTGAATTTTTAGGGCATATACTAACGAAAGAAGGAATAAAACCGAACCCAAATAAAAACATACAGAAAAGCTACAATCCGTCTGGAACGGATCGTATGATACCCTATCCTCCTCTCTATAAAGTGGGCGTGGCCAAATTGCATTTTGTACTCAAATGTAGCTATAATGTCGAACGTTTGAGGATGTTGCATGTAAAATTTTATCAAAATCGGTTTTTTGATGAAAACGCCCCCAAAAAGTGGGCGTGACCAAAATTGTTCTATGGGTGAATTGTAGGGAATCTGTATACCTAAATATTTGGTCTTAACAAAATTTTTCGGTTTCATATAATTTAGTGAAGTTATAAAAAAGTAGGCGTGGCAGTGGGCGGATGTAAAAAAAATTTACACTTGTACTGTATCTTTTTCTTGGAAGCCCAGATATGAAATTTCAGCGTCCTAGTTAAAAATTTAAGGCCCAAAAATCGGTTTTGTGATGAAAACGCCCCCAAAAAGTGGGCGTGGCCAAAACTTTTGTATGGGTGGATTGTAGGGAATCTGAATGCCTAAATATTTGGTCTTAACAAAATTTTTCGGTTTCATATAATTTAGTGAAGTTATGAAAAAGTGGGCGTGGCAGTGGGCGGATTTCAAAAATTTTTACACTTGTACTGTATCTTTTTCTCAGAAGCCCAGATATGAAATTTCATCGTCCTAGCTCAAAATTTAAGGCCCAAAAAGCGGTGACATACGGACGGACGGACGGACGGTCATCGCTCAATCGATTTCGCTATTGATGCTGATCACGAATATATATACTTTATAGGGTCTATCTCGATTATTTCTCTATGTTACAAACTATGTGTCAAACTTAATATACCCTTAGGATAGGGTATAATAAAGACATCGAAAATTTAGGCGTACCAAGAACAGAAAAACAGCTTAAAGGGTTTTTTTAGGTATGACAGGATATTATCGAAAATTCATTAGGGACTATGCTAAGATTGCTTACCAAATGATAAGGTATTTAAAGAAGGATGAAAAAATAAATATAAATGATCCACAGTACATATCGGCCTTTGAAAATCTAAAAGCAATGATTATTGCACACCCAATATTGAAATATCCAGAGTACGACAAACCATTTGTTCTCACAACAGATTCAAGCAATTATGCCATAGGAGCGGTATTATCACAAAATGGCAATTCAGTTTGCTTTGTTTCAGAACATTAAACAATCACGAGAAAAATTATAGTGTCACTGACAAAGAGTTTCTCGCTATTGTCTACTCAGTAAATTATTTTCGTCCATATCTCTATGGAAATAAATTTAAAATTATTACGGATCATGTCCCAATTAAATATTTAAACAACAAATATAAAGGTAAGAGTTCTCACAAGTTCTCTGTAACCAAAGATGGATTCTAAAACTCCAAGAATATAATTTTGAGATAGAGTATCTAAAAGGGAAAGAAAAACATACAGAAAAGCTACAATCCGTCTGGAACGGATCGTATGATACCCTATCCTCCTCTCTATAAAGTGGGCGTGGCCAAATTGCATTTTGTACTCAAATATAGCTATAATGTCGAACGTTTGAGGATGTTACATGTAAAATTTCATGAAAATCGGTTTTTTGATAAAAACGCCCCCAAAAAGTGGGCGTGACCAAAACTGTTCTAGGGGTGAATTGTAGGGAATCTGTATACCTAAATATTTGGTCTTAACAAAATTTTTCGGTTTCATATAATTTAGTGAAGTTATAAAAAAGTAGGCGTGGCAGTGGGCGGATGTAAAAAAAATTTACACTTCTACTGTATCTTTTCGTCATAAGCCCAGATATAAAATTTCAGCGTCCTAGTTAATAATTTAAGGCCCAAAACCCGGTTTTGTGATGAAAACGCCCCCAAAAAGTGGGCGTGGCCAAAACTTTTGTATGGGTGGATTGTAGGGAATCTGAATGCCTAAATATTTGGTCTTAACAAAATTTTTCGGTTTCATATAATTTAGTGAAGTTATGAAAAAGTGGGCGTGGCAGTGGGCGGATTTCAAAAATGTTTACACTTGTACTGTATCTTTTTCTCAGAAGCCCAGATATGAAATTTCATCGTTCTAGCTCAAAATGTAAGGCCCAAAAAGCGGTGACATACGGACGGACGGACGGACGGACGGTCATCGCTCAATCGATTTCGCTATTGATGCTGATCACGAATATATATACTTTATAGGGTCTATCTCGATTATTTCTCTATGTTACAAACTATGTGTCAAACTTAATATACCCTTAGGATAGGGTATAATAAGGTAGCTGATTCCCTCAGTAGAATGGAAGACACACCCAAGATTAGGGAAGATAACGATGTAGAATCAAATATGGCACTAACAGAAACCATACATTCAGTGGAAGAACAACAATTAGATCATATAGGTATAAAAAACGAATTAGTAAATAAATATAAAACTCAATTAATTTTAACGTACAAAGTCAGTAAAGAAATTGAAATCATACATAATCGTAGAATTATATATTTAAATCCACTTGAAGAGGAGAAGAAGATTAGGGATGTTTTAATTAGATTCATAAAGAAAGGATCAATAGGTATATTTTCAGAAGTGGAAGATACTCACTGCAATATAGTTCAGCAAATAATTATATCATTATTTTCCCATGATGAAAGCATAAAGTTCCTAAAATGTTCACAGAGGGCTGCTGAAATCCAAACCGAGGAGGAGGCACACAAACAAATATCTCTCTATCACACTATCAAGAAGCAATGCATAGTGGGATAAGTGAAACGTATTATACACTGAAGAATAAAATATTTTTTCCTATACTTCATGAACACATACAGCTAGTTATCCATAATTGCAGGAAATGTCAGGAAATTAAATATGACAGACAACCAATTAAACCAAAATTTCACATAACAGAAACCCCAAAACATAAGAATGAAATTATACACTTAGACGTATTTCACATACAGAAAAAGTCTTTTGTAACGATTATAGATAAACTAACTAAATTTGCGGTAGGTTACGTTATTATAGATAGAAACTGGAGAAGTAAGAAAGCAGTATTAATAGAACATTTCTCTAAGTTTGGGAAACCAAAGAAAATTATTACGGACAATAATTCGGAGTACATTGGACTAAACCAAACAGCCACACAGGTAATTCGGATGTAGAACGACTACATTCCACAATTTTAGAAAAAAATAACTGGTATCGAAGAACAACCCCTATCTATTGAAATGAAAATACAATTAGTCCCAGACAACTACAATAACCGTCATCATTCAACAACCAGAACAACACCTAGGAAGGCTAAAGAAGAAATAGGTGAGCGAATTTTATATAAATTAGTTCAAGACAAAAAAAAAACATACAAAAAAGCTACAATCCGTCTGGAACGGATCGTATGATACCCTATCCTCCTCTCTATAAAGTGCGCGTGACCAAATTGCATTTTGTACTCAAATATGGCTATAACCTCGAACGTTTGAGGATGTTACATGTAAAATTTTATCAAAATCGGTTTTTTGATGAAAACGCCCCCAAAAAGTGGGCGTGACCAAAACTGTTCTATGGGTGAATTATGGGGAATCTGTATACCTAAATATTTGGTCTTAACAAAATTTTTCGGTTTCATATAATTTAGTGAAGTTATAAAAAAGTAGGCGTGGCAGTGGGCGGATGTAAAAAAATTTACACTTGTATTGTATCGTTTTCTTGGAAGCCCAGATATGAAATTTCAGCGTCCTAGTTAATAATTGAAGGCCCAAAACTCGGTTTTGTGATGAAAACGCCCCCAAAAAGTGGGCGTGGCCAAAACTTTTGTATGGGTGGATTGTAGGGAATCTGAATGCCTAAATATTTGGTCTTAACAAAATTTTTCGGTTTCATATAATTTAGTGAAGTTATGAAAAAGTGGGCGTGGCAGTGGGCGGATTTCAAAAATTTTTACACTTGTACTGTATCTTTTTCTCAGAAGCCCAGATATGAAATTTCATCGTCCTAGCTCAAAATTTAAGGCCTAAAAAGCGGTGACATACGGACGGACGGACGGACGGACGGACGGTCATCGCTCAATCGATTTCGCTATTGATGCTGATCACGAATATATATACTTTATAGGGTCTATCTCGATTATTTCTCTATGTTACAAACTATGTGTCAAACTTAATATACCCTTAGGATAGGGTATAATAAAAGAATAGAAAAGCTTAATGAAAGACGCGAAAGCTATATAGAAAAAAGACAGGAAGGACCAATAAAAAATTACAAACACGTTAGACATAAGGAACAGCCTAGATATAAAATTAAAAAGTTAGAAAACGTACATTTAACAAATATTAAACGACCACTTAAATTTACAGATCATATTTCTAATAATGATTTTCTTAACACCAACGATACACGGAGAATTGCAGATCACACCAATCAATGAACAGTCAGGATATCTAAAAATGAAGATCAGTACAGTTCAAATTACTAATCAAACCAATATAATCTTACACATTATTAATCCAGAAGAAATCCTCAATACCATTACACAAATTAGAACTAACATAAAGCACATACAATTAGAAAATAAGCAAGTAGTTTATCATAGAATAGAAACGTCAATAGCAAAAATGAATTCCATAATGCCGAATAAAGCAGAGAGACAAAAACGAGGGCTATTGAATATTGTAGGGAACGCAGAAAAATGGCTTTTTGGAACTATGGATGATACAGACAGACAGTCTATACTAAATCATTTGGATATTGTGGAACAAAATACACACAACACAATTAGCACTATTAAAAACCAAATTAGAATTAACCAATATTTCAATGAAACCATACAATCTTTACAAACAGTCATACTCAACGATAGAGAAACTATTTTAGACACCTACAATAAAGTAGATAGTGTCATGAATAAACTCTTAAAACAACAACTATACTTAGACCAAATTAACAAACTAGATTTCTTGGAAAATAAAATCAACCAAATACAAGATAACATTGTATCCGCGAAATATAACATTATTCACCCAAGTATCCTGACAATGGAAGAAATTAATGAATACGAAATTGATTTTTATAAGCTAAAATTGTTAAAAATAGGCATTTCCGAATATAAAAATAATCTTATTATAATCGCAATAAAAATTCCGAAAAACTACATATCAGTCGAAAAAAAATTAGTAACCCCGTTACCAAATAAGGAAAATAGTTAGTAAAGATGAATGTATTATACAGATACAAAATAAGATATACACATATCAGCCAGATATCACCGTAAGTGAATTAAAATTAAGTAAACATTGCACTCCAACAAAAAATTGTAAATTAATGTATAATAATGAAACCCAAATAAAACCAATAGATGAGACAACCATTGTAATAAAAAATGCTAACAAAGATATACTTAAGCAAAATTGTGATGAACGAAATATTACACTAAACAAACATTATATCATTAACTTCTGTAATTGTCAAATCAGTTTGTTAAATGAATCTTTTTACAATAAGCAAGATACTTTCCAAGACACATATTTCTACCCTGATAACAATATAAACTCCACATTTACCAAAACCCTTACATTTGAAGATATTGTTTCTAGTAACTTTGAAAATATAAAAGACATAAAAGAATTAAGACTACACAGAAATATATCATACAGTTTGAACCTTAGCATTGTAATAAGTTTAATTATTGTAGTATCCATTTTTACACATTATTGTACTAAATCATATAAAGTAAAAAGAACAGAAAATAAAATTCAGGAGAATTCATATCTAAACCGAGGAGGAGTAATGTATGCAACACCAGCAACTCTGGTCATTCCCCCG
Source organism: Xylota sylvarum (assembly GCA_905220385.1). NCBI lineage: Eukaryota > Metazoa > Arthropoda > Insecta > Diptera > Syrphidae > Xylota > Xylota sylvarum. The sequence goes on along the minus strand of LR999958.1, from coordinate 75,266,992 downwards.
AAGCCACCTAGGGCAACAACATTGATCGCCCCAGTTACGCCACCACCAAATAATGACATAGCAAACAACCCGGACAACAACAAACATGCAAATATGGTTCAACTTAGTTGTGCAGTGTCATCAATATGTACCTATAAAAAGGAAAGCGAAACCTCCAACAACAGACCAATATTTCGGTTATAGTCATCGATGATCGCAGCGGCGCTAGAGACGGCGGGTCATATTTCTACCTAGTATTAAGTGTTCTTTTGTAACTTCGATGCAATAAATAAACGAAAGGTCCCCGTTGACCAATTAAAAAGAAAAGAAAATTATTTTTTTTTCTCCCGGCCAACGTTAAAACGTAACTCGCCCGATCGGTCCTGCCTAATGCCCACTCTATCTTAGTAATCATTTTTAAGTAGTCCGACGACTTTGGATTATTCGGCCTACTTTCCAATAACTTCTTAACTTCGACCATTTTGACTACCACAGTTTCTTGGTCTTCCTCAAAGGAGAATGGGTAGTTCACATTTGATGCTAATGAGCGCATACGCTCCAAAATTGGCGATGGGAAAGCCTCTGGCGTGCATCTCATAGGCAAGTTTATCTTGGGACAATCGGTTGATCTCCATTTTATTATTCAAAGCCAAGAAGGTACATAATTCAAAACAAATTAAAGCAGAAAAAAAACAAACACAATCTACACCTGGTTTCGAATAAGGAAAAAAACTATAAAAATTATCGCGAAGGCTTATGAAAAACATACAGAAAAGCTACCCTATCCGCCTTTCTATAAAGTAGGCGTGGCCAAATTGAATTTTTGCCCATAAAGCAGTGACATACGGACGGACGGACGAACCGAAGGACGGACGGTCATCTCTCAATCGATTTTGCTGCATGATTTCTAACGTCATTTTCAATTTAAACAAAAAAATTAATAAAAATTAGATTTCAATGATACAAAACAAAAGTTTTATAAATATAACAGCAATAAAAATATAAAAAATTAAAACATTAAAATAAAACTAATACATTTTTTTTCTAATAACAATTAACCTTGCTCCATATTTTACGCGTCAAAAGTGAGTTAACAACATGTTACTTCTTCCGCTTAATTTGAATTTAGTTACTTTTTTTCTATTAGAAAAGTAAATACATGGATATTAAAGCAGAGGTAAGAATTTGTTCTTACGTTACTGCAGAGTGTAGGCTGGTTATGTTTAAAGGCTTAATAGTAGTGCAATTTGACATTTTTTTTATAACGAAGAGTAAATGTGTTTTGAAATGCTGAGCATTAAAGTAAATTAAAGGAAAATGGATACTCGTATCGGGAAATTGGTCAAACCGTTAATAGTGTTACACACACGATAAGGACGACATGTAGCATCACCCTCAAAGGGAGGGCAAATGATACGCGACATATATATGGCACGACTGGCGAATGGAGAGAATAAAGAAAATTAAAGAGAGTGAATTTGATATTTTTTACCTTATCCTAAGGATATATTAAGTTTGATACATAGTTTGTAACATAGAGAAATAATCTAGATAGACCATATAAAGTATATATATTCTTGATCAGTATAAATAGCGAAAACGATTGAGTCATGTCCGTCCGTCCGTCACCACTTTTTGGCCCTTAAATTTTGAGCTAGGAGGATGAAATTTAATATCTGGGCTTCTGACAAAAAGATGTACCGTAAATTGGACCCGTATCCATTGCACAACGTTTGCAACTCCCTAATCTTAAAATGGGACCCCAATACCGCCATACCGCCTTAACGGTGGCCGACCTTAAGAGAAACTAAAGAGGAAACTTCTAGATCTAATCAACCACCGTGGGAATATAAACGAAACCCCTATTAGACCTATGTAGTGAATCACGCGAATCATATCCCAAGAATTTTAAATCCCTACCCTCTCTGTCATAAGACCAAACTCTCATTCAAACTTTACAAATCCTAACATACCTAGTTATATCTGCCCTCAACTTTGGCCAGTAATACTTGACCCCTACCCTAGCATAAGTTTTCTTCACCCCTATGTGTCCAGCTAACGGATTGTCGTAACACTCCCTTAATATACCTAACCTTTCTGATTTCCCTATGATTAACTTCCACTCGTCGTTACCCTCAAACACTACCACATGGTTCGCTTTTACTAATTTAAACAAACGCCCGTTCTCTACCTTCCAACTAGGTAAGCTTTGCAATCATCTTTTAAACCCATCTTTGATCCGCCTTGGAGATTTCGGCCACTACCGGAACTCCCGGCGAAAGCATGTCTGGAACTACATGCTCGTTGCCCTTGCGATGAACGATTTCAAAATCACATTGCTGGAGTCCCACAGTCCAACGCGCAAGTCTCCCTTGTGGGTCTTTGAGGTTACACAGCCACACCAGCGAATAGTGATCCGACCGTAAACCGAACACCTTCGATGTACGGACGCAATTTTTCAACTGCCCATAGCACAGCTAAGCATTCGTTCTCCATAGTGGAGTAATTTCACTCACACGTATTGTGAGACCTAATAAGATAGCAGACTGCTTTTTTCCCATCATCAAAGTTTTGCGAAAGTACTGTAAAACAAATGTCCGATGAAAATCCGGACATGTTAAGATTCGTGCCGTAACCAGAAATTCTTTCGCTTTCCTAAAGCTTTCCTGACATTCGTCCGTCCAAACAAATTTCCTACCTTTTTATACAAATCTGTCAGAGAAACTTACTTACTAACACTGAGAAATTTGGCACAAAATGTCTATACCAAGGCACAGTTCCTATGAAACTCCTAACTTCCCTAACATTTTTCGGTGCTGGAATACTAACCATGCTTTCCACTTTTTCCGGCTCAAGGTGCAATTTGTTCCTATTTTAATTGCATTTTTCACGACTGACCTTCACCCCGGCTTCACACAAACGCCGAAACAAATCTTTTAGTATAAAAATGTTGAAAAACCGAAAACGTGGCGATAATAATATCGTCAAAATATACAAAGACGAGTGGTTCGAGATCGGCACCTAAAATATGGTCAATGAATCTCTGCCACGTCACCGGTGCATTGTGTAACCCAAAAGGCATTCGCTTGAACTGAAAAAGACCTCTATTAGGAACAGTGAAAGCGGTGAGTGGGCGTGATTGCTCCTCAACGGGGATCTAGCAATAGGCCGACTTAATGAAGGCGAAGACAAGTATTTCGCATCGCGAACTTTGTCCAAAGTAAACGAAATGTACGGAAGTGGATAAGCATCCCTCTCTGTAACCTTATTCAGTTTCCTATAGTCGACGCGGAACCTATAATACCCATCCTTCTTCTTTATAAGGACTATCGAAAACGTTCACGGGCTATTCGACTTCGCTATTACCCCCGCGCCGAGCACCTCCTTAAGTTCCTTGCCGATATGGTCCTGCATCGCAGGAGAAGCTGGATAGTACCTCTGGTTAATAGGTTCGGCCGACGTCCTTATCCTATGCTTTACCAATGTTGTAAACCCTCTGGCATCTTTTCAAAAGTACCCTCTATTAACCGCTCTAAATCCCTAACTTCGGATTCGTCCAATTCTGACTTCTCCGTTAGAGCTGTAACCGAAGCCATTATCTCCTGGCTCGAAAAACTTCACATGCTGGATCGCAGATCCGGGACTATCCCCGCGAGTGCCCAAAAATCTGCACCCAAGGTCATTAAATGTGGGAGCCACCACCACCCCTAAAACCTCAATCCCAGCACCATCTGCTAACGCAACTGTGTTGACATTACCCCTAGCTAAAACTAAACTATAACTATTTGAGATTCTCCCAACCGTCCTTACATACATATAAGTGTGCGAGATGCACCGGAATCAAATAATCCTATTAACCTAACCCCATATACATTAACTCCTAAGGACGCCTATCCTCGCCATTTGCCTCCAAAGTGAAACCTCTTTGCTCTGCTTCCGACGATGCTCCTGTCCTGCTGACCCAAGAGCGCGTGGGGCATTTCCCGAGCAACGCCGACAATCCCTACGCATGACACCTACCGCCCCATAACCGAAACAATGCCTACGAGCGGAACAGATATTCGCAAAGTGACCGCCCCACAGTTAAAACAGCGAATAGGCCTAGCTGGTTGAGCGTTCCTACTCACGACAGCAACAGTCGAATCCTCAACCGCAACATAAGCCAAGTTCGGTTCAAGAATGTTTTTATTGCGACTACTAGGGGGTGGAGCGAAGGTACCCACATTTGCTGGGATAGTCTCAAGCCTTCTACTTGGTCGGCCAGACCAAGCTGTGTTTAGTAGAAAGGTGCTAGGTTCTTCTGAAGAACCACTAGCTTCCGTCTTTCAGAGAGGGGTTCGTCTGCACATATTCATAGTGGCGACTTGAAATCCTCTGCCACGCCCACTTTTTCATAACTTCACTAAATTATATGAAACCGAAAAATTTTGTTAACATTAAATATTAAGGTATTTAGATTCCCTACTTTTCACCCATGCAACACTTTTGGCCACGCTTTTGGGGGCGTTTGTATCAAAAGTAAATTTTGATGAAATTTTAGATGTAACATCCTCAAACGTTCGAAATTATCATCGTAAGTTAAGAAAATGCAATACGGCATTAGCTTTTCTGTATGTTTTTAGTTTTTTTTATGTGGGCAAGAAAAGTATTTAATGCGTTTTAATTATAAAATATATATGTTCGAGTAGAAAAGTTTTTTTAAAATTCGTTATATTAAGTCAGAAGTGGGATTGGTGGAAAAATTGTCCACCTACCAAAAATTTTAGAATGCCGAAAACAAGGTCGAAAGATCGAAAATCTTCGCCGAAGTCTGAAGCGGTACCAGCGGCATTCGAGGAGGATGCTCATGCTGAAGCCGATGAAGAGGATTCTGAGAAGGAAGATCTGGGGAATAGCGTGCCCGAAGAGTTGGTCGCAGTCAGGATGGATGTGACACAGGATCGGGAACGGGATTTGCTTCGAAGAGAGTGAGCGATGCTCGAGAGGGAGCGACAACTGTTGCTGCGTGAGAGGCAGTCCTGTTCGGGGCGACATCGAATATGTCTGTGCGAGACATTATTATCACAATTCCGGATTTTAACCCTGGGGACAAGGCTGCGCTTACCGCTGAGCAATGGGTTGTTCATGTCGAGCGGCTTCGAGGTGTTTTCAAATGGTCGGACCAAATAATTCTGTGTGCTGCGTTGTCAAAATTCAAGGGCTCGGCAAAATATTCTCTAGAGGCAGAACAGTTTGAAATAGCTGGAAAATTTTCAAAACGAAAATCCAACAAGCGTTTCCATCCGTTGTAAATGAAGCTCAACTACATGCAAGTTTGTTAGCAAGACATCGAAAACGGAAGGAACCGATAGAAGACTATTTCTTTGAGATGAGGATGCTAGCCAAAAGAGTAAATTTCTCCGAAGCGGCAATCATTCAGTATGTCATATCTGGTTTAGGTGATAACGGCATGATGACTTCGCTCTCAGCACAGAAATTTACGAATTCTTTAGAGGTGCTCGAAAGAATTAAGTGAATAGAGGGAGTCAGAGAACAAGGGCTAGCTCGTCAAATCAAATCTACAGTCAAGTCAGCATCGACCGGCGACGTAAAGGAAGCTACTAGAGATGTGGTCAGTCCAAAGAGTACTGCAGCGGTGGTAATCAAGCAGATTAGTTGCTTCAAGTGCAAGCAGAAAGGTCATTACTCGCGAGAGTGCCCTGTGAAGAGGACTGTCAGTTGCTTGCAAAGAGTGCGCACTGCAAGCGACTGTGGATACTATCCAACAGTGGAGATTGATGGAGCGCAGTTCCAGACGTTTGTTGATTTGGGCAGTAGCTGTGCGACGCTGCGAGAATCTGATGCCAATGCTAGAGGAATCCAATATAAACCGTACAGCCAGGAGCTCATGGGCTTTGGTCAGGGAAGGACAAGAACTGTGGGGCGAGTGGTGAGTAATGTGAATATTGCGGGCATCAGTGGCGTCGTGGAAGTTTTGATTTTACCTGACGAGTCGCAAGGGCATGAAGTAATGCTGGGTCGTTCTTCATTGGACCAGAAGCAGTTTATGGTACGAATTACTGCTGGTAAACTGGAGATCCTGGAAAATCACTTCGTGGCTGTGCCGGACATATCTGAGGCTGAACAATTGCTTGTAGTCTCAAACAAATCAGTCTAAGGATATTTGATCGAACTGGACGATGTTGCTGTCGACGATGCGGTACCGATGAAATGATGATGTTGAAATGTGGTATGGTTGTGGTGCCTAAGAAGGATGGGACTCTTCGAATGTGCATTGATTTCCGCCGTCCTAATGCAATTACTACCAAGGAGAAATATCCCATGCCAGTTGGAGAGGAGCAGTTGAATCGACTCACGGTCAAAGTACTTCACGGTTCTGGATATGAACTCGGGGTATTTCCAGATCAACGTGGCTGAAGAAAGCAGGCATCTGACCGCCTTTCAAACCCACAATCGTCAGTTGGAGTTTTGTCGAATGCCGTTTGGGCTGGTGAATGCACCAGCTGTGTTCCAGCGTATAATGGACAAAATCGCAGTGACTTCCCTTCGTACACAAACGCAGCCTTCGCCAAGGGTATCCAGATTGCTATACAAGCTGCTCGAGTTTGACATTACACGGAGTCACCGGCCAGGGGTATCGATGTCTCACGCTGATTGCTTGAGTAGAAATCCAATGGAAAATGAAGACACGAAGGATAGTCAGAGTAAGTATGCAGTGCACCTGAGCAACGACGATTGATTGGCGACTGTACAACGCCAGTATGCTACGGTTCGGTAAATCTGCAAGATATTTGAAACTGTGCCGAAGACTTCAGCTGAGAGACAGATTCACACGGACTATGCTGTCAAGGGTGGATGACTTTTCCGGAAAGTAGACAAGACCTTAAAATGGTATGTACCCGACTCTTTAAAGTATCGTTTAGTTAGAAGTTGCCATGACGACGTGGGACATTTCGGAGTGGCGAAGACAGTGGAAATGATACAACAACATTTTTGGTTCGCTAGGCTGAAAGACTTTATCAATAAATACGTCGCCTCATGTATCGAATGTGCATATGCTAAAGGTGCTTATGGAAAGAAAGGGCGGTCGCTGCATCCTATTCCTAGGGAGCGTGTACCATTCCAGATCGTTCATCTGGATCACGTCGGTCCGTTTGTGAAAACTAGGTCTGGGAACCTTCACGTGTTAGCTATGGTGGATGGATTTTCCAAATACATTCGAATGAAAGCTGTAAATTCAACCGAAGCAAGATATATCGTTCAATTCTTGCAAGAGGTCAGCAGCAATTTTGTGACTGATCGAGGTACAGCATTTACCTCGAAGTCATTCAATAATTTTTGTGCTGAGAACAACATTGAGCATATCATGAATGTGACGGCAACACCCAGAGCTAACGGCCAGGTGGAACGATACAATCGTACGATAGTTGAGGCACCATTTGGGTACCATCCAGTGGACTTTGAACTCAACAACGATCGCTACCACAAAGAAGACACCACATGAGCTACTGTTCGGGTTTACTTCTAAGTCGCCGGTGAAGGATTGGGATTCCGGAAGCGAGAGGCCACCGTTACAGTTACGTCGAGAAGAGGCTGCGACAAACATCGGTGAATCGCAAATGAAGCAGAAAGTTAGATTCGACCGAGGACGGAAGCATCCAATGAGTTATTCCTGCGGGGACATTGTTCTAGTTCTCACCGATTTACGCGCGACTGGTACTTTTTTTTTTTTTATGGTTGCACCAAAGGATGTGTAATCTTCATAGATACCAGTAGCCCGTGCTACTAGCATGCACGATTCGCAAACCTGAATGATCGATGTCAGGAATACGCCTACGTACTAACCCACACCCTGCACACGTCGAACTACTCTCCCCGCGGGACTGCCGTTAGGTATTACTTCGCGGGGCTGGTTAGCCTTTAAGGCTGTGTTCTTCTTTACGCGTTATTATTCACGTTACGTTGGCGCTCTAGGCGCCTTAGATCGCTGAGTATGCGTACCGCCATGTTACTTACGATGGTCCAGTTTTCATCATTCTGAAGCATGTAGTCTACAACATTCTCGGGAGTGGGCCACTCCCCAAATTGGTCCCGAAGAGCGCTCCTCTCGGTTTCATATCGCGGGCAATGAAAAAACACATGCTCAGCGTTTTCCGAAGCATTCCCACAATGTGCACAATTTGGGATATTTTCATGTCTGCGTATCTATTCAAACGCCTGAAACAGCCATGTCCTGCCAGAAACTGTGTGAGATAAAAATTTGTTTCGCCATGGGCCCGATTCATCCACACATCAATCACTGGTATAAGACGATGCGTCCATCTTCCCATTACGGATTCGTTCCACTGCTGTTGCCAGGTTGCGATACTGCGATTCCTTTCGTATCTTCGTTTTTCGTCGTCTACCGAACCATTCCGAACTCGCTCGTTTTTAAGTCTTTCCATTTCTTCGGCGAGTAGGTCGATGGGTAGCATTGAAGGCACGACGAGTATAGCATCGTTTGAAACAGTTCGAAACGCACCGGCGACCCTAAGCGCGCTAAGACGGTGGACCGATTTAACTCCACGCACATAGGATTTAACTTTCGCGGCACTTGACCATATTTCAGCTGCGTACATATTTATAGAACTGACAGCTTTTGCGATAATAAGTCTTTCATTCTGTTTGGGGCCCCCGATATTACTCATCAGCCTTGAAATTGCACTCATCACTTTTGACGATTTTTTGCTTGCATACTCTAGATGGTCCTTAAAACTTAAACGAGCGTCAATAATCACTCCGAGGTACTTAATAAACGGTTGAGAAACCACTTCGTGCCCTCCGACCCTAAGCGATATCGTTTCCCGAGCTTTCCTGCTTGTAATAAGCACCGCTTCGGTTTTATGATCGGCAAGTTGTAAACCGGCGTCAGCTAGCCAACGACGTACCGTTCTAATTGTCTCATTACAATGGAGCTCGACTTCTTCTAGTGTTTTTGCTACAACCACCACGGCAATGTCGTCCGCAAAGCCGATAATTGACGCTTCTCTTGGAATTGGTAGGCGTAGAATTTCGTCATACATATCGTTCCACAGCAGGGGTCCTAGGACCGAGCCTTGTGGTACGCCACCAGTTACTTTGTACGTCTTAGTTCCCTCGTCAGAGTCATAGAGGAGGACTCTGTTCGCAAAATAGCTCGTTATTATTTTACCGAGATAATCTGGTATGTCGATGCAGTATAGACAGCTCATAATTCGTTCCCAGTTCGCCGAGTTAAACGCGTTTTTCACATCAAGTGTTATAATAGCGCAGTATTTTTTGGTACCCCCCTTCCAGTGTCTGCCTTCTATAGCGGTTCGGGCTATCGTTATTACCGCGTTTATTGCGTCTATCGTGGAGCGTGACTTACGAAAACCATATTGATGATCTGAGAGGCCACCTGCTGTTTCCACTGCTGGCAAAAGTCTATTGTAGATTATCCTCTCAAATATTTTGCCTATCGTGTCGAGCAAACAAAGAGGACGATAGGATGAAGGTTCGTTTGAGCTCCCCTTTCCTTTCGGCAGTAGAACTAGTCTTTGGCGCTTCCAAGGCTCAGGGAAAATACCCTCGCGAAGTCACGTGTTAAACATTTCAGCAAATAAGTCGGGTCGGGTGTTAATGGCAACTTTAAGGGCTCTATTTGGGATACCGTCCAGTCCCAATACCTTTTTATCCCGTACCTTCTTACATGCGCGTAATCACAGGTATCGACGCACTTTCGAGAACGCTTAGACTAGCCAACTCCCTATTTTCTTGGCGAGGAAATAGGGTCTCAACTATCTGCCGTAACAATACTGGACACGTGGGCGATTGCATACGTGGGCCTTTTAGCCTCATCGATACAATTTTGTAGGCTTTTCCCCAGACGTCGTTATTAAGTTGTTCACAAAGTTCCTTAAAGCAAAGACGTTTGCTACACTTAATTGCTTCTTTTAACCGGGTTCTCGCTACTCGATACGCGCTTCGGTTGGGTTGCCATTGCTGTTCATCGGAGTTCCGAGTCCGGGATCGCTGATAAATTCTCCGCGCGCGGTGACATGGCGATCTGAGTTCCGCGATTTCTGAGGTCCACCAATATACTGGAGGCCGATGTTTTCCTGTTCCCAGCCTGGACATTGATGCGTTACACGCATCGACTAATAACCGTGATATCTGGGTTACGAATTCTTCTGCAGTTCTGGCTTCAATTATCGTCTCACTAACTACAAAACTTAGAATGTCTTCATCTAACGTTTTTACGTTCCACTTAGTCCGCTTTTGTATTGTCCGGTTAATTCGGATTGCTGGCTCGATGCCGGTTGTGAAAAGTATAGCATTGTGATCGCTATGCGTATAGTGATCACTCACGCGCCAGTGAGCATCGCGTATCAAACCGGTGCTTGCAAAAGTTATGTCGACAATTGATCCCGATCTAGCTGTGCTAAAGGTGTTTCTAGTTCCTTTCAGTAGAACAGTCCCTCTACAATTCGTATATGAACTGCCCCATTCTGTGGCCCATGCGTTGAAATCGCCCGCTATTATAACAGGAGTCCTGCCTGTAATGTCGGCAACTAGTCTATCCAATATGCATTCGAAACTTTCGATAGTAGCGCTAGGTGGTATATAGCAGCTATATATATAAATACCATTTATTTTAGCCCGCACAAAGAAATCCTGAGGTACCTCCGAGTATTCCTGAATTGACGCGTCTCCGCAAACCCAAATTGCAGCCTTATTCGTTGCGTCGGTAACCCACTTGCTTCCAGTTAGATACCTATATAGCTCACAGAGTATCGCTACATCTATTTTTAGTTCTCGAACAGATTGTTGCAAAAGGAAATGAGCCGCTTCACAATGGTTGAGATTTAGTTGTAAGATATTCATGTTTTCTTCCTTCGTTTTATATATTCTGGACACCTCCTGCTACCAGTTATATGGCGCGACTGGTACTTCGCGAAAAACTTGATGCTCGTTGGAGGGGTCCATACATTGTCACCAGGTCATTAGGAAATGACCGCTACCTAGTAGAAGACATTCCTGGGAGTCAGCGATCCCAAAAGAAGATTCATTCAGTATTTGCTTCCGACCACATGAAAATGTGGCCTAGTCTACCTAATGACGGTTGGGATTCTGCAGCGGATATTGGCGGCACAGTACTAAGGAAGCTGATAGTACAGCGGGACCGGCAGGGACAACAACCGGTGTCGGGACGTCACCGCGGCAGGATGGTCGAGCTGTTACACGATAAGGACGACATGTAGCATCACCCTCAAAGGGAGGGCAAATGATACATGACATATAGATGGCACGACTGGCGAATGGAGAGAGGAAAGGAAAATTAAAGAGAGTGATATTTTTAGTTTTTTTTATGTTGGTAAGAAAAGTATTTAATGCGTTTTAATTATGAAATATAAATGTTCGAGGAAAAAAGTTCTTTTTAAAAATTCGTTATATTAATAAGAACGATTTTTCTGTAAAAACAAAAAAAAAATAAAAATTTAAAACATCGTAAAATTTCAAACGGACAAATAGACAAAGACACGTATATAAAACAGAAGCAAGTTAATTTGTGACTGAAGTCGGACAAAATCCCTGTTCAAATGCAATAAAAATTAATAAAAATATATCAATAACATCCGAAAACATACAGAAAAGCTACAATCCATCTGGAACGAATCGTATGATACCCTCTCCTCCTTTCTATAAAGTGGGCGTAGCCAAATTGCATTTTGTACTCAAATATGGTTATAACGTCGAACATTTGAGGATGTTACATGTAAAATTTCATCAAAATCGGTTTTTTTTATGAAAACGCCTCCAAAAAGTGGGCGTGCTCAAAACTTTTCTATGAGTGAATTGTAGGGAATCTAAATGTCTAAATATTTGGTCTTGACAAAATTTTTCGGTTTCATATAATTTAGTGAAGTTATAAAAAAGTGGGCGTGGCAGTGGGCGGATTTCAAAAATTTTTACGCTTGTACTGTATTTTTTTCTCAGAAGCCCAGATATTAGGATAGGATAATTTCATCCTCCTAGCTCAAAATTTAAGTCCCAAAAAGTGGTGACGGACGGACGGACGGACATGGCTCAATCGTTTTCGCTATTAATACTGATCATGAATATATATACTTTATAGGGTCTATCTCGATTATTTCTCTACGTTACAAACTATGTATCAAACTTAATATACCCTTAGGATAGGGTATAAAAATGCGTTTTGCTCTTCGACGAGAGAGCAATAAAGCCAGAACTCGAATATAACACTAAAACGGACTTAATATGCGGGTTTACGGATTTTAGTGAGCTCGATAGGTGCGGGGATTAAATAAAGATTGGAAGCAGACGGTGTCTTATTATATATGATGCCCATCAGAAGAGAATATTGCTGAAATGTTGAAAATGTTGGAATGCAATATGTGCAATTGCTGTATGTTGTGACCAAGGCAGTAATAATAGAAAGGCATACAAAATATTTGGATCAAATGAGAATAAACCATATTTTGAAATTGAAGGCAAGAAAGTTTTTCTCCTATACGATTATCCTCACCTGTTTAAGAGCGTAAGAAATTGCTTATTAAAAAATAACATTAAAATCTCTGAAGATTTCGTTTCATAAGGAATAATTGCAAAATTATTTGAAGAAGATTCAAAGAATATGTTTCAAGTTTGTTTTAAACTAACATATCAGCCCGAATTCCTTTGAAAAATTGTCCGCCATGTTGGCCACGCAGGTTTTCAGTGCAAATGTTTCATTGCGTAAGCAATATGAATTTTTTTTATTTTTTGATCATTTAAATAGCTATACTTTGACTTCAAGCAACCCCCAACGACAACCAGTAAGCCACTATAGTGAGACATTACAAAGTATCAAAAATGCAAGAGAGTGGATACTAACATGGGAGTCAACCGAGAAGATGAAAAAACTGTATTGCTGCACACCAGTACAGCAAACACTGGTTGGAATTGAACAAATATGGGACAAGTTAAAAGACGAACAACAATTACTTCTCATTTCACATCTTAACACCGATGTTGCAGAAAACTTGTTCTCAATGGCTAGAACAAATAGAGGGTCTTATAAAAGAAACCCATCAGCTTATCGATTCATCAGAAATCGTAAGCAAATTATTTTTCAGAAGCTAAACTCGGCTGATCATTCGGGTTATGAGGATCCTGGAGCGGAATCATTACTGAATGAAACAGACTGCGATGAAGCGGAATTAGAAGAGTATGACGTTGAAACGTTAGGGGAAGTGGATATATTGGAAAAAGATCTTGTTAGTAATATTGTATACCAACAAGATATGGATTGGGAACTCGAGTATTTAACAAATGAGAACACGACTGAAATTGTCATATCTAAAGGATGTTCCATAAAGCTACAAGAAATAGCTTTGGTATATTATGCCGGATTTGCGGCCTTCAAAATTACTAGCAAATTTAATTGGGAGACTTGCAAACAATTTTTGATAAGTGAAGAAAATACATCTAGAGAGCAAATAGGTCTAATTAAGTTAAGAGCATATAAAACGCATAAAACACTTTCCGAATTTGGAAATTTAACAGTTCCATCGATACCATTTGAAGTTACCATACCATCAAGAAAATACTTGAGAGTCAATTCGCAGAAAGACAACATAAAGAAAATGTTTTGATTGACTACATAAAATACTTAGACTAAACTGATGTCAGTAAACCCCTAACATGTGAACACAAAGATTTTATTTGTAGATTCATAATAATTGGCCTAACAAAATTTTCTTTAAAAAAAATAAATAAAGATTTTGTTGGAGTAAAACGCATGAAACACTTACAAAACCCTTGGCCCTAACTAATGTACATATATACATATGTACGTACGTACGTAAATAATCACTTGTTTTTTAATACATGTTCAAAAATCTACTCATTACAAATACAAATACAAATTTTTGGCGCGACAGGTCCATGGGACGTAGGGCCTAGCTTCTCACAACCATTCGTGTTATGCGTGTTACTGTTTAATGCCGGATCCAAACGGCAGTTTTTTGAGAAGCTTTTTCATGACAGTTTTACTCTCGGATGTTTGTCAGACGCTCGCGAGAGGTGGGGCCGTGAAAGAAATTTTAGGTGTTGTTTGGGGATTGAACCTGGAACCCCTCGCTCCGTAGTCCAACGCACTAACCACTTGAGCCACGGCGATTATAAAATTTATGAATTTATTATACATACATACATATGTTAATACATAATGTATATGTAGTTACTTTATCTACTTTTTATTTTCCTCAAATTAACTTTTACCAATGGTTTATCTAGAATTAGTTAGAATTACTTTTAATCGGTCAAATAAATTTATGACCCGTCCTCTGGTACGACCGATACTCTAAGAGTCGTTGAAAAAGGCGTTTGAGATGACTTTCGTGTAATTCTTCCGACTTGCTGGCGATAAGGATGTCATCCACATAAACGAAGATAAAATTTAGACCCCTCGTAACCTGATGCATAAAGAGTTGGAAGGTGTAGTTACCGCTGTTTATACCCTATCCTAAGGGTATATTACGTTTGACACATAGTTTGTAACATAGAGAAATAATCGAGATAGACCCTATAAAGTACATATATTCGTGATCAGCATCAATAGCGAAATCGATTGAGCGATGACGGTCCGTCCGTATGTCACCGCTTTTTGGGCCTTAAATTTTGAGCTAGGACGATGAAATTTCATATCTGGGCTTCTGAGAAAAAGATACAGTACAAGTGTAAACATTTTTTAAATCCGCCCACTGCCACGCCCACTTTTTCATAACTTCATTAAATTATATGAAATCGAAAAATTTTGTTAAGACCAAATATTCAGGCATTTAGATTCCCTACAATCCACTCATACAAAAGTTTTGTCCACGCCCACTTTTTGGGGGCGTTTTCATCATAAAACCGATTTTTGGGCCTCAAATTTTTAACTATAACGATGAAATTTCATATCTGGGCTTCTGAGAAAAAGGTACAGTACAAGCGTAAAAAATTTTTAAATCCGCCCACTGCCACGCCTACTTTTTTATAACTTCACTAAATTATATGAAACCGAAAAATTTTGTTAAGTCCAAATATTTAGGCATTCAGATTCCCTACAATTCACCTATAGAACATTTTTCGCCACGCCCACTTTTTGGGGGCGTTTTCATCAAAAAACCGATTTTGATAAAATTTTACATGTATCATCCTCAAACGTTCGAGGTTATAGCCATATTTGAGTACAAAATGCAATTTGGCCACGCCCACTTTATGGAGAGGAGGATAGGGTATCAGACGATCCGTTCCAGACGGATTGTAGCTTTTCTGTATGTTTTTATGATGTCTTCCTGTGCCATTGGTATATGGCTTGGTGCTTTTGGTGTCGAATTGTCACCGCTGCTGGTTGCTTTCTTTCATCACTCTGTTGTTGTTGTTTAGTTGTGACTGCTGCCTTTTTTGGTCTCTCCGTGTGTTTCTGTTGTTGATTTACGGCGGCTAGTGATAGATTTGACGCATCTTATCTAATATAGCTAATACTGGCTGTTCCCGGTATTTCGTACGCGCAGACCACTGAAATATGTCCCACTCCTTTTTTACAAAAATACTCCTAGCCTTGGACCTCGCTCAAAACAAAATAACAACAAATCAAAAACAACAACAATTAAAAATACATATGGAGTTTTATTTCAGTAACCACCGGGGAAGTACACATAAAGATTGCTGGAGTTGCTAACACGGGATAGAGCTGATCGTGTGAAAAGCAGTTGACACTGAGGTCCACGCCCGCAATGCGCAGCGTCTCTCTCTGCCCTTCGTTGATAGTCATAGCGTAACATAAGCTGACTGGGAACTGTACACGCTTAAAACTGAATGGAAAATTATTTGGAATGAGGAGGATTCGGGCTATAAGGACGATAGCACCTGGGTCGCCTCTAATTAAAATCTCAGCTTCTATCACGTTTTGTTGTATGTTTGTGACTTTTAGTCGGGTGCCATAACATAATTTTGGTAGGCTTAAATTTCGTAGGAGAATTATGGGGACGTCGCCTTTCTATAAAGTGAGGGTGGCCAAATTGCATTTTGTACTTAAATATGCCTGTAACGTCGACCGTTTGAGGATGTTGCATGTAAAATTTCATCAAAATCGGTTTTTTGATGAAAACGCCCCCAAAAAGTGGGCGTGGCCAAAACTTTTGTAGGGAATCTAAATGCCTAAGGATTTGGTCTAGACAACAATTTTCGGTTTCATATAATTTCGTGAACTTATAAAAAAAATGGGCGTTGTACTGTATCTTTTTCTCAGAAGCCCAGATATAAAATTTCATCCTCCAAGCTCAAAATTTAGGGCCCAAAAAGTGGTGAAATGCGAATATACACTGAGTTACAAAAAAAGTGGCGCAGTGATACTTTTTCGTATGCTGTTATCATTTTGGTAATATGCCTCTATGTTTTTGCCGAGCTTTATTTGTTTTTAATGGGTTACTGGTTTAATGGTTTATTTGTTTGCTGGTTTGCATAATTTCTTTTAATTTTCTTTGTGATATGCACATGGTATTGAAGAAAACCGTATTGTATTCGTGTTTTCCTACAGACATGAGACATACCAAAATTAGCTTCCATGATCCCGTATGCAAATCCCGTATGCAAAAAATTTGCAAATAATGGCACAAGAAGTCGCCTGTGTGCTGGCTTTAGTTGAGGGTGTTCGGGGCGTGCGCTATGCCGATATTATGATAAGAAAACCGGAGAAGACGTTAAAAAAAAGCCATTAAAAGTACAGGTAGACCAACTCCTGCAAACGGCGTCAAGGATCAGGTCGCCCCGGAGTACCTATTGCAAGGAATTACCGATATTTGATGATTCAAAATCTTCGGAATCGTCTCTAAACAGCAGTTGAGCTGGCTCACAGACTTCGAACTGATAGAGGGACAGCTGTGAATGCTCAAACGGTGAGGAGGCGATTAGTAGAAAGTGGCCTGAGAGCAAGAAGACCTGCTCGTGTACCGAGACTCACGGTACAAGATAAGCGACGTCGACTTGAATTTGCTCATCTTCACCAGGATTGGACAGAGGCCGACTGGGGTAGAGTCCTTTCCACTGATGTCTCAAGGTTTCGTCTCCGCTCAACAGATGGACGTAGCCAGAGTGTGGGGGTGATAAGATGAGAAATACTCTGCGGCAATAATTGCCCAGCGGGAAAATTTCTGGAGCGGCCCCGTCATGGTATGGGCAGAAATTTTCATGCGCGGAAAAACCGAGCTGTGCATCATGGAAGGATCAGTGACCTCTGCGTATCCAAGACAAGACAATGCTAGACAACACGTCGCCAGGTGCGTTACTGAATATTTGCAAGAAGTGGAAATTGACGTGATGGTTTGGCCTGCGATGAGCTCGGACATGAAGCCCATTAAACACGTTTGGGACCTGCTGGAGAAAAAGATTGGGATACTACCTGCCCTTCCAGAGACACTTAGCGGCCTGATATCTGCTCTGATCGAGGAATTTGGACGATACCATCGTAAAAATTTAATCCAATGTATGCCTCGGCAAATATCTGGTTTGTTAGATGTTCGGGGAGACAATACACACTATTACAGGAACAAGAACTCGTTAAAACAAAAATAACAATAAACATACAGAAAAGCTACAATCCGTCTGGAACGGATATTGCATTTCGTACTCAAATATGGCTATAACATCGAACGTTTGAGGATGTTACATGTAAAATTTTATCAAAATCGGTTTTTTGATGAAAACGCCCCCAAAAAGTGGGCGTGGCCAAAACTTTTGTATGAGTGGATTGTAGGGAGTCTGAATGCCTAAATATTTGGTCTTAACAAAATTTTTCGGTTTCATATAATTTAATGAAGTTATGACAAAGTGGGCGTGGCAGTAGGCGGATTTAAAAAAATTGTACACTCGTACTGTATCTTTTGTGATACAGTGTGCGGTTTTGTGATGAAAACGCCCCCAAAAAGAGGGCGTGGCCAAAACTTTTGTATGGGTGGATGGTAGGGAATCTGAATGTATAAATATTTGGTCTTAACAAAATTTTTCGGTTTCATATAATTTAGTGAAGTTATGAAAAAGTGGGCGTGGCAGTGGGCGGATTTCAAAAATTTTTACACTTGTACTGTATCTTTTTCTCAGAAGCCCAGATATGAAATTTCATCGTCCTAGCTCAAAATTTAAGGCCCAAAAAGCGGTGACATACGGACGGACGGACGGTCATCGCTCAATCGATTTCGCTATTGATGCTGATCACGAATAAACATACTTTATAGGGTCTATCTCGATTATTTCTCTATGTTACAAACTATGTGTCAAACTTAATAGGAGGATAGGGTATCATACGATCCGTTCCAGACAGATTGTAGCTTTTCCGTATGTTTTAACATGAATTACTTATTTTTATATTAAACATACAGAAAAGCTACAATCCGTTTGGAACGGATCGTATGATACCCTATCCTCCTCTCTATAAAATGGGCGTGGCCAAATTGCATTTTGTACTCAAAGATAGCTATAATGTCGAACGTTTGAGGATGTTACATGTAAAATTTTATCAGAATAGGTTTTTTGATGATAATGCCCCCAAAAAGTGGGCGTTGCCAAAACTGTTCTATGGGTGAATTGTACGGAATCTAAATACCCAAATATTTGGTCGTAACAAAATTTTTCGGTTTCATATAATTTAGTGAAGTTATACAAAAGTAGGCGTGGCAGTGGGCGGATGTAAAAAAATTTACACTTGCACTGTATCTTTTTCTTGGAAGCCCAAATATGAAATTTCAGCGTCCTAGTTAAAAATTTAAGGCCCAAAAATCGGTTGTATGATGAAAACGCCCCCAAAAAGTGGGCGTGGCCAAAACTTTTGTATGGGTGGATTGTAGGGAGTCTGAATGCCTAAATATTTGGTCTTAACAAAATTTTTCGGTTTCATATAATTTAGTGAAGTTATGAAAAAGTATGCGTGGCAGTGGGCGGATTTCAAAAATTTTTACACTTGTACTGTATCTTTTTCTCAGAAGCCCAGATATGAAATTTCGGACGGACGGACGGACGGACATGGCTCAATCGTTTTCCCTATTGATACTGATCATGAATATATATACTTTATACGGTCTATCTCTATTATTTCTCTATGTTACAAACTATGTGTCACACTTAATATATCCTTAGGATAAGGTATAAAAAAAACAACTCAAAGAAAAAAATAAGATAATGTTTGCTCCAATACACTTCCAACTAAGTGTAGCGGACGTTGAAGAGAGCGGACGTGTATTTACAAACCGACGTGGGGTGCACGCTTTTTCTTAGGTCCTAAAGAACTATTAAGAAATTTTTCCCTTCTCTTTACCAAAATGAAGTGTAATATTTGTAAAGAAAAACTAGAACGCAGTGATGTCGGCAAAATTAGTTGTTCTGATTGTATTGGTTTTTTCATTCTTCCTGTGTAAATATTTACGGACGGACATGGAATATATGAACGCACATAGGGCTTAACATGGAGCAACATTTAGTTTTATTTCATCGCAATTGGCCAACTCATTCAGAAGATATGGGGATTTAAAGTTTCCCAAAATTTAGTTACATTGCATTAGTACAACAAAACAAACAGAAAAGCTACAATCCATTTGGAACGGATCGTATGATACCCTATTCTCCATCCTATCGAGCCCCTATAAAGTGGGCGTGGCCGTATTGTTTCTTTACTGAATTACGATGATAACTGCGAACGTTTGAGGATGTTACATGTGAAATTTCATCAAAATCGGTTTTTTATGAAAACGTTCCCAAAAAGTGGGCGTGCCCAAAACTACTGTTTGGGTGAATTGTAGGGAATCTGAATACCTTAATATTTGGTCTCAACAAAATTTTTCAGTTTCATATAATTTAGTGAAGTTATGAAAAAGTGGGCGTGATGTATGTTCTTTGCTAATATCATTGTATATAAATCTAATAGTATTATCACTTGACTAAATTTTTTCTTAGTTACCTTGCTAGACAGAGGGCGCAAAGCAAAGTGGTTTCTCTTACACACTGAAAGAGAGTTTTGAGAGAACAAATGGATAAACGAGGGAACAAAAGGAAAAACGGCAAGGAATATAAAAACAAAACTGACTCTCTTCTTAATCATGTACACACATCCAAATATGTACATGTTCGTGTGGTTTAATACCTTCGTGATGGACGAGACGGGAGGATTATGTTTTTATACCCTATCCTAAGGGTATATTAAGTTTGACACATAGTTTGTAACATAGAGAAATAATCGAGATAGACCCTATAAAGTATATATATTCGTGATCAGCATCAATAGCGAAATCGATTGAGCGATGACCGTCCGTCCGTCCGTCCGTCCGTATGTCACCGCTTTTTGGGCCTTAAATTTTGAGCTAGGACGATGAAATTTCATATCTGGGCTTCTGAGAAAAAGATACAGTACAAGTGTAAAAATTTTTGAAATCCGCCCACTGCCACGCCCACCTTTTCATAACTTCACTAAATTATATGAAACCGAAAAATTTTGTTAAGACATTCAGGCATTCAGATTCCCTACAATCCACCCATACAAAAGTTTTGGCCACGCCCACTTCTTGGGGGCGTTTTTATCACAAAACCGAGTTTTGGGCCTTAAATTATTAACTAGGACGCTGAAATTTCATATCTGGGCTTATGACGAAAAGGTACAGTAGAAGTGTAATTTTTTTTTACATCCGCCCACTGCCACGCCTACTTTTTTATAACTTCACTAAATTATATGAAACCGAAAAATTTTGTTAAGACCAAATATTTAGGTATACAGATTCCCTACAATTCATCCATAGAACAGTTTTGGTCACGCCCACTTTTTGGGGGCGTTTTCATCAAAAAACCGATTTTGATAAAATTTTACATGTAACATCCTCAAACGTTCGACATTATAGCTATATTTGAGTACAAAATGCAATTTGGCCACGCCCACTTTATAGAGAGGAGGATAGGGTATCAGACGATCCGTTCCAGACGGATTGTACCTTTTCTGTATGTTTCTTTCGTGTTTTGTTTTTGTATTTTTTTGTGTTTACCTTAATTATGAATGAAGTTATTTTTCTGCAATATACACAATTGCACACACACTCAAACGTTGCCACATTTTATTATTTCTATGCGGGAATTAGCGACGTTGCAATATTGTAGATTTGAATGTTAATGCAAATGCAAATGCTTTTCTTCTTGTTAATACATACGTATGTGTATGTATTAATACATGTAAATATTTAATACGTATTCTAATGTTTTGTACCACAACAACAGATTTATTTTATTTAATTACAAACATTGGATTGAAATGACAAATTGATGAAAACAACTTTTTTTTTCCTTTTTGGAGTAAATTTCGGTTACCAATACGGATTATGCTGAATATTTTTTTATTGCCCCTAACTATATGTAGATACGTATGTGACTATTTATACCTAGAAATGTAGTTCCATATGTAAGTATTTACATATGTATGTATGTACGTACATATGTATATTCTTGTATTCTTTCCACATCACCCAGTGGGGTAGAATACTAGATGCGTTTTTTTTTTAAGTGTCCCCAGTAGGCCTATTCCTCTATCACAACTTCATAAATGCTATTATTGCACATGCATTCAAAGGGATATAATATACATTTAATACATACGTACATATGTATGCATGTACATAGATATAACAATTTCATAAACTATACTTTTATTTACTGTTAATGGAGGCGAATCATTTTGAACCTCTTTTACTGCAGTTGAAACTTCAAAAATAGTTCTTTTCTTTCCAACTGTGCTTGCCCCCGAATTCATAATTCTAAAGCACGTATCGTCAATTACAACGTCACTGCATTTGCACACCGTTATGCATGATTTGGGAACTGCATTTTTAGTGAGGAATTTTCGAGTTACCTTTATTATTATATCTTTCAATAAAAACATACAGAAAAGCTACAATCCGTCTGGAACGGATCGTATGATACCCTATCCTCCTCTCTATTAAGTGGGCGTGGCCAAATTGCATTTTGTACTGAAATATAGCTATAATGTCGAACGTTTGAGGATGTTACATGTAAAATTTTATCAAAATAGGTTTTTTGATGATAACGCCACCAAAAAGTGGGCGTGGCCAAAACTCTTCTATGGGTGAATTGTAGGGAATCTAAATACCCAAATATTTGGTCTTAACAAAATTTTTCGGTTTCATATAATTTAGTGAAGTTCTAAAAAAATAGGCGTGGCAGTGGGCGGATGTAAAAAAATTTTACACTTGTACTGTATCTTTTTCTTGGAAGCCCAGATATGAAATTTCAGCGTCCTAGTTAAAAATTTAAGGCCCAAAAATCGGTTTTGTGATGAAAACGCCCCCAAAAAGTGGGCGTGGCCAAAACTTTTGTATGGGTGGATTGTAGGGAATCTGAATGCCTAAATATTTGGTCTTAACAAAATTTTTCGGTTTCATATAATTTAGTGAAGTTATGAAAAAGTGGGCGTGGCAGTGGGCGGATTTCAAAAATTTTTACACTTGTACTGTATCTTTTTCTCAGAAGCCCAGATATGAAATTTCATCGTCCTAGCTCAAAATTTAAGGCCCAAAAAGCGGTGACATACGGACGGACGGACGGACGGACGGACGGACGGTCATCGCTCAATCGATTTCGCTATTGATGCTGATCACGAATATATATACTTTATAGGGTCTATCTCGATTATTTCTCTATGTTACAAACTATGTGTCAAACTTAATATACCCTTAGGATAGGGTACAAAAAGGAAGGACCAATAAAAAATTACAAACACGTTAGACATAAGGAACAGCCTAGATATAAAATTAAAAAGTTAGAAAACGTACATTTAACAAATATTAAACGACCACTTAAATTTACAGATCATATTCCTAATAATGATTTTCTTAATACCAACGATACACGGAGAATTGCAGATCACACCAATCAATGAACAGTCAGGATATCTAAAAATGAAGATCAGTACAGTTCAAATTACTAATCAAACCAATATAATCTTACACATTATTAATCCAGAAGAAATCCTCAATACCATTACACAAATTAGAACTAACATAAAGCACATACAATTAGAAAATAAGCAAGTAGTTTATCATAGAATAGAAACGTCAATAGCAAAAATGAATTCCATAATGCCGAATAAAGCAGAGAGACAAAAACGAGGGCTATTGAATATTGTAGGGAACGCAGAAAAATGGCTTTTTGGAACTATGGATGATACAGACAGACAGTCTATACTAAATCATTTGGATATTGTGGAACAAAATACACACAACACAATTAGCACTATTAAAAACCAAATTAGAATTAACCAATATTTCAATGAAACCATACAATCTTTACAAACAGTCATACTCAACGATAGAGAAACTATTTTAGACACCTACAATAAAGTAGATAGTGTCATGAATAAACTCTTAAAACAACAACTATACTTAGACCAAATTAACAAACTAGATTTCTTGGAAAATAAAATCAACCAAATACAAGATAACATTGTATCCGCGAAATATAACATTATTCACCCAAGTATCCTGACAATGGAAGAAATTAATGAATACGAAATTGATTTTTATAAGCTAAAATTGTTAAAAATAGGCATTTCCGAATATAAAAATAATCTTATTATAATCGCAATAAAAATTCCGAAAAACTACATATCAGTCGAAAAAAAATTAGTAACCCCGTTACCAAATAAGGAAAATAGTTAGTAAAGATGAATGTATTATACAGATACAAAATAAGATATACACATATCAGCCAGATATCACCGTAAGTGAATTAAAATTAAGTAAACATTGCACTCCAACAAAAAATTGTAAATTAATGTATAATAATGAAACCCAAATAAAACCAATAGATGAGACAACCATTGTAATAAAAAATGCTAACAAAGATATACTTAAGCAAAATTGTGATGAACGAAATATTACACTAAACAAACATTATATCATTAACTTCTGTAATTGTCAAATTAGTTTGTTAAATGAATCTTTTTACAATAAGCAAGATACTTTCCAAGACACATATTTCTACCCTGATAACAATATAAACTCCACATTTACCAAAACCCTTACATTTGAAGATATTGTTTCTAGTAACTTTGAAAATATAAAAGACATAAAAGAATTAAGACTACACAGAAATATATCATACAGTTTGAACCTTAGCATTGTAATAAGTTTAATTATTGTAGTATCCATTTTTACACATTATTGTACTAAATCATATAAAGTAAAAAGAACAGAAAATAAAATTCAGGAGAATTCATATCTAAACCGAGGAGGAGTAATGTATGCAACACCAGCAACTCTGGTCATTCCCCCGAAGCCACCTAGGGCAACAACATTGATCGCCCCAGTTACGCCACCACCAAATAATGACATAGCAAACAACCCGGACAACAACAAACATGCAAATATGGTTCAACTTAGTTGTGCAGTGTCATCAATATGTACCTATAAAAAGGAAAGCGAAACCTCCAACAACAGACCAATATTTCGGTTATAGTCATCGATGATCGCAGCGGCGCTAGAGACGGCGGGTCATATTTCTACCTAGTATTAAGTGTTCTTTTGTAACTTCGATGCAATAAATAAACGAAAGGTCCCCGTTGACCAATTAAAAAGAAAAGAAAATTATTTTTTTTTCTCCCGGCCAACGTTAAAACGTAACTCGCCCGATCGATCCTGCCTAATGCCCACTCTATCTTAGTAATCATTTTAAGTAGTCCGACGACTTTGGATTATTCGGCCTACTTTCCAATAACTTCTTAACTTCGACCATTTTGACTACCACAGTTTCTTGGTCTTCCTCAAAGGACGCTCCAAAATTGGCGATGGGAAAGCCTCTGGCTTGCTTCTCATAGGCAAGTTTATCTTGGGACAATCGGTTGATCTCCATTTTATTATTCAAAGCCAAGAAGGTACATAATTCAAAACAAATTAAAACAGAAAAAAAACAAACACAATCTACACCTGCTTTCGAATAAGGAAAAAAACTATAAAAATTATCGCGAAGGCTTATGAAAAACATACAGAAAAGCTACCCTATCCGCCTTTCTATAAAGTAGGCGTGGCCAAATTGAATTTTTGCCCATAAAGCAGTGACATACGGACGGACGGACGAACCGAAGGACGGACGGTCATCTCTCAATCGATTTTGCTGCATGATTTCTAACGTCATTTTCAATTTAAACAAAAAAATTAATAAAAATTAGATTTCAATGATACAAAACAAAAGTTTTATAAATATAACAGCAATAAAAATATAAAAAATTAAAACATTAAAATAAAACTAATACATTTTTTTTCTAATAACAATTAACCTTGCTCCATATTTTACGCGTCAAAAGTGAGTTAACAACATGTTACTTCTTCCGCTTAATTTGAATTTAGTTACTTTTTTTCTATTAGAAAAGTAAATACATGGATATTAAAGCAGAGGTAAGAATTTGTTCTTACGTTACTGCAGAGTGTAGGCTGGTTATGTTTAAAGGCTTAATAGTAGTGCAATTTGACATTTTTTTTATAACGAAGAGTAAATGTGTTTTGAAATGCTGAGCATTAAAGTAAATTAAAGGAAAATGGATACTCGTATCGGGAAATTGGTCAAACCGTTAATAGTGTTACACACACGATAAGGACGACATGTAGCATCACCCTCAAAGGGAGGGCAAATGATACGCGACATATATATGGCACGACTGGCGAATGGAGAGAATAAAGAAAATTAAAGAGAGTGAATTTGATATTTTTTACCTTATCCTAAGGATATATTAAGTTTGATACATAGTTTGTAACATAGAGAAATAATCTAGATAGACCATATAAAGTATATATATTCTTGATCAGTATCAATAGCGAAAACGATTGAGTCATGTCCGTCCGTCCGTCACCACTTTTTGGCCCTTAAATTTTGAGCTAGGAGGATGAAATTTAATATCTGGGCTTCTGACAAAAACATGTACCGTAAATTGGACCCGTATCCATTGCACAACGTTTGCAACTCCCTAATCTTAAAATGGGACCCCAATACCGCCATACCGCCTTAACGGTGGCCGACCTTAAGAGAAACTAAAGAGGAAACTTCTAGATCTAATCAACCACCGTGGGAATATAAACGAAACCCCTATTAGACCTATGTAGTGAATCACGCGAATCATATCCCAAGAATTTTAAATCCCTACCCTCTCTGTCATAAGACCAACCTCTCATTCAAACTTTACAAACCCTAACATACCTAGTTATATCTGCCCTCATCTTTGGCCAGTAATACTTGACCCCTACCCTAGCATAAGTTTTCTTCACCCCTACGTGTCCAGCTAACGGATTGTCGTAACACTCCCTTAATATACCTAACCTTTCTGATTTCCCTATGATTAACTTCCACTCGTCGTTACCCTCAAACACTACCACATGGTTCGCTTTTACTAATTTAAACAAACGCCCGTTCTCTACCTTCCAACTAGGTAAGCTTTGCAATCATCTTTTAAACCCATCTTTGATCCGCCTTGGAGATTTCGGCCACTACCGGAACTCCCGGCGAAAGCATGTCTGGAACTACATGCTCATTGCCCTTGCGATGAACGATTTCAAAATCACATTGCTGGAGTCCCACAGTCCAACGCGCAAGTCTCCCTTGTGGGTCTTTGAGGTTACTCAGCCACACCAGCGAATAGTGATCCGACCGTAAACCGAACACCTTCGATGTACGGACGCAACTTTTCAACTGCCTGTAAAACAAATGTCCGATGAAAATCCGGACATGTTAAGATTCGTGCCGTAACCAGAAACTCTTTCGCTTTCCTAAAGCTTTCCTGACATTCGTCCGTCCAAACAAATTTCCTACCTTTTTATACAAATCTGTCAGAGAAACTTACTTACTAACACTGAGAAATTTGGCACAAAATGTCTATACCAAGGCACAGTTCCTATGAAACTCCTAACTTCCCTAACATTTTTCGGTGCTGGAATACTAACCATGCTTTCCACTTTTTCCGGCTCAAGGTGCAATTTGTTCCTATTTTAATTGCATTTTTCACGACTGACCTTCACCCCGGCTTCACACAAACGCCGAAATAAATCTTTTAGTATCAAAGTGTTGAAAAACCGAAAACGTGGCGATAATAATATCGTCAAAATATACAAAGACGAGTGGTTCGAGATCGGCACCTAAAATATGGTCAATGAATCTCTGCCACGTCACCGGTGCATTGTGTAACCCAAAAGGCATTCGCTTGAACTGAAAAAGACCTCTATTAGGAACAGTGAAAGCGGTGAGTGGGCGTGATTGCTCCTCAACGGGGATCTAGCAATAGGCCGACTTAATGAAGGCGAAGACAAGTATTTCGCATCGCGAACTTTGTCCAAAGTAAACGAAATGTACGGAAGTGGATAAGCATCCCTCTCTGTAACCTTATTCAGTTTCCTATAGTCGACGCGGAACCTATAATACCCATCCTTCTTCTTTATAAGGACTATCGAAAACGTTCACGGGCTATTCGACTTCGCTATTACCCCCGCGCCGAGCACCTCCTTAAGTTCCTTGCCGATATGGTCCTGCATCGCAGGAGAAGCTGGATAGTACCTCTGGTTAATAGGTTCGGCCGACGTCCTTATCCTATGCTTTACCAATGTTGTAAACCCTCTGGCATCTTTTCAAAAGTACCCTCTATTAACCGCTCTAAATCCCTAACTTCGGATTCGTCCAATTCTGACTTCTCCGTTAGAGCTGTAACCGAAGCCATTATCTCCTGGCTCGAAAAACTTCACATGCTGGATCGTAGATCCGGGACTATCCCCGCGAGTGCCCAAAAATCTGCACCCAAGGTCATTAAATGTGGGAGCCACCACCACCCCTAAAACCTCAATCCCAGCACCATCTGCTAACGCAACTGTGTTGACATTACCCCTAGCTAAAACTAAACTATAACTATTTGAGATTCTCCCAACCGTCCTTACATATAAGTGTGCGAGATGCACCGGAATCAAATAATCCTATTAACCTAACCCCATATACATTAACTCCTAAGGACGCCTATCCTCGCCATTTGCCTCCAAAGTGAAACCTCTTTGCTCTGCTTCCGACGATGCTCCTGTGCTGCTGACCCAAGAGCGCGTGGGGCATTTCCCGAGCAACGCCGACAATCCCTACGAATGACACCTACCGCCCCATAACCGAAACAATGCCTACGAGCGGAACAGATATTCGCAAAGTGACCGCCCCACAGTTAAAACAGCGAATAGGCCCAGCTGGTTGATCGTTCCTACTCACGACAGCAACAGTCGAATCCTCAACCGCAACATAAGCCAAGTTCGGTTCAAGAATGTTTTTATTGCGACTACTAGGGGGTGGAGCGAAGGTACCCACATTTGCTGGGATAGTCTCAAGCCTTCTACTTGGTCGGCCAGACCAAGCTGTGTTTAGTAGAAAGGTGCTAGGTTCTTCTGAAGAACCACTAGCTTCCGTCTTTCAGAGAGGGGTTCGTCTGCACATATTCATAGTGGCGACTTGAAATCCTCTGCCACGCCCACTTTTTCATAACTTCACTAAATTATATGAAACCGAAAAATTTTGTTAACATTAAATATTAAGGTATTTAGATTCCCTACTTTTCACCCATGCAACACTTTTGGCCACGCTTTTGGGGGCGTTTGTATCAAAAGTCAATTTTGATGAAATTTTAGATGTAACATCCTCAAACGTTCGAAATTATCATCGTAAGTAAAGAAAATGCAATACGGCATTAGCTTTTCTGTATGTTTTTAGTTTTTTTTATGTGGGCAAGAAAAGTATTTAATGCGTTTTAATTATAAAATATATATGTTCGAGTAGAAAAGTTCTTTTTAAAATTCGTTATATTAAGTCAGAAGTGGGATTGGTGGAAAAATTGTCCACCTACCAAAAATTTTAGAATGCCGAAAACAAGGTCGAAAGATCGAAAATCTTCGCCGAAGTCTGAAGCGGTACCAGCGGCATTCGAGGAGGATGCTCATGCTGAAGCCGATGAAGAGGATTCTGAGAAGGAAGATCTGGGGAATAGCGTGCCCGAAGAGTTGGTCGCAGTCAGGATGGATGTGACACAGGATCGGGAACGGGATTTGCTTCGAAGAGAGTGAGCGATGCTCGAGAGGGAGCGACAACTGTTGCTGCGTGAGAGGCAGTCCTGTTCGGGGCGACATCGAATATGTCTGTGCGAGACATTATTATCACAATTCCGGATTTTAACCCTGGGGACAAGGCTGCGCTTACCGCTGAGCAATGGGTTGTTCATGTCGAGCGGCTTCGAGGTGTTTTCAAATGGTCGGACCAAATAATTCTGTGTGCTGCGTTGTCAAAATTCAAGGGCTCGGCAAACAGTTTGAAATAGCTGGAAAATTTTCAAAACGAAAATCCAACAAGCGTTTCCATCCGTTGTAAATGAAGCTCAACTACATGCAAGTTTGTTAGCAAGACATCGAAAACGGAAGGAACCGATAGAAGACTATATCTTTGAGATAAGGATGCTAGCCAAAAGAGTAAATTTCTCCGAAGCGGCAATCATTCAGTATGTCATATCTGGTTTAGGTGATAACGGCATGATGACTTCGCTCTCAGCATAGAAATTTACGAATTCTTTTGAAGTGCTCGAAAGAATTAAGTGAATAGAGGGAGTCAGAGAACAAGGGCTAGCTCGTCAAATCAAATCTACAGTCAAGTCAGCATCGACCGGCGACGTAAAGGAAGCTACTAGAGATGTGGTCAGTCCAAAGAGTACTGCAGCGGTGGTAATCAAGCAGATTAGTTGCTTCAAGTGCAAGCAGAAAGGTCATTACTCGCGAGAGTGCCCTGTGAAGAGGACTGTCAGTTGCTTGCAAAGAGTGCGCACTGCAAGCGACTGTGGATACTATCCAACAGTGGAGATTGATGGAGCGCAGTTCCAGACGTTTGTTGATTTGGGCAGTAGCTGTGCGACGCTGCGAGAATCTGATGCCAATGCTAGAGGAATCCAATATAAACCGTACAGCCAGGAGCTCATGGGCTTTGGTCAGGGAAGGACAAGAACTGTGGGGCGAGTGGTGAGTAATGTGAATATTGCGGGCATCACTGGCGTCGTGGAAGTTTTGATTTTACCTGACGAGTCGCAAGGGCATGAAGTAATGCTGGGTCGTTCTTCATTGGACCAGAAGCAGTTTATGGTACGAATTACTGCTGGTAAACTGGAGATCCTGGAACATCACTTCGTGGCTGTGCCGGACATATCTGAGGCTGAACAATTGCTTGTAGTCTCAAACAAATCAGTCCAAGGATCTTTGATTGAACTGGACGATGTTGCTGTCGACGATGCGGTACCGATCAAATGATGATGTTGAAATGTGGTATGGTTGTGGTGCCTAAGAAGGATGGGACTCTTCGAATGTGCATTGATTTCCGCCGTCTTAATGCAATTACTACCAAGGAGAAATATCCCATGCCAGTTGGAGAGGAGCAGTTGAATCGACTCACGGTCAAAGTACTTCACGGTTCTGGATATGAACTCGGGGTATTTCCAGATCAACGTGGCTGAAGAAAGCAGGCATCTGACCGCCTTTCAAACCCACAATCGTCAGTTGGAGTTTTGTCGAATGCCGTTTGGGCTGGTGAATGCACCAGCTGTGTTCCAGCGTATAATGGACAAAATCGTCAGCAAACTGGACACTGAAGGACGATGTGATCATACACAGCAAGTCGTATGATGAGGGTCTAAGAATACTTCACCGTTTTCTCGAGGTGTTGGAGGAGTCGGGTCTTACACTAAAATTGGCGAAATGTGAATTTCTGCGGACGGAAGTTGAGTACTTGGGCCATCGGGTGACGGAGTCAGAAATCAAACCTGGGGTAAGGAAAATTGATGCGATTCCTTCTTTTCCAGTTCCAGGAACGCCAACACAAGTCCGACAGTTTTTAGGGCTCTCGGCCGTTTGATTTGGTGGAATTCTTCTCCAGCGAGAGGCGGACGGAACTCTTAGACCTATAAGTTATTATAGCAGAGGAGGCCATATACCACAGCTACGAATTGGAAGTACTGGCGGTGGTTGAAAGCGTTGCAAGATTTCGCATCTATTTGTTGGGTAAACCGTTCGTGGTGGTGACGGACTGTTACGCAGTGACTTCCCTTCGTACACAAACGCAGCCTTCGCCAAGGGTATCCAGATTGCTATACAAGCTGCTCGAGTTTGACATTACACGGAGTCACCGGCCAGGGGTATCGATGTCTCACGCTGATTGCTTGAGTAGAAATCCAATGGAAAATGAAGACACGAAGGATAGTCAGAGTAAGTATGCAGTGCACCTGAGCAACGACGATTGATTGGCGACTGTACAACGCCAGTATGCTACGGTTCGGTAAATCTGCAAGATATTTGAAACTGTGCCGAAGACTTCAGCTGAGAGACAGATTCACACGGACTATGCTGTCAAGGGTGGATGACTTTTCCGGAAAGTAGACAAGACCTTAAAATGGTATGTACCCGACTCTTTAAAGTATCGTTTAGTTAGAAGTTGCCATGACGACGTGGGACATTTCGGAGTGGCGAAGACAGTGGAAATGATACAACAACATTTTTGGTTCGCTAGGCTGAAAGACTTTATCAATAAATACGTCGCCTCATGTATCGAATGTGCATATGCTAAAGGTGCTTATGGAAAGAAAGGGCGGTCGCTGCATCCTATTCCTAGGGAGCGTGTACCATTCCAGATCGTTCATCTGGATCACGTCGGTCCGTTTGTGAAAACTAGGTCTGGGAACCTTCACGTGTTAGCTATGGTGGATGGATTTTCCAAATACGTTCGAATGAAAGCTGTAAATTCAACCGAAGCAAGATATATCGTTCAATTCTTGCAAGAGGTCAGCAGCAATTTTGTGACTGATCGAGGTACAGCATTTACCTCGAAATCATTCAATAATTTTTGTGCTGAGAACAACATCGAGCATATCATGAATGTGACGGCAACACCCAGAGCTAACGGCCAGGTGGAACGATACAATCGTACGATAGTTGAGGCACCATTTGGGTACCATCCAGTGGACTTTGAACTCAACAACGATCGCTACCACAAAGAAGACACCACATGAGCTACTGTTCGGGTTTACTTCTAAGTCGCCGGTGAAGGATTGGGATTCCGGAAGCGAGAGGCCACCGTTACAGTTACGTCGAGAAGAGGCTGCGACAAACATCGGTGAATCGCAAATGAAGCAGAAAGTTAGATTCGACCGAGGACGGAAGCATCCAATGAGTTATTCCTGCGGGGACATTGTTCTAGTTCTCACCGATTTACGCGCGACTGGTACTTTTTTTTTTTTTTATGGTTGCACCAAAGGATGTGTAATCTTCATAGATACCAGTAGCCCGTGCTACTAGCATGCACGATTCGCAAACCTGAATGATCGATGTCAGGAATACGCCTACGTACTAACCCACACCCTGCACACGTCGAACTACTCTCCCCGCGGGACTGCCGTTAGGTATTACTTCGCGGGGCTGGTTAGCCTTTAAGGCTGTGTTCTTCTTTACGCGTTATTATTCACGTTACGTTGGCGCTCTAGGCGCCTTAGATCGCTGAGTATGCGTACCGCCATGTTACTTACGATGGTCCAGTTTTCATCATTCTGAAGCATGTAGTCTACAACATTCTCGGGAGTGGGCCACTCCCCAAATTGGTCCCGAAGAGCGCTCCTCTCGGTTTCATATCGCGGGCAATGAAAAAACACATGCTCAGCGTTTTCCGAAGCATTCCCACAATGTGCACAATTTGGGATATTTTCATGTCTGCGTATCTATTCAAACGCCTGAAACAGCCATGTCCTGCCAGAAACTGTGTGAGATAAAAATTTGTTTCGCCATGGGCCCGATTCATCCACACATCAATCACTGGTATAAGACGATGCGTCCATCTTCCCATTACGGATTCGTTCCACTGCTGTTGCCAGGTTGCGATACTGCGATTCCTTTCGTATCTTCGTTTTTCGTCGTCTACCGAACCATTCCGAACTCGCTCGTTTTTAAGTCTTTCCATTTCTTCGGCGAGTAGGTCGATGGGTAGCATTGAAGGCACGACGAGTATAGCATCGTTTGAAACAGTTCGAAACGCACCGGCGACCCTAAGCGCGCTAAGACGGTGGACCGATTTAACTCCACGCACATAGGATTTAACTTTCGCGGCACTTGACCATATTTCAGCTGCGTACATATTTATAGAACTGACAGCTTTTGCGATAATAAGTCTTTCATTCTGTTTGGGGCCCCCGATATTACTCATCAGCCTTGAAATTGCACTCATCACTTTTGACGATTTTTTGCTTGCATACTCTAGATGGTCCTTAAAACTTAAACGAGCGTCAATAATCACTCCGAGGTACTTAATAAACGGTTGAGAAACCACTTCGTGCCCTCCGACCCTAAGCGATATCGTTTCCCGAGCTTTCCTGCTTGTAATAAGCACCGCTTCGGTTTTATGATCGGCAAGTTGTAAACCGGCGTCAGCTAGCCAACGACGTACCGTTCTAATTGTCTCATTACAATGGAGCTCGACTTCTTCTAGTGTTTTTGCTACAACCACCACGGCAATGTCGTCCGCAAAGCCGATAATTGACGCTTCTCTTGGAATTGGTAGGCGTAGAATTTCGTCATACATATCGTTCCACAGCAGGGGTCCTAGGACCGAGCCTTGTGGTACGCCACCAGTTACTTTGTACGTCTTAGTTCCCTCGTCAGAGTCATAGAGGAGGACTCTGTTCGCAAAATAGCTCGTTATTATTTTACCGAGATAATCTGGTATGTCGATGCAGTATAGACAGCTCATAATTCGTTCCCAGTTCGCCGAGTTAAACGCGTTTTTCACATCAAGTGTTATAATAGCGCAGTATTTTTTGGTACCCCCCCTTCCAGTGTCTGCCTTCTATAGCGGTTCGGGCTATCGTTATTACCGCGTTTATTGCGTCTATCGTGGAGCGTGACTTACGAAAACCATATTGATGATCTGAGAGGCCACCTGCTGTTTCCACTGCTGGCAAAAGTCTATTGTAGATTATCCTCTCAAATATTTTGCCTATCGTGTCGAGCAAACAAAGAGGACGATAGGATGAAGGTTCGTTTGAGCTCCCCTTTCCTTTCGGCAGTAGAACTAGTCTTTGGCGCTTCCAAGGCTCAGGGAAAATACCCTCGCGAAGTCACGTGTTAAACATTTCAGCAAATAAGTCGGGTCGGGTGTTAATGGCAACTTTAAGGGCTCTATTTGGGATACCGTCCAGTCCCAATACCTTTTTATCCCGTACCTTCTTACATGCGCGTAATCACAGGTATCGACGCACTTTCGAGAATGCTTAGACTAGCCAACTCCCTATTTTCTTGGCGAGGAAATAGGGTCTCAACTATCTGCCGTAACAATACTGGACACGTGGGCGATTGCATACGTGGGCCTTTTAGCCTCATCGATACAATTTTGTAGGCTTTTCCCCAGACGTCGTTATTAAGTTGTTCACAAAGTTCCTTAAAGCAAAGACGTTTGCTACACTTAATTGCTTCTTTTAACCGGGTTCTCGCTACTCGATACGCGCTTCGGTTGGGTTGCCATTGCTGTTCATCGGAGTTCCGAGTCCGGGATCGCTGATAAATTCTCCGCGCGCGGTGACATGGCGATCTGAGTTCCGCGATTTCTGAGGTCCACCAATATACTGGAGGCCGATGTTTTCCTGTTCCCAGCCTGGACATTGATGCGTTACACGCATCGACTAATAACCGTGATATCTGGGTTACGAATTCTTCTGCAGTTCTGGCTTCAATTATCGTCTCACTAACTACAAAACTTAGAATGTCTTCATCTAACGTTTTTACGTTCCACTTAGTCCGCTTTTGTATTGTCCGGTTAATTCGGATTGCTGGCTCGATGCCGGTTGTGAAAAGTATAGCATTGTGATCGCTATGCGTATAGTGATCACTCACGCGCCAGTGAGCATCGCGTATCAAACCGGTGCTTGCAAAAGTTATGTCGACAATTGATCCCGATCTAGCTGTGCTAAAGGTGTTTCTAGTTCCAGTGTTAGCTAAGACGATATCCAAACAGGAAAAAGCTTTCAGTAGAACAGTCCCTCTACAATTCGTATATGAACTGCCCCATTCTGTGGCCCATGCGTTGAAATCGCCCGCTATTATAACAGGAGTCCTGCCTGTAATGTCGGCAACTAGTCTATCCAATATGCATTCGAAACTTTCGATAGTAGCGCTAGGTGGTATATAGCAGCTATATATATAAATACCATTTATTTTAGCCCGCACAAAGAAATCCTGAGGTACCTCCGAGTATTCCTGAATTGACGCGTCTCCGCAAACCCAAATTGCAGCCTTATTCGTTGCGTCGGTAACCCACTTGCTTCCAGTTAGATACCTATATAGCTCACAGAGTATCGCTACATCTATTTTTAGTTCTCGAACAGATTGTTGCAAAAGGTCATGAGCCGCTTCACAATGGTTGAGATTTAGTTGTAAGGTATTCATGTTTTTTTCCTTCGTTTTATATATTCTGGACACCTCCTGCTACCAGTTATATGGCGCGACTGGTACTTCGCGAAAAACTTGATGCTCGTTGGAGGGGTCCATACATTGTCACCAGGTCATTAGGAAATGACCGCTACCTAGTAGAAGACATTCCTGGGAGTCAGCGATCCCAAAAGAAGATTCATTCAGTATTTGTTTCCGACCACATGAAAATGTGGCCTAGTCTACCTAATGACGGTTGGGATTCTGCAGCGGATATTGGCGGCACAGTACTAAGGAAGCTGATAGTACAGCGGGACCGGCAGGGACAACAACCGGTGTCGGGACGTCACCGCGGCAGGATGGTCGAGCTGTTACACGATAAGGACGACATGTAGCATCACCCTCAAAGGGAGGGCAAATGATACATGACATATAGATGGCACGACTGGCGAATGGAGGGAGGAAAGGAAAATTAAAGAGAGTGATATTTTTAGTTTTTTTTATGTTGGTAAGAAAAGTATTTAATGCGTTTTAATTATAAAATATAAATGTTCGAGGAAAAAAGTTCTTTTTAAAAATTCGTTATATTAATAAGAACGATTTTTCTGTAAAAACAAAAAAAAAAATAAAAATTTAAAACATCGTAAAATTTCAAACGGACAAATAGACAAAGACACGTATATAAAACAGAAGCAAGTTAATTTGTGACTGAAGTCGGACAAAATCCCTGTTCAAATGCAATAAAAATTAATAAAAATATATCAATAACATCCGAAAACATACAGAAAAGCTACAATCCATCTGGAACGAATCGTATGATACCCTCTCCGCCTTTCTATAAAGTGGGCGTAGCCAAATTGCATTTTGTACTCAAATATGGTTATAACGTCGAACATTTGAGGATGTTACATGTAAAATTTCATCAAAATCGGTTTTTTTTATGAAAACGCCTCCAAAAAGTGGGCGTGCTCAAAACTTTTCTATGAGTGAATTGTAGGGAATCTAAATGTCTAAATATTTGGTCTTGACAAAATTTTTCGGTTTCATATAATTTAGTGAAGTTATAAAAAAGTGGGCGTGGCAGTGGGCGGATTTCAAAAATTTTTACGCTTGTACTGTATTTTTTTCTCAGAAGCCCAGATATTAGGATAGGA
Organism: Xylota sylvarum; assembly: GCA_905220385.1. Lineage (NCBI taxonomy): Eukaryota > Metazoa > Arthropoda > Insecta > Diptera > Syrphidae > Xylota > Xylota sylvarum. Next base: position 75,230,328 of record LR999958.1, on the reverse strand, counting down.
TAATTTCATCCTCCTAGCTCAAAATTTAAGTCCCAAAAAGTGGTGACGGACGGACGGACGGACATGGCTCAATCGTTTTCGCTATTAATACTTATCATGAATATATATACTTTATAGGGTCTATCTCGATTATTTCTCTACGTTACAAACTATGTATCAAACTTAATATACCCTTAGGATAGGGTATAAAAATGCGTTTTGCTCTTCGACGAGAGAGCAATAAAGCCAGAACTCGAATATAACACTAAAACGGACTTAATATGCGGGTTTACGGATTTTAGTGAGCTCGATAGGTGCGGGGATTAAATAAAGATTGGAAGCAGACGGTGTCTTATTATATATGATGCCCATCAGAAGAGAATATTGCTGAAATGTTGAAAGTGTTGGAATGCAATATGTGCAATTGCTGTATGTTGTGACCAAGGCAGTAATAATAGAAAGGCATACAAAATATTTGGATCAAATGAGAATAAACCATATTTTGAAATTGAAGGCAAGAAAGTTTTTCTCCTATACGATTATCCTCACCTGTTTAAGAGCGTAAGAAATTGCTTATTAAAAAATAACATTAAAATCTCTGAAGATTTCGTTTCATAAGGAATAATTGCAAAATTATTTGAAGAAGATTCAAAGAATATGTTTCAAGTTTGTTTTAAACTAACATATCAGCCCGAATTCCTTTGAAAAATTGTCCGTCATGTTGGCCACGCAGGTTTTCAGTGCAAATGTTTCATTGCGTAAGCAATATGAATTTTTTTTATTTTTTGATCATTTAAATAGCTATACTTTGACTTCAAGCAACCCCCAACGACAACCAGTAAGCCACTATAGTGAGACATTACAAAGTATCAAAAATGCAAGAGAGTGGATACTAACATGGGAGTCAACCGAGAAGATGAAAAAACTGTATTGCTGTACACCAGTACAGCAAACACTGGTTGGAATTGAACAAATATGGGACAAGTTAAAAGACGAACAACAATTACTTCTCATTTCACATCTTAACACCGATGTTGCAGAAAACTTGTTCTCAATGGCTAGAACAAATAGAGGGTCTTATAAAAGAAACCCATCAGCTTATCGATTCATCAGAAATCGTAAGCAAATTATTTTTCAGAAGCTAAACTCGGCTGATCATTCGGGTTATGAGGATCCTGGAGCGGAATCATTACTGAATGAAACAGACTGCGATGAAGCGGAATTAGAAGAGTATGACGTTGAAACGTTAGGGGAAGTGGATATATTGGAAAAAGATCTTGTTAGTAATATTGTATACCAACAAGATATGGATTGGGAACTCGAGTATTTAACAAATGAGAACACGACTGAAATTGTCATATCTAAAGGATGTTCCATAAAGCTACAAGAAATAGCTTTGGTATATTATGCCGGATTTGCGGCCTTCAAAATTACTAGCAAATTTAATTGGGAGACTTGCAAACAATTTTTGATAAGTGAAGAAAATACATCTAGAGAGCAAATAGGTCTAATTAAGTTAAGAGCATATAAAACGCATAAAACACTTTCCGAATTTGGAAATTTAACAGTTCCATCGATACCATTTGAAGTTACCATACCATCAAGAAAATACTTGAGAGTCAATTCGCAGAAAGACAACATAAAGAAAATGTTTTGATTGACTACATAAAATACTTAGACTAAACTGATGTCAGTAAACCCCTAACATGTGAACACAAAGATTTTATTTGTAGATTCATAATAATTGGCCTAACAAAATTTTCTTTAAAAAAAAATAAATAAAGATTTTGTTGGAGTAAAACGCATGAAACACTTATAAAACCCTTCGCCCTAACTAATGTACATATATACATATGTACGTACGTACGTAAATAATCACTTGTTTTTTAATACATGTTCAAAAATCTACTCATTACAAATACAAATACAAATTTTTGGCGCGACAGGTCCATGGGACGTAGGGCCTAGCTTCTCACAACCATTCGTGTTATGCGTGTTACTGTTTAATGCCGGATCCAAACGGCAGTTTTTTGAGAAGCTTTTTCATGACAGTTTTACTCTCGGATGTTTGTCAGACGCTCGCGAGAGGTGGGGCCGTGAAAGAAATTTTAGGTGTTGTTTGGGGATTGAACCTGGAACCCCTCGCTCCGTAGTCCAACGCACTAACCACTTGAGCCACGGCGATTATAAAATTTATGAATTTATTATACATACATACATATGTTAATACATAATGTATATGTAGTTACTTTATCTACTTTTTATTTTCCTCAAATTAACTTTTACCAATGGTTTATCTAGAATTAGTTAGAATTACTTTTAATCGGTCAAATAAATTTATGACCCGTCCTCTGGTACGACCGATACTCTAAGAGTCGTTGAAAAAGGCGTTTGAGATGACTTTCGTGTAATTCTTCCGACTTGCTGGCGATAAGGATGTCATCCACATAAACGAAGATAAAATTTAGACCCCTCGTAACCTGATGCATAAAGAGTTGGAAGGTTTGTGCTGCATTGCGTAGCCCAAATCGCATACGAGTAAATTCGAATAGCCCGAAAGGTGTGGTTACCGCTGTTTATACCCTATCCTAAGGGTATATTACGTTTGACACATAGTTTGTAACATAGAGAAATAATCGAGATAGACCCTATAAAGTACAAATATTCGTGATCAGCATCAATAGCGAAATCGATTGAGCGATGACGGTCCGTCCGTATGTCACCGCTTTTTGGGCCTTAAATTTTGAGCTAGGACGATGAAATTTCATATCTGGGCTTCTGAGAAAAAGATACAGTACAAGTGTAAACATTTTTTAAATCCGCCCACTGCCACGCCCACTTTTTCATAACTTCATTAAATTATATGAAATCGAAAAATTTTGTTAAGACCAAATATTCAGGCACTTAGATTCCCTACAATCCACTCATACAAAAGTTTTGTCCACGCCCACTTTTTGGGGGCGTTTTCATCATAAAACCGATTTTTGGGCCTCAAATTTTTAACTATAACGATGAAATTTCATATCTGGGCTTCTGAGAAAAAGGTACAGTACAAGCGTAAAAAATTTTTAAATCCGCCCACTGCCACGCCTACTTTTTTATAACTTCACTAAATTATATGAAACCGAAAAATTTTGTTAAGTCCAAATATTTAGGCATTCAGATTCCCTACAATTCACCTATAGAACATTTTTCGCCACGCCCACTTTTTGGGGGCGTTTTCATCAAAAAACCGATTTTGATAAAATTTTACATGTATCATCCTCAAACGTTCGAGGTTATAGCCATATTTGAGTACAGGGAGGAGGAGGATAGGGTATCAGACGATCCGTTCCAGACGGATTGTAGCTTTTCTGTATGTTTTTATGATGTCTTCCTGTGCCATTGGTATATGGCTTGGTGCTTTTGGTGTCGAATTGTCACCGCTGCTGGTTGCTTTCTTTCATCACTCTGTTGTTGTTGTTTAGTTGTGACTGCTGCCTTTTTTGGTCTCTCCGTGTGTTTCTGTTGTTGATTTACGGCGGCTAGAGATAGATTTGACGCATCTTATCTTATATAGCTAATACTGGCTGTTCCCGGTATTTCGTACGCGCAGACCACTGAAATATGCCCCACTCCTTTTTTACAAAAATACTCCTAGCCTTGGACCTCGCTCAAAACAAAATAACAACAAATCAAAAACAACAACAATTAAAAATACATATGGAGTTTTATTTCAGTAACCACCGGGGAAGTACACATAAAGATTGCTGGAGTTGCTAACACGGGATAGAGCTGATCGTGTGAAAAGCAGTTGACACTGAGGTCCACGCCCGCAATGCGCAGCGTCTGTCTCTGCCCTTCGTTGATAGTCATAGCGTAACATAAGCTGACTGGGAACTGTACACGCTTAAAACTGAATGGAAAATTATTTGGAATGAGGAGGATTCGGGCTATAAGGACGATAGCACCTGGGTCGCCTCTAATTAAAATCTCAGCTTCTATCACGTTTTGTTGTATGTTTGTGACTTTTAGTCGGGTGCCATAACATAATTTTGGTGGGCTTAAATTTCGTAGGAGAATTATGGGGACGCCGCCTTTCTATAAAGTGAGGGTGGCCAAATTGCATTTTGTACTTAAATATGCCTGTAACGTCGACCGTTTGAGGATGTTGCATGTAAAATTTCATCAAAATCGGTTTTTTGATGAAAACGCCCCCAAAAAGTGGGCGTGGCCAAAACTTTTGTAGGGAATCTCAATGCCTAAGGATTTGGTCTAGACAAAAATTTTCGGTTTCATATAATTTCGTGAACTTATAAAAAAAATGGGCGTTGTACTGTATCTTTTTCTCAGAAGCCCAGATATAAAATTTCATCCTCCTAGCTCAAAATTTAGGGCCCAAAAAGTGGTGAAATGCGGATGGACAGACGGACGGACGGACGGTCATCGCTCATTCGATTTCGCTATTGATGCTGATCACGAATATACACTGAGTTACAAAAAAAGTGGCGCAGTGATACTTTTTCGTATGTTGTTATCATTTTGGTAATATGCCTCTATGTTTTTGCCGAGCTTTATTTGTTTTTAATGGGTTACTGGTTTAATGGTTTATTTGTTTGCTAGTTTGCATAATTTCTTTTAATTTTCTTTGTGATATGCACATGGTATTGAAGAAAACCGTATTGTATTCGTGTTTTCCTACAGACATGAGACATACCAAAAGTAGCTTCCATGATCCCGTATGTTTATTGTTCTGAATTTGGTTTAATTTGATTGGTTATTAGTTGTTACTGATTTTTGTAAAAAAAAAATTTGCAAATAATGGCACAAGAAGTCGCCTGTGTGCTGGCTTTAGTTGAGGGTGTTCGGGGCGTGCGCTATGCCGATATTATGATAAGAAAACCGGAGAAGACGTTAAAAAAAAGCCATTAAAAGTACAGATAGACCAACTCCTGCAAACGGCGTCAAGGATCAGGTCGCCCCGGAGTACCTATTGCAAGGAATTACCGATATTTGATGATTCAAAATCTTCGGAATCGTCTCTAAACAGCAGTTGAGCTGGCTCACAGACTTCGAACTGTTAGAGGGACAGCTGTGAATGCTCAAACGGTGAGGAGGCGATTAGTAGAAAGTGGCCTGAGAGCAAGAAGACCTGCTCGTGTACCGAGACTCACGGTACAAGATAAGCGACGTCGACTTGAATTTGCTCATCTTCACCAGGATTGGACAGAGGCCGACTGGGGTAGAGTCCTTTCCACTGATGTCTCAAGGTTTCGTCTCCGCTCAACAGATGGACGTAGCCAGAGTGTGGGGATGATAAGATGAGAAATACTCTGCGGCAATAATTGCCCAGCGGGAAAATTTCTGTGCATCATGGAAGGATCAGTGACCTCTGCGTATTATATCACCAACATTCTAGACGAATATGTGGTTCTATTCGCACCATTTACGGAGGAAAACTTCTTGCTGATCCAAGACAATGCTAGACAACACGTCGCCAGGTGCGTTACTGAATATTTGCAAGAAGTGGAAATTGACGTGATGGCTTGGCCTGCGATGAGCTCGGACATGAAGCCCATTAAACACGTTTGGGACCTGCTGGAGAAAAAGATTGGGATACTACCTGCCCTTCCAGAGACACTTAGCGCCCTGATATCTGCTCTGATCGAGGAATTTGGACGATACCATCGTAAAAATTTAATCCAATGTATGCCTCGGCAAATATCTGGTTTGTTAGATGTTCGGGGAGACAATACACACTATTACAGGAACAAGGACTCGTTAAAACAAAAATAATAATAAACATACAGAAAAGCTACAATCCGTCTGGAACGGATCGTCTGATACCCTATCCTCCTCTCTATAAAGTGGGCGTGGAAAAATTGCATTTCGTACTCAAATATGGCTATAACATCGAACGTTTGAGGATGTTACATGTAAAATTTTATCAAAATCGGTTTTTTGATGAAAACGCCCCCAAAAAGTGGGCGTGGCCAAAACTTTTGTATGAGTGGATTGTAGGGAGTCTGAATGCCTAAATATTTGGTCTTAACAAAATTTTTCGGTTTCATTTAATTTAATGAAGTTATGACAAAGTGGGCGTGGCAGTAGGCGGATTTAAAAAATTTGTACACTCGTACTGTATCTTTTTCTCAGAAGCCCATATATTCAATTTCATCGTCCTAGTTAAAAATTTAAGGCACAAAAATCGGTTTTGTGATGAAAACGCCCCCAAAAAGTGGGCGTGGCCAAAACTTTTGTATGGGTGGATGGTAGGGAATCTGAATGTATAAATATTTGGTCTTAACAAAATTTTTCGGTTTCATATAATTTAGTGAAGTTATGAAAAAGTGGGCGTGGCAGTGGGCGGATTTCAAAAATTTTTACACTTGTACTGTATTTTTTTCTCAGAAGCCCAGATATGAAATTTCATCGTCCTAGCTCAAAATTTAAGGACCAAAAAGCGGTGACATACGGACGGACGGACGGTCATCGCTCAATCGATTTCGCTATTGATGCTGATCACGAATAAACATACTTTATAGGGTCTATCTCGATTATTTCTCTATGTTATAAACTATGTGTCAAACTTAATAGGAGGATAGGGTATCATACGATCCGTTCCAGACAGATTGTAGCTTTTCCGTATGTTTTAACATGAATTACTTATTTTTATATTAAACATACAGAAAAGCTACAATCCGTTTGGAACGGATCGTATGATACCCTATCCTCCTCTCTATAAAATGGGCGTGGCCAAATTGCATTTTGTACTCAAAGATAGCTATAATGTCGAACGTTTGAGGATGTTACATGTAAAATTTTATCAGAATAGGTTTTTTGATGATAATGCCCCCAAAAATTGGGCGTTGCCAAAACTGTTCTATGGGTGAATTGTAGGGAATCTAAATACCCAAATATTTGGTCGTAACAAAATTTTTCGGTTTCATATAATTTAGTGAAGTTATAAAAAAGTAGGCGTGGCAGTGGGCGGATGTAAAAAAATTTACACTTGCACTGTATCTTTTTCTTGGAAGCCCAAATATGAAATTTCAGCGCCCTAGTTAAAAATTTAAGGCCCAAAAATCGGTTTTATGATGAAAACGCCCCCAAAAAGTGGGCGTGCCCAAAACTTTTGTATGGGTGGATTGTAGGGAATCCACAAAATTTTTCGGTTTCATATAATTTAGTGAAGTTATGAAAAAGTAGGCGTGGCAGTGGGCGGATTTCAAAAATTTTTACACTTGTACTGTATCTTTTTCTCAGAAGCCCAGATATGAAATTTCGGACGGACGGACGGACGGACATGGCTCAATCGTTTTCCCTATTGATACTGATCATGAATATATATACTTTATACGGTCTATCTCTATTATTTCTCTATGTTACAAACTATGTGTCACACCATTGTATATAAATCTAATAGTATTATCACTTGACGAAATTTTTTCTTAGTTACCTTGCTAGACAGAGGGCGCAAAGCAAAGTGGTTTCTCTTACACACTGAAAGAGAGTTTTGAGCGAACAAATGGATAAGCGAGAGATCAAAAGGAAAAACGGCAAGGAATATAAAAACAAAACTGACTCTCTTCTTAATCATGTACACACATCCAAATATGTACATGTTCGTGTGGTTTAATACCATCGTGATGGACGAGACGGGAGGATTATGTTTTCCTTTCGTGTTTTGTTTTTGTATTTTTTTGTGTTTACATTAATTATGAATGAAGTTATTTTTCTGCAATATACACAATTGCACACACACTCAAACGTTGCCACATTTTATTATTTCTATGCGGGAATTAGCGACGTTGCAATATTGTAGATTTGAATGTTAATGCAAATGCAAATGCTTTTCTTCTTGTTAATACATATGTATGTGTATGTATTAATACATGTAAATATTTAATACGTATTCTAATGTTTTGTACCACAACAACAGATTTATTTTATTTAATTACAAACATTGGATTGAAATGACAAATTGATGAAAACAACCTTTTTTTTCCTTTTTGGAGTAAGTTACGGTTACCAATATGGATTATGCTTAATATTTTTTTATTGTCCCTAAATACATATATGTGGATACATATGTATGTGACTATTTATACCTAGAAATGTACATAGTTCCATATGTAAGTATTTACTTATGTACATATGTATGTACGTACATATGTATGTATATTCTTGTATTCTTTCCACATCACCCAGTGGGGTAAAATACTAGATGCGTTTTTTTTTTTTGAGGTGTCCCCAGTAGGCCTATTCCTCTATCACAACTTCATAAATTCTATTATTGCACATGCATTCAAAAGGATATAATATACATTTAATACATACGTATGTACATATGTATGCATGTATGTATATACATAGGTTGATATAACAATTTCATAAACTATATTTTTGCAATGACTAGATTATTCAACATGCATTTAAAAAAAGTTTATTATATATATTATATATGTACATTATATGTGCATATGTAAGTATAATAATTTCATAAATTTTATTATCGTAATGACTAGATATTTGAACATGCATTAAAAAAACGTGATTATTTACATACGTAGATATGAATATATGTACATTAGTTAGGGCGAAGGGTTTTATAAGTGTTTCATGCTTTTTACTCCACCAAAATCTTTATTCATTTTTTTTAATGAAAATTTTATTAGGCCAATTATTATGAATCTACAAATAAAATCTTTGTGTTCACATGTTAGGGGTTTACTGATATCAGTTTTGTCTAGGTATTTCATGTAGTCGATGAGGACATTTTCTTTATGTTGCCTTTCTGCGAATTGACTCTCAAATATTTCCTTGATGGTTTTTACCATATCTTCAAATGGTATCGATGGCACTGTTAAATTTCCAAATTCGGAAAGCGTTTTATGCGTTTTATATGCTCTTAACTTAATTAGACCTGTTTGCTCTCTAGATGTATTTCCTTCACTTATCAAAAATTGTTTGCAGGTCTCGCAATTAAATTTGCTAGTAATCTTGAAAGCCGCAAATCCGGCATAATATACCAAAGCTGTTTCTTGTAGCTTTTTGGAACATCCTTTAGATATGACTATTTCAGACTGGTTCTCATTTGTTAAATACTCGAGTTCCCCATCCAAATCTTGTTGGTATACAATATTACTAACGAGGTCTTTTTCCAATATATCCACTTCCCCTGATGTTTCAACGTCATACCCTTCTAATTCAGCTTCATCGCAGTCTGTTTCATTCAGTAATGATTCCGCTCCAGGATCCTCATAACCTGAATGATCAGCGGATTTTAGGTTCTGAAAAATAATTTGTTTAAGATTTCTTATGAATCGATAAGCTCATAAGACCCTCTATTTGTTCTAGCCATTGAGAACAAGTTTTCAGCAACATCGGTGTTAAGATGTGAAATGAGAAGGAATTGTTGTTCGTCTTTTAACTTTTCCCATATTTGTTCAATTCCAAGCAGTGTTTGCTGTAAACCAGTAAAGCAATATGGTTTTTTCATCTTCCCGGTTGACTCCCATGTTAGTATCCACTCTCTTGCATTTTTGATACTCTGTAATGTCTCACTATAGTGGCTTACTGGTTGTCGTTGGGGGTTGGTTGAAGTCAAAGTATAGCTGTTTAAATTATCAAATAAACAATTCATATTGTTTACGAAAGTTGCTGTTGATGTAGCCACTTTTCTATCAGCATCCGTTTTATAGCAGTTGGCTGCAATAGCATTAAAAATTCCAGTCGAAACATTTGCACTAAAAACCTGCGTGGCCAACTTGACAAAGAAAACGATTTCTTAACGTTATTGCAATCTGTGTATGAACATCGGGTAGCCATACTTATAAAACCTTTGCTTATTTATTTACATATAAAATTTAAAAGGAACATATGTATATGTATATAATGTACCTACATATGTATGTATGTATATATGTACATACATATGTGTATAAAAATAAAAAATATACTACATGTGTACAATACACATGCAAATACCAAAATAAAGTAAATCGATAAATTATACTTATCGACAAAAGCACAGCAAATAAGCACAACCAATCTTTAAACACAATCTTCAAACAATTTAATCTTCAAACGATTTAATCTTTAAATGCACCGCACTAGACACCACTATTGTTCTATTCACTGCTCTGAATATTGAATTAAAAATTAACTTTCTTACAACGTACAATTTGGTAATTGCCAGTCAAGCAATTCTATATGTTTTTTGTTTCTCTTCTGGCAAATTATTTTTTGATTTTATGTTGGGCAATGCTGTGACCAATCCTTAACCGCCAAAACCAAGAAAAGGAAAATTGTAAATGTACATCCATACATACATATACATATGTCCAGAGTAAGTCAAAGCTGCGCACAGTACGTGTACACATCATATGGCAGAAAACTTCAGGACACACATAACGCAACAACTCTATACAGATATGGAAGAAGTGGTACATTACCCCCAGGTATTCCTTCACACAAACAAATATTGAAGGCGCACCTGTTATGCTCTTAAGGATATAAAAATCCACCCAAAGTCTGACACGGAAACAGATTACAGGTTAAAGCTGCACATACATACATATGTAAGAATGGGAAAGAAGAAATGATCTTTCTTACACCTATTTGCCCGTCAAACAAATTTATCTGGCTGATTTGTTATGCAATGGTGGCGACCAACCCTTAACCGCCAGAATCATGATAATGAAAAGCATACCTATATAAGCGTATCTACAAACAAAGTTGAACGCAGTCCACCTCGGCAGAAACTTCACAGGACACATAACGATCATATATTGTTTTTTTCTGTATTCTCGCTTTCCACCTTTTTTTGCGTGTTTGTTTGGTTCTCTTTTTTTCTCTTTCTTCTCTTATTACTTGATATCTGCGACTGTAAGAGCAAATAAATAGTTGGGAGCGAATGAGAAAAAAGTTGCCTTGCTTGTTAGAGGCGCTAGTGTCGATATCCTCAAGTGATACTACTATTAGATTTATATACAATGGTAATAGCATTGTATATAAATCTAATAGTATTATCACTTTACGAAATTTTTTCTTAGTTACCTTGCTAGACAGAGGGCGCAAAGCAAAGTGGTTTCTCTTACACACTGAAAGAGAGTTTTGAGCGAACAAATGGATAAACGAGAGAACAAAAGGAAAAACGGCAAGGAATATAAAAACAAAACTGACTCTCTTCTTAATCATGTACACACATCCAAATATGTACATGTTCGTGTGGTTTAATACCATCGTGATGGACGAGACGGGAGGATTATGTTTTCCTTTCGTGTTTTGTTTTTGTATTTTTTTGTGTTTACATTAATTATGAATGAAGTTATTTTTCTGCAATATACACAATTGCACACACACTCAAACGTTGCCACATTTTATTATTTCTATGCGGGAATTAGCGACGTTGCAATATTGTAGATTTGAATGTTAATGCAAATGCAAATGCTTTTCTTCTTGTTAATACATATGTATGTGTATGTATTAATACATGTAAATATTTAATACGTATTCTAATGTTTTGTACCACAACAACAGATTTATTTTATTTAATTACAAACATTGGATTGAAATGACAAATTGATGAAAACAACCTTTTTTTTCCTTTTTGGAGTAAGTTACGGTTACCAATATGGATTATGCTTAATATTTTTTTATTGTCCCTAAATACATATATGTGGATACATATGTATGTGACTATTTATACCTAGAAATGTACATAGTTCCATATGTAAGTATTTACTTATGTACATATGTATGTACGTACATATGTATGTATATTCTTGTATTCTTTCCACATCACCCAGTGGGGTAAAATACTAGATGCGTTTTTTTTTTTTTGAGGTGTCCCCAGTAGTGGCGACCAACCCTTAACCGCCAGAATCATGATAATGATAAGCATACCTATATAAGTATATATGTATGTATGCGTATCTACAAACAAAGTTGAACGCAGTCCACCTCGGCAGAAACTTCACAGGACACATAACAATCATATATTGTTTTTTTCTGTATTCTCGCTTTCCACCTTTTTTTGCGTGTTTGTTTGGTTCTCTTTTTTTTTCTCTTTGTTCTCTTTCTTCTCTTATTACTTGATATCTGCGACTGTAAGAGCAAATAAATAGTTGGGAGCGAATGAGAAAAAAGTTGCCTTGCTTGTTAGAGTCGCTAGTGTCGATATCCTCAAGTGATACTACTATTAGATTTATATACAATGGTCACACTTAATATATCCTTAGGATAAGGTATAAAAAAAACAACTCAAAGAAAAAAATAAGATAATGTTTGCTCCAATACACTTCCAACTAAGTGTAGCGGACGTTGAAGAGAGCGGACGTGTATTTACAAACCGACGTGGGGTGCACGCTTTTTCTTAGGTCCTAAAGAACTATTAAGAAATTTTTCCCTTCTCTTTACCAAAATGAAGTGTAATATTTGTAAAGAAAAACTAGAACGCAGTGATGTCGGCAAAATTAGTTGTTCTGATTGTATTGGTTTTTTCATTCTTCCTGTGTAAATATTTACGGACGGACATGGAATATATGAACGCACATAGGGCTTAACATGGAGCAACATTTAGTTTTATTTCATCGCAATTGGCCAACTCATTCAGAAGATATGGGGATTTAAAGTTTCCCAAAATTTAGTTACATTGCATTAGTACAACAAAACAAACAGAAAAGCTACAATCCATTTGGAACGGATCGTATGATACCCTATTCTCCATCCTATCGAGCCCCTATAAAGTGGGCGTGGCCGTATTGTTTCTTTACTGAATTACGATGATAACTGCGAACGTTTGAGGATGTTACATGTGGAATTTCATCAAAATCGGTTTTTTATGAAAACGTTCCCAAAAAGTGGGCGTGCCCAAAACTACTGTTTGGGTGAATTGTAGGGAATCTGAATACCTTAATATTTGGTCTCAACAAAATTTTTCAGTTTCATATAATTTAGTGAAGTTATGAAAAAGTGGGCGTGACAGTGGGCGAGTTTCAACAATTTATACACTTGTACTGCATCTTTTTCTCAGAAGCCTAGATATTGTGTGATAGTATCATACGGCACCAAATCAACAGTCACAAAAAACTAAACACTGGACGGCACACGCCAAAGTGCTGACACCGTAAGAAGACAGGCAGAAAGAATTAGAACATAAATATTACAATGTTCACTGCCCAAGTATATCGACAGACGTGTGTTATAAATGGCATACAATGTCACTGTGCTAGCACTTAACGTGTCATCTGAGAAGTGACTCTTTGTGCGGATACAATGTATTGATTTTTAACATTTCGCATATGTTCCTTAATAGCTCATTTTTGAATTCAGTTCCGTCGTCTGACTTGAGTATTTTGAAACAACCGTATGTTAAGATAAATTGTTCCACCAGTGCTTTAGCGATTGTCTTTGCTTCTTTACTTTCGGTAGCGTGTGCAATAATATATTTATTTAATTCACATTGCATGGTTAGTATATATCTGTAACCGTTTGATATTCTAAAGGGTCCAACTGTGTCTATTTGTATTGTTTCGAAACTAGTACTTGGTGTGTCTGTTATGACCATTTTCTCTCTTTTATGTCTTGTCTCTTTGTTTATACCCTATCCTAAGGGTATATTAAGTTTGACACATAGTTTGTAACATAGAGAAATAATCGAGATAGACCCTATAAAGTATATATATTCGTGATCAGCATCAATAGCGAAATCGATTGAGCGATGACCGTCCGTCCGTCCGTCCGTCCGTATGTCACCTCTTTTTGGGACTTAAATTTTGAGCTAGGACGATGAAATTTCATATCTGGGCTTCTGAGAAAAAGATACAGTACAAGTGTAAAATTTTTTTAAATCCGCCCACTGCCACGCCCACTTTTTCATAACTTCATTAAATTATATGAAACCGAAAAATTTTGTTAAGACCAAATATTTAGGCATTCAGACACCCTACAATCCACCCATACAAAAGTTTTGGCCACGCCCACTTTTTTGGGGCGTTTTCATCATAAAACCGATTTTTGAGCCTTAAATTTTTAACTTGGACGCTAAAATTTCATATTTGGGCTTCCAAGAAAAAGATACAGTGCAAGTGTAAATTTTTTTACATCCGCCCACTGCCACGCCTACTTTTTTATAACTTCACTAAATTATATGAAACCGAAAAATTTTGTTAAGTCCAAATATTTAGGTATACAGATTCCCTACAATTCACCCATAGAACAGTTTTGGCAACGCCCACTTTTTGGGGGCGTTTTCATCAAAAAACCGATTTTCATGAAATTTCACATGTAACATCCTCAAACGTTCGACGTTATAGCCATATTTGAGTACCAAATGCAATTTGGGCATGAGCACTTTATAAAAACGAGGATAGGGTATCATACGATCCGTTCCAGACGGATTGTAGCTTTTCTGTATGTTTTTAGCACAACTTTCGCAAGCGTTTACAAATTTCTGAACCCTTTGTCTCATATTGTATAAAATCATACATATAATGTTTAATTTTTCTTCCATATTTGTTATTTTCATCGGGGGTTTATATATTAGTATCTTCAAATGCGAGTATCTTTTATTTAATGTCGACTGCAGTCTATTATAAATATCTTTAATTTCATTTTTATACCCTATCCTAAGGGTATATTAAGTTTGACACATAGTTTGTAACATAGAGAAATAATCGAGATAGACCCTATAAAGTATATATATTCGTGATCAGCATCAATAGCGAAATCGATTGAGCGATGACCGTCCGTCCGTCCGTCCGTCCGTCGTTTGTCCGTCCTTATGTCACCGCTTTTTGGACCTTAAATTTTGAGCTAGGACGATGAAATTTCATATCTGGGCTTCTGAGAAAAAGATACAGTACAAGTGTAAAAATTTTTGAAATCCGCCCACTGCCACGCCCACTTTTTCATAACTTCACTAAATTATATGAAACCGAAAAATTTTGTTAAAACCAAATATTTAGGCATTCAGATTCCCTACAATCCACCCATACAAAAGTTTTGGCCACGCCCACTTTTTGGGGGCGTTTTCATTACAAAACCGAGTTTTGGGCCTTAAATTTTTAACTAGGACGCTGAAATTTCAAATCTGGGCTTCCAAGAAAAAGATACAGTACAAGTGTAAATTTTTTTTACATCCGCCCACTGCCACGCCTACTTTTTTATAACTTCATTAAATTATATGAAACCGAAAAATTTTGTTAAGACCAAATATTTGGGTATTTAGATTCCCTACAATTCAGCCATAGAACAGTTTTGGCCACGCCCACTTTTTGGGGGCGTTATAATAAAAAAACCTATTTTGATAAAATTTTACATGTAACATCCTCAAATGTTCGACATTATAGCTATATTTGAGTACAAAATACAATTTGGCCACGCCCACTTTATAGAGAGGAGGATAGGGCATCATACGATCCGTTCCAGACGGATTGTAGCTTTTCTGTATGTTTATCTATATGTTCGAACAATGTATGTTCTTTGCTAATATCATTGTATATAAATCTAATAGTATTATCACTTGACTAAATTTTTTCTTAGTTACCTTGCTAGACAGAGGGCGCAAAGCAAAGTGGTTTCTCTTACACACTGAAAGAGAGTTTTGAGAGAACAAATGGATAAACGAGGGAACAAAAGGAAAAACGGCAAGGAATATAAAAACAAAACTGACTCTCTTCTTAATCATGTACACACATCCAAATATGTACATGTTCGTGTGGTTTAATACCTTCGTGATGGACGAGACGGGAGGATTATGTTTTTATACCCTATCCTAAGGGTATATTAAGTTTGACACATAGTTTGTAACATAGAGAAATAATCGAGATAGACCCTATAAAGTATATATATTCGTGATCAGCATCAATAGCGAAATCGATTGAGCGATGACGGTCCGTCCGTCCGTCCGTATGTCACCGCTTTTTGGGCCTTAAATTTTGAGCTAGGACGATGAAATTTCATATCTGGGCTTCTGAGAAAAAGATACAGTACAAGTGTAAAAATTTTTGAAATCCGCCCACTGCCACGCCCACCTTTTCATAACTTCACTAAATTATATGAAACCGAAAAATTTTGTTAAGACATTCAGGCATTCAGATTCCCTACAATCCACCCATACAAAGGTTTTGGCCACGCCCACTTTTTGGGGGCGTTTTTATCACAAAACCGAGTTTTGGGCCTTAAATTATTAACTAGGACGCTGAAATTTCATATCTGGGCTTATGACGAAAAGATACAGTAGAAGTGTAATTTTTTTTTACATCCGCCCGCTGCCACGCCTACTTTTTTATAACTTCACTAAATTATATGAAACCGAAAAATTTTGTTAAGACCAAATATTTAGGTATACAGATTCCCTACAATTCACCCATAGAACAGTTTTGGTCACGCCCACTTTTTGGGGGCGTTTTCATCAAAAAACCGATTATTTTACATGTAACATCCTCAAACGTTCGACATTATAGCTATATTTGAGTACAAAATGCAATTTGGCCACGCCCACTTTATAGAGAGGAGGATAGGGTATCAGACGATCCGTTCCAGACGGATTGTAGCTTTTCTGTATGTTTCTTTCGTGTTTTGTTTTTGTATTTTTTTGTGTTTACCTTAATTATGAATGAAGTTATTTTTCTGCAATATAGACAATTGCACACACACTCAAACGTTGCCACATTTTATTATTTCTATGCGGGAATTAGCGACGTTGCAATATTGTAGATTTGAATGTTAATGCAAATGCAAATGCTTTTCTTCTTGTTAATACATACGTATGTGTATGTATTAATACATGTAAATATTTAATACGTATTCTAATGTTTTGTACCACAACAACAGATTTATTTTATTTAATTACAAACATTGGATTGAAATGACAAATTGATGAAAACAACTTTTTTTTTCCTTTTTGGAGTAAATTTCGGTTACCAATACGGATTATGCTGAATATTTTTTTATTGCCCCTAACTATATGTAGATACGTATGTGACTATTTATACCTAGCGATGACCGTCCGTCCGTCCGTCCGTATGTCACCGATTTTTGGGCCTTAAATTTTGAGCTAGGACGATGAAATTTCATATCTGGGCTTCTGAGAAAAAGATACAGTACAAGTGTAAATCTTTTGAAATCCGCCCACTGCCACGCCCACTTTTTCATAACTTCACTAAATTCTATGAAACCGAAAAATTTTGTTAAGACCAAATATTTAGGCATTCAGATTCCCTACAATCCACCCATACAAAAGTTTTGGCCACGCCCACTTTTTGGGGGCGTTTTCATCACAAAACCGATTTTTGGGCCTTAAATTTTTAACTAGGACGCTGAAATTTCATATCTGGGCTTCTGAGAAAAAGATACAGTACAAGTGTAAAAATTTTTGAAATCCGCCCACTGCCACGCCCACTTTTTCATAACTTCACTAAATTATATGAAACCGAAAAATTTTGTTAAGACCAAATATTTAGGCATTCAGATTCCCTACAATCCACCCATACAAAAGTTTTGGCCACGCCCACTTTTTGGGGGCGTTTTCATCACAAAACCGATTTTTGGGCCTTAAATTTTTAACTAGGACGCACAAATTTCATACCTGGGCTTCCAAGAAAAAGATACAGTACAAGTGTAAAATTTTTCTACATCCGCCCACTGCCACGCCTACTTTTTTATAACTTCACTAAATTATATGAAACCGAAAAATTTTGTTAAGACCAAATATTTGGGTATTTAGATTCCCTACAATTCACCCATAGAACAGTTTTGGCCACGCCCACTTTTTGGGGGCGTTATCATCAAAAAACCTATTTTGATAAAATTTTACATGTAACAAACGTCCTGTAACATGTCCTCAAACGTTCGACATTATAGCTATATTTGAGTACAAAATGCAATTTGGCCACGCCCACTTTATAGAGAGGAGGATAGGGTATCATACGATCCGTTCCAGACGGATTGTAGCTTTTCTGTATGTTTTGTTTCTCTTTTGGCAAATAATTTTTTGATTTTATGTTAGGCAATGCTGTGACCAATCCTTAACCGCCAAAACCATAAATTAACAATATTAGATCAACTTTCCATCCCCAACCCGCTAAAAACCGCAAATGGGCGGAGCCTAATCCTCTCTTTCGTTCCCATCGGTGAATACGTGTAATGAGAGATTTGAAGTTTAATCAGCTCATCTATAGGTCCAAAACAATAGCTCATGTAATTTTGCATTAGAGTGGAGTGAATCTATGCTGACAGCTTTCACCAAATTTCAGTAAATCGATACTTTTTTTTGTATCGGCTTAAATGGCTGTCATAAATGGAGGTGATTTTCCTTTCTCCCCATTTGTTTACTTTTTAGCTCAAAAAAGAGTAAATATATTTTTGATTTTAGACAACTTTTTATATTTTTTTTATGCCACTCGATTCGACTCATTGCACTGAATTCAAATCTGTACTCAGATGTTGTCGCACTTTTTCTGTTTAAGAAATATAGCAGTCTGAAATTGTGCTGAAATGATGTAAACAAAGGCAGTGGGTCGCTGCGGGTGTGTTTGGAAGTGCAGTGGGGAGTTTAGGATGTTAAAACAATATCTTTTTTTATAAATAAATGAAATATGTCTTACACAAATAAACAAATTGGTATAATGTAACTACTAAATTGTTGGAAATGGATATTTAGATTTTTAATTATTTTATTTAAATAATTATTATTCTGCTGTGTTATTATTCTACATTTGTATGAAATTTCGTACTGGATTGGGTTGTTCTTTGCTTACGTGCTTACTGATTTGTAGAAATGTTTGATATAAAGTACTAATATGTACAATATACATATGTGAATTTGCGTTCACCATCTCAACACATACATATGTCCTTTAATCAAACATATTCTTTTCATTATTGACCTAAAATATATACTAAACGTATCTACTTTTTATTTGTTCAAAAAAAACAAAGTGGAACAAATTAAAATATGTATGTTTATACTGTGATACATATGTATGTATGTTTTTATTAGGTTTTTTATTTAGTATAAATGATTTGAAACATACGTTACATTTTGAATTTAACAATTTTAAATGTAACGTACTTTTAACAGATTCACCACGAAACGAAGAATATTTTTGGTAGTTGTTTATTGGACACAGCATCCCCTCCACAATTTATCAATTTTTGACACTAACTGTCCAAGATGGCTTCGTACATATGACATTCTTGCTCCCGTTGGTGAGCAAGAATGTATTAGTGAGTTTGCGTGCAAATTACGCATACATTCCTGCTCACCAACGGGAACAGCTTGTGGGTTCGAAAGAGAGACCCCCCTCGAAGTTGACCATCTAGTATAGTTCATTTATGGCCAAAACCAAGAAAAGGAAAATTATAAATATACATCCATACATACATACATATACACATGTGCTTATGTACATATATACATATGTATGTGCAGAGTAAGTCAAAGCTGCGCACAGTACGTATACACATCATATGGCAGAAAACTTCAGGACACACATTGCGCAACAACTCTATACAGATATGGAAGAAGTGGTACATTACCCCTGGGTATTCCTTCACACAAACAAATATTGAAGGCGCACCTGTTATGCTCTTAAGGAGTTTAAATCCACCCAAAGTCTGACACGGAAACAGATTACAGGTTAAAGCTGCACATCCATACATATGTAAGAATGGAAAAGAAGAAATGATCTTTCTTACACCTATTTGCCAGTCAAACAAATTTATCTGTCTGATTTGTTATGCAATGGTGGTGACCAACCCTTAACCGCCAGAATCATGATAATGAAAAGCATACCTATATAAGTATATATGTATGTGTATCTACAAACAAAGTTGAACGCAGTCCACCTCGGCAGAAACTTCACAGGACACAGGTATTTTCGCTTTCCACCTTTTTTATACCCTATCCTAAGGGTATATTAAGTTTGACACATCCTCAGCATCTATAGCGAAATCGATTGAGCGATGACCGTCCGTCCGTCCGTCCGTCCGTCTGTATGTCACCGCTTTTTGGGCCTTAAATTTTGAGCTAGGACGATGAAATTTCATATCTGGGCTTCTGAGAAAAAGATACAGTACAAGTGTAAACATTTTTGAAATCCGCCCACTGCCACGACCACTTTTTCATAACTTCACTAAATTATATGAAACCGAAAAATTTTGTTAAGACCAAATATTTAGGCATTCAGATTCCCTACAATCCACCCATACAAAATTTTTGGCCACGCCCACTTTTTGGGGGCGTTTTCGTCATAAAACCGATTTTTGGGCTTCTGACGAAAAGATACAGTAGAAATGTAAATTTTTTTTACATCCGCCCACTGCCACGCCTACTTTTTTATAAGTTCATTAAATTATATGAAACCGAAAAATTTTGTTAAGACCAAATATGTAGGTATTCAGATTCCCTACAATACACCCGTAGAACAGTTTTCGCCACGCCCAATTTTTGGGGGCGTTTTCATCAAAAAACCGATTTTGATAAAATTTTACATGTAACATCCTCAAACGTTCGAGTTTATAGCCATATTTGAGTACGAAATGGAATTTGGCCACGCCCACTTTATAGGGAGGAGGATAGGGTATCAGATGATCCGTTCCAGACGGATTGTAGCTTTTCTGTATGTTTGTTTTTGTCTTTAATAATAATAACAGGTTGTAATGTAAAATTTCATAACAATAATTTAAACAATTATGTACATCTTTTTTTTACGACAAAGTGGACTACTAAAAGCTAAAGAAGAAGGAAAATATTTTTTTTTTTTTACAATACAACAAATGTGCTGATGTTCTGATGTTTTCTTTCTCAAATTTTCTTTGGATCATGTTGGCGTACTCCGAATTGTTTTCCATTAACGGCTGCCAGAGTTGATGCGAAGTTCTCGTAAGCAAAGAAACCAAATCGTCGTCTATACGGCTCAAACATTTGACGCAAAAGGTTATCCTTAAATTTATCATTTAAATTCTTCACGTAGGGATTTCTGAAGCATGTAGATTTCTCTCGTTCGTGATTCCAACGCGGTATGATCTTCATCGCATACACCGTCTGATTATTGTAACATATTCCATTAAATCGTTCAAAAGCCATTTTCGATGTCTTCATCTTCGAATCATCCTTGTTAACTATCTGTTCGGAGCCGTAATATAATTTATGTAGACGGAGAGATAAAGGCAGGATCTTAATATGTAGGGTATTCGGGCTTACTACTTCGTACTATGATTTACGAAGTTGGCAGGATCGAGGCGGGATCTTATAATCGATAAGAACGAAATACACAGGAACATACACTAAGTGTACAAACAGAGTGGAGCAGAGAGTGAGCAAGAGCAAAGAGTAAAGAGCAAAGCGATGAAATCACACATGTGTAGAACGACGCTGCACTCTGTGCGCTACCCTTTCACTACACGTGTTTGATTTCTTTTCTTTGCTCTTGCTCACTCTCTGCTCCACTCTGTTTGTACACTAAGGCGCCAGAATATAAATTATAGGACGAATGAACAGCAATGGAATACGTTTTCCCATACCCTGTTACGAGCAAATGCAGAATTTCGATACGTTGAACAAGCCGCAAATTCGATAAGAAGAAGAGAATCGCGTTTACAAAATCAACGAAATCAAGAAGAGCTTCGTCTATATTTAAATGTAAGAGTTCGCCTTCATCGCATTAACCCTATTGTTAGGGCTGACGCAAGTATTCGTCAATCGCAACGGAATCAAGAAGTCCGACGGAATATGTCATCTGATGAATACGTCGATTACTTAGCTTAGTCTGCAAGTAATCTTAGAAGCCGAGCCCTTCGTGAACATAACAACGTCGTAAAACAAGGACCCACAAAAGTGTATAACTGTTGTGGAGGTCTTTGGTTTAAGGCCCAAGTAAGGACTCTGGATAAATCCTTCATTGAAAGACAGTTCTCCGTTGACATTGCAAATAAAGTATTTTGTTTGGTTTCAGAATTCCCTTTTGACTCCAATGCATATATATTTTGCACATATTGCAGGAGGTAAATCTCCAAGGGCAGGATTCCCAATATCAGTTTGACAAACGGACTTGAATTTCCTTCAGTACAGGAGTGCTTGAAATCCCTAACAAGTCTGGAACAACGTCTTGTAGCGTCACCATTTATGCAGATAAGATCTTTGGGTTGCGATAGACAATGTGGACTAATAGGTGCAGTGGTAAACATACCACTGAATATCGATGACAATATATCTGCACTTCCACGTACCTTCGAGCAAAGTCATGGGGGAGAGTACGATAACTTTGGCGCCAAAAATTGATAACGGTTTTTTGTAGAGGGCTCAAAAACAAGCATTTTTTACTACAGGAGAGGGGAGTCTATCTCGCCCTGTTTAGGAGGTAGGGGGAATTTAAGAAAAAAATGACTTAAAATGAAAAAAAAATATTAAAAAACAACGGCAACACTTACAATGAAGTATTATACCGGTTTTGAAAGCCATAAACCTGTTCTTTAATCCTAAATTTAAAGCAAATTATTTCTGTCAATAGTTTTTGAAAAAATCGCATACAAACTCAAAATTTTGATAAAAAAATGAAAAAAAAATGTTTAGACCAATTTTTTTCAACATTGTGAAATGAAGTGCTAAATTGGCTTTTTGTGGTCAATGCTTATATCAATTCTGAATCGAACACAAAACACCGAATGGTTTTATGTCTTCTAGTTTTTGAGAAAATTGAAAATTACTAAAACTACTTTCTTATGAGATTTTTGTTTTTTGGTATTTACGGTGATATCACTTTGAGGATTAATGATGATAGGTTTATCTTTGTAAGTAAAGTACAGCAAATCATTTAGCATTACACAGAATGTACCATGAGGAGGTAGACTTGCATTGAACTCCGCGTCCCAGTCATTCACTTTGTGAATACCACATTTCTAACTAATATTTTCTCCAACTCCTGATAGTAAAAGTTTTCGGGCGTCCCATATAAAGCGACATTAGACCAATTTGGGTTTATGTGCCTTACATATATACATAAACAGTGCAATGTGCAACTGCAACCCCCCTGCTTATGATCACTGTTGGATTTAGAGTAGGTACGAGGTTGGCTGTATGCCCAGTTTCCTTATATCCATGTAACTTTGCATATACCATCCTTGCACCTACTCCAAATCCTACAGTGACTCCAAGCAGGGGGGTTGCAGGGGGGCAGCAGGCTCCCCCATACATATTGCACTGTTTATGCATATATGTAAGTGACGTACATGAATCCAAATTGGTCTAATGTCGCTTTATCAAAGTGGAAACATTTGCTTTGGCCTTATTTCACAAACAATGTTCGGCTTCATTTCACTTTATGGGAGTGAAATAAGGCCGAATTTCAAAAGTTGGATTCCAACTTGTGAAATTTGGCCTTATTTCGCTTTCATACATTGAAATAAAGCCCACTGCCACACCCACTTTTTCATAACTTCACTAAATTATATGAAACCGAAAAATTTTGTTAAAACCAAATACTTAGGCGTTCAGATTCCCTACAATCCACCCATACAAAAGTTTTGGCCACGCCCACTTTTTCGGGGCGTTTTTATCACAAAACCCATTTTTGGGCCTTAAATTTTTACCTAGGACGCTGAAATTTCATATTTGGGCTTCCAAGAAAACGATACAGTACAAGTGCAAAATTTTTTTACATCCGCCCACTGCCACGCCTACTTTTTTATAACTTCACTAAATTATATGAAACCGAAAAATTGTGTTAAGACCAAATACTTAGGCGTTCAGATTCCCTACAATCCACCCATACAAAAGTTTTGGCCACGCCCACTTTTTCGGGGCGTTATCATCAAAAAACCGATTTTGATAAAATTTTACATGTAACATCCTCAAACGTTCGACATTATAGCTATATTTGAGTACAATATGCAATTTGGCCATGATCACTTTATAGAGAGGAGGATAGGGTATCAGACGATCCGTTCCAGACGGATTGTAGCTTTTCTGTATGTTTATACCCTATCCTAAGGGTATATTAAGTTTGACACATAGTTTGTAACATAGAGAAATAATCGAGATAGACACTATAAAGTATATATATTCGTGATCAGCATCAATAGCGAAATCGATTGAGCGATGACCGTCCGTCCGTCCGTTCGTCTGTACGTCACCGCTTTTTGGGCCTTAAATTTTGAGCTAGGACGATGAAATTTCATATCTGGGCTTCTGAGAAAAAGATACAGTACAAGTGTAAAAATTTTTTAAATCCACCCACTGCCACGTCCACCTTTTTATAACTTCACTAAATTATATGAAACCGAAAAATTTTGTTAAGACCAAATATTTAGGCATTCAGATTCCCTACAATCCACCCATACAAAAGTTTTGGCCACGCCCACTTTTTGGGGGCGTTTTCATCACAAAACGGATTTTTGGGCCTTAAATTTTTAACTAGGACGCTGAAATTTCATATCTGGGCTTCCAAGAAAAAGATACAGTACAAGTGTAAAATTTTTTTACATCCGCCCACTGCCACGCCTACTTTCTTATAACTTCACTAAATTATATGAAACCGAAAAATTTTGTTAAGACCAAATATTTAGGCGTTCAGATTCCCTACAATCCACCCATACAAAAGTTTTGGCCACGCCCACTTTTTCGGGGCGTTATCATCAAAAAACCGATTTTGATAAAATTTTACATGTAACATCCTCAAACGTTCGACATTATAGCTATATTTGAGTACAATATGCAATTTGGCCATGATCACTTTATAGAGAGGAGGATAGGGTATCATGCGATCCGTTCCAGACGGATTGTAGCTTTTCTGTATGTTTTAATAATGAATTTAACAAAATTTACTATCTCTTTTTATACCCTATCCTAAGGGTATATTAAGTTTGACACATAGTTTGTAACATAGAAAAATAATTGAGATAGACACTATAAAGTATATATATTCGTGATCACCATCAATAGAGAAATCGATTGAGCGATGACCGTCCGTTCGTCCGTCCGTCCGTCCGTATGTTACCGCTTTTTGGGCCTTAAATTTTGAGCTAATATTTGGGCTTCTGAGAAAAAGATACAGTACAAGTGTAAAAAATTTTTAAATCCACCCACTGCCACGCCCACTTTTTCATAACTTCATTAAATTATATGAAACCGAAAAATTTTGTTAAGGCCAAATATTTAGGTGTTCAGATTTCCTACAATTCACCCATAGAACAGTTTTTTCCACGCCCACTTTTTGGGGGCGTTTTCGTCATAAAACCGATTTTTGGGCCTTAAATTTTTAAGTACGACGCTGAAATTTCATATCTGGGCTTCTGACGAAAAGATACAGTAGAAATGTAAATTTCTTTTACATCCGAACACTGCCACGCCTACTTTTTTATAAGTTCATTAAATTATATGAAACCGAAAAATTTTGTTAAGACCAAATATTTAGGTATTCAGATTCCCTACAATACACCCGTAGAACAGTTTTCGCCACGCCCACTTTTTGGGGGCGTTTTCATCAAAAAACCGATTTTGATAAAATTTTACATGTAACATCCTCAAACGTTCGAGTTTATAGCCATATTTGAGTACGAAATGGAATTTGGCCACGCCCACTTTATAGGGAGGAGGATAGGGTATCAGACGATCCGTTCCAGACGGATTGTAGCTTTTCTGTATGTTTATTTTTGTCTTTAATAATAATAACAGGTTGTAATTTAAAATTTCATAACAATAATTTAAACAATTATGTACATCTTTTTTTTACGACAAAGTGGACTACTAAAAGCTAAAGAAGAAGGAAAATATTTTTTTTTTTTTTTACAATACAAAAAATGTGCTGATGTTCTGATGTTTTCTTTCTCAAATTTTCTTTGGATCATGTTGGCGTACTCCGAATTGTTTTCCATTAACGGCTGCCAGAGTTGATGCGAAGTTCTCGTAAGCAAAGAAACCAAATCGTCGTCTATACGGCTCAAACATTTGACGCAAAAGGTTATCCTTAAATTTATCATTTAAATTCTTCACGTAGGGATTTCTGAAGCATGTAGATTTCTCTCGTTCGTGATTCCAACGCGGTATGATCTTCATCGCATACACCGTCTGATTATTGTAACATATTCCATTAAATCGTTCAAAAGCCATTTTCGATGTCTTCATCTTCGAATCATCCTTGTTAACTATCTGTTCGGAGCCGTAATATAATTTATGTAGACGGAGAGATAAAGGCAGGATCTTAATATGTAGGGTATTCGGGCTTACTACTTCGTACTATGATTTACGAAGTTGGCAGGATCGAGGCGGGATCTTATAATCGATAAGAACGAAATACACAGGAACATACACTAAGTGTACAAACAGAGTGGAGCAGAGAGTGAGCAAGAGCAAAGAGTAAAGAGCAAAGCGATGAAATCACACATGTGTAGAACGACGCTGCACTCTGTGCGCTACCCTTTCACTACACGTGTTTGATTTCTTTTCTTTGCTCTTGCTCACTCTCTGCTCCACTCTGTTTGTACACTAAGGCGCCAGAATATAAATTATAGGACGAATGAACAGCAATGGAATACGTTTTCCCATACCCTGTTACGAGCAAATGCAGTATTTCGATACGTTGAACAAGCCGCAAATTCGATAAGAAGAAGAGAATCGCGTTTACAAAATCAACGAAATCAAGAAGAGCTTCGTCTATATTTAAATGTAAGAGTTCGCCTTCATCGCATTAACCCTATTGTTAGGGCTGACGCAAGTATTCGTCAATCGCAACGGAATCAAGAAGTCCGACGGAATATGTCATCTGATGAATACGTCGATTACTTAGCTTAGTCTGCAAGTAATCTTAGAAGCCGAGCCCTTCGTGAACATAACAACGTCGTAAAACAAGGACCCACAAAAGTGTATAACTGTTGTGGAGGTCTTTGGTTTAAGGCCCAAGTAAGGACTCTGGATAAATCCTTCATTGAAAGACAGTTCTCCGTTGACATTGCAAATAAAGTATTTTGTTTGGTTTCAGAATTCCCTTTTGACTCCAATGCATATATATTTTGCACATATTGCAGGAGGTAAATCTCCAAGGGCAGGATTCCCAATATCAGTTTGACAAACGGACTTGAATTTCCTTCAATACCGGAGTGCTTGAAATCCCTAACAAGTCTGGAACAACGTCTTGTAGCGTTACCATTTATGCAGATAAGATCTTTGGGTTGCGATAGACAATGTGGACTAATAGGTGCAGTGGTAAACATACCACTGAATATCGATGACAATATATCTGCACTTCCACGTACCTTCGAGCAAAGTCATGGGGGAGAGTACGATAACTTTGGCGCCAAAAATTGATAACGGTTTTTTGTAGAAGGCTCAAAAACAAGCATTTTTTACTACAGGAGAGGGGGGTCTATCTCGCCCTGTTTAGGAGGTAGGGGGAATTTTAGAAAAAAATGACTTAAAATGAAAAAAAAATATTAAAAAACAACGGCAACACTTACAATGAAGTATTATACCGGTTTTGAAAGCCATAAACCTGTTCTTTAATCCTAAATTTAAAGTAAATTATTCAATCAATAGTTTTTGAAAAATTCGCATACAAACTCAATGGTCAATGCTTATATCAATTCTGAATCGAACACAAAACATACAGAAAAGCTACAATCCATCTGGAACGGATCGTATGATACCCTATCCTCCTCTCTATAAAGTGGGCGTGGCCAAATTGCATTTTGTACTCAAATATAGCTATAATGTCGAACGTTTGAGGATGTTACATGTAAAATTTCATCAAAATAGGTTTTTTGATGATAACGCCCCCAAAAAGTGGGCGTCGCCAAAACTCTTCTATGGGTGAATTGTAGGGAATCTAAATACCCAAATATTTGGTCTTAACAAAATTTTTCGGTTTCATATAATTTAGTGAAGTTATGAAAAAGTGGGCGTGACAGTGGGCGGATTTAAAAAATGTTTACACTTGTACTGTATCTTTTCCTCAGAAGCCCAGATATGAAATTTCATCGTCCTAGCTCAAAATTTAAGGCCCAAAAAGCGGTGACATACGGACGGACGGTCATCGCTCAATCGATTTCGCTATTGATTCTGATCACGAATATATATACTTTATAGGGTCTATCTCGATTATTTCTCTATGTTACAAACTATGTGTCAAACTTAATATACCCTTAGGATAGGGTATAAAAACCGAATGGTTTTATGTCTTCTAGTTTTTGAGAAAATTGAAAATTACTAAGACTACTTTCTTATGAGATTTTTGTTTTTTGGTATGTACGGTGATATCACTTTGAGGATTAATGATGATAGGTTTATCTTTGTAAGTAAAGTACAGCAAATCATTTAGCGTTACACAGAATGTACCATGAGGAGGTAGGCTTGCATTGAACTCCGCGTCCAAGTCATTCACTTTGTGAATACCACATTTCTAACTATTATTTTCTCAAACTCCTGATAGTAAAAGTTTTCGGGCGTCCCATATAAAGCGACATTAGACCAATTTGGGTTTATGTGCCTTACATATATGCATAAACAGTGCAATGTGCAACTGCAACCCCCCCTGCTTGGGATCACTGTTGGATTTAGAGTAGGTACGAGGTTGGCTGTATGCCCAGTTTCCTTATATCCATGTAACTTTGCATATACCATCCTTGCACCTACTCCAAATCCTACAGTGACTCCAAGCAGGGGGGTTGCAGGGGGGCAGCAGGCTCCCCCATACATATTGCACTGTTTATGCATATATGTAAGTGACATACATGAATCCAAATTGGTCTAATGTCGCTTTATCAAAGTGGAAACATTTGCTTTGGCCTTATTTCACAAACAATGTTCGGCTTCATTTCACTTTATGGAAGTGAAATAAGGCCGAATTTCAAAAGTTGGATTCCAACTTGTCCGTATGTCACCGCTTTTTGGGCCTTAAATTTTGAGCTAGGACGATGAAATTTCATATCTGGGCTTCCAAGAAAAAGATACAGTACAGGTGTAAAATTTTTTTACATCCGCACACTGCCACGCCTACTTTTTTATAACTTCACTAAATTATATGAAACCGAAAAATTTTGTTAAGACCAAATATTTAGGCATTCAGATTCCCTACAATCCAACCATACAAAAGTTTTGGTCACGCCCACTTTTTGGGGGCGTTTTCATCAAAAAACCGATTTTGATAAAATTTTACATGTAACATCCTCAAACGTTCGACATTATAGTTATATTTGAGTACAAAATGCAATTTGGCCACGCCCACTTTATAGAGAGGAGGATAGGGTATCATACGATCCGTTCCAGACGGATTGTAGCTTTTCTGTATGTTTAATGCAGTGTTTCGCAGTGTTTATGGGTAGTCCACAGAATGGTCTTGGCATCATGAAGGTTGATGCCGATCCTTTTCTGGCTAGTATATCTGGCATTTCATTGCCTGAATGTCCACTGTGTCCTGGCACCCAAATGAGATGAACTCTGTTTGTGCTGGCTAATGACATAAGTAGTTGAAGGCAGTCCCATACTAGTTGTGATTTGAATTCATATGCCTTTGCTGTCAGAGAGAATAAAAATGTTCTTATTTGTTATAGATCTGTTGATATTTTCTCTGAGGCATAGTTCTATAGCAAAGATTTCCGCTTGAAATACGGAGTTACATTTGTCCATGCTTGTGTAGATGAATGTTTCTGTATTGACACCGTATACTCCAGCCCCAACTCCTTCATCTGTTTTTGATCCATCTGTGTACCATACAAGGGAATCGCTAGTAAATGTGGGTTTATTCTGTTCCCAGTTATGGCGCTCTGGGAATGTGACCTTAAAGTTTTGGCTGAAGTTAAATTTTGGTAGACAGTTATCCGTTAGGGTGATTCCAAGTAGTTCATCTTTGCTTAGTTCTACGGCAATATCTGGATGGACTAGCTTGGATGTGTTGTCATTTTCAGATATGAGCATAAAGGCGTTAGTCAGAGCTTCTCTCTGTATCTGAAGATGTAATGGTGGGAGATTAAGGATAACTTCCAGCGCTGTAGTAGAGGTTGTTCTCATAGCGCCCGTAGTGCATACACAAGCTAGTATTTGAAGTTTATTGAGCCTGTCTTGTTTTTTGCCACCATACCGGTGCTGCATAAGTGACGATTGGTCTTGTTATGGCTGTGTAAAGCCACAACATAATTTTGGGATTTATACCCCAGCTCTTACCTACTAGACTTCTGCTGGTCCATACGGAGAACCTGGCTTTGTCTATGGTTTTCGTGAGGTGAGAGTTCCATGTGAGTTTTTCATCTAGAGTTAGGCCCATGGTGCTTTTTTTAGGATTGACGTTTAGGCCAACTTTTTTACACCAATCAGCAACTAGGTTGAGTGCCCTCTGGAGGAGTCCCGAGATTGTTTCTTCGAATTTGCCTCTGATTAAGATCGCAATGTCATCTGCGTATCCTTGGACATAGAAACCGTCATTGCTGAGTATGTTTAGCAGCTCATTTACTACGATGGACCATAATAGGGGGGAGAGAACACCACCCTGGGGACAACATTTCGCAGCCTTGACTCTAATTCTGTCACTACCTAGGGTAGCATTGATGATTCTGTCGCTTAGCATGTGCTTTATCCATTTACATGTGGTATTATCTACTCCTGTGTTTTGGATGCATCTGTATATTCGGGCATGTTCAGTGTTGTCGAAAGCTCCTTCGATGTCAAGGAAGCAGCCCACCGCAATTTCTTTGTCTCTGAGAGATTTCTCAATCTTCGTGGTGAGTACCTGAAGAACATGCGTAGTTGATTTTCCTGGTTGATAGGCATATTGGTTTTTGTTAAGTGGATTGCTATGTAGCGGACCATCCCTTATATGTCTATCAAGTATTTTTTCCATTGTTTTTTGGAAAAAAGAGGTAAGGCTGATATGTCGGTATGATTTTGGTAGTTGATCTACGACCTGCTTTAGGTATAAATTTAACAGTTACCTCTTTCCAACTTTTTGGTATGTGACCCCAGGCAAGGCTTGTTCTAAAAATGTTGATAAGAACCGGGGTTAATTGCGTTATACCTTTTTGGAGGAGTGCTGGGAAGATTTCATCTTCACCAGGGGCTTTATATGGGTCAAATGAATTGATGGCCCATTTTATTTTCCCTTCCTGAAAAATTTCTCTAGATCTCTTCCAGTCCTCTCTGGTTGGTCTATTGATCCTTCTCTGGAGAGGATTATCAGGAGAGATAGATATTATGGTGGAGTTTGGGAAGTGGGTTTCGGCTAGGAGCTGTAGCGTCTGTAGACCGTTTTCATTAGGTTTATCATTAGTCCGATTTGATTAGTGTGCTGTTAGAATTCTGTGGATACGAGCGCTGCTACGAATATCGGACAGAT
Source organism: Xylota sylvarum (assembly GCA_905220385.1). NCBI lineage: Eukaryota > Metazoa > Arthropoda > Insecta > Diptera > Syrphidae > Xylota > Xylota sylvarum. The sequence continues at coordinate 75,199,045 of LR999958.1, read as the reverse complement.
CTTGGCAGAATTTTTTCCATGATTCTCTTTTAGCTCTTCTAATTTCTCGGTTGTACTTGGTGAGTGTTTCAGAGTACACAGCCCATTCTCCATCACGGTTTGCCTTGTTAAAAAGCTTCCTTGTGGATGATTTTAGTTTGGCGAGTTTATTATTCCACCAAGGAGTTGAGCGATTGCCTGATTTTTCCTTCTCTGGGCAAGCTTTAATAGCAACATAGGCAGATTTAATAGCAACATTGAGAATTTCGCACCCAAGTTCTAGACTATCAATGTCTCTGATGATCCTAGAGCAATTAGCCATGGATTCCATGAGTTCTAGGTTATATGTGTCCCAATCTGTGTATCTTGGCTGTGTAAAGAATTCAGAAATTTTGGAGCCTAGTAGGATGTTAAAACGAATTTAACGATGATCAGACATGGATGTTTCAGATGAAACATGCTACTTCCTAATAAAGTTTTTTATAAATAGGGTACATAGGGTGAGGTCAAGGACTTCTACCCTAATTCTGTTTTTAAAAGTGGGGCTATTTCCGAAGTTTAGAATTTCAAGATTGTTTTTACAAGTGAATTCTAGAAGTGACTCACCTCTTTTATTGATATTTGAACTGCCCCAGTTGGTATGATGGTCATTCGCGTCGCATCCAATTATCAGCAGTCCCCTTCTGCCACAGTAGTTCATAAGTCCTTGCAATGGCAGAAAGTCCAGGTCAGTAGAACTGCCCGCTAGGTAAGTTGAGCATATTACCGCGTCTGTCTTACCGCCTTCATTGGGTAGCTCAACTATTGCCGCTGCCATGTCTTTGTTGGTGTGTTCTGGAATTGGAATAGCTTTTATATTCTGGTTTAACATAATACAAGCTCTAGGTCTTGCTTCATTTACGGAATCGTAGAGCAACTCACCTGAGAGGCACTTTATCTGGTCCTTGTATATATACGGCTCCTGGATAAAGGCTAGGCTATCTATGATTTTGCATGCTGTATATTAATTTGGATGCACCTTAATCCCATAGTAAAAAGAAAAATTACTGTAGGGATATGTTGGCAGGATTGCCAACATGTTTAGCTTCTGCAGTGGTCTGGCTAGCTTCTGAGGTCTTAGACGTTGAGATCAAGTCTTCTGACATCTTTGACCCTTGAGGCTCTCCCTTAGCCATTGCCGCTGAGTTGCTAGTTCCAGATGTGATTAGTTCAGCTGTCTGGTGGTTCTTTTGGGCCTTGTTAGCTCCAAGCGTATTTCCCTTTCTCGCATCGACCAGTCTTTGCTGAGCACTGAACTTTGGATGAGTAGGAGCTCTGTCCTGAGTTTTGGCCTCAGATTCTTTACTCTGGACTGATCTCGATGATCCTTTTATTCTAATCAGGACCCGCGAGAAGTTGAGAAAAAGTTTACAACCCTGGCTTTGGACGTAATCCTTGGAAACGTCATCCACAGCAAATGTGATGGTTTCCCCTCCGCTCTTCTCCTTGGTGACCCTGAGGACTCGTCAGGTCTTAGTCGACACGCCAGTGTTTTGTCTGGCGATACGGGCTAGGAAAACGTCCTTGGTGAGATTGTCTGCTTCTGGGACGAAGACAACGCAGGTGAATAACTTGGGAACGTCCTGTCCCTGAGTTATACGCAGTTTTGCGTTTTTCCAAGGTTTGATTCTACCTACCGCAGACACGAGCCAATTTTTGGTTGCTGTGTCATGGCAGGTGATCGACAACCATCCATCTCTAACAGAAGATGTAAGTTTCTCTAGCTTTCTAACTCAACTGCAACTGTCGAAAGATCAATACATTCTGGCTATTAGAAGTAATTTAAAGAAGCCATCTCTGTTTCTTAAGAGGAAGTTTGCGGACAGAATGCTGAACGACTATCCTGGGAATGCATAGGGCTAATATGGACATTCAGTTCATTTTAGATGCCTATGCATGCGTGAGATATATTATTAATTATATTAATAAGTCAAGTCCGGGCGTTTCTCTTGCAAAGCTTATTGCTTTGAAAATAATAATTATTCACGAAATTTCATATAATTTCACATATTTGGATGCTCGGCTAAAGCAAATTTTTAAGAGCACTTTAGCTTTTGGCGGGATTTCTATGGTAGTATTTGGCGATTTAAGGCAATTAGCACCTGTGGGAGATCGTTGGGTGTTTGCTCCCAATCGGTCTGATCCATACGCTGTAATAGCGGGAGCTCCTTAATGGGATAGTTTTAGTTATTTTGAGCTAACAGAAGTAATGCGACAAAGAACTGATCTTCCATTTGCTGTTGCTCTTAATAACATGGCTGTAGGGCAAATGAAGTAGGGGGACATCCAAATTATCCGGCAGAGAATTGTTTCGTCTTCCAATGATGTACTACCGGAAGCGATCCATCTTTTTTGGTCCAACGCTGAGGCTGACGAGTTTAACTGTCTTAAGCTGAGACAATTGCCATCCCCTGAAATCACTTCCGAAGCAGTGGATTAAATCAAAGGACCAGTTTCTGAGGAAATATTCTCCGATTTTTAAACGGGTTCAAGACCTCTGAAACACAAGGACCTTCAGCTAAGTTGCTTCTAAAAACGGGCGCCAAATATATGGTTACAGCCAATATCAATACATCTGATGGTTTGGTGAACGGTGGTACTGGAAAACTAATGGATTTAGACTTTGGCACCAGCAATGAGAATAACACAGTCCCTATTAGACTGTGGATCTTATTTGAGGATGATGCAGTTGGATCGTTGGCAAGATCTAAGAGAACCAACATGGACATGTGTTGAAAAAATAGCTAAAGTATTTCAATATCGCAAAAATCAACACATATCCATTGAGAGGTTACAATTCTCTGTAGTGCCGGCGGAGGGTATTACAATCCATAAAAGTCAGGGATCCACATACACAAAAGTTCATCTGCGTCCTGGAATGAGCCGATCATCTATGTATGTAGCGTGCAGCAGAGCAACAACTGCGAGTGGAATGTTCATAATAGGAAACTTCAGCCCACCCAAACTTTTCTCTGCTTCAGATCCCGTCCAAATGGAGCTAAATACTTTGAAACAGGAGAAGGATTTGAAAACTATTCAAGATGACATGTTCAACTCGTCAAACAAGTTCACTGTGGGATACCAGAACGTCCAGAGATTACATGCTCATTACGCCGATATTAAATCAAACAAAATATTATTGATGTCACAAGTTCTGTGCTTTGTAGAAACTTGGACGCTGCCGTCGGAGTCCTATGCAATCGATGGTTTCGAAGTATTTGCAAGGATCGATAGCACATCTACAACACAGAGGGGAAAAAATGGGATTCTCTGTTACGCTAAGTCCGGAATTTGCAGCCAAATAAATGTGTTAAGAGCTGGGAATCTTAAGCATCATATGGCGAAAATTCTACAGTTTGTTCTTTTCGAATACAAAGATGTCCACTATTTAGTGCTCTACAGGAATGCTAATTTTACAAAATATGCACTCAAAGCAGAGATAGTCCAACTATTCGAAGAGTTTCAAAGAATAAAGTTGTGATACTGGGTGATTTTAATATCAATTTGAATATAAGCGTGAATAATGAACTAGTTAGAACCTTCCTTCGTTCAAAGAATTTAGAAAGTATCTTACCTTCAGGATGTGCTACCACGATTGCATCAACACAAATAGATTGGGTCTTCAGCAATTTAAATTCCATAACTGCGAAGACATATGAAACTGTTTTCAGTTATCACGATGGTGTAGTGGTGTTCGTGCAGCCCAAATTTATTTTTTTCTTTTTTAGATTTTAGACCAATTATTTTTTTTTTTTAATATTTCATTAAATTTTTTTATTTATTTCCGAATTATGTATTTATTTATTTATTATTATTATATGTATTATTATTTATTTATTTATTTACTTATCTATTTATTTATTTATTATTCACTTATTTTTTTTTATTTATTTATTTTTTCATTATTTGTGTATTTCAATATTTGTTGATTTATTATTAATAAAGTAGCATTAAGTATATAAATATTATAATGGGATCTAAAGGATATTTATATACATAAATGTAGAAAAGTACACATATTTCCAATGTCCCGCTCTTACCTCCCCGTGGTAGGTCCTGGGTTTTAGAAATCTTTTAAAGCTGCAAACAAGAGAAGGGTCTACATATACCTAAATGTATATGTCATTGCATATATAATTATTTTTTGTTTATTTAACTTTTCTTCTTATTTTCAATAATATATTTATTTTATAAACTTATTTATTAATTTATTTATTTTTGTATTTATTTATTCATTTATTCGATGATTTATTATTTATTAAGTATTATTAGATAAAATTAAATTCTAATAATGCGATTTAAAGGAAATATGTGTACATATTTTAACAATGTCCAACTGTTTCTCAAGGATAGGGTATCCATCCGTTCTAGACAGATTGTAGCTTTCTGTATGTATTTCCGAATGTAAGCCTCCCACCGGAGGCATACCGTTCTTGGAGTTATCACACACAGGCATTGTACTTACTGTGTTAGGAACAGCGGTGGAAGCAGTGAAGACAGCGATGCACACACACAAAAGCAGTCGGACAGTTTTAATTGTTATTTTTAAGCACAAAAATTAATTAATTCGTAGTTAATTGAAAAACACTTTAATTCTTAGTTTTCAATAAAATTCGAAAAGTCACTATCTCAATTTGGTTGTTTTATTCTTTTCTTTGAAAAATAAGTTATATTTAACTAGCGAACTTAAATTACACTTGCAGAGCACTTATAGAGTCAACCGTTTACTTCGATGATCAATGAGAACGATGCTTATTGCTTTAAAGATGAATGCATTGCATTGCAAATTACAATTAATTACACAGCACTTAATTTTCCATCATTTTTACTTCAAGTTTTCTCCGATTTTTTAATTTTAGCGCAATAATCACAGTAATGTATACTCGTTTTCACGTCCAACCTCAAACAAAGTGTGAGCTTCGAAATTTTTCCGCTCCGAACTCGGACCGCTAGTGCTAATGGTGGTACATACGAATTTGCTTATAAAGTACGATTTTATAATAACTAAGTACGGCTGTGGTCGGATTCGAGTGTCGTATACGAGTTGAAGAATTGGGGTGACTTATACCTAATTTAATTAAATTCCTTTATAAAAACAATTTCCACTACAAAACTGACCTATTTTTTAATAAACCGTTGTTTTCCGTTTTATTAGATTTAAGGCTAACCGGATTTTTCGACCGAATTTAAATAATAAATTTGGTCATACGGTCAGATTTGACCGGATTCACATTTTTTTAGTGGCAACACTGATGGCAACGTTCAAGAAAATAGCAATTTTAGAGAACAATTTCTTACACAAGTTTAATTTTCTATGCAAAAATAGAACTTTGTTCCAAAATAAGTTTCTTATAACAGTGTTTTTCTTATAAAAATTTTTCTTATAGTAGATTAAGTTAACACGTTACTAATTATATGGGAAGGTGCATGGTGTATTAGAAAGCGTATTTTCTTTTATATGAGGTTTTCTTATATCCGTCATCTACTGAATAAATACAATGTTGGCCCTAAAACATTCGCTTGAACACCTGCTCGTATTTCACATAACGTACTTTAAAGAATCTATTTGTTAGATTTAAGAATTTCAAAATATTGTCTAGGTAGACCCCTATATAGTTTATACTCTAAACCCTTATGCCAGACTTTATCAAATGAATATGAAATGTTTAAATAACGAAGAGCAAACTTGTTTTTCTTCTAGTGCTTTTTCTATAACATCAGCTATAAAATGCACTTAATCACTTGGTTTATTTTTAAACGCGAATTGATGGGTCCGGATGAGTTTTCTTACTTCGATAATTTTGTCTAGTCTTTTGAGAAAAGTTTTGACAATATCTGTGAAAGTGAGATTGGCCGACATGAAGTCACTTCAAATAATGCCTTACCTTGTTTAGGTATAACAGTTATCTCTGCTATCTTCCAAATGATGTGGAACATATCTTACTCTTAAACAGGCAATAACTATATATTTCAGTTTTATCAGGCAATGCATGACAATTCTTTCATGATGTGAGCAGTAATAAGGTCATAGTCCGGTGATTTCCTATTAGATAGTTTCTGTACGCAGGTGATGACCTGTCTTAGCAATATTTAAGGTATATTTTCCTCCTCTGTTTTGCCAAACAAATTCAATTAATTATTTATTATTAATACATCGAAACATCCGTAGTATGAGATCTCGCTGTAATTCTTTTTTAGCACATATAAATGTATTATCTTTTCAAGTTCATTTCATTATTTTATCTGAAATTTGGTTATATGATTATGAGCTATCCGGGATATGAACTATTTGGTTGTTGTAACAATTCTAAAGTGCAGGTGGTGTTGTAGTCTTTACTTTTTATACCCTATCCTAAGGGTATATTAAGTTTGATACATAGTTTGTAACATAGAGAAATAATCGAGATAGACCCTATAAAGTATATGTATTCGTGATCAGTATCAATAGCGAACACGATTTAGCCATGTCCGTCTGTCCGTCACCACTTTTTGGGCCTTAAATTTTGAGCTAGGATGATGAAATTTCATATCAGAGATTTTGAGAAGGAGAAGCAGTACAAGTGTAAAAACTTTTGAAATCCGCCCACTGCCACGCCCACATTTTCATAACTCCACTAAATTACATGAAACTGACAAATTTTGTTAAGACCAAATTATTTAGGCTTTTAGATTCCCTACAATTCACCCATACAACAGGTTTGACCACACCAACGATACTTTTCGGTGGCTATTCTTTCACTGAAATGGCTCCCCAAAATCTTCAAATGGGCTCCTCTTTGAAATTAAAAATGACAGCATTGCTCATTTTTCACTCAATCTGTCATTATAACTCTATTCTCAGAGAGCGATAACATCTTTCTTTGCTTGCGAGAAATGAGAAAAAGAAAAATTATCGCTTGATGATAGTACTATAAGTCTCATACACATACAATGCTAATAGGCATAAACTTAGGCTTCTTAATAACGTCAATTTAAAAATGAGGCAACTACTTAATACTGCCAATCTATTTAGGAGATTACTAAAAATAAAACACTTGAACTAGCTAGTTACTTGAACTTGAACTAGTTAACTAAAACATACAGAAAAGCTGCAATCCGTCTGGAACGTGGGCGTGGCCATATTGCATTTTGTACTGAAATACGAAGATAACGTCGAACGTTTGAGGATGTTACATGTAAAATTTCATCAAAATCAATTTTTTGATGAAAACGCCCCAAAAAGTGGGCGTGGCCAAAAGTATTGTTTGGGTGAATTGTAGGGAATCTAGATGCCTACATATTTGGTTTAAACAAAATTTTTCGGCTTTATATAATTTAGTGAAGTTATGAAAAAGTGGGCGTGGCAGTGGGCGGATTTCAAAAATTTTTAAAACTTGTACTGCTGCTTCTTTTCAAAAGTTCAGCTATGAAATTTCATCCTTCTAGCTTTAAGGTCCAAAAAGTGGTGACAGACGGACATGGCTAAATCGTCTTCGCTATTGCTTACTTACTTACTTAGGTGGCGCTACAGCTCGGAGTGAACCTGGGCCTCAACTAACAAGCCTCTCCAGTTAGCCCGGTCCTTAGCTAACTGCCTCCAGTTGCGCACTCCAAGCTTGTTCAGGTCCCCTTCAACTTGTGCGCACCACCTAAGGCGAGGTCTTCCTCTGCTGCGTTGTCCCTCCGGGTGTGATTCGAAGACTCTTCGGGCCGGAGCACTGGTGTCCATTCGCTCTGTATGTCCTAGCCATCTCAAACGACTAATGCGCAGTTTTTTGACTAGGTCGATGTCGCTGTACAGCTCGTATAGTTCGTCGTTGAATCTTCTCCTCCAAAGCCCGTCAACGCAAACGGGACCGAATATTTTGCGAAGAATTTTTCTCTCGAAACGACCGAGGATATCTTCATCCGCTTTTGATAAAGTCCAAGCTTCAGCGCCATAAAGCAGGACTGGGATGATCAAGGTTTTATATAGAGTCTCTTTAGTTGTTCGGGATAGGGCCTTACTACTCAATTGCCTTCTGAGCCCAAAGAAACAGCGATTGGCAAGAGTTATTCTTCGTTTTATTTCTGCTGAGGTGTTACAAAGAGCCGAGGTAGACAAAGTCCCTTACTACCTCAAAGTTATAGCTGTCGATTGTGACGTTCTGTCCAATTCGTCGATGTTGTGTGTCCCTTCTGGTTGACAGCATATACTTGGTTTTGCCCTCGTTTACCGTTAAACCCATTTTGGCTGCTTCTGTTTCAATACTAGCGAACGCACCGGTGACAGCCCGCTGTGTTCTTCCAATAATGTCGATATCGTCAGCATACGCTAGTAGTTGCACAGACTTTTGAAAGATTGTGCCTCCGATGTTGGCTTGTGAGTTTCGCACAATTCTTTCAAGTATGATGTTAAAGAAGTCACGTGACAGCGCGTCACCTTGTCTAAATCCTTTTTTGATATCAAAGGTCTCGGTGAGATCGTTACCGACCTTGATGGAGCAGCGAGAATTCTCCATCGTCATTCTGCACAATCTGACGAGTTTGGCAGGGATGCCAAAACTAGACATGGCTCTGTATAGCTCGTCTCTATAAATGCTGTCATATGCGGCCTTGAAATCGATAAAAAGATGGTGGGTATCGATTTGGACTTCTTGGGTTTTTTCCAGGATCTGCCGAAGTGTGAAGATGAGATCGATTGTGGACTTTCTTGGCCTGAAACCACACTGATAGGGCCCAATCAGGTTGTTGACGAAGGGTTTCAGACGTTCACACAATATGGCAGATAGGATCTTGTACGCGGTGTTGAGGAGACTGATACCTCTGTAATTGGCGCAATTGAGGGGATCTCCTTTCTTGTGGATCGGGCAAACGGTGCTGAGATTCCATTCATCAGGCATACACTCATCTGACCAAATTTTAGAAATGAGTTGGTGTATGCTCTCTACCAGGTCATTTCCAGCTGCTTTGAACAGCTCGGCTGGTAAGCCGTCAGGTCCAGCAGCCTTGTTGGACTTAAGTTTGGATATTACTATCCTTACTTCGTTTTGGTCAGGTGGACGGAAGTTTTGGCTATCAACGTCTAGATTGAATGGTACATTCTGCCTGACAGCGGGATGTTGGTCTTCGTCGCTGTTATACAGTCTGCAGAAGAAGTTTCTCCATATTCTCAGCACCGACTGTGACTCTACTACGAGGTTTCCTTCTTCATATCTACAGGCTTCTGTACGGGTCTTGTTGGCCTGACACGTTATTTTTACCTGTTGGTAAAACTTCCGTACATTATTCCTGGAGTATAATCTCTCAATATCTTCGATCGCGCGCTTCTCGTGCTCTTTTTTCTTCTTTCGGAGAAGCCGATGTTCTTCCCGTCTCTTCTGCTCGTAGAGCTCACGAGCAGCTCTCGTCCTTTTTTGCAGCGCCGCTTTGTATGCTTGCTGTTCAGCTGCATGTGCTTGCCGGCACTCATCGTCAAACCAGGGGTTTCTAGGTGGTGGTCGGGTGAAACCCAGCACATCAGTTGCGGCACTTCTGATGGCTTGTTGCCACTGGTCTTCGGCGCTTGATGCTGGCGGCATAGGAGTAGTTGAGAGGTTTCGGGATACGCGTTCGGCGAAGGTTCTGGCGATCTCTTGCGATTGCATCTTTTCGACGTCAAATCTTCTCACAGTAGTTCTTCTTAATTGTGGCGTTTGGGATATCCGCATTCGTACCTTGGCTGCAACAAGGTAGTGATCCGAGTCCATGTTGGCTGCTCGGAAGGTTCGGACATCCAGAATACTGGAGGCATGCCGTTCGCCTAGAACGATTTTAACGTCATATTTAGGGCATTGCTCGTAGGTTTCGTCGAGGAGCTAGTAGAAACATTCTTTGGTGGCGTCGTCCTTGTCTTCGGTGGGAGCGTGAGCGCATATAAGGCTTATGTTGGCGAATTTAGCCTTGATGCGGATTGTCATAAGACGCTCGCTCACGTGTCGAAAGCTCAAGACTTCTTGCCTAAGTCTGCCGTGTATAACGAACCCAAATCCAAATAAGCGCTGTTTCTGTTCCCTATAGCAATCACCGTAGTATACGTCACAGTTTTTCATCCTCTTTTTGCCCGGGCCATCCCCTCTGCTAGTTGTTCGGCTGCACGCGGCCTATTAAGGGTCCGAACATTCCACGTGCAGATCCGAAGATCGTTGTCCTTATTACGTTTGCTGGGGTCGTCAACAGTAGGATCATCCTTATCCGAGGCTCGTAGTTGCTTCGTAACTATTTGCTTTTTTACGTGGTAGGGAAGTTACCCCGACGCACAACCCCCAACCTGGAGGACCAGTTCCGTTTTTTTTACCCCTAGGACAAGGGGCCGGATATTCCGGAGTCAGTACCCCGCTTCGGGGATGTGAGCGCTGCCGTTGGCCCATAAAGGGTTCATCCGCCACCAACTCTATTCCAACACCCTGACTCAGTATTGAAAATCCCTATAGACCTGGGATTCGAATATGTCGAAGCAGCTAATATAGTGATAACACTAATAGTTCGGCCTAACTGAAACTGGTTGACGCCACCGTTGATTCCATCTAGAGAATTCGTCCGCCGTCGCCTGAAGCAAGAGATGGTGTCCTAGTGAGAAGACACTCCTCCCCCCTCTCTCGTTCGCTGCCACCAACAACCTTCCAAAGGGGTTGGTTACCCAATCACCAGTTGAGGTACTAGGCACCCAGCAGCCACCATCGTGGAGGTGTAGAGTAGGAGTTGATGGTGAGAGGCTAAGGCGAGAACGCTTGTGTTCCCATATGTTCCGCATCACTATCCTTTGACCACTTCGCTATTGCTACTGATCACGAATATATGTGTGTATGTACATACAGTGCCGTTCGGAAAATTTTTGTCAAACATTTTATTACCCTTTTCGGGTGCACTCTCTCAAATAGTGCATAAAAGTCGATGTTATTATGAATAAGAGGTGCATTTAGCTCGTGATAGCAGTCCGCAACGAACCGAAGTAATTTAGTGAAAAAAAATGTGAGAAATCAGTTGGGATTGCAAATCCAATATTTTGTGTCAGTTACGTCTCAATTTGACAACACGTGAAATTTCTTGAAGATTGAATGTTGCTCAACAAAATGTGGCACGGAATTTAAAAACATACAGAAAAGCTACAATCCGTCTGGAACGGATCGTCTGATACCCTATGCTCCTCTCTATAAAGTGGGCGTGGCCAAATTGCATTTTGTACTCAAATATAGCTATAATGTCGAACGTTTGAGGATGTTACATGTAAAATTTCATGAAAATCGGTTTTTTGATGAAAACGCCCCCAAAAAGTGGGCGTGATCAAAACTGTTCTATGGGAGAATTGTAAGGAATCTGTATACCTAAATATTTGGTCTTAACAAAATTTTTCGGTTTCATATAATTTAGTGAAGTTATAAAAAAGTAGGCGTGGCAGTGGGCGGATGTAAAAAAAATTTACATTTCTACTGTATCTTTTCGTCATAAGTCCAGATATGAAATTTCAGCGTCCTAGTTAATAATTTAAGGCCCAAAACTTGGTTTTGTGATGAAAACGCCCCCAAAAAGTGGGCGTGGCCAAAACTTTTGTATGGGTGGATTTTAGGGAATCTGAATGCCTAAATATTTGGTCTTAACAAAATTTTTCGGTTTCATATAATTTAGTGAAGTTAAGAAAAAGTGGGCGTGGCAGTGGGCGGATTTCAAAAATTTTTACACTTGTACTGTATCTTTTTCTCAGAAGCCCAGATATGAAATTTCATTGTCCTAGCTCAAAATTTAAGTCCCAAAAAGCGGTGACATACGGACGGACGGACGGACGGTCATCGCTCAATCGATTTCGCTATTGATGCTGATCACGAATATATATACTTTATAGGGTTTATCTCGATTATTTCTCTATGTTACAAACTATGTGTCAAACTGAATATACCCTTAGGATAGGGTATAAAAATATCGTGAGACCGTGACTACCAGCAGAAAGAAAGGCTCAGAGAGGCCAAAAAGAGGACCTCAATGGTAGATCGTTTTTTTGGTGCTGTACAGCCGTCTGCATCGGTTCAAGACTTCGGTGGATCTTGAAAACGATCTGAGTCGAGCTACAGGAAAAATAATTTCGGCAAGCTGAGTGAGGAAAAGGCCTGTGAAAGCTGGACATAGAGCACTCAAACCAGTACTGAAGGCGGATTTTCCAAAAAGAGTCAGAGAAAAAGGATTGCTCTGGACTCAAGAGCATCTTAATTGGGCTCAAGACATGTGGAACAATGTTTTCTTTTCTGACGAATCAAAGTTTAAGCTGCATGTTGGAGATGGGAGGATTCTTGCGCGAGGAAAACCAAAGGAAAGACTAAGCTCGGAATGCATCTTACGGATGCCAAAACTGAAGTTGTGATGGTCTGGGGATGCTTCTCTGGAGATGAAAAAGGTAGAATGGTCTTCCTAGAATCGAAAGTCACTGCAAAAGTTTACCTACGGGTTCTGGAAAATGTATTAGAGCCCTCTGCGCTGAAGCTTTTTGGTGACACTTGCAGATTCAGGACAATGCTCCTTGCCATACAGCCAAAATTGTTAGTACGAACTTGTTTTTTTTTTAATAGGAAAGACTAATATCAAGCTTTTAAATAAGCTAGAACTTTTATGACTAAAAATAATATTTGCATTTTTATACCCTATCCTAAGGGTATATTAAGTTAGACACATAGTTTGTAACATAGAGAAATAATCGAGATAGACCATATAAAGTATATATATTCGTGATCAGCATCAATAGCGAAATCGATTGAGCGATGACCGTCCGTCCGTCCGTCCGTCCGTCCGTATGTCACCGCTTTTTGGGCCTTAAATTTTGAGCTAGGACGATGAAATTTCATATCTGGGCTTCTGAGAAAAAGATACAGTACAAGTGTAAAAATTTTTGAAATCCGCCCACTGCCACGCCCACTTTTTCATAACTTCATTAAATTATATGAAACCGAAAAATTTTGTTAAGACCAAATATTTAGGCATTCAGACTCCCTACAATCTACTCATACGAAAGTTTGGGCCACGCCCACGTTTTGGGGGCGTTTTCATCATAAAACCGATTTTTTTGCCTTCAATTTTTAACTAGGACGCTGAAATTTCATATCTGGGCTTCTAACGAAAAGATACAGTAGAAGTGTAAATTTTGTTTACATCCGCCCACAGCCACGCCTACTTTTTTATAACTTCACTAAATTATATGAAACCGAAAAATTTTCTTAAGACAAAATATTTAGGTATTCAGATTCCCTACAATTCACCCATAGAAGAGTTTTGGCCACACCCACTTTTTGTGGGCGTTTTCATAAAAAAACCGATTTTGATAAAATTTTACATGTAACATCCTCAAACGTCCGAGGTTATAGCCATATTTGAGTACGAAATGCAATTTGGCCACGCCCACTTTATATAGAGGAGGATAGGGTATCAGACGATCCGTTCCAGACGGATTGTAGCTTTTCTGTATGTTTATACCCTATCCTAAGGGTATATTAAGTTTGACACATAGTTTGTAACATAGAGAAATAATCGAGATAGACCCTATAAAGTATATATATTCGTGATCAGCATCAATAGCGACATCGATTGAGCAATGACCGTCCGTCCGTCCGTCCGTCCGTATGTCACCGCTTTTTGGGCCTTAAATTTTGAGCTAGGACGATGAAATTTCATATCTGGGCTTCTGAGAAAAAGATACAGTACAAGTGTAAAAATTTTTGAAATCCGCCCACTGCCAAGCTCACTTTTTCATAACTTCACTAAATTATATGAAACCGAAAAATTTTGTTAAGACCAAATATTTAGGTATATAGATTCCCTACAATTCACCCATAGAACAGTTTTGGTCACGCCCACTTTTTGGGGGCGTTTCCATCAAAAAACCGATTTTGATAAAATTTTACATGTAACATCCTCAAACGTTCGACATTATAGCTATATTTGAGTACAAAATGCAATTTGGCCACGCCCACTTTATAGAGAGGAGGATAGGGTATCAGACGATCCGTTCCAGACGGATTGTAGCTTTTCTGTATGTTTTTTTATTTCTTAGGTTAAAAATTACTTCGAAGAAAACAATGTTTCCGAGATTTTTGTCGTTCTAGATTTTATTCGTTCTAGCTAACGTGGTGATCCCATGGGATTCATGTTGAGGCTCATTCCAGCCCAAGCAAATAAGATTTGGGTTTATGTTACTTATATGCATAAACAGTGCAATCCCTGCAATCCCCCTACTTGGAGTCACTGTTAGATTTGTGGTAGGAGTAAGTGGAGTATGGTTTGAAGCGCTACAGTAGATAATGATTCTCAGTGCACCAGTAATATTGAGACAAGCAACTCGTTGAGTCTATTCCAATATACATACATAGTTAGATTGGACTTCTTCTCCAGGCAGACCACCAAACCAATACATGATGATGGATTTTATTATCGCAGTGTATAGGCAGTGCATAATGTTTGGTTGTAGGCCCCAAGTAAAACCTACTGTCTTTTTCCATATGTATAGGGCAGCCAAGAATTTCCTGGCACGTTCGATTATATTTTCTCTTCAAAGAAGCTTGCGAACAAGCTTTGAGCCTAGGAAGGTGTCACTATTTGAGAAGAAAAAGAGGGTGCCTCTTAACTTTGGGAGATTAAAGTCAGGTAGTATACATTTTCTTGTGAACAGGACCAGTTCAGTCTTCGTCGGATAAACGGAAAGGCCACAGCTTTTAGTGCAGCTTGTTAATTTATTAAAAGCAGACTGTACGACATCGGCCAGTGTCTGCGGGTATTTTCCTGTTACTAGTATAGCGACGTGTCATCTGCATAGGCAATAACTACTCCATAGAAGTGGAGACAATACTCTTCCTTGGGGGGGACGTTGTTGTGCACGTCGTTTGACGTTTCTGCTTTCGAATGCTGCAGTGATTACTCTGCTTTTAAGCATATGTTCTACAAAGCAGCAGATTGTTTCACAGATGTTATGCCTTCGTAGGGCATTGGTTATCAAATTGGTTTCAACATTGCTGAAAGCTCCCTCAATATTTAGCATAGACACCAATATGAATTCCTTTATTGAGAGGGAAAATTCGATATGTTGGACGATTGAGTTAAGGGCCGTTTCCAAAGATTTGAACAGCTCGGCTGGTAAGTTGTCAGGTCCAGCAGCCTTGTCGGATTAAAACTTGGATATTGCTATCCTCACTTCATTTCTTCGTCGCCGTTATCGAGTCTGCAAAAAAAGTTATTTCATATTTTCAGCACCAACTGTGACTCTAGGTGGTCAAAGGGTAGTTATGCGGAACATATGGGAACACAAGCGTTCTCGCCTTAGCCTCTCACCATCAACTCCTACTCTACACCTCCACGATGGTGGCTGCTGGGTGCCTAGTACCTCAACTGGTGATTGGGTAACCAACCCCTTTGGAAGGTTGTTGGTGGCAGCGAACGAGAGAGGGGGGAGGAGTGTCTTCTCACTAGGACACCATCTCTTGCTTCAGGCGACGGCGGACGAATTCTCTAGATGGAATCAACGGTGGCGTCAACCAGTTTCAGTTAGGCCGAACTATTAGTGTTATCACTATATTAGCTGCTTCGACATATTCGAATCCCAGGTCTATAGGGATTTTCAATACTGAGTCAGGGTGTTGGAATAGAGTTGGTGGCGGATGAACCCTTTATGGGCCAACGGCAGCGCTCACATCCCCGAAGCGGGGTACTGACTCCGGAATATCCGGCCCCTTGTCCTAGGGGTAAAAAAAAACGGAACTGGTCCTCCAGGTTGGGGGTTGTGCGTCGGGGTAACTTCCCTACCACGTAAAAAACCAGTAGTTACGATGCAACAACAAGCCTCGGATAAGGATGATCCCACTGTTGACGACCCCAGCAAACGAAACAAGGACAACGATCTACGGATCTGCACGTGGCCGCGTGCAGCCGAACAACTAGCAGAGGCCCTAGACTACTACAATGCAGATATCACCGCCATCCAAGAAGTGCAATGGGATGGCCCGGGCAAAAAGAGAATGAAACATACAGAAAAGCTACAATCCATCTGGAACGGATCGTCTGATACCCTATCCTCCTCTCTATAAAGTGGGCGTGGCCAAATTGCATTTCGTACTCAAATATGGCTATAAACTCGAACGTTTGAGGATGTTGCATGTAAAATTTTATCAAAATCGGTTTTTTGATGAAAACGCACCCAAAACGTGGGCGTGGCCAAAACTGTTCTATGGGTGAATTGTGGAGAATCTGAATACCTAAATATTTGGTCTTAACAAAATTTTTCGGTTTCATATAATTTAGTGAAGTTATAAAAAAGTAGGCGTGGCAGTGGGCGGATGTAAAAAAAATTTACACTTGTACTGTATCTTTTCATCAGAAGCCCAGATGTGAAATTTCAGCGTCCTAGTTAAAAATTTAAGGCCCAAAAATCGGTTTTGTGATGAAAACGCCCCCAAAAAGTGGGCGTGGCCAAAACTTTTGTATGGGTGGATTGTAAGGAATCTGAATGCCTAAATATTTGGTCTTAACAAAATTTTTCGGTTTCATATAATTTAGTGAAGTTATGAAAAAGTGGGCGTGGCAGTGGGCGGATTTAAAAATTTTTTACACCTGTACTGTATCTTTTTCTCAGAAGCCCAGATATGAAATTTCATCGTCCTAGCTCGAAATTTAAGGCCCAAAAAGCGGTGACATACGGACGGACGGACGGACGGACGGTCATCGCTCAATCGATTTTGCTATTGATGCTGATCACGAATATATATATTTTATAGGGTCTATCTCGATTATTTCTCTATGTTACAAACTATGTGTCAAACTTAATATACAAACATACAGAAAAGCTACAATCCGTCTGGAACGGATCGTATGATACCCTATCCTCCTCTCTATAAAGTGCGCGTGGCCAAATTGCATTTTGTACTCAAATATGGCTATAACCTCGAACGTTTGAGGATGTTACATGTAAAATTTTATCAAAATCGGTTTTTTGATGAAAACGCCCCCAAAAAGTGGGCGTGACCAAAACTGTTCTATGGGTGAATTGTAGGGAATCTGTATACCTAAATATTTGGACTTAACAAAATTTTTCGGTTTCATATAATTTAGTGAAGTTATAAAAAAGTAGGCGTGGCAGTGGGCGGATGTAAAAAAATTTTACACTTGTATTGTATCTTTTTCTTGGAAGCCCAGATATGAAATTTCAGCGTCCTAGTTAATAATTGAAGGCCCAAAACTCGGTTTTGTGATGAAAACGCCCCCAAAAAGTGGGCGTGGCCAAAACTTTTGTATGGGTGGATTGTAGGGAATCTGAATGCCTAAATATTTGGTCTTTACAAAATTTTTCGGTTTCATATAATTTAGTGAAGTTATGAAAAAGTGGGCGTGGCAGTGGGCGGATTTCAAAAATTTTTACACTTGTACTGTATCTTTTTCTCAGAAGCCCAGATATGAAATTTCATCGTCCTAGCTCAAAATTTAAGGCCCAAAAAGCGGTGACATACGGACGGACGGACGGACGGACGGACGGACGGACGGACGGACGGTCATCGCTCAATCGATTTCGCTAATGATGCTGATCACGAATATATATACTTTATAGGGCCTATCTCGATTATTTCTCTATGTTACAAACTATGTGTCAAACTTGATATACCCTTAGGATAGGGTATAAACATACAGAAAAGCTACAATCCGTCTGGAACGGATCGTATGATACCCTATCCTCCTCTCTATAAAGTAGGCGTGGCCAAATTGCATTTTGTACTCAAATATAGCTATAATGTCGAACGTTTGAGGATGTTACATGTAAAATTTTATCAAAATAGGTTTTTTGATGATAACGCCCCCAAAAAGTGGGCGTGGCCAAAACTCTTCTATGGGTGAATTGTAGGGAATCTAAATACCCAAATATTTGGTCTTAACAAAATTTTTCGGTTTCATATAATTTAGTGAAGTTATGAAAAAGTGGGCGTGGCAGTGGGCGGATTTCAAAAATTTTTACACTTGTACTGTATCTTTTTCTCAGAAGCCCAGATATGAAATTTAAGCGTCCTAGTTAAAAATTTAAGGCCCAAAAATCGGTTTTGTGTTGAAAACGCCCCCAAAAAGTGGGCGTGGCCAAAACTTTTGTATGGGTGGATTGTAGGGAATCCGAGTGCCTAAATATTTGGTCTTAACAAAATTTTTCGGTTTCATATAATTTAGTGAAGTTATGAAAAAGTGGGCGTGGCAGTGGGCGGATTTCAAAAATTTTTACACTTGTACTGTATCTTTTTCTCAGAAGCCCAGATATGAAATTTCATCGTCCTAGCTCAAAATTTAAGGCCCAAAAAGCGGTGACATACGGACGGACGGACGGACGGACGGACGGACGGTCATCGCTCAATCGATTTCGCTATTGATGCTGATCACGAATATATATACTTTATAGGGTCTATCTCGATTATTTCTCTATGTTACAAACTATGTGTCAAACTTAATATACCCTTAGGATAGGGTATAATTAGGATAGGGTATAAAAAATTAACTTGACAGGGAACAATGTAAGTATTATATAATAAATACACTATATGCTATAGAAATTGTAAGTTAAAGCAAAGAAAAACAATAATTAAGAATTAATTATGATAATTATAAAAATTGTTAGATATACATACATTTAGATATAAACAAACCAAAGGGAACTGTTAGTAATCCATTGGGGAATAAATTTTTTTAGACCATATCTGTATGGATGGAAATTCATAGTAGTAACAGATCACAGACCTTTAATTTCGTTGTTTGCACATAAGAATCCATCTTCGAAGATGACGAGAATTGGGCTAGACTTATCAGATTACTATTTTAAGGTAGTATACAAGCAAGGAAAAATGAATACAAACGCCGATGCACTATCAAGAATAAAAATTGACAGTGACGTATTGAAATCCATGATAGTAGAAAATATTAATAATAACCACAGTGATGTTGACTCCAAGGAGCAGATGATGGCAATAACAAGGGGTGTGGCACAAAAGATTGCCAAAGAAGATAATAATAAAAAAATTATCATTTACACATCTCAGCAGAAGACTGATCACCTTCACATGTGGGATTGTACGTCCATAACTGACGTCAGAAATATTAAGAAATTGAAATTTATATTAGCGAGTTATAAAAGGCCTAAAATTTAAGTATATAAAAATTAAGTTATAATAAGATGTAGTGATAATCTAGCGAAACTAGTTTCGACCCTAGAGAAACTAACATCCGAAATGGAACGCGCGCACATAAATGAATTAGATATTAGCAAAGAACATACATTGTTCGAACATATAGATAAACATACAGAAAAGCTACAATCCGTCTGGAACGGATCGTCTGATACCCTATCCTCCTCTCTATAAAGTGGGCGTGGCCAAATTGCATTTTGTACTCAAATATAGCTATAATGTCGAACGTTTGAGGATGTTACATGTAAAATTTTATCAAAATCGGTTTTTTTGATGAAAACGCCCCCAAAAAGTGGGCGTGACCAAAACTGTTCTATGGGAGAATTATAGGGAATCTGTATACCTAAATATTTGGTCTTAACAAAATTTTTCGGTTTCATATAATTTAATGAAGTTATAAAAAAGTAGGCGTGGCAGTGGGCGGATGTAAAAAAAATTTACATTTCTACTGTATCTTTTCGTCATAAGCCCAGATATGAAATTTCAGCGTCCTAGTTAAAAATTTAAGGCCCAAAAATCGGTTTTATGATGAAAACGCCCCCAAAAAGTGGGCGTGGCCCAAACTTTTGTATGCGTAGATTGTAGGGAGTCTGAATGCCTAACTATTTGGTCTTAACAAAATTTTTTGGTTTCATATAATTTAATGAAGTTATGAAAAAGTGGGCGTGGCAGTGGGCGGATTTCAAAAATTTTTACACTTGTACTGTATCTTTTTCTCAGAAGCCCAGATATGAAATTTCAACGTCCTAGCTCAAAATTTAAGGCCCAAAAAGCGGTGACATACGGACGGACGGACGGACGGACGGACGGACGGTCATCGCTCAATCGATTTCGCTATTGATGCTGATCACGAATATATATACTTTATAGGGTCTATCTCGATTATTTCTCTATGTTACAAACTATGTGTCAAACTTAATATACCCTTAGGATAGGGTATAAAAACATAATCCTCCCGTCTCGTCCATCACGAAGGTATTAAACCACACGAACATGTACATATTTGGATGTGTGTACATGATTAAGAAGAGAGTCAGTTTTGTTTTTATATTCCTTGCCGTTTTTCCTTTTGTTCCCTCGTTTATCCATTTGTTCTCTCAAAACTCTCTTTCAGTGTGTAAGAGAAACCACTTTGCTTTGCGCCCTCTGTCTAGCAAGGTAACTAAGAAAAAATTTAGTCAAGTGATAATACTATTAGATTTATATATAATGATATTAGCAAAGAACATACATTGTTCGAACATATAGATAAACATACAGAAAAGCTACAATCCGTCTGGAACGGATCGTATGATACCCTATCCTCCTCTCTATAAAGTGGGCGTGGCCAAATTGCATTTTGTACTCAAATATAGCTATAATGTCGAACGTTTGAGGATGTTACATGTAAAATTTCATGAAAATCGGTTTTTTTGATGAAAACGCCCCCAAAAAGTGGGCGTGACCAAAACTGTTCTATGGGAGAATTGTAGGGAATCTGTATACCTAAATATTTGGTCTTAACAAAATTTTTCGGTTTCATATAATTTAGTGAAGTTATAAAAAAGTGGGCGTGGCAGTGGGCGGATGTAAAAAAAATTTTCATTTCTACTGTACCTTTTCGTCATAAGCCCAGATATGAAATTTCAGCGTCCTAGTTAATAATTTAAGTCCCAAAACTCGGTTTTGTGATGAAAACGCCCCCAAAAAGTGGGCGTGGCCAAAACTTTTGTATGGGTGGATTGTAGGGAATCTGAATGCCTAAATATTTGGTCTTAACAAAATTTTTCGGTTTCATATAATTTAGTGAAGTTAAGAAAAAGTGGGCGTGGCAGTGGGCGGATTTCAAAAATGTTTACACTTGTACTGTATCTTTTTCTCAGAAGCCCAGATATGAAATTTCAACGTCCTAGCTCAAAATTTAAGGCCCAAAAAGCGGTGACATACGGACGGACGGACGGACGGACGGACGGACGGTCATCGCTCAATCGATTTCGCTATTGATGCTGATCACGAATATATATACTTTATAGGGTCTATCTCGATTATTTCTCTATGTTACAAACTATGTGTCAAACTTAATATACCCTTAGGATAGGGTATAAAAATGAAATTAAAGATATTTATAATAGACTGCAGTCGACATTAAATAAAAGATACTCGCATTTGAAGATACTAATATATAAACCCCCGAAGAAAATAACAAATATGGAAGAAAAATTAAACATTATATGTATGATTTTATACAATATGAGACAAATGGTCCAGAAATTTGTAAACGCTTGCGAAAGTTGTGCTAAAAACAAAGAGACAAGACATAAAAGAGAGAAAATGGTCGTAACAGACACACCAAGTACTAGTTTCGAAACAATACAAATAGACACAGTTGGACCCTTTAGAATATCAAACGGTTACAGATATATACTAACCATGCAATGTGAATTAAATAAATATATTATTGCACACGCTATCGAAAGTAAAGAAGCAAAGACAATCGCTAAAGCACTGGTGGAACAATTTATCTTAACATACAGTTGTTTCACAATACTCAAGTCAGACGACGGAACTGAATTCAAACATACAGAAAAGCTACAATCCGTCTGGAACGGATCGTATGATACCCTATCCTCCTCTCTATAAAGTGGGCATGGCCAAATTGCATTTTGTACTCAAATATAGCTATAATGTCGAACGTTTGAGGATGTTACATGTAAAATTTTATCAAAATAGGTTTTTTGATGATAACGCCCCCAAAAAGTGGGCGTGGCCAATAGTTTTGTATGGGTGGATTGTAGGGAATCTGAATGCCTAAATATTTGGTCTTAACAAAATTTTTCGGTTTCATATAATTTAGTGAAGTTATAAAAAAGTAGGCGTGGCAGTGGGCGGATGTAAAAAAATTTTACACTTGTACTGTATCTTTTTCTTGGAAGCCCAGATATGAAATTTCAGCGTCCTAGTTAAAAATTTAAGGCCCAAAAATTGGTTTTGTGATGAAAACGCCCCCAAAAAGTGGGCGTGGCCAAAACTTTTGTATGGGTGGATTGTAGGGAATCTAAATACCTGAATATTTGGTCTTAACAAAATTTTTCGGTTTCATATAATTTTGTGAAGTTATGAAAAAGTGGGCGTGGTAGTGGGCTGATTTAAAAAATTTTTACACTTGTACTGTATCTTTTTTTGTGTTGAGACCAAATATTAAGGTATTCAGATTCCCTACAATTCACCCAAACAGTAGTTTTGGGCACGCCCACTTTTTGGGAACGTGTTCATAAAAAACCGATTTTGATGAAATTTCACATGTAACATCCTCAAACGTTCGCAGTTATCATCGTAATTCAGTAAAGAAACAATACGGCCACGCCCACTTTATAGGGGCTCGATAGGATGGAGAATAGGGTATCATACGATCCGTTCCAGACGGATTGTAGCTTTTCTGTTTGTTTTGTTGTACTAATGCAATGTAACTAAATTTTGGGAAACTTTAAATCCCCATATGTTCTGAATGAGTTGGCCGATTGCGATGAAATAAAACTAAATGCTGCTCCATGTTAAGCCCTATGTGCGTTCATATATTCCATGTCCGTCCGTAAATATTTACACAGGAAAATTAAAAAAACCGATACAATCAGAACAACTAATTTTGCCGACATCACTGCGTTCTATTTATACCCTATCCTAAGGGTATATTAAGTTTGACACATAGTTTGTAACATAGAGAAATAATCCAGATAGACCCTATAAAGTATATATATTCGTGATCAGCATCAATAGCGAAATCGATTGATCCGTCCGTCCGTCCGTCCGTCCGTCCGTATGTCACCGCTTTTTGGGCCTTAAATTTTGAGCTAGGACGATGAAATTTCATATCTGGGCTTCTGAGAAAAAGATACAGTACAAGTGTAAAAATTTTTGAAATCCGCCCACTGCCATGCCCACTTTTTCATAACTTCACTAAATTATATGAAACCGAAAAATTTTGTTAAGACCAAATATTTAGGCATTCAGATTCCCTACAATCCACCCATATAAAAGTTTTGACCACGCCCACTTGTTGGGGGCGTTTTCATTTCAAAACCGATTTTTGGGTCTTAAATTTTTAACTAGGACGCTGAAATTTCATATCTGGGCTTCCAAGAAAAAGATGCAGTACAAGTGTAAAATGTTTTTACATCCGCCCACTGCCACGCCTACTCTTTTATAACTTCACTAAATTATATGAAACCGAAAAATTTTGTTAAAACCAAATATTTAGGCATTCAGATTCCCTACAATCCACCCATACAAAAGTTTTGGCCACGCCCACTTTTTGGGGGCGTATCATCAAAAAACCTATTTTGATAAAATTTTACATGTAACATCCTCAAACGTTCGACATTATAGCTATATTTGAGTACAATATGCAATTTGGCCATGCCCACTTTATAGAGAGAAGGATAGGGTATCATACGATCCGTTCCAGACGGATTGTAGCTTTTCTGTATGTTTTTTATATTCCTTGGCGTCTTTCCTTTTGTTCGCTCGTTTATCCTTTTCACTCAAAACTCTTTTTCTGTGTGTAAGAAAAATCACTTTGCTTTGCGCCCTCTGTCGCACGAGGTAGCTAAGAAAAAATTTCGTCAAGTGATAATACTATTAGATTTATATACAATGGTAATACCCATTCTGGAATACTGTTGCGTTATTTGGTCTCATTTTTACCAAAATTCCTCTGATACAATTGAAAATATTCAGAGATGATTCACTCGCTTTGCCTTAAGAAATTTAAGGTGGTCTGAAGGTTTACCTGGTTATAGTTCGAGATGCGCATTAATTGATTTGAAATATTTAAAAAATCGTCGACAAACTCTAAGTGTTCTTTTTATTAAAGATATACTCGACGGCAGAATTAATTCTCCGGATTTAGATGCACGTACATATGTCTCTTTATGTTCCTGAGAGAAAGCTCAGAAATAGGAACGATCTCTTTTTATACCCTATCCTAAGAGTTAAAGGTTAGGTATTAAGTTTGATACATAGTTTGTAACATAGAGAAATAATAGACCCTACAAAGTATATATATTCATGATCAGTATCAATAGCGAAAACGATTGAGCCATGTCCGGCCGTCCGTCCTTCCGTCATCACTTTTTGAGCCTTAAATATTGAGCTAGGAGAATGAAATTTAATATCTGGGCTTTTGAGAAAAAGATGCAGTACAAGTGTAAAAATGTTTGAAATCCGCTCACTGCCACGCCCACTTTTTCATAACTTCACTAAATTATATGAAACCGAAAAATGTTGTTAAGACCAAATATTTAGGTATTCAGATTTCCTACAATTCATCCATATAACAGTTTTGGCCACGCCCACTTTTTAGGGGCGTTTTCATAAAAAAGACAATTTCGATGAAATTTTACATGTAACACATGTACATCTTCAAACGTTCGAAGTTATCATCGTAATTCAGTAAATAAAATGCAAAATGTGGCTTTTACACATCCGTCCGTCCGACACCACTTTTTGGGCCTTAAATTTTGAGCTAGGAGGATGAAATTTAATATCTCGGCTTCTGAGAAAAAGATGCAGTACAAGTGTAAAAGTTTTTGAAATCCGCCCACTGCCACACCCACTTTTTCATGACTTCACCAAATTATATGAAACCGAAATATTTCGTTAAAACCGAATATAGAGGTATTCAGATTCCCTACAATTCACCCATACAACAGTTTTGGCCATGCCCACCATTTTGGGGCGTTTGCATTAAAAAACCAATTTTGGTGAAATTTTACATGTAACACATGTACATCTTCAAACGTTCGAAGTTATCATCGTAATTCAGTAAATAAAATGCAAAATGTGGCTTTTACAAATTTTCAATTTCCTTTCGCCTGTAAATAAAATGTTTTTCCAAAACGAAATATCCATATTTTTATACCCTATCCTAAGGGTATATTAAGTTTGACACATAGTTTGTAACATAGAGAAATAATCGAGATAGACCCTATAAAGTATATATATTCGTGATCAGCATCAATAGCGAAATCGATTGAGCGATGACCGACCGTCCGTCCGTCCGTCCGTCCGTATGTCACCGCTTTTTGGGCCTTAAATTTTGAGCTAGGACGATGAAATTTCATATCTGGGCTTCTGAGGAAAAGATACAGTACAAGTGTAAAAATTTTTGAAATCCGCCCACTGCCACGCCCACTTTTTCATAACTTCACTAAATTATATGAAACCGAAAAATTTTGTTAACACCAAATATTTAGGCATTCAGATTCCCTACAATCCACCCATACAAAAGTTTTGGCCACGCCCACTTTTTGGGGGCGTTTTAATCATAAAACCGATTTTTGAGCCTAAAATGTTTAACTAGGACGCTGAAATTTCATATCTGGGCTTCCAAGAAAAAGATACAGTACAAGTGTAAACTTTTTTTACATACGCCCACTGCCACGCCTACTTTTTTATAACTTCACTAAATTATATGAAACCGAAAAATTTTGTTAAGACCAAATATTTAGGTATTCAGATTCCCTACAATTCACCCGTAGAAGAGTTTTGGCCAGGCCCACCTTTTGGGGGCGTTTTCATCAAAAAACCGATTTTGATAAAATTTTACATGTAACATCCTCAAACGTTCGAGGTTATAGCCATATTTCAGTACAAAATGCAATTTGGCCACGCCCACTTTATAGAGAGAGGAGGATAGGGTATCAGACGATCCGTTCCAGACGGATTGTAGCTTTTCTGTATGTTTATACCCTATCCTAAGGGTATATTAAGTTTGACACATAGTTTGTAACATAGAGAAATAATCGAGATAGACCCTATAAAGTATATATATTCGTGATCAGCATCAATAGCGAAATCGATTGAGCGATGACCGTCCGTCCGTCCGTATGTCACCGCTTTTTGGGCCTTAAATTTTGAGCTAGGACGATGAAATTTCATATCTGGGCTTCTGAGGAAAAGATACAGTACAAGTGTAAACATTTTTGAAATCCGCCCACTACCACGCCCACTTTTTCTTAACTTCACTAAATTATATAAAACCGAAAAATTTTGTTAAGACCAAATATTTAGGCATTCAGATTCCTTCAGTTTTGGCCACGCCCACTGTTTGGGGGCGTTTTCATCACAAAACCGAGTTTTGGGCCTTAAATTATTAACTAGGACGCTGAAATTTCATACCTGGGCTTATGACGAAAAGATACAGTAGAAATGTAAATTTTTTTTATAACTTCACTAAATTATATGAAACCGAAAAATTTTGTTAAGACCAAATATTTAGGTATACAGATTCCCTACAATTCTCCCATAGAACAGTTTTGGTCACGCCCACTTTTTGGGGGCGTTTTCATCAAAAAACCGATTTTCATGAAATTTTACATGTAACATCCTCAAACGTTCGACATTATAGCTATATTTGAGTACAAAAGGCAATTTGGCCACGCCCACTTTATAGAGAGGAGGATAGGGTATCATACGATCCGTTCCAGACGGATTGTAGCTTTTCTGTATGTTTTTTTTTTTTTTTGCTTAATGTAAGCACTATTTTTATTTAGTTCAGATAGTTAAATGGTTTTCAAGCACTTCTACCATGTAATTTATGCAATGTCCAATGCAATCCTAAGGGTATATTAAGTTTGACACATAGTTTGTAACATAGAGAAATAATCGAGGTAGACCCTATAAAGTATGTATATACACTAAGTTACAAAAAAAGTGGCTCACCTTGATATTTCGCAATTACTTCAAGTAAGTTGGAAAAAAAGGTTTTTTATACCCTATCCTAAGGGTATATTAAGTTTGACACATAGTTTGTAACATAGAGAAATAATCGAGATTGACCATATAAAGTATATATATTCGTGATCAGCATCAATAGCGAAATCGATTGAGCGATGACCGTCCGTCCCCCAAAAAGTGGGCGTGGCCAAAACTTTTGTATGGGTGGATTGTAGGGAATCTAAATGCCTAAATATTTGGTCTTAACAAAATTTTTCGGTTTCATATAATTTAGTGTAGTTATGAAAAAGTGGGCGTGGCAGTGGGCGGATTTAAAAAAATTTTACACTGTTCTGTATCTTTTTCTCAGAAGCCCAGATATGAAATTTCATCGTCCTAGCTCAAAATTTAAGGCCCAAAAAGCGGTGACATACGGACGGACGGACGGACGGACGGACGGTCATCGCTCAATCGATTTCGCTATTGATGCTGATCACGAATATATATACTTTATAGGGTCTATCTCGATTATTTCTCTATGTTACACACTATGTGTCAAACTTAATATACCCTTAGGATAGGGTATAAAAACTGTGACGTATATTACGGTGATTGCTATAGGGAACAGAAACAGCGCTTATTTGGATGTGGGTTCGTCATACGCGGCAGACTTAGGCAAGAAGTCTTGAGCTTTCGACACGTGAGCGAGCGTCTTATGACAATCGTTCTAGGCGATTTTAACGCCAAGATAGGAATGGAGGACATCTTTGGTAGGACAATTGGGAAGCACAGCCTACACAACACCAAGTCTGGCAACAGACTTATTCTTATTGACTTTGCGGCGGGGCGAAATGTCAGTATAGCAAGCACACGGTTTCCTCATCTCAATATCCACAAGGGGACATGGCGATCTCCTGATCATCAAACGGTCAATCAAATTGACCACATTGCGATCGACGCAAGGCATGCCTCCAGTATTCTGGATGTCCGAACCTTCCGAGCAGCCAACATGGACTCGGATCACTACCTTGTTGCAGCCAAGGTACGAATGCGGATATCCCAAACGCCACAACTAAGAAGAACTACTGTGAGAAGATTTGACGTCGAAAAGCTGCAATCGCAAGAGATCGCCAGAACCTTCACCGAACGCTTATCCCGAAATCTCTCAACGACTCCTATGCTGCCAGCATCAAGCGCCGAAGACCAGTGGCAACGCTGCCAACAAGCCATCAGAAGTGCCGTCGGGTTTCATCCGACCACCACCAAGAAACCCCTGGTTTGATGATGAGTGCCGGCAAGCACATGCAGCTAAACAGCAAGCATACAAAGCGGCGCTGCAAAAAAGGACGAGAGCTGCTCGTGAGATCTACGAGCAGAAGAGACGGGAAGAACATCGGCTTCTCCGAAAGAAGAAAAAAGAGCACGAGAAGCGCGCGATCGAAGATATTGAGAGATTATACTCCAGGAATAATGTACGGAAGTTTTACCAACAGGTAAAAATAACGTGTCAGGCCAACAAGACCCGTACAGAAGCCTGTAGATATGAAGAAGGAAACCTCGTAGTAGAGTCACAGTCGGTGCTGAGAATATGGAGAAACTTCTTCTGCAGACTGTATAACAGCGACGAAGACCAACATCCCGCTGTCAGGCAGAATGTACCATTCAATCTAGACGTTGATAGCCAAAACTTCCGTCCACCTGACCAAAACGAAGTAAGGATAGTAATATCCAAACTTAAGTCCAACAAGGCTGCTGGACCTGACGGCTTACCAGCCGAGCTGTTCAAAGCAGCTGGAAATGACCTGGTAGAGAGCATACACCAACTCATTTCTAAAATTTGGTCAGATGAGTGTATGCCTGATGAATGGAATCTCAGCACCGTTTGCCCGATCCACAAGAAAGGAGATCCCCTCAATTGCGCCAATTACAGAGCTATCAGGCTCCTCAACATCGCGTACAAGATCCTATCTGCCATATGGTGTGAACGTGTGAAACCCTTCGTCAACAACCTGATTGGGCCCTATCAGTGTGGTTTCAGACCAGGAAAGTCCACAATCGATCAAATCTTCACACTTCGGCAGATCCTGGAAACAACCCAAGAAGTCCAAATCG
This sequence comes from Xylota sylvarum, assembly GCA_905220385.1. NCBI lineage: Eukaryota > Metazoa > Arthropoda > Insecta > Diptera > Syrphidae > Xylota > Xylota sylvarum. The sequence goes on along the minus strand of LR999958.1, from coordinate 75,170,045 downwards.
ATACCCACCAACTTTTTATCGATTTCAGCATCTTTCATATGACAGCATTTATAGAGACGAGCTATACAGAGCCATGTCTAGTTTTGGCATCCTTGCCGAACTCGTCAGATTGTGCAGAATGACGATGGAGAATTCTCGCTGCTCCATCAAGGTCGGTAACGATCTCACCGAGACCTTTGATGTCAAAAAAGGATTTAGACAAGGTGACGCGCTGTTATGTGATTTTTTTAACATCGTTCTTGAAAGAATTGTGCGAAACTCACAAGTCAACACCGGAGGGACAATCTTTCAAAAGTCTGTGCAACTACTAGCGTATGCCGTCGATATCGACATTATTGGAAGAACACAGCGGGTGTTCGCTGGTATTGAAACAGAAGCTGCCAAAATGAGTTTAGCGGTAAACGACGGCAAGACCAAGTATATGCTGTCAACCAGAAGGGACACGCAACTTCGACGAATTGGACAGAACGTCACAATCGACAGCTATAACTTTGAGGTAGTAAGGGACTTTGTCTACCTCGGCTCTGCTATCAATTCTGAAAATAACACCTCAACAGAAGTAAAACGAAGAATAACTCTTGCGAATAGCTGTTTCTTTGCGCTGAGAAGGCAATTGAGTAGTAAAGCCCTATCCCGAACAACTAAGGGGACTCTATATAAGACCTTGATGATCCCAGTCCTGCTTTATGGCGCTGAAGCTTCTGAACTTCTTCTTGCGAAGAAGTGTCCAGAGTCAATTGAATATCTAAAAAATTTACTTATCCGGATCTGGAACACCATACCTGTTTCCACATGGAGAAACCTATCTGAGTCAATGTCTCAGCTGTAATAAAAGCAAGTGGAGGTCCAACAAAGTACTAATTAGATATAGAATGTTTCTGAGAAGCAATAAAAAAACAAAAACACTGCACCAATAAAGCATTTGTCTTTAATTCCTCAAAATGAGGCAGGTACCTAAAAAACGCATTTTTCGGTCTAACAACTTCTTGCTCTCGTGACCGCGTGTGAAAAATTTGATCACTCTAAATGTATCATGAAACGATTGAAACCGCATAAGAAAACAAATCCTCATTAAAACTTACAGAAAAGCTACAATCCGTCTGGAACGGATCGTATGATACCCTATCCTCCTCTCTATAAAGTGGGCATGGCCAAATTGCATTTTGTACTCAAATATAGCTATAATGTCGAACGTTTGAGGATGTTACATGTAAAATTTTATCAAAATAGGTTTTTTGATGATAACGCCCCCAAAACGTGGGCGTGGCCAAAACTGTTCTATGGGTGAATTGTAGGGAATCTAAATACCCAAATATTTGGTCTTAACAAAATTTTTCGGTTTCATATAATTTAGTGAAGTTATAAAATTTTTACACTTGTACTGTATCTTTTTCTCAGAAGCCCAGATATGAAATTTCATCGTCCTAGCTCAAAATTTAAGGCCCAAAAAGCGGTGACATACGGACGGACGGACGGACGGACGGACGGACGGTCATCGCTCAATCGATTTCGCTATTGATGCTGATCACGAATATATATACTTTATATGATCTATCTCAATTATTTCTCTATGTTACAAACTATGTGTCAAACTTAATATACCCTTAGGATAGGGTATAAACATACAGAAAAGCTACAATCCGTCTGGAACGGATCGTATGATACCCTATCCTCCTCTCTATAAAGTGGGCATGGCCAAATTGCATTTTGTACTCAAATATAGCTATAATGTCGAACGTTTGAGGATGTTACATGTAAAATTTTATCAAAATAGGTTTTTTGATGATAACGCCCCCAAAAAGTGGGCGTGGGCAAAACTCTTCTATGGGTGAATTGTAGGGAATCTAAATACCCAAATATTTGGTCTTAACAAAATTTTTCGGTTTCATATAATTTAGTACTTTACTTACTTAACGGGCTCCCGACCCGTGAAGAGTCTCTGCCTGAGACACAGCAGCCTTCCACTCTCTTCGATCCCGGGCACGCTGCTTCCAGTTATCTAGACCAAGCGCTCTGGCATCCGCGATAGCTTGATCCTTAAAACGGAGGTTCGGTCTTCCTTGTCTTCTCGAACCTGGGGGCTGTGATTCGAAGATCCTCTTTGCTGGAGCATTATTGTCCATTCGCTCGATGTGGCCGAGCCAGTGTAGTCGACGTGTTTTGGCTTTTTGGACTACATCCACATCCTGGTACAGCTCATAGAGTTCGCGGTTATATCTTCTCCTCCATTCGCCCTCCTCGCATACGGGACCGAATATCCGACGAAGAATTTTTCTTTCGAAAGTGTTCAGTATTTGCTCTGCTTTCCTGCTTATCGTCCAGCACTCGGCTCCATACAGCAGAACTGGCAGGATCAAAGTTTTGTAGAGCATACATTTCGTCTTTCGAGTTAGGAGTTTTTGACCCCATTTGTTTCGCCAAACCGAAGTAGCAGCGGTTTCCTAGGGTAAGTCTTCGTCGAATCTCCACTAAGTTGTCATTCGTGGAGTTGATATTTACTCCGAGGTAGGTAAACTCCTTAACCACTTCGAAGTTACTGTTGCCAACAGTGACGTTTTGTCCTAGGCGGTGGACAGATGCTTCTTTGTTTGTTGACAACATGTATTTGGTTTTGTCCTCATTCACTTCAAGGCCAACACGTTTCGCCTCTTCTTCAATTGCCGTAAAAGCCTCTAACACGGCGCGCTGGGAGCGACCGATGATGTCGATGTCGTCTGCGTATCCCAGCAACTGGACAGATTTGTTGAAGATAGTGCCTTCCGTGTTTACACCTGCCCTGCGCACTATCTGTTCCAGCACAAGATTGAAGAAGTCACATGATAGCGCATCCCCTTGCCGAAATCCGGTGCATGTTTGGAATAGTTCAGAGGAACTGTTGCCGAATTGCACGTTGCACCGCGTGTTATCCAGCGTCACGCGGCACAGCTGGATCAGTTTAGCCGGGATCCCGAATTCGGCCATCGCCTTGTAGAGCTCAAGACGATGAATGCTATCATATGCGGCTTTAAAGTCGATGAAGAGATGGTGAGTCTCGACTTGAAATTCGTTGGTCTTTTCCAGGATTTGCCTTAGTGTGAAAATTTGGTCGATCGTCGATCTGCCGGGCCGGAAGCCACACTGGTACGTGCCGATTAGTGTGCTGCAGAAAGGCTTCAGACGTTCACACAGTACGTTGGATAGGATCTTATATGCGACATTAAGCAGGGATATGCCTCGGTAGTTCTTACAAGACATAGGATCGCCTTTCTTGAAGATGGGGCATATAGAGCTGATAGTCCAGTCATCGGGCATGACTTCATCCACCCACACTTGGTTGATGACTTGGTGCATGCACCCCACCAAAGCATCACCACCATGTTTGAAAAGCTCTGCTGGTAGACCATCAGAGCCGGCGGCCTTGTTGTTCTTCAGCTTTTTGATAGCTGAGCCGACCTTTTCAAAACTAGGAGGGGGAATGGATTCTTCATTGACTGGATGCGGGTTCTCTTCTTGCCCTATCACTCTCTCTACCTGCCCATTAAGTAGCTGCTGGAAATGCTGCTTAAATACATCTACTATTCCCTGTGCTTCGGTGACTAGGTTTCCTTCACTGTTTCGAAGAGCCTGCGTTCCGGGCTTGAAGCCAGCTGCCAGTTGCTTGGCTTTCCTGAAAAACATCCGGATGTTGTTCCTATCGCGGGACTCTTCGATATCCTTGAGCTGGGAGGCTGCGTGGGCCCTTTTCTTCTTACGCAGTATCTTCTTCTCCTCCCTTCTTCTGGTTCGATACTCTTCTCTCGCTGCCCTTGTTTTGCGTTGCAGCGCTTGCAAGTGTGCATTTTCTGTCACCTTTTTCCGGCGTACGCATTCATCATCATACCAAGGGCTCTTTTTGGGTGGTGGCTGGTAGCCTATGGTGGTCTCTGCTACCCCTTTGATGATGTCGCGATACTGGTTCCACAGATTGTTGGCGTTTGTGGATGGTGAATGCACAGCGGAGAGTCTCTCACTCAGGCGCTCCCTGTAGGCTCTGGCTACTCCAGACGTGCTAAGGCTTCCAGCGTTGAATTTCTTTTTCTGGGCGGTCTGCAGCTTCTTCTCATTGGATAGTCGAGCTCTGAACTTAGCTGCAACAAGAAAATGGTCAGAGTCGACGTTTGCCCCTCTGAACGTTTGCACATTCAGAATGTTGGATGCGTGCCTCGCATCTATTAGCACGTGGTCGATTTGGTTGGCGGTTCGACCATCTGGAGAGCGCCAGGTTGCTGTGTGGATTCGTAGTCTTGGAAACCTAGTGCTACTTATCACCGTATTACGAGCTGCTGCAAAATCGATTAGCCGGAAGCCGTTGTCTGTTGTCGTGTCGTGGAGGCTGTGCTTTCCAACTAATCCGCCGAAGATGTTTTCCTTACCGATTTTGGCATTGAAGTCCCCGAGTATGATTTTGACATCATACTCCGGACAGGCTCCGTAGGCTCCGTCCAGGAGGTCATAAAACTCCTCCTTGACAGAGTCTTCAGCTTCGTCGGTAGGGGCGTGTGCACATATTATGCTGATGTTTTGAAATGTAGCCTTGATGCGGATCACAGCCAGGCGATCGCTAATCGGCTTAAAGTCAATTATCATTGAGCGTAGCCGATTTCCCACGACGAATCCGCATCCTAACATGTGCAGTCTTTTGTGGCAGCTGTAATAAATGTCGCAATTTTTCCGTTTTTGCATACCTGATCCTATCCATCGTATCTCCTGGATCGCGGTAATATCTGCCTTGTACCGCGTGAGGACAGATTCACGTTTTTGAATAGCCCCAGGAGTGTACAGTGTACGTACATTCCAGGTGCATACTCTTATATCATAGTCCGTGTACGTTCCGGGTCGTGGTATTAAATGAGGGGGTCCATTATCCGAGGCTTGTGTCTCTCTCATAACTAAATTTTTTTTACGTGGTAAGGAAGTTACCCCGACGGCACAACCCCCAACCTGGAGGGCCAGTTCCATTTTTTGAAACCCCTAGGACGAGGGGCCGGTTTTAAACCGAAGTCAGTATCCCGCTTCGGGGATATGAGCGCTGCCGTTGGCCCAATAAGGGCTCATCCGCCACCATCTCTTTTCCAAAAACCTGACTTATTCTTGGAAATCTTTATCGGCCTGAGCTCCGAATATGTCGAAGTAGCCCAGATAAAGTGTTGTGCTTCCGTTGACTCCATCGAGAGAGTTCGTCCGCTGTCGTATTTATAGTGCTGCAATTTTCTCTTGGTCAACACTCGCGCTTATAAGTTTAGCAAGTCGGGTCCGGATGGACACCAACCAGTACCCGATGGCTACCACTAGGAGGTAAACTAAGCACAATTGATGCGCAGTAACAGTTACAACACTGGACGTCGCCAGGTTGACGCCAGTCAGTGCCTACCCTATTCCTACAGCATCCAACCATCATATAATTTAGTGAAGTTATAAAAAAGTAGGCGTGGCAGTGGGCGGATGTAAACAAAATTTACACTTGTACTGTATCTTTTTCTTGGAAGCCCAGATATGAAATTTAAGCGTCCTAGTTAAAAAAGTAAGGCCCAAAAATCGGTTTTGTGATGAAAACGCCCCCAAAAAGTGGGCGTGGCCAAAACTTTTGTATGGGTGGATTGTAGGGAATCTGAATGCCTAAATATTTGGTCTTAACAAAATTTTTCGGTTTCATATAATTTAGTGAAGTTATGAAAAAGTGGGCGTGGCAGTGGGCGGATTTAAAAAATTTTTACACTTGTACTGTATCTTTTTCTCAGAAGCCCAGATATGAAATTTCATCGTCCTAGCTCAAAATTTAAGGCCCAAAAAGCGGTGACATACGGACGGACGGACGGACGGACGGTCATCGCTCAATCGATTTCGCTATTGATGCTGATCACGAATATATATACTTTATAGGGTCTATCTCGATTATTTCTCTATGTTACAAACTATGTGTCAAACTTAATATACCCTTAGGAGAGGCTATAAACATAGAGAAAAGCTACAATCCGTCTGGAACGGATCGTATGATACCCTATCCTCCTGTCTATAAAGTGGGCGTGGCCAAATTGCATTTTGTACTCAAATATAGCTATAATGTCGAACGTTTGAGGATGTTACATGTATAATTTTATCAAAATAGGTTTTTTGATGATAACGCCCCCAAAAAGTGGGCGTGGCCAAAACTGTTCTATGGGTGAATTGTAGGGAATGTAAATACCCAAATATTTGGTCTTAACAAAATTTTTCGGTTTCATATAATTTAGTACAATTATAAAAAAGTAGGCGTGGCAGTGGGCGGATGTAAAAAAATTTACACTTGTACTGTATCTTTTTCTTGGAAGTCCAGATATGAAATTTCAGCGTCCTAGTTAAAAATTTAACGCCCAAAAATCGGTTTTGTGATGAAAACGCCCCCAAAAGTGGGCGTGGCCAAAACTTTTGTATGGGTGGATTGTAGGGAATCTGAATGCCTAAATATTTAGTCTTAACAAATTTTTCGGTTTCATATAATTTAGTGAAGTTATGAAAAAGTGGGCGTGGCAGTGGGCGGATTTAAAAAATGTTTACACTTGTACTGTATCTTTTTCTCAGAAGCCCAGATATGAAATTTCATCGTCCTAGCTCAAAATTTAAGGCCCAAAAAGCGGTGACATACGGACGGACGGACTGACGGTCATCGCTCAATCGATTTCGCTATTGATGCTGATCACGAATATATATACTTTATAGGGTCTATCTCGATTATTTCTCTATGTTACAAACTATGTGTCAAACTTAATATACCCTTAGGATAGGGTATAAACATACAGAAAAGCTACAATCCGTCTGGAACGGATCGTATGATACCCTATCCTCCTCTCTATAAAGTGGGCGTGGCCAAATTGCATTTTGTACTGAAATATAGCTATAATGTCGAACGTTTGAGGATGTTACATGTAAAATTTTATCAAAATCGGTTTTTTGATGAAAACGCCCCCAAAAAGTGGGCGTGACCAAAACTGTTCTATGGGTGAATTGTAGGGAATCTGTATACCTAAATATTTGGTCTTAACAAAATGTTTCGGTTTCATATAATTTAGTGAAGTTATAAAAACGTAGGCGTGGCAGTGGGCGGATGTAAAAAAATTTTACACTTGTACTGTATCTTTTTCTTGGAAGCCCAGATATGAAATTTTAGCGTCCTAGTTAATAATTGAATGCCCAAAACTCGGTTTTGTGATGAAAACGCCCCCAAAAAGTGGGCGTGGCCAAAACTTGTGTATGGGTGGATTGTAGGGAATCTGAATGCCTAAATATTTGGTCTTAACAAAATTTTTCGGTTTCATATAATTTAGTGAAGTTATGAAAAAGTGGGCGTGGCAGTGGGCGGATTTCAAAAAATTTTACACTTGTACTGTATCTTTTTCTCAGAAGCCCAGATATGAAATTTCATCGTTCTAGCTCAAAATTTAAGGCCCAAAAAGCGGTGACATACGGACGGACGGACGGACGGACGGACGGTCATCGCTCAAACGATTTCGCTATTGATGCTGATCACGAATATATATACTTTATAGGGTCTATCTCGATTATTTCTCTATGTTACAAAGGATAGGGTATAAACATACAGAAAAGCTACAATCCGTCTGGAACGGATCGTATGATACCCTATCCTCCTCTCTATAAAGTGGGCGTGGCCAAATTGAATTTTGTACTCAAATATAGCTATAATGTCGAACGTTTGAGGATGTTACATGTAAAATTTCATGAAAATCGGTTTTTTGATGAAAACGCCCCCAAAAAGTGGGCGCGGCCAAAACTTTTGTGTGGGTGGATTGTAGGGAATCTGAATGCCTAAATATTTGGTCTTAACAAAATTTTTCGGTTTCATATAATTTAGTGAAGTTATGATTTAAAAAAGCGGATTTAAAAAATTTTTACACTTGTACTGTATCTTTTTCTCAGAAGCCCAGATATGAAATTTCATCGTCCTAGCTCAAAATTTAAGGCCCAAAAAGCGGTGACATACGGACGGACGGACGGACGGACTGACGGTCATCGCTCAATCGATTTCGCTATTGATGCTGATCACGAATATATATACTTTATAGGGTCTATCTCGATTATTTCTCTATGTTACAAACTATGTGTCAAACTTAATATACCCTTAGGATAGGGTATAAACATACAGAAAAGCTACAATCCGTCTGGAACGGATCGTATGATACCCTATCCTCCTCTCTATAAAGTGGGCATGGCCAAATTGCATTTTGTACTCAAATATAGCTATAATGTCGAACGTTTGAGGATGTTACATGTAAAATTTTATCAAAATAGGTTTTTTTATGATAACGCCCCCAAAAAGTGGGCGTGGCCAAAACTTTTGTATGGATGGATTGTAGGGAATCCGAATGCCTAAATATTTGGTCTTAACAAAATTTTTCGGTTTCATATAATTTAGTGAAGTTATAAAAAAGTAGGCGTGGCAGTGGGCGGATGTAAAAAAAATTTACACTTGTACTGTATCTTTTTCTTGGAAGCCCAGATATGAAATTTCAGCGTCCTAGTTAAAAATTTAAGGCCCAAGACTCGGTTTTGTGATGAAAACGCCCCCAAAAAGTGGGCGTGGCCAAAACTTTTGTATGGGTGGATTGTAGGGAATCTGAATGCCTAAATATTTGGTCTTAACAAAATTTTTCAGTTTCATATAATTTAGTGAAGTTATGAAAAAGTGGGCGTGGCAGTGGGCGGATTTAAAAAATTTTTACACTTGTACTGTATCTTTTTCTCAGAAGCCCAGATATGAAATTTCATCGTTCTAGCTCAAAATTTAAGGCCCAAAAAGCGGTGACATACGGACGGACGGACGGACGGACGGACGGTCATCGCTCAATCGATTTCGCTATTGATGCTGATCACGAATATATATACTTTATAGGGTCTATCTCGATTATTTCTCTATGTTACAAAGGATAGGGTATAAACATACAGAAAAGCTACAATCCGTCTGGAACGGATCGTATGATACCCTATCCTCCTCTCTATAAAGTGGGTGTGGCCAAATTGAATTTTGTACTCAAATATAGCTATAATGTCGAACGTTTGAGGATGTTACATGTAAAATTTCATGAAAATCGGTTTTTTGATGAAAACGCCCCCAAAAAGTGGGCGTGGCCAAAACTTTTGTGTGGGTGGATTGTAGGGAATCTGAATGCCTAAATATTTGGTCTTAACAAAATTTTTCGGTTTCATATAATTTAGTGAAGTTATGATTTAAAAAAGCGGATTTAAAAAATTTTTACACTTGTACTGTATCTTTTTCTCAGAAGCCCAGATATGAAATTTCATCGTCCTAGCTCAAAATTTAAGGCCCAAAAAGCGGTGACATACGGACGGACGGACGGACGGACGGTCATCGGTCAATCGATTTCGCTATTGATGCTGATCACAAATATATATACTTTATAGGGTCTATCTCGATTATTTCTCTATGTTACAAACTATGTGTCAAACTTAATATACCCTTAGGATAGGGTATAAAAAGTTTGACCAACATTTTTCGAACGGCACTGTATATTTATAGGGTCTATCTCGATTATTTCTCTATGTTACAAACTGCATATGTATCCATCTTAATATACTCTTAGGAATACTATAAAATCCAAAACGCTAAATTCCGTATGACACTACATTTGTTCCGCATTTTTAATACATTAGAAAGCAATCATTTTGCAAAGAAACAAACACAAATCAAATAATTTTGATTGAATTTATTTTCAAATAAAGCTAGACAGCAAAACAGGCGAAAATGGCAATGTATAATTTTAATGCATAAATGTCAAAAAAAAGCTGCCAGTGGCTGAAAAATGTAGTTTGAGATGCATTTTTAATGCATTTTCTTTGACATTTTCCCATTTATAAGGTTAGTGCGTATACACTTACACTGAATGGGAATTTCAGTTTAAGCAATATTGATTAACGCTACTATCTATCCTGAAACAGATCTGGCCCAAGCTGAATCTCAAACGCTCCGATAGTATAATAAGACTAAAGATCCCTCATCAGCACAATAGTAGGTGTCATTACGGGACACTGTGTCATCGGGAGGCATGACTTCAGGATGGGTCTCCCGCAAACGACTTCTGTAAAAGCTGCATGGACAAAAAAGACGAAGAGGCTCCTCGCAACCGAACCTAAACTAACCTATGTATATGAGACCGACAGTTCAGAGGCCGATTGGCCCATCCTTTGTTTTAGCATACATGAACGATTATTTTTTTCAGAAGAAAAAAAAAAATTAATGACATTTAACGAACGAAGCAACATCGATTACTTCGCCGAGTACATATGTACATACATATGAATTTACCTTTGTACTAGAAGGAATTTTATTTACGTCGTCTGCCCACTTCTCAACTGTAAGAGGAAAGTTTATAATGAAATCATTCAAAGTTTCAAAACAACAGATGATAACATTTTGTTCTTAGACGCTGTAGGCGTGATGGAAATCATTTTTCTCAATAGGTAATAGGTATCAATGCTTGATAAGGTAAGAGCATTGATGTTCGCTTCGTTTGGAATAGCTGCAACACTTTTGGAGTGGGATTGCGCATGCAAACTACATCTCAATTCAAACACATTTGCAAGTCCTCCTTGCAACAAAACAGTTTTGTGCTGACGAAATAAGGGCCTGTCTAAAATCATCCTACTTGTGACCAAAAACGATGCAGCTGTGTCTCAAACATACAGAAAAGCTACAATCCGTGTAGAACGGACTACTAAAGTGGGCGCGCATACTGCGTTTTTGAATGCAATACAAAAATGCGATACTACGATAACTTTGAAGTAAAATATTTTACACTTCTCCTGATGCTCCTTCTCAAAGACCAGATATGAAATTTCATCTTCCCAGTTCCAAATTTAAAACCGAAAAAGTGGTGACATACGGACCGACAGTTTGTGTCAAATCGTGAGGGACATAAAGACGCTCCGGATTTGAAAAACAGGGGTGAAATTACCACATCAGTTAGCGAGTGAACGGAATCCATACGTTAGCGAGTGATCGAGTAACTACGTTAGGAATATCACATAAGAGAGGTCACATATCGAGTGCGCAGTCAAAATTGTACTAGCACAATTCTACTACATTGATTTGAAGTGCTTGATAAATGTCAAAAGTGGTAGTTTTTTTAATAAGATCGGTTTGTATTAATCTTTGCTAAAATTAAAAATGGAATATTTGCTATATTTTTTTCCGGAGTCAGAAGATGATTATCACGAAGCTATTGAAATAAAACGTTTAAAAGATAATAGCGATCCTTTGTCTTTACAAAACGCTGCGCACATAGACAAAAATATAATAAAACGGCTCATAAAACTTGCTAAAATCTCTTTTTGGATCGGGTTTATTTTATTAACACTTGACCTAAAATAAATTTAAAAAAACGCTAAAATAAGAATTCTCCAAAATAAATTCCGTCATACGTCACCAACAACCCTATCGTACAAGAAATTACTCGTTCACTGATGACAGAATGCCAAAATTCGATACTCGATACTCGTTCACGTAAGTGATCATACCAAATCGACATCATTCAGTCACGTATTGCTCGATAACTGATGTGGTAATTCGACCCCAGAACTAACAAACCAATTCCAAGGCTAAGGGAGCGGGCCTTTTGGTGTTAGTAACCAAAAAAACTATGCGATCGAAATTAGTGCTTAGCTTTCGCTTAAATTAAATGCTTTTGATATGACCTGCAACTCTATAGTCACAGTAGATCGTAGATATCGAAGAAGTGGTGGATTAAATAAAATAAATATTTAGGGCGACGGGTCCAAGCTTCTCACAACCATTCGTGTTGTACGTGTTATATTCTTCACCCAAATGGAAGAACAATTTTTTATTTGAGTAGTTTTTTCGTGACAGTTTACTCTCGGATGTTTGTCAGTTGATCTCGAGAGGTGGGGCCGTGAAAGAAATTTGTAGGTGTTGTCTAGGGATTGAACCTCGAACCTTTGCCCCGTAGTCCACCGCACTAACCATTTTACCCACGGCGGTGCATTACCTGTTGGAATACTTACATGCTCTCAACCCCCCAGGTATTCCTTCACACAAAATAATATTGGATGTAGGCACTCTTATTATGCTCTTAAGGAATTTAAGCCTAAATGTGCAACGGAACCAGAATGCAGGTGAAAGCTTTCTATAAAATGTGATAAAGACGACAATCTTTACCAACTGCGGCTAAGGGCTGTTTGGTTGGTTAAGATCGGCCCTCGATGGGAAGATGCAGGGGAGGTCCATTGTGCTGCCGATGTGTAAGGTGGGTGTGCCACCCTCTTACTCTGGGAACCATTCACTCCTTTGAATAAAGGAGCTATTCTTAGCCGTGCAGGCACTGTCGAGATCATATAGATCATTGAAGAAGTATTCGCCTAATGTAGCTTTCCTAGTGTTGGCTAGCGTAGGGCACGTGCACAGGAGGTGACTGATGGTCTTCTCTTCCTCTTCGTCCATACAGCTTCTACAGAAGTTGTTGTGAGGGATGCCCAATCTTAGGGCATGTCTTCCTTTGTCCAGTGACGGTGTTAACTATCTTGGAGAGGGTTCCTCTTTTATGTTTTAGGAGTCCAATGGACCTGGTTATACCCTATCCTAAGGGTATATTAAGTTTGACACATAGTTTGTAACATAGAGAAATAATCGAGATAGACCATATAAAGTATATATATTCGTGATGAGCATCAATAGCGAAATCGATTGAGCGATGACGCCCACTTTTTGGGGGCGTTATCATCAAAAAACCTATTTTGATAAAATTTTACATGTAACATCCTCAAACGTTCGACATTATAGCTATATTTGAGTACAATATGCAATTTGGCCATGCCCACTTTATAGAGAGGAGGATAGGGTATCATACGATCCGTTCCAGACGGATTATAGCTTTTCTGTATGTTTATACCCTATCCTAAGGGTATATTAAGTTTGGAACATAGTTTGTAACATATAGAAATAATGGAGATAGACCCTATAAAGTATATATATTCGTGATCAGCATCAATAGCGAAATCGATTGAGCGATGACCGTCCGTCCGTCCGTCCGGCCGTCCGTCTGTCCGTCCGTATGTCACCGCTTTTTGGGCCTTAAATTTTGAGCTAGAACGATGAAATTTCATATCTGGGCTTCTGAGAAAAAGATACAGTACAAGTGTAAAAATTTTTGAAATCCGCCCACTGCCACGCCCACTTTTTCATAACTTCACTAAATTATATGAAACCGAAAAATTTTGTTAAGACCAAATATTTAGGCATTCAGATTCCCTACAATCCACCCATACAAAAGTTTTGGCCACGCCCACTTTTTGGGGCCTTTTCATCACAAAACCGAGTTTTGGGCCTTACATTTTTAACTAGGACGCTGAAATTTCATATCTGGGCTTCCAAGAAAAAGATACAGTACAAGTGTAAATTTTTTTTACATCCGCCCACTGCCACGCCTACTTTTTTATAACTTCACTAAATTATATGAAACCGAAAAATTTTGTTAAGACCAAATATTTGGGTATTTAGATTCCCTACAATTCACCCATAGAACAGTTTTGGCCACGCCCACTTTTTGGGGGCGTTATCATCAAAAAACCTATTTTGATAAAATTTTACATGTAACATCCTCAAACGTTCGACATTATAGCTATATTTGAGTACAAAATGCAATTTGGCCATGCCCACTTTATAGAGAGGAGGATAGGGTATCATACGATCCGTTCCAAACGGATTGTAGCTTTTCTGTATGTTTTTATACCCTATCCTAAGGTTATATTAAGTTTGACACATAGTTTGTAACATAGAGAAATAATCGAGATAGACCCTATAAAGTATATATATTCGTGATCAGCATCAATAGCGAAATCGATTGAGCGATGACCGTCCGTCCGTCCGTCCGTATGTCACCGCTTTTTGGGCCTTAAATTTTGAGCTAGGACGATGAAATTTCATATCTGGGCTTCTGAGAAAAAAATACAGTACAAGTGTAAAAATTTTTGAAATCCGCCCACTGCCACGCCCACTTTTTCATATCTTCACTAAATTATATGAAACCGAAAAATTTTGTTAAGACCAAATATTTAGGCATTCAGATTCTTTACAATCCACCCATACAAAAGTTTTGGCCACGCCCACTTTTTGGGGGCGTTTTCATCACAAAACCGAGTTTTGGGCCTTAAATTTTTAACTAGGACGCTGAAATTTCATATCTGGGCTTCCAAGAAAAAGATACAGTACAAGTGTAAATTTTTTTTACATCCGCCAACTGCCACGCCCACTTTTTCATAACTTCACTAAATTATATGAAACCGAAAAATTTTGTTAAGACCAAATATTTAGACATTCAGATTCCCTACAATCCCCCCATACAAAAGTTTTGGCCACGCCCACCTTTTGCTGACGTTTTCATCACAAAACCGATTTTTGGGCCTTAAATTTTTAACTATGACGCTGAAATTTCATATCTGGGCTTCTGACGAAAAGATACAGTACAAGTGTAAAATTTTTTTACATCCGCCCACTGCCACGCCTACTTTTTTATAACTTCACTAAATTATATGACACCGAAAAATTTTGTTAAGACCAAATATTTGGGTATTTAGATTCCCTACAATTCACCCATAGAACAGTTTTGGCCACGCCCACTTTTAGGGGGCGTTTTCATCAAAAAACCGATTTTCATGAAATTTTACATGTAACATCCTCAAACGTTCGACGTTATAGCCATATTTGAGTACCAAATGCAATTTGGGCATGAGCACTTTATAGAAACGAGGATAGGGTATCATACGATCCGTTCCAGACGGATTGTAGCTTTTCTGTATGTTTTTATTTAAGGTTGGCAACAGTAGCTTAGGGGTGTGACATTGGTCAAGTTGCTGCCATCGATGGTTGGCCTCTTTCTGAGGTGTATTACATAAGACATAGGCGGTTTAATGTCGGTGACGTTTATGCTGTTACCAGATGAGCCTCATCTGGCTAGTTCGTCCGCCTCACAATTCCCTGGTATGTGACCTGGTACCCAGCAAAGGGTGAGGTTGTACTGTCCAACTATCGGAGCCATCAAATCCCTTACATCCAGCACAACGAGATCCAAGGCAGTGGAAGACTGCCGGGTATCTCTTAACGAGATCGCTGGATAGTACAACCTCACCCTTTGCTGGGTACCAGGTCACTGTGACATACCAGGGAATTGTGAGGCGGACGAACTAGTCTTATGAGGCTCCTCTGGCCCTAACAGCATAAACGTCACCGAGATTAAGTCGCCTTCGTCTATGTTAACCTGCCGTCCGCACACCTATTTTTTTCTTACACGTTCCTCACACTGGGGTGTGGCATACCCCAATCATAAAAATCAAAAAAAAGATGTGTTTTTGTGAAATTAAATTTTTATTTGTTTATCATTTTCTTAGTACATCCAGATAGGGTTCAATATTCCACTCACATAAAAAAAAAAATATTTAAAAATTAAATTATAAAGGTAACTGCACGGTTTACAATTTTTTGTGGGGTATCTCATACCCCAGTGTGAGGACGGAAGGTTAAACACCTCAGCAACGCTTACGCGGAGAAAGAGGCCAAACATCGATGGCAGCAACTCGACCAATGTCACATCGCTGCGGCCAACCTTAAATAAAAACATACAGAAAAGCTACAATCCGTCTGGAACGGATCGTATGATACCCTATCCTCCTCTCTATGAAGTGGGCGTGGCCAAATTGCATTTTGTACTCAAATATAGCTATAATGTCGAACCTTTGAGGATGTTACATATAAAATTTTATCAAAATAGGTTTTTTGATGATAACGCCCCCAAAAAGTGGGCGTGGCCAAAACTGTTCTATGGGTGAATTGTAGGGAATCTAAATACCCAAATATTTGGTCTTAACAAAATTTTTCGGTTTCATATAATTTAGTGAAGTTATAAAAAAGTAGGCGTGGCAGTGGGCGGATGTAAAAAAATTTTACACTTGTACTGTATCTTTTTCTTGGAAGCCCAGATATGAAATTTCAGCGTCCTAGTTAAAAATTTAAGGCCCAAAAATCGGTTTTGTGATGAAAACGCCCCCAAAAAGTGGGCGTGGCCAAAACTTTTGTATGGGTGGATTGTAGGGAATTTGAATGCCTAAATATTTGGTCTTAACAAAATTTTTCGGTTTCATATAATTTAGTGAAGTTATGAAAAAGTGGGCGTGGCAGTGGGCGGATTTAAAAAATTTTTACACTTGTACTGTATCTTTTTCTCAGAAGCCCAGATATGAAATTTCATCGTCCTAGCTCAAAATTTAAGGCCCAAAAAGCGGTGACATACGGACGGACGGACGGACGGACGGACGGACGGTCATCGCTCAATCGATTTTGCTATTGATGCTGATCACGAATATATATACTTTATAGGGTCTATCTCGATTATTTCTCTATGTTACAAACTATGTGTCAAACTTAATATACCCTTAGGATAGGGTATAAACATACGGAAAAGCTACAATCCGTCTGGAACGGATCGTATGATACCCTATCCTCCTTTCTGTGTAGCCCTTATAAAGTGGGCCTGGCCAAATTACATTTTGTACTTAAATATGCCGTCGATCGTTTGAGGATGTTACATATAAAATTTCATCAAAATCGGTTTTTTGATAAAAACTCCCCCAAAAAGTGGGCGTGGCCAGAACTGTTGTATGGGTGAATTGTAGGGAATCTGAACCTAAATATTTGCTCTTAACCTCTTAACACAATTTTTCGGTTTCATATAATTTAGTGAAGTTATGAAAAACTGTATTTTTTTCTCAGAAGCTCAGATATGAAATTTCATCCTCCTAGCTCAAAATTTAAGGCCCAAAAAGCGGTGACATACGGTCGGTCATCGATCAACCGATTTCGCTATTGATGCTGATCATAAATATATATACTTTATAGGGTCTATCTCGATTATTTCTCTATGTTACAAACTATGTGTCAAACTTAATATACCCTTGTAATAGGGTATAAAGATGTAGCTTTTTCTAATTAGGTATTGGTTTGGTAAATGCATTAAATAGTGTTTCGTTATACGTCCGGTTTTTAGTTCAAGTGGCGGTCTGGTTAAGGGATGAACAAATTTCGTCCCAGTGGGGTGGTGGTTCTTCCATACAGAGCAGTAAAATTTCGCCACAAAGGAAAGAAATGGGCACAAGCATGAGAAAAACTTTGTAAAGGAGAGGTGAGGGAGTCGGATTAGCACCGAAGACCTTATACGTACCATTCATTCAAATGACTGCATCGGCTGGCTTTTACAATAGGCCATCCACTTAATCCAATTTTTAATACATTTTCGATGGTTTCGAATATGTCACGAATATCTTGATCAATATTATTCTTAAATGCCTGAATTGTCTCTGGATTGTTTGCATTACATCGATCTTTAATGGCATACCACAAAAAAAGTCTATGGGTTCATGGCGGTGACTTACATATGTAAGTATGTCCATCCAGGATGTTGGACCCCTTGTCGCGGTGGGGTGGCTTAATTAGAGGAACAGGATGCACTACCAGGTAGCCACCACTACTTTGGCAGAGCTGAATTTGAATCGAAAACTAAGATCCAACAGGTTTCCAAGAGGTCGAGAAAGTGCCGGAAGGTGCGGGATCGACAGCGGAAGAACTCGTGAAGACAATGGAGTCCGGAGGGAAACTAAAGGATTCAGTTGAGCAATCTCCGATGTCGATAGACAGTGCGGTACTGCAAGGCGCCAAGAGGTTAATCGACGTTGTGGAAGCCGAACCCAAAGATGAACGGTTTAAAACTGATACCCAGACCTTCAGTTCAGCTAAAGCCATGGTGGTGGAGGCGGAAAGCGGAGAGGGTGATGGACAGCCTGTGTTCGGGAATGTTAATCAATCAAGAACAAATGAAAGTGGAAAGACTGTTAGACAAACCAGAAAACAGAAGGCCAGTCAACCCGAACCGCAAAAAGAAAAAACTTAGGATGATTCAATCGAATCTTCACCACAGCAAATCTGCATCAGCAATGTTAACCAGATGCTTTGTGGAAGAGTCGATTGATATTGCCTTGCTGCAGGAGCCTTGGATCTTCAAAGGAAGGATTAGAGGTCTACCTGAAAGTATTGCCAAAGTATCGCGATCTGGCGAAAGTGTTAGGTCTTGCGTACTGGTGAGACACGGAATTAAAGCGGTTATGCTGCCGCAACTATGTGCCCCTGGCCTTGTCGCTGTGCGGGTAGGAGCAGGTGCAGACAGTTTTGTCATGGCATCTGCCGTATGACTCCCTAGAGCCTCCCCAAACAAAAGAGTTACAGTCTCTAGTGAATGTCTGCAGGGATTGAAGTGAAGATCTAACAATTGGTTGTGATGCTAATGCACACTGTACAGTGTGGGAAAGCACCAACGATAACTACAGAGGAGAAGCTTTATTCGAGTTTGTAGTGTGCAAAGAGCTCTGTTTCTCAATAGAGAAACAGAACCGACCTTTGTGGATGCGAGACGAATGGAAGTTATTGACGTGACTCTGTGTGGTATAGAATGCTTGATAGAACATCAAATTCGAAGGTAATGGATCAGACAATGATGTCGGACCACAGAGCCATCTCATTTGATGTTCGATACGGATCTACTTAAAAGAAAGTAAGATCGAAAATATATCAGGATTCCCAGGAACACGGACATAGTGAAATACCAGGTGTTACGGGAGAAAGTGAATGGGAGGGTACCCAAAATACCGAAAACCACTTGGGATGTAGAGTCACAGCTGAAGCACTTACAATCAGCTATTGAAAATGCATACCAAGAGGCGTGTATACCTACTTTGGTAGATGAAAAGGACCCCACGCCTTGGTGGTATAGGGAACTTGAAAATCTAAAGAAAGAGGTGAGAAAAGCCTTTAATCATGCCATGAGAAGGTATGATCCTGAATCATGGGATGAGTATAAGCCAAAGAAGAAAGAGTTAAAAGCAACTCTTCGACGACGTAAAAGGGAGTCGTGGAGGGAATCTTGCTCGAGTATGAGAAGCACAGCTGAGGTCAATTCAACTTCAGAAAATTGTCTCGAGGGATCCAGTTTCCAAAGTCGGACTCATTCGCGATAGAACGGGGGAGATTGTTGAGACACTGGATCGTACAAATGAGGTCCTCATGGAAACACACTTTCCGGGAAGTCTGAAGTCAGATCAGCCTTTGGCTCTGAGGAAGCAAGGAGCAAACAGGATGGATAGGACAGAAGCGGAACGGAAAGTAACTCCAGAAGCGGTCAGTGTGGCGATAACGTTTCCTTCTTACAAGACCGCGGGACCATATGGTATATTCCCAGCTTTAATTCAATGGGGTGCAGATCTCATTGTACCAATGCTTAGGGGTATATACGTCACATGCCTAGCGATAGGCTACATACCAGTAACATGGAGAGAAACAAATGTGGTGTTTCTTCCAAAACCGGGAAAAAAGGACTACACCGAAGCGAAGTCCTTCAGACCGTTCAACCTAACATAATTTGTGTTGAAAACAATGGAAAGAATTGTGGTGAACAATATGGAGAGCAGGGCGCTGAAAGCGTGTCCTTTGAGTAGTAGACAACATGCATACAGAGCGGGCAGGTCTACGGAAACAGCGCTACACCAGGTGGTACGCGTTGCGGAAGAGGAGATGAATACCGGATGCATCGCAATGACTATAATAATGGACATTGAAGGTGCCTTCGATAAAATATGCTTCGAAAGTCTGAGAGTAGCCTTAGAAGAACGCAGGGTTAACCCATTGGTTGTGAGATGGGTGGACAATATGCTAAAAAATAGGGCGATAAACATTCAGACGGGAACTTCAAGGCTTAGAAAAAGGGTTAGCAGAGGTTTTCCGCAAGGAGGAGTTTTGTCACTTACTCTGTGGAATACGATATAACTGTGGACTCTCTCGTGAGAAGACTTGAAGAGATACCATGAGAAATGCTCTCAGATTGGTAGAGCTGTGGTGTCAGCAACAAGGGCTCTCCATTAATGCGGAAAAAATAGATCTGTGGGTATCCACAACCCGCAAACATTGGTAACGCAATGCTCAATCTTATTTGCATCTTTTCTTTTTTCTTTACTCGAGGCCCCAACGGCTGGACGTGTTCCCCTGTGGTGATGCGATCTGTAGCACACTACTTACAAGCGTAAAAACAGACCAATATTTAATTAATCAATTATCTACCCTATAATACACACACATATAATTTTTCCATTGTGTAAATATGTTTCATATTTAATAATTTATATTTAGTCTATAACATTAGTTGGATTGTGAAATAAAAATCGGAAGTTTTTTATATTTGTCTTTTGACGTTCCCAAACCCGAGGAACTAAAGTGGTGACCGCGACACAGGCATTAAAGCGGTTAAAAAAACGAGCATCGATCACGCAATTGCAGAAACGACGAGAAGCATATTAAGAGAGAAGATATCGACGACATAATGAAGGCATCATCCCACAGTGAGTAATTCAGATTACGAAGAGTCAACACCCCTCCCCCGAGAATAAGACATAGCAAAATTAAACATGAGTGTTAAAATTCCCCCCTTTTGGAGAGCAAAACCACAACTATGGTTCGTCCACGAATTACCTCAGACGCAAGAAAATTTCATACGGTCGTTGCTGCGATAGAGAGCAACATTTTAAGCGAAGACAGCGACATATTACTTAATCTCCCCAATGAAAATCTCTACGAAACCCTCAAAAGTAAACTTATAGAGCGCTTCACCGATTCAGAACACCAGAGGCTGAGAAGGTTGCTTCAGGAAATCGAGCTCGGAGATAAAATGCCATCGCAACTGCTTCGTGAAATGCGCCACCTGCCCGATTCAAAAATGGACGACAAATTGCTAAAATCATTCTGGATGCAGCGGTTGCCTTCCAGTATGTGCTCTATAATTTCCGTTAGTACCGATAATCTTTCTAAACTTGCTGATCTTGCCGATATAATCGCAGAAGTCAACGAGGTACCACAAGTATCTTCAATTAAGCGATTCGACAACAAGAAAAATCAAATTAGAGAGCACTCTATCGTAGATAACAGCATCAATGGGCAAATTGCACACCTTACACGTAGTGTTGCTGAACTAAGAGCAAAATACTCTCAGTCCTATACAAACGCACGCAGTTTGAACAAATTGGTTTATAATGATGTCCCTTGGTTTAAAATCAAATACGAGCTCAGCTGGACAAAATCCGGTCGTAGTGTTGCGCTGCGTGTACATTACCCATTGGAGATGTCGCATCTCTAAGTCCCAGTCAGAATCGCTTTTGTTCGAGGTCCGAAGGTACTGGAGAATCGTCTGGTTGATTCGTTCGATTTGTCCGTTGGCCCGCGGAGTGCGCACTGCTGTTTTAATATGACGAATGTTGCTACTTTCGCAGAAATCTTCGAACTCTCTGGACGTAAGAGCTGTTCCACGGTCGCTTATCAAAACATCTGGCAAACCAAAATAAGAAGTCACTTCATTAAGAGTTTCAATTACCGGTCTTGTTTTCGTGCTCCTCACTGCCTTGACTATCACATATTTACTGAAAGCGTCAGCGATTCCCAATACGTGAGTTCTTCCTCGACGACTTTTAGGAAAAGGACCAAGATGGTCTATGTGAAGCGTCCTGAAAGGGATTGGGCTGACATTGTATATGTGCAACTGTGCTTCGGATGCTCCTGGATATCGTTTGTTGTAGCAGCAGTCAACGCATACAGCTATGTACGATTTTACATTATTCCTTATCCTTCGGAACCAAAGTGTGTTGCTGATACGCTGGATAACCTTTTCGACGCCGTGATGACCCATGTTATAATGAAAGTGCTTAACCACTCGCCACCGTACGCCCGATGAGACCACAAGCTTAGAACCGTTTTTGGTTTTCTTAAAAAGTCGCCCGCCCTTCATCACAAAATCCTTTTTGAATATTTCCTCGTGCCTTTGTAATGCTCCCATAATGTCGACGAGTCGTTGATCTTGACGTTGCATACAATAACTCCAATCGTCACGCTCAATTCCAACATTCAACACGTTCGCAGCCACAGTCGAAAGCGCACTTGGAGGTTCGACGGGTGCACGGCTGAGTGCATCAACATGCACCATGCGGCTTCCATTGCGATGTACCACCCCAAAATCGAAGTCTTGCAGGCGCAACCACCATCTTGCTATCCACGGTATAAGTGATTTTGATTCCTTCACAGTGCTAATAGCTGCACAATCGGTGACTACTGTGAATCTTCTTCCCAGTAAATACATTCTGAATCTTTCCAATGTTACAACTACAGCGAGCACTTCGAGTTCATAACTTGCATACTTCGATTCAGCTGATGTACATGTCTTGCTGAAGTAGAACACTGGTTTCCATTCGTTTTCGTTGTTTGTTGATTGGAATAATATTCCTGCAATTCCGACGGAGTTTGCATCCGTGTGCCCTTCATGTTGCCTGTTAATGTCGAACACGTCCAACACAGGTTCGCTGCACAAGATTTCCTTTAGCTTATTAAAGTCTGTCTCTTGGGGTTCCTTCCACCGTAAAGGAGAATTTATCTTATCCTTTTTGAGCAATGATGTCAGTGGTTTCGCGATTATGGAGAAGTGTTCCACAAATTTCCGGAAGAAACTTGCCAATCCAATGAATCTTCTCAGTTCATTAACATTTGTTGGCTGCGGGAAGTTTGTGATCGCTATCGTCTTTCGCTCGCCTGGTTTGAGACCATCCTCGGTGAGTCGGTGTCCCAAGAAAGAAATTTCATTTGTGAGGAACATACACTTATTTAAACGTAAACTCATCCCTGCATGTCGGACAAGTTGGATGAAGTCCGATAAGATTGCAACCCCTTCTTCCGGTGAATTCGACGGGGTAATTACTTCATCCACATAACTGAAAACCTTCCCCTTCAGCGGTTTGACTAACTTCGTCATCGCCTCATGAAAGACACAGGGAGCATTTACGAGCCCAAACGGCATACGATTAAATTCGTACTGTCCATTGTTTGTTATGAACGCCGTATATTTTTTACACTTCTCTTCAATGGGTATTTGATAGTACTCAGACATTAAGTCCAAAACGGTGAAAAATCTCTTCCCTGCTGCTGAAACTAAAATGCCTTCTATGGTCGGCATCGGGTACGGTATCTTCACAGTGATTGAGTTGAGTTCCCGGTAGTCAATACAAATGCGATCCTCTCCAGTCGGTTTTTTGACGAGTACGACTGGCGAGGAGTAGGGCGATTCACTTTCACGAATAACTCCGCAGTCGAGAAGTTCTGCCACAACATTGCTGATAACTTCTCTCTTGGCGAAGGGTATGCGATATGGACTCTTTACGATCGGAGTCTCTGACGTAAGAGAGATTTTCATCGTTGTCATGTTGCATTCCCCTAATTTGTTGAGCGTTTCGCCAAAACTGTCGTCAAACGTGTTGATGAGTTCCAAAATACTGTTTTTCGTGTGGACGTCCAAATTGTTGCCGAGTTTGATGGTTCCTGTCGACGATTCAAGATGACATGCTTCCTTCCTTACAACAAGTTGAAGACTGTTGTCGTGTAATATGTCGTTTCCCATAATGACAGCGTGAGGGAGGACGTTGTCATCTACAACCATAAGTCGATGTTCGAACCGTCCTCCAAATCCATTCAGTTTGAACACGTCGCAAGGGTTGATCAATCCAACATCATTCGCAATACGTCGTTGAATGAGGGATATATCGCTGCCTGTGTCAATGAAGGCGATGACGTTGTGTCCGTTGATTCGAATGTTGTGCGTCCTGTTGTCGCCAGCTTCTTCGTTTGATGATATACGAAGGACACCATTCCTTGGGGCGGTGGGGGTTGCTTTGCTCCTTTCTGGACAATCATTTTCGGCGTGTCCACTTCGGCGGCAAATCTTGCAACATTGTTTGCGCTGTGGTTGTGGGCAATTAATAGAGATATGACCCGGCTGTTCACAATTGAAATATTTCATAGGTCTTGCGTTGTTCGTCGATTGTGCGGTTCGTTGAGGCTCTGCTGTGAACGTTAATGTTGATTTTGGACGATTTGCGATGAATCGATCGATAGCGTTTCTGAAGTCGTTTAGAGAGATGAAGTTTGAACTGGCTAACGCAGTCTGCAGTTCTACGTGCTTCATCCCCTTCCGTATGTACGTGATTATCGCTGAATCGGACAGATTGTGCCTTTGTCCCAGTGCTCTCATTCTGAAGAAATATTCGATTGTCGACTCGGAGGACTTGCGAGTGCTTCCAACCATAGCAAAATGGATGTCAGCTTCGCTCATTGTTTTGCCAAAATCTTCTACCAGCCGAATGGTGAATTCGTTCCAAGTTTTCATTGAACCTAAGAGAGCTTCTGACCATAGCTTCGCTGGGCCTTTCATCTTCGATTGACACACAAACAGAACGTTCCTTTCGTCCCAGCCGTATGCTGAAATTAAGGCGTTGACTCGTTGCACGTATTGTTCGGCGGTCGATGACAGTTGATCAGATGGGTCGGGTGTAAGGGAAAAGATCTCATTCACGTTGGGTAAAGATGGTGGTGAATTCGCAATCGTTGATGTCGTGGATGGCGTTGAAATAGCAGTTGATGTTGTTGCTTGTGGCGCCGGCGTTATGTCTGTCCGTCTGGAATTCAAAGCGATAACCAAAGAAGATAATTGCAGTTGCAAACCTTGTACTAATTTCGATAAATTAGTAATATTGCTCCGTACTGTCGTCAATTCTTCTTCTTCGTCGTCATTGAGCTAAAGTAAATTCGGAATTTCGTCGCTTCCTAGAATTTTAAGCACGCGCTCAATGAGTTCGTCTCGTTTGCCCGTTGTTGGTTGCTTGTATTCCTTTAGAATAACTACAAGTTCCTTTTTCGTTAAATCCTTTACGTTACGCGTGGACATGGTTAAGCTTATGCTTTATCAATCCCACTTCTGAATATTTGTCAGGATATTTCTAGTCAGGATATTTCGATAACACGAGCGCTTTCTTTCAGTTTCAAAAAGTAATTCTTTATTTAATTTAAAGTTTGACATATATTGTAGTTCATGGCTGCCCTAGATGTAGGGTTCTGTTCAGTCTGTTCAGAAGGTGACACTTGTCAGTGAAGCACTTCCGACACATGCTAGAGGGTCAAGTATTTTGCATCTACACGGACCAAAAGCCGCTGAAATTTGCCTCCAAGCAAAACTTGGAGAAGGCGACGCCAAGACAGCTTCGTCATTTTGACTACGTCAGCCAATTCACCACCGATATAAGGCACATCGAAGGGGACAAAAACATCATCGCTGACATCCTTTCGCGAATCGCGGAAATTTCATCCCTAGATACGATCGACTATGACAAGTTGGCTGAGGACCACGAGAAAGATGAAGAGCTTTTACAGTTGGTGCAAAAAGGTACGTCACACTCTTTAAAATTAAAGAAGTTTTCTGTCCTTTCAGACCCGAATCGTTCGATTTACTATGACATAACGAAGCCCAATATTCGACCATCATTCATCACTAAATCGTTTCGACGATTGGCTTTCGACAGTGTGCACAATCTAGCACATCCTGGTATTCGATCTTCAGTTAAGCTAGTAACGGACCGTTTTGTATAGCCATCAATTCGCAAGGACTGCCAGGTATGGGCAAAAAACTGCATACCATGTCAACGGGCGAAAGTCTGGAAGCACACCCAATCTCCTACTCGTGCATACCCCTCCGTGGACTCTCGATTTGAGCACTTCAACATCGACCTTGTTGGTCCGCTGCCTCCATCACGAGAGTTTCGTTACATTCTCACCTGTGTGGACCATTTTTCGAGGTGGATCGAAGCAATACCAATTCGTGAATTACTGCTGAAACCGTTGCAATGACCTTGTATGAAGGATGGATTTCTAGGCACGGCGTCCCTCTTCGGATAACAACCGATCAAGGACGACAGTTTGAAAGCGACCTTTTCAAACAATTTATGCGAATACTGGGCATCAAGCAAGCATCAAGCGTACCACCCAGAATCTAATGGCATTATCGAAAGATATCATCGTACCCTTAAGGCAAACAAGTGCCACGCTACCAACCAGTGGACAGGCGAACTACCGACAGTATTGCTCGGCCTACGTACCACCGTAAAAAAGGATCTCAATGCAGCAACAGCGGAGCTTCTATATGGTACAACTTTAAGAATACCTGGCGACTTTTTCAATCACACTAAAGTTGACATCAATGCACATGAATTTATGAAACAACTTCGTCGAGCGATGGCCATACTGAAGTCAGCACCGATCATCCATCACAGTAAAAGAAGTATATATATACCCAGCGATTTAAGTGATTGTACTCAGGTTTTCGTCCGTAACGACACAGTACGAAGGTCATTGACACCAGCGTATGATGGACCCTATTCCGTATCGCGAAGAGATTCGAAGTATTTTTGAATTGACATAAACGGAAAGAAGGTAAATATATCGATAGATCGACTAAAGCCTGCGTATAATTTCATTCAAGGGACGGATGCAATGCCAGAGTCAGGCACCAAACAGATCCAGGAGCCCGACGTCGCCAGAAAAAAGAAGAAGCAGTACGTGACACGGTCCGGTAGAAGAGTAACCTTTCGGACAGCGTAAATGGGTGTATCACTGGCGCTAGAGGGGGAGTACTGTGGGTATCCACAATCCGCAAACATTGGCAACGCAATGCTTAATCTTATTTGCATTGGCTTGCAGCTCAGTTTTGACATCGATGGAAAGACTGGACGTGTTCCCCTGTGGTGATGCGATCTGTAGCACACTACTTACAAGCGTAAAAACAGACCAATATTTAATTAATCAATTATCTACCCTATAATACATACACATATAATTTTTCCATTGTATAAATATGTTTCATATTTAATAATTAATATTTAGTCTATAACATTAGTTGGATTGTGAAATAAAAAACATACAGAAAAGCTACAATCCGTCTGGAACCGATCGTCTGATACCCTATCCTCCTCTCTATAAAGTGGGCGTGGCCAAATTGCATTTTGTACTCAAATATAGCTATAATGTCGAACGTTTGAGGATGTTACATGTAAAATTTTATCAAAATCGGTTTTTTGATGAAAACGCCCCCAAAAAGTGGGCGTGACCAAAACTGTTCTATGGGTGAATTGTAGGGAATCTAAATACCCAAATATTTGGTCTTAACAAAATTTTTCGGTTTCATATAATTTAGTGAAGTTATAAAAAAGTAGGCGTGGCAGTGGGCGGATGTAAAAAAATTTTACACTTGTACTGTATCTTTTCGTCAGAAGCATAGATAGGAAATTTCAGCGTCCTAGTTAAAAATTTAAGGCCCAAAAATCGGTTTTGTGATGAAAACGCCCCCAAAAAGTGGGCGTGGCCAAAACTTTTGTATGGGTGGATTGTAAGGAATCTGAATGCCTAAATATTTGGTCTTAACAAAATTTTTCGGTTTCATATAATTTAGTGAAGTTATGAAAAAGTGGGCGTGGCAGTGGGCGGATTTTAAAAATTTTTACACTTGTACTGTATCTTTTTCTCAGAAGCCCAGATATGAAATTTCATCGTCTTAGCTCAAAATTTAAGGCCCAAAAAGCGGTGACATGCGGACGGACGGACGGTCATCGCTCAATCGATTTCGCTATTGATGCTGATCACGAATATATATACTTTATAGGGTCTATCTCGATTATTTCTCTATGTTACAAACTATATGTCAAACTTAATATACCCTTAGGATAGGGTATAAACATACAAAAAACTACAATCCGTCTGGAACGGATCGTCTGATACCCTATCTTCCTTTCTATAA
Organism: Xylota sylvarum; assembly: GCA_905220385.1. Lineage (NCBI taxonomy): Eukaryota > Metazoa > Arthropoda > Insecta > Diptera > Syrphidae > Xylota > Xylota sylvarum. Next base: position 75,142,260 of record LR999958.1, on the reverse strand, counting down.
AGTGGGAGTAGCCAAATTGCATTTCGTACTCAAATATGGCTATAACCTCGAATATTTGAGGATGTTACATGCAAAATTTTATCAAAATCGGTTTTTTGATGAAAGCGCCCCCAAAAAGTGGGCGTGGCCAAAACTCTTCTTTGGGTGAATTGTAGGGAATCTGAATACCTAATTATTTGGACCTAACAAAATTTTTCGGTTTCATATAATTTAGTGAAGTTATAAAAAAGTAGGCGTGGCGGTTGGCGGATGTAAAAAAAATTTACACATCTACTGTCAGAAGCCCAGATATGAAATTTGAGCGTCCTAGTTAAAAATTTAAGGCCCAAAAATCGGTTTTGTGATGAAAACGCCCCCAAAAAGTGGGCGTGGCCAAAACTTTTGTATGGGTGGATTGTAAGGAATCTGAATGCCTAAATATTTGGTCTTAACAAAATTTTTCGGTTTCATATAATTTAGTGAAGTTATGAAAAAGTGGGCGTGGCAGTGGGCGGATTTTAAAAATTTTTACACTTGTACTGTATCTTTTTCTCAGAAGCCCAGATATGAAATTTCATCGTCTTAGCTCAAAATTTAAGGCCCAAAAAGCGGTGACATGCGGACGGACGGACGGTCATCGCTCAATCGATTTCGCTATTGATGCTGATCACGAATATATATACTTTATAGGGTCTATCTCGATTATTTCTCTATGTTACAAACTATATGTCAAACTTAATATACCCTTAGGATAGGGTATAAACATACAAAAAACTACAATCCGTCTGGAACGGATCGTCTGATACCCTATCTTCCTTTCTATAAAGTGGGAGTAGCCAAATTGCATTTCGTACTCAAATATGGCTATAACCTCGAATATTTGAGGATGTTACATGCAAAATTTTATCAAAATCGGTTTTTTGATGAAAGCGCCCCCAAAAAGTGGGCGTGGCCAAAACTCTTCTTTGGGTGAATTGTAGGGAATCTGAATACCTAATTATTTGGACCTAACAAAATTTTTCGGTTTCATATAATTTAGTGAAGTTATAAAAAAGTAGGCGTGGCGGTTGGCGGATGTAAAAAAAATTTACACATCTACTGTCAGAAGCCCAGATATGAAATTTGAGCGTCCTAGTTAAAAATTTAAGTCCCAAAAATCGGTTTTGTGATGAAAACGCCCCCAAAAAGTGGGCATGGCCAAAACTTTTGTATGAGTGGATTGTAGGGAGTCTGAATGCCTAAATATTTGGTCTTAACAAAATTTTTCGGTTTCATATAATTTAATAAAGTTATGAAAAAGTGGGCGTGGCAGTGGGCGGATTTTGAAAATTTTTACACTTGTACTGTACCTTTTTCTCAGAAGCCCAGATATGAAATTTCATCGTCCTAGCTCAAAATTTAAGGCCCAAAAAGCGGTGACATACGGACGGGCGGACGGTCATCGCTCAATCGATTTCGCTATTGATGCTGATCACGAATATATATACTTTATAGGGTCTATCTCGATTATTTCTCTATGTTAAAAACTATGTGTCAAACTTAATATACCCTTACGATAGGGTATAAACAACTTTTTATACCCTATCCTTAATATACCCTTACGATAGGGTATAAACAACTTTTTATACCCTATCCTAAGGGTATATTAAGTTTGACACATAGAGAAATAGTCGAGATAGAGCTTATAAAGCATATATATTCGCGATCAGCATCAATAGCGAAACCGATTGAGCGATGACCGTCCGTCCGTATGTCACCGCTTTTTGGGCCTTAAACTTTTTATACCCTATATTAAGGGTATATTAAGTTTGACACATAGTTTGTAACATAGAGAAATAATCGAGATAGACCCTATAAAGTATATACGTATATTCGTGATCAGCATCAATAGCGAAATCGATTGAGCGATGACCGTCCGTCCGTCCGTATGTCACCGCTTTTTGGGCCTTAAATTTTGAGCTAGGACGATGAAATTTCATATCTGGGCTTCTGAGAAAAAGATACAGTACAAGTGTAAAAATTTTTGAAATCCGCCCACTGCCACGCCCACTTTTTCATAACTTCACTAAATTATATGAAACCGAAAAATTTTGTTAAGACCAAATATTTAGGCATTCAGATTCCCTACAATCCACCCATACAAAAGTTTTGGCCACGCCCACTTTTTGGGGGCGTTTTCATCACAAAACCGATTTGTGTGCCTTAAATTTTTAACTAGGACGCTGAAATTTCATATCTGGGCTTCCAAGAAAAAGATACAGTACAAGTGTAAATTTTTTTTACATCCGCGCACTGCCACGCCTACTTTTTCTAACTTCACTAAATTATATGAAACCGAAAAATTTTGTTAAGACCAAATATTTAGGTATTTAGATTCCCTACAATTCACCCATAGAACAGTTTTGGCAACGCCCACTTTTTGGGGGCATTATCATCAAAAAACCTATTTTGATAAAATTTTACATGTAACATAATCAAACGTTCGACATTATAGCTATCTTTGAGTACAAAATGCAATTTGGCCACGCCCATTTTATAGAGAGGAGGATAGGGTATCATACGACCCGTTCCAGACGGATTGTAGCTTTTCTGTATGTTTTACTTCATTATTGACTTTATTCACTCTCAAAGTCTTCTGAACCCGACAGATCTGACAAAAAGTGTTCCTGACTTTCTGTATTTATTATGTTATGCTGCTGGCTAGTGGTATCTTCTAATAGCTCCAATACTTCTGAAGTTATCTTGCTTTTTTTTGTCCTTGGAGAAGCTCGTAGGCTTATTATGAGTGCATCCGATGTAAATAAAAGCCTATGTAGCAAATCAGTGTTTGTGTCGATTCGTGATGTTTCCCTTGTATTTATATCCTATCCTAAGGGTATATTAAGTTTGACACATAGAGAAATAGTCGAGATAGACCCTATAAAGCATACATATTCGCGATCAGCATCTATAGCGAAATCGATTGAGCGATGACCGTCCGTCCATCCGTCCGTCCGTCCGTCCGTATGTCACCGCTTTTTGGGCCTTAAATTTTGAGCTAGGACGATTAAATTTCATATCTGGGCTTCTGAGAAAAGATACAGTACAAGTGTAAAAATTTTTAAAATCCGCCCACTGCCACGCCCACTGCCACGCCCACTTTTTCATAACTTCATTAAATTATATGAAACCGAAAAATTGTGTTAAGACCAAATATTTAGGCATTCAGACTCCCTACAATCCACTCATACAAAAGTTTTGGCCACGCCCACTTTTTGGGGGCGTTTTCATCATAAAACCGATTTTTGAGCCTAAAATGTTTAACTAGGACGCTAAAATTTCATATCTGGGCTTCTGACGAAAAGATACAGTAGAAGTGTACATTTTTTTTAAATCCGCCCACTGCCACGCCTACTTTTTTATAACTTTACTAAATTGTATGAAACCGAAAAATTTTGTTAAGTCCAAATATTTAGGTATTCAGATTCCCTACAATTCACCCGTAGAAGGGTTTTGGCCACGCCCACTTTTTGCGAGGCGTTTTCATCAAAACACCGATTTTGATAAAATTTTACATGTAACATCCTCAAACGTTCGAGGTTATAGCCATATTTGAGTACAAAATGCAATTTGGCCACGCCCACTTTATAGAGAGGAGGATAGGGTATCAGACGATCCGTTCCAGACGGATTGAAGCTTTTCTGTATGTTTTTTACATCCGCCAACTGCTACGCCTACTTTTTTATAACTTCACTAAATTATATGAAACCGAAAAATTTTGTTAAGTCCAAATATTTAGGTATTCAGATTCCCTACAATTCACCCAAAGAACAGTTTTGGCCACGCCCACTTTTTGAGGGCGTTTTCATCAAAAAACCGATTTTGATCAAATTTTACATGTAACATCCTCAAATATTCGAGGTTATAGCCATATTTGAGTACGAATGCAATTTGGCCACTCCCACTTTATAGAAAGGAGGATAGGGTATCAGACGATCCGTCCAGACGGATTGTAGCTTTCTCTGTTTATACCCTATCCTAAGGGTATATTAAGTTTGACACATAGTTTGTAACATAGAGAAATAATCGAGATAGACCCTATAAAGTATATATATTCGTGATCAGCATCAATAGCGAAATCGATTGAACGATGACCGTCCGTCCGTTCGTCCGTCCGTATGTCACCGCTTTTTGGGCCTTAAATTTTGAGCTAGGAGGATGAAATTTCATATCTGGGCTTCTGAGGAAAAGATACAGTACAAGTGTAAAAATTTTTGAAATCCGCCCACTGTAACGCCCACTTTTTCATAACTTCACTAAATTATATGAAACCGAAAAATTTTGTTAAGACCAAATATTTAGGCATTCAGATTCCCTATAATCCACCCGTATAAAATTTTTACCCACGCCCACTTTTTGGGGGCGTTTTCATCATAAAACCGATTTTTGAGCCTAAAATGTTTAACTAGGACGCTGAAATTTCATATCTGGGCTTCTGACGAAAAGATACAGTAGAAGTGTACATTTTTTTTACATCCGCCCACTGCCACGCCTACTTTTTTATAACTTCACTAAATTATATGAAACCGAAAAATTTTGTGAAGTCCAAATATTTAGGTATTCAGATTCCCTACAATTCACCCGTAGAAGAGTTTTGGCCACGCCCACTTTTTGGGGGCGTTTTCATCAAAAAACCGATTTTGATAAAATTTTACATGTAACATCCTCAAACGTTCGAGGATATAGCCATATTTGAGTACAAAATGCAATTTGGCCACGCCCACTTTATAGAGAGGAGGATAGGGTATCAGACGATCCGTTCCAGACGGATTGTAGCTTTTCTGTATGTTTTCTGTTTTCTTTGTTTCGCGCCCCTTGTGCTTCTTCGGATAGTTGGCAAATGGGAACAATAGATGATGCTATTATATCCTTACCATGAAAAAGTACTTTGTGTACGCTGACAGGCATTGAATACCAAGAATACTCTCTAAGATATAAGGCACATGTTTGTTTTGAGTATTTATGGAATATCAACATTTATCTGAAAACCACAGTTCAAGCACTCTAAGATGATATGATATCGCTTGATAAGCTCTAAATTAACACCAGTTATTTCAGTTAAAAAATTTACGAGCAGTATTTCCATCATTCGTATTGTCTGTTTACTGTATTGGTATATCGATGAGCAGGCCTAACTCCCTTCTAAACCTGTCCTGGACAAGCTTCTTTTTTTCCGCTGGTTATACCCTATCCTAAGGGTATATTAAGTTTGACACATAGTTTGTAACATAGAGAAATAATCGAGATAGACCCTATAAAGTATATATATTCGTGATCAGCATCAATAGCGAAATCGATTGAGCGATGACCGTCCGTCCGTCCGTCCGTCCGTATGTCACCGCTTTTTGGGCCTTAAATTTTGAGCTAGGACGATGAAATTTCATATCTGGGCTTCTGAGAAAAAGATACAGTACAAGCGTAAAAATTTTTGAAATCCGCCCACTGCCACGCCCACTTTTTCATAACTTCACTAAATTATATGAAACCGGAAAATTTTGTTAAGACCAAATATTTAGGCATTCAGATTCCCTACAATCCACCCATACAAAAGTTTTGGCCACGCCCACTTTTTGGGGGCGTTTTCATCACAAAACCGATTTTTGGGCCTTAAATTTTTAACTAGGACGCTGAAATTTCATATCTGGGCTTCTGACGAAAAGATACAGTACAAGTGTAAAATTTTTTTACATCCGCCCACTGCCACGCCTACTTTTTTCTAACTTCACTAAATTATATGAAACCGAAAAATTTTGTTACGACCAAATATTTAGGTATTTAGATTCCCTACAATTCACCCATAGAACAGTTTTGGCAACGCCCACTTTTTGGGGGCATAATCATCAAAAAACCTATTTTGATAAAATTTTACATGTAACATCCTCAAACGTTCGACATTATAGCTATCTTTGAGTACAAAATGCAATTTGGCCACGCCCATTTTATAGAGAGGAGGATAGGGTATCATACGATCCGTTCCAGACGGATTGTAGCTTTTCTGTATGTTTTACTTCATTATTGACTTTATTCACTCTCAGAGTCTTCTGAACCCGACAGATCTGACGAAAAGTGTTCCTGACTTTCTGTATTTATTATGTTATGCTGCTGGCTAGTGGTATCTTCTAATAGCTCCAATACTTCTGAAGTGTTTGTGTCGATTCGTGATGTTTCCCTTGTATTTATATCCTATCCTAAGGGTATATTAAGTTTGACACATAGAGAAATAGTCGAGATAGACCCTATAAAGCATATATATTCGCGATCAGCATCTATAGCGAAATCGATTGAGCGATGACAGTCCGTCCGTCCGTATGTCACCGCTTTTTGGGCCTTAAATTTTGAGCTAGGACGATTAAATTTCATATCTGGGCTTCTGAGAAAAGATACAGTACAAGTGTAAAAATTTTTAAAATCCGCCCACTGCCACGCCCACTGCCACGCCCACTTTTTCATAACTTCATTAAATTATATGAAACCGAAAAATTGTGTTAAGACCAAATATTTAGGCATTCAGACTCCCTACAATCCACTCATACAAAAGTTTTGGCCACGCCCACTTTTTGGGGGCGTTTTCATCATAAAACCGATTTTTGAGCCTAAAATGTTTAACTAGGACGCTAAAATTTCATATCTGGGCTTCTGACGAAAAGATACAGTAGAAGTGTACATTTTTTTTAAATCCGCCCACTGCCACGCCTACTTTTTTATAACTTTACTAAATTGTATGAAACCGAAAAATTTTGTTAAGTCCAAATATTTAGGTATTCAGATTCCCTACAATTCACCCGTAGAAGGGTTTTGGCCACGCCCACTTTTTGCGAGGCGTTTTCATCAAAACACCGATTTTGATAAAATTTTACATGTAACATCCTCAAACGTTCGAGGTTATAGCCATATTTGAGTACAAAATGCAATTTGGCCACGCCCACTTTATAGAGAGGAGGATAGGGTATCAGACGATCCGTTCCAGACGGATTGAAGCTTTTCTGTATGTTTTTTACATCCGCCAACTGCTACGCCTACTTTTTTATAACTTCACTAAATTATATGAAACCGAAAAATTTTGTTAAGTCCAAATATTTAGGTATTCAGATTCCCTACAATTCACCCAAAGAACAGTTTTGGCCACGCCCACTTTTTGAGGGCGTTTTCATCAAAAAACCGATTTTGATCAAATTTTACATGTAACATCCTCAAATATTCGAGGTTATAGCCATATTTGAGTACGAATGCAATTTGGCCACTCCCACTTTATAGAAAGGAGGATAGGGTATCAGACGATCCGTCCAGACGGATTGTAGCTTTCTCTGTTTATACCCTATCCTAAGGGTATATTAAGTTTGACACATAGTTTGTAACATAGAGAAATAATCGAGATAGACCCTATAAAGTATATATATTCGTGATCAGCATCAATAGCGAAATCGATTGAACGATGACCGTCCGTCCGTTCGTCCGTCCGTATGTCACCGCTTTTTGGGCCTTAAATTTTGAGCTAGGAGGATGAAATTTCATATCTGGGCTTCTGAGGAAAAGATACAGTACAAGTGTAAAAATTTTTGAAATCCGCCCACTGTAACGCCCACTTTTTCATAACTTCACTAAATTATATGAAACCGAAAAATTTTGTTAAGACCAAATATTTAGGCATTCAGATTCCCTATAATCCACCCGTATAAAATTTTTACCCACGCCCACTTTTTGGGGGCGTTTTCATCATAAAACCGATTTTTGAGCCTAAAATGTTTAACTAGGACGCTGAAATTTCATATCTGGGCTTCTGACGAAAAGATACAGTAGAAGTGTACATTTTTTTTACATCCGCCCACTGCCACGCCTACTTTTTTATAACTTCACTAAATTATATGAAACCGAAAAATTTTGTGAAGTCCAAATATTTAGGTATTCAGATTCCCTACAATTCACCCGTAGAAGAGTTTTGGCCACGCCCACTTTTTGGGGGCGTTTTCATCAAAAAACCGATTTTGATAAAATTTTACATGTAACATCCTCAAACGTTCGAGGATATAGCCATATTTGAGTACAAAATGCAATTTGGCCACGCCCACTTTATAGAGAGGAGGATAGGGTATCAGACGATCCGTTCCAGACGGATTGTAGCTTTTCTGTATGTTTTCTGTTTTCTTTGTTTCGCGCCCCTTGTGCTTCTTCGGATAGTTGGCAAATGGGAACAATAGATGATGCTATTATATCCTTACCATGAAAAAGTACTTTGTGTACGCTGACAGGCATTGAATACCAAGAATACTCTCTAAGATATAAGGCACATGTTTGTTTTGAGTATTTATGGAATATCAACATTTATCTGAAAACCACAGTTCAAGCACTCTAAGATGATATGATATCGCTTGATAAGCTCTAAATTAACACCAGTTATTTCAGTTAAAAAATTTACGAGCAGTATTTCCATCATTCGTATTGTCTGTTTACTGTATTGGTATATCGATGAGCAGGCCTAACTCCCTTCTAAACCTGTCCTGGACAAGCTTCTTTTTTTCCGCTGGTTATACCCTATCCTAAGGGTATATTAAGTTTGACACATAGTTTGTAACATAGAGAAATAATCGAGATAGACCCTATAAAGTATATATATTCGTGATCAGCATCAATAGCGAAATCGATTGAGCGATGACCGTCCGTCCGTCCGTCCGTCCGTATGTCACCGCTTTTTGGGCCTTAAATTTTGAGCTAGGACGATGAAATTTCATATCTGGGCTTCTGAGAAAAAGATACAGTACAAGCGTAAAAATTTTTGAAATCCGCCCACTGCCACGCCCACTTTTTCATAACTTCACTAAATTATATGAAACCGGAAAATTTTGTTAAGACCAAATATTTAGGCATTCAGATTCCCTACAATCCACCCATACAAAAGTTTTGGCCACGCCCACTTTTTGGGGGCGTTTTCATCACAAAACCGATTTTTGGGCCTTAAATTTTTAACTAGGACGCTGAAATTTCATATCTGGGCTTCTGACGAAAAGATACAGTACAAGTGTAAAATTTTTTTACATCCGCCCACTGCCACGCCTACTTTTTTCTAACTTCACTAAATTATATGAAACCGAAAAATTTTGTTACGACCAAATATTTAGGTATTTAGATTCCCTACAATTCACCCATAGAACAGTTTTGGCAACGCCCACTTTTTGGGGGCATAATCATCAAAAAACCTATTTTGATAAAATTTTACATGTAACATCCTCAAACGTTCGACATTATAGCTATCTTTGAGTACAAAATGCAATTTGGCCACGCCCATTTTATAGAGAGGAGGATAGGGTATCATACGATCCGTTCCAGACGGATTGTAGCTTTTCTGTATGTTTTACTTCATTATTGACTTTATTCACTCTCAGAGTCTTCTGAACCCGACAGATCTGACGAAAAGTGTTCCTGACTTTCTGTATTTATTATGTTATGCTGCTGGCTAGTGGTATCTTCTAATAGCTCCAATACTTCTGAAGTGTTTGTGTCGATTCGTGATGTTTCCCTTGTATTTATATCCTATCCTAAGGGTATATTAAGTTTGACACATAGAGAAATAGTCGAGATAGACCCTATAAAGCATATATATTCGCGATCAGCATCTATAGCGAAATCGATTGAGCGATGACAGTCCGTCCGTCCGTATGTCACCGCTTTTTGGGCCTTAAATTTTGAGCTAGGACGATGAAATTTCATATCTGGGCTTCTGAGAAAAAGATACAGTACAAGTGTAAAAAATTTTTAAATCCGCCCACTGCCACGCCCACTTTTTCATAACTTCACTAAATTATATGAAACCGAAAAATTTTGTTAACACCAAATATTTAGGCATTCAGATTCCCTACAATCCACCCATACAAAAGTTTTGGCCACGCCCACTTTTTGGGGGCGTTTTCATCACAAAACCGATTTTTGGGCCTTAAATTTTTAACTAGGACGCTGAAATTTCATATCTGGGCTACCAAGAAAAAGATACAGTACAAGTGTAAATTTTTTTTACATCCGCCCCCTGCCACGCCTACTTTTTTATAACTTCACTAAATTATATGAAACCGAAAAATTTTGTTAAGACCAAATATTTGGGTATTTAGATTCCCTACAATTCACCCATAGAACAGTTTTGGCCACGCCCACTTTTTGGGGGCGTTATCATCAAAAAACCGATTTTGATAAAATTTTACATGTAACATCCTCAAACGTTCGACATTATAGCTATATTTGAGTACAATATGCAATTTGGCCACGCCCACTTTATAGAGAGGAGGATAGGGTATCATACGATCCGTTCCAGACGGATTGTAGCTTTTCTGTATGTTTTTATACCCTATCCTAAGGTTATATTAAGTTTGACACATAGTTTGTAACATAGAGAAATAATCGAGATAGACCCTATAAAGTATATATATTCGTGATCAGCATCAATAGCGAAATCGATTGAGCGATGACCGTCCGTCCGTCCGTCCGTATGTCACCGCTTTTTGGGCCTTAAATTTTGAGCTAGGACGATGAAATTTCATATCTGGGCTTCTGAGAAAAAGATACAGTACAAGTGTAAAAATTTTTTAAATCCGCCCACTGCCACGCCCCCTTTTTCATAACTTCACTAAATTATATGAAACCGAAAAATTTTGTTAAGACCAAATATTTAGGTATTCAGATTCGTTACAATTCACCCGTAGAAGAGTTTTGGCCACGCCCACTTTTTGGGGGCGTTTTCATCACAAAACCGAGTTTTGGGCCTTCAATTATTAACTAGGACGCTGAAATTTCATATCTGGGCTTCCAAGAAAAAGATACAGTACAAGTGTAAATTTTTTTTACATCCGCCCCCTGCCACGCCTACTTTTTTATAACTTCACTAAATTATATGAAACCGAAAAATTTTGTTAAGACCAAATATTTGGGTATTTAGATTCCCTACAATTCACCCATAGAACAGTTTTGGCCACGCCCACTTTTTGGGGGCGTTATCATCAAAAAACCGATTTTGATAAAATTTTACATGTAACATCCTCAAACATACATATAACGTACAATATGCAATTTGGCCACGCCCACTTTATAGAGAGGAGGATAGGGTATCATACGATCCGTTCCAGACGGATTGTAGCTTTTCTGTATGTTTTTATACCCTATCCTAAGGTTATATTAAGTTTGACACATAGTTTGTAACATAGAGAAATAATCGAGATAGACCCTATAAAGTATATATATTCGTGATCAGCATCAATAGCGAAATCGATTGAGCGATGACCGTCCGTCCGTCCGTCCGTATGTCACCGCTTTTTGGGCCTTAAATTTTGAGCTAGGACGATGAAATTTCATATCTGGGCTTCTGAGAAAAAGATACAGTACAAGTGTAAAAATTTTTTAAATCCTCCCACTGCCACGCCCCCTTTTTCATAACTTCACTAAATTATATGAAACCGAAAAATTTTGTTAAGACCAAATATTTAGGCATACAGATTCCCTACAATTCGCCCATAGAAGAGTTTTGGCCACGCCCACTTTTTGGAGGCGTTTTCATCAAAAAACCGATTTTGGTAAAATTTTACATGTAACATCCTCAAACGTTCGACATTATAGCTATATTTGAGTCCAAAATGCAATTTGGCCACGCCCACTTTATAGAGAGGAGGATAGGGTATCATACGATCCGTTCCAGACGGATTGTAGCTTTTCTGTATGTTTCTTTCATAGAATATCAACTATTTATACCCAATCCTAAGGGTATATTAAGTTTGACACATAGTTTGTAACATAGAGAAATAATCGAGATAGACCCTATAAAGTATATATATTCCTGATCAGCATCAATAGCGAAATCGATTGAGCGATGACCGTCCGTCCGTCCGTATGTCACCGCTTTTTGGGCCTTAAATTTTGAGCTAGGACGATGAAATTTCATATCTGGGCTTCTGAGAAAAAGATACAGTACGAGTGTAAACATTTTTTAAATCCGCCCACTGCCACGCCCACTTTTTCATAACTTCACTAAATTATATGAAACCGAAAAATTTTGTTAAGACCAAATATTTAGGCATTCAGATTCCTTACAATCCACCCATACAAAAGTTTTGGCCACGCCCACTTTTTGGGGGCGTTTTCATCACAAAACCGATTTTTGGGCCTTAAATTTTTAACTAGGACGCTGAAATTTCATATCTGGGCTTCTGACGAAAAGATACAGTACAAGTGTAAAATTTTTTTACATCCGCCCACTGCCACGCCTACTTTTTTATAACTTCACTAAATTATATGAAACCGAAAAATTTTGTTAAGACCAAATATTTGGGTATTTAGATTCCCTACAATTCACCCATAGAACAGTTTTGGCCACGCCCACTTTTTGATGGCGTTATCATCAAAAAACCTATTTTGATAACATTTTACATGTAACATCCTCAAACGTTCGGCATTATAGCTATATTTGAGTACAAAATGCAATTTGGCCACGCCCACTTTATAGGGAGGAGGATAGGGTACCAGACGATCCGTTCCAGACTAATTGTAGCTTTTCTGTATGTTTATACCCTATCCTAAGGGTATATTAAGTTTGACACATAGTTTGTAACATAGAGAAATAATCGAGATAGACCCTATAAAGTATATATATTCGTGATCAGCATCAATAGCGAAATCGATTGAGCGATGACCGTCCGTCCGTCCGTCCGTCCGTCCGTCCGTATGTCACCGCTTTTTGGGCCTTAAATTTTGAGCTAGGACGTTGAAATTTCATATCTGGGCTTCTGAGAAAAAGATACAGTACAAGTGTAAACATTTTTGAAATCCGCCCACTGCCACGCCCACTTTTTCTTAACTTCACTAAATTATATGAAACCGAAAAATTTTGTTAAGACCAAATATTTAGGCATTCAGATTCCCTACAATCCACCCATACAAAAGTTTTGGCCACGCCCACTTTTTGGGGGCGTTTTCATCACAAAACCGAGTTTTGGGACTTAAATTATTAACTAGGACGCTGAAATTTCATATCTGGGCTTATGACGAAAAGGTACAGTAGAAATGAAAATTTTTTTTACATCCGCCCACTGCCACGCCCACTTTTTTATAACTTCACTAAATTATATGAAACCGAAAATTTTTGTTAAGACCAAATATTTAGGTATACAGATTCCCTACAATTCTCCCATAGAACAGTTTTGGTCACGCCCACTTTTTGGGGGCGTTTTCATCAAAAAAACCGATTTTCATGAAATTTTACATGTAACATCCTCAAACGTTCGACATTATAGCTATATTTGAGTACAAAATGCAATTTGACCACGCCCACTTTATAGAGAGGAGGATAGGGTATCATACGATCCGTTCCAGACGGATTGTAGCTTTTCTGTATGTTTATACCCTATCCTAAGGGTATATTAAGTTTGACACATAGTTTGTAACATAGAGAAATAATCGAGATAGACCCTATAAAGTATATATATTCGTGATCAGCATCAATAGCGAAATCGATTGAGCGATGACCGTCCGTCCGTCCGTCCGTATGTCACCGCTTTTTGGGCCTTAAATTTTGAGCTAGGACGATGAAATTTCATATCTGGGCTTCTGAGAAAAAGATACAGTACAAGTGTAAAAATTTTTTAAATCCGCCCACTGCCACGCCCACTTTTTCATAACTTCACTAAATTATATGAAACCGAAACATTTTGTTAAGACCAAATATTTAGGCATTCAAATTCCCTACAATCCACCCATACAAAAGTTTTGGCCACGCCCACTTTTTGGGGGCGTTTTCATCACAAAACCTATTTTGATAAAATTTTACATGTAACATCCTCAAACGTTCGACATTATAGCTATATTTGAGTACAATATGCAATTTGGCCATGCCCACTTTATAGAGAGGAGGATAGGGTATCATACGATCCGTTCCAGACGGATTGTAGCTTTTCTGTATGTTTTTATTTACATTTAACATCCTCAAACGTTTTGAGCTAGAACGATGAAATTTCATATCTGGGCTTCTGAGAAAAAGATACAGTACAAGTGTAAAAATTTTTGAAATCCGCCCACTGCCACGCCCACTTTTCCATAACTTCACTAAATTATATGAAACCGAAAAATTTTGTTAAGACCAAATATTTAGGCATTCAGATTCCCTACAATCCACCCATACAAAAGTCTTGGCCACGCCCACTTTTTGGGGGCGTTTGCATCACAAAACCGAGTTTTGGGCCTTAAATTTTTAACTAGGACGCTGAAATTTCATATCTGGGCTTCCAAGAAAAAGATACAGTACAAGTGTAAATTTTTTTTACATCCGCCCACTGCCACGCCTATTTTTTTATAACTTCACTAAATTATATGAAACCGAAAAATTTTGTTAGGACCAAATATTTGGCTATTTAGATTCCCTACAATTCACCCATAGAACAGTTTTGGCCACGCCCACTTTTTGGGGGCGTTATCATCAAAAAACCTATTTTGATAAAATTTTACATGTAACATCCTCAAACGTTCGACATTATAGCTATATTTGAGTACAAAATGCAATTTGGCCATGCCCACTTTATAGAGAGGAGGATAGGGTATCATACGATCCGTTCCAGACGGATTGTAGCTTTTCTGTATGTTTTTTCTGCTGGTTTTTGTTTGCTTTCCAGGCCACGAACCTGCCATTTTTATACCCTATCCTAAGGGTATATTAAGTTTGACACATAGTTTGTAACATAGAGAAATAATCGAGATAGACCCTATAAAGTATATATATTCGTGATCAGCATCAATGGCGAAATCGATTGAACGATGACCGTCCGTCCGTCCGTCCGTCCGTCCGTCCGTATGTCACCGCTTTTTGGGCCTTAAATTTTGAGCTAGGACGATGAAATTTCATATCTGGGCTTCTGAGAAAAAGATACAGTACAAGTGTAAAATTTTTTTACATCCGCCCACTGCCACGCCCACTTTTTCATAACTTCACTAAATTATATGAAACCGAAAAATTTTGTTAAGACCAAATATTTAGGCATTCAGATTCCCTACAATCCACCCATACAAAAGTTTTGGCCACGCCCACTTTTTGGGGGCGTTATCATCAAAAAACCTATTTTGATAAAATTTTACATGTAACATCCTCAAACGTTCGACATTATAGCTATATTTGAGTACAATATGCAATTTGGCCATGCCCACTTTATAGGGAGGAGGATAGGGTATCATACGATCCGTTCCAGACGGATTGTAGCTTTTCTGTATGTTTTAAATTCCAGTCGATAGGAAATGTGCAGCAAGCATTCAAAAAATCTTATCCACGAATGAAGCGGAGACAATCTAAAAGAAAAGAATTTGGTATTTACAGGCTTTTCTGAAATACATCTGGGATTATTCATTTCACTGAGCTTTGCTCCACACAAATAGCATCTTTGTGTTGAAGCACAAGACGAAACAGCATTACATACTTTACAGTCTATAATGCAGAATATCATTATTGATTTAACATAAACTTCTGTATTATTTAACGGCACTTTTGTTGTCTTACTTCTGAAGTTATAACATCGACTTATTCTTTAGCAAATATGAATTTAATGGACGACAATGTCTAGTCGAAGATGGTGATGAATTTTGCCAAATTATTTTCTTGAGCTCGTAATAGCCAGAGTACATTTGCAGAGGAACCATGGAAATGCTAAATAGGTTTTGATTGTTCAGCTCCATCACATCCCCACTCCATTATCATTTGAAAATCAGTGTTTTGCGGTAAGTTCAAAGCTCGAAAACTTGAACTTCACAAAGGCGCGTGATAGTATGGTCGATAAGTGATTGAAACACTATTTCGGCTGATAATTCATTTACAATTATATCAGAGGGATAGCATAATTGCTTAGCATCTTGAACTTTATTATACGCAGGATAGGATTTAAAATTTTGTGCTTTGATTGTTGACGCACGATTTTATACTGATGCGTTGTGAGGTTAGCATCAGCTATAAGGGCAAGCAAGGCTTCTGGCAAAAAGACTCGTGAGCTCTTTTTAAACTTGTACCTCTTGTAGGCGAAGCTACAGATAATTCTCTCACAATTGAAGCCGAATCTTTTTTACCCTCGCTTCTTAGTTTCATTTCGGTAGCCAATGACAATTCTTCTCGACTTCTGTTTTGAAGAAGGTCTTGAACTTTTCGCCTCTTAGACTTATAACTACATATATTAAAATCTTTTTGTGGTCTTCCTGATTTATTCCTTGGTCTATTTTGAGAAGAACTAGGAATTGCATCAGTCACAATTTTCAAAAATTGAATGTACTTCTGAAGCCATAAACTGTTATAGTGCAAAAAGTGTTCTCGTTGCCTGCCAGCTTTGGCCCATTTTGATTCAATTTTTTGGCACAAGCCTCTTATTTTTACTTTAATCTCTTGAAATGCTTCATCCGGTAGAGTTATATTACCAAACACTTGTAAAACATGACTAATGATGGAATCAAATTTATTGGCGCTTGAGTTTGTGCTCAAAACATTAAAAATTGATTGATAAGAAATTTCAGTAGCCATTTAATATCACGTACATAACTTGTTGTTTCGCAAACTTTCGCAGAATATTTTTTGCTTTTACTGAACTATGAATGTTAAGTTACACAATGATGATAAGCTGAGAACGATATTCTGCGATATAATAAAATAAAACTCTATTTTAAATTTTGAACCTTGAAATGTTTTCTTTATAAATCACTCACCGATTTAACAAGATAATGAAGACTCACAAATTACTATTTTT
Source organism: Xylota sylvarum (assembly GCA_905220385.1). Classification (NCBI taxonomy): domain Eukaryota; kingdom Metazoa; phylum Arthropoda; class Insecta; order Diptera; family Syrphidae; genus Xylota; species Xylota sylvarum. The sequence goes on along the minus strand of LR999958.1, from coordinate 75,125,506 downwards.
AAGAAATTTATCCCGTTACGTAAAGTTGGTTAAGTACAAAAGTTGAATGAAGCAACTGATTAGCAATTTTCGCTAATGCATTGAACCAAAGCAATTAACGGCAACTTTAAGATAGCATTCCGTTAACTTGTACATGTTTTTTTCGCTTTATACATTGGGATATTAAAGAGGGAGTTTTTCTTTCATAGAATATCAACTATTTTTATACCCTATTATAAGGGTATATTAAGTTTGATACATAGGTAGTTTGTAACAGAGAAATAATGGAGATAGACCCTATAAAGTATATACATACATATGTATATTCATGATCAGTATCAATAGCAAAAACGATTGAGCCATGTCCGTCCGGCCGTCACCACTTTTTGGGCCTTAAATTTTGAGCCCACTTTTTCATAATTTCACTAAATTATATGAAACCGAAAAATTTTGTTAAGACCAAATATTTAGGCATTCAGATTCCCTACAATCCACCCATACAAAATTTTTGGCCACGCCCACTTTTTGGGGGCGTTTTCATCATAAAACCGATTTTTGAGCCTAAAATGTTTAACTAGGACACTGAAATTTCATATCTGGGCTTCTGACGAAAAAATACAGTAGAAGTGTACATTTTTTTTAAATCCGCCCACTGCCACGCCTCCTTTTTTATAACTTCACTAAATTATATGAAACCGAAAAATTTTGTTAAGTCCAAATATTTAGGTATTCAGATTCCCTACAATTCACCCGTAGAAGAGTTTTGGCCACGCCCACTTTTTGGGGGCGTTTTCATCAAAAAACCGATTTTGATAAAATTGTACATGTAACATTCTCAAACGTTCGACATTATAGCTATATTTGAGTACAAAATGCAATTTGGCCACGCCCACTTTATAGAGAGGAGGATAGGGTGTCAGACGTTCCGTTCCAGACGGATTGTAGCTTTTCTGTATGTTTTCTGTTTTCTTTGTTTCGCGCCCCTTGTGCTTCTTCGGATAGTTGGCAAATGGGAACAATAGATGATGCTATTATATCCTTACCATGAAAAAGTACTTTGTGTACGCTGACAGGCATTGAATACCAAGAATACTCTCTAAGATATAAGGCACATGTTTGTTTTGAGTATTTATGGAATATCAACATTTATCTGAAAACCACAGTTCAAGCACTCTAAGATGATATGATATCGCTTGATAAGCTCTAAATTAACACCAGTTATTTCAGTTAAAAAATTTACGAGCAGTATTTCCATCATTCGTATTGTCTGTTTACTGTATTGGTATATCGATGAGCAGGCCTAACTCCCTTCTAAACCTGTCCTGGACAAGCTTCTTTTTTTTCTGCTGGTTTTTGTTTGCTTTCCAGGCCACGAACCTGCCATTTTTATACCTTATCCTAAGGGTATATTAAGTTTGACACATAGTTTGTAACATAGAGAAATAATCGAGATAGACCCTATAAAGTATATATATTCGTGATCAGCATCAATGGCGAAATCGATTGAGCCATGACCGTCCGTCCGTCCGTCCGTATGTCACCGCTTTTTGGGCCTTAAATTTTGAGCTAGGACGATGAAATTTCATATCTGGGCTTCTGAGAAAAAGATACAGTACAAGTGTAAAATTTTTTTACATCCGCCCACTGCCACGCCCACTTTTTCATAACTTCACTAAATTATATGAAACCGAAAAATTTTGTTAAGACCAAATATTTAGGCATTCAGATTCCCTAAAATCCACCCATACAAAAGTTTTGGCCACGCCCACTTTTTGGGGGCGTTTTCATCAAAAAACCTATTTTGATAAAATTTTACATGTAACATCCTCAAACGTTCGACATTATAGCTATATTTGAATACAATATGCAATTTGGCCATGCCCACTTTATAGAGAGGAGGATAGGGTATCATACGATCCGTTCCAGACGGATTGTAACTTTTCTGTATGTTTTAAATTCCAAGCGATAGGAAATGTGCAGCAAGCATTCAAAAAATCTTATCCACGAATGAAGCGGAGACAATCTAAAAGAAAAGAATTTGGTATTTACAGGCTTTTCTGAAATACATCTGGGATTATTCATTTCACTGAGCTTTGCTATACACAAATAGCATCTTTGTGTTGAAGCACAAGACGAAACAGCATTACATACTTTACAGTCTATAATGCATAATATCATTATTGATTTAACATAAACTTCTGTATTATTTAACGGCACTTTTGTTGTCTTACTTCTGAAGTTATAACATCGACTTATTCTTTAGCAAATATGAATTTAATGGACGACAATGTCTAGTCGAAGATGGTGATGAATTTTGCCAAATTATTTTCTTGAGCTCGTAATAGCCAGAGTACATTTGCATAGGAACCATGGAAATTCTAAATAGGTTTTGATTGTTCAGCTCCATCACATCCCCACTCCATTATCATTTGAAAATCAGTGTTTTGCGGTAAGTTCAAAGCTCGAAAACTTGAACTTCACAAAGGCGCATGATAGTATGGTCGATAAGTGATTGGAACACTATTTCGGCTGATAATTCTGTTACAATTATATCAGAGGGATAGCATAATTGCTTAGCATCTTGAACTTTATTATACGCAGGATAGGATTTAAAATTTTGTGCTTTGATTGTTGACGCACGATTTTATACTGATGCGTTGTGAGGTTAGCATCAGCTATAAGGGCAAGCAAGGCTTCTGGCAAAAAGACTCGTGAGCTCTTTTTAAACTTGTACCTCTTGTAGGCGAAGCTACAGATAATTCTCTCACAATTGAAGCCGAATCTTTTTTACCCTCGCTTCTTAGTTTCATTTCGGTAGCCAATGACAATTCTTCTCGACTTCTGTTTTGAAGAAGGTCTTGAACTTTTCGCCTCTTAGACTTATAACTACATATATTAAAATCTTTTTGTGGTCTTCCTGATTTATTCCTTGGTCTATTTTGAGAAGAACTAGGAATTGCATCAGTCACAATTTTCAAAAATTGAATGTACTTCTGAAGCCATAAACTGTTATAGTGCAAAAAGTGTTCTCGTTGCCTGCCAGCTTTGGCCCATTTTGATTCAATTTTTTGGCACAAGCCTCTTATTTTTACTTTAATCTCTTGAAATGCTTCATCCGGTAGAGTTATATTACCAAACACTTGTAAAACATGACTAATGATGGAATCAAATTTATTGGCGCTTGAGTTTGTGCTCAAAACATTAAAAATTGATTGATAAGAAATTTCAGTAGCCATTTAATATCACGTACACAACTTGTTGTTTCGCAAACTTTCGCAGAATATTTTTTGCTTTTACTGAACTATGAATGTTAAGTTACACAATGATGATAAGCTGAGAACGATATTCTGCGATATAATAAAATAAAACTCTATTTTAAATTTTGAACCTTGAAATGTTTTCTTTATAAATCACTCACCGATTTAACAAGATAATGAAGACTCACAAATTACTATTTTTAAGAAATTTATCCCGTTACGTAAAGTTGGTTAAGTACAAAAGTTGAATGAAGCAACTGATTAGCATTTTTCGCTAATGCATTGAACCAAAGCAATTAACGGCAACTTTAAGATAGCATTCCGTTAACTTGTACATGTTTTTTTCGCTTTATACATTGGGATATTAAAGAGGGAGTTTTTCTTTCATAGAATATCAACTATTTTTATACCCTATTATAAGGGTATATTAAGTTTGATACATAGGTAGTTTGTAACAGAGAAATAATGGAGATAGACCCTATAAAGTATATACATACATATGTATATTCATGATCAGTATCAATAGCAAAAACGATTGAGCCATGTCCGTCCGGCCGTCACCACTTTTTGGGCCTTAAATTTTGAGCCCACTTTTTCATAATTTCACTAAATTATATGAAACCGAAAAATTTTGTTAAGACCAAATATTTAGGCATTCAGATTCCCTACAATCCACCCATACAAAATTTTTGGCCACGCCCACTTTTTGGGGGCGTTTTCATCATAAAACCGATTTTTGAGCCTAAAATGTTTAACTAGGACACTGAAATTTCATATCTGGGCTTCTGACGAAAAAATACAGTAGAAGTGTACATTTTTTTTAAATCCGCCCACTGCCACGCCTCCTTTTTTATAACTTCACTAAATTATATGAAACCGAAAAATTTTGTTAAGTCCAAATATTTAGGTATTCAGATTCCCTACAATTCACCCGTAGAAGAGTTTTGGCCACGCCCACTTTTTGGGGGCGTTTTCATCAAAAAACCGATTTTGATAAAATTGTACATGTAACATTCTCAAACGTTCGACATTATAGCTATATTTGAGTACAAAATGCAATTTGGCCACGCCCACTTTATAGAGAGGAGGATAGGGTGTCAGACGTTCCGTTCCAGACGGATTGTAGCTTTTCTGTATGTTTTCTGTTTTCTTTGTTTCACGCCCCTTGTGCTTCTTCGGATAGTTGGCAAATGGGAACAATAGATGATGCTATTATATCCTTACCATGAAAAAGTACTTTGTGTACGCTGACAGGCATTGAATACCAAGAATACTCTCTAAGATATAAGGCACATGTTTGTTTTGAGTATTTATGGAATATCAACATTTATCTGAAAACCACAGTTCAAGCACTCTAAGATGATATGATATCGCTTGATAAGCTCTAAATTAACACCAGTTATTTCAGTTAAAAAATTTACGAGCAGTATTTCCATCATTCGTATTGTCTGTTTACTGTATTGGTATATCGATGAGCAGGCCTAACTCCCTTCTAAACCTGTCCTGGACAAGCTTCTTTTTTTTCTGCTGGTTTTTGTTTGCTTTCCAGGCCACGAACCTGCCATTTTTATACCTTATCCTAAGGGTATATTAAGTTTGACACATAGCTTGTAACATAGAGAAATAATCGAGATAGACCCTATAAAGTATATATATTCGTGATCAGCATCAATGGCGAAATCGATTGAGCCATGACCGTCCGTCCGTCCGTCCGTATGTCAACGCTTTTTGGGCCTTAAATTTTGAGCTAGGACGATGAAATTTCATATCTGGGCTTCTGAGAAAAAGATACAGTACAAGTGTAAAATTTTTTTACATCCGCCCACTGCCACGCCCACTTTTTCATAACTTCACTAAATTATATGAAACCGAAAAATTTTGTTAAGACCAAATATTTAGGCATTCAGATTCCCTAAAATCCACCCATACAAAAGTTTTGGCCACGCCCACTTTTTGGGGCGTTTTCATCAAAAAACCTATTTTGATAAAATTTTACATGTAACATCCTCAAACGTTCGACATTATAGCTATATTTGAATACAATATGCAATTTGGCCATGCCCACTTTATAGAGAGGAGGATAGGGTATCATACGATCCGTTCCAGACGGATTGTAACTTTTCTGTATGTTTTAAATTTCAAGCGATAGGAAATGTGCAGCAAGCATTCAAAAAATCTTATCCACGAATGAAGCGGAGACAATCTAAAAGAAAAGAATTTGGTATTTACAGGCTTTTCTGAAATACATCTGGGATTATTCATTTCACTGAGCTTTGCTCCACACAAATAGCATCTTTGTGTTGAAGCACAAGACGAAACAGCATTACATACTTTACAGTCTATAATGCATAATATCATTATTGATTTAACATAAGCTTCTGTATTATTTAACGGCACTTTTGTTGTCTTACTTCTGAAGTTATAACATCGACTTATTCTTTAGCAAATATGAATTTAATGGACGACAATGTCTAGTCGAAGATGGTGATGAATTTTGCCAAATTATTTTCTTGAGCTCGTAATAGCCAGAGTACATTTGCAGAGGAACCATGGAAATGCTAAATAGGTTTTGATTGTTCAGCTCCATCACATCCCCACTCCATTATCATTTGAAAATCAGTGTTTTGCGGTAAGTTCAAAGCTCGAAAACTTGAACTTCACAAAGGCGCGTGATAGTATGGTCGATAAGTGATTGAAACACTATTTCGGCTGATAATTCTGTTACAATTATATCAGAGGGATAGCATAATTGCTTAGCATCTTGAACGTTATTATACGCAGGATAGGATTTAAAATTTTGTGCTTTGATTGTTGACGCACGATTTTATACTGATGCGTTGAGAGGTTAGCATCAGCTATAAGGGCAAGCAAGGCTTCTGGCAAAAAGACTCGTGAGCTCTTTTTAAACTTGTACTTCTTGTAGGCGAAGCTACAGATAATTCTCTCACAATTGAAGCCGAATCTTTTTTACCCTCGCTTCTTAGTTTCATTTCGGTAGCCAATGACAATTCTTCTCGACTTCTGTTTATACCCTATCCTAAGGGTATATTAAGTTTGACACATAGTTTGTAACATAGAGAAATAATCGAGATAGACCATATAAAGTATATATATTCGTGATCAGCATCAATAGCGAAATCGATTGAGCGATGACCGTCCGTCCGTCCGTCCGTCCGTCCGTATGTCACCGCTTTTTGGGCCTTAAATTTTGAGCTAGGACGATGAAATTTCATATCTGGGCTTCTGAGAAAAAGATACAGTACAAGTGTAAAAATTTTTGAAATCCGCCCACTGCCACGCCCACTTTTTCATAACTTCACTAAATTATATGAAACCGAAAAATTTTGTTAAGACCAAATATTTAGGCATTCAGATTCCCTACAATCCACCCATACAAAAGTTTTGGCCACGCCCACTTTTTGGGGGCGTTTTCATCACAAAACCGATTTTTGGGCCTTAAATTTTTAACTAGGACGCTGAAATTTCATATCTGGGCTTCCGAGAAAAAGATACAATACTAGTGTAAAATTTTTTTACATCCGCCCACTGCCACGCCTACTTTTTTATAACTTCACTAAATTATATGAAACCGAAAAATTTTGTTAAGACCGAACATTTGGGTATTCAGATTCCCTACAATTCACCCATAGAACAGTTTTGGCCACGCCCACTTTTTGGGGGCGTTATCATCAAAAAACCTATTTTGATAAAATTTTACATGTAACATCCTCAAATGTTCGACATTATAGCTATATTTGAGTATAAAATGCAATTTGGCCACGCCCACTTTATAGAGAGGAGGATAGGGTATCATACGATCCGTTCCAGACGGATTGTAGCTTTTCTGTATGTTTTGAAGAAGGTCTTGAACTTTTCGCCTCTTAGACTTATAACTACATATATTAAAATCTTTTTGTGGTCTTCCTGATTTATTCCTTGGTCTATTTTGAGAAGAACTAGGAATTGCATCAGTCACAATTTTCAAAAATTGAATGTACTTCTGAAGCCATAAACTGTTATAGTGCAAAAAGTGTTCTCGTTGCCTGCCAGCTTTGGCCCATTTTGATTCAATTTTTTGGCACAAGCCTCTTATTTTTACTTTAATCTCTTGAAATGCTTCATCCGGTAGAGTTATATTACCAAACACTTGTAAAACATGACTAATGATGGAATCAAATTTATTGGCGCTTGAGTTTGTGCTCAAAACATTAAAAATTGATTGATAAGAAATTTCAGTAGCCATTTAATATCACGTACATAACTTGTTGTTTCGCAAACTTTCGCAGAATATTTTTTGCTTTTACTGAACTATGAATGCTAAGTTACACAATGATGATAAGCTGAGAACGATATTCTGCGATATAATAAAATAAAACTCTATTTTAAATTTTGAACCTTGAAATGTTTTCTTTATAAATCACTCACCCATTTAACAAGATAAATTACTATTTTTAAGAAATTTATCCCGTTACGTAAAGTTGGTTAAGTACAAAAGTTGAATGAAGCAACTGATTAGCATTATTCGCTAATGCATTTAACCAAAGCAATTAACGGCAACTTTAAGATAGCATTCCGTTAACTTGTACATGTTTTTTTCGCTTTATACATTGGGATATTAAAGAGGGAGTTTTTCTTTCATAGAATATCAACTATTTTTATACCCTATCCTAAGGGTATATTAAGTTTGATACATAGGTAGTTTGTAACAGAGAAATAATGGAGATAGACCCTATAAAGTATATACATACATATGTATATTCATGATCAGTATCAATAGCGAAAACGATTGAGCCATGTCCGTCCGTCCGTCACCACTTTTTGGGCCTTCAATTTTGAGCTAGGAGGATGAAATTTAATATCTGGGCTTCTCAGAAAAAGATACAGTACAAGTGTAAAAATTTTTGAAATCCGCCCACTGCCACGCCCACTTTTTCATAACTTCACTAAATTATATGAAACCGAAAAATTTTATTAAGACCAAATATTTAGCCATTCAGATTCCCTACAATTCCCATACAACAGTTTTGGCCACGCCCACTTTTTGGGGGCGTTTTTATCGAAAAAACAATTTTGATAAAATTTTATATGTAACATCCTCAAACGTTCGAAGTTATCATCGTAATTCAGTAAAGAAAATGCAATACGACCACGCCCACCTTATAGGGGCTCGATGGGATGGAGGATAGGGTACAATGCAAGCCGTTCCAGACGGATTGTAGCTTTTCTGTATGTTTTTCTCTCTTTTGAAGTTGAATCTGCTTTGCAACCAGACAGCCTCTGTAGTTAGTTGGATGCTTTTCGTTGCTGTTGGCACAATTTGGATGTTCTTCTACTTTCCTCATACAGCCCTTAGTATGCTGGTTTAGTGCCAACTTAACAAATCTTGGGTTAGTTCTGCCTTATTCATGTGTGTCCATACTTACTTACTTAGCGGGCTCCCGACCCGTGAAGAGTCTCTGCCTGAGACACAGCAGCCTTCCACTCTCTTCGATCCCGGGCACGCTGCTTCCAGTTATCTAAACCAAGCGCTCTGGCATCCGCGATAGCTTGATCCTTAAAACGGAGGTTCGGTCTTCCTTGTCTTCTCGAACCTGGGGGCTGTGATTCAAAGATCCTCTTTGCTGGAGCATTATTGTCCATTCGCTCGATGTGGCCGAGCCAGTGTAGTCGACGTGTTTTGGCTTTTTGGACTACATCCACATCCTGGTACAGCTCATAGAGTTCGCGGTTATATCTTCTCCTCCATTCGCCCTCCTCGCATACGGGACCGAATATCCGACGAAGAATTTTTCTTTCGAAAGTGTTCAGTATTTGCTCTGCTTTCCTGCTTATCGTCCAGCACTCGGCTCCATACAGCAGGACTCGCAGGATCAAAGTTTTGTAGAGCAAACATTTCGTCTTCCGAGTTAGGAGTTTTGACCCCATTTGTTTCGCCAAACCGAAGTAGCAGCGGTTTCCTAGGGTAAGTCTTCGTCGAATCTCCACTAAGTTGTCATTCGTGGAGTTGATATTTACTCCGAGGTAGGTAAACTCCTTAACCACTTCGAAGTTACTGTTGCCAACAGTGACGTTTTGTCCTAGGCGGTGGACAGATGCTTCTTTGTTTGTTGACAACATGTATTTGGTTTTGTCCTCATTCACTTCAAGTCCAACACGTTTCGCCTCTTCTTCAATTGCCGTAAAAGCCTCTAACACGGCGCGCTGGGAGCGACCGATGATGTCGATGTCGTCTGCGTATCCCAGCGAAATCCGGTGCATGTTTGGAATAGTTCAGAGGAACTGTTGCCGAATTGCATGTTGCACCGCGTGTTATCCAGCGTCACGCGGCACAGCTGGATCAGTTTAGCCGGGATCCTGAATTCGGCCATCACCTTGTAGAGCTCAAGACGATGAATGCTATCATATGCGGCTTTAAAGTCGATGAAGAGATGGTGAGTCTCGACTTGAAATTCGTTGGTCTTTTCCAGGATTTGCCTTAGTGTGAAAATATGGTCGATCGTCGATATGCCGGGCCGGAAGCCAGACTGGTACGTGCCGATTAGTGTGCTGCAGAAAGGCTTCAGACGTTCACACAGTACGTTGGATAGGATCTTATATGCGACATTAAGCAGGGATATGCCTCGGTAGTTCTTACAAGACATAGGATCGCCTTTCTTGAAGATGGGGCATATAGAGCTGATAGTCCAGTCATCGGGCATGACTTCATCCACCCACACTTGGTTGATGACTTGGTGCATGCACCCCACCAAAGCATCACCACCATGTTTGAAAAGCTCTGCTGGTAGACCATCAGAGCCGGCGGCCTTGTTGTTCTTCAGCTTTTTGATAGCTGAGCCGACCTCTTCAAAACTAGGAGGGGGAATGGATTCTTCATTGACTGGATGCGGGTTCTCTTCTTGCCCTATCACTCTCTCTACCTGCCCATTAAGTAGCTGCTGGAAATGCTGCTTAAATACATCTACTATTCCCTGTGCTTCGGTGACTAGGTTTCCTTCACTGTTTCGAAGAGCCTGCGTTCCGGGCTTGAAGCCAGCTGCCAGTTGCTTGGCTTTCCTGAAAAACATCCGGATGTTGTTCCTAGGATGCAGGATCTTCTTCTCCTCCCTTCTTCTGGTTCGATACTCTTCTCTCGCTGCCCTTGTTTTGCGTTGCAGCGCTTGCAAGTGTGCATTTTCTGTCACCTTTTTCCGGCGTACGCATTCATCATCATACCAAGGGCTCTTTTTGGGTGGTGGCTGGTAGCCTATGGTGGTCTCTGCTACCCCTTTGATCATGTCACGATACTGGTGCCGCAGATTGTTGGCGTTTGTGGATGGTGAATGCACAGCGGAGAGTCTATCACTCAGGCGCTCCCTGTAGGCTCTGGCTACTCCAGACGTGCTAAGGCAGACGTTGAATTTCTTTCTCTGGGCGGTCTGCAGCTTCTTCTCATTGGATAGTCGAGCTCTGAACTTAGCTGCAACAAGAAAATGGTCAGAGTCGACGTTTGATCCTCTGAACGTTTGCACATTCAGAATGTTGGATGCGTGCCTCGCATCTATTAGCACGTGGTCGATTTGGTTGGCGGTTCGACCATCTGGAGAGCGCCAGGTTGCTGTGTGGATTCGTAGTCTTGGAAACCTAGTGCTACTTATCACCGTATTACGAGCTGCTGCAAAATCGATTAGCCGGAAGCCGTTGTCTGTTGTCGTGTCGTGGAGGCTGTGCTTTCCAACTAATCCGCTGAAGATGTTTTCCTTACCGATTTAGGCATTGAAGTCCCCGAGTATGATTTTGACATCATACTCCGGACAGGCTCCGTAGGCTCCGTCCAGGAGGTCATAAAACTCCTCCTTGACAGAGTCTTCAGCTTCGTCGGTAGAGGCGTGTGCACATATTATGCTGATGTTTTGAAATGTAGCCTTGATGCGGATCACAGCCAGGCGATCGCTGATCGGCTTAAAGTCAATTATCATTGAGCGTAGCCGATTTCCCACGACGAATCCGCATCCTAACATGTGCAGTCTTTTGTGGCAGCTGTAATAAATGTCGCAATTTTTCCGTTTTTGCATACCTGATCCTATCCATCGTATCTCCTGGATCGCGGTAATATCTGCCTTGTACCGCGTGAGGACAGATTCAAGTTTTTGAATAGCACCAGGAGTGTACAGTGTACGTACATTCCAGGTGCATACTCTTATATCATAGTCCGTGTACGTTCCGGGTCGTGGTGTTAAATGAGGGGTCCATTATCCGAGGCTTGTGTCTCTCTCATAACTAAATTTTTTGTACGTGGTAAGGAAGTTACCCCGACGGCACAACCCCCAACCTGGAGGGCCAGTTCCATTTTTTGAAACCCCTAGGACGAGGGGCCGGTTTTAAACCGAAGTCTGTATCCCGCTTCAGGGATATGAGCGCTGCCGTTGGCCCAATAAGGGCTCATCCGCCACCATCTCTTTTCCAAAAACCTGACTTATTCTTGGAAATCTTTATCGGCCTGAGCTCCGAATATGTCGAAGTAGCCCAGATAAAGTGTTGTGCTTCCGTTTGAAGCTTTAACGCCACCGTTGACTCCATCGAGAGAGTTCGTCCGCTGTCGTATTTATAGTGCTGCAATTTTCTCTTGGTCAACACTCGCGCTTATAAGTTTAGCAAGTCGGGTCCGGATGGACACCAACCAGTACCCGATGGCTACCACTAGGAGGTAAAATAAGCACAATTGATGCGCAGTAACAGTTACAACACTGGACGTCGCCAGGTTGACGCCAGTCAGTGCCTACCCTATTCCTACAGCATCCAGCCATCCATGTGTGTCCATACTTTTGGCAATTCTTGCATTGTGTCCATACTTTTGGCAATTCTTGCACTGTGTGACTAGTTTTGATTTGGTCAAGGCATGAATCTATACTTTAATTATAAGGATATCTTTAATTTCGTGTATCTTTTTGATATCTACGTCGTGCTCAAAAGTAAGCATAAAAGTAGGAATCGATACCTTCTATCTTCTAGTATCTTAAAGTTTTTATTTTTAAGGTCTTCAACTATACTCTCTGGGGAGAATGAAAGACCTTAATTGGTCTTGTTTGCTTGTTCTCATAAGAGTATTTTGGTAAGATTTCTATAAGAATCTTCTCCAACTACATTAATTTTAATATCATTATTGTTTATTAACATTGTTTATACCCTATCCTAAGGGTATATTAAAATTGACACATAGTTAGTAACATACACAAATAATCGAGACAGACCCTATAAAGTATATATTCGTGATCAGCATCAATAGCGACATCGATTGAGCGATGGCCGTCCGTCCCTATGTCACCGCTTTTTGGGCCTTAAGTTTTGAGCTAGAAGGATGAAATTTCATATCTGGGATTCTGAGAAAAAGATACAGTACAAGCATACAAAATTTCAAAATCCGCGCCCTGCCACGCCCACTTTTTATACCTTATTCTAAGGGTATATTAAGTTTGATACATAGTTTGTAACATAGAGAAATAATCGAGGTAGACCCTGTAGAGTATATATATATTCGTGATCAGTATCAATAGCGAAGACGATTTAGCCATGTCTGTCCGTCCGTCACCACTTTTTGGGCCTTAAATTTTGAGCTAGGAGGATGAAATTTCATATCTCAGCTTTTGAGAAGAAGCAGCAGTACAAACGTAAAAATTTTTGAAATCCGCCCACTGCCACGCCCACTTTTTCATAACTTCACTAAATTATATGAAACCGAAAAATTTTGTTAAGAGCAAATATTTAGGCGTTTAGATTCCCTACAATTCACCCATACAACAGTTTCCATAAAAAAACGATTTTCATGAAATTTTACATGTAACATCCTCAAACGTTCAAAGTTATCGTTGCAGTTCAGTAAAAAAATGCAGTACGGTCACGCCCACTTTATAAGGGCTAGATAGGAAGGAGGATAGGGTATCATACGATCCGTTCCAGACCGATTGTAGCTTTTCCGTATGTTTTCATAAATTTTTCACTTTTTCATCAAAAAACCGATTTTGATGAAATTTTACATGTAACATCCCTAAACGTTCGATGTTATCGTCGTATATCAGTACAGTGTGCGATATGGCCACGCCCACTTTATAGAAAGGAGGATAGGGTATCATACGATTCGGTCCAGAAGGATTGTAGCTTTTCTGTATGTTTATACCCTATCCTAAGGGTATATTAAGTTTGACACATAGTTTGTAACATAGAGAAATGATTTGGTTGGCGGTTCGACCATCTGGAGAGCGCCAGGTTGCTGTGTGGATTCGTAGTCTTGGAAACCTAGTGCTACTTATCACCGTATTACGAGCTGCTGCAAAATCGATTAGCCGGAAGCCGTTGTCTGTTGTCGTGTCGTGGAGGCTGTGCTTTCCAACTAATCCGCTGAAGATGTTTTCCTTACCGATTTAGGCATTGAAGTCCCCGAGTATGATTTTGACATCATACTCCGGACAGGCTCCGTAGGCTCCGTCCAGGAGGTCATAAAACTCCTCCTTGACAGAGTCTTCAGCTTCGTCGGTAGAGGCGTGTGCACATATTATGCTGATGTTTTGAAATGTAGCCTTGATGCGGATCACAGCCAGGCGATCGCTGATCGGCTTAAAGTCAATTATCATTGAGCGTAGCCGATTTCCCACGACGAATCCGCATCCTAACATGTGCAGTCTTTTGTGGCAGCTGTAATAAATGTCGCAATTTTTCCGTTTTTGCATACCTGATCCTATCCATCGTATCTCCTGGATCGCGGTAATATCTCCCTTGTACCGCGTGAGGACAGATTCAAGTTTTTGAATAGCACCAGGAGTGTACAGTGTACGTACATTCCAGGTGCATACTCTTATATCATAGTCCGTGTACGTTCCGGGTCGTGGTGTTAAATGAGGGGTCCATTATCCGAGGCTTGTGTCTCTCTCATAACTAAATTTTTTGTACGTGGTAAGGAAGTTACCCCGACGGCACAACCCCCAACCTGGAGGGCCAGTTCCATTTTTTGAAACCCCTAGGACGAGGGGCCGGTTTTAAACCGAAGTCTGTATCCCGCTTCAGGGATATGAGCGCTGCCGTTGGCCCAATAAGGGCTCATCCGCCACCATCTCTTTTCCAAAAACCTGACTTATTCTTGGAAATCTTTATCGGCCTGAGCTCCGAATATGTCGAAGTAGCCCAGATAAAGTGTTGTGCTTCCGTTTGAAGCTTTAACGCCACCGTTGACTCCATCGAGAGAGTTCGTCCGCTGTCGTATTTATAGTGCTGCAATTTTCTCTTGGTCAACACTCGCGCTTATAAGTTTAGCAAGTCGGGTCCGGATGGACACCAACCAGTACCCGATGGCTACCACTAGGAGGTAAAATAAGCACAATTGATGCGCAGTAACAGTTACAACACTGGACGTCGCCAGGTTGACGCCAGTCAGTGCCTACCCTATTCCTACAGCATCCAGCCATCCATGTGTGTCCATACTTTTGGCAATTCTTGCATTGTGTCCATACTTTTGGCAATTCTTGCACTGTGTGACTAGTTTTGATTTGGTCAAGGCATGAATCTATACTTTAATTATAAGGATATCTTTAATTTCGTGTATCTTTTTGATATCTACGTCGTGCTCAAAAGTAAGCATAAAAGTAGGAATCGGTACCTTCTATCATCTAGTATCTTAAAGTTTTTATTTTTAAGGTCTTCAACTATACTCTCTGGGGAGAATGAAAGACCTTAATTGGTCTTGTTTGCTTGTTCTCATAAGAGTATTTTGGTAAGATTTCTATAAGAATCTTCTCTAACTACATTAATTTTAATATCATTATTGTTTATTAACATTGTTTATACCCTATCCTAAGGGTATATTAAAATTGACACATAGTTAGTAACATACACAAATAATCGAGACAGACCCTATAAAGTATATATTCGTGATCAGCATCAATAGCGACATCGATTGAGCGATGGCCGTCCGTCCCTATGTCACCGCTTTTTGGGCCTTAAGTTTTGAGCTAGAAGGATGAAATTTCATATCTGGGATTCTGAGAAAAAGATACAGTACAAGCATACAAAATTTCAAAATCCGCGCCCTGCCACGCCCACTTTTTATACCTTATTCTAAGGGTATATTAAGTTTGATACATAGTTTGTAACATAGAGAAATAATCGAGGTAGACCCTGTAGAGTATATATATATTCGTGATCAGTATCAATAGCGAAGACGATTTAGCCATGTCTGTCCGTCCGTCACCACTTTTTGGGCCTTAAATTTTGAGCTAGGAGGATGAAATTTCATATCTCAGCTTTTGAGAAGAAGCAGCAGTACAAACGTAAAAATTTTTGAAATCCGCCCACTGCCACGCCCACTTTTTCATAACTTCACTAAATTATATGAAACCGAAAAATTTTGTTAAGAGCAAATATTTAGGCGTTTAGATTCCCTACAATTCACCCATACAACAGTTTCCATAAAAAAACGATTTTCATGAAATTTTACATGTAACATCCTCAAACGTTCAAAGTTATCGTTGCAGTTCAGTAAAAAAATGCAGTACGGTCACGCCCACTTTATAAGGGCTAGATAGGAAGGAGGATAGGGTATCATACGATCCGTTCCAGACCGATTGTAGCTTTTCCGTATGTTTTCATAAATTTTTCACTTTTTCATCAAAAAACCGATTTTGATGAAATTTTACATGTAACATCCCTAAACGTTCGATGTTATCGTCGTATATCAGTACAGTGTGCGATATGGCCACGCCCACTTTATAGAAAGGAGGATAGGGTATCATACGATTCGGTCCAGAAGGATTGTAGCTTTTCTATATGTTTATACCCTATCCTAAGGGTATATTAAGTTTGACACATAGTTTGTAACATAGAGAAATAATCGAGATAGACCCTATAAAGTATATATATACGTGATCAGCATCAATAGCGAAATCGATTGAGCGATGACCGTCCGTCCGTCCGTCCGTCCGTATGTCACCGCTTTTTGGGCCTTAAATTTTGAGCTAGGACGATGAAATTTCATATCTGGGCTTCTGAGAAAAAGATACAGTACAAGTGTAAACATTTTTTAAATCCGCCCACTGCCACGCCCACTTTTTTATAACTTCACTAAATTATATGAAACCGAAAAATTTTGTTAAGACCAAATATTTAGGCATTCAGATTCCCTACAATCCACCCATACAAAATTTTTGGCCACGCCCACTTTTTGTGGGCGTTTTCATCATAAAACCGATTTTTGAGCCTAAAATGTTTAACTAGGACGCTGAAATTTCATATCTGGGCTTCTGACGAAAAGAGGTGTAAATTTTTTTTAAATCCGAACACTGCCACGCCTACTTTTTTATAACGTCACTAAATTATATGAAACCGAAAAATTTTGTTAAGTCCAAATATTTAGGTATTCAGATTCCCTACAATTGACCCGTAGAAGAGTTTTGGCCACGCCCACTTTTTAGGGGGCGTTTTCATCAAAAAACCGATTTTGATAAAATTTTACATGTAACATCCTCAAACATTCGAGTATATAGCCATATTTAGGTACAAAATGCAATTTGGCCACGCCCACTTTATAGAGAGGAGGATAGGGTATCAGACTATCCGTTCCAGACGGATTGTAGCTTTTCTGTATGTTTTTGCTTTAATTTTATTGTCTTCGAGCCAAATAACCTTGTATAAAAATGTTAATTTATTTGTAATTCACCACATTCAAACGTTTCCAGCTTTAAGTCCACTGCGAGGATTTTTCTAGCGTTACTAATGTCATCTCTTTCTTTCATTTAAAAAATATCCTACAAATTTTGCCGCCATGGAAAAATTTGCATTGATTACGTAGACTTTGGTTAGTGAACACGATTTCGAGTTTTGCGGAAATTTGTTTGTCCACAGTTTACTTAGCGCTGGAAAGCAGAGGTTGCTGGGAGTTTAAGTAGCAACCTTTTATTAACTCTCTCAACCTCTTTAGAAAATAAAATAAGAAGATTTGGAATTCTCAACTAAAGGATTTTATTCACCAAAAACATTCACTGCTGTGACGACATCATTTTATTTTACTCTGGTTTACTCGTGTCTTTATTCTGAACTTATGCTTAAATATTAGATCACTACGAAAAAATTGGAATTACTTTAAAACATGTATAAATGAATTTTTAAACTACCTTGATGTAATTGTCCTAGTAGAAATTAACGTTAAAGAAGAAGAAAATTGTCTTTATGAGCTCGAAGGATTTAAAGCTGAATTTTTAAATAGAATACAACAAAGAGGTGGAAGAATTGCAATATTCGTCAAAAAGACAATGAAGTACGAAAGACTGAATGTTAATTGCCAGTCCTATGAATGTGTTAACATTAAAATATACGAAGAAAACAAAGAAAAATACATTTTTGGGATCTACAGACCTCCGGGTTTTAGCAAACAGTCTTTCATCGATGAAATGATGGAAAAGCTCGAGACTATAGACAACAAAAGTGAAATAGTAATTTTGGGAGATATGAACATCAATCTACAAGATCCCGATAAAACGTACGTTAAAGACTATGTGGAGATGCTTGCATTAAAAGGTCTGACTAATGTAATCAAAGCAAATACGAGAACCGATTTGAATACAGGGACCTCTACATTAATTGACCACGCTATTGTGAATAGCACAGACCATGATATGTACTCAGCTGTTATTTAGTGCGATATTTCAGACCACTATGTCATAGTGTATGGAACCAAGGCTAAGCAAAAACCGAAAACAACAACAAAAAATAATATAGCGATAATCAAAACAAATGTGGTGGACGAACTCATCAGAACAACAAACTGGGAAAACGTCATAGGTGAAACAGATGTCAATTCCTGCTACAGAAAACTCATAGCTGAAATGCAAAAAATTTATGAAACATCAACTGTCCACAAAACATTTACAACAAAACGTAAAAACAACCCTTGGCTGACACGCGATCTTATCGCTCAATGCAAAAAACGAGACGAGCTGTACAAAAGGTGGAAAAATAACCGCGCGAATAAAACGTACGAAATAGAATACAAAAGATTCCGGAACTGTGTAAATAAGGAACTCTCACACAAAAAATCAGCCTACTACAAAGAAAGATTTAACGATGCAAGATCTGACCCAAGGAAACTCATAAATGAGATTCTTGGAAGAAGAAAAGACTATATCGACCTTTCGTTGCTAAAAAATTTTCCGATTTCTAAGAATGTCGAGACATTAGCAAATGAATGTGCCACAAGTTTCTCCGAACAAGCTCTTAGAATTATACATAAATGTGATAGTGTAACCTCAGAGCACACTAATTCCACATTTGTGAATTCATCTTCACCCATAATCACCAAGCTTATAAACCTTAGCCTCGCACAAGGAGAAGTCCCAAACTTACTGAAAACAGCGATAGTTCGGCCAATCTTTAAGAAAGGAATTAAAACAGATTTCGAGAACTACAGGCCAATCTCAATTCTACCTGTGATTGATAAGTGCCTTGAAGAAGTAGTGGTGAGGCGATTAACTTGTTTTATTGAAAAAAACAATATTATACACAAAAACCAATATGCCTTTGAAAGAAACAAGAGCACAAACAAACTTCTGGGAGAATTTGCAAACATTATGAATGACAGCCTAAATAGGAATCATCATATTCTAGTTGCATTCATTGACTTTAGCAAAGCCTTTGACACTCATAATCACGCCAAAATGGAAGATGCGCTATCGAGAGCCGGAATTAGAGGACTGATGTTAAAGTGGGTAACAAATTACTTGCATGACAGAACCTTCAGAGTAAAGCTGAATAATATAAACAGTGAAAGAAAATCAGTTGAATATGGAGTACCTCTAGGATCGAAACTAGGCCCTCTTCTATTTATACTATACATGAATGAATTACTGCGTGCATTCCAAGTAGCCATTCCATTTGCATATGCAGACGACATCGCCCTAGTTGTGCGCCACCATAATCTAGACACCGCGACAGACTATATGCAGGCTGAACTACACAAGACAACACAATGGTGTCACGATAATGGCTTGGTGATTAATGTGTCCAAAACAAAACTGATGCACATACGAGGACCACACCACAGAACAGTAAAGCCCAAAATATATATAGAAAGCGAATGCCCACATATACAAGCCAAGCAGCGTATAGAGCAAGTTGACCACATTAAATATCTTGGGGTCACTATCGACTCTCATCTTACATGGGACCTACACATCGACAAACTACGCTCTGACCACTTTTCGCAATAGTGTATCTTGGGCACCATTCTACAATCGAAGTACAGAAACAGGTATGCTACTCGCTTGTTGAATCCAAATTAAGGTATGGAATACTGGCTTGGGTAAATGCTGCGAAATCATATATCGCCAAACTGAATAAATTACAACGAATTCTCAATACCATCGGCGGCCGCAGCAGAAACAACTTTAAAGTACTGGATGTACACCGAATATACGAGATGACTACAGCATTGGAATACTATGATGACACCAGATTTCAGGCCCCAATCTCTCACACATATAACACCAGGAGACGAGCGCAAGGGCTACCACCATTTAACAACAAACACGGACGTAGACAACTTCAACATGCGCTTCCAAGTATTATTAATAATTTGCCGGAAGATCTTAAATGTATCGCAGATCCAAAAAAACGAAAAAATCATTAAAAGAATACTATTTAAATCTTTAATTTTTCAATTAATTAATTTCAATATTGTTATTTGCTTTTCATCCTAAATACATCATAAAAGTTTCTCTTTTTAAATATAAACACTAAAACTCAATGAAAATGTTCTAGATACTCAAACTCCTGCAGAAAAGCCAAAGGCTTCGCAGGTAAAATATGTAAAAATATTGTAACACGTCTTCTTGAAGATCAAATAAATAAATAAATAAATAAAACATCGTTGATTCCATCATTTTTGTACTGGAGAGTTCTTAGCAATGGTTGGAACAGAGCACAGCTGCAGTGCACCCAAGTGTCGCAGAGTAGATGACAGTCTTATAATTTCCTGTGACCGCTGCAAGCAGTGGTGGCATTATTCTTGTGCTAAATTCAATCCAAGTGAATACGATACCATGACCCCGTGGTTTTGCGAAGAATCCGACTGCAGAGTCAGTGAAGAAGGTAACCAACCACCCACCAATGTGCAAGTCGAGGACATTCAGGACAGCGACGGAGAGAATCTTCCAGCGTCAGCAGGAGAGAACCTACCAGCCTCAGCAAGGCAGAAGGAAGCAGGGTCCCATAAACCTTCTCATAGAAGCCCCTGCAGAAGCTCAAGCAGCAGTAGTTCAACGGGACAGTGAGCTTGCAGCAATGAAAAGGAGATGGAGGAACTGAAGTCTAAACTAGCCAGAGTTTCGTTAACCACAGAGCAACGGATGTCAGAATCGTCAAAGATCTTTCAACCCCAAGGAAAAGGAGGGCAGATTGCAGATGATAAAAAAGATTCAAGCAAACCATCATTCGTTGCTGAACAATCTCTATCAGTTCAAAGAGTCGACACGTGACGTGAACGTGAGTCACCATTTCAGGAAGAAGGGCAGGCTTTCTTACCATCCTAAATAGAAGCAATGTTAAGAAAGTTCCTTTTTTTCGGGGCCGGACAAGCAGGAGTCATATTTCGAGGAGGTTTTCAAGTCAACCACTATGGAAGCAGATGTAGTGGAAAAGGGCGAAGCTTATCAACTGGTAAGCGACCATTTAAAAGGGCTGCATAGGAAGGTGAATAGGGTATCATACATTCCGTTCCAAACGGATTATACATAACTTTTTTGTATGTTTTATGTTAAATGTAAGATTGGTCTCAGTAAGGGCAAAAATATCATAAGGCAGAAATTGGGAGTTAAGGTATGCAGTAAAGGTCTAAGTACGCAGTCCTTTTACATTTTGGTAGTAAAGGAAGGGGTCTTAAGAGATTTGCTAAAGGCACGTGGAAGAATTTATGGTGGGTTAGGAACGGTAGTAGTTCTTAAAATTGGAACGCGTTCCTTGGAGGTGTGACATACATTTCGAAATTACGTGAGTATCGAATTAGGAGAGATCATTAGCATCATCAGCAGTAGTAATGTCGAGATTCTAATGGAAGCGACCGAAAATTTGTCGGAGGTCATTAGGATTAGTGGGAAGGCCTTCCTGATGAATTGTGACCATGACATTTGTTTTTGTAATATTCTCAATAGATATAAACGGACATTGTCGTAGCTTCTATGGTCTTTTAAGCGAGACAGAACATAACGGCCGTCATTACTAGAATCCGCTAGGTGCTTAATAAGTTTTGCCATAGGAGGATGCATTTGGTCCAAAAATTAAGGTAATGAGGGGGGAAAGTTGGAGTTGGAGCAATAGAGGAAGCGTTATTACAAACAGGGGTGTTGAAAGATGATGACGAGGGACTTAGAGTATGGGATCTTTTAGGTCCCGCAGATATAGACAATGTAGTTGATAATCTAGGCAAAATAATGAACACGGCTTACGAAAAAGTTTGTCCGGTCAGGAAGACGGCAAAAGGTCTCAACCTCTGGCAATCTAATCAGGCAATCTAAAAGGAAATCTTGGAAACTATTCTGTGAATCGATCGCAGACACTACTGAATCTTCTAGGATCCGCAAAATGATGGCAAAAGACGCGAAAGTTCCCAGCTTCATTAGAAAAGTGGAAGTGGCACACCAACTGTTTCGACACATAATGTATATTCTGTTAACGTCAGATTGTCAATAGAACAAGAGTTGAATCGTCTCATCACATGGAAGAAGCTACGTTGGGCTATAATGTATTTCGCTCCTTTGAAAGCGCCGGACCCTGATGGCATTCTGATAGCTATGCTGCTGAAGGCGCCAGCGAAGGTTAGGATCAGGAAAATTTTCATAAATTGTCTAAGGTTAGGTTACATGCCTATAGTATGGAGGAAAGTGCGGGTGGAATTTATATCCAAAGCAGGTAAACCAAGCCACACTTTAGGGAAAGACTATAGACCCATTAGTCTTTCGTAATTTTTTCTGAAGACACTTGAGAGGCTTCTTGACATTCATATAAGAAGCAAGTTTTGCAACAGATATTTATGCAAAGCTTAGCACGCATACTTAGAGAGCAAACTGGTCCAATCATAAAATAGTTGATTCAGAAATTAAAAATTCCGCTATTCACTGCTTTAGGATCCAAAATCATGTCGACAATGATTATTGTAAGAAGACTTAAAATACTTAATTCCCTTCCAAAAAATAAAGCGCATAAATGTAATTAGAAACAAGAAGAAAAACGTACAGAAAAGCTACAATCCGTCTGGAATTGATCATGTGATACCCTATCCTCCTTTCTATCTAGCCCTTATAAAATGGGCGAGGCCGTCCTGCATTTTTTTTACTGAACTACGACGGTAACTTCGAACGTTTGAGGATGTTACACGTAAAATTTCATCAAAATCATTTTTTTGCTGAAAACGCCCCAAAAAGTGGGCGTGGTCAAAACTGTTGTATGGGTGAATTGTAGGGAATCTAAACGCCTAAATATTTAGTCTTAACAAAATTTTTCGGTTTCATACAATTTAGTGAAATTATGAAAAAGTGGGCGTAACAGCGGGCGGATTCCAAAAATTTTTACGTTTGTACTGCTTCTTCTTCTCAAAAGCTCAGATATGAAATTTCATCGTCCTAGCTCAAAATTTAAGGCCCAAAAAGTGGTGACAGACGGACGGACATGGCTAAATCGACTTCGCTATTGATGCTGATTACGAATATATATACTTTAAAGGGTCTATATCGATTATTTCTCTATGTTACAAACTATGTATCAAACTAAATATACCCTTAGGATAGGATATAATTATAAAAGATATGTCTTTTATATATTTTATATAATTCAACAAAGCTAAATTGCTGATTAGCCTGAAGTGGTAGGGCGAAATATAAGAAGAGGGTAGGGTAACCCTATTTCTTAAGGATGGCTTTTTAGTGATGGTAGAGCTCCACTCTACTTTAAGGCATAATTAATTAAAAAAACATACAGAAAAGCTACAATCCGTCTGGAACGGATCGTATGATACCCTATCCTCCTCTCTATAAAGTGGGCGTGGCCAAATTGAATTTTGTACTCAAATATAGCTATAATGTCGAACGTTTGAGGATGTTACATGTAAAATTTCATGAAAATCGGTTTTTTGATGAAAACGCCCCCAAAAAGTGGGCGTGGCCAAAACTTTTGTGTGGGTGGATTGTAGGGAATCTGAATGCCTAAATATTTGGTCTTAACAAAATTTTTCGGTTTCATATAATTTAGTGAAGTTATGAAAAAGTGGGCGTGGCAGTGGGCGGATTTAAAAAATTTTACACTTGTACTGTATCTTTTTCTCAGAAGCCCAGATATGAAATTTCATCGTCCTAGCTCAAAATTTAAGGCCCAAAAAGCGGTGACATACGGACGGACGGACGGACGGACGGACGGACGCTCAATCGATTTCGCTATGGATGCTGATCACGAATATATATACTTTATAGGGTCTATCTCGATTATTTCTCTATGTTACAAACTATGTGTCAAACTTAATATACCCTTAGGATAGGGTATAAACATACAGAAAAGCTACAATCCGTCTGGAACGGATCGTATGATACCCTATCCTCCTCTCTATAAAGTGGGCATGGCCAAATTGCATTTTGTACTCAAATATAGCTATAATGTCGAACGTTTGAGGATGTTACATGTAAAATTTTATCAAAATAGGTTTTTTGATGATAACGCCCCCAAAAAGTGGGCGTGGCCAATAGTTTTGTATGGGTGGATTGTAGGGAATCTGAATGCCTAAATATTTGGTCTTAACAAATTTTTCTTTTTCATATAATTTAGTGAAGTTATAAAAAAGTAGGCGTGGCAGTGGGCGGATGTAAAAATTTTACACTTGTACTGTATCTTTTTCTTGGAAGCCCAGATATGTAATTTCATCGTCCTAGCTCAAAATTTAAGGCCCAAAAAGCGGTGACATACGGACGGACGGACGGACGGACGGTCATCGCTCAATCGATTTCGCTATTGATGCTGATCACAAATATATATACTTTATAGGGTCTATCTCGATTATTTCTCTATGTTACAAACTATGTGTCAAACTTAATATACCCTTAGGATAGGGTATAATAATCAAA
Organism: Xylota sylvarum; assembly: GCA_905220385.1. Classification (NCBI taxonomy): domain Eukaryota; kingdom Metazoa; phylum Arthropoda; class Insecta; order Diptera; family Syrphidae; genus Xylota; species Xylota sylvarum. The sequence goes on along the minus strand of LR999958.1, from coordinate 75,101,154 downwards.
TATCAGAAAATAATAATCTAAATGTAGTTTCCTCATTCCTTTTTTTTTTCTCCCAAAACGCTAACGGGGAATTATCTCGACTTTTTTGTTGCATTTCAGGCTAAAATCAAAAACCAACGATGTGATTTTATTTCTAAAGATAGTTTTGTTTTACAAATTATACCACATGCTAAATATGTTAGCGCAAATAGAAGAAATAAATTTTAATGAGCGCATTTAAAATAATTTTTCTTGTAAAGTGGGAAGTAAACTTCCCAGTGCGCACTGGGAAAGCACACTGTGCTCTCTCAGTTATTTTGAAATAACTTTTTATAGAAAAAAGTGTTAATTAATTGAGATTTGTATACTCGAAGTTTTATCCGGTCGCAAATTAAATCATACTCAAAATAATATGTACTGTACTGGTGTGTGATAGAATGCATTTGTACTAAACATGTTTATTAAATATCATTGCGAACTATTTAACATGTGTATTGCATATTGACTTATTACTCCGACACAAGTGCGCAAGTCCGTAAAATTTGGCATTTCCCATTTATTTATATATGTCAAATGCTTCTGAATTGAATTGAATTGTTTACAACCTGAAAATAAGTTCCAACCGTAACAATAAATAATAATGAGATTTCTTTGCATTATCACTAAATATCGTAAGCTGTTAATTGTTATTATTTTAACTTTGAAAAAGTACATTACGAAACTAACAGTCCATTTTCCCCCGCTCTAGCGTTTGTGAAGAAACTGAATTGATTTTACTTCTGATAAAATCATATTAACGTAGTATATTATGTTAATAAAACATAAAACATAACTAATCGTGTTCTTCCAAAGAAAACATTGCAAGAAGTACGTAAAATTATTTGAGGGTCATGGAAGGAAGAGTGCTGTATGCATTTCGGGGATGGATTGCGTTTGTAGCTTTTATGGATTTAGGAACGGCGTTTCGTTGTTATGTGGAAAAGAGAAGTTTTCTTGCACAAAGTTCGGATATTGAAAATATTGAAGGTAAGTTTAATTATAATACTTTGAACTCTAGTACTATGTTATTAAATAAGTTATACGTGAAATTTGATTTCCGTTTTAATATTTATTGGTTAACACCGAACACAAACAACAAAAAATAAATTTACTGCTTCCAAACAGTTAAATGTTTTTGTATGGCATATCGTTTTATAAAATTTCATATTTTGAAACATAGACAAATAATTCAAATGTATTCCCTAACGTACATATTGCGAGTATATTGATAATTTGATTGAGATGTAATAAAATTAACTCTACTTGTGCTTTTTCTTAGTTTGTTGTAAATTATACATAGATACATATGTACATATGTATGCATGTGTTTAAATATATAAGTACATCGCATAAACTCTTAATATAGTTATAAATACTACGAATGGGTTGCACATTGACTTAATACTGCAACACAAATGCGCAAGTCGAAAATTTTCGCAATTACATACTTGAATTATGCAAATTATAAAATTGTATGTTTAATATCGTATGTTGTTATTTGTTATTTATTATATTATTTCCGAAGCGCTAGTGTGTGAAATAAAGTTGATTTAAAATTTCACGTTTTGATTTAAACATTGTCTACTAGAATTAACATTACACATCAGGTTTTTGAACCAAGTGGTAGATTACGATCCGATCACTTTTTGTTACGTAGTTCTTTTCAGTTTGATGCATATTCCCACACATATAAAAAGGTTCGAAAATGCTATTGCTTCCGTTCATTAGTCCGGTCATATGTAGATCAGACCCCTTCTAAATTATAAAATGCTTTAGGTGCTTTAGTGCTACTTTACTAACTTACTTAGGCGGCGGTACTCTCTAATCGGCCAGAGCACTTAGCTATTTTGTCCTGTGACTAGAAATAAAACATACAAAAAAGCTACAATCCGTCTGGAACGGATCGTATGATACCCTATCCTCCATCCTATCCAGCCCTTATAACGTGTTCGTGGCCGTATTGCATTTTCTTTACTGAATTACGATGATAACTTCCAACGTTTGAGGATGTTACATGTAAAATTTCATCGAAATTGTCTTTTTTATGAAAACGCCCCTAAAAAGTGGGCGTGGCCAAAACTGTTATATGGATGAATTGTAGGAAATCTGAATACCTAAATATTTGGTCTTAACAACATTTTTCGGTTTCATATAATTTAGTGAAGTTATGAAAAAGTGGGCGTGGCAGTGAGCGGATTTCAAACATTTTTACACTTGTACTGCATCTTTTTCTCAAAAGCCCAGATATTAAATTTCATTCTCCTAGCTCAAAATTTAAGGCTCACAAAGTGATGACGGACGGACGGACGGCCGGACATGGCTCAATCGTTTTCGCTATTGATACTGATCATGAATATATATACTTTGTAGGGTCTATTATTTCTCTATGTTACAAACTATGTATCAAACTTAATACCTAACCTTTAACTCTTAGGATAGGGTATAAAAACAGATCGTTCCTCTTTCTGAGCTTTCTCTCAGGAACATAAAGAGACATATGTACGTGCATCTAAATCTAAATCCGGAGAATTAATTCTGCCGTCGAGTATATCTTTAATAAAAAGAACACTTAGAGTTTGTCTACGATTTTTTAAATATTTCAAATCAATTAATGCGCATCTCGAACTATAACTAGGTAAACCTTCAGACCACCTTAAATTTCTTAAGGCAAAGCGAGTGAATCGTCTCTGAATATTTTCAATCCTATCAGAGGAATTTTGGTAAAAATGAGACAAAATAACGAAATAACAGTATTCCAGAATGGGTATTACCATTGTATATAAATCTAATAGTATTATCACTTGACGAAATTTTTTCTTAGCTACCTCGTGCGACAGAGGGCGCAAAGCAAAGTGATTTTTCTTACACACAGAAAAAGAGTTTTGAGCGAAATGGATAAACGAGCGAACAAAAGGAAAAACGCCAAGGAATATAAAAAACATACAGAAAAGCTACAATCCGTCTGGAACGGATCGTATGATACCCTATCCTCCTCTCTATAAAGTGGGCGTGGCCAAATTGCATTTTGTACTCAAATATAGCTATAATGTCGAACGTTTGAGGATGTTACATGTAAAATTTTATCAAAATAGGTTTTTTGATGATAACGCCCCCAAAAAGTGGGCGTGGCCAAAACTGTTCTATGGGTGAATTGTAGGGAATCTAAATACCCAAATATTTGGTCTTAACAAAATTTTTCACTTGTACTGTATCTTTTTCTCAGAAGCCCAGATATGAAATTTCATCGTCCTAGCTCAAAATTTAAGGCCCAAAAAGCGGTGACATACGGACGGACGGACGGACGGACGGACGGACGGACGGTCATCGCTCAATCGATTTCGCTATTGATGCTGATCACGAATATATATACTTTATAGGGTCTATCTCGATAATTTCTCTATGTTACAAACTATGTGTCAAACTTAATATACCCTTAGGATAGGGTATAAACATACAGAAAAGCTACAATCCGTCTGGAACGGATCGTATGATACCCTATCCTCCTCTCTATAAAGTGGGCATGGCCAAATTGCATATTGTACTCAAATATAGCTATAATGTCGAACGTTTGAGGATGTTACATGTAAAATTTTATCAAAATAGGTTTTTTGATGATACGCCCCCAAAAAGTGCTCGTGGCCAAAACTTTTGTATGGGTGGATTGTAGGGAATCTGAATGCCTAAATATTTGGTCTTAACAAAATTTTTCGGTTTCATATAATTTAGTGAAGTTATAAAAAAGTAGGCGTGGCAATGGGCGGATGTAAAAACATTTTACATTTGTACTGTATCTTTTTCTTGGAAGCCCAGATATGAAATTTCAGCGTCCTAGTTAAAAATTGAAGACCCAAAAATCGGTTTTGAAATGAAAACGCCCCCAAAAAGTGGGCGTGGTCAAAACTTTTGTATGGGTGGATTGTAGGGAATCTGAATGCCTAAATATTTGGTCTTTACAAAATTTTTCGGTTTCATATAATTTAGTAAAGTTATGAAAAAGTGGGTGTGGCAGTGGGCGGATTTCAAAAATTTTCACACATGTACTGTATCTTTTTCTCAGAAGCCCAGATATGAAATTTCATCGTCCTAGCTCAAAATTTAAGGCCCAAAAAGCGGTGACATACGGACGGACGGACGGACGAACGGACGGTCATCGCTCAATCGATTTCGCTATTGATGCTGATCACGAATATATATACTTTATAGGGTCTATCTCGATTATTTCTCTATGTTACAAACTATGTGTCAAACTTAATATACCCTTAGGATAGGGTATAAACATACAGAAAAGCTACAATCCGTCTGGAACGGATCGTATGATACCCTATCCTCCTCTCTATAAAGTGGGCATGGCCAAATTGCATATTGTACTCAAATATAGCTATAATGTCGAACGTTTGAGGATGTTACATGTAAAATTTTATCAAAATAGGTTTTTTGATGATACGCCCCCAAAAAGTGCTCGTGGCCAAAACTTTTGTATGGGTGGATTGTAGGGAATCTGAATGCCTAAATATTTGGTCTTAACAAAATTTTTCGGTTTCATATAATTTAGTGAAGTTATAAAAAAGTAGGCGTGGCAATGGGCGGATGTAAAAACATTTTACATTTGTACTGTATCTTTTTCTTGGAAGCCCAGATATGAAATTTCAGCGTCCTAGTTAAAAATTTAAGACCCAAAAATCGGTTTTGAAATGAAAACGCCCCCAAAAAGTGGGCGTGGTCAAAACTTTTGTATGGGTGGATTGTAGGGAATCTGAATGCCTAAATATTTGGTCTTAACAAAATTTTTCGGTTTCATATAATTTAGTAAAGTTATGAAAAAGTGGGCGTGGCAGTGGGCGGATTTCAAAAAGTTTTACACATGTACTGTATCTTTTTCTCAGAAGCCCAGATATGAAATTTCATCGTCCTAGCTCAAAATTTAAGGCCCAAAAAGCGGTGACATACGGACGGACGGACGGACGAACGGACGGTCATCGCTCAATCGATTTCGCTATTGATGCTGATCACGAATATATATACTTTATAGGGTCTATCTCGATTATTTCTCTATGTTACATGCTCATCCCATCGACCCTGGTACCGTTCTTCTATATGCTTTAGGCCCTGATAAAATCGCTCGCCTTGTCCCTCACTCTAAAAGCCAAAATTTTCAGGAAATCTATCCAAATGATTGTGGAGATAGTGGACATTGATGCTCATATTACAACCAAGTATTATAAAAGGTCAAAGTCCCTGATAAGGTCACTTAAAGCGGGTTGAGTAAAAAGTATGGGTTTTGATGATGTTGCTTCAAAATCACTGTCTTTCTTGTAGCTAGTACTACCTTTGCTACGTTCGAATGTATTTGATTCGGTGCTTGAAAGATCTGAAAGGTCACCTAAGGTAGGAACAGGAACATCTCCTGAATGAGGGACATGTCTCTTAGGAGATTTCAGATCGGGGTACGTAATTTTTTTGTCGGTTAACACCAAGCAGATCGACTAAAAATAGCAGTCATCATGGTTCCTTCCAAACTATAGACACACCAAATTAGGTTTTTTTTTCTTACATCCACTGTCTTAAATGCTCGCAACACATTTTGCAAACATCGTTTGGAATCCAAGGTTTGCCAACGTCTTTAATTATCATGTTGAAATAAGCGAAATAAGCACTTTTTATACCCTATCCTAAGGGTATATTAAGTTTGACACATAGTTTGTAACATAGAGAAATAATCGAGATAGACCCTATAAAGTATATATATTCGTGATCAGCATCAATAGCGAAATCGTATGTCCGTCCGTATGTCACCGCTTTTTGGGCCTTATATTTTGAGCTAGGACGATGAAATTTCATATCTGGGCTTCTGAGAAAAAGATACAGTACAGGTGTAAAAATTTTTGAAATCCGCCCACTGCCACGCCCACTTTTTCGTAACTTCACTAAATTATATGAAACCGAAAAATTTTGTTAAGACCAAATATTTAGGCATTCAGATTCCGTACAATCCACCGATACAAAAGTTTTGGCCACGCCCACTTTTTGGGGGTGTTTTCATCACAAAACCGAGTTTTGGGCCTTAAATTATTAACTAGGACGCTAAAATTTCATATCTGGCCCTCCAAGAAAAAGATACAGTACAAGTGTCAATTTTTTTTACATCCGCCCACTGCCACGCCTACTTTTTTATAACTTCACTAAATTATATGAAACCGAAAAATTTTGTTAAGACCAAATATTTAGGTATACAGATTCCCTACAATTCACCCATAGAACAGTTTTGGTCACGCCCACTTTTTGGGGGCGTTTTCATCAAAAAACCGATTTTGATAAAATTTTACATGTAACATCCTCAAACGTTCGACATTATAGCTATATTTGAGTACAAAATGCAACTTCGCCACGCCCAGAGAGAGGAGGATAGGGTATCATATGCTCCGTTCCAGACGGATTGTAGCTTTTCTGTATGTTTAATCATACAAACAACACCAATAAATATGTAAGACCCCTACTGCAAAAAAATATTATCGATGTGGGTAACTCAAAAACTGTACTTAGTTTTGACGGATTAATATTACTGAGAGTGTTGGCAGATACTATGTGTTCAAATGACCTTTAAGTCTCAGCGGCACCAAAATTTTTTTATAGTTTGTAGACCTGTGTAATGCATGTCTAAGCCATTTAAGTAACTGTAAAAAGGTATCAGGGAGCTGTAATAAGTAATCTAATAAAATTGGAGCACAGGGTCAATATCATATACAATATAATAGGTAAGAGAACAATGGTTCGTAGAGGGTTAGGTAATTTCATAGATTCAGGATTTACGATATTACTCGCTCTTATGGATAACGAAGACACCGAGTATTATTCAGAGGCTGTTACAACAATAAAATCGAATGAAATTAGGATTAGAGATGGAATGGAAGAAAATATTAGAATCATGACTAACTTAAATAAACAGGGATGTTGGAACAATTCAGAATGTGACAGCGAATAAAATAAATGATTTAATACGTTCGATAAAACTTGTTAAGGCCGATGGTAAGGAAATTGAGGAAAATAATAAGCTCTCCTCCTTTTTTAAAATAATGCAGTTACAAATAGAAATAGAACAAATTTTAGACAGTCTCCTCTTTATTCAAAATGAAGTCATACATGCTAGAATTATTGAACCTCTGCAATTACTGGAAGAATTAAATAATTTTCATTTAGATAACTGTCTTATATTTGATGCGACATTGGAAAATTATGCAAATATCGTAAAAGAAATTGAAATAAAGCCTATGCTAAAAATGAAAACATTATTGTACTTTTGCAAATACCGATCCGTAAGAGAAGAAACATTTGAATTGTATGAAATTTTACCAATACCGAAAGTTTAACAAATAGCCTTGCTTTAGTTGATATTTCAAATAATTTTTTTTATAATAAGTATGGATAAGGAACTTTATTGTTTCAAAAATAATTTGGAAGATTTTAAAGAAATAAATGGTAGTTATATTTTTAAGCCTCAAATTTACAAGAACACTGTTGATTATACAAACTGCGAAATAAATGTCTTTATGCGTAATAGAGCTGATACTTGTATTTTAAAAACTATTAATTCTGGTGTAGAAATGTTTTATAAAATTAGAGAAAACATATTCTTATTTGTAGTCACTGAAGAAACTGGATTTAAGTGCACATGTAATAACGATACGGAAAATGGATCTTTATATAACTCGGAATATTAATTTCTACATTTGAAACAATTGATACTAGTATTAAAGCAATGAATAAGCAAAGAGAAGTTAAACTAAAAGATAAATTCTATAAAAATGTACTTCAAGATTGTTGTATATACATCAAATTGGATGTCGTTAAATTAGATAATAAAGCCCTAAGCAAATTAAAAATTAGAGATGTAAAAGAACTCAATGAATTAGCTAAATTACAATATAATCATTTTTGGACAAATATCTTAGATCCAATTCCAGAAAGAACTGAAGGCGTTGCTACAGGAATTGTAGGAATCATAGTACTTATCATAGTAATTATCATCGTGTATAAATGTTGCTACAGCTCTGGACGTCGGACAACAGTCGCCATATTTAATAAATGCTTTAATAGAAAGAAGACAAGATCAGAAAGCTTCGTAATGGAACGTATTGAACCTGGTTTAAGGGTAAGGTACCCATAAACTTATCTAAGAAGGGAGGTGTTACGGAGATCACAGCATAAATAATTGCAATCGTCAGCAGATTCCCACAAAATAGCAAATATCATCAGGTTACCAGAATGCATTGGAAAACTCCCAGACGCTGACGCAGCAGCATGCGTCAACTTATCGTGTATGAGATCAAAATTGCATATACTACAAATAGAGGTGCGGAACGACGCCGCACTTGAGTTTTATTTGTCATCGCTTGAAATGAAATTACAATTTATATTTATAGAGAGGAGGATAGGGTATCAGACGATCCGTTCCAGACGGATTGTAGCTTTTCTGTATGTTTTTCTCTTTGTTTTCTTTCTTCTCTTCTCACTTGATAGCGCATTCGCTCCCAACTATCCATTTGCTCTTACAGTCGCAGATATCAAGTGAGAAGAGAACAAAGAGAAAACATACAGAAAAGCTACAATCCCTATCCTCCTCTCTATAAAGTGGGAGTGGCCAAATTGCATTTCGTACTCAAATATGGCTATAACCTCGAATATTTGAGGATGTTACATGTAAAATTTTATCAAAATCGGTTTTTTGATGAAAACGCCCCCAAAAAGTGGGCGTGGCCAAAACTGCACTTTGGGTGAATTATAGGGAATATGAATACCTAAATATTTGGACTTAACAAAATTTTTCGGTTTCATATAATTTAGTGAAGTTATAAAAAAGTAGGCGTGGCAGTTGGCGGATGTAAAAAAAATTTACATTTCTACTGTACCTTTTCGTCAGAAGCCCAGATATGAATATTTAGCGTCCTTGTTAAAAATTTAAGTCCCAAAAATCGGTTTTATGATGAAAACGCCCCCAAAAAGTGGGATTGTAGGGAGTCTGAATGCCTAAATATTTGGTCTTAACAAAATTTTTCGGTTTCATATAATTTAATGAAGTTATGAAAAAGTGGGCGTGGCAGTGGGCGGATTTTAAAAATTTTTCCACTTGTACTGTATCTTTTTCTCAGAAGCCCAGATATGAAATTTCATCGTCCTAGCTCAAAATTTAAGGCCGAAAAAGCGGTGACACACGGACGGACGGACGATAATCGCTCAATCGATTTCGCTATTGATGCTGATCACGAATATATATACTTTATAGGATCTATCTCGATTACTTCTCTATGTTACAAACTATGTGTCAAACTTAATATACCCTTAGGATAGGGTATAAAAGCACACAGAAAAGCTACAATCCGTCTGGAACGGATCGTCTGATACCCTATTCTCCTCTCTATAAAGTGGGCGTGGCCAAATTGCATTTTGTACTCAAATATGGCTATAACCTCGAACGTTTGAGGATGTTACATGTAAAATTTTATCAAAATCGGTTTTTTGATGAAAACGCCCCCAAAAAGTGGGCGTGTCCAAAACTGTTGTATGGGTGAATTGTAGGGAATCTGAATACCTAAATATTTGGACTTAACAAAATTTTTCGGTTTCATATAATTTAGTGAAGTTATAAAAAAGTAGGCGTGGCAGTTGGCGGATGTAAAACAAATTTACACTTCTACTGTACCTTTTCGTCAGAAGCCCAGATATGAATATTTAGCGTCCTAGTTAAAAATGTAAGTCCCAAAAATCGGTTTTATGATGAAAACGCCCCCAAAAAGTGGGCGTGGCCAAAACTTTTGTATGAGTGGATTGTAGGGAGTCTGAATGCCTAAATATTTGGTCTTAACAAAATTTTTCGGTTTCATATAATTTAATGAAGTTATGAAAAAGTGGGCGTGTATCTTTTTCTCAGAAGCCCAGATATGAAATTTTATCGTCCTAGCTCAAAATTTAACTAGCAAAAAGCGGTGACATACGGACGGACGGACGGTCATCGCTCAATCAATTTCGCTATTGATGCTGATCACGAATATATATACTTTATGGGGTCTATCTCGATTATTTCTCTATGTTACAAACTATGTGTCAAACTTAATATACCCTTAGGATAAGGTATAAACATACAGAAAAGCTACAATCCGTCTGGAACGGATCGTATGATACCCTATCCTCCTCTCTCTGGGCGTGGCCAAATTGCATTTTGTACTCAAATATAGCTATAATGTCGAACGTTTGAGGATGTTACATGTAAAATTGTATGAAAATCGGTTTTTCGATGAAAACGCCCCCAAAAAGTGGGCGTGGCCAAAACTGTTCTATGGGTGAATTGTAGGGAATCTGAATACCCAAATATTTGGTCTTAACAAAATTTTTCGGTTTCATATAATTTAGTGAAGTTATAAAAAAGTAGGCGTGGCAGTGGGCGGATGTAAAAAAAATTTACACTTGCATTGAATATTTTTCTTGGAAGCCCAGATATGAAATTTCAGCGTCCTAGTTAAAAATTTAAGGCCCAAGAATCGGTTTTATGATAAAAACGCCCCCAAAAAGTGGGCGTGGCCAAAACTTTTGTAAGGGTGGATTGTAGGGAATCTGAATGCCTAAATATTTGGTCTTAACAAAATTTTTCGGTTTCATATAATTTAGTGAAGTTATGAAAAAGTGGGCGTGGCAGTGGGCGGATTTCAAAAATTTTTACACTTGTACTGTATCTTTTTCTCAGAAGCCCAGATATGAAATTTCATCGTCCTAGCTCAAAATTTAAGGCCCAAAAAGCGGTGACATACGGACGGACGGACGGACGGACGGTCATCGCTCAATCGATTTCGCTATTGATGCTGATCACGAATATATATACTTTATAGGGTCTATCTCGATTATTTCTCTATGTTACAAACTATGTGTCAAACTTAATATACCCTTAGGATAGGGTATAAAAAGAGAACCAAACAAATACGCAAAAAAAGGTGGAAAGCGAGAATACAGAAAAAAACATACAGAAAAGCTACAATCCGTCTGGAACGGATCGTATGATACCCTATCCTCCTCTCTATAAAGTATGCATGGCCAAATTGCATTTTGTACTCAAATATAGCTATAATGTCGAACGTTTGAGGATGTTACATGTAAAATTTTATCAAAATAGGTTTTTTGATGATAACGCCCCCAAAAAGTGGGCGCGGCCAATAGTTTTGTATGGGTGGATTGTAGGGAATCTGAATGCCTAAATATTTGGTCTTAACAAAATTTTTCGGTTTCATATAATTTAGTGAAGTTATAAAAAAGTAGGCGTGGCAGTGGGCGGATGTAAAAAAATTTTACACTGTACTGTATCTTTTTCTTGGAAGCCCAGATATGAAATTTCAGCGTCCTAGTTAAAAATTTAAAACCCAAAAATCGGTTTTGTGATGAAAACGCCCCCAAAAAGTGGGCGTGGCCAAAACTTTTGTATGGGTGGATTGTAGGGAATCGGAATGCCTAAATATTTGGTCTTAACAAAATTTTTCGGTTTCATATAATTTAGTGAAGTTATGAAAAAGTGGGCGTGGCAGTGGGCGGATTTATAAAATTTTTACACTTGTACTGTATCTTTTTCTCAGAAGCCCAGATTTCATCGTCCTAGCTCAAAATTTAAGGCCCAAAAAGCGGTGACATACGGACGGACGGACGGACGATAATCGCTCAATCTATTTCGCTATTGATGCTGATCACGAATATATATACTTTATAGGGTCTATCTCGATTATTTCTCTATGTTACAAACTATGTGTCAAACTTAATATACCCTTAGGATAGGGTATAAAAATTAGATAATCGTTATGTGTCCTGTGAAGTTTCTGCCGAGGTGGACTGTGTGCAACTTTGTTTGTACATATACATACATACATATATACTTATATATGTAGGTATGCTTTTCTTTATCATGATTCTGGCGGTTAAGGGTTGGTCACCGTCATTGCATAACAAATCAACAGATAAATTTGTTTGACTGGCAATCAGGTGTAAAAAAGATCATTTCTTCTTCCACATTCTTACATATGTATGTATGTACCTATGTAAGTATGTGCAGCTTTAACCTGTAATCTGGTTCCGTGTCAGATTTTGGGTGGATTTAAACTCCTTAAGAGCATAAGAGCTGCGCCTTCAATATTTGTTTGTGTGAAGGAATACCTGGGGGTAATGTATCACTTCTTCCATAACTAGTAGAGCTTCCTAATTCACGTGTCACGGATACATGGACTACACGTGTATTTATCTTTGGCTTGAATTAGCACGTGTACTTTGAACCGTGTGTCAATTACACGTTCCCACGATTTACACGTGTATTTATTTATCATGGCTCGATTTGGTCTTTTTTATGTACCCTATCCTAATGGTATATTAAGTTAGATGCTATAAAGTATATTCTGTGCATATGTATATACATTCGTGATCATTGATAACAGGGAAAACGATTGAGTTAGATCCGTCCTCAGTAGGGTGCTGCATAGTCTGATTTGATTTTCAGATTACCCCTTTTGGTAATAACAGTTTGAACTATCCAGGAATAAAATTGTTGGCGATACAGAAAAGTTTTGATAATAGCCGTGTGATTACAATCCCAGAACACATCAAAGTTTTCGTGTTTAAATTAAATTTATTGTCAAATATGACTTGAGATCTTTGACTTCTTCAAAATGCTGAAGTCCATGATCGTTTTATAATAAGCATAACAACATATTGATGTTTGACCGAAATCTAATGCAGTTTTGTTTCGCATTAGAAATACACGTGTACTCGTGTTTGATATGAATTATACGTATAGGGTGGAGTCAATGCAGAATAAGAAGAAGAATAGAGGTTCCAAAATGTTTCAGGTGTCTCGACTACGGACATCTTTAGGCAAACTGCAACGGACCAGATAGGAGAAACCAAGGAATGTGCTTTAACTGTCGAAATACAGACCATAAAAGAAAGGACTGTAAGGAACCCCTAAAGTGCTAATTATGCGCAAACCTTGAAAATCAGCCAGGCGCAACGGACCACGTACCTGAATCGGGAAAGTGCCAAGTATTCAGACAGGCACTTGAAAAGACGAAAAAGACTCCCTCAAAATGACCAAAATACTCCAAGCGAACGTCCACAGGAGCCGAACGGCGGACAACCTCCTGTTCAAGCTTATTAGTGAACTACAAGCGGTCGTCATTATTAGAATGACGTCATTATTAGAAACCGCCGCCTTATGGACTCCAAACAGAATCATCACCGTTCAGAGCAAGGGATCGAAAAGAGGGTTTACATGGATAAAAAACGAACAAATCACAATAATTAGCGTATATCTAAGTCCAAATGACCGCATGGACGATTTCCGTGAAAGAAATTTTAGGTGTTGTCTGGGGATTGAACCTGGAACCCCTTGCTCCGTAGTCCAACGCACTAACCACTTGAGCCACGGCGCCCACAGAAGGTATACTGTCCAAAATTAGGAACTTCAGAGTCATCGAAGAATACACAGGCAATCATCTCCAATATATCGTTTTCGATATTGAAGAAGACAACCGAAATCCGAACCGAGACCAAAATCAAACATTGAAATGGAATGCCAACAAACTGAACATCGACATCCTTAGGAGGACGATTGAAAATGGAAAGAGTGCCGTGATACAGATGCAGGGAACTGCCGAAGAAAAAGTAGAAGCAACAATGCAACTCACCCGACTCGCATGTGATACTTCAATGCCTCGAAAGAACTACTCCAACAGAAGAAGAGAGCCGGTCTACTGGGGGTCAGTCGAAATAGCCAAACTCCGCAGAAGGTGTCTGCAACTGAGACGAGAAGTCACCAGAGGAAGAAGAAGACAAAATGACAACATCGAGCAAGTTCTCGAAAAATTCAGAACCAAACGCCATGAGCTCAAGACAGCCATAAACTTGAGTTAGAAGCGCAAGTGGGAAGAACTCCGACAAGATGTCAACAACGATCCCTGGGGACTTGGGTACAAGATCGTTATGCGAAAGCTTGGCACCCAAAAACCTACAGGAGCCCTAAGCCCAGAAAAGATGAGCCATATTGTAGATACACTGTTCCCAAGTCATCCTGTTAGACCACCCGACACCCCCTCTGTCCAACAACAGAAAATACAATATTTCAGTGAAGAAGAGCTAAAGATTGCTATCAAAACAATAAAGCTCCCGGACCAGACGGTATACCGGTGGAAGCGCTTAAACAAATAGCTCAATCCAGCCCACAGCTTTTACTCAACATGTACAACAGCTGCCTAGTCGAAGGGACCTTTCCAAAACGCTGGAAAAAGCAACGGCTTGTACTTATCGACAAAAGTAAAGGACCGCCGAACTAACCCGTCCGCCTACAGGCCTTTGTGCATGCTGGATGCAACAGGAAAACTTCTAGAAAAGCTATTGCAGCCACGCCTCATAGCCGCGATAAAAAGGAAAGGAGATTTGTATGAACGACAATACGGTTTCAGTAAAGGTCGCTCTACAATAGGAGCAATAGAAGAAGTTGTAAGAGCTGTCGAAACTACCCACCGAAGCCACATTTCCACCCGAAAAATTGTGTTACTGATAACTCTGGACGTCCGGAACGCACTTAACTCTGCTAGATGGACTGATATGCTGAGTGCACTCGAAAGAAGATTCGAAATCCCAGAGTATCTCTCGCAGATGTTAAAAAACTACTTGAGAGACCGGGAACTTATCTATCAAACAGCGGAAGGTTTAAGAAGAAAAGATATCACAGCCGGAGCCGCTCAAGGATCCATCCTAGGACCAGATCTCTGGAACATCTCCTAGGATGATATCCTTCGCATGGAGATGCCGGAAGATTCGTTCCGTCGGATACGCAGATGATGTCGCCGCAGTGATTACAGCAAGAGACACAGAAAGCGCACAGAGGAAGCAATCAGGTCATGCGAAGGACAATTTCCTGGATGGAGGGGCACGGGTTGTCCCTGGCTACTGAGAAAACCGAAGTAGTGCTCCTAACGAGAAAACGAATCCCCACGATAATCGACTTCCATATCGACACCGAGGTTATAACGAGTAAAAGTGCGATAAAATACCTGGGAATAAGACTCGAGACGAAACTGAGCTTCTGGGAACAGATACGGACGGCCGCAGAACGCGCATCAAAAGTGACAGCATCTCTGTCCAGGTTGATGGCAAACGTAGGTAGACCATCAGCAAGTAAACGAAAACTCCTGATGACGACAACGCACGCGATTCTCCGATACGGAAGCGAGAGTTGGGCTGACGCACTGAAGCAAGAAAAGTACCGTAAACAGATGGCATCGGTACAGAAGCGCGGTGCCTTACGGATAGCTAACGCATACCGCACGGTATCGGAGCCAGCTGCTCATGTAGTCGCAGAGGTTGTACCAATAGACCTTCTTGCAGCACAACGAAAGTACGCGTACGAAAAGAAAGCGGAAATTGGAGCGGAAGCAATAGCGCGTACACAACGGAAGTGGCAAGAACGCTGGGAGTCGGAAAGTAGAGGGCGCTGGACTGCGAGGCTTATCAGAGAAGTAAACGAATAGAGTAACCGGAAACACGGTGAAGTGAACTATTACATTACCCAGTTCCTCACCGGACACGGGTACTTCAACGCCTTCCTACACAAGATAGGAAAAGTGAGTAGCCCTTCCTGCCATACTCGATCAGCCAGGACAATATCATCCAAAAGATGCTGGACAACGAAGTACAGTGGATGCAAATAAGCACGTATCTGACCCAGATCCTGAAAATTAAAAAAAACAAGAGGAGCTAGCTGAGGAAATGGCCGAACCCGCTACTTAGACACGGACCCCCCCCTCAAAGTAATGCGCAAGTAGTCCCGAGTGGGGAGATCGGCGGGTCACTTTTGGAGATTTAGCCGGTATGCCAAGGGTGAAATCCCCTTGGAGAGTCCGGCACACGGGGAAATATGTTTACTTCCTTATGGTACGTAAAACATTTCTCCAAAAGTATTAAAAAAAAAAAAATTAATTATACGTGTTTTTAAGACGTACACGTGTACCCGTGTCTATGGTGACGTGACGACAACACGTGTCACGTGTACACGTGTAAATAAATACACGCTTAGAATCTCGGCCTCTAAATTATCTACTAGTTTCTGTATAGAGTTGTAGGCGTAATGTGTGTCGTAAGGTTTTTTACCATATGATGTGTATACGTACTGTGCGCAGCTTTGACAAACTCTGGACATAATGTGTGTATATTCACAGATATATGTATGTATGTATGTACGTAAATTTATTATTTATGCAATTATTATACATACATACGTACATATGTTAATACATTATGTATATAATATATGTATACATATGTACATAATAACCTTTTTTAAATACTTGTGCAATAATCTAGTCATTGCAAAAATATAGTTTATGAAATTGTTATACATATGTATCTACATATCTACATACGTACATGCCTACATACGTACATATGTATTAAATGTATATTATATTCCTACATACCTAAGTACCTACCTACATAAAGTTAGGGACAATAAAAATATTAAGCATAATCCTTATTGGTAACCGCAATTTACTCCAAAAAGGAAAAAAAATTGTTTTCATCAATTTGTCCTTTCAATCCAATGTTTGTAATTAAATAAATTTGTTGGTGTGGTACAAAACATTAGAATACGTATTAAATATTTACATGTGTTAATACATACACATACATATGTATTAACAAGAAGAAAAGCATTTTCATTTGCATTAACATTGAAATCTACAATATTGCAACGTCGCTAATTCCCGCATAGAAATAATAAAATGTGGCAACGTTTGAGTGTGTGTGCAATTGTGTATATTGCAGAAAAACAACTTCATTCATAATTAAGGTATACACCAAAAAATACAAAAACAAAACACAAAAGGAAAATATAATCCTCCTGTCTCGTCCATCAAGATAGTATTAAACCACACGAACATGTACATATTTGAATGTATGTACATGATCAAGAAGAGAGTCAGTTTTTATACCCTATCCTAAGGGTATATTAAGTTTGACACATAGTTTGTAACATAGAGAAATAATCGAGATAGACCCTATAAAGTATATATATTCGTGATCAGCATCAATAGCGAAATTGATTGAGCGATGACCGTCCGTCCGTATGTCACCGCTTTTTGGGCCTTAAATTTTGAGCTGGGACGATGAAATTTCATATCTGGGCTTCTGAGAAACAGATACAGTACAAGTGTAAAAAATTTTGAAATCCGCCCACTGTCACGCCCACTTTTTCATAACTTCATTAAATTATATGAAACCGAAACTATGTGTCAAACTTAATATACCCTTAGGATAGGGTATAAACAAAACACAAAAGGAAAATATAATCCTCCTGTCTCGTACATCAAGATAGTATTAAACCACACGACATGTACATATTTGAATGTATGTACATGATCAAGAAGAGAGTCAGTTTTTATACCCTACCCTAAGGGTATATTAAGTTTGACACATAGTTTGTAACATAGAGAAATAATCGAGATAGACCCTATAAAGTATATATATTCGTGATCAGCATCAATAGCGAAATCGATTGAGCGATGACCGTCCGTCCGTCCATCCGTCCGTCCGTATCTCACCGCTTTTTGGGCCTTAAATATTGAGCTAGGACGATGAAATTTCATATCTGGGCTTTTGAGAAAAAGATACAGTACAAGCGTAAAAATTTTTGAAATCCGCCCACTGCCACGCCCACTTTTTCATAACTTCACTAAATTATATGAAACCGAAAAATTTTGTTAAGACCAAATATTTGGGTATTTAGATTCCCTACAATTCACCCATAGAAGAGTTTTGGCCACGCCCACTTTTTGGGGGCGTTATCATCAAAAAACCTATTTTGGTAAAATTTTACATGTAACATCCTCAAACGTTTGACATTATAGCTATATTTGAGTACAAAATGCAATTTGGCCACGCCCACTTTATAGAGAGGAGGATAGGGTATCATACGATCCGTTCCAGACGGATTGTAGCTTTTCTGTATGTTTGTTTTTGTTTTTGTTTTTATACCCTATCCTAAGGGTATATTAAGTTTGACACATAGTTTGTAACATAGAGAAATAATCGAGATAGACCCTATAAAGTATATATATTCGTGATCAGCATCAATAGCGAAATCGATTGAGCGATGACCGTCCGTCCGTCCGTCCGCCCGTCCGTATGTCACCGCTTTTTGGGCCTTAAATTTTGAGCTAGGAAGATGAAATTTCATATCTGGGCTTCTGAGAAAAAGATACAGTACAAGTGTAAACATTTTATAAATCCGCCCACTGCCACGCCCACTTTTTCATAACTTCACTAAATTATATGAAACCGAAAAATTTTGTTAAGACCAAATATTTAGGCATTCAGATTCTCTACACTCCACCCATACAAAACGTTTGGCCACGCCCACATTTTAGGGGCGTTTTCATCACAAAACCGATTTTTGGGCCTTAAATTTTTAACTAGGACGCTGAAATTTCATATCTGGGCTTCCAAGAAAAAGATACAGTACAAGTGTAATATTTTTTTACATCCGCCCACTGCCACGCCTACTTTTTTATAACTTCACTAAATTATATGAAACCGAAAAATTTTGTTAAGACCAAATATTTGGGTATTTAGATTCCCTACAATTCACCCATAGAACAGTTTTGGCCACGCCCAATTTTTGGGGGCGTTATCATCAAAAAACCTATTTTGATAAAATTTTACATGTAACATCCTCAAACGTTCGACATTATAGCTATATTTGAGTACAAAATGCAATTTGGCCACGCCCACTTTATAGAGAGGAGGATAGGGTATCAGACGATCCGTTCCAGACGGATTGTAGCTTTTCTGTATGTTTTTTATATTCCTTGCCGTTTTTCCTTTTGTTCGCTCAAAACTCTCTTTCTGTGTGTAAGAGAAATCATTTTGCTTTGCGCCCTCTGTCGCACGAGGTAGCTAAGAAAAAATTTCGTCAAGTGATAATACATGTACTATTAGATTTATATAAAATGATAGTACCAATGGTAGAGATAGAATGTTCCGTTATTCCTTTTATATTAATCTTTCGGTTTAGATCAATTTTGCAATTACTTTTTAGGGATGAAGATTTGATCAATGAAATATCAGCTTCAGTATCTATTACAAATGTGCACGGTCCTTTTGCGTCAGTACAGCTTAACTCAATAAAGTCAGAATAATTTGGATTTAAGGTGGCTGTAAGTGCGTATTTTTTTGTTTAATTGTTTGCATCCCCCAGTTGACGCTCCTGAGGTGCATTCTCGTTTTCCGCATAACGCACGTTGCGTTGGTTTAAACTGCTAGTGTTCCTATAATTTTGCCTGCCGCTATTGTTGTGCTGCAATTACTGCCCTGTTTCTGAAATTACTGTATCTATTATTGCCTCGATAACTATTACTGCGATAATTATTGTTTCCCCGTTGATTAAATCGCTTAAAGCTACGCGAGTTGTTTACGAATCTATTTTGATTTTGGTAGTTCCCAAACTTATTATGGTTGTTTGAACGAAAGGTTAGAACTTGATGCTCTTGAACTTCAGTAGCTGTTTCGACAACAAGCTTTGCAATAGCCTCTTTCGGAGACGAAAATGACGTTGAAGCTAAAATAGATTTCACTAAGTTTGACGAGGTGTTCATCCGACATAACTCGGTGGTTCTCTCTATAGCCATTTAATGTGCCTTTTCTAAAAGCAAACCTTCGAAGACCAAGATCTTTGAAAGGTGTCGGCTAAGTCTTCAGCTTGGTGCGAAAAATCTTGCATATTGTTTTTGTTAGCTTTTAAAGCCAGAATCCTGCCTACAACTACATTCGAAGAGTCTGGTTTAAGGGACTTTTTCAGCGAGTTTTTTATTATTTCTATGGTTGTTGGATTAGATGGAATACACTCAAGAGCTCTTCCTTCGAGCTTTGGAAGAATGAACTGTCTTAAAAGAGTCATCTGATTTTCCGTGGCTACACTTTCCAAAAGGTCAACGGCATTTAAAAATGGGGTAAGAGCTAGTGGATTGCCAGTATAATTTTTATTTATTGTTTGTGCTGCCAGGCGGAGCAAATCGATATTTGATATTTCGTCTGACATTTTCGTGCTTTCGTTTTCTGAAGATAGTTTATGTAAGGGTAAAACTAATTTGGTAGTATATGTTTGAGGTTGTTTCATTTCATGTTCTTCATCTTCCGATGATTCACATTCGTATTCGTTGTCAGAAAAATTGTCGTTGCGTATAGGAACTAGTATGTTAGTTTGATCTTAAGGAATACGAACTTTGCATCCGATTCTACCAAAACAGCGAGCTAATTTTTCCCTAACCTCTAATAATATTGTACGAACAAACGCAATATCACTCGCGGACCAATTCTTAATATTAGTTAAACAGTATTCTACACTCTAGTGTTGTATGTTTCTATAAGTTTGCCCTCGTATTCTTTTAATTTTTCAGGGTTTTTAGACACTTCGCGGTGAAATGGAATTAGCTTCACTAATTTCTTATGTGCCTCTAAGATTTTCTTAAAATTTTCAATGCCAGAATGTGACATTTGCAAAACAAAATAAAAATTCAAAATATGTGCATGATCACTTTACGTTACTTATTTTAAATATCAAAATGATATCGACTAAGATGTCACAATAAAAAAATTAATAAGTTATGTCGTCCGTCCATCCGTCCGTCCGTATGTCACCGCTTTTTGGGTCTTAAATTTTGAGCTAGGACGATGAAATTTCATATCTGGGCTTCTGAGAAAAAGATACAGTACAAGTGTAAACATTTTTTAAATCCGCCCACTGCCACGCCCACTTTTTGGGGGCGTTTTCATCACAAAACCGATTTTTGGGCCTTACATTTTTAACTAGGGCGCTGAAATTTCATATCTGGGCTTCCAAGAAAAAGATACAGTAAAAGTGTAAAAGTTTTTTACATCCGCCCACTGCCACGCCTACTTTTTTATAACTTCACTAAATTATATGAAACCGAAAAATTTTGTTAAGACCACATATTTGGGTATTTAGATTCCCTACAATTCACCCATAGAAGAGTTTTGACCACGCCCACTTTTTGGGGGAGTTATCATCAAAAAACCTATTTTGATAAAATTTTACATGTAACATCCTCAAACGTTCGACATTATAGCTATATTTGAGTACAAAATGCAATTTGGCCACGCCAACTTTATAGAGAGGAGGATAGGGTATCAGACGATCCGTTCCAGACGGATTGTAGCTTTTCTGTATGTTTTTGTTTTTTTTTGTGTTCGTTTTTATACCCTATCCTAAGGGTATATTAAGTTTGACACATAGTTTGTAACATAGAGAAATAATCGAGATAGACCCTATAAAGTATATATATTCGTGATCAGCATCAATAGCGAAATCGATTGAGCGATGACCGTCCGTCCGTATGTCACCGCTTTTTGGGCCTTAAATTTTGAGCTAGGACGATGAAATTTCATATCTGGGCTTCTGAGGAAAAGATACAGTACAAGTGTAAACATTTTTGAAATCCGCCCACTGCCACGCCCACTTTTTCATAACTTCACTAAATTATATGAAACCGAAAAATTTTGTTAAGACCAAATATTTAGGCATTCAGATTCCCTACAATCCACCCACACAAAAGTTTTGGCCACGATCACTTTTTGGGGGCGTTTTCATCACAAAACCGATTTTTGGGCCTTACATTTTTAACTAGGGCGCTGAAATTTCATATCTGGGCTTCCAAGAAAAAGATACAGTACAAGTGTAAAAGTTTTTTACATCCGCCCACTACCACGCCTACTTTTTTATAACTTTGCTAAATTATATGAAACCGAAAAATTTTGTTAAGACCAAATATTTGGGTATTTAGATTCCCTACAATTCACCCATAGAACAGTTTTGGCCACGCCCACTTTTTGGGGGCGTTATCATTAAAAAACCTATTTTGATAAAATTTTACATGTAACATCCTCAAACGTTCGACATTATAGCTATATTTGAGTACAATATGCACTTTGGCCATGCCCAGTTTATAGAGAGGAGGATAGGGTGTCATACGATCCGTTCCAGACGGATTGTAGCTTTTCTGTATGTTTTTTTATACCCTATCCTAAGGGTATATTAAGTTTGACACATAGTTTGTAACATAGAGAAATAATCGAGATAGACCCTATAAAGTATATATATTCGTGATCAGCATCAATAGCGAAATCGATTGAGCGATGACCGTCCGTCCGTCCGTCCGTCCGTCCGTATGTCACCGCTTTTTGGGCCTTAAATTTTGAGCTAGGAGGATGAAATTTCATATCTGGGCTTCTGAGAAAAAGATACAGTACACGTGTAAAAATTCTTGAAATCCGCCCACTGCCACGCCCACTTTTTCATAACTTCACTAAATTATATGAAACCGAAAAATTTTGTTAAGACTAAATATTTAGGCATTCAGATTCCCTACAATCCACCCATACAAAAGTTTTGACCACGCCCACATTTTGGGGGCGTTTTCATTTCAAAACCGATTTTTGGGTCTTAAATTTTTAACTAGGATCTCGAACTAATGCTCATTTAAACCCTTTAAAATAAGAATGAATTTATGTTAATATCTACTGTATGTGCAATTATTTGAGGTGAATTTATGAAGTTGTATTTTAATTTTTGTTTTTTTTTATCCTATAAGTGAAATATTTAAATAAAAAAAGTTAATTACTGTGCATTATAAATAAAAGAATAGAAATTTAATAAAAATTTACAAGACAAACTTTTATTTTTAAAAATAAGCCCTTTTATGTGCGAAATTATCTGCTGTATGTGCAATTTTTTGATGTAGTGTATATTCGTGATCAGCATCAATAGCGAAATCGATTGAGCGATGACCGCCCGTCCGCCCGTCCGTCCGTCCGTATGTCACCGCTTTTTGGGCCTTAAATTTTGAGCTAGGACGATGAAATTTCATATCTGGGCTTCTGAGAAAAAGATACAGTACAAGTGTAAACATTTTTTAAATCCGCCCACTGCCACGCCCACTTTTTCATAACTTCATTAAATTATATGAAACCGAAAAATGTTGTTAAGACCAAATATTTAGGCATTCAGATTCCCTACAATCCACTCATACCAAAGTTTTAGCCACGCCCACTTTTTGGGGGCGTTTTCATCACGAAACCGATTTTTGGGCCTTAAATTTTCTGACGAAAAAATACAGTAGAAATGTAAATTTGTTTACATCCGCCCACTGCCACGCCTACTTTTTTATAACTTCACTAAATTATATGAAACCGAAAAATTTTGTTAGGTCCAAATATTTAGGTATTCAGATTTCCTACAATTCACCCATAGAACAATTTCGGCCACGCCCACTTTTTGGGGGCATTTTTATCAAAAAACCGATTTTGATAAAATTTTACATGTAACATCCTCAAACGTTCGACATTATAGCTATATTTGAGTACAATATGCAATTTGGCCACGCCCACTTTATAGAGAGGAGGATAGGGTATCAGACGATCCGTTCCAGACGGATTGTAGCTTTTCTGTATGTTTATACCCTATCCTAAGGGTATATTAAGTTTGACACATAGTTTGTAACATAGAGAAATAATCGAGATAGACCCTATAAAGTATATATATTCGTGATCAGCATCAATAGCGAAATCGATTGAGCGATGACCGTCCGTCCGTCCGTCCGTATGTCACCGCTTTTTGGGCCTTAAATTTTGAGCTAGGACGATGAAATTTCATATCTGGGCTTCTGAGAAAAAGATACAGTACAAGTGTAAAAATTTTTGAAATCCGCCCACTGCCACGCCCACTTTTCCATAGCTTCACTAAATTATGTGAAACCGAAAAATTTTGTTAAGACCAAATATTTTTGTATTTAGATTCCCTACAATTCACCCATAGAACAGTTTTGTCCACGCCCACTTTTTGGGGGCGGTATCATCAAAAAACCTATTTTGATAAAATTTTACATGTAACATCCTCAAACGTTCGACATTATAGCTATATTTGAGTACAATATGCAATTTGGCCACGCCCACTTTATAGAGAGGAGGATAGGGTATCATACGATCCGTTCCAGACGGATTGTAGCTTTTCTGTATGTTTATACCCTATCCTAAGGGTATATTAAGTTTGACACATAGTTTGTAACATAGAGAAATAATCGAGATAGACCCTATAAAGTATATATATTCGTGATCAGCATCAATAGCGAAATCGATTGAGCGATGACCGTCCGTCCGTATGTCACCGCTTTTTGGGCCTTAAATTTTGAGCTAGGACGATGAAATTTCATATCTGGGCTTCTGAGAAAAAGATACAGTACAAGTGTAAACATTTTTGAAATCCGCCCACTGCCACGCCCACTTTTTCATAACTTCACTAAATTATATGAAACCGAAAAATTTTGTTAAGACCAAATATTTAGGCATTCAGATTCCCTACAATCCACCCATACAAAAGTTTTGGCCACGCCCACTTTTTGGGGGCGTTTTCATCACAAAACCGAGTTTTGGGCCTTAAATTAGTAACTACGACGCTGAAATTTCATATCTGGGCTTATGACGAAAAGATACAGTAGAAGTGTAAATTTTTTTTACATCCGCCCACTGCCACGCCTACTTTTTTATAACTTCACTAAATTATATGAAACCGAAAAATTTTGTTAAGACCAAATATTTAGGTATACAGATTCCCTACAATTCACCCATAGAACAGTTTTGGTCACGCTCACTTTTTGGGGGCGTTTTCATCAAAAAACCGATTTTGATAAAATTTTACATGTAACATCCTCAAACGTTCGACATTATAGCTATATTTGAGTACAAAATGCAATTTGGCCACGCCCACTTTATAGAGAGGAGGATAGGGTATCAGACGATCCGTTCCAGACGGATTGTAGCTTTTCTGTATGTTTTTATTAGTATTTAGAGTATCCTCACTCTTGACCTTTTCCGAGACTTCTCTTAAAGGTTCAATTAGTCGTTTAAAAGTATTTTCAAAGTCTGTTTCCTTGATAGTTTTTCCAGTTTTGAGAAACATATATTTCTTCTTTAAAGCATTTCTAATTTTTATTACATCCTTAAGTATATTTTCATTGATATCCATATTGGTTTGTGTGTGTGTGAATGAATTGTAAACCGGGCTGTTCTCAACAGGGGTGTTCCTTCAACAGGGCTGTTCACTCAACAGGGCTGTTCCTTCAACAGGGCTGTTCTCAACAGGGCTGTTCCTTCAATAGTGTTGTTCCAAATAAATTAAGTCCAAATAGAGATGGTTGATAAGAACGGTTATCTGTTGTATGTGTACTCATGTAAGCAGTTGTTGAATAACTGAATAGGTTTATATAATCCCAATGTCTTTAAATGATTTATTATATCGTCCTTCACATACACTGCAATCTTTGTTAATAACCAAGAACCCGTACACATCTTTCCAACAATTTGAGCACAATTCTCTGAATTGACTGAATGTCATATCGGAATTTATATGATCATTGTATATATGCTTAAGGTTGAGTTCATCTTGCTTAAAAATAACTATATAGTTTTCATTGTCTCGAATCAGATGCTTTGGTATGTGTGTATACGACTGACACAAATAGAAACTATCAACATCACTATGACGACCCATACAAAAATAGTCTCGAATGTTATTTTGTTTATCACAAGCCACATCATCAAATAGAAATATTGAATTACGTTTTGCTTTGGAAGGCGGTATAATTTCGCAATTATTTTTAAATTCATTATATTCCATGCCTTTGATAGACTTTATTAGTTTTCTTAAGTATGCATATTTTGCCTGGTGCAGAGATTTTGAATATATATATATGTTTTCAAATTTCAATCCGTTAGGGTCCAGGAGAATGCTTAACATGACATTTGTTTTACCGCAGTTTGAAGGACCCACAATTATTCCACGAATACTATTGGGGAAAAATGCACCATGTTTCTTTTTATCCCGAGTTTTATTATCAAAGTTCTTAACTTTAACAACATCTAGTTGTTTTATGAACCTCATTTCGGTGAATGGCATCATCCTTTATAAAACATTGTGTTTTATAGATAGGAAATTCATACTTGATCAAACGATTCAACAGTGAAGAAGTAATATAAAATGATTGATCATAGTGTGAAGCCCGTCAGTAAGAAACATACATTCCAAGGGTATGGATTACTGAATTCCTTAATCAATAAATTACCAATTGAATTGCATCTTCCCACATATAATTTCTGTGGACCTGGAACTAAATTAAAAGAACGTCTTGCTAGAGGTGATCGAGGAATTAATCAATTGGATGAAGCTTGTCGTCAGCACGATATTTCATATGCTAATACTAAAAATTTAGAGATAGACATATTGCTGATAAAATTCTAACTGAAAAGGCGTGGCAGAGAGTAAAAGTAAAAGATTCATCAATACCAGAGAAATTAAATAGTCTACTGGTTACGAATATGATGAAAGCTAAAACTAAGCTCGGTATGGGTTGTCAACCTAAAAATATCAAAGGGAAGAAAAGAAGTTCACGTTCCAGGTGTAAAAGGAATAATCTATTTAAAAAGGCACTTCAAGAGGCTGGTAATGCCATTAAGAATTCAATAAATGAAGATCCAAATACACTTGCAAAAAGTGCTTTACAAGCAGCTAAAAGAGTTATTAATAACAAACGAAAGAGCATTGCTATTCCACGAGTTATACCATTGCCAAAAGTTGGAGGTTTTTTACCACTGCTACCTATCTTAGCTGCATTATCAACAGTTGGGTCGGTAGCTGGCGGAACTGCTGGAGTAGTTAAAGCAATAAACCACTCAAGGGCTGCCAAGAAACAGTTGGAGGAGAATAAGCGTCATAATCAAGCAATGGAAGCAATACAGATAAACCAAGGCAAATGACTTTATCTGCAGCCATACAAAAAGGGATTTGGTCTTTTTCTAAAGCCACGAGATTCAAAAAACTTTTAGATTCGCTACCTAATCGCCCTCTCACCAAGGTTGATATTATGAAATTCGAGAAAATCAATATACCCAACTTTCGTGGGGTTTACATGAGAGATAAATTGCCAATGAGACCATTTGAGAACGAATGTGGTATTATTAATTTAGATAATGAGAGTGGACCAGGATCACATTGGGTAGCATATATTAAATTTAAAAAGATTGTAAAATATTTTGATAGTTTTGGTAATTTGAGGCCACCTCTAGAAGTTGTAAAGTATTTAGGTAAAAATATTCATTATAATTATACCAACTGTCAAAATTTTAATACATTTATATGCGGTCATCTATGTTTGAAGTTTCTAATTGAACAAAATATAAATAAATAAAGCAAAGAAATCAAAATGTGTTTCATTTCCATATCAACAGCAATGTCGTTAACATTCACGTTAAGCGGAAGCAAATCTACCCTCACTGCCGAGTACTTTCCGCCAATTCTCCTAAATTCTTACTATGTGTGCGGATTGGTGGACTTTCAAACCTACAACTCTATACCTAATGTAGATGTTTTTAATAATTTATTTCATTTTGATGATGCCGTGCTAACACTTCCTGTATGATCCTATGAGATTGAAGATATAAATAACCGCGTTCAAGAGTTTGTCAAAATACATAATAGTAATAGTAAAGATGACGCTAACAAAATATCAATCAAAATAAAAGCAAATAATAATACTTTGAAATGTGAAATCGACAGCACTATAGAGATTGATTTCTCACAGCCCAACTCTATTGGATCGCTTTTGGGATTCAGCAAGAAAAAGCTAGCTGCAAATAAATTACATGAATCAGATCTGTACGTCAACATAAATAGAGTAAATATTGTGCGAATTGAATGTAATTTAACTGATGCAACATATATCAATAATCGACCTGCTCATATACTACATGAATTTGTAGTTAAGGTCAGTCCTGGATATAAAATAGTAGAAGTTCCCAGAAATGTCATCTATTTGCCCGTGAACACGAAGAGGATAAGTTCTATAACATTGAATCTCCTAGATCAAGACGGAAATCTTATAAACTTTAGAGGCGAAACAGTGCGATTGCACCTTAAATCACAATAATGATAATATATGACAGCTCATCTCACATCTCTAATTATAAAAGAGCAGTTATTCCCATTAAACCTGTTACTATGCAATCAACGTCTGATAAGAGAACATCAAAACTCACTGTACGAAATCAACAGTTTCTATTATCACAAGGGTA
The DNA here is from genome assembly GCA_905220385.1 of Xylota sylvarum. NCBI lineage: Eukaryota > Metazoa > Arthropoda > Insecta > Diptera > Syrphidae > Xylota > Xylota sylvarum. The sequence continues at coordinate 75,072,927 of LR999958.1, read as the reverse complement.
CAAATTGAAAAATTAATCAAATCTTTCAAAGTCATGCTGAACATTTTCGAAGAACCAAAGTTTGAGGAGAGTATCTCAAAATTGGAATATCACACATACTCGCCGTATTTAAATAATTTCGAGAAAAATGACATTATACAAATCTGTATTCAACATCAAAATCTTAATATTCTAACTTCAGAAAGTTACATTTATATTGAAGGTAGTGTATCGAAAACTGATGGAACGGCAGTCGCGAATACAAAACTTATAAATAATGGAGTGGCTTTTTTGTTCGATGAAATTCGCTATGAATTAAATGGTGTCGAAATCGACAGCAATCGTAGTGTTGGTATCACTTCAACTATTAAAAATTATATTTCCTTAAATAAAAATGAAAGTGATATGCTGCTTAATGCATCTTGGTCTCCTGAATCTTCAATCAACGTCAATGGGCTCTTCTTTAATTTTTGCATACCTTTAAATAAATTACTAGGATCTGCTGAAGACTACAAAAAAATAATTCCAAACGGCCGGCATGATTTAATTCTAACACGTTAACGAACCGATGAAAATTCCTTAATTGCTGAGGAGAATGAGGAGGCGAAGATAAATTTGTTCAAAGTACATATTAATGTAATATTCCCCATATTACATTGGCTGATACTTACAAATTAAAGCTGTACAAACCTATTAATAATGGTGAAACTATGAAGATTGTTTTTCGGAACTGGGATCTATACGAATATCCAGCACTACCTAGTACCGATCATCATATTTGGAATGTGAAGACAACATCTCAATTGGAGAAACCACGCTACATTATCTTTGCTCTGCAAACCAACAAACGTAATCTACTGAATGGAAATCCAACTCATTTTAATCACTGCGATGTTACCAATGTGAAAGCCTATTTAAATTCTGATTCCTATCCATGTGAAGATTTAAATCTGGCATTTAATAAAAACAACTATAGTTTACTGTGCAAGATGTATTGTGATTTTCAAAAAACCTACTATAATCGACCTGTTGCAGAACCATTATTATCAAGAGATACATTCAAGTCTCAAGCGACTATTTTCGTAATAGATTGTAGACATCAGGGTGAATTAATAAAAAATGGACCAGTCGACATTCGCATTGAAATCAAAACATCAAAAATAATTCCTGCTAACATGTCAGCATACTGTTTGATGTTACATGATCGTATTATAAATTATAATCCATTGAGTCAGATAGTTTCTCGAGAAGTATAATTGTTAGTTGAGGACCAGCTTTAATTGAGGAAACACACATACTCATACCACACAAAATGTATTTTATTTTCGATGCTCAAGGCTTTAAAGGTCAAAATAACAACTTTATCGCTAAAGAAATAGCATTGCTACACAATGGTCAACAGCATTTCATCTTAAAACCTCCATTCAACTATGATCAACTATCACCAGCACTAAGGAGACAAGCTCATTGACTTTATCAGAATTACAACGGTTTAACTTGGGACGGTGGATTTATGGAATTCCAAAAAGTTAGAAAATATCTTCGAGAACAGATCAAAAATACTATTGTTTATGTTAAAGGAACCGAAAAAGCACAATGGTTGAAGGAGTTACTTCATGATGAAAATGTTGAAATAATGAATATTGAAGAAGCTGGCTGTCCGAGTTTAAAAGAATTGAAACGTCTCCATCCTAATGAAACAAAATGTTTGTCCCATGGCAAATGCTGTGCTTTGCAAAATGTTTACCTATTAAATAAATTCTTGAGCTAAAATAAAATTATTTTCCTTTTAAATAGCATTTTTGTTTTAATTTTATTAAATCTTTATGTTTTTATAAACATGGAGTACACAAATTATGAATCTTTGAAGAATATAATATGTGCCAGAAATATGACAACACCATTTTGCCGGTACCGAAACAATCTATTTCCTGTACGAAAATAAAAAAAGTACAGTTAATATTCATAAAGGATTTTGGTTGTTTAAAAAGCAGTATCATACCTATTTTATTAATCGTCTCTTATATCCATATGGTAGGGAACTCTGGGCTTATATGTTTTTATCTCCGAAATAGTGATAACTTCATGTTCTCGTGTTCGTCGAATGTTTTTTGCTAAAATTTGAATATCCTCGGAATTTTCTGCATTAAGTACTGCTTCCTTAATTGACTCAAAATGTACCTTTTTCGATGCTGAGTAATTCAGATTGATTCCTTTTACTTCACACACAATATGTTCACTATTGTTTTTTGTACTATAGACCTTATAAGCATAATTCTTAGGACCACCACTAACAAATTCATTAATACAACTTCCATGACCATAACACTCTAATTCATCAGTCATATCACCTATAAATTCACCAGTCTGTGGGTCACTTTCTCCATCACGACTTACATAAATTACTGAATCAGTATCACAGTATAAAACTCGCTCGTCTAATATTTCCAAGTAATTGTATAGTTTTAGATGAGCTTGTGTGGTTGTATAAGCTGCAATGCATACATTTACAGTTGACAGGATTTCTGCTTCTTCTTCTTTATACAACCAATTTACTACAATAACTTCCTCATTTATAGGGAGAATATGACAAACTTCAATAAGTGAACTTGTAAGCATTTGATATAGTTCTGAGGATGTATTAACTATACTTGTTATACCCTATCCTAAGGGTATATTAAGTTTGACACATAGTTCGTAACATAGAGAAATAATCGAGATAGACCCTATAAAGTATATATATTCGTGATCAGCATCAATAGCGAAATCGATTGAGCGATGACCGTCCGTCCGTCCGTCCGTCCGTATGTCACCGATTTTTGGGCCTTACATTTTTAACTAGGACGCTGAAATTTCATATCTGGGCTTCCAAGAAAAAGATACAGTACAAGTGTAAATTTTGTTTACATCCGCCCACTGCCACGCCTACTTTCTTATAACTTCACTAAATTATATGAAACCGAAAAATTTTGTTAAGACCAAATATTTAGGCATTCAGATTCCCTACAATCCACCCATACAAAAGTTTTGGCCACGCCCACTTTTTGGGGGCGTTATCATCAAAAAACCTATTTTGATAAAATTTTACATGTAACATCCTCAAACGTTCGACATTATAGCTATATTTGAGTACAAAATGCAATTTGGCCACGCCCACTTTATAGAGAGGAGGATAGGGTATCATACGATCCGTTCCAGACGGATTGTAGCTTTTCTGTATGTTTTTCTGTTGGCTTTCTCTTTGTCCGAATTTACCCCAAAAAGAATTAAGTATAAGTTTTTCCCAGGATTGTTGCAAATTTCTGCCGAATCTAGTTTAACATCTTCATTATGTAGAAAATTTGTTACATACTTGTTTCTTTCTTCCTCTGTAGCACATTTATTCGGCCATCCTGATGCTTCTTGTTTCATTTTAATAAATTTATTCATCATTTCAGTGACCACCTGTTTTTGCAGTTTTATCATATTGCACCATCGAATATTCCCATATTTCATAAATATCTAGTAACTTATAGCCTTTCTCTATAGCTTTCAAAACCTCGTCAATTACCCAGGTCCCTTGCAAAGCTCTTTCATCATCATCATGGGTGCAACACTCTGCTTGAGATATTTGTTCACTGCATGTCCTACATAATGTAAACATAAGTTTCTTATTTTGTTTTATGGGCAATACTGGATGTAACAACTGTTGTGGTGGAAGTATTCTACATTTTATAATTCCATTTGTCTTGTTTAAATCCATTCGAGAACAATCTGTAGTGTGAACTTTAGGATGATCCACTGGAAATTTTCCGTATTTACAAACCCATGGATATAGGGAACATACATCTATGTACTTGATTTTTTCACCTTCCTTACATTTGTAATAATTATAAGTGTTTCCTGTACGTCCCCCATAAAATGCATCGCGAGGGTCTAACGGAGAACAATGGATTAAGGGATGTGCCTGTTGTGACTGATTATCAGCGCATCTGTACCCTGTTCTAGGAATTAATCCTATAGTGTTTTGCTTAAGAAAATTACGACTATATACAAGATTACAAGCCGAAGCTATAGTTACAGCTTCCAAAAACGGTTCCACATTGCACTGATCCAGGAAAATATTTCTGAATTTTATACATGCTTCAGTCCAGATCTGCACATCACTGACACAGTATTCGAGAAGGTCACGTTGCATATTAAATTCGATGTGTTTATTTTCTTCGTACCATTTGAAGAACACATCACGATCATTTATCTTCATGGCATCCGGTAATGGACCAATATAATTCTCATTTTCTATGGTATTGAAGAAATGTGGAAAATATCCCTTTTTTAATGTTTGTGTTAAATCAAAAGCTTTTGGAAGAATTGCCAAGGCCATGGGGAAATAATTCAATGAATCTATAAACTTCACATTATCCAATTTCATGAGTATTATTTTAGTTCCTCTCATAATCAATTCTGGTTGGAATTTCGTATTTTGTAAGATATAGTTCAAAATAAACTGGTGATCATACGCTTGACCATTATGAGCCAATACAACGACTTTTTTAAATTTTTTTCGAGCATTAAGAATGTCTTCTAAGAACTCCGATATAACATTGTGCCCCTTTTTATACCCTATCCTAAGGGTATATTAAGTTTGACACATAGTTTGTAACATAGAGAAATAATCGAGATAGACCCTATAAAGTATATATATTCGTGATCAGCATCCATAGCGAAATCGATTGAGCGTCCGTCCGTCCGTCCGTCCGTCCGTCCGTATGTCACCGCTTTTTGGGCCTTAAATTTTGAGCTAGGACGATGAAATTTCATATCTGGGCTTCTGAGAAAAAGATACAGTACAAGTGTAAAATTTTTTAAATCCGCCCACTGCCACGCTCACTTTTTCATAACTTCACTAAATTATATGAAACCGAAAAATTTTGTTAAGACCAAATATTTAGGCATTCAGATTCCCTACAATTCATCCACATAACACTTTTAGCCACGCCCCCTTTTTGGGGGCGCTTTCATAAAAAAACAGATTTTCATGAAATTTTACGTTTAACATCCTCAAACTTCGTATTTCAGCACAAAATGCAATATCACCTCGCCCACTTTATAAGGGCTACATAGCAAGGAGGATAGGGTATCATAAGATCCGTTCCAGACGGATTGTAGCTTTTCTGTATGTTTCACATTAATTCTGAACTTACATGTCTGGCAAAAGCATAGATTATCTTCATTCAGATAGAGGTCACATCTTTGTTGGAAAACGCATAAATTCGGCTCGTGAAGTTTTATTGAATCAGTAAAATCGTTAAGAATCTGCTCGCCAATAACTCTTTCTCGACGACTCTCCAAATCGTAAAACACGTACAGAACATTTTTCAATATTGGACTTTTCCTGTCAACCTGAATGTAACACAAATGTTCTTGAGAGACATGTTGACTGCATTTCTTGCAAAAGTATTCACCGCAGATATGTTTTCTATCAGTCTTATATGTTTTTAGACAATCGACACATATTTTAATTAATTCACAAATCGCTTTTTTTCCGGTTGATCCTGACGCCTTATGATTATCAAAACATGTTTGTCCTCTAAAACCTCTATTGCACACTTCACATATAATTTCGCCTAGATTTGTAGGACAAATAGGTGATTTCTGACATTGTGGACATGATTTAAGACATTTATGATCGGTTTTAGTATTGTATGGTATGTTACAATTTTCACAATAATAAATGCAGCAAAATGCAGCCGTTAACGATCTGATAACATTGAAGTGACCTTTATAATACAATAAATTTATCGTCTTATTGCTGGTAATGTAGGTGTCTTCAAATATAATACTCCGTCCTTTAACTCCGTATTCGAAGACTTTGATTTTATAATCCCTCAGATGGTTCTGAAAGATACGAAGTTCTGGAATACCGCAACCCTCGGACGGTATGGTAACACCAATCATGCTTATCAGATCTGTAGTTCGTTGATCTTGAAGTTTACCGATATTTCGACGAGTTTGTTTGTATTCCGAATCTTGATCTGCAATAGCAATTGCTACAACTAGTGCACGTGGTAAGCATAAGTTGTCTTTGTTTCGTATTACAACTATTCCAAGCCTCTTTGCACATTCTTCATCGAAAGTTGTATATTTTTTTCTTCGATCGTTTCCTTTCGCTTTACCGATGTCACATTTATGCGAAAGGTATCTGTACTTAACCCTGCCGAATTGCTTTGGAAAATTTTACTTATCATTGTCCATACTTCGCTCCAGTTTAAATCAGACGCTTTTCTATAATTCAACCAACCAAGACCATGATGTTCAAAATTCTTATGCGTAAATGTTATTCCCACCATATCTGAAGAATCAAGATCATCGGTAACTTTTCTGAACATACCCTCTACAGCATCTTGAATTCACTTTGTTGGTTCAGCATTTTCTGCTACATCCTTGATACGGAACTCAACTTTACGACCATTTAAATTGAATCTTCTGACAAATGTTGAATGATCAGCAACTACCTCGAAACGCTTAATAATCATTGAAAGAAGAAAAATATACAATAAATCAATTTTTTGTTTCAAACAGTTTTTATTTTTGTCTTAGGTAATTTTTAACAATTTTTTCTTTACAAGAAAGGTTGTGAATTAGGAATATTCACCTCTTCTATGTTAGATGCATCCTTTGACAGGGGGTAGAACTCCAACTCAAATGAGTTTCCTACTGCTTGCAGCACCTCCATCTCACTTGCTGATAGTACTTTCATAGTATCCTCTTCCATCGTATTGAATCGTACAGGCAGGAACACCTTCAGTTTTTCCAGCTCTACCAAAATACGAGGCCCGTATTTGGTTTGACACCGTAGCGCTTTGAAGATACGATATCGTTTTTTCAACTCCAACGATTTGAGGGGTTCTAATGGCTTAATTTTGCCAAGTTGCTTTAAGGAATCCATTATATGTATGTACTTATGTAACAACAAAGAGTTCACTCGTGTGATGTTATAATAAAACTGATAATTCGCAGTCTTAAAATGAGAGCTTATATAGGACGCAAAAATTTTGCATCGACTCTAAAACTATATACACACATACACAATAAGATTCCTCCTTTGTTATTCTCCATATGAGACAATGTATATCTACGAACAGATCATCATTGATCAGAGCATGATCAAACACGATCAATGATTTCTGTCACCAATGTATTGAAATTTTAATTACCCACCAAAATATGATCGTTAATGACGCTTGAACGGAAAGCGAAAAGGTCTCTATTTATAAAAGTGTCGATTATCGCTAAAGCAGAGGATATGAGTTCTCCTTTGTTTTTCTCCATATGAAACAATGTACATATACAGATAGGTTCTTTGATGGACCAATGATGGTCACCAGAGTAGTGAAATTTTAATTATAAATAAAATTTATGAGTCCACATATCTGCTAGAGAAGCATTTATGATTATTGGCACCACTTTGTTTCTCTTCATATGAGACAAAGTATACGGATTGATCAATGCTTGTCGTCAGTATATTGAAATCAAAATATGATCGTTAATGATACTTGAACGGAAAACGAAAAAGGTCTCTGTTTATAATAGTGTCGATTATTATTGCTAAAGCAGAGTAGCAGAGCAGAGATATGAGTTCTCCTTTATTTTCTCCATATGAGACATTGTATATGGATAGATTCTTTGATGGAGTCCACATACATATCTGCTAGAGAAGTATTTATGGTTATTGGGACCACTGTCCGGACACGAAATTGATCTCTGTGTTTATGCAAGATATGATTTCTCCGTTGTTCCTCTTTGTCTTGAGACAAAGTATAGATACGGCTAGATCTTTTGATTGATCAATGCGTGTCACCAGTGTTTGAAATTTTAATTACATTCAAAAATATGATCGTTGAATCCACTTGACGGTCTCTGTTTATAAAAAGTGTCGATTATTGCTAAGACAGAGGACATAAATTCTCCTTTTGTTTTTCTCCATATGAAACAATGTAAGTTAACCGTAGCAAATATATTTTCCTAACTTGCACTTCCAAAGTTCATTTCCTCTGCACACTCTACACTTTAGTTTATTTACCCCAGAGCACGTTCACCTTAATAACCCAATCCTACATCATCAGCACTTCCCAGTCGTTCACCCTTATTACCTAAGTAAGCATAATTGTTAAGCTAGAATTAAGATATTTTGTAATAAAGAAGTCAGTCATAGACTGGCAGCAAAAGTGAAAGCTGGCGCCCACCCAGATTTTCGCGAAGTATTGTGTGCTCCAAACATTTTCATAAGAAGATAATAGAGCAATATTAATAAAAAAATATACCGTAACACAAAAAACGCGACGAACACAAAATCCACGGAAAAACAAATCGAACTTAGAAGAGACGAAAGCACCCAACCATCTAACCTGGAGACAATGCAGATTTTCCTTATACTGTTAGCTAGATTAAGTTTAACATTAAGAAGTGAAATTATAATACCTAGTTGCTTGTATTATTTTTATCAAAACCAAGTGTAATATTGTACTTTAATAGTGTAGTGATTACCGTTTGTTCGTAAAATTTTTAAATATGGCTGAAAATATAGCGCAAATCATATCATCAGCTGTTGAGGTTGCAGTAGAAACAGCATGTGCTTCAATAGTTAGAAAAATGAGTGATTTGATGGCAGAAAATAAGCAGGTTAATGATAGTGTCAGTTCAAAGATAGTAGAATTAACAAACAAAGTAAACTCAGTGCATTTACCCCAATCTCGAGTCGTTGCCTATGAACCGATTTCTTTAAATAATTCCAACGTAACATGCCCAATATCGCTCGATTTAATAAAATCCTTACCAGATTTCGCAGGTGAACGAACGAAATATATTTCGTGGCGTCAAGCGGCTAAGACTGCGATAGAGTTATTTAAATCATATGAAGGAACGGAAAGATATTATCAGGCTGTGGCCATATTGCGAAATAAAATTGTCGGTTCGGCCGATTTAATATTATCTTCATTCAATACAGTTCTCAATTTCGACGCCATAATTGCACGGTTAGATCATACATATTCCGATAAACGCCCACTGCATGTTTTGGAAAACCAAATGAGTATCCCTTGTCAAGGTCGTATGTCCATCTCTGAGTACTTCGACCAAATCGAAAAGAATCTAACTTTGATTGTGAATAAAATTTCGATGGAATACTCCGGCAATAATGAATTAATAAATTCATTAGGAGCGAAATACCGACAAGATGCACTACGTGTCTTTATTTCGGGCCTTAATAAGCCAATATGCAATATTATGTGAAGACTTGCCCTCTGAAAGAAAAAGATAGAGAAAAAACATACAGAAAAGCTACAATCCGTCTGGAACGGATCGTATGATACCCTATCCTCCCCTCTATAAAGTGGGCGTGGCCAAATTGCATTTTGTACTCAAATATAGCTATAATGTCGAACGTTTGAGGATGTTACATGTAAAATTTTATCAAAATAGGTTTTTTGATGATAACGCCCCCAAAAAGTGGGAGTGGCCAAAACTGTTCTATGGGTGAATTGTAGGGAATCTAAATACCCAAATATTTGGTTTTAACAAAATTTTTCGGTTTCATATAATTTAGTGAAGTTATGAAAAAGTGGGCGTGGCAGTGGGCGGATGTAAAAAAATTTTACGCTTGTACTGTATCTTTTTCTTGGAAGCCCAGATATGAAATTTCAGCGTCCTAGTTAAAAATTTAAGGCCCAAAAATAGGTTTTGTGATGAAAACGCCCCCAAAAAGTGGGCGTGGCCAAAACTTTTGTATGGGTGGATTGTAGGGAATCTGAATGCCTAAATATTTGGTGTTAACAAAATTTTTCGGTTTCATATAATTTAGTGAAGTTATGAAAAAGTGGGCGTGGCAGTGGGCGGATTTAAAAATTTTTTACACCTGTACTGTATCTTTTCCTCAGAAGTCCAGATATGAAATTTCATCGTCCTAGCTCAAAATTTAAGGCCCAAAAAGCGGTGACATACGGACGGACGGACGGACGGACGGACGGTCATCGCTCAATCGATTTATCTATTGATGCTGATCACGAATATATATACTTTATAGGGTCTATCTCGATTATTTCTCTATGTTACAAACTATGTGTCAAACTTAATATACCCTTAGGATAGGGTATAAACAGCATTTTCAATTAACAACGGGAAATACGAGTTTTGTAGTTTTGGATTAAAAAACGCACCTAGCACATTTCAACGAGCAATCGACGACGTGCTTAGGAGCGATATAGGAATACGCTGTCACGTTTATATCGACGATATTATTATTTTTTCTATATCAAAAGAAAAACATTTAGAAGATATTCGCATAATATTTTCCAAACTTTTAAAAGCCAACATGCGAATAGCTCCACAAAAATGTAAGTTCTTCAAAAAAGAAATAGAATTCTTAGGATTTCTCATATCTGCCGAAGGCATAAAAACCTGTCCCAACAAAGTTAAGGATATTATTAACTATGAAGTGCCGAAATCACTCCGTGCCTTAAGATCGTTTCTAGGACTTTCTGGCTATTACCGCCGATTCATAAAAGACTACGCTCAGATAGGCAAACCCTTAACAAAATACCTTAGAGGAGAAAACGGCAACATAGGAACAAATAAATCTAAGAACGTTAAAATTCAACTGAATTCAGAAGCTATATGTGCTTTTAACAGAATAAAGAACATTTTAGCATCAGAAGATGTCCTACTGTTATATCCCGACTTTCGTAAACCCTTTGATTTGACCACGGACGCATCCTCGCAAGCGATAGGTGCGGTACTATCTCAAGGTGGTAGACCCATCACAATGATATCTCGAACCTTGAGTAGAACCGAAGAGAATTACGCTACAAATGAACGTGAAATGTTAGCGATAGTCTGGGCATTGAAAACTCTTAGAAACTACCTATACGGCGCTCCCAATATCAATATATTTACAGATCATCAACCTCTCACCTTTGCGATATCCGAGAAAAATCCTAACAATAAACTGAAGAGATGGAGAGCATTCATTGAGGAATATTCGCCAACCTTTCACTATAAACCTGGTAGGGACAATAAAGTAGCAGACGCGCTATCCCGCCAACACATTAATACGCTCTCTACTTCAGGACAAACTAATCACAGTGAAGAATCATTAACAAAAGTGATACCCTCAGTAGAAAATCCTAGCAATTGCTTCAAGAATCAAATCCTCATTAGTCAAGGTTGTGATAAAAGCAAACAAGTAAAAATTCTTTTCCAAAAACAGGTCAGACATACTATAACATTCAGATCAACAGCAGAACTAATAGAAATAATGAGGGATGTTCTTAATGTAGATACAAGTAATGCAATCTACTGCAGTCTTGAGACTTTAGGAAAAGTACAAAATGACCTTATGAACGCATTCCCTAACGTAAAAATGAAATGTACAAAAAAGATTGTTCAAGACGTATTTAACCCAAATGACCAAGAAGAAATTATTGTAAACGAACATAACAGAGCACATAGGGGCCCACAGGAAAATTACAAACAAATAATTTCCGAATACCAACGTAGACCAACTCAACATCCAATCGGTGCAACACCAATTCCCACGTACGTAGGAGAAATTCTGCACTTAGATATTTACAACACAGGAAAAAAATATTTTATTACTTGTATCGACAAGTTTTCTAAATTTGCCATTATAAAACACATTATTTCTAGAAACTCTGTTGACATAAAAACTCCATTAATTGAAATCATCTCTCAATTTCGAAATCCGAAGATAGTGGTAGTAGACAATGAAGGGGCCCTTATATCTAACTCAACTCAGGCGTTATTAAAAAATGAATTTAACATTTCGATGTGTTCAGTACCTCCACTCCATAGTCAAAGCAATGGGCAAGTAGAACGATTTCATTCAACCCTTGCAGAAATCGCTAGGTGTACAAAAGAAAATACTTCAGATGTTGTTGAACTGATGCTTCTTTCAACCTATAAATACAACAACACTATTCATTTAGTTACAGGGTATAAGCCTTCAGACATTTTTCACGACATCTCCAAAGAAATGAAAAATGCAATCATCTCCAAACTCAAAACTAAGCAGACTAAAGATCTGAAATACCACAATAGTAGAACCACCCCAAAAGAATATAAGCCAGGCTACAAAGGTAGGCGACGTTGCCATTTATCAGGACCACTTTTACCTGAAGCATGTCACAAATTTTTCGGTTATCCAAACCATTATGTCTGACAACATAGATATGATGAATCAGCTCAATGATGAAAGACGCAAAGAGGTACTGCAGGAGGACATGCATGAAATTGAGCGTTTACTTCAATTGTTGAAAACTCCCATTAGAACCCGACGATCAATAGATTTCATAGGATCTGCAATAAAATTTATCGCGGGCACGCCCGATCATCAAGATTTTGAAATATTACAAATGCAGGAAAACGAGCTGACCAGATCCAATAACAGGCAAATCGACATAAACACCCAAATTCAGGACAAATTAGACGAAATCACTGATAGAATCAACACTATAAATGCTATCAATAAACATGATCCAGCTGATGATTATGAGTTGTTGACTACAATGATGTCCAGAAGAAATAGAGTTATAGTAGATAATTTAAGTAATAACATATACTCTTTAATCTTAGCAAAAAACAACATTGTAAATCCGCTTATTTTTAATATAGAAGAAATAGAATTAATTAAAATAAGAGAAAATATTGTAACTGAATTAAGCGATCTGTTAAATGTCGCAGATGTCAAAATGTATTATCAAAATGAAGCCCTAGTATATTTAATTAAGATTCCTAAAGTTCAAGAAATATGTAAACTTTTCCAAATTGCTCCGGTTATTCACAATAATAAGATTCTAGATTTAAAATCTAACCTTTCCGCAAGCTGCAACAAAAATTTCTATCCACTGAGTTCATGTAAAAAAGCTCCGCTATATTCCTACTGCGAAATAGATCACCAAAATACTTGCCTCTCACAGCTTCTAAATAATCATACAGCGCAATGTCCAACGACGCATGCTTATAATCTGGAGAAAATTGAAACGTTTGCCGACGGACTAATCATCGCTAGGGATGAAAATATCACAATTGAGGACAAAGATCAGCATATTGCATTAAATGGATCGTTTCTGATAACATTCGATACCACAATTAAAATTAACGGAAAGGAATATCGCGCAAATCAGCCATTCGACATAGTCCACCTACCAGCACCAAAGAAGACGATTTTAAACGAAATTGGTTTCAACGAAAAAATTTCGCTGCCATACTTGCACAAGTTGCATTTCATTAACAAAGAAAAAATTAAAGAATTTAACATTACGCTAGAGTCAGGCAAGTGGATGTGGTATGGTGTTGCAGGAGTACTGGCTATAATCATTCTTGTTCTGCTATACGCCAAAATCAAACCAAGAAAACTCACCATCAGAACAAATGCAGTTCACGAGGCGCCAACATCTCCACTAGACAATGAAGCTATTAAAATGCGTGTATTAAAAATTATGAACGAGGACGTTCAAGCTTAAGGAGGGGAAGAGTTAACCGCAGCAAATATATTTTCCTAACTTGCACTTCCAAAGTTCATTTCCTCTGCACACTCTACACTTTAGTTTATTTACCCCAGAGCACGTTCACCTTAATAACCCAATCCTACATCATCAGCACTTCCCAGTCGTTCACCCTTATTACCTAAGTAAGCATAATTGTTAAGCTAGAATTAAGATATTTTGTAATAAAGAAGTCAGTCATATACTGGCAGCAAAAGTGAAAGCTGTATTATTTTAACTTGTATACGTATAGATTTTTTGATGGAGTCCATATATCTGCTAAAGAAGCATTTTTGATTATGGGGACCACTGACCCAATTCTCCATATGGGATAGGGCATGCGTATGGATTTTTTACGTATAAATAAGGCTTACTGAATCTATGCTATTCATAGTAGCACTACAATGATTCAGATCATAAGCCAATTCATAGAGGAATTCAAAAAATCCTGCTGGGATTATCCAGAATTCGTTGCTGAGGCAACGAAGCTGCTGAACAGATACAAAACACAGCAAAGGACTCAAGATTTGAAAACGTTATTCCATCTCCTAAAGGTGATGGAGCATTTGGGAATCACTGGACAGTTTGATGTCCCTACTGTTCCAGAAGTAGTAGATATAATAGGAAAACTATTATAAAAATAAAAAAAAAATTAAAAATAAACATTGTTTTTTTATTTAATTGTACGTTTCAGGAGGTTTAATTCCTTGCTCTGTTCCTGGTGGTTTTATCGTAAAACCAATTTTGTATTTTATCTTTCAGAAGGTTTGCTTTGCTTTGTTCCTGCTGGTTTTATCTTAAAACCAAATTCATTTTCACAACTACACACGGTCCCCCATCTAAGTAGTAACACCACCCGATGCTGCTTGATTTCAACGATCGGTAGATCATGCATTACTCACATCCAAAAACATCCCCCCTTATCCCATATTCCCTCACCCATCCATCGAAATTACTCATCCACATACTGTGCTTCACAATTACACAATATCCCACACACACTCCAATGCTCCAGCAATATCCAACAAAACAACAACAAATAATACAGATGATTATCACGCTGACAAAAAATTCATGACACAACACGCCAGCACACCCAATTAACAAAATACAAACCACCTATCGTCATCACACACAGCCAACCCCTCCCCCACACACTAATCAACACTATCATATTACAATCCCGCGCACTCACCCCAGATAACAACGATCACGAATTACTCATCCCATAGATAAGATCTCATCCATTCAACATCATCCGCACACACACACACACACACTCCCAGATACAAAACCCATATTCACTTCCACTTCCTAATTACACATCAACTATCATCCACCCCCTCACCCACACTTTCTACACTAACCAACTAAATTCCCATCACCGACAGACATAATACAGCAAAATTTCAAAATCACACTTTTTACCCCAAAAACCAATCATTTATGACGCGTTTCCCTAAAAATCATCTTTTTGATTCCCAGGCTAAAGGGACCTATTACCTACTGTTGATGATTCGTAATATTCTTTATTTTTGAGTTTCTAATAATATATACTTTATAGCGTCTATCTCGATTATTTCTCTATGTTACAAACTATGTGTCAAACTTAATATACCCTTTGGATAGGGTATAAACAATGAATGCGAGCTAAAACTGGGACAACTTGAGAACAAAGTAGATCATCTACAACAAGAATTCATTGGAAATGCTGTGGAGATCTACAACATTCCACTTAACTGCGGTAGCACTTCTATCATTGATATGACTCTGAAGATTTTCCGCGATGGTCTGCTTGTCGACGTATCGAAGGAAGACATTGACTTTTGCCACACAAAAACCATAACCAGGCGATAAAAGAACACGCCAAACATAAGCCGTAATCAAGCAAAGAAAAATATTCTCAAATTTGTTTCTCGCCCCCAACAATCCGTCTGTAACGGATTGTATGATAACCTACCCTCCTCTCTATAAAGTGGGCGTGGCCAAATTGCATGTTGTACTCAAATATGGCTATAACGTCGAACGTTTGAGGATGTTACATGTAAAATTTCATCAAAATCAGGTTTTTGATGAAAACGCCCCCAAAAAATCTTAACAAACATTTTCGGTTTTATATAATTTAGTGAAATTATGAAAAGTGGGCGTGGCAGTGGGCGGATTTCAAAAATGTTTACACTTGAACTGTATCTTTTTCTCAAAAGCCCAGTTATGAAATTTCATCCTCCTAGATCAAAATTAAAGCACAAACATACAAAAAAGCTACAATCCGTCTGGAACGGATCGTATGATACCCTATCCTCCTCTCTATAAAGTGGGCGTGGCCAAGTTGCATTTTGTACTCAAATATAGCTATAATGTCGAACGTTTTAGGATGTTACATGTAAAATTTTATCGAAATAGGTTTTTTGATGATAACGCCCCACAAAGTGGGCGTGGCCAAAACTGTTCTATGGGTGAATTGTAGGGAATCTAAATACCCAAATATTTGGTCTTAACAAAATTTTTCGGTTTCATATAATTTAGTGAAGTTATAAAAAAGTAGGCGTGGCAGTGGGCGGATGTAAAAAAATTTACACTTCTACTGTATCTTTTCGTCAGAAGCCCAGATATGAAATTTCAGCGTCATAGTTAAAAATGTAAGGCCCAAAAATCGGTTTTATGATGAAAACGCCCCCAAAAAGTAGGCGTGGCCAAAAATTTTGTATGGGTGGATTGTAGGCAATCTGAATGCCTAAATATTTGGTCTTAACAAAATTTTTCGATTTCATATAATTTAGTGAAATTATGAAAAAGTGGGCGTGGCAGTGGGCGGATTTCAAAAATTTGTACACTTGTACTGTATCTTTTCCTCAGAAGCCCAGATATGAAATTTCATCGTCCTAGCTCAAAATTTAAGGCCCAAAATCGCTTAATCGATTTCGCTATTGATGCTGATCACGAATATATATACTTTATAGGGTCTATCTCGATTATTTCTCTATGTTACAAACTATGTGTCAAACATAATATACCCTTAGGATAGGGTATAAAAATAGTGGATGACCCTAAACTAGCATAAATATGAACTTCTGATAGGTGTATGCTCAATTTTGTGAGGTACTGTATACTTTAAGGGGTCTATGTCGATTTTTTCTCTGTTACAATCTATGTATCATACTTAATATACCCTTACGATAGGGTATAAACATACAGAATAGCTACAATCCGTCTGGAACGGATCGTATGATACCCTATCCTCTGTTCTATAAAGTGGGCGTGGCCAGATTGCATTTTATACTGAAATATGGCTATAACGTCGAGCGTTTGAGGATGTTACATGAAAAATTTCATGAAAATCGGTTTTTTGATGAAAACACCCCCAAAAAAGGGGCGTGATCAAAACTCTTGTATGGGTGAATTGTAGGGAATCTAAATGCCTAAATATTTTGTTTCAGCAGAATTTTTCGGTTTCATATAATTTAGTGAAATTATGAAAAAGTGGACCTGGCAGATGAACTGCTATCGATGAAGAAAGGAACCAAGTGAGAAAGCTATAATAAGAGGAGGAAACGAGCGCAAAAATACACTGAGGGAGAACTCGTCACTATTTGGCGAACTCAATTCGGTAACGCCATAAAAATCCTCAACAAATATTTTGGTCCTTATAGGATAAGCAAAGTCGGACCAAACGACCGCTATGATGTGGAAAAAGTGGCAGAAACTGAGAGGCCTAGAAGAACGACTACAAGTGCCGATAATATGAAGCCGTGGCTGCCTGGTGACGACAGTGCCGAAGACAAGAAGTGTACCGCTTATTCGAGAAGTTATACATACATTAGATGTTCCGCTTATTACCTGATATGTTGTCTTTATTCGAAAGGATTTACTTACCTGAAATATTTCGTTCACAAGAGCCGTTGTATTTGATAACATAATTTAACTAATACCGATTTAGTCTGTTCCTGAGATGCCTTCCCGGCATATCGCTTGAGACGACTCAACTATATGTTCACCGAGACGTTGAACAACAGGTCGGCCGAGCTGTGTGATCGCATTTAGCTTTGGCACCACTCATGGCCCCACCGCTGTAGAAGGGCAAACGTCAACCAAAAAATGTAAAAAGGGTGGCACAAGTTGCGCGCGTTCTTTTTTTTTTTCATCGTTGGAAGCCATCGCCACCACCCTCATCGCCAATTCACCAATTCCCCGTCCACCACCATCGTCATAATTATGGTTATTGTTATATTATATAAAATAGGTTGGAGTGACAGTGGCCAAAGGATGGTGATGCGGAATATATGGGAACACAAGCGTTCTCACCCTAGCCTCCCACTATCAACTCCTACTCTACACCTCCGCGTTGGTGGCTGCTGGGTGCCTAGTTCCTCGGCTGGAGATTGGGTAACCAACCCATTTGGAAGGTCGTTGATGGTACCAAACTAGAGAGGGGGGAGGAGTGTTTTCTCACTATGACACTTCCTCTTAATCTGGACGGCAGCGGATGAATTTTAGAGGTGGAATCAACGGTGGCGCCCACAGTTCCACTCAGGCCGAACTTTCTAGTGAAATCCCTATTTGAGCTGCTCTGACTTATTCGGATCCCAAGTCTATAGGGATCTCCAACACTGAGCCAGGGTGTTGGAAAAGAGTTGGTGGCGGATGAGCCCTTAATGTGCCAACGGCAACAGTCATATCCCCGAAGTGGGTTACTGACTCCAGAAAATCCCCTCGTCCTAGGGGTATAAAAGGGAACTGGTCCTCCAGGTTGGGGTCCGACCACGGAAAAAAACAACTTAGTGCCGAAACAAATACAAGCCGGATATGGATGGACGCACTGTTGACGACCCCAGCAATCGAAATAAGGACAACGACCTTCGGATCTGCACGTGGAATGTTCGGACCCTTAACATACCGCGTGCAGCCGAAGAATTAGCAGAGGCACTAGTCGGCTATAAGGCAGACACCACCACCATCCAGGAAGTGTGATGGGATGGGCAGGGCAAAAAAAGGATGAAAAACATCTCTTACGCTGATTGCTATAGAGAGCAGAAACAGCGCTTATTCGAATGTGGATTTGTCATAAGCGGCAGACTTCGGCAAAAAGTCTTAAGCTTTCAACACGTGAGCGAACGACTTTCGACAATCCGCATCGAGGCTAAATTCGCGAAACTAAGCCTTATATGCGCTCACGCCCCCACAAAAGACAAGGACGACGCCACCAAAGAATGTTTCTACGAGCTCCTCGACAAAACCTTCGAGCAATGTCCTAAATATGACGTGAAAATCGTTCTGGACGATTTTAATGCCAAGATAGGAAAGGAGGACATCTTTGGTAGGACGATTGGTAAGCACAGCCTCCACGCCACCACGTCCGGAAACGGACTTAGGCTTATTGACTTCGCTGCGGGGCGAAACGTCACCATAGCAAGCACACGGTTTCCTCATCTCAATATCCACAAGGGGACATGGCGGTCTCACGATCATCATACGGTCAACCAAATTGATCAAATTGCGATCGACGTAAGGCATGCTTCCAGTATTCTGGATGTCCGAACCTTCCAAGCAGCCAACATCGACTCGGATCACTACTTTGTTGCAGCCACGGTACGAAAACGGATATCCCTTACGTCACAACAAAGAAGAAATAATGTGAGAAGATATAACGTTGAAAAGCTGCAATCGGAAGAGATCGCCAGAATATTTGCCGAACGCGTATCTGGAAATCTCGCTACGACTCCTATGCCGCCAACATCAAATGCCGAGGACCAATGGCAACACTGCCAACATGCCATCAGAAATGCTTCAACTGATGTGCTGGGTTTCGTTCAACCACCACAAAGAAACCCATGGTTTGATGAAGAGTGCCGGCAAGCAAATGCAGCTAAACAAGAGGCATACAAAGCGGCGCTGCAACGAAGAACATCGGCTTCTCCGAAAGAACAAAAAAGAGCATGAGAAGCGTGCGATCGAAGATATTGAGAGTTTATACTCCAGGAATAATGTATGGAAGTTTTACCAATAGGTAAAAAGAACGTGTCAGGTCAACAAGACCCGTACAGAAGCTTGTAGAGATGAAGAAGGAAACCTCGTAGTAGGGTCACAGTCGGTGCTGAGACTATGGAAAAATTTCTTCTGCAGACTGTATAACGGCGACGAAGACCAACATTCCGCTGTCAGGCAGAATGAACCATTCAACATAGACGATGATAGCCAAAACTTCCGTCCACCTGATCAGAACGAAGTGAGGATAGCAATATCCAAACTTAAACCCAACAAGGCTGCTGGACCGGACGGCTTACCAGCCGAGCTGTTCAAAGCAGCTGGAAATGACCTGGTAGAGAGCATAGACCAACTCATTTCTAGAATTTGGTCAGATGAATGTATGCCTGATAAATGGAACATCAGCACCGTTTGCCCGATCCACAAGAAATGAGACCCCCTTAATTGCGCCAATTATAGAGGTATCAGTTTCCTCAACATCGCGTACATGATCCTATCTGCCATATTGTGTGAACGTCTGAAATCCTTCGTCAACAACCTGATTGGACCCTATCAGTCTGGTTTCAGACCAGGAAAGTCCACAATCGATCAAATCTTCACACTTCGGCAGATCCTGGAAAAAACTCAAGACGTCCAAATCGATACCCACCATCTTTTCATCGATTTTAAGGCCGCATATGACAGCAGCTATAGAGACGAGCTATACAGAGCCATGTCTAGTTTTGGCATCCCTGCCAAACTCGTTCGCCTGTGCAGGATGACGTTGGAGAATTATTGCTGCTCCATCAAGGTCGGTAACGATTTCACCGAGACCTTTGATGTCAAAAACGGATTTAGACAAGGTGACGCTCTGTCATGTGACTTCTTTAACATCGTACTTAAAAGAATTGTGCGAAACTCACAAGCCAACACCGGAGGCACAATCTTTCAAAAGTCTGTGCAACTACTAGCGTACGCCGACGATATCGACATTATTGGTGGAACACAGCGGGCTGTCACCGGTGCGTTCGCTAGTATTGCAGCGGAAGCTGCCA
The DNA here is from genome assembly GCA_905220385.1 of Xylota sylvarum. NCBI lineage: Eukaryota > Metazoa > Arthropoda > Insecta > Diptera > Syrphidae > Xylota > Xylota sylvarum. The sequence continues at coordinate 75,052,394 of LR999958.1, read as the reverse complement.
AAATGGGTTTAGCGGTAAACGAGGGCAAAACCAAATCTATGCTGTCAACAAGAAGGGGCATTCAACATCGACGAATTGTACAGAACGTTACAAGCTATGACAGCTATAACTTTGAGGTAGTAAGGGACTTTGTCTACCTCGGCTCTGCTATTAATTCTGACAATAACACCTCGGCAGAAATAAAACGAAGAATAACTCTTGCCAATCGCTGTTTCTTTGGGCTGAGAAGGCAATTGAGTAGTAAGGCCCTATCCCGAACAACTGAGGAGACTCTATATTAGACCTTGATCATCCCAGTCCTCCTTTACGGCACTGAAGCATGGACTTTATCAAAAGCGGATGAAGATATCCGCGGTCGTTTCGAGAGAAAAATCCTTCGTAAAATATTCGGTCCCGTTTGCGTTGACGGGTTTTGGAGGAGAAGATTCAACAACGAAATATACGAGCTGTACAGTGACATCGACATAGCAAAACACTGCGCATCAGTCGTTTGAGATGGGACATGTAGAGCGAATGGACACCAGTGCTCCGGCCCGCAGAGTATACGAATCAAACCCGGAGGGACAGCGCAGTAGAGGAAGACCTCGGCTTAGGTGGCGCACACAAGTATGGATCTGCAAGCTGGACTTTTCGCATCATTTTGGGCAGAAGCAATATGTTCGGCGAATTATTTGAGGAATTGTTGTCCATCAAGAGTCTTGATGGCAAAACAATTTCGAATTATGGATGGGACGAATCCCGAATTTAAAGCATCTTCAAATATTCGGTTGCACAGCTTTCGTAATGAATAAAGAACAAAACAAAGATAAATTTGTAGCTCGTTCAACTGAGGGTATATTCGTCGGGTACTCGAATGAGGCGAAAGCATATCGCATTTGGATGCCAAGAGCGAGAAAGATTTCGGTAACAAGAGATATCAGGTTTATTGATGTATCCAAAAATATCGATGTGCTAGAAAAGTCGTGCAGCACTGATCAACTTGTCGAAAAAGAAAGAGATGACGAAAATCTTTTCGATAACGATGTTGTGGTCCATGCATTCAATATTGAAATAGGATTCAAGGAAGCTCTACAGCTTAATCTTAGCTTAATCAAAAACGATACATGGAAGCTGGTTCATGGGCACGCAGAGCGGAATAAAGTCGGATGCCGATTTGTGCTGACAAACAAAAGCAATCAAGATGGTGTTGTGACGAGAAGGAAAGCTCGCCTTATAGCGCTGTAGCTCTACTTGAGTCGACACGCAGACCCATGCGTGTACGTCGCATGGAAAAATTAAAAAATATTGATTCTCTCCATTTATGTAGATGATGTTCTTCTGGATTAATTCAATCAAAAATGATCTTATGGTAGACTTCGAAGTAAAAGATCTTGGAGAAGCAAAATATTGCCTTGGAATCGAAATTACTCAGGATTCAGGATGCATATCTATAAGTCAAAAGGGATACATCCGCAACTTGCTTTAGAGGTTTAATGTGGATCAAACCAAACCACTTATTATCCCTATGCAACCAGACTCAAGGCTTGTAAAGGACGAAAATTTGTCTGAGCAAGGAAAGCGCCCATATAAAGAGTTGATGGCAGGATTGCTGTATGCTGCTGTTTGTTATTGTTATTGCCCAATTTAACAGTTGCTTCACCGATGTTCACTGGGGCGCTGCGAAGCGTGTTCTGCGCTATCTTCAAGGAACAATAGACTATGGGTTGCGATACACTTCAAATCTAGTAGGATTCGTCGATTCTGATTGGGGAAGGTGCGTGATCGATAGAAGATCGTACACTGGCTACGCATTTACATTTTCCAATGCGGCCGTTAGCTGGAAATCACAAAAACAAAAGACTGTGACTCTATCCTCGACAGAAGCTGAGTACATGGGTATATCAGAGGCCATTAAGGAAGCCATTCATCTTCGGACTTTCTTAAAGGAACTTGGTCTTCGAGACTTGGATGAAATAACTTTATACAACGATAATCGTGGTGCCAGACTTCATGCTGAAAATCATGTTTGTCATCAAAGGACTAAACATATAGACATCCGACACCACTTCATTCGCGACGTCATATCTAAAGGATGTATAAAACTTAAGTATCTATCAACGGAGGAAATGCCTGCCAACGTTCTAACCAAGGCGCTAGCTGGACCAAAACATTACCATTGCTTATCGAAACTTGGAGTCAGCAGGCATGATGATCTTGTCTTGGACATGTGTTGGACATTCCTGCAAATTCGTGATCAATTATACCAACATAACATATTGACGTTTTTACATTCTTCTGATCTGTCATCCTGACAACTATTTTTTCGTACCTAACTTGTATTTTTATACCCTATCCTAAGGATATATTAAGTTTGACACATAGTTTGTAACATAGAGAAATAATCGAGATAGACCCTATAAAGTATATATATTCGTGATCAGCATCAATAGCGAAATCGATTGAGCGATGACCGTCCGTCCGTATGTCACCGCTTTTTGGGTCTTAAATTTTTAACTAGGACGCTGAAATTTCATATCTGGGCTTCCAAGAAAAAGATACAGTACAAGTGTAAAATTTTTTTACATCCGCCCACTGCCACGCCCACTTTTTCATAACTTCACTAAATTATATGAAACCGAAAAATTTTGTTAAGACCAAATATTTAGGCATTCAGACTCCCTACAATCCACTCATACAAAAGTTTGGGCCACGCCCACTTTTTGGGGGCGTTTTCTTCATAAAACCGATTTTTGGGCCTTAAATTTTTAACTAGGACGCTGAAATTTCATATCTGGGCTTCTAACGAAAAGATACAGTAGAAGTGTAAATTTTTTTTACATCCGCCCACAGCCACGCCTACTTTTTTATAACTTCACTAAATTATATCAAACCGAAAAATTTTCTTAAGACAAAATATTTAGGTATTCAGATTCCCTACAATTCACCCATAGAACAGTTTTGGCCACGCCCACTTTTTGTGGGCGTTTTGCATCAAAAAACCGATTTTGATAAAATTTTACATGTAACATCCTCAAACGTCCGAGGTTATAGCCATATTTGAGTACGAAATGCAATTTGTCCACGCCCACTTTATAGAGAGGAGGATAGGGTATCAGACGATCCGTTTCAGACGGATTGTAGCTTTTCTGTATGTTTTTTTTGTAAATAAATCTTCTTAAATTAAAGACATCGTCCAGTATTAAAACTTTATTTGTGCTGATGATCGTTAAACTGATTTCCATTCACCTGCTCAACACTTATAAACAAAGTATTCAATGTCAAAACTAATCCCACCTCTTCACTAAAAAAATATTATTATCCAAATACATTTGAACCCGAATTAGTAGAATTACCTTAGGTTATTCTTGTGTGCCTTTCTGTTGTCAATAAGGACAGTAGTCCCAAGGTCTTTTTGAACTACTTTCTCTATAAAAGGCTTCCTAAATTTATTTCCAATTCGTCTGTTTGTCAAACGCTTTTTCACCAGTTCTGAATGTCCGAGTTTGTCTATTCTTATTGTTAAATCAATCTTTTGGGTGGCGGTTATTTTGTTTCTGATCTCATCTCCTAAAGCAGTCGGGATTGAGTGAATTATATCAACTGGTCTATAGTTATGAACTGAATGAATCGTCCTGTTGTACTTGGCTGTGGCAAGTAAAAGGAGTCCAGCAGTGTCACTTATGTTCTGTTCCAGTCTAGTACACCTCGCTCATCTCCCATAGAGTACTGTGAAATCTTTCAACTTGTTCGTTTGTTACACTATAAAAGGGTGGTGTAGTGAACATTGTTATTCCAAAATGATCCATAAGCAATTATCTTATGCTTTCTGAGGTAAGTGATCTTTCATTGTCGCAGACTATTTTTTTAGTGTTTTTGAAGATGTTAAATATTTCTAATAGAGGCTCGTTTATGTCTACTATAGCACGTGATTATATACATAGGTTTTACCACATCGAATTTGGAAAATTTGTCCAAACACGTAACGAAATGTTAAGTCGGTTCACTGCATACAGATAGTTTCTAAGCTTCTGCAACGACCATACTATAGCCAACAGTTCCCGCTTATTCGTACCGTAGCTTTCCGCGGTGGAAGACAATGTTCGTGTAATCATTGTGATAGGTCCGCCACCTTAAGAGAGGACAGCACCGATCGCATGGGATGAAGCATCTATTGTCAAATCAAAGGGCTTTTCGTATTCAGGATATAGAATCTGAAGCCAAGATTATTTTAATTCTATCGAAAGTTTGCAATGCTTCTTCATCTAATTCTATCCTAATGTTTTTGGACTTATTGTTGCCTATATTTCCATTTTCACCCCTCAAGTGAAGAGGTTTCGCAATTTGAGCGTAAGCTCTAATAAAGCGTCTGTATCCCGATAATCCAAGAAAAGATCGCAGGCTACGATGTGTGTTAGGAACCTCGTAACCAACAATGTTCCTTACTTTTTCTGGGCAAGTTTTTATTCCCTTAATGGATACTACAATTCGAAATATTCTACCTCTTTAAAAAATCTCGATTTTTCAGAGCCACAAACATACAAAAAAGCTACAATCCGTCTGGAACGGATCGTATGATACCCTATCATCCTTTCTATCGAGCCCCTATAAAGTGGGTGTGGCCATATTGCATTTTCTTTACTGAATTACGACGATAACTTCGACCGCTTGAGTATGTTGTATGTAAAATTTCATCAAAATCGTTTTTTTGATGAAAATTGAAATTGATGTATGAGTGAATTGTAGCAATATGATTATCTAAATATTTTATCTTAACAAAATTTTTCGCTTTCATATAATTTAGTGAAGTTATAAAAAAGTAGGCAAAAGTGGCAGTGGGCGGATTTGAAAAATGTTTACACTTGTACTGCTGCTCCGTCTCAAAAGCCCAGATATGTAATTTTATCCTCATAGCTCAAAATTTGAGGCCCAAAAAGTGGCAACATACAGACAGACGGACGGACGGACATGACTAAATCGTCTTCGCTATTGAATATATGTACTTTATAGGGTCTATGTCAATTATTTCTCTATGTTACAAACTATGTGTTAAACTTAATATACCCTTAGGTAAGGCTATAAAAAGCAAATTTTAAATTCTTTCTAAATCATCAAGATGTTCTTTCTTTGTTCTCGAAAAGATGATAACATCATCAATATAAACATGACAGCATTTGCCTATCTCCTCTCTGAGCACGTTATCGATAGCCCTTTGAAACATGCTGGATGCGTTTTTTAAACCGAATGGAAGCCTACAGATCTTATATTATTAATAGAGAAGGCAGTCTTTTCCCTATCCCGTTCGGACATTCCAATCTGGTGAAATCCTGACTTTAAATCTAAGTTTGTTAAAAATGAAGCTTTTCCAAGATTGGCGAGGATGACCGCAGTACTCGAAATTGGATACTTGTCGCTTATGGTTTTACTGTTTAATTTCCGAAAGTCTATGACTAAACGCATTTTTCGTTTTCCCATTCCATCGACTCCGTTTTTGTCGACAACCTATATACGATTGTTATAAGGAGATCTTGACGATCTAATGATTCCATTGCGAAGCAAGTTGGCAATTTCCTTGAGAATAAATTCAGTTGCGGCCCTCGGATACGGCTAGGCTTATGAATATATGGGGTCATTTTCGATTCTTTGGGATCAGCAAAAACTTTCGACTGGCGTGTCATCAATAAGGAAAATTGGTGTTCGATGTCCGAAGGGTTAGTATCGTTTTCTAAGTAGATATTGTTCACATCTTTACAGTAAAAATATAATAATTTTTCTTCACCCCCATTTTAGGTCAAAATTCCTTTTACTAAATTTAATTCGGCTCCAACTTCTTTTAGAAAGTCAAACCCAATTATACCATCGAAAGTTTTTAGTGTTGGAAGTAGAAAAAAGGTGGAATTTCTTTTGAAAATATTAATGATGCATTTAGATGTAACGTGGTTGATACCATGAATTGACCTGACAGAAAATGTGTTCTTGATCGGTTTGATAGCTTTTAGGGCACTAAAGTTCTTAAAATAGTTCTTAACGGCACCAGTGCACTAGAAGTTTTATTTCCTTTTCTGCCAGTGTTCGACCGACGCACGTAAGGCAGGAGTAGGCTGACCATACATACTCTTTTAAGAGGACATGCCCTCTTTTTGTCTAAAAACAATGTCCGGTATCTTTTTGGAAAAAAAACGTGCAATTTATCCTCTTTTTGGATTTTCTCAGTTAATTAAATTTTTCGACATCACAAAACTACAACAAAATTTTTTTTTCAACACGAATTCAGAAATGTTCTGCATCTTTCTGGTGCGAATACGACTTAAAATATATTTGTACCTAAACTCAGTATCTTATCAGAGTCAATAATTTAATTAGAGCCATTATTTTATTTTTATTTTGTATTTAAAGTTAGAATTGACTTAAATTATTTTTATTTATTTTACTTGAATTTGTTAAAATTGATTGTTTTTTTTTCGTTTTGATGAATTAAAAAATATTATTTTTTTTTTTATTTTGGTTGTTTTTTTTTGTTCTTAAATTTTTCATTTAAAATTTTTGAAGGTGTCCTCTTTTTCGTGGACTTGGATCTGGTCACCCTAGGCAGGAGGGAACTTCCCCTAAAAAATTGATCTCATCAAATATCTCTGTATATTCGTTAGCAACGTACCGCTCGCCTTTACCGCAGCTGTAGTTGTACGATTTTTTGTCATTTGTATCATAATATTTGTACAGATAGTGCTGGTCGTCTTCCCTGGTGTTTGGTGTGGGCTCTACCTGATTTAGATGATTAATTCTTTGATGCTTTGGGAGTGTTTGCCAGTCAGGGATTGTCAAGAGGTTTTTGAAAATTATTAGATTAGGGTGCTGCACAGATCTTTGGAAATTATGGGCATTTTGCATGGAGTTATGGAAATGATTGGGGTTTCTATAACGAGAAAGAGTTGAGTCTACTTCCATGGGATCTAGCCTGGGTTGTATTTTACCAGAGCAAATTTGCATATAATGAGGTGAATTACATTGATTAAATTGAAAATTGATCGGTGTTGTAGGTATGTTTAGGTAGAAAATTGTTCGAACGCTCATTTCTACTAGCAAATGAATTAGCAAAAACATACCGCGCTTGGTTTGCCTCCAGCTCTTGGGCAAGTGCAAGTGTGCTGGGCATATCTGTGGGTTGTGATGAAAATAAGATGTGACACATAGGTTTTTGTGAGCCGGAAATGAAAACTATCAATCAAGATTTTATTGCCTTCGTGAAGGATTAGAGTCTCGTTAATTATAAAAATGTTAACTTCCTCTCTACCTCATCATAAAATTCGATAATCGTCATTCTACCTTGGCGCAAAGTGGACACTTCCTGCTCTAACAGATAAACAGGTCTCTTATCAGCATACGTAAAGTCTAGTCGTGCGATTATGGCTTTGAAATTGAGAACTGTATTGAATGATGCCAAAACCTGATCTGCCGAGCCGACAATTTTATTTCTAATCATAGCCACCGCCTGATAGTGCTTCGATCTTCCTTCATGTGCCTCGAATAGTTTGTAGGCAGCAAACGCAGCTTGACGCCAGGAAAAGTACCGAACCTGCTCACCACCGAATTCAGGCAGCGATTTCACTAAGTCTAACGATTCTTCGCATTTCTTATTAGCATCAATGGTAACTGGTCGATACTCTTCAACAGTCTGAGGAATGTCTAATGCCCTAAGTCGAGTCGTTAGTTCGCCGATCGTTGTTTCAAATGCAAGTCTTATTTGCTCTGTTGCATGCTGAACATGTGACTACTGCCCTTATCTGATCTGCGTCCATTATTTAATCAGTTAGAAAAGGTGGTGATGGCTGGATGCTGTAGGAAAGGGGAGGGACTGGTTGGCGTCAACTTGGCGACGTCCAGTGTTGTAACTGTTACTGCGCATCAATTGTGCTTATTTTGCCTCCCAGTGGTAGCCATCGGGTACTGGTTGGTGTCCATCCGGACCCAACTTGCTGAACTTATAAGCGCGAATGTTGAACAGGAGAAAATAGCAATAAATACGACAGCGGACGAACTCTCTCGATGGGGTCAACGGTGACATCATAGCTTCAAACGGAAGCATAGCACTTTATCTGGGCTACTTCGACATATTCGGAGCTCAGGCCGATAAAATTTTCCAAGAATAAGTCAGGTTTTTGGAAAAGAGATGGTGGTGGATGAGCCCTTATTGGGCCAACGGCAGCGCTCACATCCCTGAAGCGGGTTACTGACATCGGTTTAAAACCGCCCCTCGTCCTAGGGGTTTCAAAAAATGGAACTGGCTCTCCAGATTGGGGGTTGTGCCGTCGGCGTAACTTCCTTACTACGTAAAAAAAACACTAGTTATGAGAGAGACACAAGCCTCGGATTATGACCTCATTTAATATCACGACCCGGAACGTCCACAGACTACGATTTAAGAGTATGCACCTGGAACGTACGTACACTGAATCTGTCCTCACGCGGTACAAGGCAGATATTAGCGCGATCCAGGAGATACGATGGATAGGATCAGGTATGCAAAAACGAAAAGATTGCGGCATTTATTACAGCTGTCACAAAAGACTGCACATGTTAGGATGCGGATTCGTCGTGGGAAATCGGCTTCGCTCAATGATAATTGACTTTAAGCCGATCAGTGATCGCCTGGCTGTGATCCGCATCAAGGCAACATTCCAAAATATCAGCATAATATGTGCACACGCCCCTACTGACGAAGCTGAAAACTCTATCAAGGAGGAGTTTTATGACCTCCTGGACGGAGTCTACGGAGCCTGTCCGGAGTATGATGTCAAAGTCATACTCGGGGACTTCAATGCCAAAATCGGTAAGGAAAACATCTTCGGCGGATTAGTTGGAAAGCACAGCCTCCACGAAACGACAACAGACAACGGCTTCCGGCTAATCGATTTTGCAGCAGCTCGTAATACGGTGATAAGTAGCACTAGGTTTCCAAGACTACGAATCCACACAGCAACCTGGCGCTCTCCAGATGGTCGAACCGCCAACCAAATCGACCAGGTGCTAATAGATGCGAGGCACGCATCCAACATTCTGAATGTGCAAACTTTCAGACCGGCAAACGTCGACTCTGACCATTTTCTTGTTGCAGCTAAATTCAGAGCAAAGAAAGAAAAAGAAATTCAACGTTGGAAGCCTTAGCACGACTGGAGTAGCCAGAGTCTACAGAGAGCGCCTGAGCGAGAGACTCTCCGCTGTGCATTCACCATCCACAAACGCCAACAATCTGTGGAACCAGTATCGTGACATCATCAAAGGGGTAGCAGAGACCACCATAGGCTACCAGCCACCACCCAAAAAGAGCCCTTGGTATGATAATGAATGCGTGCGTCGGAAAAAGATGACAGAAAATGCACATATGCAAGCGCTGCAGCGCAAAACAAGGGCAGCGAGAGAAGAGTATCGAGCCAGAAGAAGGGAGGAGAAGAAGATCCTGCGTAAGAAGAAAAGGGCCCACGCAGTCTCCCAGCTCAAGGATATCGAAGTGTTCCGCGATAGAAACAACATCCGAATGTTTTTTAGGAAAGCCAAGCAACTGGCAACTGGCTTCAAGCCCGAAACGCAGACTCTTCGAAACAGTGAAGGAAACCTAGTCACCGAAGCACAGGGAATAGTGGATGTTTTTAAGCAGCATTTCCAGCAGCTACTTAATGGGCATCAGGTGGAGAAGAGAACCCGCATCCAGTCAATGAAGAATTCATCCCACTTCCCAGTTTTGAATAGGTCGGCTCAGCTATCAAAAAGCTGAAGAACAACAAGGCCGCCGGTTCTGATGGTCTACCAGCAGAGATTTTCAAACATGGTGGTGATGTTTTGGTAGGGTGCATGCAGCAAATCATCAACCAAGTATGGGTGGATGAAGTCATGTCCGATGACTGGACTATCAGCTCTATATGCCCCATCTTCAAGAAAGGCGATCCTAAGTCTTGTAAGAACTACCGAGGCATATCCCTGCTTAATGTCGCATACAAGATCCTATCCAACGTACTGTGTGAACGTCTGAAGCCTTTCTGCAGCACACTAACCGGCACGTACCAGTGTGACTTTCGGCCCGGCAGATCGACGATCGACCAAATTTTCACACTAAGGCAAATCCTGGAAAAGACCAACGAATTTCAAGTCGAGACTCACCATCTCGTCATCGACTTTAAAGCCGCATATGATAGCATTCATCGTCTTGAGCTCTACAAGGCGATAGCCGAATTCAGGATCCCGGCTAAACTGATCCAGCTGTGCCGCGTGACGCTGGAAAACATGTGGTGCAACGTGCAATTCGGAAACAGTTCCTCCGAACTATTCCAAACATGCACCGGATTTCGTCAAGGAGATGCGCTATCATGTGAGTTCTTCAATCTTGTGCTAGAACAGATAGCGCGCCGTGTTAGAGGCTTTTACGGCAATTGAAGAACAGGCGAAACGAGTTGACCTTGAACCAAGTACATGTTGTCAACAAACAAAGAAGCATCTGTCCACCGCCTAGGACACTAGGACGTCACTGTTGGCAACAGTAACTTCGAAGTGGTTAAGGAGTTTACCTACCTCGGAGTAAACATCAACTCCACGAATGGCACCTTAGTGGAGATTCGACGAAGACTTACCCTAGGAAACCGTTGCTACTTCGGTTTGGCGAAACAAATGGGGTCAAAACTCCTAACTCGGAAGACGAAATGTATGCTCTACAAAACTTTGATCCTGCCAGTTCTGCTGTATGGAGCCGAGTGCTGGACGATAAGGAGGAAAGCAGAGCAAATACTGAACACTTTCGAAAGAAAAATTCTTCGTCGGCGAATGGAGGAGAAGATACAACCGCGAACTCTATGAGATGGCTACACTGGCTCGGCCACATCCAGCTCCAGCAAAGAGGATCTTCAAATCACAGCCCCCAGGTTCGAGACGACAAGGAAGACCGAACCTCCGTTTTAAGGACCAAGCTATCGCGGATGCCAGAGCGCTTGGTCTAGACAACTGGAAGCAGCGTGCCCGGGATCGAAGAGTGTGGAAGGCTGCCGTGTCTCAATCAGAGACTCTTTACGGGTCGGGAGCCCGTTAAGTAAAGTAAGTAAGAAAAGGTGGTAATAGTTCACAATTCTCTCTATGTATAAGTATGTACAACGCTTAAATAACAGATATTTACCTAGGAATAATATTAATAATTAAGTATAATTTGTGCCTTCTATTTACTATAGGAAGTTAGAAATAATTCTTAACTAATACTAATTTTGCTTACTTTCAATTTACTTTTTTATCTCTAAAGAAAAAAAAAATAATATCACTTAACTAATGCAAAGGTCGATTTACTTACGTAGATTCGTTTTTCCGATTTTCTATAATTTTTTTGTACGTGTACTCTAATATGTCAGAAGTAAGAATCCAAAGCGGTTTTTGGCGCAAACTACTAGGAAGGACCAAAAGGACATGCAAAGTTTGAAAATCCTGGATATAAAAACTGAAATATCTTTAAAACTATAATATGTATATGTATATATAAATGATACCGCAGATTAAACAATTAAAGACCGTCAATTGAAATAAAAAGCTTTGAAATCCGTTTGCCAGTTTTGAAGATATAACCAATTTTTGAAAAATGTGCTCACATTTTTAGGGTAAAAGCTTTTATTTAAAAAAAAAAAATATCAAGGTAACATTTTTTTACTGTATTACGAAACTACATTGTAAAACCTTTTTAACAGTACCAAACATGGTACATTCCTTGCAATGCATTACTTAGTATGAACAGTTCATTTCAGTTCAAATCTTAAAATTTGACCTTATATGGCTTTGTAAATTTGGCATTAGGCCATTTTGGCTTTATGTTACTTATAGGTATAAACAGTGAAATATGTAAGTATGGGGGGAATGCTGCCCTCCTGCTTGGGGTCACTGTTGGATTTGTGGTATGTGCAAAGTTGGGTATATGCAAAGTTTCTTTAAATTCATGCGAAATATTCGAAACATTGTTATAAAGCGACTTTGCATACACCCAACCTTGCACCTACACACTTCAATTGCATGCCTCTCATACGTATTCCACGGTTTGGTCTTATGTATAAAAATAATTCGGCCTTATGTCGCTTTCTCAAATTGTCATAAGGCCAAATGCTTATGCCACGGCACCACCCGAGATAATTGACGACGCATCCACCGCCACGACGCGATGACTCAATATTTTGGAATGATTCATAGTGAAATGCACAAATCCAAAAGATTCTAAATCCATATATCCCTTCAAACAATCTGTATGGATTATAGTTCCAGGTCTTACATGTTTTTCAATCAAACCAATCCAATTATGTTTGCCTCTTTTACTTCTGGAGCAAATCTTTAATTCAAGAACCCTCAACAACACGGTCCTGGTGGTATTTCGCATGAATTTAAATAAACTTTGCATATCCAAATTTGCACATACCACAAATCCAACAGTGACCCCAAGCAGGGGGGCAGCATTCCCCCCATACTTACATATCTCACTGTTTATACATATAAGTAACATAAAGCCAAAATGCCAATTTCACAAAGCCATATAAGGTCAAATTTTAAGATTTGAACTGAAATGAACTGTTCATACTAAGTAATGCTTTGCAAGGAATGTACCATGTTTGGTACTGTTAAAAAGGTTTTACAATGTAGTTTCGTAATACAGTAAAAAACATACAGAAAAGCTACAATCCGTCTGGAACGGATCGTATGATACCCTATCCTCCTCTCTATAAAGTGGGCGTGGCCAAATTGCATTTTGTACTCAAATATAGCTATAATGTCGAACGTTTGAGGATGTTACATGTAAAATTTCATGAAACTCGGTTTTTTGATGAAAACGCCCCCAAAAAGTGGGCGTGACCAGAACTGTTCTATGGGAGAATTGTAGGGAATCTGTATACCTAAATATTTGGTCTTAACAAAATTTTTCGGTTTCATATAATTTAGTGAAGTTATAAAAAAGTAGGCGTGGCAGTGGGCGGATGTAAAAAAAATTTACATTTCTACTGTATCTTTTCGTCATAAGCCCAGATATGAAATTTCAGCGTCCTAGTTAATAATTTAAGGCCCAAAACTCGGTTTTGTGATGAAAACGCCCCCAAAAAGTGGGCGTGGCCAAAACTTTTGTATGGGTGGATTGTAGGGAATCTGAATGCCTAAATATTTGGTCTTAACAAAATTTTTCGGTTTCATATAATTTAGTGAAGTTAAGAAAAAGTGGGCGTGGCAGTGGGCGGATTTCAAAAATTTTTACACTTGTACTGTATCTTTTTCTCAGAAGCTCAAAATTTAAGGCCCAAAAAGCGGTGACATACGGACGGACGGACGGACGGACGGACGGACGGTCATCGCTCAATCGATTTCGCTATTGATGCTGATCACGAATATATATACTTTATAGGGTCTATCTCGATTATTTCTCTATGTTACAAACTATGTGTCAAACTTAATATACCCTTAGGATAGGGTATAAACATACAGAAAAGCTACAATCCGTCTGGAACGGATCGTCTGATACCCTATCCTCCTCTCTATAAAGTGGGCGTGGCCAAATTGCATTTTGTACTCAAATATAGCTATAATGCCGAACGTTTGAGGATGTTACATGTAAAATTATATCAAAATAGGTTTTTTGATGATAACGCCCCCAAAAAGTGGGCGTGGCCAAAACCGTTCTATGGGTGAATTGTAGGGAATCTAAATACCCAAATATTTGGTCTTAACAAAATTTTTCGGTTTCATATAATTTAGTGAAGTTATAAAAAAGTAGGCGGATGTAAAAAAATTTTACACTTGTACTGTATCTTTTTCTTGGAAGCCCAGATATGAAATTTCATCGTCCTAGCTCAAAATTTAACTCCCAAAAAGCGGACGGACGGTCATCGCTCAATCGATTTCGCTATTGACGCTGATCACGAATATATATACTTTATAGGGTCTATCTCGATTATTTCTCTATGTTACAAACTATGTGTCAAACTTAATATACCCTTAGGATAGGGTATAAAAAGTTACCTTGATATTTTTTTTTTTTAAATAAAAGCTTTTTCCCTAAAAATGTGAGCACATTTTTCAAAAATTGGTTATATCTTCAAAACTTGCAAACGGATTTCAAAGCTTTTTATTTCAATTGACGGTCTTTAATTGTTTAATCTGCGGTATCATTTATATACATATACATATACATATTATAGTTTTAAAGATATTTCAGTTTTTATATCCAGGATTTTCAAACTTTGCATGTCCTTTTCGTCCTTCCTAGTAGTTTGCGCCAAAAACCGCTTTGGATTCTTACTTCTGACATATTAGAGTACACGTACAAAAAAGTTATAGAAAATCGGAAAAACGAATCCACGTAAGTAAATCGACCTTTGTTAAGTGATATTATTTATTTTTTTTTTTCTTTAGAGATAAAAAAGTTAAATGAAAGTAAACAAAATTAGTGTTAGTTAAGAATTATTTCTAACTTCCTTTAGTAAATAGAAGGCACAAACTATACTTAATTATTAATATTATTCCTAGGTAAATATCTGTTATTTAAGCGTTGTACATACTTATACATAGAGAGAATTGTGAACTATTACCACCTTTTCTAACTGATTAAATAATGGACGCAGATCAGATAAGGGCAGTAGTCACTGCTGCGGTTCAGCATGCAACAGAGCAAATAAGACTTGCATTTGAAACAACGATCGGCGAACTAACGACTCGACTTAGGGCATTAGACATTCCTCAGACTGTTGAAGAGTATCGACCAGTTACCATTGATGCGAATAACAAATGCGAAGAATCGTTAGACTTAGTGAAATCGCTGTCTGAATTCGGTGGTGAGCAGGTTCGGTACTTTTCCTGGCGTCAAGCTGCGTTTGCTGCCTACAAACTATTCGAGGCACATGAAGGAAGATCGAAGCACTATCAGGCGGTGGCTATGATTAGAAATAAAATTGTCGGCTCGGCAGATCAGGTTTTGGCATCATTCAATACAGTTCTCAATTTCAAAGCCATAATCGCACGACTAGACTTTACGTATGCTGATAAGAGACCTGTTTATCTGTTAGAGCAGGAAGTGTCCACTTTGCGCCAAGGTAGAATGACGATTATCGAATTTTATGATGAGGTAGAGAGGAAGTTAACATTTTTATAATTAACGAGACTCTAATCCTTCACGAAGGCAATAAAATCTTGATTGACTCTCTCAGTCAAAAATATCGACAAGATGCGCTGATAGTTTTCATTTCCGGCTCACAAAAACCTATGTGTCACATCTTATTTTCATCACAACCCACAGATATGCCCAGCACACTTGCACTTGCCCAAGAGCTGGAGGCAAACTAAGCGCGGTATGTTTTTGCTAATTCATTTGCTAGTAGAAATGAGCGTTCGAACAATTTTCTACCTAAACATACCTACAACACCGATCAATTTTCAATTTAATCAATGCAATTCACCTCATTATAGGCAAATTTGCTCTGGTAAAATACAACCCAGGCCAGATCTCATGGAAGTAGACTCAACTCTTTCTCGGTATAGAAACCCCAATCATTTCCATAACTCCATGCAAAATGCCCATAATTTCCAAAGATCTGTGCAGCACCCTAATCTAATAATTTTCAAAAACCTCTTGACAATCCCTGACTGGCAAACACTCCCAAAGCATCAAAGAATTAATCATCTAAATCAGGTAGAGCCCACACCAAACACCAGGGAAGACGACCAGCACTATCTGTACAAATATTATGATACAAATGACAAAAAATCGTACAGCTACAGCTGCGGTAAAGGCGAGCGGTACGTTGCTAACGAATATAATGAAACCAATAATCCGAATACAGAATGCAAAGAAAATACAGAGATATTTGATGAGATCAATTTTTTAGGGGAAGTTCCCTCCTGCCTAAGGTGACCAGATCCAAGTCCACGAAAAAGAGGACACCTTCAAAAATTTTAAATGAAAAATTTAAGAACAAAAAAAAACAACCAAAATAAAAAAAAAATAATATTTTTTAATTCATCAAAACGAAAAAAAAAACAATCAATTTTAACAAATTCAAGTAAAATAAATAAAAATAATTTAAGTCAATTCTAACTTTAAATACAAAATAAAAATAAAATATTGGCTCTAATTAAATTATTGACTCTGATAAGATACTGAGTTTAGGTACAAATATATTTTAAGTCGTATTCGCACCAGAAAGATGCAGAACATTTCTGAATTCGTGTTGAAAAAAAAAATTTTGTTGTAGTTTTGTGATGTCGAAAAATTTAATTAACTGAGAAAATCCAAAAAGAGGACAAATTGCATGTTTTTCCAAAAAGATACCGGACATTGTTTTTAGACAAAAACATACAGAAAAGCTACAATCCGTCTGGAACGGATCGTCTGATACCCTAGCCTCCTCTCTATAAATTGTGCGTAGCCAAATTGCATTTCGTACTCAAATATGGCTATAATCTCGAACGTTTGAGGATGGTACATGTAAAATTTTATCAAAATCGGTTTTTTGATGAAAACGCCCCCAAAAAGTGGGCGTGGCCAAAATTGTTCTATGGGTGAATTGTATTAAATCTGAATACCTAAATATTTGGACTTAACAAAATTTTTCGGTTTCATATAATTTAGTGAAGTTATAAAAAAGTAGGCGTGGCAGTGGGCGGATGTAAAAAAAATTTACGCTTCTACTGTATCCTTTCGTCAGAAGCCCAGATATGAAATTTCAGCGTCCTAGTTAAAAATTTAAGGCCCAAAAAACTTTTGTATGAGTGGATTGTAGGGAGTCTAAATGCCTAAATATTTGGTCCTAACAAAATTTTTCGGTTTCATATAATTTAGTGAAGTTATGGAAAAGTGGGCGTGGCAGTGGCCGGATTTCAAAAATTTTTACACTTGTACTGTATTTTTTTCTCAGAAGCCCAGATATGAAATTTCATCGTCCTAGCTCAAAATTTAAGGCCCAAAAAGCGGTGACATACGGACGGACGGACGGACGGACGGTCATCGCTCAATCGATTTCGCTATTGATGCTGATCACGAATATATATACTTTATAGGGTCTATCTCGATTATTTCTCTATGTTGCAAACTATTTGTCAAACTTAATATACCCTTAGGATAGGGTATAAAAACCCACACCATCATTCAACCACCTACATGCTTTAATGTGCTCTTAGTATATTGTTCACTTAATTCTTGGTTCTTTTTTTAAAAAGAAAAATTTAGATTTCCTTACGTCTGTAAATAAAATGTTTTTTAAAACGGAATATCCGTATTTATACCCTATCCTAAGGGTATATTAAGTTTGATACATAGTTTGTAACATAGAGAAATAATCGAGATAGACCCTATAAAGTATGTGTGTATATTCGTAATCAGCATCAATAGCGGAGACGATTTAGCCATGACCGTCCGTCCGTCCGTCACCACTTTTTGGGCCTTTACTTGCGTCCGTATGAACTTCCGTGCGTGCACCATGTTGATATATGTGCAGTACCGGACCGTTTGTTAACGCTGACTTTAACATTTCCACTGCTGCTCGTTCCTCCCGTTGGAATTTAAAATTTGAATTCTTTTTCAGCATATCTGTCAGCGGTCTACTTATAACAGCATATCCTTCAACAAATTTACGAAAATATCCGGTTAGACCAAGGAATGCCTGGATATCCTAAACACTTTTACGATCTGGAAAATTTTTCACAGCGGCTACTTTTCGTTACGAAGGTCGAATAGTTCCTGTTTCAATAACATGACCAAGGAACTCTACTTTGCGTTGTAAAAAATTGCATTTGCTCCACTTCACCAACAACCCACTTTTTTTGGCAACATGTAATACCGACTTAAGTTTCCTTATGTTTTCTGCTTCATTCGTCGATGGTATGATATCGTCCATATAAAACATACAGAAAAGCTACAATCCGTCTGGAACGGATCGTCTGATACCCTATCCTCCTCTTTATAAAGTGGGCGTGGCCAAATTGCATTGCGTACTCAAATATGGTTATAACCTCGAACGTTTGAGTATGTTACATGTAAAATTTTATCAAAATCGGTTTTTTGATGAAAACGCCCCCAAAACGTGGGCGTGGCCAAAACTGTTCTATGGGTGAATTGTAGGGAATCTGAATACCTAAATATTTGGACTTAACAAAATTTTTCGGTTTCATATAATTTAGTGAAGTTATAAAAAAGTAGGCGTGGCAGTGGGCGGATGTAAAAAAAATTTACACTTTTGTCAGAAGCCCAGATATGACATTTCAGCGTCCTAGTTAAAAATTTAAGGCACAAAAATCGGTTTTATGATGAAAACGCCCCCAAAAAGTGGGCGTGGCCAAAACTTTTGTATGAGTGAATTGTAGGGAGTCTGAATGCCTAAACATTTGGTCTTAACAAAATTTTTCGGTTTCATATAGTTTAATGAAGTTATGAAAAAGTGGGCATGGCAGTGGGCGGATGTAAAAAATTTTTACACTTGTACTATATCTTTTTCTCAGAAGCCCAGATATGAAATTTCATCGTCCTAGCTCAAAACTTACGGCCGAAAAAGCGGTGACATACGGACGGACGGACGGACGGACAGTCATCGCTCAATCGATTTCGCTATTGATGCTGATCACGAATATATGTATATACTTTATAGGGTCTATCTCGATTATTTCTCTATGTTACAAACTATGTGTCAAACTTAATATACCCTTAGGATAGGGTATAAAAAGAATAATGCCTTTACCAATCATTTCTCGAAAAATATATAATACTTTATATATATATATATATATACTTTATAGGGTCTATCTCGATTATTTCTCTATGTTACAAACTATGTGTCAAACTTAATATACCCTTAGGATAGGGTATAAAAAGAATAATGCCTTTACCAATCACTTCTCGAAAAACGTATTGGATGAAGCGCGTAAATACGCTCAGCGAATTTGCTAAACCAAATGGGATGCGGCAAAATTCGAATTGTCCCCCCTTCGTGACGAACGATGTGAACTTGCGACTGTTTTCATCCACCGACACGTGAAAAAATCCATTTCGCAAGTCAAGGGTGGAGAAAACATTCGCGCCTTGCAAGTTGTCTAATACCTCCTCTATAACTGGCATGAGAAAACGATCACGGACCATGCGTTCATTAATGTTCCGGTAGACGATACATACGCGAGGACATCCATCTTTCTTTTTGACGACTACTACTCTACTTGCGAACGATGAAGTTGATGGTTGCACTATGCCTTCTTTCAGCCATTGTTCCACTTGGTCTTTGACAATTTTTTGTTCACTAAAGGGAAGCCTATGCGGAGAGCTGTAAATTGGAGTTTCATCCTTTAAAATGATAGACATAGTTATTGGACTGTTGAAGTCTTTTATCGGCGCATAGTTATTTACCATTGATTTGACTGTTTGTTGGTATGCTGGCGGCACGTCAATCGCTCTATCACAGTAATTAATGATAAATACATTATTGCCCGTAGAATTTTCGCATGCAATATATGTATTTAAAATGTATACCATCTTCGTTAATGACAACTTCAGCCCTCGCGATTACGTCCCCACCAACAATACATTGAAAAGGTATAACTTCGTCCCGGACAACGTGGCAAGTATTGTATATAACTCAATCATCGATTCTAAAACATGCGTTAAATGAGCCTAGAGATGTTGATTTACCGGAACCGAAACCACTGAATTGTGTTGCCGTCTTTGTAACGAAATTCCGATGGTGAATTATGAACCTTCTCCTTTCTATGCAACCATTATGGTAAAAAGCTTACAGGTACCCTGAACCAGTCCTGGCTACGAAAGAAAAAGGGTGTCCAGGCCACGACCGCTTGGCATGCTAGCTTTAGCACGTGCTTAGCTCGTCGGATGGGCTGTCGTAAGCCCTGGACGGTCGTTACGCATTTACATGCCAAAGAAAAGAAAAAAAAAATACCGCGAGGCTTGATGTCCGCAACCAAAAAAAAAAAAAAACATACAGAAAAGCTACAATCCGTCTGGAACGGATCGTATGATACCCTATCCTCCTCTCTATAAAGTGGGCGTGGCCAAATTGCATTTTGTACTCAAATATAGCTATAATGTCGAACGTTTGATGATGTTACATGTAAAATTTCATGAAAATCGGTTTTTTGATGAAAACGCCCCCAAAAAGTGGGCGTGACCAAAACTGTTCTATGGGAGAATTGTAGGGAATCTGTATACCTAAATATTTGGTCTTAACAAAATTTTTCGGTTTCATATAATTTAGTGAAGTTATAAAAAAGTAGGCGTGGCAGTGGGCGGATGTAAAAAAAATTTACATTTCTACTGTATCTTTTCGTCATAAGCCCAGATATGAAATTTCAGCGTCCTAGTTAATAATTTAAGGCCCAAAACTCGGTTTTGTGATGAAAACGCCCCCAAAAAGTGGGCGTGGCCAAAACTTTTGTATGGGTGGATTGTAGGGAATCTGAATGCCTAAATATTTGGTCTTGACAAAATTTTTCGGTTTCATATAATTTAGTGAAGTTAAGAAAAAGTGGGCGGATTTCAAAAATTTTTACACTTGTACTGTATCTTTTTCTCAGAAGCCCAGATATGAAATTTCATCGTCCTAGCTCAAAATTTAAGGCCCAAAAAGCGGTGACATACGGACGGACGGACGGACGGACGGTCATCGCTCAATCGATTTCGCTATTGATGGTGATCACGAATATATATAGTTTATAGGGTCTATCTCGATTATTTCTCTATGTTACAAACTATGTGTCAAACTTAATATACCCTTAGGATAGGGTATAAAGAGGGCATGTCCTCTTAAAAGAGGATGTATGGTCAGCCTACTCCTGACTTACGTGCGTTGGTCGAACACTGGCAGAAAAGGAAATAAAACTTCTAGTGCACTGGTGCCGTTAAGAACTATGTTAAGAACTTTAGTGCCCTAAAAGCTATCAAACCGATCAAGAACACATTTTCTGTCAGGTCAATTCATGGTATCAACCACGTTACATCTAAATGCATCATTAATATTTTCAAAAGAAATTCCACTTTTTTTCTACTTCCAACACTAAAAACTTTCGATGGTATAATTGGGTTTGACTTTCTAAGAGAAGTTGGAGCCGAATTAAATTTAGTAAAAGGAATTTTGACCTAAAATGGGGGTGAAGAAAAATTACTATATTTTTACTGTAAAGATGTGAACAATATCTACTTAGAAAACGATACTAACCCTTCGGACATCGAACACCAATTTTCCTTATTGATGACACGCCAGTCGAAAGTTTTTGCTGATCCCAAAAAATCGACAATGACCCTGCATATTCATATTTCATCCTCCTAGCTCAAAATTTAAGGCCCAAAAAGTGGTAATGGATGGACGGACGGACATGGTTCAATCGGTTTCGCTATTGATACTGATAATGAATATATATACTTTATAGGATCCATCTCAATTATTTCTCTATGTTACAAACTATGTATCAAACTTAATATACCCTTAGGATAGGGTATAAAGAGTTACCTTTGTACTATATTTTTATAAAGGTATAAAGAGTTACCTTTGTACTATATTTTTATACCCTATCCTATGGGTATATTAAGTTTGATATATAGTTTGTAACATAGAGAAATAATCGAGAAAGACATTTAAAGTATATTCGGTGGAGGTGCATTGCCGTACTTTCCATCGTCAGAGAGAGAGAGAGAGAAAGAGAGAGTTAGCGTTCGACGTGGAGTTGTAAGAAGGCAGTCGGTGTCTAAGATCGTCGTGGTTCAGTTGTATCAGTCGCCAAACAGTTGCTCGCTTTTTTCACCGCTCATCCTAAATTTTATATCTTATACTTGTATTTATATTTTTAAATTGAATTCCACTTATTATTAAATATCATTTAAATATTAGTTTGAAGTCTGGTGTTTTAATTGAGATTTCCTACATTTCGGGGCTCAACCACTCAATACTCTAAAATACGCTAGTAGCGTACTTAGTTAATAACATGTGGTCTAACTTAACTGTCGATCAATTAAAAGTCGAACTCGGAAAATTAAATCTTGATACTACCGGGTTGAAAGCACAATTAGTTGAAAGAATAGAACAATATCATAAAAACCAAGAAGTTTTTTCGGACGCGATGGGATCGTCTAACACCAACGAGGAAAAGAAGATGAGTCCATCCAATTGCCGTCCCGAAGTTTCGGTCAAGGACATCGAAAATTTTATAACAGAATCCAGTGGTGAGGGTATTTCAAAAATTAAGTGGTGGCTTAAAGAATTCGAAGAAATTGCGGAACTCATGCAATGGAGCCATATCGAGAAGTTACTTTACGCACGAAAACGGTTGTCGGGCCCGGCTAAAATATTCATGAAATCGAATAAGTGCACTTCATATATGACATTAAAAAAATTGCTGATCGAGGAATTCGAGGAAAAATTGTGTACCGCGGATATTTACTTTAAAGTGCAAAACCGAATGAAAAAGCAGAACGAGAGCTATAGAGAATATTTACTTATAACGAAAGAAATTGCACAAGATGTAGTTGATGATAAATCATTAATAAAGTTGATCATCAACGGCATTCCGGACAGAGAAGAAAACAAAATTATCCTTTACAACAGATTTAAGTGATTTTAAACAAAAACTCGCAATTTATGAAGAAATTAAAGAAAAAGTAAAAAGAAAATTCAGTCACTATAAGCAAAATAAACGGGAAGACAATTTCGGTAAAAAGAAACAATTTGAAAAAAGAGAGCATTGTTACAGTTGTGGGAGTGTTGAACATAAAAAATCAACCTGTAATATGAGAACCAAATGATTTGCTTGCAACGAATTTAGCCACCATAGTAAAGAGTGTAAAAATAAACCATCCACAAGTAGAAAAGGGATAAACTTAGTCTACAAATCTAAAATGTGCAAACGCATACTAATAAATCAGCTGTCATGCAAAGCTCTAATCGATAAGGGCAGCGACTACAGTTTAATTAAAAAAAGCGTTTTTGATAAACTTTCAAACGTGAGTCTGAAAAAGATGTGGGAAACCTCCCTTAGGTATTAAAATTAAGTTACCCAGTACAGTTTGCGAGCCTGTGGAATTTCATTTATTTTACATAATTAGACCATTGACGCATAACCCGAAAGCTTAGGTTGAAGGACATGATATGGATATTGTCTAGAGTAGTGTATAAGATATGTAGATTATCCAATTCCCAATATGTTGAGGGATATTTTTTGTTCTTTAAATGTAGATGGGAAAGGTGTTGCAAAAGGAAATGAACTGGTCATTACGTCGGAGGAATGCAACTGCATTTATGCAGCATCGTTAATGACTGCAATCGACTTACATATTAAAAGAAAAAAAAAAGAAGAAAAGATAAACGTTACCGAAGAAATTAGGTGTATAAAAACAAAAAAAAAAAAAGCGTTTTGACCTGAAGCGGACTTGAACCAATGCATATGTATGTAATGTGTCGAGTACTATACCTCTGTGCCATTACATATTTCAATATGGTAAGGGTTCAAGTATGTATTAAATATAGCTCTATGAGTATAAGAAGTCGAAAGTAGTCACCACTACAGATACACCACGAAATGGCGTGGAAGCATGGAACACAGGAAGTTACATGGATTTTCCTAAATTATGTTCGGAAAATTCCAAAACTGGTACATGTATTCTAGAAAAATTCAATCATGATTGGTAAAACACACTTTCGATTTTTCCGAATTAATCAAGAGAAAATATGAAGAAAAACGGAAGTGCTACTGTAACCATTATGCGTGCGGGGTATGTTTGTGTAGGTGAGAGCGCAGAAGTAGCATACCTACTATAAAAGACCAGCTTGCGCTGATCTCCTTCTTCTTTTTCGGAATATAAGTGATCGGTGCAAAACAAGGGTACTCAAGTTCGGTGTCGGATAAGTTGATGTGTGCGCGTAAGTGGTTGTTGCTTTGGCGGTGTGCTAATCAACCGCATAAGCTACTACGTCCACAAAAATTACCACTACCCCAAAGCTCCCCTAAATCATCAGATCAACATCACAAACACCATCTCGCAAGTCAACCCAAGTATCCACCGAAACATTCCACACCAACTCTCGTAACGCCGCAATTTCACCGCCCTATTCGAACACCAGCAAACATCACAGAGTCCATACCCCCAAGAAGCACCCCAAATCGGACAAACTAAGTGTGCAAGGTTCAAGACCACCCCCTACAGCAATATCAGCATTCCAACCGTACTGATCGTTCATCGACAAGTGCATCCAACCCACCTGCTGCAACATCTACCCATCTGCAACATCTCCAGCAACAAATCGAGGAATTCGATCAGTCATCCTGTGTGTTCATTTTTTTTAAGTTCAACACCGAAGACCTATTGTTAAAAGCTAAGTAGTTTTTGTTTTCGATACATACTTACACATAGAGTGTAAAATTCCTCCAAATATTCAGTCAAATTCCCACCTTAAATTAAGGGAATATCAATTCGCTAATATACTCATTCATGCTCCCGATGCTGTGCACAACATTTGGAATGATCAAGACATAAAATCTGGGGTAAGTGAGCTTTTAATTATTTAAAAGATTAAAATTTGGATGAACTATTTATATATACATATTGCGATAGTTTTGGTTTTCTTACGAATGTTACGAATGTACGTATATGTACATCTATGAGTAAACCTTTTTTATCTTTTTGATTAAGTAAGTAATTTTAGTATCGAAAGTTTTTTTTTTTTCAAGCCTATATGGTGGGCGCCGTGGCTCAAGTGGTTAGTGCGTTGGACTACGGAGCAAGAGGTTCCAGGTTCAATCCCCAGACAACACCTAAAATTTCTTTCACGGCCCCACCTCTCGCGAGCGTCTGACAAACATCCGAGAGTAAAAACTGTCATGAAAAAGCTTCTCAAAATTGCCGTTCGGATCCGGCATTAAACAGTAGGCCCCTTCCATTCATGTGAAGAATATAACACGCACAACACGAATGGTTGTGAGAAGCTAGGCCCTGGGTCCCATGGACCTGTTGCGCCAAAAATTTGTATTTGTATATGGTATATAATTTTGGGTTTTTTTGTTTTAATGGAAATTGAACGTTAAATGAACGAATTGAATTTTAAAGAATTTGTTACGAAGTTGAATTGTTTGATAAAGTTAAAATAAGCTTAAAGATACATTTGGTATCATAATTTTTCATTTTGTTGTTTTCTATAAATACGTTAATAAATAGTTATAAAGATATATGGAATCTAGAAGAATCGTTAGTGTTCATTACCTTTTTATTTGGAGAAAGAGTTTGGATTGTGTTAATTTTATTTATGGGGAAGCTGAGATCCTTTGAAGTTTTCAGGAACTATTAAGGATGTTGTCTGAATAGAGAAGAAATTGGTGGCGGTGACCCGACTTCAGCCTAGGCCAAAGGCGATGAAGATGAGGATGACGACGACGAGTGCCTAAAGTGTAGTGTAGTACCTTTTCAGGTTAGGGGTTATCATAAAACGCGAGGAGTGGTTTGTCACATCATATCCTTAACGGGAATATAGGGTGACATAGGGGTGGGTAATCCTCTGAGAGCTCCAAATATCAATTGCTCTCCCCCACGTCTTCTGGAATCAGTTTTTAGATCAATTTTTTTTTTTTTTGGTTGCGGACATCAGGCCTAGCGGTATTTTTTTTCTTTTTTTTGGCATGTAAATGCGTAACGACCGTCCAGTGCTTACGACAGCAAGAACCCCCCCCCCATCCGACGAGCTAAGCACGTGCTAAAGCAAGCACGCCAAGCGGTCGTGGCCTGGACACCCTTTTTCTTTCGCAGCCAGGACTGGTTCAGGGTACCTGTAAGCTTTTTGCCATAATGGTTGCATAGAAAGGAGAATTTTCATAATTCACCATCGGAATTTCGTTACAGGTGGCGCCCAACGTGGGGCCCGACCGATGTCTTGCAATTTTAACATCTTTATATAATTTTTATATTAAAGTGTGATTGAGTGACACTTTGCGCCTTAAGCAGAGCTCTATGACTAACTGTTTATCTATAGGTTCGACCGGTAGATATGTTAATTGAAACGCTTCTCTGTCTGTCAGACCTGTTTGGTATTCTATGGTATACCTGTTTGGTATTCTAAGTATTTATAGTTGCTTCTTTGATGAATTGATATTGTGATCCAAATCTTCAGTCGGTAGATACATATGGTAGATACATGCATCTACGTCTGATGGGAAGGTTTGGTGATCTAAGTCAGTATTTTAAGTGCATGCTTGGAAATCGAGTACGTCGTCCGGTAAGTGGTTGATACTATTCCTACTTACGTCTGTTGCAACGTTACTTTAGTTCCCTTGCTGTGTAGATTTTGATTTTTGAGTTACTTTGATAAATTGACTTGTATTTTTGGATATCTTTATATCGTTATACATTTTAGATATTGAAAGTTTTGGTAATTGAGGTACTCCTATGCGTAGTATTTCAATGCAGTTTAGTTAAGGAAATATTTTTGAAATTCATTGTTAGGTTGAAATACATTTATACAGAGTTAAGGTTTAGTTTTAGATTATTTCTATTTCAGCGTACGAACTATATTTTAAGATTTAGATTCGTAATATTTATAGGTATTGGATAGAACTTACTACCAATATTTTGAATATTTCGCTAGACTAAGGGTATAGTTATAACCTTTCTTTCCTTCACATTTTCTTTTTCATTGTTTTGCTTTGGTTAGTTAAACTTCTATATTCTATTCATTCTGACTGAGGCAGAGTTGCATTTGTTATTGCTCTTCATATTTAGAAATTTCAGTTTTCTTTTTGAATTTGCCTAATTTTACTCCTCCTCTTTTACTTGACCTATCTTGAGTTCGCTAGGTAGGAATTTTTGCTTGTATTTGCGAAGATCATTTGTGACCGTTGACTTTCGTTATGAGAAAAAACTACAGCCTAAGAAAAAGACACACGTCTACTACCACTAGAAAAACTGCTACACAAGCTGTAGCCATGTCAGATTCCCAGTCGTTCACTCAGAATACTAATGAAGCCGGTTCCTCGGATGTAAATGCTTCTAATCAGCCAACGACTAGTAGAGCTGCTCTACAGATGTCGGATGACGAAGATCTAACCGGTTACATTAAAGAAGTAGTTGAAGCCACTATTGGTCTGAATAGATCAGAGGAGCTGCAGATTCTCAGAGATGAATTGAACAAGAGCAGAGCTGTCATAAGAGGCGAAGTTGCCACTATCGCGCGCCAAAGACTCTCTGAAACCACTCCGGTAAATCCTTCTGACGAAAGCAGAAGACTTGAAGAACCTCTTCACGGCGGTATTCCACCGAACCCTTCTACTCATATTAGAAATAATCCTTTGATTCAGCATCAAGAACCAGTTAGAAGTGCAAATGTCACCGATTTCTTACAGCAGCTAAACGATCTCAGTTTGAATGATCCACAAAGTTCGCCTCGTAGCCCTCCGCTACATGCTGGAATCAGATCCCACAATTTTCACAAGGGGGGTATTAAATTTGACAATAGGAACATGACTGTTGATGACTACCTTTTTAGGCTTGAACGCCTACGGAAATGCTATGTTTTTCTTGGGAAGAAATTGTTATGAACTTTCACCAGTTTGTAAGTGGTCAAGTAGAAAGTTGGTTTTGGGTTTATCTTAAATCGCATCCCACAGTTAATTGGATGACGTTACGGTTGGCACTTCTAGAACAGTACCGTAGTCTCGAGACGGACTCTGAACTTTCTCGTAAAATGTCTGATAGACGGCAACTTCAAACAGAGTCCTTTCATGCATTTTATTCCGCTATACTGCAGATGAATAGCAGATTGAGAGTCCCCAAGCCCGATGCAGAACCAATAGAACTCGTAAAGCACAATGTTCGGAGACGGATAGGAGAACTGCTTATTACATTCCAAACGGAGAGCCTCGTAGAGATGGTTTACGTTTGTCGCAAAATTGAAAAGTATATTAGCGACCAGGAACAGCAAAGAGGGAAAAACAGTTTCATTCCACCTCGAAGGAATGTCATCTCTGAAGTGGAACCCCACGAAGAGTTGACATATCCTGAAGATTGTCTAAACGTTGAGTCTCTTTCCCTTAAGAAAACTAAAAGCAGTTACAGCTGCTGGAATTGTAAGTTGGTAGGTCATACGTTTTTCGATTGTCCTGATCCGCAGCGATCACTCTTTTGTTACAAGTGCGGTCACGAAAATATAACCATTCCACAGTGCCCCCGTTGTTCGGGAAATGCCCGAAAGAGCAATCTTGTATCCGGGACGAGTTGCTCTCAAGAAATGAACCCGGCAGGTTTATAGCCATCCAGCGTCCACATTCGAAAAATCCCCAGTCCAGATCCGTCAGTCACTCACCTGACAGTTCTCCATTTGTACACTCAGGTGCAATGAGAATCCTCAAACGTGATTCTATGCCACAGGTCACAGAACCATCTTCAATCATCCCTGCAAGCTCTAGTGCAAAACCCATAGCCAAGTCTCTTCATCAACGCCTCTTAAATTACCACTCTGTTCGCAGTCGAATATTTAGATCTCAAATCCCACCCGTTCCTAAAAAGATAGCCAATTTATGTGAAAGATTTAAAGAGAAAAGAAATATGCATAAAGCTATCGAATCGTCCACACTCTGTTGCACTTCGGAGGATCCTCGTCCCTATGCCACTGTGTCCATCTTCGGCGATTCTATTTTGGGTCTCCTTGATAGTGGAGCCAGCGTTAGTTGTTTGGGAAAAGGTAGCTTAGAGTTCTTACACAAAAGAAATATTCCTTATACAAAAGTAGAGTCGAAGATACGTACAGCCGATGGTAATGCCCAACGGATAGTTGGCAAAGTCATGGCAGATGTTACCTACAAAGGCATAAAGAAAAATGTGCATCTCTTGGTAGTTCCTTCTCTTCAACAAAGGCTATATTTAGGCATAGATTTCTGGAGAAAATTCGGCATTGCAACAAATCTAATTTCCGAACTTTCGAGCGACGTTCCCATTCATGAGCCTGATTCCTAAGCGCATGAGTTGTCCGCCGAGGAGTCTGATCTTAAAGAAGTCATTGGCATGTTTCCTTCTTCTGCTACACTGGGCTTGGGAAAAACATTGCTCGAGGAACAGCATATAGATACAGGGAATGCTGAACCAATTAAACAACGACACTATCCTGTTACTCCAGCGGTACAAAAACGGCTGTATGAGGAACTGGATCGCATGCTTGACATGGGTGTTATCGAAGTAAGCTCGAGTGCATGGAACTCTCCGGTAGTCCTGATTCGAAAACCTGGCAAAAATCGTTTATGCCTAGACTATCGGAAAGTGAAGCAAGTGACAACAAAAGATGCCTATCCACTTCCTCATATAGAAGGATTGCTAGGGCGTCTTTCAGATACGCGCTATATTTCTAGTGTAGATCTGAAAGAAGCCTTTTGGCAGATCCCGCTGGAGAAAGCATCCAAAGAGAAGACAGCATTTACGGTTCCTGGTAGACCCTTGTACCAATTCAATGTCATGCCCTTTGGCCTTTGCAATGCGCCACAACGCA
This sequence comes from Xylota sylvarum, assembly GCA_905220385.1. Taxonomy (NCBI): domain Eukaryota; kingdom Metazoa; phylum Arthropoda; class Insecta; order Diptera; family Syrphidae; genus Xylota; species Xylota sylvarum. Next base: position 75,022,923 of record LR999958.1, on the reverse strand, counting down.
TGTGCAGGCTGATGGACAAGGTAATACCTCACGAACTAAGAGAACATATTTTTGTTTACCTAGACGACTTGCTAATTATTTCAAAAACATTTGATGAGCATCTCAGAATGCTGAAGCTCGTGGCATTAAGATTGAAAAGCGCAGGTTTGACAATAAATGTACAGAAATCCAAGTTTTGTTCTAAAGAACTGAAATATCTGGGTTACCTGGTAGGAGAGGGATGTCTCAAGATGGATCCAGGAAAAGTATCCGCAATAAAAGAGTTTCCGATACCTAAGAATATACGACAAGTTAGACGTTTTTTGGGACTTGCAGGTTGGTACCGAAGGTTTGTGAAAGATTTTTCGACACTGGCTGCTCCCCTCATGGATACCTTAAAGAAAAGGACAACTTTCTGTCTCGATGAAAAGGCTAAAGAGGCTTTTCACAACCTAAAATTGACGCTGACAACGGCGCCGGTTCTTATCAATCCTGACTTTTTTAAAGAATTTGTTATTCTGTGCGACTCGTCCGCGTCCGGTATTGGATGTGTGTTGGCGCAAGCAGACGAAAGTGATGTTGAACGCCCTATATATTATTATTCACATAAACTGAACGCTGCTCAACGCAACTATAGCGTTACGGAGCGTGAGTGCCTAGCAGCAGTGCTAGGAATCCAAAAGTTTAGAGCTTATATTGAAGGACAACCTTTCAAGGTCATTACTGATCATGCAAGCCTAAAATGGTTGATGAGTCAGAAGGATCTTAGCGGTCGATTAGCCCGATGGAGCCTGAAACTGCAAAGTTTCAATTTTTCTATTGAGCATCGCAAAGGCACCCAAAATGTTTTTCCGGATGCCTTATCACAAGCTTATGAGTTAGACGCTCTTGAGATCGCTGCTTCAATGAAAAGTTGCCCAACAGACGTACTACATTTAGATCTAGATGATCCCAGTTTCAAATCAGTAGAATACGGGAAGATCATTGACAACATCGTAAAGCACAAAAATCAGCTACCTGATCTTCAAGTATCAAAGAATTATGTATATAAAAAAGTGAAACATAGCACAGGCAATCCGTTAGAGGACGATCTCGCGTGGAAATTATGGATTCCAGAACAGCTCACCGAGCACCTGATCTGCTTAGCACATCAGCCCCCTCGAGCGTCGCATGGAGGAATTGCTAAAACCCTCTACCGTCTCCGACAGCAATTTTTCTGGCCCAACATGGCAGCACAAGTCAAAGCTTTCATTTCTAAGTGTGAAATCTGCAAAACCTCGAAGTCTCCTAACACCATTCTAAAACCTCCAATGGGAAAAGCGTTCGTGGTAGAACGACCTTTTCAATTCTTATTTATTGATTTCCTTGGACCATATTCGAGTTCAAGAAGCGGAAATACTCATGTCATTATAGCTCTAGATCAACTTACGAAATTTGTGACCATCCAAGCACTTAAAACAGCTACATCCTCAGGTACAGTCAAGTTTCTCCAAGAACAAATATTTTGTATATTTGGGGTCCCTGAATCGATTCTTTCCGATAACGGCAAGCAGTTTACCAGCTTGGAGTTTTCGAAACTAATGTCCGCTTATGGCATAACACATGTTAAAACCGCTTCTTACTCTCCTCAAGCAAATGCTAGTGAGAGGGTCAACAGGTCTATTTTAGCTGCCATTCGGTCATATATCGATGTTGACCAAAGAAATTGGGATGCTAAGCTTCCATCCATAGCTTGCGCTCTTCGGACCTCTGTTCACTCGGCTATAGGAATGTCACCGTATGAAGCCCTATTCGGTCAGAGAATGATAGAGCATGGATCGGACTATAAACTGTTAAAAGTGTTAAATGGTCTCAACAACTCCGATTTAAATGTGGTATCCAAATCATCGAAAATGAACATGCTGCATACCTACATAAAAGAATCTTTAGCTAATGCACATCAGGATTACGAGCATTTATATAATACTCGAAGTAAAGCTGTTAAGTATATTGAATCAACGCAAAGCTTTGTCCCAAAATTATAAAGATGAGAGTACGAAAAGTCATAGGAAACAACCTGTATGAACTCGAAGATCTGCAAGGGAAAAGAGTAGGAGTATACCATGGCAAGGATTTAAGAAAGTAGACTGAATCTTCCCCTCGTAGATAGCTCAGTCTGTGCATGAGACTCATGGATTTCAGGCGTGGGTCGAGACTTCCATTGTTAGCCAAATCTGGTTTCTTTTCTTTTTCTTTGTACTCGACTGGTCTTGCAAAACGAAAAAGTTGTGTGGGAAACCTCCCTTAGGTATTAAAATTAAGTTACCCAGTACAGTTTGCGAGCCTGTGGAATTTCATTTATTTTACATAATTAGACCATTGACGCATAACCCGAAAGCTTAGGTTGAAGGACATGATATGGATATTGTCTAGAGTAGTGTATAAGATATATAGATTATCCAATTCCCAATATGTTGAGGGATATTTTTTGTTCTTTAAATGTAGATGGGAAAGGTGTTGCAAAAGGAAATGAACTGGTCATTACGTCGGAGGAATGCAACTGCATTTATGCAGCATCGTTAATGACTGCAATCGACTTACATATTAAAAGAAAAAAAAAAAGAAGAAAAGATAAACGTTACCGAAGAAATTAGGTGTATAAAAACAAAAAAAAAGAAAGCGTTTTGACCTGAAGCGGACTTGAACCAATGCATATGTATGTAATGTGTCGAGTACTATACCTCTGTGCCATTACATATTTCAATATTGTAAGGGTTCAAGTATGTATTAAATATAGCTCTATGAGTATAAGAAGTCGAAAGTAGTCACCACTACAGATACACCACGAAATGGCGTGGAAGCATGGAACACAGGAAGTTACATGGATTTTCCTAAATTATGTTCGGAAAATTCCAAAACTGGTACATGTATTCTAGAAAAATTCAATCATGATTGGTAAAACACACTTTCGATTTTTCCGAATTAATCAAGAGAAAATATGAAGAAAAACGGAAGTGCTACTGTAACCATTATGCGTGCGGGGTATGTTTGTGTAGGTGAGAGCGCAGAAGTAGCATACCTACTATAAAAGACCAGCTTGCGCTGATCTCCTTCTTCTTTTTCGGAATATAAGTGATCGGTGCAAAACAAGGGTACTCAAGTTCGGTGTCGGATAAGTTGATGTGCGCGTGAGTGCTTGTTGCTTTGGCGGGGTGTAATTACATACATATGTGCAATTACATACATAAGTATCTTACATTTTGTTTCGCGAATAAAACTCGCTAATTTAAGTGCGAATTAACACGAAAGTACCAAAACTTACCTAAGTACCTGCATGCATAGGTGTCGTATGTACGTGTGCTAATCAACCGCATAAGCTACTACGTCCACAAAAATTACCACTACCCCAAAGCTCCCCTAAATCATCAGATCAACATCACAAACACCATCTCGCAAGTCAACCCAAGTATCCACCGAAACATTCCACACCAACTCTCGTAACGCCGCAATTTCACCGCCCTATTCGAACACCAGCAAACATCACAGAGTCCATACCCCCAAGAAGCACCCCAAATCGGACAAACTAAGTGTGCAAGGTTCAAGACCACCCCCTACAGCAATATCAGCATTCCAACCGTACTGATCGTTCATCGACAAGTGCATCCAACCCACCTGCTGCAACATCTACCCATCTGCAACATCTCCAGCAACAAATCGAGGAATTCGATCAGTCATCCTGTGTGTTCATTTTTTTTAAGTTCAACACCGAAGACCTATTGTTAAAAGCTAAGTAGTTTTTGTTTTCGATACATACTTACACATAGAGTGTAAAGTTCCTCCAAATATTCAGTCAAATTCCCACCTTAAATTAAGGGAATATCAATTCGCTAATATACTCATTCATGCTCCCGATGCTGTGCACAACATTTGGAATGATCAAGACATAAAATCTGGGGTAAGTGAGCTTTTAATTATTTAAAAGATTAAAATTTGGATGAACTATTTATATATACATATTGCGATAGTTTTGGTTTTCTTACGAATGTTACGAATGTACGTATATGTACATCTATGAGTAAACCTTTTTTATCTTTTTGATTAAGTAAGTAATTTTAGTATCGAAATTTTTTATTTTTTTTTTCAAGCCTATATGGTGGGCGCCGTGGCTCAAGTGGTTAGTGCGTTGGACTACGGAGCAAGAGGTTCCAGGTTCAATCCCCAGACAACACCTAAAATTTCTTTCACCCCACCTCTCGCGAGCGTCTGACAAACATCCGAGAGTAAAAACTGTCATGAAAAAGCTTCTCAAAATTGCCGTTCGGATCCGGCATTAAACAGTAGGCCCCTTCCATTCATGTGAAGAATATAACACGCACAACACGAATGGTTGTGAGAAGCTAGGCCCTGGGTCCCATGGACCTGTTGCGCCAAAAATTTGTATTTGTATATGGTATATAATTTTGGGTTTTTTTGTTTTAATGGAAATTGAACGTTAAATGAACGAATTGAATTTTAAAGAATTTGTTACGAAGTTGAATTGTTTGATAAAGTTAAAATAAGCTTAAAGATACATTTGGTATCATAATTTTTCATTTTGTTGTTTTCTATAAATACGTTAATAAATAGTTATAAAGATATATGGAATCTAGAAGAATCGTTAGTGTTCATTACCTTTTTATTTGGAGAAAGAGTTTGGATTGTGTTAATTTTATTTATGGGGAAGCTGAGATCCTTTGAAGTTTTCAGGAACTATTAAGGATGTTGTCTGAATAGAGAAGAAATTGGTGGCGGTGACCCGACTTCAGCCTAGGCCAAAGGCGATGAAGATGAGGATGACGACGACGAGTGCCTAAAGTGTAGTGTAGTACCTTTTCAGGTTAGGGGTTATCATAAAACGCGAGGACATGGTAACCATGGTTTGTCACATCATATCCTTAACGGGAATATAGGGTGACATAGGGGTGGGTAATCCTCTGAGAGCTCCAAATATCTATTGCTCTCCCCCACGTCTTCTGGAATCAGTTTTTAGATCAATTTTTATACCCTATCCTAAGGGTATATTAAGTTTGACACATAGTTTGTAACATAGAGAAATAATCGAGATAGACCCTATAAACTATATATATTCGTGATCAGCATCAATAGCGAAATCGATTGAGCGATGACCGTCCGTCCGTCCGTCCGTCCGTATGTCACCGCTTTTTGGGCCTTAAATTTTGAGCTAGGACGATGAAATTTCATATCTGGGCTTCTGAGAAAAAGATACAGTACAAGTGTAAAAATTTTTGAAATCCGCCCACTTTTTCTTAACTTCACTAAATTATATGAAACCGAAAAATTTTGTTAAGACCAAATATTTAGGCATTCAGATTCCCTACAATCCACCCATACAAAAGTTTTGGCCACGCCCACTTTTTGGGGGCGTTTTCATCACAAAACCGAGTTTTGGGCCTTAAATTATTAACTAGGACGCTGAAATTTCATATCTGGGCTTATGACGAAAAGATACAGTAGAAATGTAAATTTTTTTACATCCGCCCACTGCCACGCCTACTTTTTTATAACTTCACTAAATTATATGAAACCGAAAAATTTTGTTAAGACCAAATATTTAGGTATACAGATTCCCTACAATTCTCCCATAGAACAGTTTTGGTCACGCCCACTTTTTGGGGGCGTTTTCATCAAAAAACCGATTTTCATGAAATTTTACATGTAACATCATCAAACGTTCGACATTATAGCTATATTTGAGTACAAAATGCAATTTGGCCACGCCCACTTTATAGAGAGGAGGATAGGGTATCATACGATCCGTTCCAGACGGATTGTAGCTTTTCTGTATGTTTTTTTTTTTTTTTGGTTGCGGACATCAAGCCTCGCGGTATTTTTTTTTTCTTTTCTTTGGCATGTAAATGCGTAACGACCGTCCAGGGCTTACGACAGCCCATCCGACGAGCTAAGCACGTGCTAAAGCTAGCATGCCAAGCGGTCGTGGCCTGGACTGGTTCAGGGTACCTGTAAGCTTTTTACCATAATGGTTGCATAGAAAGGAGAAGGTTCATAATTCACCATCGGAATTTCGTTACAAAGACGGCAACACAATTCAGTGGTTTCGGTTCCGGTAAATCAACATCTCTAGGCTCATTTAATGCATGTTTTAGAATCGATGATTGAGTTATATACAATACTTGCCACGTTGTCCGGGACGAAGTTATACCTTTTCAATGTATTGTTGGTGGGGACGTAATCGCGAGGGCTGAAGTTGTCATTAACGAAGATGGTATAAATTTTAAATACATATATTGCATGCGAAAATTCTACGGGCAATAATGTATTTATCATTAATTACTGTGATAGAGCGATTGACGTGCCGCCAGCATACCAACAAACAGTCAAATCAATGGTAAATAACTATGCGCCGATAAAAGACTTCAACAGTCCAATAACTATGTCTATCATTTTAAAGGATGAAACTCCAATTTACAGCTCTCCGCATAGGCTTCCCTTTAGTGAGCAAAAAATTGTCAAAGACCAAGTGGAACAATGGCTGAAAGAAGGCATAGTGCAACCATCAACTTCATCGTTCGCAAGTAGAGTAGTAGTCGTCAAAAAGAAAGATGGATGTCCTCGCGTATGTATCGTCTACCGGAACATTAATGAACGCATGGTCCGTGATCGTTTTCTCATGCCAGTTATAGAGGAGGTATTAGACAACTTGCAAGGCGCGAATGTTTTCTCCACCCTTGACTTGCGAAATGGATTTTTTCACGTGTCGGTGGATGAAAACAGTCGCAAGTTCACATCGTTCGTCACGAAGGGGGGACAATTCGAATTTTGCCGCATCCCATTTGGTTTCGCAAATTCGCTGAGCGTATTTACGCGCTTCATCCAATACGTTTTTCGAGAAGTGATTGGTAAAGGCATTATTCTTTTTATACCCTATCCTAAGGGTATATTAAGTTTGACACATAGTTTGCAACATAGAGAAATAATCGAGATAGACCCTATAAAGTATATATATTCGTGATCAGCATCAATAGCGAAATCGATTGAGCGATGACCGTCCGTCCGTCCGTATGTCACCGCTTTTTGGGCCTTAAATTTTGAGCTAGGACGATGAAATTTCATATCTGGGCTTCTGAGAAAAAAATACAGTACAAGTGTAAAAATTTTTGAAATCCGGCCACTGCCACGCCCACTTTTCCATAACTTCACTAAATTATATGAAACCGAAAAATTTTGTTAGGACCAAATATTTAGGCATTTAGACTCCCTACAATACACTCATACAAAAGTTTTGGCCACGCCCATTTTTTGGGGGCGTTTTCATCATAATACCGATTTTTGGGCCTTAAATTTTTAACTAGGACGCTGAAATTTCATATCTGGGCTTCTGACGAAAGGATACAGTAGAAGTGTAAATTTTTTTTACATCCGCCCACTGCCACGCCCACTTTTTATTAATTTCACTAAATTATATGAAACCGAAAAATTTTGTTAAGTCCAAATATTTAGGTATTCAGATTTAATACAATTCACCCATAGAACAATTTTGGCCACGCCCACTTTTTGGGGGCGTTTTCATCAAAAAACCGATTTTGATAAAATTTTACATGTACCATCCTCAAATGTTCGAGATTATAGCCATATTTGAGTACGAAATGCAATTTGGCTACGCACAATTTATAGAGAGGAGGATAGGGTATGTTTTTTTTTTGATGCGCTGTAGGGGTGAAATCCTTTATGGATACTCAATATCCCGTGCTACGAATTGTGCCAGACTCAATGCTCCTGCATGTTTACTTGGCTAAAACAGCCCCGTAACCCTGTCCTCATAGGGGCAGGTTTTGACGTCATGTCTTCTCCTTCTTATGATCCAGGGTTTTTTCCCTCTTGGGCTCTTAGGGTTTGGTTCTCCACACGTAGTTCCTGCATTCTGCTTGCAAGGATTCTGCTGGCGGTCTCCCATGCTTCCTTCGTTGTTAGCATGAACGATATCAATCTCTTTGGGGTTAACGCATTGCCTACCTCTCATTCAAGGGCATTTCTGGCTGCTTTTGCATTCCAGCAGTATATGCTCGGCGTTCTAGACTTTGCCTTCACAGTGGCGGCAGAATGGGTCATCTGCGATGTTGTATTTGTGAAGGTATTCACGGAAATTTCAATGTCACGTTAGGAATTGGGTAAGATAAAAGTTTATCTCACCGTGTTTCATTCTGATCCACTCTTCTTTGTTCGGTAGAAGTTTGTCCACCGACCACCGACCGTTTTCCGAGGCTTGCCGTTGCCATTCCATGTTAGCATTTGCTCTGATGGCCTCTCTCCCCGGATTTTCGTCAATATATATGTTGATGCCGCTACTTTGACCTCCAGATCAATAGGCATTCGCGCCGCTATAACACTTATAGCGTCCCCCGATGCCATTCTGTATGCACAGCATACTCTGAGCGATGTTTTTCTGTGCACAGCGTTTATCTTTCTCATGTATGAATTTATTGTTGTTGCCAGTGCATATATAAGGGCTGCGTACATGAGTATTGACTTGCTCACTGTCGCAAGCAAGTTTCTTGTTGGCTGCCTGGGCCCTCCAATATTTTGGCATTAGCCGGGATATTGCGGCTGCTAATGAGGACAGCCTCCGTTTTTGAATCTGCTAATTCCAGACCTGATGAACGAAGCCATATCGTTACGTCGTTGATGGTGCTGTTGCAGTTTTGTGTCACCTCCTCTAGGGTTTTAGCCACTACTACCACCGCATCATCGGCGTATCCGATTATGTCCACTCCTTTTGGTCTCCGCATACGTAGTACTGCATCATACATAATGTTCCACAGGGCAGGACCTAGAACTGATCCCTGTGGTACTCCTCCTGTAATTTTTTGTTTTTTCAGCCCTTCGTTCGTATCGTAGAAGAGGGTTCCCTCTTCAAAATAGCTTTTAATTATCTGGAGCAGATAGCTTTGCACTTGCATGTTCCTCAAGGCTCTCATGATTAAACAGTTGTCACGGAACTTTTGCGTTACAAGCATCGGTCGATTACCGCTCGGGAAATTTACTTATTTTCCTATTAAACGTTTATTTTAATTTCAAACTCGATTAATAATGGTTGATATTTGTAGTATTTGCAATTCTGGCATTTTGTCTCCCGATTTTGTTGGCTGCGGAGGGTTATGTAGAAGAAAATTTCACGCTCAGTGTGTGGAATTGCCTGACGCTGCCCTCCAGCTAATAAAGTCGTCTAAAGGATTGTGCTACAAGTGCAACGTCTGCAACGATCTACCATTGCTGGGTCTTTTTGCCAAACTAACTATGGAACTAAGTTTGGTAAAACTAGAAATACGCGAGTTGAAGGAACATAAACCTTCGCTTAAACCAGTCGCACCCGTTCGTACGGTCGAAACTGTAGCTGTTGCCAGAGGTGTCGTTGTCAAGAAATCACTACGCTAATGTTCCGGAATTTTTAGACATAGGTGAATTACAGTTTTCGGATGAGGATGTTATTATTGCATTGGAAAAACTTAATTTAAATAGCAACCCAGGACCTGATGGGGTACCAGCGGTAGTATTAAAGAAATGTGTTTCTTCCGTTTTTCATCCACTTAAAATTATTTTTAACCTATCACTTAGAACTGGTAATTTTCTTAGTGAATGGAAATACTCTTTTATAACTCCAATTTTTAAAAGTGGCTCTAAACAAAAAGTTGAAAACTCTCTCCCTATATCAAAGCTTTCTGCGATTCCTAAATTGTTTGAAAACATTGTAAAGGATAAACTTTTTTTCACAATAAAAGAGATTGTTTCAAATAATCAACGTGGCTTTATTCGCGGTAGGTCATGTACTTCTAATTTAACTTTATATACAAATTATATTTTTAATAGCTGTGAGAATAGGTCGCAGGTTGATGTACTCTACACACATTTTACAAAAGCCTTTGACAGAGTGCATCACACCTTGCTTTTAGCGAAACTTAATTCACTATGTTTTCACTCCTCAATGCTTAAGTGGTTTCAATATTATTTAAAAGACAGAAAGCAAATGGTAAAGGTGGATTGTTTGACATCCCGCGTTATAGAAGTAACTTCTGGTGTCCCTCAAGGTAGTCACTTGGGCCCGTTGCTGTTTATATTATTTGTGAATGATGGCCATGATATCTTTCAATTTTGCAATGTCTTAACCTTCGCGGATGATTTAAAGTTATATTCTCGTATAAATAGTTCAGCAGTCTGTATTCGTTTTCAGTCTGACATTGATAGGTTGTCGGAATGGTGTAATTATAATGCTTTGGATTTTAACATATCCAATTCAGCATACCTCATTACAACGCCGCTTTTTTACGACTATTTAATTAACGGTCATGGACTTCAACGTTTTGATGAAATCAAAGATCTCGGGGTCATATTTGACAGTAAATTAAGTTTTTCCTTTCATTATGATTACGTCATTCCTAAGTCTAACTCTATGTTAGGCTTTCTTAAACGTAATTGTAAAGACTTTCGAGATGTATATAGCCTTAAAGATATATACTGCTCATTAGTCAGACCTTATTTAGAATTTTCATCTAAATAAAAGAGTTCAAAAAAAACTTCACGAAATATGTATGCTATTCGCAAATTAAATAGGTTTGATGAACTTCCTAGTTATGATAGAAGGTGTAATTTGATAGGCTTGCAAACCTTAAGTTTCAGGCGTAAGGCATCATCGGTCATGTTTATTCGCGATATTATTAATTATCATATTAATTCACCAGAATAAGTTTCTCGTTAATATTTATGCTCCCCAAAGGTCACTTCGGGTGAGAAATTTATTTTTTTCTGATAGGCACAGAACTAATTATGGTAGTAATGAGCCAATTTCAAGCTGCATATGCAATTTTAATCAGTTTTGCAGCGAAATTGATTTTTGCTTATCTGGAGTAGAACTTCGGAATAGTATTTATTCACTTTTTATACCCTATCCTAAGGGTATATTAAGTTTGACACATAGTTGGTAACATAGAGAAATAATCGAGATAGACCCTATAAAGTATATATATTCGTGATCAGCATCAATAGCGAAATCGATTGAGCGATGACCGTCCGTCCGTCCGTCAGTCCGTATGTCACCGCTTTTTGGGCCTTAAATTTTGAGCTAGGACGATGAAATTTCATATCTGGGCTTCTGAGAAAAAGATACAGTACAAGTGTAAAAATTTTTGAAATCCGCCCACCGCCACGCCCACTTTTTCATAACTCCACTAAATTATATGAAACCGAAAAATTTTGTTAAGACCAAATATTTAGGCATTCAGATTCCCTACAATCCACCCATACAAAAGTTTTGGCCACGCCCACGTTTTGGGGGCGTTTTCATCACAAAACCGATTTTTGGGCCTTAAATTTTTAACTAGGACGCTGAAATTTCATATTTGGGCTTCCAAGAAAAAGATACAGTACAAGTGTAAATTTTTTTTACATCCGCCCACCGCCACGCCTACTTTTGTATAACTTCACTAAATTATATGAAACCGAAAAATTTTGTTAAGACCAAATATTTGGGTATTTAGATTCCCTACAATTCACCCATAGAGCAGTTTTGGCCACGCCCAATTTTTGGGGGCGTTATCATCAAAAAACCTATTTTGATAAAATTTTACATGTAACATCCTCAAACGTTCGACATTATAACTATATTTCAGTACAAAATGCAATTTGGCCACGCCCACTTTATAGAGAGGAGGATAGGGTATCAGACGATCCGTTCCAGACGGATTGTAGCTTTTCTGTATGTTTATACCCTATCCTAAGGGTATATTAAGTTTGACACATAGTTTGTAACATAGAGAAATAATCGAGATAGACCCTATAAAGTATATATATTCGTGATCAGCATCAATAGCGAAATCGATTAAGCGATGACCGTCAGTCCGTCCGTCCCTCCGTCTGTCCGTCCGTCCGTATGTCACCGCTTTTTACGCCTTAAATTTTGAGCTAGGACGATGAAATTTCATATCTGGGCTTCTGAGAAAAAGATACAGTACAAGTGTAAAAATTTTTGAAATCGGCCCACTGCCACGCCCACTTTTTAATAACTTCACTAAATTATATGAAACCGAAAAATTTTGTTAAGACCAAATATTTAGGCATTCAGATTCCCTACAATCCACCCATACAAAAGTTTTGGCCACGCCCACATTTTGGGGGCGTTTTCATCAAAAAATCGATTTTGATAAAATTTTACATGTAACATTTTCAAACGTTCGACATTATAACTATAGAGGAGGATAGGGTATCATACGATCCGTTCCAGACGGATTGTAGCTTTTCTGTATGTTTAATTAATAACTTGTTTCTTTGAAGTAGTCTATGAGATTGAAAATCGGTAGATAATTCCGTAGATTCAAAAAACAGTTGTGTTAAGCGATACCGAGAGTTTACACTGAGAGAGCGTAGTGTTCCGTGTGCTCTGTGATGGAAAAAAAAACCGCAATTGGCCGAGTTGAAGGCGTTCCTGACTTCTAGCGTAACCACGGCACAGTGCTGCTTATTACTTCCTTTCCATCTGGTCCCAGATATGGCTTCGCGTGCAATATCGCAAACTGCTTGTATCGCATGGGTAGTGCTTCCTTTTTTCCTAAAACCGTATTGTCGGTCGGAAAGTCCGTTGTCTCCTTCGGTGTACTGGTCCAGTCTGTCACGAATAATTCTTTCGAAAACTTTCCCTACTGTGTCTAGCATGCACAGCGGTCTGTATGACGACGGTTGCTCTGGGGGCTTGTCGCCTTTTGGAATTAATACCAGCCTCTGTCGTTTCCATTCCAGAGGAAACTTTCCTTCTAACAGGCACGTTGTGTAGAGGTTTGTAAAGGCCTCTGGTCTAGTTTTAATGGCTTCCTTCAGGACGAAATTTGGGATCCCGTCCATTCCGGGGGCCTTATTGCTCTTCATTGAGCCCGCTGCTTCCAGGACTTCTGCAGTTGTGACGGGTGGTATTGTTTCCGTGGGTTCCATTGTTATTATACGGAAAAGGTGCACGCTAGTATTCCTTTACGTGGCATGGATGGGTCGCATCCTCGAGTGAGGAAAGTTGTTACCTTTTTAGCCTTTTCTTCATCTGCACCCCTGGGTGTTTCCATATTGCTCAGCCGATAGTCGATCAGCTCTTTATCTACGTTCTTACTTTTCCAGCCTAAATTTTGTACCTTTTCTGTGGCTTTTTGGTATTGGAACCGTCTTGGCTCTGTTGTCTCGAATATGGGGGTGTGGGGGTGTATGGCAGCATCTGGGGTAGAGAATCTTGTCTTTATTGAAAGTACAATGACCACGCAAGACTATCTACACATACTAATGAATAACATGCAACCGAGCGTAGTCAAATTAGGTATGCTTACAAATGCAGTCCTTGTACCAAACACTGATCGCAAGCCTACCTTGCGGTTTGTTAAGGAATGATTTCTTTATAGAACAGCAAAACAGCTTTATCATCTTCCCCAATTATCAGACCGTAACCCCAATAATTATGGGATTATATGGACGGAGAAATTCGCGAAAGGACTAATTAAAAGCAATGAGACTTTGCTTGAACAATCGTCCTAAATATCCTCCGTTGTTACGAGGGAACATGTCATGTTCATGCTACGTAGACTTAAAGAAATTATAAAGTCTAAAAGTCATCAAACAAAATATAGAGTTTTGTTTCTACGATATTATTTTTATGAATTCCTTAAACATATTGTTAGTGTTTACTTACTTTTGATGCGTAAAATATGGAGTTAGGTTAATTGTTATTAGAAAACATACAGAAAAGCTACAATCCGTCTGGAACGGATCGTATGATACCCTATCCTCCTCTCTATAAAGTGGGCGTGGCGAAATTGCATTTTGTACTCAAATATAGCTATAATGTCGAACGTTTGAGAATGTTACATGTAAAATTTTATCAAAATAGGTTTTTTGATGATAAAGCCCCCAAAAAGTGGGCGTGGCCAAAACTGTTCTATGGATGAATTGTAGGGAATCTAAATACCCAAATATTTGGTCTTAACAAAATTTTTCGGTTTCATATAATTTAGTGAAGTTATAAAAAAGTAGGCGTGGCAGTGGGCGGATGTAAAAAAATTTACACTTGTACTGTATCTTTTTCTTGGAAGCCCAAATATGAAATTTGAGCGTCCTAGTTAAAAATTTAAGGCCCAAAAATCGGTTTTGTGATGAAAACGCCCCCAAAATGTGGGCGTGGCCAAAACTTTTGTATGGGTGGATTGTAGGGAATCTGAATGCCTAAATATTTGGTCTTAACAAAATTTTTCGGTTTCATATAGTTTAGTGAAGTTATTAAAAAGTGGGCGTGGCAGTGGGCGGATTTCAAAAATTTTTACACTTTGAATGAATGAATTTTGAGCTAGGACGATGAAATTTCATATCTGGGCTTCTGACGAAAAGATATAGTAGAAATGTAAATTTTTTTTACATCCGCCCACTGCCACGCCTACTTTTTTATAACTTCATTAAATTATATGAAACCGTAGAATTTTGTTAAGACCAAATATTTAGGTATTCAGATTCCCTACAATTCACCCATAGAACAGTTTTGGCCACGCCCACATTTTGGGGGCGTTTTCATCAAAAAACCGATTTTGATAAAATTTTACATGTAACATCCTCAAACGTTCGAGTTTATAGCCATATTTGAATACGAAATGCAATTTGGCCACGCCCACTTTATAGAGAGGAGGATATCCTTTTCTGTATGTTTTTTTGTTTAAATTGAAAATTACATTAGAAATCATGTATGCATGAGTTTACTCTCTTTTGACGCTAAGTGTATATACTTTATAGGGTCTATCTCGATTATTTCTCACTGAAGGAATGTGCTAAAAAAAATACACACACATATAGCATATTCCTTTTTGCTTATTTTACACAAATGTAATATTTCCTATATGCCTGTGAAGTCTGTGGGGAGTGTGTGTGTTTATTTAATTGCGAATAACTCATCGATCTGAGCAATGATCGGACACCTGAGATATTGGGAGTGCAGTTTTGTTTTGTGGATTTTTGTTATATTTTCTATTTATAGCCTATCTTAAAGGTATATTAAGTTTATACATAGTTTGTAACATAGAGAAATAATCGAGATAGACCCTATAAAGTACATTTGTACATAAATTCGTGATCAATATTAATAGCGAAGTCGATTTAGTCATGTGCGTCCGTGCGTTTTGAGCTAGGAGGATTAAGTTTCATATCTGAGCTTTTGAGAAGGAGACGCAGTACAAGTGTAAACATTTTTGAAAACCACCCACTGCCACGCCCACTTTTTCATAACTTCACTAAATTATATGAAACCGAAAAATTTTGTTTATTTTAATTTAATTTTAATTTTAATTTTGGTGGGGGCGAAAGCCCCCATTTATTCGGCTCAATACAGCTAATCTTAAAACTAACTTACAGGCTAATCTTAAACTAACCTAGAACTATAAAGCTAAGATGAAGGGGTGTAAGGAGGATGGTGAAGGAGATAGTGTTTGAGGATGGGAGCACTGCGCTTGAAGTCGAAAATGGTAATCCTTGAGTTAACCTTACGCAGCAAACGAGAGATTGGTTCATTGGAGCCATAGGAGGTGCGATGGGTCGGTAGATAGAAAAGACGACTTGTTCGTAAATTACGACGGTTGGTGTTGAAAAAGATAGAATAGAGAAGGGATGTAGAGTCAACGGAACCTGAGAGGAGTCGATGAATGAAGATAATGTCGGCTACATCTCTACGCTCCTCAAGGGTATTCAAATTGATTAGCTTGAGGCGGTCTTGATAAGGGGGCACAATAAAAGGGTCGTTCCAGGACAGACCTCGAAGAGCAAATCGCAGGAAACGACGCTGAATGTTCTCGATCCGTGAGATATGAATACGCTGATATGGGGACCACACTTGACTGGCATATTCAAGGAGGAGGCGGACAAAGGTAATGTAGAGGGATCTGGTCACGTATGGGTTGTTAAATTCTTTGGACCACCGCTTGACAAAGCCAAGTACTGAGTTGGCTTTAAGGATTATCTCGTCTATGTGTAATCGGAAATTGAGCTCCCTATCACAAATAATGCCAAGGTCGCGAATCGACTGGACTACAGAGATGGGTTGTTCATGGAGGAGGTAAAGACGATGAGGGGATCGGATGCGTTTACGAGAGAAAGTAATGGATTGGCATTTGGAGATGTTAAGATCCAGGCAATTTTTGGTGCACCATACCGAGAAGCTATCGAGGTCTTGTTGAAGAAGAATGGAGTCTTGGGGTGAAGAAATCGTTTTGAAGAATTTGGTATCGTCAGCGTAGAGGGAGACGTGAGAGTGTTTAATGACCATATCGAGATCGTTTATGGTAAGGATGAAAAGAAGTGGGCCTAAGTGGCTGCCTTGTGGGACACCAGAGGTGGCCAAGAATGGACGGGAGAGGACGGATCTGAAGCGGACGGTGTAAAAGCGGTTTTCCAGGTAAGAAGATATCCATTTTAACAATATGGGTTCAAAGTCAAGGGCAGACAATTTAAAAAGTATTAATTCATGGGAGATTTTATTGAAAGCCTTACTAAAATCGGTTGCGATAATATCAACTTCGTTGCCATTCTCTAAGGCTGAGAGGGCAAAGGACACAAATTCGACGAGGTTTGTGGTAGTTGATCTACCTTTTAGGAAGCCATGTTGATTAGGAGAAATAAGTGACTTGCAGTGACAGCTTAAGGCTTCATATAAAATGCTTTCGAAAAGTTTAGATATATGAGAGAGTTTAGCAATGGGACGATAGTTAGTTACATCAGTCTTTGTTCCTTTCTTGTGGATTGGGGTTATGAAAGAGAGTTTCCAAACCTGTGGACATTCTCCTTGTGAAAGAGAAAGACGAAAGAGATTAGAGAGGGGAAGAAACAGGGTGGACGAACATTTTTTGAGGAATACCGCAGGTATGCCATCTGGACCGGGGTTGAATTCGTCATTAAGTAGATGTAACTTATTTTCGATAAGAGATGGGTCCAAGGTGTGAGAGAGAAACGGGCCGAAGGAGAATTTAGGTAAGTAATTGAAATAAGCGGGGTCTGGTACAAAGAAGTCGTCGGCAAACGATTGTTTAAAAAAGGTAGCAAAAAATTTGGCAATGGTATGAGGATCGGTTGATGTTTCGTTGTTGAAAGAGAGGGAGAGAGGGTAACTGTCAGATTTTCTTTTGTAGTTGACAAACTGGAAGAAAGATTTTGGGTCGTTTATGCGGTTAGCTTGGACATTGTTTAGGTAGCGCTGGTAGAGAGAGTTGTAAAGCTCGGTGAAGTGAAGGTAAATACCTAGATAGTTAGAATAGTCAGAAGAAGAGCGAGTGCGAAGGAAAACTGCCCATAACTTATTTCTTTTGTTTCCCAGAGAACGAACCCTCTGATTATACCAAGGAGGGGATGAAGGCGATGTTTTATGACGAAAAAAGGGTACATAAAGAGAGATAGAATTAAATATTTCCCTATAAAAGGTGGTGAGGGCATCCTTTATTAGTAGATTATCGAAATCAAAGGAAGATCTGCTGAGATAGATGTTAATTTTCTGGAAATTTGCTTTATGAAAATCGTAAGAAGAGGGATCAGAAGGAGGAGTCGTTTGGAGAGGAGAATTGTGAAACAATGATAGAAGGAGGGGCGGGTGGTAGTTATCAATAGTTGACAGAGAACCAGGACAAAGCGAAACTGAGGAGTTAATGGGATCAGTTGTGAAAATGAGGTCTAACTGCCTGCCCATGTAGTTTGAGATACCATTTACTTGACAAAGACTTGAATCTGCTAGGCGATCTAGGAAGTAGCATCCCTTTACCGAGTTGGGATTAGAGGCAATAAAATAGGATTGATCATCTGATGGAGTCCACTTCAGCTGAGAAAGGTTAAAGTCACCGAAAATAAGGATATCATCATGAGAGTCAGACAGGTCTATTATGTGGTCAATCGCATCGATGGCAAGTTCATAGGATTCAATAGATTGGGACGGAAGAATGTAGCAACACATAACGTAAAGGGACTTGCGGGGCATTTGTATTTTTACTGAAACAAAGTCGAGTTTAGAGGAAGAAGAGATAGCAATGAGAGATGAGTTAAGACTATTGGGGATAGCCAGTAGGACGCCTCGACAAGGGGAGTCATCAATAGGGCGGTTTAAATCATCATGGCGAAAAATATTAAAGGTTGTAGGGAATAATTCCTGGTCATTTATGCTGGGCATCAGGTTGGTTTCAGTTAGAGCAGATATCGAAGGGAAGAGCATGGGTTTGTCGCAAAACAGCTTGAGTTTTGGAGCACAGACCTCTTACATTCTGGTAGTAAAAGGTAAGAGGGACGTTGCGACGGTGAGGTGTGGGGGAGCGTGATTGAAGTGTTGGAAGAAGTGGTAAGTTAGGGACGAACAAATTTATCATGGTCAGTACGGCTACGTTGAAGATGTAAGATTCGTTTGGAGTGTACATAATGACCGAAAGCAGCAAGGTCGTTCGCCACTTTTTGGGGAGACATATTGAAAATTTCGTGGTATCTGATATAGAGGTTTTTGAGAGCGGTTAGGTCGGTGGGGAGGCCTTCCTGCTGAATGGAGACCATGACGCTTGTTTTGGTTTTTCCTTCATAGCAAACAGAATCGGTCTTGTCGTGTAGGTAGGCAAGGAAAAGGCGAATGTTTTCGTATATCTTTCTTTCTCTAAGCCTAGAGAGAGCATAACGATTTTCTGTGGTATCAAATGTTTGTTGCGTTAGTTTAACTGTAGGAGGCAAAAGGGGATCTAGAATAGGAGGAGTGGGCGAAGGGATGATAGTTACAGATGTGGGGTGAGATGAGGAGTTAGGAGTGGAGTTAAGAACCGGGCCGGGTGCGGGATTTAAAATATGTGAACTAATAAAATTGGGATACTTAGCCCCTGTTGAAAGGTCGAAATTTGGGAATGAATTCCTAGGGGGAACAGGGTTTTGAGTCGAGGTGTTTGGAGTTAAATTGAAGGAGACGCGTTGGCGAGGGGGCTTCGGTGGAGCCGGAGCAATAAGGGGTTGATTAGGGATGTGAGAGGGAGGGGCAAAACTGGGGAAAAGATTTGTTTTTAAGCTCCAGTTGGAGTCAGACTTAGGATGGGAGTCGGAGGCTGGTTTTGAAGACTTATTACTAAGGTTAGATTTAATCTTAACTTGTTTCTAGGGTTAGACTTATTCTTTACTTGTTTCTTAGAACTAATAGGGTTAGACTTATTCGTTACTTGTTTCTTAGAAATATGTTTTTTTAAGACTTCTCAGACCATTTGACCATCTTCATCAGCCCAAGTTTAGAAGAATCAAATATTTAGGCATTTAGATTCCCTACAATTCACCCATACAAAAGTTTTGGCCAAGCCCACTTTTTGGGGGTGTTTTCATCAAAAAACCGATTTTGATGTCATTTTACATGTAACATCCTCAAACGTTCGACGTTATAGTCATATTTCAGTAGAAAATGCAACATGGCCGTTCCAGACGGATTGTAGCTTTTCTGTATGTTTTTCATTCCTGTTAAGTTTTTGTAGTTAATCAGAAGAAGTGTGTACTCTCCTAGATAAAGTTCCTTCGAGTTCAGAGAGCTCAGCAGGTGCATAGGAGGTCAAAAGTAGTCTCCTTCTCAACCATGCAGCTTCTACAGAAGTCGTTTGCCGGAATATTCAGCCTAAAGGCATGCCTGTCACTGACGCAGTGTCCCATAATGACACCTACTATTGTGCTAATGAATTATTGAGATTCGGCTTGGGCCAGATCTGCTTCGTGATAGAGCACGTAGTACAGTTCGACCACCAAC
This sequence comes from Xylota sylvarum, assembly GCA_905220385.1. Classification (NCBI taxonomy): domain Eukaryota; kingdom Metazoa; phylum Arthropoda; class Insecta; order Diptera; family Syrphidae; genus Xylota; species Xylota sylvarum. The sequence continues at coordinate 75,003,158 of LR999958.1, read as the reverse complement.
GGTTAGTAGCGTTAATCGCAGTTTGCTTAATTAAGAGTTTACACGTAGCGAGAGGCATGTAGAGATTCTCCTTCTTCGGTAGAATTAACAGAGTTGTGCCAAGCCTGACGATTTCGTCGCCCATGCAATTACCTATGGCCCGGCACCCAACTAAGGTGAATTTAAAATTTTCATCTCGTTAAGAGATAAGTGGCAATTAATAGCAGCTTTGGAATTGAAGGTGACCGAATCCTGGGATTTAATTGCGACGTTGTACCTTAGCCAAGGCCTCCTTGATCGCCATTATTTCCGCCTGGAACACACTACAGTGATTAGAGGAAACACCTCACCCACACCTGTTTCTCTCTTGGACCTGTCTATATATGTAGGGGCTAACGAATCCAATGCTAGACCCTATATCACCGTCCCAGTCAATCCTGGAGCGTATATAGGTTTCGAAATTTTTATTGAAAAGGAGATGGGGGAGCGTATAGTCAATGTATTTCAGGATGCATTCCAGTTTATTTAGAATAGACAAGTGGCCAATACACAGTCTGTGAATAGCTACATTTGCTGTCACCTTTTTGCAATAGATATCTGCAGTAGGAGCGGGCTTCAGGGCTCCACTCATAAAGACGCATGCCGTTCTTTCCACACAACTGAGGAGGTTACAGTGGATGGCTTTATGCAGCGCAGTCCACCAAACGATCACGCCATACGTAAGTATGGACCTGATAACAGATACATAGAGCCAATATGAAATTCAAGGTTGAAGTCTATATTTACTTCCAAAAGCTTCTTACAGCATTACAGAGTCTTGGTGGCTTTCTTAACTCACTCCAGGATGTTGGGGTTCCAGCCTAATTTACTATCTAAGATTAGTACTTAGCCGTATTTTTGAGCACCTGAGAGATGCCGTTAAGTTTCGGTGGAACAAAAATGGGAATTTTATATTTCCTTATGAAAAGGACCAAATCGGTTTTCTGAGGATTTACCCCCAGATCGTATTTTTTAGTCCATTTAGAAAGCTAAGAGGAGGCGTATTGAGGTGTTTTCCTGAGGCAGCAATAGCAACGTCATCTGCTTAGGCAACTACCTGGCACGCTTCCTCTTCCACGATTAGAAGCAGTTCATTCACCACTATGTTTCAAAGAGAAGAGATCACACCTCCTTGTGGTGTACTCCCTCTGACGAACCTCCGAACTGAGACCTCCACCAGCTTTGAGTTGATGAACTTGTTAGTAAGCAACTGTTTCACCAGGGCGCCAATCGATATCTCTATTCCAAGGTTCGACAGTGCCCTGTATTTGCCTCTGATTACCCATGCTCCCATCATGAGGGAAAGTTTATCTGTGCATACGATGTGGACATTACCTACTTATGTAGCTACATGGAGAAGCAGTAAGGATAAGGACACGTTTACCTTTGCTACATATGAACATACATGCATATTTATGTCAACAGCCTCGGTAAGTCATGCCATAAAGCCATAGACATTTTTTGTCGTGTGCCATTAAAGATTGATATAAAGCGAATAATTCAGAGACGATTCAGGCACCCAAGAACAATATTGGTCAAGATATTCCTGAAATAAGAGACGAAACTATCGAAAATGTATTGAAAAATTGGATTGACAGGATGGCCTATTGCCAAGCCAGCCGAGGCAGTCATTTGAATGAAATAATACTCCATAATTAAGCGAAAGGATTACTCTTATCAATAAAGCAACAATCGTTGAAAAATATTGAACAGATGACCCACCAATGTCGTTCAACAATTCCTGACGGACTTTATAAATCTCAATGAAGGTACATACACATAACTTCACTGTGGCCACTATCTTCTCAGTTTCCATGACAATGGACTTATAACTGCACTGCCTGCACAAAACCAAATGAAAAGTAACGGAGTATTAATGTACACACCTTATACGAGGAAATTCAAGTCCGTTTGTCAAACTGATGTTGGGAATGTTTCCCTTGAAGATTTGCTTTCTGCAATATGTTGAAAATATATATGTGTGTACATACGTATTGCAGTCAAAAGTGAATTGTGAAACCAAACAAAATACTTTATTTGCAAAGTCAGTAGAACTGTCTGTCAATCAAAGATTTATCCAAAGTGACATATTCCGTCGGGCTTCCTGATTCCGTTATGAACTCTTATGTTGCAATATAGAAGTAGCTCTTTTTGATTTCGCTGATCTTGTATTCGCGATTTTCTTCTTCTTCTTGAATTTGGGCCTTGTTCGACGTATCGGAATTCTGCATTTGCTCGTAACAGAGTGTGTGAAATTCCTGTGTTGTTCATTCGTCCTATAATTTGTATTCTGGCGCAGGTACATCTGTTCCTCTGTCTTCAGTCCTTGTTCGCCTATTCTGTATTCAAGATTTTGTCGGCGTATTGCACGTTCTTTTGTTTTACGTTCTTGCTCATCCCAACTATATTCTGTATCCTGACGACGTGCTGCATGTTCCTGTATGTTGTGGTCTTGTTTGTTTTTCCTGTACTTGGGATTCTGGCGACTTGTTATATTTTTGTGTGTGTTCCGGTCTTGTTCATTTGTTTTGTACTCTAGATTCTGGCGTCTTGTTGTTTGCGTTTTTGTGTTATGATCTTGTTTATTGGTCCTGTATTTGGCGTTCTGGCGCCTTGTTGTGTGTTCTTGTGCGTTGCGATTTTGTTCGTTGGACCTGTACTCGGGATTATACCGTCTAGTTGTATATTTTTGTGTATGGCGATCTTGTTCATTTGGTCTGTGCTGTGGATACGGGCGCCTTGTTGTGGAAACGTTCTGAGTGACGATACTCATAATCGGAACCTTAATTTCTAATTCTATCCCTGCTTGGTTTTTGAGAAGCATACTTTTTCGTTAATATAGGCATTTTGTGATATTAAATTATTGTAAGAGTATATTAGCTACATATGTATGTAGAAGTGCGTAAGAAAATGTGAAATACTGACATTTGAATTTTATATGCACACAATTTTTGAAAACCTTGAAAACTAAAATTATACTGACAACTAATAAAGTGCACAACTTTATCGTACTTGCACCTTTATGCTGAACGATTATAAATTATTCAGGATTGAAGTTCAAGGAAAACAGTTAAAGTCAATAATCCACAACGATAGGTATGAAATCCACCCATTCTCTTATATGCACTTACATGAGATATAGTTCAGTAGGCGTGACACTCCATTTGTGGGCATTCCCACGATAACTTTTAATGAAATCCGCCCATTCTCTTATATGTACTTACATAAGATTTAGTTCAGTAGGCGTGACACTCCATTTGAGGGCATTCCCACGATAACTTTTAACGAATGTTATCTGCAAAATTTCTATGTGTTTCAGAAAAAGTTTTTTTTAATTAAAAGCCCCCAAAAAATGGACGGAGGTCTATATTACGTAAGAGTGAATTATTCTGTTCAAAATATGAAAATATTGGAGTTTCAAAAAGTGGACGTTCAAAATTTGGTACGGCATATCTTTGCAAATGACTTATATTCCTATACATACATATGTACATATATACATATACATACATATGTATTTATTTTAACCCCAATCGCTGAAGAAATAGTCAAGAAACCGTTTTTCTCGCACAACGTGGTAAGCCAACTACAAGCTTATACTCACATATGAGCCATTTTCGAGAAAATACATTTTTACTGAAATCGGCCTTAAGTAAAGTACCCTTAATTTTGAGGTTAGAATGCAAATTCAATTTTCGCCTTAAGGATCTCCCACGACCGTAGATATGAAATTTAATCTAAATCCGCTCCCCCGTTCGGATTGTATGTAGTTTCGTGCACAGACAGGCAGACAAACAGACAAACAGAAACAGGACATTACGCGACCCACTTTTTTCGACTTCTCTATAATGGTAATGCCAAATTCAACGAAATCTCGAGATTCGAAAACTGCACAAATCGAATACTTGCCCTAGGTTGTAGGTGTAAATAAAAAATTTCAATAAACATGTATGTATAGGGTATGGTGGGGCATTTTCGACGGTGGGGCACATTTGACTTTTACAATGGTAAACATACAGAAAAACTACAATCCGTCTGGAACGGATCGTCTGATATTACTCAAATATAGCTATAATGTCGAACGTTTGAGGATGTTACATGTAAAATTTTATCAAAATAGGTTTTTTGATGATAACGCCCCCAAAAATTGGGCGTGGCCAAAACTGTTCTATGGGTGAATTGTAGGGAATCTAAATACCCAAATATTTGGTCTTAACAAAATTTTTCGGTTTCATATAATTTAGTGAAGTTATACAAAAATAGGCGTGGCAGTGGGCGGATGTAAAAAAATTTTACACTTGTACGTATCTTTTTCTTGGAAGCCCAGATATGAAATTTCAGCGTCCTAGTTAAAAATTTAAGGCCCAACAATCGGTTTTGTGATGAAAACGCCCCCAAAAAGTGGGCGTGGCCAAAACTTTTGTATGGGTGGATTGTAGGGAATCTGAATGCCTAAATATTTGGTCTTAACAACATTTTTCGGTTTCATATAATTTAGTGAAGTTATGAAAAAGTGGGCGTGGCAGTGGGCGGATTTCAAAAATTTTTACACTTGTACTGTATCTTTTTCTCAGAAGCCCAGATATGAAATTTCATCGTCCTAGCTCAAAATTTAAGGCCCAAAAAGCGGTGACATACGGACGGACGGACGGACGGACGGACGGACGGTCATCGCTCAACCGATTTCGCTATTGATGCTGATCACGAATATATATACTTTATAGGGTCTATCTCGATTATTTCTCTATGTTACAAACTATGTGTCAAAATTAATATACCCTTAGGATAGGGTATAAAAAGACAGTTGATTCTTAATTAAAATTTTTGACGGCATTGTTGGTCATACTATCCTCTCCTATGAAATACGAATTTTCATAGTTCTCTTTCAACAGAAGTGGTGTCTAGAGCAGTTGTTATACCCTATCCTAAGGGTATATTAAGTTTGACACATAGTTTGTAACATAGAGAAATAATCGAGATAGACCCTATAAAGTATATATATTCGTGATCAGCATCAATAGCGAAATCGATTGAGCGATGACCGTCCGTCCGTCCGTCCGTCCGTCCGTCCGTATGTCACCGCTTTTTGGGCCTTAAATTTTGAGCTAGGACGATGAAATTTCATATCTGGGCTGCTGAGAAAAAGATACAGTACAAGTGTAAACATTTTTGAAATCCGCCCACTGCCACGCCCACTTTTTCAGATTCACTACAATCCACCCATACAAAAGTTTTGGCCACGCCCACTTTTTGGGGGCGTTTTTATCACAAAACCGAGTTTTGGGCCTTAAATTATTAACTAGGACGCTGAAATTTCATATCTGGGCTTATGACGAAAAGATACAGTAGAAGTGTAATTTTTTTTTACATCCGCCCACTGCCACGCCTACTTTTTTATAACTTCACTAAATTATATGAAACCGAAAAATTTTGTTAAGACCAAATATTTAGGTATACAGATTCCGTACAATTCACCCATAGAACAGTTTTGGTCACGCCCACTTTTTGGGGGCGTTTTCATCAAAAAACCGATTTTGATAAAATTTTACATGTAACATCCTCAAACGTTCGACATTATAGCTATATTTGAGTACAAAATGCAATTTGGCCACGCCCACTTTATAGAGAGGAGGATAGGGTATCAGACGATCCGTTCCAGACGGATTGTAGCTTTTCTGTATGTTTTTATATTTGAGTGATTTTGTATAACTTTGCTTGTGCACGAGGTAAGCGATATTTAATTCTTTCATAACGGAATTTAATGAACGTTCAATTCAAGTTGTAGGTTATATTATTAACATAAGATTTTTATAAATTTTTATTGAGTTGTCTTTATAAGTTTCGTAAAAAATAATACTTCTTATAAAAGCAAAGCAAGGGGCACTTTCGATGAAAACACGTGGAGCACTTACGACACCAGAACACCCAGTTTGATCGTTAAGATATTCTTACCTTACAACGCGCAATTAATTGTTTATACTCTATCCTACGGGTATATTAAGTTTGACACATAGTTTGTAACATAGAGAAATAATCGAGATATACCCTATAAAGTATATATGTACATTCGTAATCAGCATCAATAGTGAAATCGATTGAACGATGACCGTTCGTCCGTCCGTCTGTCCGTCCGTATGTCATCGCTAGGAGGATGAAATTTAATATCTGGGCTTCTGATAAAAAGATACAGTACAAGTGTACAAATTTTTGAAAACCGCCCACTGCTACGCACACTTTTTCATAACTTCACTAAATTATATGAAACCGAAAAATTTTGTTATGACCGAATATTTACAACAAATATACAACACTTTTGGCCACGCCAACTTTCTGGGGGCTTTTTCATCAAAAAACCAATTTAGATGAAATTCTACATGGAATGTCCTCAAACGTTCGACGTTATAGCCATATTGGATTACATAATGCAATTTGGCCACGCTCACTTTATAGAAAGGAGGATAGGGTATCATACGATCTGTTCCAGACGGATTGTAGCTTTTCTGTATGGTTTATACTATCGTTTGTTTTAACTAAAAAGTTCAGATTCCCTACAATTCACCCATACGACACTTTTGGCCACGGCCACTTTTTGGGGGCGTTTTCATCAAAAAACTGATTTTGATGAAATTTTACATGTAACATCGTCAAACGTTCGACGTTATCGTCGTATTTCAGTACAAAATGCAATATGGCCACTTCAACGTTTGGGGTAGTTTTTTAAAGTATTTTTTATAAACAACTAGCCAACGCGGCGAACTTCGTTTTGCCTAAAATTGATTAAATTTAATGTCTGTTTCGAAAGTGTGCCTCTCTATTGAGAGAATGAAACACTTTTGGAATTAAGTTGAATTCAATGCATTTTATTTACACGAAAAATGGATTTCACATTTCAACGCCATCTGTGGGCGATTCCATTGTCATTCCTTAGAACCAATATTTTCTCCTTCCCATACAAAATGGAATTTTCAGATATCGTCCACCCTTGAAAGTATGCAATTTCGGGTTTTCACGATTTTTCAACTTATCCGATCGAATTTTCCAATTTTCGGCTCCGTAGTGTATTTACCTGGTTCAATACAAATCCAACAATTCGAATGCAAATCGGATGATGTTCGGCCGAGTTATGCGCGTACGAACCGACACCAATTCATTTTTATATGTATGTATAATCAGATGATGACATAAACAGTCATAACTCACGAACGCGTCGACCAATTTCGTTCAAACTTTAGATAAACTAAAAATTTGAATTCGAATTCGGTTTAACGGTTCGTGAGTTATAAAGTCCCAACGCATAATAAACCGAGGAGTGTATTATAAAAAAAACTTTATTTATTTTCAAAATCGGAATCTTAAACAATCTACGAATTAACTACAGGACGATTAATGTAAAACTAACCCCGAATTATTCTTTACATTTCTATATATTTACATTATTATTCCTAATCAGCTGTTTTACAATCGCAATTTTATGTTCACACGGGAAAACTATGTGTGACATACACATGATTTCTGCATTTTACGTACATATGTAGGTCGCCATATGAACGACTTGCTGTAATTTAAGCTTTACTTTTGAAGTAGTTTGTTGCCTCCGACAAAAACGTGGAAACATATTTATCAATTGGATGCCGACGCATATGTATATACCTCGCATGCAGCAAAGTGTACAACATGATAAACCTGAAGAACCGTTGGTATAGTCCGTTCCAAATCACTTGTCATTTTTTAAGGTTCGCATAAAAAGTGATGAAAAATTTGCTGTTCTCTTAAATTATGGGCAAAGACTTATGTATAGGAATCGTCTGAACTTTCTCTATTTCGTTCGAATTCTGATGATCACTATATAACCCTTTCAGCACCCTTTAACACATTTGTGCGGGTAATTTTTTCTCATTTTTATATTTGTTTATCGCTATATTCTATTATTTACGAAAGTTTGTTAGTGCCAAATGCATCATTTGTGTTGTTTTAGATACTAGGTTTCCTACTTTAATTTTGTTTATACCCTACCCTAAGGGTATATTAAGTTTGACACATAGTTTGTAACGTAGAGAAATAATCGAGATAGACCATATAAAGTATATATATTCGTGATCAGCATCAATAGCGAAATCGATTGAGCGATGACCGTCCGTCCGTCCGTCCGTCCGTCCGTATGTCACCGCTTTTTGGGCCTTAAATTTTGAGCTAGGACGATGAAATTTCATATCTGGGCTTCTGAGAAAAAGATACAGTACAAGTGTAAACATTTTTGAAATCCGCCCACTGCCACGCCCACTTTTTCATAACTTCATTAAATTATATGAAACCGAAAAATGTTGTTAAGACCAAATATTTAGACATTCAGACTCCCTACAATGTACTCATACAAAAGTTTGGGCCACGCCCATTTTTTGGGGGCGTTTTCATCACAAAACCGATTTTTGGGCCTTAAATTTTTAACTAGGACGCTGAAATTTCATATCTGGGCTTCCAACGAAAAGATACAGTAGAAGTGTAAATTTTTTTTACATCCGCCCACAGCCACGCCTACTTTTTTATAACTTCACTAAATTATATGAAACCGAAAAATGTTCTTAAGAGAAAATATTTAGGTATTCAGATTCCCTACAATTCACCCATAGAACAGTTTTGGCCACGCCCACTTTTTGGGGGCGTTTTCATCAAAAAACCGATTTTGATAAAATTTTACATGTAACATCCTCAAACGTCCGAGGTTATAGCCATATTTGAGTAAGAAATGCAATTTGGCCACGCCCACTTTATAGAGAGGAGGATAGGGTATCAGACGATCCGTTCCAGACGGATTGTAGCTTTTCTGTATGTTTTTCTGATATTTTCCAATAATGTACTAGAAATGACTAATAATCCAAATTTAACCAAAATTGAAATTGTCAGTCATCGGTGCTGAAAGGTATAAAATGTATCATGCACGAACCCCGGAAGTGAAATTCCGTAAGCGTTGGTTTTTTGCGTGGGTTTTAGGTACACTGAAGAATACTTTTGCGTACATTATTCGTAGGCACCACTTGCCCTTAATTGTTGAATATTCCCGTTTATCTTTACTTTACGTAATAGGGAAACAGGATGTATTTGTTTTAACATATTCATATTTTCAGATTCAACTCATATCAACAAAACACTATTTCTTCTTTTCAACAAAATAACCGAGAAGTAATCATCTTCAACATATTGTGGCATTACCCAATTCACTGAAAAAAATATGAATGCATACTCCACACCAGAAATCATAGAGTAAAAAGATATTAAACTTAGTTATACCCCTCCTTCCTTTCAAAACCCATTTGTTTACATTGTTTTTGTTGTAATTCGCTTCTTGTGAATACGTGTGAGCGAAAATCTTATTGCCAATCATTGGCAACTCAATTTCAATAAGAATGAAAATATGGACGATATTTACAAAATAAAAACTGCAAAATATCGTAATCAAAATTGAGCCTTTACGTAAGAGCACAAGATCGATCCCGCAGTGCAAACGATGTCAAGGGTTCAACCATTCGGATACTTACTGTCAAAAAGAACAGCGAGGCGTTAAAGTAAGAAAACCTGTCAAGGAAAGGACGAAAGCTGGAAATGACAAAATCCCAAAGAAAAAACCACCATTTGTTGGCGGGCAAACGTCACAAGAAAATAAACAAAGCGATATTGTTCCAGATCCAGTCTCACAAGTTTTTTCTATAATTCTCGCAAAACTTGACGAGAAAAACAAAACAAATAAACTTATATTTGAAAAATTGAGCAATCTCGAGCATAGAATTAGCAAAACAGGAACTCAAGTATGAATATGAAATAGTTACTTAAAATTTTAACATCTAAGATTGACGAACTAGAAGTGTTCTTGCGGAAAGACAACATTGATATATGTATGTTTGATTTCTGAAACGCACTGAAAAAATAAATCTCGTTTAAAAATAAAAGGATACTGTGCTTATCATGCTTACCATCCGAAAGGACTAGAGGCGGGTCATCCCTATTCATCAAAGACTGTATTGAGCATTCTATAAGTACAACTATTGAGAACGATGCGTGCAAGTAAGTGCAGTTTGTGTTAAAAATAAGCACTCAAACTACAATATCGCATCCATTTATGGCCCTCCGCGATGCAAACTAGAAAATAACGATTTCAGAAATCTTTTCAACTCACTTGGACTGAATTTTATTGTTGGTGGTGATTTTAATTCAAAACACACTTTTTGGGCTTCAATATGCAATTCAAAGAAAGGCAGACTACTTTACGAAGCCGGCATGCAAGTTAATGTTGACTTCTTTTCGACAGGGAAACCAACATATTGGCCTTCCGACAGAGCAAAAACGCCTGATCTCGTAGACTTCTTCATCGCGAAAGGAGTACCTAAAAACTTTACAAACGTCAAGGAAAGTTTTCATCTCTCCTCAGATCACTCACCAGTCAATTTGTCAAGGGGCGTCTTGATTAACTAACAACAAAACTGACTGGGACGACTTTTAGAAATATTGTAAGGAAAATATTGTTCTGAACGTGTCACTTAAAACACCGTACGAAATAGAAGACGAAGTCGACAGATGTATTGAAGTCATGCAGAACGCAGCGCAGAACAACACTCCCTTTAGGAGGAAAGAAATTGTACACAGCGAAGCTAAATATCCACCGGAAATAAAAAAAACTGATACGTCAAAAGAGGAAAGCACGCAAAAGATGGCAACAATCCCGAGCGCCCCAGTATAAAAGCTATTTTAAACCATCTATGTAATGAACTCAAGAAAGTAATAAGAGATTTAAAAAATCAAACTGTTCACTCTGGAAAGCCATCAAACGTTTAAGCCATTTGACGGACTGGGTCTTATAGAAGACCTTGGTGTTACGATTACGACACCTGACAACTTTAAAATAAAGAGTGTGTCGCTGGTCGAACTTTGCAAAGCAATACAAAATCTTAAAAATAACAAGGCCTCTGGATATGATTTAATAACCGGACAGATCCTCAAGGAATTGCCAAAGAAAGACCTGTTGAAGCTTCTGCATATTAAATGCCGCGCTAAGACTATTATGCGTTCCAAGACTATGGAAAGTCCCCGAGGTTATAATGGGTCAAAACCGGAAAAGTCTTCAAACGACAAGAAATCGTACAGACCGATATCACTTCTTCCGGTAATATCTAAAGTATTTGAAAAGCGTTTGTTAAAACGCTTGCAATTGGTCACTGAGGAAAGACGACTGATTCCTGACCATCAATTCGGCTATAGAACCAAGCATTCGATAATTGACCAGGTTTACAGAATAACTAACGAAATAGAAAAAAAAACCCTTGAGGAGAGAAAGATATGTTCTAGCGCCTTTCTTGACATGTCTCAAGCATTCGACAAGGTATGGCAAGAGTGCTTGAATTTTAAGCTGAGACAGGTTCTTCCGGAACAATTATACACGATTTTAGAATCCTGCCTTGCTAACAGACTTTTCCGTGTAAAATACGGAGCTGAATACTCTGAATTTAAGGACATCGCTGCCGGAGTACCGCAAGGAAGCGTTCTTGGTCCGGTCTTGTTCTTACTCTACACTCGAAATTTAACGCAAGAAGAAGGTACTGTCGTACCCACGTTCGCGGACGATGCGGCTATACTTGCAATAGATAAATCAATCGAGTCATTTACTGTAAAGCTCTAACGAGCTTTGGACAAAATTTGCGAGTGGACAAAGATTTGGCGCATTGCTCTCAACGAAACCAAATCAATCCAACAAAAAAATTAATATCCTACCCGCTTGCTTTTATACAAGCAAGTGCTTAAACCTGTATGGACGTATGGTACACAACTTTGGGGTTATACTAAACGAAGCAATAGAGATATTCTACAATCTTTTCAAAACAAAGTGCTAAGAGGAACGATGATATCCACCGAGACTTAGGTGTAGCTACCGTCGTTGACGAAATAACGAACTTTGCTCGCAAACTCCGTTTTCGTCTACATGGACATTGTAATAACGCCATAATCTAAATTTTGGACGAGACAAATCCTGTGCTTCGACGGAAACAACGAAACCGTTCGATTTAGCGCAATAAGGGGTAGCCGTATGTAATGACGGAATCAACGGGTGCTTTTACTGGAAAGCTACCTGCCAAACACGAATATTATGTGAAATTCAAACTACTTGATAAGGGAACTTAGTTGTAGTAAATATAGAAGGGAGGTATTGTTTAGTGAGTAATCTCACACTACTATGAGTACCGGGCTCATAGTGTCTTTTGAATATTTTTCACCTACGCACGAAGAAAAACAAAATCATTGGCAACAACAATTCCCTAGTGGTGGAATAAGTATATAAAATAAAATATAAATATTGTCCATTGGAAAGAATACTGGAAAATTAATGTGAAAGGAAAAAATTAATATCAGAAATTCAATTTAAAATAACTATTGTTTTTTGAATTGAATAACATAAAAACGACTCTTTTTCTTAAATAAGAAATTATTTTTTCTCAAGCTGATTTTATTTTTCATTGAATTTTGATTTAATGAAAATGCCTTCTGTATTACGGGATAGATAAACGTGTGTGAATCGATAAATGTCGGTCATTTAATTTTCGTTTAATAAATGTAATTATGTACAAGTTTTATTCGAGTTAGGAACTTTAGGAAAACATATGTATGTATTGGCAACTCCCCTAAAGTGAAAATGTAGGCGATTTCAATTAACAAACATAAGTAATTAACAAATATAGAACAATTGCAAAATGCTCGAATCTAGCTCATTGATGTACATAAGTGATGGTAATGCTTTTGTTAAGGTTTGCGCTTAGAAATCATTTCGGATTGGTTCTGATCCAGTGCTACAAGGCACGCATTATGTTGAAGGCCAGTTTATGTTCGTCTATTAACAATTAAAGTGCAGAATATCCCATGTATTGACCAGTGACTATAACCATCATATGTATAAATAAGTCTCAAAGCCTGTCCTTGCATATGCAATATATTATATTAGGGTTGCAAAAATATGTAGGTACATACATATGTATGTTCCCACCGACTATACCAGTCAGTGTATCAGTCAAAAAACCACACCATTTGGTGCCCTCGAGACTATACCAGAGTTAACACTGATTCATTATTCGCACTATATTCAGATGATAAGAAATCCATGGAATTGTAGAACCCGCGAGAGTACCCATAAGGATGGTGGGAGATTCTGTATATTCCTTGATCAGGACAATATCTCCAATGCTTATGTTTGGCTGGGTTTTGCAGCCACTTTGGTCGCTGGTGATGTCGATGTAATACGTTGCGCTCCACTGCTTCCAAAAATCTTAAACTAGTCGTTGTAAGTATTTCCATTTGTCTAGGCTATTGATATTTTTGTCTTCAAGATTTCTGTTCGGAAGTAGGGTAAGTGGGGCGGCGATGAGGAAGTGGGCAGGTCGTTTGGATCGGTGGTTATGGGAAACAGCGGCCTTGAATTGAGGCACGGTTCTATTTGAACAAGAAGTGTAGCGTATTTAAAGAGGACAATATGTTTTGAACCTCCGTTAACCATTCCGAAGATATGAACTTACTGTCTGCTTTTAGTTCCGTGTTTGCTCCTTTAAAGTTAGTACCGCAGTCGCAAAACAAGTTTGTGCAAATACCTCTTCGAGCAACATATCCTCTAAGTGCAGTTATAAATGCCGCTGCGCTGAGATCACTGACAAATTCGATGTGTATCACATTTGTAGATAGGCAAACCAATACGGCAATGTAGCCTTTAGTCGATTTGTTTCATCTACTTTTCCAGAGTTTAATGTCTACCGGACCGGCGTAATACACTCCAGTATTTGTGAAAGGCCTTGAGATAATTGTGCGCTCGATTGGTAGGCTGCCTATCAGTTGCTCTTACATTTTTGCATTGTAGCGATGGCATCGAATGCACTGATGCTTTCACAATTTTCTTCAGATTCCTATTCCAGTAGGTGTTGCCCATTTCGGCCATCGTTATTTGTTGCCCACCGTGAAGCATGCGATGGTGGACATCATGCACAATTAATTTGGACAAATTGTGTTGGTCCTTTAAGATAATTGCATGTTTTTGATTAAAAGGGATAGGTGTGTTGGCTAGGCGACCTCATACCCATAATATTGCTTCCGCATCTAGAAATGAATTTAAACTAATAATATGACTGCCCTTGCTTATTTGTTTTTTTTTTTCGCTTTAAGAGCATTGATTTTGTTGGGAAACATTTCAGCTTGGACAATTCTGATAAGTTGATTTTTTGCAGAAATCAGTTCATCAGTTGAAATAGGAATTGTGTTAATGGGCTTCCTATTTTTGCAGTGTTTGAGATTAAAAATATACCTTCGCCATATTGCTACAGTTCATATAAGTCGGCCTAGAGTTGAGTCCCGCTGAAAAAGTGTATTACTGGTGATAACGCATTGAGAGACAATATGAGTTACGTGTGCGACTATGTTGATGTTCATGAGCTTGTTTTTGTAAAATGTGTGTTCGGATTCGTTTTTTCGTTTCTTTCTTTTGGTTTCTAGATCGGTGAAAATAGGAATTGGTGCTGGAAGATTCGCTATCTCTAACGCTTTGAGAAAAGTTGGACCCTTCCACCAAGTTTCATTATGGATAAGTTCTTCCGGTGACACTCCACTCCTCTCGAACCAAGATCTGCTGGATTGTCTTTGGTGCTAACGTGTCTCCAGATGCTTGGATTTGTAAGAGATTGGATCTCAGCTATCCGATTGGCTACACATGTAGTGCGTATTGCAGGGTTGCCCTTAATCCATGCGAGTACGATCATTGAATCAGATCATGCAAGGATTTCTGGATTATCGAATTGCATGGTTTTAATTGTTTTATGAAACAGTTTTGCTAATAAGAGTGCCCCGCAAAGTTACAAGCGTGGTAAGGATATTGTTTTATTGCGGCGTACACACTTATGCGCAAATCTTAGCACTTGCCTGCGGATTTGTATGCTCATGGCTTGGCTTTTTTATGAAGAAAAGAGCAATGCACTTGAGCGCGTGCTTATCTGAACGCATTTGCTCGCAGATTTGCGAGACATTGTTTACGCTGCATAAGAGGGGCGACTCTTGTTTTTGCTATTAGCAAGTGAGTACGCTCTTCTTCATGTTTAATTATTCTGGCATAAATAATTGCTGCGTATGCTCGCTCTGAGGCATCTCTGAAACCATCGAGTTGGACTTTGGTTGAATGATCAGTATGGATCCAACGAGGAATGCCAATAGATTGCACCTTTAGATCACCGTTCCGTTTCTGGAGATATTGAAGCTTTTCCTAAAGATTTAAGAGTTGAGTGTCGTTTTCAGTAATGACCGTGGCTTTTGACCCGGGGTCGATCAGAGCTCTAAGAACGTGACGTGTTCCATTTGAAGCGGCGACTCTAACCAATGCCGTAGCTAAAAGTGCCTTCGACCTCACTTTGCTGAGTATTAAAGACTTGGGAAGTTAAATCATCTGAGAGAAGCGGTTGTTCTATATTGTAAATTAAATGATTTTGAGTTGTTTGGTGGTCGTTATTATGTCCTTGAAATTGTGTCCTTTGTTGATGTAGGTTCGTATTTTGTGCGTTATAGGTACCTTGAGATTCAATGTGAAGCAAGGTGTGGTGCATGAGACCGCATTTAAAACAACGATTGCTACTAGAGATGAGCTATCTCGCAGTTATAACAGTGAATGCGATTTTTTAATCACTGCGAATGTAAACTACGACTGTAAACTCCTAATGCGAATTCGCAATGGAGCCATATTATAGGTATGAGTTGGTAAGATTGCGCTTATTCGCAATGTTGCGCTCATTCTTTCAGTAGCAACGACAACCTGTGCTGCGATATACCAGCCAACCAAACTTTCTTTCGATCAGCTGCGACTGCGATTGCGCAATCACAATATGAGCACTTTTACATGGTGGATTTTTGGGGCCGCAGCAAACGAATGTCTTGGAAAGGGAAGTAAAAAGTGCAGGTAGACCGAGTCGCACGGGTAGAGGATTTGTGTGGCACTTTTGCGTGTTCTTTTTTATCTGTTGTAGTTTTATTCTCAGCGTTGAGTTCGTGTCAAAAACACCGTGTGTCGGAGCACAGCAAACTACAAAAGAAGGGAGAAAGAAATACAAATTGTGAATTGGTTTAGTTTGGTTGACACATGTTCAGAAAGCAAATTGGAAGAGACGTTCTGCAGGTAATGTGCAAAAAGGGGTAGTTTCGTTTAGTATGAGGCAACATTTGTGTGTTATTTATGAAAAATGAAATTGTGACTCGTACGTGCGTGGATATTATCGTTAGCAAATAGCAAGAGCAGTTTATTTTCATTAGCAGTGAATGATTAGCAGGTTGCGATTTTCATTCGTCTCTAATTGCTACTACTGCAGGCTGATGCGTGGTATTCATAACCTAGGCAATTACAGCAAATTGATTTCTCTTGACTATGTATGCACGTGTCTTAGGGTTATAGGGTTTTTTGCAATGGCGGACTCCATGAGAAGCCTTACAAAACCGACAGAGAAATTGTTTTCTTCGTTTCCTTCGATGCCTTTAAAAACAAGGCCAGCATAGAGATTAAGAAGTTCAATTAAAGTTTTAAATTCGCCTGTTTTTATACCCTAGCCTAGAGAAATAATCGAGATAGTCCTTATAAAGTATATACATTTGTACATACAGTGTATCAATCTCATATTCGTACACCGCATGGTGCAATATACTTTTAAGTAAAAATTAAGTAAATTGGGGACATACTTAAATTTTTTTTTTTTTATTTTCAGTAAGAATACATAAGACAAACAAAAAAAACTTCAATTAATTCAAACATTTCAAATAAGGTATTTTAAATTCTTCATAATAAACATAAAAGCAACAAAAATATGGTCAATTTCGTATTCGTACACATGGATATTTCATGTCAATTTGTTCAAATTATATTATGCAACTAATATTTTGTAGCACATACTTTGTTAAAAGGGCCTGTTTAAGACGGTTTGGCATGGATCTGACTAATTTTTCCGTAAATTCAGGTGTAATTTTCGTCCATTCTTCAATAAGCCTTTCTTTGAGATCGTTTGTGTTCCTTATATTGAATGTTCTTATTTTTCGGTGCAACTCATCCCACAAATTCTCTATGGCATTGATATCTGGTGACTGTGGAGGTGTTTCCAATACTTTGGGACAATTATAAAGTAGCCACATTCGAGTTGCATAAGCTTTATGCTTGGGGTCGTTATCCTGATAAAAGGTAAAATTGTTTCCGAGACAGTATAGGTATATTTGTTTTTTCTTACAATGTACGAAACAACTGCTGTATTGTCGGTAAATGGAAAAACGTAAATTGATACAATGGCCTTTTTATACCCTATCCTAAGGGTATATTAAGTTTGACACATAGTTTGTAACATAGAGAAATAATCGAGATAGACCCTATAAAGTATATATATTCGTGATCAGCATCAATAGCGAAATCGATTGAGCGATGACCGTCCGTCCGTCCGTCCGTCCGTCCGTATGTCACCGCTGTTTGGGCCTTAAATTTTGAGCTAGGACGATGAAATTTCATATCTGGGCAGTAAAAAAAGATACAGTACAAGTGTAAAAATTTTTGAAATCCGCCCACAGCCACGCCCACTTTTTCATAACTTCACAAAATTATATGAAACCGAAAAATTTTGTTAAGACCAAATATTTAGGTATTCAGATTCCCTACAATCCACCCATACAAAAGTTTTGGCCACGCCCACTTTTTGGGGGTGTTTTCATCACAAAACCGATTTTTGGGCCTTAAATTTTTAACTAGGACGCTGAAATTTCACATCTGGGCTTCCAAGAAAAAGATACAGTACAAGTGTAAAATTTTTTTACATCCGCCCACTGCCACGCCTACTTTTTTGTAACTTTTCTAAATTATATGAAACCGAAAAATTTTGTTAAGACCAAATATGGGTATTTAGTTTCCCTACAATTCACCCATAGAACAGGTTTGGCCACGCCCACTTTTTGGGGGCGTTATCATCAAAAACCTATTTTGATAAAATTTTGCATGTAACATCCTCAAACGTTCGACATTATAGCTATATTTGAGTACAAAATGCAATTTGGCCACGCCCATTTTATAGAGAGCAGGATAGGGTATCATACGATCCGTTCCAGACGGATTGTAGCTTTTCTATATGTTTTCATTCAAGAAGCTTTGGTGGAATGCTTCTTACAGTGCCAACCATTGCAATTTCTCTTGACAAGAATTTTTAAAGTTATTTATTGTTATGTTATGACTTTTCCAACCGTCAACGAGATCCAAAAGAACACGCTCGCCTTGTCTTTTTGTCTCCAATGGATTTTCTCAAGTATGGTTCCAAACATAACATGTATAGAAGATACCAGCAACCAGAATTTTAATTTATATTTCTCTGGTGTTGACCAATATAAGTCGTAGTTATAAACAACATTTTTTTCTGACACAAAATCGTCATCGCTGTCTCCAGAAATATCACTATCATCACAATCATCACCGTCACTTTCATCCAAAATTGCTTCCATTTCGTCAACTGTAAGATACTTACATATGTATCTTGGTCTAGACAAAGTTTTTTTTATTATTATTATTACTTGTACATAAATTCACAATACATACACACATTGTTCACTTGCGAAAAAACTAAATGCAAATGACATTTTATATGAAAAGCACTAATTTTCCATATGTTTAGAAATCTACACATGAGGGTAGACAACGAAATTATGAAAAGCAATCGTTATAAATTTTTTTTTTTCATGGGGAAATTTTTTTTCTTTGTAAAATAAGGGTTTTCATAAAGTCAAAAAATTTCAGAATTTATCAATTAGTGGTTTTGAGAAAATAAGAAAAGAGGTTGTATTTGTGTAGCTTTCTACACAAGGGTGGGATAAAGGTTAAGAAATCGAGGTTGACAGCAGTTTCACCTAATACTAAGACCTGTGGTAATCCATAGTGATAAAGGGTTTGACCTTCCACCTCAAGCACTAAATTCTCAAGCAGTATCAAACATTTGTTGTAGACAACATCCATACTACGTTGCTCATACAATTCGCAACATTCTTTTTCCAACTGCTGATTTATATCTTTACCCAAACTCTTTCTGTGCCTCTCCCAGAGACGTAGTGGATTCAACAACTGGCAAGAACTAGAAACAGAAGCTTTTTCAAGTGTCTGGTTTCAATATCTGTCGTCTTTCAATAGTACCAGAGCCCTGCAAGCTAAAAGGAATATAAGATGAATGTAAGCAGTTACCGTCTTTAAGTTTGATAAAGATGTAGGCTCTCTATTTTCGTAAAGCAGAAGATGTTGGAGATACATTACACAACACTCATTGATTTTGATGAAATTACACATGTAACATCCTCCAATTCGAAGTTATCTTCGTAGTTCAGTACAAAATGCAGCATTGCCACGCCCACTTTATAAGGGCTGCATAGGAAGGAGGATATGATATCGTACCATCCGTTCCAGACGGATTGTAGCTTTTCTGTATGATTTATACCCTATCCTAAGGGTATATTAAGTTCGACACATAGTGTGTAACATAGAGAAATAATCGAGATAGATCCTATAAAGTATATATACATATTCATTATCAGTATCAATAGCGAAAACGATTGAGCCAGCCGATTAATAAACTTAACTGCCTTTTAAACGTTCTATTAAACTATGTTTTCTTTTATCATTAATTTCTACAGGTTATGAGCCCAGTTCTCGCAAAAAATAAGGAAATTTTAATTATGGCTGACTGAACCAAGTTTACTGTGGCGAAACTCAATAATAAAGATTTTTCAATTTGGAAATACAAATTAGGAAATTCGAAAAATCAAGGGACATCGGTAAGATGCAGATTTCAGAAAATTGGAGTGTTGCTATGCCTTTGAGTAGCTTACCAAGAAGTTACGATACATAGATTACTACGCTCGAGACACGTCCAGAAGAAGATTTAACATTCGGTTCAATGCAATCCAATAATGGGAGTACAGTCGTCGGCATGAAGCAAATGCGGTTAGCAAAGAGTCTGCGTTAAAAATAAGCGATAAGAGGGAAAAGAGTTACTTCTTTTGAAAATGAGAATGTCACTTTAAGCAGGATTGCGTCCAGTACTAAAAGTTGAAGTTCAAACCAAATAAAAACAAAGTTGGTCTGCCCCAACTGAAAACAGTACTGGGTTTCTATTCATGATAGCAAAGGACACAGGTGGTTGGATAGTTTAGTCTGGGGTGACATGGAACATTTCAAGTGACAAGAGTCTCTTTTTAGAACTCAATACAGGTCACCGTGAAAAGATAAACGTTGCTAATGGTAATGAGGAAGCAACTGGAGCGTAGTAGAATCATAAAGTTTCTTAATCAGAAAAATGAAGAATCTTCGGTAAATCTTTCTGATGTTTTATATGCTCCGGAAATTGGAGCAAATTTATTATTCATACGAAAGCTGATTGCTAATGGTTTTGCGATTAACTTTAAAGGGAACCTGTGTGAAATCAAACATGAAGTGTATTCAAGTTCAGTACACTACAGCATACACACCTGTCCAGAACGACGGGGGTGCAAGACGAGAAAATCGTACATTGATTGATATGGTTCGGTGTATGTTGCTATATGCTGGTCTGCAGTGTATGTTTTGGGCAGAAGCGGTAACAGTGGTTAATTACATGCAGACTACCAACCAGCGACAACGATTACGCCATATGAAGGATAGAATGAGTCGAAACCAGGTATAAAACATTTAAAAATTTTTGGTTCTAAATGCTTTGTCCATGTTTCTGGAGAAAAGAGCTAAAAGTTAGACAAAATAGCTGTGCAAATGATTTGCGTTCACTATGATGAACGGTCGAAAGCATATCGCTGTTATAATCCTTCATCAAAGCGAGTTGCAGTAAGTCGAGATGTTCAATTCGTAGATTCGAACGATATTCCGCAAAATGAGGTGCCCACCACAAAATCTGTAAAGGATAACCAGAAAACGGTGTGCCTGCATCGGCGGAAATCACATGGTGTTTCCCTTCAGACTATGCAACAAAATGTTGAGGAATCGTTAGATGCGTCTGATCAACAGCAGGAAGGACCGGGACTGGATCAGGCGGATGTGACAGAGTATGGACATGAGGCGATCTACCAATAAAACTAATCGACGACGCGTCAAGCAATCATCAAGAAAATTGCCTCAATACTATGAATGATGAGATGGAATCATTGAACCAGAATGACACTTGGGAGTTGTGAGAGCTCCTAAAGAACCGAACATCTGTTGGAAGTAAATGCCTAGTTGCACAGGATTTATCACGAAAATATATTTGAATTGTAGACAATCTAAATATGTCATCTCAATGAAATTTTTCGGTTGCATATAATTGAGTGAATTATGAAAAAGTGGGCGTGACAGTGGGGTCATTTCAAAAATGTTAACACTTGCACTGTATCTTTTTCTTAAAAGCCCAGAAATAAAATTGTATCCTCCTGGCTCAAAATTTAAGGTCCAATAAGCGGTTACATACGGACGGACGGACGTTCATGGTTCAATTTATTTCACTATTGATACTGATCGCGAATATCTGCATAGACATTGGGTTCGTTCCAAAAATCAAGGACTAATATGTAAAGGCTAACATGTTCGGCTTTGCATTTGGAACGCAATTTTGACTACCAGTTTTTGTGGATTGCGATTTTTTTTCAGAATTCTGTGAAAAACTAACTTATTTTAATAAATGTTATGGGTAGCATATTGAACTCTTAGATTCAATTGCAATGAGTCTAAAACGTTTGCAGATGGTGTTTGCGAAATTTTATCAAAAACATACAGAAAAGCTACAATCCGTCTGGAACGGATCGTATGATACCCTATCCTCCTCTCTATAAAATGGGCGTGGCCAAATTGCATTTTGTACTCAAATATAGCTATAATGTCGAACGTTTGAGGATGTTACATGTAAAATTTTATCAAAATAGGTTTTTTGATGATAACGCCCCCAAAAAGTGGGCGTGGCCAAAACTGTTCTATGGGTGAATTGTAGGGAATCTAAATACTCAAATATTTGGTCTTAACAAAATTTTTCGGTTTCATATAGTTTAGTGAAGTTATACAAAAGTAGGCGTGGCAGTGGGCGGATGTAAAAAAATTTTACACTTGTACTGCATCTTTTTCTTGGAAGCCCAGATATGAAATTTCAGCGTCCTAGTTAAAAATTTAAGGCCCAAAAATCGGTTTTGTGATGAAAACGCCCCCAAAAAGTGGGCGTGGCCAAAACTTTTGTATGGGTGGATTGTAGGGAATCTGAATGCCTAAATATTTGGTCTTAACAACATTTTTCGGTTTCATATAATTTAGTGAAGTTATGAAAAAGTGGGCGTGGCAGTGGGCGGATTTCAAAAATTTTTACACTTGTACTGTATCTTTTTCTCAGAAGCCCAGATATGAAATTTCATCGTCCTAGCTCAAAATTTAAGGCCCAAAAAGCGGTGACATACGGACGGACGGACGGACGGACGGACGGACGGTCATCGCTCAATCGATTTCGCTATTGATGCTGATCACGAATATATATACTTTATAGAGTCTATCTCGATTATTTCTCTATGTTACAAACTATGTGTCAAACTTAATATACCCTTAGGATAGGGTATAAACATGACTGAATCATTCGTTCATCGATCATTACGCTATATACTCTAGTTGGTTCGGGCTATATTTCCATTATTGCTTATATTACACACTATTTACATACATACATATGTATGTGGTTTATATAAGCATGGAATTAAAAAATATACTATTTACTTTAGATCAGCTCAGCTTGCATTGTTTCATCAGCCAAGGTTCATTGACGTATAAATTAAATGGCGAACCACACAGAAACCCGAATCAACTAACAATCCAACAATTAAATTTGTTTGTTTTGTTAAATCAGTAACTGCCAGAACACAATGGTGTGTCTGTGTCGATAGTAGGGTCTGTCAAAAGTACAACACACACAAAATCAATACTGCGAACACAATGGGTAGCTGTGGCGGTAGTAGACCGCTGCGTCGGCAGTACGAGTTGATGAACTTTTAACTTCTGTGGCCCGACAAGTTTGAGAGCCGAGAAATAACAAAAAAACGAACGGAGCGAGAGAAAAATAATTGAAATTTTTGTGAGAGCTCAACAAATAAAATAGAAAAAAAGGATTTAGTAAAATTTTATAATTAATGCTTTACTTTTATTTTGAAATTTGAGCTCAACTGCAAAAACAATGCTTTAACTTAAGCGGCCCATACACGCCATACTTGTGCGCGCACCGGTGTCATGACACTGGTGAGGCCTTCCACCACACACATCACACCGATCGAGACACCGACACCAAAAATGAAACTATTTTGATTTTACTCGCACCGAGGCTGTGCGCACACCAGCCCATAGACACCACACTAGTGCACGCACTGGTGTCGGCGCACTAACAAGTGTGCTGTATATGGGCTGGTGTGCGCACAGCCTCGGTGCGAGTAAAATCAAAATAGTTTGATTTTTGGTGTCGGTGTCTCGATCGGTGTGATGTGTGTGGTGGAAGGCCTTACCAGTGTCATGACACCGGTGCGCGCACAAGTATGGTGTGTATGGGCCGCTTAAGTTAAAGCATTGTTTTTGCAATTCAGCTAAAATTTCAAAATAAAAGTAAAGCATTAATTATAAAATTTTACTACATCCTTTTCTTAAATTTTATTTACCATTTTGTTGAGCTCTCACAAAAATTTCAATAATTTTTCTCTCGCTCCGTTCGTTTTTTTGTTATTTCTCGGCTGTCAAACTTGTCGGCCCACAGAAGTTAAAAGTTCATCAACTCGTACTGCCGACACAGCGGTCTACTACCGCCACAGCTACCCATTGTGTTCGCAGTATTGATTTTGTGTGTGTTGTACTTTTGACAGGCCCTACTATCGACACAGACACACCATTGTGTTCTGGCAGTTACTGATTTAACAAAACAAACAAGATTAATTGTTGGATTGTTAGTTGATTCGGGTTTCTGTGTGGTTCGCCATTTAATTTATACGTCAATGAACCTTGGCTGATGAAACAATGCAAGCTGAGCTGATCTAAAGTAAATAGTCTATTTTTTAATTACATGCTTATATAAACCACATACATATGTATGTAAATAGCGTGTAATATAAGTAATAATGGAAATATAGCCCGAACCAACTAGAGTATATAGCTTAATGATCCATAAACGAATGATTCAGTCATGTTTATACCCTATCCTAAGGGTATATTAATTTTGACACATAGTTTGTAACATAGAGAAATAATCGAGATAGACCCTATAAAGTATATATATTCGTGATCAGCATCAATAGCGAAATCGGTTGAGCGATGACCGTCCGTCCGTCCGTCCGTCCGTATGTCACCGCTTTTTGGGCCTTAAATTTTGAGCTAGGACGATGAAATTTCATATCTGGGCTTCTGAGAAAAAGATACAGTACAAGTGTAAAAATTTTTGAAATCCGCCCACTGCCACGCCCACTTTTTCATAACTTCACTAAATTATATGAAACCGAAAAATGTTGTTAAGACCAAATATTTAGGCATTCAGATTTCCTACAATCCACCCATACAAAAGTTTTGGCCACGCCCACTTTTTGGGGGCGTTTTCATCACAAAACCGATTTTTGGGCCTTAAATTTTTAACTAGGACGCTGAAATTTCATATCTGGGCTTCCAAGAAAAAGATACGTACAAGTGTAAAATTTGTTTACATCCGCCCACTGCCACGCCTATTTTTGTATAACTTCACTAAATTATATGAAACCGAAAAATTTTGTTAAGACCAAATATTTGGGTATTTAGATTCCCTACAATTCACCCATAGAACAGTTTTGGCCACGCCCAATTTTTGGGGGCGTTATCATCAAAAAACCTATTTTGATAAAATTTTACATGTAACATCCTCAAACGTTCGACATTATAGCTATATTTGAGTGCAAAATGCAATTTGGCCACGCCCACTTTATAGAGAGGAGGATAGGGTATCAGACGATCCGTTCCAGACGGATTGTAGTTTTTCTGCATGTTTTTGATAAAATTTCGCAAACATCATCTGCAAACGTTTTAGACTCATTGCAATTGAATCTGAGAGTTCACTATGCTACCCATAACATTTATTAAAATAAGTTAGTTTTTCACAGAATTCTGAAAAAAAATCGCAATCCACAAAAAATTAAAAATGGAAATGGAAACTAGAATTTCGAAAATTCCATTTGTGACATACATATGCAACTGGTAGTCAAAATTGCGTTCCAAATGCAAATTCGAACATGTTAGCCTTTACATATTAGTCCTTGATTTTTGGAACGAACCCAATGTCTATGTAGATATTCGCGATCAGTATCAATAGTGAAATCGATTGGGCCATGAACGTCCGTCCGTCCGTATGTAACCGCTTATTGGACCTTAAATTTTGAGCCAGGAGGATACAAATTTATTTCTGGGCTTTTGAGAAAAAGATACAGTGCAAGTGTTAACATTTTTGAAATGACCCCACTGTCACGCCCACTTTTTCATAATTCACTCAATTATATGCAACCGAAAAATTTCATTGAGATGACATATTTAGATTGTCTACATCCAACAGATGTTCGGTTCTTTAGGAGCTCTCACAACTCCCAAGTGTCATTCTGGTTCAATGATTCCATCTCATCATTCATAGTATTGAGGCAATATTCTTGATGATTGCGTGACGTTCGATAAAATTTTAGTTGAAATTGAAAAAAAAACACAATTTCAATCAGCTGACTTTTGTTTGACGAAGACGCGACACACCATTGTGGGCGAAATTTTTTGAAGTGGCGACACACAATCTGACAGGTCCTACTATCGACGCTACTACCCGACACACGACACACCATTGTGTTCGGGCAGTAAAGCACAACAGTGCAATGACTAGTAGTTACCAACGAATAAAAACAATCGACTCATTCGATGGTTGCAAAATGTTCATTTATTCTATAGATATCGAAAAATCATTCAATTACTATTTTTCAGAAATCATTTATTCAAACCATTCGAATGAATAGTGTATCCGTTATAATTTAATGTTAAACTTTGGACTATCGGTGTAAAAACATTTGAATGAATGATTTTTTTTTCACTCGTTTGGACTTTGGACTATCGGGTCGGAAAAAATGTTCGATTGTTGTTTACATTTGACTGTGAATGAATGATGTTTTCGTTTGTTTGGTCTTTGAACTATCGGAGTATTTGAATATTTTTACATTGCAGTGAAGAAGCTTCAGTTGAGTTGACCAAAGTTGTTTCGCGCATATTTTCCTTTTTAAAAAAGATTTGAATTTCAACGGAAACCGCTCTATTGTTTATTGCTCGACGGAACATTTTAAAAATCGTGTTTAAAATAAGCCCCTCGCAATTTTCAGTTTTTTCAATTCAAGTTTTCCGTAAGTGGCTATTTTGTTTTTCAAGTCAGGTGAAAGGTGTTTGTTTTCTTCACCGTTAATTGTTTAATTATTATCTACGTGTTTCATTAGTGGTTGCTGTGCAGGATTTGACACTTTCGTGTTCTAAATTAAGTTTTTCGCTTTCAGATTTGTTTGCATTTTATAGATACTAAAAAAGAAAAAAAAACTTCAGTGAAAATTACAATTAAAAAAAAATAATTGTTTAAGATTTGGTATTTTAGCTCACGAATCGGGCTGAGAATCACGCCGGGTTTTCGGCCCCGAGCAAAACCACAACCCGTTGAACAAAGAAAACGAGCAAAAAACACAACCCTTTGAACAAAGGAGACTAAATGCAACCGCGTCAATTTAAAGAAGAACGCTTCGATTGTTTTAATAACTAAATTATTTATTAACTATTTTATTATTACTTATTCTAAAGTACAATGTTTTTCAATTTCATTTCAAGCGATGACAAATAAAACTCAAGTGCGGTGTCGTTCCGCACCTCTATTTGTAGTATATGCAATTTTGATCTCATACACGATAAGTTGACGCATGCTGCTGCGTCAGCTTCTGGGAGTTTTCCAATGCATTCTGGTAACCTGATGGTATTTGCTATTTTGTGGGAATCTGCTGACGATTGCAATTATTTATGCTGTGATCTCCGTAACACCTCCCTTCTTAGATAAGTTTATGGGTACCTTACCCTTAAACCAGGTTCAATACGTTCCATTACGAAGCTTTCTGATCTTGTCTTCTTTCTATTAAAGCATTTATTAAATATGGCGACTGTTGTCCGACGTCCAGAGCTGTAGCAACATTTATACACGATGATAATTACTATGATAAGTACTATGATTCCTACAATTCCTGTATCAACGCCTTTAGTTCTTTCTGGAATTGGATCTAAGATATTTGTCCAAAAATGATTATATTGTAATTTAGCTAATTCATTGAGTTCTTTTACATCTCTAATTTTTAATTTGCTTAGGGCTTTATTATCTAATTTAACGACATCCAATTTGATGTATATACAACAATCTTGAAGTACATTTTTATAGAATTTATCTTTTAGTTTAACTTCTCTTTGCTTATTCATTGCTTTAATAATTGTTTCAAATGTAGAATTTAATATTCCGAGTTATATAAAGATCCATTTTCCGTATCGTTATTACACGTGCACTTAAATCTAGTTTCTTCAGTGACTATAAATAAGAATATGTTTTCTCTAATTTTATAAAACATTTCTACACCAGAATTAATAGTTTTTAAAATACAAGTATCAGCTCTATTACGCATAAAGACATTTATTTCGCAGTTTGTATAATCAACAGTGTTCTTGTAAATTTGAGGCTTAAAAATATAACTACCATTTATTTCTTTAAAATCTTCCAAATTATTTTTGAAACAATAAAGTTCCTTATCCATACTTATTATAAAAAAAATTATTTGAAATATCAACTAAAGCAAGGCTATTTGTTAAACTTTCGGTATTGGTAAAATTTCATACAATTCAAATGTTTCTTCTCTTACGGATCGGTATTTGCAAAAGTACAATAATGTTTTCATTTTTAGCATAGGCTTTATTTCAATTTCTTTTACGATATTTGCATAATTTTCCAATGTCGCATCAAATATAAGACAGTTATCTAAATGAAAATTATTTAATTCTTCCAGTAATTGCAGAGGTTCAATAATTCTAGCATGTATGACTTCATTTTGAATAAAGAGGAGACTGTCTAAAATTTGTTCTATTTCTATTTGTAACTGCATTATTTTAAAAAAGGAGGAGAGCTTATTATTTTCCTCAATTTCCTTACCATCGGCCTTAACAAGTTTTATCGAACGTATTAAATCATTTATTTTATTTGCTGTCACATTCTGAATTGTTCCAACATCCCTGTTTATTTAAGTTAGTCATGATTCTAATATTTTCTTCCATTCCATCTTTAATCCTAATTTCATTCGATTTTATTGTTGTAACAGCCTCTGAATAATACTCGGTGTCTTCGTTATCCATAAGAGCGAGTAATATCGTAAATCCTGAATCTATGAAATTACCTAACCCTCTACGAACCATTGTTCTCTTAAATATTATATTGTATATGATATTGACCCTGTGCTCCAATTTTATTAGATTACTTATTACAGCTCCCTGATACCTTTTTACAGTTACTTAAATGGCTTAGACATGCATTACACAGGTCTACAAACTATAAAAAAAATTTTGGTGCCGCTGAGACTTAAAGGTAATTTGAACACATAGTATCTGCCAACACTCTCAGTAATATTAATCCGTCAAAACTACGTACAGTTTTTGAGTTACCCACATCGATAATATTTTTTTGCAGTAGGGGTCTTACATATTTATTGGTGTTGTTTGTATGATTAAAAACGTTCAAAAATAAGATCTTTAGGATGTTTTTGTCAAGGCGATCTTGTTTAAATGATTGAAATATATCCTGTTATGTTTGTAGCGAATACACGATAAAAAAGTGCTTATTTCGCTTATTTCAACATGATAATTAAAGACGTTGGCAAACCTTGGATTCCAAACGATGTTTGCAAAATGTGTTGCGAGCATTTAAGACAGTGGATGTAAGAAAAAAAAAACCTAATTTGGTGTGTCTATAGTTTGGAAGGAACCATGATGACTGCTATTTTTAGTCGATCTGCTTGGTGTTAACCGACAAAAAAATTACGTACCCCGATCTGAAATCTACTAAGAGACATGTCCCTCATTCAGGAGATGTTCCTGTTCCTACCTTAGGTGACCTTTCAGATCTTTCAAGCACCGAATCAAATACATTCGAACGTAGCAAAGGTAGTACTAGCTACAAGAAAGACAGTGATTTTGAAGCAACATCATCAAAACCCATACTTTTTACTCAACCCGCTTTAAGTGACCTTATCAGGGACTTTGACCTTTTATAATACTTGGTTGTAATATGAGCATCAATGTCCACTATCTACACAATCATTTGGATAGATTTCCTGAAAATTTTGGCTTTTACAAGTAAGAAGAGAAGAAAGAGGGCAAAGAGAAAAAAAAGAGAACCAAACAAACACACAAAAAAAGGTGGAAAGCGAAAATACAGAAAAAAAAGAGATGATCGTTATGTGTCCTGTGAAGTTTCTGCCGAGGTGAACTGCGTTCAACTTTGTTTGTAGATACACATACATATATACTTATATAGGTATGCTTTTCATTATCATGATTCTGGCGGTTATGGGTTGCTCACCACCATTGCATAACAAATCAGCCAGATAAATTTGTTTGACTGGCAAATAGGTGTAAGAAAGATCATTTCTTTTTTCCCATTCTTACATATGTATGTATGTGCAGCTTTAACCTGTAATCTGTTTCCGTGTCAGACTTTGGGTGGATTTAAACTCCTTAAGAGCATAACAGGTGCGCCTTCAATATTTGTTTGTGTGAAGGAATACCCAGGGGTAATGTACCATATGTAATGTACACTTCTTGCGTACGAGTTGTTGCGTAATGTGTGTCCTGAAGTTTTCTGCCATATGATGTGTATATGTACTGTGCGCAGCTTTGACTTACTCTGGACATACATATGTATATACATATGTACATGTGTATATGTATGTATGGATGTATATTTATAATTTTCCTTTTCTTGGTTTTGGCGGTTAAGGATTGGTCACAGCATTACCTAACATAAAATCAAAAAATTATTTGCCGAAAGAGAAACAAAAAACATATAGAATTGCTTGACTGGCAATTACCAAATTGTACATTGTAAGAAAGTTAATTTTTAATTTAATATTCAGAGCAGTGAATATATACATACATATGAAGGTACATTATATACATATATGTTCCTTTTAAATTTTATATGTAAATAAATAAGCAAAGGTTTTATAAGTGTGGCTACCCGATGTTTATCCACAGATTGCAATAACGTTAAGAAATCGTTTTCTTTGTCATTTTTTCACATGCCGAATGACCAGCGAAGAGAAATTTGGTTAAAGCATTCTCAGAAAACAACTCTGAAAAAAAATTCCCTTTTTTGCGAAGAACATTTTTACTTAAAAGATATAATAATAAAGGTAACTCGAAAATTCCTCACTAAAAATGCAGTTCCCAAATCATGCATAACGGTGTGCAAATGCAGTGATGTTGTAATTGACGATACGTGCTTTAGAATTATGAATTCGGGGGCAAGCACAGTTGGAAAGAAAAGAACTATTTTTGAAGTTTCAACTGCAGTAAAAGAGGTTCAAAATGATTCGCCTCCATTAACAGTAAATAAAAGTATAGTTTATGAAATTGTTATATCTATGTACATGCATACATACGTATGTATGTATTAAATGTATATTATATCCCTTTGAATGCATGTGCACTAATAGAATTTATGAAGTTGTGATAGAGGAATAGGCCTACTGGGGACACTTAAAAAAAAAACGCATCTAGTATTTTACCCCACTGGGTGATGTGGAAAGAATACAAGAATATATGTACGTACATACATACATATGTAAATACTTACATATGGAACTACATTTCTAGGTATAAATAGTCACATATGTATCTACATATATGTAATAGTTAGGGGCAATAAAAAAATATTCAGCATAATCCGTATTGGTAACAGCAATTTACTCCAAAAAGGAAAAAAAAGGTTGTTTTCATCAATTTGTCATTTCAATCCAATGTTTGTAATTAAATAAAATAAATCTGTTGTGTGATACAAAACATTAGAATACGTATTAAATATTTACATGTATTAATACATACGCATACATATGTATTAACAAGAAGAAAAGCATTTGCATTTGCATTAACATTGAAATCTACAATATTGCAACGTCGCTAATTCCCGCATAGAAATAATAAAATGTGGCAACTTTTGAGTGTGTGTGCAATTGTGTATATTGCAGAAATATAACTTCATTCATAATTAAGGTAAACACAAAAAAATACAAAAACAAAACACGAAAGAAAAACATAATCCTCCCGTCTCGTCCATCACGATGGTATTAAACCACACGACAAGTACATATTTGGATGTGTGTACATGATTAAGAAGAGAGTCAGTTTTGTTTTTATATTCCTTGCCGTTTTTCCTTTTGTTCTCTCGTTTATCCATTTGTTCTTAATCATGTACACACATCCAAATATGTACATGTTCCTGTGGTTTAATTCCATCGTGATGGACGAGAGGGGAGGATTATGTTTTCCCTTCGTGTTTTGTTTTTATACCCTATCCTAAGGGTATATCAAGTTTGACACATAGTTTGTAACATAGAGAAATAATCGAGATAGACCATATAAAGTATATATATTCGTGATCAGCATCAATAGCGAAATCGATTGAGCGATGACCATCCGTCCGTCCGTCCGTCCGTCCGTCCGTCCGTATGTCACCGCTTTTTGGGCCTTAAATTTTGAGCTAGGACGATGAAATTTCATATCTTCATTTTTTAAATCCGCCCACTGCCACGCCCACTTTTTCATAACTTCACTAAATTATATGAAACCGAAAAATTTTGTTAAGACCAAATATTTAGGCATTCAGATTCCCTACAATCCACCCATACAAAAGTTTTGGCCACGCCCACTTTTTGGGGGCGTTTTCATCACAAAACCGATTTTTGGGCCTTAAATTTTTAACTAGGACGCTGAAATTTCATATCTGGGCTTCCGAGAAAAAGATACAATACTAGTGTAAAATTTTTTTACATCCGCCCACTGCCACGCCTACTTTTTTATAACTTCACTAAATTATATGAAACCGAAAAATTTTGTTAAGACCAAATATTTGGGTATTTAGATTCCCTACAATTCACCCATAGAACAGTTTTGGCCACGCCCACTTTTTGGGGGCGTTATCATCAAAAAACCTATTTTGATAAAATTTTACATGTAACATCCTCAAATGTTCGACATTATAGCTATATTTGAGTATAAAATGCAATTTGGCCACGCCCACTTTATAGAGAGGAGGATAGGGTGTCATACGATCCGTTCCAGAGGGATTGTAGCTTTTCTGTATGTTTTATGTTTTAATTATACGTGAAATTAAGAAAAACCCTAAATGTAGTGCACCAAAACTTGCAGAAACCCTGCGTCGTACTCTTAATAAAGATTTTTGTACAGAAACCTTAAGAAAATGCCTGCGTAAACATGGGTACAATGGAAGAGTTATGCGAAAAAAACCTTTCATTAGTTCCATAAACAGAAGCAAAAGGTTAGAATTCGCTAAACAACACCAATCTAAAGATTTCGACTTCTGGAAAACAGTAATATTCACAGACGAGTCTAAATTTAATGTGCATGAGAAAACTAAATACCGAATATCTCCCGCATAACACACGGGAGCCAGTCAAACATGGTGGTGGGTCGGTAATGGTCTGGGGCTGTTTTTCCGCAGCTGGAGTGGGATGACTGCACATAATTGAGGGAATAAAGGACCATAAGCAGTACATCGAAATATTGAAGCAAAACCTGAAAGAAAGTGCCGTTCAAATGGGTCTCGGGAAGAATTTTACCTTTTATCAGGATAACGACCCCAAGCATAAAGCTTATGCAACTCGAATGTGGCTACTTTATAATTGTCCCAAAGTATTGAAAACACCTCCACAGTCACCAGATGTCAATCCCATAGAGAATTCGTGGGATGAGTTGGTAAGAACATTCAATATAAGGAACACAAACGATCTCAAAGAAATGCTTATTGAAGAATGGACGAAAATTACACCTGAATTTACGGAAAAATTAGTCAGATCCATGCCAAACCATCTTAAACAGGTCCTAGGTAACAAAGGATATGCTACAAAATATTAGTTGCATAATATAATTTGAACAAATTAACAAATTGACATGAAATATCCATGTGTACGAATACGAAATTGACCATATTTTTGTTGTTTATTATAAAGACTTTAAAATACCTTATTTAAAATGTTTGAATTAATTGAAGTTTTTTTGTTTGTCTTATGTATTCTTACTGAAAATAAAAAAAAAATTTTAAGTATGTGCCCAATTTACTTAATTTTTACTTAAAAGTATATTGCACCATGAGGTGTACGAATATGAGATTGATACACTGTACATATGTATGTAAGAATGTGGAAGAAGAAATGATCTTTCTTACACCTAATTGCCAGTCAAACAAATTTATCTGTCTGATTTATTATGCAATGACGGTGACTAACCCTTAACCGCCAGAATCATGATAAAGAAAAGCATACCTATATAATATATGTATGTATGGATATGTACAAACAAAGTTGCACGCAGTCCACCTCGGCAGAAACTTCACAGGACACAACGATCTTCCAATTTTTTTTCTGTATTCTCGCTTTCCACTTTTTTTTATACCCTATCCTAAGGGTATATTAAGTTTGACACATAGTTTGTAACGTAGAGAAATAATCGAGATAGACCATATAAACTATATATATTCGTGATCAGCATCAATAGCGAAATCGATTGAGCGATGACCGTCCGTCCGTCCGTCCGTCCGTATGTCGCCGTTTTTTGGGCCTTAAATTTTGAACTAGGACGATGAAATTTCATATCTGGGCTTCTGAGAAAAAGATACAGTACACGTGTAAAATTTTTTTACATCCGCCCACTGCCACGCCTACTTTTTTATAACTTCACTAAATTATATGAAACCGAAAAATTTTGTTAAGACCAAATATTTAGGCATTCAGATTCCCTACAATCCACCCATACAAAAGTTTTGGCCACGCCCACTTTTTGGGGGCGTTATCATC
This sequence comes from Xylota sylvarum, assembly GCA_905220385.1. NCBI lineage: Eukaryota > Metazoa > Arthropoda > Insecta > Diptera > Syrphidae > Xylota > Xylota sylvarum. Next base: position 74,968,961 of record LR999958.1, on the reverse strand, counting down.
AAAAAACCTATTTTGATAAAATTTTACATGTAACATCCTCAAACGTTCGACATTATAGCTCTATTTGAGTACAAAATGCAATTTGGCCATGCCCACTTTATAGAGAGGAGGATAGGGTATCATACGATCCGTTCCAGACGGATTGTAGCTTTTCTGTATGTTTTTTCTTCTCTTTGTTCTCTTTCGTCTCTTCTTACTTGATATCTGCGACTGTAAGAGCAAATGGATAGTTGGGAGCGAATGAGAAAAAAGTTTCTTCGCTATTTAGAGGCGCTAGTGTTGATATCCTCAAGTGATACTACTATTAGATTTATGTACAATGGATATCAGACAGATAAATTTGTTTGACTTCTTTCACATTCTTACATACATATGTATGTACCTGTAATTTGGTTCCGTGTCAGCTTTTGGGTGGATTTAAACTCCTTAACAGCATAACAGATGCGCCTTCAATATTTGTTTGTGTGAAGGAATACGTGGGAGTAATGTATCACTTCTTCCATATCTACTAGTTTGTATTTATCCGTTTCAATAGAAATAGGATAATTCTTATTTATTACAGTAAGTACTTAGGTTAGAATAGTAAAAACAAAAAACCAAAATCAATTCATTCAAATTAAATAAAAAAACAAATAGAAGTTCCTCTCAAAATGCAACTGTTCGAAACCTAAGCAACTTTTAATATTTGGCGTGATAACCTTTATTTTTGATTACACCCGCTCTTCTACGGGGCTTAAACTCAATTAGGTTTTTCATTGTTCACGTTGGTATCAATTTCCATTCCCTTTTCAAACACCTCATGACCTCATCCTAACTTTTGAAGCGTGTATTCCTAGCTCTACGCTTTGAGACGCCAAAGAGACTTTCAATCAGGTTTAAAGCGGGGGATTGGGGGACTACTCCAAAACTTGTATCCCATTATTTAATTACCACTCTTTAGCCAGCTTCGATGAATGTTTCAGGTTATTGTCGTATTGAAACACCCATCGAAGTGGCATATTCCGTTCGGCGCATGGTAACATTTGGTCGTTTAAGATGCCTCTGTAGACAAATCTATCCATTACAATTTTATTTGATGAAAAGGTCCAACTACATTCGCTGAAAAGCAAGTCCACATCATTACATTTCCTCCTCCATGCATTACTGTGCCTTTGCAATACCGACGACTCATCTTTTAACCCTTTCTCTACTAACGTGACAAACAATACTGTATGTATGTACGTATGTATGTAAATTTATTGATTATGCAATTATTATACATATGTACATACATATGTTAATATATTATGTATATACATAATATCCTTTTAAATACATGTGCAATAATCTAGTCATTGCAAAATTTTGTTATATGTATGTGTGTACATTTCTACATACATATGTACATACATACATGCATACATTTGCATACAAGAAGAAAAGCATTTGCATTTGCATTAACATTGAAATCTACAATATTGCAACGTCGCTTACTCCCGCATAGAAATAATAAAATGTGGCAACGTTTGAGTGTGTGTGCAATTGTGTATATTGCAGAAAAATAACTTCATTCATAATTAAGGTATACACCAAAAAATACAAAAACAAAACACGAAAGGAAAACATAATTCCCCCGTCTCGTCCATCACGATGGTATTAAACCACACGAACATGTATGTACATATTTGGATGTATGTACATGATCAAGAAGAGAGTCAGTTTTTATATCCTATCCTAAGGGTATATTAAGTTTGACACATAGTTTGTAACATAGAGAAATAATCGAGATAGACCCTATAAAGTATATATATTCGTGATCAGCATCAATAGCGAAATCGATTGAGCGATGACCGTCCGTCCGTCCGTCCGTCCGTATGTCACCGCTTTTTGGGCCTTAAATTTTGAACTATGACGATGAAATTTCATATCTGGGCTTCTACGAACAAGATACAGTACAAGTGTAAAAAATTTTAAAATCCGCCCACTGCCACGCCCACTTTTTCATAACTTCACCAAATTATATGAAACCGAAAAATTTTGTTAACACCAAATATTTAGGCATTCAGATTCCCTACAATCCACCCATACGAAAATTTTGGCCACGCCCAGTTTTTGGGGGCGTTTTCATCACAAAACCAATTTTAGGCCTTAAATTTTTAACTAGGACGCTGAAATTTCATATCTGGGCTTCTAAGAAAAAGATACAGTACAAGTGTAAAAATTTTTAAAATCTGCCCACTGCCACGCCCACTTTTCATAACTTCACTAAATTATATAAAACCGAAAAATTGTGTTAAGACCAAATATGTGGGTATTTAGATTCCCTACAATCCACCCATACAAAAGTTTGGGCCACGCCCACTTTTTGGGGGCGTTATCATCAAAAAACCTATTTTGATAAAATTTTACATGTAACATCCTCAAACGTTCGACATTATAGCTATATTTCAGTACAAAATACAATTTAGCCACGCCCACTTTATAGAGAGGAGGATAGGGTATCATACGATCCGTTCCAGACGGATTGTAGCTTTTCTGTATGTTTTTTTATATTCCTTGCCGTTTTTTCTTTTGTTCGCTCGTTTATCCATTTGTTCGCTCAAAACTCTCTTTCTGTGTGTAAGAGAAATCAGTTTGCTTTGCGCCCTCTGTCGAACGAGGAAACTAAGAATAAATTTCGTCAAGTGATAATACTATTAGATTTATATACAATGCTATTACTCTAATATTGTCTATGTAATCCTCTAAGTTTTTGACGCTTATTGTATTGACTAAAGTCAACTTACTTTCTATCTCTCTTACTTGTCCCTTAAGATTAAATTATGAACCGCTGTTTTCGCTCAAGTTCCTGATGTCGACGTTCCTGGATATGGACTTTTGGCACCAGATGATTCCGAAAAATGGGGTATAATGTTAGCTTTGTTGTATTTTTGTTCTTTATTCTTGATTTTAACTATCACGTAATCTTCCTTAACTTTTAAAATTTGGTATGGTCCTTCATACTGTGGTTCTAATTTTCCTTTAACAACATTTCGAATTAGGATCTTTTGTCCTACCTTATATTCTGTTTGTTTCCCTATCTTCTTATCATATCTTAATTTGGACTTTTGTTTGGATTTTAAAATGTTTGCCCTTGCGTTTGGGCTTTTGTCTAGTAGAATGACACAAAAAAAAAAATACAAATTTTTGGTGCAACAGGTCCATGGGACCCAGGGCCTAGCTTCTCTCAACCATTCGTGTTGTGCGTGTTATATTCTTCACGTGAATGGAAGGGGCCTACTGTATAATGCCGGATCCGAACGGCAAATTTTGAGAAGCTTTTTCATGACAGTTTTACTCTCGGATGTTTGTCAGACGCTCGCGAGAGGTGGGGCCGTGAAAGACATTTTAGGTGTTGTCTGGGGATTGAACCTGGAACCCCTTGCTCCGTAGTCCAACGCACTAACCACTTCAGCCACGGGGCCCACTCATTTCGTCTAAATAATCGAACATAGTCTTTTCACTTAGATCTTCGATCTCGCTTGGTTGATTAGCTCTTATACCATACACAAATTCATATGGTGTATACCCCGTTGTATTACGCACACTTGTGTTGTAGCCAGTGATGCCAATCCAAATTTCCAAAAGTCTGTAGATAGAAGTTGCAAATTCTGTAAAATTTTGTATTTATTCTTGACGAAAATCTGTGGAAATCAAGACTTGTTTTTATACCCTATCCTAAGGGTATATTAAGTTTGACACATAGCTTGTAACATAGAGAAATAATCTAGACAGACCCTATAAGGTATATATATTCGTGATCAGTATCAATAGCGAAGACAATTTAGTCATGTCCGGCTGTCCGTACATCACCACTTTTTGGGCCTTAAATTTTGAGCTAGGAGGATGAAACTACATATCTGCATTTTTAACGAAATAAAATATCTATCTATCTATCTTAAATCTAAATTGGAATACTATAAAACTCTCGTTTCTTTATTTGAATTAAACATGTATGTACATCCATACATATGTATGTATCTATGTAGTTTCTTAACAATCTACTGGCCTGGATAACAGTGTTGACCTTTTTTTTAAAATCGTACATATTGGTGTTAAACAGTTCACTGTGTTCTTTGGAAAGTTGAACCTCATAGCACGGATCACCTTTCGTAAATAACAACCCCGTTAAGGTTTTCGTTGTATATTTGCACTGCTATGAGGCAAACACAATAGCGTTCTAACGAATTCGGAAAGTAATGCAAGTACCATGCAAGTACCATCGCCTTTTTCTAACTTGGATATGTAACTTCAAAAATCTTCCACTTCAACGCTGTATTCTAAAATAAATGTCGTATTCCTCAACACTCTACATTCTCGATCGAATTCTGTCTCGATTGATTTGATTGCGACTTTCACTTACACATAAGCCAAATGGCACAAAAAGGAAGAGAAAATAAAATTCTCAATTGGCGGTTTACAGGCTGAGATCATTATTAATGGTTCTATAGCGAAAGGAATATATTTCTTAAGGGGGAAACGAATATGTATGTCTGTCTGGCATTGCTTTATTTGTTTAAAAATTTAATTTTTTGTTGGAATTTGAAATTGTGAAATTTCTGTATATTTTTGTCTGATTTCTGTATTTCTGCAGGTAAGGTAAAAAATCTGCAGATATACAGAAAATTCTGTAGAGTTGGCATCGCTGGGTGGTACTGATGATCGATGGTGGTGTTGTTGGATGAAGGTGTTGCTGCTGAAGGACAGTGGTGCAGATGCTGATGGTGGTGCTGCTGGAGGACGGTGGTTCAGATGATGATGGTGGTGTCACTGGAACACCGTGGTGCTGGTGATGGATTCTGTCTGCGGTTGTTCAGTGAACCGTTTCTTCCGATGCCGCTAAATGGTTAACGGTTGTTGTTAGCGTCGCTGTGCGGTTGTGCAAAAACGGTGTATCGGACAAGGTTATCACGTCGGTGTCTCCAATATCGTCGTTGATACACTTGGGTGCACTCGCTTCAGTGTCACACGGCGACCAAATAAAACCTCAGTGCACTTTCCGACTCTTCACAATCTTTATTAAATAACCTTATTTAAATTAATGATACAAAATTAACAACGGTTGATGCACACGTCCTCTTCGCTTGAAGCATAAATGAACCATACTAGATGGTCAACTTCGAAAGGGGTCTCTCATTCGCACCCACAAGCTGTTCCCGTTGGTGAGCAAAAATGTATGCGTAATTTGCATGTAAACTCACTAATACATTCATGCTCACCAACGGGGGCCACAACTGTCATACGTACGCAGCCATCTTGGACAATTAGTGTCAAAAATTGATAAATTGTGGAGGGGATGCTGTGTCCAATAAATAACTACCAAAAATATTCCTCGTTTCGTGGTAAATCTGTTAAAAGTACGTTACATTTAAAATAGTTAAATTCAAAATGTAACGTATGTTTCAAATCATTTATACTAAATAAAAAACCTAATAAAAACATACATACATATGTATTACAGTACATATTTTAATTTGTTCCACTTTGTCTTTTTTGAACAAATAAAAAGTAGATACGTTTAGTATATATTTTAGGTCAAATATGAAAAGAATATGTTTGATTAAAGGACATATGTATGTGTTGAGATGGTGAACGCAAATTCTTGTGTTATCCTTAAACTGCATATCTTGTTGTCTTCTGTTTTATTCTCTTCCTTTTAATTTTGTATTCTGACTTAACCATCTACAGTTATTTTTTCATTAAAGATTAACAGAACGGAAGGTTTCGACCAGCCTTTTCAACGACACATAAAATTTGAGAACTAACAATTTATTCTCCTGTGAATAATTTATACACATACATATGTATATTGTACATATTAGTACTTTAAATCAAACATTTCTACAAATCAGTAAGCACGTAAGCAAAGAACAACCCAATCCAGTACGAAATTTCATACAAATGTAGAATAATAACACAACAGAATAATAATTATTTAAATAAAATAATTAAAAATCTAAATATCCATTTCCAACAATTTAGTAGTTACATTATACCAATTTGTTTATTTGTGTAAGACATATTTCATTTATTTATAAAAAAAGATATTGTTTTAACATCCCAAACTCCCCACTGCACTTCCAAACACACCCGCAGCGACCCACTGCCTTTGTTTACATTATTTCAGCAGAATTTCAGACTGCTATATTTCTTAAACAGAAAAAGTGCGACAACATCTGAGTACAGATTTGAATTCAGTGCAATGAGTCGAATCGAGTGGCATAAAAAAAATATAAAACATACAGAAAAGCTACAATCCGTCTGGAACGGATCGTATGATACCCTATCCTCCTCTCTATAAAGTGGGCATGGCCAAATTGCATATTGTACTCAAATATAGCTATAATGTCGAACGTTTGAGGATGTTACATGTAAAATTTTATCAAAATCGGTTTTTTGATGATAACGCCCCCAAAAAGTGGGCGTGGCCAAAACTTTTGTATGGGTGGATTGTAGGGAATCTGAATGCCTAAATATTTGGTCTTAACAACATTTTTCGGTTTCATATAATTTAGTGAAGTTATAAAAAAGTAGGCGTGGCAGTGGGCGGATGTAAAAAAATTTTACACTTGTACTGTATCTTTTTCTTGGAAGCCCAGATATGAAATTTCAGCGTCCTAGTTAAAAATTTAAGGCCCAAAAATCGGTTTTGTGATGAAAACGCCCCCACAAAGTGGGCGTGGCCAAAACTTTTGTATGAGTGGATTGTAGGGAATCTGAATGCCTAAATATTTGGTCTTAACAAAATTTTTCGGTTTCATAGAATTTAGTGAAGTTATGAAAAAGTGGGCGTGGCAGTGGGCGGATTTAAAAATTTTTTACACTTGTACTGTATCTTTTTCTCAGAAGCCCAGATATGAAATTTCATCGTCCTAGCTCAAAATTTAAGGCCCAAAAAGCGGTGACATACGGACGGACGGACGGTCATCGCTCAATCGATTTCGCTATTGATGCTGATCACGAATATATATACTTTATAGGGTCTATCTCGATTATTTCTCTATGTTACAAACTATGTGTCAAACTTAATATACCCTTAGGATAGGGTATAAAAAGTTGTCTAAAATCAAAAATATATTTGCTCTTTTTTGAGCTAAAAAGTAAACAAATGGGGTAAAAGGAAAATCACCTCCATTTATGACAGCCACGTGTTTAGCCGATACAAAAAAAAGTATCGATTTACTGAAATTTGGTGAAAGCTGTCAGCATAGATTCACTCCACTCTAATGCAAAATTACATGAGCTATTGTTTTGGACCTGTAGATGAGCTGATTAAACTTCAAATCTCTCATTACACGTATTCACCGATGGGAACGAAAGAGAGGATTAGGCTCCGCCCATTTGCGGGTTTTAGCGGGTTGGGGATGGAAAGTTGACTATCTAATAGGCGTTTTTCTTTTTTAGTTCAGAACAGAGGTCTGAACAGAGCCTGAACATGTCGAGCGCGCTCTGAACAGAGCGCGCTCTGAACGCTCTGATTTCTTTAAGAAATACGATTGAGCAGTACCTGTCATATGACTGCAAAATTAATCGACCATTCATGCTTTTTGTCTTCTTAAACACTGAAATAGCGTTTATACACAAATAAAGTTTTCATTTAATTATTAACTACTAATAATTAATTAAAAACAAAGCCTCGAACTCCATTTCAATTGTTTTCGATTTCGTTTTCTCACTGCCTTACCCCCTGTTAAACGTCAAATTCACTGTGCTCGGGTTTTGCTCAGGATGCTCAATCAATTCATGCTGAGCTGATAGAGCGCGCTCTGAGCACGCTCTAAACGAAAAAAGAAACACGAATCGAGTGCTCTAAGCGCTCTGAACTAAAAAAGAAACACAAACATTTTTTTTGACAACTCAGGCTCTGCTCTGAACTAAAAAATAAAAACGACTAATATTGTTAATTTATGGCTTGAAGTCTTCTTGCGTTATAAATTAAGATAGTTGGTTATCGTGTTCCTTTCTTTCTATCGCTACTTTTGGTGATCGCCATCTACGATCGAATGGCTTGCAGTTTTGCGAGCTCCATCTCGGGGCTGATCGCTACAGTATGTGGCCAAACTAACTCACATATGAAATTTTATCAAAATCGTTGTAGCCGTTTTTGAGAAAATCCATTTTTAGTGAAATCGACCTTATGTAAAGTACCCTTAATTTTGAGGTTAGAATGAAAATTGCAATTTCGCCTTTGCGGATTAGGCTGCAGTCGCATATACAGACAGACAGACGGAATTGGCGGACCCACTTTTTGGACTTCTCCATCATAGTAATGTCAAAAGTAAATATACAAATACAGTATGGATTAAGTTAAGATTGGTGATTTTTATGATTTGAAGACTTCAAGATTTATTGCTCAATTAAAAATGGATTCAGATTCAGAATGTCAGGTGATTTTGTTGCCGTGTTGATTTGTCTGGTGTCTGTGATATAGTATGCATAAAGTTGCAATGGTACAGATGTTTCTACGAGTTACGTACGTCTTTGAATGCTGGTACGTCTTATATATGTACATATACGACAGAAAAGTTGCGGGAACTGGGCTACCAAATAATTTGGCTTTGGCTTTGCTTTGAGGATTGTTACATGTAAAATTTCATCAAAAATGATAAAACAGCCCCCAAAAAGTGGGCGTAGCCAAAACTGATGAATGGATGAGTTATAGACAATCCGAATGTTTTAATATTTGGTCTTAATAACATTTTTCGATATCATATAATTTAGTGAAGTTATGAAAAAGTGGGCGTAGCAAGGGTCGGATTTCAAAAAATTTTTTCAGATATGAAATTTCATCCTCTTAGCTCAAAATGTAAGGCCTAAAAGGTGGTGACATACGGAAGGATAGACAGACGGACAGACATGGCAAAACCGTCTTCGTTATTGATACTGATCACGAATGTACATATATATATACTGTATAGGGTCTATCTCGATTATTTCTCTATGTTACAAACTATGTATGTATCAAACTTAATATAACCTTAGGATAGGGTATAAAAACCCCACCACTTTGCAACGCGCCGCGTCAATACTGAATGATGAAAAAAATCTGTATTTTCATACAACACAGCGTTTCACCACCGCTTTTCAACGCGCCGGGGAATTTAAAGCGGCATTGAAAACGGGCTCTGTGAGGCAGGGGCTATGCATTACTGAACGATACAATACGCAACGGTAAAACGCGCTTTGTTTGACGAGACCTTAAATCAGTTGTCAAGGAACTTTGCATTGCAAACATCGGCTCCTCAAAATTTTTTTAATATTTCGTGTTAAACGTTTGGTTTAATTTAAACTTAATTTATAACGGTTAAGAATTGTGATATTTGCAATTCTGGCATTTTGTCTGCCGATTTTGTTGGCGGCGGAGGGTTATGTGGAGAAAATTTCGCACTCAGTGTGTAGAATTGTCTGAGGCTGCCCTCAAGCTAATAAAGTCCACTAAAGGATTATGCTATATGTAAGTGCAAAGACTGCAATGATCTTCCATTGCTGGGCCTAATTGCCAAACTTAGTTCTTTATCTATGGAATATCATGGAATCAATGATTTTCACGCTGTCACCCTTCGGGAAAAGCGCGAGGGGGCTCATCCTTATGTATTAAAGACTGCATCGAACAATCCGAAGACTTGAAGATAGAGCTTGAAACTTTGCAAGTGTCACGATCCGAGTAAAAAATGCTCAGCGTGTTCTTAAAATTTCATCTATCTACTATCCACCGCTTTGCGCACTTGAAAAAGTGATTTTACTAACTTGTTTAAATCGGTGAAACCTAATTTCATTATTGGTGGCGATTTTAACGCGAAACATACGTTCTGGCGTTCGAGATGTATCTTGCAAAAAGGTAGAATGCTCTATGGGGCAGGTATGGAGTACAGTTGTGATTTCCACTCGACGGGAAAACCGACTTACATGCCAGCTGAAACTTCGAAAATACCTGACCTTATCGATTTTTTCGTTGTGAAAGGAGTATCTACCAACCATATAAAAATTGAAGAGACCTTTGATCGATCGTCCAGTTATTTTGACATTGAGCGAAAAACTCATCCAGAATCTGAGCCAGCGAGATTAACTGGTAGAACAACTACCTGGGAAGGGTTTAAGAACGAAACTGAGCGTTCCAATTACAACATCCTACGAACTTGAGGTTGAAGTTGATCGCTTCGTTAAGCTCGTACAGCTCGCCTCCTGAAATAATACACCCAAACCAAAGAAAACGCCGGATAAATACGGTGTACGATATCCTCTGGAAATAAAAGAATTGGTCAAAAAAAAGGAAAGCGCGTAAAAAATGGCAACACGGCCGTACTCCGCAACATAAAAAACATTTCAATTTTATGTGCAATTTATTGAATGAAACTATTAAGGATTTTAAGAATCGTGGCATAAGCTCTTACCTCCAAAGTTTGGAAAGCTGTAAGAGGCACCAAAAGGCCCAAAATCTCCGCGCCGCCAATTAAAATAAACCAAAATGAATGAGCAGCCTATCTGGAAGGAACCTTTAAACCATACGATGGGCAAGAAATTTACGACAATAGCAATTGGACCGATTTACTATCTGATGATTTAACACTCACAAGTGCAACGCTAAGAGAACTAAAACACGAGATCGAGGTTCTTAAGCCTAAGAAAGCTCCTGGTTATGATTTGATCACCGGAGAAGTTCTCAAAGCTCTACCTAGAAAAGCATTAATTAAACTTCTCCATATTATAAATGCTGTGCTCATATTAAAACACGTGCTGAGCCAATGGAAGGTTGCGGAAATCATAATGGTTTTAAAACCAGGAAAACCGCTAAATGAGGTAAAATCATACAGACTAATTTCGCTCAAACTCGTGATATACCGACAGAAGATGGCACTATCATTGCTACGTTTGCCGATGACACCGCTTTCCTAGCAGTAGGTAAAACAATCGAAGAAACGACTGAAAAACTGCAAAACGCACTGAACAAAGTAAATGAATAGACGAAGAACTGGCGGATCGCCCTCAACGAAATAAAATGTGTTCACGTGAATTTCACATATAACAAAACTAATGACTTGCCAATCTACCTATACTTGGCTCGAATACCTTTTGCAAACGAAGCCAAATACCTAGGAATGACACTCGATGCAAAAGTGAAATGGAATTCGCACGTGAAAATGAAATGTAAAGAGCTTGCAATCAAGTATAGAGAAATGTAATGGTTACTCGGAAAACATTCGTATTTCAGTACAAAATGCAATATGGCCACGCCCATTTTATAAGGGCTACATAGAAAGGAGAATAGGGTATCATACGATCCGTTCAAGACGGATTGTAGCTTTTCTGTATGTTTTTCAAATGAAATGAAATGTGTTTTATATACAATATCCCAAGGGTATATTAAGTTTGATACATAGTTTGTAACATAGAGAAAAAATCGAGATAGACCCTATAAAGTATTCCTAATATGCGTGCTCAGTATCAATAGTGAAGACGGTTTAACCATGCCCGTCCGTCACCGTCCGTCATCACTTTTTTGGCCTTAACCTTTGTAAAAAAATTTAAAATCCACTCACTGCCACGTCCACTTTTTCATACCTTCACTAAATTATATGAAACCGAAAAATTTTGTTAAGACCAAATATTTAGGCATTCAGATTCCCTACAATTCATCCATACAACAAATTTGGCCACGCCCACTTTTTTTTTTTTATCAAAAAACCGATTTTTATGAAATATTACATTTAACATCCTCAAACGTTTGACGATATCATCGTATTTCAGTACAAAATGCAATACGGCCACGCCCACTTTATAAAAAGGAGGATAGGGTATCATACGGTCCGTTCCAGACCGTATGATGTGCTTTTGCCCGACTGCTCCTGCTCCAGTTCCATCATCAGTTCGTGATACATCTGTGTACCACTTTGCTGTATGATTGCTCAGTTTGTAGATAGTGGATACATTGCTCCAACTTTTTAAGTATATACATATATCATCATCAATAGCGACACCGATTGACGAACGGACGGTCCGTTTGTAATTGTAATTGTAATTGTAATTGTAATTGTAATTGTAATTGTAATTGTAATTGTAATTGTAATTGTAATTGTAATTGTAATTGTAATTGTAATTGTAATTGTAATTGTAATTGTAATTGTAATTGTAATTGTAATTGTAATTGTAATTGTAATTGTAATTGTAATTGTAATTGTAATTGTAATTGTAATTGTAATTGTAATTGTAATTGTAATTGTAATTGTAATTGTAATTGTAATTGTAATTGAATTTGAATTTGAATTTTATTGAATTTAATAACAATTTAACAATTTTAACAGTTTTTCAGACCTGCGAAGCCATGTGGCTTGTCTGCAGGAGGTTGGTTACAAGATTGTTTAATTATTTTGTTTCCATCATTATAATGTATAGTATGTATATATATGCTTGCAAATTCATTTTTTATATACTTTATAAAAAGTATTTTATCGATTAAAGGAGCAACCAAAAAAAAAACATACTGAAAAGCTACAATCCGTCTGGAACAAATCGTCTGATACCCTATCCTCCTCTCTATACAGTGGGCGTGGCCAAATTGCATTTTGTACTCAAATATAGCTATAATGTCGAACGTTTGAGGATGTTACATGTATAATTTTAACAAAATAGGTTTTTTGATGATAACGCCCCCAAAAAGTGGGCGTGGCCAAAACTCTTCTATGGGTGAATTGTAGGGAATCTAAATACCCAAATATTTGGTCTTAACAAAATTTTTCGGTTTCATATAATTTAGTGAAGTTATAAAAAAGTAGGCGTGGCAGTGGGCGGATGGAAACAAAATTTACACTTGTACTGTATATTTTTCTTGGAAGCCCAGATATGAAATTTAAGCGTCCTAGTTAATAATTTAAGGCCCAAAACTCGGTTTTGTGATGAAAACGCCCCCAAAAAGTGGGCATGGCCAAAACTTTTGTATGGGTGAATTGTAGTGAATCTGAATGCCTAAATATTTGGTCTTAACAAAATTTTTCGGTTTCATATAATTTAGTGAAGTTATGAAAATGTGGGCGTGGCAGTGGGCGGATTTCAAAAATTTTTAGACTTATACTGTATCTTTTTCTCAGAAGCCCAGATATGAAATTTCATCGTCCTAGCTCAAAATTTAAGGCCCAAAAAGCGGTGACATACGGACGGACGGACGGTCATCGCTCAATCGATTTCGCTATTGATCATGATCACGAATATATATACTTTATAGGGTCTATCTCGATTATTTCTCTATGTTACAAACTATGTGTCAAACTTAATATACCCTTAGGATAGGGTATAAAGATAGATTTAACTGATTGAGATATTAATGATATTCGGTTATTGACTCTAAAAAATATCTTTTTCTACCCTATCCTAAGGGTATATTAAGTTTGACACATAGTTTGTAACATAGAGAAATAATCGAGATAGACCCTATAAAGTATATATATTCGTGATCAGCATCAATAGCGAAATCGATTGAGCGATGACCGTCCGTCCGTCAGTCCGTCCGTATGTCACCGCTTTTTGGGCCTTAAATTTTGAGCTAATACGATGAAATCGCATATCTGGGCTTCTGAGAAAAAGATACAGTACAAGTGTAAAAATTTTTGAAATCCGCCCACTGCCACGCCCACTTTTTCATAACTTCACTAAATTATTAGAAATTAAAGATCTTGGTATAATTTTTGACACGAAACTCTCATTCTCGATTCATATTGATTATGTTGTAGCGAAAGCTAATTCCATGCTCGGGTTTATTAAAAGAACATGTGCTGAATTCTCAAACCCATATGCCCTTAAGTCCGTTTATATGTCTTTAGTTCGACCTTTCCTAGAATATTGTTCTATAGTGTGGTGTCCAATCTATGCAAACTCTATAATGCGATTAGAAAGAATACAAAAGTCTTTCACACGATTTGTCGTAAAGCAAATGAGATGGAATCTTGATGCATTGCCTCCATATTCAACAAGATGTGCTTTAATTGGTTTACATACGCTAGAAAAAAGACGTAATGTTCATTATATACTGTTTATTCATGATATTTTTTCGTATCGTATAATATGTCCTGACTTACTTAAAAAATTTAACCTGTATGTGCCAGAAAGAATTCTGCGAACAAGAAACTTTCTATTAAATCCTAGACATAATTATAATTATGGTCTTAATGAACCAATAACTAAATGTATTAAATGTTATAATTCTGTTTGTACGGAAATAGATCTATGTGATGACAGATCGAAAATGAAATTATTGTTATTGAATATATTTGAATCTTAATTATCTATAATTACTAATAACTATTGAAAATCTATTTATTATATGATAAATCTGAAATCTGTTAGAGTTAAGCTCGGTAGATGAATAAAGAATAATAATAATAATAATAATCAATTATATGAAACCGAAAAATTTTGTTAAGACCAAATATTTAGGCATTCAGATTCCCTACAATCCACCCATACAAAAGTTTTGGCCACGCCCACTTTTTGGGGGCGTTTTCATCACAAAACCGATTTTTGGGCTTCCAAGAAAAAGATACAGTACAAGTGTAAATTTTGTTTACATCCGCCCACTGCCACGCCTACTTTTTTATAACTTCACTAAATTATATGAAACCGAAAAATTTTGTTAAGACCAAATATTTGGGTATTTAGATTCCCTACAATTCACCCATAGAAGAGTTTTGGCCATGCCCACTTTTTGGGGGCGTTATCATCAAAAAACCTATTTTGATAAAATTTTACATGTAACATCCTCAAACGTTCGACATTATAGCTATATTTGAGTACAAAATGCAATTTGGCCACGCCCACTTTATAGAGAGGAGGATAGGGTATCAGACGATCCGTTCCAGACGGATTGTAGCTTTTCTGTATGTTTTGTATCAAATTTCGCAAGATCAAACTTTGTTATATAATACTGATGGTTGCGTAACTTTTTATAAGCGGTTTCGTACGTTAAGTTGCTTCGGTTGTTTTTCCATCTTCTGTAGAGTATATCCCTTTCTTTGCAGCTATCAATTATTTCCCTTGTTATCCATGTGGTCCTTTTTCTTACATCACTCTTTTTACATGCACGTTTTGATTTTGAATATAACTCATTCATACTAACCACTAAAGAGTTCATTAGTACTTCAGGGCATATTTCTTCTAAAAGTTTAGTCCAATCTGTAGCTCTAATTAGATTATTTAGCTGACTCGTCCATAGTTTGTCGTGTACAGTAGAGTTCTCTTCGATCGTACTTTTCTCGTAGACTCCATGTAGAGTAGTGTAGTGGTCTGAAATGTCATTTGTAACTATAGTCAAAAACGTTTTGTTATCTGACAAGCTCACTAAAATATGATCGATAAGTGTACAGCTACCAATATTTGAATCGACTCTAGTAGCTCCTTTAATTATGTTGCATAACCCATTTGACGCCAGCATATCTTGGTAGCGACGTACTTGATTGTTTGAATAATTATTAATATTTAAATTCATATCTCCCAAAATAACTAAGTCGTGATGAAGTTCTTTTGTACTTGTTATCTTTGAGAATTCTTCGATAAATGCATTTTTATTTAGATTTGGAGGCCTATAAATAGCACTAATTACTCTTTCTTTTGTGTTAAGTTCCACCTTCAGTGTTAGATTTTCATACGACGCTGTTTCGATATTCAGTCGTTCATAATTTAGATGCTTTTTAATGAACATCGCTATTCCACCACCTTTCTTGTGTATCCTATTTGCGAACTCAGAGTCGAATCCATCCAAATGATACAAACTATTTTCTTCTACTCTAATGTTGATTTCAACTAAAACTACGACATCAATATACTTCAATATAGGACAAATACGCGCGCAAAAAATATTCCAATTTTTTCTTAACGATCTAATGTTAAGACACAAACAACGAAAATTTAATTTTTTTAATTTATTTATTATTTGACTAAAATCTTCATATTCCATGAAATTCAAGTCGAACATATCTTCTGCACTATTATCAGTATCCATTATATCAAAAAAAGGTATTCAACATTCATTCATAGATACAATTAATTTCTTTTTATTTTATTCAAATCGTTTAGAGATTGAATAATTAATGCTTCTGTGACCTCTTCTCTTTTCGCGAAAATTCTACCGGTGTTCACCCACACGAATTTCCAGACTTCCTCTTTCTTCTTCGATTGCCACAGCAACTGTTTGTTTGCGATGGTTAACAAATAGTTTACATATATGTATATTGTTGTTGTTGTAAGCTTCATTGATGTGTGCATTGCTGTCCATATGTTGGTTAATTTTGGCGATTGTCAACGGCCGCGTAGAAGGTGTTAGAGGACGCGATGAAGAGTCGTAAGGTGCGCTGCTGGAATATTCGTTTGCATTTCTACAGAACTGGCACTTCCATAATTCCCTTTTGGAACCCATAGATCTCCAGGATCTTTCCGTTACCGTGGTGCATTGATAATGTAGCTTACGGGAACACAATGGCATATAACAAAGTCACCCACAGGTGGCAACTCATCTTTGCAATTGTCACACATGGGCATATTAAATGAGTGTACTTACTGTGTGCGAGAAAAGCGGTGAAAAATAACAGCAGTAGATACACGACTCACTGAGGCAGTGGTTGCAAACTGTGTATTTATTTACAAATGCAAAATAGTTATTGCAAAAACACCTTCCGTTTCTATTTTATTTTAAAATAAAAGTTAAAAAGTCCTATCTTGTTTTATTTTTCTTTTTTGATCTTTTTTTTTTTTTTCGCCTGGGAATTCCTTTTTTTATAGGCGATTTTCAGAGCACTCGTTGACTTATGTCAACCGATCACTATAGATGATGAAACACTAATTGTAATTGTAATTGTAATTGTAATTGTAATTGTAATTGTAATTGTAATTGTAATTGTAATTGTAATTGTAATTGTAATTGTAATTGTAATTGTAATTGTAATTGTAATTGTAATTGTAATTGTAATTGTAATTGTAATTGTAATTGTAATTGTAATTGTAATTGTAATTGTAATTGTAATTGTAATTGTAATTGTAATTGTAATTGTAATTGTAATTGTAATTGTAATTGTAATTGTAATTGTAATTGTAATTGTAATTGTAATTGTAATTGTAATTGTAATTGTAATTGTAATTGTAATTTTTATTGTTATTGTTATTGTTATTGTTATTGTTATTGTTATTGTTATTGTTATTGTTATTGTTATTGTTATTGTTATTGTTATTGTTATTGTTATTGTTATTGTTATTAATACGTGATTCGATCATCGAAGTGTATAGTTGGTTTTTAGTGCTCTATGAAAAAATTCAAATTCCCTGTGAAAAAGCTGATTTCAAGCGAAAATATATAAAAACATAAACAAGACAGTGACTTTTTTTTGTCATTTATTTGAAAAATATCAGTGATACAGTGTTTACTACTAAAACTTTTACATCAAAAATAGTAGAAATTATTTCTTTTGCTGCTTCAGAGTGTGTCCATCGCTGTTATAACTACCGCTCCATCCGCTACACACAGTAAGTACATTACAATGCCTAAGTGTAATCATTGCAAAGACGAGTTACTCCTCGCGGGTGATTTTGTTTCCTGTTCCCTGTGTTCGCACAAATTTCACTACCAATGCACCACGGTGACGGAAAGATCTTGGAGATCGATCGGTACCAAAAGAGATGTTTGGTACCGATTTCTGCAGAAACGCCAACGATAACCTTGGCAGTACTCCAAACGACTCTTCACCATGTCCAATAACACCTGAAATACAATCAAGTAAAAGAAACAGACTAGAAATAGTCAGTCCGCAAAATAATGAAAATACACAAACAACATCGGCAAATACATCAAACATAAACACAAACACCATATTGGCCGAACTAAAAACCATGAAAACCGAAATTAAAGGTATTGCTGATTTCTGTAATTTCGTGTCACAAAAATTTGATGAGATCAACAAAAACTTGGAAAAACATACAGAAAAGCTACAATCCGTCTGGAACGGATCGTATGATACCCTATCCTCCTCTCTATAAAGTGGGAGTGGCCAAATTGCATTTTGTTCTCAAACATAGCTATAATGTCGAACGTTTGAGGATGTTACATGTAAAATTTTATGAAAATCGGTTTTTTGATGAAAACGCCTTTAAAAAGTGGGCGTGACCAAAACTGTTCTATGGGAGAATTGTAGGGAATCTGTATACCTAAATATTTGGTCTTAACAACATTTTTCGGTTTCATATAATTTAGTGAAGTTCTAAAAAAGTAGGCGTGGCAGTGGGCGGATGTAAAAAAAATTTTACACTTGTACTGTATCTTTTTCTTGGAAGCCCAGATATGAAATTTCAGCGTCCTAGTTAATAATTGAAGGCCCAAAACTCGGTTTTGTGATGAAAACGCCCCCAAAAAGTGGGCGTGGCCAAAACTTTTGTATGGGTGGATTGTAGGGAATCTGAATGCCTAAATATTTGGTCTTAACAAAATTTTTCGGTTTCATATAATTTAGTGAAGTTATGAAAAAGTGGGCGTGGCAGTGGGCGGATTTAAAAAATTTTTACACTTGTACTGTATCTTTTTCTCAGAAGCCCAGATATGAAATTTCATCGTCCTAGCTCAAAATTTAAGGCCCAAAAAGCGGTGACATACGGACGGACGGACGGACGGACGGACGGTCATCGCTCAATCGATTTCGCTATTGATGCTGATCACGAATATATATACTTTATAGGGTCTATCTCGATTATTTCTCTATGTTACAAACTATGTGTCAAACTTAATATACCCTTAGGATATAGTATAAAAAGATGAACAAATTTATAATATGAAGGCCCAAATAAACAAACTTGAACAACAACAACTAAAGCACGGCATTGAAATAAAATATATCCCACCAAAACAAAATGAAGATTTGTTCGATGTCGTTAAATCTATTGGTAAAACAATTAATCAAGATATAACAAGGTCTGACATTACAGACATCTACCGCACAAAAACTAAAAACACCGAAAAATCAGCAATCATCGCCACTTTCCACAACTACGTCACTAAAACCACCTTTATGCAAAAAGCCCGTGCAATTCGTCCACTAACGATTGCTAAAATTAATCAAAACATGGAAAGCTTTGTAAAAATTAGTGAAATTTACAACACCAACAACATTTTCATTAATAACACGCTAACGAATCAAAACAAACAGTTGCTTTGGCAAGCAAAAAAGAAGGCGAAAGAAGAAGGTTAGAGATGCGTGTGGGAAAACACAGGAAAAATTTTGCTAGTAGAGAAGAAAGGGCAGACGCGCTGTTTATTCAATCTATGATTGCTATAGACAAAATAAAACGCGTTTAATTGATTGTATGTATGTGTTAGTGAACAACTTTTTTTGTTACAACATGGATATTGAAAACATAGAAGATCTGTTCGACTTGAAATATATGGAATTTGAAAATTTCAGTCAGACCAAAGATGAATTGAAAAAATTGAATTTTAGTTGTTTATGTCTCAATGTAAGATCGCTAAGAAAGAACTGGGGTGTATTTTGTACAAGTGTGTGTCCAATTTTGAATTATATTGATATAATTGTTTTAGTGGAGATCAATATTAAGATAGTAGAGAATAGTTTTTATAGTCTGAATGGTTTCTGTTCAGAATTTCCAAATAGAGAACAAAGAAAAGGTGGAGGCATAGTAATGTTCATTAAAAACAATATATGCACGTTACGAAAGATTGTTTACTGAAAGCGCATCCTATGAAAATTTGACTATCAAGATTTTATCACAATCTAAAGAACGAATTGTTAGTGGAATATATAAAATACCGAATTATAATGAAAACACATTCGTAGACGAGCTTGTGAACATTATAAATATGAAAAAAATTAATAATGAGCTTATAATTTTGGGAGATATGAATATCAATGTTAAAGATAGTACAAAACATACAGAAAAGCTACAATCCGTCTGGAACGGATCGTATGATACCCTATCCTCCTCTCTATAAAGTGGGCGTGGCCAAATTGCATTTTGTACTCAAATATAGCTATAATGTCGAACGTTTGAGGATGTTACATGTAAAATTTTATCAAAATAGGTTTTTTGATGATAACGCCCCCAAAAAGTGGGAGTGGCCAAAACTCTTCTATGGGTGAATTGTAGGGAATCTAAATACCCAAATATTTGGTCTTAACAAAATTTTTCGGTTTCATATAATTTAGTGAAGTTATAAAAAAGTAGGCGTGGCAGTGGGCGGATGTAAAAAAATTTTACACTTGTACTGTATCTTTTTCTTGGAAGCCCAGATATGAAATTTCAGCGTCCTAGCTCAAAATTTAAGGCCAAAAAAGCGGTGACATACGGACGGACGGACGGTCATCGCTCAATCGATTTCGCTATTGATGCTGATCACGAATATATATACTTTATAGGGTCTATCTAGATTATTTCTCTATGTTACAAACTATGTGTCAAACTTAATATACCCTTAGGATAGGGTATAAAAAAGTACCAACCAACTACTCGGTGATTTTGCTAATGTAGTCAACACCAGTCTTAATAGATGTCATCATGTCTTAGTGTTATTCTTAGACTTTAGTAAAGCATTTGATACCCTCGACCACATTAAACTCATATACGCAATGCAAAGAGTGGGAATAAGGGGCAAGTTGGCGGATTGGCTTAGAGATTATCTCAGAGCGAGGACCTTTCGGGTAAAAATTAAAGATTGCTGCAGTAGTGAAAGCAGAGTGATGTTTGGAGTTCCGCAAGGTTCTAAGATTGGCCCTCTTCTTTTCATAATATATATAAATGAAATGCTCAAATGTTTGAAAAAAAGTTACCCGTTCGCGTATGCAGATGACA
The DNA here is from genome assembly GCA_905220385.1 of Xylota sylvarum. Classification (NCBI taxonomy): domain Eukaryota; kingdom Metazoa; phylum Arthropoda; class Insecta; order Diptera; family Syrphidae; genus Xylota; species Xylota sylvarum. The sequence continues at coordinate 74,948,117 of LR999958.1, read as the reverse complement.
TGGCGATTGCTGTTTGTCACAAATCGATAATAGAAGCAACGAAGATGATGCAGTCCGAGTTCAACCAGGTGGGTCAATGGTGTCATGACAATGAGCAAAACTAAACTTATGCATATTCGCAATCCTCATTATCCAGCTTCTCAAATTGTTATTAGAAGCTTTAACTGTGATGCGTCGATTAGTCGAAAAAGCATAGAGGTAGTGAATACTTCCAAATACTTAGGTATCACTATCGACAGTCATTTTTTTTGGGAGCCGCACATTACCAATTTACGAAAGAAGATTAGAGGATCACTGTTCGCTTTAGCTTGTCTGCACAATTCAAGACTTCTTTATGTGTGCAAAAACAGGTGTACCACGCTCTTATCGAGTCAAGACTCAGATATGGTATACTTGCATGGGGAGACGCAGCCAAAACTCATATCCAGAAACTACAAAACATCCAAGACAGGGCAACAAAATTATTATGCCAAAACAACACCGCAGCAAGTAGAGTGAAAGTTTTGACGGTTAAGCAGATCTTTCGTTTGACAGCTGAGTTGGAGTATTACGACGATACACGTTTTCGGATACCAATCAACCATGATTTGAATACGAGAAGACGAGCTGAGGGTTTGTATCAACTTCCACTTCACAACAATGTGTACGGTAAGAGACAGCTACTGTACACGGTACCCAACATCCTAAATAACCTTCCAACAAACTTAAGAAACATAAACGAGGTTAACGTAAGAAAAAAACGATTAAAACAGCATTTTCTTGAAGCAATCACTTAATTTTTGTTTTTAATTTCTGTTTTTCAAAATAAAATTTTAAAGTAATTACTAAATATATCTATAACAAAAAAAAATTTAAAAAATAGTCTACAAGTAATAATAATAAGTTAACGTAATGATAATTTACAATATATCTTACTAGAACTTTCCTTTTAATGACTGAAGAACAACTTCCTGCAGATAAGCCATAAGGCTTCGTAGGTAATTTTATTATGTAACTCAAAAGATGAATGTAATGAAATAAATAAATAAATAAAAGAAATTGTTATTGTTATTGTTATTGTTATTCACCGAAAGTTTATTTCACCAAAAGTTTACAAATAAATTTATCACATGTCTTTACCTGCGAAGCCCAAAGGCTTATCTGCAGGAGATTATTTCCAAAATTGTTTAAAGACTCAATCATCTATGTATGTAAACAGTTTAAAAAAATTATATGTACATAATTCAGTTTTTGTAATGCAGATACTAATTGATTTTTAAATAATACTTTGGAATTTAAATATTATTAATTCAATTGAAATTTGAATTAAAAGTTAAGTTATTTCTTCTAGAAAAAATTGTTTTAATCTTTTTTTGCGGGCATTGATTTGGTTGATGTTTCTCAAGTCTTGAGGAAGATTATTTAATACATTCGGCACGGTGTACATCAATCGTCTTCTGCCGTATTCGTTAATAAGTGCTGGGAGTTGATACATTTCTTCGACTTGTCTTCTAGTACCAAACTGATGAGTAATTGGTGTGCGAAAACTTGCATCTTCATAGTACTCCAAAGCCACAGTCATGTTGAATATCTGTCGTACTTTCAGCATACTTATGTTAGAGACGTTTGTTCTCGATAGAACAAACTACACTGTTTTGTATATTTTGCAGTTTTTATACCCTATCCTAAGGGTATATTAAGTTTGACACATAGTTTGTAACATAGAGAAGTAATCGAGATAGACCCTATAAAGTATATATATTCGTGATCAGCATCAATAGCGAAATCGATTGAGCGATGACCGTCCGTCCGTCCGTCCGTCCGTCCGTCCGTATGTCACCGCTTTTTGGGCCTTAAATTTTGAGCTAGGACGATGAAATTTCATATCTGGGCTTCTGAGAAAAAGATACAGTACAAGTGTAAACATTTTTGAAATCCGCCCACTGCCACGCCCAGTTTTTCATAACTTCACTAAATTATATGAAACCGAAAAATTTTGTTAAAACCAAATATTTAGGCATTCAGATTCCCTACAATCCAACCATACAAAAGTTTTGGCCACGCCCACTTTTTGGGGGCGTTTTCATCACAAAACCGAGTTTTGGGCCTTAAATTATTAACTAGGACGCTGAAATTTCATATCTGGGCTTATGACGAAAAGATACAGTAGAAATGTAAATTTTTTTTACATCCGCCCACTGCCACGCCTACTTTTTTATAACTTCACTAAATTATATGAAACCGAAAAATTTTGTTAAGACCAAATATTTAGGTATACAGATTCCCTACAATTCTCCCATAGAACAGTTTTGGTCACGCCCACTTTTTGGGGGCGTTTTCATCAAAAAACCGATTTTGATAAAATTTTACGTGTAACATCCTCAAACGTTCGACAATTTAGCTATATTTGAGTACAAAATGCAATTTGGCCACGCCCACTTTATAGAGAGGAGGATTGGGTATCATACGATCCGTTCCAGACGGATTGTAGCTTTTCTGTATGTTTGTTTTTGTTTTTATACCCTATCCTAAGGGTATATTAAGTTTGACACATAGTTTGTAACATAGAGAAATAATCGAGATAGACCCTATAAAGTATATATATTCGTGATCAGCATCAATAGCGAAATCGATTGAGCGATGTCCGTCCGTCCGTCCGTATGTCACCGCTTTTTGGGCCTTAAATTTTGAGCTAGGACGATGAAATTTCATATCTGGGCTTCTGAGGAAAAGATACAGTACATGTGTAAAAATTTTTGAAATCCGCCCACTGCCACGCCCACTTTTTCATAACTTCACTAAATTATATGAAACCGAAAAATGTTGTTAAGACCTAATATTTAGGCATTCAGATTCCCTACAATCCACCCATAGAACAGTTTTGGCCACGCCCACTTTTTGGGGGCGTTATCATCAAAAAACCTATTTTGATAAAATTTTACATGTAACATCCTCAAACGTTCGAGGTTATAGTCATATTTGAGTACAAAATGCAATTTGGCCACGCCCACTTTATAGAGAGGAGGATAGGGTATCATACAATCCGTTCCAGACGGATTGTAGCTTTTCTGTATGTTTGTTTTTATACCCTATCCTAAGGGTATATTAAGTTTGACACATAGTTTGTAACATAGAGAAATAATCGAGATAGACCCTATAAAGTATATATATTCGTGATCAGCATCAATAGCGAAATCGATTGAGCGATGACCGTCCGTCCGTCCGTCCGTCCGTCCGTCCGTCCGTCCGTCCGTATGTCACCGCTTTTTGGGCCTTAAATTTTGAGCTAGGACGATGAAATTTCATATCTGGGCTTCTGAGAAAAAGATACAGTACAAGTGTAAAAATTTTTGAAATCCGCCCACTGCCACGCCCACTTTTTCATAACTTCACTAAATTATATGAAACCGAAAAATTTTGTTAAGACCAAATATTTAGGCATTCAGATTCCCTACAATCCACCCATACAAAGTTTTGGCCACGCCCACTTTTTGGGGGCGTTTTCATCACAAAACCGATTTTTGGGCCTTAAATTTTTAACTAGGACGCTGAAATTTCATATCTGGGCTTCTGACGAAAAGATACAGTACAAGTGTAAAATTTTTTTACATCCGCCCACTGCCACGCCTACTTTTTTATAACTTCACTAAATTATATGAAACCGAAAAATTTTGTTAAGACCAAATATTTGGGTATTTATATTCCCTACAATTCACCCATAGAACAGTTTTGGCCACGCCCACTTTTTGGGGGCGTTATCATCAAAAAACCTATTTTGATAAAATTTTACATGTAACATCCTCAAACGTTCGGCATTATAGCTATATTTGAGTACAAAATGCAATTTGGCCACGCCCACTTTATAGGGAGGAGGATAGGGTATCAGACGATCCGTTCCAGACGGATTGTAGCTTTTCTGTATGTTTGTTTTTGTTTTTGTTTTTGTTTTTGTTTTTATACCCTATCCTAAGGGTATATTAAGTTTGACACATAGTTTGTAACATAGAGAAATAATCGAGATAGACCATATAAAGTATATATATTCGTGATCAGCATCAATAGCGAAATCGATTGAGCGATGACCGTCCGTCCGTCCGTCCGTCCGTATGTCACCGCTTTTTGGGCCTTAAATTTTGAGCTAGGACGATGAAATTTCATATCTGGGCTTCTGAGAAAAAGATACAGTACAAGTGTAAACATTTTTTAAATCCGCCCACTGCCACGCCCACTTTTTCATAACTTCACTAAATTATATGAAACCGAAAAATGTTGTTAAGACCTAATATTTAGGCATTCAGATTCCCTACAATCCACCCATAGAACAGTTTTGGCCACGCCCACTTTTTGGGGGCGTTATCATCAAAAAACCTATTTTGATAAAATTTTACATGTAACATCCTCAAACGTTCGACATTATAGCTATATTTGAGTACAAAATGCAATTTGGCCAAGCCCATTTTATAGAGAGGAGGATAGGGTATCATACGATCCGTTCCAGACGGATTGTAGCTTTTCTGTATGTTTGTTTTTGTGTTTGTTTTTATACCCTATCCTAAGGGTATATTAAGTTTGACACATAGTTTGTAACAGAGAAATAATCGAGATAGACCCTATTAAGTATATATATTCGTGATCAGCATCAATAGCGAAATCGATTGAGCGATGACCGTCCGTCCGTCCGTCCGTATGTCACCGCTTTTTGATCCTTAAATTTTGAGCTAGGACGATGAAATTTCATATCTGGGCTTCTGAGAAAAAGATACAGTACAAGTGTAAACATTTTTGAAATCCGCCCACTGCCACGCCCACTTTTTCATAACTTCACTAAATTATATGAAACCGAAAAATTTTGTTAAGACCAAATATTTAGGCATTCAGATTCCCTACAATCCACCCATACAAAAGTTTTGGCCACGCCCACTTTTTGGGGGCGTTTTCATCACAAAACCGATTTTGGGGCCTTAAATTTTTAACTAGGACGCTGAAATTTCATATCTGGGCTTCCAAGAAAAAGATACAGTACAAGTGTAAAATTTTTTTACATCCGCCCACTGCCACGCCTACTTTTTTATAACTTCACTAAATTATATGAAACCGAAAAATTTTGTTAAGACCAAATATTTGGGTATTTAGATTCCCTACAATTCACCCATAGAACAGTTTTGGACACGCCCACTTTTTGGGGGCGTTATCATCAAAAACCCTATTTTGATAAAATTTTACATGTAACATCCTCAAACGTTCGACATTATAGCTATATTTGAGTACAAAATGCAGGTTGGCCACGCCCACTTTATAGAGAGGAGGATAGGGTATCATACGATCCGTTCCAGACGGATTGTAGCTTTTCTGTATGTTTGTTTTTATACCCTATCCTAAGGGTATATTAAGTTTGACACATAGTTTGTAACATAGAGAAATAATTGAGATAGACCCTATAAAGTATATATATTCGTGATCAGCATCAATAGCGAAATCGATTGAGCGATGACCGTCCGTCCGTCCGTCCGTCCGTCCGTCCGTATGTCACCGCTTTTTGGGCCTTAAATTTTGAGCTAGGATGAAATTTCACATCTGGGCTTCTGACAAAAAGATACAGTACAAGTGTAAAAATTTTTGAAATCCGCCCACTGCCACGCCCACTTTTTCATAACTTCATTAAATTATATGAAACCGAAAAATTTTGTTAAGACCAAATATTTAGGCATTCAGATTCCCTACAATCCACTCATACAAAAGTTTTGGCCACGCCCACTTTTTGGGGGCGTTTTTATCATAAAACCGATTTTTGGGCCTTAAATTTTTAACTAGGACGCTGAAATTTCATATCTGGGCTTCTGACAAAAAGGTACAGTAGAAATGTAAATTTTTTTTTACATCCGCCCACTGCCACGCCTACTTTTTTATAACTTCATTAAATTATATGAAACCGAAAAATGTTGTTAAGACCAAATATTTAGGTATTCAGATTCCCTACAATTCACCCATAGAACAGTTTTGGTCACGCCCACTTTTTGGGGGCGTTTTCATCAAAAAACCGATTTTGATAAAATTTTACATGTAACATCCTCAAACGTTCGAGTTTATAGCCATATTTGAGTACGAAATGCAATTTGGCCACGCCCACTTTATAGAGAGGAGGATAGGGTATCAGACAAACCGTTCCAGACGGATTGTAGCTTTTCTGTATGTTTGTTTTTGTTTTTATACCCTATCCTAAGGGTATATTAAGTTTGACACATAGTTTGTAACATAGAGAAATAATCGAGATAGACCCTATAAAGTATATATATTCGTGATCAGTATCAATAGCGAAATCGATTGAGCGATGACCGTCCGTCCGTCCGTCCGTCCGTATGTCACCGCTTTTTGGGCCTTAAATTTTGAGCTAGGACGATGAAATTTCATATCTGGGCTTCTGAGAAAAAGATACAGTACAAGTGTAAAAATTTTTGAAATCCGCCCACTGCCACGCCCACTTTTTCATAACTTCATTAAATTATATGAAACCGAAAAATTTTGTTAAGACCAAATATTTAGGCATTCAGATTCCCTACAATCCACTCATACAAAAGTTTTGGCCACGCCCACTTTTTGGGGGCGTTTTTATCATAAAACCGATTTTTGGGCCTTAAATTTTTAACTAGGACGCTGAAATTTCATATCTGGGCTTCTGACAAAAAGATACAGTACAAGTGTAAACATTTTTTAAATCCGCCCACTGCCACGCCCACTTTTTCATAACTTCACTAAATTATATGAAACCGAAAAATTTTGTTCAGACCAAATATTTGGGTATTTAGATTAACTACAATTCACCCATAGAACAGTTTTGGTTCTAAGATTGGCCCTCTTCTTTTCATAATATATATAAATGAAATGCTCAAATGTTTGAAAAAAAGTTACCCGTTCGCGTATGCAGATGACATGGCGATTGCTGTTTGTCACAAATCGATAATAGAAGCAACGAAGATGATGCAGTCCGAGTTCAACCAGGTGGGTCAATGGTGTCATGACAATGAGCAAAACTAAACTTATGCATATTCGCAATCCTCATTATCCAGCTTCTCAAATTGTTATTAGAAGCTTTAACTGTGATGCGTCGATTAGTCGAAAAAGCATAGAGGTAGTGAATACTTCCAAATACTTAGGTATCACTATCGACAGTCATTTTTTTTGGGAGCCGCACATTACCAATTTACGAAAGAAGATTAGAGGATCACTGTTCGCTTTAGCTTGTCTGCACAATTCAAGACTTCTTTATGTGTGCAAAAACAGGTGTACCACGCTCTTATCGAGTCAAGACTCAGATATGGTATACTTGCATGGGGAGACGCAGCCAAAACTCATATCCAGAAACTACAAAACATCCAAGACAGGGCAACAAAATTATTATGCCAAAACAACACCGCAGCAAGTAGAGTGAAAGTTTTGACGGTTAAGCAGATCTTTCGTTTGACAGCTGAGTTGGAGTATTACGACGATACACGTTTTCGGATACCAATCAACCATGATTTGAATACGAGAAGACGAGCTGAGGGTTTGTATCAACTTCCACTTCACAACAATGTGTACGGTAAGAGACAGCTACTGTACACGGTACCCAACATCCTAAATAACCTTCCAACAAACTTAAGAAACATAAACGAGGTTAACGTAAGAAAAAAACGATTAAAACAGCATTTTCTTGAAGCAATCACTTAATTTTTGTTTTTAATTTCTGTTTTTCAAAATAAAATTTTAAAGTAATTACTAAATATATCTATAACAAAAAAAAATTTAAAAAATAGTCTACAAGTAATAATAATAAGTTAACGTAATGATAATTTACAATATATCTTACTAGAACTTTCCTTTTAATGACTGAAGAACAACTTCCTGCAGATAAGCCATAAGGCTTCGTAGGTAATTTTATTATGTAACTCAAAAGATGAATGTAATGAAATAAATAAATAAATAAAAGAAATTGTTATTGTTATTGTTATTGTTATTCACCGAAAGTTTATTTCACCAAAAGTTTACAAATAAATTTATCACATGTCTTTACCTGCGAAGCCCAAAGGCTTATCTGCAGGAGATTATTTCCAAAATTGTTTAAAGACTCAATCATCTATGTATGTAAACAGTTTAAAAAAATTATATGTAATTCAGTTTTTGTAATGCAGATACTAATTGATTTTTAAATAATACTTTGGAATTTAAATATTATTAATTCAATTGAAATTTGAATTAAAAGTTAAGTTATTTCTTCTAGAAAAAATTGTTTTAATCTTTTTTTGCGGGCATTGATTTGGTTGATGTTTCTCAAGTCTTGAGGAAGATTATTTAATACATTCGGCACGGTGTACATCAATCGTCTTCTGCCGTATTCGTTAATAAGTGCTGGGAGTTGATACATTTCTTCGACTTGTCTTCTAGTACCAAACTGATGAGTAATTGGTGTGCGAAAACTTGCATCTTCATAGTACTCCAAAGCCACAGTCATGTTGAATATCTGTCGTACTTTCAGCATACTTATGTTAGAGACGTTTGTTCTCGATAGAACAAACTACACTGTTTTGTATATTTTGCAGTTTTTATACCCTATCCTAAGGGTATATTAAGTTTGACACATAGTTTGTAACATAGAGAAGTAATCGAGATAGACCCTATAAAGTATATATATTCGTGATCAGCATCAATAGCGAAATCGATTGAGCGATGACCGTCCGTCCGTCCGTCCGTCCGTCCGTCCGTATGTCACCGCTTTTTGGGCCTTAAATTTTGAGCTAGGACGATGAAATTTCATATCTGGGCTTCTGAGAAAAAGATACAGTACAAGTGTAAACATTTTTGAAATCCGCCCACTGCCACGCCCAGTTTTTCATAACTTCACTAAATTATATGAAACCGAAAAATTTTGTTAAAACCAAATATTTAGGCATTCAGATTCCCTACAATCCAACCATACAAAAGTTTTGGCCACGCCCACTTTTTGGGGGCGTTTTCATCACAAAACCGAGTTTTGGGCCTTAAATTATTAACTAGGACGCTGAAATTTCATATCTGGGCTTATGACGAAAAGATACAGTAGAAATGTAAATTTTTTTTACATCCGCCCACTGCCACGCCTACTTTTTTATAACTTCACTAAATTATATGAAACCGAAAAATTTTGTTAAGACCAAATATTTAGGTATACAGATTCCCTACAATTCTCCCATAGAACAGTTTTGGTCACGCCCACTTTTTGGGGGCGTTTTCATCAAAAAACCGATTTTGATAAAATTTTACGTGTAACATCCTCAAACGTTCGACAATTTAGCTATATTTGAGTACAAAATGCAATTTGGCCACGCCCACTTTATAGAGAGGAGGATTGGGTATCATACGATCCGTTCCAGACGGATTGTAGCTTTTCTGTATGTTTGTTTTTGTTTTTATACCCTATCCTAAGGGTATATTAAGTTTGACACATAGTTTGTAACATAGAGAAATAATCGAGATAGACCCTATAAAGTATATATATTCGTGATCAGCATCAATAGCGAAATCGATTGAGCGATGTCCGTCCGTCCGTCCGTATGTCACCGCTTTTTGGGCCTTAAATTTTGAGCTAGGACGATGAAATTTCATATCTGGGCTTCTGAGGAAAAGATACAGTACATGTGTAAAAATTTTTGAAATCCGCCCACTGCCACGCCCACTTTTTCATAACTTCACTAAATTATATGAAACCGAAAAATGTTGTTAAGACCTAATATTTAGGCATTCAGATTCCCTACAATCCACCCATAGAACAGTTTTGGCCACGCCCACTTTTTGGGGGCGTTATCATCAAAAAACCTATTTTGATAAAATTTTACATGTAATATCCTCAAACGTTCGAGGTTATAGTCATATTTGAGTACAAAATGCAATTTGGCCACGCCCACTTTATAGAGAGGAGGATAGGGTATCATACAATCCGTTCCAGACGGATTGTAGCTTTTCTGTATGTTTGTTTTTATACCCTATCCTAAGGGTATATTAAGTTTGACACATAGTTTGTAACATAGAGAAATAATCGAGATAGACCCTATAAAGTATATATATTCGTGATCAGCATCAATAGCGAAATCGATTGAGCGATGACCGTCCGTCCGTCCGTCCGTCCGTCCGTATGTCACCGCTTTTTGGGCCTTAAATTTTGAGCTAGGACGATGAAATTTCATATCTGGGCTTCTGAGAAAAAGATACAGTACAAGTGTAAAAATTTTTGAAATCCGCCCACTGCCACGCCCACTTTTTCATAACTTCACTAAATTATATGAAACCGAAAAATTTTGTTAAGACCAAATATTTAGGCATTCAGATTCCCTACAATCCACCCATACAAAGTTTTGGCCACGCCCACTTTTTGGGGGCGTTTTCATCACAAAACCGATTTTTGGGCCTTAAATTTTTAACTAGGACGCTGAAATTTCATATCTGGGCTTCTGACGAAAAGATACAGTACAAGTGTAAAATTTTTTTACATCCGCCCACTGCCACGCCTACTTTTTTATAACTTCACTAAATTATATGAAACCGAAAAATTTTGTTAAGACCAAATATTTGGGAATTTATATTCCCTACAATTCACCCATAGAACAGTTTTGGCCACGCCCACTTTTTGGGGGCGTTATCATCAAAAAACCTATTTTGATAAAATTTTACATGTAACATCCTCAAACGTTCGGCATTATAGCTATATTTGAGTACAAAATGCAATTTGGCCACGCCCACTTTATAGGGAGGAGGATAGGGTATCAGACGATCCGTTCCAGACGGATTGTAGCTTTTCTGTATGTTTGTTTTTGTTTTTGTTTTTGTTTTTGTTTTTATACCCTATCCTAAGGGTATATTAAGTTTGACACATAGTTTGTAACATAGAGAAATAATCGAGATAGACCATATAAAGTATATATATTCGTGATCAGCATCAATAGCGAAATCGATTGAGCGATGACCGTCCGTCCGTCCGTCCGTCCGTATGTCACCGCTTTTTGGGCCTTAAATTTTGAGCTAGGACGATGAAATTTCATATCTGGGCTTCTGAGAAAAAGATACAGTACAAGTGTAAACATTTTTTAAATCCGCCCACTGCCACGCCCACTTTTTCATAACTTCACTAAATTATATGAAACCGAAAAATGTTGTTAAGACCTAATATTTAGGCATTCAGATTCCCTACAATCCACCCATAGAACAGTTTTGGCCACGCCCACTTTTTGGGGGCGTTATCATCAAAAAACCTATTTTGATAAAATTTTACATGTAACATCCTCAAACGTTCGACATTATAGCTATATTTGAGTACAAAATGCAATTTGGCCAAGCCCATTTTATAGAGAGGAGGATAGGGTATCATACGATCCGTTCCAGACGGATTGTAGCTTTTCTGTATGTTTGTTTTTGTGTTTGTTTTTATACCCTATCCTAAGGGTATATTAAGTTTGACACATAGTTTGTAACAGAGAAATAATCGAGATAGACCCTATTAAGTATATATATTCGTGATCAGCATCAATAGCGAAATCGATTGAGCGATGACCGTCCGTCCGTCCGTCCGTATGTCACCGCTTTTTGATCCTTAAATTTTGAGCTAGGACGATGAAATTTCATATCTGGGCTTCTGAGAAAAAGATACAGTACAAGTGTAAACATTTTTGAAATCCGCCCACTGCCACGCCCACTTTTTCATAACTTCACTAAATTATATGAAACCGAAAAATTTTGTTAAGACCAAATATTTAGGCATTCAGATTCCCTACAATCCACCCATACAAAAGTTTTGGCCACGCCCACTTTTTGGGGGCGTTTTCATCACAAAACCGATTTTGGGGCCTTAAATTTTTAACTAGGACGCTGAAATTTCATATCTGGGCTTCCAAGAAAAAGATACAGTACAAGTGTAAAATTTTTTTACATCCGCCCACTGCCACGCCTACTTTTTTATAACTTCACTAAATTATATGAAACCGAAAAATTTTGTTAAGACCAAATATTTGGGTATTTAGATTCCCTACAATTCACCCATAGAACAGTTTTGGACACGCCCACTTTTTGGGGGCGTTATCATCAAAAACCCTATTTTGATAAAATTTTACATGTAACATCCTCAAACGTTCGACATTATAGCTATATTTGAGTACAAAATGCAGGTTGGCCACGCCCACTTTATAGAGAGGAGGATAGGGTATCATACGATCCGTTCCAGACGGATTGTAGCTTTTCTGTATGTTTGTTTTTATACCCTATCCTAAGGGTATATTAAGTTTGACACATAGTTTGTAACATAGAGAAATAATTGAGATAGACCCTATAAAGTATATATATTCGTGATCAGCATCAATAGCGAAATCGATTGAGCGATGACCGTCCGTCCGTCCGTCCGTCCGTCCGTCCGTCCGTCCGTCCGTCCGTATGTCACCGCTTTTTGGGCCTTAAATTTTGAGCTAGGATGAAATTTCACATCTGGGCTTCTGACAAAAAGATACAGTACAAGTGTAAAAATTTTTGAAATCCGCCCACTGCCACGCCCACTTTTTCATAACTTCATTAAATTATATGAAACCGAAAAATTTTGTTAAGACCAAATATTTAGGCATTCAGATTCCCTACAATCCACTCATACAAAAGTTTTGGCCACGCCCACTTTTTGGGGGCGTTTTTATCATAAAACCGATTTTTGGGCCTTAAATTTTTAACTAGGACGCTGAAATTTCATATCTGGGCTTCTGACAAAAAGGTACAGTAGAAGTGTAAATTTTTTTTTACATCCGCCCACTGCCACGCCTACTTTTTTATAACTTCATTAAATTATATGAAACCGAAAAATGTTGTTAAGACCAAATATTTAGGTATTCAGATTCCCTACAATTCACCCATAGAACAGTTTTGGTCACGCCCACTTTTTGGGGGCGTTTTCATCAAAAAACCGATTTTGATAAAATTTTACATGTAACATCCTCAAACGTTCGAGTTTATAGCCATATTTGAGTACGAAATGCAATTTGGCCACGCCCACTTTATAGAGAGGAGGATAGGGTATCAGACAAACCGTTCCAGACGGATTGTAGCTTTTCTGTATGTTTGTTTTTGTTTTTATACCCTATCCTAAGGGTATATTAAGTTTGACACATAGTTTGTAACATAGAGAAATAATCGAGATAGACCCTATAAAGTATATATATTCGTGATCAGTATCAATAGCGAAATCGATTGAGCGATGACCGTCCGTCCGTCCGTCCGTCCGTATGTCACCGCTTTTTGGGCCTTAAATTTTGAGCTAGGACGATGAAATTTCATATCTGGGCTTCTGAGAAAAAGATACAGTACAAGTGTAAAAATTTTTGAAATCCGCCCACTGCCACGCCCACTTTTTCATAACTTCATTAAATTATATGAAACCGAAAAATTTTGTTAAGACCAAATATTTAGGCATTCAGATTCCCTACAATCCACTCATACAAAAGTTTTGGCCACGCCCACTTTTTGGGGGCGTTTTTATCATAAAACCGATTTTTGGGCCTTAAATTTTTAACTAGGACGCTGAAATTTCATATCTGGGCTTCTGACAAAAAGATACAGTACAAGTGTAAACATTTTTTAAATCCGCCCACTGCCACGCCCACTTTTTCATAACTTCACTAAATTATATGAAACCGAAAAATTTTGTTCAGACCAAATATTTGGGTATTTAGATTAACTACAATTCACCCATAGAACAGTTTTGGCCACGCCCACTTTTTGGGGCCGTTATCATCAAAAAACCTATTTTGATAAAATTTTACATGTAACATCCTCAAACGTTCGAGGTTATAGCCATATTTGAGTACAAAATGCAATTTGGCCACGCCCACTTTATAGAGAGGAGGATAGGGTATCATACGATCCGTTCCAGACGGATTGTAGCTTTTCTGTATGTTTGTTTTTGTTTTTGTTTTTGTTTTTGTTTTTATACCCTATCCTAAGGGTATATTAAGTTTGACACATAGTTTGTAACATAGAGAAATAATCGAGATAGACCCTATAAAGTATATATATTCGTGATCAGCATCAATAGCGAAATCGATTGAGCGATGACCGTCCGTCCGTCCGTCCGTCCGTCCGTCCGTATGTCACCGCTTTTTGGGCCTTAAATTTTGAGCTAGGACGATGAAATTTCATATCTGGGCTTCTGAGAAAAAGATACAGTACAAGTGTAAACATTTTTGAAATCCGCCCACTGCCACGCCCACTTTTTCATAACTTCACTAAATTATATGAAACCGAAAAATTTTGTTAAGACCAAATATTTAGGCATTCAGATTCCCTACAATCCACCCATACAAAAGTTTTGGCCACGCCCACTTTTTGGGGGCGTTTTCATCACAAAACCGATTTTGGGGCCTTAAATTTTTAACTAGGACGCTGAAATTTCATATCTGGGCTTCCAAGAAAAAGATACAGTACAAGTGTAAAATTTTTTTACATCCGCCCACTGCCACGCCTACTTTTTTATAACTTCACTAAATTATATGAAACCGAAAAATTTTGTTAAGACCAAATATTTGGGTATTTAGATTCCCTACAATTCACCCATAGAACAGTTTTGGACACGCCCACTTTTTGGGGGCGTTATCATCAAAAACCCTATTTTGATAAAATTTTACATGTAACATCCTCAAACGTTCGACATTATAGCTATATTTGAGTACAAAATGCAGGTTGGCCACGCCCACTTTATAGAGAGGAGGATAGGGTATCATACGATCCGTTCCAGACGGATTGTAGCTTTTCTGTATGTTTGTTTTTATACCCTATCCTAAGGGTATATTAAGTTTGACACATAGTTTGTAACATAGAGAAATAATTGAGATAGACCCTATAAAGTATATATATTCGTGATCAGCATCAATAGCGAAATCGATTGAGCGATGACCGTCCGTCCGTCCGTCCGTCCGTATGTCACCGCTTTTTGGGCCTTAAATTTTGAGCTAGGACGATGAAATTTCATATCTGGGCTTCTGAGGAAAAGATACAGTACAAGTGTAAAAAATTTTTTAATCCGCCCACTGCCACGCCCACTTTTTCATAACTTCATTAAATTATATGAAACCGAAAAATTTTGTTAATACCAAATATTTAGGCATTCAGATTCCCTACAATCCACTCATACAAAAGTTTTGGCCACGCCCACTTTTTGGGGGCGTTTTTATCATAAAACCGATTTTTGGCCCTTAAATTTTTAACTAGGACGCTGAAATTTCATATCTGGGCTTCTGACGAAAAGGTACAGTAGAAGTGTAAATTTTTTTTTACATCCGCCCACTGCCACGCCTACTTTTTTATAACTTCATTAAATTATATGAAACCGAAAAATGTTGTTAAGACCAAATATTTAGGTATTCAGATTCCCTACAATTCACCCATAGAACAGTTTTGGTCACGCCCACTTTGTGGGGGCGTTTTCATCAAAAAACCGATTTTGATAAAATTTTACATGTAACATCCTCAAACGTTCGAGTTTATAGCCATATTTGAGTACGAAATGCAATTTGGCCACGCCCACTTTATAGAGAGGAGGATAGGGTATCAGACAATCCGTTCCAGACGGATTGTAGCTTTTCTGTATGTTTGTTTTTGTTTTTATACCCTATCCTAAGGGTATATTAAGTTTGACACATAGTTTGTAACATAGAGAAATAATCGAGATAGACCCTATAAAGTATATATATTCGTGATCAGTATCAATAGCGAAATCGATTGAGCGATGACCGTCCGTCCGTCCGTCCGTCCGTATGTCACCGCTTTTTGGGCCTTAAATTTTGAGCTAGGACGATGAAATTTCATATCTGGGCTTCTGAGGAAAAGATACAGTACAAGTGTAAAAAATTTTTTAATCCGCCCACTGCCACGCCCACTTTTTCATAACTTCACTAAATTATATGAAACCGAAAAATTTTGTTAACACCAAATATTTAGGCATTCAGATTCCCTACAATCCACCCATACAAAAGTTTTGGCCACAACCACTTTTTGGGGGCGTTTTCATTACAAAACCGAGTTTTGGGCCTTACATTTTTAACTAGGACGCTGAAATGTCATATCTGGACTTCCAAGAAAAAGATACAGTACAAGTGTAAAATTTTTTTACATCCGCCCACTGCCACGCCTACTTTTTTATAACTTCACTAAATTATATGAAACCGAAAAATTTTGTTAAGTCCAAATATTTAGGTATATAGATTCCTTACAATTTACCCATAGAACAGTTTTGGCCACGCCCACTTTTTGGGGGCGTTTTCATCAAAAAACAGATTTTGATAAAATTTTACATTTAACATCCTCAAACGTTCGAGGTTATAGCCATATTTGAGTACGAAATGCAATTTGGCCACGCCCACTTTATAGAGAGGAGGATAGGGTATTAGACGATGCGTTCCAGACGGATTGTAGCTTTTCTGTATGTTTGTTTTTATACCCTATCCTAAGGGTATATTAAGTTTGACACATAGTTTGTAACATAGAGAAATAATCGAGATAGACCCTATAAAGTATATATATTCGTGATCAGCATCAATAGCGAAATCGATTGAGCGATGACCGTCCGTCCGTCCGTCCGTCCGTCCGTCCGTATGTGACCGCTTTTTGGGCCTTAAATTTTGAGCTAGGACGATGAAATTTCATATCTGGGCTTCTGAGAAAAAGATACGGTACAAGTGTAAAAATTTTTGAAATCCGCCCACTGCCACGCCCACTTTTTCATAACTTCACTAAATTATATGAAACCGAAAAATTTTGTTAAGACCAAATATTTAGGCATTCAGATTCCCTACAATCCACCCACACAAAAGTTTTGGCCACGCCCACTTTTTGGTTGCGTTTTCATCACAAAACCGATTTTGGGGCCTTAAATTTTTAACTAGGACGCTGAAATTTCATATCTGGGCTTCCAAGAAAAAGATACAATACTAGTGTAAAATTTTTTTACATCCGCCCACTGCCACGCCTACTTTTTTATAACTTCACTAAATTATATGAAACCGAAAAATTTTGTTAAGACCAAATATTTGGGTATTTAGATTCCCTACAATTCACCCATAGAACAGTTTTGGCCACGCCCACTTTTTGGGGGCGTTATCATCAAAAAACCTATTTTGATAAAATTTTACATGTAACATCCTCAAACGTTCGACATTATAGCTATATTTGAGTACAAAATGCAATTTGGCCACGCCCATTTTATAGAGAGGAGGATAGGGTATCATACGATCCGTTCCAGACGGATTGTAGCTTTTCTGTATGTTTGTTTTTGTTTTTGTTCTTGTTCTTGTTTTTATACCCTATCCTAAGGGTATATTAAGTTTGACACATAGTTTGTAACATAGAGAAATAATCGAGATAGACCCTATAAAGTATATATATTCGTGATCAGCATCAATAGCGAAATCGATTGAGCGATGACCGTCCGTCCGTCCGTCCGTCCGTATGTCACCGCTTTTTGGGCCTTAAATTTTGAGCTAGGACGATGAAATTTCATATCTGGGCTTCTGAGAAAAAGGTACAGTACAAGTGTAAAAATTTTTGAAATCCGCCCACTGCCACGCCCACTTTTTCATAACTTCACTAAATTATATGAAACCGAAAAATTTTGTTAAGACCAAATATTTAGGCATTCAGATTCCCTACAATCCACCCATACAAAAGTTTTGGCCACGCCCACTTTTTGGGGGCGTTTTCATCACAAAACCGATTTTTGTTCCTTAAATTTTTAACTAGGACGCTGAAATTTCATATCTGGGCTTCCAAGAAAAAGATACAGTACAAGTGTACATTTTTTTTACATCCGCCCACTGCCACGCCTACTTTTTTATATCTTCACTAAATTATATGAAACCGAAAAATTTTGTTAAGACCAAATATTTAGGTATACAGATTCCCTACAATTCACCCATAGAACAGTTTTGGTCACGCCCACTTTTTGGGGGCGTTTTCATCAAAAAACCGATTTTGATAAAATTTTACATGTAACATCCTCAAACGTTCGACATTATAGCTATATTTGAGTACGAAATGCAATTGGGCCACGCCCACTTTATAGAGAGGAGGATAGGGTATCAGACGATCCGTTCCAGACGGATTGTAGCTTTTCTGTATGTTTGTTTTTATACCCTATCCTAAGGGTATATTAATTTTGACACATAGTTTGTAACATAGAGAAATAATCGAGATAGACCCTATAAAATATATATATTCGTGATCAGCATCAATAGCGAAATCGGTTGAGCGATGACCGTCCGTCCGTCCGTATGTCACCGCTTTTTGGGCCTTAAATTTTGAGCTAGGACGATGAAATTTCATATCTGGGCTTCTGAGAAAAAGGTACAGTACAAGTGTAAAAATTTTTGAAATCCGCCCACTGCCACGCCCACTTTTTCATAACTTCACTAAATTATATGAAACCGAAAAATTTTGTTAAGACCAAATATTTAGGCATTCAGATTCCCTACAATCCACCCATACAAAAGTTTTGGCCACGCCCACTTTTTGGGGGCGTTTTCATCACAAAACCGATTTTTGGGCCTTAAATTTTTAACTAGGACGCTGAAATTTCATATCTGGGCTTCCAAGAAAAAGATACAGTACAAGTGTAAAATTTTTTTACATCCGCCCACTGCCACGCCTATTTTTGTATAACTTCACTAAATTATATGAAACCGAAAAATTTTGTTAAGACCAAATATTTGGGTATTTAGATTCCCTACAATTCACCCATAGAACAGTTTTGGCCACGCCCAATTTTTGGGGGCGTTATCATCAAAAAACCTATTTTGATAATATTTTACATGTAACATCCTCAAACGTTCGACATTATAGCTATATTTGAGTACAAAATGCAGTTTGGCCACGCCCACTTTATAGAGAGGAGGATAGGGTATCAGACGATCCGTTCCAGACGGATTGTAGTTTTTCTGTATGTTTGTTTTTGTTTTTATACCCTATCCTAAGGGTATATTAAGTTTGACACATAGTTTGTAACATAGAGAAATAATCGAGATAGACCCTATAAAGTATATATATTCGTGATCAGCATCAATAGCGAAATCGATTGAGCGATGTCCGTCCGTCCGTCCGTATGTCACCGATTTTTGGGCCTTAAATTTTTAACTAGGACGCTGAAATTTCATATCTGGGCTTCCAAGAAAAAGATACAGTACAAGTGTAAAATTTTTTTACATCCGCCCACTGCCACGCCTATTTTTGTATAACTTCACTAAATTATATGAAACCGAAAAATTTTGTTAAGACCAAATATTTGGGTATTTAGATTCCCTACAATTCACCCATAGAACAGTTTTGGCCACGCCCAATTTTTGGGGGCGTTATCATCAAAAAACCTATTTTGATAAAATTTTACATGTAACATCCTCAAACGTTCGACATTATAGCTATATTTGAGTACAAAATGCAATTTGGCCACGCCCACTTTATAGAGAGGAGGATAGGGTATCATACGATCCGTTCCAGACGGATTGTAGCTTTTCTGTATGTTTGTTTTTGTTTTTGTTCTTGTTCTTGTTTTTATACCCTATCCTAAGGGTATATTAAGTTTGACACATAGTTTGTAACATAGAGAAATAATCGAGATAGACCCTATAAAGTATATATATTCGTGATCAGCATCAATAGCGAAATCGATTGAGCGATGACCGTCCGTCCGTCCGTCCGTCCGTATGTCACCGCTTTTTGGGCCTTAAATTTTGAGCTAGGACGATGAAATTTCATATCTGGGCTTCTGAGAAAAAGGTACAGTACAAGTGTAAAAATTTTTGAAATCCGCCCACTGCCACGCCCACTTTTTCATAACTTCACTAAATTATATGAAACCGAAAAATTTTGTTAAGACCAAATATTTAGGCATTCAGATTCCCTACAATCCACCCATACAAAAGTTTTGGCCACGCCCACTTTTTGGGGGCGTTTTCATCACAAAACCGATTTTTGTTCCTTAAATTTTTAACTAGGACGCTGAAATTTCATATCTGGGCTTCCAAGAAAAAGATACAGTACAAGTGTACATTTTTTTTACATCCGCCCACTGCCACGCCTACTTTTTTATATCTTCACTAAATTATATGAAACCGAAAAATTTTGTTAAGACCAAATATTTAGGTATACAGATTCCCTACAATTCACCCATAGAACAGTTTTGGTCACGCCCACTTTTTGGGGGCGTTTTCATCAAAAAACCGATTTTGATAAAATTTTACATGTAACATCCTCAAACGTTCGACATTATAGCTATATTTGAGTACGAAATGCAATTGGGCCACGCCCACTTTATAGAGAGGAGGATAGGGTATCAGACGATCCGTTCCAGACGGATTGTAGCTTTTCTGTATGTTTGTTTTTATACCCTATCCTAAGGGTATATTAATTTTGACACATAGTTTGTAACATAGAGAAATAATCGAGATAGACCCTATAAAATATATATATTCGTGATCAGCATCAATAGCGAAATCGGTTGAGCGATGACCGTCCGTCCGTCCGTATGTCACCGCTTTTTGGGCCTTAAATTTTGAGCTAGGACGATGAAATTTCATATCTGGGCTTCTGAGAAAAAGGTACAGTACAAGTGTAAAAATTTTTGAAATCCGCCCACTGCCACGCCCACTTTTTCATAACTTCACTAAATTATATGAAACCGAAAAATTTTGTTAAGACCAAATATTTAGGCATTCAGATTCCCTACAATCCACCCATACAAAAGTTTTGGCCACGCCCACTTTTTGGGGGCGTTTTCATCACAAAACCGATTTTTGGGCCTTAAATTTTTAACTAGGACGCTGAAATTTCATATCTGGGCTTCCAAGAAAAAGATACAGTACAAGTGTAAAATTTTTTTACATCCGCCCACTGCCACGCCTATTTTTGTATAACTTCACTAAATTATATGAAACCGAAAAATTTTGTTAAGACCAAATATTTGGGTATTTAGATTCCCTACAATTCACCCATAGAACAGTTTTGGCCACGCCCAATTTTTGGGGGCGTTATCATCAAAAAACCTATTTTGATAAAATTTTACATGTAACATCCTCAAACGTTCGACATTATAGCTATATTTGAGTACAAAATGCAGTTTGGCCACGCCCACTTTATAGAGAGGAGGATAGGGTATCAGACGATCCGTTCCAGACGGATTGTAGTTTTTCTGTATGTTTGTTTTTGTTTTTATACCCTATCCTAAGGGTATATTAAGTTTGACACATAGTTTGTAACATAGAGAAATAATCGAGATAGACCCTATAAAGTATATATATTCGTGATCAGCATCAATAGCGAAATCGATTGAGCGATGTCCGTCCGTCCGTCCGTATGTCACCGATTTTTGGGCCTTAAATTTTTAACTAGGACGCTGAAATTTCATATCTGGGCTTGCAAGAAAAAGATACAGTACAAGTGTAAAATTTTTTTACATCCGCCCACTGCCACGCCTATTTTTGTATAACTTCACTAAATTATATGAAACCGAAAAATTTTGTTAAGACCAAATATTTGGGTATTTAGATTCCCTACAATTCACCCATAGAACAGTTTTGGCCACGCCCAATTTTTGGGGGCGTTATCATCAAAAAACCTATTTTGATAAAATTTTACATGTAACATCCTCAAACGTTCGACATTATAGCTATATTTGAGTACAAAATGCAATTTGGCCACGCCCACTTTATAGAGAGGAGGATAGGGTATCATACGATCCGTTCCAGACGGATTGTAGCTTTTCTGTATGTTTGTTTTTGTTTTTGTTTTTGTTTTTGTTTTTGTTTTTGTTTTTGTTTTTGTTTTTGTTTTTATACCCTATCCTAAGGGTATATTAAGTTTGACACATAGTTTGTAACATAGAGAAATAATCGAGATAGACCCTATAAAGTATATATATTCGTGATCAGCATCAATAGCGAAATCGATTGAGCGATGACCGTCCGTCCGTCCGTCCGTCCGTCCGTCCGTCCGTCCGTATGTCACCGCTTTTTGGGCCTTAAATTTTGAGCTAGGACGATGAAATTTCATATCTGGGCTTCTGAGAAAAAGATACAGTACAAGTGTAAAAATTTTTGAAATCCGCCCACTGCCACGCCCACTTTTTCATAACTTCACTAAATTATATGAAACCGAAAAATTTTGTTAAGACCAAATATTTAGGCATTTAGATTCCCTACAATCCACCCATACAAAAGTTTTGGCCACGCCCACTTTTTGGGGGCGTTTTCATCACAAAACCGAGTTTTGGGCCTTCAATTATTAACTAGGACGCTGAAATTTCATATTTGGGCTTCCAAGAAAAAGATACAGTACAAGTGTAAATTTTTTTTACATCCGCCCACTGCCACGCCTACTTTTTTATAACTTCACTAAATTATATGAAACCGAAAAATTTTGTTAAGACCAAATATTTAGGTATACAGATTCCCTACAATTCACCCATAGAACAGTTTTGGTCACGCCCACTTTTTGGGGGCGTTTTCATCAAAAAACCGATTTTGATAAAATTTTACATGTCACATCCTCAAACGTTCGAGGTTATAGCCATATTTGAGTACAAAATGCAATTTGGTCACGCGCACTTTATAGAGAGGAGGATAGGGTATCATACGATCCGTTCCAGACGGATTGTAGCTTTTCTGTATGTTTGTTTTTGTTTTTGTTTTTGTTTTTGTTTTTATACCCTATCCTAAGGGTATATTAAGTTTGACACATAGTTTGTAACATAGAGAAATAATCGAGATAGACCCTATAAAGTATATATATTCGTGATCAGCATCAATAGCGAAATCGATTGAGCGATGACCGTCCGTCCGTCCGTCCGTCCGTCCGTCCGTCCGTCCGTATGTCACCGCTTTTTGAGCCTTAAATTTTGAGCTAGTACGATGAAATTTCATATCTGGGCTTCTGAGTAAAAGATACAGTACAAGTGTAAAAATTTTTGAAATCCGCCCACTGCCACGCCCACTTTTTCATAACTTCACTAAATTATATGAAACCGAAAAATTTTGTTAAGACCAAATATTTAGGCATTCAGATTCCCTACAATCCACCCATACAAAAGTTTTGGCCACGCCCACTTTTTGGGGGCGTTTTCATCACAAAACCGATTTTTGGGCCTTAAAGTTTTAACTACGACGCTGAAATTTCATATCTGGGCTTCCAAGAAAAAGATACAGTACAAGTGTAAAATTTTTTTACATCCGCTCACTGCCACGCCTACTTTTTTATAACTTCACTAAATTATATGAAACCGAAAAATTTTGTTAAGACCAAATATTTGGGTATACAGATTTCCTACAATTCACCCATAGAACAGTTTTGGCCACGCCCACTTTTTAGGGGCGTTATCATCAAAAAACCTATTTTGATAAAATTTTACATGTAACATCCTCAAACGTTCGACATTATAGCTATATTTGAGTACAAAATGCAATTTGGCCACGCCCATTTTATAGAGAGGAGGATAGGGTATCATACGATCCGTTCCAGACGGATTGTAGCTTTTCTGTATTTATACCCTATCCTAAGGGTATATTAAGTTTGACACATAGTTTGTAACATAGAGAAATAATCGAGATAGACCCTATAAAGTATATATATTCGTGATCAGCATCAATAGCGAAATCGATTGAGCGATGACCGTCCGTCCGTCCGTCCGTCCGTCCGTCCGTCCGTCCGTCCGTCCGTCCGTCCGTCCGTCCGTCCGTCCGTCCGTCCGTCCGTCCGTATGTCACCGCTTTTTGGGCCTTAAATTTTGAGCTAGGACGATGAAATTTCATATCTGGGCTTCTGAGAAAAAGATACAGTACAAGTGTAAAAATTTTTGAAATCCGCCCACTGCCACGCCCACTTTTTCATAACTTCACTAAATTATATGAAACCGAAAAATTTTGTTAAGACCAAATATTTAGGCATTTAGATTCCCTACAATCCACCCATACAAAAGTTTTGGCCACGCCCACTTTTTGGGGGCGTTTTCATCACAAAACCGAGTTTTGGGCCTTCAATTATTAACTAGGACGCTGAAATTTCATATTTGGGCTTCCAAGAAAAAGATACAGTACAAGTGTAAATTTTTTTTACATCCGCCCACTGCCACGCCTACTTTTTTATAACTTCACTAAATTATATGAAACCGAAAAATTTTGTTAAGACCAAATATTTAGGTATACAGATTCCCTACAATTCACCCATAGAACAGTTTTGGTCACGCCCACTTTTTGGGGGCGTTTTCATCAAAAAACCGATTTTGATAAAATTTTACATGTCACATCCTCAAACGTTCGAGGTTATAGCCATATTTGAGTACAAAATGCAATTTGGTCACGCGCACTTTATAGAGAGGAGGATAGGGTATCATACGATCCGTTCCAGACGGATTGTAGCTTTTCTGTATGTTTGTTTTTGTTTTTGTTTTTGTTTTTGTTTTTATACCCTATCCTAAGGGTATATTAAGTTTGACACATAGTTTGTAACATAGAGAAATAATCGAGATAGACCCTATAAAGTATATATATTCGTGATCAGCATCAATAGCGAAATCGATTGAGCGATGACCGTCCGTCCGTCCGTCCGTCCGTCCGTCCGTCCGTCCGTATGTCACCGCTTTTTGAGCCTTAAATTTTGAGCTAGTACGATGAAATTTCATATCTGGGCTTCTGAGTAAAAGATACAGTACAAGTGTAAAAATTTTTGAAATCCGCCCACTGCCACGCCCACTTTTTCATAACTTCACTAAATTATATGAAACCGAAAAATTTTGTTAAGACCAAATATTTAGGCATTCAGATTCCCTACAATCCACCCATACAAAAGTTTTGGCCACGCCCACTTTTTGGGGGCGTTTTCATCACAAAACCGATTTTTGGGCCTTAAAGTTTTAACTACGACGCTGAAATTTCATATCTGGGCTTCCAAGAAAAAGATACAGTACAAGTGTAAAATTTTTTTACATCCGCTCACTGCCACGCCTACTTTTTTATAACTTCACTAAATTATATGAAACCGAAAAATTTTGTTAAGACCAAATATTTGGGTATACAGATTTCCTACAATTCACCCATAGAACAGTTTTGGCCACGCCCACTTTTTAGGGGCGTTATCATCAAAAAACCTATTTTGATAAAATTTTACATGTAACATCCTCAAACGTTCGACATTATAGCTATATTTGAGTACAAAATGCAATTTGGCCACGCCCATTTTATAGAGAGGAGGATAGGGTATCATACGATCCGTTCCAGACGGATTGTAGCTTTTCTGTATGTTTGTTTTTGTTTTTGTTTTTGTTTTTGTTTTTGTTTTTGTTTTTGTTTTTGTTTTTGTTTTTGTTTTTGTTTTTGTTTTTGTTTTTGTTTTTGTTTTTGTTTTTGTTTTTGTTTTTGTTTTTGTTTTTGTTTTTGTTTTTGTTTTTGTTTTTGTTTTTGTTTTTGTTTTTGTTTTTGTTTTTGTTTTTGTTTTTGTTTTTGTTTTTGTTTTTGTTTTTGTTTTTGTTTTTGTTTTTGTTTTTGTTTTTGTTTTTGTTTTTGTTTTTGTTTTTGTTTTTGTTTTTGTTTTTGTTTTTGGTTTTGTTTTTGTTTTTGTTTTTGTTTTTGTTTTTGTTTTTGTTTTTGTTTTTGTTTTTGTTTTTGTTTTTGTTTTTGTTTTTGTTTTTGTTTTTGTTTTTGTTTTTGTTGTTTTTGTTTTTGCTTTTGTTTTTGCTTTTGTTTTTGTTATTGTTGGTATACATGTCCCACGAGTAGCGCAGGAAATGGTCGTCCGGCACGTCAGAGCCCCGCAGTAACGTGGTAAGGCCATGGTTACTCTCCAAGACGGGCCTGTATCAGAGACGCTCCGTTAGAATACGGTCGGTATACCCCCTAACTGCAAACCATCCAGTGGGCACGGGTCGCTTAACACCCTGGATTAGGAGGGGATAGGCTTGGTTCACCGATCTCATCAGACTTTTGACTGGGACAGTTCTGCCAGCTACCATTGGGAGTGCACCAGCACCTAGCAGTGCTGGCCTTCCAACAGGCTTCGTGAGTCAGTTTAAGCCTTCACACCACGCCAAGGTGCCTATTCATGTGAAGGGGATTTGGTTGTAAGTATGTACATAGTTCTATTTTTATACCCTATCCTAATGGTATATTAAGTTTGACAAATTGTTTGCAACATAGAGAAATAATCGAGATAGACACTATAAAGTATATATATTTGTAATCAGCATCAATAGCGAAGACGATTTAGTCATATCCGTCCGTCCGTCCGTCTGTCCGTATGTCTGTCTGTCTGTCTGTCTGTCTGTGTGTTTGTATATTCGACTGGGGCCTAAACGGGTGGACGGATTTGCGTCAAACTTCATATCTGGGGTCTGTGAAATAATCCCTAGAGAGATTGGAATTTTCATTCTAACCTCAAAATTAAGGGCACTGTACTTAAGGGCGATTTCAGTAAAAATGGATTTTTTCGAAAACCGCTCTAACGATTTTGATAAAATTGTGATTTAGTATAGCCATATTCTATTAGGTGACATATGTACCACGTTTTGCGCGAAATGTGCGTATAACGGTAATTTTAGAAGTTGGCTGTTTCTCGGCTATTTCTTCAGCGATTGAGCTTAAAATTAATATCTGAGGCAAGTATGACAAATGCAAAAAAATGACGTACCAACTTTTGAAACTGCCATCCCCACTTTTCAAAAACTTAAGGTTTTAAACGATTTTACTAGAAATTGTGAACATTTGTTGAAACATAATTGATGGGCTTTGAAATTCTCTATAGTTCACCTTAACATCATATATGACCACGCAATGAAAAATCCCACGACACGAGATTTGAATTTCAGTGCTTACAAGATTGTAAACGTATAGTATTAAGGTGCAAGTACGTACGACCCAATCGTGCACTTTATGTTTTGCCGAGTCGGATTCGTTTCTTTGAAAATAAGCAATTCAGCTGTAGCAATGAAACCAACTTCTCAACTGTATCTACAATGCCTATATCGAATGACAACAAAAATCATTAGAGGACTTGAATAGAGTTATGAATGTATTGTACTTTGCAATACAGTACATTTAGGTCTAATGATTCCTTGGCTTAACATGTCTTGGATTTGTCGTTGTACTTCAGCTTTAGGGACAAATGGGTATCTATATGTCCTTACATGTATAGGTATTTCATCGGTAGTTTTTATTTGGTGCCTAACAGTACTCGTGAAGGCCAGATTTTGTCTCTCCTTTTAAAATATATCCTTGTAGTTTCTGCCCAATTTGAGGTTTGCTTTAAGCTCTTCCTGGTTCAGGTGATGCAAATTCATTTCCGCGATGATATCGAGTGAGTTTGAACAGCTATCGAAACATTTTAATTCGCAAGTATTGTAAAGTGATAATGGTCGAGTGTTTGAGGAAAAGAGTTTGGTTGGAATTTCAATTGTTCTGAACTTCTCTCCAACTATACCAGTTTTTTAGCATTATAAATACCTTGGGCTATTTGAAGGTTTGGTTGAATTTCGAGTGCTGTAGCAATAATATCGCCATTATGTACATCTACTGGTAGTTTGACAAATACGGTGGAATTCGGGGGATTATTGCATTTATCAGACAAACCACTATATAAACCCACTTTTATGTAGAAGTGGAATTGAACAGTTGGTGTAATAAGAGTTTTATTGGCGAGGTCGACTTTAGTGCATCCAGTCCTAAAAGTCCATCGAAGTATCCGTGGAACTTAAATATCAGGAATCTAGTTTGAATTCAATGAAGTTTGACAAGGTGATCTGTTAGTCTAGTTTATGTTTCCGCAGGATGGATTTTATGACAATAGGCGTTGTCAGTTGAGGACCCTGTATCAATAAGGAACTTCAAGGGTTTACCGAAAGGAGATGTGAATATAGGGTAGTATGTTACCGGGCTGTATGCTTACGTACATATGTGGTATCTGGTCGGAGGCAAGGTCCTGAAAATGGTAATTATCTTCAGAGTGAAGTATTTCATTGTAGTCTTAAAACAGGTCTAAGTGTGGGGCGTAATTTACATGACGTATGATTTCGTTAAGTGAGTCTTCATTTTGTTGTTTTAGGTTTTGTTATCCACTTCTCTTTTGGCGTGCTGACTGGGAATCCATTGGTTCGGGTTTGACTTGTTGGGTCACTCCACGGGGTCGTTGCATGAAGGGTTGTCGTTGGTCGTTGCATAGGTTGGTTTTGAAGCTACAATTGACTGGTACTTCAATTAGGGATGATCCAATTAATGAAGTAAAAGCACTGTGATGCTAATTTTATCAGCTCGGGTAATATTGCGATGTAGTACTTGGAGGTGATTTGTTGAATTATTTTTGTCGAATTTCGACAGAAACTGGATGACACGAAGTAGTTTCTTGTACTTTAACTTGAAGAATTTGGATGATGTAATCTTTATACCCTATCCTATAAAGTATATATATTCGTGATCAGCATCAATAGCGAAATCGATTGAGCGATGACCGTCCGTCCGTCCGTCCGTCCGTCCGTCCGTATGTCACCGCTTTTTGGGCCTTAAATTTTGAGCTAGGACGATGAAATTTCATATCTGGGCTTCTGAGAAAAAGATACAGTACAAGTGTAAACATTTTTGAAATCCGCCCACTGCCACGCCCACTTTTTCTTAATTTCACTAAATTATATGAAACCGAAAAATTTTGTTAAGACCAAATATTTAGGCATTCAGATTCCTTACAATCCACCCATGCAAAGGTTTTGGCCACGCCCACTTTTTGGGGGCGTTTTCATCACAAAACCGAGTTTTGGGCCTTAAATTTTTAACTAGGACGCTGAAATTTCATATCTGGGCTTCCAAGAAAAAGATACAGTATAAGTGTAAAATTTTTTTACATCCGCCCACTGCCACGCCTACTTTTTTATAACTTCACTAAATTATATGAAACCGAAAAATTTTGTTAAGACCAAATATTTGGGTATTTAGATTCCCTACAATTCACCCATAGAACAGTTTTGGCCACGCCCACTTTTTGGGGGAGTTATCATCAAAAAACCTATTTTGATAAAATTTTGCATGTAACATCCTCAAACGTTCGACATTATAGCTATATTTGAGTACAAAATGCAATTTGGCCACGCACACTTTATAGAGAGGAGGATAGGATATCAGACGATCCGTTCCAGATGGATTGTAGCTTTTCTGTATGTTTATACCCTATCCTAAGGGTATATTAAGTTTGACACATAGTTTGTAACATAGAGAAATAATCGAGATAGACCCTATAAAGTATATATATTCGTGATCAGCATCAATAGCGAAATCGATTGAGCGATGACCGTCCGTCCGTCCGTCCGTCCGTCGTAAATTTTGAGCTAGGACGATGAAATTTCATATCTGGGCTTTTGAGAAAAAGATACAGTACAAGTGTAAAAATTTTTGAAATCCGCCCACTGCCACGCCCACTTTTTCTTAATTTCACTAAATTATATGAAACCGAAAAATTTTGTTAAGACCAAATATTTAGGCATTCAGATTCCCTACAATCCACCCATACAAAGGTTTTGGCCACGCCCACTTTTTGGGGGCGTTTTCATCACAAAACCGAGTTTTGGGCCTTAAATTATTAACTAGGACGCTGAAATTTCATATCTGGGCTTATGACGAAAAGATACAGTAGAAATGTAAATTTTTTTTACATCCGCCCACTGCCACGCCTACTTTTTTATAACTTCACTAAATTATATGAAACCGAAAAATTTTGTTAAGACCAAATATTTAGGTATACAGATTCCCTACAATTCTCCCATAGAACAGTTTTGGTCACGCCCACTTTTTGGGGGCGTTTTCATCAAAAAACCGATTTTGATAAAATTTTACATGTAACATCCTCAAACGTTCGACATTATAGCTATATTTGAGTACAAAATGCAATTTGGCCACGCCCACTTTATAGAGAGGAGGATAGGGTATCAGACGATCCGTTCCAGACGGATTGTAGCTTTTCTGTATGTTTATACCCTATCCTAAGGGTATATTAAGTTTGACACATAGTTTGTAACATAGAGAAATAATCGAGATAGACCCTATAAAGTATATATATTCGTGATCAGCATCAATAGCGAATGAGCGATGACCGTCCGTCCGTCCGTCCGTCCGTCCGTCCGTCCGTCCGTATGTCACCGCTTTTTGGGCCTTAAATTTTGAGCTAGGACGATGAAATTTCATATCTGGGCTTCTGAGAAAAAGATACAGTACAAGTGTAAAAATTTTTGAAATCCGCCCACTGCCACGCCCACTTTTTCATAACTTCACTAAATTATATGAAACCGAAAAATGTTGTTAAGACCAAATATTTAGGCATTCAGTTTCCCTACAATCCACCCATACAAAAGTTTTGGCCACGCCCACTTTTTGGGGGCGTTTTCATCACAAAACCGATTTTTGGGCCTTAAATTTTTAACTAGGACGTTGAAATTTCATATCTGGGCTTCCAAGAAAAAGATACAGTACAAGTGTAAAATTTTTTTACATCCGCCCACTGCCACGCCTACTTTTTTATAACTTCACTAAATTATATGAAACCGAAGAATTTTGTTAAGACCAAATATTTGGGTATTTAGATTCCCTACAATTCAGCCATAGAACAGTTTTGGCCACGCCCACTTTTTGGGGGCGTTATCATCAAAAAACCTATTTTGATAAAATTTTACATGTAACATCCTCAAACGTTCGACATTATAGCTACATTTGAGTACAAAATGCAATTTGGCCACGCCCACTTTATAGAGAGGAGGATAGGGTATCACACGATCCGTTCCAAATGGATTGTAGCTTTTCTGTATGTTTTTGATAAAATTTCGCAAACATCATCTGCAAACGTTTTAGACTCATTGCAATTGAATCTGAGAGTTCACTATGCTACCCATAACATTTATTAAAATAAGTTAGTTTTTCACAGAATTCTGAAAAAAAATCGCAATCCACAAAAAATGAAAATTGGAAATGGAAACTAGAATTTCGAAAATTCCATTTGTGACATACATATGCAACTGGTAGTCAAAATTGCGTTCCAAATGCAAATTCGAACATGTTAGCCTTTACATATTAGTCCTTGATTTTTGGAACGAACCCAATGTCTATGTAGATATTCGCGATCAGTATCAATAGTGAAATCGATTGGGCCATGAACGTCCGTCCGTCCGTATGTAACCGCTTATTGGACCTTAAATTTTGAGCCAGGAGGATACAAATTTATTTCTGGGCTTTTGAGAAAAAGATACAGTGCAAGTGTTAACTTTTTTGAAATGACCCCACTGTCACGCCCACTTTTTCATAATTCACTCAATTATATGCAACCGAAAAATTTCATTGAGATGACATATTTAGATTGTCTACATCCAACAGATGTTCGGTTCTTTAGGAGCTCTCACAACTCCCAAGTGTCATTCTGGTTCAATGATTCCATCTCATCATTCATAGTATTGAGGCAATGTTCTTGATGATTGCGTGACGTTCGATAAAATTTTAGTTGAAATTGAAAAAAAAACATACAGAAAAGCTACAATCCATCTGGAACGGATCGTATGATACCCTATCCTCCTCTCTATAAAATGGACGTGGCCAAATTGCATTTTGTACTCAAATATAGCTATAATGTCGAACGTTTGAGGATGTTATATGTAAAATTTTATCAAAATAGGTTTTTTGATGATAACGCCCCCAAAAAGTGGGCGTGGCCAAAACTTTTGTATGGGTGGATTGTAGGGAATCTGAATGCCTAAATATTTGGTCTTAACAAAATTTTTCGGTTTCATATAATTTAGTGAAGATATGAAAAAGTGGGCGTGGCAGTGGGCGGATTTCAAAAATTTTTACACTTGTACTGTATCTTTTTCTCAGAAGCCCAGATATGAAATTTCATCGTCCTAGCTTAAAATTAAACCCCCGAAATGCGGTGACATACGGACGGACGGACGGTCATCGCTCAATCGATTTCGCTATTGATGCTGATCACGAATATATATACTTTATAGGGTCTATCTCGATTATTTCTCTATGTTACAAACTATGTGTCAAACTTAATATACCCTTAGGATAGGGTATAAACACAATTTCAATCAGCTGACTTTTGTTTGACGAAGACGCGACACACCATTGTGGGCGAAATTTTTTGAAGTGGCGACACACAATCTGACAGGTCCTACTATCGACGCTACTACCCGACACACGACACACCATTGTGTTCGGGCAGTAAAGCACAACAGTGCAATGACTAGTAGTTACCAACGAATAAAAACAATCGACTCATTCGATGGTTGCAAAATGTTCATTTATTCTATAGATATCGAAAAATCATTCAATTACTATTTTTCAGAAATCATTTATTCAAACCATTCGAATGAATAGTGTATCCGTTATAATTTAATGTTAAACTTTGGACTATCGGTGTAAAAACATTTGAATGAATGATTTTTTTTTCACTCGTTTGGACTTTGGACTATCGGGTCGGAAAAAATGTTCGATTGTTGTTTACATTTGACTTTGAATGAATGATGTTTTCGTTTGTTTGGTCTTTGAACTATCGGAGTATTTGAATATTTTTACATTGCAGTGAAGAAGCTTCAGTTGAGTTGACCAAAGTTGTTTCGCGCATATTTTCCTTTTTAAAAAAGATTTGAATTTCAACGGAAACCGCTCTATTGTTTATTGCTCGACGGAACATTTTAAAAATCGTGTTTAAAATAAGCCCCTCGCAATTTTCAGTTTTTTCAATTCAAGTTTTCCGTAAGTGGCTATTTTGTTTTTCAAGTCAGGTGAAAGGTGTTTGTTTTCTTCACCGTTAATTGTTTAATTATTATCTACGTGTTTCATTAGTGGTTGCTGTGCAGGATTTGACACTTTCGTGTTCTAAATTAAGTTTTTCGCTTTCAGATTTGTTTGCATTTTATAGATACTAAAAAAGAAAAAAAAACTTCAGTGAAAATTACAATTAAAAAAAAATAATTGTTTAAGATTTGGTATTTTAGCTCACGAATCGGGCTGAGAATCACGCCGGGTTTTCGGCCCCGAGCAAAACCACAACCCGTTGAACAAAGAAAACGAGCAAAAAACACAATCCTTTGAACAAAGGAGACTAAATGCAACCGCGTCAATTTAAAGAAGAACGCTTCGATTGTTTTAATAACTAAATTATTTATTAACTATTTTATTATTACTTATTCTAAAGTACAATGTTTTTCAATTTCATTTCAAGCGATGACAAATAAAACTCAAGTGCGGCGTCGTTCCGCACCTCTATTTGTAGTATATGCAATTTTAATCTCATACACGATAAGTTGACGCATGCTGCTGCGTCAGCGTCTGGGAGTTTTCCAATGCATTCTGGTAACCTGATGATATTTGCTATTTTGTGGGAATCTGCTGACGATTGCAATTATTTATGCTGTGATCTCCGTAACACCTCCCTTCTTAGATAAGTTTATGGGTACCTTACCCTTAAACCAGGTTCAATACGTTCCATTACGAAGCTTTCTGATCTTGTCTTCTTTCTATTAAAGCATTTATTAAATATGGCGACTGTTGTCCGACGTCCAGAGCTGTAGCAACATTTATACACGATGATAATTACTATGATAAGTACTATGATTCCTACAATTCCTGTAGCAACGCCTTTAGTTCTTTCTGGAATTGGATCTAAGATATTTGTCCAAAAATGATTATATTGTAATTTAGCTAATTTAGCTAAATTTGCTTAGGGCTTTATTATCTAATTTAACGACATCCAATTTGATGTATATACAACAATCTTGAAGTACATTTTTATAGAATTTATCTTTTAGTTTAACTTCTCTTTGCTTATTCATTGCTTTAATACTAGTATCAATTGTTTCAAATGTAGAATTTAATATTCCGAGTTATATAAAGATCCATTTTCCGTATCGTTATTACATGTGCACTTAAATCTAGTTTCTTCAGTGACTATAAATAAGAATATGTTTTCCCTAATTTTATAAAACATTTCTACACCAGAATTAATAGTTTTTAAAATACAAGTATCAGCTCTATTACGCATAAAGACATTTATTTCGCAGTTTGTATAATCAACAGTGTTCTTGTAAATTTGAGGCTTAAAAATATAACTACCATTTATTTCTTTAAAATCTTCCAAATTATTTTTGAAACAATAAAGTTCCTTATCCATACTTATTATAAAAAAAATTATTTGAAATATCAACTAAAGCAAGGCTATTTGTTAAACTTTCGGTATTGGTAAAATTTCATACAATTCAAATGTTTCTTCTCTTACGGATCGGTATTTGCAAAAGTACAATAATGTTTTCATTTTTAGCATAGGCTTTATTTCAATTTCTTTTACGATATTTGCATAATTTTCCAATGTCGCATCAAATATAAGACAGTTATCTAAATGAAAATTATTTAATTCTTCCAGTAATTGCAGAGGTTCAATAATTCTAGCATATATGACTTCATTTTGAATAAAGAGGAGACTGTCTAAAATTTGTTCTATTTCTATTTGTAACTGCATTATTTTAAGATTTGTCTCACTAGTTAATTTGTTAAAAAAGGAGGAGAGCTTATTATTTTCCTCAATTTCCTTACCATCGGCCTTAACAAGTTTTATCGAACGTATTAAATCATTTATTTTATTTGCTGTCACATTCTGAATTGTTCCAACATCCCTGTTTATTTAAGTTAGTCATGATTCTAATATTTTCTTCCATTCCATCTTTAATCCTAATTTCATTCGATTTTATTGTTGTAACAGGATCTGAATAATACTCGGTGTCTTCGTTATCCATAAGAGCGAGTAATATCGTAAATCCTGAATCTATGAAATTACCTAACCCTCTACGAACCATTGTTCTCTTACCTATTATATTGTATATGATATTGACCCTGTGCTCCAATTTTATTAGATTACTTATTACAGCTCCCTGATACCTTTTTACAGTTACTTAAATGGCTTAGACATGCATTACACAGGTCTACAAACTATAAAAAAATTTTGGTGCCGCTGAGACTTAAAGGTCATTTGAACACATAGTATCTGCCAACACTCTCAGTAATATTAATCCGTCAAAACTACGTACAGTTTTTGAGTTACCCACATCGATAATATTTTTTTGCTGTAGGGGTCTTACATATTTATTGGTGTTGTTTGTATGATTAAACATACAGAAAAGCTACAATCCGTCTGGAACGGATCGTATGATACCCTATCCTCCTCTCTATAAAGTGGGCGTGGCCAAATTGCATTTTGTACTCAAATATAGCTATAATGTCGAACGTTTGAGGATGTTACATGTAAAATTTTATCAAAATCGGTTTTTTGATGAAAACGCCCCCAAAAAGTGGGCGTGACCAAAACTGTTCTATGGGTGAATTGTACGGAATCTGTATACCTAAATATTTGGTCTTAACAAAATTTTTCGGTTTCATATAATTTAGTGAAGTTATAAAAAAGTAGGCGTGGCAGTGGGCGGATGTAAAAAAAATTGACACTTCTACTGTATCTTTTTGTCATAAGCCCAGATATGAAATTTCAGCGTCCTAGTTAATAATTTAAGGCCCAAAACTCGGTTTTGTGATGAAAACGCCCCCAAAAAGTGGGCGTGGCCAAAACTTTTGTATGGGTGGATTGTAGGGAATCTGAATGCCTAAATATTTGGTCTTAACAAAATTTTTCGGTTTCATATAATTTAGTGAAGTTATGAAAAAGTGGGCGTGGCAGTGGGCGGATTTAAAAAATTTTTACACTTGTACTGTATCTTTTTCTCAGAAGCCCAGATATAAAATTTCATCGTCCTAGCTCAAAATTTAAGGCCCAAAAAGCGGTGACATACGGACGGACGGACGGACGGACGGACGGACGGACGGACGGTCATCGCTCAATCGATTTCGCTATTGATGCTGATCACGAATATATATACTTTATAGCGTCTATCTCGATTATTTCTCTATGTTACAAACTATGTGTCAAACTTAATATACCCTTAGGATAGGGTATAAAAACGTTCAAAAATAAGATCTTTAGGATGTTTTTGTCAAGGCGATCTTGTTTAAATGATTGAAATATATCCTGTTATGTTTGTAGCGAATACACGATAAAAAAGTGCTTATTTCGCTTATTTCAACATGATAATTAAAGACGTTGGCAAACCTTGGATTCCAAACGATGTTTGCAAAATGTGTTGCGAGCATTTAAGACAGTGGATGTAAGAAAAAAAAACCTAATTTGGTGTGTCTATAGTTTGGAAGGAACCATGATGACTGCTATTTTTAGTCGATCTGCTTGGTGTTAACCGACAAAAAAATTACGTACCCCGATCTGAAATCTACTAAGAGACATGTCCCTCATTCAGGAGATGTTCCTGTTCCTACCTTAGGTGACCTTTCAGATCTTTCAAGCACCGAATCAAATACATTCGAACGTAGCAAAGGTAGTACTAGCTACAAGAAAGACAGTGATTTTGAAGCAACATCATCAAAACCCATACTTTTTACTCAACCCGCTTTAAGTGACCTTATCAGGGACTTTGACCTTTTATAATACTTGGTTGTAATATGAGCATCAATGTCCACTATCTCCACAATCATTTGGATAGATTTCCTGAAAATTTTGGCTTTTACAGTGAGGGACAAGGCGAGCGATTTTATCAGGGCCTAAAGCATATAGAAGAACGGTACCAGGGTCGATGGGATGAGCATATGATCACTTATTACTGTTGAAGTATCAAACGTGAGTGTTTTGAGGAAACTCACTTCAAGAAATTCCGAAAAAGCAGCTGTCTTCACGTTCAAACAAATAAGTAAACGGTTCAAAATATGAAAAAAACATTTCTTTTTAAAGTACCATATCTCAAAAACTGTACGTAGTTTTATGAAAAATTATATACCGTTAGTATCAGCATAAGGGGCATACTTAAAAACTGTTTTAGTCTTTCCCGCACCAAAACCACTGTAGACCTGTGTTATCAATCGTGTTCACTATTACCATTGTATATAAATCTAATAGTAGTATCACTTGAGGATATCGACACTAGCGCCTCTAACAAGCAAGGCAACTTTTTTCTCATTCGCTCCCAACTATCCATTTGCTCTTACAGTCGCAGATATCAAGTAAGAAGAGAAGAAAGAGGGCAAAGAGAAAAAAAAGAGAACCAAACAAACACACAAAAAAAGGTGGAAAGCGAAAATACAGAAAAAAAAGAGATGATCGTTATGTGTCCTGTGAAGTTTCTGCCGAGGTGAACTGCGTTCAACTTTGTTTGTAGATACACATACATATATACTTATATAGGTATGCTTTTCATTATCATGATTCTGGCGGTTATGGGTTGGTCACCACCATTGCATAACAAATCAGCCAGATAAATTTGTTTGACTGGCAAATAGGTGTAAGAAAGTTCATTTCTTCTTTCCCATTCTTACATATGTATGTATGTGCAGCTTTAACCTGTAATCTGTTTCCGTGTCAGACTTTGGGTGGATTTAAACTCCTTAAGAGCATAACAGGTGCGCCTTCAATATTTGTTTGTGTGAAGGAATAGCCAGGGGTAATGTACCATATGTAATGTACACTTCTTGCGTACGAGTTGTTGCGTAATGTGTGTCCTGAAGTTTTCTGCCATATGATGTGTATATGTACTGTGCGCAGCTTTGACTTACTCTGGACATATGTATATACATATGTACATGTGTATATGTATGTATGGATGTATATTTATAATTTTTCTTTTCTTGGTTTTGGCGGTTAAGGATTGGTCACAGCATTACCTAACATAAAATCAAAAAATTATTTGCCAAAAGAGAAACAAAACATACAGAAAAGCTACAATCCGTCTGGAACGGATCGTATGATACCCTATCCTCCTCTCTATAAAGTGGGCGTGGCCAAATTGCATTTTGTACTCAAATATAGCTATAATGTCGAACGTTTGAGGATGTTACATGTAAAATTTCATGAAAATCGGTTTTTTGATGAAAACGCCCCCAAAAAGTGGGCGTGACCAGAACTGTTCTATGGGAGAATTGTAGGGAATCTGTATACCTAAATATTTGGTCTTAACAAAATTTTTCGGTTTCATATAATTTAGTGAAGTTATAAAAAAGTAGGCGTGGCAGTGGGCGGATGTAAAAAAAATTTACATTTCTACTGTATCTTTTCGTCATAAGACCAGATATGAAATTTCAGCGTCCTAGTTAATAATTGAAGGCCCAAAACTCGGTTTTGTGATGAAAACGCCCCCAAAAAGTGGGCGTGGCCAAAACTTTTGTAGGGGTGGATTGTAGGGAATCTGAATGCCTAAATATTTGGTCTTAACAAAATTTTTCGGTTTCATATAATTTAGTGAAGTTATGAAAAATTGGGCGTGGCAGTGGGCGGATTTCAAAAATGTTTACACTTGTACTGTATCTTTTTCTCAGAAGCCCAGATATGAAATTTCATCGTCCTAGCTCAAAATTTAAGGCCCAAAAAGCGGTGACATACGGACGGACGGACGGACGGTCATCGCTCAATCGATTTCGCTATTGATGCTGATCACGAATATATATACTTTATAGGGTCTATCTCGATTATTTCTCTATGTTACAAACTATGTGTCAAACTTAATATACCCTTAGGATAGGGTATAAAAACATATAGAATTGCTTGACTGGCAATTACCAAATTGTACGTTGTAAGAAAGTTAATTTTTAATTTAATATTCAGAGCAGTGAATATATACATACATAT
The DNA here is from genome assembly GCA_905220385.1 of Xylota sylvarum. NCBI lineage: Eukaryota > Metazoa > Arthropoda > Insecta > Diptera > Syrphidae > Xylota > Xylota sylvarum. The sequence goes on along the minus strand of LR999958.1, from coordinate 74,909,384 downwards.
GAAGGTACATTATATACATATATGTTCCTTTTAAAATTTATATGTAAATAAATAAGCAAAGGTTTTATAAGTGTGGCTACCCGATGTTCATCCACAGATTGCAATAACGTTAAGAAATCGTTTTCTTTGTCATTTTTTCACATGCCGAATGACCAGCGAAGAGAAATTTGGTTAAAGCATTCTCAGAAAACAACTTTGAAAAAAATTCCCTTTTTTGCGAAGAACATTTTTACTTAAAAGATATAATAATAAAGGTAACTCGAAAATTCCTCACTAAAAATGCAGTTCCCAAATCATGCATAACGGTGTGCAAATGCAGTGATGTTGTAATTGACGATGCGTGCTTTAGAATTATGAATTCGGGGGCAAGCACAGTTGGAAAGAAAAGAACTATTTTTGAAGTTTCAACTGCAGTAAAAGAGGTTCAAAATGATTCGCCTCCATTAACAGTAAATAAAAGTATAGTTTATGAAATTGTTATATCTATGTACATGCATACATACGTATGTATTAAATGTATATTATATCCCTTTGAATGCATGTGCAATAATAGAATTTATGAAGTTGTGATAGAGGAATAGGCCTACTGGGGACACTTAAAAAAAAACGCATCTAGTATTTTACCCCACTGGGTGATGTGGAAAGAATACAAGAATATATGTACGTACATACATACATATGTAAATACTTACATATGGAACTACATTTCTAGGTATAAATAGTCACATATGTATCTACATATATGTAATAGTTAGGGGCAATAAAAAAATATTCAGCATAATCCGTATTGGTAACCGCAATTTACTCCAAAAAGGAAAAATAAGGTTGTTTTCATCAATTTGTCATTTCAATCCAATGTTTGTAATTAAATAAAATAAATCTGTTGTGTGATACAAAACATTAGAATACGTATTAAATATTTACATGTATTAATACATACACATACATATGTATTAACAAGAAGAAAAGCATTTGCATTTGCATTAACATTGAAATCTACAATATTGCAACGTCGCTAATTCCCGCATAGAAATAATAAAATGTGGCAACGTTTGAGTGTGTGTGCAATTGTGTATATTGCAGAAATATAACTTCATTCATAATTAAGGTAAACACAAAAAAATATAAAAACAAAACACGAAAGAAAAACATAATCCTCCCGTCTCGTCCATCGCGATGGTATTAAACCACACGACAAGTACATATTTGGATGTGTGTACATGATTAAGAAGAGAGTCAGTTTTGTTTTTATATTCCTTGCCGTTTTTCCTTTTGTTCTCTCGTTTATCCATTTGTTCTTAATCATGTACACACATCCAAATATGTACATGTTCGTGTGGTTTAATTCCATCGTGATGGACGAGAGGGGAGGATTATGTTTTCCCTTCGTGTTTTGTTTTTTATGTTTTAATTATACGAGAAATTAAGAAAAACATTAAATGTAGTGCACCAAAACTTGCAGAAACCCTGCGTCGTACTCTTAATAAAGATTTTTGTACAGAAACCCTAAGAAAATGCCTGCGTAAACATGGGTACAATGGAAGAGTTATGCGAAAAAAACCTTTCATTAGTTCCATAAACAGAAGCAAAAGGTTAGAATTCGCTAAACAACACCAATCTAAAGATTTCGACTTCTGGAAAACAGTAATATTCACAGACGAGTCTAAATTTAATGTGCATGAGAAAACTAAATACCGAATATCTCCCGCATAACACACGGGAGCCAGTCAAACATGGTGGTGGGTCGGTAATGGTCTGGGGCTGTTTTTCCGCAGCTGGAGTGGGACGACTGCACATAATTGAGGGAATAAAGGACCATAAGCAGTACATCGAAATATTGAAGCAAAACCTGAAAGAAAGTGCCGTTCAAATGGGTCTCGGGAAGAATTTTACCTTTTATCAGGATAACGACCCCAAGCATAAAGCTTATGCAACTCGAATGTGGCTACTTTATAATTGTCCCAAAGTATTGAAAACACCTCCACAGTCACCAGATGTCAATCCCATAGAGAATTCGTGGGATGAGTTGGTAAGAACATTCAATATAAGGAACACAAACGATCTCAAAGAAATGCTTATTGAAGAATGGACGAAAATTACACCTGAATTTACGGAAAAATTAGTCAGATCCATGCCAAACCATCTTAAACAGGTCCTAGGTAACAAAGGATATGCTACAAAATATTAGTTGCATAATATAATTTGAACAAATTAACAAATTGACATGAAATATCCATGTGTACGAATACGAAATTGACCATATTTTTGTTGTTTATTATAAAGAATTTAAAATACCTTATTTAAAATGTTTGAATTAATTGAAGTTTTTTTGTTTGTCTTATGTATTCTTACTGAAAATAAAAAAAAAATTTTAAGTATGTGCCCAATTTACTTAATTTTTACTTAAAAGTATATTGCACCACGAGGTGTACGAATATGAGATTGATACACTGTACATATGTATGTAAGAATGTGGAAGAAGAAATGACCTTTCTTACACCTAATTGCCAGTCAAACAAATTTATCTGTCTGATTTATTATGCAATGACGGTGACCAACCCTTAACCGCCAGAATCATGATAAAGAAAAGCATACCTATATAATATATGTATGTATGGATATGTACAAACAAAGTTGCACGCAGTCCACCTCGGCAGAAACTTCACAGGACACAACGATCTTCCAATTTTTATACCCTATCCTAAGGGTATATTAAGTTTGACACATAGTTTGTAACATAGAGAAATAATCGAGATAGGCCCTATAAAGTATATATATTCGTGATCAGCATCAATAGCGAAATCGATTGAGCGATGACCGTCCGTCCGTCCGTCCGTCCGTCCGTATGTCACCGCTTTTTGGGCCTTAAATTTTGAGCTAGGACGATGAAAGTTCATATCTGGGCTTCTGAGAAAAAGATACAGTACAAGTGTAAAAATTTTTGAAATCCGCCCACTGCCACGCCCACTTTTTCATAACTTCACTAAATTATACGAAACCGAAAAATTTTGTTAAGACCAAATATTTAGGCATTCAGATTCCCTACAATCCACCCATACAAAAGTTTTGGCCACGCCCACTTTTTGGGGGCGTTTTCATCACAAAACCGATTTTTGGGCCTTAAATTTTTAACTAGGACGCTGAAATTTCATATCTGGGCTTCCAAGAAAAAGATACAGTACAAGTGTAAAATTTTTTTACATTCGCCCACTGCCACGCCTACTTTTTTATAACGTCACTAAATTATATGAAACCGAAAAATTTTGTTAAGACCAAATATTTAGGCATTCAGATTCCCTACAATCCACCCATACAAAAGTTTTGGCCACGCCCACTTTTTGGAGGCGTTATCATCAAAAAACCTATTTTGATAAAATTTTACATGTAACATCCTCAAACGTTCGACATTATAGCTATATTTGAGTACAAAATGCAATTTGGCCATGCCCACTTTATAGAGAGGAGGATAGGGTATCATACGATCCGTTCCAGACGGATTGTAGCTTTTCTGTATGTTTGTTTTTGTTTTTGTTTTTATACCCTATCCTAAGGGTATATTAAGTTTGACACATAGTTTGTAACATAGAGAAATAATCGAGATAGACCCTATAAAGTATATATATTCGTGATCAGCATCAATAGCGAAATCGATTGAGCGATGACCGTCCGTCCGTCCGTCCGTCCGTATGTCACCGCTTTTTGGGCCTTAAATTTTGAGCTAGGACGATGAAATTTCATATCTGGGCTTCTGAGAAAAAGATACAGTACAAGTGTAAACATTTTTGAAATCCGCCCACTGCCACGCCCACTTTTTCATAACTTCACTAAATTATATGAAACCGAAAAATTTTGTTAAGACCAAATATTTAGGCATTCAGATTCCCTACAATCCACCCATACAAAAGTTTTGGCCACGTCCACTTTTTGGGGGCGTTTTCATCACAAAACCGATTTTTGGGCCTTAAATTTTTAACTAGGACGCTGAAATTTCATATCTGGGCTTCCAAGAAAAAGATACAGTGCAAGTGTAAAATTTTTCTACATCCGCCCACTGCCACGCCTATTTTTTTATAACTTCACTAAATTATATGAAACCGAAAAATTTTGTTAAGACCAAATATTTGGGTATTTAGATTCCCTACAATTCACCCATAGAAGAGTTTTGGCCACGCCCACTTTTTGGGGGCGTTATCATCAAAAAACCTATTTTGATAAAATTTTACATGTAACATCCTCAAACGTTCGAGGTTATAGCCATATTTGAGTACAAAATGCAATTTGGCCACGCCCACTTTATAGAGAGGAGGATAGGGTATCATACGATCCGTTCCAGACGGATTGTAGCTTTTCTGTATATTTGTTTTTGTTTTTGTTTTTATACCCTATCCTAAGGGTATATTAAGTTTGACACATAGTTTGTAACATAGAGAAATAATCGAGATAGACCCTATAAAGTATATATATTCGTGATCAGCATCAATAGCGAAATCGATTGAGCGATGACCGTCCGTCCGTCCGTCCGTCCGTATGTCACCGCTTTTTGGGCCTTAAATTTTGAGCTAGGACGATGAAATTTCATATCTGGGCTTCCAAGAAAAAGATACAGTACAAGTGTAAAATTTTTTTACATCCGCCCACTGCCACGCCTAATTTTTTATAACGTCACTAAATTATATGAAACCGAAAAATTTTGTTAAGACCAAATATTTAGGCATTCAGATTCCCTACAATCCACCCATACAAAAGTTTTGGCCACGCCCACTTTTTGGGGGTGTTTTCATCACAAAACCGATTTTTGGGCCTTAAATTTTTAACTAGGACGCTGAAATTTCATATCTAGGCTTCCAAGAAAAAGATACAGTACAAGTGTAAAATTTTTCTACATCCGCCCACTGCCACGCCTACTTTTTTATAACTTCACTAAATTATATGAAACCGAAAAATTTTGTTAAGACCAAATATTTGGGTATTTAGATTCCCTACAATTCACCCATAGAAGAGTTTTGGCCACGCCCACTTTTTGGGGGCGTTATCATCAAAAAACCTATTTTGATAAAATTTTACATGTAACATCCTCAAACGTTCGAGGTTATAGCCATATTTGAGTACAAAATGCAATTTGGCCACGCCCACTTTATAGAAAGGAGGATAGGGTATCAGACGATCCGTTCCAGACGGATTGTAGCTTTTCTGTATGTTTGTTTTTGTTTTTGTTTTTATACCCTATCCTAAGGGTATATTAAGTTTGACACATAGTTTGTAACATAGAGAAATAATCGAGATAGACCATATAAAGTATATATATTCGTGATCAGCATCAATAGCGAAATCGATTGAGCGATGACCGTCCGTCCGTCCGTATGTCACCGCTTTTTGGGCCTTAAATTTTGAGCTAGGACGATGAAATTTCATATCTGGGCTTCTGAGAAAAAGATACAGTACAAGTGTAAAATTTTTTTAAATCCGCCCACTGCCACGCCCACTTTTTCATAACTTCACTAAATTATATGAAACCGAAAAATTTTGTTAAGACCAAATATTTAGGCATTCAGATTCCCTACAATCCACCCATACAAAAGTTTTGGCCACGCCCACCTTTTGGGGGCGTTTTCATCACAAAACCGATTTTTGGGCCTTAAATTTTTAACTAGGACGCTGAAATTTCATATCTTTGCTTCCGAGAAAAAGATACAATACTAGTGTAAAATTTTTTTACATCCGCCCACTGCCACGCCTACTTTTTTATAACTTCACTAAATTATATGAAACCGAAAAATTTTGTTAAGACCAAATATTTGGGTATTTAGATTCCCTACAATTCACCCATAGAAGAGTTTTGGCCACGCCCACTTTTTGGGGGCGTTATCATCAAAAAACCTATTTTGATAAAATTTTACATGTAACATCCTCAAACGTTCGAGGTTATAGCCATATTTGAGGACAAAATGCAATTTGGCCACGCCCACTTTATAGGGAGGAGGATAGGGTATCATACGATCCGTTCCAGACGGATTGTAGCTTTTCTGTATGTTTGTTTTTATACCCTATCCTAAGGGTATATTAAGTTTGACACATAGTTTGTAACATAGAGAAATAATCGGGATAGACCCTATAAAGTATATATATTCGTGATCAGCATCAATAGCGAAATCGATTGTGCGATGACCGTCCGTCCGTCCGTCCGTCCGTCCGTATGTCACCGCTTTTTGGGCCTTAAATTTTGAGCTAGGACGATGAAATTTCATATCTGGGCTTCTGAGAAAAAGATACAGTACAAGTGTAAAAATTTTTGAAATCCGCCCACTGCCACGCCCACTTTTTCATAACTTCACTAAATTATATGAAACCGAAAAATTTTGTTAAGACCAAATATTTAGGCATTCAGATTCCCTACAATTCACCCGTAGAAGAATTTTGGCCACGCCCACCTTTTGGGGGCGTTTTCATCAAAAAACCGATTTTGATAAAATTTTACATGTAACATCCTCAAACATTCGAGGTTATAGCCATATTTGAGTACAAAATGCAATTTGGCCACGCCCACTTTATAGAGAGGAGGATAGGGTATCAGACGATACGTTCCAGGCGGATTGTAGCTTTTCTGTATGTTTGTTTTTGTTTTTATACCCTATCCTAAGGGTATATTAAGTTTGACACATAGTTTGTAACATAGAGAAATAATCGAGATAGACCCTATAAAGTATATATATTCGTGATCAGTATCAATAGCGAAATCGATTGAGCGATGACCGTCCGTCCGTCCGTCCGTCCGTATGTCACCGCTTTTTGGGCCTTAAATATTGAGCTAGGACGATGAAATTTCACATCTGGGCTTCTGAGAAAAAGATACAGTACAAGTGTAAAAATTTTTTAAATCCGCCCACTGCCACGCCCACTTTTTCATAACTTCACTAAATTATATGAAACCGAAAAATTTTGTTAGGACCAAATATTTAGGCATTCAGATTCCCTACAATCCGCCCATACAAAAGTTTTGGCCACGCCCACTTTTTGGGGGCGTTTTCATTACAAAACCGAGTTTTGGGCCTTAAATTTTTAACTAGGACGCTGAAATTTCATATCTGGACTTCCAAGAAAAAGATACAGTACAAGTGTAAAATTTTTTTACATCCGCCCACTGCCACGCCTACTTTTTTATAACTTCACTAAATTATATGAAACCGAAAAATTTTGTTAAGTCCAAATATTTAGGTATATAGATTCCCTACAATTCACCCATAGAACAGTTTTGGCCACGCCCACTTTTTGGGGGCGTTTTCATCAAAAAACAGATTTTGATAAAATTTTACATTTAACATCCTCAGACGTTATAGCCATATTTGAGTACGAAATGCAATTTGGCCACGCCCACTTTATAGAGAGGAGGATAGGGTATTAGACGATCCGTTCTAGACGGATTGTAGCTTTTCTGTATGTTTTTCCTTCACGTCGGTAATAGTTTTATAATCTTCACAATAGTGTAATATAATGGACAGATTTTCCGGCACTCATGTTCTTCATATTGGTAATGGGTTTCAGATATACAGTGCTGTGCAAAACTTTTGCAACTAGAATCACAAGGCAACAGAATAACGATTTTTGCATAGTAAAATTTGGAATATTGAAATGATTCATATAATGCAGTTAATCAAAATAAGGATTATGTCATAAAATATTAAAATTTTTTAAACTATTGTGCATATGTTACATCAGTTGCAAATGTTTTGCACAGCAGGAAATGTTACTTTTTGACTTCTTTCATAAAATTTAAAATAATAATTTTTTTTTTTATTTTTTGCCACTGCAAAAACATTTAAATAGTTGGTATATTCCTTTCTATCTTTGGTTGCAATTGTTTTGCACAGCACTGTAGCTAAAAAGGGTTTTTGTGGGACCAATATGGTGTTATTTTTAGTGGATACAGGTGATAAAAGGAGTACACATGAGGATAAAATATAGGCACATGAATAATAAAAACAATTCAATTAGAGTAAGAGTGGGTAATATGGACTACGCGGTTAATATGGACTACCAGCTTTTCTCCCAACTCACAAATGCAAACGAGGTGGAATGTGTTTACATTCATGCGCAAGCTCCTTAAACATACCTCAGTTTCATTTCAGCCACCGGCGTAAAAGCGTTTGTGAGTTTTGTACAGTTTCTCGAAATTGGTGTTGCTGATTGTTCGTTACGCGTAATTGATTTTCTTTTTTCTACCATTAAAATGGAATTTTGTTGGTCCATTGTTTTTTCAAATACAAAAAGTGAATGTGAAATATGATATTTGGATTAAAAAAAGTTAATTAAGAACTACAGTTTTTTATAAAATGATTGTTTTTTCCACATCAAGTGCTGTGGCTAATATGGACTACCATAAGGTAGGCTAATATGGACTACAGGTCCATATTATCCGCCGTAATATTATAAGAGGACCGATTTCACTTTTCTTGAGTTCACCTTATTGTTTGTAGTTTTTGTTACCATAGCCCATGGATGACAGCTAAGAAGCGGAAGACATGGAATCCGGACAACATGATAACAGCGAGTGAGATGGTGCGATCCAATACACGAAGCTGCGGGCAAAGACTGGCTAAACTTGTTTTTAAAAAGAAATCCTAATTTGTCATTCCGGTCACCGACGGGAACATCCCTTGCCAGGGCAAAAGGATTCACTAAAGATCGTGTCCAAGAATTTTTTGAATTGCTGGAAAGAGTAATGGACAAATATAACTATTCAGCAAACAATATTTATAACGTCGATGAGACCGGTATAAGCGTGGTGAGTTCTAAACTTCCAAAAGTCTTAGCATTAAAAGGAAAGCGGCAAATTGGTGCTCTTACTGCCGCAGAAAGAGGTGCCACCATCACAACAATTATCTGCATGAGTGCTGCTGGAATATTTGTGCCCCCGTTATTCATATTTCCCCGCAAAAAGCGCAATCCACAACTTTTGAAAGAAGCACCACCAGGATCTATTTACAAATGTCATCCTTCCGGATGGGTTAAGACCGATATTTTACAATTTGGTTTGAACATTTTCTGCTGAATCCCCAGTCCTTTTAATTTTGGATGGACATTCAAGCCACACGCGGAACATCAAACTTATCGATATGGCAAGAGAAAATCACGTCAGCATATTATCGATTCCTCCTCATTCTAGCCACAAGATTCAACCGCTAGACAAAACATTTATGGGTCCACTAAAGAAGTATTTATCTGAGGAGATACGCATTTGGATGAGGACAAATCCCCGACCATTGACTCATTATGATATGCCAGAATTATTTGGTAAGGCCTACCTACGAGTCCAAACTGGAGAGATAGCAGTTAATGAATTCCGAACCACTGGAATATACCCGCTTGATAGGAATATCTTTCGGGATCATGATTTCTTAGGAGCTGATGACGATTTATTATCACCAGAAGTGTCTGAAAATAATGAACCTATTGCTGTATGCTCAATCCCAGTACATAAGGAATCTGAACCAAGTGCCAACTACAAGCAAGTCAGAAAACCAAAATGTAATTCTGACACCTGCCGACATATCTCCGATTACTGTTAAGAACAAGGCAAAAACCAATCGTGGTAGAAAAGCTGGAAAGTCTTTGAAAAAAATTGCTGATAAAAACAATAAACCGAGCACTTCGAAGCAGGCGCTTCAGGAGATATTAGCGGAGATGAAAAAATGTGCAGGTATCTAAGAATTTAAATGTATCTACCAAATTTCTATCTGAATCGGATCTTTATCTATCTAACTTTATTTTTGTAATTAAGGGAAAGAGAAGAAAAAACAAAACAAACATACAGAAAAGCTACAATCCGTCTGGAACGGATTGTCTGATACCCTATCCTCCTCTCTATAAAGTGGGCGTGGCCAAATTGCATTTCGTACTCAAATATGGCTATAAACTCGAACGTTTGAGGATGTTACATGTAAAATTTTATCAAAATCGGTTTTTTTGATGAAAACGCCCCCAAAAAGTAAGCGTGGCCAAAACTGTTCTATGGGTGAATTGTAGGGAATCTGAATACCTAAATATTTGGTCTTAACAACATTTTTCGGTTTCATATAATTTAATGAAGTTATAAAAAAGTAGGCGTGGCAGTGGGCGGATGTAAAAAAAAATTTACACTTCTACTGTACCTTTTCGTCAGAAGCCCAGATATGAAATTTCAGCGTCCTAGTTAAAAATTTAAGGCCCAAAAATCGGTTTTATGATAAAAATGCCCCCAAAAAGTGGGCGTGGCCAAAACTTTTGTATGAGTGCATTGTAGGGAATCTGAATGCCTAAATATTTGGTCTTAACAAAATTTAATGAAGTTATGAAAAAGTGGGCGTGGCACTGGGCGGATTTCAAAAATTTTTACACTTGTACTGTATCTTTTTCTCAGAAGCCCAGATATGAAATTTCATCGTCCTAGCTCAAAATTTAAGGCCCAAAAAGCGGTGACATACGGACGGAGGGACGGACGGACGGTCATCGCTCAATCGATTTCGCTATTGATGCTGATCACGAATATATATACTTTATAGGGTCTATCTCAATTATTTCTCTATGTTACAAACTATGTATCAAACTTAATATACCCTTAGGATAGGGTATAAAAAGAATAGAGCGTCATAGTCATCATCAAGCTCTGTTTTGGAGCATTATAGCTGTCATGATGAGTCCGACTACGAAATTAATTCAGTCAAGACCGTTGCCGCCGGTGAAAAAGAAGATGCTGAATGCCTGTATTGCAGAACTTTGTATTCAGAAGGGTTCAATGCGTTTCATGCCATATTTGGAGCCACGAACGGTGTGCGAAAAGCTGGGTGCGAAAAGCCAATATTCATTTGCGAATTTTGTACTTCCTAAACAGGTTGGGTAATATGGACTATGTGGTCTAAATTAATAAGTAAGATTCAATATCCATAAGATTGTAATATTTATGTACTTCTGATACATCGTTCTCAAAAAACAATTCGTTTGCAGGGTAATATTTAAAAAGTTCTTAAATTATAAAATGATAAACTGTTTAATGCATAAACAGTGCAATACATATGGGGGGGGGGCATGCTGCCCCCCTATTTCACGACACCACTGGTCATCAGCACTTGATACTGGGTGCATACTTGACTTGAGAGGTTGATAGGTACGCGATAGGCAAAGAGTCTGGCAGTTTGTTGCGATTGCAGCCGTTCAACGTTAAATCTCCGCACAGTATTTTCCCGTTGTTGTGGCGTTTGAGATATCCGTAGACGTACTTTGGCTGCAACTAGGTAGTGGTCCGAGTCTACGGCCATTCGGAATGTGTCGACATCTAGAATACTGGAGGAGTGCCTTACGTCGATTGCAACATGATCAATTTCGTTAACAGTTTGATAATCTGGTGACCGCCATGTCCAATTATAAATGTTTAGGTGAGGAAATCGTGTGCTAGCTATAGTCACATTACGTCCCGCAGCAAAGTCAATTAGCCTAAGTGCGTTTCCCGACGTGTTGTCGTGTAGGCTATGCTTTCCAATGCTGCTACCAAAGATGTCCCCCTTTCCTATTTTGGCGTTAAAATCACAGCACGATTTTAACGTCATACTTAGTACATTGCTCATACATATGTCTTGTCGAGGAGCTTATGGCTCTATTCAGCGCTAATAAAACGGCCGTGACATTTTTTGTGTAATACAACAATATCTCTGAAAGTCTGAGAAAGTTACATGCAAAATTGGATCAAAATGGGTATATTAATGAAATGGACCCAAAACATACAGAAAAGCTACAATCCGTCTGGAACGGATCGTATGATACCCTATCCTCCTCTCTATAAAGTGGGCGTGGCCAAATTGCATTTTGTACTCAAATATAGCTATAATGTCGAACGTTTGAGGATGTTACATGTAAAATTTTATCAAAATAGGTTTTTTGATGATAACGCCCCCAAAAAGTGGGAGTGGCCAAAACTGTTCTATGGGTGAATTGTAGGGAATCTAAATACCCAAATATTTGGTCTTAACAAAATTTTTCGGTTTCATATAATTTAGTGAAGTTATAAAAAAGTAGGCGTGGCAGTGGGCGGATGTAAAAAAAATTTTACACTTGTACTGTATCTTTTTCTTGGAAGCCCAGATATGAAATTTCAGCGTCCTAGTTAAAAATTTAAGGCCCAAAAATAGGTTTTGTGATGAAAACGCCCCCAAAAAGTGGGCGTGGCCAAAACTTTTGTATGGGTGGATTGTAGGGAATCTGAATGCCTAAATATTTGGTGTTAACAAAATTTTTCGGTTTCATATAATTTAGTGAAGTTATGAAAAAGTGGGCGTGGCAGTGGGCGGATTTAAAAAATTTTTACACTTGTACTGTATCTTTTCCTCAGAAGCCCAGATGTGAAATTTCATCGTCCTAGCTCAAAATTTAAGGCCCAAAAAGCGGTGACATACGGACGGACGGACGGACGGACGGACGGTCATCGGCAAGGCTAAAGGCAATGTATGGATGAATTGTATACAAGCTGAATATCTAAATATTTGGTCCTAACAGAATTTTTCGATTCCCAGTAACATGATGCAGTTATCAAAAAGTGGGCGTGGCAGTGGCAGATCTCAAAAATGTTTACAACTGTACTGCTTCTCTTTCTAATAGTCCAAACGTGAACTTTCAGCCTACTAGCTCAGAATTTAAGCGCCGAAAAGTGGAAAAGTGAATCCATCTGGAACGGATCGTATGATATTTCTATGCAGCCCTTATAAAGTGGGAAGGCCATATTGCATTTTGTACTGAAATACGACGATAATGTCGAACGTTTAAGGATGTTACATGTAAAATTTCATCAAAATCAGTTTTTTGATGAAAACGGCCCCAAAAAGTGGGCGTGGCCAAAATTTTTGTATGAATAAATTGTAGAGAATCTAAATGCCCAAAATATGTTGTCTTAACAAAATTTTTCGGTTTCATATAATTTAGTGAAGTTATGAAAAAGTGGGCGGATTTAAAAAATTTTTTCACTTGTACTGTATCTTTTTCTCGGAAGCCCAGATATGAAATTTTATCGTCCTAGCTCAAAATTAAAGCCCAAAAAGCGTTGACATACGGACGGTCATCGCTCAATCGATTTCTCTATTGATGCTGATCACGAATATATATACTTTATATGGTTTATCTCGATTATTTATCTATGTTACAAACTATGTATCAAACTTAATATACCCTCAGGATAGGGTATAAACAAAAATATATAACAGCTATTTATTGACCACCGGGTTTCAGCGAGAGAAGTTTTATCGATGAATTAGAAATCATTGATCAGGAAATATCACGAAATGAAGATGTAGTTCTATTAGGAGACATGAACATAAACATTCTGGATAGATGCAGGCTAGTGGTAAATAATTACTTGCAGATGGTGGCATTAATGGGGCTAGTCAATGTAATTAAAGAACCAACACGCCATGATAAACGAACCGGGAGCTCATCATTGATTCACTAGATCCTGGTAAGCATGCCTTTCCAGATTATGATTTCAAGGGATAGCACATGAGCTTAAAGAGAAGTGCAAGTTGCGCGACCAACTCTACAGAAGGTGGAAAAACAATAGACTCTGCGTTACGTATGAAACTGAGTACAAGCGTTACCGTAAAAGTCTGAACAAAGAAATACAAATTAACAAAAGCAGCTACTATAAAGGAACCTTTATAGCAGCTAGAGGGGATCCGAGAAAAACCTGGAATCTTGTCAACGCCATAATTGGGAGAAAGAAAATGTCTTTGGATCAGCAAATTCGAAAGAATTTCAGTGACAAAGACGCTAAGGCTGTCATAAGTGAGTTTTCGAATTATTTTTGTAAAGAAACTATGACCATAATTCACAAATACGGAAATACCATCTCGACCCATGTAAATAACAGCATCTTGAATTGAATCTATATGCAGCAGACCATCGTTACTGAGATGGTGAATATATTACGCAAGCTTAAGGCTCCAGGTATTGACGGAATAAGCAAATGCAGACATTTTCGCACCGATACTCACGAAAATAATTAACAGTAATATGGAGCAAAGCATTATCCCACAAGCCTGCAAGACGGCCATTATTCGTCCGATATACAAAGGAGGGATAAAAAGTAATGTTGTCAACTATAGACCAATTTCAATCCTATAGTCGAAAAATGTTTAAAACAAATTGTTGTAGACAGACTCCAAACATTTGTAGAACGGTACTCTGTGATTGGAATTAATCAATACGGCTTTCAAAAAATAGAAGCACAAGCAAACTCTTGGGCGAATTCGCGAATCAACGAGAGCCTCAACAAAAATCATCACGTCTTGGTTATGTTCATAGATTTTAGTAAAGCATTCGAAACGCTACACCACCATAAGCCATTGGAAGCAGTGAGCAGGGTGGGAATAAGGGGAAATTTAGCGAACTGGGTGTTAGAATACTTCACCGATCGCCAATTCAAAGCAAAAATTTTGGAAAACTACAGCAAACCCCAAAAATAGAATACTGTGTACCACAGGGGTCAAAGGTGAGTTAATTACTATTCTAAATTTACACGAATGAACTGCTGCGCGTCTTCACGCAAAGCTTTCCCTTCGCATATGCCGATGACATAGTGAAACATCTATCCCTGAATATTGTATTGCGAAGCAAATAATGCAGACTGAGTTTGACAAAGCTGTAAGATGGTGTCTTCAAAACCAACGGCTGTCCAGCTTCATCAACGGCATTATGTATCGAGGAAGTATACCTATAGATACTTGGGGGTCTCAATAGACTGCAATTTTAGATGGGATACTCATGTCACAAACCTTCGCGGCAAAATAGAGAGTGCCTTGTTTGCTTTGTTTTATTTAAAAAGATACATACCACATCAAGTTCTACAGCAAGTGCATAGTATCACTGATTGAATCGCAATCGGAAGATGTTATAATTTTTGCAAATGGCGTCGTACCTCAATCATATTTGACATTTGTGAACAACAGCTCCAGTACACAAACAGATAAGCAATGGAGCGCTATACTCCGCAAGAGCGTGGAATAATTGTGTCGATTTTTTGACCAATAATCGGTCGGTGGTGTTAGTGCAGCGTGAGTTTCGACGTCGATTCCTAATCGTGTCCCGCCAACTGGGCAAACATTCCGGCGCTTAGCTACTCGACTCGAACAGACTGGAACCACAGGAGACCATACAGGGCGTGGCCGCCACAGGAGTCGTTCGGTCGAGAATATCGCGGCTGTGGTTGCCGATTTCGCTGAGAACGAAGAAACATCAACAGACGACGGGCCAACCAATTGGGCCATGATAAACGACTTCTTACTGCCGGAATTGGATGAGCGGGGCTTGGCTAACAAGTGGTGTCAACAAGACACACAGCACGAGCCACAATGGATATTGTGAAGGAAACGTTTCCTTGTCGCATAATCTCCCGTTTTGGCAAGATCGCCCGATTTAACCATCCCAGACTTCTTTCTTTGAGGCTACTTGAAGTCGCAGACAATCGCAGTCCTTAAGGAGAATATTCAACAGGAATGCGAACAGTTGTCACCGGAAATCTTGCGGAAAGTCATGGAAAATGCGATAAAACGGGCACAATTGTGTATCAACACTGGCGGCAGCCACTTTGTACTTAACAGAAAAAAATTTAAAGGTACAAATAAAGATTTGATCACTCAAAATAATTTTTTAAATAATTCAAAAACAAAATTGGATAATTAACCAAGAACCCAAGAAATGTAGAAACCTTGGAGAAATTGAAGAGCAGAGCCTTGAAAGTAATCGCTAAAGATGATTTTAAAGTTCTCAGTGTATTAAATATATTCAAGGTGACAGTGGTAATCGAATATTATAAAAATAATCGTTCCCAAAGTCCTTTACAGCACCATGTGAATTCTAGAACACAAGCCCAGCACCTGCTTCACATACCGCGAACATATGTATAACATTTATGGAAAACGTCAACTAAAGCACTCTCCTAAACAAACTGCGTAGAAGTCTCATCAACATCAGAGATCTACAAAGAAGAAAATTCTTCATAGAACAACATTTTCTTTCATTGAATCAAAGTCTGAAATAATTTCCTATTTATACCCTGTCCTAAGGGTATATTAAGTTTGACACATAGCTTGTAACACAGAGAAATAATCGAGATAGACCCTATAAAGTATATATATTCGTCCAGTTTGGATCACTTCAGCGTATATGCCCTATGATGAAGCGGGGCCCAGACCTGCAGACAATATACGCAAAGTGATGAGGCAAGCCGAAAGCCGAAGACCACCCTCTTATCATGGGTAGCGACGCTAACGCTCATCATGTAGCATGCGGCAGCAGCGATACTAATATCCGCGGTGAGTGTCTATTTGAGTACTTAATGGAAACTAACCTCGTAATTTGTAATAAGAGATCAGATCCCACATTTATTACTAACAATAGGCAGGAAGTCATAGACGTAACCTTTGTCACGAATTCCCCTAAAATTAGTGTCAAGATTCACCATCTGAAGTAGATCAGATGATAGACGTAGTTACAGGAACAATGAATTCAGCCCTACGTGAAGCCTGCCTGATCAGTAGACACAAGAGTGGGGGTAAGCCTCCGTGGTAGAACTCTGAAATAAGTAGGCTTAGACGTGAAGGCAGAAAGCTTTTTAATCAAGCAAAACGCTCTAGGAACCCACTTGACTGGGATCTCTACAAGAGCAGCCTCAGGAAATTTAAGTCAGAGGTTAGGAAATTACAAAGAGCCTCTTGGCATCTTTTCTGCGAAAATATAGAAAAGACTAGTGATGCTTCCCGGATTAGGAAAATCTTATCCAAATCTCCTACTATTCCTATTTACATTAAGAAACTTGACGGAAACTGGACCATGTCTAGCAAGGAAACACTAGAGCTTCTATTGAACACCCATTTTCCTGGTAGCAAATCAGAAACAGTACATTCTGTAGAAAACCGAACGAGAACCCAATTTACAGATTTACAGTGCCAGAGGGCGTTGTCACCCCCAAGAAAGTACAGTGGACAGTACACAGCTTCCTCCCGTACAAATCCGCTGGTCTCGATGGTATTTTTCCAGTGGAACTACAGCAAGGCTTTGATATTTTAAGCCCGTGGCTCCACGCTATCTTTAGGAGCTGTTTAAACTTCGGCTACACCCCTAGATCCTGGAAGAGGGCCAAAGTTGTCTTTATACCGAAAGCCTATCCTCTTTTTTATTGAAAACTTTGGAAAGCCTAATCGACGAACACATAAAAACTAAATTAGATAGTAATTTCTTATCCATATCCCAACACGCATATCGCAAGGGAAAATCAGTAGAAACTGCTTTACATTCGTTGGTAGGAATCATCGAGAAATCCTTTGAAAATAAGGAGTTCACTTTGGTGTCCTTCCTTGATATTGAAGGAGCTTCCAACAATGTCAAAACAGAAGCTATATCTGCTGCACTTCTTGACCTGAAGGTTGACAACTACCTTTGCTTTTGGATCGAGCATATGCTTAAAAGCAGGCTTATCCATGCTGAGCTAGGGTGCTGTCTAACCAGAAGGTCGGTGTTCAGGGGCACCCCCCAAGGTGGAGTACTATTACCACTATTGTGGCTCATGGTAGTGAATGCGTTACTATTAACCTTGGGTAAAGAGGGGTTCAGTGTTATAGCTTATGCGGACGACATTGCCATAGCGATAAGAGACCTAATGGAGTCTGCTCTAAATAAATTAGCAAAGTGGACGGATAGTGTCGGTCTAGGAGTTAATCCGTCGAAGACTGAACTAGTATTGTTCACAAGAAAGTACAAAATACCGGATATAACTCCTCCAAAACTCAAGGGTACTTGGGGGTTATTCTAGATAGAAAACTCAGTTGGAAACTGGATTTACAGGACCGTGCCAGGAAGGCCTCGATTGCCCTCTATTCATGTAGGAAAGCCCTGGGCCCAAAATTGGGGCTCCAGGCTCTAGATGGTAGATAAACATTTACTTTGTATACTTTGGAATACACAGCTCGACACCTCAAATTTTCCACTACAAAAAAAAGCGCAATCTAACGGTCTCTCTTCAAAGCACCACGGTTCACTGAAAAATAAACGTAGACACACAGCTTCACATGATTTTAAAAACAAATATACATTGTGTTATTTTGCAGTTAGATTGGCGCGCAATACTCAACGTGTCTTAACATGAAACAAATATTAAACTCTTTATGACAGTGGCACAAAGTTACACCCGCTGGCGCAAAGTAACCCCAGTTTACGGTACATATATTCATGATGAGCATCAATAGCGAAATCGACTGAACGATGACTGTCCGTCCGTTCGTCTGTCCATCCATCCGTATGTCACCTCTTTTGGGCCTTAAATTTTAAGTTAGGAGGATGAAATTTCATATCTTGGCTGTTGAAAAAAAGATACAGCACAAGTGTAAAAAATTTTTAAATCCTCCAACTGCCACGCCCACTTTTTTATAACTTCACTAAATTATATGAAACCGAAAAATTTTGTTAAGACCAAATATTTAGGCATTCAGATTCCCTACAATCCACCCATACAAAAGTTTTGGCCACGCCTACTTTTTGGGGGCGTTTTCATCACAAAACCGATTTTTCGGCCTTAAATTTTTAACTAGGACGCTGAAATTTCATATCTGGGCTTCCGAGAAAAAGGTACAATACTAGTGTAAAATTTTTTTACATCCGCCCACTGCCACGCCTACTTTTTTATAACTTCACTAAATTATATGAAACCGAAAAATTTTGTTAAGACCGAACATTTGGGTATTCAGATTCCCTACAATTCACCCATATAACAGTTTTGGCCACGCCCACTTTTTGGGGGCGTTATCATCAAAAAACCTATTTTGATAAAATTTTACATGTAACATCCTCAAATGTTCGACATTATAGCTATATTTGAGTATAAAATGGAATTTGGCCACGCCCACTTTATAGAGAGGAGGATAGGGTATCATACGATCCGTTCCAGACGGATTGTAGCTTTTCTGTATGTTTGTGTTTGTGTTTGTTTTTATACCCTATCCTAAGGGTATATTAAGTTTGACACATAGTTTGTAACATAGAGAAATAATCGAGATAGACCCTATAAAGTATATATATTCGTGATCAGCATCAATAGCGAAATCGATTGAGCGATGACCGTCCGTCCGTCCGTCCGTCCGTATGTCACCGCTTTTTGGGCCTTAAATTTTGAGCTAGGACGATGAAATTTCATATCTGGGCTTCTGAGAAAAAGATACAGTACAAGTGTAAACATTTTTGAAATCCGCCCACTGCCACGCCCACTTTTTCATAACTTCACTAAATTATATGAAACCGAAAAATTTTGTTAGGACCAAATATTTAGGCATTCAGATTCCCTACAATCCACCCATACAAAAGTTTTGGCCACACCCACTTTTTGGGGGCGTTATCATCAAAAAACCTATTTTGATAAAATTTTGCATGTAACATCCTCAAACGTTCGACATTATAGCCATATTTGAGTACAAAATGCAATTTGGCCACGCCCACTTTATAGAGAGGAGGATAGGGTATCATACGATCCGTTCCAGACGGATTGTAGCTTTTCTGTATGTTTGTTTTTGTTTTTGTTTTTATACCTCATCCTAAGGGTATATTAAGTTTGACACATAGTTTGTAACATAGAGAAATAATCGAGATAGACCCTATAAAGTATATATATTCGTGATCAGCATCAATAGCGAAATCGATTGAGCGATGACCGTCCGTCCGTCCGTCCGTCCGTATGTCACCGCTTTTTGGGCCTTAAATTTTGAGCTAGGACGATGAAATTTCATATCTGGGCTTCTGAGAAAAAGATACAGTACAAGTGTAAACATTTTTGAAATCCGACCACTGCCACGCCCACTTTTTCATAACTTCACTAAATTATATGAAACCGAAAAATTTTGTTAAGACCAAATATTTAGGCATTCAGATTCCCTACAATCCACCCATACAAAAGTTTTGGCCACGCCCACTTTTTGGGGGCGTTTTCATCACAAAACCGATTTTTGGGCCTTAAATTTTTAACTAGGACGCTGAAATTTCATATCTGGGCTTCCAAGAAAGAGATACAGTACAAGTGTAAAATTTTTTTACATCCGCCCACTGCCACGCCTACTTTTTTATAACGTCACTAAATTATATGAAACCGAAAAATTTTGTTAAGACCAAATATTTAGGCATTCAGATTCCCTACAATCCACCCATACAAAAGTTTTGGCCACGCCCACATTTTGGGGGCGTTTTCATCACAAAACTGATTTTTGGGCCTTAAATTTTTAACTAGGACGCTGAAATTTCATATCTGGGCTTCCAAGAAAAAGATACAGTACAAGTGTAAAATTTTTCTACATCCGCCCACTGCCACGCCTACTTTTTTATAACTTCACTAAATTATATGAAACCGAAAAATTTTGTTAAGACCAAATATTTGGGTATTTAGATTCCCTACAATTCACCCATAGAAGAGTTTTGGCCACGCCCACTTTTTGGGGGCGTTATCATCAAAAAACCTATTTTGGTAAAATTTTACATGTAACATCCTCAAACGTTTGACATTATAGCTATATTTGAGTACAAAATGCAATTTGGAAACGCCCACTTTATAGAGAGGAGGATAGGGCATCATACGATCCGTTCCAGACGGATTGTAGCTTTTCTGTATGTTTGTTTTTGTTTTTGTTTTTATACCCTATCCTAAGGGTATATTAAGTTTGACACATAGTTTGTAACATAGAGAAATAATCGAGATAGACCCTATAAAGTATATATATTCGTGATCAGTATCAATAGCGAAATCGATTGAGCGATGACCGTCCGTCCGTATGTCAACGCTTTTTGGGCCTTAAATTTTGAGCTAGGACGATGAAATTTCACATCTGGGCTTCTGAGAAAAAGATACAGTACAAGTGTAAACATTTTTGAAATCCGCCCACTGCCACGCCCACTTTTTCATAACTTCACTAAATTATATGAAACCGAAAAATTTTGTTAGGACCAAATATTTAGGCATTCAGATTCCCTACAATCCGCCCATACAAAAGTTTTGGCCACGCCCACTTTTTGGGGGCGTTTTCATTACAAAACCGAGTTTTGGGCTTTAAATTTTTAACTAGGACGCTGAAATTTCATATCTGGACTTCCAAGAAAAAGATACAGTACAAGTGTAAAATTTTTTTACATCCGCCCACTGCCACGCCTACTTTTTTATAACTTCTCTAAATTATATGAAACCGAAAAATTTTGTTAAGACCAAATATTTAGGCATTCAGATTCCCTACAATCCGCCCATACAAAAGTTTTGGCCACGCCCACTTTTTGGGGGCGTTTTCATTACAAAACCGAGTTTTGGGCCTTAAATTTTTAACTAGGACGCTGAAATTTCATATCTGGACTTCCAAGAAAAAGATACAGTACAAGTGTAAAATTTTTTTACATCCGCCCACTGCCACGCCTACTTTTTTATAACTTCACTAAATTATATGAAACCGAAAAATTTTGTTAAGTCCAAATATTTAGGTATATAGATTCCCTACAATTCACCCATAGAATAGTTTTGGCCACGCCCACTTTTTGGGGGCGTTTTCATCAAAAAACAGATTTTGATAAAATTTTACATTTAACATCCTCAGACGTTATAGCCATATTTGAGTACGAAATGCAATTTGGCCACGCCCACTTTATAGAGAGGAGGATAGGGTATTAGACGATCCGTTCTAGATGGATTGTAGCTTTTCTGTATGTTTTTCCTTCACGTCGGTAATAGTTTTATAATCTTCACAATAGTGTAATATAATGGACAGATTTTCCGGCACTCATGTTCTTCATATTGGTAATGGGTTTCAGATATACAGTGCTGTGCAAAACTTTTGCAACTAGAATCACAAGGCAACAGAATAACGATTTTTGCATAGTAAAATTTGGAATATTGAAATGATTCATATAATGCAGTTAATCAAAATAAGGATTATGTCATAAAATATTAAAATTTTTTAAACTATTGTGCATATGTTACATCAGTTGCAAATGTTTTGCACAGCAGGAAATGTTACTTTTTGACTTCTTTCATAAAATTTAAAATAATAATTTTTTTTTTTATTTTTTGCCACTGCAAAAACATTTAAATAGTTGGTATATTCCTTTCTATCTTTGGTTGCAATTGTTTTGCACAGCACTGTAGCTAAAAAGGGTTTTTGTGGGACCAATATGGTGTTATTTTTAGTGGATACAGGTGATAAAAGGAGTACACATGAGGATAAAATATAGGCACATGAATAATAAAAACAATTCAATTAGAGTAAGAGTGGGTAATATGGACTACGCGGTTAATATGGACTACCAGCTTTTCTCCCAACTCACAAATGCAAACGAGGTGGAATGTGTTTACATTCATGCGCAAGCTCCTTAAACATACCTCAGTTTCATTTCAGCCACCGGCGTAAAAGCGTTTGTGAGTTTTGTACAGTTTCTCGAAATTGGTGTTGCTGATTGTTCGTTACGCGTAATTGATTTTCTTTTTTCTACCATTAAAATGGAATTTTGTTGGTCCATTGTTTTTTCAAATACAAAAAGTGAATGTGAAATATGATATTTGGATTAAAAAAAGTTAATTAAGAACTACAGTTTTTTATAAAATGATTGTTTTTTCCACATCAAGTGCTGTGGCTAATATGGACTACCATAAGGTAGGCTAATATGGACTACAGGTCCATATTATCCGCCGTAATATTATAAGAGGACCGATTTCACTTTTCTTGAGTTCACCTTATTGTTTGTAGTTTTTGTTACCATAGCCCATGGATGACAGCTAAGAAGCGGAAGACATGGAATCCGGACAACATGATAACAGCGATTGAGATGGTGCGATTCAATACACGAAGCTGCGGGCAAAGACTGGCTAAACTTGTTTTTAAAAAGAAATCCTAATTTGTCATTCCGGTCACCGACGGGAACATCCCTTGCCAGGGCAAAAGGATTCACTAAAGATCGTGTCCAAGAATTTTTTGAATTGCTGGAAAGAGTAATGGACAAATATAACTATTCAGCAAACAATATTTATAACGTCGATGAGACCGGTATAAGCGTGGTGAGTTCTAAACTTCCAAAAGTCTTAGCATTAAAAGGAAAGCGGCAAATTGGTGCTCTTACTGCCGCAGAAAGAGGTGCCACCATCACAACAATTATCTGCATGAGTGCTGCTGGAATATTTGTGCCCCCGTTATTCATATTTCCCCGCAAAAAGCGCAATCCACAACTTTTGAAAGAAGCACCACCAGGATCTATTTACAAATGTCATCCTTCCGGATGGGTTAAGACCGATATTTTACAATTTGGTTTGAACATTTTCTGCTGAATCCCCAGTCCTTTTAATTTTGGATGGACATTCAAGCCACACGCGGAACATCAAACTTATCGATATGGCAAGAGAAAATCACGTCAGCATATTATCGATTCCTCCTCATTCTAGCCACAAGATTCAACCGCTAGACAAAACATTTATGGGTCCACTAAAGAAGTATTTATCTGAGGAGATACGCATTTGGATGAGGACAAATCCCCGACCATTGACTCATTATGATATGCCAGAATTATTTGGTAAGGCCTACCTACGAGTCCAAACTGGAGAGATAGCAGTTAATGAATTCCGAACCACTGGAATATACCCGCTTGATAGGAATATCTTTCGGGATCATGATTTCTTAGGAGCTGATGACGATTTATTATCACCAGAAGTGTCTGAAAATAATGAACCTATTGCTGTATGCTCAATCCCAGTACATAAGGAATCTGAACCAAGTGCCAACTACAAGCAAGTCAGAAAACCAAAATGTAATTCTGACACCTGCCGACATATCTCCGATTACTGTTAAGAACAAGGCAAAAACCAATCGTGGTAGAAAAGCTGGAAAATCAACATTACTTGCCGGGTCTTTGAAAGTCTTTGAAAAAAATTGCTGATAAAAACAATAAACCGAGCACTTCGAAGCAGGCGCTTCAGGAGATATTAGCGGAGATGAAAAAATGTGCAGGTATCTAAGAATTTAAATGTATCTACCAAATTTCTATCTGATTCGGATCTTTATCTATCTAACTTTATTTTTGTAATTAAGGGAAAGAGAAGAAAAAACAAAACAAAAAGAATAGAGCGTCATAGTCATCATCAAGCTCTGTTTTGGAGCATTATAGCTGTCATGATGAGTCCGACTACGAAATTAATTCCGTCAAGACCGTTGCCGCCGGTGAAAAAGAAGATGCTGAATGCCTGTATTGCAGAACTTTGTATTCAGAAGGGTTCAATGCGTTTCATGGCATATTTGGAGCCACGAACGGTGTGCGAAAAGCTGGGTGCGAAAAGCCAATATTCATTTGCGAATTTTGTACTTCCTAAACAGGTTGGGTAATATGGACTATGTGGTCTAAATTAATAAGTAAGATTCAATATCCATAAGATTGTAATATTTATGTACTTCTGATACATCGTTCTCAAAAAACAATTCGTTTGCAGGGTAATATTTAAAAAGTTCTTAAATTATAAAATGATAAACTGTTTAATGCATAAACAGTGCAATACATATGGGGGGGGGGCATGCTGCCCCCCTATTTCACGACACCACTGGTCATCAGCACTTGATACTGGGTGCATAGGACTTGAGAGGTTGATAGGTACGCGATAGGCAAAGAGTCTGGCAGTTTGTTGCGATTGCAGCCGTTCAACGTTAAATCTCCGCACAGTATTTTCCCGTTGTTGTGGCGTTTGAGATATCCGTAGACGTACTTTGGCTGCAACTAGGTAGTGGTCCGAGTCTACGGCCATTCGGAATGTGTCGACATCTAGAATACTGGAGGAGTGCCTTACGTCGATTGCAACATGATCAATTTCGTTAACAGTTTGATAATCTGGTGACCGCCATGTCCAATTATAAATGTTTAGGTGAGGAAATCGTGTGCTAGCTATAGTCACATTACGTCCCGCAGCAAAGTCAATTAGCCTAAGTGCGTTTCCCGACGTGTTGTCGTGTAGGCTATGCTTTCCAATGCTGCTACCAAAGATGTCCCCCTTTCCTATTTTGGCGTTAAAATCACAGCACGATTTTAACGTCATACTTAGTACATTGCTCATACATATGTCTTGTCGAGGAGCTTATGGCTCTATTCAGCGCTAATAAAACGGCCGTGACATTTTTTGTGTAATACAACAATATCTCTGAAAGTCTGAGAAAGTTACATGCAAAATTGGATCAAAATGGGTATATTAATGAAATGGACCCAAAACATACAGAAAAGCTACAATCCGTCTGGAACGGATCGTATGATACCCTATCCTCCTCTCTATAAAGTGGGCGTGGCCAAATTGCATTTTGTACTCAAATATAGCTATAATGTCGAACGTTTGAGGATGTTACATGTAAAATTTTATCAAAATAGGTTTTTTGATGATAACGCCCCCAAAAAGTGGGAGTGGCCAAAACTGTGCTATGGGTGAATTGTAGGGAATCTAAATACCCAAATATTTGGTCTTAACAAAATTTTTCGGTTTCATATAATTTAGTGAAGTTATAAAAAAGTAGGCGTGGCAGTGGGCGGATGTAAAAAAATTTTACACTTATACTGTATCTTTTTCTTGGAAGCCCAGATATGAAATTTCAGCGTCCTAGTTAAAAATTTAAGGCCCAAAAATCGGTTTTGTGATGAAAACGCCCCCAAAAAGTGGGCGTGGCCAAAACTTTTGTATGGGTGGATTGTGGGGAATCTGAATGCCTAAATATTTGGTGTTAACAAAATTTTTCGGTTTCATATAATTTAGTGACGTTATAAAAAAGTAGGCGTGGCAGTGGGCGGATTTAAAAAATTTTTACACTTGTACTGTATCTTTTCCTCAGAAGCCCAGATATGAAATTTCATCGTCCTAGCTCAAAATTTAAGGCCCAAAAAGCGGTGACATACGGACGGACGGACGGACGGTCATCGGCAAGGCTAAAAGCAATGTATGGATGAATTGTATACAAGCTGAATATCTAAATATTTGGTCCTAACAGAATTTTTCGATTCCCAGTAACATGATGCAGTTATCAAAAAGTGGGCGTGGCAGTGACAGATCTCAAAAATGTTTACAACTGTACTGCTTCTCTTTCTAATAGCCCAAACGTGAACTTTCAGCCTACTAGCTCAGAATTTAAGCGCCGAAAAGTGGAAAAGTGAATCCATCTGGAACGGATCGTATGATATTTCTATGCAGCCCTTATAAAGTGGGAAGGCCATATTGGATTTTGTACTGAAATACGACGATAATGTCGAACGTTTAAGGATGTTACATGTAAAATTTCATCAAAATCAGTTTTTTGATGAAAACGGCCCCAAAAAGTGGGCGTGGCCAAAATTTTTGTATGAATGAATTGTAGAGAATCTAAATGCCCAAAATATTTTGTCTTAACAAAATTTTTCGGTTTCATATAATTTAGTGAAGTTATGAAAAAGTGGGCGGATTTAAAAAATTTTTACACTTGTACTGTATCTTTTTCTCGGAAGCCCAGATATGAAATTTTATCGTCCTAGCTCAAAATTAAAGCCCAAAAAGCGGTGACATACGGACGGTCATCGCTCAATCGATTTCTCTATTGATGCTGATCACGAATATATATACTTTATATGGTTTATCTCGATTATTTATCTATGTTACAAACTATGTATCAAACTTAATATACCCTCAGGATAGGGTATAAACAAAAATATATAACAGCTATTTATTGACCACCGGGTTTCAGCGAGAGAAGTTTTATCGATGAATTAGAAATCATTGATCAGGAAATATCACGAAATGAAGATGTAGTTCTATTAGGGGACATGAACATAAACATTCTGGATAGATGCAGGCTAGTGGTAAATAATTACTTGCAGATGGTGGCATTAATGGGGCTAGTCAATGTAATTAAAGAACCAACACGCCATGATAAACGAACCGGGAGCGCATCATTGATTCACTAGATCCTGGTAAGCATGCCTTTCCAGATTATGATTTCAAGGGATAGCACATGAGCTTAAAGAGAAGTGCAAGTTGCGCGACCAACTCTACAGAAGGTGGAAAAACAATAGACTCTGCGTTACGTATGAAACTGAGTACAAGCGTTACCGTAAAAGTCTGAACAAAGAAATACAAATTAACAAAAGCAGCTACTATAAAGGAACCTTTATAGCAGCTAGAGGGGATCCGAGAAAAACCTGGAATCTTGTCAACGCCATAATTGGGAGAAAGAAAATGTCTTTGGATCAGCAAATTCGAAAGAATTTCAGTGACGCTAAGGCTGTCATAAGTGAGTTTTCGAATTATTGTTGTAAAGAAACTATGACCATAATTCACAAATACGGAAATACCATCTCGACCCATGTAAATAACAGCACCTTGAACTGAATCTATATGCAGCAGACCATCGTTACTGAGATGGTGAATATATTACGCAAGCTTAAGGCTCCACGTATTGACGGAATAAGCAAATGCAGACATTTTCGCACCGATACTCACGAAAATAATTAACAGTAATATGGAGCAAAGCATTATCCCACAAGCCTGCAAGACGGCCATTATTCGTCCGATATACAAAGGAGGGATAAAAAGTAATGTTGTCAACTATAGACCAATTTCAATCCTATAGTCGAAAAATGTTTAAAACAAATTGTTGTAGACAGACTCCAAACATTTGTAGAACGGTACTCTGTGATTGGAATTAATCAATACGGCTTTCAAAAAATAGAAGCACAAGCAAACTCTTGGGCGAATTCGCGAATCAACGAGAGCCTCAACAAAAATCATCACGTCTTGGTTATGTTCATAGATTTTAGTAAAGCATTCGAAACGCTACACCACCATAAGCCATTGGAAGCAGTGAGCAGGGTGGGAATAAGGGGAAATTTAGCGAACTGGTTGTTAGAATACTTCACCGATCGCCAATTCAAAGCAAACATTTTGGAAAACTACAGCAAACCCCAAAAATAGAATACTGTGTACCACAGGGGTCAAAGGTGAGTTAATTACTATTCTAAATTTACACGAATGAACTGCTGCGCGTCTTCACGCAAAGCTTTCCCTTCGCATATGCCGATGACATAGTGAAACATCTATCCCTGAATATTGTATTGCGAAGCAAATAATGCAGACAGAGTTTGACAAAGCTGTAAGATGGTGTCTTCAAAACCAACGGCTGTCCAGCTTCATCAACGGCATTATGTATCGAGGAAGTATACCTATAGATACTTGGGGGTCTCAATAGACTGCAATTTTAGATGGGATACTCATGTCACAAACCTTTGCGGCAAAATAGAGAGTGCCTTGTTTGCTTTGTTTTATTTAAAAAGATACATACCACATCAAGTTCTACAGCAAGTGCATAGTATCACTGATTGAATCGCAGCTTCGTTACGGTATAGTTGCATGGGGTTGAGCAGCGCAAAGGTGGCCCAAAATTAAGCACCCTATCGGAAGATGTTATAATTTTTGCAAATGGCGTCGTACCTCAATCATATTTGACATTTGTGAACAACAGCTCCAGTACACAAACAGATAAGCAATGGAGCGCTATACTCCGCAAGAGCGTGGAATAATTGTGTCGATTTTTTGACCAATAATCGGTCGGTGGTGTTAGTGCAGCGTGAGTTTCGACGTCGATTCCTAATCGTGTCCCGCCAACAGGGCGTGTCCGCCACTGGAGTCGTTCGGTCGAGAATATCGCGGCTGTGGTTGCCGATTTCGCTGAGAACGAAGAAACATCAACAGACGACGGGCCAACCAATTGGGCCATGATAAACGACTTCTTACTGCCGGAATTGGATGAGCGGGGCTTGGCTAACAAGTGGTGTCAACAAGACACACAGCACGAGCCACAATGGATATTGTGAAGGAAACGTTTCCTTGTCGCATAATTTCCCCTTTTGGCAAGATCGCCCGATTTAACCATCCCAGACTTCTTTCTTTGAGGCTACTTGAAGTCGCAGACAATCGCAGTCCTTAAGGAGAATATTCAACAGGAATGCGAACAGTTGTCATCGGAAATCTTGCGGAAAGTCATGGAAAATGCGATAAAACGGGCACAATTGTGTATCAACACTGGCGGCAGCCACTTTGTACTTAACAGAAAAAAATTTAAAGGTACAAATAAAGATTTGATCACTCAAAATAATTTTTTAAATAATTCAAAAACAAAATTGGATAATTAACCAAGAAACCAAGAAATGTAGAAACCTTGGAGAAATTGAAGAGCAGAGCCTTGAAAGTAATCGCTAAAGATGATTTTAAAGTTCTCAGTGTATTAAATATATTCAAGGTGACAGTGGTAATCGAATATTATAAAAATAATCGTTCCCAAAGTCCTTTACAGCACCATGTGAATTCTAGAACACAAGCCCAGCACCTGCTTCACATACCGCGAACATATGTATAACATTTATGGAAAACGTCAACTAAAGCACTCTCCTAAACAAACTGCGTAGAAGTCTCATCAACATCAGAGATCTACAAAGAAGAAAATTCTTCATAGAACAACATTTTCTTTCATTGAATCAAAGTCTGAAATAATTTCCTATTTATACCCTGTCCTAAGGGTATATTAAGTTTGACACATAGCTTGTAACACAGAGAAATAATCGAGATAGACCCTATAAAGTATATATATTCGTCCAGTTTGGATCACTTCAGCGTATATGCCCTATGATGAAGCGGGGCCCAGACCTGCAGACAATATACGCAAAGTGATGAGGCAAGCCGAAAAGGAAGACCACCCTCTTATCATGGGTAGCGACGCTAACGCTCATCATGTAGCATGCGGCAGCAGCGATACTAATATCCGCGGTGAGTGTCTATTTGAGTACTTAATGGAAACTAACCTCGTAATTTGTAATAAGAGATCAGATCCCACATTTATTACTAACAATAGGCAGGAAGTCATAGACGTAACCTTTGTCACGAATTCCCCTAAAATTAGTGTCAAGATTCACCATCTGAAGTAGATCAGATGATAGACGTAGTTACAGGAACAATGAATTCAGCCCTACGTGAAGCCTGCCTGATCAGTAGACACAAGAGTGGGGGTAAGCCTCCGTGGTAGAACTCTGAAATAAGTAGGCTTAGACGTGAAGGCAGAAAGCTTTTTAATCAAGCAAAACGCTCTAGGAACCCACTTGACTGGGATCTCTACAAAAGCAGCCTCAGGAAATTTAAGTCAGAGGTTAGGAAATTACAAAGAGCCTCTTGGCATCTTTTCTGCGAAAATATAGAAAAGACTAGTGATGCTTCCCGGATTAGGAAAATCTTATCCAAATCTCCTACTATTCCTATTTACATTAAGAAACTTGACGGAAACTGGACCATGTCTAGCAAGGAAACACTAGAGCTTCTATTGAACACCCATTTTCCTGGTAGCAAATCAGAAACAGTACATTCTGTAGAAAACCGAACGAGAACCCAATTTACAGATTTACAGTGCCAGAGGGCGTTGTCACCCCCAAGAAAGTACAGGGGACAGTACACAGCTTCCTCCCGTACAAATCCGCTGGTCTCGATGGTATTTTTCCAGTGGAACTACAGCAAGGCTTTGATATTTTAAGCCCGTGGCTCCACGCTATCTTTAGGAGCTGTTTAAACTTCGGCTACACCCCTAGATCCTGGAAGAGGGCCAAAGTTGTCTTTATACCGAAAGCCTATCCTCTTTTTTATTGAAGACTTTGGAAAGCCTAATCGACGAACACATAAAAACTAAATTAGATAGTAATTTCTTATCCATATCCCAACACGCATATCGCAAGGGAAAATCAGTAGAAACTGCTTTACATTCGTTGGTAGGAATCATCGAGAAATCCTTTGAAAATAAGGAGTTCACTTTGGTGTCCTTCCTTGATATTGAAGGAGCTTCCAACAATGTCAAAACAGAAGCTATATCTGCTGCACTTCTTGACCTGAAGGTTGACAACTACCTTTGCTTTTGGATCGAGCATATGCTTAAAAGCAGGCTTATCCATGCTGAGCTAGGGTGCTGTCTAACCAGGAGGTCGGTGTTCAGGGGCACCCCCCAAGGTGGAGTACTATTACCACTATTGTGGCTCATGGTAGTGAATGCGTTACTATTAACCTTGGGTAAAGAGGGGTTCAGTGTTATAGCTTATGCGGACGACATTGCCATAGCGATAAGAGACCTAATGGAGTCTGCTCTAAATAAATTAGCAAAGTGGACGGATAGTGTCGGTCTAGGAGTTAATCCGTCGAAGACTGAACTAGTATTGTTCACAAGAAAGTACAAAATACCGGATATAACTCCTCCAAAACTCAAGGGTACTTGGGGGTTATTCTAGATAGAAAACTCAGTTGGAAACTGGATTTACAGGACCGTGCCAGGAAGGCCTCGATTGCCCTCTATTCATGTAGGAAAGCCCTGGGCCCAAAATTGGGGCTCCAGGCTCTAGATGGTAGATAAACATTTACTTTGTATACTTTGGAATACACAGCTCGACACCTCAAATTTTCCACTACAAAAAAAAGCGCAATCTAACGGTCTCTCTTCAAAGCACCACGGTTCACTGAAAAATAAACGTAGATACACAGCTTCACATGATTTTAAAAACAAATATACATTGTGTTATTTTGCAGTTAGATCGGCGCGCAATACTCAACGTGTCTTAACATGAAACAAATATTAAACTCTTTATGACAGTGGCACAAAGTTACACCCGCTGGCGCAAAGTAACCCCAGTTTACGGTACATATATTCATGATGAGCATCAATAGCGAAATCGACTGAACGATGACTGTCCGTCCGTTCGTCTGTCCATCCATCCGTATGTCACCTCTTTTGGGCCTTAAATTTTAAGTTAGGAGGATGAAATTTCATATCTTGGCTGTTGAAAAAAAGATACAGCACAAGTGTAAAAAATTTTTAAATCCTCCAACTGCCACGCCCACTTTTTTATAACTTCACTAAATTATATGAAACCAAACAATTTTGCTAAGACCAAATATTTAGGTATTTAGATTCCCTACAATTTACCCATACAACAGTTTGAAACAGTTGAAACTAACAGAAGCATAGCAGAGTCTATTGACTCGCTCCAACATCTCAGAAATGTCTCTTGCCTTTCCTTATTCTATCGCTTTTTATACCCTATCCTAAGGGTATATTAAGTTTGACACATAGTTTGTAACATAGAGAAATAATCGAGATAGACCCTATAAAGTATATATATTCGTGATCAGCATCAATAGCGAAATCGATTGAGCGATGACCGTCCGTCCGTCCGTCCGTCCGTTCGTCCGTATGTCACCGCTTTTTGGGCCTTAAATTTTGAGCTAGGACGATGAAATTTCATACCTGGGCTTCTGAGGAAAAGATACAGTACAAGTGTAATAATTTTTGAAATCCGCCCACTGCCACGCCCACTTTTTCATAACTTCACTAAATTATATGAAACCGAAAAATTTTGTTAACACCAAATATTTAGGCATTCAGATTCCCTACAATCCACCCATACAAAAGTTTTGGCCACGCCCACTTTTTGGGGGCGTTTTCATCACAAAACCTATTTTTGGACCTTAAATTTTTAACTAGGACGCTGAAATTTCATATCTGGGCTTCCAAGAAAAAGATACAGTACAAGTGTAAAATTTTTTTACATCCGCCCACTGCCACGCCTACTTTTTTATAACTTCACTAAATTATATGAAACCGAAAAATTTTGTTAAGACCAAATATTTGGGTATTTAGATTCCCTACAATTCACCAATAGAACAGTTTTGGCCACGCCCACTTTTTGGGGGCGTTATCATCAAAAAACCTATTTTGATAAAATTTTACATGTAACATCCTCAAACGTTCGACATTATAGCTATATTTGAGTACAAAATGCAATTTGGCCACGCCCACTTTATAGAGAGGAGGATAGGGTATCATACGATCCGTTCCAGACGGATTGTAGCTTTTCTGTATGTTTTCATAAACAGTGCTCCAGCGAAATAGCCAGTTGCATTCCGCCCCTTCAACAATTTTCTCGCAATACCCGTCACGCTTTGAATGCTTATCAGTATAGCCTCAAGCCTATTTTCGGACGTTCCGTCAAGTATAGAGATTCTTTCATAAACCGCACAACACGAATGTAGAATGCTCTACCAAGCTCTATTTTTCCTTCACTTTATAATCCACAAACATTTAAAACCAACGTTCATCGGTATCGGTTCATCTCATCGGCTGTGTATTAACATTTAAAGGGTAGTACTAAACCCGTGAGCGCGCGCGAATTATAAAAAAAACATACAGAAAAGCTACAATCCGTCTGGAACGGATCGTATGATACCCTATCCTCCTCTCTATAAAGTGGGCGTGTCCAAATTGCATTTTGTACTCAAATATAGCTATAATGTCGAACGTTTGAGGATGTTACATGTAAAATTTTATCAAAATCGGTTTTTTGATGAAAACGCCCCCAAAAAGTGGGCGTGACCAGAACCGTTCTATGGGTGAATTGTAGGGAATCTGTATACCTAAATATTTGGTCTTAACAAAATTTTTCGGTTTCATATAATTTAGTGAAGTTATGAAAAAGTGGGCGTGGCAGTGGGCGGATTTAAAAAAATTTTACACTTGTACTGTATCTTTTCCTCAGAAGCCCAGATATGAAATTTCATCGTCCTAGCTCAAAATTTAAGGCCCAAAAAGCGGTGACATACGGACGGACGGACGGACGGACGGTCATCGCTCAATCGATTTCGCTATTGATGCTGATCACGAATATATATACTTTATAGGGTCTATCTCGATTATTTCTCTATGTTACAAACTATGTGTCAAACTTAATATACCCTTAGGATAGGGTATAAACATACAGAAAAGCTACAATCCGTCTGGAACGGATCGTCTGATACCCTATCCTCGTTTCTATAAAGTGCTCATGGCCAAATTGCATTTCGTACTCAAATATGGCTATAACCTCGAACGTTTGAGGATGTTACATGTAAAATTTTATCAAAATCGGGTTTTTGATGAAAACGCCCCCAAAAAGTGGGCGTGGCCAAAACTGTTCTATGGGTGAATTGTACGAATCTGAATACCTAAATATTTGGACTTAACAAAATTTTTCGGTTTCATATAATTTAGTGAAGTTATAAAAAAGTAGGCGTGGCAGTAGGCGGATGTAAAAATAATTTACATTTCTACTGCATCTTTTTATCAGAAGCCCACATATGAAATTTCATCGTCCTAGCTCAAAATTTAAGGCCCAAAAAGCGGTGACATACGGACGGACGGACGGACGGTCATCGCTCAATCGGTTTCGCTATTGATGCTGATCACGAATATATATACTTTATAGGGTCTATCTCGATTATTTCTCTATGTTACAAACTATGTGTCAAACTTAATATACCCTTAGGATAGGGTATAAACAGTGCCGGGTCATCCATCTCTCCCACCCCACTCACTCGCTGTTGTGCTTTGCAATCAGCGCAACTGTCGCATGTACTATACATTCTTACAGTTGCGTTGATTGAGAGAGCGTAACATCTGATGTATAGCGGGCCGTGAGTGTTTATCTGTATAGCGGACCACAGCTGACTGTCGTTTGGGCATAACACCTGCGACAGTTTGTTGTGGAAAACTATTATTAGGATCTACACTTCGCGGCTTCGCTTAGTTTCGTCAGAGTTGTGTCTTTTTGTGTTTTTATGTTTTAATGATAAGGGAATTTAGGGTGGATATTTCCAACATACGTGATCTTCGAACAAATTTCTTCCATGTGTGCGCCCACACTCAATCCCATAAACCAGCTGTTCTGGCACTTAGCGAAACACAGGTAGTAGAAGAATGTTCTGATTTGCAACTGCCTGGATATAGCTTAGCGCCATTATTCTTTCCCCACCGCGGCCTCGCCATTTTTATCCGTAGTGATATAGCTTACCAAATTCCAACACAGTATGGCCACTGTTCCAATCCGGAATTCAACTTCAAATGGCTAAAATTCACCGTCCGTAAGCAAATCAAACACTCATACTGAAATCGTTATTGCTGGCGATTTTAATATACACAATTCGGATTGGCTTCGACACTCTGGCCAGACAACACCCGAAGGAAGGTATGTTGAGCTTTTCGCTGAGGTAAACAACTTGACCCAGCTTGTAAATGGAGTTTTAGCTGGTTGCTATGCTTCCTCGATAGTGACGTGGATTCCGCCGCTGATATGATTACCGACACGATTCTCTTAGGTATGAATGACTTTATTCCTAACAGAATAAAGAGCATTAAACCTAAGGTAAACTCAGAAAAGACTGCAATGCCCATATTCAACGTTCAAAATTCTTATACGACCAAAAATTGAGGCAAAAAATTCTACAGTGTCCTAAAGGTAGTAAACATTTTTGGTCATTCATTAAAAACATTAAAAATTTTGCCTCATCTACCATCCCAACGTTCATTTACAATGACATTCCAGCTGTCAGCTCCTTAGACAAGGCTAATCTTCTTGCTGCACAATTTGCAGCTAGATCCACTCTGCAAGATAGTGTCTGTCCCTGTGCTTGAGAGCGTCGAATCTTCCATGGGACAAATCCGCTTTCGCACTCGCACAGTTGCAAGAGTTCTCAAAGGTCTTAACATACACGAATCTGCTGGCCCAGACGGTATCCCCCCTATAGCTCTGAAGAGGTGTTCTTCCTCGCTGGCAAAACCTCTGCGTAAGCTTTTCTGTATGTCCTATTCTTCTGGGCTCTTTCCAAGAAGATGGAAAACAGCATTTATCCAGCCTGTCCCAAAAAAAGGCGAATTTCCCTCTCTGACCAATTACCGACCCATTGCACTTACGTCCCTTCTTTCCAAGGTCATGGAAAATCTGATAAATCGTCAGCTTATGAAATATCTTGAATCACGAAAACTCATTAATGACCGGCAGTATGGTTTTCGTAGCAACAGGTCCACTGGTGATTTGATGGCATATCTCACCGAGAAGTGGAACCATTCTCTCCATCACTTCGGTGAAACAAAGGTGGTTGCACTTGATATTTCAAAGGCATTTGACAGAGTTTGGCTCCAGGCTCTTTTGTCTAAAATGCGTGCATTTGGTATCGATGAGTCTCTTCTTCAATGGATTAGAAATTACCTTTCGGGGCGTTCAATACAAGTTGTTTTGGATGGTTTCAAGTCTAATATTCACCGCAGAAATGCTGGTGTTCCCAAGGGCTCAGTTTTGTCTCCGACTCTTGTTCTCATTTTTATAAAAGATCTCTTGTCTGCAACCTCTAATCCAAGCCATTCCTTCGCTGATGACAGTACCCTCAGTTTTTTATATTCGTTTCCTAACTCACGTCCCTGCTCTTCGTCAGTAGAAGAGGAACGGCGGCGTATGTTAAACTCATTAAATTCCGATCTTGACAGCATAATCAAATGTTCAACCAACAGAGTGGAATTTAATGCTTCCAAAACGCAATGCTGTCTTCTGTCTCTCAAGCGAAACCAAAACCCCCAACCATTATCCATGAATGGTACTTGCATCGCGGAAACCGAAAGACTTGCCACTCTCGGTATGTGTATTAATAACCATCTTCGAGGTCGCCCAAAATGCTGCAAAATGTCTAGGATTCCTTAAGCGGTGCAAGAAATACTTCACCCCGTCTGATCTGGCCTCAATTTCACGTCCAAAATCACGCGTTAAGACTTATAGGTGATAGAGACATTGTAAGCTCCATAGTCTCACTAGAACGTCGAAGAAATATATCATGTCTCTCCCTGTTTTATTGCTTTTTTCATAAAAAATGCTCCAGTGAAATAGCCAGCTGCATTCCTCCCCATTCAAAATTTCACCTGCAATAAGCGTCAGGCTATGAATGCACATCAGTTTACCCTCAAGCCCAATTTTGGACGTACTGTCAAATACAGAGATTCGTTTATAAGCCGAACGACTCCTATGTGGAATGATCTTCCTAGCTCTGTATTTCCTCATCATTACAGCCTTCAAACACTTAAAGCAAACGCGCACCGGTACCTCCTCTGTTCCTTTTCCCAAACGCCTGCGCCCTGAATTCAGTATAATATCCCCTTTGGTGCGCGCAGATTATAAAAAAACATACAGAAAAGCTACAATCCGCCTGGAACGGATCGTCTGATACCCTATCCTCCTCTCTATAAAGTAGGCGTGGCCAAATTGCATTTCGTACTCAAATATGGCTATAAACTCGAACGTTTGAGGATGTTACATGTAAAATTTTATCAAAATCGGTTTTTTGATGAAAACGCCCGCAAAAAGTGGGCGTGACCAAAACTGTTCTATGGGTGAATTGTAGGGAATCTGTATACCTAAATATTTGGTCTTAACAAAATTTTTCGGTTTCATATAATTTAGTGAAGTTATAAAAAAGTAGGCGTGGCAGTGGGCGGATGTAAAAAAAATTTACACTTCTACTGTATCTTTTCGTCATAAGCCCAGGTATGAAATTTCAGCGTCCTAGTTACTAATTTAAGGCCCAAAACTCGGTTTTGTGATGAAAACGCCCCCAAAAAGTGGGCGTGGCCAAAACTTTTGTATGGGTGGATTGTAGGGAATCTGAATGCCTAAATATTTGGTCTTAACAAAATTTTTTGGTTTCATATAATTTAGTGAAGTTATGAAAAAGTGGGCGTGGCAGTGCACGGATGTAAAAAAAATGTACACTTCTACTGTATCTTTTCGTCAGAAGCTCAGATATGAATTTACAGCGTCCTAGCTAAAAATTGAAGGCCCAAAAATCGGTTTTATGATGAAAACGCCCCCAAAAAGTGGGCGTGGCCAAAACTTTTGTATGCGTGAATTGTAGGGAGTCTGAATGCCTAAATATTTGGTCTTAACAAAATTTTTCGGTTTCATATAATTTAGTGAAGTTATAAAAAAGTAGGCGTGGCAGTGGGCGGATGTAAAAAAAATTTACACTTCTACTGTATCTTTTCGTCATAAGCCCAGGTATGAAATTTCAGCGTCCTAGTTACTAATTTAAGGCCCAAAACTCGGTTTTGTGATGAAAACGCCCCCAAAAAGTGGGCGTGGCCAAAACTTTTGTATGGGTGAATTGTAGGGAATCAGAATGTCTAAATATTTGGTCTTAACAAAAATTTTCGGTTTCATATAATTTAGTGAAGTTATGAAAAAGTGGGCGTGGCAGTGGGCGGATTTCAAAAATTTTTACACTTGTACTGTATCTTTTTCTCAGAAGCCCAAATATGAAATTTCATCGTCCTAGCTCAAAATTTAAGGCCCAAAAAGCGGTGACATACGGACGGACGGACGGACGTACGGACGGTCGGTCATCGCTCAATCGATTTCGCTATTGATGCTGATCACGAATATATATACTTTATAGGGTCTATCTCGGTTATTTCTCTATGTTACAAACTATGTGTCAAACTTAATATACCCTTAGGATAGGGTATAAAAAAAATTATGAAATATGAATAAACTTGAATTGAAATTTTGATCACAATTGGGACAACATAAATCCTTAGATATTGAAATTGTCTACAATCATTGTATATAAACCTAATAGTAGTATCACTTGAAGATATCGAGACTAGCGCCTCTAACAAGCAAGGAAACTTTTTTCTCATTCTCTCCCAACTATCCATTTGCTCTTACAGTGGCAGATATCAAGTGAGAAGAAAAGAAAGAGAACAAAGAGAAAACATACAGAAAAGCTACAATCCGTCTGGAACGGATCGTCTGATACCCTATCCTCCTCTCTATAAAGTGGGCGTGGCCAAACTGCATTTCGTACTCAAATATGGCTATAACATCGAACGTTTGAGTATGTTACATGTAAAATTTTATCAAAATCGGTTTTTTGATGAAAACGCCCCCAAAAAGTGGGCGTGGCCAAAACTGTTCTATTGGTGAATTGTAGGGAATCTGAATACCTAAATATTTGGACCTAACAAAATTTTTCGGTTTCATATAATTTAGTGAAGTTATAAAAAAGTAGGCGTGGCAAAGGGCGGATGTAAAAAAAATGTACACTTCTACTGTATCTTTTCGTCAGAAGCCCAGATATGAATTTACAGCGTCCTAGTTAAAAATTGAAGGACCAAAAATCGGTTTTATGATGAAAACGCCCCCAAAAAGTGGGCGTGGCCAAAACTTTTGTATGAGTGGATTGTAGGTAGTCTGAATGCCTAAATATTTGGTCTTAACAAAATTTTTCGGTTTCATATAATTTAGTGAAGTTATGAAAAAGTGGGCGTGGCAGTGGGCGGATTTAAAAAATTTTTACACTTGTACTGTATCTTTTTCTCAGAAGCCCAGATATGAAATTTCATCGTCCTAGCTCAAAATTTAAGGCCCAAAAAGGGGTGACATACGGACGGACGGACGGTCATCGCTCAATCGATTTCGCTATTGATACTGATCACGAATATATATACTTTATAGGGTCTATCTCGATTGTTTCTCTATGTTACAAACTTAATATACCCTTAGGATAGGGTATAATAATATACCCTTAGGATAGGGTATAAAAAGGAGAACCAAACAAACACACAAACATACAGAAAAGCTACAATCCGTCTGGAACGGATCGTATGATACCCTATCCTCCTCTCTATAAAATGGGCGTGGCCAAATTGCATTTTGTACTCAAATATAGCTATAATGTCGAACGTTTGAGGATGTTACATGTAAAATTTTATCAAAATAGGTTTTTTGATGATAACGCCCCCAAAAAGTGGGCGTGGCCCAAACTCTTCTATGGGTGAATTGTAGGAATTGTATTTGGTCTTAACAATATTTTTCGGTTTCATATAATTTAGTGAAGTTATAAAAAAGTAGGCGTGGCAGTGGGCGGATGTAAAAAAATTTTACACTTGTACTGTATCTTTTTCTTGGAAGCCCAAATATGAAATTTCAGCGTCCTAGTTAAAAATTTAAAGCCCAAAAATCGGTTTTGTGATGAAAACGAACCCAAAATGTGGGCGTGGCCAAAACTTTTGTATGGGTGGATTGTAGGGAATCTGAATGCCTAAATATTTAGTGTTAACAAAATTTTTCGGTTTCATATAATTTAGTGAAGTTATGAAAAAGTGGGCGTGGCAGTGGGCGGATTTCAAAAATTTTTACACTTGTACTGTATCTTTTTCTCAGAAGCCCAGATATGAAATTTCATCGTCCTAGCTCAAAATTTAAGGCCCAAACAGCGGTGACATACGGACGGACGGACGGACGGTCATCGCTCAATCGAATTCGCTATTGATGCTGATCACGAATATATATACTTTATAGGGTCTATCTCGATTATTTGTCTATGTTACAAACTATGTGTGAAACTTAATATACCCTTAGGATAAGCAATGGAGCGCTATACTCCGCAAGAGCGTGGAATAATTGTGTCGATTTTTTGACCAATAATCGGTCGGTGGTGTTAGTGCAGCGTGAGTTTCGACGTCGATTCCTAATCGTGTCCCGCCAACTGGGCAAACATTCCGGCGCTTAGCTACTCGACTCGAACAGACTGGAACCACAGGAGACCATACAGGGCGTGGCCGCCACTGGAGTCGTTCGGTCGAGAATATCGCGGCTGTGGTTGCCGATTTCGCTGAGAACGAAGAAACATCAACAGACGACGGGCCAACCAATTGGGCCATGATAAACGACTTCTTACTGCCGGAATTGGATGAGCGGGGCTTGGCTAACAAGTGGTGTCAACAAGACACACAGCACGAGCCACAATGGATATTGTGAAGGAAACGTTTCCTTGTCGCATAATTTCCCGTTTTGGCAAGATCGCCCGATTTAACCATCCCAGACTTCTTTCTTTGAAGCTACTTGAAGTCGCAGACAATCGCAGTCCTTAAGGAGAATATTCAACAGGAATGCGAACAGTTGTCATCGGAAATCTTGCGGAAAGTCATGGAAAATGCGATAAAACGGGCACAATTGTGTATCAACACTGGCGGCAGCCACTTTGTACTTAACAGAAAAAAATTTAAAGGTACAAATAAAGATTTGATCACTCAAAATAATTTTTTAAATAATTCAAAAACAAAATTGGATAATTAACCAAGAAACCAAGAAATGTAGAAACCTTGGAGAAATTGAAGAGCAGAGCCTTGAAAGTAATCGCTAAAGATGATTTTAAAGTTCTCAGTGTATTAAATATATTCAAGGTGACAGTGGTAATCGAATATTATAAAAATAATCGTTCCCAAAGTCCTTTACAGCACCATGTGAACATAAGCCCAGCACCTGCTTCACATACCGCGAACATATGTATAACATTTATGGAAAACGTCAACTAAAGCACTCTCCTAAACAAACTGCGTAGAAGTCTCATCAACATCAGAGATCTACAAAGAAGAAAATTCTTCATAGAACAACATTTTCTTTCATTGAATCAAAGTCTGAAATAATTTCCTATTTATACCCTGTCCTAAGGGTATATTAAGTTTGACACATAGCTTGTAACACAGAGAAATAATCGAGATAGACCCTATAAAGTATATATATTCGTCCAGTTTGGATCACTTCAGCGTATATGCCCTATGATGAAGCGGGGCCCAGACCTGCAGACAATATACGCAAAGTGATGAGGCAAGCCGAAAAGGAAGACCACCCTCTTATCATGGGTAGCGACGCTAACGCTCATCATGTAGCATGCGGCAGCAGCGATACTAATATCCGCGGTGAGTGTCTATTTGAGTACTTAATGGAAACTAACCTCGTAATTTGTAATAAGAGATCAGATCCCACATTTATTACTAACAATAGGCAGGAAGTCATAGACGTAACCTTTGTCACGAATTCCCCTAAAATTAGTGTCAAGATTCACCATCTGAAGTAGATCAGATGATAGACGTAGTTACAGGAACAATGAATTCAGCCCTACGTGAAGCCTGCCTGATCAGTAGACACAAGAGTGGGGGTAAGCCTCCGTGGTAGAACTCTGAAATAAGTAGGCTTAGACGTGAAGGCAGAAAGCTTTTTAATCAAGCAAAACGCTCTAGGAACCCACTTGACTGGGATCTCTACAAAAGCAGCCTCAGGAAATTTAAGTCAGAGGTTAGGAAATTACAAAGAGCCTCTTGGCATCTTTTCTGCGAAAATATAGAAAAGACTAGTGATGCTTCCCGGATTAGGAAAATCTTATCCAAATCTCCTACTATTCCTATTTACATTAAGAAACTTGACGGAAACTGGACCATGTCTAGCAAGGAAACACTAGAGCTTCTATTGAACACCCATTTTCCTGGTAGCAAATCAGAAACAGTACATTCTGTAGAAAACCGAACGAGAACCCAATTTACAGATTTACAGTGCCAGAGGGCGTTGTCACCCCCAAGAAAGTACAGTGGACAGTACACAGCTTCCTCCCGTACAAATCCGCTGGTCTCGATGGTATTTTTCCAGTGGAACTACAGCAAGGCTTTGATATTTTAAGCCCGTGGCTCCACGCTATCTTTAGGAGCTGTTTAAACTTCGGCTACACCCCTAGATCCTGGAAGAGGGCCAAAGTTGTCTTTATACCGAAAGCCTATCCTCTTTTTTATTGAAAACTTTGGAAAGCCTAATCGACGAACACATAAAAACTAAATTAGATAGTAATTTCTTATCCATATCCCAACACGCATATCGCAAGGGAAAATCAGTAGAAACTGCTTTACATTCGTTGGTAGGAATCATCGAGAAATCCTTTGAAAATAAGGAGTTCACTTTGGTGTCCTTCCTTGATATTGAAGGAGCTTCCAACAATGTCAAAACAGAAGCTATATCTGCTGCACTTCTTGACCTGAAGGTTGACAACTACCTTTGCTTTTGGATCGAGCATATGCTTAAAAGCAGGCTTATCCATGCTGAGCTAGGGTGCTGTCTAACCAGAAGGTCGGTGTTCAGGGGCACCCCCCAAGGTGGAGTACTATTACCACTATTGTGGCTCATGGTAGTGAATGCGTTACTATTAACCTTGGGTAAAGAGGGGTTCAGTGTTATAGCTTATGCGGACGACATTGCCATAGCGATAAGAGACCTAATGGAGTCTGCTCTAAATAAATTAGCAAAGTGGACGGATAGTGTCGGTCTAGGAGTTAATCCGTCGAAGACTGAACTAGTATTGTTCACAAGAAAGTACAAAATACCGGATATAACTACTCCAAAACTCAAGGGTACTTGGGGGTTATTCTAGATAGAAAACTCAGTTGGAAACTGAATTTACAGGACCGTGCCAGGAAGGCCTCGATTGCCCTCTATTCATGTAGGAAAGCCCTGGGCCCAAAATTGGGGCTCCAGGCTCTAGATGGTAGATAAACATTTACTTTGTATACTTTGGAATACACAGCTCGACACCTCAAATTTTCCACTACAAAAAAAAGCGCAATCTAACGGTCTCTCTTCAAAGCACCACGGTTCACTGAAAAATAAACGTAGATACACAGCTTCACATGATTTTAAAAACAAATATACATTGTGTTATTTTGCAGTTAGATCGGCGCGCAATACTCAACGTGTCTTAACATGAAACAAATATTAAACTCTTTATGACAGTGGCACAAAGTTACACCCGCTGGCGCAAAGTAACCCCAGTTTACGGTACATATATTCATGATGAGCATCAATAGCGAAATCGACTGAACGATGACTGTCCGTCCGTTCGTCTGTCCATCCATCCGTATGTCACCTCTTTTGGGCCTTAAATTTTAAGTTAGGAGGATGAAATTTCATATCTTGGCTGTTGAAAAAAAGATACAGCACAAGTGTAAAAAATTTTTAAATCCTCCAACTGCCACGCCCACTT
Source organism: Xylota sylvarum (assembly GCA_905220385.1). Lineage (NCBI taxonomy): Eukaryota > Metazoa > Arthropoda > Insecta > Diptera > Syrphidae > Xylota > Xylota sylvarum. The sequence continues at coordinate 74,865,634 of LR999958.1, read as the reverse complement.
TTTTATAACTTCACTAAATTATATGAAACCAAACAATTTTGCTAAGACCAAATATTTAGGTATTTAGATTCCCTACAATTTACCCATACAACAGTTTGAAACAGTTGAAACTAACAGAAGCATAGCAGAGTCTATTGACTCGCTCCAACATCTCAGAAATGTCTCTTGCCTTTCCTTATTCTATCGCTTTTTATACCCTATCCTAAGGGTATATTAAGTTTGACACATAGTTTGTAACATAGAGAAATAATCGAGATAGACCCTATAAAGTATATATATTCGTGATCAGCATCAATAGCGAAATCGATTGAGCGATGACCGTCCGTCCGTCCGTCCGTCCGTCCGTTCGTCCGTATGTCACCGCTTTTTGGGCCTTAAATTTTGAGCTAGGACGATGAAATTTCATACCTGGGCTTCTGAGGAAAAGATACAGTACAAGTGTAATAATTTTTGAAATCCGCCCACTGCCACGCCCACTTTTTCATAACTTCACTAAATTATATGAAACCGAAAAATTTTGTTAAGACCAAATATTTAGGCATTCAGATTCCCTACAATCCACCCATAGAACAGTTTTGGCCACGCCCACTTTTTGGGGGCGTTATCATCAAAAAACCTATTTTGATAAAATTTTACATGTAACATCCTCAAACGTTCGACATTATAGCTATATTTGAGTACAAAATGCAATTTGGCCACGCCCACTTTATAGAGAGGAGGATAGGGTATCATACGATCCGTTCCAGACGGATTGTAGCTTTTCTGTATGTTTTCATAAACAGTGCTCCAGCGAAATAGCCAGTTGCATTCCGCCCCTTCAACAATTTTCTCGCAATACCCGTCACGCTTTGAATGCTTATCAGTATAGCCTCAAGCCTATTTTCGGACGTTCCGTCAAGTATAGAGATTCTTTCATAAACCGCACAACACGAATGTAGAATGCTCTACCAAGCTCTATTTTTCCTTCACTTTATAATCCACAAACATTTAAAACCAACGTTCATCGGTATCGGTTCATCTCATCGGCTGTGTATTAACATTTAAAGGGTAGTACTAAACCCGTGAGCGCGCGCGAATTATAAAAAAAACATACAGAAAAGCTACAATCCGTCTGGAACGGATCGTATGATACCCTATCCTCCTCTCTATAAAGTGGGAGTGTCCAAATTGCATTTTGTACTCAAATATAGCTATAATGTCGAACGTTTGAGGATGTTACATGTAAAATTTCATGAAAATCGGTTTTTTGATGAAAACGCCCCCAAAAAGTGGGCGTGACCAGAACTGTTCTATGGGTGAATTGTAGGGAATCTGTATACCTAAATATTTGGTCTTAACAAAATTTTTCGGTTTCATATAATTTAGTGAAGTTATGAAAAAGTGGGCGTGGCAGTGGGCGGATTTAAAAAATTTTTACACTTGTACTGTATCTTTTTCTCAGAAGCCCAGATATGAAATTTCATCGTCCTAGCTCAAAATTTAATGCCCAAAAAGCGGTGACATACGGACGGACGGACGGACGGACGGACGGACGGACGGTCATCGCTCAATCGATTTCGCTATTGATGCTGATCACGAATATATATACTTTATAGGGTCTATCTCGATTATTTCTCTATGTTACAAACTATGTGTCAAACTTAATATACCCTTAGGATAGGGTATAAACATACAGAAAAGCTACAATCCGTCTGGAACGGATCGTCTGATACCCTATCCTCGTTTCTATAAAGTGCTCATGGCCAAATTGCATTTCGTACTCAAATATGGCTATAACCTCGAACGTTTGAGGATGTTACATGTAAAATTTTATCAAAATCGGGTTTTTGATGAAAACGCCCCCAAAAAGTGGGCGTGGCCAAAACTGTTCTATGGGTGAATTGTACGAATCTGAATACCTAAATATTTGGACTTAACAAAATTTTTCGGTTTCATATAATTTAGTGAAGTTATAAAAAAGTAGGCGTGGCAGTAGGCGGATGTAAAAATAATTTACATTTCTACTGCATCTTTTTATCAGAAGCCCACATATGAAATTTCATCGTCCTAGCTCAAAATTTAAGGCCCAAAAAGCGGTGACATACGGACGGACGGACGGACGGTCATCGCTCAATCGGTTTCGCTATTGATGCTGATCACGAATATATATACTTTATAGGGTCTATCTCGATTATTTCTCTATGTTACAAACTATGTGTCAAACTTAATATACCCTTAGGATAGGGTATAAACAGTGCCGGGTCATCCATCTCTCCCACCCCACTCACTCGCTGTTGTGCTTTGCAATCAGCGCAACTGTCGCATGTACTATACATTCTTACAGTTGCGTTGATTGAGAGAGCGTAACATCTGATGTATAGCGGGCCGTGAGTGTTTATCTGTATAGCGGACCACAGCTGACTGTCGTTTGGGCATAACACCTGCGACAGTTTGTTGTGGAAAACTATTATTAGGATCTACACTTCGCGGCTTCGCTTAGTTTCGTCAGAGTTGTGTCTTTTTGTGTTTTTATGTTTTAATGATAAGGGAATTTAGGGTGGATATTTCCAACATACGTGATCTTCGAACAAATTTCTTCCATGTGTGCGCCCACACTCAATCCCATAAACCAGCTGTTCTGGCACTTAGCGAAACACAGGTAGTAGAAGAATGTTCTGATTTGCAACTGCCTGGATATAGCTTAGCGCCATTATTCTTTCCCCACCGCGGCCTCGCCATTTTTATCCGTAGTGATATAGCTTACCAAATTCCAACACAGTATGGCCACTGTTCCAATCCGGAATTCAACTTCAAATGGCTAAAATTCACCGTCCGTAAGCAAATCAAACACTCATACTGAAATCGTTATTGCTGGCGATTTTAATATACACAATTCGGATTGGCTTCGACACTCTGGCCAGACAACACCCGAAGGAAGGTATGTTGAGCTTTTCGCTGAGGTAAACAACTTGACCCAGCTTGTAAATGGAGTTTTAGCTGGTTGCTATGCTTCCTCGATAGTGACGTGGATTCCGCCGCTGATATGATTACCGACACGATTCTCTTAGGTATGAATGAATTTATTCCTAACAGAATAAAGAGCATTAAACCTAAGGTAAACTCATGGTTCGACCAGAGCTGTAAAGAGGCAATCAGGTTGAAAAGCAAATCTGAGGAAAACCGAAAGCCAGAAAAGACTGCAATGCCCATATTCAACGTTCAAAATTCTTATACGACCAAAAATTGATGCAAAAAATTCTACAGTGTCCTAAAGGTAGTAAACATTTTTGGTCATTCATTAAAAACATTAAAAATTTTGCCTCATCTACCATCCCAACGTTCATTTACAATGACATTCCAGCTGTCAGCTCCTTAGACAAGGCTAATCTTCTTGCTGCACAATTTGCAGCTAGATCCACTCTGCAAGATAGTGTCTGTCCCTGTGCTTGAGAGCGTCGAATCTTCCATGGGACAAATCCGCTTTCGCACTCGCACAGTTGCAAGAGTTCTCAAAGGTCTTAACATACACGAATCTGCTGGCCCAGACGGTATCCCCCCTATAGCTCTGAAGAGGTGTTCTTCCTCGCTGGCAAAACCTCTGCGTAAGCTTTTCTGTATGTCCTATTCTTCTGGGCTCTTTCCAAGAAGATGGAAAACAGCATTTGTCCAGCCTGTCCCAAAAAAAGGCGAATTTCCCTCTCTGACCAATTACCGACCCATTGCACTTACGTCCCTTCTTTCCAAGGTCATGGAAAATCTGATAAATCGTCAGCTTATGAAATATCTTGAATCACGAAAACTCATTAATGACCGGCAGTATGGTTTTCGTAGCAACAGGTCCACTGGTGATTTGATGGCATATCTCACCGAGAAGTGGAACCATTCTCTCCATCACTTCGGTGAAACAAAGGTGGTTGCACTTGATATTTCAAAGGCATTTGACAGAGTTTGGCTCCAGGCTCTTTTGTCTAAAATGCGTGCATTTGGTATCGATGAGTCTCTTCTTCAATGGATTAGAAATTACCTTTCGGGGCGTTCAATACAAGTTGTTTTGGATGGTTTCAAGTCTAATATTCACCGCAGAAATGCTGGTGTTCCCAAGGGCTCAGTTTTGTCTCCGACTCTTGTTCTCATTTTTATAAAAGATCTCTTGTCTGCAACCTCTAATCCAAGCCATTCCTTCGCTGATGACAGTACCCTCAGTTTTTTATATTCGTTTCCTAACTCACGTCCCTGCTCTTCGTCAGTAGAAGAGGAACGGCGGCGTATGTTAAACTCATTAAATTCCGATCTTGACAGCATAATCAAATGTTCAACCAACAGAGTGGAATTTAATGCTTCCAAAACGCAATGCTGTCTTCTGTCTCTCAAGCGAAACCAAAACCCCCAACCATTATCCATGAATGGTACTTGCATCGCGGAAACCGAAAGACTTGCCACTCTCGGTATGTGTATTAATAACCATCTTCGAGGTCGCCCAAAATGCTGCAAAATGTCTAGGATTCCTTAAGCGGTGCAAGAAATACTTCACCCCGTCTGATCTGGCCTCAATTTCACGTCCAAAATCACGCGTTAAGACTTATAGGTGATAGAGACATTGTAAGCTCCATAGTCTCACTAGAACGTCGAAGAAATATATCATGTCTCTCCCTGTTTTATTGCTTTTTTCATAAAAAATGCTCCAGTGAAATAGCCAGCTGCATTCCTCCCCATTCAAAATTTCACCTGCAATAAGCGTCAGGCTATGAATGCACATCAGTTTACCCTCAAGCCCAATTTTGGACGTACTGTCAAATACAGAGATTCGTTTATAAGCCGAACGACTCCTATGTGGAATGATCTTCCTAGCTCTGTATTTCCTCATCATTACAGCCTTCAAACACTTAAAGCAAACGCGCACCGGTACCTCCTCTGTTCCTTTTCCCCCTTTTCCCAAACGCCTGCGCCCTGAATTCAGTATAATATCCCCTTTGGTGCGCGCAGATTATAAAAAAACATACAGAAAAGCTACAATCCATCTGGAACGGATCGTCTGATACCCTATCCTCCTCTCTATAAAGTAGGCGTGGCCAAATTGCATTTCGTACTCAAATATGGCTATAAACTCGAACGTTTGAGGATGTTACATGTAAAATTTTATCAAAATCGGTTTTTTGATGAAAACGCCCGCAAAAAGTGGGCGTGACCAAAACTGTTCTATGGGTGAATTGTAGGGAATCTGTATACCTAAATATTTGGTCTTAACAAAATTTTTCGGTTTCATATAATTTAGTGAAGTTATAAAAAAGTAGGCGTGGCAGTGGGCGGATGTAAAAAAAATTTACACTTCTACTGTATCTTTTCGTCATAAGCCCAGGTATGAAATTTCAGCGTCCTAGTTACTAATTTAAGGCCCAAAACTCGGTTTTGTGATGAAAACGCCCCCAAAAAGTGGGCGTGGCCAAAACTTTTGTATGGGTGGATTGTAGGGAATCTGAATGCCTAAATATTTGGTCTTAACAAAATTTTTTGGTTTCATATAATTTAGTGAAGTTATGAAAAAGTGGGCGTGGCAGTGCACGGATGTAAAAAAAATGTACACTTCTACTGTATCTTTTCGTCAGAAGCTCAGATATGAATTTACAGCGTCCTAGCTAAAAATTGAAGGCCCAAAAATCGGTTTTATGATGAAAACGCCCCCAAAAAGTGGGCGTGGCCAAAACTTTTGTATGCGTGAATTGTAGGGAGTCTGAATGCCTAAATATTTGGTCTTAACAAAATTTTTCGGTTTCATATAATTTAGTGAAGTTATAAAAAAGTAGGCGTGGCAGTGGGCGGATGTAAAAAAAATGTACACTTCTACTGTATCTTTTCGTCAGAAGCCCAGATATGAATTTACAGCGTCCTAGTTAAAAATTGAAGGCCCAAAAATCGGTTTTATGATGAAAACGCCCCCAAAAAGTGGGCGTGCCCAAAACTTTTGTATGGGTGAATTGTAGGGAATCTGAATGTCTAAATATTTGGTCTTAACAAAAATTTTCGGTTTCATATAATTTAGTGAAGTTATGAAAAAGTGGGCGTGGCAGTGGGCGGATTTCAAAAATTTTTACACTTGTACTGTATCTTTTTCTCAGAAGCCCAGATATGAAATTTCATCGTCCTAGCTCAAAATTTAAGGCCCAAAAAGCGGTGACATACGGACGGACGGACGGACGGACGGTCGGTCATCGCTCAATCGATTTCGCTATTGATGCTGATCACGAATATATATACTTTATAGGGTCTATCTCGGTTATTTCTCTATGTTACAAACTATGTGTCAAACTTAATATACCCTTAGGATAGGGTATAAAAAAAATTATGAAATATGAATAAACTTGAATTGAAATTTTGATCACAATTGGGACAACATAAATCCTTAGATATTGAAATTGTCTACAATCATTGTATATAAACCTAATAGTAGTATCACTTGAAGATATCGAGACTAGCGCCTCTAACAAGCAAGGAAACTTTTTTCTCATTCTCTCCCAACTATCCATTTGCTCTTACAGTGGCAGATATCAAGTGAGAAGAAAAGAAAGAGAACAAAGAGAAAACATACAGAAAAGCTACAATCCGTCTGGAACGGATCGTCTGATACCCTATCCTCCTCTCTATAAAGTGGGCGTGGCCAAACTGCATTTCGTACTCAAATATGGCTATAACATCGAACGTTTGAGTATGTTACATGTAAAATTTTATCAAAATCGGTTTTTTGATGAAAACGCCCCCAAAAAGTGGGCGTGGCCAAAACTGTTCTATTGGTGAATTGTAGGGAATCTGAATACCTAAATATTTGGACCTAACAAAATTTTTCGGTTTCATATAATTTAGTGAAGTTATAAAAAAGTAGGCGTGGCAAAGGGCGGATGTAAAAAAAATGTACACTTCTACTGTATCTTTTCGTCAGAAGCCCAGATATGAATTTACAGCGTCCTAGTTAAAAATTTAAGGACCAAAAATCGGTTTTATGATGAAAACGCCCCCAAAAAGTGGGCGTGGCCAAAACTTTTGTATGAGTGGATTGTAGGGAGTCTGAATGCCTAAATATTTGGTCTTAACAAAATTTTTCGGTATCATATAATTTAGTGAAGTTATGAAAAAGTGGGCGTGGCAGTGGGCGGATTTAAAAAAATTTTACACTTGTACTGTATCTTTTTCTCAGAAGCCCAGATATGAAATTTCATCGTCCTAGCTCAAAATTTAAGGCCCAAAAAGGGGTGACATACGGACGGACGGACGGTCATCGCTCAATCGATTTCGCTATTGATACTGATCACGAATATATATACTTTATAGGGTCTATCTCGATTGTTTCTCTATGTTACAAACTTAATATACCCTTAGGATAGGGTATAATAATATACCCTTAGGATAGGGTATAAAAAGGAGAACCAAACAAACACACAAACATACAGAAAAGCTACAATCCGTCTGGAACGGATCGTATGATACCCTATCCTCCTCTCTATAAAATGGGCGTGGCCAAATTGCATTTTGTACTCAAATATAGCTATAATGTCGAACGTTTGAGGATGTTACATGTAAAATTTTATCAAAATAGGTTTTTTGATGATAACGCCCCCAAAAAGTGGGCGTGGCCCAAACTCTTCTATGGGTGAATTGTAGGAATTGTATTTGGTCTTAACAATATTTTTCGGTTTCATATAATTTAGTGAAGTTATAAAAAAGTAGGCGTGGCAGTGGGCGGATGTAAAAAAATTTTACACTTGTACTGTATCTTTTTCTTGGAAGCCCAAATATGAAATTTCAGCGTCCTAGTTAAAAATTTAAGGCCCACAAATCGGTTTTGTGATGAAAACGCCCCCAAAATGTGGGCGTGGCCAAAACTTTTGTATGGGTGGATTGTAGGGAATCTGAATGCCTAAATATTTGGTGTTAACAAAATTTTTCGGTTTCATATAATTTAGTGAAGTTATGAAAAAGTGGGCGTGGCAGTGGGCGGATTTCAAAAATTTTTACACTTGTACTGTATCTTTTTCTCAGAAGCCCAGATATGAAATTTCATCGTCCTAGCTCAAAATTTAAGGCCCAAACAGCGATGACATACGGACGGACGGACGGACGGTCATCGCTCAATCGAATTCGCTATTGATGCTGATCACGAATATATATACTTTATAGGGTCTATCTCGATTATTTCTCTATGTTACAAACTATGTGTGAAACTTAATATACCCTTAGGATAGGGTATAAAAAACAAAACACGAAAGGAAAACATAATCCTCCCGTCTCGTCCATCACGATGGTATTAAACCACACGAACATGTACATATTTGGATGTGTGTACATGCTTAAGAAGAGAGTCAGTTTTGTTTTTATATTCCTTGCCGTTTTTCCTTTTGTTCTCTCGTTTATCCATTTGTTCGCTCAAAACTCTCTTTCTGTGTAAGAGGAACCACTTTGCTTTGTGCCCTCTGTAGAACGAGGTAACTAAGTAAAATTTCGTCAATTGATAATACTATTAGATTTATATACAATGCTACAATTCACCCGTACATTGTCTTTAGTCTCGCCCGATTTGTGGTGCGTTTTCTTAAATGAACCGATTTTAGTGACATTTTGTATCTAACATCCCCAACCGGTCGGGGTTATCGTAGTAACTGAACACAAAAATTTATAGTGTCACGGCCAATTTGATATGATTGATGAAAGGGAAGAATGATAGGGTATTATATTATCCGTTCCAGACGAATTATTTTTTTTTTGTATGCCTTATTATAATTCTACGATTATTACAATCTTATAATTGCAGCGGATTACACAACATCACGATTAATTGGAATGTATTGCATCTTAAAAGCAGTTGCTTTGGTTCACTGTACATTATATATACATCACAAACCGTAAGATCTTTATTTGGTTTTAGAAAATGAGATTTATTTTACTATATTTTCTTCGCAGGATTGTTATAATTGGACGTTGTTCGATAGTGTTGACTATGATATTATATTCCACAGAGGCCTTATATTTTCGATCGACTACAATCAATTTCTACGTGATTTTTCCTTTTTCTTTGAATTGTAAGTATATGTATGTACATTCTTATATGTACACATTTATTGTGGAATAGTTAGTTTCTTTTGAAATATAGGTGTGACATCCAGCAAAGTCGATTAAAGGAATAATAAGGACGTTTTCGAATTACACATATGTACATACATACATACATAAAAATTAGATTTTTATACCCTATCCTAAGGGTATATTAAGTTTGACACATAGTTTGTAACATAGAGAAATAATCGAGATAGACCCTATAAAGTATATATATTCGTGATCAGCATCAATAGCGAAATCGATTGAGCGATGACCGTCCGTCCGTCCGTCCGTCCGTCCGTATGTCACCGCTTTTTGGGCCTTAAATTTTGAGCTAGGACGATGAAATTTCATATCTGGGCTTCTGAGAAAAAGATACAGTACAAGTGTAAAAATTTTTGAAATCCGCCCACTGCCACGCCCACTTTTTCATAACTTCACTAAATTATATGAAACCGAAAAATTTTGTTAAGACCAAATATTTAGGCATTCAGATTCCCTACAATCCACCCATACAAAGTTTTGGCCACGCCCACTTTTTGGGGGCGTTTTCATCACAAAACCGATTTTTGGGCCTTAAATTTTTAACTAGGACGCTGAAATTTCATATCTGGGCTTCTGACGAAAAGATACAGTACAAGTGTAAAATTTTTTTACATCCGCCCACTGCCACGCCTACGTTTTTATAACTTCACTAAATTATATGAAACCGAAAAATTTTGTTAAGACCAAATATTTGGGTATTTATATTCCCTACAATTCACCCATAGAACAGTTTTGGCCACGCCCACTTTTTGGGGGCGTTATCATCAAAAAACCTATTTTGATAAAATTTTACATGTAACATCCTCAAACGTTCGGCATTATAGCTATATTTGAGTACAAAATGCAATTTGGCCACGCCCACTTTATAGGGAGGAGGATAGGGTATCAGACGATCCGTTCCAGACGGATTGTAGCTTTTCTGTATGTTTATTATACAAAATCAAATTTTTAAAAATCATTTATTTTTTGAACCTATTGGTTCGATGTCTAATACCATTTTATATAAATCTAATAGTAGTATCACTTGAGGATATCGACACTAGCTCCTCTAACGAGCGAGGAAACTTTTTTCTTATTCGCTCCCAACTATCCATTTGCTCTTACAGTCACAGATATCAAGTGAGATGAGAAGAAAGAGAACAAAGAGAAAAAACATACAGAAAAGCTACAATCCGTCTGGAACGGATCGTATGATACCCTATCCTCCTCTCTATAAAGTGGGCGTGGCCAAATTGCATTTTGTACTCAAATATACATAGTTATAATGTCGAACGTTTGAGGATGTTACATGTAAAATTTTATCAAAATAGGTTGTTTGATGATAACGCCCCCAAAAAGTAGGCGTGGCCAAAACTGTTCTATGGGTGAATTGTAGGGAATCTAAATACCCAAATATTTGGTCTTAACAAAATTTTTCGGTTTCATATAATTTAGTGAAGTTATAAAAAAAAGGCGTGGCAGTGGGCGGATGTAAAAAACTTTTACACTTGTACTGTATCTCTTTCCTCGTTAAAAATTTAAGACCCAAAAATCGGTTTTGTGATGTAAAAGCCCCCAAAAAGTGGGCGTGGCCAAAACTTTTGTACGGGTGGATTGTAGGGAACCTGAATGCCTAAATATTTGGTCTTAACAAAATTTTTCGGTTTCATATAATTTAGTGAAGTTATAAAAAGTAGGCGTGGCAGTGGGCGGGTGTAACAAAATTTTAGACTTGTACTGTATCTTTTTCTTGGAAGCCCAGATATGAAATTTCAGCGTCCTAGTTAATAATTTAAGTCCCAAAACTCGGTTTTGTGATGAAAACGCCCCCAAAAAGTGGGCGTGGCCAAAACTTTGTATGGGTGGATTGTAGGGAATCTGAATGCCTAAATATTTGGTCTTAACAAAATTTTTCGGTTTCATATAATTTAGTGAAGTTATGAAAAAGTGGGCGTGGCAGTGGGCGGATTTCAAAAATTTTTACACTTGTACTGTATCTTTTTCTCAGAAGCCCAGATATGAAATTTCATCGTCCTAGCTCAAAATTTAATGCCCAAAAAGCGGTGACATACGGACGGACGGACGGACGGACGGACGGACGGACGGTCATCGCTCAATCGATTTCGCTATTGATGCTGATCACGAATATATATACTTTATAGGGTCTATCTCGATTATTTCTCTATGTTACAAACTATGTGTCAAACTTAATATACCCTTAGGATAGGGTATAAAAACACACAAAAAACATACAGAAAAGCTACAATCCGTCTGGAACGGATCGTATGATACCCTATCCTCCTCTCTATAAAGTGGGCGTGGCCAAATTGCATTTTGTACTCAAATATAGCTATAATGTCGAACGTTTGAGAATGTTACATGTAAAATTTTATCAAAATCGGTTTTTTGATGAAAACGCCCGCAAAAAGTGGGCGTGACCAAAACTGTTCTATGGGTGAATTGTAGGGAATCTGTATACCTAAATATTTGGTCTTAACAAAATTTTTCGGTTTCATATAATTTAGTGAAGTTATAAAAAAGTAGGCGTGGCAGTGGGCGGATGTAAAAAAAATTTACACTTCTACTGTATCTTTTTCTCAGAAGCCCAGATATGAAATTTCATCGTCCTACCTCAAAATTTAAGGCCCAAACAGCGGTGACATACGGACGGACGGACGGACGGTCATCGCTCAATCGATTTCGCTATTGATGCTGATCACGAATATATATACTTTATAGGGTTTATCTCGATTATTTCTCAATGTTACAAACTATGTGTCAAACTGAATATACCCTTAGGATAGGGTATAAACAGTAGCCATAATTTTCAAAAATGACAGGTATATTCGTAATTCCCTAGAAATATGCAATAAATGTGGAACATATTTTTGTTTTTTTTTTGTTTCAAATATCAACAACTGTCAGGCAGGCGCCTATAAGCGAGTTTGGGGTGGGTGGCTCGCTTCGCTCGATAACAGGGTTTTCACCCTTTTCTCCGCAGGATTTAGACGCTCACGCGACTAAGTCGCTCTGCTAAGGGTATGTCAACAACTGTCAGACAGGCACCTATAAGCGAATTTGGGGTGGCTATTTCTAGGCAAGAATTAATTCCATACCACCAAATTTTGCACATATTCTTTTGTATTGCATATTTCTAGGGAATTACGAATATACCTGTCATTTTTGAAAATTATGGCTACTGTTTATACCCTATCCTAAGGGTATATTAAGTTTGACACATAGTTTGTAACATAGAGAAATAATCGAGATAGACCCTATAAAGTATATATATTCGTGATCAGCATCAATAGCGAAATCGATTGAGCGATGACCGTCCGTCCGTCCGTCCGTCCGTATGTCACCGCTTTTTGGGCCTTAAATTTTGAGCTAGGACGATGAAATTTCATATCTGGGCTTCTGAGGAAAAGATACAGTACAAGTGTAAACATTTTTGAAATCCGCCCACTGCCACGCCCACTTTTTCATAACTTCAAAAATTATATGAAACCAAAAAATTTTGTTAAGACCAAATATTTAGGCATTCAGATTCCCTACAATCCACCCATACAAAAGTTTTGGTCACGCCCACTTTTTGGGGGCATTTTCATCACAAAACCGATTTTTGAGCCTTAAATTTTTAACTAGGACGCTGAAATTTCATATCTGGGCTTCCAAGAAAAAGATACAGTACAAGTGTAAAATTTTTTTACATCCGCCCACTGCCACGCCTACTTTTTTATAACTTCACTAAATTATATGAAACCGAAAAATTTTGTTAAGACCAAATATTTAGGCATTCAGATTCCCTACAATCCACCCATACAAAACTATTGGCCACGCCCAATTTTTGGGGGCGTTATCATCAAAAAACCTATTTTGATAAAATTTTACATGTAACATCCTCAAACGTTCGACATTATAGTTATATTTGAGTACAAAATGCAATTTGGCCATGCCCACTTTATAGAGAGGAGGATAGGGTATCATACGATCCGTTCCAGACGGATTGTAGCTTTTCTGTATGTTTTTTATTATCTTTATTTGTTTATTTCTACTATTTATTTATAATATTTTACAATTTTAAAACAAAGCATATTATGTTAGAAAGCGGAAATTAAAGAAAAATTGCTACTTATCTGTGAATAATACCTCGAAAATGCGTTCAGTTTAGAGGTCTTTTGGGAACTTCAAATGTTAATAACTTTGTTAATAATAGTTTGCGCGCAAAATAAATTTCATATTCGTGTTTAGGAGCCCATTTTACATGTAAAAATATTTTTTTCAAATTGTTTTGCGAGGTGGCCATAATGGAAAGCACAGCCAAAATATTGCTCATATTTATTTTTTTCTTGATAAAAAAGACTCATCCAAAATTTTTTTTTTAACTTTTTTTCTAGGATTCTTTAAATTAGCATTTAAGTGATCAAGTAACATAAAAACATATTTAATTTCATTCAAAAAACTCGCTACAAAAAAACAAAAAAGAGTTTATTACAAGAATTTCTGTGTCAAGAAAGTCTTTTTACGCATCCTGTTTCTGCGTTTATCACTAAAATTTACCGTAATAACAGTTGTTTGTTTTTTTTTTGTGTTTTTTACTTATTTCCAAAGGAGTAGAGTGATATTGTTTCAGTGCTTGTTTATCCGCGGAAGAAGTATTTAGTGAAGTAAGAGTGAATAAAAATGCCTGGTAAAAGAGTTTCTAACGACGTTATTCAATTGGTTTATTATAACCACTACAGAGGTAAAAGTGCAAAGGAGTTGTCGCAGATGTGTAACTTAACCAGGCAGACGGTGTATAATATTATTAACCGTGCAGAAAATGATGGACGACTGCATTTAATAAAGTCAAAAGGCAGGCCCAAGAAATTGTCAGAGAGGAATGAAAGAAAAAACATACAGAAAAGCTACAATCCGTCTGGAACGGATCGTCTGATACCCTATCCTCCTCTCTATAAAGTGGGCGTAGCCAAATTGCATTTTGTACTCAAATATAGCTATAATGTCGAACGTTTGAGGATGTTACATGTAAAATTTTATCAAAATCGGTTTTTTGATGAAAACGCCCCCAAAAAGTGGGCGTGACCAAAACTGTTCTATTGGTGAATTGTAGGAAATCTATATACCTAAATATTTGGTCTTAACAAAATTTTTCGGTTTCATATAATTTAGTGAAGTTATAAAAAAGTAGGCGTGGCAGTGGGCGGATGTAAAAAAAATTTACACTTCTACTGTATCTTTTCGTCATAAGCCCAGATGTGAAATTTCAGCGTCCTAATTAATAATTTAAGGAACAAAACTCGGTTTTGTGATGAACACACCCCCAAAAAGTGGGCGTGGCCAAAACTTTTGTATGGGTGGATTGTAGGGAATCTGAATGCCTAAATATTTGGTCTTAACAAAATTTTTCGGTTTCATATAATTTAGTGAAGTTATGAAAAAGTGGGCGTGGTAGTGGGCGGATTTAAAAAATTTTTACACTTGTACTGTATCTTTTTCTCAGAAGCCCAGATATGAAATTTCATCGTCCTAGCTCAAAATTTAAGGCCCGAAATGCGGTGACATACGGACGGACGGACGGTCATCGCTCAATCGATTTCGCTATTGATGCTGATCACGAATATATATACTTTATAGGGCCTATCTCGATTATTTCTCTATGTTACAAACTATGTGTCAAACTTAATATACCCTTAGGATAGGGTATAATAATTAGGAAAGTGTATCAAAACCCCCAAATATCGACTACAGCAATGGCAAATGAACTTAGGTCGAACTGTAGAGTTGATGTATCTCACGAGACTATTCGGCAAGTGCTTTTGAAACACAAATATTCATCAAGAGTTGCGCGAAAGAAACCGTTGCTTCCAGCAGACAACATAACGAAAAGGATGTCGTTTGCTACAGAGAATATTCTTTACTCTGATGAACATTGGGCTGACGTTATTTTCTGTGACGAAACAAAGATAATGTTATATTATAATGAGGGACCCAATAGAGTGTGGCGACAACCTTTAAAAGCCTTAGATAAGAGAAATATTATACCAACTATAATATATTTATATATTGTATTAGCATTGTATATAAATCTAATAGTATTATCACTTGACGAAATATTTTCTTAGCTACCTCGTTCGACAGAGGGCGCAAAGTAAAGTGATTTCTCTTACACACAGAAAGAGACTTTTGAGCGAAGAAATGAATAAACCAGCGAACAAAAGGAAAAATGGCAATGAATATAAAAAACATACAGAAAAGCTACAATCCGTCTGGAACGGATCGTATGATACCCTATCCTCCTCTCTATAAAATGGGCTTGGCCAAATTGCATTTTGTACTCAAATATAGCTATAATGTCGAACGTTTGAGGATGTTACATGTAAAATTTTATCAAAATAGGTTTTTTGATGATAACGCCCCCAAAAAGTGGGCGTGGCCAAAACTGTTGTATGGGTGAATTGTAGGGAATCTAAATACCCAAATATTTGGTCTTAACAAAATTCTTCGGTTTCATATAATTTAGTGAAGTTATAAAAAAGTAGGCGTGGCAGTGGGCGGATGTAAAAAAATTTTACACTTGTACTGTATCATTTTCTTGGAAGCCCAGATATGAAATTTCAACGTCCTAGTTAAAAATTTAAGGCCCAAAAATCGGTTTTGTGATGAAAACGCCCCCAAAAAGTGGGCTTGGCCAAAACTTTTGTATGGGTGGATTGTAGGGAATCTGAATGCCTAAATATTTGGTCTTAACAAAATTTTTCGGTTTCATATAATTTAATGAAATTATGAAAAAGTGGGCGTGGCAGTGGGCGGATTTCAAAAATTTTTACACTTGTACTGTATCTTTTTCTCAGAAGCCCAGATATGAAATTTCATCGCTCTAGCTCAAAATTTAAGGCCCAAAAAGCGGTGACATACGGACGGACGGACGGACGGACGGTCATCGCTCAATCGATTTCGCTATTGATGCTGATCACGAATATATATACTTTATAGGATCTATCTCGATTATTTCTCTATGTTACAAACTATGTGTCAAACTTAATATACCCTTAGGATAGGGTATAAACATACAGAAAAGCTACAATCCGTCTGAAACGGATCGTATGATACCCTATCCTCCTCTCTATAAAATGGGCTTGGCCAAATTGCATTTTGTACTCAAATATAGCTATAATGTCGAACGTTTGAGGATGTTACATGTAAAATTTTATCAAAATAGGTTTTTTGATGATAACGCCCCCAAAAAGTGGGCGTGGCCAAAACTGTTCTATGGGTGAATTGTAGGGAATCTAAATACCCAAATATTTGGTCTTAACAAAATTTTTCGGTTTCATATAATTTAGTAAAGTTATAAAAAAGTAGGCGTGGCAGTGGGCGGATGTAAAAAAATTTTACACTTCTAATGTATCTTTTCGTCATAAGCCCAGATATGAAATTTCAGCGTCCTAGTTAAAAATTTAAGGCCCAAAAATCGGTTTTGTGATAAAAACGCCCCCAAAAAGTGGGCGTGGCCAAAACTTTTGTATGGGTGGATTGTAGGGAATCTGAATGCCTAAATATTTGGTCTTAACAACATTTTTCGGTTTCATATAATTTAGTGAAGTTATGAAAAAGTGGGCGTGGCAGTGGGCGGATTTCAAAAATTTTTACACTTTTACTGTATCTTTTTCTCAGAAGCCCAGATATGAAATTTCATCGTCCTAGCTCAAAATTTAAGGCCCAAAAAGCGGTGACATACGGACGGACGGACGGACGGACGGACGGACGGTCATCGCTCAATCGATTTCGCTATTGATGCTGATCACGAATATATATACTTTATATGGTCTATCTCGATTATTTCTCTATGTTACAAACTATGTGTCAAACTTAATATACCCTTAGGATAGGGTATAAAAAGTGACTCTCTTCTTGATCATGTACATAGATCCAAATATGTACATGTTCGTGTGGTTTAATACCATCGTGATGGTCGAGACGGGGGAATTATGTTTTTCATTCGTGTTTTGTTTTTGTATTTTTTGGTTTTTACCTTAATTATGAATGAAGTTATTTTTCTGCAATATACACAATTGCACACACACTCAAACGCTGCCAAATTTTATTATTTCTATGCGGGAATTAGCGACGTTGCAATATTGTAGATTTCAATGTTAATGCAAATGCAAATGCTTTTCTTCTTGTTAATACATATGTATGTGTATGTATTAATACATGTAAATATTTAATACGTATTCTAATGTTTTGTACCACAACAACAGATTAATTTTAATTAATTACAAACATTCAGCAGAACTGGCAGGATCAAAGTTTTGTAGAGCATACATTTCGTCTTTCGAGTTAGGAGTTTTGACCCCATTTGTTTCGCCAAACCGAAGTAGCAGCGGTTTCCTAGGGTAAGTCTTCGTCGAATCTCCACTAAGTTGTCATTCGTGGAGTTGATATTTACTCCGAGGTAGGTAAACTCCTTAACCACTTCGAAGTTACTGTTGCCAACAGTGACGTTTTGTCCTAGGCGGTGGACAGATGCTTCTTTGTTTGTTGACAACATGTATTTGGTTTTGTCCTCATTCACTTCAAGGCCAACACGTTTCGCCTCTTCTTCAATTGCCGTAAAAGCCTCTAACACGGCGCGCTGGGAGCGACCGATGATGTCGATGTCGTCTGCGTATCCCAGCAACTGGACAGATTTGTTGAAGATAGTGCCTTCCGTGTTTACACCTGCCCTGCGCACTATCTGTTCCACACTGGCTCGTCCACATCGAGCGAATGGACAATAATGCTCCAGCAAAGAGGATCTTCGAATCACAGCCCCCAGGTTCGAGAAGACAAGGAAGACCGAACCTCCGTTTTAAGGATCAAGCTATCGCGGATGCCAGAGCGCTTGGTCTAGATAACTGGAAGCAGCGTGCCCGGGATCGAAGAGAGTGGAAGGCTGCTGTGTCTCAGGCAGAGACTCTTCACGGGTCGGGAGCCCGTTAAGTAAGTAAGTAGTAATTACAAACATTGGATTGAAAGGACAAATTGATGAAAACAACATTTTTTTTCCTTTTTGGAGTAAATTACGGTTACCAATAAGGATTATGCTTAATATTTTTTTATTGTCCCTAACTATATGTAGATACATATTTGACTATTTATACCTAGAAATGTACATACATAGTTCCATATGTAAGTACATATTTACTTATGTATGTATGTACGTACATATATTCTTGTATTCTTTCCACATCACCCAGTGGGGTAAAATACTAGATGCGTTTTTTTTTTTTGAGGTGTCCCCAGTAGGCCTATTCCTCTATCACAATTTCATAAATTATAAATGTACATCCATACATACATATACATATGTCCAGAGTAAGTCAAAGCTGCGCACAGTACGTATACACATCATATGGCAGAAAACTTCAGGACACACATTACGCAACAACTCTATACAGATATGGAAGAAGTGGTACATTACCCCCAGGTATTCCTTCACACAGACAAATATTGAAGGCGCACCTGTTATGCTCTTAAGGAGTTTAAATCCACCCAAAATGACACGGAAACAGACTCAGGTTAAAGCTGCACATACATACATATGTAACAATGTGAAAGAAGAAATGATCTTTCTTACACCTAATTGCCAGTCAAACAAATTTATCTCTCTGATTTGATATGCAACGACGGTAACAAGAAGAGAAACAAAACATACAGAAAAGCTACAATCCGTCTGGAACGTTTGAGGATGTTACATGTAAAAATTTTATCAAAATAGGTTTTTTGATGATAACGCCCCCAAAAAGTGGGAGTGGCCAAAACTGTTCTATGGGTGAATTGTAGGGAATCTAAATACCCAAATATTTGGTCTTAACAAAATTTTTCGGTTTCATATAATTTAGTGAAGTTATAAAAAAGTAGGCGTGGCAGTGGGCGGATGTAAACAAATTTTACACTTGTACTGTATCTTTTTCTTGGAAGCCCAGATATGAAATTTCAACGTCCTAGTTAAAAATTTAAGGCCCAAAAATCGGTTTTGTGATGAAAACGCCCCCAAAAAGTGGGCTTGGCCAAAACTTTTGTATGGGTGGATTGTAGGGAATCTGAATGCCTAAATATTTGGTCTTAACAAAATTTTTCGGTTTCATATAATGTAGTGAAGTTATGAAAAAGTGGGCGTGGCAGTGGGCGGATTTAAAAAATTTTTACACTTGTACTGTATCTTTTCCTCAGAAGTCCAGATATGAAATTTCATCGTCCTAGCTCAAAATTTAAGGCCCAAAAAGCGGTGACATACGGACGGACGGACGGACGGTCATCGCTCAATCGATTTCGCTATTGATGCTGATCACGAATATATATACTTTATAGGGTCTATCTCGATTATTTCTCTATGTTACAAACTATGTGTCAAACTTAATATAGCCTTAGGATAGGGTATAAAAACATATAGAATTGCTTGACTGGCAATTACCAAATTGTACGTTGTAAGAAAAAAACATACAGAAAAGCTACAATCCGTCTGGAACGGATCGTATGATACCCTATCCTCCTCTCTATAAAGTGGGCATGGCCAAATTGCGTTTTGTACTCAAATATAGTTATAATGTCGAACGTTTGAGGATGTTACATGTAAAATTTTATCAAAATAGGTTTTTTGATGATAACGCCCCCAAAAAGTGGGCGTGGCCAATAGTTTTGTATGGGTGGATTGTAGGGAATCTGAATGCCTAAATATTTGGTCTTAACAAAATTTTTCGGTTTCATATAATTTAGTGAAGTTATAAAAAAGTAGGCGTGGCAGTGGGCGGATGTAAAAAAATTTTACACTTGTACTGTATCTTTTTCTTGGAAGCCCAGATATGAAATTTCAGCGTCCTAGTTAAAAATTTAAGGCCCAAAAATCGGTTTTGTGATGAAAACGCCCCCAAAAAGTGGGCGTGGACAAAACTTTTGTATGAGTGGATTGTAGGGAGTCTGAATGCCTAAATATTTGGTCTTAACAAAATTTTTCGGTTTCATATAATTTAGTGAAGTTATGAAAAAGTGGGCGTGGCAGTGGGCGGATTTCAAAAATGTTTACACTTGTACTGTATCTTTCTCTCAGAAGCCCAGATTTGAAATTTCATCGTCCTAGCTCAAAATTTAAGGCCCAAAAAGCGGTGACATACGGACGGACGGACGGACGGACGGTCATCGCTCAATCGATTTCGCTATTGATGCTGATCACGAATATATATACTTTATAGGGTCTATCTCGATTATTTCTCTATGTTACAAACTATGTGTCAAACTTAATATACCCTTAGGATAGGGTATAAAAAGAACTATTTTTGAAGTTTCAACTGCAGTAAAGAGGTTCAAAATGATTCGCCTCCATTAACAATAAATAAAAGTATAGTTTATGAAATTGTTATATCTATGTACATACATACATACATGCATACATACGTACGTATGTATTAAATGTATATTATATCCCTTTGAATGCATGTGCAATGATAGAATTTATGAAGTTGTGATAGAGGAATAGGCCTACTGGGGACACTTAAAAAAAACATACAAAAAAGCTACAATCCGTCTGGAACGGATCGTATGATACCCTATCCTCCTCTCTATTAAGTGGGCGTGGCCAAATTGCATTTTGTACTCAAATATAGCTATAATGTCGAACGTTTGAGGATGTTACATGTAAAATTTTATCAAAATAGGTTTTTTGATGATAACGCCCCCAAAAGTGGGCGTGGCCAAAACTCTTCTACGGGTGAATTGTAGGGAATCTAAATACCCAAATATTTGGTCTTAACAAAATTTTTCGGTTTCATATAATTTAGTGAAGTTATAAAAAAGTAGGCGTGGCAGTGGGCGGATGTAAAAAAATTTTACACTTGTACTGTATCTTTTTCTTGGAAGCCCAGATATGAAATTTCAGCGTCCTAGTTAAAAATTTAAGGCCCAAAAATCGGTTTTGTGATGAAAACGCCCCCAAAAAGAGGGCGTGGCCAACATTTTTGTATGGGTGGATTGTAGGGAATCTGAATGCCTAAATATTTGGTCTTCACAAAATTTTTCGGTTTCATATAATTTAGTGAAGTTATGAAAAAGTGGGCGTGGCAGTGGGCGGATTTCAAAAATTTTTACACCTGTACTGTATCTTTTTCTCAGAAGCCCAGATATGAAATTTCATCGTCCTAGCTCAAAATTTAAGGCCCAAAAAGCGGTGACATACGGACGGACGGACGGACGGACGGACGGACGGACGGACGGACGGTCATCGCTCAATCGATTTCGCTATTGATGCTGATCACGAATATATATACTTTATAGGGTCTATCTCGATTATTTCTCTATGTTACAAACTATGTGTCAAACTTAATATACCCTTAGGATAGGGTATAAAAACGCATCTAGTATTTTACCCCACTGGGTGATGTGGAAAGAATACAAGAATATACATATGTGCGTATATACATACATATGTAAATACTTACATATGGAACTACATTTCTAGGTATAAACATACAGAAAAGCTACTATCCGTCTGGAACGGATCGTATGACACCCTATCCTCCTCTCTATAAAGTGGGCGTGGCCAAATTGCATTTTATACTCAAATATAGCTATAATGTCGAACATTTGAGGATGTTACATGTAAAATTTTATCAAAATAGGTTTTTTGATGATAACGCCCCCAAAAAGTGGGCGTGGCCAAAACTGTTCTATGGGTGAATTGTAGGGAATCTAAATACCCAAATATTTGGTCTTAACAAAATTTTTCGGTTTCATATAATTTAGTGAAGTTATAAAAAAGTAGGCGTGGCAGTGGGCGGATGTAAAAAAATTTTACACTAGTATTGTATCTTTTTCTCGGAAGCCCAGATATGAAATTTCAGCGTCCTAGTTAAAAATTTAAGGCCCAAAAATCGGTTTTGTGATGAAAACGCCCCCAAAAAGTGGGCGTGGCCAAAACTTTTGTATGGGTGGATTGTAGGGAATCTGAATGCCTAAATATTTGGTCTTAACAAAATTTTTCGGTTTCATATAATTTAGTGAAGTTATGAAAAAGTGGGCGTGGCAGTGGGCGGATTTAAAAAATTTTTACACTTGTACTGTATCTTTTTCTCAGAAGCCCAGATATGAAATTTCATCGTCCTAGCTCAAAATTTAAGGCCCAAAAAGCGGTGACATACGGACGGACGGACGGACGGACGGTCATCGCTCAATCGATTTCGCTATTGATGCTGATCACGAATATATATACTTTATATGGTCTATCTCGATTATTTCTCTATGTTACAAACTATGTGTCAAACTTAATATATACATCTACATATAGTTAGGGACAATAAAAAAATATTCAGCATAATCCGTATTGCTAACCGTAATTTACTCCAAAAAGTAAAAAAAGGTTGTTTTCATCAATTTGTCCTTTCAATCCAATGTTTGTAATTAAATAAAATAAATCTGTTGTTGTG
Source organism: Xylota sylvarum (assembly GCA_905220385.1). Classification (NCBI taxonomy): domain Eukaryota; kingdom Metazoa; phylum Arthropoda; class Insecta; order Diptera; family Syrphidae; genus Xylota; species Xylota sylvarum. The sequence continues at coordinate 74,843,090 of LR999958.1, read as the reverse complement.
GTACAAAACATTAGAATACGTATTAAATATTTACATGTATTAATACATACACATATGTACATATGTAATAACAAGAAGAAAAGCGTTTGCATTTGCATTAACATTGAAATCTACAATATTGCAACGTCGCTAATTCCCGCATAGAAATAATAAAATGTGGCATCGTTTGAGTGTGTGTGCAATTGTGTATATTGCAGAAAAATAACTTCTTTCATAATTAAGGTAAACACAAAAAAATACAAAAACAAAACACAAAAGGAAAATATAATCCTCCCGTCTCGTCCATCACGATGGTATTAAACCACACGAACATGTACATATTTGGATCTATGTACATGATTAAGAAGAGAGTCAGTTTTGTTTTCATATTCCTTGCCGTTTTTCCTTTTGTTCTCTCGTTAATCCATTTGTTCGCTCAAACCTCTCTTTCAGTGTGTAAGAGAAACCACTTTGCTTTGCGCCCTCTGTCTAACAAGGTAACTAAGAAAAAATTTCGTCAAGTGATAATACTATTAGATTTATATACAATGATACTACTATTAGATTTATATACAATGGTTACACTAAACCTATGAGAAATATTAATTTGCTTACTAAGCAATAAATAATAGAATCGAAGTGCAGTGAGTATGTGCAATACGTGTGTATTGTACAGTGACTCTGTACATTAATTGTACACACGCCTTTGTACATTATAAATTACCTAGATATAGCTAAAAGTCATATTTTGAGAGAAAGCTAAAGCTAACAGATTTCTATTATCTGCAGAAATTAGCTAAGAACTTGGCGATCAACATGGATTTAATATTAGTGCGAGAACTTTTCGGAAAAGACTGCAAGAAATTGGGCTTTATGGGCGATGGCATCGAAAAAGTCTACATTACCAACAAAAATTTAAGCTCTTCGCCTGAGATTTGCAAAAGACTACTCGTATCAAAATAAGACTCAGGCCGATTGAAAAAGGGCAATATTTACAGATGAGTCCAAATTAAACAACATCAGTTAGTATCTCCTATGTACGCCGAAGAGTGAATGCAGACTTGAGGGAACACTGTGCTGTTTCTCAGAATAAGTTCCCACTTAGTTTTATGGCCTGGGTAGGCTTTACTTTTTACGGATTCAGTCAATTAACATTCAATGATTGATTATATAAACATACATTTTCATTTAAATCATATTCAAAATAACTAAAATAAGAGACAAACTTTTGAAGTTAAGGCTATAATTTGAAAAAAATCCTAACGATGAAAATGGTAACATTTATTTTGCCACTAGTGTATACATATATGTATATAAATAACCACATTCCAATCAATCGGACTTACTTTTTGGTATTTGAAAATCAAGCAAGGATCAACGATACGACCTACATCAACTAAAAGCAAATTAGTCACTTGAAACCGGAACCTCATAGGGGGTAGATAATAAATATTTTCAAACAACTGATGATGCTATCCTTGCCATATCTTAACGAAGTCCATCTGAAGAATCTTGACCGCATCGCTACTTTAAAACAAGAAATCAAAACAGTCTACAGTGGCTTGTCCTATGTATTTTACCTCATGGAATTTAACAAGCGATCTTCTACGAAATCTACGCAAAGGGGTAGTAGTTATAAGTTATTATCCTCTTTATTTACTTGAATTATTCTTATTATTATTTTTTTATTATTATTCTTCTTATTTCTGAACTGTAAAGAATTCAAATGCTGATGAGAGTGAGTTAAAATGAATGAATCAGAACGAAAACTCTCGAATTTCAGTGCGTAAACTGAAAGTGAGTTCTATGTTTTTGTCTCGCTCATCGAGCAAAATTTGTTTATTACTCCCTCTTCTTTCTTATGCTCTGTCTCCACCAAAACTGAATACGGGATTTAGCGAAACAAGATTCAGATTTACGTTAGGTATCTCCGCCGTGATTTAGGATTTTTATTGACGTTTGCTGTCAAGAAGATTGTCACAGCTTGTAATATTTTTATATGTAATTTTTGGATGTGAATACAAATTGTATTCCTGTCTATGATTAATTAAAGACCAGAATTAATAAAATTATTACCAAAAATGACAATCCGCATCAAGGCTAAATTCGCCAACATAAGCATTATATGCGCTCATGCCCCCACAGAAGATGACGACGCCACCAAAGAATGTTTCTACGAGCTCCTCAGCAAAACTTACGAGCAATGTTCTAACTATGACGTTAAAATCGTTCTGGATGATTTGAACGTCAAGTTAGGAAAGGAGGACATCTTTGGTAGGACGGTTGGTAAGCATAGCTTCCACAACAACACGTCTGGAAACAGACTTAGGCTTATTGACTTCGCTGTGGGGGGAAACGTCACTATAGCAAGCACACGGTTTCCTCATTTCAATATCCACAAGGGGACATGGCGGTCTCCTGATCATCAAACGGTCAACCAAATTGATCATATTGCGATCGACGTAGGCGTGCCTCTAGTATTCTGGATGTCCCAAGCTTCCAAGCAGCCAACATCGGCTCGGATCATTAACTTGTTGCAGCCACGGTACGAATGCGGATATCTCTAACGTCACAACAAAGAAGAAATACTGCGAGAACATATAACGTTGAAAAGCTGCAATCGCAAGAGACCGCCAGAACCTTTGAAGAACTCGTATATCGAAATATCGCTACGACTCCTATGCCGCCAGCATCAAACGCCGAGAACCAATGGCAACGCTGCCAACATGCCATCAGAAGTGCCGCAACTGATGTGCTGGGTTTCGCTCGACCACCACAAAGAAACCCATGGTTTGATGAAGAGTGCCGGCAAGCAAATGCAGCTAAACAAGAGACATGCAAAGCGGCGCTGCAAAGAAGGACGAGAGCGGCTGCTGAACTCTACGAGCAAAAGAGACGGGAAGAACATCGAAAGAATAAAAAGAGCACGAAAAGCGCGCGATCGAAGATATCGAAAGATTGTACTCCAGGTATAATATACGGAAGTTTACAACAAGACGTGTACAAAAACCTGTAGAGATGAAGAAGGAAATATCGTGGTAGAATCACAGTCGGTGCTGAGAATATGGAAAAAGTTCTCTGCAGACTGTATAACGGGGACAAAGATCCATCCCATCCCATCCCGCTGTCAGGCAGAATGAACCATTCAACACAAGGCTGCTGGACCCGATGGCGTACCAGCCGAGCTGTTCAATGCTTGTTAGTTGAGGCCCAGCTTCACCCCGAACTGTAGCGCCACCTAAGTAAGTAAGTAATTACCAAAAATGAAAAAAAAAGTGTTTTAAATTTTTTTTGACGTTTTAAATCCCTTTCTAAAAAGGGGTTTTTTGATTTGTGTCTCATGTGAATCATTGCTAAATGCTTAATTCGAATAAAAACATCCTCAGAGATAGAAAAAGATTCATGCAAGTTTTAGAAAAGCATAACTTTCCCAATATTTAAAAAAGGAGACTGTAGCGACCCGATCAAATATAGAGGTATATTGTTCCTAAACGCAATAATAAAATTATTTACTGGAATAATTTTATAAAGTTTCACAGAGTGGGCTAAGGTTAATGAGTACCAAGCTGGTTTCAGGAAAAAAACTGTTTCACAATGCATAATATATTTACGCTGACAAGTAAATGCGTTGTTTGTGGACTTTAAAGCAGCATTTGATTCCATTAACAAAAAATCGCTTTACTATAAACGTAGTAATCTGGGAGTGTCGACAGAAGTACTTAAGGTAATACAAAGTCTCTACGAAAAAAATAGAACAGCAGTCTGAGATGGAAAAAATGTCTAATTGGTTTGAATCGCTCTCGGGTGTTAAGCAGGGTTGTCCTATAAATACCCTACTATTTTTAAAATTTTAAGATGATCTACCAACGTTCTTAACAGGAGGAATCGAGTTCGCCGGGCTTAAAATAAAGTTTCTAATGTACGCAACCGACATCGTCATTCCGTCGGAAACCCCAATAAATTGATATTCCGAAATGGGACGGGTCGCCTGGGGAGAAATAAGAAATGTTTTTTTTTTCTAGAATGAAGAACTTCAGATAGTAAAATACTATAAATATATGAAGTCACCTCATCCTATCGAAAAGCCTGCATTTGGAGGAGAAACTTAAAGAAGCTGAAAGGGCAATAAACTGCAACTGAAAGGTGATACTTTGGAAAAGGCACATTGTGCTAATTACAAAATATAAAACTTACGAAGCGGTGGTGAAAGTAATGTCGCTACCAAATCAACGCCTACCTCATGTATGATTGTTGCGGTGCCGTGAAATAACGCCAAATGAAATAAGGCCTAATCTTAAAATTTGTCTTATTTCGCTCTGTTGAAGTAAAATAAGGCCTCATTTTTACGTTTGGCTTTATTACACTTTGTGAAAGTGAAATAAGGCCATACGAATTCATTAATCTAAAGTGAAATACGTCCGAATGCTAGAATTTTGCTCCAGTTATGGCAAAAGAGTTATCGAACCTATGTACTGACATTAGTCAAATTTTGCACTAGTTCACTTACATACATACATATATGTATAAACAGTGGAATATCTATGCAACCCCCCTGCTTGGGTTCACTGTTGGAAGGTTGGGTATATGCAAAGTTTCTTTACATCCATACGAAACATGATTGAATTCTTGAAAAGTTTCTTTAAATCCATGAATTTTTGTATATACTCAACCTCGCACCTACCCCAAATCCTACAGTGACCCCAAGCATGGGGGTTGCAGGGGGGGCAGCATGCCTCCCATAGATATTCCACTATTTATGCATATATGTAAGTGACATAAAGCAAAATTTGACTAATGTTCAGGTAAGCAAAATTACCAAATGGCCGCCAACTGAGCCCAAGGCGCAATAAGGTCATATTGATTTTATTTCACTTTGGTAAAGTGAAATAAGTCCCAATGTTGAAATATGGCCTTATTTCACTATTGCAAAGTTTTCAGATTTGGCCTTATTCTACGGCACCGATAGTTGCTAAGCGCCTTGTTCGCCGTAAACAGCTATTCTTCAGCGAATGGCTTAGATTATGTAGCGAACATGATTTCATGCTTGTGAGAAAAAACAGAACCTGCTCTTAAAAATAGAGTGACTATTTGAAAACTAAAGCCCAGGAATGTGAAACCCGGCATACATACATACGTATCGAATACTACAACACAACCTCGCGCAGAAAAATTACTTCAACGACCAAAACGACGTAGATACAATCTTCACAATTTGTAAGGCTAGGGGCGAACTTTCACATTTGAAATATATGTAGGCCATATAGACTAGAATGCAGTGACGAATGCGCTTTGTGTAATCTGCAAGTTACAGAAGGCATTCATCATTTCACTGGAGAGCTTTTACTTTTACTTTAAGTGGCGCTACAGTCCGGGGTGGACCTGGGCCTCAACCAACAACCCTCTCCAGCCAGCTCGATCTTTAGCTAGCTGCCTTTAGTTTCGCACACCAAGTTGGTTAAGGTCCCTTTCCACTTGAGCATGCCGCCTTAGGCGAGGTCTTCCTCTACTGCGTCGTCCCTCTGGGGTGGTTTCGAAAACTCTCCGGGTCGCAGCATTGTTGTCCATCCGCTCTACATGACCCAACCATCTTAGTCGCTGTATTCGAACTCTTCTGACTAGGTCGATGTCGCTATATAGCTCGTACAGCTCCTGATTGTATCTTCTCCTTCAATCTCCGTCACCCGAAGTATTTTTCTCTCATAACAACCGAGAGCGTCCTCATCCATTCTTGACATAGTCCATGCCTCTGCGCCGTAGAGCAGGACTTGGATGATCAAGGTCTTATATATCCTCATTTGACCTCAGCGCAGGTGTCATTGTCTGAATTTATAGCGGATCCTAGGTAAATAAGGTCTTTAACTACCTCAAAGTTATATCTGTTGAGGGTGACGTTCTGTCCGAGGCGTCGGTGTTGTTTGTCCTTTTTCGTTAACAGCATATACTTTGTTTTGCCCTCATTAACCGTTAAACCCATCATAGCCGCTTCCGTCTCAATGCTCACAAAAGCACTACTACTCTTTTTATACCCTATCCTAAGGGTATATTAAGATTGATATGTATGTACATACTTTGTAACATAGAGAAATAATCGAGATAGACCCTATAAAGTATATATGTTCATGATCAGTATCAATAGCGAAAACGATTGAGCCATGTCTGTTCGTCCGTCCGTCACCACTTTTTGGGCCTTAAATTTTGAGCTAGGAGGATGCAATTTAATATCTGGGCTTTTGTGCAAAAGATGCAGTACAAGTGTAAAAATTTTTGAAATCCGCCCACTGCCACGCCCACTTTTTCATAACTTCACTCAATTATATGAAACCGAAAATTTTGTTAACACCAAATATTTAGGTATTCAGTTTCCCAACAATTCAAACGTACAACAGTTTTGCCACGCCCACTTTTTAGGGGCGTTTTCAATAAAAAACACACAGAAAAGCTACAATCCGTCTGGAACGGATCGTATGATATCCTATCCTCCTCTCTATAAAGTGGGCGTGGCCAAATTGCATTTTGTACTCAAATATAGCTATAATGTCGAACGTTTGAGGATGTTACGTGTAAAATTTTATCAAAATAGGTTTTTTGATGATAACGCCCCCAAAAAGTGGGCGTGGCCTAAACTGTTCTATGGGTGAATTGTAGGGAATCTAAATACCCAAATATTTGGTCTTAACAAAATTTTTCGGTTTCATATAATTTAGTGAAGTTATAAAAAAGTAGGCGTGGCAGTGGGCGCATGTAAAAAAAATTTACACTTGTACTGTATCTTTTTCTTCAATTGATTTCGCTATTGATTCTGATCACGAATATATATACTTTATAGGGTCTATCTCGATTATTTCTCTATGTTACAAACTATGTGTCAAACTTAATATACCCTTAGGATAGAGTATAAAAACCGATTTTGATGAAATTTTACATGTAACATCCTCAAACGTTCGAAGTTCATCGTAATTCAGTAAAGAACATACAGAAAAGCTATAATCCGCCTGGAACGGATCGTATGATACCCTATCCTCCTATCTATAAAGTGGGCGTGGCCAAATTGCATTTTATACTCAAATATGGCTACAACGTCGAACGTTTGAGGATGCTACATGTAAAATTTCATGAAAATCTTTATTTTGATAAAAACGCCCCTAAAAAGTGGGCGTGGCCAAAACTTTTGTGTGGGTGAATTGCAGGGAATCTAAATGCCTAAATATTTGGTCTTAAAAAAATTTTTCGGTTTCATATAATTTACTGAAGTTAAGGAAAAGTGGGCGTGGCAGTGCGCGGATTTCAAACATTTTCACACTCGTACCGTATCTTTTTCTCAAAAGCCCAAATATTTAATTTTATCGTCCTAGCTCAAAATTTAAGTATGTCAAAAAGCGATGACATACGGATGGACGATTTCATCAAAATCGGCCCCCAAAATGTGGGCGTGGCAAAAAATTTTGTATGGATGAATTGAAGGGAATCTAAATGCCTAAATATTTTGTCTTAACAAACTTTTTCTGTTTCACATAATTTAGTGAAGTTATGAAAAAGTGGGCGCGGCAGTGGGCTTATTTTAAAAATGTTTACACTTGTACTGCATGGTGGGGATCGAGAGAAACCCAGCATATCAGATGCGGCATCCCTAACGGCTTTTTGGCAATGTAGCTACTCGTCTTCAGTATTTGATGCTGGCGGCATAGGACCTCTTGAGAGATTAAGGGACACTCGATCGGAAAAGCCTCTGGCGATCTATTGCGATCGTAGCTTTCCGACGTCAAACTTTCTCACAGTACTTCCTTGTCTTCGCAATGTTCTTTTTATACCCTATCCTAAGGGTATATTAAGTTTGACACATAGTTTGTAACATAGAGAAATAATCGAGATAAACCATACAAAGTATATATATTCGTGATCAGCATCAATAGCGAAATCGATTGAGCGATGACCGTCCGTCCGTCCGTCCGTATGTCACCGCTGTTTGGGCCTTAAATTTTGAGCTAGGACGATGAAATTTCATATCTGGGCTTCTGAGAAAAAGATACAGTACAAGTGTAAAAATTTTTGAAATCCACCCACTGCCACGTCCACTTTTTCATAACTTCATTAAATTATATGAAACCGAAAAATTTTGTTAAGACCAAATATTTAGGCATTCAGACTCCCTACAATGCACTCATACAAAAGTTTTGGCCAGGCCCACTTTTTGGGGGCGTTTTCATCATAAAACCGATTTTTGGGCCTTAAATTTTTAACTAGGACGCTGAAATTTCATATCTTGGCTTCTGACGAAAAGATACAGTAGAAGTGTACATTGTTTTTACATCCGCCCACTGCCACGCCTCCTTTTTAATAACTTCACTAAATTATGTGAAACCCAAAAATTTTGTTCAGTCCAAATATTTAGGTATTCAGATTTCCTACGATACACCCATAGAAGAATTTTGGCCACGCCCACTTTTTGGGGGCATTTTCATCAAAAACCCAAATTACATTTACATGTAATTCCTCAAACGTTCGAGATTATAGCCATATTTGAGTACTGGCCACGCCCACTTTATAGAGAGGAGTATAGCTTTTCTGTATGTTTTTTTGTTTTTGATGCGCTGGAGGGGTGAAATCCTTTATGGATACTCAATAGCCCGTGCTATGAGTTATGCCAGACTCCATGCTCCTGCATGTTTACTTGGCTAAAACACCCCCCCTAACCCTGTCCTGTTTCCTCCTACGGTACCGCCGGTTAAGGCATTCCTTCATAGGGGCAGGTTTTGACGTCATGTCTTCTTCTTATGATCCAGGGTTTTCTCCCTCTTGGGCTCTTAGGGTTTGGTTCGCCACCCGTAGTTCCTGCATGATGCTTGCAAGGATTCTGCTGGCGGTCTACCATGCTTCCTTCGTTGTTAGCATTACCGATATCAATCTTCTTGGAGTTAACGCATTGCCTACCTCTCGTTCAAGGGCATTTCTTGCTGCTTCAAATTTTTTGCATTATAGCAGTATATGCTAGGCGTTCTGGACTTTGCCTTCACAGTGGCGGCAGAATGTGTCATCTACGATGTTATATTTCTGAAGGTATTCACGGAAACATAAATGTCCCGTTAGGAATTGGGTAAGATAAAAGTTTACCTCACCGTGTTGCCTTTTGGTCCACTCTTCTATGTTCGGTAGAAGTTTGTGTATCCACCGACCGTTTTCCGAGGCGTTCCATCGCCGTTGCCATTCCATGTTAGCTTTTCCTCTGATGGCCTCTCTCTCCGGATTTTCGCCAGTATATATTGATGCCGCTACTTTGACCTCCAGGTCAATAGGCATTCGCGCCGCTATAACACTAATAGCGTCCCCAGATATCGTTCTGTATGCACAGCATACTCTGAGCGATGTTCTTCTGTGCACAGCGTTTATCTTTCTCATGTACGAATTTATTGTTGTTGCCGGTGCCCATATAGGGGCTGCGTACATGAGTATTGACTTGCTCACTGTCGCAAGCAACTTTCTTGTTGGCTGCCTGGGCCCTCCAATATTTGGCATTAGCCGGGATATTGCGGCAACCGCCCTGTTGGCCTTCGCACTTGTGTGGATCAGTTGCTCTCTAAAGTTGAGCCTATGATCAAGCAGTACTCCTAGGTACTTTATGAAAGGCTTCGAATCGATGCTGTATTCTCCTAAATGTATCAGGCGCTCGATTTTTTTGCGGCTGCTAATGAGGACAGCCTCCGTTTTGTTGGTCTGCTAATTCCAGACCTGATGAACGAAGCCATATCTTCACGTCGTTGATGTTGCTGTTGCAGTTTTGTGTCACCTCCTCTAGGGTTTTAGCCACTACTACCACCGCGATATCATCGGCGTATCCGATTATGTCCACTCCTCTTGGTCTCCGCATACGTAGTACTGCATCATACCTGATGTTCCACAGGGCAGGACCTAGAACTGATCCCTGTGGGACTCCTCCTGTAATTTTTTGTTTTTTCGGCCCTTCGTCCATATCGTAGAAGAGGGTTCTGTCTTCAAAATAGCTTTTAATTATCTGGAGCACATAGCTTGGCACCTGTATATTCCTCAACGCTCTTATGATTAAACCCCAGTTGGCCGAGTTGAAGGCGTTCTTGACGTCTAGCGTAACCACGGCGCAGTACTGCTTATTGCCTCCTTTCCATCTGGTCCCAGGTATGGCTTCGCGTGCAATATCGCAAATTGCTGGTATCGCATGGGTAGTGCTTCGTTTTTTCCTAAAACCATATTGTCGGTCGGAAAGCCCGTTGTCTCCTTCGGTGTACTGGTCGAGTGTGTCCCGAATAATTCTTTCTAACACTTTCCCTACTGTGTCTAGCATGCACAGCGGTCTGTATGACGACGGTTGCTCTGGAGGCTTGTCGCCTTTTGGAATCAATACCAGCCTCTGTCGTTTCCATTCCAGAGGAAACTTTCCTTCTAACAGGCACGTTGTGCAGAGGTCTGTAAAGGCCTCTGGTCTAGTTTTAATGGCTTCCTTCAGGACGAAATTTGGGATCCCGTCCATTCCGGGGGCCTTATTGCTCTTCATTGAGACCGCTGCTTCCCGGACTTCTGCAGTTGTGATGGGTGGTATTGTTTCCGTGGGTTCCATTGTTATTATACGGGGAAGGTGCACGCTAGTATTCCTTGGGAATAGCCCGCTGACTATGGTATTCATCATAATCGGGCATGTCGGTGCAGCTGCCGCGCCACTTTTAAGTTTGCCCATGACTATCTTGTAGGCACTTCCCCACGGGTTATGTTGGAGGTCTTCTCTTAATGATTCGAAAGATTCGGCTTTACTCTTTTTTATAAGTCTCCGAAGTTCTTTTCGTTTCCCTAGGAATTCTTCCCGTATCTCTTCGGAGTTTTCTCTTTGTCTTTGCCTTGCTCGCTGCTGGCTCCTTCGTAGTTTTAGGCAATCTGCTCTCAGCTTAGCGATGCCGTCGTTCCACCAGTACACCGGTGTTCTCCCATTTCCGTTTCCTTTACGTCGCATCATGCCCTTACGTCGCATCATGCGTCGCATCCTTGGGTGAGAAAAGTTGTTACCTTTTTAGCCTTTTCTTCAGCTGTACCCCTGGGTATTTCCATATTGCTCAGCCAATAGTCGAGCATCTCTTTATCTACGTTCTTACTATTCCAGCCCAAATTTTGTACCTTTTCTGTGGCTTTTTGGTATTGGAACCGTCTTGGCTCTGTTGTCTCGAATATGATGGCCCGATGATCACCATTTGTATAGAGGTCGGAGACTTTCCATTTTGTTTTCCTCGCTATGCTTCTGGTGGCGAAAGTTAGGTCTATGATTGCGCCAGCTCTACCGTTATTGAAGGTTTCTTTATTTCTTTGGTTGAGCAAAACAAGGTCAAGACTAGCAAACGCATCCAGCAATGCTTCACCTCTGCTGTTTGTCCTCGTACTGCACCATTCGATTGCCCATGCATTATAGTCTCCGCATACAATCGCTGGTGCCTTTTCTCGTATATCAGCCACAAATACATCCAGCATCTGTTGGTATTCTGCCATGCTCGCACTCGGTGGGGCATAACAGCTAAAGAAGTGGATGTCCTTAATTTTGGCGTAGGCGAGATTCGGCTTTTTATTTGCGTTTTTGCGCTCAATTGCATAGTTACCGCATATCCTTATCGCTGCTCTCTTGGTGGAGTCATCTACCCATCTTGCATTGACGTGGAAGGCTTTATACTGCTCGCATATAAGGGCTAGGTCTGCTTTTTCCTCTCTTACTGTTTGTATAAGCAGATCCTGTGCTGCTTCGCAATGGTTAAGATTTATCTGGATGCACTTCATTGTGTCTTTACCAGTTCTCGCATCGCGTTTTTGTATGCGGGGCACCTGAAACTACCAGTGGCGTGGTTGTTTCCTCCCTTACATTCTGGGTCGCATATTGCACATTTTGGGTCCGCTGTGCAATTTTTGGCAGTGTGTCCCTTGCATCCGCATCTGAGGCATATTCCTGTTCGATCTACTTCATTTTTGCAGTGCCTAGCAATGTGTCCATACTCAAAGCACTTGAATCATCTTGTTGGCGACATGAGCTCGCGCACTCTGCATCTAACCCATCCTATCTTTATGCGTCCTGCAGCGATTATTATGTTTGCCACGTCTGCTGAGAGGTTGATAAGGGCAGTTTGTGTTCCGTCCCTTGTCATTCTCAAGGATTTAATAGCATTATTTGTGATGCTCGCTGCTGTTGGAATCTGATCCACTATTGCCGTGCAGATCTCCTCTGTGGTTGTCGCTTCATCCAGGTCGCGGAACTCGAACGTTATTCGTTGGCACAACGATAGGGAATCTAAATATTTGGTCTTAACAAAATTTTTCGGTTTCATATAATTTAGTGAAGTTATGAAAAAGTGGGCGTGGCAGTGGCAGTTCACGGAACCATATACTTCCTGTGATGACACAGGTGTCTAATGGGATGCGCAACGAGGCGTCGACCTAATCTAATGTAGATTCTGAGCACCTTCTAGCAAACTCGTCAGCCTTCTCATTACCTGGTATATTTTCATGTCGAGGGACCCAGCAGAGCGCAACCTTGTGTTGTGTTTCAAGTACGTTAAGCACCTTACAAGCTTGAATTTTATTTCGATAGCAGAAATATCTTTTATTGCTGCCTGGCTGTAAATAAAAAAGGTGATACCTTCCTGTGGTATCAACGCAGTCTCATGAGCGGCTATTAGAGTGAACTATTCTCAGGGCACTAACAGCTGCGGAGGTTTGAACGAAGATATTCAGCTAAAGTATATTGAGGATAGCCTCTACTCCTGCAGCATGTCTGGTTCTCATGGCGCTAGTGGTGCTAATACAAGCCAATCTCTGTATCTTTGTGATAGCCGCTAAGTTGGTGATCTTGCTGGCGGACTGCCACCTAGAGATTCCATACAAAAAACACATCGATGTTTTATTTGATATAATTCATTTAAACGTTCATAACGAAACATCAATGCTCTCTATGCATCGAAGAAAAACATCGACGTAGTTGTTTAAAATATAGGTTAGGAAATAAGAAAATGAGATATTATCCAAGGTTCTTAATTAAATAATGATATATTAATAAAATTAATATATATTGGTTTTAAGAAGCACAAACAAGTCAAACTGCAAGCTGCAACTAAAATGAGAATAGAATGTTATAATGTCATTCATTAACATATTCATACCACTACATGCATTAATTCTTCTTTTTCGTATTGAAGAACTTTCTTCACTCTTCACTATTCAGTTTCTTTAAGTCCATGCGAAACATGGATATAAACAAACTTTGCATATACCTAACCTCGCACTTACCACAAATCGAACAGCGACCCTAAGCAGGGGGGTTGCGAGGTACAGCAACCGACCGTCCAAGACCGCCAAGCGATGGTCTTGATCCCATTGTACCTGAGTGTGAGTATTTGATTTAGTACAATGACCCGTGGTTGTGGGGATATTACTACGCTTTGAAGGGTGCCTCTAGAAGCGTATGCGTCTTTCGAACCCTCGTGCTCCGTTATGATATGTCTTTCCTCAAGAATTTCCACAATCTAATTGATCAGGGTATTGTGGTTATTAAGGCTTGTGAATGTTCTATGCACTGCGTCGGTGCTGACATTCATAAATGCTACTTCAATGTGTAAGAATGGAGAATGTGTAAGCTAAAGTGTATTCTTTATCTTCTAACGATTTCTCTATTGAGCTAACCACACAGTGTAGATCCGTCTCAACACTTTTTCCTTTGGTGTACGCATGTTGGGCTGTGGATATATCCTCAGAGCGTAACTTACCACGAATGTAAACGTCGGCTAGTCTGTCAAAAGTTTTTAGTATAAAGGATGTAAGGCTGATTGGCTTGAAGACTTTTGCGGTGGAATGACTTGCTTTACCAGCCTTGGGTGTAAATACCACCTTGACGTCTCTCCAAGTTCGTGGGATATGTGTTCGTATGAGACTACTAGTCAATAGTTCCTTGAGTACCGGAATAATCGTGCTCACAGTGCTTTGTAGCATCGGGATGATACCATCCAGTCCTCAACCTCAGTAAGGGCAGAATGATCTAACTGCCCACTCCAATTCTCTCCTCTGAGATCAAATCCATTGGTAGATTATATTCCGTGCTCGTTGCTGTTGCTATTGACAGATTGGGTTACACTTCCTGAACATGCTAGGTTGAAAACAGTAGTGATTTCCCCGGCTTTGCTGTCGATCCGAAGGACTTTGCAAGCCACATTCTTGACGGCGTCCGCAACTCTTACTCACTTCCTTACTGCAGACATCCCAATTAGCGTTCCTGGGATTCCTATATGGCTTACGAGAATCACAAGTACTGCTTAATAAAAATTCAATAATTTTACGATTCAACCCCCAAAACTCTCCAATTCTCTATGTTAAGAGTACAAGAATTACTTGCTAGGCTTATATCTATAACTTCTTGTGTATACCTAACTACGAAAGTAGTTTCACTACCCCTATTAGCTACAATACGGCTATTTTCGATAACAAATTTAAAGAAGGACTCACCGCGGGGATTTGTATCGTTGCTTCCCATGTTGTGTGTGGTGTCAATTTTCGTCGCATCCCATGAGCAGATCCCATCTCTCTTACTTATTGTGGATGGCGGACTAACACTGGTATCGTAAGGCATATAGACGGCTGATAAAATCAGTGCGGAAAGCCCTCTCCACTCAAGCCTTACTATCGTGTGATCCATGTCTCTAGGTAGACAGAAGAAATACGTTAATGTGTTTCCTGTCTACTATACATGTTCTGCCCTTATATTCCGCATTTAACGGTGCTGCGATACAAATGGCAAAGCTTTTATGTCCTAACTAGTGCTTCAAATCATATCCGAATCTCCAAACTATCTGGACTCTTAACCCGCTACTCTTGCCGCGGTTGATCGATGGCTCTTGTACTGGAATGACAAAACTTTCGCGTTCTTTGTCCACTTCACTGACATCGATAACAGTAAAGTTCAGATCCGTGCAAGGAAAAAGAAGAACCACAAATTTCCTTCAATTCGTTATTAACAGAAAATGGTAATGCAGAATTCAAAATTTGAATTTATTGAAATTTTTCGATGCTGTTGTTGCTAATTAATTTTTCTTTCATTAGCATTACCTTCATTTAATGCTGATTCTATTTATCAGGAAAGAAATCCATTACTTCCATATCTGCAGCCAAGTCTCCGTTCTATTTCGGAATTTGCAGCCGTCAAACTGGATCGCCAACGATAAAAAAGGTTATTAAAACCGAAGTTCTTATTCCTTTTAAAAGTATTTCCCTGTAATTGCATTCTTGTTCATATTATACATACATACATATGTATATACTTATACATATATGTACATATATTTTTATTAATCGTAGTTACATAAGTTAATATATAAAATGATATTTGCTTGCGATTCTCACGATTCTGGGCTAAGTTTGAAATATCAAAATATGTCAATATGTATTTGTATTTAGTAGTCGGAAAAGTACAAATCTAATACCGTTAGTACCCAAATGGAGGCACCGATTTTCATAATAGAAAAGTTTATTGCAGAATTGATTTTACTTTTAACATTAATGTTTCACAATTAATAAATTAATTTCTTTTTTATTTAGTTATAACATTGGTGGGACTATTCTACATACCACATCGAATGAGACTTTGGGATCCGTTTACAAATAAAGAAGACGAAAATAATATATTAATAAAACAAATGGTAACGTTTAAAAAGAGAAAAGTTCGAAAATTATCATAGATACATACAATTATTATTATACATTTACTTTTCGAATATGTACACACACATGTTCACAAGTTAAATAATTAGCGAATTAATTTGAATAATTAATAAAACGAATAGATCGAACAGTAATAAGTTAAAATTAAAATCAATTTCTTCTTATGTGTTTCAATCTTAAATTTGTTAACTTCAACAAGAATGATTCAGGTAAGATAAGCCTTTGTATGCTACCATTTTATATAAATTTAATAGTATTATTACTTGACGAAAAACGCCAGAGAATATAAAAAAACATACAGAAAAGCTACAACAAGTCAAGAACGGATCGTATGATACCCTATCCTCCTTTCTAGGTAGCTCTAATAAAGTGGACGTGGCCATATTGCATTTTGTACTAAAATATGAGCATAACGTCGAACGTTAGAGGATGTTACATGTAAAATTTCTTCAAAATCGGTTTCTTGATAAAAACGCTCCCAAAAAGTGGGCGTAGCCAAAACTGTTGTATGGGTGAATTGTAGGGAATCTAAATGCCTAAATATTTCGTCTTAACAAAATTTTTCGGTTATGTGTATATAATTTAGTCAAGTTATGAAAAAGTGGACGTGGCAGTGGGTGGATTTAAAAAAGTTTTACGCTTGTGCTGTATCTTTTTCTCAGCAGCCCAGATATGAAATGTCATCCTCCTAGCTCAAAATTTAAGGCCCAAAAAGCGGTGACATACGGACGGACGGTCATCGCTCAATCGATTTCGCTATTGATGCTGATCATACATATATGTATGTACATATGTATATATATTATAGGGTCTATCTCGATTATTTCTCTATGTGTCAAACTTAATATACCCTCAGGATAGGCTATAAAAAACATACAGAAAAGCTACAATCCATTTGGAACGGATCGTATGATACCCTGTCCTCCTTTCTATGTAGCCCTTATAAAGTGGGTGTGGCCATAGTGCATTTTGTACTGACATACGACGATAAATTCGAACGTTTGAAGATGTTACATATGTATAAAATTTCATCAAAATCGGTTTTTTGCTGAAAACGCCCCAAAAAGGGGGCGCGGCCACAACTGTTGTACGGGTGAATTGGGGGGAATCTAAATGCCTAAAAATTTGGTCTTAACAAAATTTTTCGATTTCATATAATTTAGTGAAGTTATGAAAAAGTGGGCGTGGCAGCGGGCGGATTTAAAAAAGTTTTACACCTGAGGGGTACATTGCACTTGTGACTTCGCGTTTGACAATTGAATTATGGCGGAACTCAACTTGCGTATGGCTGCATGTAATGCGATTAGACGTATTCACGAGCGCATACTAGGAGCTAATTACGAATCATGTGACAGATCACAGTCGAACCAGGAGTTGAAAGCCGTCACGGCGCATTACGATCGGTTTGTGAATTTCCATCAGGTATTGGTTGGTAATGCTAAAGCAAATAAGTTCGCAGCACACGAACAATTGTGGTAACAGGTGGAGGAGTTGTATAATTAATATAATTAATATAATTAATATAATAAAAAATTTGATGTCAAATTGGACCCGGTATTCATTCCCTCATTTGATGGATCGCTACATAATTGGCTCGTTTTTAAAGACACCTTTCAGACGCTGGTTCACGACGCTGGATTTCCCAGAGGCATATAAACAGGCAGTCAATGCTACCAAAGTCCCTTTAATTGGTGCGTTGTATTCTGGTGGATATGAGGAAGGGTGAAGCGCGTTGAAGGAGCGGTACGACAATCCAAAACATTTAGCCGAAATTTACGTCTCCCGAATCTTTGCTTGCCTTACGTGTTATGCAGCTACCTGTTGATCAGTGGGACGCGCTGACGATACCTATAGTAGTGTTGAAGCTTCCTAGCACAACGCAGCGTGAGTGGAACATGAGCTGTTGTTCTACTGCGATACCGCGTTTGTCGACTTTACTGAAATTTCTAGAGAAACGAGCACATTGTCTCACTACAGAGGTCATTAGAACGCAAAATTGATCTGAAACTTCAGCTTCAAGACAGCAACCCCATACTCATGAACCAGTGAGGAAGGAAAGTGCCTGTACTGCCAGGGTCCTCATACGGTTAGTCGCTGTCAATTACTTATGGCTATGAGACCAGAGCAGCGCTTCGAAGCTCTCAAAACGTCAAATTTATGCTTTAATTGTCTCAAACATGAACATTCTTCAAGGCAATGCTCTTCAGGTGAATGTCGGCACTGCAGTCGCAAGCACCATACGCTCTTCTGTCGTAAACCCAGGACATCAATACCAACTGTGCCCACGACAGAGGTTCAAACCCAGAGCTCCGAATCAGCAGCTGATTCACCTGGGGCAACACCCATGACTAACCAGTGCTGTCAGTAGCTGTACCGTACAGGAAAACCGAACTATTTTGTTGGCTGCTACGCGCGCATGCATATATGGACACTCAACAGATCAGCAGCGCTTGGCTCGTATTCTCTGCGATCCAGGATCGCAGGTAAGTTTTATGGCAGACCGTTTCGCTAACTATTTACATCTTCGCAGACGCAAATATGAGGCGGAAGTAGAGGGAATTGGGGGTTCTGCCCATACTAGAACGAAAGGATGCGTTACGCTCACTCTCTGCTCTTTGCATTCAAATTTCACCATGACCATCGATGTGCTAATAATACCATCAATTACGTCGATTACACCATCTATGCCGATTGACGTGAATCAATGGAAGCACTTGGTCGGTCTCAAACTTGCTGACGCCCACTTTGGTATGCATGGCGGAATTGATGCACTAATTGGAGCGCGTTTATGGGGTCTTATTGTACAAAGCGACGTCATCAATGGGAAGCCTAACGAGCCACATGCTCAGCATACTCAATTAAGGTGGGTGGTTTTTGGTCCTGCCTCCCCGGAGCCGTCATCAACGCAAACTCTGCGTACTTTTCACGCTCAAGTGTATGGAGATGATACACCTCTCGATAAGCTTATCCAAAACTTTTGGAAGTTGGAAGAAATGCCCGAGAATGATGTTGGAGACGACGAGTGTGGTCGCATATTCTCAGCGACGCACTCTCGAACAAAGGATGGACGATACATGGCGCATATACTTTTTCGGCGTGATGCTCCCCATCCAGGAGAATTATATACGCAAGCATTTCGACAATTTCATAGTCTGGAGCGACGATTGGCTGGCGACATCTAGCTACGAGAAAGGTACGTGGCATTCATGAGTGAATATATCGAGCTTGGCTATATAGAACGTGTTGATCAACTTGGCGATCACACAAACTGTTTTTACATCCCCCATCACGCTGTTACAACCAAGTTCCGCGTGGTTTTCAATGCTTCGACGCGAGTTGGTGTCTCACTAAATGACATCCAGATAGTGGGTCCAACAATTTAAGACTCACTTATCAACATCATCTTTCGTTTTCGACGTTTTCGCTTTGCACTCACCGCCGACATCGAGAAGATGTTCCGTCAGATACTGGTAAATGCGGAACACAGGGACTTCCAGCGTATTCTCTGGCGGGAATCACCTACCGAAGACATCGGGGTTTATCGTTTCGCAACTGTCACTTATGGCATGGCTTGCAGTCCTTACAATGCAGTGCGTGCACGTCATCAATGCGCGTATGACAACTATAGCAGGTGGCCTATGAGAATCAAGCAATAGCTGCGCGAGACGCAATACTGACGTCATTTTATGTCGATGACTTCTTGGTTAGCTGCAATGATGTCAACGAAGCTGCGATCTTAGCTGCCAATGAAAACACTATTCTTTCGGCTGGACATTTTAAGCTACGGAAATGGAACTCCAACAGCAATCAGGTAATTAATATTCTAACTCGGTGGAAATTCTTCTACTGCAGAGCTCATCATTGATTCTCCTATTGCTACGGTACTGGGCTTACGCTGGGATCCGATTCAGTAAAGGAGTTATTCTTCAGCGTAAACCTGAAACCACACCATGGATGCCTGACAAAACGGCTCGTACTTAGTGAAGTATCTCAGCTGTTTGATCCCATCGGGCTTCTAGTACCGGTTGTTATTACTGGGAAGATATTCATCCAGACACTTTGGATAACTGGCATCACTTGGGATGACCCACTACCAGTTGAATTACGCGAAACTTGGCTTCAGTTTCGCAATGGACTCGACGTACTCAACCGTGTTCGGGTGCCCCGATGGCTGGAAATGGAGGATGGAAAAATAACAGCACTCCACGGTGTTTGTGATGCCAGCTTGCGAGCATACGCAGCTGTTTTATACATGAAGACCATCGACTTTAAGAAGGATCCACACATCTCGCTGCTGACAGCCCGCACAAAGGTGGCACCACTTAAAGATGCTACCATCCCCCGCCTGGAGCTCTGTGCAGCGCACCTGTTGGCTGTCACACTGGAAAATGTTCGAATGGCCTTGCGACTTACGGATACACCTTGTTACTTGTGGTCGGACTCTCGGATCGTGCTCTGCTGGTTGCGCAAGCCACCCACCACACTCAAGCCATTCGTCTCTAACCGAGTACGTCAAATCCAGGAACTGACGTCCCCGAGCATTGGAATTATGTTCGATCAGCCCAAAATCCAGCAAATTGTGCTAGTCGAGGAATAAGAGCTACGGATCTATTGGAACATCGCTTATGGTGGCATGGACCGGACTGGTTGATGGCTGATCCGATACCACCAGACTCAGGACAATATGGAAATCTTGCACAAGACGAATTGGGTGCTGTACAAGAGGAAGAGAAAGTGTGTTTGATGACAGCGGTAGCCACAGTTGGTCCCAAATTAACAACACGACGACTAGACGATGAAGTAATCGACCTTACGGAAAGATTCAGTTCACTTCATCGCCTATTGTACACAGTGGTGCGAATGCTACGTTGGACTCCAAAACGACGCTCCTTGTCAAAGGCAGTTGTCAGCGCTGATGCGTTAGACGAAGCATTGGCTAAACTCATTCGTATCGAACAGGAGAGTGCTTTTCCAACAGCGGTTCACCAAATTCGGAGTGGTTACAGGCTTCCCAGTTACAGTCAATTGCTTCCCCTAAACCCCTTCATGGATGATTGCGGTGTGTTATGTGTTGGTGGTCGACTCAGCAAGGCTACAGTACCGAATGACTATCGCTTCCCAATTATCTTGCCGAGAACCGGTGCACTGACTTGGTTGCTCATTCAATAAGCTCATCAGAGAACTTTCATGGCGGCACGCAGTTGATGCTTCATAATCTTCGCAGCCGCTACTGCGTATTGCAGGCGAGGCAAGCTGTACGGAGTTTTATACATCGGTGTGTGATTTGTCGTCGTCATCGCGGTGCTACCCTCACTCAGCAAATGGCTTCGTTACCCCAACAAAGGGTCAATGCTACACGATCCTTTTCGTCAACAGGCGTGGATTACTGTGGCCCATTTATACTGCACATAGGAGCAAAGCGGTCACGTACCACCGTCAAAACTTATCTGGCCATTTTCATTTGTATGGCCACGAAGGCGGTGCATATAGAGGTGGTGGATGACCTCTCTTCGCAAGTGTTCTTAGACACCTTTATTCGTTTTGTGAGCCGACGAGGTGCGTGTAGAGATCTCTACAGTGACAATGGCACTGCATTCGTCGGTGCGAACCGTATGCTGCAAGAGGATTTGGCAGTCACTAGCCAGTGCGGGGACTAATTGGCACTTTATTACACCCAGCGCTCCTCACCAAGGTGAACTATGAGAAGCTGCGGTGAAATCCGCTAAACATCATTTGGTACGTTTAGTCGGCGGACAAATTATGTGGTATCACCAGCTTCATACTATGGCTGCGCGTATCGAAGCGTGTCTCAATTCGCGCGCGCTTGTTCCTCGCCGTTCCAGAGCCAAGTGTGGATGCAGTACCGCCTAATCGCATCAAACATTGGCAATACATCAACGATTTTGGCAAAGATGGAGCGAGGAATATTTGGTGACTGTCCAAGGAGCAAGTCCGAGTTGGTGATATCGTCATTATTCGTCAGGACAACTTACCCCCGACTCACTGGCGATTGGGTCGAGTGATGGAAGTTCATCCGGGCAGCGATGGACTGATACGAAATGCTACGGTTCAGACGACCCAACCCGTGAAGTTCAAATAACGGATTAGTTCTCCAATCCTTTTGTCAGCTATTTCGCCAAGGTCCACGAAGAAGGGTCTTCCTAGAATATTTTGCCTGGTCCTCGCTAGGGCCGGACAACTTCAAAGGAAGTGATGTAGAGATTCCTTCTCATTGATATCCTTGCAGCTTCTACAGAAGGTGTTATGAGGAATAACAAGCTTGGCCGCATGGTCCCCTATTGGCCAGTGACCTGTAATGATAGCTACAATTCTAGCAATATCTGGCCTTGATTTACCAAGTAGCTGGTTTGATTTAGGTTCGTTGTAATCAGGCCATGTCTTTCGTGATATTACACAACTAGTCAGGCTTTTCCACCCTTGATTGGCAAGCTGTAGGAAGTGATAATGTATGTTGCCCTTAACGACACCTAGCGGAATATCTACTCTTTCTGCTATAGAGCCGTTAGGGGCCGATCCTTGCCTGGCCAGCTCGTCAGCGCGCTCATTACCCTCATAGTTACTGTGCCCTGGGACCCAGATGAGTGTAGTTGTTGTGTGGACACTTAGGTGATTTATTTCAAGCCGGCATTGCTCTACCAGTTTTGAGGTAAGGTGACCGCATCAATGGCTTTGATAGCAGCTTGGCTATCTGAAAAAATAGCTATTTTTTGACTAGATATAGGGAGATCG
Organism: Xylota sylvarum; assembly: GCA_905220385.1. Taxonomy (NCBI): domain Eukaryota; kingdom Metazoa; phylum Arthropoda; class Insecta; order Diptera; family Syrphidae; genus Xylota; species Xylota sylvarum. Next base: position 74,820,659 of record LR999958.1, on the reverse strand, counting down.
TTTAGCAAACGGCAGGCTTCTCGCAAGTGAGGACAAAACCAAATACATGTTGTCAACAAACAAAGAAGCATCTGTCCACCGCCTAGGACAAAACGTCACTGTTGGCAACAGTAACTTCGAAGTGGTTAAGGAGTTTACCTACCTCGGAGTAAATATCAACTCCACGAATGACAACTTAGTGGAGATTCGACGAAGACTTACCCTAGGAAACCGCTGCTACTTCGGTTTGGCGAAACAAATGGGGTCAAAACTCCTAACTCGGAAGACGAAATGTTTGCTCTACAAAACTTTGATCCTGCCAGTTCTGCTGTATGGAGCCGAGTGCTGGACGATAAGCAGGAAAGCAGAGCAAATACTGAACACTTTCGAAAGAAAAATTCTTCGTCGGATATTCGGTCCCGTATGCGAGGAGGGCGAATGGAGGAGAAGATATAACCGCGAACTCTATGAGCTGTACCAGGATGTGGATGTAGTCCAAAAAGCCAAAACACGTCGACTACACTGGCTCGGCCACATCGAGCGAATGGACAATAATGCTCCAGCAAAGAGGATCTTCGAATCACAGCCCCCAGGTTCGAGAAGACAAGGAAGACCGAACCTCCGTTTTAAGGATCAAGCTATCGCGGATGCCAGAGCGCTTGGTCTAGATAACTGGAAGCAGCGTGCCCGGGATCGAAGAGAGTGGAAGGCTGTTGTGTCTCAGGCAGAGACTCTTCACGGGTCGGGAGCCCGTTAAGTAAGTAAGTAAGGCTTCTCGCAAGAAGCTCCGCTTGGAAAACACTATCAGAGTCAGGGAGACGAAAGGACTTCGATATATTTAGTTGGTCAGAGAAGATACCTGCGCCGACTCCGCAGTCTATCTTCGAACCATCCGTATATATACTTATATCATAGTCTTGATAAAGTATATTGATAAAGCGTCCATTTTCCCATTCTTCTCTAGTAGGCAGCTTAACTGAAAAAGATTTACTAAAATTGAAGGTTGGTATTCTGTAGTCAGTTGAGGACGAAACCAATTCTCTTGGAATCGTTTCCAATATCCTACAGTGTCCATACGGCTTAGCAGTCCAGCACTCAGATTCCCTGAGCCGGACAGCGCTACGTGTAGCTGAATCTTTTATATGAAGTTCAAGAGGAGTCAGATGCAGGATCACACTTAGAGCATCTGTAGGACGGGACCTCAAGGCTCCTGTGATGCCTACACACGCTGATCTCTGTACTTTTTTTAAGTCGTTCGATATTGTATTTCTTGCTCAGGGCAGGCCACCAAACGATAGCATGGGACGCATAACGGCTGTGTACCCAACGGCTGAGGACCCATTTTTTGCCGAAAGTTTTATTGCAGGCATAGAAAGCTACACTTGCTTTCTTTGCTCGCTGTTCTATATTAAGCTTCCAACTAAGTTTCGGGTCTAGTATCGTGCCAATGTATTTTGCACTGGAAGATAAAGAGAGTGACTGACCATTAAGTTTGGGGGGAGTGAACTCAGGTACTTTAGTTTAGAAAGGTAGAAAGAGTGTATTCTTTGTAGTGGAGAGCCTTTTCCACTGTACGCACCACCTCATGAAGAGCTGTCTCAGTAGACCGACCTTTGAGGCTTTGAGGTACGCATGCTGGGATTTCGACAGTGGGGGCTCTTCAAAGTTTCACGGATGTTAAGGGCTACGATACGTTCTAGAGTTTTCAGTACAAAAGAGGATAGGCTAATAGGTCTGAAATCTTTCGCAGATTCGTGGCCCCGCCGGCCCACTTTCGGAATGAAAACAACTTTGACACGTCTCCAGGACTGGGGGACATGATTTAAATATAAGCTGCTCCTATAGATCGGTATTAGCCAGGGAATTGCTATGTCATGCAGTTTCTGAAGCATAATGGGCATAATGCTATCAAGGCCGGGCGATTTATAAGGGGAGAAGCTATTAATGTACCAGGAGATTTTATCCCCCGTGATAATATTTATAATGTTATTCCACGATGTCGACTGTGCGTTGGCGGAACTAGCTTGTTCTGCATCACCGTCACAACAACCTGGAAAGTGTACTCTCATAAGATATTCCAAAGATTCCGCAGTAGAATCAGTCCAGTTACCGTCCGACTTTTTCAGGAAGGACGGATTGCTGTGTCCTTTGGACAGAATTTTACTGAGCCGAGTCGAATTCCTTAAGGGACTCGATAGATTCGCAGTAATCCATCCAGCCCTGTTTCTTGGCCATTCTGATGGACTTCTTATAAATTTTTAGACAATCTTTTTAGGGCTGCCAGAAGTTATGGTCATAGCAGATATTGAAGATCACTCTGGTCAACTTCCTGAGTTTCGACAGATCTTCATTCCACCACAATGGGACTTTCTTTTTATTATAGCTGAATGGACACGAAACTTTGAAAGCAACATTTATTGCTTTCTGAAAGGTTTCAACCTTAGAATCAAGTTCCGAAGTCAAGTCGATTCTGTGGTTTTGCGTACTACCCAATTTTGACTTAACTAAACGATTAAACTTCGTCCAGTTTATTTGGATTTCTATAGGGTTTAGGAGCCTCTATCTGAAGACTAACGTCAAAAAGTATCCATTTATGGTCAGAGAAGGACTGTAAGTTGGATACTCTACAATTTTCAACCCTAATGGTTTCGTTATTTGATACTAATGTGATGTCAATAACCGATTCCCACCCATTAAAATTGTCCGTACTCGGAAAAACAAAGGTTGGAGAGTATTGCAAACTGAAAGGTTATTATTAAGGATGAAGTCAGAAATGCACTCACTTCTGTCATTTGTCTCTGTACTGCCCCAAAGCGTATGTCTTGCATTGGCGTCGCAGCCCATTAGGAGGTTGGCCTTACTGGCGTTGATGACTGTTGTTAGCTGTTGGACTTCATCCGGCGGTGCTTGCCGACCTCGATCCATGTAGACGGACGGAACGAAAAAGCCCTTCCCGTTTGCAGTTTCCAATTTAATCACTGTTAGATCTGCTGAACTAAGATTAGGACACAAAAAGGCTTTTAAATGCTTCTTAGCTAGAATGCAAGTTCTAGACTTACCGTTACTAGTATTAAGATTGTAGTATAAGTTGTAACTGTTGTCTTGAGGTCCTCTGATGGTTGATCCCCTTACCCAGGGATCTTAGATGATGCCAGTATCAATGTTTACTTCATTGATAAAGACACGAAGATTATCTGTGGCACACTGCGAGTGCCTCAGATTAATCTGTATTAACTTCATCTGGGACATTGGGGGGTATTGCATCGATCTTCATGCCTTCTAACAGAGTGTTGGTATAGTCGACATCGTCTGTGTCCTCGCCGGGGCCTGAAGAGTTGTATATTTTCAGTTAGGCATACCTTATGCCAAACCTGAGACGGTAATTAGACTTTTCTAACTCCTCTAAACTTTCCTCGTTTATGAGGAGGAGAAAAGTCAGACTGTTTTTTTGCGGTTGTTCAGTCCTAATGACCGCCCAATCGTCCATTGGGACCTCGTTGTTGTGGAGTTTGAGACACTGGATCAGCTTTCCACTGTCAATCGGCATTACGGGCAACCAAATGCGAGCCATAGGTCCCCGCGGAGTATCCTTGGCTGGAATCAGCTTAAGTCTGAAGCCGTTCCAAGCTTCGCTTATCTTAGCGACGCCCAGGAAGTGCCTCGAGTACCTATCCGCACACTTGATGACTCTATACCCTCTGACAACTTCGGCTGAGTCGAAACAGGGTAGAGTACCGCCTCCTTGTGTGCTCAGAAGGTGATCCATCACCATCTGCGAGAGTTTGGCCTCGATTTCACTCCAAGCCTTCGTAATAGACTTACCACTGCTCGAAAGTTCGACTATTAGGGCAACTTGGAGGTCATCCCTGACCATTTCACTGACGGTGCGTGTGGACACTATACCTCTGCTCTTCTTCGCGGTGGTGACGGACGGATTTGACTGCTGTTGTTGTTGTTTGCTGAGCTTTTTGGCAACGCTGCTTTCGACCTTGCTGCGTTTACCTGAATGGGACGTCTCTTCATGCGACCGATTTCTTTTTTTAGCTTCAGCCCGAACTTTGATGCTAGCCATGGAGGCCTGACGTTTGTTGTAGTCTTCAATAACCGCCTGGTACTTAAGTTTGTCTACTTGGTCACGTTCAGTGACTGTACCAGCTTCTTCATTCTTAGCTATCTTGGTAAGGATGAAGAGGGCCTTCTCATAGTAGTGTCTATGCTGTGTCTTCGTGTACTTGGTCTGTGGTTTTTTTTTCTGGGTGCACTCGCTAGTGTTCGTGCCAGCAACCACAGAGTTGGTTGTTGAAGGAAGTGGCATGGGGACACTCATGCTGGTATCCTTAGCTACGAGAACGGAATCGGAAGTAGATGGGTGAGACATGCGCAGCGTACTTTGGCTGGTACTAGCTACGCTGCCTGAAGAAATGACGGTCTCTTGGCTTGCGGCCAGCAATTCATCTTCGGATGAAATGCATAGAACCTTTTTTTTATACCCTATCCTAAGGGTATATTAAGTTTGACACATAGTTTGTAACATAGAGAAATAATCGAGATAGACCCTATAAAGTATATATATTCGTGATCAGCATCAATAGCGAAATCGATTGAGCGATGACCTTCCGTCCGTCCGTCCGTCCGTATGTCACCGCTTTTGGGCCTTAAATTTTGAGCTAGGACGATGAAATTTCATATCTGGGCTTCTGAGAAAAAGATACAGTACAAGTGTAAACATTTTTTAAATCCGCCCACTGCCACGCCCACTTTTTCATAACTTCACTAAATTAGATGAAACCGAAAAATTTTGTTAAGACCAAATATTTAGGCATTCAGATTCCCTACAATCCACCCATACAAAAGTTTTGGCCACGCCCACTTTTTGGGGGCGTTTTCATCACAAAACCGATTTTTGGGCCTTAAATTTTTAACTAGGACGCTTAAATTTCATATCTGGGCTTCCAAGAAAAAGGTACAGTACAAGTGTAAAATTTTTTTACATCCGCCCACTGCCACGCCTACTTTTTTATAACTTCACTAAATTATATGAAACCGAAAAATTTTGTTAAGACCAAATATTTGGGTATTTAGATTCCCTACAATTCACCCATAGAACAGTTTTGATCACGCCCACTTTTTGGGGGCGTTTTCATCAAAAAACCGATTTTGATAAAATTTTACAAGTAACATCCTCAAACGTTCGACATTATAGCTATATTTGAGTACAAAATGCAATTTGGCCACGCCCACTTTATAGAAAGGAGGATAGGGTATCAGACGATCCGTTCCAGACGGATTGTAGCTTTTCTGTATGTTTTTGTTTTGTTATGTTTATACCCTATCCTAAGGGTATATTAAGTTTGACACATAGTTTGTAACATAGAGAAATAATCGATATAGATCATATAAAGTATATATATTCGTGATCAGCATCAATAGCGAAATCGATTGAGCGATGACCGTCCGTCCGTCCGTCCGTCCGTCCGTATGTCACCGCTTTTTGGGCCTTAAATTTTGAGCTAGGACGATGAAATTTCATATCTGTACTTCTGAGAAAAAGATACAGTACAAGTGTAAAAATTTTTTAAATCCGCCCACTGCCACGCCCACTTTTTCATAACTTCACTAAATTATATGAAACCGAAAAATTTTGTTAAGACCAAATATTTAGGCATTCAGATTCCCTACAATCCACCCATACAAAAGTTTTGGCCACGCCCACTTTTTGGGGGCGTTTTCATCACAAAACCGATTTTTGGGCCTTAAATTTTTAACTAGGACGCTGAAATTTCATATCTGGGCTTCCGAGAAAAAGATACAATACTAGTGTAAATTTTTTTTACATCCGCCCACTGCCACGCCTACTTTTTTATAACATCACTAAATTATATGAAACCGAAAATTTTGTTAAGACCAAATATTTGGGTATTTAGATTCCCTACAATTCACCCATAGAACAGTTTTGGCCACGCCCACTTTTTGGGGGCGTTATCATCAAAAAACCTATTTTGATAAAATTTTACATGTAACATCCTCAAACGTTCGACATTATAGCTATATTTGAGTACAAAATGCAATTTGGCCATGCCCATTTTATAGAGAGGAGGATAGGGTATCATACGATCCGTTCCAGACGGATTGTAGCTTTTCTGTATGTTTTTTTTTTTCTTTATTAATTTTTTTTAAGTTTGGATTTTGTTCCCACGAGTAAGACGGAATGGAGGTCCCTCCTAGCAGAGCCGATATACTAGGATAAGGCTACAATACGACAGACCTCGCCTGTGCATTTAAGGAGCTCGTTAGTGATTGGTTTAACCACCAATCTTGCATTTTTGGGAACGGATTCTGGTACCTCGATCCGATGGTCAGGAGACATTTGTAAAGGATTAAACTATTGAGCAGTTAAGAATCCTATACAAACCCTCTTGACCTTGGCTAACCCCATCTCGACAAATGCAAGACAACTGTGGAGGTTATTACCGGCTGGCACCCACGTGGAGGGTTAGGATGAGGTATTTGCCGGCCAGGAGATGGACCCTATAAAGTATACATATTCTTGATCAGCATCAATAGCGAAATCGATTGAGCGATGACCGTCCGTCCGTCCGTATGTCACCGCTTTTTGGGCCTTAAATTTTGAGCTAGGACAATGAAATTTCATATCTGGGTTTCTGAGAACAAAAATACAGCACAAGTGTAAAGAATTTTAAAATCCGCCCACTGACACGCTCACTTTTCCATAACTTCACTAAATTATATGAAACCGAAAAATTTTGTTAAGACCAAATATTTAGGCATTTAGATTCCCTACAATCCACCTATACAAAAGTTTTGGCCACGCCCACTTTTTTGGGCCTTAAATTTTTAACTAGAATATTGAAATTTCATATCTGGGCTTTTGAGTAAAAAATGCTGTACAAGTGAAAGAATTTTGTAAACATTTTTTAAATCCGCCCACTGCCACGCCCACTTTTTCATAACTTAATTATATGAAACCGAAAAATTTTGATAAGACCAAATATTTAGGCATTCAGATTCCCCATAATCCACCCATACAAAAGTTTTGACCACGCCCAATTTTGGGGGCGTTTTCATCGAAAAACCGATTTTGGTGAAATTTTACATGTAACATCCTCAAACGTTCGACGTTATAACCATATTTGAGTACGAAATGGAATTTGGCCACGCCTACTTTATAGAGAGGAGGTATCATACGCTCTTCTGTATGTTTATACCCTATCCTAAGGGTATATTAAGTTTGACACATAGTTTGTAACATAGAGAAATAATCGAGATAGACCATATAAAGTATATATATTCGTGATCAGCATCAATAGCGAAATCGATTGAGCGATGACCGTCCGTCCGTCTGTCCGTCCGTCCGTCCGTATGTCACCCCTTTTTGGGCCTTAAATTTTCAGCTAGGACGATGAAATTTCAAATCTGGGCTTCTGAGAGAAAGATACAGTACAAGTGTAAAAATTTTTGAAATCCACCCACTGCCACGCCCACTTTTTCATAACTTCACTAAATTATATGAAACCGAAAAATTTTGATAAGACCAAATATTTAGGCATTCAGATTCCCTATAATCCACCCATACAAAAGTTTTGACCACGCAAAATTTTGGGGGCGTTATCATCAAAAAACCTATTTTGATAAAATGTTACATGTAACATCCTCAAACGTTCGACATTATAGCTATATTTGAGTACAAAACGCAATTTGGCCATGCCCACTTTATAGAGAGGAGGATAGGGTATCATACGATCCGTTCCAGACGGATTGTAGTTTTTCTGTATGTTTATACCCTATCCTAAGGGTATATTAAGTTTGACACATAGTTTGTAACATAGAGAAATAATCGAGATAGACCCTATAAAGTATATATATTCGTGATCAGCATCAATAGCGAAATCGATTGAGCGATGACCGTCCGTCCGTCTGTCCGTCCGTCCGTCCGTATGTCACCGCTTTTTGGGCCTTAAATTTTCAGCTAGGACGATGAAATTTCATATCTGGGCTTCTGAGAAAAAGATACAGTACAAGTGTAAAATTTTTTTACATCCGCCCACTGCCACGCCTACTTTTTTATAACTTCACTAAATTATATGAAACCGAAAAATTTTGTTAAGACCAAATATTTGGGTATTTAGATTCCCTACAATTCACCCATAGAACAGTTTTGGCCACGCCCACTTTTTGGGGGCGTTATCATCAAAAAACCTATTTTGATAAAATTTTACATGTAACATACTCAAACGTTCGACATTATAGCTATATTTGAGTACAAAATGCAATTTGGCCACGCCCACTTTATAGAGAGGAGGATAGTGTATCATACGATCCGTTCCAGACGGATTGTAGCTTTTCTGTATGTTTTTTTCTTACAACGTACAATTTGGTAATTGCCAGTCAAGCAATTCTATATGTTTTTATACCCTATCCTAAGGCTATATTGAGTTCGACACATAGCTTGTAACATAGAGAAATAATCGAGATAGACCCTATAAAGTATATATATTCGTGATCAGCATCAATAGCGAAATCGATTGAGCGATGACCGTCCGTCCGTCCGTTCGTCCGTCCGTCCGTCCGTATGTCACCGCTTTTTGGGCCTTAAAGTTTGAGCTAGGACGATGAAATTTCATATCTGGACTTCTGAGGAAAAGATACAGTACAAGTGTAAAAATTTTTTAAATCCGCCCACTGCCACGCCCACTTTTTCATAACTTCACTAAATTATATGAAACCGAAAAATTTTGTTAAGACCAAATATTTAGGCATTCAGATTCCCTACAATCCACCCATACAAAAGTTTTGGCCACGCCCACTTTTTGGGGGCGTTTTCATCACAAAACCGATTTTTGGGCCTTAAATTTTTAACTAGGACGCTGAAATTTCATATCTGGGCTTCCAAGAAAAAGATACAGTACAAGTGTAAAATTTTTTTACATCCGCCCACTGCCACGCCCACTTTTTCATAACTTCACTAAATTATATGAAACCGAAAAATTTTGTTAAGACCAAATATTTAGGCATTCAGATTCCCTACAATCCATCCATACAAAAGTTTTGGCCACGCCCACTTTTTGGGGGCGTTTTCATCACAAAACCGATTTTTGGGCCTTAAATTTTTAACTAGGACGCTGAAATTTCATATCTGGGCTTCCAAGAAAAAGATACAGTACAAGTGTAAAATTTTTTTACATCCGCCCACTGCCACGCCTACTTTTTTATAACGTCACTAAATTATATGAAACCGAAAAATTTTGTTAAGACCAAATATTTAGGCATTCAGATTCCCTACAATCCACCCATACAAAAGTTTTGGCCACGCCCACTTTTTGGGGGCGTTTTCATCACAAAACCGATTTTTGGGCCTTAAATTTTTAACTAGGACGCTGAAATTTCATATCTGGGCTTCCAAGAAAAAGATACAGTACAAGTGTAAAATTTTTTTACATCCGCCCACTGCCACGCCTACTTTTTTATAACTTCACTAAATTATATGAAACCGAAAAATTTTGTTAAGACCAAATATTTGGGTATTTAGATTCCCTACAATTCACCCATAGAACAGTTTTGGCCACGCCCACTTTTTGGGGGCGTTATCATCAAAAAACCTATTTTGATAAAATTTTTACATGTAACATCCTCAAACGTTCGACATTATAGCTATATTTGAGTACAAAATGCAATTTGGCCACGCCCACTTTATAGAGAGGAGGATAGGGTATCAGACGATCCGTTCCAGACGGATTGTAGCTTTTCTGTATGTTTTTATTCTTCGTTCTTTTCTTCTGAACATTTTGAAGAACGTGGTTGGGTTTGGTAAGAGGTGAGAAATGAGGTGGTTTGGTGAGAAATAAAATCAGAACTCATGGAAAATTATTTTTTATCTACAACAACTATATTAATTAATATGTACAATAAGACAGAGTCTTTTATAGTACTTAGTGCAATTTTACAATTAAGAATTAATTTTTACATTTGAAATTACATAATTCTAGCTTTAAGAAACAATTCATGAATATTTATGGGTAAATGAAACGGTGGAGGGGAGAGGGAACGAGAAGATTATTTTAAATTCAAGTTTGAAAAGTGAGTTAAGACCGCATTTTTAAAGCTTGAGGTGTTATTTAATCTATTAATACTTATAGGTGTGGTGTGGGCGCCGTGGCTTAAGTGGTTAGTGCGTTGGACTACGGAGCGAGGGGTTCCAGGTTCAATCCCCAGACAACACCTAAAAAATTTCTTTCACGGCCCCACCTCTCACGAGCGTCTGACAAACATCCGAGAGTAAAACTGTCATGAAAAAGCTTCTCAAAATTGCCGTTCGGAACCGGCATTAAACAGTAGGCCCCTTCCATTCGTGTAAAGAATATAACACGTACAACTCGAATGGTTGTGAGAAGCTAGGCCCTGGGTCCCATGGACCTGCTGCGCCAAAAATTTGTATTTGTAATACTTATAGGTAAACTATTCCAAAGCCTTATAGCATAAGCAAACATACTGAAAAGCTACAATCCGTCTGGAACGGATCGTCTGATACCCTATCCTCCTCCCTATAAAGTGGGCGTGGCCAAATTGCATTTTGTACTCAAATATAGCTATAATGCCGAACGTTTGAGGATGTTACATGTAAAATTTTATCAAAATCGGTTTTTTGATGATAACGCCCCCAAAAAGTGGGCGTGGCCAAAACTGTTCTATGGGTGAATTGTAGGGAATCTAAATACCCAAATATTTGGTCTTAACAAAGTTTTTCGGTTTCATATAATTTAGTGAAGTTATAAAAAAGTAGGCGTGGCAGTGGGCGGATGTAAAAAAATTTTACACTTGTACTGTATCTTTTCGTCAGAAGCCCAGATATGAAATTTCAGCGTCCTAGTTAAAAATTTAAGGCCCAAAAATCGGTGACATACGGACGGACGGACGGACGGACGGAAATGAAATTTCATATCTGGGCTTCTGAGAAAAAGATACAGTAGAAGTGTAAAAATTTTGTAAATCCGCCCACTGCCACGCCCACTTCTTCATAACTTCACTAAATTATATGAAACCGAAAAATTTTGTTAAGACCAAATATTTAGGCATTCAGATTCCCTACAATCCACCCATACAAAAGTTTTGGCCACGCCCACTTTTTGGGGGCGTTTTCATCACAAAACCGATTTTTGGGCCTTAAATTTTTAACTAGGACGCTGAAATTTCATATCTGGGCTTCCAAGAAGAAGATACAGTACAAGTGTAAAATTTGTCTACATCCGCCCACTGCCACGCCTACTTTTTTATAACTTCACTAAATTATATGAAACCGAAAAATTTTCTTAAGACAAAATATTTAGGTATTCAGATTCCCTACAATCCACTCATACAAAAGTTTTGGCCACGCGTTTTCATCATAAAACCGATTTTTGGGCCTTACATTTATAACTAGGACGCTGAAATTTCATACCTGGGCTTCTGACGAAAAGGTACAGTAGAAATGTAAATTTTTTTACATCCGCCCACTGCCACGCCTACTTTTTTATAACTTCATTAAATTATTTGAAACCGAAAAATTTTGTTAAGACCAAATATTTAGGTATTCAGATTCCCTACAATTCACACATAGAACAGTTTTGGTCACGCCCACTTTTTGGGGGCGTTTTCATCGAAAAACCGATTTTGATAAAATTTTACATGTAACATCCTCAAACGGTCGAGTTTATAGCCATATTTGAGTACGAAATGCAATTTGGCCACGCCCACTTTATAGAGAGGAGGATAGGGTATCAGATGATCCGTTCCAGACGGATTGTAGCTTTTCTGTATGTTTAATTTAATATTCAGAGCAGTGAATAGAACAATAGTGGTGTCTGTGCGGTGCATTCAAAGATTAAATCGTTTGAAGATTACATTGTTTGAAGATTGTGTTTAAAGATTGGTTGTGCTTATTTGCTGTGCTTTTGTAGATAAGTATAATTTCTTGATTTACTGTATTTTGGTATTTGCATATGTATTGTACACATGTAGTATATTTTTTATTTTTATACACGTATGTATGTACATATGTAGTGGTCAAAGGGTAGTGATGCGGAACATATGGGAACACAAGCGTTCTCGCCTTAGCCTCTCACTATCAACACCTACTCTACACCTCCACGATGGTGGCTGCTGGGTGCCTAGTACCTCAACTGGAGATTGGGTACCCAACCCCTTTGGAAGGTTGTTGGTGGCAGCGAACGAGAGAGGGGGGAGGAGTGTCTTCTCACTAAGGCACCTTCTCTTGCTTCAGGCGGCGGCGGACGAATTCCGTAGATGGAATCAACGGTGGCGTCAACCAGTTCCAGTTAGGTCGAACTATTAGTGTTATCCCTACATGAGCTGCTTCGACATATTCGAATTCCAGGTCTATAGGGATTTTCAATACTGAGTCAGGGTGTTGGAATAGAGTTGGTGGCGGATGAACCCTTAATAGGCCAACGGCAGCGCTCACATCCCCGAAGCGGGGTACTGATTTCGGAATATCCGGCCCCTTGTCCTAGGGGTAAAAAAAGGAACTGGTCCTCCAGGTTGGGGGTTGTGCGTTGGGGTAACTTCCCTACCACGTAAAAAACCAGTAGTTACGATACTACGACAAGCCTCGGATAAGGATGATCCCACTGTTGACGACCCCAGCAAACGAAATAAGGACAACGATCTTCGGATCTGCACGTGGAATGTTCGGACCCTTAACAAGCCGCGTGCAGCCGAACAACTAGCAGAGGCCCTAGACTGCTACAATGCAGATATCACAGCCATCCAGGAAGTGCGATCGGATGGCCCGGGCAAAAAGAGGACGAAAAACTGTGACGTATACTACGGTGATTGCTATAGGGAACAGAAACAACGCTTATTTGGATGTGGGTTCGTCATACGCGGCAGACTTAGGCACGAAGTCTTGAGCTTTCGACACGTGAGTGAGCGTCTTATGACAATCCGCATCAAGGCTAAATTCGCGAACATAAGCCTAATATGCGCTCATGCCCCCACAGAGAACAAGGACGATGCCACCAAAGAAAGTTTCTACGAGCTCCTCGACAAAACATAGGAGCGGTGTCCTAAGTATGACGTTAAAATCGTCCTAGGCGACGCAAAAAGATCATATCTGCCATATTGTGTGAATCTCTGAAACCCTTCGTCAACAACCTGATTGGGCCCTATCAGTGTGGTTTCAGACCAGGAAAGTCCACAATCGATCAAATCTTCACACTTCGGCAGATCCTGGAAAAAACCCAAGAAGTCCAAATCGATACCCACCATCTTTTTATCGATTTCAAGGCCGTATATGACCGCATTTATAGAGGCGAGTTATACAGAGCCATGTCTAGTTTTGGCATCCCTGCCAAACTCGTCAGATTGTGCAGAATGACGATGGAGAATTCTCGCTGCTCCAACAAGGTCGAGCAGGTCTCACCGAGACCTTTGATGTCAAAAATGCATTTAGACAGGGTGACGCGCTGTCATGTGTTTTTTTTAACATCGTTATTGAAAGAATTGTGCGAAACTCACAAGCCAACACCGGAGGCACAATCTTTCAAAAGTCTGTGCAACTACTAGCGTATGTCGACGATATCGATATTATTGGAAGAACACAGCGGGCTGTCACCTGTGCGTTCGCTAGTATTGAAACAGAAGCTGCCAAAATGGGTTTAACGGTAAATGAGGGCAAAACAAAGTATATGCTGTCAACCAGAAGGGACACGCAACATCGACGAATTGGACAGAACGTCACAATCGACAGCTATAACTTTGAGGCAGTAAGGGACTTTGTCTACCTCGGCTCTGCTATCAATTCTGAAAATAACACCTCAGCAGAAATAAAACGAAGAATAACTCTTGCCAATCGCTGTTTCTGTGGGCTGAGAAGGCAATTGAGTAGTAAGGCCCTATCCCGAACAACTAAGGAGACTCTATATAAGACCTTGATCATCCCAGTCCTGCTTTATGGCGCTGAAGCTTGGACTTTATCAAAAGCGTATGAAGATATCCTCGGTCGTTTCGAGAGAAAACTTCTTCGTAAAATATTCGATCACGTTTGCGTTGACAGGCTTTGGAGGAGAAGATTCAACGACGAACTATACGAGCTGTACAGCGACATCGACCTAGTCAAAAAACTGCGCATTAGTCGTTTGAGATGGCTAGGACATGTAGAGCGAATGGACACCAGTGCTCCGGCCCGAAGAGTCTTCGAATCACACCCGGAGGGACAACGCAGCAGAGGAAGACCTCGCCTTAGGTGGCGCGCACAAGTTGAAGGGGACCTGAACATGCTTGGAGTGCGCAACTGGAGGCAGTTAGGTAAGGACCGAGCTAACTGGAGAGGCTTGTTAGTTGAGGCCCAGGTTCACCCCGAACTGTAGCGCCACCTTTTTATACCTTATCCTAAGGGTATATTAAGTTTGACACATAGTTTGTAACATAGAGAAATAATTGAGATAGACCCTATAAAGTATATATTCGTGATCAGCATCAATAGCGAAATCGATTGAGCGATGACCGTCCGTCCGTCCGTCCGTATGTCACCGCTTTTTGGGCCTTATATTTTGAGCTAGGACGATGAAATTTCATATCTGGGCTTCTGAGAAAAAGATACAGTACAAGTGTAAAAATTTTTTAAATCCGCCCACTGCCACGCCCACTTTTTCATAACTTTACTAAATTATATGAAACCGAAAAATTTTGTTAAGACCAAATATTTAGGCATTCCGATTCCCTACAATCCACCCATACAAAAGTTTTGGCCACTCCCACTTTTTGGGGGCGTTTTCATCACAAAACCGATTTTTGGGCATTCAATTTTTAACTAGGACGCTGAAATTTCATATCTGGGCTTCCAAGAAAAAGATACAGTACAAGTGTAAAATTTTTTTACATCCGCCCACTGCCACGCCTACTTTTTTATAACTTCACTAAATTATATGAAACCGAAAAATTTTGTTAAGACCAAATATTTAGGCATTCAGATTCCCTACAATCCACCCATACAAAACTATTGGCCACGCCCACTTTTTGGGGGCGTTTTCATCACAAAACCGATTTTTGGGCCTTCAATTTTTAACTAGGACGCTGAAATTTCATATCTGGGCTTCCGAGAAAAAGATACAATACTAGTGTAAAATTTTTTTACATCCGCCCACTGCCACGCCTACTTTTTTATAACTTCACTAAATTATATGAAACCGAAAAATTTTGTTAAGACCAAATATTTGGGTATTTAGATTCCATACAATTCACCCATAGAACAGTTTTGGCCACGCCCACTTTTTGGGGGCGTTATCATCAAAAAACCTATTTTGATAAAATTTTACATGTAACATCCTCAAACGTTCGACATTATAGCTATATTTGAGTACAATATGCAATTTGGCCACGCCCACTTTATAGAAAGGAGGATAGGGTATCATACGATCCGTTCCAGATGGATTGTAGCTTTTCTGTATGTTTTTTTTTTGTTTATACCCTATTATATATATTAGGGTATATATATTTGTTTATACCCTATTATCATATATTGAGACGATGACCGTCCGTCCGTCCGTATGTCACCGCTTTTTGGGCCTTAAATTTTGAGCTAGGACGATGAAATTTCATATCTGGGCTTCTGAGAAAAAGATACAGTACAAGTGTAAAAATTTTTGAAATCCGCCCACTGCCACGCCCACTTTTTCATAACTTCACTAAATTATATGAAACCGAAAAATTTTGTTAACACCAAATATTTAGGCATTCAGATTCCCTACAATCCACACATACAAAAGTTTTGGCCACGCCCACTTTTTGGGGGCGTTTTCATCACAAAACCGATTTTTGGTCCTTAAATTTTTAACTAGGACGCTGAAATTTCATATCTGAGCTTCCAAGAAAAAGATACAGTGCAAATGTAAAACTTTTTTACATCCGCCCACTGCCACGCTTACTTTTTTATAACTTCACTAAATTATATGAAACCGAAAAATTTTGTTAAGACCAAATATTTAGGCATTCAGATTCCCTACAATCCACCCATACAAAACTATTGGCCACGCCCACTTTTTGGGGGCGTTATCATCAAAAAACCTATTTTGATAAAATTTTACATGTAACATCCTCAAACGTTCGACATTATAGCTATATTTGAGTACAAAATGCAATTTGGCCATGCCCACTTTATAGAGAGGAGGATAGGGTATCATACAATCCGTTCCAGACGGATTGTAGCTTTTCTGTATGTTTTTTTCTGAGTTTATCTTTTCATCTCAGCGCATAGCTGAAACGTACCTATCCCGATGGGATTAGGCTCAGATGGAACATAAATTTTGTTCTAACTCTTAACTTTATTATCGCACCTAGTTTATTAAAGCAATTAGCAATTTTTTCTGATAATTGTCTTTTGAAAATTTAAGAAACCTTTTTTTGTCGGTTACCTTTTTCTTCACTTTTTTCTTGTGATCATGCTACATATGTATGTATGTATGTATGTTGCTTTTTTATACCCTATCCTAAGGGTATATTAAGTTTGACACATAGTTTGTAACATAGAGAAATAATCGAGATAGATCATATAAAGTATATATATTCGTGATCAGCATCAATAGCGAAATCGATTGAGCGATGACCGTCCGTCCGTCCGTCCGTATGTCACCGCTGTTTGGGCCTTAAATTTTGAGCTAGGACGATGAAATTTCATATCTGGGCTTCTGAGAAAAAGATACAGTACAAGTGTAAAAATTTTTGAAATCCGCCCACTGCCACGCCCACTTTTTCATAACTTCACTAAATTATATGAAACCGAAAAATTTTGTTAAGACCAAATATTTAGGCATTCAGATTCCCTACAATCCACCCATACAAAGTTTTGGCCACGCCCACTTTTTGGGGGCGTTTTCATCACAAAACCGAGTTTTGGGACTTAAATTATTAACTAGGACGCTGAAATTTCATATCTGGGCTTCCAAGAAAAAGATACAGTACAAGTCTAAAATTTTGTTACACCCGCCCACTGCCACGCCTACTTTTTATAACTTCACTAAATTAGATGAAACCGAAAAATTTTGTTAAGACCAAATATTTGGGTATTTAGATTCCCTACAATTCACCCATAGAACAGTTTTGGCCACGCCCACTTTTTGGGGGCGTTGTCATCAAAAAACCTATTTTGATAAAATTTTACATGTAACATCCTCAAACGTTCGACATTATAGCTATATTTGAGTACAAAATGCAATTTGGCCACGCCCATTTTATAGAGAGGAGGATAGGGTATCATACGATCCGTTCCAGACGGATTGTAGCTTTTCTGTATTTTTTTTTTATTATGATCTAGCTAGTTCAAAGGGTTTTATTATTCGTAATCTCCTAGTCAGATTGGCAGCATTAAGTAGTTGCGTCATTTATAAATTGACGTGGTTGAGAAGCCTAAGTTTATGCCTATTAGCTACTTTTTTGACTTCATCTTCAATCAAGTCAATTTCTAGATCCCTATGCAGATCAGAGTTTCTTATGTACCATGGTGCATTTACTACGTTCCGTAGCACTTTATTTGGAAAAGTTTGTATTTTTTTAAAATTTGATTTGCATGTGCATGCCCACAGCTGGAGCCCGTAGGTCCATACTGGTTTTAGAGTTTGCTTATAAAGCAGTAGTTTATTGTAGTTGGACAACCAAGAGTATCTCCCAATAAGCCAATACATTTTACTGTAACGCATGTTCAATTCGTCTATTTTTTTCTTTACATGGGATTTCCAGCGCAGCTTTGCATCTAGAGTCATGCCTAGATATTTTGCAGTGTTTGCGTATTCTACTACATTATTATTTATGAATACTGAGATGTGCTGAACGTTTTTAATCGTAAAATTGATGTGGACCGACTTTATGTCATTTAATTTAATTTGCCATTTCTTGGTCCATTTTGAAATATTGTTCACTGCCTTCTGTAGCTTTTCCGTCGCTATTTCTACAGTTTCACCCACAGCAAGTACAGCAGTATCATCTGCAAATGTTGCCATTGTTATTTCTTCACTTTCTGGTAGATCGCTGGTAAATAAAAGATATAATACAGGGCCTAGCACACTGCCTTGTGGTACACCAGCTTCTATTTCTCTCAATGTGGAGTACTCATCCCCTTGTTTAATTCTAAAATATCGCTGCAATATATAAGATTCTAAAATTTCTGAATATTGCTTTGGTAGATGCTGTTGCAATTTATGGATCAGTCCTTTGTGCCAGACTTTATCGAAAGCTTGTGCTATATCAAGGAATATAGCAGAGCATATCTTTTTCTCTTCAAATGCTTTTTCGATTCCATCCGTTATTCTATGCACCTGATCAATCGAGGAATGCTTTGTTCTAAAACCAAATTGATGGTTTGGAATTAGCGATTTTTCTTCGATTATTTTATGCGAACGTTTAATCAACATTTTTTTGAATAGCTTGGACAATATAGGCAGTATCGATATTGGACGATAGGAGGTAACTTCACTAGGTGGTTTGCCTGGTTTTGGTATCATAATTACCTCCGCGACTGTCCACATGCTTGGTACATACCTTATCCTGAATGCAGTTTTAGGATTACTCCAGTTATCAAATTAAATCCCGGGGCTTTTTTAGTATTGATGCCTTCTTTTATTTCTTTGGCAATTTCGTTCGCCGTTACCGGTTGAATTCTTCACTTCTTCGCACAATTCTTCCGTTTCTTCATAATCTTTATCTTCATAAGGTTGGAAGACTTTTGCGAGATATTCAGCAAATATATTCGCTTTCTCTTGGTTGCTTTTTGCCCAGTTACCTTCTCTGTTTTTAACTGGTGGAATGTGTGCTATTGGCCTCTTCATTTTCTTTGTTGCCTTCCAGAGAGAATATTCGGTACTAGCATCATTCGTAAGATTGGTAAGGTATGTTTTAAGAGACTCATTTTTAAATTCTCTTATCGATGTTTTAAGTTTACTGCTTAGCTTATTAAGCATAGTTTTGTCACTTGGCGCCCTTGATTGTTGCCAACGTTTTCTAGCTCTTCTCTTTTCTGCAATAATTTCACGTATTTCTTTTGGATAGGAGTTTTGTTGGATTTTTGGTTTAGTTTTAGGTGTTGCAGCCCATACAGCTTTTTGGATATTAGTTGTAAATATCTGCACAGCCTTATCTAATTGGTCTTCTGTGTCAATTATCCCTGAAAGTTGAATACTTTCCTCCAAGTTCTCTCTGAAGTAGTTGCAATCAGTCAGTTGATTAGCTAATCGTGGGATATTTTCTTTGATAATGATTTTGTCGCCAAGTGTTAAGAGTATTGTAGAATGATCTGAGTCAAGATCTGGCCCCTCTTCTAGTTTTATAGCATTTGACGAGATATTCTTTATTACGACAAAGTCGACAAGATCTGGGATTTTATTCCTATCTGTTGGCCAATAGGTGGGTTTTCCCGTTGAGTGATATTTGCCTCCAATTTCTCTTATTGTTTCTTATAGTTCTCTTCCTCTCGTATTTGTTAATCTAGATCCCGAATACTTGTTTTTGGCTTTAAAATCTCCTCCTGTGATAAATCTATTGCAGAATATGCGAAAGAGGCTTTTAAAATCATTTTTCTTAAGTTTATAGCTGGGAGAACAGTAAATTGATGCAATAGATATTTGTCCGCTTTTCGTTCTTATATTTATTGATATTCCTTGAATCGCACATGATTGGAATTTAGCTTCTATATGGTGATCGATCGTCTTCTTTATTATAACTGCAGCTCCTTTTGCAGAATTATAGGGATGTGGTGAGTGATATAACTCGTACCCATGCAGTTTGAAATTTGTTTCAAATTTAAAGAGCGTCTCTGACACAAGACATATATCTATTTGGTTTGTGTCGAGAATTACTTGAATTTCTTCTTTACGATTCTCGATACCATTAGCATTCCATTCTAGGATTATTATATTATCCATCATGTTTGTCTTTTTAGTGCAGCCTTTTTGTTGCTGCTTTGCCTTTCAAGGAACGATATTCTTTCTAATATAGCTTTATTACTTTTTTCCATGCTTTCCATTCTATTTAGAATTTTTTGCATGAAGGTTTCCATATTAGTAATTGGTTTTGTTTTTGTTGTATTACTTAGTTGATTTTTCAACATTTTTGATGCAGCTTGTGCATAAGTCATTTCTGTACCAGCCGCTGTCTTTGGTTTTAGGTCTTTTTTGACAATTTCTCGGATTTTGGGTACTTTTTTTGGCGTTTTTGGTTTTAAGTCCTTGCTGACTTTAGGTGTGTCCTTTTTATACCGTATCCTAAGGGTATATTAAGTTTGACACATAGTTTGTAACATAGAGAAATAATCGAGATAGACCCTATAAAGTATATATATTCGTGATCAGCATCAATAGCGAAATCGATTGAGCGATGACCGTCCGTCCGTCCGTATGTCACCGCTTTTTGGGCCTTAAATTTTGAGCTAGGACGATGAAATTTCATATCTGGGCTTCTGAGAAAAAGATACAGTACAAGTGTAAACATTTTTTAAATCCGCCCACTGCCACGCCCACTTTTTCATAACTTCACTAAATTATATGAAACCGAAAAATTTTGTTAAAACCAAATATTTAGGCATTCAGATTCCCTATAATCCACCCATACAAAAGTTTTGGCCACGCCCACTTTTTGGGGGCGTTTTCATCACAAAACCGATTTTTGGGCCTTAAATTTTTAACTAGAACGCTGAAATTTCATATCTGGGCTTCCGGGAAAAAGATACAATACTAGTGTAAAATTTTTTTACATCCGCCCACTGCCACGCCTACTTTTTTATAACTTCACTAAATTATATGAAACCGAAAAATTTTGTTAAGACCAAATATTTAGGTATACAGATTCCCTACAATTCACCCATAGAACAGTTTTGGTCACGCCCACTTTTTGGGGGCGTTTTCATCAAAAAACCGATTTTCATGAAATTTTACATGTAACATCCTCAAACGTTCGACATTATAGCTATATTTGAGTACAAAATGCAATTTGGCCAAGCCCATTTTATAGAGAGGAGGATAGGGTATCATACGATCCGTTCCAGACGGATTGTAGCTTTTCTGTATGTTTTTTTCTTACAACGTACAATTTGGTAATTGCCAGTCAAGCAATTCTATATGTTTTTATATCCTATCCTAAGGCTATATTAAGTTTGACACATAGTTTGTAACATAGAGAAATAATCGAGATAGACCCTATAAAGTATATATATTCGTGATCAGCATCAATAGCGAAATCGATTGAGCGATGACCGTCCGTCCGTCCGTCCGTATGTCACCGCTGTTTGGGCCTTAAATTTTGAGCTAGGACGATGAAATTTCATATCTGGGCTTCTGAGAAAAAGATACAGTACAAGTGTAAAAATTTTTTAAATCCGCCCACCGTCGCCCACTTTTTCATAACTTCACTAAATTATATGGAACCGAAAAATTTGTTAAGACCAAATATTTAGGCATTCAGATTCCCTACAATCCACCCATACAAAAGTTTTGGCCACGCCCACTTTTTGGGGGCGTTTTCATCACAAAACCGATTTTTGGTCCTTAAATTTTTAACTAGGACGCTGAAATTTCATATCTGGGCTTCCGAGGAAAAGATACAATACTAGTGTAAATTTTTTTTACATCCGCCCACTGCCACGCCTACTTTTTTATAACTTCACTAAATTATATGAAACCGAAAAATTTTGTTAAGACCAAATATTTGGGTATTTAGATTCCCTACAATTCACCCATAGAATAGTTTTGGCCACGCCCACTTTTTGGGGGCGTTATCATCAAAAAACCTATTTTGATAAAATTTTACATGTAACATCCTCAAACGTTCGACATTATAGCTATATTTGAGTACAAAATGCAATTTGGCCAAGCCCATTTTATAGAGAGGAGGATAGGGTATCATACGATCCGTTCCAGATGGATTGTAGCTTTTCTGTATGTTTTTTTTTTAACTTTTGCGAAAAGTTTAAACGTTTTGGATTTTAGTCGCCTTCTACGACAGGCATTCCTTACCTCGGGTATATTCGATTCTAGCCCTAACCCGAAGGGCTTAAAGCGCCACCTAAGTAAGTAAGTATGTACATACATACTTTAGGTGCGTCCTTTTATTGAAAATTAATAAATGAAAAATCCGGAGCTTTTGTCTGCGCATGACGTCTACATTTGACCCCGTAAAGAAAACAGTGATAATGAGGAAATGGACGAAATTGTTTCGCCAACCAATCTGCAAGAGAAAATGTATGTGCCGTCAATAAAACTTCTTCAAAAATCAAGTGATTATGTGCACTCCATTATGAAATGAATAAAAATATCGGACTACTGTATTAAAATAATTTCGATTGGGATCAAAATTTTATGTGAAACCATTGATTCATACAAGTGTGTATTCGAAAAATTAAAAGAAAATAACTGCCAATATTTTTCATCACCTCCCAGGCGAGAAAGTTTTCAAAGTAGTTTTGTACGGAAAGTGATGTCGAAGGTAATGTGCTTAAAAATGAACTGCTAAGACTCGGCCTCAAGTGCAAAGATGTAAAAAAAAATCACTAAGAAATATGAAGATTATACTGAATTCATTTATTTAATCTGCCTTGAAAATGGTTCGATTTCATTTAAAGACTTAAAAAAAATGTTCGCTCTATCTTTCACACGCAAGTCAGCTGGGTATTCCAACGAAAACTAAAAGGTAAGCTGACACAATGTCATAACTGCCAAATGTTTGGTCACGGTGAGAGAAACTGTCATGTTAAAGTTTACTGTGCTCTCTATGCTGGTCCTCACGTCGTGTGTGAAAATATTTCCGCATACTAATGTGCAAACTGCAATGGCAGTCACAAGGCCACTGACGTCACTTGTATCAGCAGATCCAAATATTTGGAAGTGAAAACGAAAGGAAACAAAAAACTAATCTCTCGATCAACAACCATTTAAACACAAATTCCTGTTCTCACTGCTGAGAAAGAAATTCCGCTCTCTTCTATGGCGGATTTCCCATCGCTCCCGCATCCTCGACAATCAACTGTGCTGAATAAAACATACGTAAATAATCATTCGTCAAATGTTCGCTCAAACAAACTCAAATGTTAATGGTAACGAGATGAATGCATCGAACAATACACTTTTCTCCGTTGAAGAACTAAATTCACTAGCTATGGAAATGATCACCAAATTATATATTTGTAAAACAAAAGTTGAACAATTTAATGCTATCACACATTTAGCTACTAAGTTTCTTTTCTCTAATGTTAAATAATATGGTACATATGGTAATTAGACATATAAACATATTGACCTGGAATGCGAGAAGTATACGCGGCAAATACATTGAATTTATTAGTTTTCTAAGCAGTAATCATATTGATATTGCTCTGGTTACAGAGACATGGCTTAACCAAAATGACAAAATCTGAACCTCAGAGTTCAAGTGTTATCGTGTCGATCGTACTGATAAGAGAGGTGGAGGTGTTGCAATTTTGATAAGGCGATCAATTCAACATTCGCTCTTGCCAATAGTACAAACTCGCACTGTGGAAAATGTAGGTATCGAAGTTCAATTAGAAAATTTGAGAAAGATAAAAATCTATTGCTTATATTTTGCTGGTGGCGCTGCACCAGTTGATAAAAAAATTATTTTAAACCACGATCTGAGAAGTTATTTTCCATTAACAACGAGTATTTGTTTGGGGGTGATCTAAACAGCAGGCATATGGATTGGGGTTGTGTAAGAGCTAACGCTTGGGGTAATTTCCTTTCAAGTCTTTCTATGGTGCTTCCAATTACTATTCTGTGTCCTCCAAGTCCTACTTATGTCCCTTCGAGTTCTCGTGGTCATCCTTCTGTTCTCGATATTTTTGTTACCAACTCAAACATCCATATACCACAGCCGATTTGTCTAAACGCGTTAGGTTCTGATCACAACCCGGTTTTGTGTAAACTTCTTTGGTGGGGAAAGGAAAAGGTGCAATACTTCCAAGATATTAAAAATGCAAACTGGGCTCGTTTTCGATCAAATGTTAAAATAAAACTTCGAGGGAGCTCGGAAAATCTTGAAAATATCTTCATTTTTTCATTTTTATCGCATTTTTATTCAGTTCATTAATTAATTCTTACATGCTAACAAAAAACGCTTAAAACTCGCTTAATTAACTTAACTACGTTATGAACTACTAACTTACTGGCCCTAACCGGGCACTCTAAGCTAAACTTAATCCTTAAAACTATGTCTTTCGGCGGCCAGGTGCGTACCTATAGGGCAAAGTCATTGGACGATCCCTATTTGCAAACGCTTCAAGAAAACTCACTGCCTCCTCGCGGCGGCCGCCGGGCAACGGCTCTCATGTTCGAGCTGTTCACCCTCCAATCGGGAAACTTGTTACTGGGTGTGTGACCCTCAAGTCGTCCCGAATGACCGGTTACAGTAACAGCATCAGAGACGGCTAAAGTGAGCAACGTGAGGAGAAAACCCCATTAACAAATCCCTAATCCAAGGTGGAACAGCGTACGCCGATGGATGCATGGCTAAGAGGGTGCTTAGTCGTTAGTATGCGGACTCCGAATACCTGGCGACCTTCGGTTTAAATCTAGTCTTCCTATGGCACACCGGGCTCTGTCATGGGCGACCTCCTTTCCCGGAGACTTGTGGGTCCAAAATTTCAACTTTAAACTTTAAAACTAATGAGACTGATGCATCTCAAATCGCATCAACCTTGGGTCCTGCTGTTGAGCAACCCGTAGTTCCCCAAGCTGTACAGCTTATGTCGGCCAATTCCGCACTGGCCACATATTCTCGGTCTGCTGTTGAGCAGCCGAACCCTGAGATTCCAGAAGGCGTTGCCATAAGGGCCTCATCTGAATCTTCTGATGGTGATAGAGTCGACGGTATGGAAGCAGCCATTTCCGACTATGATGTATCCACACTTGTTGATGCCTGTAGCGTCATTTCGGAGGAATCCGGATGTTCTTCCATTGGGAAGATCCTTGATGGGCTACAGATCCAACAACAAGAAGGTGGATTCATAAAACTGAATTCGTTGGAACGAAGGCGGTTTAAAATGCTTTACGCATGGGCAAAAGCAGAGAATGTGCTCTCACTTATGCCAGATCCGCCTCTTCTGTCCCTCCCACTCAGCGCGAAGCCAAGCGCGTTAGATCAGAGGATCAGACGCCACCAGCTTCGGCTGCCAAGAAGGTCAAGGCACCTGATGTCCCCACTTTTAGCTAAGTGGCTAGTGCTGTCAGGTTAGGTGTTGTCCCGACCGACTTGTCAACTCAACCCCTCTCAACTGAGCAAATGGCACTGTTTCAAGAGGCGGTCATAGACATTTCGATAGAGATGAGCAATAGCGGCGTGTGGCCGCATTTTTCTGGCTCACATCGCAGATCGGGATGGCTAGTTTTCGTCTGCTCAGACAGTGCTACTGCTGGGTAGATGCGCTCGAGCTTCGAGAGGATCAGAGCCAAAAGTGGACTGAACGTGACGCTAGTGGAAGAGCTATCTTTCCCTAAGCCACACATCGTCCGCGGGTTCTTTCCACAGAGTCTAGAGCTCTCCTCGGAGAAGATTCTTGCCACTATTTGCGAGCAAAATGCCGGCTTGCAGGCTAATTTGTGGAAAGTCGTTCAGAGGGAAAAGGATGGTGCGCTCCTTCACCTCGTCTTGGCGATTGACGACGCCTCAATGAAATGGCTTAACACCTGTCAAGGTAAAATTAGCTACCGCTTTGGCCAGGTTAAGCTGATCCTTAGAAGCACCGACAAGGTTTCAGTGTCTGGTCGCGGTACCTCTGACAAAGGGGAAGCCGGACCTCAAGCAGCAGACGGAAATATGTCCGCTCTGCAGGATCCAAGACCCGTTTCTGCTAGTAGCGCCACTGGGCATGCTAGTACCAGCGGTTCCGGAACTATCCCAGCTAAAAAGGCAATTCGATCAGCCTCTTCGAACACCAGCGCCACTGGGCATGTTGTTCATAGCGGGACCGGAACTGTGTCCAAAAAGCAGGTCACACGACCATCTTCTTCGACCAGCAGCGCCACTGGGCATGCTGGTCCCAGCGGTTCTGGCAACAGAACTGGCAATGCGGTATCTAGACCAGTGGGTCAATACCGTAAAGGTGGTGCTATGAAACCCAGTACGTACGGCAAGGTGGCCGGTCCCTCCAATCCTACAAGCGGCGCGTCCGCTACCCTTAGCAAGCGGTTTGCCGATGAAGATATAACCCTTGGTCTTATCCAAGAACCTTGGGTTATTTGCGGACAAATCAAAGGTCTACGGAACAAGGCAAGTAAGTTAATTTTTAAATGTGGGGAGTCAGTGCCAAGGGCAGCCTGCTTAATCAGTACAAATATTAACTTTCTTGCTATTCCAGAATTTATGACAAGAGACCTGGTAGCCCTACTTGTTGAGGTTCCGACCGAAAGGGGAACACAAAACATCGTGTGTGCCTCGGCATATTTCCCCGGCGACGACGACAACATCCCGCCCACAGAGGTCCAGGAGCTAATAAAACATTGCCAAGACAGCAACCTACACTACATCATAGGTTGCGATGCAAATGCGCATCATGAGGTCTGGGGCAGTAGTGGCATCAATAGAAGGGGTGAGTTTCTGTTAGAGTATCTTGTGTGCTGTCATGTAGATATTTTGAATAAAGGCTCTAAACCAACCTTCATAAATGCGATTCGCGAAGAGGTACTTGATCTCACTCTCGCCAGTCCATTTATCTCAAATTTTGTTAAAAATTGGCATGTGTCTGACGAGGCCTCGATGTCTGACCACCAACACATCAGGTTCGACATTCCCGGTAAATTGTCACATGCTTCTTCTAGATATGATCCCAAGTCCACGGACTGGAATCTGTATCGGGGGCTTGTCCTCTCAAAATTAGATATGCTAGTTACATCTATCGAGTCCATAGGGGACCTAGATGAAGCAGCATACCAATTAAATGATGTGTTGCTTACTTCCTATCATGACAGCTGTGTCCATAAAACCAGTTTGTGTAAACGAAAGGTTCCCTGGTGGAATGACCAGCTTGACAAACTAAGGAAGAAAGTCAGAAAACTCTTCAATGGTGCTAAACGCACGAAGAGTTGGGACGAATATAGGTTCGCTCTCACAGAATACAACTCTGAACTGAGACGATCTAAACGTGCCACATGGAGGAAATGCTGCGAAAACATTGCTGACATGACAGTAGCGGCACGAATTCATAAGGCACTTGTGAAAGATCATGCTAATTGTGTAGGTTTACTAAAAAAGTCTGATGGCAGCTACACGACGGACCGTATGGATACTATTAGAACCTTACTTCAAGTTCACTTTCCAGGTTCGTCCACTCGTGCACTTTACACGTACCCGAACGCATCTGACCATAGGGTCTGCATTGCAAGTAGAGTAAACAGTTTATCCGGTAAAATTTTCAGTCCGGGTAAGGTCAACTGGGCTGTAGGATCCTTTAAACCATTTAAGGCCCCCGGCGGTGATGGTATATTCCCTGCGCTTTTGCGGAAGGTAATTGATCTCATCCTGCCGGGTTTGATTGCTTTATTTAGAGCCAGCTACAATTGGGGCTACATCCCGACAACCTGGAGACAGGTAAATGTAGTCTTTATCCCCAAACCAGGCAATAGGCCTAGTGAGCTGCCTAAATCTTATAGACCTATAAGTCTATCATCTTTTGTCCTAAAAACCATGGAGAGACTGATTGATGTTTATATTAGAGGTCGGCTAGATTTGTCTACACCTCTGCACTCAAATCAATTTGCAGACAGAAAAGGAAAATCAACAGAAGGCGCTCTTCACTATCTTGTGAAGAAGATAGAAGGAACTATATGTTTCAAGGAAATAGCCCTGTGTGCCTTTCTTGACATTGAGGGCGCATTCGATAACACTGGCTACGACTGAATAGCAAGAGCAATTAGTAGCAGAGGTATCGAGGATTCGACCAACCAATGGATACGGGCCATGCTGGAAAGTCGAATTATTACTTCCTCCTCTGGAGGAGTGTCAGTGTCTGTGACCGCAGTTAAGGGATGTCCCCAGGGAGGAGTCCTCTCCCCTCTTCTATGGTCACTAGTCATCGACCAACTCCTAGTCGATCTTCACAGATTAGACTACATAGCCATTGGTTATGCAGATGACTTGACGATTTTTATCAGTGGTAAACACAGCACGACCATTTCTAGTGTCATGCAAAGTGCTTTACTATACGTGGTAGAATGGTGCAGCAGAGAAGGACTATCCATCAACCCTTGCAAAACCGTTCTAGTGTCTTTTACAAAAAGAAAACCGGTCAATCTAGGACCTATCATCATCAAAGGCACCACTTTAGTTTATTCCAGTGAGGTTAAATATCTCGGTGTCATCCTTGATAAATTGCTTAGCTGGAATTCTCATATCAAGTCCGCCATTGAGCGCGCCACTAGGGCCATGTGGGCCAGTAGACGCCTATACGGCAGAATTCGGGGTCTAAGTCCGAAAATGATACATTGGTTGTATACAAGTAAGGTAACATTGGTTGTATATAATGGTAAGGCCCATTATCACGTATGTACGCGGCCATTGTTTGGTAGCCGAAAGTTCTTGAACGGACAACGGCAATGAAGCTTCAGAAGCTTCAAAGAATTGCATGTCTCGGTATTACGGGTGCCATGCGCACCTGCCCTACGGCAGCTTTAAAAGCGGTTGTTGGGCTCTCTCCCTTACAAATCTTCATTAGGAAGACGGCCGCTAGATGCGCTATCAAACTGCAACTAGAATACAAGTATAAATCAGGCGACCAAAAAAGGACTTGTTCTGTACTATCCCCGGTATTATGGTCAGGGAGTACTGTTTTGGAAGGTTATTTGAGGTAGATATTAGACCGTGAAAACTGGTCTAATGGTGTTCCGACACTGGACTACACTGGCATGAACTAGCTAGGGCTGGCTCAGAATCTGTGTTCATAGGACCTGAACCTTACTGTGGTGTCAACTGGGCTACTGGCACAGCGCTGATCAATACTTGTGAACATAAACTTCGTCTGGCTCACTGGGAAAATGTTTCGGTGCTGAGACAATCCAAGAGATTAATCAGCCTTTTTCCTACAAGGAAATCCTTAATCTAATTAGGAAGCTGGTGAGCTTTCTCACAGGCCACTGTAGCCTGCGTTACCACCTTAACAAAATCAATTTGTGTCCGGAAACGGAATGTAGGTTCTGTTTAGAATATGACGAATCCTCCGAGCACATTCTCTGCCAACGCCTAGCATTACATTGGTTAAGGAGGCATATTTTCCATAAATAAATATGTTCTTCAGCAGAGATGAGGTACTCCGCTGCTAAGGACGTACTATCCTTCATAAGGGAGGTGGAACGTCTCTTGGCTTAATATTACCCCTTTGATACAATAGATCTTCTTAGGTCGCAGTGTCAGCCATATGAGCAAGGGTCTTTTTTTTTTTTATTATCTATTTATTAACTAACTTACTTTTTACACAAAGAAAATGTTTTTTAAGAAAAACTTTGTAAATTGACGGATTTTTGGATTTGTTTATAAAACTTAAAAACTATCTTAAACTACCTAAAAATAAGTCTTAGCCTACTTAATCTAAAGATGTAATTAAATACATCCTTTTTTTTGATTTTTATTATTTTTATAATTTTTTTTTTATTTCTTATGATTTTTATAAATTTTTTGTATTTTTTCTGATTTTTATAATTTTTTTGTGTTTTTTTATGATTTTTATAATTTTTTTGTATTTTTTATAATTTTTATAATTTTTTTTTATTTTTAATCATTTTTATACTTTTTTTTTTTTTTGATTTTTTATAAATAGCTTACAGCTAAGAACAACAACAGAAGACAATACTTAAACATGGACTTAGAACTACGTAAGCCGGCCAGGCTAAATATATAAATAAATACATAAATATATAAATATATAAATAAAATGGCCAGCATACCCTACAAGGGCTAGCCAGGATTGAGAGGCATCGACTAGGGCGTTCCATCTCGTTCTAAAAGCCACCAACATTTCTGGTGCTGTCTTTTTATGTCTTGAACATCGCGCCCCGACCAACCTACTGAATCGGAGATGCTCCTCATCACTCTGTGCTACGCCTCGATCGTAGTTGAGTCGCCTATCAACAGCTTTTCTGGCGACGTGGAAGATAAGCGGAAACCTCGCTCTGTCATGAATCAGACCTTGTCTATCAAAATAGAGGAGTGCCTCTGGGACGACAAAGCCGTTAAGGCGCACATTCTCGTCGTACATATCATTGGGGTACTAAGCCCCAAAGATCAGGCTATTGGTCGAGGTCATTGCTCTTGCAATATGACCCCGAATAAACTTCACCAGGAAATTGTCCACTCTGATCAGATTCGCTTTATTATAAAGGAGCACATTGGAATAGAATTTTTTGTACTCAGACTCTGGTGTTCTGTACAAGTGAAGGCATTGTGTCGGAGCACAATGTTCGGAATTCCGCCGATACTCACGGATTTCTTACTTCTTAATGAGACGAAGATCGTTTGGAGATCTACCTTCGATATGAACGGGGGATGAACCCTGTCATGGCATTATTTGCCATGTTACCTTCATTGAACACTGTGAAACCAGTGTTCTCAGATCGCCAGTTTTGCATATCACTTCGAAGGCAGAAGTTGTGCACAAGGACGCGATTATCCAGGTCATGGTTCGGTTGAATACTTTCATTCACCTTGTACACTTCCTGGAAAGTCGCTCCTATAGCCTCAACTTTCTCCTGCGGATCTTCTATCACGAAGAATTCGTCATCCTCGACAGCGTTATCTGGATCTATGCCTGCTGCTATTAGTACTTGTTCGTTGTTCGTCGTTCGGGGTATTTTAAGACACGGAAGGTCGCTGAAGTTATTCCTCCGAAAAATCTTATTGATCTGCGGGAACACACTGGAATTATTGGCACTTACCGCCGAAATTTTCCCGTTCCAGTACGCATTCACCGTCAATCTGTAGTTTTCTTTGATCAATTTTTGGAGGTTTTTGATCAACGACTTCAGTGTCCTAATCTCCGAGTTTTGTCTGTCAGTAAACTGTCTGAACAAGGTTTTTAATCTTGACAACAGTCTACTTTTTTGTTGGTGTAGTGCGTCGATAGTCGCGTTGCGGAATACATCTACGTTGTCAGTATGTTGATACCGAGGTATCGTACTGTCCATAGTTCGTTTGATTGTCTCGTCCAATTGTTTTAGGTATCTGTCAATCTCCTCGTTTAAAAGATTCCTATTGGACGATGGGTAGAGCAAGTTCGAGGAGAGTTCTCTAGTCAGTACTCGGGAGAAGCGTCCTACTGTATTTGTAGGAATGCGTTTGAACAAACCCTTCCAATTCCCCGATTTCGATGGGAATCTTTATTTCGGCACTAACTCCGAAATGATCGCTGTCGTACACAAAAGTGTGCAGACAGTTTACCGTTTGTCGGTTCGTGTCGGTCAGTTGTAGCCGTACGTCGAACAGCATGAGATCCAGATAAGAGTCGCCTCTGGGAAACGACGGACTATCCGTTGCTTTCACATCGAGTCTAAACTCGACATTGTGCTGACCCCACCAATTGAGTAGTAGGTTCCCTCTAGGATTTGGCGTATTATTTCCCCAACCCCTATGCTTTGCGTTTAAATCTCCGGCCATGAGATAGTAGTTCTCCTCCGATTCCAGCCTTAAGCATCGGAAAAGTGTCTCAAGCTCTGAAATAAATAGGTGCATAGAGTGCGACCACGTACATCTTATTTCCACTACGGAGAGGGATGCACACGATACACACTTCCAGCACCTGCAACCATCGCACTTCACCACTGTACACTGTTTTATATCGCAGCTAAACTATCCAGTTTGCTGTTGGGTGACAGCTGAACCAGGAAGAACGGAAGTTTCCAGTTCTCCCTTTTGGCCTTAGCTGTAGTGAATGGTTTAACTCCTACGAATTCGAGCCTGTCGCACTTTGTTTCTTTCAGCAATTTGAGGATCTCCTCCGGTTTGGAAGACGGTTCCAACCCTTTCAGCAGCATAGTATGCAGCTATTCCCCTTTCGGGGTGAAAGAGAAGAACTCCGTCGTCGAATCCCTCAATAAGTTCTTAATTATATGATACTGTTCTACCTTATTGCACGGAATAGAATGCCTATCTTTATTAAATCGTTTAATTCTAAAGCCATTGCCTATGGCCGACTTACATAGTTCAATAATGTCCTTTAACTCCATTTTGTATGTGTTTATTGGCGGCACCCTTTGCTTTGTCGTCTTCTGTTGCTGTTGTTGTTGCTGATGGATCTGCTGCTGCTGGGTCTGCTGCTGCTGGATCTGCTGTTGCTGTTTCTGCTGATGCTGTTGTTGCTGCTGAGGTTTCAGCTGTTGTTGTGGTTGTTGTTACTGATGCGGTATTTGCTGCTGCTGTTTTGGTGGTTGTTGCAGCTGCTTCTGCTGCTGTTGTTTCGCTTGCTGCTGTTGGTTCGCTTGCTGCTGTTGCTTCGCTTGCTGCTGTTGCTTCGCTTGCTGCTGTTGCTTCGCTTGCTGCTGTTTTAGCTTTCGTGGTGGTTGTTGCTGGTGCTTTTCCAGCTGCGGTTGTTGCTGTTGCTTTTGTTGTGCTTGCTGCGTCTGTTGCTCTTATTGTTGTTGCAGTTGGAGTTCAGCTTGACGCTCCTTCTTCCTTCTGGCCAGTTGCGTGGCCTTTATTATGTCGACCTTCTGCTGGAGCTTTTTAATGCTGCTGAGTGCGGACCGTTTCTTTTCCTCCATCACGTGGCACTTTCTTACCACTATACTTGCTGGTATTTTTCCACTGGGAATTTTATTTATTTAAATGCGACTGACGGTCCACTATCACTTTCACTAGGCCAACTTGCCTCTTAACACTTGGTAGACTAACTTGCTAGATAAAACTTTTACTCTATCACTGAAAGAAACCAAAACACGTCCTTCCACGCTGATGGTCTGTGAACGACTGTCTTGAAAATATCTCTGGCAGAGAAGATGTCGGTTGTGTGGTTGAGAGCTTTTCTGAAGTTGTTCTAAGTGCTATCATTGTATATAAATCTAATAGTAGTATCACTTGAGGATATCGACACTAGCGCCTCTAACAAGCAAGGCAACTTTTTTCTCATTCGCTCCCAACTATCCATTTGCTCTTACAGTCGCAGATATCAAGTAAGAAGAGAAGAAAGAGAACAAAGAGAAAAAAAGAGAACCAAACAAACACACAAAAAAAGGTGGAAAGCGAAAATACAGAAAAAAACATACAGAAAAGCTACAATCCGTCTGGAACGGATCGTATGATACCCTATCCTCCTCTCTATGAAGTGGGCGTGGCCAAATTGCATTTTGTACTCAAATATAGCTATAATGTCGAACGTTTGAGGATGTTACATATAAAATTTTATCAAAATAGGTTTTTTGATGATAACGCCCCCAAAAAGTGGGCTTGGCCAAAACTGTTCTATGGGTGAATTGTAGGGAATCTAAATACCCAAATATTTGGTCTTAACAAAATTTTTCGGTTTCATATAATTTAGTGAAGTTATAAAAAAGTAGGCGCGGCAGTGGGCGGATGTAAAAAAATTTTACACTTGTACTGTATCTTTTTCTTGGAAGCCCAGATATGAAATTTCAGCGTCCTAGTTAAAAATTTAAGGCCCAAAAATCGGTTTTGTGATGAAAACGCCCCCAAAAAGTGGGCGTGGCCAAAACTTTTGTATGGGTGGATTGTAGGGAATTTGAATGCCTAAATATTTGGTCTTAACAAAATTTTTCGGTTTCATATAATTTAGTGAAGTTATGAAAAAGTGGGCGTGGCAGTGGGCGGATTTCAAAAATTTTTACACTTGTACTGTATCTTTTTCTCAGAAGCCCAGATATAAAAATTCATCGTCCTAGCTCAAAATTTAAGGCCCAAAAAGCGGTGACATACGGACGGACGGTCATCGCTCAATCGATTTCGCTATTGATGCTGATCACGAATATATATACTTTATAGGGTCTATCTCGATTATTTCTCTATGTTACAAACTATGTGTCAAACTTAATATACCCTTAGGATAGGGTATAAAAATAGATGATCGTTATGTGTCCTGTGAAGTTTCTGCCGAGGTGAAATGCATTCAACTTTATTTGTAGATACACATACATATATACTTATATAGGTATGCTTTTCATTATCATGATTCTGGCGGTTAAGGGTTGGTCACCACCATTGCATAACAAATCAGCCAGATAAATTTGTTTGACTGGCAAATAGGTGTAAGAAAGATCATTTCTTCTTTCCCATTCTTACATATGTATGTATGTGCAGCTTTAACCTGTAATCTGTTTCCGTGTCAGACTTTGGTTGGATTTAAACTTCTTAAGAGCATAACAGGTGCGCCTTCAATATTTGTTTGTGTGAAGGAATACCCAGGGGTAATGTACCACTTCTTCCATATCTGTATAGAGTTGTTGCGTAATGTGTGTCCTGAAGTTTTCTGCCATATGATGTGTATACGTACTGTGCGCAGCTTTGACTTACTCTGGACATATGTATATACATATGTACATGTGTATATGTATGTATGGATGTATATTTATAATTTTCCTTTTCTTGGTTTTGATAAAATCAAAAAATTATTTGCCAAAAGAGAAACAAAAAACATATAGAATTGCTTGACTGGCAATTACCAAATTGTACGTTGTAAGAAAGTTAATTTTTAATTTAATATTCAGAGCAGTGAATA